>CM037586.1:59123044-61623044 GCA_021018995.1 Chloranthus sessilifolius
CCGAAACAATGTTACTCGGAATCCCATGCAAATGGACAATCTCCTTCATATAGAGCTCTGCCAGTCTTCCCGCCGTGTACATCGTGTTGTAAGGCAAGAAGTGTGCTGACTTGGTCAATCGATCGACCACTACCCAAATGGCGTTGTACTTCTTTGCAGTACGTGGTAGTCCAATGATGAAGTCCATAGAGATCGATTCCCACTTCCATTCCGGTATAGGTAGAGGCTGCAATAGACCTGCGGGATGTCTATGATCGATCTTCACTTGTTGGCACGTCAAACACCGCGACACGTACTTTGCCACATCTTGTTTCAAGCCTCTCCACCAGTAATTCTTTCTCAAGTTTTGATACATCTTTGTGCTTCCCGGGTGGATAACATAGCTTGACTTGTGTGATTCATCAAGATTTGTTCGTCGTAGATCGGCATTGTCTGGAATACAGAGATGACCCTTGAACAATAAGGAACCATCCTCCTTAATCGAAAATTCAGATGTAATGCCTTTAGTCACATCTTGACGAATCTTAGTTAGCGTCGGGTCTTTCATCTGTAGTTCATGGATAAGCTCAAATATCATCGGTCTCACTGATATATTAGCCAAGATGGCTCCTGTAGCTTGTGACTCATTGTTTGCATCATATAGTGCCAGATCTTCAAATAATTTTCAACGATGCATACCCAAAATTAAACTAGCCAACTGAGCTAAACTCTTTCGACTCAAGGCATCGGCTACTACATTAGCCTTGCCTGGATAATACTGTATAGAACAATCATAGTCTTTGAGAAACTCCATCCATCTACGCTGTCTCATATTTAGTTCCTTTTGTGTAAACGGATATCTGAGGCTCTTATGATCAGTGAAGATCTCAAACGTCTCACCGTACAAATAATGTCTCCAAATCTTAAGCACGAAAAATGACCGCTGCTAATTCCAGGTCATGTGTCAGATAATTCTTCTCATGCTCTTTCAATTGTCTCGACCCATACTCTATCACCTGTTTGTGTTGATTAAGCACACAACCCAAACTAGTATACGAAGCATCGCTATACACTGCAAACCCTCCACTGCCTGAAGGAATCACTAGTACTGGAGCTGAAGTGAGTCTCTTCTTGAGTTCTTGAAAACTCTTCTCGCATGTCTCACTCCATTCAAACCTTGCATCTTTCCGTGTAAGTCTCGTGAGTGGTCCCGATATCTTCAAAAAACCCTCAACGAAACGTCGATAGTAACCTGCCAATCCTAGGAAACTGTGAATGTCGGTCACTGTCTTTGGTTGCTCCCAGTTCACTACTGCTTCGATCTTTGCTAGATCTACGGTGGCACCAAGCTTCGAGACAACATGTCCCAAAAAGCTAACTTCTTCTAACCAAAACTCACATTTGCTGAGTTTGGCATATAATTGGTGTTCACGTAGAGTCTGTAGGGCTACTCTCAAGGGTTTCTCATGCTCTCCTTCTGATTTTGAATAGATCAGGATGTCGTCAACAAACACTACGACACAAGTATCTAGGTGTGATTTAAACACCCTATTCATCAGATCCAAGAATGACGCCGGGGTATTTGTCAACCCAAACGGCATCACTAGGAACTCATAGTGTCCGTATCGAGTCCTGAATGCAGTCTTTTGAATATCCTCTGCCTTGACTCTCAACTGATGGTATCCAGATCTCAGATCGATCTTGGAGAAATATTTCGCTCCTTGCAGTTGATCGAATAAGTCATTTATCCTAGGCAAAGGGTATCTATTTTTAATAGTGAGTTTGTTCAACTGTCGATAGTCAATGCACAGACGCATTGACCCATCTTTCTTCTTTACGAACAAGACCGGTGCTCCCCATGGAGACACGCTCGGTCTAACAAAATTCTTGTCCATTAATTCTTGTAGCTGCTCTTTCAACTCCTTCAACTCGCAGGAGCCATTCGATATGGTGCTTTGAAAACAGGCTCCGTTCCTGGTGCTAAGTCGATGGCGAATTCTATTTCTCTCTCTGGAGGTAATCCAGGTAACTCCTCCGAAAATACATCGGCAAAGTCTTGCACAACTGCTATTTTTGAGATAACATTCTTCTCCTCTTTATGCTCCTTCAAAAACGCCAAGTATCCACTACACTCTTTTCTGATCAATCGCTCGGCCCTGATTGCCGAGATAAGTGGTAGGTGTGTCGTTCTTTCTCCTCTAAATCAGAACGATCTCCTTTTATTTAGTCTAAAAGTGACAATTTTATTCTTGCAATCTATCTTCGCACAGTGAGTCGATAGCCAATCCATGCTAAGGATCACGTCGAATCCTGGCATATCTAACAGAATTAGATTTGCGGGTAGCTCAAAATCGCCTCCATCCATGACCCTCACGATCACGGAGTTGCAACCCTTCTCGGAATCAACTGCTTTCCCAGTAGGTACCGTCACGGTTAAAACGAAGTCTAACTCCTCTGGGTCGACTTTCATCTTCTTCGTGAAGCGAGGTGTAACAAATGACTGGGTAGACCCTGGGTCTATCAACACTCAAGCTTCGTATGACACGTCGCTTCCCTTCTTATAGATATGTAATCCACCTAATTATACATACACATATATCTTGTTTATTATCATTATACTTGAATTTATCACATACAAGCTTTTTCTTATGTTTTCTAAATATAGATGCACCTTTTCTATCTAAAAATTTCAAAAATTGAAATTCTTTATTTAAAAGAAAGCTCACCTTGAATGACATCGTTTGTATTCTGAGCCTCTTGAGCTGTGACTGCGTAGGCTCTTCCTTGGACGATCGGCTTTCTTGCTTGTATAGGTCGTGGAATAGGTGTTGAAGCCCTCTTCCCTTTGTTCACCTCGGGGCATTCCCTAATCAAGTGGCCCACCTTGCCACATCGAAAGCAACCCCGAGTGCCTACCCTACAGTCCGCTGTCTTGTGAGGCTTGCCACACTTGGCACAAGTCTCACGTGGCGTGGAAGAAGCTACTCGAGAAGCCCCCTGTGTGACTGTGGCGTCGGTAGTAATCGCAGGGCTCTCGTAGCACATCAGTCTCCCCGACGCAAGCAATGGAAATCTCTGCTGGTTGCTCTACTGCGTCGGTCTCCCATAGCCTCCTTGAAACGGTGGTTTCTGATTGTTCGATATGAACCTCGACTTTTTGTTCTTCGATTCATAATTCTCTGTTCTGCTCTGATCAGTGTTCCACCTTCCCTGTTGCTCCCTCTAGCAGTATTTGTTGTTATTTTCTTCTTCTACCACCAAGGCCTTACTCATGACCTCTCCATAGGTCCTCAACTGGAATGGTGCTACTCCTCCCCTCACGTCTGATCTCAACCCTTGCTGAAACCGTTTTGCTCTCATCATCTCTATGATGACGTAGTCAGGCGCAAAGCGAGCGAGTCGCATGAACTCCACTCCATAATCTCTCACTGTCATCTTCCCCTGAGTAAGCTGTAGAAATTAGATTTCCATTTGGTTCCTTACTACCTCAGGGAAATACTGTTTATTGAATTCCTCAACGAATTCATCCCAAGTCCATGGCATGTCTGGGGTCTCCTGAGCCCTAGTCCTAGAAACAGACTTCCACCAAGGCCCAGCCTCCCCGTCCAACATATAAGCTGCCCAACGGACGCTCTCGTCCTCAGTACATGTGAGCACACTGAACACCTTCTCCATCTCACTCAACCAGTACTCTGCCACTATGGGCTCTCCCTATCCAAAAAAGCTAGCATGTCTCATCCTCCTAAACTCAGTAAAAGCAGATGATGGTGGCGGTGTCGGAGCTACTGGAGGTGTCAGTGGCTGATGTTGCTCATGAGCCGTGTGAGCCACCAAAGATGCTGCCTGTTGAGCCATAGCAGCTGCCATGCTCTCCATGGTGTGCATCATCCTCTGACGCTCTTCTCTATCTTCATTTCTTTCTCTAATTCTTTCTTGCTCTCTTTGATCTTGATCCTGACGATCTCGATCACGGCCCTCTCCCTGATCTTGGCTTCCTTGGCAACCACTGCCAGAAGCCCCTCCATCTCCTATAGGTACTCTATTTGTAGGAGAGATGTACCCATCTCCACTACGTAAACTTCTATTATGGCCACCCCTTGGTCGGCCCCTTCCTCTAGGTAACATCACAGTCTGCACGTGAAAACAAATTTTTCATTAGGAGAAGTCCCTATGCTCTGACAAAAGAATGATTGTCAAAGTTTCTAAAAGAAAATGCTTTGATACCAACTGTGATGTTTCGGATTTTAACACCCGAAACCCGTATATCGATGATCCTCCGCATCGCACTTTAACTTAGCACGAAACATTGGTATAACAAGTACAATTTAACAAATAAAGCAATTAATTTCATTAAAGCGGAAAAACATTAATATGCCCAACTGGCATATGCAAAAGACAGTTCTACTTTCATACCACTGCATGAACAGAGAACCGACCTGAACCATCAGTGATAATCAGATCACCCCAGATGGTTCACCAAAAGAATAATCTAGTTTAATTACATTGTTTCAAAAATAAAGGCTTGACATACCAAGCCGCACTAATCTGCTCATAAAACTGACTCTCTATCAAAGTGCACAACAGAGTCACCTAGAAGAAGTCCTCGGGAGGAGGCTCCAACTCGTCTCCAGGTACGTAATCCGAATCACCCGGATCCACGTCCCCTGAGGCCTCCGCTGCTGCTATCAGTGGACCTGCGACATATAGTCTAAAGGGGTGAGCTACATCCTAGCTCAATAGGGAACAACACAATGAACATATAAATCAAAACTCACATATATTCTATGATATTCAAAGCATGATGAATCTATGCAGTTGCTAGAAAACCAATTAAAAGCAGATGATTTACACTCAATTTACTGGTAAGTTGCATGTATTATATTACTATTGATTTAATCATGAATGACACTGAACAGGCCTAAAGCAAAACTTAAATCTTTAACTTAAGTAATCCCCGAGCATTATAGCATCGAGCCCCGATGAGATACCCTTCATCATCATCTAATTAGACAGTTGTAGAAAAATGTATTCCCTGGGAATACGACCCAAGCCCCTTTCTCACTAGGCGGCGGGGTTAAATATCACACAACATCCCTGAGATGTACTTACCGTCATGGATAAACCTCCGTGCTGGTGTACGGATTCGCCGTCAGTCGGTATATCCGCCGCCGGTGGGTATCCAAACCTCAAATAACAAAAATATCATGTGCATTACATATAGTTATTCACCGTGTAAGTGTGCTATCTTATATCAGTTAGACCTCAACAGTAATTATTCAATCCTATATATACATCCCTGGGATGTATATATACTTGCATCACACTTGATGCCTTTATTACTTCCTCATCCCCTGGGGATGTCTCAATCTCATTAGATTACTTGTTCTTAGTTACTTATATCACACAGATGCCTTTATCACAGTTTTGGTGTCACACACGCACCCATTTTCACAAAGCTTTTCACAATTTAAAAACAACTTCAGTTTGATAATTATATCACTACATACATGCTCTTGAAATTAAAGTACATGTTCAAGGTGTTCCCTACCTCAAGTCTTTGAATTTTTCAAGCATCAAGGTCCCACGTGGCTCCTTGTGCTCATGATCATACGTACCACCTATGGTACAACATAACACATGTAACTCATCACTAAAGATGCAACAAAGAAGGTCCAAGACCCTCCCTGAATCTCAAAGTCAACTATAAAGTTTAAGCAAAACTGTCAAAGCCAATTAATCGATTCCCAAAATCGATTAATCAAAATGCCATTCGATTAATCGATTCTCAAAATCGATTAATCGAAATCCAAATCGATGAATCGAAATTCAAATTCGATTAGTCGATCCCAAATCAATTAATCGAAGTCTCTAACATAATGGAGTCGATTCTCAAATCGAGTAATCGAAATCACAAAATCGATTAATCGATTAATCGAAATCCGAAATCGATTAATCGAAATTCCAATTCAATTAGTCGATTTCACCAGGTTACTTTCCTCCAGTGGCTGGAGCTTCTCAGTCAATTAGTCGATTTCCAAATCGACTAATCGAAATCCAAATCGATTAATCGAAATTCATTTCGATTAATCGAAATCGGGCCTTCATGACTTTTCAACTTCTCAAACCAAATCGATTAATCAAAATCTCAAATCGATTAATCGATTTGGCCAGACTCAGCCCCCTTTTCAGGTTGTTCTTCCAAATCCTTCTCAAACAATCTTCTTTCTTTTTCTAGGCCTTTATCCTATGATTTTAAGTAAATTTTAACTGCAATTAAACCTCTATGATCTATGCATTTAATTCACATAAATTTTACCTCAATCAAATCTCATTTGCTTGGATCTCAAGGTTGGAATGGCTAGGGTTCCAGCTTTATCTCTAGCGGATCCCTCACGTCGAATCCGGCCTTAAATGCTCGAATCCCCTCTTGGCTTGCATTCAGTCGTTGCACAACAACCCCTCTTTACCTCTCTCCCTCTCTCTCTCTTCTTAACTCTCCTCAACAACCAAACAAGAGTAATTTAGGGTTCTTTAACCCTTTTATACTCATTTCCCATGTGTTGAGCACATACACCCCAGATGGGTGTATGTGGTTCCAGATTTCACCTCACACTCCACACGCTTATTTTAATTTCATATCGCATCCGTTCATCACTCCTCGAGTCAACTAGTGAACTCCTACTTGGTCAAACCTATGACTAATCAAGCACGGATCTCGAGGTCACTGTTTAACGCAAATTTTTGAGTTATTACAGTTGAAATCCTGGAAAGGCAACTTGCTCTATTTACTGGGGGAGTGCCTTCCAATACTGCTGGACCTGCTCAAGAAGCTGCTACTGTGAAGAACGATAAAGAAAAAGGAATAAAAATTAAGAATGAACCAGTAGATAATTAGATGATTTAATTTTTGCACATGTATTTAGTTAGGAAGTAGTGTGTAATTTTATAGTTTACTTTCCCTTACTTTGTACCTACTTTTGTTGTTATACTGAAATTTCTTTTTGTTATGTGTTATTAGTTCATTGTCTTTCTTCATCTATATTGTTTGTTTATTTGTTGTTTGTTGTGTGTTGTCTGTTTTTCTTTCCTGCTATTTCTTTTCTTTTAATATCTCTGTTTTGCCCTGCTGCATATATCCTTTATATTAGAAACAGTGAGGGCACTGCTCCTCATAGGTTTGAGAGTGTGGCAAGGTTTGTCGATGAAATAGTTAACCTAAGTGCAACAAAATCAAGTGAGTAAGATAGAAATGGAGCCATGCTCACTTAAGAATCATAAAAAATGAGAAATTTATAAATTTTACAGACCTTTAGGTATAACTTTTAAATTTAAACTTTTTCATGATGTGAACTCTAAGAAAACTCACTTGTATCAGTACTTAGTGACTCAGTAAAGAGGGAAAAAGGTAAGGACATGCCTAAGAGTTCAATGGAAGACCATAACTAGTGAGATTTGGGCCTACAAAATTTTTTTCCTTCCTTTGAGGAGTGACTGAGGCAATTCTTTTAGCTCTAAGGACTGGCTGAGTCAATGCCCTCACTAAAAGTTAGGCACCTCCAAGTTGAAACAACTGATAGCACTCATGACACCTAGGAAAGGATCAAGGCCTTCTCTTGGACAGTTTGAGCATAAACAGATCAAACCCTAATCAACTGCCCTTGTGCACACACCTTTTGAGCCTTAATTTCTAATTTTCTTCAAAATACACTTGAGTACTTGTACCTGAACCTATGGACCTGATTCAAACATACCCTCACTCTGAGAATTCAGAAGGTAAAGGAGGAGCTGAAGATGGATAAGATAGGGTCAACATTGGGTGAATAGAGAAGAAATACCTAAAGTTTAGCAATGTAGCAGCTGAGGAAAGAGGTGGCAAGTGAGAAAAATAGAAAAATAAATAAAAAGAAAACAAAAAGAGAAATGCATCTAAAACAAAGAAAAATAATAATGAAGAGGAATAAGAGAGGAGTCAAGAGGAAAAGTTCATTGAAAAAATTAAAAATAAGAGGAGAAGCTGGCCACTTCAAGTCTGAAGAATTTTAAATAACATGAAAGGTGCTGAACTAAAAAAGGTGAAGTCATGAATCACCTCCCTCACCTATTGATTTCTCAATTTTGAATCCCTTTTCAACCTTCCATTCTTTATAACCTATCCCATAAGCCACATTACAACCTAGCCAAAAGATCATGTGATCCAAAGTTGAATGAGTTGTCATGCAGAGACAAAGAGTTGTCCAATCTATGGTGAGAATTAGCCAATGATGCCAGAACTTAGGTGCTTTGCCTATGCTCATGCTTACAAACCCATTTGGGGCCTGTAACTTCTGTTGAGCTTGAGAGAAAATGAAAACCCTTAAAGTTCCTTGTGAGGGTCTGCCTTGGTGAGCATTGGGCCTGATATTGAATGTATTGGGCATGACCTATAACCTAATTTTTGAATTAATGATGAGTTTAGTACTGACCTACATGTGATGTTTTCCCTTGTTGTGAGCTAATTAGAAATGATGTGCATCTATATGAAAGTTGTGGTGATTAAATGTCTATGCATATCATATGTTCAAATCCCTCACATTTTTGTTAAATCAAAGGTGAACTGATGCTCTGTTTCTTGACACCTGACTTGATAATTAGGGTTAATCTCTTTTGAGCCAAGGCTTTATGGACAGAGTATATAAGCTGTACTCAGAGTTTAGTATTTTCATCTTTCCTTCATCCTCTGTCGGCTGAGAGCTCCAGCAGGCTAGGGTTAGGATTTGATTATCTCTTTTTCTTATTTTTCTTCTCTCTTAGCTCAGCATTGGCTCACTAATCCTTTTGTAAGCAGCTAGGTTTAGTTTTATTTTAGTTTTGTAATAGACTTTGTATACATTGGGATCTTTTAGATGAGCAGTTGTGTACAAGCTGCAGCCTTGAGACAGTTCATTATAAGTTTTATTTTTATCAATGGATTGTTATTTTAATAACTAATTAAATCTACAGATCTTATGGTTTCCTTAGATGTTTATAGGATCCATGTTTTTAGGACTAGCCCATTCAGTTTCTAGTAGATCTATTGTTTACCATCTAATTTCCCTTTGTTTAATAGACCCATGGATAGCAAGCCGGATCTGTAGCCAGATCTGGAGATCTCGTAGCCCTGGGACTCCATGGTGGCAGCAGCAGTTTACATATTCTTTCTTTGATCTCTTTAGTATGGACAGATCTATCAAATTCCCTATGACCATTTGAGTGGACAGAGTATAACCCTAAGGTGGTGTCCAACCACATGTCTGAGAAGGCTTTTTCTCCTCTGCACATGAGCTTCTAGAGCCTTGTGAGGAGGTTTGTGCAGGAACTGGCTCCCCTCTATTTTACTTGACCGATATCAGATGTTAGATCTTATTTCTTTATAGTAATTACAGCTTGAGGCTGAGTCATTGCAGGCATTTTGTAGCAATAACCAACTGAATCTAAATCCTTATTCAACTTGTTGCTAGTCCTTTGTGTGGGCACATTGAGCCGTTGGCCTTTGCAAAGCACATAAGATTTTATGGATTGGAATACCTATGGATGTCAGCCAGATTTGTGCGCAGATCTGGGGAGCTTGTAGCACTGGCATTACATAGTGTCTGCAATAATATTCATGACCTGATCTGGTCCATTGGTTGACTAAATGATTAGTCCACTCCTCTGGATTAGGTTAGCATTTCTGGTTTAATCAATGGGATTTGACAGACCCTATCGGATACTCTGTGATCATTTGAGTGGATAGAGTATAGCCCTAAGAGCACCCCAAATGGCATGGGTTAATTAGATTCTTCTATCTTGTTGAGGTTATTAATAACATTTCAGTAAGGACCACTGCAGAGATAGTTTAAATCTGAGTTACATTATTGCATTAACTCTAGCTTAACCTGCTTACTTCTCATCACTTTTATATTTTATTTTGACACACACCATCACCATCCTCTTCTTAACCCTTTCTTTAGGATAGGGTTACACTTTATTTCTCTTTTGTTAGGATTAATTTAGTGTAGTCGTGATACCCAACTCCCTTTCCTTAGGATTGTCAGATCTGTAGCCAGGTCTGGAGGCCTACTATTATAGCCCATTTTGGATTTTAGATCAATTTCTCTGTGGGACAAACTCTTACTTATCAAAACTTGCTACAATAGGCCCTGCATCTTGCAGGTCTAGGATGTTTTAGGATTGTTGTTTTCACCATATCACTTTTTTCCTCTATTTTATTTTGATTTTAATTTTCTTCCAACACCACATAATAAATCAGCACATCCTCTAATAGACCGAAACAACAACATTAATCGATTCTGAAAATCGATCAAACGATTTTGACCTGAAAGTTAAATTGGGCACTAATGCCCAAAATCGATTAATTGAAATGAATTCGATTAATCAAATTTTGGATTTCGATTAATCGATTAATCGTCTGTGCACTCCCAGTGGCTGGAAAATATGAAGTCTGGGAAAACCGATTAATCGATTTGGGAATCTATTAATCAATTTTAGAATTTTGATTAATCGATTTGAGATCGATTAATCAATTTTAGAAATTCGATTAATTGATATGGTGATCAATTAATCAATTTTAGCAGTTTCTGATTTAGTTTTGTTTTGGATTTTAGAGTTTGGGGGGGTCTTGTACCTTCTTTTATGCATCGTTCTTGATGCTTTGCTTATGATATAATATAATTTAGGTTAAACCTTTGAATGCGAGCATGGGGAACCACTATAGACCTTGACGCTTGGAAATTCAAATGCGTGAGGTAGGGAACCTCTTGAACATGTATTTTAATTACAATAGCATGTATGTAGTGATATAGAACTGAATAAGCTATACCTTAAGAACATAGTGAAGCGCTTGTTTTCTTGAAAAGTAGTTGATCATGTGGAAATCATGTGTGTGTGTGTGTGGGTGAATACAAATTAAGGAAATAAGTTTATACTATGAGTATGTGATACCCCAAGAGGGTGTGAATGTAATAAGGGCATCTATGTGATACATATGAGTTTGTTACATCCCAGGGATGTATGAAATACCGTGAAGTTAATTAAATGAGAATTGATCAGGCCTAAAATACTATATTTAGCACAGTCACACGGTGAATAACTATATGTAGTTGTACATTTGATTTAAGGTTTGGTGAATACTCCCAAACCGGCGATATACCGTGGTGACTCGACAGATATCAAGTGGACGATACATTGCCAAGCCCGTACACATATGACATCGAGGATGTATGTGAGCTTTATATGTCGTCGCCTATACGGAAGGAACCTGGGTAGTATTTACATGAATAAAAAATGAATGAAAATAGTCTGATTAGACGATGATGATGGGTATTCCATCGGGGCTCAAGGCTATAGTGCATCAAGGATTATTTAAGTTATGGATTTAAGTTTTTAGGCCAATCTTTGTCTTTTGTTAACAAGATGAAAACAAGTAAATAAATATGCATTCAGTTCCTGCTTACAATGACTCAAACTATTTTTCCAACTATTTTTATTGATAAATCATGTTTCTAATGTCATGAAATATATGTGAGTAAAATAGATTTATATGTACACACTGTTGTTTCCCTATTGAGCTATGATGTAGCTCACCCTTTAGACTATACATCGTAAGTCCGGTGCTTGCGGCTGCTACTGCTTCGGGAGACGTAGATTCGGAGGATTCGGATTACGTGCCTGGGGAGGATTCAGAGCTCCCTCTTGAGGATTTCTTCTAGAGGACCCCTACGTACTTTAATAGATTTTTAAGAGAGAGACTGTACGGCTTGGTATGTCCAGCCTGTTTTGTAAGGATAATGAAATATGTAATATTCTTTTTTCGAACCATCTAGGGTGACCGTAGCAACGACACTAATGGTTTGGGTTGGTTCTCTTACTCATGCAATGGCATGAGATCAGAACCCTCTTTTTGAGTTACGCTTTCTGACTTATATTATAGAACTGGAGATTTAGTTCTGTATCAGTTCTTATGCTTTTAAATTATTTTATTGTTACTTGGGGTATACCAAATGTTTCATGCAGGCTTATGGGGCACAGCCTCGAGGGTCGTGTCGATGGCACGGGTTTTGGAGTGCCGAAATCCAAGCTATCACAGTTGGTATCAGAATAATTTCTTTTAAAATTTATGAGAAGTTTTGATTTTGTCAGAGCATAGGACCTTCTAATGAAACTGTAGTTTCATGTGCAGAGCGTGATGTCTTCTAGAGGAAGAGGACGGCTCAGGGTCAGCCATGATAGAAATTTGCGAAGTAGAGACAGTTTTATCTCGGCTTCAAATAGAGCACCGTTGGGGAATAGAGAGGCCCTAGGAAGTAGTGGCCAAGAGAACCGAGACCAAGAAGAGAATCAAGATAGAAATCGTTAAGATGGGGATCAGCGAGAACATGAAAGGATTAGAGAAAGAAACGAAGAGAGAGAAGAGTGTTAGATGATGATGCACACTATAGAAACCATGGCAAATTCTATGACTCAGCAAGCAGCGTCCTTGGCAGCTCATAATTTCAATGACCAGCATCAGCCACCTACACCTCTAGTAAGTACTACACAGGCATTACCCTCTGCATTCATAGAGTTTAGGAGGATGCGTCCTCTTAGTTTTTCAGGGCAAGCAGAGCCAATGGATGCGGAAAATTGACTGAGTGAGATGAAGAAAGTATTTAGTGTGCTTACATGCACTAAGGATGAGAGAATCCGTTGGGCTGTGCACATGTTAGATGGGTAGGCAGGCCCATGGTGGAAGTTCGTGTCTAGGACTAGGGCTCAGGAAACCCCAGGATTGCCAAGGACATGGGAGGAACTTGTGGATGAGTTTAACAAATAGTACTTTCCTGAAGTAGTATGCAATCAGATAGAAGTTAAATTTCTTCAGCTCGAGCAGGGAAGGATGTCAGTGAGGGAGTATGCAGTAGAGTTTATGAGGCTTGCTCATTTTACCCCTGACTTCATAGTTACAGATTTGATGAAAGCTAAGAGACTACAATGCGGCTTGAGGTCGGACATCAGAGGAAAGGTAGCGACATTTGAATTAAAGAGCTATGGAGAGGTCATGAGTAAGGCCTTGGTGATAGAGGAAGACAATGAAGATCATTTCCGAAGGAGAGATCAGCAAGGGAGAGGAAGGACGGATCAAGGTAAAGTAGGAAACTACGAGCCGATGAACAAAAAGTCGCGATTCATAGCACCCATGCAGAGATAGTAGTTTCAAATCGGTTATATCAAAGCGACGCAGCAAAAAAATTATCAGAGGTTACCTGTGCTCGCGTCTGGGAGGTCGATCAGATATGAGAACCCTGCTACCACCACTGGAGTAGCAATTACCCAGGGTTTCTCATGGGCAGCGTCTGCTACTACGGTTGAGCCTTGTGCCAAGTGTGGCAAGTCTCATAAAACAGCGGAGTGTAGAAGGGGTACTCGGGGTTGCTATAAGTATGGAAAGATGGGCCACATAATCCGAGATTGCCCTGAGATGAGTAAAGAAAGAACGACTTCTGCTTTCATGCTAAAATTGATACAAGCAAGAAAATCGGTCGTACAAGGAAGAGCCTATGGTGTTACTGCCCAAAAAGAATATAATACCAATGGCGTTATCCAAGGTGAGATTTTCTTTTAAAGTAAAAATTTTAATTACTTAAAGTTTTTAGATGGAGAAGGTGCATCCATATATGAAATAGAGTAGAATCATTCTTGTCCATAAAAATTGATGTATGAGTATATTATATATATATATATATATATATATATATATGTATGATATAAGTACCTTATAATTATACGGAAAGGGAAGTGATGTAGCCTATGAAGTTAGAGTGTTGATAGACCCGGGGTCTATCCACTCATTAACCACTCCTCGATTTGTAAAGAAGATGAAGCTCAACCCAGAGATGTTGGATTTTATCTCAGTGGTATCTATTCCGACTGGGGAATCGGTCGATACGGACATGGTGTGTAAATCAATGATAGTAACCATCAGAGATGGAGACGTCTATGAACAGGCAACAAACTTAGTTATGTTAGATATGCAAGGATTCGACGTGATCCTTGGCATGGACTGGTTGTCACAGCATGGTGCAATGGTCGATTGCAAGAAAAAGTCATCATTTGCAGACCTAATACAAGGAGATTGTTCCGATCTTGAGGAATGAGATCGACATTTATGCCACTTGTGTCCGCAGTTAGAGTCGAACGCTTAATCAGAAAGGACTGCAGTGCTTACTTGGTGTTTTTAAAGGAAGATAAGGAAAGGAAGAACATTATTTTAGATATCACAGTTGCGCGTGAATTTGAAGATGTATTTTCAGAGGAGTTGCCAGGATTACCTTCTGATAGAGAGGTGGAAATCACTATCGACTTAGCACCTGGAACGAAGCCTGTTTCCAAAGCACCATATAGAATGGCTCCTGCTGAGTTGAAGGAGTTGAAAGAGCAGTTGCAAGAGCTCATGGATAAGGGGTTTGTAAGACCTAGCGTGTCTCCTTAGGGAGCACCAGTCTTATTTGTAAAGAAGAAAGATGGGTCGATGTGACTGTGCATTGACTATCACCAATTAAACAAGCTAACCATCAAGAATCGATATCCCTTGCCTAGGATTAATGATTTATTCAATCAACTGCAAGGAGTGAGGTATTTTTCCAAGATCGATCTGAGATCTGGATACCATCAGCTGAGAGTTAAGGCAAAGGACATCCAGAAGACAGCATTCAGGATACGGTACAGACACTACGAGTTTTTAGTGATGTCGTTTAGTTTGATGAATGAATCAGCGTCATTTATGAATTTGATGAATCGGGTGTTTAAACCACACCTGGAAACTTGCGCAGTAGTATTCGTCGACGACATCCTGATATATTCTAAGTCAAAGAAGGAGCACGAAGAACATTTGAGAGTTGCTCTACAAACTCTACGTGAACACCAATTATACGCCAAACTCAGTAAGTGCGAGTTCTGGTTAGAAAAAGATAGCTTTTTGGGACATGTTGTCTCAAAGGATGGTGTCACAGTAGATCCGACTAAAATCGAAGTAGTGGTGAAATGGGAACAACCAAAGACGGTAACAGACATCCATAGTTTCCGTAGTCTAGCTGGCTACTATCAACGTTCTGTGAAGGGATTTTCCAAAATATCGAGACCACTTACGAGATTCACGAGGAAGGATGCGAGATTTGAGTTGAGTGAAGCGTGTGAGAAGAGTTTTCAAGAACTCAAGAAGAGACTCACTTCAGCTCCAGTGATAGCAATTCCTTCAGGTAGTGGAGGGTTCGCGATATATAGTGATGCTTCGCATAATGGATTGGGTTGCATGCTCAACCAACACAATAAGGTGATTGCTTACGGTCGAGACAGCTGAAAGATCACGAGAAGAACTACCCGACACATGACCTGGAACTAGCAACTGTCATATTTGCATTAAAATTTTGGAGACATTATTTGTACGGTGAAACTTTTGAGATCATCACTGACCATAAGAGCCTCAGGTACCTATTTGCACAGAAAAGTTGAACATGAGGCAGCGCAGATGGATAAATTTTCTCAAGGACTATGACTACTCCATACAATACCATCCAGGCAAGGCTAATGTCGTAGTCGATGCCTTGAGTCGTAGGGTTCAGCTCAGTTAGCTAATCTGATCATGGGGATGCACAGATTGAAGTTGTTTAAAGATCTTTCATTGTATGATGCAAATATCGAGGTGTAAGCTACAGAGGCCTTTTTGGCCAACATCACAGTGAGATCGATGATCTTTGAGCATATTCACGAGCTACAAATGAAAGACCCGGAGTTAACCAAGATTCGACAAGATGTGATTGAGGGCATCAAACCAGAGTTCTCAATGAAAGAGGATGGTTCCTTACAATTCAAGGGATGCCTTTGTATTCCAGTTGATGCCGATTTGCGGCAAACTATTCTCGATGAGGCTCACAAATCGAAATATGCGATCTACCCCGATAGCACCAAAATATATCAAGACTTAAGGAAGAATTACTGGTGGAGAGGTTTGAAGCAAGATGTAGCCAAGTACGTGTCAAGTTGTTTGATATGTCAGCAGGTGAAGGTAAACCACAGACATCCTGTTGGGTTATTGCAGCCTCTACCCATACCAGAGTGGAAATGAGAATCAATCTCCATGGATTTCATCATAGGATTACCACATACAACAAATAGATACAATGTCATTTGGGTAATCGTTGATCGACTAACCAAGTCAACACACTTCTTACCCTACAACACAATATATACACAGGAAGACTCGTGGAGTTGTATATAAAGGAGATAGTACGGTTGCATGGGATTCCTAGTAGCATTATCTCTGATCGTGACCCGTTATATACTTCAAAGTTTTAGAAGAAGTTTCAAGAAGGCATGGGTACGCGATTGGACTTTAATTCAGCGTTCCATCCGCAGACTGATGGGTAAGCAAAGCGAGTAAATCAAGTGATAAAAGACATGCTCAGAGTGTGTATGCTTGAATTACAAGGATCATGGGATCAACACCTACCGTTGATCGAATTTGCATATAATAATAGCTTCCAAGCGAGCATTGAAATAAGGCCCTATGAAGCTCTCTATGGAAGGCGGTGTAGATTGCTTATCAATTGGGAAGAGACTAGCAAAAAGTTTGTTTTGGGGCCAAAGTTACTGAAAGATAACGCCATTGTCGTTCGTACGATCAGAGAGAGACTTAAATCGGCTCAGAGCAAAAAGAAGAGCTATGCCGATATTAAAAGAACGAGCGTGGACTATACCGTTGGCGAGCATGTGTTTGTAAAGGTATCACCCATGAAAGGCGCCATGAGATTTGGGAGGAGAGGAAAACTGAGTCTCCATTACTTTAGACCTTTTGAGGTTTTGGGTCGAGTAGGCGAGGTCAGATATCACATCGGATTACCACCATTGTTTGATCAGGAATATAACGTATTTCATGTATCCATTCTCCGAAAGTATGTGAATGACCCTTCCCATATCTTGGGAGGTCAGTTGTTGGAAATATACGAATATATGACCATGATCGAAGCGACTCAGATATTGGATAGAAAGGAACAAGTTTTACGCACGAAAGCGATTCCTTTACTGCTTATCAGATGGAAGAATCATCTGGCCGAAGAAGCTACGTGGGAACGCGAGACGGATGTGAGAGAACAGTATCCGGACTTGTTTGCTAAGAGCAAAATTGTATTTTTGCAAGTATTTTTAAAATTTTGACACGTCTATGTAAACGGACCTTTTATGAAATTAAAAGCATTTAGCATGATGGTAATTGCATCATGAAACGGATGACCAACATGTACTAAGAAGCAAAAGAAGTGTCAGCAAAGTGTTAATTTAGAAGCCATAGAAAAACTGACAAAAACACAGACGCGAATGAAGAAAAATACAAAGTAAAATTTTTTCCAGTTATTTCAAAATCGATTAATCGATTTGCAAATTGATTAATCGATTTTGGTTTTCAATTAATCAAAATCGTTCGATTGAACGACTAGCTCACATCTGTGAGCTGAGAAACCTGGAAAATTGATAACAGTCAATTTCGAATAATCGATTTAAATTCAATTAATTCAATTAATCGATTTTTGAAACCGATTAATCGATTTTTGCCTATAAGTAACAGTTTTGGGATTTTTTCTTCCCATTCGAATTTCAAACTGATTTTTCTTCTTTTGAGTGCCTTTTTCTTCTTCCCTGGGCTAGCGAAACTTTAGAGGATTTGGGGGCTTCGAAATCGGAAACAACTCGAAACCCTAACCATTCGGATCGAACGCTAACGGTAAACCTTAAAATTTTTTATTTCATTTCATTTTTGCGTATTCCAGCCCTAAGTTTCGACATTTTTCTCGCTTTTAAACCTAAAATGCAGCCTAAGACTCGGCTAGCTTTGAAGCAAGCAGCTTCCAAGTTGCTCGTACGACATAAGAATGCCGCGCCACCACCACCTTCACCTTCACCTTCATCATCATCATCATCATCTTATTCGACAGACGAGTCATCACGCGAATCGTCACCGCTACAACCTCAACCCGGCCATTTACCCCAACCCAATGAATGGTGGGCTGTAAAAGATTTTGAAAATTAATACATTATAGATCAAACTCTTTTTGAGGACCCGGAGGTTGAGGGCGAGACAAAATGGGCCCAAAAATACCTCATGGATGTGGGCCTCGGTAATATTTTGAAACCATTGCATGGTTATTACTACCCTAGGCTCGTTAGGTTATTTTACCAAAACCTAAAAGCGGGTCGAGTGACTGACACCGTTACGACCGAGATCGACGGTCGTAACTACCCTTTTACCTTACGTCACATTCATGAATCCTTAGAGTGTTTTCTGGCATATGTACCAGAAACCAATCTTTTACCCCCTTTCCCACAACCCATAAATTTTGAGGAAATAAGAACCGAGATGACAAAGGGGAACAAGGGATCCGAAAAGTCCATACGGAGGGTTGACTTGCCCCCTCATTTGTGGATGCTTGATTCGATAATCATATACAACCTTTATCCCATGTGCCACGATACTGAGTGGGTAGAGTTGGTCCAACAGGCATTGTACGCGGCATACCGCCGCCATTGGTTCAACGCTACCAAATTAGTGATTGAGGGTATGATATATATTAAAGGGAAAATGATGAAGGGACCCTTGAGACCCAAGGAGCATATGCCTTACGCTCGGCTCATTTCCAGCATGTTAGAGTGCTACTCTGCCGCCGCAGAGTACGTGATTTCTACCACCGAGCTGAGGGCAATCACTTCGTGGAGTCGCAGCTACAACCTTCTGAAGAAGGTGCTACCACTAGAGGAACCAGCACCTGCCCAGGCTGATGATGCCCCACCACAGCAAGACCAACCACCCCAGCAGGACCAGCCAGCAGCAGGGGAGCAGCCTCCTGAACCGGTACCACCTACAGAGCAGCCTTTAGTACCACCTCCTGCTCCTACGCAATCTACTCCTACTGCGCCTATGCGGTCTCACAAGAGACGAGCATCTTAGGCCCCAGTACCGAGCACTATTGATGATGTTCTCGCCCTCATGGCGGAGAACGATCGTCAGATGTTGGAGCACCACAAACGGATGGAGGAGAGCAACACTCAGATGGACTACCGGCTAAATTTTCATGAGGCCCTACTCCATTAAACCATACAGTTCATGTATCCCAGCGACTACTATCAGCGCATCGCGGCAGCACGGACATGGGCTCCTGATGCATCGAGTTTTGATACTCGCGAGCATGACAAGGAGGATCAACCCGGGGATGGGACTACGTGATTGTTACCTTTTGGCATTTCTTTTTGAGTTGTAATTACTTTTTGGGTTGTAACTATTTGACTATTTATGTACTGAACTATGTGGCATAGATATCATTTCTTTTGGGTTGTAATTATTTTGGGTGCGGGTAGCCGATGTATGGAACGTTAATCCAATTTCAATCTTGGTTGTTTGCAATTCTATTTACTCATAATATATGCAAATGTAGTTGGTCTTCATGCAGGATGTGTTGTGATTGATGTTGTATGGATCTTCATGTGTCAGTGTGTGTGGGTCTCCCAAGGGGGGAAGCCCTTGGGTATATTTTCGAGGACGAAAATTTCCAAGGTGGGATGAATATAACATCCCTGAAATTTAGGCTTTGAACAGCGTCCTCAGGATGTGTGCCCAACTGGTCATAAATTTGATCAAGTGAAAGTCAATTGGATTACTTAGACTAGACTAGGCTTGGGGTGAAAAAGGCACACCTAGATTGTCTATGAAGTAGATTGGTGTAGTCATCTCGGGAAGTGTGAGTTAATTGGTCTCCCGACGTACTTTCCGATTGTTGAACAATAGATCCAACTAATGAGGGTCCTAAGCATCACTAGTAATATAAACATGATTGGCCAAAGCTGGCTTCTCATGAAGGTCCTAATATGAATCGACACTATGATTGGTCAATCCACACTGAATTCATTTTCAGGATCTATGACCCCTATCACCAAGTCGCCCCATAAGTTATGACCTCCACATCTACTACAATTATGATAGCCTCCACTACTAGCATGACTTGGAATTGATTTGGTCCGAGACAACCCAATAGGTGTGATTGGGCCACTCAAAAAATTATGATGAGATTACAAATTTAGAGTCACCCTGTTTCATATTTAACAAACAAATATATGAAAATATCACACTTCTTTCTCAAAGAAAAATAAATGGGCAATAGCTGACAGCTATACATGATTTATATATTACAATTTAAACAATATTGCATAAGAGAGATCACTATGACGTCAGCCATATGCTAAGAAAACAGGGAATCCGATGGTGCAGGTTAATGTGCATGATGGCAGGTACATTGTATTGAAACAAATAGGGGACACCTCATCATCCATCAGTGCAAGCTCCACTTCCTATTGCATCTCAAGGTGAACAAAATTCTCACCTCAAAAAGTCGGATTATGCTCTAAAACATAATAGCAGAATATGGGAAGTTGGGCATTAATTCTAAGGCATAAATAATATACCGATTAAAAGAATTGAAGGCTTCTATTAACGTAATGTAGGGGATCCAATACTCTAAAAGGAGTCTCTACCATCAAAACCAATACTAACTTAAACACAATGGGATTTTACTATTTAGGGAAACCAAATATAGTGAATCAAAATTCATATAATCTTACACCACTAAAATTATAGAATAATTACAATTTATTACCATATAAATTACTCAAATTAGCTATCATAAGTTCTAGAAGTTGATCCAATTATGAGTTTCCGAAATGCAATCCTAAAAAGTTAAATAAAATCTTCGAAACTACAGTAAAACTAGAAATTATTACATCTATTTCTTTAATGATGAAAACAAGTAAATCAAAACTAAAAATAAAAAATACTAGTACCAGCGATTATTCTACAATTAAAAATAATATTAAAATATTATCCCATTACAAATCTAAAAAATTTCATTAAAAAAAAAAAAGATTACCTTTCAATGGGCGGTAGAAATGGTGGTCGAAGCAGAGGCGACAATGGAGAGTGGACGGTAGGCGACAATTGAAATTTTTTATTTTAATATATGGGTGGCAGCTAGGGTTTTTTTTCTTTTTTAGAGAGGGGATGAGAGAGAGAGGGAGACGAAGAGACGGGATGAGAGAGATGGAGAGTGGACGAGGGGCAACAATTGAAAATTTTTATTTCAATGGGCGGCAGCTAGGGTTTTTTTTTTAAGATGGGAGAGAGGGAGAGGGAGAGACGATTTGGGATGGGAGAGAGGGAGGGTTTTTATTAATTTGGTTTGGAATGGGAGAGAGACGGCATTTATTAACTTTAGATAGGCAACATCGTAATAATAAGATGGTTTCTACTATCTTAATAGTCGTCCTTAAATTGCGTGCCATTAGTTAGTATGAGGCAGTTACAGACTGTCTTATTTAAAGACGAAAAATGGCAGTCTTATTTTATGTCTTTTTTAGACATTTTTGACATAGTGATATGACCTAACGAAAGTAAATGTCATGAGTATATTAGAAAATAGTCTAAATATAAATAAATTTCAAGTAAATATTTAAAATAAATCTCAAACAATATCTAGTAAATATTTCATATAAAAAGAATACGTTGCCTAGATCAGATTCATCCCAAAACTGCATAAATAAATAAATAAAAATAAATAAATCAAACTTGTACTATATATTTAAAAGCCTAAAAGTGCAAAACACCAACCATCATATATCTCATTTCAATCTGATATTCGCCAAACCTACGCAGTAGATACTCAACAGGTGCCTTAATTTTTGCATTAAGTACTTAACAGGTGCACAAGGATGTGGAAATATATTATCATCAAATTGGTCAAGGGTCAATTTTTCGGACACATCTAATGATCTAAACATAGTATCGTCAATTCGTCATGAGTGTTGATGGTCAGGGGCCAATTTTTGGGACACATCTAATAACCAGGGGCCAATTTTTGGGACACATCTATCATCATCAAATTGGTCCGGGGTCAATTTTTGGGACACATCTAGTGATCTAAACATAGTATCGTCAATTATTCATAAGTGTTGATGATCAAGGGCCAATTTTTGGGACACATCTAATGATCAGGGGCCAATTTTTGGGACACATCTATCATTTTTTGGACACATCTATCATCATCAAATTGGTCTGGGGCCAATTTTTGGGACACATCTACCATCATCAAATTGGACAGGGGCCAACTTTTGGGACACTAAACATAGTATCGTCAATTCGTCATTAGGGCTTTAGGGATTTCCACATTTTCATACCAATAAAAATTTCACATTTTCATAAATCACATTCAAAATCACTATATTTTTAACTCATTAACATAAAATTAAATCAAATTTAAAGTAAAAAATTAATTTTACCTCCAATCTAGTGTGATCGAATAATGCGAGTTCCGACAAATCCAAACCACGTGCTGACGCGCCAAAGTCCCGACCCACAAATCCAACTAAAATCTTGTAAAAAAATTGAAAGAAATAATTAGGGATTGAGAATTGAGAATAAGAGAGAGAAAGAAGGAGAGAGATTTAGGGTTTAGGGGGATGTGATTATGGCTGTGATGATATAAAATATGGTCATTATTAAGCCAAAAATCCTTAGGGCTTAGACTAATAGAGTATAGACCTTAGAGAATAGAGAGAGAGAGAGGGGATAGTGGGCTGTGGGGGGCTCATTAGCAGCTGTGAGAGAGAGAGGAAGAAGAAGTAGAAGAAGAAGAGCTGGGACAATGGGTTGTAGTCGGGCCGTCGCCAGAGAATCTTAGCGGCAAATCTTGGTCGTCGCCTTAGCCGAGAAGGGGTTACAAAGTAACAGGGGGAACTTTGGGTTTTTTTAGAGAGAGAGAGAGAGAGAAAGAGACGCTTAAAATAAAAGCCTTGGGGTTGGGGGTCTCGTTTGGGGTCTTAGAGAGAGAGAGAGAGAGAGTGAGTGGTTAGGGTCTTCAAGAAGCTTAAAATAAAAGCCATGGGGTCTCTATAAAGAAAAATGGGGGGTCTTTAGATAAACCCAAACTTGAAAAACCAAAATTTAAAATTCAAATCAAACCTGATTTTTTTGGAAAAAAATAAAAGTTTGGAGGGTTCAAGGACCCCCCCAGCCTCCATGTGCATCCGCCCTTGACTATGAGGTGCGACCGGCCATTACATTTAACGATGCGTTTTGGGTAGGGACAATAATACATACTGCCTATGCCAGGAACAAAATCGGGGCAGGGTAGCTCAAAACCAGACAATATCATTGACATGTAGGTCCAGATCGTCACAAGAGCTAAAAGAGAAGTAAAAGAATAAGAAGACAAAGAAAGAAAAAAGTGGGTGGTAAATTGGTGCTTAGAAAAAAAAAATTAGGTGTTTTTCAATTTTATCGGTTGTTTAGGAAGGAAAATTTGGACAAATTTTGTGTGGATGAATGGGCAATTTGGAATGATAGAATTCAGTCCATCCATGGGGGGGCAACTAGGAACCCTATGATTATAGTCAGTGCCGCAGAAAAGTATCTCATCGACTATGTTTTGGCTAATGGCAAGAAAAGTAAAGTGAATGTTGTTCATGTACAACATATGTCAAAGCCTATTGTTTCCCAGAGTCCTCCTCCGAGTAATGTTTTGAAAGTTAATTTCGATGGAGCTTGGTGTGAAGACTTGATATTAGCGGGAGTCAGTGTAATTGTTCGAGATTCTAACAATAAGGTGATGGCTTCCCTCGCTAAGCACTACAAGTTGTTGCCTTTCGCCTCGCAGTGATCTTTGTTAGTCAGTGTGGTTTCAACAGAGTTATATTTGAAGGGGATTCCATCCGAGTTATTAATGTTGTGATCAACAATGAGAATGATACATCTGAATTTTCTACTACCATGGATGACATTGGGGATGGTCTTGTTTTGTTTGATCTTTCCTCCGACATTCATGTTAAAAGAGAAGCTAATAGGGCTGCAGATGCTTTAACTAAATTAGGTTTAAGATTTGATTGTGATGAGGTCTGGATGGAGGATGCTCCTCCTATGATCTATGATGTAATTGTTTTGAATTATTCTTAATGATATTCTCTAATCTTTCATAAATAAAAATAAAAATAAATAAATAAATAAAATTTATAAGTGAGTGTCTTTTATGGTAGATGCCTTCCAAGAATCGGTAGGTGTAAATACCAGTCCCCTAAAAAATTGTTTGCATTTCCAATTAGGGCTGTGAACGGGCCGGGTTTCTGCCCGGGCCCGGCCCGGGTGGGCCGGATTCAGACCCATTTTTATGCATTTAATAAATGGGTCGGGTCGGGCTAAGCCCGGATAAGAAATCGGGCCGGGTTGGGGCTGCAAAGTGTAAGGCTTGGCCCGACCTGGAAAAATTAGGTCCTATAAAAAAAATCTTTTAAAAACTCTTAAAAATTGATTAGAAATCAAGCCCAGATAGCTAATCAGGCTGGATTCAGACCGCAACATTTCAAAATTTGGCTCAGCCCGGCCAGGCCCGTTGACAGCCCTATTTCCAATACCAATATTAGTATGGGTGTTTTGCTTGAGCCCAGGGCAACATTGGATAGAATACATAATTCCAATTCTTATTATATGGAGTATTTGGTATGTAGCTCGAGTGCCAACTTATTAATAGTTTAAGGTCCCTTTTTGGAAGGTCTGCCCTTTAATATTTGTACCCTGATCTAAATATTTGTGATATAAAAGTTTGGGACGAAAAATATCCCTATTGTGTAAGCTTAAGCAGTCAAACACTATTTAAAAGTAATGGCGATAATATTAATCCAACAAACCATCCCACCGAAACCGAAATGGAATCCCAATATTTCGGTAAATTTCGGTCATGTATGTAGTTTTCAGCGGAAATTTCTGTTTTGGACCGCCCGAAACGAAATCTAGAATTTTAATCCTTGAATGTTAGAAAGCCTGTGATTGCTTTGAATTAGAAGATGAAGATATCTCTTTACTTTATGTTAAAGTGAACAAAGAAAAAGTCTTTTTAACTGTTTTAATCAGACAATGACAAGAGTTATCTGTCTCAATCTTCCACACAAATGATGTCGAGATTATGGGCTTACTATCAGATGGTCAAATGTTGATTCAACGTGGCACACATTCCAAAAGGTGAACGTGATCATAACTTACAATTAAACTTGGTTCACGTTCACTTTTTGGGTGTGGAACCAATATCTGATTGTCTGATAGTAAGCCCATTATCTTAAGAGCTGTAGTGTAAAAGATTGGAACGAAAAACAATCTCCATCATCTGATTTAAAGCAGTCAACATATCATTCCTTTGTTAAGTAGGTGGCTGTAATATAAAGTGGTGTGATAGTACCAAGTTTAATACCAACAGCCCTTCATTACAATACATAAAAGCAAAAGGTAGATATGTCATTTTAAACTCATCGCTCCCCTATGAAAGCTTAACTGTAACCCTAGTACCCCTCCCAAACCCTCAACTTGCTAATGTTGTATATCGTCAGTGAAAAAGTATATATTTTTAATTACCCTAGGGTCATATGCAGTGTTATGAAACGAAGTATTCCTTAATAAATATTGGAATCAAAGGATGGAGAATGTTCTTCACCCCAATTTTTCATACAATGGATCTTGAGATCATGAGTATACTATTATATAGTCAATTTTTAAATATTTCACATGGCACATATCCCAAAAAAGTAGCTCTAAAATCTCATGGCACACATCATGCTAAAACATCATTTTATGGCCAATTTTTTTTTGGATATGTGCGGCATAGAATTAAAAACTTACCATCTATGGTAAGATAATGGTCTTAAGAACTACTGTATGGAAGATTTGGGTGAAAAACAATCTCCATCATCTAATTCAAGCGATCAATGGGTTTCAGACATGGTGCCTTTAGTAATTCTGTAGGAGAGAACAAACACAATTGAAATGTCCAAGTGTCATAACTCTCTCTCCCTCTCTCTCACTCGAAATAAGTTCTTTTGTATTGATATATGGGTACCTTTGTTTGAGCCTACAAGTTTAGTGGGGTTTTTATTGTGTAGAAGATTGGGGTGAAAAATAATCTTGATCATCTAGTTCCATACAGTCAATGGGTTTCAACAGGTTTCAAACATGGTCATTCTGTAGCTGCGAACATGGAAATCATTTATATATATTATCCCGACTTTGTGTTACGTGACTGGTGGCTCCTTCAAATATTTACTCGTGGCACACTTCGTTCACTAATTGAAACTCAGCTAGGGGTGCATATGGGTCTGGTCAATCTGATGGGTCAAGTGATCCGACCCACCACGGGTCAGTTTAGGTTCAAATCTCTCACCCGTCAGGTTTTGATCCTTCCCTCGTATATTTTAGCATAAGTTACCTGTATCGATCTGACTATCTACTAAATAGGTCGGGTCAGGTGTGGGTTGAGAATACTGAACGGGTCTGGTCGGGTTCAGGTTGATGGTCAAGGGTGGCAGGTCCGGTTCGGATTGATCCTGACCCAGCCCAAATACGACCTGTCAGCACCTCCGGACTCAGCACAAAACTCATGCCTGTTAGATCTGTCCAATCCTCTGATCAGAGCACTGTATGAATCTTACTGCGGACCATTTCTTATAAGCTGTTTACCTGCAGAGTCGGGCAACTAATACTAAAATTAATAAATTGCAGTTTCAAATTTGATACTAAATATTTCTAAGAGTAAGGGTAGTCTCCCATTAGTTTGCTGCCACATGCTACCGGATAACATAATCAGGTGTCAGGTAAAAGAGTGACTCGATGATTATAATAATTGTATTTATAAAAAATAAAAAATAAAATATAAAACAAACATGAGCATTATAAAACCGTGCAACTAACTTACCCAACTACACGGAAAATGAGCAATAAAATCACATTTGATTTCAGTTTATATATTATTATTATTAGTTTCTTCACAATAATTATATCCTTTAAGTGGCTACTGAACATGTAATTTGGTGTCATGTCCAATAAACTAATGTGGGACCAAATAAGTTTCGTGGCCATTAGTACCACCCTCACCTTTATCTTATTTATAATACAATTAGCTTGATGAAAGTTGATGAAAAGGGAAACAATTGTCTTCTATCAGTATGAAATTTGATGAGGAAAAAAATGAGAGAGTTAGTGCACAAGGCTCCTGCCTTCAGCGTGGTTTGGGAGAGGTAGATTGTAGGTAGCCTTACCTCCATTTTATAGAGGCTGATTCCAAGACTCGAACCTGTGGCCTATCTATTTAGGCAAACAGCACTTGCCATCACACCAAGGTTCGTGAAGAGATGATTTTCATCACACCAAGGTCCGGGAAGAGATGATTTTCATGAAGTACAGGAAATTTTTTCCAAATACTACTTCATTCTTGCCATAGAGCCAGTGATTTGGACAGATTCGGCAGGCCTCGAGTTTGGGGCTCTAAATTAGCTCATCAGATGTTTAAGTCAGCTCGGCCAAAGTTGTCTACCAATCTGTTGCCAGGTCACAGGTTCAATCCCAACTTACCCACTAATGACACCGAAAGAGAGACTGCACAAGTTGACCTTGAAATCTCGAACTCCAATATGATTATCAAATTAAATATGCATGTGGCCTGTACGATTAACAAATAACAGACTAAGAGAATCCGATAAAACGGTTAGGATGATAAAGAAATTGCCTGCACATTGCCGTCAAAATTTTCATAACAGAAGAATCGGCAATGAAGTGTACTCTCGGATATTGAGGAAAAAAATGGAGGTTATTTACAGCATTCAGTTTTAGCATATGCCGCTACATCTCATCGTCGTGATTCTAAGAAGCTTTCGTACTGAGTTCCATTGAGTGTGCGGTAGACATCCTTCCAGTTTGCAACATGACTAGAAAGGGGTCCATTGTGAATCTTTACCTGCCTGCTCTTCAGGTCCCTTCGTGGAACTCCTAGGAAATCTTGAACATCCATCAGCTTCTGCATAAACAAAGAAAATGAGAAAACCCACAAAAAGGAAAACGATAAATATCTTGAGAAAATTAGAAAACAAAAAGGACTACTTGAAGAAAGTTTTAGAAAAGTAGAGATTGTCACGGTTTCTAAGGTCCCCAAAAAGTCATTCGATCAATGTGAGAGGGGAAGGGTGATTTGAAATTACGAAAAAGGTTCCGGTAAATAACCCAGTCAACATGTGAGAAACATATATAGCTGAAATTACGAAAATATCCTTCTACAAAATTCCATATCACAGAAATGATGTTGCGTACTTAATTGAGAAGAAGGGTGATTCGGTAATTTCAGCTATAAATGTTTTTCATACGTTTGACCGAATGTCTTATTGGGAGCCTAAGAAATCGTGACAATTCCGTTTTTCTACTACTTTCTAAAGTAGTATAATACGATAAAACCTTTTTACAAATAATCCCTGATTTCTAAAAGAACAGAATAATGGCTAGATTAGCGTGTAGTGGACATGTGATTTCGAAAAGTTGAGATCTTACAGTGCGGTTTTTTACAACATCCTCGTAGTAAAGAACAACGTGTCGGGTGGCCTTGAAGTATTCTAAAGCATTGGTAGTTAATTTCTCTATGTTTTTCAGATTAGATGTCAATAACGATGTGTTGATCGAGGGCGTGTAATTCGCAAGTATCTTGGCCTGCAATGCATAACCAATTATGTGTTGATGAGCATGCTTGTGAGAAGGTTTAAATTTTATATATATATATATATATATATATATATATATTTGAGAGAGAGAGCGAGAGACCTCCTCGGTAGAGTGCACATGAGATTTATGGGTGCCATTTAATTGCTTAGCATCCTGGTCATAAGTATTAGCGAGTATCGAAATCATCCGGCGCAGTAGATTCTTTCGGAAGAGAAATATCGCAGATACACCTCTTCTATTGAAATAATGAGCTATTTCTTCATGATACTGCATGAGACCCTGCATATTAGCCATGACATTACAGATTTGAGCAAAATGTACAGAGCAGGAGAATTATATATATCGCTTTGTCCATAACAGGAAAAAAAATACAAATCCAACCAGGGGAAGGCAATACAGATTTTAGGAGAGTAATGTCCCTTGAGGTGGGATCATTATCTGGATCCTTGATATCAACAAAAATTTTCAAGTGGCACTTTATCTGTACCATGATCATATCTTGTAAAAACACAATAGAAATATGGGTTATGGGAACTCTTATCAGATTCTTGTAGATTAAATTTAGAGCCTAGATAGGTCGCAATCGAGTAGGATCTGACGCTCTGAATGCATTTCAAAATTGCTCTTTGGAGGGTTTGTCACCACAATCATTTCCCTTCACAGTTCACCAACCACTCCTTTTTTAATAATGTAAGATAAGAAACATCGAGACAAATACAAGTCAGATTTTTTTCCTTCTCGATTCCGAAATGACAATTGTAAGCAGAAACGAGTGGAACACCAAACGTATCCTAACTAGAGTCATGGTTTGTCAGAATTTACAAAATAACTTGCAAAATAAAAATAAATAAATAATTAAATAAAATGAAGGAAGAATGTGAGAAAAGTTCAATTTTGCAACTTTACAATAGTAACTACCCAAAAGTGTAACACAATGTGGGAAAGGGAAAGCGAGAGGACCATACAAGCCTGGAACATGAAATGCGCCAAACCGAAAGCAAGCCACCGCTGAGAGAAATAAATGAATGCCAAAGATCTTCGGCAAATCCAAGAGGGTTTTCCCATATGTTCATCGAAGAATATTTCTAGGTCCCAATACACCCAATTCCAGATAACTGGTATTTGTTACGGAGAAAGAGCTTCCCAGTAATTATATAGTTTAAAAGGTCACATGGAAAAATCAGAATCCATGCCAAGTGGTTGATTAAAAAACCAACAAGGGTAGGAGAAGGCTTTATATTTTAACATTATTATAACTGCAATGTAGGTTTTATTAACATGTAATAGCATACATATTAAAAATAATATATGCACATTCTTGCATAATTTAATCCATGAGTATGCGATTGATTTGTGATAATATGAATGCATAAATGTAGAAGTTACTACATTATTGTGACGCGGGATAACGACCCTAAAATGCGGAATATGATTTTTATGCAGATTTTGCCGAAATTAATGAAATTAAATCAAGTTTAATCGCAAAATTATCTTTGATACCTTTAGAGTTTTGCAGAAATTTTGATGGGTAGATCACACGCGATCCAGGTAGGGTCCAGTCCGATGCGCAAGTACTTTTAGAGTCGAGGTGAGATCGGCCTAGAGATAGGACCCTAGCTTCTCCAGGCTTGGGCGCTCGTCTTCGGTCCGATGCAGTTTCACGAATTCCAAGTTGGGTTGTGAAAGGGATTTGCGGTTTGCAATAGGCTTATGGTTTTTGGATCGGTTTATGGTCTAGAAAGGTTGTTGACTTTGTGTGGTTTAGGGCTTCAAAAGGGTTTAGGGTTTTGGAGATCACGACGAAATAATTAGGCTATAGTTAGAGAAGCACGTAGAGATTTAGAGATAACAAATATAAGCAAGCCACGCAAATCAATAACAATAAGGAAAATATGTGAGAATCACTCCCTTGGTCTCACACCAAACCCATCTCAGGCAAAGATTACTCAAGCATAAAAGCATTCAATAATCAATCAACTAATTACAATGTTCTTCTTAATGACCTTATATAGGAGGTCTAACAATAAAAGGAAACCCTAAAACGAATATTAAATAAAGACAAATAAACCTTTGGAACAAAAGTTCGAAACTCAACTCTTAAAACAACTAAAATAACTCCGCACGATTTTGATCGATCGAAATTCATATGTCTATGAATATCGCCGTCGACATTCGATCGATCGAATTGAGATTTCGATCGATCGAAATTTTGCAGTTCCTAAAATTCTTCCTCATCCTCTTTCTCCAGAATTTTCACCTTTCCCTAGCTTTGACTTCCATTACGTTGCTTCTTTCTATGCCGGTAGAAACGATGCGGTCCGAATCCAATGTCCATGTATGTGGCGTCCCCGTCAATTCCCCTTGACCAAAAAGGTTTCATCACCGATGAAACACACTCGTAGTAGATGTCTAGCAGGTCGGGGTTCAAGCGACGAACCTCATTCTCGTGGACCCAAGTGTTCTCAGACTCTAGTTTGCCGACCCATTTAACCAAGTATTTCTGGAATCCCCCATCATGTGTAGAGACGGCATGATCGTTGATTATATCCTCTATCTCATCTGATCTCTGTCTGCTTAGGAAAGGAAGAGGTATAGGTTGCAAGGTTGGATTAGGGCTGGGACTAGGAGGTGGTTGGAGTGGGTTTTCTGGGGGTGGGGTGAAATCCAAGTAAGGAACCAAGTCCTCCACATTGAACGTTGAACTAACCCCCATACCTGGAGGAAGCTCGAGCACGTATGCATTATGACCACTCTTAGCCAAAATTCTAAAAGGCCCAACGCCTCGAGATTGGAGCTTCTTTGCGGATCCCGATGGGAATCGCCCAGGCCTAACCCGGACCATCACATAATCACCCACATTAAATTCTTTAGAACGCCTGTGAGCATCTGTAGATAATTTATATTGATTGTTGCTTGAATTAATTTTTTGTTTAATTTCGGCATGCAAGCTATGAATATGTTGTGAAATGCATCGGTGGACTCTGACATTCTATGGGATGCAGACATGGGAATCAAATCTAATGGGGTCCTAGGCCTATGACCATGCACTACCTCAAAAGGACTCATGCCTATGGACCTATTAACAGAATTATTATATGCAAACTCAGCTGTGGGTAAAATGGTATCCCAGGTCCTAACATGATCACCGACAAGACTACGAAGGAGATTCCCAAGGCTCCCATTGGTGCTTTCGGTTTGGCCATCCGTTTGAGGGTGGTAAGCTGTAGAGAATTGAAGCAATGTGCCCATCATGTGCCAAAGTGTCTTCCAAAAATAACTCGTAAATTTAACATCCCTATCAGATACAATCATGAATCAAAATATCGTCCGATACCGATACGTATCGGACGATACGTATAGGTTTTGGACTTCACCGATACGATACAATGGGTTTTTATCGCCCCCTTGAAAAAACAGTCAAATTATCGTTCAATGTATCGTTCGTATCGGACGATAATTTGAAATTATCGGTTTTGATATTTTATTTTTTTTTGGGGAAAAAATCGGAGTATCGTCCGGAACCGATACGTATCGATTTTGGGGCTGGACGATACGTATCGAAAAAACGAGATTTTGATCCTTGGATACAATGGTTTTGGGTAACCCATGAAGACGTACTACCTCCGCGAAAATAGTAGTTTAGCAATATGAGATGCATCGGAGGTTTTGGAACAAGGAATGAAGTGGGCCATTTTGAAAATCGGTCCACTACGACATAGATGGAGTTGTGCTTCCTAGGGGTCTTAGGAAGTCCAAGCACCAAATCCATAGAGAGGTCTTGCCACGGTCTGTGTGGCACGGGTAAAGGAGTGTACAAGCCAGTATTTTGTTTGGTCTGTTTTGACACTTGGCAAGTACGACAATGTTTAACGACCCGGGCAACATCTCTCATTAGGCTAGGCCAAAAGAATCTATTCTCTATGAGCGCAACAGTTTTATTACGCCCGAAATGTCCTGCCATCCCTCCAACATGTAACTCCCAAATGAGGATTCACGCAAAGAAGTGCGAGGGATGCAAAGGCGATTGCCTTTAAACAAGTACCCATCCAGGATGATGTACACGGGGTGTGTGCTGGTCAGGCCACTAAGGAGAGTAGTGTACTCAACCCCAAAATCCGGGTACACGGGGTACTCATCCTTTAACTTTTCGAACTTGATGACCTCGGTGCTCATTATGCGCAAAGTCACCACTCGCCGACTAAGTGCATCAACGGCCCTATTTTCAGCACCGGCCTTATGCTTTAACATGAATGTGAACCCTTGAAGGTACTCAACCCACTTCGTGTGCCTTGGGTTCAACTTCTTCTGTGAAGCAAGAAAGCGTAAGGCTTCATGGTCAGAGAACAACACAAATTCCTGCGGTCTAAGATAATGCTTCTAATACCAAAGAGATCGAACGACCGCATAGAACTCCTTGTCATAAGTGGAGTATTTTTGCTTTGCCTCGTTAAATTTTTCACTAAAATAGGCCACAGGGTGACCCTCTTGGCTAAGCACTCCTCCTATGCCTACACCCGATGCGTCACATGCGACATCAAAGACTTTGGAAAAGTTCGGCAATCGCATGGCGAGTGCACTACTCATTCGTTGTTTGATCTCAACAAAAGCTTTTGTCGCCGCTTTGTCCCATTTAAAGTCCCATTTTTTCATGCAATCTGTAATTTGGGCCATAATGGTGCTAAAGCTTCCGATGAAGCGACGATAAAAAGTAGTCAAGCTATGGAAGTTGTGGACGTCGTGTATGTTCTTAGGTTCGGGCCACTCCACAGTGGCTTTAACCTTTTCAGGGTCCGCGACCATTCCATTGGCCGAGATGAATCCCAAGAAGACAACGGAAGGTTGCATGAAAGTGCACTTCTTGAGATTGGCAAACAACTTCTCGCCCTTGAGGGTTTCACAAACCAGCCTAAGGTGGGTCAAGTGTTGATCCTTGTCGTGACTATAGATCAAGATGTCATCGAAATAAACAACAAGGAATTTGCCTAAAAACGGCCTCAACACTTGGGTCATGAGTCGCATGAAGGTACTCGGGGCGTCCGAAAGCCCAAAAGGCATGACCATCACTCATAAAGACCATCCTTAGTCTTAAAGGCAGGTTTCCACTCATCTTCGGGGTGGATGCAAATTTGATGGTAGCCACTCTTAAGGTCTATCTTTGAAAAGATAGTGGCACCAACCATCATGTCAAGCATATCATCGAGCCTTGGTATGGGAAACCGATACTTAACCGTAATCTTATTGATTGCACAGTTATCCACACACATGCGCCACGTACCATCTTTCTTAGGAGTGAGTAGGGCATGTACGGCACACGGGCTTAGACTCTCTTGGATGAACCCCTTCTGAAGGAGCTCATTGACTTGCCGAGTCAACTCGGCGTGCTCAACCGAATTCAACCTATAGTGGGGCAGGTTCGGTAAGGTAGATCCGGGAACCAAGTTTATTGCGTGTTGGATATCACACAAGGGAGGAAGTTCGTTTGGTAAGTCTTCAAGAAAGACATCCGTAAACTCTTTCAAAATCAGCTCAACCTCCTTGGGACACGCACTCTCTAATTCGGGTGCACTCTCAACAGTGACAACTACGTACACCACACTCTCTTTTATCGATGCTTTCTCGAACTCAGAAGGGCTCACAATATTACTGGATTTAGAAGACTCGCCCTTCTTTTCGATGGTGTTGGTCGATGGTGTTTTGGGGGGCAAAGGGTGTAAAGTGATCTTTTTGCCCTTATGCATGAATGTGCATATGTTTGATCGATCAGAAAGAGTCACGTCCATGTCATAGAGCCACGACCTTCCCAAAATGATATAGCCCACATCCATCGACACCACATCACACCATAAGGTGTCCAAATAAGAACCCAATTGAATCGGTACATGACACCTTTTCGACACGGGAATGGATGAAGAATTGACCCATGCGACTTTATAAGGTCTCGGGTGGGCTTCAGGTGTAAGCCCTAAGCGGCGTACCGCATGAGTGGATATTACGTTGGTACACCGCTATCCACGGTGACCCTACAATTCTTTTCACCAAATCTGACATAGGTGTGAAAGATGTTCTCCCTACGCCAGTCATCCTTTTCATCCCGTTAAAGTTGTGCAAGGGCACACCTCACAACTAAAGCATGACCAATAACATCACCCTCCTCATTGCTGGGTGTGCTAACCGGTTCAAATACTTCTTCAACCACTACCTCATCATCATCCTCCTCTCCCTCAATGAAGAGAATCCTTTGAGGTTCTTTCGTTGGGCATTGGGCAGCAAAGTGTCTCATCCCATGACATTTATAGCACTTTACTTGAGAATTAACCCTTGAGGATTCTTTGACTATACCTTTTCCCTTTTCAAACCGAGAATTGGTAAGGGCGGGTTGTGTAGGCTTGGGAGGAGTAAATTGTCCCTCACCGGATCATTGACCACTATATTGGGACTCAGTCCTCTTCACCACCGTAGTTTTCAAGTACCATTTAAGATCTTGCACAATGGCATAGCATCTTTCAAGAGTTTCTACGGGGTGAGAAATCAACTTTGTTTGCAAATCAAGTGGCAATCCGGTGCGGAATCTAGAGAGTGATTTCAGGATCTTCCGATACTTTTGCCCTCATCATGAACTCTTCAAATTTGACAATGTAATCGGTAACGGGCATACCACCTTGGCGTAAATTTTGCCACTGGTTGAGGCGTTGGTGGTATGATAAAGGAACATACTTCTCTGTAAGGCGTTCCTTTATGTCTTCCCAACGAGTAATGGGAGGACAACCCGCATTTACCCTAATGCACTCAACATTGAGCCAGAAAAGTCGAGTTTGACCAACCAATTTCATCTTAGCGAGTCTAACGCAACGGTCGTCATTCATGGCATACTAATCAAAGTGTTGGTCCATGTCAGAAAGCCAATCGAGGAAGACGGTAGGGTCCATTCTTCCATCGAAAGTCAGAATCTCAACTAGGAAGTTCTTAAGGAGTTGAACTTCGGGGTCATAGTCATCTCTACGATGATCCCTACGGTTCCGGTTGTCTTGGCGACCATTACGTTCAAAGTGTAGACACTCATGCTCTTGGTGTTGATTTTCAAGTCCACCCATCGCTTCCAGTTGGTTAATTCGATCACGTAATCTATCATTACAAACTCCTAGAGATGTTTGGGCTTGCTCAATGGTATTCAAACGTGCACTAATCGCACCCAATTCTTCTCGCATAACTCTCAAAGTATTAAGAACCTCATCCAAAGCCATGGTGATCACAAAGTTTATTAGGGTTCTAATATGGAATGCAATATGGACTCAAAAAGGAAAAACAATGCAATAAAATAAATATGACAAGCAAAGATTCCCTAACCTAGAAAACCTAGGGCTCTGACACTAAAACTGACGCGGGACAACAACCCTAAAATGAGGAATATGATTTTTATGCAGATTTTGCCGAAATTAATGAAATTAAATCAAGTTTAATCGCAAAATTATCTTTGATACCTTTAGGGTTTTGCAGAAATTTTGATGGGTAGATCACACGCGTTCCAGGTAGGGTTCAGTCCGATGCGCAAGTACTTTTAGAGTCGAGGCGAGATCGGCCTAGAGATAGGACTCTAGCTTTTCCAGACTTACGCGCTCGTCTTCAGTCCGATGTAGTTTCACGGATTCCAAGTTGGGTTGTGAAAGGGATTTGCGGTTTGCAATAGGCTTATGGTTTTCAGATCGGTTTATGGTCTGGAAAGGATGTTGACTTTGCGTGGTTTAGGGCTTCAAAAGGGTTTAGGGTTTTGGGGATCATGAGGAAGTAATTAGGCTATGGTTAGAGAAGCACGCAGAGACTTAGAGATAACAAATATAAGCAAGCCACGCATATCAATAACAATAATAAGAAAAATATATGGGAATCACTCTCTTGGTCTCACACCAAACCCATCTCAGGCAAAGATTACTCAAGCATAAAAGCATTTAATAATCAATCAACTAATTACAATGTTCTTCTTAATGACCTTATATAGGAGGTCTAACAATAAAAGAAAACTATAAAACAAATATTAAATAAAGACAAATAAACCCTTGGAACAAAAGTTCGAAACTCAACTCCTAAAACAACTAAAATAGCTTGGCACGATTTCGATCGATTGAAATTGAAAATCGATCGATCAAAATTCATATGTCTATGAATATCGCTATCGACATTCGATCGATCGAATTGAGATTTCGATCGATCGAAATTTCAAATCGAAATTTCGCAGTTCCTAAAATTCTTCCTCATCCTCTTTCTCTAGAATTTCCATCTTTCCCTAGCTTTGACTTCCATTACACTGCTTCTTTCTACGCAGGTAGAAACGATGCGGTCCGAATCCAATGTTCATGTATGTGGCGTCCCCATCATATTGTCTATACATATTAATTAATCTCCATGAGTCCATATATATTTTGACATGTATATGTTCCAACTACTTTTGCCATTACATCCAAGCACATGCAATGACATGCTTCGACTCAAGAACACGTATCGACTCGCTAGTTGACACCCTTTGGTAGACCAGCAACACTGGTTAACATATACTCCGTTTTTGTTCAGACTTTTCCATATGGTCAGCAGTTCACTACATTCGAAATAAAAATATGAGAAAAAGGTAACCGAATAGTGTGGAATGAAATTTGATAAATAAACAATCATTTTTAACCTTCTCCTAATGTACACTTAGGAGACATGGGTCCTCCCAGCTCATTCCTATCGTCAACAGAGAATTCTCTTGCCTCAATATGATTATTATGATTGAAGCATAATGCTCATTGAGTAGGGGCCAAACAAAACGAAGAAGGGGTAAACTCAGTGCTACATATCTAAAGAAGTGACGTGATCGAATCCAACATTGCAGACATTGGATCCAAAGATTGGTGTAGCCAAATTCAGTTGAAGGCCTGAAATTTGAGCTACCATAAGCACTTACAGTACATATCAACCTGTTTGTTTAATTTTGTAATAGTAGGTACTATAATGCTTTATTCCGTAGTTTCTTGTCAGATCACAGGATTCAAAACTATATGCTTAAAAACCTTGAACTCAATTTTCCCCAAGCCATATAGCAGGTGGTGATGCATGAGGGGTGAAAAGGAAACCCATTCCATAATCTAGATAATCCACTAGCTATGTCTTTACAGTTTGTTGCAAACCGCAGCTCGGTCCTGCAGGATTTGATCTTTAACGATAAACAAGTAACAAAAATCCCAAAAGAACTATGAGATATTAACAAATAAGGTAAGTCTTTTATATCCAAAAATTTCTGCAAAGCAATAATAATGAATGAGTCCATGTGTCTCTGTATTTATTAATTAAAACTAACGAAGCAGTGAAAGTTCCTATTCTGAATCAACTCCCTATAAAAGAAAGGCCTCCCGATCCTAATCAACTTTCGATTTTTGAACATTTCTTTTTGACTGAATTGTGGACAAAATAGTTGCCACATGATTGCTGAAGTATCACATGACATCTGGGTCAATTAAGACACCTCACGTGATGCTTTTAACTGACTGATGAGTCTTTATACCCCCCTTAAAAACCCGGTCCATATAATTTGCTAAGACTATTTAATTAGGCCTGTGAATAATTAATGCTCCCCTATTACTGTTCTGAACTAAGACTTGGTAGTTGGTACACAAAGTGTCATACAGATTTCCTCCCAGTTGAAAAGTACTTGGCATTACTAAGTTGTCATTGCCACCCTCTCTCTCTCTCTCAACAAAACTCATCTCTACTCTTATGCTTATTTATAATTCATAATTTCACATATCCACCTTAGCATATGCAACTTAGGCACATGCACCATATCTTCTTACCGCCCCAATACTTTACCTCCTATTATAATGTAGGTCTTACCACTACCTTAAAATAATGCCCCTTCAATCGGAAGAGACTCGTCGATCACATAAAACTCCACCCGCTGACCGCCACTTTTCCCACCCCTCATTGATCTTATTTAAGGTCCTTCTCAAACCCACCATCCAATCATATTAGAGAATCCGATTGCATTATGACACCACATGGTTTTCTATTGTGAATTTGTGACCAAATCACCCTCGCTCTCATGTTCACTAAACTGGGCACTCTGTAATTTTCTATCTTCATTCTGCTAATTTCCAAAACCATAACTATAAAGCTTCTCTCTATAGTTTCAACTAAGACTTACTTGCTTCCCAGTCTGACCAATTAGTACTACGTCCACAACAAATTATTAACCTCTTTTATTTCTTTGTCAATTCCTCAATAGTAAATGCAATCAAATAAGGACTTAAAGCAGATCCTTGCTGCAACCAAACTCCAACAAGGAACTTAGTTGTCCCTCCACATGTAGTTCTTATACTAATGACTGCTCTCCATATATACCTTAGATAATTTCAATAGATTCAATCAGACAACATTTCCTCCTTAGGGCCCACAAGATTATTTGCGCCAATATCCTATCATATCTAAAAACTGATAGAAACCATATAGAAATTTTGGGCCTCCACTAAAACCTTTCCATAAGTCGCCTCAACAAGAATACCTTATTTGTTTGCAAAATAATGAATCCCTTAATAAAAATGGCTCCAATCATCAAAACATCAAATCGTGTATATGACAGAAATCCTCCATATAAGTAACACAGAGGAAGTTGCGATTGTTGAATGGCTGCTATGCATACAACTATCTTCTCTTCAGTATTAGAGATACCTTTCACAAAAGAAAAAAGAAACAAATTTTTTTTACCCATTGTATCTTTATTTTTATTAATGATAGTATTGGCTATAAATTGATAAAAAAAATATAATGTTTTCGGGATTCTTTTGTAAGGATTTAATCTCTAAATGGATTTTGATATCCTTTTATGGTAATTAAGGTCACTTTTATAATTTTTTCTAATAACAGGTGATCTTAATATTACTATAAATATGAAATAGTTGCATCATGCAGTTGGAAGAGAGCTCTAGATCATCATCATCATCATCATCACAGCCTATCCCGTCTATTTGGGGCTACCTTGTGAGCCCTATTTCTCCACTCTTACTGCTCGCCTCCAAGTCTTCACTAATCTTCCTCTTCTCCTACTTCCTAATGCTTGCAGCGTCACAACCCTTGGTACAAGGTTTGCTTTTGACCACTGATGGACATGTCCAAACCACCTCAAACGACATTTCCCAATTTTCCTTATACGTGAAACTGTCAAATTTCCTCTTATGTACTCAATTTATATTTTAACCTTTCTTGTTACTCCACGCATCCATCTTAACATATGCATCTCAGCCACATGTTTCTATCTTCTTATCACTTATCATACCCCAACACTCCGCATCATATAACATCGCAGGCCTAACTGTTGTCTTATAAAAGTGTCACTTCAAGCTAAGTGGAACTCTTAGATCGCACAATTCTCCACTTGCTTGCCTCCACTTCGTCCAACCTACATTAATCCTATTTGGCATGTCCCTTTCACATCCACCATCTGATTGTAAAGTAGAGCATAATAATGAAATTTATGGCAATATAGCATTAGATGATTTTTTATTTTAACTAAATCCACTTCCATGGATTTCGTCTTTGTTCTGCTAATTTTCAAACCTCCCGACTCCAAGGCTTTTCTCCCTAATTCCAGCTTATCATTTATTTATTTTCTTTTTGGGAAATTAGTACCGCGTCATCCGCAAATAACATGCACCATAGGATCTTTTTTTGTATGTCTATGGTAAACGTATCCATGAACAAGCTAAACAGATAAGGGCTCAGGGCAGATCCTTGATGCAGCCCAACTCTGACAGGGAACTCACTCGTCACACGAAACGTCATTCTTACACCAGTTACTGCATTCACATTTATGCCTTGAATAATCTCAATATATATATATATATATATATATATATATATATATTCAGAATGCATTTCTTCCTCAGCGTTTGTCTCCTTCTTGGAGAGAGTTCTAGATAGTGAATAAAAACTCATCTTCTTTGACTCTTTCTTGTAAAACCTTGTAGTCCTAGAAGATTTCTAGACCTTTGATTACCCTTTGTTATAAAGGGTCTCCTATGAAGTCCTTAGTCCTTTTTTTCTTATCAGTAAAATGAGCATTCCATTGCAATCAACACCAGTGAGGAGCTGGGAAAAGATACAAGGAGAGAAAAACAAAAAACAGGAAGACCAAAACTAGAAAGAAACGAAAACAAAAGCGCTCTCGAAGCGACGCCAGATCCCTCCGACTGGAGCCTTCGGGGAACTAAGCAGGGGCGCCATCCAGATCCCAAATCCCACCCTTCTCCAGAGGGATCCACAAAAACATGAGGTCTCTAATGTTCTTAAGAATAAACCCAAAAGGACGGCGCTTTCGGTTGAGCACCCGATTGTTTCTTTCAAGCCAGATACCCCAAAGCACCGCTATAGCAGCCACTCTCCAAAATGCTCTATGGACGCTAGTAAATTGTGACCATACAAAGAGACCAGCAACTGAGGGACTGATTCCGAGATAAGCCATCTCATCTCAAAAGACATCAAAATAGAATTCCATATCTTAGAGGCTACCCAGCAGTGGATGAAAAGATGAGAGATCGACTCTTCCGTACACAAACACATCGGGCACCTATTAGGGATGTGTTTGCCCCTCTTCACCAGTTGATCGATCGTCAGAATGCGACCAAGGATCACGGTCTAGTAAAAAAATTTAACCTTTAGAGGGCTCGGAACTTTTCAGATGAAGTTCCAATCAACCAATATCATCGGACCACTGGAAAGAATTTGGTAGAAAGATTTAACCGAGAAGATACCGTTCTTAGACCCCAACCAAATGCGAGCGTCCCTTTGGGGTTGGTTTCTACTAGTCCTGTATAGGAGGAGCAAAAGGCGTTGGTACTGCGTCAACTCATCGTTGGAGAGAGACCTCGTAGCTATGCTCCAAACGGGAACTCCTCCAATAACAGTATATGTCTCCGCTAGCGAGGCGTGAGGGAAGGCCGCAACACTAAAGATGATCGGAAATACAGTCCTCAGAGGGTATAGGTCGATCCACGGATCTTCCCAAAACTGAATACGAGAATCGTCCCCCCAACTGAAAGAGGTCCACCTAGACCGTCCAGACTCCACATATACCTTTCCACCATGCTAAGACCCTTCTAGATATGGAGACGTTAATGCCCCAGCGACCTTGCGCCCACCCATACTTTTCAGCCAAAACGTTTAACCAGGGGCTGCTCCTCTCAAACTCGCAACTTGCTCGCCATAACCATTTTCCAAGGAGGGTCATATTGACCAATCTCAGATTCTGAATATCTAGGCCGCCAAAGCGTTTGGGCAGGAGGCAGGTCTCCCACCGAACCAAATGTTATTTCTTGTCTGTCCCAGAACCCTCCCACAAGAAGTCTTTTTCAATTTTTTCTAACTTTCTAATCACCTCAATGGGGCACCGAAACATGGACATGAAGAAGATGGGGAGGCTAGAGAGGACCGATTTGACCAAACACAGGCGACCCCCCATGCTTAATAGCTTTCCTTTCGAAGAGGAAAGTCTCCCTTCAAACCTTCAAACAATCGGGTCCCAAGGACGGGCGTTGGGCTTACCCACTCCGAGAGGCAGCCCCAAGTAAGAGATAGGGATTGCATCGGTCTCGTAGTGCACCTCGTGTGCTAGAAGCTGAACCAAATGGCTATCGATGCCGATACCAGTCACCTTAGACTTATGTAAGTTAACACGCAACCCCAACACCGCTTCATAGATCGTGAGCACATCAGCAAAAGCTCAAATCTCGTCCAAGCTATCCCTGCCGAACAGGATCGTATCATCAGCATACTGTAAGTGAGTAATCACCAGACCAAAAGAGCCAACCGGAATACCTGAAACACTGCCTATAGATCGAGCACGCTCTAGAAGCCCTCCCAGAGCTTCATCAACAATGTTGAACAAAAAGGGGGACAACGGATCTCCCTGTCGGAGGCCTCTAGAGCTCTTGAAGTAGCCAGACGGGGACCCATTAACCAAAACCGAGAACCAAGCCGAAGAGTAACACGCTTTCATCCATCTTCTCCACCTTTCTCCGAAACCAAATCTCCCCAACATATAGTCAAGGCAATCCCAATTGACTCGGTCGTAGGCCTTCTCCATGTCAACCTTCCAGATAACAGCCGGAAGCCGCTCAGAGCGGGCTGAGTGGATAACCTCCTGAGCCACTCCCACCATATCTATCAGTTGCCTTTTAGGAACGAACGCCCCCTGATTGGGCACGATGATCTTCTCAATGATTGATTTCATTCGGTTGGTGAGGACCTTGGATAGGATTTTAAACAAGCAATTGATCAGGCTGATAGGCCGGAAGTCACGGAGGTCCTCAGCTCCATCCTTCTTAGGAATGAGAGCGATGAAAGTGGAATTGAGACTTCTGCCCACGGAAGCAGAAGAGTGGAAGTCGTGGAAAAAAGCCAAGATATCTGCTTTAAGGAGCGACCAGAAGCTCCTGAAGAACTCCATAGTGAAACCATCTGGGCCGAAGGATTAATCGTTACCGCTGAATTTGATCGCAGCCCACACCTCCTTTTCGTCAAAGGAGGCCTCCAAAAAGTCTCGATCCACCACCGGGACGAAGGGGAAAGGAACGCCATCCAGCTCCGGCCTGGAGCCAAAGTCTTCCCTATACAAGTTCTCATAAAAATTGACCGTCGTGGATCTAATCAGCTCAGGATCGGTAACTGCCACTCCGTCCACTTCTATTATGCACAAGTGCTTCTTGTTTCTGGCACTGGCCATAGAGTGAAAGAACTTGGTGTTATTGTCCCCTTCTTTCAACCAATAAAACTTGGATTTTTGCATCCAAGAGATCTCTTCCTGAAGGCACTTATCGCTAAACTCCATTTTCAAGCGAAGTCTTTCCTCTTTCTCGGTGGCCGATAACCCCCTTGATTCCTCAAGCAAGTCTAGTTCGGAGAGACGCACCATCAAAGTCTCTTTCCACACATGGACCAAGCCAAAAACTTCCCTGTTCCAAGTTTTGATGCAGCCTTTTAGAAAGGCCAGTTTAGAGACAAGCCTAAATGCAGCTAAAGTGCTGAACCCCGGGGATTCGATTGGCACCACCACACAGGTACCCTTCCCTGAAATCAGCGTTGGAGAGCCAAAGATTCTCGAAACGGAAAGGGGAGGGACCCCTACCCACAGCGTCACAATGGAGCAGCAAAGGGCGATGGTCGGAAACAGCCCTGGCGAGGCCGTGAAGCATTGGGGAACATATCCAACCAGTCCGGGTGAACCAAGACTCTATCCAGCCTGCTCAGTGAAGCCAAATCTTGAAGGTTGGACCAAGTAAAACTGGCCCCCTTTAAGGGCAAGTCCATAAGAGCCCAGTCTTGAATAAAAGGGTTCAGCGCATCCATATTGGGCCAATTCGGCAGACCACCAGATTTTTCAGCAGGGCACCGGATAGTGTTGAAGTCCCCTCCCACACACCAAGGAACTTCCCAGCGTCCCGCCATCACAGCCAGCTCAAACCAAAACTCAGCTTTGGAATGAGCATCAGTTGGGCCATAGACGCCCGTAAAGGCCCACACCTTACCATTATCCCTGTTTTACAAGACAACCGAAGCCGAGAAATGCCCAACCTCCTCATCGATTTTGCGAAAGAGGTGAGAATTCCAAGCCGACAAAATACCTCTAGCTACGCCAACTAAATCGACACCAATCCACTCCCATCTGTTGCCCCCTAGAATAGAAGCTACTTTCGTCTGGTCGCAGGCTCCCCACTTAGTCTCTTGAAGGGTAACTACCGCAGGGTTATGAGAAGCTATGATCTGTTTGACACCCGCACATTTTTTGGGGTGGCATGCTCCCCTGACATTCCAAGAGATGATCTTCATAGAGTCACCATTTTATAGCCCGCCCAAGAAATCAGAACCTTACCGGCGTCCATGCCCCTTCCCGTTTAACATTCCCCACTCCAATCTGGCCAGTTCTCTCGAAAGAGATTTTTTTTTCTGCGAGGGGTTCGGCGAAAATCGGAAAGCAGAAGTAGTTCTGAAAATGTCCCTAAGATCGTCATCAGTTCCTTTGAACGACATCCTAAGATCTATACTGAAACGAATAATTTCGTCAAGAAATCCCTGCGAACCCGCTGCATCATTGTCATTCACCGGGGCCGACACCTTGTGGAAAGGAGGAAAGCACTCTTCCCACCGACCAGCATCGCTGTGCCTAAGTGTTCTAAGCGGAAGAACATAGCTACAAGAGGAAGACAAAGTAGGCAAGTCATCCAAAGCAGCAAGAAGAGGTGAGAGCGGTTCGGAGTCGGCCGGCGAGGGATCGGTCAAGGAGGAGGCGGTAGATTCCAGCGCCGTGGGCCATGAAGGGAGGCTTTCCAAAGGATGCCAGGTCGCTCCGGGCCCACCAAAAGAAAGAAGAACCACTGGTTGAAGAGAGGCAGATGGAGGTCTTGCAGACACCAAGAAAGGATTGAGACGTCCTGCAAGAACCCTTAGGATGCCTGAGCGTCCAACCGGGTCGTCCAAAGAACCGCGTCCCCAAGGTCCATAAACCCCCAAGTCCTGCAAAAGGAGCCAGATGCAACGTTCTGGAAGCGATGCCCCAGCCTAGCTAGTCGAATTTCCACGTTCGCGCCACGTGCTCTATCTGGCACCACTTTAGAAGGATATTTGAAGCTGAAGCCATCCCCACAAGAAATATCTTGCCTATTGCAAGAATTGACTCCCCTCCTCACTTGCTCACATGACCCAACTCCACGTGTCAGACACTGCTCCACAAAACAAAAAGAGGGACCCTTCCCAAAGAGACCCCTACGCAAAAAGAAGCCTAAAGCTCAAGACTTCGAGTGCAGGAAACCGAAGGATCGCTGCCACCTGGCCACGCATCGCCACGCGTCGACTCATCTGTCATCGGATCAAATCTCAATGTGCAATTTCCATCCGCCAAATCTGTATTCTGACACGAAGAGAGGAGAGGTTCATAATTTGAAAACCTTCCTAAAGAGGAAGGGTGATCACCTGGCAAGTCGATCAAGACCGTCCGTTGGATTGACGGTAGAGGAAGACGTGGATCCTTCCGAGGATCAGACTTCAGATTGTTGCCGCCTTCCTCCGCCTTGGAGGAGGACGACTCGAGAGGGCACCCCCCCTCCACCCATATGTGCGGCAACCCATCTTCTTCATCCCAATCACAGATTTGTCCCTCTTCGAGTTCCCTCTCTCCAGATACTTTTGCGTCGTGCCCAACAGTGCGAGTAAAACCATGCGGCAAAGCAGCAGGCCACTGATGAAGCGCCAGATCCGCAGTCATGCTCCCCTTTGAGCTTTGCCACGCCGGTTCGAATTCCGAGTCCATCTAGTGCCTGAGCGGGTTCACCGCCACCACGACTTCTTCAATGGGACTCCCGAGTACGTTTACGTCGGGTTCCTGGGCTGCGAGGCTACATCGTCCCACTGGCGATGGAGGAGCATCCTCTCCACCACCTCCACATCTACGAAGATCCGCCTTTCCTGGCCTTTGATGCAGACGACACAGCTTCTCGGGATATCCTCCCATCGCTCAATGGTGACCAAAATCCAGGCGAAGCTGGTCTCCCACAAATCGTCGGTGCTCCGATCAACCAAGAGAAGGCCACCACATCGGTCCCCTATTCCTTTGAAGACTCGGGTGGACCAGGCATGAAGCGGGAGCCCGTGTATGCACAACCAGACCCCTCCATCCCATCTGTGAGTGTGGAGCTCCCCTTCTTCAGCTTTCCAAGCCTTACAAAGCAAGGGCACTCCGTCAATGGTGAACGATTTGGAAGCTCCGATTTCCGACGCCCCCGCCATCGATGGAAACCTAAGTAGGAATTTAATTTTTGTAAAGGGTGAGAGGGATGGCCGCTCCAATAGTCCCCACTTTTTGTTGATCCACTTGTGAATGTTAACCGGATGGATGTAGTTGTTGAAAGTATGTAAAACAAACCAGTAATCCGGGAGATTAGCTGATAGCAACGAAAACTCATAGCCAAAAAACACCAAGGGCTCCGTCGAGAAAGAGGCAAGGCACACTTATCTTTCCCTGTGGGGTTACTCCTGCTAATGCCAACAGTAGGCGAAGACCTAAAGGGACCACCCTTAATGGTGTCAATGAAGGAGACCCCATGGCCGAGTGCCTCGAAGAGGAACATGTGCCGGCCCCACTGAATCAGGCATCAAACCCGAGACCTTTCGGAACCTTCTACCCGTGATCGACCACCCTTTTTGCAAGTCTTTCAGTTGATCTCCATTAAAGGCCACCTGACCCTAACAGGAACATTGAGGTTTCCCTCGTTTAAACCCTATCCTTGAGGAAAATCTTGAAACTTTGATTTCCACTACATCAGGTCACCAAATGACAACTATTTCAGAATGGGTTCAAGAAATATGACTACAAAGAAAATTATGATGTCAGATACAAAAATGGTGAAGGACTACTACTAGTTATGTTTCTTGGTAAATTTCTTTGTGAGACTTCCGATCCTTCATGCTTTCAGTCCCTTGATTCAAAAACGAAGTCAGACGGAAAGATAATAAAATTAAATCTCCATAATCACCCCACATAGAAATGATCGACTATTGACTACTCGAAATTCAAGAATGTTACAATAATTGGCACAATTTCCTATTTTGACATAATATTTGAACTTTGAACCAGAAACCCTCAGGCCTCAACAAAACAACCACTGAAAATCAGAGGTAACACGTCTTTAAAATACACATTTCTGGTTCGCTAATCTTGTTGAACTTGGTCTCCAACCCCTAAATCATCCACATCAAGTACCTATCGAATCACAACAAGTGAATAAACCCCAACGACAAACTTATTTAAGTTTCTTTATGATTTGCTAGAAAAATACAAAACATGTTACTTAAATGAGCAGCTTTCCAATTGACATTACATTCCATGAGTGATTCTTCAATGGATTGTGTGAAGCATATGCATTGAGGTGCTCCATTGACGAAAAAAGGAGTAAGACCATTGATGAAAAAAGGAGTAAGTACGCAATGTATTCTACTATGATCAGTAGAAAGAGGAATTAACTAGTTTATATTGTATCAAAGATTGCGATCCATGAGTGCTCTGTACATGTGTTTTCATGCTTTTTGTACAGAGATGAATGTTCCATAACAGTCCAGTGGAAGTTACTGATTAAAAAAAAAAAACAGTCCAGTGGAAGTTTTTGAAAGAACACCAAAGCACCAAAGAAGGCCCAAAATGCCTGTAACAATCACCAATTTACACATAAATGGACTGGAAGGAATCACTTAGAGCAAAACTGCTGCAAGTACAACAAATAGCTATGACGAATATGTTGAAGATGGTAATATATGTATGATGTGCATGAAGCAATAGTGTTAAATATAGTGTAGTGACCACATAAAAGTAAGTGGGCATCATTAGTTATGTGTGGGCTGCCCTTAGTGAATGTAAGTGACTCCTCTATATGAGGAGACCACCTCTTGTAGTTCATCAAAATAACATTAGTAATAATGTAGTCCTTTATGTGTCATTGCTCTCTCTCTCTTCTCTCCCTCTTCTCCATCTTTCTCCCTCCCATAAACCATAAATGGGTATTCTCCTCCTTAGTTCCTTTATTAAATTAGTTCATAAATTTTAATAAAATAAATATGTGAAGAGAATTAGAGAACACATATCAATGCACTCCTAGTCCAACTTATATCGGCATGTGAAAATGGTTTGTCAGTAAGGTTATTCCCAAGTTATCGACCTCGAGATGATAAGTTCAGTTCCCAAAAACTTGTAGGAAATGGTTGATTTTGATATTTAACCAAGCTGTAGTTCCCGAAATCTCGTAGTTCCCAAAAACCTCGCCATGTAATTGGCATGGTTTGTCAATGAGAGGAAACTACAGGTTGATTGATCATGCTAATAATAAATGAGTTCACCTAGTGACCAGGGTTTAAGAATGGCTTTGAAATCACATCTTCCGATGTAATGTGTAGAGTGAATCTCTACTTTTGAGTCATTTTTCATGGTTCTCTTAAGCTATGCTCAAAACAACCCTTTCAAGAAAATATCCTTTAGTTCGTTCTCATTCTAATAAAAACTTTAGGCAGTATTTTAACCTCTTGAAGGAATGCTACCTTAAATGGTTATGGAAGATAAAGAAAACCAGGCGTTGGTCAATTTCCTATCAATTACAATGGTATTCCACAAAAGCAAATAGCACTAATGCTTATGGTTGGGACTCTTACCACGGACCCTTTTATTATATATATTTTTTAGTTCATGAAGATAGGATTAGAATGCACAACCTCAAAGTTGTGACTCAGACAGTTGTCCAATCTATTACAGGGGATGTGTTAAAGATAAGTAAAAAGAAGTCGGGATATTCAGTAATAAATCCAAACAACAAGTGAACTGATATTTTGCAATGTAGGCAAAAGTGTTTGACGTGTTTATAATGTCCATAGTGATCTACAATAATGGGATTTCCGCAGATTTTATCTAAGACTACAACCTCATAGACTGTTCGCTTGCGGAAACTTCTTAACCATGCACTTGAAAATGCTGCAGCTCTGACCATAATTACTTTTGAAAGAAAAATCCTGAGCAATAGTTGTATCTTTGGACAACTGGCTCATATATGTTGGCATTTTTCTTTACCTAGATCAAGAAAAAAATGTGTTGGATCTAATAATAAAGAAAAAGGAAAATTTCTATTCAGGATGAAAACAATTGAAGAGGTTTCTGAATTGTTCTCTTATGTGATTTCAACCTTCATAAAATATTGAAAGGTATCAGGTAATGAGAAAAGCGATTCCATTATCACTTGCAATTTTAGCCTTCTACCTAAATAAAAAGACATGTTCAATGTAATATATATATATATATATATATATATATATACACACCCACACACATACGCCTGTGAGTATGCATTAAAATGCACGCCCAAGCCTTACATTCCTACCAGTTGGGTGCAACGTGCGCATGCCCAAGGTTCAACAACAGTAAAAAAAGTGATTTTCAACTATTGATTTTTGAGTCGGAAGAAAAAAAATTCAATGGAGAAAATTTTGGGTGGAAAAACCAATATCTTTGACCTGTGAAATGAAGGGCAAAAGGTTTATTTCTTAAACCCTAGAGGAAGTGGTATAACTTGTAATCACGTGCAACGTGATGGGGTTTAGAGTGATAGCCAGGTACCCACCTCGGGGAGTGGGAGATCCGAGTTTGAATCCCATCCTTGAGGTTACCATAGGGATTTATATCCCGTGCTGACCCGGCACGTGCTAACTTGAGGCGTGCATGTGCCCCTAGGAGTAGTTGGGTGCTCTAAGAGGCCCAGAGACCCAGGTTATCAAAAAAAAATTGTGATCATGTACCACATGGCACAGGATCTAGGGTTCAAACGGATAACACAGTCCGTGTGTTCAAACCATTTCCACATTCCGCATACACACACAAATATATATATATATATATATATATATATATATATATATATATATATATATATATATATATATATATATATATATATATATATATGCATGCATATATGTATGTATGTATTTATGTATTTATGTATATAAGCTAGGAAAGTATCAGTAAAGAAATGGCATCAAGTTCATGATTGTCTATCCATAAGGTAGAATGCAATAAGTGAGTGAATTGAGTCATAGACGAGCTTCAACTTTGAGTATCATAAAAGGGAACCCAACATTGATGCCACTTGTGCCCACATGTAAAAGAAAAACTTTCTTGCAAAAGATAATATACCTGATTAAGCATCCACTTGAAACCGACTGCAGCTGAGCACTCATTTTTGGAAGCGCTACTGAACCAGTCTAGGTTGTACACTTTATCTAATGTTCCCACAATAGCTGAAATATTACTCCTCCTTTCTTTATGAGAGAAAATCTCCCCATTAGAGCTGACATTAACATGGCTGTTCAACAAAGTTTCGAACCATCCACTCCCCGACCTCTGCATAGACAAAATTGCAAAGTAGCGGACGGGATTGCACGCGCATTCGGCTCTGCACGTGTTTAGTGACATAAATAATCCGAGGATTAAAATCTCGGAATCGGTGATGTATCATCTCAGTATCAATGATACAAAAAAATTATATAAGTATATATAATGACAAAAAAAATGCCTGGAGCAATACCCGAGCATGGCTTTAAATATCGGTCATTTGGATACATATCAGCCAATTAAATTTCGGGTTAGGCCCATCTGAAGCAATATACACCATGGTTCGATATGGGCTCAAATATCGGGTTAAACAGGTAAAATACTAGCCCATATCAGGTCATACCAGCCGACATTTACCAGACAAAATACCAACAATGACCTTTGGGCAAATTTTTATTATTTTTTATATTTTTAAATATTTTAAAAATAAGAAAAGGTACTCTGCTATTGGTTGGTTTGGCCAATACGTATCAGTCTGGGACCGGGCCGATATGTCGATTTATATTGGTCTTTAAATCCCTGTACCCGAGATGATAATTTTGTCTCATGTGTCTCTGATACTGAGAAGTATCGCTTGATATGTCTCAGTATCATCTGAGATTTTGAACAACGAAATAAGCTAAAAGGAGCCAAATTCCATACCGATTCCATACCGACACATGGAGATATATAAAATACCTGCTATAAGATTTTGGTTTCGGATAGTGAAGGTAACGATTCTCTGATGTTTCAATACCAGAAGTCTGACACGGCCGTTCGATTAGCTGTACCCTGTGATGCTTTGAAGGGGTGCTTATTTGCTTTATACAGATTGAGCAAATATAAACACCACAAATCATAGCAAAGACTAATAGAACCATTCTCAATAGAAGTGGAGACTTCTTAGAAGGTTTTATGATCAGTGTATCCTGCACATTGGATCGTTAAGTCAGTTAATATAAATAATGAATTGATGGACCAGATTGAATGAGTTCATACAGAAATGACTAAATTGAAGTTTGAAGTTTACACCCATTTATGATTTTATTCGAAAATGAAAAGCAAACATGTAAATTAAATTCAAAGAGGGCACAAAAATCCATTGATCCAAGCAATATAGTAATCTGAAGGCAATCTATGACAACACAAAACTATTAAAAAACAAACATAATACCAACAAAAGATTAAATGAGTTCGCCCTCCATTGATCCAAGCAATATAGTAATCTGAAGGCAATCTATGACAACACAAAACTATCAAAAAACAAACATAATACTAGCAAAAGATTAAGGGTTCGTTCGAGAGCCAAGAAAGCATCGGCATCGGAGGATCGTCTCATAAAGCAACCCAATTCGGAGCGATTATTACCATTTCCTCCGTTCGCGAGTTGCGATGGGTCCCACACAAACCAGTTCACTTTCCGAGCGACAACGACAGCTCAATTTCGGAGAGAAAAGCGCAGGAAAGCTCTGAATCTGAGCTGTTTGAGTATACTTCTCTTGCCATATATACAGCTGAGCAACTCTCCTTCCAACAGTCTGTTGGCCAACGGCTATAAAAGGTCTTCTCTCTCTCTAACTCCGAAAACAGCAACTCAGCCATAGAGAATTGCCTCTACCATCGAATTGGAGATATCGGACGTAACGGTAGGGTTTTTCTTGATTTTTTAGGTTATTATCAGTAGATATTTTTAAATTTCTATTTTATGTGTTTTTTTTTTAAATAAAATAAATTATCTAACACCATATTTCTATAATTCCTATTTTAGGGTTTTTAAAATTCTAAAAGTAATTCGAATTTACGGTTTTTGAATAGAACTTTAATGTATGATTATTAAAATTTATGATTATTGTATGATAATTAAAATTTATATAAATTTCATTGAATAATGAATAAATAGCAATTGCATAAACTACAGCACATGTTTGTAAATTATCCAGCATTATGGTCTTCTCACAAAATTGAAATCTGTTATTTGAATCTCTGCTATATTTGGGTTTTTTGGAGAGATCGGTCATTTGATCTCCACTGGTTTTTTGAGTTTTATAGCAAGATCCATTGTCATTTGATCGCTGCTAGTTCGTTGAGTTTATGGCGAGATCGGTCTCATTTTATTGTCACTAGTTATTTGAGATATACGGTGAGGTGGATCTCTATATGCTATAGCCTGGCCATTGCAAGGTTATAGCGAAGATTTAACTATATTGATAACTATGCTAAACGTGTTAGTTTCTTTATTAACATTATGATGAATTGGTGGTTAGTTTGATAAGGCAGGGTTTTATGGGGAGATCATCCATTTGATCTCCACTAGTTCTTTGAGTTTTATGGCAAGGTCGGTTGTCATTTGATCTCCACTAGTTCGTTGAGTTTATGGCGAGATCGGTCTCATTTGATCTTCGCTAGTTATTTGAGATATATGGTTATAGATCGATCTCTATAATGCTGTAGCCTGCCCATGGTAAGGTTATATCGGCGCTTTAAGTATATTAATAAGTGATAACTATAATCTATATGTTAGTTTCTTTATTAACATTATGATGAATTGGTGGTTAGTTTAATAAGGCAGGGTTTTATGGGGAGATCGGTCATTTGATCTCCACTAGTGCTTTGAGTTTTATGGCATGATCGGTTGTCATTTGATCTCCACTAGTTCATTGAGTTTATGGTGAGTTCGGTCTCATTTGATCTTCGCAAGTTATTTGAGATATATGGTGACATCAATGTGTTAGTTAAAATGAGATATATTTGAGATATTTGATCTTCGCAAGTTATCAATCTCTATAATGCCTTAGCCTGGCCATGTTATGCATATTGAAACTATACTCAATGTGTTAGTTTCTTTATTAACATTATGATGAATTGGTGGTTAGTTTGATAAGGCATGATTTACTCTAAATTTGTTTGGTAAATCATTATGGCTTTACCGTGTAATGGAATTACTCATCGAAAAAAGCAGCTGGGAACAAGAGGAGATTAAATTTCTTCATAAACTGATGCATCATTTTGGTTGCAAAATTGCTAAATTGTTTTGTATAAATTTGAAAAGTTTATAAGAAATTCATTATGTTGCTAACAAGATATTAACCTAAATTAATTCTTTGTGTAACCAAGTAATGAAATCACTTGGTGAGAACTGCAGTCATAGGTGGTAAAAAGGATATGAGATTTTGTTATAAACACATTGCATCATTAGCTATCTTTTTTTTGCACAATTGTAAAATGGTTTTGCATAAATCACAAATGTCTGTAAAATCTTCATTATTTTACTAATAGGATATTAGATTAGTAAAGGTAATCAAACACAGTAAACCAAATTAATCTAATTGTTTGCACCTACAATAAAAGATAGGTATTTTTGTCCTTATAAAAAGTTAATACTCATTATAATGGTGAAGATATCTTTGCAAAATTTTGATTTTATTGTATGTTGTGTCAAAAATTGTGGTGTGTCCAGATGGAGATCATTTATCTCAAGTAGTCCAAACTGCTCCCCGTGGATGGTTTTGCCCTTCTTCATGGCATGCAGCAGTATAGCCCTTTTAGAGGAGAGCTACCTGAAAATTTAAACGGAGATTGCCTGCCTATTTCCTAATGACAATTGTGAACCACTGCATGTCTTTAGGCTATGGTTGTACTGCCATATCATTCAGATTGAGGTTCTAAGATCTCTCTCCAGTTTTCCTCTATTGATTTTTTTTAGTTTTTTCCTGGATAGATAGAGAGCAATATAACAAACCAGTAAGATGCTGGTAGAATAGCACCTACCCCAATCTCACACAGAAATGATAATCTCACCGTAAAGAGCCATCCTAGGAAAACCAAGAGCCCGAACTCTGGATTGAGAGGAAAACAGGTTAATGAAGAAAGCTTTCCCACTTGAGAGGAAGTCCTTCCCCTCTAACTGATCCGATGAAACCGATAACTGAATCCAATTCAAGATTAAATCACAAACACCTTTAACAATCAGCCATAAAGGCTTCATAACCCTTTTGAAAATCTTATTATTTCTTTCCGAGCAGATACTCACATGACCTTCAAACTGAACTCCATCCCATTCAGCCATTAGATCACCACAATTCATTAAAGAATCTCAAGATAGTTTTCCAAACTTCTCTTACCACCCAACAATGAAGTAACAAATGATTCATAGATTTTTCTTCCTGTAAACACATCACACTCCTATTTCTGAAATTGGTTAATGGTAAGTGTAGGACCCCATTGTACACTCCATCCGAAAACTTAATCTTGGAGGGAAGCTTCTTCCGCCTAATTTTTAACCCACTTCAGATAATTCTGAGGCCTACTACATATTTCTATCTATGTATTGATTAAAATGTGTTTGTAGTTCTACAGCTGATATAGGAGGGTTCACTCAATCTTGTATATGATAAAGTAGGAATATCAATCTCTGTTTTTCTTTTTCTTGTGATTGGATTGAATGCAATGTGCGCTTACCAGGAGAAACAATGCTCATTGTTTAAAAGAAGTCACACTTTTTGCTCTAGCATGCTCTTCAATAAAGCTTTGTAACTGTTACAAGTGTTGATGGATTTCATACAACTTTCATGATAACTCATGAATGGAAAGTTTGTCTACTCTCTTCTTTTCATGCATTTGATACCAAATTAAATATATTTTTATTGGTTACAAATTGTTGCCTTACCCTGTTTTAACCATGCTTTTATATCTCTGAAATCCTGATATCTAATAGTCTCAATGATAATGGCTTCATACAAGATATAACGGGTAAATGATCTCACACCATTAAAATTTGTGTTTTATACCTTTAATGCTAAGTTGGCACATATATATGATCAGTATAAACAGTCCAAATGGCTGTTCATCAGTGGAACATATATCATAGAAAGAATCATACTAAGAGGATGCAAACAATGGTTCAAAATTTCAGATGAAAATGATAGGTATCAGTTTAGAGGTCAATACTTTGAATGTGTTGTACCGGTGCATTACATATATATCGGTGAAGTATCGGACGATACATACCAATATATCATCTAGAACCGGTACATATCGGACGATATGTACCAGTTTTAGAGTTCGATGTTCCGTACCAGAAAATTGGTATTTTAGACCATGATTGAAACTGTCCAACAAATGAGCTTCAATATTAGCTGTTAAAATTACAGTGCGTGGATTTGACTAAGCATGATACCCGTTCAGGTGGTCATCATATAGATTGGATACAGCCTATAGGATTGTATCAAACAAGTGCATAATTAGTGCATAAACGTGAAGATTTGTCCAATTTCAAATGTAAACTACTATAACATCTCATACAAGTCCATCTTAAAAGGTAGGTTTGAAGACATACTAATTCATACTCTTTACTAATATAATCACGAGACATAGAAAGATAGAGACCATAATTAGTACTCTGACTAATTAATCAACTAGAAGGAGTATGGTATAAAGATGTAGCCAGCTTTCTCCATGGCATGAACATACAAGTTCCACCCCCCCCCAAAAAAAAAAACACCAAAAATTGCTTACAGCACTCACAGACATAATAAACAGTTAAAAGAAGAGAGCTGAGAGGGTGCCAAAACTTTTTAGATGTTTTTTTTTCTTGTCATATTTGAAAGTTATGGGGGTGAAGATGGGTGGTGGAAACAAGTAGTGAGAGATATTTTATAGTCCATGGTTGTGGCGGTTGTAAGGAGGTGGCGGCAGAGGAGCAGTGGCATTGCTGGTGAGATAAGGAAGTAATGTAGGTGGGGGCACTGGTAGCACTTTGTGAAGAGGCCAAAACTGTCGATTTGGCATACGAAGTCTGTGACGTGGGCTGCTTGTAATCATGATGTGAAAATTACTTTTACCTTTCTTTCAATTTTATAAGTGGGTTGCTTGTAATGTACTAAACCTATCTCTTTTTTGTATCAACTATCTTTTTTCCAATGGCTAATTGTTATTTATGCTACAAATGATTTATATAGGTACAACAAATCGCATGCTATAAATGATATGGACTGCTTTCACCTCGAGAAATTATATTCAAAAATAAATCCATCACATAACTCCAATCTCGCAAGGATTGGCCGCTCGAAATTTTTTACCCAAATCCGAATATAACAAGTACTCCGATGATTAACATTCGTATGACGGTAGCACAACCACAGATTCTTCCGCTTTTGAGCTTTTCGGATAATAACTTAAGAACAATTAAGAAATTAGTTTTTCTGAGAAAAGCCAGGAATCAAGGCAACTTAAGAATAATTTTAGGAAAAGACAGGAATCAGTCTGCTAAGAATCAGCAGGAATCTTAGTTGTCAGGATTCAGAGCTTTTCTGGGAAAAGCTAGGAAACACCTGAACGAGGCCTACATGAGTTCATGCAGAAATGCCTAAATTGAAGTGAGAAATTTAGACCCATTTATGATTTTATTCCAAAAATGAAAAGCAAACATGTAAATTAAATTCAAAGGGGGCAAAAAAATCCATTGACCTAAGTAATGTAGTAATTTGAAGGCAATCGATGACAATACAAAATTGTCAAAAAAAAAAAACTAAGAAAAAATTCAAATAGACAAATGTAACAGGAAGGGCTTGTTCATCTGGAAAACTTCATCAAACAAATCAACAGAAAATGTTATGATGGTTTCAATCTGTTCATACAAATCAACAAAACCAAATTAAAAGACAAAAAACTGATTCAACAAACCAGATCAGACCAAACGGATCCCCAGAAAAAGGAAAATCGTCAGGAAAACAAGACCCATTCTTCCTTTATTACATTCATAAGCATTCTTCTAAATGTTCCAAATATCTCAAAAGATAAAATTAAATTAAATTAAATGAAAAGGGCAGCATTTTAACATCACCTTATTGATGAAACAACAATCATCTGCCATTTTTTCTTCCAGAAAAGGGGTACAAAGCATAGCCTCTTCTTCTCCTTCTTCTTCTTCTTCTTCTTCTTCTTCTTTTATTGAAAAGTAAAAACTCTTTCTTTATATTGAAATATGAGAGAGAAATCAATTAGGAAACAACAATCCACTTCAGAATCAGCGTGGCTCCTTCCTCGTGATGAACACCACCATTCAATACCTATTACCCAATACTCTCTCTCTCTCTCTCTCTCTCTCTCTCTCTCTCTCTCTCTCCCTTCCTTCTATAAATATATATGAAGGAAAGCTCTGAGAATTCGAGGAAGAGAGACAATGAGAAATTATGCACATTTAGTACTTGGGGTGGTGGGTTGTTGGCTTGTTTCCATTTTAGTTCCTGATGATGAACTGAAAGCGGTTGGGTTGGATTCATCAGGACTACAATTCTCAATGTGAAAATTTCTCATTATGATGAATCTAGTGGCTCTAAATGCTTCGATCAGAAGGTAACACGCTCTATGTGTGTTTGGAGCAACACTGGGTACTTTTTGTTTCGCGACTTTTTTTTTTTTTTTTTTTAAATGACTTTGTTTCGGTACTCTGACTACGTGTTATGAACTAAATCTCCATAAATAAATTTAAATCTAGTTTTTGGTCAATCGCATTTCGTAAGATCCGTAGCCAGGTCCACGGGGAATTTCAGTTTTAAAAAAACAAAAAACAAAAAAGTCAAAATCCTTGTAGCAGATCCACACCGTTGAATTTCCAAGATGGATAGAGATTTGGGTTATTGCAATTGGGTTGGGTTGGGTCCAAGTCTGGGTCTCAATCAGATAAAAATTGTTAGACCCATTTTAGGTCCAAAGCCGAGTTTCGGTCAAGCTAGAACCAGACCCGTTCCTTTGAAGATCGGGCAAGGTCTGGGTTGGGCCTAGCTCGGGTGTTGATCTAATCTATTTGTTTGTGTCATTCTGTGACCGTCATTTAAGCACCACAATGGTGTTTAAATGATCATACATCATTAATGGTTAAAGATGTGAGTGATCATACCGTTTAAGTAATAGATCAACAATTTTAGTGCTACAGGCCCCAAATTGGTGATTTAGGAAGACTTAAACCATATGATATTATGATATGTGGACTTTTATATCAATAATTGTTTTTCAGTTTTAATGGCTGAATCATGTTCTAATGATAAATTCTCATTTGGACAATTTAGACTGATAACAAATATACACCAATTGACAAAATGATTAACACAATTAAATGGCGTAAGATTGAAAGTCTAACTTTAATGTTAGAAGATCATTTAAACACCAAATGTTAGTCAGGAACCATTATGCCAAAAATAAATAATCAGTTTACTAAGTACTTATTAGTCACGTGTGTGTGTATATATATATATATATGCAAAGGGAAAAATATGCCCAGGCATAAAGATATCTGTACACCTTACACCTTTTGATATGGGCGCGACACATAGTCCTTTTTTATATGTGCACGAGACATGGGGCCCACTTTATTAACTAAGGTTAAACTTTTAAAATATTTTAAAAGTTATGTTCCTTTCAACCGTCATTCTTGACTTTTTTAAGTCTCTTTTTTTTTTTTTTTTTTTCCTTTTTCCAAGAAAGTAGTAAACTTACTTTTTCAAGTATATTTTACTCAGAAAATGTGAGTACCCGATAGCGAAACACCAGCACCCTGGTAGAGAGGCGTCGGCATTCCGAGAGCGAGGCGTTGGCACCTCGACGCTGATGTGTCGGCGTCTCATTTTAGGGGCGTTCGTGCCTTTATATTGAGGTGTTGGCGTTTTGCTAAAAAATAAATGAAAGGTATCGGCTGTGACGGGGTCAATACTCGGGGTAGCAGTAGGAAAGCGTGGAGGCCTTGGAACTGGTTGGCTAGCAGCAGGAAGGCGTAGGGGCCTTGAAACTAATTGGTGGTGCGATGCGGTGGCAACGCTGTCGCTATGCGCTCGCATGGGAAGATGATGCGAGGAATTATGGGCATAGTGGTGTGGGGCATGACATTGTGTGTCATGAAAGGAATCCGTGTGCCATGGGGGTGTGCCAAACCAATACGTTTGAAGTCCTGGAGTTATTTACCCATAGATGATATTTGAACCATCTATGTGGGAAGAGAGCTGGAGAGTTACTTCCACACACACGGAGTCTTGCGTTGACAGAGGGTGCGGAAGTATCTCCTATGCCTGAAAAGGTGGGCCTAAGATATTGCATCAGATGTAATACCGTGTGTCACCCAAAATGAGGTTGTTAGGTGGCCCCGAGTTAGCGTTGTGGTGTACATGGGTTGATAATGAGGGAGGCATTCAAGGGCTATATGGGACACTGTAGTGCACAGTAGTTGAGGGCCGGATATAGATGTGTGTTAATAACGGAAAACACACACGATGGTGGGTTTGATTCAGTATGTCGGTGAGCCATGTTGTCATGGGATGGTATGAGGAGTGAGGTACTAGTGCGTGGCGCAAGGGTGGGTTTGGTTTAGTATGTCGGTGAGTCATGTTGGAATGGGACGACATGAGGAGCGAGTTACTAGTGCGTGGCGCAAGGATGAGTTTGGTTCAGTACTTCGCTGAGCTATGTTGAAATGATACGGCATGAGGAGCTGGCACGATGGTGGGTTTGGTTCAGTATGTCGGTGAGTCATGTTGGAATGGGATGGTATGAGGAGTTACATGCTACTGTTGCAGAGTGAGGTACTAATGTGTGACGCAAGGGTGAAGGTTGAGCAGGCCAAGTGAGGCGCGGAGGTGTTGGCATGCGTGTCGCAAGGGATATGATGCGTTGGTATGATAGCTCTTGAAAAAAAGGTAACCATAAACGGGAGTTCCCGTCCTCTAGGCGGGTGCTATTAGAGTCTGATGGTTGGGTGGGCTGATTTCGTTGCATACGACATCGAGGCGCAACACGGGCGTGATAGCCAGTGTCAGGTTGCGCCCCCGTGATACGACGCCTCATTTTAGAGGTGTGGGTGCCTCAATATAAAGGCGTCGGCACTTCACTAAAAAAGACAAGGGGTGGCGGTGCTTTGTTTTAGGGGCGTCGGCGCCTCTATATCAATGTAATTGCACTTTGATAAAAATAAAAAATAAAAAATAAAAAATTTATTTTTAACGAAGTGCCGTAGAGGTGTCAACGCTCCTAAAACGATGCGTCAACACCTGATTTTTTTTTTTAGCAAAGCCTCGTCACCTCAATATAGAGGCGCCGACACCCTTGAAACGAGGCCTTGACACTACTTTTTTTTTTTAGAAGCGCAGACACCCCAATATAGAGGTGTCGGCGCCCCTAAAATGAGGCACTGACACCCCGACACCTGGGTGTAATCACATTGCTACCAAGGTGTCAGCGCTTCGATACCGAGGTGCTAGCGCTTTGCTATCGGGCGCCTACATTTTTTAAATAAAATATACATGAAAAAGTAAGTCTGACACTTTCTTAGAAAAAGGGAGAGAAGAGAAAAAAGAAAGAGACTTTTAAAAACTAAGAATGACCGTCGAAAGGCATATAAGTTTTTAAATATTTTAAAAGTTTAACCCTAATTAGAAAAGTGAGCCTCATGTCACCCATCATTTCATAAAAATGTGTTACATGTTACACCTAAATCAATAGGCATAGAGATATCTCTACGCCTATTGTTACCTAGTTTAGCGCATATGCATAACACAAATGTATATACATTTGTGTTACATGTGTGTGTGTGTATATATATATATATATATATATATATATATATATATATATATATATATATATATATATATATTCAGCCAATGTTACCTGGTTTAGCACATATGTATAACACAAATGTATATACATTTAGGTCTCAATTGGGTTTAGGTTCAAGTTGAGTTTGGGTCCAATATTCAAAGGATCGGATACTTGAGTCATTTATGAGTCAGGTCGAGTATCCTCTAACATGTATAAGACTCGAACTCAATTTTCAATCGAATCCAATTCTAGTCCAATCGAATTGGTTCTCACGTCGGGTCAGAGTCGACCCGACCTATTTGCACCCCCAGTTTGGGGTGAAATATTAAAACGGTGTGAAATCTTGGGAGATTTAGGTTGTATTTGGCATAACTTTATATCAACTCCCTGCCAGATCCGAATACACTTGCATTAGTATACCCCCCTTCTCCTTGCTAACTCCCTATAAAGCAGGATATACCTGCTCTAGAATCTACTTCCCTTCTCTCTGCTAACTCTCTGTCAAAGCAAATAAAACTTGCTCTGACAAGAAGTGAGCAAAGAGCATGAAAAAATTGTTGGAGCAGGCAAATTATGCTTTGTAAAGAGTTAGCAAGGAGAATGGAGACATACTAAAGCAGGTAGCGTCGTAGCAAGAATTTAGCAAAGAGAAAGGAGCCTGCTAAAACAAATAATCCCTGCTCTGATAGAGAGCAAAGAGTTATGTCAAACATAGCCTTAGAGGCCTCTAAACATCTGAAAATCAGCTTTTGACGGATCAACAATTTATGATTGCCCCAGTCATGGTACATGGGCCGGTGCACCTAACACCAACTCTTAAAGAAGATTTGTTAAATTTTGTATTATGTACTTACGCTGCGTCTGGTATAGTTCTTTGGTAGCCCCTTTATAGCAAGTTCACTTGCTATAGTAGGTTCTCATCCGCATTGCTAACATCCTGCTACTTGCTTTAACAGGTATCCCTTCTCCTTGATAACTCTTTGCATAGTAAGATTTTATGCAAGATTTACTTGTTCAACAGTTCTACCCTCTTCTCTACTTATTCCTTGTCAGAACTGATTTTATTTGCTCTGATAGGGAGTTAGTAAAAAGCAGGGAGGTTGCTGTTAGAGCAGGTAAATCGTCATTTGCAGGGAGTTAGAAAAGAGAATGTAAACCAACTAAAGCAGGTGAACTCTGTTGTGGCTAGGGCCAACAAAGAGCTATGCCATACGCAGCCTTAGTCTCTTGCGATAGTGCACCTACGACTATCAACAATTTAGGTCAGCCCGTTACTTGTCAACCCAATTTAATTGGGTTGGGCGCGAAAACTTCATTCCTCATGTTGGGTCGAGCATGAAGTGCCCGACCCAACCTTCGAGTCGGATTAGTTCAATGGTCCTAACCTGTTTATATTTTATATATGGAGTTAGTTTACCATGGGTGTCCACCTATTATAGTTGAACATGACAGGTCACACATCTATAAGACTGGGATAGGCACAAACTTCAAATGCATGGAAAACCGTGCAGCCACACGAATGTCCAGACTGCTTTTTTGGCACGTAATGGGTGGACACTCATTATAGGCCAACTCTTTTATATAATGTAAAGTGGGTTCTCAACGGATCGAACGCGTAAAGCTAATATAAATTTTGAGCATTATTGTGGTTCGGACCCACACACAACAAAAGGAAGATGCCAAGTGGCAAGCCCACTCGAAGATTCAAACCAGCGGAGTAAAGCACTTTTGTCAACGAGTTTGTGGACCCCTTGATCAATCATATATCCATTGCATGCTCTATGGGTGGCTTTTCCCTATAAATTTTTCAAAAGTTTCTTTCGTGCGGAGAGAGTTGATGACCCGAACACCGAACGTTATGGACGGCCCATTTCAGCTATTGCCACTTTTTTTTTTAGTCTTACTATGCGCACATCTATTTTTTTTTTTCACGCACACCACTTAATGAAAAGACTTCTCATTTTGGGGATCTGTGTCATATGAAAACATCATCTTAATCGTTTGATTCAAAGGTCATGATCTAAGGACCTTTAATGCAAAAGATCAGCATGAAACATGATCTTTATCATATGATTTCATGCAGTTAATTGTTCAATCAGACGATAGCCCGTGACTACATAAAATCATATGATACAGACCATACTTCGTGCCATTTTTTGCGTTAAATATCTTTAACACAGGCCTTCAGATCATACGGCTTAAATGATGTTTTCACATTACACAGGTCCCCAAAATGCAAAGTGTCTCTATTTGTAGTGTGCATGCAGAAAAAAATGGTGTACCCGTAGTAGTGACTCTTTTTTGTTTTTTTTTTTCCTGAAAACGAGTTGGTGTTAGGTGTTATTTCGTGCACAACCCTTGGTGAAAGGGTTAGCCTTCCAACCAAGGACTCAAAATCGGTTTCGGTATTAGGTATTGGTTCATGGAGGATCGATACGAATCGGCTGTACCGGCTGATGCCGAGCAGCCCTTTAAAAAAAAAAAAAAATCGCGTCTTGACTCAAATCGATACATATCAGCTGATACGAATACCGATGCCGAGTTGGTGGACCGACACATATAAGTTTGTTGAAAAACAGATACATAATGCCGAGATGTATTAGTATCGGCTGATTATTTATACTTTGCTTCCAACAATCCCAAACTGGTCAAATCTTAGGGGATGCACATAGGTTTATGAGGTAGAAGATGATGGAAAGGTAATAACGGACAATGTTATATGGTGGACGGCCGATTGCTGATATGTCATGATGCAAGCGTAGTTGGCCCAACAAAACACGTTAGGGGCAGCCGTGTCATATAAGCATCAGGTAGAATGGTTTATTGTTTCCTATTGGTTCTTTATAATTTTCCTAAGAAAATATATTTTCATTGACTTGGTAATCATAGATATTAGCAAAGAGTGATTTAACTTTTATCAGGTCCAACCGTTCAACTAGTTGAAATCTTCTTATAAAAATAAAATAAAAATAAAAAAGTTGAAATCTTAATTGGGTTCAATTTATCTAAAATCATATACGCTCAACGGCTCCAAAAATAATGTTAACTGATAAAAGTTTAAGGGAAGATTTCCAAGCCAATGGTTTCAAAATCAGTTGAACCCAACTCTTGAAACAATATATTTTGGAAGAGCTTCTTCACAACATTGGGTGGGCACAGAGATCAAACGGGTGCACCCCTAACGTGTTCTTTATAATTTATATATTATTTTTGTACTCCCTAAAATTTTCTTAAATTTTTTTTTAAATTTCCCCAAAATTTATCCAAAATGAACTGAAACTATGTGAAGCATTTGTTATTATGCAGCCCAATGGTACATAAGTATTGTGATGATGACTATGACCTACACTTAATCACTGCAATGGCATTTAAATGATCTTAGACCATTATTTATTTAGGTTGTTTATCTTACACCATTAAAGTGTGGTATACTGTTCCGCCACATTGTGTACATCTGTGAAAATTTTAAAGTGTCTTAAGTCATCAAAATCCATCGTAAAATCAAGCCTATCTCAAATGCCTGTAAGTGGATATGAATCATGTGTTCTGTAAATTTTATTATAATCTATTAAAAAATTTGAATAACAGGTAATATTAAAGTGAACAGATCGGATAGCTAAAATCTCACAAGGATGATTTTTAGACACATTATCCTTTAATGTATGATCTATGACTTTGACAGTGTGAATTATCAACATCTTAAACTATTAATGGTGTAAGATCAATTAAACACGAATTTAGTATTCAAATAAAAGGCCGGAGAATCAGGTCCATAATTTAATAATTAATTATCATTTAGGTTTGAGTCCAGGCATTTCCTGACGGCATAGATTTGAATTTTTAAATACATACCCCATGGCCTGATGATGAATTCCTTAAGCATTTTTTTTTATGTAACTTACATATATAATTTAATAACAACTATTCTATCAGAAAAAAAAAAATATAATAATAATAATTTATTTAATAGCAAATAGTTAGTGTAAATCCAAACCACATTGTTTAAAGGCAAAGATTTAAAATACACACCCCAAGGCACGTTGTCAGACATATATATATATATATATATATATATATATATATATATATATATATATAAGTTGTAAGTTAATAAAAAGAGGTTGGAGCTCATGTTTGACCCGAACATGGAAACTCCATGTTATCTTTTAAATTGTGGCTGTGGTTATGCCACGTGGGTTTCGATTAGGTCCCATTTCTTGAACTATAAACGGTTTAACTGATTTTTGGTCCCTTGGATGCACGAGAATCTTGGCTTTCACATTACTAAATCAGAAGCTTTAAAAATATTCAAAGAATATAAAAGTTAGGTGGAAAATCAATTAGGAAGAAATATCAAAATTTTAAGAACAGATAGAAGAGGAGAATTTACTTCTGATGAATTAAAAATTTTTTATAGCAAATTTGAAATTAAACGTCACTTAACAATGACGTACACACAACAACAAAATAGTGTAGCAGAAAGACGAAATAGAACTCTAATGGAAATGACGAGGTTCATGTTATCTCATTCTAATTTATCTAAAAATTTTTGGAGAGAAGCCTTAAGTACCGCTATATATATTCTTAATATAGTTCCAACCAAAGCTATAGAAACAACTCCTTATGAATTGTGGACAAGAAAAAAATCGGACTTAAGTAACTTTAAAAAATGGGGTGCGATTGCTCATGTGTTAATACCATATTAACTTAGAGATAAGTTAGATAATAAAATCATTAGATGTCATTTTATAGGATATTCTGATGGATCAAAAGGTTATAGGTTTTATCATAAAGATAATGGATTAATAGAAAGTAGAGATGCTAAATTTTTAGAAGATCTAATCGATGATAATGATTCGCAAATTGAAAATATAAATCTTTTTGTGATAAATGATGATCACTCTATTACAAATAATGATTCTATACAACCAGTGAGTATAGAAATATCAGTACCTCATACTATAATTAGTGGTCAGAAAAGAACTAGGGTACTCCTCCATCCTACTTGAATGATTTTTATGTTCACCTAAATGAAGATATAGCAGAAATTGACTTGGACCTAGGAGATGATCCTAGTAATTATAATGAAGCTATTAATTCACCTGAATCTAATGAATGACTAAAAGCAATGCCTGAAGAACTTAATTCCAAAAAAAAGAACAAAGTATGAAAATTTAGTGATTTGCCTAGTGATAGAAATGCTATAGGATGTAAATGAGCATTGAAAAAGAAACTAAAATCAGATGGCTCAATTGATAAATTTAAAGTTACACTTGTAGCCAAAGGCTTTACCCAAAGAGAAGGGATATATTATCTTGATACATATTCTCCTGTAGCTAAATTGATGTCAATTAGAATCATTTTAGCTATTGTTGCCCATTTTGAATTAGAACTATTCAAAATGGATGTTAAAACTGCTTTTCTAAATGGAGAATTAAAAGAAACCATTTTTATGAAACAATCAGAAAGTTTCGAAATTAAACGACATGAAGATAAAGTATATAAGTTAAAAAAATCTTTATATGGGCTAAAACAATATTCACGTCAATGGTATTTGACATTTCATAGTGCAATACTTAAAATGGGATATGTGATTAACAAATTAGATCATTGTGCATATGTCTTAAAAAGTGGGAGTAGTTTTACTATTTTATCCTTGTATGTAGATGCTTCTTGCTGAAAATGATTTAGAAATTATTGATAACACAAAATTATGGCTTAATTCTCAATTTGAGATGAAGGACATAGGAGAAGCATCTTATGTTCTTGGAATAAAAATAAATAGAGATAGAAAATATCGAATGATCTGTTTAAGTTAAGAAAGATATATTGACATAATACTAAAAAGATTTAAAATGGATGGTTGTAATTCTTTGTCTGCACCAGTGGAAAAGGGATTAAAACTCAGTAAAAAAGATTGTCCATGTAACGGACAAGAAAGATTAAACATTCCCTATGCTCAAGCCGTAGGGAGTTTGATGTATGCTATACTATGTACGAGACCAGATATCTTTCGCAGTAGGTCTTGTTAGTAGATACCAAAATAACCCTGGTATAAAACACTGGCAAGCAGTAAAAAGAATTTTGAGGTATCTAAAGGGTACGAAACATCTTAAATTATGTTTTCAATCCGATAAGCTTGAGGTTCAAGGATATTATGATTATGATCATGCTGGGGACAAGGATGATGGAAAACCCACCTATGGTCATATTTTCCTCTTTGGAGGAGTTGCTGTTTCTTGGTCTAGTAAGAAATAAGGATGTGTTGCTCTACATACTCAAGAAGCCGAGTATGGGGCTTGTAGTGTAACTTGTAAATATGCCGTCTGGATAAAACATTTCATCAAAGATAGGAAACTTGATATAACCGACATGCATGTGCATTTATTTTGTGATAACAAAGCTGCAATTAAATTAATTAAAAGTGGAGCAAATAGCTCTCAGGGCAAACACATTAAAGTTCAATATCACTACATTAAAGTTCAATATCACTACATTCAAGATGTAGTTGAGACAGGTTAAGTGGCAGTAAGTTATTTATCTTCTTCTGATATGGTTGCCGACCCTTTGACAAAAGGTCTAAGTGTGGAATTATTTTTAAAACATGTTGGCTTGATGGGACTTAGGGATGCCTAAGTCAAATTCATTTCAAGGCATTTAATAATTTATTTCTATTGAAAAAGAAATATTGTGATGGGAAAATTTGCTTTGACGAGTAAAACCTCACGATTGGGATAAATGGTCAGGATGAGCAAATACGCTTTGGTGTGCAAAACCTCGTGACTTAGAAAATATTTGTTACGATAGGCAAATGTGCTTTTGGCTTGTAAAACCTCATAACTAGGTTATGATCTAATGGGTAAATCCTAAAACGATAAAAACCTTAGACATATAACGACCCACATGGCCAAGTGGGAGATGTTGGTATTTAGCCATAGTGCCGTTAGGCACAACCGATATTATGGAGACCATCTCCAGTAAATCTCTATAGTATCGATAGTAAATCCTTGTTACCATATTTATATACAAATGGCATTTATAATATATTATATTATCTAATATTTATTTTAAATATATTATTTTGAAAACAAAACTTTACAAACGGTAACAGAGTTTATTAACTATTGATGACAATATTAAGATGGGTCGTTTCTCCGATTGAATGCACATAAATCCGAACCTTAGGGTTTTGGCTATAAAAGGTCTTTTGTGCAATGAATAAAATCATAAAAGAAGAACACGTTCGTTGATAAATAGTATATTCGATCGGCGATCACCAGCTTCGCGGCATCGCCCTCTTGATCTTGCGATCAAACGATCCATACGACGATCAAACCTTCAATTCTAAGGTGGAAATTAAGCATGTTCTCATCAACCTATCCAGGAGTTTTTAGTCTCTTAGATATAAGAGAATCTTGACTTTCCGAAGGGATTCTAAGTTAAACCTCATGCAGAGTTTAGCTGGTTGGGTTTTATCATAACTCTAGGTCGAGCATCAATGGATGTATATTTGATTTAGTGAATCGAATCCAAAATGAAAAATTTGGTTTTTCGATTCAAGCTACCAAGCAAAAATAAATTTGTTTTTTTTCCCCAAATCGAAACCGGCCGAATTGAAACAAAAAATACTGGTTCAATCCAGTTTGGTTTCAATTCTTATTTTTATTTTTTATCCATTTTTTGTTTTTTTTGTTCGATTTTCTAGTAATACCCAATTGGTTTTTTATTTTCGCCACCCAAAAGGCCAAAACTGAAACCGAATCGGAATTGGTTTGGTTCGGTTCCATTTCGAATCAATTCCAATCTAGTTCAGACCACTCTGAATCAATTTCAATCTGGTTCAGACCAATTCGATTTAGTCGATTTTTCAGTCGGGTTCGAGTTTTCCTAGAAGTATCTTATCCAACCTTCGGGTCCGATTAATTCCATAGTTCGGACCAACATAACTTGATATATATATCTGTGTGTGTGCATGTGATTGCGGACGCTACTTGTCATGACGCGTTCTGGGTGGAGACTTAAGCCCAAAATCGGACAATATCTTTCGTTGTCTGCTCTGATACACGAATGACGCATTTTAGATGGGGACTTAAGCCCATACTAGAAACAAAACTGGGGTGGGGATTTAAGCCCATAACCGGACAATATTGTGACGTGGGAGTTTGAGCCGTCACTATATATATATATATATATAATCTTTTCTCTTCAAGTGCATAACACATGCCACCTACTAATAATAATAATAATAATAATAATAATAATAATAATAATAATAGTATAAAAGGGCTTCAGAGATTTTGAATGAGTGGGACCCTCCTATAAAAAAAAACAAACAAAACTAAGAGAGTCAGACCAGTAATATAATAGAAATGGTTTAGACGTTTTGAATGGGTTTGACTCGCACGCCTAATATGAATTCTGAGCTATTATTACTTCAAAGTTATATACTCTTCCAACCATCATTCTCGACTTTTTCAAAGTCTTTTTCTTTTCTCTCTCTTCTATCATTTTCTAAGAAAATGTTAGACTTACTTTTTCATGTATATTTTACTCAAAAATTGTGAGTGTCCGGTAGCGAAGCGCTAGCACCTCGGTATCAAAGTGCCGACACTCCGGTAGCGAGAAGTTGACACCTCGGTAGCAAAGTGCCAACACCTCGTTTTAGGGGCATTGACATCTTTATATCGAGGTGTCGGTGCTTTGCTAAAAAAAATGGTGTCGGCACTTCGCTAAAAAAAAAAGTGAGGTCACTACAAAAAAATAGACTTTTGGAGGCGATTATTGGAGACGGCTTTTCGAAGCCGTTTCCAATAACTATTTATTGAAGACAGCCACTCAAAAGCCATCTCGGATGCTTTTATTAGAGACGGCTAAAGCCGTCTCCCTACATAAAATAATATATAGAGACAGTTATGACCATATTGATACGATTGACTTAAGGTATAGGTTGGAGAAAACTTTAGAGACTAAATTAAAAGCCGTCTTTAAAAGTCACGTTAACACCAATAGAGACGACTTCAAGCCGTCTTGGTCATTATTTTAGTGTACAGACCTTACTACTACTAGTTAGCACTTAATAACATTTCTTCCCCTATAAAATGAACTCAAACCACGACCATTTCCATTCCATTTCTCCTATCGTTAGCTGTCGATTCCTTAGATCCTTCGTATCCCATTTCTCCCATCATTAGCTTAGGGTTTGAGCTCCGACGTAGATATCTCTGAATAGTTTGAAGCAGAGAGCTAGGGTTTGAGACGAATCGAGGTTTGTAGATCTAAATTTAGACCAAGCTCTTCCAAATTATCTATATAATCAAAAAAAGCTCTCCAAAATCTGTTTGCTTTTTATATGACCTTCAATGGTTTGACGCAGAGAACTAGGGTTTGAGAGGAATCAGAGGTTTGAAGATCTAAGTTTGGCATTTGGATAGGGTTGGCAGATCGAAATCGAGATTTGGAGCCGAAAATCCACAGCATGGAAGGTCGAATTCGAGATTTATGTTACTTTCTAGGTAATTTTCCTTTTTACTTTGGCTTAAGTTTTAGTCAATTGAATTAAATCGTTCGTCTTATTTGGTAGGGATCTCAGGCCAACAGTTTGAATCGAATCCAAAAAAGCGAACTCTAATTGCTTAAATCTGAGTCAGACAAAGGTCAGATCTAAAGTGTGAGTCAGACAAAGATCAGATCTAAGGTGTGGTTCAATTTCGATTTCCATTCAAGCTGCATTTCGATTATGATTTTGATTTAGATTCCAAGTTGAATTCAAATTTTGATTCGTGAGTGAACGAATTTTGATTTTGATTCAGATCAAGTAGATTTTGAATTTGTTTGCAATTTGTTTGGAATTATAGGATTATTTATTTGGAATTAGAAGAACTTTTTTTGGAAAGCAGTTTGACGAACTATTTTGATCGTCATTTGACGGAGTTTGGATCATCTCACAAGTCGATTTGCAGAAGCGATTCATTGATTGTGTCTATTTCTTTGCATCTCCCCTCTGTTGTAAAAAGGTAATTATTAATTGATTATTGTTTCGGTTATAGGTTTATATTCTGTTTTATTGCTATCTCTTGTTCTTCTTTCTATAAATATCTTATTATTATTATTATTTTTAAACGCAAAATACTCACTAATCTGAAATTTTCATGTAAAAATTTACTGATCTGCTTTTGTTTTTATTTACATTTTTTTTTTTTCATTTTTAGGTATTTGTAAATGCAAAAATCAGAGTATCATATGTGGATGCTCTGTTTGAATAGTTTCAAAATCTAAATCTGCAATGTGATTCCAAATTGTGGATGCTCTATTTTAACATGCTCCACCTAATTTAGATCGGATTCTTTAGATTTTTGAGCAAAATTTTACATGGTTAAGATGCATTAATTAGGGACTAGTTAGTGATCTCTTGCAATAGCTAAGATTTTTACATAAAATGAAATAATGCATATTGCTCAAATGAAAAATAATGGTTGTCATGTGCAATTAATTAAGGGATTTTACAAATAGAGTAATGGCCAATCACCGATTTGATTGGATGGCCCTAAGTGGTTAGATCGAGTGGTGCAAACTTATGTTATAAAAATGTTTGAGCACATAGGATAGTGACTATGACAAATCATGCCACTAGATCATTAAATTAAGGCTAAGTAAGGCTCATGACTGATTTGTCCATGATCTAGAGTGCATCCAACATATCAGAAAAAAATTAGTGGTAATTGTAAAAACTACCCTTGAAAACTCACGCTAGTCAAACCTTTGACCCAAAATTTGACCTCTTAAGAGACCTGAGATCCGGACACCAATCATGGGAGACTGGCAAATCATGCCACTAGATCATTAAATTAAGGTTAAGTAAGGCTCATGGTTGATCTGTCCATGATCTGGAGTGCATCCAATCATATCAGAAAAAAATAGTAGTACATGATTTTAAAAACTGCCCCTGAAAACTAGGGCTAGTCAAACCTTTGACCCAAAATTTGACCTCTTAAGTGACCCGAGATCCGGACACCTTTAAAATATGGGCACCAACATTAATTGTGGACTAAAATTTTTTAATGAAAATTTTGGGTGATGTAGTCTCTTATGGGATTGGCTACTGTTGGGTCTTCTCAGTGTCTTTCTTCATTTTGTTTGGATTTTGCTTGCCAATCCAAGGCCTTGAAAATCTTGAACTTTCAAATACCACTGAGGACCTCCTAAGTCCAAGCATGTAGGGGAATCCCATAGACCCTCACCTAGAAGCCTCCTTCGTCTTTCATTAACCAATGGTCACCCGACCTTGAGCCTCAAGGATGACATTGATTTACAAGGATGTGGCATACATAGAAAGGGTGTCTAGTGTTTTTTATCTCCACACTGATGGAGATTTTCAAATAATGTTTGAATGTAAGTCAAATATAAATCGTTGAAGTTGCAGCATGCCTCCAAGATTTGTTTCATCTTAGAATCTGATAACAACTTTGTAACAATAAGCACTTCGTTTTGCTCTGTTAAATAGCGTTGTTGGGTCGTGAGAACATGATATTCCCTTCCTGGGAAGACATCATATACTTTCTAGTAAAATGTATTGCCAAGGTTATAGGAATATAAAAAAGAAACTGGCTTGTGATCAAGGTTACTTGGCCCCATTAGCTTACACAGTATCCCTAGTTTAGGGTGTCTGGAATTGTTTTCATGAATAACTTTTATGCAAAATTGGGATTTTGGCGTGTAATAATGGGGAAAAAAAATAAAAGACATCTCTAAAAGTAATAGAATTTTAAAATAAAAATAAAAAGTTAACAAAATCGAATTTCCCTGTTGGTTTCTATCCATAACTTCCTATGGTTTCAAACCTACTCGGCAAAGCAGGTCTATTGATCAAGTGGTTAGTGGAATGGAGTCCTTTTATCATCGGACTTCACTTGTTGTCTAAAGCTATAACTACAAAATTTGCTTTCCTCTCTGAGTTGCAATTCCAATGGAAATCTGACTGAATTTAAACAAATTCAGTTTGATATTTCATCTTGTGATTTCTATTGACATCAGTAGTACAAATGTTTAGTGTTCAATTAGCTAGATTTTAATGCTTGATCACCCTAAAGTAGCAGGAATATATAATATTATGTAGTTGATCGTATATTTATCTAACACATATATCATATACAATTTATATAAATTATATAATGTTTATACTATACATCATATAATGTAATTTAATCTTAATCATCGTTATAAATAAGGACTGAAACCTTGAACAAAAAATACCAACTATATGATTTAATTAAATGTGTATCAGTAGATTTTTTATCCTATTTTGCAATACATCGGAATCAGCTTTTCTTATGTAAAACAAATGATTTATGTTAGATTCATATAACTAATATGGCATCACCAATATCAAGAGTTAAGGCATGGAAGAGTTTTTGTGATAGAATCCAATACTTTAAAGAGAATTTACCATGTCAATCATTGCCCCTACCCATTAGTTCATTTCTTTTAATCCTATGGCATTGTATGCATACCCTATATCAGAGACCTAGACATATGCAGAATACTGTTCACTTTAATTCAGTTTGGAGACTGCATCTGAAGCAGATTTTGCGTTTTTTTTTTTTTTTGAAGTTAATCACTTTGTATGGTGATTTGAATTCTCATTTTATTTGTTTATTTGGAGATAGTGTAAATAAAATCTTATGCATCCCATTTCATATATAAGTATATTGCTCTATGCATTGTGTTTTCTCTTGGAAACTAGTTTATCAGTACGGAGTGGTTGCTAATGGTTTTGTTTTTTGGCACGGAAGTATCTATGGGCTAATTTAAACTTATTTTTAGGTGTTTTCGGCCTTCGATTTTGTACACAAAATTGCGACCTTTGAGAAAGTTGCAGGTTTTCAAGTCTAAAATTTGTCTTTCTAATGATTATGCATGATCTTTATAATGTGTTGGTATTGGGTGCAAGAGCCTATGTGACACTTCTTGTGCACGGGTCATCTATTTCGGTACAATGTGGCAATCCTTGTCATCAATTAAGATGTCCAGGTGCAATACAACATGTAGATGAGATTCATCCCAAAATTTGTTATTATGGAGTTTTCTAATCATTTGATCATAGAGCACTTTTGGACTGTTGCCCTTACTTTTTTACTGCTATTTGAAGGCTCTTGTTTGCTCTCGATTAGACTATAGAAACTATACATTGGCACAAGTTTTGAGCTGAATCCAATCCAAAATCTGGCCATGTACAGAATTGTTGGAGTGTACCACATGTATAAAATTATGACCCATGCACCACAGGTGTTGTACAGTCCACCCATCTAATACCAACTCCTTCGTAATCGCCTTTTTTCTCATAGGGAAAACATATTTTTTTGCAAGCTTTAGTTCAGTTCAGTAATTCTGAGACTGCTTCTGCAGCACATAATGCATTGGATGGAAGAAGTACTCCCAGGTATGTAGTTGACCATAATTTATGGAACTTTTAAGTGTCGATGATTTTGATACAATTTTATTTGAGATGCTATAATTCAAAATTTCAGGTACTTACTTTCGGAGCATGTTGGTTCGTGCCATTTGCGCATTTCATTTTCCGCACACACTGATTTGAATATCAAGTTTCAGTCACATCACAGCAGGTATTAACAAGTGATAGATCTATTTTATGAACATTGTTAATTTCTCAGCATTAGATCTTTCTCAATATTTTTCGCACAATTGTGTGTGTGTGTTTGCATGTGTTTTTACCAAACGCAGAGTGTACTGATGTGTTTCTCTTGGTAATTCCCTTTGTCTCATGATATTGACTAAATATCTCCATTTGATGACAAAACATCAGAAAATTTTCATAAATACTACAGGTTACTGTGAATCAATTACTTCTGCACATATATTTTTCTGCCACCTGTCAAAGACATCCTCATTGGACGGTAGGGTGCACCTCAAGGTTGCAAGTTCATATGGGAATTATGCGTGATTGTTGTCATTTGTAGATTGGCAACGATATAGCTTTTTGGTCCATTTCCATTAATGATATTCAATGCAATGGTATCCATTTGAGATAAGAATATATAGAGTTCAATATGGAGACCAATCAAATAGGGCATGAAGTTTTTATGATATCCTCCTATTGGTTGTAGGAAGTTAGCTAAACCTTTTTTTTTTTTTTTTAATAGGTAAGCATAGGATTTGAACCCCTCCCCTAATTCTGCAGAAACACTCATTGCAATTTTTTATTGACCAAGGCAACTATTATTTTGTTCTTCACCGCGGCAGAACCCTTTCTATGCTCCAATTATTTACAATAGCATCAGATTGATGTGTATCCAGTTATCAATTCTATATATATTTTGTTTGTCTATTTGTTCCTGGCCTACTTATCACCTTATGCACAGTTATTAATTCTATACATATTTTGTTTGTCCATTTGTTCCTAGCCTACTTATCACCTTATGCACAATTAGTAGGATTCCATTAATGATATTCTATGCAATGGGTGCCTTTCTTTATAGACCACAAATCTTTTAATGTTACCTATTGGTTAGTTTCATTGCACCTGAAATTTTAAAGGCCGCAAATAAAGCTACCCTGTTTCAATATGGAGTGAGCCCACAAGCTACACTCATTCAAAGTTACCATCTTAATTGAGGGATGGTCAGGTACAACCAAGTTTCATTGCCCTTTCTTATTTGAGGTGTTATAGTACTGATTATAGAATCAGTTTCTTGGTTAAATGTGTGCTAAGTGACCATGTGGACAAGGGAGTGTTCCCTGTGACTGAGCTGTAGTATTGCAGCTATTTTGGCCATTATTTCTGCAATGTTACAATTCTAATTGTTTTGCAATTGTGGCTATTGAGTACTGTTTGGGGCCATAATTGTGGTCAGTGGGTGAGATCACCTTGTTGGTAAAACAGTAGTGGAGCAAGTTTATGAATTGTGAGCTGTTGTGCAATGCCATTTGCTTGAAAAGAAGCTGTATACTTTTTAAAAAAAATCTTATATTGAAGGGAAAAACGTTCAAAACTCTTTTTTTTTTAAAGGAGATTTAAACTATTGGATCTGTATCCTTTAATGTCAACCATTGTTCTTAATTTTAATGGCTAAAATTAAAGTTTATAAATCAGAACAATTTAAATTGAAATTTCACAGTTGGATCATCACTACTAGGGGTATACTGATGAGTACTGAAAAATGAGAATATTTCACCCCTAAATACCTATATTTAGCTGTCCGATGAAGGCTATCTGATAAGATTTATTAGATTTGAAGTGTTTCAGGTAAATATGAGCCAAGTACAGAAAACAGTGCAAGAATCCTGAATATAATGCCAAAACACTGCAATTTCGGGTAATCAAGAACTTGGTACGACTTGCGGCTAAATTTGGACCTTCAAGACGGCCGAATTACAAAATTGTCAAAACATGAAAGTTGTAGATCTTTTCGTCAGCTTTCCAACGGCGCAAGAATCGTCTCAATCCGAGTTCGGGACAGAAAGTTATGGCCGAAATACTGAAGCAGTGTCTGAACCACAAGAATTGCTGATTTTCACGGATTTCTGGGGTCGATGCATCGACCCTACAGGTCGATTAATCGAGCAGGAATAGCAGTCTGACACGATTCTGACACTAGAAACGTGATTTTGAGGATTTTCTGTCGGCTCGATGCATCGACAGCTCTGGGTCGATTAATCGACCCTAAAAAGTCGAAGTGGGATACCTTTGCGCGACGGAATCTATTTAAAGACTCAAACACTTCGGGAAAAATTAATTAGATAGGAGTAAACGTAGTAGTAGAGAATTAGAGAGTAGGGTAGAGAAGTAGAGAGTAGAGAGTAGATTAGAGATCTTTTTAGAAATAGAATTAATTTTAGGAATTAGTTTTAGTTTTTAGTGTTCTTAGTTTTTAGCCATTATTTTTCATAGAAATAGGAAGTTTTATTATTTCTTTTTTGAGAGCTTTGTTCTTTAATTTTTCAGTATTCAGTTTATAAATTTTGTTCAAAGTTTATTTCTGCATTTATTTCGTTTCTGAAGATTATCATCCGTTTGAAGTTTGAGGTAATTTTAATTAATGTTATTTTCCCGTCTTTATTTATTTATGTCATTTATTTACAATATGTGTGGCTAAATTTATAGAGATGGGGATCTAATGATTCCCATCCGAGGGATGTACTTTTAATGATATAAAATTAGGGATTAAAATATGAGATTTTAAATTTATGGTTGTTGTGCTATCATGAACGGATGAAATCCCCGCCACTAACCGGGATCGCGTGTGCCGAGTCATGCCCGGGATCCCAGATCTGTGACGGTAATTTTACCCTATCATTGTTATGGTCTTTGTGTTTTCGTTGTGTGGATTTAATTATGATTATGTTCTGGGATCGAGTGTGCCGAGCCATGCCCTGGATCTTGGTTCTGTAATGGTAATTTTATCTGAAATATCCCTAATCTGAATAAAGTGTGCCGAGCCATGCCCTTGATTTCAGATTTGTAAGTGGTATTCTTATTGGAATTTTCACCCACTTTGGGGATGGTTTTTATTTGAACCTGAGATCATGCGTGTCTAGCCGTACCCTTGATCCCAGATCTATATATGAAAATCATCTAAGTCCTAATTGCAGGGATGCAACGTGGAACCTATTAGGGTGTTGACCATTGATCTTCCATAAAAGATGTTTGTTACCAATGAAGTATCTCATAAGTTAATCCTTAGATTTATATTATAGGAAGAACGGACCAAAGATGGGAGGATTTAGTATCTTCATCTTTATCATCATCTTTACTTTTATTTGTGAATCATCAATTGAATTTTAGTTTGTAGTCATTAATTACCATCTCACCAACCACTTAAATCATAAAATTGGTAGAATATTGTTAGATCTTAATAGATTTCTAGAATTACTTGTCTCTTTTAGGTATTTCAACATTAATCCTCGTGGGAACGATCTCGTACTCCGCACCCACTATATACAAACCGATTCGTGCACTTGCGAGTAAAACATACATAAAAAAATCACATCATATACTCTTCCACATTGGTTTAAAAACAGTTGACTAATTTTATAGCCTATAATCAATGATCTTTGGATTGTCTCCAAAATTATTATTCCTTTACCAATCAGTTTATTGTCTCAATATTTTTTGCCTAAGTACTGGGTTGACTTCCTGTGAATTTTTCAGAAGGCTGCTTTCAGAAACCGGCAATCTTTAAACACGAGGAACCACAGAAGTAATTATAATCACACCTAGAATGATCACAATGACAGAGAGGGGACCTGGAATACCAGCTCTAGATTACGGAATACTGGATGCAACCAAGGTGCAGCAAACTGAGAAGCCAACCGGATGTGACAGGTCATGGGATTCATCTTGGCACGAACCACTTCGTATCAGGCATAGAATGGCTGGTGTTCTGTGTTCATTCCCGGGCTCGCTATAATCGTTCTTGATCTAGATGTTACTTTGTTTTTTCATTTCTTTTTATATATTTAATGTAGTTATTTTTGATTAACCAAAAATACTGGCAATTGTAGATGACCTAGATCAGATTGTTGTATGCTTTTATTTGGCCTTTAGTGTTCCAGAATGTATTTGTTGATTAATTTCATAATGGGCATTTTTGAAATAAAGTTAACGGCAAAATTAGCCGCAGTTTGACACCTTTCACCGGCAGTTTTTGGCCGCCGGTAAAAGAGATACAATTTGTAGTGTATGGATTTATATATAAAAAAAAAATGTAGGCTATAAATTATACTCCTAAGCAACATGATTCTTAGAGTAAAAAAAATTAAATAGCATTAAAAATTTTTTTATTCAACAGGAGATCACTTATTGGAGACGACTTTAAGCTGTCTCCAATAACATCAGATCACTTATTGGAGACTGCTAAAAGTTGTCTCAAATAACAAGAGATAACTTATTAGAGACGGCTTTAAGGTGTCTCCAACATATCTTTAGAAACGGCTTATGACCGTCTCCAATAACCTTGACTATTAGAGACGGCTCCCATTTAGTCTCCAAAGACAATGGAGACGAGACTATTTGAGACTACATGGAAACCGTCTCCAATACTATTGGAGACGGCTAAAAGTCGTCTCTAATAAACACATTTTTTGTAGTGGGTGCTGACACCTTATTTTAGGGGCGCCGATGCTTCTATATCGAGATGCCGATGCTTCAATAATAATTTTTTTTTTTTTTTAGCGAAACGTCGGCACCTTGATACAGAGGCGTTGGGGCCCCTAAAACGAGGCGTCGACACTTTTTTTTTTTTTAGCAAAGCGCCGACACCTCGATATAAAGGCATTGGCGCCCCTAAATAGAGGTGTTGACACCCCGGCGCCGCCTTGCTATAGGGGTGCTGACGCCTTTCTATCGGGATATCGGCGCTTCACTATCGAGATAGTAGCGCTCGGGCGCCCATATTTTTTGAGTAAAATATATTTGAAAATAAGGATCAAAATTCGACCGAAATGACTGAAATTATTGGTTTTGGTCCCCACCGAAACGATAATTTGGACCGAAATTTCGGTCCAAATTTGTATGAGACCAAAAATTTTGGCCAAATTTTCGATTTTCGGCCGAAATTTCGGTTCAAATTTTTTGTTTTGGTCAAGCCCGAAACCGAAATTTTACCCAAAATTTTGACCCTTGTTTGAAAAAGTAAGTCTGACACTTTCTTAGAGAAAAGAATAGAAGAGAGAGAAAAGAAAGAGACTACTAAAAAAGAAAAAATGACGGTTGAAAGAAAATATAACTTTTAAAGAATTTTAAAAGTTTAACCCTAGTTAATAAAGTGAGTCTCATGCCACCCCATCACTTTACAAAAGAGGCGCTACGTGCCGCGCTTATATCAAAAGGCGCAAAGATATCTCTACGCCCGCGCGCATATTTCCCTTTGCCTCTCTCTCTCTCTCTATATATATATATATATATATATATATATATATATATATATATATTGAGCATATCGTCTGAGACAGATATATGCTAATCATAGTCACTCATATTAAGAAAAAATTTATTTTAATTTATTTTATATAGAGCTCAAATGAGTAGAAAAAATTATCTAGCGGACATTTCGGTGTTATGTCTGATTCATATTGAATACATATCGGTCATATTAGTTGATATGAACCAATATAATTGATATATCAGCTGGTATGGGGAGATGGTTATACTCGTATCAAATCGGGGCTTTATTTTGTATCAGATCAGGCAAAACTCATATGTGGTTGATATGATCGATACTTTAAAATCATCTCTATTAACCCTATGTTGTTTATTTTAGCTATTTAAAACCATGATCATGGGGCTTTCATTATGTTCCATTCAAGGTGTCAACTCGATTACCGGTATCGGGTGGACCAATACAAATCTGCCGATACGTATCGGCCGATACTTAGCGGTGTCGGTATAATTTAAAAAAAATAAAAAATAAATTAGAAGGTATTGGCCAATACTTGATACGTATCAGCTGATACGTGCCCATATCGGCCGATATGGATATTGATATTCAAGTTGATATTTGATATGTATCGGTGCCAATACGTAACAATTTTCTGAAAAACTGATACGTATCGATGCCAATACGTAACGATTTTCCGAAAAATTGATATGTATCACCGATATTTGATACCTTGGTTTAATTTGATGGATATAACCCTTAAAAATGAATGATGATGAATGTGTGAAGCATCTTTTATGTAGCACCCCAATGGTATATAAGTTCTATATTTAATAAATTATCCTTTTAGGGATAAGTAAAATTTCAATTTTAGTATAATTTAATATATTATCATTTAGGTGTGAGTCGACCCACTATTGTTTGACAGCGGTAGATTTTAATTTTCCCCAGGCTTGACGATGAATTCCTGAAGCATTTTTTAAAGTAAGTTATATATAATTTAATAAATAATTAATGGTGTAAATCCAAACAACGTTGCTTGAACGGCATATAGATTTGAAATACGCGCCCCAAGGCACGTTGTCACAGTTAAGCTTGTAGGCATAATTAAGCCACGTAGGTTTCGATCGCCGAAAGCACATTCCAATATGGTATATTGAATGTACCGTATCGATAGTTCTCATATATTTACTGGACGATACATTCAATGTATCGTCTGATACTGTTCGGTACCGTTACATATCGATTTTAAGTTTGGACGATACGTATCGATTTTCAATATTTTAAGCCTTGTTCATAACCAAGTGAAAGTCGATTCTCTTATATTCAAGCGACCCCATGGAGAGGGCTGGGTTGATAATAAGACTAAGCGCGTCTCAAATGATATGAATTTTCGAGTGTTTTTACAATACAATATATATATATAGGGAGCCGGTTAGGTCCTCTAATGGAGGACGGTCACTGTCCTCCAAAATACACATGGAGCTCCACGTGGCATCTAAAACACTGTTTGGGTGCCACGTGGAGCACAAGTGGACGGTATAGATCAATATTAAAAAAAAAATTGAATTTTTTTTTTTAAACTCATAAGTCAAAGTTTGACGAGTTTCATTGGTCCACATGTCACGGTTCAAAAAACACACGATGGAGATGAGTTTTCAAATTTTTTTTTTCAAAGATGATCTAAACAATGCACCCGAGCTCCACGTAGCATCGAAACAATATGTTGGCTGCTACGTGGAGCTTCACGTGGAAGCTTGGAGGATAGTGACCGTCCTCCCATGAAGGACGGAGGCCTTTTCCATATATATATATATATATATATATATATATATATATATATATATATATATATATATATGGATTAAGATACCTTGCTTTTAGGTCTAGGTAACTTATTATTTAGACCCATGCTAGTTTGTTATCACATGATACTCGATTATAAGATCAAATGTCACGTAGGAGCGGCTCGATGATCAATACCATTTAAATAAAAAAATTCTATGAAATAAAAAAAATTCTAATAAATAAAAACAAAAATCATACCGTCAATAAAGTCCATTGCACAAAAAAGTTGAACCATTAAGACCAAATATAGTTTTCATCATTCATTATTCACGATAACACTGTGGTGCAAATGGATCAAAATTTCGGCCAATAATTCAAATTATCAGCCGAATCTTATCGGCTTTGGTCCACACCGAGACAAAAATTTGACTCAAAATTTCGCTCAAAGAACGTATGGAAGGGTAGTTTTTGGCCAAAATTCAAAATTTCGATCAAAATTTCGGTTTGGGTCATGCCTGAAACTGAAACCGATATTTTGATCCTTGGTGGCACATATAATTATTTTACGAATGTAGTTTTTCAATAGTCCTAAGCATCGATCCGCTCACCCACGTGACCCGATTATATAATCTAACACCATGCGCGTAGAAAAGTAAAAACCCATAAATTTACGTGCTTCAGTCACCCATGTAGCAACCAACATGCATGAGAGAAGGAGAGGAGATTTCATTATTCATGATCATAATAGAGATCACAACAACAATACAATTGTTACAAAGAATATAGGCTACCAATAATGAAATAATCTATTTTAGCAACTTGAGAATAAGAAGATCCTATAGTAGGAACTATTATATGTGTTGTCCACCAACATAGAAATAAAATCCTCCACATCTCTCTTCTCTACCAACAACGCGGCATCCAAATATTAGCTTAATGTTAAGCGAATTTGATTATTTATGCTCTACTCTCCAAGAAATCCACCCATGCTATTTTGCTTATATTTTCCACAACCTTAAAAGCTTGCTCCTCCCCGGTGCTGTTTAAATGTTCTTACACCATTAAAGTTAGACTTTTAATTTGACATCATTGAAGTGTTTTTAACATTTGCCAGGTCGTGATCATCTGTGATCAATCTAAATTGTCCAAGTGACAATCTATCATTGCAACATGAGTCAACCCATAAAAACATGCCAATAAATGGATGTGAACTATACCAGTGATCAACTTTATTATCAGTATTAAAACTGAAAACAATGGTTGATATTATAGTCCACAGATCAGATGTTTTAAATCTCCCTAAAATACCATTTTTGGACCCGTTTTACTAAAACCTTCGATTAATCTATCACTTTGACAATACGAATCATTAATCATTGATGGTGTATGATCATTTAAACACCATTTAAACACCATTTTAGTGTTTAAATGATGGTCTGGAGAGTTGGTCTCATATTTTTACTAGTTTGCACATGTGATGCATCATCATGAAGGAGGGCCTTTCGTTGTGATTTGATTATAACATTTATCAACTTAACATAAATATGATTTAATATAAAAGAATATTTAATTGATTCTGATTCTTCCATAATTAACAATATTGTATTAAAATATAATTTAACGACTTTTTAGAGGCTATTACAGGTGAGAAATTAACATTTGTAGATGTCACTAACTTGTGATGGTTAGAGATTGACTTCCATTTATAGATATAGTCTATTGAAGACAGTGTACCCTGGTTAATTAATTTAGAAATGAGACCCACTCTCCTTACCGTTATTTAAACTCTAAAATGGTGTTTAAATAATCTTACACCATCAATGCTTTAAGATGTGAGTGTTCAGAATCATCAAAGTCAAAAAATGGTGTTCTAGGAAGTTTTAAATTATCCGATTTGTTGACTCTAGTATCAGCGGTTGGTTTTAATTTTAATGACTGATATTAAAGTTTGTCAATCGAATGATTCACATTCACTTATCGGTATGTTTCATTGGCTTGACACATATTCCAATGATAGATTACCACTTGAATAATATAAATAATCTTCTATATATATATATATGTCACATGGCATATATCACACTTCAATGATATAAGATAAAAAGTGATATCAATGGTATAAGATTATTTAAACACCATGTGGTGTTCAAATGTTAGTCAAGAGCCATTGTTCCTATATAAATTTATTAAATAGCCTTAGGAATGGGCTCTACTCATCGTAGGCCTAAGATTAAGGCCGTCACCTTCTTACTTATGAGGTTATATAGTGCCAAGTGGCACGTTCAAGTTGTCCAAGTCCTCGAACATCTTCTTATTTTTATTATTAAAAAAAGAAGAAGCATATATTAGACAAACAATACTTCATGTTAAACTTCTTTATGAAATAATGCAAACTCGCTTCATGTGACGTTTGGATTAGCCAAAAAGGCCCAGTCACCATATTAAGTAGTGCCAATGAGATCTTTATCTTACTCCTAAAGGGAGCTCCCATTGACCGATAGCCTTAAAATTTGCAGCCCTTAGTGTTGTGTTAGAATTTTATTAGGCTATGTTTGGGTTAGCTCTTATAAGAGCAAAAGCAGTTCTTTACCTGCTCCCTGTCAGAGTAGATAAAATCTGCTTTGAGATGAAAGATATATAAAACAATTTTATCACTTAAACAGCTCCCCGCCATAACAAATGAGGCAAGGAGCTGTGTTATCAAATATACAGGTGATTCTCTGCTGGAGCCAAAAAGTGAAAGATATGCTCTTTGCCCCAAAAGAGCTAGTCATTAGATAGCTAATATGAATGTTTAATAAAAATTTAAGAACCATCTTTTTCTAAATCCCATTTTGGGCAATGGTCACGCCCAACCAAATTGAATCGGATTTCAAGTTCAGCCACAACTGCTGCCCTTGGCTATTGAAGAATCTTGAATTTTATTATTTTTTTTATTTTATAGGATGACATGTACTGACTGCAGTCAAGATTCTCATATTTTCAAGGAATGCAGATGTGGCACTACAAAACACAAGACTATTAGCGGCAGTAAAAAACTATCGCTATTAACAAAAAATTGCCGCTAATAATCTTAATAATATTTTTATTAATAGCGGCAACTTTTTAAAGCTAAAAACTATCGCTAATAGTCTTATTTACCTGACTAGACCTGACGATTACCCTCCCGTATTTAAAATGGCTCATTGAAATTTGACTGAGGTAGCATAAATTTTCGAGCATCATTTTCGGCAAGCTACCATAGATTTCGAATTCAACGTTAAAAAGATTACGGTTAAGGATTTCAATGAAAAGCTATATCATCGATTTTGTAAGAAGTTGACAATATTTATGAATGTGTCAGCGTAAGTGGATTGGGGATCATGGCGTGGACGACAGTTAAACACCAAATGGTGTTTATATGATCTTGCACCAGTATATTTTACATTTTTAATCTCATACCATTGAAGTGGAATTTATTATTATGCCATGTGGAGTCCATCGGTGAGCAATATAAATTGTCCAAGTGGCAATCTGTTGTTGGAACATATCTCGTTTGAAAGAAACATGCCTATAAGTGATTGTGAACCATCCGATTGATGACCTTAATATCAGCCATTAAAACAAAAAATAATCAGATATTATAATCAACAGATTGGATGATTTAATTTTTCCTAAAACGCCACTTTTTTTATTTCTTTTAAGATGTCATACGGCAAGATAGCCCAAATGTAGTGCATGTGCAAACTATGTGCAGATAAGAGCTGAATTGGATCATATATCCTGGGAGGGGACCCCACAATAGTGGGGAGCAGGCGCAAGGATTAGCTAGAACATGACCTATTTGCTCCCCCAAGAGAAGTGGCTTCACTCAATTGGTTAAAACATGAAGTCTAAGTGCACCAAATTATATAAAAAAGGCATATGATACTAACCAGCTAATACTTTATAGTATAAATAAAACACCTAATGCATACCAATCCCTCTTGCGTCCGGAGACAAGAAGCTTATTTTATTAGGCTGCATTTGGGCTCTTTCAGGCAAAGAATAGCTCTTTTGCTTTTTGACTATGACAGAGAACTGCTTTCATGTTTGGTAATACGGCTTCTCCCTCCATTTGCGCTGGCAGGGAGCTGTTTTAAGTGATAAAACTGCTCTCTGTTAGAATAGATAAAATATGCTCTGACAAAGAGCAAGAAAAGAGCTGCTTCTGCTCTAATAAGAGCTAACCTAAACACAGCCAAATATTACGCGGTCACTTATGGTACGTTCGTTTCGCTATAATGGCCAAATATTACGCGTATAATGTAAAAAACACGGTTCAACGATTACTTCTTTTACACAACACTTGTTCAGTTTGCAGTAATTGAAGCTTGCATAATTCCTTTTGCAAGTACTTTTTAAGGCTTACGAAGCCCAAGCCTCATAACTCGCAAAAATTACAGGAGCTCCCCCCAACGGCTATAAAAAATGCATTAAAACAACCCACTTTACTCCAATTTCTTGTAGCATTTAAGAGCTTTTAACGGAGGCAACCACCCCATACTATTCACGGTTGCAGGTGAGCTAAGAGACCTCCTTGCTTAACATGGGTTTCGAGAGAACGTTCCCTCGAGCAGTCCATCGAATCGGAGGCTTGGGCAGAAGATCTTAGTCAAACTTACTGGTGAATCTAGGGTTGTAAAGAGGTAGGATGCATGTGGCTGCCATCCTGCCCAGGTTATGAAAGAAGCCATGGAAATAGGGATTGTATTGCAGGTTTGAGGTGATGGTTGAAAGGGAAAATCTAGGGTACCATATCTGGGAGAAATGATGGAAGGAAGATTTTACTAGGCGATGGTGTAGACACCCCGATTTTGCCCTCTCGAAGTGTGCAAACTTGTTCGTTCAGCCTTTGACCTTGCCCACGATCTTCGGAAAAGGACTAACCTTCTCTAAAGACCTTAAAACCATAAATACGAGGACCATTACTGAAACAATAGTATATGATTGAGACCCAGGCTGAAACAATAGCTTTGCAGCTCAGACCTGACTTGACCCTGGAAAATCCCAAATTCTGCGCAGATACACTTGCGCAAAATAGATTCCACGTATGGATGCATGCACGGAATTGGTTCCACTTGGAGTAGGTTCACTTTTCCCGTGGAGCACTTAAGACCCAGATTTTGCGCAAGTACTATGCGCTTCATTTAATTTCACGTAAACACAGTTGCGCGGAATTAGTCTCACTGGAACTAGGGTTGCCTTTCATACACCGCCCAAAGACTCCTATTCCGTGCAGATACACTTGCGCGGAATTGATTCCAAGTACCCCCATATACGCGGAGTCGGTCCAGATTGGACAGGGACTCTACTCCCCAAAGCACCCAGGGACCCGAATCCCGCGCATACGCCACTGTGCGGAATTCAATTCCACGCGCCACTAGACACGCGGAATTGGTTCCCAATCAAACCTAACCTTTAATTCCCCAGAATGCCTGAACTCTCGATTCCACGCATACGCCATTGCGCGAAATTGGTTTCCCAAGCATACTAGAATAAGGAAGCAAATTCAAATTAAATCAAGCGCATACTCCATTGTGTGGAATTCAATTAAGCGCAATCTCACTTGCGCAAAATTGGTTTCCTAAGCACACTGGAACTAGGACTCTCGGTTCGCAGGTCGACTCAAACTGAATTAAGCGTATACGCCACTGTCCGAAATTTAATTAAGCGCATCTGCACTTGCGCAAAATCATCCAATCTCGCACATGCCCACTAGGACCCCTACCTCGCCTAAAAAAGGAGATCCAACAATCGAATTTTCGAGTTTCTCTCTTCCAAGCTTAGGAATTTTGAGACTCTCTTCTGCGCCCGACTTCAGGTAATCTTTCAGGCTCTAGTCTCTAGTTCTTAATTTCTAATTTCTAGTTCTTAATTCTTAGGCTCTAGATCATAGTTATCATTTTTTATGCTAATTCCTAATTTCTTTATTGTTGTTCTTAATTCTTAAGTTCTAGATCTTAGTTCATAGTTCCTGATCCCTAATCTTTAAAATTTTAAATTCTCAGTTTTTAATCCTTTTTCCTTTAATATCAATTCAAACTCAGTCTTTTCAAAATTACCCTTAGCCACAAAAATAATTTACTATTATTCTTTCTTTCAAGCCTCTTTCTTTGAGAAAATTCGAGATTTTCTTTGGGGTTTCCAAAAAGGCAACCAAAAGCTACTGAAGTTGGCCGACCGACATTCAGTAAAGGAGTTCAACCTGTAAGTCCCCCGCTCTTCTTAAAGCGTGATCAATAACGTGTTGCAATGTCGATAAATGTCTGTAGCTAATGATCGCATCAACCTATGTATTCTTCATTTAAAATTTGCCTTTAATTTCAGTAATTTAATATTTCTTAGTTTATTATTTCATCGCCCTTAGCCAGAGTCCACTCGAACCGAATTGGGCCACTTATTCCGGGACCTGAAAGAGACCCAGAAAAGTGCGTACCCAAGTTTAATTAATTTTTTTTTCATTTTATTTAATTAAAAATTTTTTTTTCCCTTTATTCTATCACTTTTTACACACTCATTGTATACCTAGCTTTTCGAAAACAAAAAAATAAAAATAAAAAAAATAATAAAAAATAATAAAAAAATAAAAAATAAACTATTTTAAGATGTCGAACTTTAATAATATCAACACACCCTCATGGGGTTCCCATAGAGACCCCGAGTATAACATTAGGTCATCTCCACGGACAGCCCAACGTCGTGCTCGGGTAAACATGGCTAGTAAGAGCGAAAAATACCCCTTCATTCCATAAAATACAAATCACAGCAACAACAGTGGAGAAAGTGATGACGGACAGAACTCTACGGCTAGCCAAATTGTGAACTACACCGCTAACTAGTTGATGAAGGGAGGAAAAGAAGTCGATGCCCTGTTATAGTCCTTCGCCAATTTATGTAAAGCTGTAGCGGACGAGAGGCTGAGGGATGAACGGCGTGTTACCCCAAAAAGTCAGCAAGAGGAAGGATGCTGACTCCTTCACATACCCCTCACACCCCCTATAATGACTACCACCAAAGACAATCCTCCCCCGAGACCTCAAAAGACGATACCACCATAAACATAGATGACTTCCCTTGACTTCTAGATGACTACATGACTAAGAGAGAACGCTCAAGACAATCCTTCAAATTTGACAAATTCTGTCGAGACACTGACTTTATCATACTTGCTGCTTTAAACCACCAAAATTCAACAAATACAATAGAATAGACAATCCGAAACACCGCTTTGCCCTATTTTGTAACAACTGTCGACCCATACGCAATAATCAAGGCCTTCTCATTCACTACTTTCATAGGTCTCTGGAATGAGAAGCCCTTGACTGGTTCACTGCCTTACCTCTAGCCGAAATCAAGACATTCAAAGACTTAGTTGATAAATTTTGATAGTAGTCATATCCTTAGGTACGTAATTATTTCAACCACATTAATAGACTTATATTGATTTAGTAGAAATGTCATCATCTGCTCCAAGTGGTACATCTCCGCTCCCACAAAGGAGACCATTAAATAACTATACTTAGACGTACGCGTTGGAGGAGTTGATGGTGAACGAGATGGTCGAGCAATGTTAGCTAGGTCGTAGAATTTCTATTAAGGATGGGACGTTCCACCCCTAGGCCTGGGAGGAAATGGAATTGAAACTAAACTTGTTACCAGAGTTCAATGCTAACGAGGTAGCAGTCAAGAAAAATAGTCTTGACTGCTACCCCGTAAGGATTATTAAAAAACATTATTCACACGCCAAAACCTTACTTGAAAAAAGTGGGTTTGGATGGGATTATGACCTACAAAGGGTCACTGTAGAGAACGAGTTGTGGTTAAATTATGAGCAGGTGAGATTCCCCATTATCTTATATTAGAATCCATTAATTGAACAATATGCTCACATCTTCAATAATAATTATTGGATATTTACAATTTTGCAGGCTTTTCCATGGGCCAAGACCTATCGGACCAAAACTCTACAGGATTGGGAGAGTCTCTGCATTATTTTCTCCGATAGTATTGTGGATGGTAGGGGGGTTTATCTCCCTGATGATGCCCCTCCAGAAGAGTCATTTGGGACCTGGAGTTTTGGTGACCCGCCGATTCCTACAAATGAGGAATCACATCAAACTGAGTCCCAGAACACTCAGGATAGCTCATCACGAAACCTCACGAGTGCACGATGTATGCGTGACTCTCCTTCTGGGTTACGAAGGAAGAGAGTTGACCCAGGAGCGGAATTGGTAGAAGTAATTTAGGACTAGACCTACTCTAAGTGAGCGGTTTGTTTCGATCCTGGATCAGTTGAGTGAGGAAGGTCTACTGACCAAAATCCAATACCTATCTTACTGCTATCATCTGTCGGAGAAATTGCTTGCAAAGATCTTCCTAGCTTTACCTCCTACTAAGCGGATGGAGTTCTTGTAACCACTCTTCCCTCAATAAGTTGGCATTATTGAGTGCTTTCACTAATTTTTTTATGTTACATTTTTTCAATCTTCCGTCTTACATGTATGTTCGCATTTTGTATGACATAAAAAATTTCATTTCTTTCATGATGTAACTTGTTGTTTTTGTTTTTCCTTTCTAGACGTAAGTCGCAATGGATAACATTGACCCTGAAATGAAGACCACGATAATGATGGCGGGGGGCATAATCATGCTTGCAGCTTGCTACTATATCAGTTATATGCGCGGTGCTAGACAACGCGTTCATACCTCCATACTTACTGGTCACATGTTTGTGCAAGAAGCCTTAACGAGACATGGGCGCACGCCTTTCGATCCTTTTCAAATGCGAGTGCCCAATTTTTTGGAGCTATGCGTAACTTTGAGGGATAGGGTTTTCTACACAATACAAGGCACCTGCTTGTGGAAGAGCAGGTGATGATATTTATACTCACATTATCTCATAATACAAAGAATCGAGTAGCACAAAATTAATTCCAGCACTCGGAATCAACCATTAGCGAATATTTCAATGTTGTCTTGGAGGTGATATTACGGCTTTATCGCGATATTGTCGTCCCTGCAACTGTTGCTATCCAACCAGAGATAGAGCATGAACCATGATTCTATCCTTACTTTATGGTAAGCCTAATTAATTAGTAACACAATGCTCTAATTAGATTCGATTGCACTGGATCCATCCTTATACTAAGATAATGGTATTATTGTCCAAAGGATTGTGTACGATCTATCAACGGTACATGCGTCACTGCATGGGTATGAAAACATAACCACCCTCGGTATCGTAATCGCAAGCAATTTACATTGTAGAACGTACTTGCAACAATTTCCTTTGACATGAGGCTCCAATACGTGCTAGCAGGTTGGGAGGGATCTGCAGCAGACTTAAGAGTTTTGGCAAATGCACTCTCACGTCTACAAAATATGTTGACTGTTCCTATTGAAAAATATTACCTTGTTGCTGGTGGGTATGCGAACATGATAAACTTTATCACGCCTTATCGGCGAACTCGCTACCAATTGAGAGATTTCAATAGCAGCAACCCACCAAAGGACCCTAAAGAGTTGTTTAATAGCAGCAACCCATCAAATGAGAAATGTGGTAGAACGTGTGTTTGGTGCACTGAAACAATGCTTCCCCATCCTCACATGCAAGACTCGTTACCCTATACATACTCAAGTGAAGATCGTCATCACATGTTGCGTCTTACACAATTTCATTGATACCTATCGTGATGCGGATCCAATCTTCGAAGAATAGAGATGTGAGAAGGAATTTGTTCCAGATGAAGACAACGTAGGTACTGATGCAGAGATTCATGCATCACAAATGAGGACGGAGAGAGATTGCTTGAGCATTTTGTGAAAGCCTCGCAAATATGCTTTGGGAAGGGTGTCATTCGTGATAGCTCCAGTCTCGAGGTGTGTGTTTAAGATGATGTTATTATATAATACATGTGTAATTTTCATGACTCTTGTTTAAATGATGGTACTAACTTACTCATTACGAATATGTTAGAGATTTCGTGTTTATTATCAAGACTGACTATACTACAAATATATGTCCTCAACAAATGGATCGCTATTTTGTTGTTTTCGTTGAACGAGTGTCGGGGATATATCGAATGTGGGAGGAAGCGAGAGAACAAGTACATGGATATTCGAACGCTTGCCATATCGTAGTTCGGTCCCTTGAAGAGGCAGTTGAGTGATATAATAGATTTCATGAGATACACAACCGACGTGCGAGGGAAATTGTTGGGAGGTGAGACAGTCAGGGATTTTGGCCACCTACCATTGAGCTGTTAGTCGTAGTTTTTGTGATTTTCATTGTTTTTAGTGTGATAGGTTGTAGTAAGAAAATAGTACACTATCTATCGTTTCACGTATGTTGTTTTGTTCTTATGAAAGCTACTGACGGTATTTTATTGGACAAATCTCTCCCCTTCGTTGTGTAATGTTATATTGTTTACCTTATATCATAACTCTCAACTTACATAAAAAATGGTCTTTGACCCATTTTGCAATCATGCTGGAATGGCGGACGATGTCGAATTACACACTTCGAACCCCATAAATTCGCCTAGACGTGTCTACCCCCAGTGATTATCGTTGTCGAAACTTACGTGACGTCCATGGAGTGTGCTGCCAATAATTATGCGACGGATGTGATAAATATACTCAACTCTGGTGAAGATGATAATAACAGTGACACAGAAGAAGATGAAGAAGAGGAGGAAGAGGAAGAGGAGGATGAGGACGAGGAAGAGGACATGGAAAAAGAAATGAATGAAGATCGTGATGATGGTGATGATTCAGAAAGATCATGGTATTCCGAGAGTGATGACGACTTCGAGCCCAGTTCAGTGCTAGATTATAGTTGCTTTGGTGATCCATATAAAAGCAACGATTTTTGTATGTACTTAACGGGGCTTATTTGGGTTTAAATTTAGCTTTTGTGAAAGAACTTGAAGCAGTTGTAGGCCTTATATGCGTTCAAAGTTTGTTTTTGTTATGAATATAATGGTGGTGTTAGCCTAATGTTTCTCGCTTCTTATACTGGTTCGAACTTTATTTTCTGTCATTTCTTTTAAATGCAAGTTTCATATAAAAATACTCTTCTATTTAAATGATTAAAAACCATAACTAAGGTAAGAAGATGGGTTTCCATTTGGCAAATTGTTTTACTTCTCTATTTACTTTTGGCTTCCAATTACAACCCAAGTATTAAATCGCATGGGGTTTTAATACTCTATTTGGTTGGGTTTTCAATTACTGCCGAAGCAAACAATCGCATGCAAATTAGTTCATTATGGTAATAACGATCTCTCAATTTTCTATTCCTGACTTGTGTGTAAGCACGATGGAAATGAACTTTTAGTCCCAGCTAACGCCACAGAAGACTACATCACCATGATTCCATGATACATTGGACATGTCCATCATCAATGCGTATTCCACGAGGTGAAGGAACTACGATCACATAATAAGATGAGCAGGACAAGTAAATCGTTGATGGAAGCATTTAATGGCATAATTCCTCTTTCGAAGACGGACAAGTCTTATGTGGGAGGTAATAGAATTTAGAGAGCCGCATAATCATTAGTTATATACAACTATGAAGGTGAAGTAACTACGATCACATGATAAGATGAGTGAGGCAAGTAAATCGTTGATAGGAGAATTTGATGGCATAATTCATCCTTCGAAGATTTCTACTATTTTGTCGAGTTTGGATGGAGAGGCTGGAGTGACGGTAAGCCCTCAACAAACTCAGAATTACTTAAAGAAGATAAAAAAGGAGAGTAACATCCATCCGATATGTATGACCATCATCAAAACCTTCATTGACAATCAAAATAAAGAAGAAAGTTTCTTCTTTGAAGTCAAACTAGAAGAAGAATATCGTATGCATAGTATACTTTGGGCTGTTCACAGGTCACATATGACGTATCAATATTTTGGTGATGTGATGGTATTTGATACCACTTACCAAACAAATAAATTGTTGCTACCTTTCGCCTCATTTATAGGGGTCAACCATCATTAGCAGACGACGCTCTTTGAATGTGCATTGCTTGCGTATGAGACGGAAGAGACATTCATTTGATAGTTTAACACGTGGCTGAAGTGCATGGGTGATAAGAAACCTAATGCAATCATCATTGATCAATGTAATGAGATGAACAAGGCCATCTCCAAAGTCCTTCCCAGAATCACGCATTGCCTATGCATATGGTACACATATGGTACACAGGGACGAATGAATTGAACCATCTCTGTCAGCTAAAGCTAAGGTTTGAAAATTTTGACAGAAAAGATAATCAGTGTAAGTTCAGTCAAACGATTGATAATTTCAAAAGGAGATGGGCAGAACCTGTGGAGGAGTTTCAATTGCAAGATAATGTGTGGTTCAAACAAATGTACGCCCTTAGAAGGAAATGGATTCCATGCTATTTGAGTGATTCCTTTTGGGTCAAAATGACGACTATGTAATGCGGTGAAAGTATAAATTCTTTCTTCGATAACTATGTCAATGCCTAAACGAGTTTGATAGAATTTGTCAAGCAATATGATCTTGTCGTTCAATCTCGTCGCGATAAAGAAAATATGGAGGATCTCGTCTTAACGTCTACGACATCGAAGCTCTTGTGCAAAAATTCAATCGAGAGACATGCCTCTACTGAGTATAGGAGAACCATGTTTGATAGATTCTACACTAAGTTTCAAAAGTTTTCCTCTTTTAAGTCTCAATAGGTGATCAAAGAGGAAGCCAGGGCGATTATTGTATACGAAGTGCATAGAAGTGGTGGGGATGGCACATAGGATAACGGTCGAACATTCAAAGTTCATTTCGAATGTGGAGATTGTAGACACCCCTATTTCACCTTCTCAGAATATACATATTTTATTCGATCAACCTTTGACCTCATAACCCTGATATGGGGATCATGCACTAAAATAATAGTACATGGCTGAACACAGGCTGAAATAATAGCTCTGTGGCTCAGATCCCGACATAGGGAGACTATATACTGAAATAATAGTATATAGTCGGAATGCAGACTGAAATAATAGTCTTGCATTTCAGTCTAGAGACTAGACCCGAACAACCCCGAATTAAGCGCCTGAAACCACGCGCATAATTCGATTGTACACTAGACCTCAAACCCGTAATTAGTCCCCCTTTCAGACTAAACTTCCATTCCCAGACCTATTCAAGACTTGATCATGCGCTTGAAACCAGATGCGCGATCGGATTGAGCGCTATACCACTAGCATGCAATTAGCCTACGCCCGGCCTAGCCTCACTGTCCTTGACCCCTAAGTTTCTTTGATTGAGCGCTTCTAAAGAATCGCTTATCAGATTGAGCGCCATAAAACCAACGTGCAATTAGTTCTAACCTTATTAGGACTGGGAAGCTTGCTGAGCAAGTCAGCCGGTGTTGTGTTGCCACCTTGCAATTATTATATGATTAAAATATCCAATTAAAAGGCTCAAACTATAGATGTAACGAATCAAAGTGAGCAACCAGTCCTGTAAGAATCAGGGCTGTTGTAGCAAGTTTTAAGAGGCAAGTAAGGGTATGTCCACAGGGAGATGTGGTTCAACTATAGTAAATCTCCAGATCTATGGTAGATCTGGCACTCTATCCAAATTTAAACTAAACTAAAGCAGAAAAGAGGAGATGTTTTAGGATTTTGGGACTTTTACTAAAAACTACAAAAGATAGATGCAAGTGATCCAGATCTGATCAAACACAGAGATGAGGGAAAATAGAGTAAAGATGAAAATTCAAAAGATGGAGAACAACAGTTAGGGGTCTTGGTCTCTTATTAAAAATCAAAGGAATCAAAAGCAGTGTAGATGACTGATTTACAGCAATCCTCTATTCTGGCTCCAAGCTACCCAGTTTCCCCTGGCAGAGGTGAGGTATAAGAATCTAATCTCCACCAATGGATCAAAGCATTCCTGAGGTTAAGATCTGCCCTTCTACTGGATACAGTCTTAAGGTTATGATCTGCCCTTTTACTGGATACAGTTCATCCCAGAGATTGCTCAAATCTATTAGTCTTTATTGGAATAGGTAAACCATTGCAGATATTGCAGATGCCAGGCTACCAAGCTTCCCATTTCTGGCTGGCATCTACAGGAATATTTAATCCAGGAAAATCAAATATGAAGAAGTGAAATATAGATTAGAATCACCTTTAAAAACTATAATTATATTGTAAGCTTACAATATTATTATGCCCAGATCTGCAATCTGTGCAATATACAATCTCTTACAAGCCTCCGAGTCTCTTAATTTACAGCTCAAGACCTCACTCTAACTACTGAAAAGAGTTTAGCTACTCATGATTGGCTAAAGAGAGAATGGGAGAAGAAGGAAGGATGGAGAATTTGGAGGGAAAAATGGATCTCAAACTAAGCTCTGATTCTCTCAAATTCTGGATCGTTCTTCTATAAAAGCTCTCTTCTATTTATACCTTCTCCCTTTGTCTCAGATCCGTTTCAGCCAATCAGAGCCCAAGAGAATAATTCTATTATTCTGGGCTACTGATATGGCTGATTTCTCTTCTAAAAGCTCTTCTCCTATTGGTCCATAATTGGTAAATACACGTGAGGCAGTTCGAGTTTCCAATCGTGCATAGTTGAATGCTAAAAATATCCCCAAGGGTTACTGATGTGCTTTGGAACTCGTGCATAAAATTTTAGCATTGGCAGCTACTGAAGAAGGAAAATTGAGAAGTTGCCAGTTCGCATGTCGAGAGGTTCAAGGATCCTCTCGACATGTTCTGAATTTGCCTTGTGTTCACATCGACAGGTTGCAGTGGTTGTCGACAACTTTGTGGACTTCTCGAGAGGTTTGGAATTCTCTCGACAGGATGAGTGGCACTCGTCGATAGGATTAGAGTAACTCTCAATAAGTTTAGTTTGACTAGTTGACAGGATTGGAGAGTGTTCTCACCCTCTGTCCAGTTCCGCATTCATCCTCTCGATAGGTTATAGAAAATCATGTCGACATATTTGTGAAGTTCCTGTTTGAGCTTTTGACAGGTTGCCTGAACCTCGCGAGGATGAGCGTCGTTTAGCTTCAGGTGAGTTGTCGACAGGTTGTCTTGGACAGCTTGATAGGTTCAGCTGAACCTCTCGAGATGTAACTTAGAACCTCTCGACTTCCCCTGCATCTCCAGGTATCCTCTCGACAGGATCCACAACTGCATCTCCAACCTCTCGATAGGTAACTGAATCCTCACGATAGCTTAATGGCACCTCTTGATACTTAGCTTTCGAGCATCATAACCTCTCAACAGCTAAACTTAACCTCTCGATAGGTTTTGCCTTGTGCTTCCATAGCTGGCACACATCTTAGGCGTGCTGTTCCTCATTTGTTCAACACTCAGTATCCTCTTAGTAGGTTCAATCTTTATTCCTTACAACTGGACTTTGTCCCAAGCATTTCTAGTTGGGTCCATGTCCTTCTCATGAATCTCTAAGGCTCTTGTGGACTGCTTGATTGGCTCTTTTAAGTGAATATCTGCACTAAGCTCGAAATTCATTGCTTATCTATAAAATACACTTAAAACACATTATTAGTCAGCTCAAGGGTCCATCAAAGGTCAGGTTAGGAGGTGAAAAAATGGTATTTTTTACTGCTTAACACACCCCCAAACCTAAGCTTTGCTAGTCCCTGAGCAAAGGAGAAAATAAAAATAATTATTGAAAATAAAACCTGCCACTTTAATAGGGAGCACAAATGCATTTAGCGTATACATCAAGCCTTTTAAAATCCTAGGTGATCCCTAGTGGAGGAGTGAAGTCTCCTGAGGGTTTACAGTGAAGTAACCCACAAACTTCTCCAATAAGGTTAGTTAATATCAGTGCAACATGTTAAAATAAAATGTAAGTAATATAAAAAGTCATTCCACACCTTGTCCATTCGGTTTTAGAGGATTCTCAGCAAAAATATAACAGTTTTAAAACTAAAATTCTGTTGTAATTCCTGCACAATCAATCAGTTTATGTCAGGATATTTTGTATGAAAATTAATGCAAAGCTTACCCTCAAATTGAGAATCATGTTTTGATAATGCCCCCATCAATCCTAATTTCAGACCCAAAGCTTACCAGGGCTACCACTCTCAATAAAAATAGAAGGGTGTATCCATTCACACAACTCAAGAGCAGTTACAGCCCTTAAATAGGACTGCGAGCATGAGCATAGGCATTGCTCTAACTTCTGAAATTTTCTAACTCTTTTCACCATAGATTAAATAAATCCTTATCTCCACATGACATCCCAATTAATTTCAGATTAGTAAGAACTTTTTATTGGGTTGTAATGTGGCTTATGGGTGAAGTTTATACAGAATAAAAGGGTGGAATAGGATTCAGAATTGAGAAATCAACAAGGTAAGGAGGTGATTTGCAACTTCACAACCTTCATTTCAGCATAGTTCCATCTACTTCTTGAATTTTCAGATTTGAAGTGATCAATTCCTAATCTTCTTTTCAATCTTTCAATAAAATGACTTCTCTTTCTTATTCTTTTGTTTTGCTTTTCTATTTTTCTTTTCTTTTTGTATGCTTTTTGTACTTTTTTTTCCATTTTTTTTATATGGGTTGGAATGCCACAACACCACCAAATGTGTTTTCTTCTTTCTTAACCAAACATCAAACCAGCTCTACCTTCTTCAATTCCTTCACCTTTACCTTATGAAATCTCAGAGTGAGGGTCAGGCTACATCAGGTCATTGAGGTTTTGAGTTCAAAATTTCTAATTTTTATCAAAGAAAATTAGAATTTTTGAGGCTCAAATGGTGTGTATCAAGGGCAGCTCAAAGGTGGAAAATTTTGAGCTTAAACTGTCCAAGGGATGGCCTTACTTCATGTCCTCAATGCCATGAATGCTGTCAAGCCGTTTCAACTCGGATTTGCCTAACTTCTAGTGAGCAAAACTAGATCCAATCAGTCCTTAGAGCAGAAAAATTGCCAAGACACTCCTCAAGAAAAATTTTCAGGCCCAAATCTCACTGGGTATGGTCTTCCATCAGATTTCTGAGGCATATCCTCACAATTTTCTCTCTTTTCAAGTTCACTTAGGCACTAATTTTTGAAAATTCCTGACATTTTCTTCATGAAAATGTTAGAACTATAACATGTTTCAGTTTTAAAATTTTTTTTAATTTCTTCTATTTCAAAAAGAATCAGGTGGGACATTATTTTATTTCCTCAATTTCTATTAAAACCTTGCTGCACTACCATTAACTACTCTATTGGCAAACTGTCACACCCCCAAACCTATGAGGAGCAGTGTCCTCACTGATTCAAAGCTAAAGAAATGTGGAGCATGAGAAAAACATATACAGAGAAGCAAGGAAAGAAAAATAAACAAATAAACTGCAACTAAACAAAGAACATCAATACACAAATAAAATAAGAACCAGTAGTAAACAAAACACACAAATGAGGACAAGAAAGCAGACAATAAAATAGAAAGAAAGCAAGAAAATCACAATAAAATAGACTAAAGAAAATCCCTTTATGAACACCAAAACATGCACAATGTAAAGGAAAGTGTTCTACAAGGGATTATGCAAATATATCCTAACTGTACAACTCTAATCATCTGACTCCTCTGCAACCTCAGGTGGATCTTTGAGTCTTTTACCCTTTTCTTGCTTCCTAGCAGCATTAGTAGACTGGGACATTGTGGAGGAAAGTTTTCTAGTCCTGGATGTGGTTTTCTTCGGAGGGGGTGGCTTTAGCTTGGAAGGGGGTTGCTTGAATTTGATGCCAGGCTTGACTTTGCTAGGCTCCTTTGGTTGAGGAGCTGTTTCCAGGGGAGGTGCATCAGGGTTTAGTTCTTTGGAAACAACCTCAGCTAACTCCTTGTCAGTCTTTTCAGTTAAATTCTTTTGCAAGGCTATAATAGTCACCCCATAGTCATAAGCTTTATTCTCTGCTACTCTCAACTGTGCCTGTAGTGCCTTTATCACATCCTCTTGGCCCTCAGCTCTATTCTTCTCCTGGTTGTACTACACCATAATTTCCTACCAATCCTTCTTTATCTATTTCTTCTCTAGCTTGTAAGTCACTTATAGAAATTTGATGTGGTCAAGCAGAGGTTGCCTCAAAGTGATTCTCAGGTCAGCCGTGCCTCTAAGTACATCTCTCTTAATATAGGCATTGGCTTGCATGGCCCCGAGGAGAGTGAGGTAGGGAGGTGGGGGATTAAGGGAATCAGGTAGGATGGACTAATCAGCAAGGGAAGTAGGGCCATCCAACTAGGGAGGAGGGATGGATGATGTCATGGGTGGGGTAGAAGTAGAGGGAATGGGCTGGGGAAATGCAACCTCAGGGGTAGGGTCAGTTTGGGTGGAGGCAATAGTAAAGGTAGGGAGAGGAACTTCAGGGATAGGTTCAACCAATTTTAAGGGTTGTGGAGAAGTGGGGGGTGGTAAAATGGATGGGTAAAGGGATATCAAGCCGTTGGGATGGTTAGGTTAAAATGAGTAAAGTGGAATTGATGGCGAGCACAGCGGAAGGAATGGAGGCCTGGTTTTGGAGTGTGAAGGTCATTTCTTAGAGTGTGGCCTTAATTGATGATTGGTTTTGATTGTTGGCCATGACTTGGGATTGAAGGAAAAGTAAAAGGTTAAGGATATGGGGTAAAGGGTCAGGTGTGACAGGGGCTGTGGGTTGGATTGGTAGAATTGGTTGGAAAGGGGGAGTGTGGGTATGGTCAAAAGGTGGGGTGGGTGAGGTGTGCAAATGGGTAGGCTGTGGAGAGGTGGGATGTGGAGAATCTGGTAGTGGGGTGTACTTATCCCCAATATTGTCCACAATGGATTTTATTAGAGATGAATAACTCTCACTAGTGATTTGGTCTTGGGTATGTGGAGGTGAGATGGGAAAAATGGGGTCAAAGGCAAAAGGAATGGATGGAGGGGAAGAAGTGGCTGGGCCAGCTGCTGAAGCTGGTGCTAGGCTCAAAGGTGGAGTGGCTAATATGGATGGGCTGGTTGGAATGGTGAGTGTAGGTAAGGTGGGGATTGGGTCAATGGTAAAAGGGGCAGACAGAGGTGTGGATGTGGTGATGGTGGAAAAAGAGGCTAAGGTGCTGGGGGGTATGGAGGTAGGAATGGAAGGTAGAGAAACTGAGATGGATGGTGTGATAGAAGGGGGGATGGTGAGGTTGGCCCTCTCAGAGCTGACAAAGGATACAACTGAGATAAATGGAGGCACAAATAGCATATGTAAGCAAGGGCTCAAAGGGGATTGCTGCAGAGGTTTCAGGTGGAGGTATGGAGGTAGTGACAGCTGCAGGGTGAGGCTCTGAGCTCATAGAAGCAAATGGGGCTGTGTGTGGAGAAGTATCTGCACTGGACTTATTTTTACTCTTCCTAAAAACTTTAGGGCTCACCTTTACCACTAGCTCATCTACTTTGAACACAAAATCCTTTCTCTTTAGCAAGGCAGTGATGAGCCTGCTGTAAGGGAGCCCAGGTAGGGCTTGCACTCTCCTGATTTTCTCATTTACATCTACCATTGCATCAAAAATTAATTTTGTAGCATTCATAAGCTAGCCCTTGGAGAAGAAATATAGGGCATCCACTATTGGCACTCTCCTCGCTTGTTGGTGCCCACTCACATAGGTATTCTTTCTCAAAATGGAGTCAAAGAAGGGCATGCTGGGGTGCAAATATCTTCTCATGATTGAGTCCTCAGACCCCATAATGCCCTGGGTGAGGTGCCTGACCATTTTTTTGAATGAGACATTCTCAGGTGCAGCCAGGCCATAGACTGAATCAAAAATAGAAGGGACCCCCAATGCTATCCCTATATCTCTGTAGTCCACCACCATCTCGACATGATCAATTAAAATTACAAGGCAGGGCTCAAGTGAATCTAGCTTGGTTTGTTTCTTGAGATTCTGATACCACAACTTAACCAGCCTTGGGTAAGATTTTTCATTCAGTGGGTTCAACATGGGTGTCAGGTCTGCCTTCACCAAATAATTCAAAGTATCCCGACACTTCTCTACCTTAGAGAAATAGGGGGTGTCAACAATAGTCTCTAGGATCAGACCTAATGCATCCACAAAGTCATTGGGTGTGGATCTGAGCAAAGGGACTTCAGGCTCCAATTCAGGGATACGCTCAGCCTCAGAAATTTTAGGCACAAAGTTAGGTTGTGTCTCAGGGGCCTCCTCAACAAGTTCTTCACTGGTTTGGGCCCTCTTCGATTTCTTGGCTTTCTTGGATTTCATAGTTTTCTCAGCTTGGTCCATGAGCAGCTTTCTCTTTGCAGGTCACAAAGTGGAGCAGAAGAGAGGCTTACCAACAGAAACCTAGGGTTTCTCAGATCTTACAATGCACAGCACCAAACCAGCTCAGACCAGGTGCAAAGTGTAGCTTTTGATAAATTGAAGCAATGGGAAAAATGGCCAGAGGTTTGGAGTAACAGCCAGTGAGATAGAGAGAGAAAAAGAAAAATGGAAAAATAGCAAGAGAAGACTTAAAGTGCAAAGAGAAGCTGTCGAATGGAAAAAATGGAGTTGTCGTTAGGTTTAAAGCAGTGGGAAACAACTTTCGACAGGATTGGGGAAAGGTGTCGATAGGTTGATGCAACCTATCAAAGGTAAAAGGTCACTGATCCTCGTGAGAGGTTCACACAATCCTGTCGACAGGTTCAAGTAGACAACAACCATCATTCCGAGAAGTTCACAGAACCTCTTGATAGGTCCACAGAACCTCTCAACAGATTCTTTGAACTCAATATGCAATCCTCTCGACAGGTACTAGGCTATAGAAAAGTTACTTCGAGAGGTTCACAAAACCTCTCGATAGGTACCCTGAACCTGTCGAGAATTCAACCAAAAATCTTCAGAACCTGTCGAAATGCTCCTGGATCCTATCGACAACCATTTTTTCTTCTTCAGAACCTATCGAAAATTAATTCACACCTCTTGACAGCTTTTAGATCATGTCAAAAAGCAGACTAGGAACTCTTAGAACCTGTCGAGATGTTCATAGAACCTATTGGCAGGTTATATTTTAGTTTAAACAGGCCTGTAATCAATTCCCAGTTCATTTTCCAATAGATTTGATACTCCAACTCAGGTCACTTTTCCAATTGACTCATTATTCTACCCGAGGTTCAGACATACATGGAAAAAAAAATCATGTGCAATGCCAAATAGAAATGAAACAAAAGAAACCGAAATAACCAAACACATGAGTTATTATACATAGTATACATTGTGGAAACTCAGACATGTTATGGAGGTTCATGATAGTGAATGGTCAGTACAAGCTCCACCACATTTTCAACAACAAGCTTAAGCCTTTGCCCATTCACTTTCGTGGTCCTTCCATCTTTTGGATCCTTGATTTCCACAGCTCCAGATGGGGATACATGCTCAACTATGTAAGGTCCCTCTCATCTGAATCTCAACTTACTTGGGAAAACTTTCAATCTAGAGTTGAACAGTCATACCTTGTTGCCAGCTGTGAACTCTTTCCTCAGCAGATACTTGTCATAGAAAGCCTTAGTTTTCTCCTTGTAGATCTTGGCATTTGAATATGCCTCAAACCTCAACTCTTCTAACTCTGACAGCTGGATTTTCCTGTGCATGCCAACAGATTTTAAGTCAGTATTCAATGCTTTAACAACCCAATAAGCCTTGTGCTCAAGCTCTACTGGTAAATAGCATGCCTTGCCATATACCAGCTTGAAGGGAGACATGCCTATTGGGGTCTTATAGGCAGTCCTATAAGCCCACAGAGCATTAGGTAACTTCAAGAACTAGTCGTTCTTGTACACTCTCACTATTGTCTCCAAAATGTGTTTAATTTTCCTATTAGAAAATTTCACCTGCCCACTGGTCTGTGGGTGGTATGGGGTGGCAACTATGTGCATCACAAAGTTCTTTCTAAGTAGGTTTTCAAACTGTCTATTGTAAAAGTGGCTCCCCCCATCACTAATGATAGCTTTGGGGGTGCCAAACCTAGAGAAAATGTTGTCCTTCAAAAAGTTGAGGACAACCTTGTGATCATTTGTTCTTGTAGATATGGCCTCAACCCGTTTGGACACATAGTCCACAACTACATGAATATAATTGTATCCAAAGAAAGGAGGGAAAGGACTCATGAAGTCTATCCCCCAAATGTCAAAGAGTTCAATCACAAGTATTGGCTGTAAAGGCATAGAGTTTTTTTGGGAGATACTTCTCATCTTTTGGCATCTTTCACAAGTTTTACAATGAAGCCACACATCTTTGAAGAGAGTGAGCCAATAAAATTCACTTTGGAGCATATTGGCAGCAGTTTTGTTCCCACTGAAGTGGCCTCCACAAGCCTGTTCATGACACATAGTTAGCACATTGTGGAATTCCTCATCAGGGACACATCTCCTTATCACTTGGTCTGCACAATGTTTGAATAGGTATGGATCCTCCCACATATAATGCCCATTCTATGAAAATAACAGATCCTTGTCCATTTTGTTCCAATGTGGGGGGATCTTCCCTACTGCCAAGTAATTCATAATCTTTGCAAACCAAGGTGTAGAGGTGCTGATAACAAACAGTCGTTCATCCGGAAAGGAGTCATTAACAGGTAGCCCTTCAAATTCCTCTGCTAGGATCCTAGACAAGTGGTCTGCAACCACATTTTTAACCCCTTATTTGTCTTTGATCTCAAGATCAATCTCCTGTAATAGGATGATCCATCTGATCAATCTAGGCTTTGCATCCTTTTTTGACAAAAGGTATTTTAGGGCTGAGTGGTCTGTGAAAACCACTATCTTGGATCCCAACATAAAAGACCTAAACTTATCTAAAGTAAAAACAATTGCCAATAGTTCCTTCTCATTTGTGGTGTAATTTAACTGGGCATCAATCATGATTTTGATGGCATATGCAATCACATAAGGGGGCCTTATCCTTCCTTTGTCCCAAGACTGCACCAATTGCACAGTCTGATGCATCACACATCAGCTCAAAAGGTATTGAAAAGTCAGGTGCTTAAAGGATAGGTGCAGAGGTTAGGAAACTTTTCAATAGCTCAAAGGCCTTAAGGCATTCATCATTGAAATCAAAGGGAACCTCTTAACACAATAGGTGGCAAAGAGATTTTGAGATTTTGCTTAAATCTTTGATAAATCGCCTATAGAAGCCAGCATGCCCCAATAATGATCTGACTTGTTTCACAGTTTTTGGTGGGGGTAAATGTGCAATCAGATCTATTTTAGCCTTGTCTACCTCAATGCTGCTGTGAGAAATCACATGGCCAAAGACAATGCCTTGAGTGATCATAAAATGGCTCTTTTCCCAACTTAAAACCAAGTTGGTATCCTCACATCTCTGTAGCACAAGGTTGAGATGGTGTAGACATTGGCTAAAACTATACCCAAAAATAGAGAAATTATTCATGAAAATCTTTAGAAACTACTCAATCATGTAAGAAAATATAGCATACATGCACCTTTGGAAAGTTGCAGGTGCATTATACAATCCAAATGACATCCTTCGATAGGCAAAGGTGCCAAATGGGTATGTGAAAGTTGTCTTTTTTTAGTCTTGTGGATAAACAGGGATTTAGTTATACCCTGAATACCCATCAAGAAAATAGTAAAAAGACTTTCCTGCTAACTTATCCAAGATTTGGTCAATGAAGGGCAAAGGAAAATGGTCTTTTCTGATTTTTAGATTGAGCTTCCGATAATCTATACACACCCTCCAACCTGTGGTTTTTCTAGTTGGAACAAGCTCACTAGCATTAGTTTTAATCACAATAATTCTAGATTTCTTAGGTACCACCTAAGTAAGTGCTACCCATTCAGAATCTGAAATTGGGTAGATGACTCCAACATCTAACAATTTGACCACTTCTTTCATCATTACTTCTTACATGTGGGGATTTAATTTTCTCTGCATTTCTCTAGAGGGTTTCAAACTCTCTTCCAGGTAGATTTTATGCATACATACAGCGGGGCTGATGCCCCCAAGGTCAGCAATGGCCCACCCAATTGCTCTCTTATGCTTCTGTAAAACACACAACTCTTCCTCTTGCTTATCAGTGAGAGAGGAAGAAATAATCACTGTCAATTTTTTATTTGCCCCCAAAAAAGCATACTTCAGGGTCTTAGACAGCTTTTTTAACTCCACCTTTGGTGGACATACCAGTGAAGGCAACAAAGGTGCCTTTGATGGTGGTGGAAGAAGCATCGCAGCAGATTTCCGAGGAAGATACCTTGTTGCTGGCCACATTAGAAGCTAAGGCTTTCACCTCTTAAACCATGGGTGTGGGGGACCTTCTCTTCCACAATTTCACTCCACACATTCTCAAAAACATCACCAAGATCATCACAAAAATCATTACAATGCAGCAGCTTGGGAAAAGTCTCTTCCACAAGCTCATCCAAAACATCAATTAAAAAATAATCCTCACCATTCAAGTGTGACTGATTTGCTGTATTATAAATATTTAATTTAACCTTCATGTTACCAAAAGACACCTCCATTACTCCTGATCTACATTGAATACAAGCATTGGCAGTAGCCAAGAAAGGTCTGCCCAAAATCACAGGAATAGAGGTGGTGCACTTGCTTGGCTCCATGTCAAGAACCAAAAAATCTTCTGGATAGAAAAATTTATCAACTCCAACTAAAACATCTTCTATCATTCCCGCAGGCTTCCTTTCAGATCTGTTTGCTAGTTGTAGCACCACATGTGTGGGCTTCAATTCTCCCAAGCCTAACTTCTCATAAACAGAATATGAAAGTAGGTTTACACTAGCTCCCATATCTAATAAGGCCTTCTCAATAGTATGATCCCCAATGATGCAGGGAATTGTGAGAACTCTAGGGTCTTGAAGGTTAGTTAGAGTTATAATAGACAACACTTGGTTCATTTTCACAGCACAAAAGACCTTCTCGGATAAGTATATCCTAGACTGTCTTTTGTGGATGCACAATTCTTTCAAAAAATTTACATAGGCTAGATCTTGTTTGATGGCATCAAGTAAAGGCAAGTTGATATTTACTTGTTTGAAAGTTTTTATCATCTCTTTAACCTTAGCATTCCCCTTGCCAAAAGGAGAAGCTGCTTTCAATGTATTAGGAAATGGCAAATGGGGAACTGTCCTCCCATTTGCAGCCTTAACAAGTTCATCAGATTTTTCTTTATTGTTATTTTTAATATTCTGTTGGGGCACATCATCACCCCCCTTATTTTTTATATGCTACTCCTGCTGCATATTTTCATGAGTTGTTTTTTCATTTTCTGCACTTGACTCATCAAGCTCATTACCAACTTGGTTATCCACCAGCCTCCCACTCCTCAAGGTGGCGACAGATTTTACTTCTTTATGGAAAGAAGTCTCACCAATCATGTATTGCCCCTTTGGATTGTTCATGGGCTGACTGGGCAGTCTCCCCTCCTCTCTCCTAGCCAAAGAATTAGATAGCTGACCAAGGTGGTCCTCTATCTTCTTGATGCTTTGACTGTGGGAGTTAACAGTTTGAAATAAAGGGCCCAAATTCTGCAGTGAAGCCAGAACTTGCTCTTCAAATATGAGGGACCTAGAGGGTGCTGGGGCATGTGTACTTTGATGCACAGGTTGAACCATTGGCTGGGCCATATGCTATTAGTATTGGGGCCTTGGAAAATGATTATGTTGGTATGATTGGACATTCCTATAAGGCATGGATTGCTGTGGCTGCTGCTACTGCTGGTTTTGAAAGTTGTCTTATCTCCATCTCAAGTTGGGGTGGTTTCTCTAATGATAGCCAGCAGTAGGCTGTTGTCCATCAGACTGAGCAACATTCACATATTCCATCACAAAGTCTGGAAATTAGGCAGCTGAGGGACATTCCTCAAGGGAGTGAGTGAGAGACTGGCATATGACACATGCCTCCTCCACTTTGGCAACCATTGGAGACTGCATTGCTCCCATGAGCTTATCAAACTTTTGGGTTAGGTTGCCCACTTTTCTTTCTAAATCACTATGTCCACTCACCTTATATATTTTCCCTCTGGTAGTATTTTCTCTCACCACTCTAGGGGTCTCAGAATCTCTTGCCCAGGTTTCCCTTTGCATGGAGTTTTTACTAATGATATCAAATAACTCCCAAGCCTCATCTGCTGTCTTGTGGAGATATGTACCACCACAAGAGGCGCCAACCATATCCCTGCTTTTGAGATCAATTTCTTGATAGAAACTTTGGACAAGTTGTCATTCATAAATTTGGTAATGGGGACATTACTTCAAGAGTTCTTTAAATCTCTCCCAGGCTTGGTGAAAGTCTTCAATTGGGGCTTGAGCAAATGAGATAATGCTCTTTCTCAACTGACTTGTTTTGAACATAGGGAAAAACTTGGCCAAAAACTGATATTAAAGGTCATTCCAGGACTGAATACTGTTGGTTGGGAGTATTGACAACCAAGTTCTGGCTCTATCCTTTAGTGAAAAAGGAAAGAGTCTCAACCTGATTGCTTCCTCCCCCAAACCTATAATATTGAAGGTAGTACTCAGTCCTAAAAATTCTTCAATATGCTTGTATGGATCTTCTTTGCTCAGGCCATGGTATGAGGGTAACATTTATATGATAGAAGACTTGATCTCATAGTTCCCTTGGATAGCAGGGAATTGAATGCAGAAGGGAGAATTGTAAACCCCTGGTGCATTGAATTCCTTTAAAGTCTTAGGTTGCTCACCCATTGCAGCAATTTCAGAGTCAACTAAAGGTGTGTGTATTGTTTGCTTAGGTCTAAGAAGTCTTTCAACTTTAAGATCTAAGGGAGCAATCTCAGGATTAAGAGATCTCCTCCCAAGCATACACACAGCAATAACCAAAATTCAAAGCAGAAAATTACAACACAAAATTCAATCAAAACAATCACAAAATACACAACTAATGCTACAGATCTAGAATTGTAAACAGAGTTAGGAGATGCAAACTCAAGCAAAGCTTGCTCCTCCAATTGGTACAATGCTCTTTTCAACACCACAATTCCATTTCTGAAACACATAATTGAACTACAAAACACTACAGTAGCAATTAGTCAAACATTAAACAGTCAATTGAAAATCTAATTCTAAAAATGACAAAAACTTAGATCTACCAAGTTAAAAACACAGATTCCCTGACAGCAGCGCCAAAAACTTGTTGTGCTATCACCTTGCAATTATTATATGATTAAAATAACCAATTAAAAGGCTCAAACTATAGATGTAAGGAATCAACCAGTCCTGCAAGAACCAGGGCTTTTGTTGCAAGTTTTAAGAGATAAGTAAGGGTATGCCCACAGGGAGATTTGGTTCAACTATAGTAAATCTTTAGATCTATGGTTGATCTGACACTCTATACTAATTTAAACTAAACTAAAGCAGAAAAGAGAAGCGGTTTTAGGCTTTGATCACTTTTACTAAAAACTACAAAGGATAGATGCAAGTGATCTAGATCTGATCAAACACAGAGATGAGGGAAAATAGAGTAAAGATGAAAATTTAAAAGATGGAGAATAGAAGCTAGGGGTCTTGGTCTCTTACTGAAAATCAAAGGAATCAAAAGCAGTGTAGCGGACTAATTTGCAATAATCCTCTATTCCGGCATCAAGCTACCCAGGTTCCGTCGGCAGAGGTGAGGTATAAGAATCCAATCTCCACCAATGGATCAAAGCAATCCTGAGGTTAAGATCTGCCATTCTACTGGATACAGCCTTAAGGTTATGATCTGCCCTTCTACTAGATACAGTTCATCCCAGAGATTACTCCAAGCTACTGGTCTTTATTAGAATAGGTAAACTATTGCAGATGATGTAGATGCCAGGCTACCAAGCTCCCTATTTATGGCTGGCATCCACAGGAATACCCAATCCAGGGAAATCAAATATGAAGAAGTGAAATATAGATTAGAACCACCTTTAAAAACCATAATTATATTATAAGCTTATAATACTATTGTGCCCAAATTTGTAATCTGTGCAATATATAATCTCTTACCAGTCTCTGAGTCTCTCAATTTATAGCTCAAGACCTCACCCTAACTATTGAAAAGAGTTTAGCCACTCATGATTGACTAAAAAGAGAATGAGAGAAGAAGGAAGGAGGGAGAATTTGAAGGAAAAAATAGATCTCGAACTAAGTTTTGGTTCTCTCAAATTCTAGATTGTTCTTCTGTAAAAGCTCTCTTCTATTTATACCTTCTCTCTCTGTCTCAGATCTGTTTCAGCTAATCAGAGCCCAAGGGAATAATTCTGTTATTCTGGGTTGCTGATGTGGCTGATTTCTCTTCTAGAAGCTCTTCTCCCATTGGTCCACAATTGGCAAATACATGTGAGGTAGTTAGGATTTCCAATCGTGCACAGTTGAATGCCAAAAATACCCTTAGGAGTTGCTGATGTGCTTTGGAACTCGTGCATAAAATTTTGGCATTGGCAGTTGCTGAAGAAGGAAAACTGAGAAGTTGCCAATTCGAGTGTTGAGAGGTTCAGGGATCCTCTCGACAAGTTCTGAATTTGACTTGTGTTCACATCGACAGGTTGCAGTGACTGTCGATAGCTTTGTGGACTTCTCGAGAGGTTTGGAGTCCTCTCGACAGGATGAGTGGAACTCGTCGATAGGGTTAGAGTAGCTCTCGATATGTTCAACTTGACTAGTCGACAAGATTGGAGAGTATTCTCACCTTCTGTTCAGTTTCGCATTCATCCTCTCGACAGGTTATAGAAAATCCTATCGACATCTTTGTGAAGTTCCTGTTTGAGCTTTCAATAAGTTGCATGAACCTCACGAGGATGAGTGTCATTTAACTTCAGGTGAGTTGTCGACAGGTTGTCTTGGAATGCTTGACAGGTTCAGCTGAACCTCTCGAGATGTAACTTAGAACCTCTCGACTTCCCCTGCATCTCCAGGTATCCTCTCGACAGGATCCACAACTGCATCTCCAACCTCTCGATAAGTAACTGGATCCTCACGACATCTTAATGGCACCTCTTGATACTTAGCTTTTGAGCATTAGAACCTCTCGACAACTAGACTTAACCTCTCGATAGGTTTTGTCTTGTGCTTCAACAGCTGGCACACATCTTGGGTGTGCTGTTCTTCATTTATTTAACACTCAACATCCTCTTAGTAGGTTTAATCTTTATTCCTTGCAGCTGGACTTGGTCCCAAGCATTTCCAGTTGGGTCCATGTCCTTCTCATGAATCTCTAAGGCTCTTGTGGACTGTTTGATTGGCTCTTTTAAGTGAATATTTGCACTGAGCTTGTAATTCATTGCTTATCTATAAAATACACTTAAAATACATTATTAGTCAGCTCAAGGGTCCATCAAAGGTCAGGTTAGGAGGTGAAAAATGATATTTTTCACTGCTTAACAGCCGGTTGCCCATTGACTCGGTGATCGACTCAAAGCAATTAAGCGCCAGGAAACTGACGCGTAATTCGATTAAACGCCTGAAACAAGGTGCGTAATTGAAGGAAAACCTATAAAAACTTTTTTATTTTCGGAGGGACGGGGAGGCTGACAATTTTTGCGAGAGAACGGATTTTTTTTAGGATTCCAAAATCAGAGAACTCCAAGAACCAATCCATAGAGCAATCTAGTCATGAGTTCGAGATTCAAGCACCGAATCTTCGAGATTTCTCTCCACAACCCCAGTCCTAGGTAAAAAACCTTAGTTTTAGACTTAGGATATTTCTCTTAATTTCAATTATAGTTTTTAATCTTTAGTCCGATACCATAGAACCCTTTTCAGACCGTAAATTTTTATATCTGGTTCTAATTCTCTCGAATTCAGAACCAATCCTCAATCTATCGGTCTGATTTATCGAACCTAGGCCCTTAATTCTGTTCTAAAGTCTTAATCTACAGTCCTATCATTAATTTCTGGTTCTAATTCTCTGAATTCAGAACCAGTCCTTAATCATACGGCCTGATTTTTTGATTTCGGACCCGAATTCAGTCCTAAAATTTAGATTTTAATTTCAATTCTCTATTTTAATATCACTAAAAAATCTAAAATATTACTTTTAGTTGTTATAATTCCAGTTCATAATTTAATTCATTATCATCATTTCGAAATCAACTTTGAAAAGCCTAAAATACTATTTTACGGTCTAAAATTTTAATTTGTCTTTAATCTCAGCCACCGGATTTGCCCAAGGGAGCTTACGGAGGGTACTCGGGAACGAGACCAATCCTCCTTAGCATAGCGGGCCCAAACCCTATTTTTTCTAGAATTTTTAGGATTAATTAATTACTTTAATTAGTTTTATTTTGATATAATTGATTAATTGCATTGATTAGGCTTTAATATAATTATTTAATTACTCTAATCAGATTTTTCAGTTCAGTTATTCAATCGCTTTGATTAAAATTTTAGGAAATTTAATTCATTCATGATTAATTAGACTTTGCCATGATTACTTCATTGATCATTATGATTCTAGAAAAATCAGTTCTTTTATTTCAATTGATATTTTAGTAAAAATCAAATTCATTGCTTTAATTAGAATTCTAGCCAAGGTCAGTCTTATTATTACAATTAGAATTATAGTAGAATCATTATAATTGCCTTTGTTAGATTTTCAGTAGAATTAGTTTACTCGCTTCAATTAGAATTGCAATACAATTAGCATACTTCCTTTAATTAGAATCGCAGCACAATTAGCATACATGCCTTGCTTAGAATCCCAGTATAATGAGCATGCTGGATTTAATTAGAGTTCTATTGGAATTAATACATTTGCACTCCTAGTACTAGTAGGAGACTGAAATTAATCGGACTTCTAGTAGCATCAGGACACTAAATTAATTAGAATTCTAATAAGATTAGAGAACTAAGTTAATTAGACCCCTCATAGAATTATAACATTAAAATAGTTCCACTCACTCTGACAAACTCACAGCTAAACTCACAATAGAACCAAGGAAGTCTAAACTGGTCAGAATTATAACAATAACGGGAAATAAAAGGAGATTAAACTATCTAAAATACAAGAAAAAGTCACTGCTGCTGATGTTCATAGGCGGACGATTCAGTATAGAAGTAACCCATACCCGCTCTCAAGCGTGATCATTGACGTGTTGCAGCGTCGATAAATATCTACAGCTGGCGATCGCAACAAACTAGGAATCTCCCTAGAATACCCTTTATTTTTAATATTCCAAATGCTGCATCGCTAGAATCCATTTGGACAGAATTGGAAGCCACTGATTCAACGGGTACCGAGAGGAACCCAGAAAAAGCGCGCACCAACAGACGGGCGATCGCGTTGGGACGCTTGTGCAAACTTTTTTTTTTAGGTAGTTAGTTTCTGTCTTATTTTCCTTTTTCTTTCCTTTCCATTGTGTTGTTAGATCTTTTTTTATATATATATGAGTCTTCGTTAAAGACTCAAGATGTCTGGTGTACGAAGAGTGAGTTTAGGAGACCCACCATTGTGGGGATATCATGACAACCCCACGTACGAAGAAGAATCATTTCATAATTCCAGCCCACGACAACCTGAGATTTACATGACTGACGGACAGGAAAATCCCTTCTCTACCCCTCACACTAGTAATAATCATAATGGGAGAGATGGTAACATCGGACAAAGCCTTACCGCTCAGCAGATCGTAGAACTTAGTATTCAAAGAATACAAAGAGGAGATGACGAATCTGAGGAATTGCTTCGAGGGTTGGCCGCCGCATAAGAAACCGTTAGATCACAACAATTTTTAGAAGAACAAGAGCGACACGAAAGGCCACCTCCTACCCCTAGCACGGTGTCGGCCCGCACCACACGATTAAGACAACCTACCTACACATTCTTTAATGATGACTCTTTAGACAAGGTTTGCTCACAGGTCGCTCTGAAAGACAGCACCATTAAAATCAAAGATCTCCTTAAAATGCTTGATGAGTACATGGCCAAAAGAGACCGCCCCTATCACTCATTCGGATTCGACAAATTTTACCGAGACGTCGAGTTTAATTTACCAATAGGATTTAAGCCACCTAAATTCACTAAATATTATGGCATGAGAAATCTGAATCATCATTTGGCCCTCTTTTGTAATGATTGTCAACCCATACGTGATAACCAAGGACTCCTCATTCACTATTTCCAACGCTCATTAGAAGGAGAAGCTTTAGATTGGTTTGCGGGATTTCCGCTTTATAAGATAGAAACCTTTGATGAGTTAGTCGGTCAATTCCTAGACCAATACAAATACCTGGTCCAAGAGACAGTCAGTCTCAGTGATCTAATAGCAGCCAAGCAAGGACCTGAGGAAGAATTTACTGACTTCGTCGCCAGATGGAGAAAACTCGCTACTAGGATCGGCACCTCAATGAAAGAAAAGGACTCGGTGGACATCATCATCGATAACACTAGGGAACCATTAAAGACCACACTTGTCATAAGTGATTGCCCCGATTTGCTGCACTCCACTCACGGGTATCCTAACTAGCATGACACATTAAAGGCAGAGACCTTGCTCTATCCATAGTCACCTCGAAAGTAGGCTTTTCTAATGAATCAAAATCGAAAAATAATAAGAAAGCCTTAGGAACCGAACAAGTTAACACCGTTGTCAACCAAGGACAAAACTCAAATAGCGAGAACTTTCGATCGCGGAACTTCGGATAAAATAAAAATCAACAATGGTATACCAACCAAAAGCAAGGTGTTAATCAGCAAAGATACGTAAACTAAAACCAAGGCTAGAATCAGAATCAAGGCCAATACCAAAACACAAACCAATACCCTAACACCTATCAGAACCAAAATGTGACACATAATCGATCGGTCAATGCACTGAATTATAATACCGTACCCCCACCATTCTCAACATCTTTCGTCTCCTTAACACTCAGAATCTCCTTCGATTGTCATAGGAAAAACTCCGCCCATGTCCGACAAATCTAGACTATAGTAAGTATTGTGCCTTCCATCGATACATGGGACACAACTTAAAAGATTGTTGAGTCTTTAGGGACGTAATCTATGATATGAATGACCGATGTCAGATCGATTGGGAACTATTTTAATATTATAATTCCCTAATGACAACCAACCCTAACAAAATTTAGGGATCGTTAACAACCCCATGCCCAACCATAACCAAACGACACCAGCATAGGTCACCACCATAGACCTCCCCGATCGATCTCCCTTCCAACCTTCCACCTTAATTACACGTATTCAACCCTCTGCTGCTTTCGCCACACTAGCGAGAGCTTCTTCACCCCCACATCTCTCGGCCCTGATCACTCTCATCGCCCCGCCGAATCCACCTCCTTATCCAAAATTCACTCAGATACGAGTCCACTCCTTTAGGGCTAGGAGACCATTTCTCTGTAGTCACCCACCAGAGCCTTCAACCCCTCCAAATTTCGAACCAACGCCATTGCCGCTCCCTTTATCTGATTCTGAACCCGAGTATGGAGATAATGTTCTCCAAACTGTAGCCCAGATTGCTGCATGAGTAGAAAGTGTCACCCGAAAGACTTCAAGTCGAGACAATGAAATAACCACTGAGCGTTCACTGTATCTGGAGGAGAGTGAGTCAGAGAAACATTTTGACCCATGTGAGACGCTGGTCTCTGCTTTCCTAGAAGAGGAAGATTACACACAATACCTCCCACCTTGGAGCGGCACCATTCAGGTACGCGTTCCAACCTCTAATTTCACTCAGCTTACAAATACATCTACTTCAAGTCGTGTCAGGTTCGGTCAACAACCGACTTGCTCGATCCTTAAATCAAGAACCAATTACCCACCTCCACCTTTCCCTTGAAGTAAGGTCTTCACAAATGCACAGCCACCAGAGGGGAATGTGAGAGAAAGAGAGGTTAACTTGCCTCTCCCACCTCATATCATCCTCCCACCAATTCCTGCACCTCAACCATTCCAACCACCCGCACCTAAGGCCCATCGACCAGGTAAAGAAACCGCGCTCGAGCCAAGGCAAGAATACGATCTTCTGCGACACCTCTAGAAGATCCCGACCCAAATATCCATACTAGAACTCATCAAAAAATTGCCTGACCACCACCGATTATTGATAAGGACACTTGATGACACGCAAGTGGATGAGGATACGACCCTAGATGAGCTTCATCAAATCATTTCGATCATGGTGCAACCTCCATCGCTCACTTTTACATACGCAGATATGCCTACAGAGTCACTCCAAGGGAGTGCGGCCCCCATATATCTTACGATCATAATTAGAGGATTCTCCGTACCACAAGCGCTCGTTGACATGGGAGCAGGACTTAATATCTGCCCTCTCACCAAGTTAAAAATGATCGAATACATGGAGCAGGACGTCAGGCCCTCCGCACCGTCACTCATAGCTTATGATGGGTCTCGTCACTTTGTTAAAGGAATTATCAAGCTACAGGTTCTCCTCGGGCTGGTAATGAAAGACGTTATCTTCCATATTTCTGATTTTGCTAGTACATACAACCTCACCTAAGAAGAAAATGACTGGAGTCAATGAAGGCTGTCGCATCCATATACCATCAATGCGTCAAATTCCCATACGAGGACTCTATCATTCGTATATATGCTTATGCGCCCCTCCTGAAGATGGATACTGATTACATGGCAAGCATACCAACTGCTCATGACTATGTGTTGAACACGGTCCATATTTAAAAGATTCAAATCCCTGATGAGACAACCGTTGCGGAAGTCCGTCCTCCTACCCCTCCTAGTTTCCCCCAACGAATCAACAAAAATTAATGAAAAGAGAGGTTAGCTCAGACCTCGCCAAACTCTACGCCATTAACCCTACCGTGACAAAAGGCTAAAACTTTATGTACCAACTTGGATACGTTCCCCACACTGTGCTCAGTAAAAATAAGCAAGGTCGTGTAGGGCCCGTTGTTCTAATGCAAATACGTAAACATATAGGGTTAGGTTACCAATCGGACGGCTCGCAAGCCGACTTGTCCCCTACCTCACCAAAATGGTCTCTATATGACCACTTCGCCTATGGGACTACTGAGAAAGCATACGTGCCAAAGTATACGGAAGTGTCCTTTACTAGATCCCAAGAATCAGAGATTGAGCGAATGACTGAAGCATTCAACGATTTAATAAATTTGAATGATGATATCGATAGACCACTCGAAGGAGTCAAGCCATTGTTTGACGCTAAGGAATTTACAGAAAAAAGGAGAGAAGAACCTCCATAACTTGACCCACGAGTAGAAAATTGGTAGTCCACTGGCGACGAAGATTTTCACATAGCAACCTTACAAGATAGTGAAGAGTACTTATGCTCAACATGGGAGGAAGATGATACCCCACTAGAAAATCTTAACTCGTATAGCACCAACATATTAGCACGCTTTGCTAGTTGGATCCAACACTCTATGATAGGAGTACCGAATGATTCCAATCTTGTGATTACCGATACAAGTAATGATCCATCGACTCAACTACTGGCATAAGAAGCAGAAAATCCCAACGGTCATCTGATGGACCTAGAGGGAAACACTCGCATCACCCTCATAGACTTTGAAGAGGAACTTGAAATAGACACCTCTACATTCCCGAATTCACCGCAACTCCAAATATTTTAGAAATCTCTAGAGGAAGAGTGGCAACCACCCCCTAGTGATGACGAGGACTACTGGATAGACCTCCTAGCACTCAAGTTAGCGGAGCAGGCTAACCTCGGACTTCAAGCACTATTCGATCAAGAAGATGAGTTCGATGCCGTCTTCGACTCTAACTTAGAAGGACGGGAATGTCCTTGGGAATCCCCCTGCATTTCTCACCACTATCAACCTCGATGCCGAGCATGTGTGCTCATCCCAACATATTATGAAGATCAAGGAAAGGAACTCGCTATCCTTGAGGATCCTTTAGTAGATTTCCCTCGGTGGGAAGAACAATATTATTATAACCCAGAGGATGGCAGCTCAATTGACTACGATCTTCAAAGCTTCTTCGAAGAAGAGGCGATTAATGTGGTAGAAGAAATCCAAACATTAGTGCCACCGTCACCAGCGTCACTCATTCAAAAGATCTCATTAGATGAGGATTCCAAAAAAATAAAATGCCAAATTTACAACAAGTCCACATTTCTCAAAGGATCACTCGAAAGACTCCAGCAGCCGTTTCGCTCCCTCAACTAGAGGAAGCAATTCTCCCGGTGCCCCTTGAGACGACCAACTCTGTACCATATTTATTATCAAAAATAAAAAAAATAGAAAACCCTAAAAATTCAAAAATATAAAATCTAAAAAAAATAGAAAACTTCATAAAAGAGAGGGAATCATTCGTCCCGAACCAAATCTATGATCAACAAGGAGAATTTTCTCTTAAGGTTCCTATCACATTCCCTGCACAAGGACGTAAAGAATCTTGTTTAAACAACAAACCAGTGATCATACTAGACGAGATACTTCATGACTTTGAGAGAAGAATCAGTAGTCTTGACCTTCACTTTACCAAAGATCTCTCAGTCATAGATTGTGCCGATGAAGGATTATGTTTCACAAATTCAAATCCTCAGTGTAGCAATTTCGCAGTATACGAACTTACCGAAGACGAAGAAAGAGCACCAGTTGCCGAGGAGACACTGGATTGCCAACGGGTTATCAAGCGTTTCGATGAGCAAACCCAAGCTGCCGCGGAACCCACGGAGGAACTTAACTTTGGCACTGAAGAGAAGCCCAAGAAGTTATTAATTAGCGCGACGCTCAACTCAAACGAACGCTAACAAATTGCACAAGTCCTATAAGAATACCTCGATTCCTTTGTATGGTTTTATGAGGACATGCCCGATTTAGACCCGAGTTTAGTGGAACATCGCCTCGTCTTAGAACCCGATGTAAAGCCTGTTAAGCAGAAACTCCACAGGATGCACCCACAAATCACCCTTCAAGTTAAAGAGGAAGTTGACAAATTACACAAAACCAAATTTATCCGAGTTGTCCTCTACCCTAAATGGGTCGCCAACATAGTACCTGTCGCCAAGAAAGACGGCAGAGTATGGGTTTGCATCTACTTTTGAAACATCAACCAGGCATGCCCAAAAGATGACTTCCCACTTCCACACATTGACACTCTAGTCGACAACACTGCTGGACATGAGATTCTGTCTTTTATGGACGGTTTCTCTGGATACAATCAAATCAAATTAGCAGAGTTTGACTAAGAGAAGACTTCCTTCACCACACCATGGGGGACATACTATTACATTCTTATGCCTTTTGGGCTCAAGAATGCAAGAGCCATGTATCAACGCGCCATGATGTCTATCTTTCACGACATGATGCATAAGTGTGTATAAGTCTGCGTCGATGACATATTAGTGAAGTCCCAAATGCGAGTAGGACATGTTGAAACACTCTGACTGGTACTACAAAGAGCTAAGAAGTATCAACTAAAAATGAACCCAAAGAAATGTGTCTTCGGGTTTACTTCTGGAAAATTACTTGGTTTCATAGTTAGTAAGCGAGGGATCAAAGTTGACCCTGTAAAAGTCAGAGTCATCCTTGTGATGCCGCCTCCCGGTAATATCAAAGAGTTACGAGGCCTGATAGGAAGATTACAATTCATTAGGAGATTCATCTCCTAGCATTCGGACAGATGCGATCCTTTCTACAGACTACTTAAAGGAGGAACTGAGTATAAATGGGATGATCAGTGTCAACAAGCCTTCGACAATATCAAGAAATACCTCCTTAACCTGCCGATACTATCGCCACCTGTCCCTGAAAAACCTCTAATTCTATACCTCTCAGTGAACGACAAAGCAATGGGAGTAATTCTGAGATAATACGAAGAAGACGATAAGAGAGAGAAGGCTATGTACTACCTCAGTAGGATGATGGTCGGATATGAATGAAAATATACTGCGTTGGAGAAGACTTGCCTCACATTGGTGTGGGCCTCAACCAAATTACAATACTACTTTGGAGCACATAAGATACTAGTACTAGCCCGAATGGACCCACTAAAGTATGTATTCGAAAAGCCTGCAACATCAGGAAAGATTGCTCGCTGGCATATGCTCCTGCAAGAATTCGACATCACTTACGTCACATAAAAATGAATCAAAGGACAAGCAATTGCTGATTACCTAGCAGAGCTCCCACTCCCTAGTGATGAACCCGTACCTAGCAGAGCTCCCACTCTCGACGAAGACCTATTCATGATTCATAATGAAGAGCCCGATAAGACGTCATGGATCCTTTATTTTAACGGCGCTCTAAATCATAAAGGAAAAGGCATCGGGATAGTCCTCCTAAGTCCAGAAGGAGTCGTTATACCTAAAGCCTTTCAACTAGACTTTCCCGTCACTAATAATGTCGTAGAATACGAAGCTTTTATAGCTGAACTACGAGCAACACTACAATTAGGTGTTAAACAGTTAAAAACCATCGGTGATTCAAAACTAGTAATTTCACAAGTCATAGGAGAATGAAAAACTAAGGAAATGAGACTAATGGCATACCTAAAAACCGCTCAATATTTAGTAAAGAAATTTGAAAGAATCTCTTTCACGCACATCCCTAGATTAAAAAACGAGCTCGCAGATTCCTTAGTCACACTAGCCTCGGTCATCCAAATACCTATCGGGCAAAATACTAAAACCTTCTTTATCAAAAAGTTGGCAGTACCCCCCCACGAGGTAGCATGGACCGTCAAGAGAGAACTACCCATCCTCCCCATAAGTACAAGACCAAAAGAAGCAATCACCTCAGAAAAGCACGTCAAGGCAGAAACTAAAGTCGCTATATTTAGATTTAAAAAATTACCGACCGACGATGGATAATCATGGTATTTCGACATCTGAAACTTTTTGAAACATCAACACATCCCTCAAGGAAGATCGAATGAAAGACTATAAGGAACCAATGCGCCCGATTTTGTATACTCAGTGAAACATTATACAAAGAGGCCTTCACTAAAGGAGTACTATTACGATGCATCACAACTGTCGAAGGACAATTCATCATTCGAGAAGCGCACGCCAGTGCCTGTGACGCCCACTCCGATAGACAGAGACTCCCTGATCAAGTCACACGGTAAGGCTACTTCTGGCCAATCATGATCAGAGATTACCACCTCTACGTCTAATCCTGCAAGCAATGCCAGGAACACGCCACACTCATTAAATCTTCATCAGTTGCATTGAATACTATGACTTCACCATGGCCATTTTCGATGTGGGCCTTTGATGTCATTAGACCTTTCACCGACACAGTTGGGAACACTCACAAGCACGCATTCATACTTACAGTGACCAAATATTACACCAAATGGGCAGAAGTTGAATCCTATGTTAGAAACGCCGCTTCAACACTCGTAAGGTTTATCATTCAAAATATCATCACTAGATTTAGAGTACCCAGGATGTTTGTCACTAACAATGGGCCACAGTTCATCACAGAGAAGACGAAGAAATTATGCAAGAAGTACGACATCGATCTACTCCGGTTATCATCATTCTACCCTCAAGGCAATGGACAGGCAAAGGCTATGAACAAAACGCTGATTCGAATCCTGAAACATACAATAGAAAAAAGCAATGGGGCAAACTGGCCTGAACGACTATCAGAAACACTCTGGGCCTATAGGACCTCTATTCGTACGACCACTGGCCAAACTCCCTATCTCCTTACCTACGGGATGGAGGCAGTCCTACCATATGAGATATAAGTACCATCCTTACACATTTAATTCTATAATGAGCTATTCTTAGATGAGAGGAGAATTGTCCTACTCACGCAGCTAGAGCGGCTCGATGAAACATGTCTAAAGGCAACTGATCACGCTCAGGTATATCAGAAGAGAATGGTCAGGGCTTACGATAAGAAAGTCCTCGAACGAACCTTTAATATTGGAGAATTAGTCTTGAAGAAAATTATGCCTTCCAAACATGTCCATCCGAAAGAAAAACTGAAACCAAACTGGGAAGGCCCATAAGTCATAACAGCCACATACCTTGGAAATGCCTACAAACTGGCGAACCAAGACGGGGAAGAACTCCCTAGCCTTTAGAACGCCATGTACCTTAAAAACTATTATCCTTAGCCCCATGATCCTCACATCCCATGGTTAAATTCTTATACTTATCGCCCTCGTAGTCATCATGACCCATTCATTGGTCGTACGCCTTCAAATCTTAAAATATCCTTAAGACCTTCGATTTATGGCCTGCCTTTTCTCACTCGAGCAATTTGATTAAAGGACTAGTGACCTATCAACCTCTTTTAAAAACATAACTAACACCTAATCCTCATTTCCCTTCCCTTGCTATTGGAGGAGACGTTAGAGTAAAGAAAAAAATAAAGATGTTAGGTTCAATCAAAACTCATTATTCTTGCGCTAGCAGAATGCTTTCGAAAACTATGCATTTACATGTCAAAAGTTGAGTGAGAGCATTACGACGAATGAACAAGGCAATAAGCTTAGGGAAGCATAAGCAGGCCATGAGGACATCTCTGATAACTTTACTAGAAGTGTATAAGCAACCTGTGAGGGCATCCCTGATTTTCCTATACTACTAGATGCCGTCGTAACATTGCGGGAGGAGGATAAACTCCTGCTAACAATAGAATATGAGATTTTGGCATCCCATATCCTGTTAAGTGGTGAAAAATGCCACTTTGCACCCTTTAACCTGACCTTTCATGAACCTGCAAGCACACTAATAAGCCTATGTTGAGTACATTTTGTAGATAGCAGGGAAAACTGGTAATAATACAGCAAATCACTTAAGAATGCCCACAAAGGAGTCATCTCTCAACACCATGCAAGACCCAACAACAGAACAAGGAGAAAGAAGTGAAGATAGGTCCAAAACATCCTATCGAGAGGATGCCAGAAGACTTCGATAGGAGCTAAGGAGAAAAAGAAAAGAATTCGTGCAGTTGGAGAAGGGTTCGATAGGATCCGAAGGCAGAAGAAGGATTAAGTCGCAGGGATTGAGGAGTTCGATAGGATTTCAGAACCTATCGAGCAAAGAAAGAAAAGATGAAACCATCCTGTCAAAAACTTGCCTGAAGTGTCAAAGGAACCTATCGAATGGATCTGAGAGCCTAGCGAAAGGACTAAAATGCTCGATTCCAACTTGTCGAAGGCTCCCTGAACCTATCAAAATGAAGATGTTGAAACTGAACCTATCGAAGGATGCTTAAGCCTTTCGATAGGAATGGGAGCCAACCTATCGGGATGATGGCACACAGAGCTGAACTTGTCGAAGAGGACCACTGGACCTATTGAACTACTCAATCAATCTATCGAATACTCCAGATAGTGGGCTAAGGACCCTGAAGCTTCAAAGAGAGAACTCATCCTATCGGTACCTATCGAAGAGACCAGGGAACCTATCGAAAGGAACTACAAGATCACTTTGAACCTGTCGGAAGCTTCTCCAACCTATTGAAATCGTGTGCTAAACTTTTTAGAAACTATGCTATACACACGCTGAGACTTGGTGACCTGTCGCACGCAAACCGAGGAACTTTGGTGATCGGCGCGATGGTCTAGAAGATGCCCTAGAAAGCCCTAACCGACTCATGTGCTTTAACAGAACTCTAACAAACTCTGACAACCTTCTAGAAGGGATTTTTGGAGGGAAAAACATAGGAGAAAGCTATATATTGAGACCCCTAATAACCATTGGAGGGAGATCGAAATTCTGAGCCATTTTTCAGAGATCAGAGCTTGCAGCGAGATTCCATTTCCCTCCTTTAGCCCAACTATGTTTGGCTAAATCCCTAGGAGCAACAAGGAGTGAGTTAGATCTGTAATTGGGTAAGGTTAAGAGTGTTGCTGGGGTTAATTGCTGCACAGACTAGAGATTTGAGAGTATTCCATTGTAAGAGTGACCTTGTTTGCAATGTTAATGTTGTTTTCAATGTTTTAATTAGATCTAAAGCTCTTTTGATGCCTTTTGGTGCTCAATCGGATTTGTGTAGAGGAGTTGCTTGATCAGCTCACCCACTTAACTGGTAGACCTCTTGGATGCCATCTGAATTCTCTCGATCTGATATCTCTGTAATTTCCTCTGTCTGTGACCTAGAAATTACAACATTTGTAGTAGTTTTAATTGTTCTAATTGAGGCTCTGGCTTTGTAGGAGATCTCTAGGATGGTCTGTGACCATTAAAGTGGACAGATCATAACCTTAAGGTGAATCTGAGCTCAGGCCTTAATTGGATTTATGTGCTGCAATCCATGGATTCGATAAAGCCTATAGGATGGTCTGTGACCATTAAAGTGGACAGATCATAGCCTTAAGGCCGGGTGGATCCTGTGATTTGAAGTGAAATTTATACCCTACAGCTGTGCTTGCGGACAGTGCCTGTGGCCAGCTGAGGGACTTGTGTACTTTTGAACACCTGTAATATGCTTAGCTCAACCTGATTGCAGTGAAGACAATCTCCAAGCTGCTCTTCTCCATTTTCTGAGTTTTTAAACCTTCCATCTGCAAGATCTGAGGCTCCAGATTTGATCCAAAACAATCTGCATTTTATTTGTAGTTTAGTTTAAGTGACAACTCATTTCAAAACTCTCCTCTGTCTTTTAACTAAAGTAGAGATAGCTAGGGTGTCAGATCTCTCACAGATCAGGAGATTTATCCTATTTCTAACCAGCCTCCCTGTGGACATTTCCTTACTCACCATTCTTTTAAAGCTTGCTATAAAGGACCCTGTATCTTCTAGGTTTAGGATATCTTAGATGTGCTGAATCCATCTATGTTTTCTCCTGATTTTTATATCATAAATTAGCACACTAGAAATCCACAACAAGTTTTTGGCGTCGCTGCCGGGGACGCAGTTTAGAAATTGATAGATCTAAGTTTTGATCATAGACTTTTAGTTTTTGTTTGATTTTACTAACTGCATATGTGAGTTTTGCTATTTTTTCAGTATTTTTTGTGTCCATTTCGCCATTTCTGAGTACAGAATGAGAGGAGAGCTGTGCTGAAGGCTGCTCAATAGTTTGCATCCCTTCTCTCTTGTTTATTTCAGTTATGTTGATATTTTTTTTAGATTAGTTAATCAATTGTGTGTTCCTATTTGTTGTGTGAGGATTTACTCTTTATTTAGTTGTGGGTGTTATATGTTTGGTAGGAGAACTCTTCAACCTGAGATTATTCCACTAAATCCAGAGGTTGAAAGACTTCTCAGAACCAGACCAACTACATCCACAGCTGTTGAATTTGAATATGTTGAAATGGGTGAGCAGTAGCAGCCTCGAACTCTCAAGGAATTCAATGCACCAGGGGTCTACAATTCTCCCTTCTGCATTCAATTCCCTGCTGCACAAGGAAATTTTGAGATCAAATCGTCCATCATTCAAATGTTGCCCTCATTGCATGGCTCTGTCCTATAAGCATATAGATGAATTCTTAGGACTGTGCACCACCTTCAACATCACAGGTTTGGGGGAGGAGGCCACCAGGATGAGATTCTTTCCTTTTTCATTAAAGGACAGAGCCAGGATCTGGTTATCTCTGCTTCCACCTAACAGTATACAGTCCTGGAGTGATCTCCAATGTCAGTTTTTGGCCAACTTCTTTCCTATGTCAAATACTAGTTAGTTGAGGAAGGGTATCATCTCTTTTACCCAAGATCCAACTGAAGACTTTCATCAATCCTGGGAGAGATTTAAAGAACTCCTCAAGAAATACCCCCACCATCAAATCCCTGAATGGCAACTGGTTCAAAGCTTTTACCAGGGAATTGATTCAAAGAGCAGGGACATGATAGATGCCTCTTGTGGAGGCACTTATCTTCATAAAACTGCCGAGGAGGCATAGGAGCTCTTTGACATTATCAGTGAAAACTCTATGCAAAGGGAAACCTTAGCAAGAGATCTAGACCCTTCTAAATTGATGAAAGAGAAAATCTCAAGAGGAAAGATATATGAAGTGAGTGTGCCAAGTGAGTTGGAAAGGAAAGTGGACAGCTTAACTCTGAAGTTTGATAGGCTGATGGGAGCAATGCAGTCACCTGTGGCTGCTAGAGTGGAGGAGGCATGTGCTATATGCCAATCCCCTGCTCATTCCCTAGATGAATGTCCATCAGCTGCCCAATTTCCTGATTTCATAATAGAACATGTGGCTGCAACTCAAGCCTATGGGCAGCAGCTTACTGCTGGGTATCAATGAAAAAACCACCCCAATTTGAGGTGGAGACAAGATGGATACAGCCAAAGAAAGAAGCCCAAGAGCCCATGCCCCATGTAAATGCTCAAATTATCGAGAAGGTTATGCCCCAAGACCTCAATATCAGTAAACCATGACCCAACTTGTAGCTCCTCCTATGCAACAAGCTGCACCTACTCCAGTTGTGAGAGCACCATCTTTTGAGGAACAAGTTCTATCTTCATTGCAGAACTTGAACACCTTAACCCAAACTGTGCATTCTCACAACCAGAGCATCAAAAAGATAGAGGACCAGCTTGGTCAGCTATCTGATGCTTTGACTAGGAGAGAAGGGGGAAGGTTACCTAGCCAACTACAGGATAATCCACGAAGACAGTTTGTAGTGGGTGAAGTTTCCTCCACATATGAGGAAGCCAAATCTGTGACAACTTTGAGGAGATAGGCTAGTGGACAATCAGGTGGGCTGTCAACCTGTGAGAAGTTTGAAGGAAGAAAATGGAAGGAGTTTTCCAAGAACACAACAAAGGCCACCAATGGTGGACCTGACAGAACCACCCAGTATCAATAAAGAGGATGATATTGATCCTCAAGGAAAATAAAAAATCAAAAAGAAAGAAGCCCCATTGGCTAAGGTTGCAAGTGAGGAAGCACCCCCACACTTTCCATTTCCCAAGGCATTCCAAGGACCTTCCCCTTTTGACAAAGGGCAGGGCAAAATTGAGGAAATGATGGAGACTTTCAAACAAGTAAAGATTAATCTACCTTTACTGGATGCCATTAAACAAGTCTCAGCCTACGCCAAATTTCTGAAGGAGTTATGCACCCATAAAAGACAGTCTAGGACATACTTGTCCAAGAAAGTCTTTTCAGCAGAGAAGGTAAAACACATTCTGTCCATTGCAACCCCCACCAAACTTCAAGACCCTGGAGTGCCTACTATCCCCTGCATCATTGGGGATCATAAAATTAAGAAGGCCCTATTGGACTTAGGAGCCAGTGTGAACTTGCTGCCCTATGCAGTCTATGAAAAATTGGGCCTGGGAGACTTGAAGCCCACTCCTGTGATTTTGCAACTAGCTGACAGGCCCGAAAGGAAGCCTGTGGGAGTCATTGAAGATGTCCTGGTGGGAGTTGACAATTTTTTTTACCCTGCTGACTTTGTGGTATTAGATATAGAGCCAAGTAAAGGTAGTTCCTCCATCCCTGTGATTCTGGGCAGGCCCTTCTTGGCCACTGCCAATGCCTGCATTCAATGCAGATCTGGAATCATGGAGGTCTCTTTTGGCAACATGAAAGTAAAACTACATGTAGACCAGACTCTCAACCCCTTTTGATGAAACACATTTTTCCGTTGGCTAGGAGGCTGCATGAGAATCCTCAACAGCTGCTGCAGAACAATGAGTGGCCTATAGAGACTAAATTGCAACTAGGGGTACAATTGCTGAGGAATGGGTCCAAGAAGGATGAAAAGTTCAAGGAACATGGGGAGGCCATTAACCTTCCAGATCCTCCAGATTAGCACCTGCAGTTGAGTATGTATCATATGTACCATATTTTGCTTTTGTTTTAGATTTGTTTTTACTTTGCATCTCTAGTAGAATCTTTTGAAATAAATATGCCATGTTCTCTAGTGGGTCATCATTTCAAATTTGCCAGCTGCTCTAAGATAAGGGGAGCTCATCCACATAAGAACTCAATCATAGGGCCGCACAGCAGCAGAGCCTGATAAGTGCCGAAGCTAAGGGTGCCCAGAAAGGCAGCTTTATCTGGTTTTTGAAGCCTTCGATAGGCCTAATCTACATTTCATTAGGTTTCATGGTGATTTTGACAGGATATCTAATGGTTTCAATAGGAACTGGATGTTTCGAGAGGTAAAACCAACTGCTCGATAGGTTAAATAAGGGCAAACAAAGATTTCGATAGGTGCTGAGTACATAACGAACACCTATCGAAAAGATGTAGTCTCTACCGTTTAAACCTATCGATAGGATGGCCTCACCTATCGAAATCCTTAAAAATCATCCCTTTTGAAAGCTTTGATGTCTAAGATTTCGATAGGACGCTTCAACCTATCAAAATCATTCCATTCATCCTATCGAAATCGCATTTTCACCTATAAATACCCGTCGATAGGTCATTTGTGCTTCACTCTTTCCCTCTAAAAAACCCTAGCTCTCTTCCTCATTTTTCGCCTCCCTCTTTCTCTACTAAATCCTCACGGACTCGTCTGCTGTTTAGCGTGCCATCTTGTCAACACATTCAACTTGCGTAGAGGAGCATTTTGCCCCTGATTTTAGAGAAATTGGAGCGGTGCATCGCTAGCTTTGTGAAACCCTAGGTACCTGGAGGTGAGTTGCCTTCCTACCATCACTCTGTTGTCTTTCTAAGTTTTCCCATTCCAAGTTGGTGAGAAATTACTCCCTGAGATTATAATGGATGAGCTTGAAAAAACGCTAGCCAGCATACACCGAAAATCAACTGCATCCACCCCTAAATCCTCCAAGAAAGCGCTACCTGCTACCAAACCACCTGTAAAGAGGAAGCTCACTGAGGGGACACCCAAAAAGAGTCCTAAAGCTAAGAAAGCCAAAGTTGTTGAAATACAGGAACCTGTGGTAGAAACACCCTTAGAGAGAGCTACCCCTGACAGGCCCATGGCTGTAGAGCTTCCGGCTATACTAACCACCCCCAATGAATTTGTTGACAAGTTAAACCTTGTCCCTGAGATCGGATTTGATCTGGCATATTTTGCCAACATGGGAGAGTGCCAGGAAACACTGAGCTATTTGAATAAAGAAGGCTTGTTGCCCCTACTGTCGCCATTGAAGGAATCAGTGTATCCCAGGCTGGTGAAGTTATGGTACCAAAATCTGAAGAAGAAGGTGGCACAGGGGACAGATGATGTATTAGAAATTTTGATTGATGATTGGCAACTGACTATCGATCACATAGACATAGGAATGACTTTGGGGGTCCCATACTAATTTGACTCCAACCGCGCTGAGGGAGCACCTGTTGGAGCTACATTTAAAGATATGGCCAAGCAGCTAACCAATGGGATTGTGGGTTCTGGAGAATCCCTGATGAGAAGAGACCTCCATCCTAGCCTCAGATTCATGGATACCATCTTAAGGAAAAGTGTCTATGTTACAGGACATTTGCAGGAGAGAAGGTCCCCATTAGTGGATGCCTTATTTTATTGTTCCAAATGGCAGTTCGTGAATGCACCTAAGCTGATCTTTGAAGCTATGGTGGACATAAATGACAAGGTGCTAAAAAGACAGGCTTTTGCTAAGGGAGGAGGCCTACCCTTCAGCAGACTCATCACCTGTCTGCTCAAAGCTGGAAAGTATAAGGTCAAGGTGGCTGAGCCAGTGGAGAAAATGGCTCACAAGGTTTTTGGAAAGAGAGAATGGTCTACAAGTTTAACCCTGATTCAAAAGACCAAACCGGTTGCAGCAGAGAAGGAGGTCCCCACTACCTCAGCAGCAGATCATGCTGCTGACATTCCCCCATCCACCATTCCTCCTACATCACCCACTTTTTCATCCACCTTACCTACACCACCACCTACACCTGGGATCCTGAAACTCCCCACCTTCACCGAGCCTATCCCCACCATGTCTTCCTCACCCTCCCTCCAACCCCTTCTTGATTTTCCCCCTCCACCACTTCCTACACATCCACAGGGTTTGGACCAGTTCACTTCTACTAGTTTCTCTGCCCTCATTTCCTCAATTGTGGAGGATGTTGCTCATGAGTACACCCCACTTCCTGACTCGCCCCACACCACTCCTCCTCATTTTACCCATGCCCCATCCTCTCCTTTCCATCCCATTCATTCACCCATCCCCTCTACTTCCACCCTGCCTGATACTTTCACCCAAATCCTCTCCCTCCTTCAATCCATTCAGGCCCAAGTGGCCACTAACACTGACCACCAGGCCCTCATGAGCTCATGTCTCCAATCAATTCAATCCACCCTCACCCCCCCACTTCAGTCTCCCATCCTTTTCCCACTTCTCCTCCCTCCCCTGATCCCTCCCTTTTAAATTTCTCTCCTCCCTTTTCACCTATGCCCTCCCCCATCCCAACTAATATCCTTTTTGTGGAGTTAGCCGCTCCATCTTTACCCCCTCCTTCCCCCCGACAACTGTTATACCTTTATCCCCACCTTCCCCTGTTTCTGCAGTTGATGAGATACCCACCACCCATTTCCCCTGTTCCTCCCCACCTATTTTTCAGGATGCTTCCACCCAAACTGATCCATGGGAGGATCTGGTTGTTTCCACCCCCTCCTCTTCATCCACTCCACCCTTATCTTTGCCTCTTGTCCTTCACCAATCCATGTACATTCCTCCCTACCTCACCCTCCTGTATGCAATGAGGGACAACCCTTACATCCACAGGGATGTCTTGAGAGGTATGGCTGCACTTCGAGCTTCCCTTGAGGCTCCTTATGAGGAGAGGATTACCAACATCGAATTAGAACACTGAATCCAGCTCCGCGATATCTCTCAAGGATGGTCTGAAATTCTGGTTCGATATGAGTCAGTGAAACAACTGGCAGCGGCTGAGAGTCTCATTGCCAAATATGAGAAGAAGAATGTTGAGCTCCTCAAGAAAAAGTTAGCCAATGCTTAGGAGATCATCAAGGCCACCAAGGAGCTCTCAGATGCTAACCTTCTCTATGCTGCCAAGAAGATTGATATTTTGGAGAAAAAGGTTGCTTCCTTCTTGTTTAAACCTTTTGAGCCTACCCCTCTTGCTACAGCACCTCTTGCTGCACCTCCCCCCCTCCCCCATGCCCCCCTCCTACAACTATTCCTTCCGCGACCCCACCTGTGGATGTTGCCCCTACTGCCACTGCCCCCCCTCCTGCCCCTCCTGCCTCACAACCCCCTCCCACCCCACCTGTGGATGTTCCCCCTCCCCCTCCTACCGAAGTACCTCCACCTGAGAAACCTATCCCTCCCAAACAAAAGAGGATTTCCTCCAAAAGAACCACCACCGCCAAGAGATCTGGTTCTTTTGCTGCTGCTATTAAAAAAGGGAAACAACCTGCTGCCCCATCCAAGGAAGCTGAGTCCCCAAGGTCCTCCCCTCATTCTGACCCCCATGGCACCCTACTCACTAGGGATGAAAGGAGAAAGGCTGTTGCGGCTCTAGGACTGGACCCCATGGCTCTTTTCCCTTTCGATTCGGATTCTAATCCTGCACCTGCAGTTGATCCTAAAGGCAAAAAGCCTGCTGCCCAGTCTGAGGAGGCACACGTTAAACAACCTAAGCAATCAAAATCCAAGGGCAAAGCCCCTACATCTAGGCGGTAGCTGGCACTAAGCTGTATATGAATGTGGCCATGTGTTGTTTCAATTTTTTTTTTTTCTGTTTCATTTGTCTCTTGTATATATTTGACATTTTTGTTGTGCTATTCTATAGATATCTTCTTACCCTGTCTCCCTCTTGATTGCTTTGTCTCACAACAGTGGGGACACTGTTTAGTTTAGATTTGGGGGTGTGGCATGTATGCCAATAAACTAGTTAATTTTAGTGCAGCCAAGTTAAAAACGAATAATCGAAAAGAGAATGAATTCACCTCATAATTGTTGATTAAGAAAATTCTAAAAAAAAAAAAACCATTTGCAACTGAAGTAAGCTGAAGTTTTAACATTCTTCATGAAGAAAATGTTAAGATTTTTTGCAGGATGTTTTTGATGTGTGATAAACCAGCAACGAGAAGAGACTGTGAAGATACTCTCCAGAAATTGGATGGAAGGCCATACCTAGTGAGAATTGGGCCTGAAAAATTTTCTTTGAAGAGTGTCTTGGCAATTTTTTTCTGCTCTAAGGACTAATGGGATCTAATTTTAATCATTAGAAGTTAGGCAAATCCAAATTGAAACAAGCTCGATAACATTAATGACATTGAGGACATGAAGTAAGGTCATCCCTTGGACAGTTTGAGCCTAAAATTCCCCACCAGTGAACTACCCTTGATACACACCTTTTGAGCCCTAAAAATCTCAGTTTTCTTTGATGAAAACCAAAAAAAAAAAATGTAAACCCAAAACCTTTTGATCTGTTTCAGTTCACCCTCAATCTAAGAAATCATGAAATAAGAGGACAAGTGAGGTTAGAAGTGTAAGGTTCGATGTTTGGTTAAAAGAAGAAGAGAGTATATTTGAAGGCTATTGTGATGTATCGTCGTGGCATCCCAATCCAAAAAAAAAAAAAAAAAGAAGAAAAAAAATGAGCAAGAAAAGTCATTTCATTGAAGGATTGAAATGAGGAATAGAAACTGGCCACTTCAAATATGAAAGTTCAACAAGTATATGGAATTGTGCTGACATGAAGAAGGTTGAGTTGCAAATCACCTCTTTACTTTTACTGATTTCTCAATTTTGAATCTCATTCCACCCTTTCATTCTTTATAAACCTCACCCATAAGCCACATTACAACCCAATAAAAAGTCCTTACTGATCTGAAATGGATTGAACTGTCATGTGGAGATGAGGATTTGTTTGATCTATGGTGCAAAGAATTAAAAAATATCATAAATTAGAGCAATTCCTATGCTCTTGCTTGCAGTCCTATTTGAGGGTTGTAACTGCTCTTGAGCTGAGTGATATGATTTACCCCTCTTCTCTGTACTAATGAGTGAACAGTCCTGGTGAGATTTGGGTCTGAAATCCAGTTGATGGGGGAAGTATCTAAGCAGGATCCTCAAATTGATTGTGAGTTATGCATGAAATTTCAGAAGAAATGCCTGGACACAAACTGAGTTATGATGGAGAGATTTCAGCAGACTTTCATATTTTCCAAATGGATGTTTTTTCTGTTGAAATTCCCTTAATGAATAGGCATGATTTGAATTTATTTGATTTGCTTAAATTCTGCTTTAACAGGTTGCACTAGTATTAACTAAGTTGTATTGGAGAAGTTTGTGGGTACCTTCACTGAAAACCCTCAGGAGACTTCACTCCTCCACTAGGGATCACCTAGGGGTTTAAAAGGCTTGGTGCATGTGCTAAATGCATTTGTGCTCCCTATGAAAGTGACATTTTATTTTTCTTTGAATTCTCCTTTACTCAGGGACTAGCAAAGCTTAGGTTTTGGGGTGTGTTAAGTGGTGAAAAATGCCACTTTGCACCCTTTAACCTGACCTTTCATGGACCTGCAAGCACACTAATAAGCCTCTGTTGAGTGCATTTTGTAGATAGCAGGAAAAACTGGTAATAATACAGCAAACCACTTAAGAATGCCCACAAAGGAGTCATCTCTCAGTACCATGCAAGACCCAGCAACAAAACAAGGAGAAAGAAGTGAAGATAGGCCCAAAACATCCTATCGAGGGGATGCCGGAAGACTTCGATAGGAGCTAAGGAGAAAAAGGAAAGAATTCGTGCAGTTGGAGAAGGGTTCGATAGGATCCGAAGGCAGAAGAAGGATTAAGTCACAGGGATTGAGGAGTTCGATAGGATTTCAGAACCAATCGAGCAAAGAAAGGAAAGATGAAACCATCTTGTCGAAAACTTGCTTGAAGTGTCAAAGGAACCTATCGAACAGATCTGAGAGCCTAGCGAAAGGACTAAAATGCTTGATTCCAACTTGTCGAAGGCTCCTTGAATCTATCGAAATGAAGATGTTGAAACTAAACCTATCGAAGGATGCTTAAGCCTTTCGATAGAAATGGGAGCCAACCTATCGGGATGACGACACACAGAGCCGAACCTATCGAAGAGGACCACTGGACCTATCAAACTACTCAGTCAACCTATCGAATACTCCAGATAGTGGGCTGAGGACCCTGAAGCTTCAAAGAGAGAACTCATCCTATCGATACCTATCGAAGAGACCAGGGAACCTATCGAAGGGAACTACAAGCTCACTTTGAACCTGTCGGAAGCTTCTCCAACCTATCAAAATCGTGTGCTGAACTTCTCAGAAACTATGCTATGCATACGCTAAGACTTGGTGACCTATCACACGCAAATCGAGGCACTTTGGTGACCGATATGACGTTCTAGAAGATATCCTAGAAAGCCTTAACCGACCCATGTGCTTTAACAGAACTCTAACAAACTCTGACAACCTTCTAGAAGGGATTTTGGCGAGAAAAATAGAGGACACAGCTATATATTGAGACCCCCAATTACCATTGGAGGGAGATCAAAATTCTAAGCAATTTTCCAGAGATCAGAGCTTGCAGCGAGATTTCATTTCCCTCCTTTAGCCCAACTATGGTTGGCTAAATCCCTAGTTGCAGCAAGGACTGAGTTAGATCTGTAATTGGGTAAGGTTAAGAGTGTTGCTAGGGTTAATTACTGCACAGACTACAGATCTGAGAGCATTCCATTGTAAGAGTGACCTTGTTTGCAATGCAAATGTTATTTTCAATATTTTAATTTGATCTAAAGCTCTTTTGATGCCTTTTGGTGCTCAATCGGATTTGTGTAGAGGAGTTTCTTGATCAGCTCACCCACTTAACTGGTAGACCTCTTGGATGTTATCTGAATTCCCTAGATCTGATATCCCTGTAATTTCCTGCATCTGTGACCTGGAAATTGCAGCATCTATAGTGGTTTTAATTGTTCTAATTGAGGCTCTGGCTTTGTAGGAGATCTCTAGGATGGTCTGTGACCATTAAAGTGGACAGATCATAACCTTACGGTGAATCTGAGCTCAGGCTTTAATTGGATTTATATGCTGCAATTCATGGATTCGATAAAGCCTATAGGATGGTCTGTGACCATTAAAGTGGACAGATCATAGCTTTAAGGCCAGGTGGATCCTATGATTTGAAGTGAAATTTATACCCTGCAGCTGTGCTTGCGGACAGTGTCTGTGGCCAACTGAGGGACTTATGTGCTTTTGAACCCCTGTAATATGCTTAGCTCAACCTGATTGCAGTGAAGACAATCTCTAAGTTGCTCTTCTCCATTTTCTGAATTTTTAAACCTTCCATCTACAAGATATGAGGCTCTAGATTCGATCCAAAACAATCTGCATTTTATTTGTAGTTTAGTTTAAGTGACAACTCATTTCAAAACTCTCCCCTGTCTTTTAACTAAAGTAGAGATAGCTAGGGTGTCAGATCTCTCACAGATCTGGAGATTTATCCTATTTCTAACCAGCCTCCCTGTGGACATTCCCTTACCATTCTTTTAAAGCTTGCTATAAAGGACCCTGTATCTTACAGGTCTAGGATATCTTAGATGTGCTGAATCCATCTCTGTTTTCTCCTGATTTTTACATCATAAATCAGCACACTAGAAATCCACAACATATCCCCTTTGAGAAAAAGATTGTTACCTATCCCTTTTGGGAAGTACTAGATACAAACTATTCCCTACATCATTGACCTTACTCTCCTCTTCTATTTTTATTTTCGGATGATAAATCGAAAGCCTTGTAGGATATTCCTAGAAATGAAATCGAAAATTGATGAATGATAACTGATACAATCACCTAGTATACCTATCATACTTCTCCCCAATAATCATGGGATAGGATGACCACTACCCCTAGGATAAACCCCCATATACAACTGACCTAACCTAAGAGACCTCCCCATATCAGCAGTAGTACCGATCAACTTTTCTTCAAAACTAACTCACCAAATACCCATGATTGCTTATAGACCCAAAGTGCTCATCTCGAAACCCAAAAAAGCTCCATTGCATCTTGATGCTGGGGCATTTTTTTGGGATTAGAAAAAGAATCATATAAGAAGCGCCAACTTGTCTACAAAGGAGATGAGAAATGATGAAGTTACCATCCGAAAAATGCTACCGAAGATACCATACTGCCAATCCTACCACGCTCCTATACTGGGGCATTTTTATTTTATTGTTTTATTATTACTTTTGTTTTAGCTATTTGTTTTTCCTATTGCATTATTTTCATTGCCAAAAAAAGAAAAAAAAAAAAAAAAAGAAAGGAAAAAAACACACATCTATCTTTTACCACCAGACCTCGGTCTGAGACACTTACCCCCTTTGAAAATTGGTAAGGGGGGAGAACAAAAACTACTGACAGCATTACTCTCATGTGTACAGATACGCAAGCAACCTTCAACCATCACCGGGCCAGCTCAGGAAGCATCCAAGTCCTAATGACGGATGGCAACGCTAAAGCAATCAAAAGGTAAAAGTGGACGCAAGAGGTAACTAAAAGGAAAGGAAGCTAATCAGGTACATCTAAACCAAATCTCCATATATATATATATCAAAGTTTTTTTCCTTTATACACTTGTCACCAGGGGCATCCCCCCATATATGTACAACTCACACCCACATGCCACGGATACAAAACAAACGCACACACACACACACACCCCTACTCCCTACATTGCCGCTGGGATGGCCGAGCGCTGCTGTCCCCAGTATCATCCACTTGGAGATTCGTAGACTGGTCCTCTGAAAATATGATCTTGACACCCGGAATCGACGGAACCTCTAAGCGACGAGGCCCTGCTACAGAACCCCCCTCACTCGCTTGACTAGTAGATCGCCTCGATCGAGAATGAAGAGGATACCTCACAAGAACCTCACGGACAACAGGATCCTCATGAGCATCATCCCTGACACGACCATGTGACGTGTGATGAGACTGCCCAGCCGAAGAACTCGTAGCCCTCGAACCTGATCCACCAAGCTGATGAGCTAACCTATATATCCCTCGCTCACTCCTCATCAGACGATACTGCAGCTAGTCTAGGGATGCCTGCATCTCTGCCCATATCGTCCGACGAGCCGCCTCTAACACCTCAGTATGAGTCTTCTTTGTCGCCATCATCTCGACGAGCATGTCCTCCCGACTCTGCGTCTCCCCAACGACTCGCCTCGCTCAGGTGTGGCTCGCGCTCACGCCACCTCTAAACGCGCCTCCACGAGCTGACAAACTTGCATAACCGCACCAAGTCAAACGAAATCTAATATATATATATATATGAACAAAATAAGAAACTTTGAAAAGGAAAGGATTATACCAGATCCTTCCTCTCCTCCAGGAGTCGTCCACCCATCTCAGTAGTCACTGAATCAGCAGGAGGCACGAAAGAAATAGCAAATGTAGGCGGCTGCAACAGAAACAAACAAATACATAAGAGAGATACTATAATGACAAATAAACTATGAACACAATAACTAAAATGTACCTGAGTAGAGATAGGAACAGACTCCTGAGGGGGAGCCTCGGGAGCGGAGTCTGGAATAGCTTGCACAAAGGACCAAACATACCAGCACAAGACATGTCAGAATAAAATAAAGAGGAAATAACCTAAGCAAAATTATGTCACAAAAAAATACCTGACTCTCGGGACGTAGAGAGGCAGCAGTCGCCTCCCTCGCCTGAAGATCCTTGACAACCCGGCGTTGAAATATCACATAATGTTAATAAGCTACTAAGAAAAGCGAAACAGTAACACCCTACAAACTGCAATGATACACACAAGATAAAAGATTGAATGCAACTTACTCAATGATCTAGCTTAGCCCGAAGCTGAGCCATTACTAGATCCTCCCGACTGGAGGAAGCAACTAAAGATGGATCAAACGTCGGGACGGAACCTCTAGCAGCGAGTTCGACTCTCTACGAATAACAATGAACACATAAGTCGACAAGTTCACAATCTTAACAATGCTAGATTATATTTATAAAGACACTTACCAATCGATCAATCTCAGATCTTAGGCTGACCTCCACCACTCACCCGGCCTGCTATTGACCGTTTAACAAATTGATCATCGCCGCCTGACGAGCAACCTCACCCTCTCTCTGAGACTATCCAAAACCAAATAAAGCGAGATACCATAACCATATCAGAACAACGAGAAGATTGAGTCCACATAATATGAAAAAAAAATGAATTAATGCACTAGGAGCCGTCGAGTCTCCGCTAAGCGAATCCCCAACTCGTCCTCCACTGCACTAGCCTGAGCAACCGAGGAGGCTAAGGAGTGCAGCATCTCTTCATCCAGACGAGGAGCACACGCCATCCGCTCCATCGCCCTGTGGAGAGCGTGTAATGCCCCTCGCACGCTCGCGGTGACATGGCCCTGCTCCAGCGCAGCCAACCTCTCCCTCAAGGCCGACGCCGACTCCGGCCCTCTAATCATGAAAGAGCCACTCCCATGGTAGGGACATGTGAAGAGGCGCCCGCCACCCAATGCATTAAACCAACGCACATACTCCCGGGTGTTCGCCTCGTCACGCGCCCCTGTAACTCTGGTCCCCCCATCTCTAAAATTCGCTATCTGAAGAGCCATCTGTGCCTCAAATTTTTGGCCATGAGAGTCGGTCATCCTCTTCGTCACTCTGTGGCGAATCTCTGGAGGGACTCCTTGAATGATCCCCAACTGCCATACTACTCGAGAGGTGTGGATCCTCTCCAACCTCTCAAAACAATGGACCCATATGTCCACATCAAAGAAGGTCCGGCCAGACAGAATCTCTGGCACGCCCGCATCCTCCTCATTCTCATAAGGCCTCCAAATCACCTACAATCAAGCAAACGAATCGATCCTTCAATGAAGACTCAGATACTAAAGACTGAAACAAAAAAAAAACATACGCATGACGATTTATACCTGCCCCGCATGCATGCCCTCAAAGAGGCCGCGCACAGTCTGAAGATCTGAAGACCAACGACGACCCCTCAATGACTCCTTCCACACGTGCATCCACGGAAATGTGAATGTCACCTCCAGTGGAACTCTCGAACGAAGGAAAGTGAAATGATCATACGCCCAAAACTGAAAAGGAAAAAATAACAACAACAAGGACACACAAAGAAGAGACACTAAGAAGATATTACTATTAAATGACCAACAATTAACCAAACTAAGGACATTATTATGCCAATTAACTAAAACTCACCTGGATGAAAGGAAGGAAACCTTCGATCGACGCGACACCTTGTCCTCGACGGTAAAGCTGCTCATAGAGATGCGCCAATGCGGCCGCACCCCACGCGTAGGAAGGGACTCGATCCAAATCCCCGAGCACCATCAAAAATAGCCCGGTGACGCATCCCCGAGTTGAAAAAGAGAAATGTACATCACCAAGGAAGTGCATCAAGAATGCTCGAAGCACCCTATCTGCAGTCAATCCCGGCTCCACCTTAGGCTCCCGACTTGCCACTACCGTACAATGCGCCTCATAGGTCACCTTCGCCTCCGAATGGCGCCTCGAGGGGACGAAGCCACTCACAAACGTATCAAAAAATTAAGTGACTCGAACTACACCCGACCCCGAGCTGCTCGACCTATACAAAATGCCTAAAATCTCCTCACACACCTCTAAATAATGACCCGCCATCCACCCTGTGATCGGCTTCCCCTCAAAACAAAGATCGATGATGCAGACCCAATCCTCTGGAGTCGATAACATCATGCCAACTAGAAAGAGAAGAGCCTGATGCTCCTCCCTCCACCTCTCTAGAATCGCCGCGATAAGGCTACGATCGACCTGAAAGGGCTCCAACTCCAGGATCGGTCCAAAACGGAAAGACACTAGTAGTGCCCGCTGAAACTTCGACAGGGCACAATACCAAGTATGAGACTCAGCCCATGCCGAGCTAATAGCCAACTGTGGGGGCTCATATCGAATGAAACACAAATAATAACAGTAAGACTAACACATACTTATGACGAAAGACAAACGATTTTAAAACTAAAGGTAAATCAAACATGCCCCAAACACAAACCCAATAAACAATAAACATGCAAGACATGATAAGAACAATTGAATACAAACATGACCTATTTCTAGATGCCATCATGATGCATGAATGAGCACACAATCAATCACTAATGTAGGTTTGACATAAATTAGAAGGGTTCCAAATCCTAATAAGCCTATGTCATAACCTAAGTCACTAAAGAAATAGAAAAACTCTTGCTCGTGAATGCTTACCCAGTCTCGAGCGAAGAAATCCTCCAGCGGGAAGTGCCTGCGATCCTGGAGCTCCACAGCCTCACCCTGGTGCTCTGCAGCTGCACCCTCAGCTCTCTCACCCTCGGGTATCTCACCTTCAACTCTCTCACCCTCACCCTAAGCAACCCCCCTGCTCAATCTTGAGCACCTCCTCCCTAGCCCCCAACTGGTCAAACTCCAAGACCTCCTCTCTAACCATCCCCCCAACGTCCACCTCCCCGACAGCGTCGGTTTGAGCCTAAGAAATCTCACCTGTCTCCACTCCTAACAACCTCTTTAACTTAGAAACGGTAAGGTCGTGCCTATCACCATCCTCAGACTCCATCCTAGAACGAAGAGCTTGAAAAATTAAAGAAAACGGAGGAAGCGGTGCCTGAAATGGACGTCCGAATCACGAAATATCGCGAAAACATAAAAACTAGAGCACACAGGAACAAGGAAATAGAGAATCGAAGACTAACACGGATTGCGCGACAAAAATGAAAAAATTTAAACTATTTATAGCGAACAGCTGAATCACGCGCTTAAATTTTGGCACACAAATGAATCACACACCACTCAGAATGCGCTTAATTAGGATTAAGCGCCTGGCACCGAGCGCCTAAACCGAACATCGCCCGCCCAAACTAACCCGACCATCTGATTGCACGCGTCCATCCGAGCGCGTAATCATTTCAAGCGTCAACACATTGGCGTGCGAATGCCAATAGCCGTCCATACAACAACCCCACCGCCCTAATACATGTTTAAACCTATCAATGACGAGCGGCGGCTTAATTGTCCTGCATGTTTGCTCTCAAGTGCGTAATTAATTTATGCGCCCTGATTGAAGCACTCAATTCTCCATATACACAAAACAAAAATTCCCAAAACAGCATGCTTACAGCCTAATTTGGTTGATTTTTGACACTAATTATTAGCCAAACCCAAAACACTCCAGATCTAAAGAAAAATATACCCTAATAATCAAAAGAAAATGCACCAAACCAAAAAGAAGCCCCAACATCACCTATACGCTTCAACTAATACCAAACCCCCCCCCCCCTCCCAAAAAAAAAGAAGAAGTAAACGCCCCCCATCATCCATTCATTTGAAGTAAAACTAAATAAAAAAAACTTGCCCCAACTAAGGCGAAATTAAACAAGAAAAATATCCCCATCATTCATATACCCCAACTAAGCCCAAACTACGTCAAAATAAAAAAAGACGCTCCTAACATGCCCCAATACGAAATAAATAAATTAAACAAGTAAACCTCGCACCCAAAACACATCAAATAGGCTACAAAATAAACTAAACTTGAATTTACAAACAAAATTAAAATAAAAGTCACTTCATAAATAGATAAAAATAGTTACAAAATACACCGAGGGCATACCCTTTGAATATACAACTTGAAATAAGAAATTTAAAACTAGCCTGTCAGGCAATGCCCGAATTCGAATTTATTCGAGAAACTAGAAATCTCGGAGAAGCCTGGAGAAGGGAAGCGCCCTGAACGAATTCTAACTGTAATAATCTCTTCCCCTTGCCCCGAACCGGCAGAAAAGAAAGAGTGGCTCACGGAAAGCCACCCAGGACTTGCGGGACCCGCCCTTAGAAGCTCACCTTGAAAACCATAACATGGAAGAACAACTAATACGGGATCTGCAGAGCCTACCGAGGAAAGATAGGCATCGGTCACGAGAACTTTGACCCTGCCTTATCCTTGGATTTCCTTTCTACCAACTTTTTCTCCTCCATCTCTTCCCTTAGCATGGCAGCAATTCGACCGCTACCCTACATTCCTAATCTCGTCCATTCTCGGTAATTCACGTAATAAATACAACTCTTCGAGTTCAACACCCGGAATACAAAAGAGAAAGGAAGAAAGGACATTAATGAACAAGGAAGTGTCAAAACAAAAATGCCCCAAAACTCTTAATCCCAAACTTGAAATAAGATTCAAAACAATAAGAATTCAAAACTTTTAACTCACGCATTTATAAACTATACCTTTTGAATTACCAAATGACAAGTGGCACACCTTTAAATCATTCTAATCTAATTAAATATAAACCAAACACATACCCTTTTTGAAAGACCACAATCCATGACAAACCTAGATGAATCAATAATCACACAACACTTAACCCCCTAAGAAACATCAATCCCCCAAGCCTGGATAAACCAATAAGAATTGAACATTTAACTCCCATCTTGAACCTTTGGAGACTCACACCTTTTAAGCCTCATGTTGAATCAAACAAAAGACCAAAACTCAATTTAAATCAAACCTTAAACCAGACAAAACTTTAAACAAAAAAAAAACCTCTAAAGTGAAACCCTAACGTGTTTAGAAAAAAATGCCCCCAACAAACCAAATAGAACCGAGTAAACCCTCTAAAGCAAACTCAATAAAGCAAATTAACCATGGGATAAGCCCTGAGTAAATTTGGAATGAATCCTAAAACTCTAAATTAAATCCTAAAATAAATCAAACAAATCAGATAAATCTAATTAATCCGCTAATAAATTTGAACTAATAAGCAAGCACAAAAAAAAAAAGCCCCTTTATTCATAATTCAAAAGTTTTACAAATATCACTGGAGGCATACCTCCTGAATTTACAACCCAAAACGAACACCTAAAACTTTAACCTACAACCCAAAACAAAGACTGGGTTCAAAACTGAGACAAAGCGAAGAGTAGATTCAACCTGGAGCGTCCATTCGAAGACTTCAGGGAGCATTGATTGGGAAACACATCCCCCCACTTTTTACTCTTGCTCTTCCGCCATCTTCACCTCTTCCACCGCCGCCTCCTCAAAACTGCCTTCACCACTCCCTAAAAAGGATCAATGTGAAGACTAGCGCTCTCATTTTCAATGCCACCCATTCCCAGAATAACACCGTCTTCGAGCATCACCTCAGGATAGAGATCACGCAAAATAACAAATATAGGAAGAAACGGCATCCCAATCGGACGGTTAGATCACTCAATATCACTAAAACACGAATTTTAGAACACAAGATATCCAGAAAAAAGTTAAAACTCAAGACTAAACCAGAGAATGAAAAATCAAATGAAAGTTCTCTCGCTTATATAGAGTACTGACTTAATCAAGCGCTCGAACACGTGCGCTTAATTAAATCACGCGTCGCAAAAGCTGCGCATAATTCAAATCGCGTGCCTTAACCAAAGCGCGCAAATAAACCATCACCCCGCTCCAACGGTGCGACACTCTGGTCACGCGTAGGATATAGGCCGCGCAACCCGATCAAACGACCGACTCACATCGCGCAATATGAAAAGTCACCCGTACACTGACCTGGTGACGCTCCGATCACGCACCATGATTATAACACATAATACAATCACACGCATATTCCTACACGCGTAAACGCCCCCTCAAACAGGTGATCGCACACCTGAAAATAGGCGCGCAATTATATTGAGCAACCTAAAATAGGCGCGCAATACCCGACTCTAGACGAAGTTTACACCCCCAAGACCTTATTGCCCCATCGCGGTCAAAATTATTTTGTCCCATCGCGTAGCCTCACAGGCTGCCCTGCCGAAAAAAAAAACCACTCACCCGTCCCATCGCTTACCCTTGCACGAAAAGAAAAGACCTACAACACCCATCCCCATCGTCATAACGTGTACACACGTAATATCATTTCAATATCTAATACTATCATGATAAATTAACTATACCCTTGTGACCCATCGCGAAAAGCCAAAAGTAAACCGCCCAAAGACGAAGCCAATCTCGACACAACCACAACGTGATTTCTTTTATAACCCAAGATCTGCCAAAAAAAGGCACCGGCATCTCATCGCGCAAACATGTCACTGCTAGCTATGCTCAGTTGACATCCCGTCGCAAGCATCATTACCTGAAAAAAGAAAAAAGAAAAGCTCCAACAATGCCTTACGATAAAAAGATGGAAAGACTGATCTTGTCCCGTCGCTAAACTAAAGGGCTCTCTCTCTCTCTCTCGCTCTTTCTCTCCCGAATTGATCCCCAGATCCCATCGTGACATCATTTCTCCCAAGACATCACATCACAATCGCTAAGCCTTACTACAACAGACCCGAAGAGAGAAGAAATCTCTGAAGTCCCATCGCGACACTACGGCGCCACCAAACTGTACAAACTATGCACAACCCAGGTAAGTAGCACCCCCTGGTAAGTACTACCCACTTTCTTTTGTTTTACTCAATATTCCTCGTATATATATAGTTAGCTATGACTAAGTCAAATATTTTTAAAACCCGTCTCTCTGAGCTCGCGAATCGCTGTAGTCCTCCCATAAGAGACAATTATCAGTATTCGTCGAGAAGGTTAGACAGAGTATGCGGCATGTCAAGTGTCATCTTGACAACCATAATAACGGTCGGGCCCACAAATCCCGTACCGGTGGATCTGCTTAGCGACGTCTCGAAAGCCATATTTTCCATCGTTTTACCACCGAATTGATCTTAAGTTAAAAACCTTAAAATTTTAAAATCTCAAAACCTTTTTATTTAAAAAAAAAACCTTTATTCTACAAAGCAAAACCCCCTTACTCAAAAAAAAGAAAAAAATAATGAAAAAAATAATAATAATAACAAAAAAAGAGAAGAAAGCAATAAGATAAATAGACCCAACTCACATTTCTTTAAATATAAAAAAAAAACCCAATTAAGAACTCCATCACCCGCACACAATAAATTATACTTAAACCTGGCCTTTAACCCCTAAAACCTCTGAACTTGCAATCAAGCGTATATCCCACTGCACAGAATTGGATCAAACGTATATTCCACTGTGCAAAATCATTTGTTCAGACACACCACGCCTAAAACCTCTGAACTTGCAATCAAGCGCATATCCCACTGTGCAGAATTGGATCAAGCGCATATCCCACTGTGTAGAATTGGATCAAGTGCATACTCAACTGTACAAAATCATTAGTTCAGACATGTTAGCATTAGAATTTCCAATTTACCGACCCTTGAACTCCAAATGAATCAAGCGCATACGCCACTGCGCAGAATTTAATTGAGCACACTTCACAAGATCTCTTAATTACCAACCCAAACCGGCCATTCCCTTGGGAAACTGAACATTAACTATATTTAATCTAAGAAGTTACAAATGCCTATTAGAAAAGGAACGCCTGACACGCATTAGTGTAAGCAATGACGCGCCCGGTTTGACATGACTTGCAAAAGCCTTCGATATTTCATAATATTTCATCTTTTTATTATCGGCCCCTGGATCTTATTTTAGACATTTGATTGACGCTCCAATACCTCGATTGCATTAAATCCCTCTGTTAGCTCGCGCCATGCAATGGGATGCGCCATGCACCCACAGATCAGGAATGTGCCCTTCGACAGCTACCATTGACCCTTCAAATGCTCCATTTTAGCTTGCGCTGATAGATAAGAAAGCCAAATATGTCATGTCAGCATCACTAATTCACATTTATGATTCCTCAAGAGAAACGAGAAGACACCTCGAATGAGGGGTGTCTACTTCTTCGATAGGTTTCTACTTCACAAGAGCGCGCCGAAGAGGGGCATCTGTAGACACCCCCATTTCGCCTTCTCGGAATATACATATTTTGTTCGATCAACCTTTGACCTTATAACCCTAGTATAGGGACCATGCACTAAATAATAGTACATGCTTGAACACAGGCTAAAACAATCGCTCTGTGGCTCAGATCCCGATATAGGGAGACTATATACTGAAATAATAGTATATAGTCGGAATGCAGACTGAAACAATAGTCTTGCATTTCAATCTAGAGACCAAACTCGGACAACCCTGAATTAAGTGCTTGAAACCACATGTGTAATTCGATTGCACGCTAGACCACAAACGCGCAATCAGTCCCCCTTTTAGACCAAACTTCCTTTTCCAAACCTATTCGAGACTCGATCACGCACCTGAAACTAGACGCGTGATCGGATTGAGTGTTATACCACCAGCGCGCAATTAGCCTACACCTGGCCTAGCCTCACTGTCCTTGATCCCTAAGTTTCCTTGATTGAGCGCTTCTGAAGAATCGCTTAATCAGATTGAGCGCCATAAAACAAGCGCACAATTAGTTCTAACCTTATTAGGATGGGAAACTCGTTGAGCAAGTCAGCCGATCGCTCACTGAGTCGGTGACCGACTCAAAGCGATTAAGCGTCAGAAAACTGGCACGCAATTCGATTAAATGCCTAAAATATGGCGCGTAATAGAAGGAAAACCTCTAAAAGTTTTTTTATTTTCGGAGGGAGGGGAGGCTGTTAATTTTCGAGAGAGAACGGGTTTTTTTTAGGATTCCGAAACCAGAAAACTCCGAAAACAAATCCATAGAGCAATCTAGTCATGATTTCGAGATTCAAGCACCGAATCTTCGAGATTTCTCTCCACAGCCCCGGTCCTAGGTAAAAAACCCTAGTTTTATACTTAGGATATTTCTCTTAATTTCAATTATAGTTTTTAATCTTTAGTCTGAGACGGTAACATCCTTTTCAGACCACAAATTTTTATATCTGGTTTTAATTCTCCCGAATTCAGAACCAGTCCTTAATCTATCGGTCTTATTTATCGAACCTAGGCCCTTAATTTCATTCTAAAGTCTTAATTTACAGTCCTATCATTAATTTCTGATTCTAATTCTCTGAATTCAGAATCAGTCTTAATCATACGACCTGATTTTTTGATTTCGGACCCGATTTCAGTCCTAAAATTTAGATTTTAATTTCAATTCTCTATTTTAATATCTCTAAAAAATCTAAAATATTACTTTTAGTTTTTATAATTCCAGTTTATAATTTAATTCATTATCATCATTCCGAAATCAACTCTGAAAAGCCTAAAATACTATTTTACGATCTAAAAATTCAATTTTTCTTTAATCTCAGCCACTTGATTTGCCCAAGGGAGCTTACGGAGGGTACTCATGAACGAGGCCAATCCTCCTTAGCATAGTGGGCCCAAACCCCTTTTTTTTCTAAAATTTTTAGGATTAATTAATTACTTTAATTAGTTTTATTTCGATATAATTGATTAATTGCATTGATTAGGCTTTAATATAATTATTTAATTACTCTAATCAGATTTTTCAGTTTAGTTATTCAATTGCTTTGATTAGAATTTTAGAAAATTTAATTCATTCATGATTAATTAGACTTTGCCATGATTAATTCATTGATCATTATGATTCCAGAAAAATCAGTTCTTTTATTTCAATTGATATTTTAGTAAAAATTAAATTCATTGCTTTAATTAGAATTCTAGCCAAAGTCAGTCTTTTTATTACAATTAGAATTATAGTAGAATCCTTATAATTGCCTTACTTAGATTTTCAGTAGAATTAGTTTACTCGCTTCAATTAGAATTGCAATACAATTAGCATACTTGCTTTAATTAGAATCGCAACACAATTAGTATACTTGCCTTGCTTAGAATCCCAGTATAATGAGCATGCTGGATTTAATTAGAGTTCTATTAGAATTAATACATTTGCACTCCTAGTACCAGTAGGAGACTGAAATTAATCGGACTTCTAGTAGCATCAGGACACTAAATTAATTAGAATTCAAATAAGATTAGGGAACTAAGGTAATTAGACCCCTCATAGAATTATAACATTAAAATAGTTCCACTCACTCTGACAAACTCACAGCTAAACTCACAATAGAGCCAGGGAAGTCTAAACTGATCAGAATTATAACAATAACGGGAAATAAAAAGAGATTAAACTATCTAAAATATAAGAAAAAGACACTGCTACTGACTTTCGTAGGCGGATGATTCAGTATAGAAATAACCCATACCCGCTCTCAAGCGTGATCATTGACGTGTTGCAGCGTCAATAAATATCTGCAGCTGGCGATCACAACAAACTAGGAACCTCCCTAGAAAACCCTTTATTTTTAACATTCCAAACGCCGCATCGCAAGAGTCCACTTGGACAGAATTAGAAGCTATTGATTCAACGAGAACCGAGAGGAACCCATAAAAAGCGCACACCAACAGAGATGCCTCGACCACTTGTGACTACAAGCAATTCGAGATTGAGGGCTTGTTGTGTCATCACATCTTTTATCTTTACTTCAAGGAAGAGGTACACCAAATTTTATCTAAGTACATTCTACCTCGATGAACGAAAGATGCTAGATGCAATACTATATGTTTGAGGGTTGGTGAGAAAGTGGATTCTAATTTTGTATCTACGATGAAAATATGGAAGTGAGAGAAGCCGGACTGAAGTTGATTCAGTTGGGGATAGAATTGAATCGTTTAGTGGATTATATGTTAAAAGGGATGATGAAACTATTAGAAGGCATAGATGCCATTAGAGGGGAAGAGGATAATGAACGACACACTAGCATCGCGGCTTCTCTGGGCGGCTCTTCCCAGGCTAGCCAAGGAATTTCATTATAAGAGTATGAAAATATTATAGTGTGTAATCTCGTACGATGTGTCACCAAAGGTAGGCGAAATAACAATGACAGAATGAAGTCTGAAATATAGGTTAGTATTAAACAATCAAATAAGTAGAGAAGGAAGTGTAAGGGATGTGGTGAATTGGGGCATAAAATCACAACCTGCCCATCAAAGAGGATTAGGATGATGGCGGGTAGCGTTGGACAGAGCCAAATAGAACAGGGGACAATGGAAAGTGTGGTATCACAGAGTCACAGTGAATCAATTTTATGAACATGTGCTTCTCAATATGACCCATCCATGCTTCGTATGAGAAGCGTGGATGCCTCATATATGGAGCGCCATTACGTCACATGTGAAGCGTGGACGCCTCTTACATGTAGCGACGATGTGTCGTATTGGCGTTGGCGCTTCATCCAATGTGTTGGAGCTATATTTTGAATCATGTGGATTGAAAATAGTAATTATTTCATCTGTTGAATTTGTATTCTTTAGAAGAGTTCATTCCCAAATTGAAGGGTTGATTCAGTTTCTTATGCACATATGTCACAGTTATATTTTATTCAGACCAAATTACTAAAGCGACGACGCTTCATTTACAAAGAAACGACGCTTCATTCACTGAAGTGACAATGTTTATGTCACGTAGCGTTAGTGCCCATGGCGCTTTGTGATCAAAGCGTTGGCCGTTCTTTGTAGACACGCTGATGCTTTTCGTAGCCTGTGCATGTATCAGACTAGAGTTGTATTTCGAATCATGTGGATTTACTATGGTAATTCTTTTATGTGTTAAATTTATATTTTTTTGATGCATATACTATATTTGAAGGGTTGATTCACTTAACACATGGGCATTTGTCATAGTTATATGTAATTCAGAAGTCAGAACAAATTACTGAAGCGATAACACTTCATACAAGCGAAATATTGTAAGCGACGACTCTTCATGTTTGAAGCGAGGGCGCTTAATTATGGAAGCGTCGATGCCTCGTTCATGAAGCACATACACTTTTTGAATGGATCATGTGCGCATTTATCAATACTATTTATCAAACTAAAAGAATTTATTTGTTAAGTAAAACTATTTCTTTACATTGTCGATAAAATAAAATCCACAAAAGATATGCTGAGCCGGTGGTGGAGGCGAAGTGGAGGAGGTAGAGGTGGAAATGGTGGCGAAAATGGAGGTAGAGGTATAGGCGGATGTGGAGGAGATGAAGTTTGTTATGTTGACGGTGGTGGAAGAGGAAGTGGAGTTGGAGATGGCGGCGATGGTTGTGGCTGGGGTGGAAGTGGAAGAAGTGGAGGCGGAAGAAGAAGCACCGGCTCTGGAGCCGGTAGGAGAAGGGGCTTTGGGTCTCCCACCATCGCCAGCATAACGACAAGGTTATCATCGTTCGGAATGACGATAACTTTGTCGGGGGGAGGGAGAACTACATGCTCATTGTTGCCTTCCTCCGGAATGATAATAACTTTGTCGGGGACGACAACTAGCTCATTGTCGTTAGGGATGTCGATGATCGAACCATTGTATGAACTGATAAGACGCTGACGCGCGAGCCGTTAAATCTTCCTCAAACTGTTGCGACACATTTTGGTACGGGCTGAGACAGATGAAATGCTAATATAAGGAGATACACAAGATGAAAAAAATTGAGCGCCATGACGTCCTTTAAATAGCAACTTGTCATGCAACCTCATTAAATAAATTGTTATAGTCATTATTGTGCACTGCCGCCACAAAGAGATTTTGAAAATTCTTTACGCTTGATATTTATTACATCACCCGTGCGTATTCTACAACGTTATCTCGAATTACGATAAGAAGTGTGTCGCTGTTTGATGCTCCCTATGTTGCTTATTGTTATAAGCGTCAACGCTTCAGTTCGACGCACCATCGCGTCTCTTTCGAAGCGATAATGCTTATATTCAGGGCGATGTCGCTTCTTGATAGAAGTGGAGTTAATTAATTATGAAGTTCGGGGAGTTTGAAATTATGGAGTGGGTTGTCTTTTCGCGCAGTCATTTCCAATAGTATTGTAGCAACAACTATTTAATGTTCCCCATGTTGTTTATTGTTAGAAGGATCAATGCTTTAGTTCGACTCATCATCGCGTCTTATTCAAAGCGATAACACTTATATTCAGGGCGATGTCACTTCTTTATAGAAGAGGCGTTTCCTTAATTACGAAGTTCGAGGAGTTTGAAATTATGGAGTGGGTTGTCTTTTCACACAGTCTTTTCTAACAATATTGTAGCAGCGGTTTTTCGTATTCCATCATCGTAGGCTATTATTGGTTTTTTAAAAAGGTGATTTTACCTTCCGTCCATTTAATCTTTACTGCATATCTTTCTTTTACCTTCCATCTCCAAAACTCCGTCACTATGGCGGAAGAACCCAACAAGTCCGAGATTAGTAAAACCCTTGATCGTCTTATTGAAAGGGAGAAGGCCAAGATTTTTGCGCTTTTAGCCAAGGAGAGGCTCATGCACCAACTACGACGCATTCGAGACGTTGAGTTGTCTACCATAACCCCCCCTCGCCCTACACCCGCTCCTAACCCTCCACCCTCTTCCCCATCTTCACCTATTCCTACCCTCCCGAGCCTCAGTTCCTCTATGAAGACGGTAGTTGAGGACATCCTGGAGTCGGGAGAAAGAGCTCTTTTTAGCAGGATAAATTTTGAAGGACCCTGAGACCAGACTGCTATGCAAATCTTAATAGCGTCTCAGGCGGCTGTGTTGGTGTCTGTCTGTTTGTCTAGATTTTTCCTAGGTTTTCTTTTCTTTCTGGTACAGTATATTTTTGTAATTAGTCTCAGTTTATATGAATACAATCTCTATCGTTTAATTCTATGAACAAGTCTTCCTTTGGTTTGTCTATCATGACTTGTAGAATAAATTTATTGCAGCGGCTGCTTGTTAAAGACGAATTTCCTGAAGTTAGTTAACATTTGAAGCACTAGCGAGTCCAATAAGGAGCACCGATTATCATTAAGGAGTGCTGATGTGTCGTAGTAGACATGACACCGCATCGCAATTAAAGCGTCTGCACTTCGTTTATCATATAGTAACAACAAATCCCGTGATTAAAAGCGTTGTCTCTTCTTACTAGAAGCAAAAACGCTTCGGTTAAGGGCTACGATGTTTGTAGTCCGTCATTAAAAATATAATTGAAGTACTTTTGTCCTCACTAAATGGAAAGCGAAAATAAGAATAACATAAAATATAATTTTTTCCCCAAACAATAAAAGAAATAAATATGTTACATCAAAAATTACATATCTCGAAAAACTAGTTACATCTTAGGAGAGGGTGTAACGGGAGATGGTGAGATCAACGGGGGTGGTGGAGGTGGGGGATGGGGAAGGAGGAGGTGTAGAGGTTGATGCTAGGTCCTTATGCTTGGCCAACAGTCGTCAGAGTTGCTCATGCATACTCGTCTCAAATTAATACGTCGATAGGTTCTAGGGAATTTTCATGAGGCCTTTGAGGTGGGTTATCCATTAGCCGTTCGATTTCTTTCCAATTGAAGGGGTCTTTGTTTGGTTTGTTTGCAATGACTAGTGACTGACTATAAAATGACGAGAGAAAGGAAGCCTTATATAAATGGAACAATAAATTATTACAGCGACTGCTTGTATTTCATCATTAAGGCTATTTAAAATTTTAGGAAAATCGATGAAATCACTAAAGAAAATATACAAACATAACTACAAAATAAACATAGACGATTTTAACATGGAAAACCCCTTCACAGGTAAAAATCACGGGATCTATCTCAGATCCAAGGCAAACAATCCACTATAAAAAATAAATTATTATAATATTTCAAGAATAAAATGTCCTATCACTCTTATTCACTAACAAAGAACGTGTCTCACGATCATCCCTTTCATAATGACATCACCTTCAACCGTCGTCTTTCACGATGATCCACTCGTTTCACACGAGCTAATAATAATTTAGAACCAAACAATATCACTTTGGCAAATGGGATACTTTAAAGAGAATTTTTAACATGAAAAACTTTCCCTCAAAAGCCTTACTTTCCAAATCACAAATATCTTTTTTAAACTATGAGAGCACGGATATCCGTGAGACACTAACTTCTCATAACTGTCGGAATCGTCGAAACACAAACACTCGTGAATCACTCACAGATGTCCGTGAGTCTAGTCACGGACATTCATCGACCCGAACTATGGAAACTACTTGACACTTTGAAGCACTTCTAATTTGATCATGATTATGATAAAATTTCTAACAATCTCCCCCTTTATCATAATCATGATAAAACGTATATTACAAGGACTCAAAAAAAAAAAAACATCAGATTAACTCTCATCTAAGTCCTATACAACAATCTAGTATGCAAAAATATTATAACTCTATTGCTCCCCCTAACTAATTTGTCAAGTAAGATCAGATCAAGTAGGACCATCGAAAAAGAGGTCTAGTTGTAGATGCAACTTCTTTAGAAAGATCATGATACCCCGAGTTGGCCATGACACTCGATTCGTGAGAATCAGACAAAGTGTACTGGCTCTAATATCAATTGAAATTTTGAAAAAATTGATAATATCACTAAAGAAAATATACAAACACAATCACAAAATAAACATATACGATTTTAACGTGGAAAATCCTTTCACGGGTAAAAACCACGGGATCTATCTCAGATCCAAGGTAAACAATCCACTATGAAAAATAACTTATTACAGTGTTTCAAGAATGAAATGCCCTATCACTCTTCTTCACTAATAAAGACCGCGTCTCACGATCATCTCTTTCATAATGCCATCGCCTTCAACCGTCGTCTCTCACGATGGTCCACTCATTTCGCATGAGCCAATAACAATTTAGAACCAAACAATATCACTTTGGCAAATGGGATACTTTAAAGAAAAATTTTAACATGAAAAACTTTTTCCCAAAAACCTTACTTCCTGAATCACAAATATCCTTTTTAAACTATCGGGGCACGGATGTCCGTGACTACGGATGTCCATAACCAATAATGTCCGTGAGACACTAGAATCCCATAACTGTCAGAACCGTCAGAACACGAATATCCGTGAATCACTCACGGATGTCCGTGAGTCCAGTCATGGACGTTCGTCCATCCGAACCATAGAAACTACTTGGCACTTTGGAGCACTTCTAAATTTGATCATAATTATGACAAAATTTCTTACAAACGTCTAGCTCGAAGCATCGTCGCCTTTAGGTCAAAGCGCCAATGCCCCTTACTGAATGCTCTTTCGTGTCTACAAGGAAGCGTCAACACCCCTTCTTGGAGGCACTAGTGCGTCTACTAGGAAGTGTCAATGCTCTATTGGGCTGACATCCTCTTATGTCTTAATTTGAACGTAGGATTGTCATTTCAACTGTTGGGTCCCAGTGTATTATCGCCGAGCTAATGCGCTGCCTGCGATCCCCACAGCAAATAAAAGACCCAGTAAGTATTAATCTCTATTCAATCGCGTCGCTTCTCTTATTCTATATTGATATTCTCACTTTCATATGCGGATAATGTCTCCGTACTTTAGGGTCATGGACAAGTGGGAGGACATGCAACCTTGATAGAATAAGAAGACTTTTCGGACGTCTGTTGTTGCATTGAAATGCATGAGAATGAATTTTAAAGAATTTGAGAAGAGTAATAAAGAGAATGCAACTTACATGCCACCCGACATTGCGGGATTGAGTAAGTCTTATGCTGAATATTTTGAAGGGCATAATGGCATGAAGCCGATGCAGCATTTCCTCATAAATAAAAATCGGGCCTTGTCTACGATGGACTGTGAAATTCTTTTTATTCTGATTCACATCAACAAGCCACTCCATTGAGCGCTTGCCATGGCCATCCCCTCAATTAGTAATATCGTTGTCTTAGACCCATGCCCAGATCATCCTCCGAAAACTAAATTTTGCGAGGAGATAAGGACCTGGTAAGTTTGACTACCGTCAATAGAAGCATTTGAAGCGCTTGTGCCTCTGAATCGAACAGTTCATGCTTCTAATTTGAAGTGACAATGCTTTGACCTTGGGGTGTCAGCGCTTCCAACGCTTTCATATAGTTGCGTCAACGCCCCCTTCTATTTTCTAAACGTATGTGCTATACATTCACATTTTCTTTTTTATTGAAAGACGCATTACCTTTCAATCGTGTTTTATATGAATGATGCTTCCTCATTAATTTTTTAGAAATATCCTTGGGATTGTGAGGGTGTCCCAATGCCACGCCAACTAAATGGTTTTGACTGTGGGATTTTCGTGATGAAATATGTTAATTATTTCAGTAAGAACCTCCAGCCAAACTTTACGCAGGAAGACATCATTACTTTCAGGGCCGAGATTGGACACGCCATTGCTACGCACTAGGAAGAGAATTGGGATGCCAGTGACGATGTTGAATCTCTTTTTAAAATTTTTTGTTATACATAAATAAATATACTTTGACATTCATTGATATACATAGCATGTACTGGATTCATACAATGTATACAAGATTTACAGAGGATACATACAATGTAAACTGATGGTAGTGCACGAGATTTTTTCAATATATATACACGAGATTTTTTCACAGAATGTGTTGTTAAACTACAATATTTCGATGCGATGATGCTTTTATCTTGACGCGTCAATGACGACATGCCAGCCCCCCTTGTTGGTGCACTAATAATAAGCCCTAACGTGGGCTTGCTCATAAGTTGTAACTAGTTTTTTGAGATATTTAATTTTTGATGTAATATATTTATTTATTTTATTATTTGGTGCACTAATAATAAGCGACATGCGCCCTGCCATGAAGCGGCGATAGCGCATCGAACTAAAGCGTTACCGCTTCTAACAATAATCGACGAGAAAAGCTGAGATTGTATTCATATAAACGAGAAAAGTTGTGCGATGTACATATAAACTGAGACTAATTATAAAAATACATTGTACAAGAAAGAAAAAAAAATCTAAGAAAAATTTAGACATACAGACGGACACTGCCGCCTGAGACGCCATCAAGATTTGCATAGAAGTCTGGTCTCAAGGTCTTTGAAATTTATCCCGCGAAAAAGAACGCCCCCTCCCGTCTTCATAGGAGATTAAAATTATGATATCCTCAACACTTCATAATTTTAATCTCCTTTAAATTCGTAATTAATGAAATGTCGCTTCTATCAAGAAGCGACATCACCCTGAATAGAAGCGTTGTCGCTTCGAATAGAAGCGTTGATGCTTCGATGACATCATTCTATTTCAAAGCACTGACACTTTTATCTCGAAGCGTTGAGGCTTTTTACTTAGATGTGCTGACACTTTTATAATGAAGCACTGACGCTTTCACCTCGACGCGCCAGTGCTCCTTATTGGACTCGCTAGCTCGTCTACAAGGACGCGTTAGTGCTCCTCATTGGTCTCACTGATGCTTCTTATGTAAACTGACTTTAGGCAATTGTTATTGTAACTCCTTATAATTCTTCTTTAATGATAGCCAACACTCCTTATTTGTATCAATGTATATTTCCTCGTGAAAGACTAATAGTGTTAGAAATTTTGTCATAATTATTATCAAATTTAGAAGTTCTCTAAAGTGCCAAGTAGTTTCCGTGGTTCGGATGGACGGACGTCCATGACTGGACTCACGGACATCCGTGAGTGATTCACGGACGTCCATGACTGGACTCACGGACATCCGTGAGTGATTCACGGACGTCTGTGTTCTGACAGTTCCGACAATTATGGGAAGTTAGTGTCTCACAAACATCCGTGCCCCTATAGTTTAAAAAGGATATTTATGATTCGAGAAGTAAAACTTTTGGGAGAAAGTTCTTCATGTTAAAAATTCTCTTTAAAGTACCCCATTTTTCAAAGTGATATTATTTGGTTCTAAATTATTATTGGCTTGGTGAACGAGTGGACTATCGTGAGAGACGACGGTTGAAAGTGATGTCATTATGAAATGGATGATCATGAGATGCGGTCTTTGTTAGTGGAGAAGAGTGATAGGGCATTTTATTCTTGAAACACTGTAATAATTTATTTTTCATAGTGGATTGTTTGTCTTAGATCTGAGATAGATCCCGTGATTTTTACCTATGAAAGGATTTTTCACATTAAAGTCGTCTATGTTTATTTTGTGACTGTGTTTGTATATTTTCTTTAGTGATATCATCGATTTTCCTGTAATTTCAATTGGTATCAGAATCAGTATACTTTATTTGATTCTCACGAATTGAGTGTCATACCCAACTCGGGATATCATCATCTTTCTAGAGAAGTTGCATCTACAACTAGACCTCTTTTTCGATGGTCCTACTCGATCTGATCTTACTTGACAAATTAGTTAAGTGGAGCAATAGAGTTATAATTTTTTTGCATACTAGATTGTTGTATAAGACTCAGATGAGAGTTAACCTGATATTTTTTTTTTTATTCCTTGTAGTCTAGGTTTTATCATGATTATGACAAAGGGAGAGATTGTTAGAAATTTTGTCATAATCATGATCAAATTTAGAAGTGCTCCAAAGTGCTAAGTAGTTTCTGTGGTTCGGATGGACGGATGTCCGTGACTGTACTAATAGACATCTGTGGTCACGGACATCTGTGAGTTATTCATGGACATCTGGGTTTCGACGATTCCGACTGTTATGGGAAGTTAGTGTCTCATGAACATTCGTGCGCCGAATAGTGTAAAAAGGATATTTGTGATTCGAGAAGTAAGGCTTTTGGAGGAAAGTTCTTCATTGTTAAAAATTCTCTTTGAAGTACCTCATTTGCCAAAGTGATATTGTTTGGTTCTAAATTATTATTGGCTCATGTGAAACAAGTGAACCATCATGAGAAACGACGGTTGAAGGCGATGTCATTATGAAAGGGATTATCATGAGACGCATTCTTTGTTAGTGAAGAAGAGTGATAGGACATTTTATTCTTGAAATATTGTAATAATTTATTTTTCATAGTGGATTGTTTGCCTTGGATATGAGATAGATCCCGTGTTTTTTACCTGTGAAAGGGTTTTCCACATTAAAATCGTCTGTGTTTATTTTATGGTTGTGTTTGTTTATTTTCTTTAGTGATATCATCGATTTCCACGAAATTTCAATGTTAAAAGTTTATAACAATAAATTATAAGGATGGGATATACTTACTCATTCCCACTGCTGAGCTTTTCCCAAATAACATTCATATAGGCCTGAGCTGATGCGAGTTGACACCCCCTATTTTGGCCTTCTTTTTGCGAGGCTGGGAGACCAACTCTCCCTTTCTTTTAGGGAAAGCTTGTGAGGGAGGAATCGCAGTGCCTTTACCCCGGTTCCTCTCACTTCTCCTGAAGATGGCTAGGCCTCATTCGTCGTCCTCTTCTTCTTGTTGCACCGAAGACCTATCATCAGTGCATGATTGCGTAAGGGGCATCTCAGGACCAGAGTCAAGAGATGCAGTAGGCGGTGGTGGTGGTGGAGCCAGAGGTTGTGGTTGGGGTTTGGACTATGTAGGAGGTTGGGTTTTGGACTTAGCTGGAGGTTGAACTTTTGATTGGATAAGAGGTTTGGGATGGGCTTCGGGTTTGGAGGGAGTAAGAGGATAGGGTTTGGCTGGGGTTGGGGTTGGGAGTCGGGTTGTGGTTGTAGTTGTGGTTGAGGTTGGGACTCAGCTTGTGGTTGGGGCTAGGACAGGGGTTGGGGTTGGGGTTGAAACTCGGGTTGTGGTTGGGGCAACAATGGGAGTTGGGGTTGTATTGTGGTTGGGACTGAGGTTGCTACTGGGTCCAAGGAAGACCTTTTTCCATTGGGTGACAACTATCAGATGTTCCCCAACGAGACCCAACAGACTTCCCGCTACACTACGGGCCTGCAATATCAGAAGAGGACGAGTTAACTCAATAATTCTCATGGAAGCGCTAGTGATTCATAATGAAAGAGTCGGCATTTCATATGTGATGCGTCTGTGCTCAGCGTCGACGCGTCATATATGAAGCCACGATGCTTCATAGTCGAAGCATCAACACTTTATTTAAATGTAGGCTTTATATATATTGAAATATCAGCCGCTTTGACCCATGCATTTCGGCCTGGGACCCACCAGATATGCGGATATAGAACGGTTGTTAAGTCCCTGATTGAGATGAAAGAGGATATCCATGATTTGGTTCAAAAGCAATCATCTTTGCTTAAGTGAGGTGGGTATGGTAGTGCCCCAGAAAGGGGGAGACATTAGTTCCAGTATCGCCTTAGGCCACCATAGGGATTTATATCTGGTCATGACTCGGCGCAAGCTAACCCACCATAGGGATTCATATCTGGTCATGACTCGGCGCAAGCTAACTTGCGGTTCGAATGTTCCCCTGGGATTAGCCGGATGCTCTAAGACCCCCAGACACGCAAAAAGATCAAATGTTGCTTGAAGCCAAGCAGATGAATGCCACGTGTTACCTAAATACAAGATTGGGTGCCATAGGGAGCAACTGTCGATCCATTGTTGTCTATGAAAAATAGATTCACCATCATCAAATTAACTAAAGGTAAATGATTTTAAAAAAAGGGTTAAGTGTGAGTGTGCATGAGCTGCCAGTTCTAGGGCAGGGGTCTAGGTCCACTTGGGAGCTCCAAACAGTGAATGTCTGAGCCAAAATGGTCCTCAGATCACGTGTCCCCTGGTCAGCCCTTTGACCGCGAATTCCGAAAAATACTTCATTTTCAACTTAGAATTCTGACAAATGCTCTGTTTCTGAACTTAATGAGATGTGAGAATGGTCGCTATAGAGGTATTTGAGGTGACTGTTGGAGAAAAAAAGGGGAGAAAGAAGAAGAAGAAGAATGTGAAGTTGTGATGGTGATGTTGTCAGGGAAATAGCCAGGTAGAGCGTTATGGAGCATGTTACTCAATTCGCTCGCTCACCCGGGGCATCACAGATTGAATACACGAATTGTCGAATTAATCCCTGCAAATTCGATTCATTTAATATTTTAAAAGCGTAAAGAGATTATTTGAATTTCAAATTTTACGTAATTAATAAATAATTTTAAAACTCATCTTATCCCAGTGAATTAGATTCATTTAAAAATAGCAAATTGCTAACCGAATTTCGAATAGTTACTATGGTACGGAAGCTATGGCCCCTTATAACTTTGAAAATTTTATCTAATAGGCTTTTAATACAGCCTTCTTCTATATGCAAGTCCCTTCTTGTTCGAGTGTTTCCTAACTTTTCTCATAAAAGCTCTGATTCTTGACATTTCTTACAAATTCCTAGCCAACTTAGATTTCTAGCTCTTCCCAAGTATGTTCTTTTAGGCCTTGGAAATGTTCTGAGTCCTGACTTTTCCTAGAAACGAAAGATTTCATGTATTCTTTTAATTTTTTCAGAAAAGCACAAAATCGGTTAAGTTTAGGGAAATCGTATGGCCGTAGTGCATCTGATATCGTGTCGTGCATATTATAAGTTAATTTTTTGCCGATGTACGATTCATGAGAGATTGAATACATTTGTCGGTCCAATTATTCAAAATTGATTCCGACAGCTATACTACTCGATCTCCTATTATAATAACATTACAAAGTAGATCGTACAAAGAAGGAAAGCACATACTTCATTACCCACTACATTCACAAGCGAAGTTGCTCGGATATCTTGAGATTTGTGTCATGTGTCGCAACATCTAAATCAGTTATTTCGTGTGCCACATAAACTGTGTTGCATGATACATATGACATATCTACTTTGTTTGTTCTATGTGCCCCCGCAATACACCATCCATGCCATTTAATTTCATGGCTTATAAGAGACTACATTTAGGCTCCATTAATTTTTTATGTGATATTAGAAGTACATCTATTTGAATCCGACACAATGTGCGCCTTCGATCGTAAGCATCCGCAATAATCGGATGCAAATGAGACCTCACTATGCACCATGAGGTTGTTGCACAGCGATCCCTCACTTACAACCTTTAATTAAAACACGCTATTGTTATTTTACTAAAGTGAGCTTCTTACTCTAATTAATGAAAAAGGTCACTTCTAGAATTGAAATCACTGGCTTCTTCTTCTTCCTCCGACTTTTTGGCTTCTTCTTCTTCCTCTGACCAGTGAACCAGAGAGCAGCAAAGCCTCTTTGCTAGAGCGTACGAAATGCGAGCTCCACTACTCCCGGCCCCCAAATTAACCCCAATCAATTCGACCGGCCACTAGTTACTAGTGGGCAAGGGCTTCTCTACGTCAGTTGAACTTAACTTTGGGATCGAGCAAGAGAGCTGACCGTCTTCCAATTCACAAAGAAAACACGAGAGTTGCAAAGAAGATTAAGAAAAAAATGAGTTTATAAGTTGGGTATAAATAGGATACTATACTACACATGGACACATACTCTGGCCATTTCTGAGCGAAACGCTCGAAAGTGGATATGTCGCTATCTCTCATATTTGCTCAAAAAGTTGGTAGATCCTACACCAACTCCCGAACGGAGGAAAAGCTTAGAAAGTACCAATTTGCCTCACTGACCTCAAACTCGAATTCTTATCATTTATGCTACCCAAACCTCTTTGGACTTGAACTAATCCTATGGGTTGCAACACCCCCCCCTATGCTCGTGACACCCATTTTTACACAGGGATCATTTCCAACCTGTGACGTTAGGGAGCAAACCCAAGTCGCCAGTTGCGACAAACCCTAGAATGCACCCAAATTCTTGCCGCCTTTTAAAATGGAATGGATGAAATAACTTGGAATTTAAAATGCACCACGCCCAGTTAACCTGTTGGTGGAATAATCAACCCAAGCTCGTCTAGAGCACGGCTTTGATCATTTGATCATCGATGCTGTCTTGCCAATTCTTTCTTGGGAGGCATTTTTTGCCATTAATATTTGAGATTTGAACAAAACATTATCAAACAGAACAACATTTATTCCGGACAAGTGGAAGCCTTCGCCTTTCATTATTTCCGCAACGAAAAAGAATTACATATATGCAAACGGCCTCACATGTTCAATTACAAGGGCCGAGTTCCTGAAAAAGAAACAAAGTAAAACAACAGAGAGAACGATGATAAAATGTGAATCCGCATGCACAGTTTTTTGCCTTTTCAATACATGCTCTTTTGCAGAGTTGGGACCACAGATCACCCTACCAGAGAACCATTTCTAGCAGCCTGCAGCATACGTCGAAAAGAAATCAATGGTCAGGGTTGGCCTGTAGGTCAATGGAAGGTTGACAATATTGCAACCTTGAGGTTGCAGGTTCAATCCTATCTGACCCATTGAAATAAATAACTAAATAAAACAACAACTGTGGGTGGGTGCACTTTCATTTGCTAAAGAGAACCACTGCCTGAAATGAAAAATGAGACTATCGGGTATCAAAAATACACCACGGAAGTACCACCTCCAGATGTCTGTATATGCATAGATCGAAATGTGTTAGCAATTGGCTTGATCTTAATCTTGATCTTCATGTGTTAGATACTTTATTCCCAAACCTGCACCCATGATCGATGTTAACACTTATATTCATGCCTTCACAAAGTACCACAGCAATATTCCACACAAGCAGCTCTAGAGAGATCCATCTGCTGATAAAAACGAATCAACACTGCCCAATTCAATATCGGACCGGGTGAGATCCATTTATATCCAGTTCAAATATAAATGCTTTCAGACACAATAATTCTTTAATGACATTAATTTTGTTAACTACGTGATCACGTACCTCTTGTATGCATCAGATTGGGGTTGATGAAGGGCATATTTTGTCACACTTCTTGTATGAATCAGATCGATGTTTGATAAAGAGCAAATTATTCACTTATAATGGGCCATCAGCTTCCGCAAGAAAGCTAGTGTCTCAGTATAGGATGGATCCGTGTGGTTCACTGGCTTGCATGAGTTAATATGGTCTGTTGAATCTAGTACCTGTACCAAATTTATTTATCTTTATTTTTTATATTAAAAAAAAAAAAAACCGAAACAGTGTAAGCTGCTACCCCAGTAGGGAACCTTGCATGAGAGATGACAAATTTACAACCATGTCTTGAGAGTTCTTTATTATTTTAATGATAACAAAGGGAAATTTGTTAGGAAAAAAAAAAAGAACAATAATAAACGACGACGACCAAGAGGGTCAAAACGAACCAAACCAAGCCGGAGGCGAGGGAGAAAATTCTTTACAGAAGATCAATAAATCTATCTTATCAGCTCACCTAAAAGAACAGAGAAGTTTTAAGATTTCATAAAAGTAAAATAGGCATTCGTCTCGAACGCATGGTGTCAATGGTACACTTGGGTCACCCCATTAAGCATGAGGATCAAACCCAATATAAGTTATTATTTCAATACAAGTTTGAAAAGACTGATCACAGCAGGAATGATATGTCTTAAAGGACAGTATATCACAGATTCACAGCAATCAAACTAGTCTAAAGAGACTAGTTTGCACAGCAGGTAAGGAGACTCAAAAGTCTCGAATTTCAGTCAGAAGAATAGGAGGTCTCAGTGCGGTGCCCATCATCTCTGTCAAAAGTGTTTTTTTCATTAAAAAAATTCTCTAATCATAATATTCTCAAAGAGTATACAATATATTAAAGAAAAGAGAAACTTTTATACGTAGTCTAACTAGACTCTTAGCTTGAACTCTAAGCAATAACAAATTAAGAAATTTCTTTAAATTTATCTCCTATTTTTAGGGACCCAGAGTTTGGCGAGAAAATAAAAATATGACCAAGGGACTCGAGAGAATTGAATTCTCGAAAATCCCAAGTCCTGTGACCGTTTAAGTGATCACATGACCATCACTTGAACGAGATTATGAATCTAGTTCAGCTGGGTCACGCGGCCACTTAAAGTGGTCATGCGGCTTCTTTTCTAAGCCATTGACCTTCCGCTTGTGGCCCAATGGATCTTTAAATTAAACCCTCTTTCAGCTTCTGGGCCTCAAATTACATGAATTCTGGGCTGATTATGGCTCCTTCCAAACACTCTGTCAGCCTTCAAATCAGCTCCAACTCTGTTCTCCTTTGCTTATGCAAAGATAAATGTTTTAAGTTTTAACGCTAAATGAGGACATGGGTTAGTATTACCTCCTTTCTTCTCCTAGCATTTAATTTTAATCAGGAAAATGGCAGGTTCTGTTATAAACGATGAGAGGAGGCAAATTCCAATAGGATTTACACAAGGAATTTTATTTAATCATAACATTCATGGTGTCAAACAAAAATTAAATTTCATAGTCACTAGTCAGCAAGTTAATTTCACTATCACATTCTCTTTTCACTTCAATTTACACCAAGGATAAGACTCAGAATCAGTGACTGACTTGGCAAGGACTGACAGTTAAGGCTATCAATGGGTCGGATCAGATTGAGCCAGAACTTGGGCTGCCCAACAGGTGAAGGGTATATGCCCGACCCAACCCGATGGTGCACCCCACCCAACTAGGTAGGTCAACGGTACACACCTGGCCCAACCCGGTTCAACCCCCCCCCCCCTCCCTCCCTCCCTCCCTCCAAAATAGGCAAATTCCAATAGGATTTACACAATGAATTTTATTTTATCATAGCATTCATGGTGTAAAAACAAAAATTAAATTTCATAGTCAGCAAGTTAATTTCACTATCACATTCTCTTTCCACTTCTATTTACACCAAGGATAAGATTCATAATCAGTGACTGACTTGGCAAGGACTAACAGTTAAGGCTATCAGGTCGGGTCGGATTGATCCAGAACTTTGGCTGCCCGACGGGTGAAAGGTATATGCCCGACCCAACCTGATGGTGCACCCCACCCAACTAGGTACCTGACCCAACCCGGTTAACACACCCCCCCCCCCCCCCCAAGTAGGCAAATTTCAATAGGATTACACAAGGAAGTTTATTTTATCATAACATTCATGGAGTTTAACAGAAATTAAATTTCATAGTCAGCAAGTTAATTTCACTATCACGTTCTCTTTCCACTTCTATTTAAGGACTAACAGTTAAGGCTATCAGGTCGGGTCGGATTGATCCAGAACTTTGGCTGCTCGACGGGTGAAAGGTATATGCCCGACCCAACCTGATGGTGCACCCCACCCAACTAGGTACCTGACCCAACCCGGTTAACACCCACACCCCCCTCCCCCCAAGTAGGCAAATTTCAAAAGGATTACACAAGGAAGTTTATTTTATCATAACATTCATGGAGTTAAACAGAAATTAAATTTCATAGTCAGCAAGTTAATTTCACTATCACGTTCTCTTTCCACTTCTATTTACACCAAGGATAAGATTCAGAACCAGTGAGAGACTTGGCAAGGACTGACAGTTAAGGCTATCAATGGGTCGGATTGAGCCAGAACTTTGGCTGCCCGACGGGTGAAAGGTATATGCCGGACCCAACCCGATGGTGCACCCCACCCAACTTCTATTTACACCAGGATAAGATTCAGAATCAATGACAGACTTGGCAAGGACTGACAGTAAAGGCTATCAGTGGGTCAGGTCAGATTGAGCCAGAACTTTGGCTGCCCAACAGGTGAAAGGTATATGCCCGACACCCCCCCACCCCCCACACTTCTTGTATGAATCAGATCGATGTTTGATAAAGAGCAAATTATTCACTTATAATGGGCCATCAGCTTCCGCAAGAAAGCTAGTGTCTCAGTATAGGATGGATCCGTGTGGTTCACTGGCTTGCATGAGTTAATATGGTCTGTTGAATCTAGTACCTGTACCAAATTTATTTATCTTTATTTTTTATATTAAAAAAAAAAAAAAACCGAAACAGTGTAAGCTGCTACCCCAGTAGGGAACCTTGCATGAGAGATGACAAATTTACAACCATGTCTTGAGAGTTCTTTTTTATTTTAATGATAACAAAGGGAAATTTGTTAGGAAAAAAAAAAGAACAATAATAAACGACGACGACCAAGAGGGTCAAAACGAACCAAACCAAGCTGGAGGCGAGGGGGAAAATTCTTTACAGAAGATCAATAAATCTATCTTATCAGCTCACCTAAAAGAACAGAGAAGTTTTAAGATTTCATAAAAGTAAAATAGGCATTCGTCTCGAACGCATGGTGTCAATGGTACACTTGGGTCACCCCATTAAGCATGAGGATCAAACCCAATATAAGTTATTATTTCAATACAAGTTCGAAAAGACTGATCACAGCAGGAATGATATGTCTTAGAGGACAGTATATCACAGATTCACAGAAATCAAACTAGTCTAAAGAGACTAGTTTGCACAGCAGGTAAGGAGACTCAAAAGTCTCGAATTTCAGTCAGAAGAATAGGAGGTCTCAGTGCGGTGCCCATCATCTTTGTCAAAAGTTTTTTTTCCATTAAAAAAATTCACTCTAATCATAATATTCTCAAAGAGTATACAATATATTAAAGAAAAGAGAAACTTTTATACGTAGTCTAACTAGACTCTTAGCTTGAACTCTAAGCAATAACAAATTAAGAAATTTCTTTAAATTTATCTCCTATTTTTAGGGACCCAGAGTTTGGCGAGAAAATAAAAATATGACCAAGGGACTCGAGAGAATTGAATTCTCGAAAATCCCAAGTCCTGTGACCGTTTAAGTGATCACACGACCATCACTTGAACGAGATTAAGAATCTAGTTCAACTGGGTCACGCGGCCACTTAAAGTGGTCATGTGGCTTCTTTTCTAAGCCATTGACCTTCCGCTTGTGGCCCAATGGATCTTTAAATTAAACCCTCTTTCAGCTTCTAGGCCTCAAATTACATGAATTCTGGGCTGATTATGGCTCCTTCCAAACACTCTGTCAGCCTTCAAACCAGCTCCAACTCTGTTCTACTTTGCTTATGCAAAGATAAATGTTTTAAGTTTTAACGCTAAATGAGGACATGGGTTAGTATTACCTCCTTTCTTCTCCTAGCATTTAATTTTAATCAGGAAAATGGCAGGTTCTGTTATAAACGATGAGAGGAGGCAAATTCCAATAGGATTTACCCAAGGAATTTTATTTAATCATAACATTCATGGTGTCAAACAAAAATTAAATTTCTTAGTCACTAGTCAGCAAGTTAATTTCACTATCACATTCTCTTTTCACTTCAATTTACACCAAGGATAAGACTCAGAATCAGTGACTGACTTGGCAAGGACTGACAGTTAAGGCTATCAATGGGTCGGGTCAGATTGAGCCAGAACTTGGGCTGCCCAACAGGTGAAGGGAATATGCCCGACCCACCCCGATGGTGCACCCCACCCAACTAGGTAGGTCAACGGTACACACCTGGCCCAACCCGGTTCAACCCCCCCCCCCCCCCCCCTCCCTCTCTCCCTCCCTCCAAAATAGGCAAATTCCAATAGGATTTACACAATGAATTTTATTTTATCATAGCATTCATGGTGTAAAAACAAAAATTAAATTTCATAGTCAGCAAGTTAATTTCACTATCACATTCTCTTTCCACTTCTATTTACACCAAGGATAAGATTCATAATCAGTGACTGACTTGGCAAGGACTAACAGTTAAGGCTATCAGGTCGGGTCGGATTGATCCAGAACTTTGGCTGCCCGACGGGTGAAAGGTATATGCCCGACCCAACCTGATGGTGCACCCCACCCAACTAGGTACCTGACCCAACCCGGTTCAACACCCCCCCCCCCCTCCCCCCCAAGTAGGCAAATTTCAATAGGATTACACAAGGAAGTTTATTTTATCATAACATTCATGGAGTTAAACAGAAATTAAATTTCATAGTCAGCAAGTTAATTTCACTATCACATTCTCTTTCCACTTCTATTTACACCAAGGATAAGATTCAGAACCAGTGAGAGACTTGGCAAGGACTGACAGTTAAGGCTATCAATGGGTTGGATTGAGCCAGAACTTTGGCTGCCCGACGGGTGAAAGGTATATGCCGGACCCAACCCGATGGTGCACCCCACCCAACTTCTATTTACACCAGGATAAGATTCAGAATCAATGACAGACTTGGCAAGGACTGACAGTAAAGGCTATCAATGGGTGAGGTCAGATTGAGCCAGAACTTTGGCTGCCCGACAGGTGAAAGGTATATGCCCGACCCCCCCCCCCCCGGGAATAGGCAAATTCCAATAGGATTTACACAAGGAATTTTATTTTATCATAACATTCATGGTGTTAAACAAAAATTAAATTTGATAGTCAGCGAGTTAATTAAATTTTGTATAAAATATCAGGTCGGGTCAGTTGTTTCATGCCTGATCCTACCTGACAGAATCATGTTTATGTGCCCGACCTGTTTAAAAAACCGGGTGAGGCATTGGGTAAATCTGACTGGTTGATAGCCCTACCGACACTGTCAACTCGGGTATAAAATCGTATGACTCAGTTGATGTGTGCTTCAAAGATACGTCTGGACAAGTTTTATGCTCGTGAACAAGATATAGTAGATTAAAACTGATACTGAGTTGACTCAGCTGAAACTTTAAACATTGACTTGGACTAACTTAGCATGCTCTCTAGGCTACTTTTTAACCAGTAACTACTAATTACGATTGATACTAGAATTTTATCTAATCACCTAAACTCCTAATGAGATTTTTTATTTTATCTATCTCCAAATTGGAAGTTTTAGGAATGGAGGCGATTTTACCGCTACAACTGCAAGGATCTCAATCACAGGTTCTGACCTAGTTATCATGGTAACAAATTTCGGTTCATTTCGCCAAAATTCACCGAAATGGAGTCTCGGCGAAAGCTTCATCGAAATTTCGGCAGTTTCGTCCAAATTAAAAAAATTCTCACTTTTTTTTTCTTTCTAAATTTTAACTTAAAACCTAAAGAAAATTAAATGGCTCATCCTTCGCCTGCTGCCCTTTCCCAACCCTAACCTCCCTCTCCCCTGTCCTATCCAGCTCGTCAGTGCAGAGTACAGCTGTTCAGCGACTGCTCCGGCACTCATCCATCAGTTGTCCAATGAATCTGTCACTCAGGTTTGTTTTTCTTTTCGTTTTTCCTAAACTTTTTTTTCTTCTAAACTTGTCAGCTTTTTAAATCGGTATAATGCTATCAGCTGGTTGGATGGCCACTACATACCGGCCAATATATTTGCAATATTTTGGCATATCGGCGTGGGTGCTTTTTGGTTTTATTGCTATCATATCCCTACCCTCAACTTTAATTCTGTTCTCGTCAAGTATTGAACCCCCATAAATTACTGCAGATAATCTGGGATTCTTCTTCATATTCCAGCAAGTTCTAGAAAAATGTTGAGGCTGCTTTTAAAATTTTATGAGCCATTATTTCATCATAATAAATAATAATTTAGGATAAGCAAAGCATAGGATCAGTAAAATTTTCAAGTTAAATATCAGAATTTTTTTTGTTGCCTAAGATGCGCCAGTGTAATGCATGCTTGTTGTCTAAAACCTACTTCATTAAGCTAAAAAATGAAATCTAAATTTTGTTTCACTATGCTTTTGTTGAAAATGAGTGCATGAACTATGATTTTGCCTGTTGGTAAAGATTTAATTAATATTTAAGATCGACTCCTTTTAGTTTTCATTACCTTTTTTTTTCATATATTTTTTTTTATCAATAAAGATGAAAATGTATTAAAGAAGGGAGAAAGTACAAACCATAGTGGTAGTAAGACACTACCAGGCCATAAAACAAGGAAAAAAAGAAAACCAAACCAAGGAGAAAGAAACTCCGAATGACCAGGTAGCCGAAATTTCCAGTCGGCCAAAAGAACGCCAAAAAAAGGCTACCGATCCCAGGGTTCACAAAGTAAAGGCAGAAGGCATGAGATTCTTTGGCATAGCGGTGGGGCTGTGAGTCAGAAAGGTGGCAGTTAGGGGCTGGATGTCAAGTCCAAGCTCTCTACTAGCCGCAGCCCAGTTGGAGATAAAATCAGTAATATAGCGTAGCACCAACAATCTTGGTTGAGCCTTCTTTTGGAAAACCCTGAAATTCCTTTCCAACCAAAGAGCCCAGCAAACCGCATAGGGCACAAAAATCCAGAGCTGAGAGAAGTCATCCGACTGAGGACACTCTTCCCATTGCTGAAGTAGTAAAGCCACTGAATTCGGGAAAACCCAAGAGACCCCCAAAATTTGAAAGATTTTGCTCCACACTCTCGAGGAAAAACTGCAGTGAATGAGAGTGTAGGAGACAGACTCCCTGGCAAGCATACAAAGGGGCATTTGTTTCGAAGGTCGTATCCTCTCTTCCGTAGCTGATCTATAGTTAGAATCCTGCCCCAGGCCGCGAATCAAGCAAAAAAATTAAATTTTGGCAGAATTTTAACTTCCCAAATATTCAGCCACTCTGGCCTCGAGGAGTGAGTGACTTTGTATTTTAAGGAGGTGTCGGTATAGAGAAGCCACTGTAAATTTTCCTTTCAGAGTTTTGGACCACACTCTTTTGTCCCCATTGGTAACATTTTTTTTTTTTATTGGTAAGACAAATCCATTAAACCAGCGAGAAGCTGAAAAACCATACAGGACACACACAGACCAACCAAAAGCGACAAAAAAACACACCAAAGGAAAGAAACAAAGTGAAAGGGGAAGGAGAAGGACAGCGCCCCCCCCCCCCCCCTCTCTCCCTCACACAAACAAAACAGCCGCTAGACGGGGGCACCCTCCGGGCCCGCCTCCACCTCAGAGACAGAGAGTACCCACAAATACATCGTCTCTAATCGATTTGAGAATCACCCCCGTTGGCCGACGCCTGCGGTTAAAAATTCGAGCGTTCCTCTCGAGCCAAATACCCCATAAAGTCACGAAGATAGCCACCCTCCAAAAGGAGCCCACCATTCCTTCAAAATGGGGGCCTTGCCACGATGTCACAAGTAGGTGAATACTCTCCGGCATCACCCACAGCAGCTCGAAAGATTTTAGGATGGTGCCCCAAATCTCGGAAGCCACCCGATAGTGTAGGAAGAGATGGGGGATGGACTCCTCATGCCCCAAGCACATAGGACACCTGTGAGTAGCACCTTCCCTCGGATAATAAGCTGGTCTATGGTTAGAACCATGGGTTAAAATGCCGGAAAATCGGTACGTATCGTCCGGTCAAAAAACCGGTAGGTACCGGACGATACGTACCGGAACAGTAAAAAATCAGACAATACATTGATTGTATCGTCCGGTATTACACATATAAAAGGGCGATACGATACTTTTAATGTACCGTATCGTCCACCTCCGATACCGATACATATCGTCCGATACGTATCGATATCGGACGATATTTTGATCCATGGTTAGAACCCGCCCCCGAATCACCGTCCAGCAGAAAAATCTGACTTTAGGGGGGATAGGCGCTGACCAAATAAAGGACCACTCTATCCTGATCATCGGTCTAGCAGACAGCAAAGTATAGAAAGATCGGACCGAGAATTTCCCATCTTCCTTAATCAACCACGAACGACTATCTCTCCCTTGCAAGTTTCTCATCGGCTCAGAAATTATCCGAAGAAGGGAGTGGAGCGATTCCACCTCCTCGTCATTTAAACTTCTCCTAGAAGCCAGGTCCCAAGAGGGAGGCCTTCCATCCTGATAGCAGGCCTCAGCCACCGACGCATTAGGAACCGACATAAGCCTATATATATCAGGGAACAATGATTTTAACGGATAAACACCAGCCCAAGGGTCCTCACAGAAACGAAGACGCAATCCATCTCCCCAACTAAAATGAACCCATTTGAAGAAATACGGCGAGATCCTCGATATTCCTTTCCACCAAGCTGAGGTCCTTCTAGAATTTGATATGTTCACCCCCCATTGCCCCCACATCCAACCATACTTTTCAGCAAGTACCTTGGTCCACAGATTGGATCTCTCATCCTCCATACCAGCCCTCCATAGCCATTTGCCAAGCAGAGCAATGTTAGTAAGCTGAAGATTGCGAATACCAAGCCCACCGAAGCATCTTGGAAGCTGGTAGATCTCCCAGCTAACCAGGTGATATTTCTTCTCCAAAGCAGCCCCCTCCCAGAGAAAATCCCGCTCGATCTTTTCCAATCTATGAACCACTTCCATCGGGCATTGGAAGATGGACATGAAAAAAATGGGGAGATTGGTAAGGACCGACTTAACCAAAACCGACCGACCCCCACAACTTAACATCTTTCCTTTCTATGCCGTCAGCCTACTCTGGAAAGGGCGAACAACCGGGTCCCACGCTTGGGCATTCGGCTTTGATATACCAAAGGGGAGCCCTAGGTAGGTAGTCGGGAGTGATTCGTAACCACACTTAGCTTCTGTAGCCAGGACCTCGCCCTCTGTCCTGTCAATACCCACACCAAACACCTTGGATTTAGAAAGATTAACCCGCTGCCCAAAAACCGCCTCGTGTACCGCTAACACCTTAGCTAGAGCCTGGATTTCGGATGGGAGCGCCTTGCAAAAGAGGATGGTATCATCCGCGTACTGGATTTGCGATAACCAGCTGCCACCCCTAGAGATGGTATCATCTGCATTAGCAAGACGAACTTGGTTGACCAAACCTCCCAATCCTTCCCCCACCATATTAAAGAGGAAAGGGGAGAGCGGGTCTCCTTGTCGAAGTCCCCTAGTACTCTTGAAATAACCCGCAGAGGAGCCATTGACCAGCACAGAGAACCAGGGAGTGGAGAACAAGCCACCATCCACCTCCTCCACCGATCACCAAACCCAAATCAGTGCATCATATACTCCAAGAAATCCCAATTAACCCGGTCATACGCTTTCTCCATATCAATTTTCCACATCACTGCTGGGAAGTGATCGCAGTGAGCAGAATGGATAGCCTCCTGAGCCACCACAAAGGTATCCGTTAGCTGCCTGTTGCGGACGAAAGCCCCTTGGTTCTGAGAAATCAGCTTCCCCATCAACGGCTTTAGCCTGTTCATAAGAACCTTGGAGAGAATCTTAAAGAGGCAGTTAAGAAAGCTGATAGGGCGAAAATCCTTAATATCGTCGGCCCCCTCTTTCTTAGGAATGAGCACAATGAAGGTAGAGTTGAGACTCCTCCCGATAGAGGCGCCGTTATGGAACTCACGAAAGAACTCCATAATCCCATCCTTAAGAGTAGACCAGAAGCACCGGAAGAATTCCATCGTAAACCCATTGGGCCCTGGCGACTTGTTTCTCCCACCAAACCTGATCGCGTCCCATACCTCCTCTTCCTTGAACTGCCCCTCAATATCAACAGCCTCCTCCAGAGCCAAAGACGGGAATGGAACCCCATCCAGCTGAGGTCTATCCCAGCCCTCCTCCTGGTACAAGTCCTTGTAAAACTGAACCACCTTCAATCTGATTTGGTCCTGCTCCCCATATTCAACCCCACTGATACCAATCTTGCTCATGAGATTGTTCTTCCTCCTAGCATTAGCTACAGCGTGAAAAAATTGTGTTATTATCGCCTGCCTGAAGCCAGTGGACCTTCGACTTTTGTTTCCAGCTGGTTTCTTCTTGGAGACATCGATCACTAAACTCCATTTTAAGCTGAAGCCACTCTTCACTCTCGACCGGTGATAAACTGCGCTCTTCTTCAATCTGTTCCAAAACAGTAAGCTGATCTAAACACTTTTCCTTCCATATGTGGACCATGCCAAAAACACCTCTATTCCACACCTTGATGCACCCCTTTATGTGATTCAGCCTCGAGACTAACTTAAATGCAGCCGATCCCTGAGGACTACATTCCGACCACCAAACTGGAACAAGATTCTTGAAATCTGCCCTTAGAAGCCACATATTCTCAAAGCGAAAGGGGGATGGGCCTCTACCCACTGAATCGCATTGGAGAATAAGGGGCCTATGATCCGAGATCGCTCTAGCAAAGCCATGAAGAATCGCATTCGGATATAGGTCGAGCCAATCGGAGTCCGCCATAAACTTGTCAATCCGACTAAAGACTGCCGCGTCCTGAAGATTGAACCACGAGAAACGAGCACCCATCAAAGGGAAGTCAAAGAGAGCCCAGTCTTGAACAAACGAATTAATGGCCGCCATAGATGCACGATCGGGTGGCCCCCTGATTTCTCATGAGGAAAACGCACAACGTTGAAATCCCCCCCCCCAACACACACACACACCAAGGGACCTCCCAGCGACCAGCGATCGCAGCCAACTCAAACCAAAAGTTCTCCTTACGGAGGTAAGAAGATGGGCCATAAACCCCAGTAAACGCCTACCTTTTGTCATTACCCTTATTTTCTAGAACCACCGAGGTCGAGAACAAACCCACCTCCTCATCCACCTTGTTAAACAACATTGAGTCCCACGCTACCACCCAAGGCGCCCTCTGAATCCACGCCAATCCAATCCCAACAGTTACCCCCCAGCACCGAAGAAACTTTGCCCGAGTCACATTGGCCCCATTTGGTCTCTTGCAAAGTAATCACCGCAGGCCTGTGGGTGGCAATAATTTGCTTCACTCCCGCACTTTTTTTGGGATTGCACGCACCCCTAACATTCCAGGAAAACAACTTCATAAGAACTAGATAGACACCTGCCCAAGGAGAGGCTAACCCTAAAGATCACCCCCTCCCTTCCCGTCGGACATACCCCAGGCCAATCTAGCAAGCTCACGCGATTTGGAACAATTGCCGCTAGTAACTGTTCACTTTTTTTGAAAGAGGGAGGTAGATCTGAACACCTCTTGCAGGGACTCATCAGAGCCGTTGAACGACATCCCAAGATCCCTACCAAAAGCGATAACATCAGCAAGCTCATCACTGTCAGACTGGCAAGGAGAAAGCTCCTCAGACCTCGAATCGACCACTAGAAAAGAGCACTCCACCCATCGGCCTTCCTCATTTCGTCGAAGCGATCTTATAGGACGAGGGCCACTCGTCGATGAGGAGTCCACAGACGAGCAAGCAGATTCCTCAGAGGACGAGCGATCGGAATTAGGAGCTAGTAAGGGAGCATCCAGGATCGCTGGCCAAGTTTGAGAAGGCGCCAATCCCATGTTGCCATGGGCCAAGGATAAACCAGGCAGAATCACTTGTTTCAGGCCCGCAAAGGAAGGACCCAGTTGGGTGAGAGGAGCAGCTCGAAAACATCCCCCTCCCCCCCGAGGTCCACTAAGATATATTGAAACCGGTCCAAGAAGGAGGTTCGGGCCTGATACAACTCACCGAAGCCGCACCGCTCAAATCCTAAGTTAATGTCCGTAACGAGGGATACGTCGCCACGCATCCACCTTACATAAAATGAGGGCTCAAAACCACTCCCCGCGTCAGAAACCATGGGCGACCCTAAACCACTCCCGACAACGGAACTCCCCAGCCATCCATGTGTCATCGCAGCAACTATCTCGCCATCACACCTCAAAGGGGACACGGGCGGACAAACCATAAGGCCTCTTTCGATCTTCCTGGCGGACTGGTCAGTAGCAAACAATATGAGGCCACGTGTCGCCTCCCAGACCATTGGGTCGACCAGCTCGCCCCTTTCCAGCAGGGGAATACCGGTTTCCCTGATAAAGGAGGTGGAAGACTCGATACTAACCCATGGGTAATGGTATTCTCGTACGGCTTGGATTTCTACCGTGGAGGGTATCACCGCCGATGGCGACTCCAGAGAGAGATCTGACGATAGAAGATCTCCCACCACATCCCGAGGTTGTTCCGCCCCCATCCACGTCTCCACCGTCGGGCCCGCCACAAAATCCCCTTCCTCAACCTCATCGCTGAGATCAGCACTCAACGGACAAGCACCAGAAATTTCTCCATCAGTCGCCGACAAGATCGACCGTCGCAGGAGCATCGCCTCCACAGTCGGGCTCCCCTCCGAGCATAGTCCCGCGGGCACCCAGTGCTCATGAACCCCATCCCCGATTGGGTAGGTCTTCGTCGGGATTATAGATGCGGCAAACATGGATACATCTTCGCCGGGTCCCCGTGATCCCGAGGATTCATAGATCGGTTGTGGAGGAAAGATAATCCGCTCCACCACTTCCAGATCAACGAAGATCCGAAATTCCTCTCCGTCGAGGTCGAGAATGAAATTTCTAGGAATGTCCTCCCACCTGTTAGTGGCCACCAAGATCCGGGCATATCTGGTTTCCCACAGGTCTAGAGTACTTCGGTCCGTCCAAATGTAACGGCCACATCTATCCCCGATACCCCTCAGGACCTCCGGTGTCCAAGCGTGGAGGGGGATGCCCGATAAGGACAGCCATACACCGCCATTCCACCTGTGTATACCTAGATTCCCAACATCCACCTCCCACCTGTTGCACCGTACCGGCAACCCATCGATATAAAAAAATTGTGTTGCTCAGCTCCGAAGCCGTCTCTTCCTGTTTGAATCTTAGCAAAAATTTAGTATCCGAAAATGCCGAGATGGACGACCCCTCTAGAATGCCCCATTTCTGATATGCCCATTTTTAAATATTTGTTATATGAATTGATCCTTTCAAAAAGCTCATCACCACCCAATAGTAGGGTAAATTACGCGCCAGAGAGGAGAGCTGAGGGCATGAGACAACCAATCGAGGGCCCCGATCCCCATTGTCCATAGCCCTTTCTTCTCCTAAGGGGTCACCACTAACCGCATGCACAAAGGAGCGATCGCTAAGGAGGATTTGTGAAGAACCCCTGGAGAGGCCCACCTTCACGGTGTTCGAAATTTGTCCCTGGTCCCTCTCCATTGACTCTTTTCTTGTCTGGCCCACCCCTGTGCTCCACCCTTTGCTGTAACGTTTGCCTGCAATAGACCATCCCTGATTAATATCCCTAACCTGGCCTTCATTAAGGAACACTTGGCCCTTTCCACCTATCATCGAGAAAGAATCCACGGACGCTTTAACTGCTATGCCCGTGGCTCTAGTGGAGGTGCATCCATAACGATGGCATATGGACCTTCTTCTGAAATTAACATTCCGGCAAGATGAGCATATCCAATCCCCAGCCCTACGCACCAACGCCTTTGACATCTTTGCTTAATCTCCTCAGGGAGGCCAATAGTTGTGCAGATCTTAGAAGTGGAATCTCCTCTGAAGATCTTGCGCCAGAGAGGAGGGGGGAATTATCATAGAATTATCATGAATGTCATGAATAAACCATTAGGGATAGCGAAGTGAAGCAGCCTAAAAAGAGAGACAAACTAATCAATCTCCCCGTCCTTGAGCATTCTTCATGTGTTAACATCCCAGACCCAATTCCCTTGCAGCTGCTCCACGTAATGATTGATACATTTATTTTGGAAAGCCGCCACCCTGAAGATTGAGAGGAAAGCTACGGAATTTGGCTTATCCCCCAGCCAAAGATCACGCCAGAGACAGATTTTAGATCCAACCCCCAGGAGAACGTAAGGCCCTTCTTGTATTCCTCCATGACTGATAGTACGCCTTTGTACCCCCGTAGCCATTGTAGGTCGTAGCATTCAAAGCCCATCCATTGGGAGAAGTAGCGTATTTGGCCGAAATCGTTTTCCACCAAATCTTGTCCCTTTCTGAGTCATCCCCAACTTTCCACAGCCATTTCCCGATTAGAGCTTCATTCATATTCTTAATTCTCCTTATGCCCAAACCCCCCTCCAGGTTACTAGTACAGCAGTCCTTCCAGTTTACAAGGTGCAATTTCCCCATTGTCCCTTCCCCTTCCCACAAGAAATCTCTCATACATTTTTCAAGAGAATAAAGTAGGAAGTTCGGAGCCAAGAATATGGAAAGGAAGAAAGTCGGAAGGTATTCCCCCTTTGCTGAGCAATTTGCTCTTCCAAATGGCCAGCCTGTTGTGAAATCTTTGCAAGACAGGTTCCCAGTAGCAAGCTTTGAGTTTACCCACTCCGAGAGGCAGCCCAAGGTATTTGAAAGGCAACCTTTCCTCACAACAGCCAATAAGGTTGGCTAGCTTCATTATTGTACTCGCACAAGTATCAACTCCGATAACCTTAGATTTATGACAGTTAACCTTTTGCCTCGATATTACCTCGTACACGGCAAGCACATTCAAAACGTGATTGACATCATGAGGGCAAGGTTTGCAAAAAATGACTGTGTCATCCGCATACTGAAGATGAGTGATGGTAAAGTCATCGGAGGTTCGAAATCCCTAGAAAAGGCTCAACTTAGCAGCCCTTTCAAGGATCCTACGGAGGGCTTCACTTACAATATTGAACAGCAAGGGGGAGAGCGGGTCTCCTTGTCTCAAACCTCTTGTTCCTCTAAAAAACGTTTTGGGCAGCCATTGACCAACACCGAGAAAAATGGGGACTCAACACAACTTCTGACCCAACTAATCCATTTAAATCGAAGCCCATTGTTCATAATTTTTAGATCTCAGGACGTTTCATTATTTATTTATTTTTTTAATAATTCTCACAAAAATAATTTGCAATGGAGCCATTAAATTATTAGTAAAAGGCTTAACATGTGGTTATATATATATATATATATATATATATATATATATATATATATATATATATATATATATATATATATGCACACACACACACACTTACACTTTACATATGTTAGTATTTTTAATATTATATTTTTACTTTTTTTAATCTCGAAAATTTTCTTGAAATTCCCAAAAAAATATCCGAAATTAACCGTCACCGAAATATTGCCGAAAACGAAATATGTCATGAGTAAAATTGTAAAATTAATAATAATAAGTTCAAGATAATCAGAAACCACAGCCAAAAAGTTTTTCAAGTTGTGAGCAGCATTGGATCATCTTTCTCTCATTCTCACCAAACCCATAATAGTTGAAGTCAGATAAATTGGTTTATGTGGGCAATCAGATGGCTAAAAAAATCTAATGCAACGAGAGAAATAAAATAGCATTAGCCCAATTAAATTGGATCAAATTTTCATACAGGACAATACACTGAACATGCGGCTGGCTGAGAAAGAAGTACAAGCATTGGAGGACAAAAAAAAAATAGTTAGATCATGCGTAAAAAAGGTAATTACCCAGTCCTGGTCCCGTAATTATGTGTTCCCGGGAATGGTGAATGGGATACAGACCTAACCTTTGGCTCTCTTGCACAAAGTGCCTGCTCTTCAGACTCAAGCCCGCGTTTTCTCAAGCTTTATAGCCCAAGCCATTTACCATCGCACCAAGCAATTGCCCCAATAGTTAGATGATGCATAGGGGCCTAAATGTAGTACGCGGCGAGCAGTCTGTTCAGTATGGGGACTAGAAGCATGTGCAACAGTCTCACTAGTATGTTTATCTTTTTATCAAGATGGAGACGATGACTTGGAACCACATCATTCACCTACCAGAAAAAAATTTTGAAGTACCAAAAAAAATTATTTATTTTATTTGTAAGTTGGACACTTGTATTGTTGTGCAGTACTGTAGTAAACCCGGGACATACCTCATAGTTCATCATTCATTGTTCACGGATCGTACTTCATAACTTCATGTACACTGAGACTCGTATTTGATAGTATGTATCCATAGTTTCATGCCTAAAAGTTCATGAGTTCACTTCATAATTTATATCATACTTTAGTTAGACTTATTTTCGTATTCATTGTTATTAGTATTTAAACCCATAGTAGTAATGTATTCATACAAAAATCCATATTTATGCCCATAAATTTAAAATTTTATTGTACCGATAAAAAAAAATTAAAATTTTTATTGAATTGGGGGATGATACTTTTTCGTATTGGTAGGTCCGGTGCGATATCCTAATAATTACATTTCAAAGATAACTTCTGACAAAGAGCCATAAATAGAAAATAGAATACATAATATATATTGGCAAATACGAGAATGGGTTTGAACCCATACTAAGGATGGTGGGTTAGAATCCCAGATCACATGCCATGTGGCACGTGATTCCAAAACAACACCCGTTTGGGGATCATGTGCCACATGTTATGTGATCTATACAAGAAAATAATATTTAAAAGGTTTTTTTGATAGTCCAAACTGTGGTCAAAGTTTGGGTACCGCCTACACATCCTAGTGCATTGAAATTTTCCCCCTTTGACCACATTTTGGATGGTGAATATGCAGCAGATCATGCCCAATTTTTTTGGGTGGGCCCTGATCTTCCTTAGGCAAGTTGCCATAGAACCTGATCCCTCAAATGGATGCCACATGGACCCCAAATGATTCTAACCCAGCGCCCCACGGTGGGTTTGAACCATAGTCCCAGGCCTCATATATATTTATGTTTAAAAATTTAAGATTATACTGAATTGGGGGATGATACACTTACGGATATCTATGGATGTCCTATTAATTACATCATAATGATAACCTCAATTAAGGACCATAACCAGAATGTACGATAGATACAAAATAAAAATGAATGTTCCGAGTGTTTCTTGGCTTCACAGACACACGAAATTGTAAATGACTGAATCTTGTGTAGACTAATACTTTATATATCCAAGGATCATTCACTACCAATCCATAAAATTGTGATGGAATTCACATGTGAGACCAATAGGGATTGGCAACAGGTTTCTAATAGGAGGCCAATTTTGTTGTTGTTGTACTCTGGGCCATAGGATAGATTTATAATATTTGCAAGGAGGTTCAATGTTAATGTCTTCATGTATCGAAGTATCAAGCCACTCACCGGGAGGCCATACACTTAAATGTATCACAGCATTAAGTCCCTTATCAAAAATTCACTTACTATAACCATGAGAGGTTCTCATGTATTGAAGTATTATGCCCCTTAGTAAACATATGAGGTTTTCATGTATCAGACGCATGGAGTCCCTTATTAACAGTTGGTATACTTTAACCATGGCAGATCTTCATATATAGGAGCATGGAGTCCCCTATCGGGAGTTGTTATACCTTCACCAAAGAATCAAGTTACTTACAAGGAGTTTGCGTACTTTAAACGTGGAAAATTTTCATGTATCAAAGCAATAAGTCTATCATTGAAAGTCCTTAAACTTCAACCATGGAAGGACTTCATGTACCGGAGACTCGGAGCATCAATTCCCAAATAGAGAGTTTGTTCTTAAAAAATTTAACCCATGGTCGAAAGCCCATCTCCTACTTGTATTAAAAGAAAATTGAACAAATGCTCAAGGTTTCCATACAATGCTTGTGATTTGTGAGATAGAAAATTTCTACGATCCAATAGGTGGTTGAGCTGAGCAATTTGGAGTTACATCTTTTTTTCAATATTTTGTGTTTACCAACCAAAAAGAAAAACATCTAGTCATGATCCTCATTTAGTAGGAAATTTTACGAAAGATCATTAAAACTTCACAAAAAGATGGATGCTAGGATACTTCAAATGTCCTTAACATAAATGCAGTGTTGTCAAAAGCGCTAGGCGCACCCAAGGCGACAAGGGTCCCTAGGACCTAGGCGAGACGTAGGCGCAAATCTTGCATACAACTTCTAAGTTCTACAATATTTTTAACCTTTAAAAACAAAAAACAAAAATTAAAGTAACTCGAGGCGTGCCTAGGTGCACTTTTGCGCTTTTTTGCTTAGGCGCGCCTCACAACACCTACGCCTAAATTACAAGGCGCAGGCGCAGAAACTGCACCTAGGAGCAAGGCGTGCCTAGGCGCGCCTTTGACAATACTGCATAAACGGTCACTAACCATTTATCATTATGAATACATTGGAATAGTTGGTATTAGGCACCTGACCTAAGCAACAAGGGTGTCCCTCTATTGACCTAGGGAAATGCAAGAATATATGGATGCCAAATCAGTGAAAGATTGAAAGTGTACTTTCACTAATTTGGTTGTTCATAAATAGTCGTGGACTTCCCGAGGCTTGACCATTGGGCAAAAGGATATCGACTCGAGCACTGTCTTCGGTGTTGGGGTCAGGCACCTAATACCCCCACTTCAAAGACATAAAAACTCACTGACAAGGTTTTATCTTTCTATATCTCTACTTTTTGTACGAGAGTTTTCCTTCTTTTTTAAAAAAATTTGTTAAAGTATTTTTGTAATAAATAATGTGAAGATTAAAATTAAAGAAATTAATAGCTTGTCATTCTGATGGCCTGGCAAGCCAACACATCAAAATTGGCATGTCCATTGGTCGGAACCATTCAACTGGACAGATCAAGGGGTTATCGATGAATTAAGGTCAAATTGTTGGCTTGGAATGACCAAGGTCATGATTCATTCCAATCAGCCAATCATGTCTAGTCATAAAAACAACGGTAATGATTTCGAGGGAAGCCCCAAAGATTCCTACCCTTAACATGGCATTAATATGGGTGAGGCCTCTATAAATAGTCATATTGTGATTCTACATGTTTCAAATCATCATCATATCACAACCTTATCCCATCACTTGGGGTCGGCTTGGCAAGCCCTTCTTCTCTATTCGTTCCGATCAACGCTAAGATCTTTGTAACTTCGCCATTCTTCATATTGCTTCTCACAGCTTCCCTCCAAGTCTTCAAAGTTAAAATCTATAAAATTAAACTAGCTATGAACCCTTTTAGGGTTTATTATTATTAAAGGAGGGAGAGAGAAATGCACAAAACACTATATTGTTTCATTCATTCATAGTGTAATTACATGGAATGTGTCATTTATATAAGGAGCAACCGTAATTACTAATGGCACACTATACATTACTCATGACCCCCCACTCACCACACTTAACACTAATACTACCAATACACACCACACAAACTACTAACACACCACGACACATTGTCACTAATTCTAACATCTTCAACACTCCTCAAGTTGGATCATCCACGACATGGATATCCAACTTGCCCACAAATACATAACAAAAGATGCTTGTTTACATCATCATCTCCCCCTTGCTACGGTCAACAACATAAAGTATCCAAGAATCAACCATCAATGTGGTGCAACTACTTGCACTCACATGGCCACATGGAACTCCTCATGATCCTGTAACAACTTGGTACACTCAAGCAGCATGTGATATACATCATGGCCCCTTAACAACTTGGTCCAGTCAAGCGGCCATGTGGTACACCTATAGTCCAAAAAGTGGCTAAACACTTAGCCTACAACAACGTTGATCTTGTTATCATTCCATTGGCTCTACGGCCTACATCAATGACCCACATACTAATACAAAGGGGAAAAAGACAATACAACAACACTCAGCCCATACATCTTGAATTTCACCGGAAAGGGAGGAATCACAAAAAACACCATATTTTTCTTCTTGTTTTCATCATATTTTTCTTGTCCTCATAGGCATATTTTTCTTTTTTGTCTTCATCAGTCCTTTCTCTTTTTCTTTCATTCTCATCTCTTCTTACATCATCTCCTTCAATCCTCCCCCTAAAAAAAGGTCTAGGTGACAGAGGTAAAGGGAGGAGACGAGATAACCGTTTCAGGAAAAATACTCACAGGAGATAACTCAAACACCTTCTATGCAGCCCCAAGGAGGCAGCACCAACAGCAATAGAAACATAACCATGGCCCTTTTGTTTCTTCTTCACATCTCCTCCTACCTCCTATTCACCCCCTCAAGTTGAGCATCAATGACGAAGATGCTTCAACTTGCCAAGGGTAAGAAGCATATAAAAAAATCTTCATCAACCCTTCTTTCTCTTTTTCTTTCTTTCTCATCTCGTCTTACATTATATACATCCACCAACTACATCCCAAAACAATCACCAATTATTTTTTATAGAAGAGGCACCAGCTAACATAGTAACCAATTACCACCAAATATCCTATACTGCTCTATACACAAACTGATAAAAAAATACAGCTTCAATGATAAATTTCAGCAAAAAAAAACAGCAACTATCAATACTGTTCATATAGTGACTGCAGTATATACCAACAACCCAGATTCAGCAACACTGCTGATGCAGCAACTTCCACTTATACCAGATAACACTGCAGCAGAAATACTCCGTACAGCAATACCGCTGTTCAGAGAAAACGCATTCACAGTGTACACCACATCACACTTGAAGATGAATTAAAATCTTTGCAGACACTGTTGATAATAGAAAAGAAACATATATTCACACATGCAAATAAACAAACACCTGCTGCTGTTCACACTGATACAGCCAGTCATTCACACATATAAACAAACAGCTAGTGCAGAATACAAAAGAACACTGGGTCTAAGCTATACAGCCAGCCAACATCCACACCATCATAACTGCATCTGCCGTATCCATTTCAACAACCAACAGGTGAAGGCATCATGGTCCAGCCTCTCTGGCCACACGCTATGACAACTTAGACACAAAAAATCATCACAGAGATCAGATCACTGGTACAACAGGCACGAGACCAGATTTGAAATGGGGGTATGGTAATCCCAATCCAACTTCACTACAAGAAACAGTGGAGATCTTCAGCACGGAAACTTCAAATCCATTTCGAGTTCCCTTTCCAGTGCATGTGGATTTTGAGGGTTCCCGCTCCGATACCAAGTTAAAATCTATAAAACTAAACTAGCTATGGACCCTTTTAGGGTTTGTTGTTATTAGAGGGAGAGAGGAGAGAGAGAAATGCACAAAAGAATACATTGTTTCATTCATTCCTAGTGTAATTATATGGAATGTACCCTTTATATAAGGAGCAACCCTAATTACTAATGACACACCGTACATTACTCATGACCCCCACTTACGAACATGACACACCACACTTAACACTAATACTACCAACAAACCACTAACACACCCTGACACATTCACACTACTAACACACCATGACACATTCACACTACTAACCACAAACTACTAACACACCATGACACATTCACACTAATTCTAGCATCTCCAACATTCAATGGCCGTCCTCTTCTTCTACTTGTGCTTGAGTGTCTCAACTCTTCATACAAGGTCTGCTTCTTGCTTCCGATGAACATATCCAAACCACCTCAAGCGATATTCCGTAATTTTTTTTCCTTTAGAGGTGGCCACCATCAAATTTTCTCTTATGTACTAGCTTCGAATTTTATCATCTTGTTTTTCCACACATCCATCTCAACATATGCATCTTGACCACATTCACTCTATTCGTGTCGATTTTTCGTAGCCCAACATTCCACACTATATAATATAGCAGGTACAAGAAGCGTCTTATAAAAACAGTCATTCAACTTAAGTGGAACTCTTGGGTCACACACTACTCCGCTTTCTTGCCTCTATTTCATCCAACATGCATAAATCCTATTTGGGACACCTCTTCAAATCGACCATTTGATCATAAAGTAGAGCCTAAATAGTGAAAACTATGGCAATGTGGCACTAAATGATTTCTATTTTAACTAAAACCTCCCTCGGACTATCATGTTCACAAAATTTGCACTCCACCTATTGTGTCTTTGTTTTGCAAATTTTCAAGCCCCTCGACTCCAAAGCATTTCTCCATAATTCCAGCTTCTCTACATGTTTCAAATGTAAATCCAAACAAACCAAGGCACCAAATAATTCTGGGGGCTTCAGCCAACGCGCCATATGCCACAATGTAATAATTAAACCCTAGGCAAAATTTGGGCTCATAAGATAACAAAAGTGTTGATCATCTAGACAACGTAGGTGTACTGGAGAGTGATCATATAGTTAGGAAGTCTTCCTAAGCACCTTTTTAGTTGACTGTTGTATCTCCTCTCTTTCGTAGATTTGAAACATTTTAGGGGTCTAGACCTTTTCTTGTTTTCTGTTTGCTTTTCTTCATTTATTCTATTGTATCTTTTCCCTTCCTTGTATTCTAATTACTACGAAATAAAAATTTAATTACACTTGTCCATAAAAAAAATGCCCAGTCTTTCAGGGTGATCTAGCTGAGTTTCTCGTCAAGAATCACAAAATCCCTGGAATTAACCTGAAATTATTTTATTTGATATATATAATTTGCACCTTTCATATAAGTGATATCGATCCATTTACACTTCAACTTGAAAGAAGAATTTGATTAAAAAAATGACTCAAACTTCAAATCCAAAACCCTCTCACATCCCAATGGTTTTAACTGACTTGTTTCAACCTTCATACATACTACAATACGTAGATACTGAAACAATTCAAACACAAATACAATGAATGGGGATATGAATCGACACTTCCAGAAAAATAGGGCTTTGATATGACTATTGGTATCTTCACTAAAGCTATATATTTATAATATACAACATGTTACAAGATTTTAACAAACATCTGTTGGACTTTACATTGTTATTTTTCGAACATGCTTCTTATTTTTAGACAAAAGAGAAATGCTTAGATGTTTTGGAAATTACACAACTAATACAAAAAAGATAAATTTAATTGCATCATATAAGAAACCCTAGAAGTATAAAAAACTGGTACCAATATTAATCATGTCGAGGCAAAGTCATAGTTATCTCAACATATATAATACTCATAAACTAGGTATATGAGATTAGGGTAATCATGGCACACAAAGTAATAGTTATCTCAACATATATAATATTTCATGAAACACCAAATTGAAATTGGCCAGCATTGTAATTTAGCTAATAACAAATAAAATTGCTTAAGTTAATGGTCTTTGAAGATCTATTCAAACCGAACTATTTTGAACATCAATAGTAATTATAATAAACCAGAAAGAGCCCACACACAAGATTGAAATGATAGAAGCTCAAGGAAAGTTGTAAAAGAGGAAGACCAATAAGAAATTGAGAGAAGTACTTAGTACTAAGAAACGACCTGAAGGAATATGGAGTAACCAAACAATTTAGCACTGAACAGATATAAGGGGAGAAATAAGACTTTCAAACACGGCCCCAAATGGACAGGACAAGGCAATGATCGTGATGATGATGCCGACAATGACGATAATAACTAGTAATTATAATTGGGACATTTGAGAACTGCATTACCACTTCCACTACTACGAAATTCATTGCCGGGCATAAACATGTACCACCACTCAAGCATTCAAATATTTGAGGGCAAGAAGCTACATTGCACAACATTACTACATATTTGAGAAGAAAAAGTAAGTTGGTCAAGCAACACATTATTTATTTAAACAGCTTTAAAAAGGAAACTGCACCACTAGTCTTTAGGCTAAAAGTAAGCAGATTCAACACTTCGGTATGAACTCAAGATGTTTTCAAACTGCATCCTAAAGGTTACTAGGTTAGCAGCTCATAGTTATAAATTTCTTGAAAAAGAAGATCAAATTCCATAAAGGACAACATAACTAGAGTTCTTGGGAGGATTCATTTATAAAAGTATTCAATCCATGTTTTGTTCTGCCTTAGCTGTCACGAGGAGTGAGGTATTGCTACAACATCAACTGAAAAAATATATCATATAAAATATATTTAAAAATAAAAATTGGCACCTCAAATTTAGTTACATAAATTAACATAGGCGTAGATAATCAGTATCAGTAAACTTACCACAAGTTCACCAAAACCAGGATACGCTGATTCGATTGGTACAATTTCCACTCGGAAGGCCCATCCTCCATAACCTTCAACTATAGGAGTTACCTGGGTCTGTTTAACAGTTTTTATTAGCCTGGAAAAATCAATAAATGAAAATATTTTCCTAAAAGAGATTGTATAACCTCACTGAAACTGAGAACGTTTAGTTGTCCTTTGTTATGGAGATGGCGAACAAAATCATTAAGCTCCACCAGTCTTGGAGATCCACTTCTTAACTCCCCTATCTACAAAATAACAGGGAGTAATCAACAACGATATTAGTACATAATACATGACGTATGCAAACTAAAAGAAAATAGGGTAGCTTTATTAACACCTACGGAATCTTGGAGGGCACCTACGTCAAAAAACATGAATTTGTTGAATAAGATGATGGAGATCATTTTTTGCCCAAATCTGCCAAAAAAGATATCTTAAGACCATGAGTGTACCATCGGACCGTCAGCTGATTCCACGTAGCATAGATCCCAAAAAAAATTCCTAAAATCACATGGCACACACCACATTCAAATGTGATTTTAGGGCCATATTTTTGGGATCTGTACCACATGGAATAAAAAACTACCCGTCTGATGGTACGCCGATGATCTCAAGATCCCTTCTGTGGAAGATTGGGGCAAAAAAAATGTCCATCGTCTGATTCGACACATTCATGTTTTTTGACGTAGGTGCCCTCCAAGATTCCGTGGGTGTTAATAAAACTTGGCAAGAAAATATCAGCTGAATCTCTGATAGCAAGGTACATATTTTGTATCTACAAGAAAATAATCTAAGTTTTAGAAATGTACTGATGGTGCTGGACGAAAAACAAAGCCCATACGCCAAGGAACATCGGCAAGTTTGCTGCCAAAATGTGGACAGCTATAGAATACCTGAAATCAACAAGTATTAATCATTACAAAATAAACAAGAAAAAATTAAGGGAGCTTCTGCAAAGAAACCAACGTTTTAAAAACCGGACCGGCTATTTGATGGAAATACACATTGCTCATGCTTGAACTAAATTCGGACAGTAAAATGGTTAAATCCATTAAGGCCATTTTAGTCGTTTTATTATATGTCAAATAAAATATATTAAAACACTAAAACGTTACTATCATTTTTGTCATTACATTTACTTCTAAATGCTAGTCATTTTTAGTATTACTTATTGCATAAATATACTAGCTTCCCCTTATAATATATTTCATAGGTCTCGCGCTAAAAACAAATTTGTTGAACCGGTCTGGTCCAACAACATGGCTCGACCGAATCAGTGCCCTCGCCAGTTTGGTGGCTGGTCCAGTTTTTAAGACATTGGAGAAAACTATTAGCCTCTTTGGCTGAGAAATCATACAACTCCAACGGTATTGTCAACGAGCTTATTGAAATTGTCGATCTTTGCTTGATACAGCATCTGCTTAACAACCAGACCTCCCATACTGTAACAGAGAGCAAAAGATAATTTAAAATTGTGATAATGCAGCTAAGCAAAGATTATTCTTTAATAAACAAATTAGGACCCATGCTCCAAGATACAAAATTAATGTGTAATGAGAAACTACACCCATAACAATGATGTCTTTTCTGGATAAAACTGGAATTCCACCGGCAACAAAAGCCATAAGTGTGAGTACTGCAAATAAGCTCATGCATATATACAACAATAGGTCAGCAATTTGAATTTTAAATGATCGAATTTCATTTGATATAAATATATATATATTTTATAACTATTTTGCCCTTCAATAATGTGGACAAAATTTTACCTTCCCTCCCCCTTAATCTGGGCAAAGAATTTTTCCAACTTTGACCATGTTTGGGATGGTATAAGATGTATTTTTAAATTTTTTTGGGGGGTGGACTCGATCAACCTTGTGCATGTTGCCCTGGCACTTTACCTTCACATTAGGTGCCACTTGGGACCCATATAGCACTACGGCAGTGTTGAACACTATGTAATGTCCCTTTGTCCATATATATATATATAGGAAGCGGAGACCCTAGGTTAGCGACCTGGTTGAACCCTGTGCAAGTGGCATATAATTTGAAGATCGGGGCAACATGGACAAAATTGATCACATGCATCCCGAAAGAGAAAAAAACTGAAAAAACATCTCATCCACCATTCAAAAAGGGGTCAAAGTTGGAAAAAATTCAATGCACCAAGTATGTTGGCATTACCCAATATTTTAACATGTTTTTAAAGGCCTAATTTTTTATTTTTTATTTTTAGATTACATGCAACGTGCCCAAGGATCACAAAACATGCTTTTTTTTTGGGATCACATGCCACGTGGAATGTGATCTCGGTACTGTAAACCCTACAACACTAGTGCAGGGACTCTTTAACCATATATATATATATATAAAACTTCTCAAATAGTGGTTTACATTGTTGGATGGTTTTAGTGAACGGGGGATAACTCTGATGTCAAAGCTCTCCAACAGAAAATTTCCCGCAACTGGTTTCAGTTGTACCAAAGGGATGCCCTTCGGTCTTTGTACTTCATTTTCTTTCTTAATTTTAGTACTTGCTTGATTCGGAATCTTCATATATATATATATATATACACCCCTTACCTTAAATGAAACAAAAGAGAAAAGAGACAAGGAACAGAATAGAAGAAAGAGATAAAGTATGCCATTTTGTATACCATTTCCAGACATGCCCATAACTTAAAACGAAGAAAATTTCAGGTATTAAAAGTATACCATTTTGTATTATGCCATGTAGAATAAAACAGGGATCCCATTGTCATAAAGTTTCAGGGTATTACATCCTTCCCCCCTTAAAAAATTTCGTCTTAAAAATTTTACAAGCTTTAATTAATAATTAACTAAGGAAACTTTTCACGGATTTCATCTTCGCACTCCCAAGTAGCCTCCTTGGCATTGTGATGCTACTACCATTAGACCTTGACTAATGGTATTCTTTTGTTGTGCAGTCCTTGCTTCGTATAGTGCATGATCAAAAGGGGTTGCTCTTCATAGGATGGGCCTTCCCTGAATTGATTAGAATATGCGACTGATAAGAGATATACCTTTGTAAAATTGATATATGCAATACATTGGGTATAGCAAAAAGCTGTTTCAGTAAGTCTAGTTGATACCCTGCCTTGCTTAATCTTTTTCAAGATCTGAAAAGCTCCCATAATTCTTGAGCTCAGTTTTCCCTTCTTTCCAAACCTCATGACTCCTTTAGAAGTAGATACCTTAAGTACAAAGTCCCAACTTGAATTTTCAAGTCCCTCCTGTTGCAATCAGCAACCTTTCCCTTATGATCTTATTCTTTTCAATCTGGGTCCGAATTTTCATTCTTCGTATTCATCCCAACAAATAGGTGACAGACCTGGTAGCCCGCACAATACTTTGAAGGGAGTCGTTCCAATACTTTCCTAGTAGTCATTATAAACAATTTCAACAGGCAGCAAGTGTGCTGCTGGACATCTTCTAAAATTTGAATGACTCTTTTGGCTTGGTTCATTTCGTGGAAGATAGGCGGTGATAACTCCAACTTTCTCTCAAGAATTTTGCGCAAACTTCCCCAGACCTTTGAAATGAATTTTGGATCTTCATCCGATTGGACCATGGGTCAAAATATCGTCCGATACCGATACGTATCGGACGATATGTATCGGTTTTGGAGGTCAGCGGTACGATACATAGGGTATGTATCGTACCCTGTATAAAATAGGCAAATTATTGCCCGATACGGACAAAATATCGTTCGTATCGGACGATAATTTGAAATTATCGTCCGATAATTTGAGTAAAAATGAAAATTTAAAAAAAGAACGAAATTATCGGACGATAATTTCAAATTATCGTCCGATAATTTGAACATATCGGTGGGCCCCACCCTTTGACCCGACTAAAGGGTCGGGTTTCCCTTATTTTTTTCCCATTTTCCTCCTTTCTTCTTCCTCTCTCATTTTTGGGTTATTTGCACCCTAAATCGGCGCCAAATCGCACAAACAATCACGGGATCAACGTGGAAGGTACGTGCTTATCATTTTATTTCATTTTAAATACTAAAATAAGGTAAATCTACCTAATTTAAGGGTAAATCTACCTTAAATAAGTGTAGATCTACCTTAAATAAGTGTAGATCTACCTAATTTAAGGGTAGATCTACCTAATTTAAGTGTAGATCTACCTTAAATAAGTGTAGATCTACCTTAAATAAGTGTAGATCTACCTTATTTAAGGGTATATCTACCTTATATAAGTGTAGATCTACCCTTAAATTAGGTAGATCTACCTTTAAATTTTATTATTTACCTATAATATTAATTATTTAAATAATTTAAATAATTTAAATTATTTAAAATTATTTAAATTATTTTAAATAATTAATATTATTTAAATAAATTATTTAAATTAAGAAGAGGGGAAAAATAATTTAAAATATTTAAAATATTTAAATTAAGTTAAAATAATATAAATAATGGGTCAAAAATAATTATATGTGACCCCATTTAAAATATTTAAATTGATGGGTCAAAAATAATATAAATAATTATAATTAAGGGTCACATGTAATCAATATGGGTCACATATCATATGGGTCACATATAATTAATAAAATAATGGGGTCAATATGGGTCACATATAATTTAAACTTAAAATTAATATGGGTCACATATAATTAAATTTATGGGTCACATATTAAATTATATGTGACCCATATTAATTTTAATAATAAATTTAATTATATGTGACCCATATTGATTATATGTGACCGTCACATAAATTAAAATAATTAATATTATGGGATATGTCCCATAAAATATTAGAATAATATGGAATAAATTTCAAATAAATTTTCAAAAATTATAATAATATCAAATAAATATTCAAAAATAAAAATAATATCAAATAAATATTTATAAATTATAATAATATCAAATAAATATTCAAAAATTATAATAATATCAAATAAATTTCGTAAAATATAATCTAATCTTTTAAAAATTAGAATAATATAAAATAAAAATTCAAATGTAATCTAAATTTTATAAAAATTAGAATAATATCAAATAAATTTAATAAAATATAATCTAATATTTTTAAAATAGCAATAATTAAAAAATAAATTTTATTTTCAAGTGTAAATTCGATGTTTACTTTAATGCAATCGTTTGCTCATTCATGTGTGAAATAACCAATAAATGTACTGATGCAAAGAATAGATGGTAATAGACTCCAGATACAATGTAAGCTTTGTGGAAAAAAACTGCTGGGAGGAGGTATCACACGGTTAAAGGAGCATCTGGCTCATGTAAAGGGAGAGACAAGAGGGTGTCCCAGTGTACCCAGAGAGGTAAAAGAAAATATCAGAGCTAGTTTACAAGCGGCAAAGGGAAAGAAAAAGTCAAGTATCGTGATAGGGAAATGTATGAGAGAATCAGAAAGCCAGATCCAGAGTTTACATCAGCTGCACCTGAGGATGATGAGGATGAGGATCAGGATGAGCAGATAGCGAGAGCTATGAGAGAGAGTGCCAGAGAAGCACAACAGCGGCGAGATCAGGAAGAAGCCGATTATCGATTTCGGTCCAGGTTGAGGGGCCCATCCATGCCTGCTACCGGTGGTGGATCTAGTCATAGGCCACATGTTGTTGAGGATGATGAGGATGTTGAGCAGACTGCCGGGTTGCGTAGGTCAGCATCTGGGAGGGATTATAGGCCGTCTACGAGAGGCCGTACTACAGCCCCCATGGATCCATTCATGTATCGCACTGAAAGCTCCAAACAAACCAAATTGAGTGCAATCTCACTTACAAAAATGGGGAAGAAGCTTGGAAAATCCATTGCCAAGTTTTTTATATACAACCACATTCCGAGCCAAGTAGCAGACTCGCCGTACTTCAAAAGCATGATTGATACAAGTGCAGAAGTTGGTCCAGGAGTTAAAAAGCCTTCTCCATACGAGATATCTGGGCCCTTACTAACAGATGAGTACGATGAGATAACTGCCTATGTACAAAGCTTTGAGGATGTATGGGATGAGAGAGGTTGCACAATTATGTGCGATGGATGGACTGGTCCCACAAAGAAGAGTTTGATAAACTTTTTGGTTTACAGCGATGCCGGGACAGTATTTTTGAAATCAGTTGATGCTTCTAGACACGTAAAGACTGCTGACTACCTCTTTAAACTAATGGATATGGTAGTTCATGAGGTTGGAGAGCAGCGGGTTGTGCAGGTGGTAACAGACAATACAGTAAACTACAAATGCGCTGGATTAAAACTAATGGCGAAGAGACGTCACCTGTACTGGACCCCGTGTGCCGCACATTGCGTGGACCTCATTCTTGAGGATTTAGGAAAGAGAAGCAAGGCACAGACAACTATTCAAAAGGGAAGAACGATTACTTCCTACCTGTACAACAGTGACAAGCTGGTCAATTTAATGAGAGCCTTCACGAACAATGAGTTGCTCTGACCTGTGATTACACGTTTTACAATACAGTTCTTAGCCCTACAGAGTTTGGCTAGATATAGGCGTGAGCTAAAAAGCATGGTGTTGTCGGAAGAATGGAATCAATATGAAATAGGACTCCCACGAGCGAAGAGACTAGCTTGCACTGAAGTTGCTAACCTGATCTACTGACCTTGATTTGGGCGATGTCGACCACGATCGGCCATCACTACCCGTTAGCTGGTGCAAGTGTTGAGATTGGTTGATGGTGATGACAAACCAACGATGGGGTACATTTATGAGTCAATGGATAAGGCAAAATTGGCTATAAAAACCAAATGCCCTACAAAATATAAACGATACTGGGCGATTATCGACAAGAGGTGGGATGCACAATTTCACCAGTACTTGCATGCAACAGGTATAACATGTTGCACAATTATGTAGTGATTTTTATTTATTTATTCATTATTTTCATATACTGATGAAATTGCTCATATTTGATGTGTAGCACACTACTTGAATCCAGCCTTCCAGTATACGCGACGCTTCGAGCTGAGTGACACTGATGAAGTGTATACCGGTTTGCTCAATGTAATCCAAAGAATGCTCCCTGAGTTGGTGGACCAAGGCCAAGCCATAAGAGATGTGAGTGATCATAGTATCATACCTTATAAGTAATAAGTCAAATGTCATGTGATATTATCATCTATTTATTGATATGTGCCTTACTGTGTTTCATCTTTATAGATTGACATATTTCGCAAGAGACATGGGTCATTTGGGAGCCCGTTGGCGCAATCCCAAATTAAATACGACAAACCCGCTGATTGGTGGATGCATTATGAAGGTGATGGTCCGATATTGAGGCGGGTAGCAATGAGGGTATTGTCGCAAATGTGTTCCTCGTCCAACTGCGAGCGGAATTGGAGCACTTTCTCTCTCATTCATACTAAGACAAGGAATAGACAAACTACGGACCGATTGGAAAAGTTAGTCTACTGCCACTACAACATGCGATTAAGGGTCAGGAATATACAGAGGACCAACCGTGGTAAGCAATTACATGAAGTCTTAGATCCTCAATTATATGAAGTCTTACTTACATATTATACTAATTCATCTATCATATTCTACCTTGCAGACGGTGATTATTTTGATCCCATCCAGTTAGATTATATATTCGAGGAGGATGACCCTTTGAATGAATGGATCGAAGAGAGAGAAGAGCCAGTCTTGGATAGTGAGAGCACTGAATGGCTGGACAATGCTGAAAGAGTAGCGGAGCAGCAGGCTTCTCAACCACCGAGGCGAAAAAGAAGATTGAATCGTCATTCAGTGGTTGGATCTGATGACGAAACGCAGCCCGGTAGTGATGATGGGAGTGGTGAGGATGATGGTGGAGGGCATGATGGTGGAGGGGACGTTGGCACTAGTGGTGGAGGGGAGGATGCTGGTACCTCTGATCCTTATAGAGATATGGCGATCATGCAACACAGTTCGACACTCCTACATTTAGAATGGGAGGGGTTGATGGAAGAGGAGCGTCGGGATCATATCAAACACCACCACCACCACCACAAGATGATACAGATATGGGTTATATGACTTCTAGCTTCAGGGGATTCAGTTTGCAAAATACCGAAAATTCGGCAACTAGTAACCCATACTACTAGCCACAACAAACTTACCCGGTGCCATATGACTTCGTTGGTCAGATTTTTGAAGGACCGGCCTTTACGTACTATACTGAGCCATATTCGTTGCTACAACCTCAGTTTCAAGAGGGCACATATAATCATGGGTATCAATATGGGCAACATTATAGGCAAAGGCCGGAAAGCTCGCGCACCGATGATGACGATGATTATGAGGGCCAAGAACCACCACGAAATTCAATGTGGCTCTAAAGTAAGTTTTCCATGTACAATTAAATTTATTTTTATCAACATAGCTATTATTTTTGACAATATATAATTTATTTTTGTCAATATACATTGTAATTTAATTTATGCGTGACTGCGTGTCTGCGTCGATCAAATTATGAAATATTGTTAATAAAATAGGCATGTGATCAGCTGGTCGAACATAATGTTAGAAGATCTATTACATTAAGTCAAAAATGTGATCTTAAGTCAAAAATAAGTTACAAAATAGGCATGTGACTTGGGTTAAGTTACAAAATAGGCATCTTACTTATATATTCATCTAAATATTGCGTCAAATAAGTCAAAAATAAAAGCAAAAATAGTTGAAATAAATACAAAATAAATAAATATAATTTTTCAGATTTTTTGGGATTTTTTTGGGATTTTTTTTCAAAATATCGATTTTTTGAATGTATCAAACCGATACATTCAATGTATCGCCGATACATTCAATGTATCGAACGATACCCGGTACGTATCGTCCTGGAGGTCAGGACGATACGTGCCGGATTTCCGGTATTTTGACCCTTGGATTGGACGGACAGGTGTTCCAAGAAATCTTACAATTTTGTTCTTACATATTCCAACCACATTTTCGAAGGAATCCTTGTCTTTAATTGATAAATACCCAATTAGAGTCATGGTTATGTCCCGTACTTGGAGGTCCTTTAACAGAATCTACAGTGGTTCATTCCCCATTCTATGTCGGAACAGATAGGGATGATGAATTCGTGAAAGGCTTTTGATGATATACGGAATTTTCGAATAACTAATTAACTACAGAAGTATAGATAAACTAAATTAACTCTCTTTACCTCGTACTTGGAGGTCCCAAGTTAAAGGTTCGTTTGTTAGATTGTTAGGTAGGGAGATTTGGAATTGTCTTACATAATGGGTCTTTATAAGTTTACTAAACTAAATTAGGAAGGCATGTTTCCTTTTTAATATACACATATATTATTTAAATTCCCAAAATAAAGAGTTAATTTAGTATGTAGGTTAGTTGGAGATGGTATATAGCCAAGAGGGGGCGTATTCTTGTCTTTTCTAGTTATTTTTGCTAAATCAAACTTGATTGATTGTTTAATGTGCGATTTTTATTTCTTTTATGTGGATTTTAGGTGCCATAAACCTGTTTGTTCGGACCAAACATCATCGTCAATGGCTTTGTCGGAGCTTCCACTTGCACCACATTTATTTCATACAGTTGTTATCCTAGAAGATAATTTATTTCTTTTATGTGGATTTCTAAAGTTGATTGCTTGTTAATTTGCAAATCTTTGCACAATGAAATCTACCCGAATAACTAGAGAGGGACGGAGGGAGCATCTCTGCCCTGGTTTCTTTTGGTGTTAAATTATCTTCTAGAATTCCATGCTGACTGGATTCACTATCTTTAACCTGCTTTTGTCATCTTTGACCATAGTTACCTATCTTTTAGCACATTGACTGCATTAGTCTCTTTGTTTGTACCTTGTGTGATACACTAGACAATTAGCTTTTACAATGGCTATTCGAGAGAAGTTTCTTGAAATCCATAATCATTCCTTGTAATCTAATGCTGTAAAAGACATAAGTTAAATATTGAACTGGCATATAGCGGTTGGGCTAACATATAGCTAAAGTTATCATGTAGCTACGAGCACGAATACCAGATGCTCAATTCAGGTGTTCATACTTTTGTTGGCCAGCCTTTTCGCACTTTTGTTGGTATCACCATGCAATAGGAATTCCAGTCATGAAATCGTGAAACCATAAACTATCAACTTTAGTACTGATGTTAACTAAGGTGTTAATACCGGTGTTAAATCAGGTATTCACATCAAGCTTAAATCCACGCAACTCAGAAACTGCTTTTCCTTTAAAAGTCTTCCATGGTTTTCAGATATCAGGAAATACAGCTACTTTAGCTAATCATTCAATTTTCATCCTAGAATATTACATTTTCATGTTAAGCTTTAATGCATAAACCATTATGTAAACAAATGCAATGCTAATTGCTAAATGAAGAATTCCAGGACCTTATTTGCTTTATAGTTGCTAAAAGTCATGGAAATCAACTTTTGGCAACCATGTTGATTATAGAACTTTGCAAATGTGTTTTTTTTCTTTTTTTTAATGGAAACAAGCTTATTTAACTTGGGCATGTTTAATGGGGCTAATCAGCTTAATTAGACTTAATCAAGATTAATTGGAGTCATCGGGATTAATTGGCCTTCAGCAGAATTAATCAGGCTAATTGGAGTTAATTGATCCCAATCAAAATTAACTGAACTAGTAGGGATTAATTAGCCCTAAGAAGGATTAATTAGCGCTTTAAGTTTGAAGTTGTTGCTAATGGGTGCTCCTCTAGTTCTTCGTGTTGGCGATTGGATTTACCCGTCTTGTCGCAACGTAAACTTTAGATGACGATCGTTGTGCCATCGTATCGGCTGCGAGGTGAGTAAGGCTGAGGGGATTCCGGTTAGAAAGAACGACGATCTGACCCCGAGAGGGAATACTAAGGGTCAGATGTTCATTAACGGTCCTCAGGCGCAGGATTTACAGAATGGATGATCGATTGCTGGCAAGCGAAATAAGATAGTGCTTAGATCTGGGGAGCCTCGTGCGGTTTCGTCTGGCAGGGTTCACCTTGAGGTTTTATTCGCTTCTATGGTTATCCGCAGCTCGAGCGGTCATAAAATGCATCCGGAGGCTGACGATGGCCTTGCTAAGGTTGTTGGTTGTCCTGAGGCTAGCAATATGGGTTGTAGAGGCGGTACCCGGGCCATGGAATTTTTGAACAACGAGTTTGAGGCCTTGGCTTCGCAGCTACCAGCATTTTGAGTCTGTGTGTTTCCCTAAACATACCATTCTCCCTATGTAGTTTTTCCGACGGGTGTATCGAAGGTGGGGCTTCTTCGAATGCCCTCACGTTTCACCCCTGTCCCCGGCTAGCTACCCACTGCGTTTCCAGGAAGAGGTTGCGGCCGATTTGTTCTGCTCAGTGGAGGAGTTTATTATCGATGGTGTCCCGGTGGTTACTCGCCACTGGAATATTCACATCGGAGAGGCAACTCCGCTCACCTTCGAAGGGGGATCTGGATTCGCCTATTTGGACTCCTGCTTCATGCTTGGGCCCCTAAGGTCTTCACGGTGATTGGGTCCCTCCGCGGCTCTCATCTTCGTGAACCAGAGCACCGCCGATTTGTGGTAGACTAGTTTCACCCGGATCCTCGTCGTTGTGGAGAGCCACGACGACATCTCGAGTAGTTGCATTGTCGGAGTCAACGGCCAGCGCATTCGGGTCTTCGTAGAAGCGGTGTTGGGTGAGAGGGCTCTCTTCTCGGTGCAATCGGAGAAGGAATCATCGAAGACCATCGGAGGAAAGGAATGCGAAATCGTTGGCACCGGAGAAAAATTCGCGTCGTTCTTCAACCCAGTCTGGAACGGGGTAGATATGAGCATTCGGTCAGGGAAAGAATCCACGCAGAGGGATGTGGCCTGCCGGTACCGCAGCATCGGAGGTCTGCAGCGACGGGGAGGTGCCATGCGGTTGGGACTGGAGACAAAGAAGAGGGGGAGACAGAGCCGGAGGATGATTCCTTCATTGTTTCGCCGGCGACGACTATCGTCAATGAGGCGGTTGGAGAGAGAGAAGAGGGAGAGTCGGAGCCAGTCGACGAGTCTCTCGAAGATTTGTTAGTGTCGGATTATGCGGAAGACGGGGGACTCCCCCCTGTCAAAGATCTCTCACCATGGGCTGAATCAACGGCTATGATGCATCGTCCTATCGCGATGGAGGAGACGAAGCTTTTTGGAAAGGCAAGGACGGTCTGGAGGGCCAGGCGACCTCCCACAACTATTTATTTCCATTTTAGGAGGACCCTATGATCCTCGAATGGACATATGAAGGTCGCCTGCCACGTGCCGACATCTTTGAAGAGGGGGATGTCGAATCTTTCCAGAAGGGAACTTTTGGCATTGGGGTTGCGCGCGGGGATCGAGGATTTACAGCTACTAGCGAATTAAAAGGAGATAGGTGGAAGACGTGTCTTGTCCACGTCAAAGGACTGCTATGATTTCCGTAAACCGCTCTACGTTTTCATGGCTGATATGGAGGAGCATCAGAACAGTGTGGGCTTAAGAAAGAGGGGGGTGTCGTGGCGAGGGATTTGATGCTTGCAAACACGTGTCTTATCATTGGGTTAGTTTTGGCGATAACAGTCTCGCGACATCAATAATGGGCCGGTCAGGCCTCGGATCTGTTAGTTTGGACTTTCACGATGGGTCGGGAGTGCTATTGAATCAGTTCCCCCTTTGGTGGGCCGTGGAATCCAGGCGACCCGTTACAATCTACGACTCCAGGACAAGCCCAACCTGGCGGGTATGCACATGAAGTGGGGACTTGATGACTGGGAAAGAACTCTCTCCTCTGTGAGTTCATCAATGACTTTTGCGAGGGCTAGGGCTCTTCTTCGGACCCTGGCTGCCAGGTCTTTGAGGTGTGTTTCCTCGCCTTCCCACTGTGAATCAAGTCTAATGGTGGCGGAACCTGCAAGCTCCTCGTCACCATTTGGTTCGGATACTTTTTCCTCAGACTCGTCAACCACTACCGAGATTCAGCATATCAGTTCTCTTCGTCGAGATGACTCCGGAAATTGGGTCTGATGCTCATTCAGTTCCACAATGGGGACTGGTTCTCCACCGCCCAGGTGCGTGGCGAACAGGGCAGACCCGCAGAGTCGGAAGAGGGACAGGTTAATTCGAATGGGCAGCAAGCTCAAAATGTCTTTCAATGGTTCAGATGACAACCTCCGGGAGGTTTTTAATTCCATTCTTCTAAATCGAGCCAAAGCAAAGGGGAAGAAGAAACAATCTAAGTCTAGAGAGCTAGCTAGGCTACAATGGGGGATATCAGACGGAAGGGGTGCGCGTAATTGCATGAAGGATTGGTTGGGGCGGGATTTTTGTTATTTCCTTATGAAGATGTTCTCTTGGAATGTGCGAGCGATCTGTGACCTGAAAAAGCGAGCGGGAGTCAAGAACAAGATTTCCGCCTCAAAGGCTGCGATGATTATGCCTTAAGAAACTAAGTGGGGTTGTTGTGATAGCAGCAAGGTGGCGTCGGTGCTCGGCGGCAAGCACTGGGGGTGGATCGGGGTTGACTCGATCGGAGCCGCAGGGGGCATTCTTGTTGCCTGGAACTCGTATCTGTTTGAGAAGATAGATGAAGAGTTGGGTCTCTTCTCTGCTTCTATTGTGTTGCAGAACAAGGACAACAAGAAGGTTTGGACCTTCACAGGTATTTATGGACCGTCGAAAGATGGCAGTCGGACGGAGTTCTAGTTCAAGCTGGCAGCTATAGCAGCCCGCTAGGATTATTCGCATTGTTTCAGCGGCGACTTCAATGTTATAAGATGGGCCCACGAAAGAGCGGGACGGCCCCCAGACGTGACGGTGATGCAAGACTTTAACGCATTCATTTGGGACTGGGAACTGATTGATCTCCCTTTATCGGAAGCCCGCTTCACGTGGTCCAGCCTTCAAGAAATGCCCACTCTGAGTCGTATTGGTTGCTTTGTATGCACCTTGGAATGGATAGATCTATAACCTACCACCCTCCAACAATGCCTTGCTAGGGCAGTTTCTGATCATCGCTTTCTTCTTCTTTGCTATGAGACTCGAGGGAAGGGCCCTTCCCCTTTTAATTTCTAGAATGTGGCTCCTCGATGACGGATTTCGAGCTCTTGTTCACACATGGTGGAATGAGACTTTTCCTTCTTGGACTGCAGCCTTCAGGTTCATCTCCAAGCTAGGTCTCCTCAAAGGTCGAATTAAAGAGTGGAACAGAGACACTTTTGGGCTGGTCCACATAGCTAAAGAGGCAATCCTTGCTAGACTAACGGAGTTGGACGATTTGGAGGAGTCCAGAGATCTGTCGGAGTTGGAAAGAGAGGAGAGACTAAGCAAGAAATCGGAATTCAATGATAAATGCTTAACTGAGGAGGTTTGCTGGAAACAAAAATCGAAGGTCCACTAGCTCAAGGGGACAAGAATACCAAATTTTTTCACGCCATAGCCAATTGTGGCGGGGTCAATACTCGGGGTAGCAGTAGGAAGGCGTGGGGGGCCTTGGACCTGGTTGGATTGGCTAGCAGGTAGGGTAGTAGGGCGTCAGGCCTTGGTGCTAGGTGTGTGACGCGCGAGCGAGGAGGCATGTGGGGCCTTGCGTCGCGTGGGTCTTCCCTATGTATGGTGCGACGATGGCTCGAGTTAGGTGAGGATCTAGTGTGGCGACTAGACGTGCGTGGGGTGTGGAAGCTGGTCTCAGGGGCGTGTTGGCGTGGAGGATGGCACTGTGTGCCATGGACAGAGGTTCGTATGCCATGGTGCTATGTCAAACCAATACCTTTGAGGTTCTCTTGTTGGATGGCTTGAGGTAGTGTTTAGACTATACTTGGGGGAAGAGAGTCGTGGAGCTATTTCCCTACACAAGGGTCATGCGGCACTGGTTTCCTAGGCCTGAAAGGGTGGGCCTAGGACGTTGCTTCAGCAACGTCGTGTGTCACCTAAGGTGAGGTTGACATGTGGCCCCAGACCGGCGTCGCAATGCACATGGGTCAACAATGAGGGAAGCACTCAAGGGCTATGTGGGACACGGTAGTGCACGGTAGTTGAGGGTCGGGTGCAGACGTGTGTTAGTATCAAGGAACGCACACGATGGTGGGCTTGGTTCGGTATGTCAGTGAGTTATGTTGGAATGGGACGACATGAAGAACTGCATGCTACTATTGTGAAGCGAGGTACTAGTGCAGGGCACACGAGGGTAAAGCTTGAGCAGGCCAAGCGAGGCACAGAGGTGCGAGCATGGGTGTCGTAAGGGGCACAATGTGATGAATGGTTGGCCTCGAGAGAAGGCAACCGTGAACGGGAGTTCCCGTCCTCTAGGCAGGTGGTATCAAAGTCTGATGGTTGGGTAAGTTGGCCTCGTTGTACGAAGCATCGAGGTGCCGCACGAGTGTGATAGTCGGTGTCGAGCTGCGCCCCCATGACAGATGGTATCAGAGCCAAGTTTGATCCGAATGAGGCGATTTGATGTCAAGAGGGCACCCGATATGGTGCCAAGAGGGCATGCGACATCTTGGTGCCAGCGGGGCACGCGATGTGGTGTCAAAAGGACACGCAATGTGGTGCCAAGAGGGCACGCGACATCTTGGTACCAGCGGGGCACGCGACATCTTGAAGCCAAATCGTTCTGAATGAGACTACGTTGACGACTCAGGGCGATGAAGTGCGCTCTGATTTAGAATTGATTTCTGGTACAAGACATGATGGTCTAGACCACCGGTATGTGGCAGTGCGAAGGATCAGTGTTGCGAGGGGCCAGGATCGAGGATACAGTTAAGCGGGTTACTGCAAGAATTGTAGTGGGCTATGCTGAACCGGAGAAGGGGTCAGAAGCTCATTGCTTTGTTATGAGACGACAAGGCATGGTGTCCGTGAGAGACAGATGGCTGGATAGTTGATTTAGCGCAGCTTCAGTGGAAGTAGAATGCTTGGTGAATGGCATGGTGATGGATAATGCTGATATGGGAGAACAACTGAAGCATCAGTGTGTCTGGGACCGAGGTTGAACTAGCGAGGAGGTACCAAACCTCGAGGCTAGATACTTGGAAAGACTTTCATGGAGTGAAGACAGAGGTCGAAGAACTGGTGCAGGGTATGGTCAGCATGGGGGTGTTGACGGTAACAAGTTGGGAGGAGTTGGCATGGTCATTCCATTGTGATATTGCGTCAACAAGGACGTTGACATTATAGAGTGGTGGAGGATGTGACGGGATCAATACTCGGGGTAGCAGCAGGAATGCATGGGGTCCTTGGAGCTGGTTGGATTGGTTAGCAAGTAGGGCGTCAAGCCTTGATGCTAGGTGTGTGACGCGCGAGCACGGAGGCGTGTGGGGCCTTGCGTCGCATGCATCTTCCCTATGTATGGTACGACAGTGACTCAAGCTAGGTGAGGATTTAGTGTGGCGACTAGATGCGCATGGGGCGTGGAACATGGGTCAAAAAATCGTCCGATACCGATACGTATCGGTTGTCTACACAATCGATAGCGAATCGGAAAAAAAAAAAAAAAAATCCCGATTGTCTACACAATCGATAGCGAATCGGAAAAAAAAAAAAAAAATCCCGATTGTCTACACAATCGATGGCGACTGTGTAGACAATCACCAGACAATCGGAAAAAAAAAAAAAAAAAAATTCAATGTATCGGCCGATACCCAATACGTATCGTCTTAGAGGTAAGGACGATACGTATCGATTTACCGATATTTTGATCCTTGGCGTGGAAGCTGGTCTCAGGGGTATGTTGGCGTGGGGGATGGCATTGTGTGCCACGGGCAGAGGTTCATGTGCCATGGTGGCAATACCTTTGACGTTCTCCTACTGGATGGTTTGAGGTGGTGTTTAGACCATACTTAAGGGAAGGGAGTTGTGAAGCTATTCCCCTACACACAGGGGCCATGCGGCACTAAAGGGTGCGCAATGGTTTCCTAGGCTTGAAAGGGTAGTACTAGGACCTTGCTTCGGCAATGCCGTGTGTTACCTAAGGTGAGGTTGGCATGTGGCCCCAGACCGGCGTCATGATGCACATGGGTCACCAATGAGGGAGGCACTCAAGGGCTTCGTGGGCCACGGTAGTGCACGGTAGTTGAGGGTCAGATGCAGACGTGTGTTAGTATTAAGGAACGCACAAGATGGTGGGCTTGATTCGGTATGTCGACGAGTTATGTTGGAATGGGATGACATGAGGAGCTGCATGCTACTGTTGCGAAGCGAGGTACTAATGCAGGGCACGCGAGGGTGAAGCTTGAACAGGCCAAGCGAGGCACAGAGGTGCGAGCATGGGTGTCGTAAGGGGCACAATGCGATGAATGGCTAGCCTCGAGAGAAGGCAACCGTGAACGGGAGTTCCCGTCCTCTAGGTGGGTGGTATCAGAGTCTGATGGTTAGGTAGGCTGGCCTCGTTGCATGCGGTATCGAGGTGCCACATGGGTGTGATAGCCGGTGTGGGGCTGCTCCCTCGTGACAACACAATGCTCGGGATAAAAATAACCTTTTGGGCGAAATTGTCGTGGATGGGAATCTCGGACCAGGATCAGATCAAATCTCAAGTAGTCAATTTCTACAAAAAGTTGTACTCAGATGAGGGATGGATCCGACCTGAATTGGATGGAATTCCGTTCCGCACCATCTTGATGGGGGATCAAGTTGTCGCGGAGCTACTATTTCAAAAAGAAGAGGCTTGGCAAGACATCAAATGTAGTGGGAAAAACAAGTCTCTGGGACCAGACGGCTTCACCATGGAATTTTATCAGAGGTTTTGGATCCTTCTCAAGGACGACATTATGGTTGTATTGCATGAGTCCCACGCTAATAGCTTCATTGGGCGTGCCCTGAATTCCACATTTGTTTATCTCATTCTGAAAAAAGAGGGAGCCGAGGATCTTCGGGATTATCGCCCGATCATCCTGGTCAACTGTTTGTACAAAATTATTTCAAAGGTGCTAGCAAACCGTATGAAGCCTTTAATGGGGAAGCTGATTTCGGCTAACCAGGGGGCTTTCGTGCAGGGTAGGCAGATGGTGGATCAGGTTGTTGTGGCTCTTGAGGTTGTGCATTCCGCTCACCGCGATCACAACCTCGCTGCCCTTTGGAAAATAGACATGGAGAAGGCGTATGATCGGGTGAATTGGGGCTATCTTGATTACATGTTGAGCATATTCGAATTGGGGTCCGATGGAAGAGTTGGATGCGAACTTGCTACTCTATGGCGTGGTTCTCAATCATGATTAATGGGTCTCCGACGGATTATTTTCAAAGTACTCGAGCGTTAGGCAAGGAGATCCCTTCTCCCCCTTCTTGTTTAACATGGTTGGGGAAGCGTTAGACGACCTCATCTATCGGGCCAAACAACTAGACTACATGTCAAGAATCCAGGTGGGCGCAAGCGATCACCGTATTACTCACCTCCAGTATGCGGACGACACTATTCTTTTTGTTAGGGCCGATGTGGCTAAGTTTCGAGCATAAGCGGAGGTTCTCACAATCTACGAAGTAGTATCGGGACAGCGGATTAACTTGCACAAATCGATGGTTTCTGGGATTGGAGCTGGAGACCAGCAGCTGTGTGATATATCTGCTACAGTGGGTACGAGTTCAAGACCCTCCCAATCACATATTTGGGTCTTCCTCTTAGGCTTGGCCGTCCGTCAGCTAGGGCCTGGGAACCGGTGGTTCAGAGGTTTAACCAAAGGTTGTCTTCCTGGTCGGGGAAACTCTTTGATAGTGGGGGTTGCCTCCTCGTCAAATCTGTCTTGGCTAGTCTGCCGGTCTTCTTCATGTCCATGTTTAAAGCCCGGCGGGTGTGATTCACAAATTGGAGCAAATTCGAAGAAACTTTCTATGGGAGGGATGGGGCCTAGACAAGAGGTACCATCTGGTCAACTGGGACACTTGTCAACTCTCGGTCCGCTGTGGTGGATTGGGTATCCACTCTCGGAGAGAGAGAGCCTATGGTTGTCGGTCTTGGCAGATAAGTATGGTCACCTGGAAAGCAATTGGGGAATTAATGTCGTGATTAATAGACAATTCTTGGCATGGTGCAAGGATAATTGTGGGACTTGGTCCTGTTTCTCTCGATGGGTGTGTTTCAGTTGGGGAGACAACACTCTTATCCGGTTATAGGAAGACCCGTGGGTGGAGTCCAGGCTGCTCAAAGACTTGTTTCCGACCATTTTTAGCATCGCAACGGACTCTCTCAAAGTTGTGGCAAGCTTTTTCTCAGAGTCCGAAGGGGGGATATGTTGGGACTTGGTCATTAGGAGGCTCCTTTGAGAGGAGGAATCTCCTTCCCGTCCCCTGCTGGCAATGTTGTATGGGGCTAACAAAAACCATACCCGTGTTGATGCCAGGGTTTGGGTGTCGAGTAAGAACGGGGCTTTTAGCACCAGATCATACTCCCAGATGTCGTCATATTGGCCCCTAATTAGGTGCGATTGGGCTGGTTTGTGGAAGGTTGCTACTCCCCGCAAAGTCAAATTTTTTACATGGATTCTGCTTAAAGAGAAGATTCTCATGATGGACCAGCTGATCCGAGGGGGGAAAGATATACAGAATTTGTGTGTCATGTGTCTCCAATTGAAAGAGTTCGTATCTCACATCTTTCTTCACTGTTGGGTGGCTCATAAGATTTGGGGGGTTATTCTCAAGACTTTTGACATGCAATGGGCCTGCCCTTCAACCATTTCTCAGCAGTTTCTTACTTGATTTAGGACGGGCTCCGAGGGCCAATTGGGAGCGTTTGGGAGGGTCGAGTTCTTTGCGGTGGTTTGGAGTATTTGGCTCGAGAGAAACGACTGTATTTTTGGCCGAAAACGCCAACCAATCGGGATGGTCATCAAATATGCTCATGACTTTATGTACTCATGAGTGTTGTTGGATAAGGAGGGGGCCGGGGGGGATGCTCTCCACTAAGACCTGGCATAGGCCAAAGGCCAGGTCGTCGAGCCCCTTTTTCGCCTGCGTTTTTTTATCTTCTTTTCTCTTTTGGTCGGAGTAACCTCTATTGTACTCGGCCAACTTCTCGCTGCTTTTTTTAATAGGTTGCGCCTTTACCGATCAAAAAAAAAAGGACAAATTAGGTTAATGGGGGTAGATTGGCCGTTGGCCGTAGTAGGGATTAACTAGACTAATTAGGGCTAATTAGCACTAAGTAGGATTAATTAGACTATTCAAAATTCATTAGTTCTAATCAAGATTAATTAGACTAATTCACCTTAAGCAGTTTTAATTAGGCTTATCAGGATTACTTAGCCCTAATCAAAATTAATTACGTCGAGACTAATTAGTCCCAGCAGGATTAATTAGGCTAATCTTGATTAATTAGCCCTAATCAGGATTAACTGCTCTAATTACCCTTAACATGATTATCTACCCCTAATCCTACTTAAATTAAAATAAATAAATTTAAGGAAGGACTTGCCCTGAAGAGACTAGCTGGACCGCATCATCCCTCCCTTGGAGGGAGTGGGAATTTTGCCGCGGCGTATGCACAAACGTTGCTCCATATGGACCACACAAAATCAATTTTCTTTTATTTCATTTTGTCTTTTTATCCTTTGGTAAATTACCAATCCACCCTTCACATTTACAAAAATACCGAAATTGTCCCCATGCAAATTTACCCTTTTGTTGCTCCATAAGGACCACAAAAAAAACAAATTTCTTTTATTTCATTTTGTCTGTTTCTCCTTTGGCAAATTACCAGTCCACCCTTCATATTTACAAAAATACCAAAATTGTCTCCATACAAGTTTACCCTTATGTCCATTCATCTCTTCCCAATTCTGCCTTCAAAGGTAAACTACTGATTATACCCCTACCATTTCCTAAAATATGAAGTCTGTTCTTAAGGTAAAAAGTCACATTTATCCTCAGAAAATTTGAATATTTCAAATCAGCACTTCTAATTCAATTATGCCTTTATCCCTTAACAAAAGAGAAATTTCCAATGCAGCCCTTAGTGGTAAAATTATGAATTTAGCCCTAACAATTTAGGTCATAACAAATTTGTCCCTACTGCAGAAATACCATTTTATACCTAATTATTTAATAAATACCGGATCTGCCCTTGTCAACCAGAAGGTCACATTTATCCTTAAAATTTAAGTTATTTCGTTCATTTCAGACCCCATCAATTTGATTCACCCTTCTAGCCCTTAACAATTAGTAAATCAGCCCTAGAAGGTGAAATTATGATTTACCTCTCTGCCTTTGAGTGAAAATTCCAGGCATGACCCACAAGTTAATAAATTTCAAGGCAGAACTAGAAGGTGAAATTATGAGGTAGCCCTGCATTTGAGTGAAAATTTCCAGGCATGCCCCATAACTTAAAATGAAGAAAAAATCAGGTATTACAAATATACCATTTAGTATTATGCCATGGAGAATAAAACATTGTTGGAATAAGCTCCGGTGCCAAAGATCCTTACACTAGGGTATTATGATCCATAATGTGTCAGGCCATTACATCCACATAGCTTGTTTCAATCTTATAGCACGTCAGAATGGCATCGATTTTTTGAATGCTCACCCCTAGTGGCACGCAAACATCATCATGCTGGAGTCACCCTACTGACCAATTCAATTCTAATATATTTTTTACATTCACACAAACTAACATCCAATCCCACAAAAAATTCTCCAATATCTATCCCCCCAATCAGAGTAGCTCCCTTAGCTTCTCGCATTTGAATTTTACAACCTCTAATCAAACTCTTGATCCTCGCTCAAACTAGAGCAGGCTATTCTCCACCACCACTGATGAAACCTAACTAGCCTACATAAGGCTCTTTGGCTACTTACCAAGGAGTAAAATCATCGTCGGAAGTAATGATAGCAGTAGAAGAGACCGTAGTGACCAAGTCGAAATACGGGAATAAAACGGCTCTAGAAATATACGAAAAACATTAAATTTCGGCAATTTTGTGAAAAAATGGAAAATAAAAAAAATAAAAATATATATATATCGTGACCAGACAGGTTTAAACCGGAATTTTTCAGAAGACACATTTTTTCGTTTTTTTGAAACGTGTTTTTTCGGGAAAAAACGCGATTTTGGTCACTATGGAAGAGACCATGGTAAAAGAATATTCACTCCGAGAGAAGCTATTGTTCACTTGGGCAGTCGCATTCTGCTTCTAAGCATTGACATAATTATCTTTTTCCACTGATATTATGTCTAGGCTTTTTAAGCTAGTGGAACCTGAACTTGAACATGTCTCGGTGTCTGAATAGAGTACCCTTCTGACTAAAACATTTTTTATTTGCTTAAGTTAATGCCAAGACCTGATTAACATATCCCTGAGATGGAGAAAGGATGTTACCAAGTTTCATACACAAGTTGACTTCTTTCAATCAAACATCAATAACGGCCTTCTAAGCATTAAGAGGTGGAACCCTATTTTGAATGGAGGAAATCACATTCTCAAATTTAAGTCAAAGGCTCATTAGAAACTTCAATAGTTGTAGTCTGTTCTTCTAGATACCCAGTCTGATAATCTGAAAATTGGGGACCCACCAAATTCAACTGATCCCATACCATTTTGAATTTTAGACAGTACTCGAGTGCTTTTAGATTTCCTTGCTCGAGATGAGTAACTGCCATATGTAACCATTCAAATTTAGTATAACCGTCGTTAGAGTATCAATGGAAAATGTGCTCCCAGATCTCTCATGCAAGCAAAGATGTAATAGATGATTGTATAAGAGACTCAAGAGGACTAACATAAAAGAGTCATCGTGTTACATTTTCTAAGTGCCACTTTGTAAAATATGATGAGAAATTTTTATCCTTGAAACATATGCTATGGATCTATCAACATATTCAATTAAATTCTTTCTGCATAAAGAATTTTCATGGAATTCTTCCATTACAAATCATTCTTGATCAACAATTTCAAGAACAGCTTCAGTGAATCCTCCAGAATCCATCCTACTTAATCAATATATAACCTTTAAAGACTAAAAGAAAGTTGCAGAGAAATATCTGCCATTTCAAATCTCGATTTTATCTTTTGGGAAAAAAAAACCTACAAATTTTTTTCTTAATAAAATATGATCAAAACAACGTAAGAAATCCACCAAAATCTAGCTGAGTAGACCTTTAGATGAGCTCAACAAAACCTCAAAATGTCAGTGATCGAACAAACATTAAGAATTCTGAAAATCTGATATTTCAGATTCTAAAATGAACATAATGGAGAGCTAGACGAGGTTCGCTAATTCGAGCTCATTCTCATCGATTGCGGCTCTAGTACATGAGAGAAACAAAAAAAACGACAAAAAGAGAGAAAGAGAATGAGAACTCAGATGTAATGCATTAAATTGTGAGTGGGCATGAATCCCCCTTATATACCAAATCTTAAGTGAACTTCTTGTGAAGTCCCAATTTTTACCCCTACTTAAGTTACATATTCCAGATGGGACCATTTTGCCCATCTACATTCTCAAGTAATGACATTCAATCTACGGGATAATATATAAAGCCTTAACACCAACATATTATATATATGCCCAACATTATAGACATCTGATGTCCAAAGGTTAGGAAAGGAGTAGCTAGGTAGATTAACAAAGTATATAAAAATTTATGAACGTCCAAAATTTATTATAGACCTACAGCATAACAGACGTCATTCATATGAAAATAAGCATATCATGATTCATAATAAAATAAATTTCAGATCCCAAGGAATACCTGTGAGTCACAAAAACAACAGGCCGATTCCCAATGCCTGCAGCAACTAGCTTCTTTAGCAGCATTGAGCTGACTTCCTGCACATTGACACCAGTAAAATAAAATAAAAGTTTTGATTTTGAAGCACTTGAAATTTTAGCAATAGTCAAGGTCGTTAAATCATAAATCTTAAGGTGCCACTTCAAATTGAATCACAAATCTTAAAATTCAACCAGGATTTTCAAAAAGGAAATATTATCAAATCATACAAAATACAAACAGATTTCTAAAATTGAGAAAATTAGATATACAGCCATTTCCATAAAAATTAGCAAGCACCAACAAACTTCAAAATTTTCGTACTAATACATCACATAACTAAACAACTAGAGCAAACTCGTAAACCTTGGATCATAGTTAGAAAAAAGTAAAATAACCTCAATATTCAATAATATCACATCAAATGTGAATGGAAACATTAAAAAAACTTTAAGAATCATCTCCTTCCATACCAACTCTGTCATTGTCATCATCCTTGAAGTAATCAATGTTTCTTCTTCTTCCCCAAACTCTATAATAAATTTATACCAAAAGAGAATTGTGTTCATGTTATGCACCAACGTAAATAAAGTTAGGAGTAATTGACCATGATGATGAAATGATGTGTCATTAGCAAACTTTAAAATCTTGATTACATTACCGGTATCGTTCGTGGCCAATGTTAGTATAGTAATGTTACTATTGGCCATCAAAATCATGTATACCAGTGCATATATATATATATATATATATTAAAAAACCATAAATGGGTCAATACCAGGCGGTACATCTGATACCAACCAATTTCTTAAAACTTGGCCATCCGTCATGATTAATGAACTATATCATACCTCTTTAAATCGACAACAACTTTTCCATTTCCAAATTGTGTTTTGGTTAACATGTATGAAAACATAAGAGAAGACAACCAAAAGAAGGAAGCCTGAATAAGTACTCATATGCCTGAAAACTTTGAAAATTTTGAAAAAACATTGCCCAAGAGCACAAAAAATTTTCCAAATCATCATTTCGAATCCAAACAACATGAATCCCAAGTCAAACATCATGGATATTTTATGTTAGAAAAATATAGGTTATTACCACCACAAATTAACAAAAGAAGTGAAAACAGGTGTTAAATAATCATTTTTCTTTCTGAATTTCGAACTAATATTTCTACTTCCCATTCGACTCTCAATGAATCGCATTATTTAATTCAAATCATACTGGATTTCTTCTTCAAGGGGAAGTCAATCACGTATTTCGACTGAGGAAAGTCATGTGGTTTGAAGCAATCACCACGGACATGGTTCAGAAAATTCAGTGATGCAGCCATGACGTTTCGATACCAACGCCACGTTTTGATACCAGCGCAGTCACTACAATCAAACCTTATTCATCGAAAGGACAAAGGCTGACAGCTCTCATAGGATATGTAGACGACATCATTGTCACGGGGGATCACAGTGACGACATTGTGAAGCTCAAATTTTATCTAAGTCAAGTCTTTGACATAAAAGACTTTGGCCCGTTAGGTATTTTCTTGGGATTGAGGTTGCTAGATTCCAAAGAGGCATTGTCCTCTCACAGAGAAAGTACACACTTGATATACTGACATAAGCTGGGATGTTGGGCTGCAATCCCATTGACACTCCTATGGATCAGAATCATAGGGACAATATTGAGGACGGTGAAACAATCAAAAATGGATGCAATGCACTACCAAAGGTTGTTTGGCAAACTCATTTACTTGACCATGACCTGACCAGATGGTGCATAATGCATATGATGTTAGTGTTGTGATCCAGCATATGCACTCAACACGGACTCCACATTTAAACTTTGGCTACCGGATTAAGAGATATTTGAAGTCTAGCCCTGACAGAGGTTTTCTGTAGGTTGATCATGGTTATCTAGAAGTTGAGGTTTTCACTTACACAAATTATGCTGGATCCATTAGTGACAGACACTCTACTACAGGATATGTCACAACTCCTGGGGGAAATCCCATAACATGGAAAAGCAAGAAACAAAATATGGGTTCAAATTTTAGTGCAGAGGCTGAATATAGAGCGAGGTCACAAGGAGCCTGAGAAGGAATGTGGCTATGCTATATACTTTCATAGCTCGGAATCCAGGTCCATCTCTCTATCATGGTAGTCAAGGCGACACGATGGCGACGCCATGGCGAATGGTGCCGTAAAACACCATATGGACCATAATGGCATGGATTTGATAAATAGCGGTGCTATGGCGACGCTATGGCGCCATGGCGTCGCCATATACGCTATGTTATTTTATAAGTTATATTATAACTTATTAGTTATTATAAGTCAATGCACTTATTTTATTTTATTTTTGAGGAAATAAGTCATAGCACTTATATTATAACTCATAAGTTATAGTTTATAAGTTATATAACTTATAAAAGTAAGTTATTTAACTTATAAAAGTATAAATTAAATAAAAGGGTTTAGGGCTATTAGAGACTTAGAGATCTCTAGCTCCTCTCCGTCTCTCGCTCTCCCTCTCCCTCTCCCTCTCGCGCTGCTCTCTGGATCTTCACGCCTTCACAGTACGCTATTTATATTTTTTTTGTTCTGTTTTATTTTGTGTTTTTTTTTCTGTTTTATTTTGTTGATTTTGGTATTTTTCCTTTTACGGCAAGGCTTCAGCTCCTTCATCTTCACGACGCAGACGCAAGACGACTTCAGCTCCTTGAACTTCGACATCTTCGCTCCTCCTTCACGCAGGCTCCTTGACTTCGACTTCCTTCACGGTACATCAATTTGTATTTTTCTTTTTCTATTTTTTTTGTCGCTGTTATTTTTCCAGTTTTTATTTTCGAATTTTTTTTGCTGTTTTTTTTTCAGTTTTTATTTTCTGTTGCTGCTGTTTTTTTTTTGTTGCTGTTTTTTTTTTCATTTTTTTTATCTCTGTTTTTTTGTTTCTGTTTTTATCACTGTTTTTTTATTTTCTGTTTTTTGTATCAGTTTTTTTGTTTCTATTTTTATTTTTCTGATTTATTTTTCTGGTTTTTTTCTGTATTTTTTTCCGATTTTTTATTATGTTTTTACTTTAAAAACATACCCTATTAAAATGAATAACCTTTAAAAAGCATCCCTATTTTTACTTTCATATTTGTTTTACTTTAAAAAGCATACCTGAAATTTTTTTTCCTTTGTTTTTCTTATGTCTTTTGAGTTTTGACATGTCATGTATACACTTGTAGCTCTCATATTAATATCAATATGAATTCTAAAACAGCATTTTATGGAGGACTCAAGTTCGTCTTCCGTGAGCTTAAGGAAAGACCCCGGGTGGAAATATGTTCATCTTGTGGATGAGAGGAACACAAATACCGTGACATGCAATTTTTGTAAGAAGACTACAAAGGGAGGAATAACCCGGCAAAACCAACATCTTGTTGGGGTAGGAAATAATGCAGTAGGATGTCTTAAGTGTCTCCAGACGTGAGAGGAAATGAGACGAGTTTTGGGTGTGTCAAAAATACAAAAAGTGACCAAGAGAAGGATGGTATGCGACTCGATAGATGAGCATGATGTACTTGGGAGAGTTGTTGAGGAAGATGTGTATACAAAATTTGTAGATATGAATGTTGAAGAAATACATGGATCGATCGGTTCTAGGAAAAAGGGCTCTACAAATCCTCGTACAAGAGGCCCTATGGATGGGTTTGTTACTATCACTACAAATTTGGCAATGGAAGGGAGGCAAAAATCTAAACAAACGACATTGAATGATAGATATAAGAAAGAAGAGAGAGAAAAGACTCGTCAGTTATTAGGTAGATGGTTTTCTCAAGCAAAGATTCCTTTCAATACCGCTCGCTTGAAAAGTTTTGCAACGGCCTTGGAAGCAGTGGACCAATTTGGTCTTGGGATGAAGCCTCCATCGTATCATGAGCTAAGAGTGGGCATATTAAAGAAGGAGGTGGCATTTACTCATTCTATATTAAAGAAGCAGAGAGAGAGTTGGGAGAAATATAGGTGCACCTTAATGTCCGATGGTTGGACAGATAAGAGGGGAAGAAATCTCATTAATTTTTTGGTGAATACTCTAGATATGATAATGTTTTTGGAATCAATTGATGCATCATCATACGTGAAGGATGCTCATACTCTATTTACCATGTTGGATGGTATGGTGGAGAAAATAGGGGAGAAACATGTAGTTTAAGTTATGACAGATAATGTTGTTAATTATGTGGCAGCTGGAAGAATTTTAATGCAGAAAAGATTGTCTTTATTTTGGACTCTGTGTGCTACTCACTGTCTTGATCTTATTCTGGAAGACATTGGGAAGCTACCATTGGTGAATAAGTGTATAGACAAGGCCTCCACATTGACAGTATTTTTATACAATCATAGTTATATCTTAAATATGATGAGAAAGTTTACAAAACAACGTGATTTCGTGCGGCAAGCTGTGACACGCTTTGCAACCGCGCTCCTCACTCTTCAAAGCATCTATTTACATAAGAAAGCTTTGAGAAAAATATTTGTATCCGAGGAGTGGGCTACACATAGGTTAACCATCACTAAAAAAGGTAAAAGGTTATGTGATACGGTCTTGAATTCGAAGTTTTGGACCGACATAAAATATGTTTTGAAAATATCAAGGCCCTTGGTGAAAGTGTTGAGGGTGGTTGATGGGGAAAAGTCTGCTCTGGGATACCTCTATGAGGCAATGGATGTGGCGAAGACTGCGATTAAAAAGGCGCTTAAGGATCAGACTAAGCTATATAAGCCACTTTGGCAATTGATTGATAAGAGATGGGATGATCAAATGCATAGTCCCTTGCATGCTGCTGGTTACTACTTCAACCCTGTGTTCTATTATAAAAATCCCAACATTGAGATAGATAGAGAGGTTAATGAAGGCCGCATTGTTGTCACTGAACGCCTTGTGTCGAATCCTCAAATGCAAGATGTAATAGTGATGGAACTTGAGAGGTAACAATATAACTTAGTATTACTGTATTAGTTTATTGATTATTTGAATTTGCTTAAGTTTATCAATCAATCTTTTCTACTTTTCAGTTATGCACATGCGAAAGGGAGCTTGGGTGGGTCAATGGCAATAAGACACTGGGAGTTGCTTACTCCTGGTATGTAAGCAAGTAGCCAACAACAATTGACTTTCTCGCCTTCTCGCCAGTTTCTCCTATTCAACACTTCAATTTTAATATTCAGAGTTAGCAACTGACGTAAACATTTCAATATGTGAACAGTTTCATAGTGGAGACGGTATGGAGGTAGTTATAAAAATTTACAATGGTTGCCAATTCATGTGTTGAGTTTAGCATGTAGTTCTTCTGGTTGCGAGCACAACTGGAGCACTTTTGAGCATATAAGTGACTAACTTATTTATATTAAACGTTGATTTAGTTATCTTATTATTATTGATTTATAATAAATAAATATACTTGTATTATTTATTTTACAGATTCACTCTAAAAGGAGGAATCGATTGGAGCAAAAAAGACTGAACGACTTAGTGTTTGTTAAATATAACCAAAAGTTGATGGAAAGGCATCAAAATCAAGATACTATTGATCCAATTAGACTCGAAGATGATGAAGAAAATGAGTGGATTACTCCTGAGGAGGACCATGTCTTTGAGGGAGAAGATTTGACTTGGTCACATGTAGCTGATGCTACTAATGCATGTGAGACAAGGAATTTAAGGCCACAAACAAGGTCTCGATTTCAAAGTGGTCAAACTCAAACTCAGAGGAAAGCAACCTCTAGTGGAAGAAAATGAAGAAAGTGATGTTGATGCGTCTGAAGGAGAGGAGGACGACACTTATCTAGAAAATGATGGAGATAATGAAGATGTTGACCTCATTGGCACAACATTAGGAGCCGTGGACGTCGATATGGATTTCGACAATTGGGATTGAATTATGAACATTTTATTTGACTTTTTGTTATATTTGAATAATTGAATTATGATCTAATGTACTTGAACATAATAACACTTCTATGTTTTTTTTTATGTGGTTGTGCTTAAATGTTTTAATTAATAATTATGGAATTATGATGTTTTAATTATGAAATTATGGTAGAGTAATTGACGGGCATAGATGATGGCACTATTTAATATTTAGGTAGGTAACTAGGTATACTTGATTTTTACAATTTTATTGTTAGTTAATTACTTAATTATACTTTTTTCTTTTACAGGTTTCTTGCGACTTTTATGGCTCTATCACGATTGAGCGATGAGCGTCACTCACTACATACCCATATATGTACTTGTCTACTTCATATTTCATAATTCATATCTTTCAAGATTTCTATATTTGCTTATATTTGATATTTATATGTGCTCATGTTGCAAATTTATTGATGTACTATATTTGATTTCTATTTATTGGTATTTATTTATGCTTGATTTTTCATAGTTGAATTTTTTTCGTCTTCTATTAAAATATAAATTGTTTTTAAAATAGCAAAAAAAATTAGAAAAAAGAAATAATAATGATTAATAAATAAAAATAAAAAATTATAAATAAAATAGCCTCACTATGACCTCGCCATGGCCTGGCAAGCCTCTTTGCCATAACCTCTCCACACCACCTTAACTACCTTGCTCTCTATGACATTGTATGGGAACAATGAAGCACCGCTTCACATTGCTGGAAATCTGATTGTCCATGAAAGAGCTAATCATATTAAAGTAGATTGTCACTTCATGGCAGAGAAAGTCGAGTTCAACGAGTTCTGCACAACGTTGCTTCTGAAGACCAACTTGCCAATATGCTTACAGTGGTGGTTGGAAGAATGCAATTAAAAGAGAGCACTTCCAAGTTGGGCAAGACAGACATCTATGCACCAACTTGGGTGGTGGTGGTGGTGGGGGGGGCGCGGGGGGGGGGGGAGAGTGTGTGTGTTATAAATTAAAAGTCACATTAGGTATGTGGCTAGGAAGTAGACAACTTACTATTGTTTTCTTATTTCTATTGTGGAGATATATATGTGGAGATATATATGCTAATAATAACGAGGGGAGGAGGTATGATTCCATAATCCTAATTCACTATCTCTTTTCTTCTTCCTCTAACCTAATCAATCCTAACCCTAAATTCCAACTAACTGTACCTTTTTTGTTTTGATCTGCGATCAACTCTTTGACCATACTAACATCAGCGGAGATGGAATGGCGTGAATGACATAACATGTGGAACAAAAGTTTGATTTAAGTTAGATTTAGATGAAAAAATAGCTTCCAACACAATAAACAAAGAAATGAATTTAAAATAAATTCAACAGCAAATAAGAGTATAAGACAATTCCCAGACCATCTATCATGCAAATTTTAAACAAAGTAAACATAATAAAGCACCACTTTCCAGATCAAATAAAATGACCAAGAGAGCTTTATAATGGATAAAATTTGTACAAACCTGAAGGGGCAGGCTAGCTCCTGACCATTGAGTTAGATTTGTCTGCATGAATCATTCAATTAGATTTGTCTGCATGAATCATTCAATTAGATGGTACAAGTTCGTCAGAGTGACCTAACCTGGACACAACTTCAGAAATTAAAATTACTAGAGCTGCCATAGATGATTGCTAGGACCGACCTCTTTTTAAGAGAAAGCAGTCAAGAAACAAATCTGGCAGCCCAAAAGATTTAGGGCACGATCAGCTAATATAACTTGAGTACCTTTATAAATCTACTCACCGAATCTTTGAGTTCACCCACGCTGAAACACATTGACTACGATGGAGATTGTTTATCCTCCCAATCTTTCACACGATGGATCTTGAGATCATGGGTGTACCATCAGACGGTCAGTGTTTTATTTCACGTGACACACATCTCAAAAAAGTGACCTTAACATCACGTGCAAGCTCAAAATTAATTTTAAGGTCACTTTTTTGGCTGTGTACCACGTGAAATAAGAAAATGACTGTATGATGGTATGCCCATGATCTCAAGATCTATCGTGTGAGATTGGAACGAAAAACAATTTCCATCATCTGATTCAATGCAGTCAATGTGTTGCAGCATGGGTGAACTCAAAGATTTGGTGGGTGGATTTAAAGGTACTCATAATTTTCATATACAACATATCAAAATTGTAGACAAACCTTATATTTAACAGTGAACAATCGGGCGTAAGGGAAGTCAGCCGCAAGCCATTCACTTGGCCAACATGTCCCTTGTAACCCAGCCTCCTGATCAATCTTCTCTACCAGGCCAGATTTGCTAGTTGTCGAAGATTTGTTATCTGCTATACGCCAAGTCTTGAAAGGACCACCACGCAGGCCATGAACAAAAACAATATCTAGTAAAGGTACCAGTGGTTGTGAGGGTTTATCAGAGCCATCAGCTGAAGTAGAAGCGCTATAGTAATTCATATATTGTACAGGTACTCTTTTATCACTATGGATGCCTTCATCATCATATAGAGATGAAGTATCATTAGAATTTAACTTGCCTTCACCCAGTGAGTTTGACTGAGAGGTATCGAATTCATTCTTGCCAGGGCATTTCCAATGTTGCAAATAAGGATTGATCAAGAATACCATGTCATCATAACGAGGGCACCGATTTTTAGAGTTTAATACTTCAACGTCATGGAAATTGTCATTTACTGCGTTTTCATCAATCTGTTCCAAGCAAAAAATATTTAGCAATGTTGCCCTAGCATAGCTTTGAACTTTTAGGTCATTACAACCAGGGATCCTCCCATTTGCACAATCCTCAAGCCATTTGCACCAAATTTCATCCATTGTAATGGCTTTTTTCACCTTCGGAAGAGCAGAAAGGATCGCTAGCAGCCGTGCTGCATGTCTTCGAATATGTCCTGTAGAAGGCACTCGAACACTGGAAGGGTCATTTGAATCTATAATAGATGCTTCACCAGAGACATTGCTTGATGCATCATATGCCTCAATAGCAGCCAGTTGTTCATAATCATCCCGCAAAAGGAAGCGTCTCAGCAAACATAGGACTCCAAAATCAGTTATTTTGCTTTGAAATGCAGAATCTTCGGCACAAATTTCTGTCAGTGCTTTAATACCCTTGAGTGTAGCCAATGCAGAATCTGCAGCATCAAACTTGGGCAAACTATCTTTTTTCATATTTTTGAATAGCTCAGAGAAGGGCTCTAGAGATAGAAGAACTGCAAAAGGAGATCTATCAACAGAGTCGGTGGTAGTTCCCAATTGATTTCCTGCTAAATTAACAACAGCACCAGCTAACTGATTGGCAATCTGCGCAGCCGAAAGAGCATTGGAAAGATTGATTTGAGTCTGCAAAGGACACCCATATTCAATTCACCATGGATAAAATATTTAAACTGATGTCATACATATTCTAGACTGAAGTATAAGTCAAACAGTAAAAGAAACCAAGTCTGTTAAACACTTTGTAGTAGTAATTTGTAAGCTGCAAGAGCTCACAATCTCAAAAGAATTCACAGCTACTCTGTAGACTGTAGACCATATTGCACTTTCCTTTAAATTGCAAATGCCATCATTATTACAAAAATTACAAACTCCAAAGTCATTTTAGGACTGTCACCATTGCAGATTCTATCAGTTTTCATAAAAATCAGCTCCGGCGAGTCGCAACAACAACAAAGGTGAATTTGAGGTTGATTATAAAAAAAAGTGTTATGGGATTCAAGTGGGTTGATTATGGTTTCCGGTGAATTTGAAAAAGGTTTCGTGGCTTTTATTCCAGTGGATTTCTGACCAATTTCATTCTGATGTCTTAATGGGCTGTGTGATTGGGACGCCGGCATTCTGATCGGATCTGAAACCACAACTGGTGGGTTTCAATTTTCATGGTTGAGTGGCTGAGCCGTTGGCAATCGGATTTGAAACTGGCAACTGATTGGAGGTTCCGGTGTCTGATGGATTTCCGATCGGTTTCATTCCAGAAGAAGAATAGGTTGGTGCTTACGGAAATTCATCGGGTTGTAAAAAAAATTCACTCATGAAAAAAATAGTACCTTTTCTTATGGCCTAATGAAAAAATTATACAGGAAAATGCATTTATTTTAAAACTCGTTAATGATTAACATAAAAACTTCTAGAATTCTTTTAGGAAGTAAATAAATCCATTTATTTTACAATTACTTTTACTAGGAATTTACTTTAGAACTCGAGAAGTGTATTAATTAATTAGCTGATGACACTTCCACCGCCACTTTTTAATGTTCCACTCTTTTCTTTTTAGTTTAGTTACGATAACATATTTCCTTAAAGTAGAGAAAGATCGTCTCTTGGAAGGGTTATTTTCACTCTAAACTAAACTAAACGGCAAAAGGGTGTTGATGTATTAAAAAGAAGTGTGCAGTAACATCATCAGCCTTTACTGTTATGGAATTGTCTTTTTGATCTATACAAATGACCATCCAAGAATTGTGTGTGTACACACACACATATTTATAAGAATAAGTGCACATAACCACTTTTAAGCATATAACACTATGACAATTCACTTATTAGGCCACATCATACATGGCCTCGAGAAATCCAAGTCATCAAGATGGCAGTTCATATATTGAACTAAGTCTGCCCAAAAATAACACGTATTGGAGGATCTGATCCATCCTACCTACGGATTCTACAATGAAGGCTTGTCCTTTAACTGGTTGAAATAGAAGTGCTCGATTGGATGTTTAGAATCCTCTAATAGGCATATCATTTAGTTGAGACGTGTCAACGATGGGCTGCTACTTGAACTACTTGGATTTATCAAACATGTGCACCACGTGGCCTGAAAGTGAACATTCATGGGATATTCTGTTTATAGGCAGTAATAGGAGTATATATATATATATATATATATATATATATATATATATATATATATATATATATATATATATACCCCTACTCTTGTTTGTATGCATGCAGACATACATATAGATACGTGTGTCTACATAGAGCAAAAAATTCAGTTACTGCCAATGACACTAGAACCTATAGGAGAAGGGGTAATAGACCACTCCTTCGGATATTTTCGAGCACATGGTTGTGTGTGTGTGAGAGAGAGAGTTGAGAAACCTTGACACAGGTTAAACAGAACAGCTAAAGAATTCTTGTATTACATCCAAAAGCATTGAAGTGTCAACAGATCTGTTACTATATGGGCAGTGACAAAATCAGAAAGAATAAGTCGACAAGGGGAACTTCAGAAAAAAGTGGCAAATCTGGGAAAAGGTCGGAACAATGCAGGAAGAATAAAATGAATAAATAAATCGGGAAGAAGAAAATGAATAAATAAATCGGGAAGGATAAAATGAGTAAATAATCATCATTACCCATCTAAGAAAATGAAATATATATATATATATATGGGAGCCGGTTAGGTCCTCCAATGGAGGACGGTGACCGTCCTCCAAGATCTACGTGGAGCTCCACGTGGCACTCAAAACACTTTTTGGGTGCCACGTGGAGCACAGGTCGGCAGTTTAGATCAATATCAAAAAAAAATATTTAACCCACAAGTCAAAGTTTGACAGTTTTCATTGGTCCACATTTCACAGTTCAAAAAATGCACGTTGGAGATGAGTTTTAAATTTATTTTTTTTCAAAGATGATCTAAGCAATGCACCCAAGGTTCACGTGGCATCGAAACAATATTTGGGTGCCACGTGGAAGGTTGGAGGACGGATCCCTTTTCCTATATATATATATATATGAGTTCAGTCTACAATGGGTATCCACCCATCATGGGTGGACACGGCAGTACATACGTCTGTGTAATTTTGTGACGTGCACGGAGTTCGAATGCATGAAAGTCCGTGCACATCACAAAGTCACACAGATTACTTTACCACATCCATTGTAGACTAACTCTCTCTCTCTCTCTCTCTCTCTCTCTATATATATATATATATATATATAGAGAGAGAGAGAGAGAGAGAGATACTCTTTCCCTTTGAAAATCAAGAAATTTTGAGAATGAAAAATTCAAGTAGGAAAATTGAGGAAAAAGAAATGAGAAAGAAAATAAGGAGAAAGTCAAAGATAAAGTATGATAAAGTAAAAGATAAAAGGGAAGATATATTAGAAGATGATGATGCATTAAGAAGTGCCCTCACATACCCTAAGAAGCACAGATACGGATACAGGTATGGCGATACGACAATTTTCAAAAAGTCATGATACGATACGTGGAGGATACAAGAAAAAAGAAAAGGCATATTTTAGGTTAATAAACATAAGAAAAAAGAAGAAGAAAACAAAAAAGAAACAAAAAAATAACTTACAAAGACTAATTTCGATTGGGTACGTTGCACGCTGATAGGCTCCTTCGATTTCTTCTTCCTCATTTTCCAAAAAACCCTAAATCTCAAACTCGCAGTCTGATTTCTTCTTTAATTTTATTATTTTCGGAAATGCCCAGGATACACATGCAATTGTATCCTTCAAGTATTAGTATCCGATACAAATATGTTGCCAAAATGGACTATACGTGCTTCCTTGCACATATCCCATTCTAATGGATAGATAATGGAAGGATAATATTGCGATAGTCAACAGAAAGAATGCCCGGATTATGAAAATTTGTTTTGGATAAATAAATGTTATTAGTGCCTATGCACCCCAAGTTAGACAATGTGATAATTGTGAAACGGGAATTTTATCAATGGATGAAATAGTACGGCCGACCCCAAATAGATGGGACAAGGCTGAGATGATGATGATGAATGAATGAACTAGTACAAGGCATATTCAATAGCGAAAGCATAATGATTGGAGCCGACTGTAATAGATCCATACAGAGGTCTTGAAATGGATATAATAGGATACATGGAGGATAAGATTTTGGTGAAATGAACGAGATGGGGGAGCTATCCTTGACTTTGCAATAGATTTTGACTTGATAGTTTATACTTCTTTCAAGAAGACATGAGCATTTTATAACTTTCAAGAGTGGAGCAAACCAAACTAAAAAGATTATTTCTTATTAAGATGAAAAGAGTGGGTAAACTACAAAGATTGCAAGATCATCCCAGGAGCAAGTCCTACAAAGCAACATAGATTGATAGTTTTGGACGTTCTAGTTAAGAGTCTAAGTGACTAAAATGATGACAAAGGATCCCCAAAATAAAATAGTAGAATTAAGAGGAGATAAAATATAACAACCTTTAAAGGGAAAATGAGTGATCGAGAAGTATGGTGGTAGCAAGGGAATTCAGATGATATATGGGAAACAAATGGCGCAATGCTTTGAACAAGTTCCTAAGGAGATGCTCGGAAAATCTAAAGGAAGAAGAGGTATACAAAAAGAAACTAGGGGGTGGAATACATGCATTCAAAAATCAATTACTGAAAAAAAAAAAGTGTTTTAAAGAATGACAAAGAACAAGAACTATAGATGATCTTGAAAGATATGAGCTTCCCAAAAGAGAAGCTAAGAAAGTTGCGAGTAAAATTAATTATGAAGGGTACGACAACTTATATGCTAGGTTGGGAAAGAAAGGAGAGAAAGAACCTGCAAACTTGTCAAAACTAGAGAAAAGAAAACTACAGATCTCAACCAGCATGGTGCAGTAAGACAAATATCAAAAGGTTTTAGTAAAAATTAGATGACAAGAATACTTTCAAAATCTATTACACACGGAATATTTGAAGGAAGTAGATCAAGAAGAGAAACCAAATCAAGGGATGATCAATGAAATATAAAAACAGCCTTAGCGAAGATGGAGAAAAGAAAAGCATTAGGATCATATGGATCACCTATAGAAGTTTAGATTGTGTTGGGAGAAAATAGACTGAACTGGTTGATTAAATTAGTCATTAAGATACGAAAGACAAAAGAAATATTTGAGGAATGGAGAAAGAGCATTGTGGCCCCTTCATATAAGGACAAAAGAGACATTCAAAACTATGCCAACTATCGAGGCATTAAAATAATGAGCCAGACTATGAAATTTTGGGAGAGAACTTTAGAACAACGATTAAGGCAAAAATCATAGATATCAGAGAACTAGTTTGAATTTATATGGAGGAGATTAACAGCTGAAGCTATTTTATTATTGAGCAATTTATGGAGAAGTTCAGAGAGAGAAAAAAAAAACCTGCATATGATCTTTATTGATAGCAGGAAGCATACGATAGAGTGTCGAGATAGATAATATGGTGGACGTTGAGGAAAAAATGCATATTGAACTTATATATTATGGTTATCAAAGACATGTACGAGGGGGCAGTAACTAGTGTAAGAATGACAAGTTCCCTGTCGGAGTTAGGCTGCAGTAAGGATCAACCTTGAGCCCTTATTTGTTTGTCTTGATCATTGATGTCTAAGCCATAGACATACAAGAAGGGATTCTATGGTGCATGCTATTTGCAGATGACACAGTATTAGTTGCTCAAACAAGGAAAGAAATAAATCATAAGCTGGAATTATGGAGAAAAGCTTTGGAGTCGAGAGGTTTGAAAATTAGAGAACAAAGACGGAATACATGGAGTTCAAATTCAGTTACCATGCTAGCATGGAGGAGGATTTAGTTAAAGTAGAAAGTTTTTTAGTGTCACATTTCCATAGATTTCGTTATTTCTGCTCCACTTTACAATCAGATGGTGCATTTGAAGAGGACATCTCCAATAAAGATTAATGCAGGTTGGATGAAATGGAGGCAAGGAAGCATAATATTATGCGACCCAAGAGTTCCGCTTAGATTAAAGGGACATTTTTCTTAGACAAGAATTAGACATGCCATACTATATGTACGGAAAGTTGGGTTTTGAGAAAAAGACAAGAAGATAGAGTACATGTGGCCAAGATGCATATGAGATGGATGTGTGGAGTAACAAGAAAGGATAAAATTTGAAACGAGTACATAAAAGGAAATTTGAGAGTAGCACCTATAAAGGAAAAAAATTACAGAATGTCACTTGTGGTGGTTTGGGCATATCCATTAGAGACCATAAGCAAACCATGCACGAAGGGTTGAGACGATGCAAGCACAAGGAAGTGGGAAAAGGAAGACTAGTGAAGAAATGGATGAGAGTAGTGTGAAGGGATATTAATTTTTTGCAATTACAAAAAGTTTAGTGTTGATTAGAAACCAATGGGGAAATAGGACTCGCAAAGCCGACCCAAATAGATGGGATAAGGTTGTGATGATGATGATGATGATGCATGAACAAGTAATAAAGTAGTGAGTGATGAAGTGTCAAGTGCAAGATATATGAGATATGAAGTATTACGACAGAGAATGTAACAGAATAGATAGGTCAAACAATAAAAATAATTCTTGTCCCAAGCAACCATCTGAAAATGTTTACTAGTGAAAGGGTCCATTACATGAATGATACCATATTTGCACTAACGAAGGCTCTCCCATTCCCATCGGGAGCCCCCTAGTCACAAACATGGCCGACCGGGAGGCATGAGAATCCAAGATTGCGTCTGTCATCCTCCTCATTATAGTCCTTCTAGAATCAAGAGCATTTCGTCGGAATACATCCGAAAACTGATGTTTCCCAACCCTTGCAAGCTCTGAAATGTGAAAGCAACAAAGAAAAATCTTGAGAGGAGACCTCTCAAGTTGCAAAATTCAAAGAGAACAGGACACTCCAAAGCTCGCTAACTAGCTTACCACTGATGTTCTTAGCAAAATGATTTCTTCCTTGTTGATATCCTTGCCTTCTTTCGAAAGAGTCATATATATATATATATATGATTCTTTGAGATGCCTAGAAAGATTGCGAGTACTAGATTGCCTGTTTGGATCATGTGAGACAGGTGTTACAAGTGGAGTATGGGCGTATGATGACACGGCTCTTCAGGATCACATGCATGATGGCGTAGATGATGATTTTGAGTCGTAGATATTTGAGATAGTTTGACGACATTGTATAGCTACTTTTTTTTCAAACGTTAGATGATGGACTTTATTAATTAATTTTCTTTCTTTAACATTAACTAATTGTGGACATATATTATTTTTATTTTTATTTTATATTTTGTGTGGATGGTTTTAATTATTCGGTGTTGCTCTAGAAAGTTAATTTTAGCTTTTGTATTTATTATGCATAGGATTAAATGTGGCATTAATGTTTGATTAATAGAGAACATGTGATATAGTGTGATGGTCATGTATGATCCATGGAGGTGAGACCTATGATCTCACAATGAACAGTTGTGAGATTTCGGGTCGTCACATAATCCATCTCATGAAGACTGGGAAAGTGATGTTCTCAAACTTATACACAGTATCAATCATGGATTCTTATTCCTGATGAGTGCCAAGGAAATCTAGGATCCTGTAGTCAAATTATATTCACAAAATAATAATTCAGCAAGAATATACCATCTACATCGTAAGTTGGCAACAATGCAACAAAGTAGGAAACTTGGTGAAGAGCATTTTATGAAGTTGAGCCAGAAATGGGAAGAGTTGGATCATTACCGACCCATTCTGCCTACAACTAGTGTTGGTGAGATGAACCATAACTTCAGGAGAAGGGGTGCCTCCCCAAAGGGGCCGCAGTATCTGAATGTCTTGCTGGATTGGATCTTAACTATGAATTGAAAAAGTACAAGTTTTATAAACACATTCTCCACCCTCCTTAGAATCTGTTTACAGCTATACTAGAGGAGAAGCAAGCAGGAAAGTACCACTGAAGGTATTAATCCCTTAGTTGAGAGATCTGTTGTTATTGTTGATAGAAGGCAGAGCAGGAATATTGAAGGAAACAATAAAAATTGGAATCGCACTCATCTTTCCATATCGGAAAAAGAAAAACTCTGCTGCACACGTGGGAAGCATAGACACTAGAAAGATCATTGGTGGGACCTAGAACCACAGTTGAAGCCCAAGAATCTGAGGAACTCAAGTGCTGATAATGCTACCACTCATTCACCACAAGCTTACCTTTGGCAATTCAGCATTTGATACACGGGAAAACAGTTATCAGTAAATTGCATGAGGAGCTTGCTGCCCTCAAAGTCTCTCTTCATACAGCCATTGCAAATCATCATTCACCGTCTCATCCTACTATTTCCTACATCATCGACTCAGAAGCATCAGCTCACATAACCAGGGAGAAAGATGATTTCTTGTCATACGATACTTTTTCAACTATTTTTAGAACTCACTGACAGTACTTTGTCGAATTCATCTAGAAAAAGGATATTCTAACTGTCACCTTTACTATCACTTCCATCTGTTATTTGTGTCCCTGGCTTTACTACTAGTTTTACTTCTGTGGGTAGTTATGGTGTGAATTGAGGACTAAGATAGAAGGAATTAAAGAGAGAGTTGAAGGTTTCATAATTTTAAAACTAGGGGCAGTAAAAGAGCCATTACTGGGCCTGTTAGTGAGCACTTTTATGGTTCTGGAAAGAACAGTAATGGGCTGGTAATACAGGCCCATGGAGCTGATTCAATGGGCCACTTATCTCGTGTCCCAATAGGGCTTAAAATTCCTATAAAATTTACACGTAATATAGATTATAAGAGGGCCTGAGAACCACTTAATAAAACTGTGACAGCTGTCCTACAAAGGAAAACTCGAGACTATAAGTCTCTTAAAATATCTGCGAAGAGGAGTTAAGATGGGATTTCAAACTCTTAAAATTTCTGAATGAGAATCTCCTAAAATCACCTATTACCAGCGGCAGCCTATAGCAAGCCAATATTCCTCTTTTATCCCTGGGAGTAATTAAAAGATCAGACTCCTAAAAAGGCTGTGAAATCAGATCTGAAGTGGAGGTCGAAAATTCCATAGACTAAACCTTAACTTTTCTTTTATTGTGTTTCTTTATTTTGTAGGATTAGTTTAAGAAGTTCCCTGTGAAATTAGGATTCTCTTTTAGGCTTCTTTTTATGTTTTGGAGCATCGTGACACATGCTTGTAAGCTTGCATAGCACTCTCAAGGCATGCGCGGAGCTGGAGCTTGAGCTTGAGAAGCTTCTGGCCCGATAGGCCTGTAAAACTCACTAGGATAAGCGGTATTATTGAACTAGAGGAAACAAGCGATGAAACCAAAGACAGATAAATCAATGGAGTGTAATAATATGATGAATACATCGAATATTTGGCGGAAGGCATGAAACGAATTGAAAAAAGAAGTCGAAACAAGAAGTGGTACTGGGATCCAGTTTCAACCAATTAGAATCCCAGTGATCCTAAAAACAGGATACAGGCCCAGCAGAAATTACTGTGATATTTAAGAATCACCGTCAATACCTCAGTGTAGATCCGGGATAATCCTTTGTTCCATAGCCCCGGGGCTATTTACAACTAGCCAATTCAGTCACTTTACTTAATGATATGATGGAATTTATGGAAAGATTGTTGAACTTGAAGTAAAGCAAAGTTTGTAGAAAATCAACCATACCTAAACTCGGAGTAATCCCCCCATTGCGTATTAGTACTTATCGGGAATAGAATAGATCTGCTTCTCTTTGTTCCTACGAACAGAATTGTTCCATTATTACCAATGGAACGGAATAAATATTCACTTTGCTAAGGCAGAGTTTGGTTTTTTGGGAGTGATAGTGGAAAAGTTGACAGACAAGTCACCCTTACTATCACTCTACAGAACCGTACATGAGATTTTCACCTCATATGGCTCCTCGTTCAATTCTTTCGCGCATATATATTTAAGTTGTACTCGAATGAGTTTCCAGATTTTATGAATGAATAAAATTATTATTTTTCTCTGAGGGTTTGGAACGCATCATACGGTTGAAACATCTCTCTCTTTGCTTCGTAGATTTATTTTATTATTAAATCTCAAGGAACATCTTCTCCACCCACTCATAAATTCTCTTCTAATTAATCTTCTTCTCTTTTATCACATCATATTACTAAGCCATTGCATTGTAGTGTCTTGTTTCATACTTTGTGTTTTTAAGGACTTGAATACAAGGAGAACGATTGGGAGTAGTCGTTAACTCAATGGGTTGTACCTGTATGATTCGGGCAATATACAGTCTCCTTTAGTTTATGGGGCTAGTAGTAATTATCAGGATCACATAGTCCTTTGGTATACACGGCTTGGTCATTTGTCAATAAACTCTCTTAAATTGTTGCTTCTTGAATCTTGACAACTGTGTTGGAATGGACAATTTGAATATCAATGTTAAATTTTTGCTGTCAACACAATGTAGAAGCACTTTTTCTTCAAGTAGAACTAAAAACTGCAACGCTTTTTCCATTATTCATTTTGAGGTTTGAGGTTTTGCACCAGTTATTTTTGTGTATGGAGATCGTTATCTTTTGTCTTTTATTGAAACTATACTTGTTACAATTGGCTGTTAGTTGATGAAAAGTAATGATGAAAAGAATGTTGTGAAATCATTTTATAAAGTGGTCCATACTCAACATAATACAAAAATCAAAGTCTTCTGTTCAGACAATGCCCAAGAATTTTTGTGTCGTGATTTTCAAATGGATTTTAGCGAGCATGGTATAGAACATCAAACTTCATGTGTCAACACAACCCAACAGAATTGCGTGACTAAACGAAGAATTAACATTTAATAGAAGGACTCGGTCTATCTCGATTAGGAATTTATTTCACATAACATTCTTTATCGTCCTCGTTTCAAACATGCACGGCTTCTAGTTCTTCTACTTTTGTTCCGTGCATGGTTTCAGAGGTTGATTGGAAAAAGGGCTATGGTTGAAAAGATGAAGGCTCTTGAAAGTCAAGGTACATGGGATCTTGTTGAATCTAATGGAAAGTATATGAATGGATGTAGATGGGTATTAACACTAAAGCACAATTCTGATGGATCTATGGACAATATGAGGCTCATCAAATTGCTTAGGTATTCACTTGGAAGTATGGGATAGACTCTGATAAAACTTTTATGCCAATAGCGAAACTTAATTTTGTGAGATATTATTGTTCATTGCAGCTACTCGATATTGGCCTCTTGGCCCGCTTCATGTAAAGAATCCTTCCTTCATGGTGATCTGCAGATGGAAATATATGTCATTACCACCTCGGTTTTATTCTCAAAGAGAAAAAGAGAACATATGCAAACTACGAAAAGCTCTTTTATTGTGACGACCCAGACCACGATTTTGTCTGATTTTGGGCTTAAGCCCCCCCCCCCGGGGTTTTGTTCCTAGCATGGGCTAAAGTCCCCACCCAGAACGCATCGTGACATCTAAGGTCCGCATACACCTTATAGCCCAGGCTCTAGACATCATGGATCAAAATATTTACTGATATGTATCGATTTTGGACGTCACCTATACGGTACATTTAAGGCACCGTATCGATGCCTCCCATACAAAATAGCAAAATACCGGATGATACATACCAATACATATCGTCCGGTACGTATCGGTTTTGGGGCCGGACGACACGTAGCGGTTTTCCGAATTTTTGACCCTGCTGGACATTTCCCTATTCAATGTGGGACTATTACATTTATGGTCTCAAACAATCTCTACTGGCATGGTTTGAAAAATTCAGCTCCTTCGTCTCAAATTGGGTTTACTAGTTGCATCTCACATCACTCATTTTTCATTATGTTATGGAGGAACTACTACCATCCTGATTGTCAATATAGATGACATCATTCTAAAATGTGATAATCCTCAACAAATCATATTTGTGAACAAATCCTTTTGAGGAGGCGTTTGAGATTAAAGATTTGGTGCCTTAAAGTCCTCTGTGAGTATTAAAGTAGCTCGATATAAACATGGGATATATATTTCTTAAAGAAAGTATGTGATAGACAATAATATTCTTGAAGCCTGTCCTGCCCCAATGGAACTCGACCATCGTCTTCATGAGCAGAAGCCTAAACCTCCTAGTGATCACGGCATCTATTATAGACTAGTTGGACAACTCATTTATCTGACGATTACTCGTCCTGATATTGCATGTGTTTTACTGTAAGCAGTCAGTTTATGCATTCTCCTCACTCTCATCACTTAAATGGTATTCATATTACTGCTCGTATACTCCAGGAAAGGGGTTATTGTATTCTAAGCGACGACATTTGGAAGTGTCTGAGTACTGTGATGTCGACTAGGAAGGCTTTATTAGTCATAGGCGATCCACGTCTAGATACTATACCTTTGTCAGAGGTAACCTGGCTACTTGCAATAGTAAGAAGCAAAATGTTGTTGCTCTTTCGTCTACCAAAGATGAGTATAGGGCCATGGCACATGCTACTTGTAAGGTACTATGGAGACACTCCCTACTGAAAGAGATGGGTTTTGATGTCTCTACGCCTATTCCTCTTCACAATGACAATCAGGTTGTCATCCACAGTCTCCAACTCAGTCTTTCATGAAAGAACCAAACATAATGAAGCGGATCGTCACTTTATTAAAGATATTATCTGCACGATTAATGAAATGCCCTATGTGCACACTGCTTCTCAGTTAACCAGCAATCTCACCAAAGCGACCACATGTACTCTTCAATAGGAGATATGAGCATGTTGGGCCAATGTGATATCTATGCTCTAGTTTGTCGAGGAGTGTTGAATATTCCATATTTTCCTTGTCAGAAACTTCAGACAGCTTCTCAGTCTACAGCAGCTTCCTAGTCTTTCTCAGCAGCTTCCAGACTGCCTCTTGATCTTTGTCAGCAGCTTTCATATGGTTTCCCAGTCTTATTTTAGCTCTTACAATAAATAAATAGGGGCATCTTAGTCAATTTAGATGTTTATATTGGCAGGAATTGTATCTACCCCAAACCTGGAAGAGAGGGAGGTCGTGAATCATTCCACTCTCCTCTAATTTCTCCAACTTCTCTTTTACATCGTGCTTTATTGATTTTCCTTTAGGGTTTATCTTCCCTTATATAATATAGAAATAGCAAGGTAGTTAACGTGGCGTGAAAAGGTCATGGCGAAGAGGCTCGCTACGCCATGGCGAGGCTATTTATTATTGTAATTTAATATATATATATATATATATATTCTATCTATTAATTAGTAGTATTTTTTTTATATAAGAAAAAAAATATAGGAAGAAAAAAATTCAACTACTAAAGCATCATACTTTAATTCTAATATTGATGATTTCAAGTTATAGGAGAAAACAAATATTAATAAATACAAATCAAATATGGAACATCAACAAATTTGCAACATGGCAAGTATAAATAAATATATATGAAATATCAACAAATATAGAATATAAAAAAATATGAAATATATACATACGAGAGGTTTCGATGATTGGTGTTGATAGCTTCGTGATTTAGAGCGAGAGAGAGAAAGAGAGAAAGAGAGAGAGAGAGAGAGACGAGGATTTTATAACTTATAAGTTGAGGTTCTGTGACTTGTAAGTTAACTTTTGTAACTTATATATTATAAAAATGTCATAACTTATAAGTATTATACGTTATTATCCAAAAAATAAAATAGCGCGCATAGCGACACCATAATGTTATTCCGTCATGGTGAAGCTATGGCGTCGCTATTTAGCCATCATGGCTATTTGGTTATATATAGCGTTTCCCATCTCCATTCGCTATGGCGAGGCCATATTGAGTCTATAGCGTGGCCTTGACAACCATGAGAAATAGTAAAGCTTCATATTCAGAAAATGTACGCATCAACCTTGCACTTCCTCCAAACACTACAAATAGCTTTAATGCCCAATCACAATTAACCCACCAAGAGAAGCCTTAATCACATCCAAGAGTGTCTCACATTAACGATCTCAGTTACAAAATGATTGGCATGAAAAACTCAGATTGCCATACTCCAAACCAATCTCCCAATCTTCACTTTCCTATTCTCCCATTTTGCCTACCTAATGATCCATTCGACTGGCAAAAACACTAAGAACACTTTGCTTACCATATTGAATCCTTCAATAGCCTTCCCACTACCATCCTCACTAGGTTATCTCTCCATGGAGGTATCTTCAAACAAGGGATTAAGGAAATATTCCGTCTTCTTTTGCAATTGATTATGGTCTTTTCTACCAATACAAATAAATTTGTGTTACTTGGTTTGCATCGATAAACTACAATCCAAGATCCAAGAAAAACTGCACCAGTAAAGACTTTTTTTGCTTGGTAAGCAAGATGATTGCTAGGGCTCCCCACCCTTAAATTTCAAGAAATAATTATGTACAGAGCCCTCAAGGAGGGAAGAAAAATCAAAAGACTGCACACTCAATACAACGGAGGCCACAGTCGACCGGAAGCGACATACGGACAAAAGAACAAATTATTATCGAAAAAAAGACAGTGGATGAAATTGGCAATTATCCGAAGAAGAGAGTGTATGCAATCTTTCCTCTTGGACAATCCTCTAGTTTCTTTCGGCCCAAATACGAAACACAGCGGTTGTGATGAATTTCGCAGCCTATCTCCTTAGAAGACCATTTAAGCTGTTGAAGATATTATCAAGCTCCTCAGAGATTGAATGGAGGGGGTGTATCTCATGTTGAGTCTGTTGAGAAAGGATTTCCATATCCAAGCAGTATAGGAACATTGGAAGAAGGTGTTCTTCATCCGAGTTGCAAAGGACATGCCAGGAATAGATGATGATGTCTCTATCCATAAGGTTGCCGTTAGTAAGTTACCCTGAGCATCCTTCATTCCTTCCACATGGTGCATGCATGCTTTGGAATCAGCCTTTTGATCGAATGAGATCGGTCTAGCTTTGAAGGTCATTGCTGGATCAAATGGTGCTGTAAGAGGAAGAGGCAGAAAATTTCCCACCAATTCTTGACATCCAAATAAGCTTGTCCTCAAATTTCCGATTAGGTGTAACTGAATTATGAATGCAACGCCAACCTTCGAGCAGAGATGGAAAAGTAGTAATACGGAGGTTCCCAGTGTTAGCAGTGAGAACGACAGAGATGTTGAAGTGTGTTCACAAACCCCTAGTTGTGGCAGCAAAGGATCCAAAGACATCAATTGGACACCCATCAGGTAGCCATCCATAAATTGATGGAGCAGCCCATTCCAACCTGATACTGAAAATAAAGGAGGTAAACCAGCCTAGAGCTGAATACCCCTGTAACTGCCCAAGAACAGCATTTAGGAATTCCGGCATCCCAGAAACCGTGCTTCCAGAACTAGTGTTGCCTGATCCAATTAGCCCATGGAGAGGTGAAGTAATATGAACAGAGGCTCTGACGGGGACGCCACTTACATGGACATTGGATTCGGACCGCACCGGTTCTATCGGCGTCGGAAGAAGCGTAGAGGAAGCCCGAGTATCGTAGCCTCAGAGGAGGAATGGACACAAACCGCGAGGAGGGCAACGTTGCACACGAAGAGAACGGCGCAGAGAACCCTCGCGCGAGCGAGTACTTAAAATCCCTCGAGTGAGCATCGCGAGCGATCACTTAAACTCGCTTGAGCGATGATAAAACTCGCGCGAGCGAGCCCGTAAGACGGGATTTCATGGATTTCATGTGAAAACTTCCTTTTAGTGTTTTACTAGTATTAGGACTTTTTATTTCGAGGTTAATTATTGGTGGCCTATATAGAGAGGCTTGTAAACACTTTTTTTAGTGAGTTGATTGATTATTTAAATGCTTTTATGCTTGAGTAATCTTTGCCTGAGATGGGTTTGGTGTGAGACCAAGAGAGTGATTCCCATATATCTTCTGATTTATTGTCTTCAACTTGCGTAATCTCTTATATTCGTTATCTTTCAATCTGTGTTTGCTTCTCTAAACATAGCCTAATTGTTTCCTTTCAAATCCAAAACCCTAAACCTGTTTTGAAGCCCTAAACCACAAAGCCAACACCATTCCAAAACCACAAACCGATCTAAAGTCAAAAGCCTTTTACAAACCCTAATTCCCTTTTACAACCTAATTTGAAATCCGTGAATCTACATCGGACCGAAGACGAGCGCCTAAACCTGGAAAAGCTAGAGTCCTATCTCTAGGCCGATCTTACTTCGACTCTAAAAGTACTTGCGCATTGGACTGGACCCTACCTGGATCTCGTGTGATCCATCCATCTGAATTCTGTAAAACCCTAAAGGTATCAAAGATAATTGAGCGATTAAACTTGATTTAATTTCATTAATTTCGGCAAAATCTACATAAAAATCATATTTCGCATTTTAGGGTCTCCGTCCCGCGTCAGTTTTGGTATCAGAGCCCTAGGTTTTCTAAGTTAGGGCATCTTTGCTTGTCATAGTTACTTTATTGCATTGTTTTAGAGTCCATATTGCATTCCATATTAGAACCCTAATAGACCTTGTGATCACCATAGACTCGAGTGCGATTCTCAATGCCCTTAACGGTATGCGAGAAGAATTGGGTGCGATTAGTGCACGTTTAAATACCATTGAGCAAGCCCAAACATCCCTAGGAGTTAGTAATGACAGATTACGTGATCGAATCAACCAACTGGAAGCGATGGGTGGGTTGAAAAATCAACACCAAGAGCGTGAATGTCTACACTTTAAACGTAATGGTCGCCAATACAACCGAAACCGTAGGAATCATCGTAGAAATGACTATGACCCCGAAGTTCAACTCCTAAAGAACGTTCGAGTTGAGATTCCAACTTTCGATGGAAGAATGGACCCTACCATCTTCCTCGATTGGTTTTCTGACATGGACCAACACTTTGATTGGTATGCCATGAATGGCGACCGTTGCGTCAGACTTGCGAAAATGAAATTGGTTGGTCAAGCTTGACTTTTCTGGCTCAATGTTGAGCGCATTAGGGTGAACGCGGGTTGTCCTCCCATTACCCGTTGAGACGACATGAAGGAACGACTTACTGAGAAGTATGTTCCTTTATCACACCATCAACGCCTCCTTGACCAGTGGCAAAATTTACGCCAAAGTGGTATGCCCGTGACCGATTACATTGCCAAATTCGAAGAGTTCATGATGAGGGCAAAAGTATCGGAAGACCCTAAAATCACTCTCTCTAGATTCCGCACTGGATTGCGACTTGATTTGCAAAAAGAATTGATTTCTCACCCCGTAGAAACTCTTGAACGATGTTATGCCGTTGTGCAAGATCTTGAACGATATTTGAAAACTACGGTGGTGAAGAGAACCGAGCCACAATATAATAATCAAAAATCCGGTGAGGGACGATTCAATCCTCCTCCCAAACCTACACAACCCGCTCCTACCAATTCTAGGTTTGAAAAGAGAAAAGGTGTAATTGGAGACTCCTCAAGGGTTAATTCTCAAGTAAAGTGTTATAAATGTCATGAGATGGGACACTTTGCCGCCCAATGCCCTACGAAAGAACCCCAAAGGACTCTCTTCATTGAGGGAGAGGAGGCTGATGATGAGGTAATGGTTGAAGAGGAAGTATTTGAACTGGTTAGTACACCCAGTGATAAAGAGGGTGATGCTATTGGTCATGCTTTAGTTGTGAGGTGTGCCCTTGCACAGCCTCAACAGGATGAAAAGGATGACTGGCGTAGGGAGAACATCTTCCACACCTATGCCAGATTTGGTGAAAAGAATTGTAGGGTCATCGTGGATAGCGGTAGTTGTACTAATGTAATATCCACTCATGCAGTCTGCCGCTTAGGGCTTACACCTGCCCGAGACCTTATAAAGTCGCATGGGTCAATTCTTCATCCATTCCCGTGTTGAAAAGGTGTCGTATACCGATTCAGTTAGGTTCTTATTCGGACACCTTATGGTGCGATGTTGTGCCGATGGATGTGGGCCATATCATTTTGGGAAGGTCGTGGCTCTACGACATGGACGTGACTCTTTCTGGTCGAACAAACATTTGCACGTTCATGCATAAGGGCAAAAAGATCACTTTACACCCTTTGCCTCCCAAAACACCCTCGACCAACACTGTCGAAAAGAAGGGCGAGTCTTCTAAATCCATTAATATTGTGAGCCCTTCTGAGTTCGAGAAAGCATCGAAAGATGAGAGTGTGGAGTACGTAGTTGTCACCAGAGAGAGTGCTCCCGAGTCAGTGAGCGAATGTCCCAAGGAGGTTGAGCCGATTTTAAAAGAGTTTACGGATGTCTTCCCTGAAGACTTACCAAACAAACTCCCTCCCATGCGGGATATCCAACACGCAATAGACTTGGTTATTGGATCTACCTTACCAAACGTACCCCACTATAGGTTGAATCTGGTTGAGCACGCCGAGTTGACTCGGCAAGTCAATGAGCTCCTTCAATAGGGGTTCATCCAAGAGAGTCTAAGCCCTTGTGCCGTACTTGCCCTACTCACTCCTAAGAAAGATGGTACATGGCGCATGTGTGTGGATAGTCGTACGATCAATAAGATTACCGTTAAGTATCGATTTCCCATACCACGGCTCGATGACATGCTTTACATGATGGTTGGTGCCACCATCTTTTCAAAGATAGACCTTAAAAATGGCTACCATCAAGTCCGCATCCACCCCGGTGATGAGTGAAAAACCGTCTTTAAGACTGAGGATGGTCTTTATGAGTGGATGGTCATGCCTTTTGGGCTTTCTAATGCCCCGAGTACTATCATGCGACTCATAACCCAAGTGTTGAGGTCGTTTCTAGGCAAATTCCTTGTTGTTTATTTCGATGACATCTTGATCTATAGTCAAGACAAGGATCAACACTTGACCCACCTTAGGCTAGTTTGTGAAACCCTCAAGGGCGAGAATTTGTTTGTCAATCTCAAGAAGTGCACTTTCATGCAACCTTCCGTTGTCTTCTTGGGATTCATTATCTCAGCCAATGGAATGGTCACGGACCATGAAAAGGGTAGAGCCATTGTGGAGTGGCCCGAACCTAAGAACATACACGATGTCCGTAGCTTCTATGGTTTGGCTACTTTTTATCGTCGCTTCATCAGAAGTTTTAACACCATCATGGCCCCAATCACTGATTGCATGAAAAAGGGAAACTTTAAATGGGGCAAAGCAGCAACGAAAGCCTTTGCTGAGATCAAACAACGAATGAGTAGTGCACCCGTCATGCGATTGCCGGACTTTTCCAAAGTCTTTGAAGTAGCATACGACGCATCGGGTGTAGGCATAGGAAGAGTGCTTAGCCAAGAGGGTCACCCTGTGGCCTATTTTAGTGAAAAACTCAACGAGGCGAAGCCAAAATACTCCACCTTTGACAAAGAGTTCTATGCGGTCGTCCAATCTCTTTGGTATTGGAAACATTACCTTAGACCGCAGGAATTTGTGTTGTTTTCTGACCATGAAGCCTTACGCTTTCTTGCTTCACAGAAGAAGTTGAACCCAAGCACGCGAAGTGGGTTGAGTACTTTCAAGGGTTCACATTCGTGTTAAAGCATAAGGCCAGTGCTGAAAATAGGGCCGCTGATGCACTTAGTCGCCGAGTGGTGACTTTGCGCACAATGAGCACCGAGGTCGTCAGGTTCGAAAAGTTAAAAGGATGAGTACCTCGAGTGCCCAGATTTTGGGGTTGAATACACTGCTCTCCTTAGTAACCCGACCGGCACACACTCCGTGTACACCATCCAGGATGCGTACTTGTTCAAAGGCAATCGCCTTTGCATCCCTCGCACTTTATTGCATGACTTTCTCGTTTGGGAGTTACATGCTGGAGGGATGGCCGGACATTTCGGGCATAATAAAACTGTTGCGCTCGTAGAGGATAGGTTCTTTTGGCCTAGCTTAATGAGAGATGTCGCCCGGATCGTTAAGCATTGTCGTACTTGCCAAGTGTCAAAACAGACCAAATAAAATACCGGCTTATACACCCCGTTACCCGTGCCACACACACCGTGGCGAGACCTCTCTATGGATTTCGCGCTTGGACTTCCTAAGACCCCTAGGAAGCACGACTCCATCTATGTCGTAGTGGACCGATTTTCCAAAATGGCCCACTTCATTCCTTGTTCCAAAACCTCCGACGCATCCCACATTGTTAAACTGTTTTTCGCGGAGGTAGTACGTCTTCATGGGTTGCCCAAAAGCATTGTGTCTGATAGGGATGTTAAATTTACGAGCTATTTTTGGAAGACCCTTTGGCACATGATGGGCACATTGCTCCAATTCTCTACAGCTTACCACCCTCAAACGGATGGCCAAACCGAAAGCACCAATAGGAGCCTTGGGAATCTCCTTCGTAGTCTTGTCGGTGATCATGTTAGGACTTGGGATACCATATTACCCACAGCTGAGTTTGCATATAATAATTCTGTCAATAGGTCCATAGGCATGAGTCCTTTTGAGGTAGTGCATGGTCATAGGCCTAGGACCCCATTAGATTTGATCCCCATGTCTGCATCCCATAGAGTGTCAGAGTTTGTCGATGCATTTGCACAACATATTCATAGCTTGCATGCCGAAATTAAACAGAAAATTAATTCAAGCAACAATCAATATAAATTATCTGCAGATGCTCACAGGCGTTCTAAAGAATTTAACGTGGGTGATTATGTGATGGTCCGGGTTAGGCCTGAGCGGTTCCCATCGGGATCCGCAAAGAAGCTCCAATCTCGAGGTGGTGGGCCTTTTAGAATTTTAGCTAAGAGTGGTCCTAATGCATGCGTACTTGAACTTCCTCCAGATACGGGGGTTAGTTCAACGTTCAATGTGGAGGATTTGGTTCCTTACTTGGGTTTCACCCCACCTCCTGAAAACCCACTCCAGCCACCTCCTAACCCCAGCCTCAGCCCCAATCCACCCTTGCAACCTATACCTCTTCCTTCCCCAAGCAGACAGAGATCAGATAAGATAGAGGATATAATCAACGATCATGCCGTTTCTACACATGATGGGGGATTCCAGAAGTACTTGGTCAAATGGGTTGGCAAACCGGAGTCCGAAAACATGTGGGTCCACGAGACTGAAGTTTGGCGTTTGAACCCCGACTTGCTAGACATCTACCACGAGCATGTTTCATCGGTGATGAAACATTTTTGGTCCAGGGGAATTGACGGGGACGCCACTTACATGGACATTGGATTCGAACCGCATTGGTTCTATCGACGTCGGAAGAAGCGTAGAGGAAGCCCGAGTACCGTAGCCTCAGAGGAGGAACGGACACAAACCGCAAGGAGAGCAATGCTACACGCGAGAAGAACGGCGCAGAGAACCCTCGCACGAGCGAGTACTTAAAATCGCTCGAGCGAGCATCGCGCGAGTGATCACTTAAACTCGCTCGAGCAATGATAAAACTCGCGCGAGCGAGCCCGTAAGACGGGATTTCATGCGCAAACTTCCTTTTAGTGTTTTACTAGTATTAGGACTTTTTATTTCAAGTTTAATTATTGGTGGCCTATATATAGAGGCTTGTAAACACTTTTTTTAGTGAGTTGATTGATTATTTGAATGTTTTTATGCTTGAGTAATCTTTGCCTAAGATGGGTTTGGTGTGAGACCAAGGGAGTGATTCCCATATATCTTCTGATTTATTGTCTTCAACTTGCGTGATCTCTTATATTTGCTATCTTTCGATCTATGTCTGCTTCTCTAAACATAGCCTAATTGTTTCCTTTCAAATCCAAAACCCTAAACCTGTTTTGAAGCCCTAAACCACAAAGCCAATACCCTTTCCAAAACCACAAACCAATCTAAAGTCAAAAGCCTTTTACAAACCCTAATTCCTTTATACAACCTAATTTGGAATCCATGAATCTACATCGGACCGAAGACAAGCACCTAAGCCTGGAAAAGGTAGAGTCCTATCTCTAGGCCGATCTTGTCTCGACTCTAAAAGTACTTGCGCATTGGACTGGACGCTACCTGGATCTCGTGTGATCTATCCATCTGAATTCTGCAAAACCCTAAAGGTATCAAAGATAATTTTGCGATTAAACTTAATTTAATTTCATTAATTTCGGCAAAATCTGCATAAAAATCATATTCCGCGTTTTAGGCTCTCTGTCCCGCGTCAGGCTCCAACTAGGGGCCTCAATGGCCTGGGCCGGGTGAGGCTTGGGATGGGCTGGGTCGGGCCTTAAACAGGTCAAATTTTAAATAGGCTAAAATAGTCGGTCCATGCCCGGCCCGTTTATTATTCGGGTTGGGCCAGACATAAGCCCATTCAAACCACATTTTTAATCTTTTTTAGGGTGAATTCGGGCCAGGCATGAGCCCATCCGACCCTTTGGAGCAAACGTTGTTGAGTAAAATTACCAAATATACCCTCATTTTAAAACACTAATGGATTAAAATGAGGATGATATAATAATTTCACTAATATTGACTAATATATATATATATATGAAATGGGTGCTTATTAATATAGACATACATATTTTTATTCAGGTCGGGCCAAAGCTCTATAGTACAGCGGGCCGGCAGGCTTGACTCTAAATGCCCATGCCCCCCGTTTATATATTCAAGTTAGCCCGGCCCGTTTATTAAATGGGCATAAAACTGTAGCCCATACCCGGCCCATGGCAGGCCTGACCGGGCTCAAGCCCGGCCCATTGAGACCCCTAGCTCCAACAGAGCTTGATAGGGAAGGCTTTGTTCCACTCTTTTACAGATCTGATGTCGACCTCCTTCATCGTGGGGGTGTCTAATGCTTTTCCAGCTCACAGTGATAATCTTGCGACTGGTGTATGTCCTCTTCCGAAGGAAACACACGAAGTAATTTCTCAAACTCTCTGATGATAGCACGTGGAGTGCAAAATACCCCAGACCAAAAGGGATGGGAGTTGCTGAGAGTGGACCAGAACATCCTCCAAAATGATTCCACAGCTGAACCCAAGAGCAAAGGTAATCGCCCTTTTACTAGGATTTGGCCACATTGCTAATAAGACCAGACCATTCCCCAAAATGATTCACAAGCCCGTGAGTGAGCTTAGCATTATGAACCGAAGTCGCAACAAAGAGCATAAGATCATTGGCGTAGATGAGGTGGGAAATCCCCAAGTTACCCCGAAGCCAATGCGAAACCTTCTTAGAGTGAACTTCCTCATCAAAAGGCAAGAGAAAGCTTCAAGAGCAATCTTCGGTAGGGAGATAGGGGATCTCCTTGTCATGGGACTTGAGTGCTATTGAAGAAGCCTTTAGGTGAGTTGTTCACCAGCGCCGAGAAAGGAGGAGAAGAGATGCAAGCCTTAATCCAGTCCACTCAGAAGAGGGAAGCTGTTATGACCCGAGTCTCAAGAGATCCACCCAATGGTGTTAGATGCGATGGAACACCAAACTCAGTCTGGGTGCTCCACACCCTAGCTTTTCAAGAAAAAAAATCGAATTTGAAATTCAGGTGCATGAGTTGGCACCCGAATCCAAAAACCACGGTTGCCTTAGGCAACCACCTCCCTTTTTTCCATATATATATATATATATATATATATATATATATATATATATATATATATATGAAATTCATATATATGGTTAATGATTTGAATGGGAATTGTGGTTGCCAAAACCGAGCAACCAAATCCAAAACAACCATTGTGTGCCACCAAGACCACCCGGTTGATTGAAGATAATTGCGTCCTAATAGGACTCCTATGCAGTGCAACTGCACCCACGCAACACCCATGCAGTCCTAATAGTCCTAATAGGGCTCCTATGCGTGCGGGCGTTATGCCCAGTGCACATCAGCGCACTATGCAGTGCAACTGCACCCATGCACAGCGCCCGCACGCTGGTGCCCGGAGGCCGGCACAGCCGCTGGCGCCCAGCACTCTGCTACTGCATGTTTATGCGAAAACTATGTGGGGGTCCATGTTTGACCCCCCAGATCTCTAGGTTCTTGGCTGTTTTCGGATTCGGCTCAATAGGATAACCCCCACAAATTTTTGATCGACTATATACCCAATGTCTTACTTTGATCAGTTTATTTTTATTTTCATGAATTTTAGCGGCCCCAATATGAGTGCTTTATTTCTGTTTACACTAGAAATATTCTCCGCTTTCTATTTATGTAAACTGTGTACATGTTGGCTAAAGGGCCCGGTTCGAACCATTATATTAAGCGAGCCATGAACCTATGGGCCGAAACCCATATACCAAATTAAATACCATCTGACCATCTATCAGATCGATGGTCAGATGGCCATTTTTACTAAACCCACCTCGGGTTTTGTGCCACTTAAAAAGGCACATATAAACTAGGGAAAATACTTAAATTCTATGTGGGTCATGGGTCAACTTCAACCCTCTAGATCTGAGTCTAGCAAGCGCTTTTGGGCCAAAAGTCAGTAGGTAGACCATCATTAATTTCAAATTCTTTATCCATCTAACGGCTTATACGAACCTGTTTATCTTTATCTTTGCAATAATTAGTACCCTAAAATTTTGTGAATCTTCTAAGCACTACGAATAGTTTTTGTTTTTGTAAATCTGAACACAAACAGGTCAAGGGTCTACTCTGACCCATTAGATTAAGCAAACTATAGACTTTGGGTCAAAGCCCATGAACCAAATTAAAGACCATCTGGCAAATCGATGGTCAGATTGAGATTAAAACAAACCTACTCGCTTTGACCCCCAATTCAATCTTGAAAGCGATGAAATCAAAAGAGGGTGCGGGTGCATACAGAGACCCTCTATAATTTTCGGGGTTTTAGAAGCTGCCATATCCAATTTTGCCGGTTCGTATTTAACAAACTCGAAAAACACACCTCGAAATGCGAGCGTACGTAGTTTATAATGAAAACTCATGACCGTCATTTTGTGTATATTTTTCCATAACTGGAAATTTTTCAATAGGTAAAAAAGTGATAATTCTCACTGATTTAGGTCCACAAGAAAATTCATATAGAAATCCTTCACGGATTTCGTGATACGTGAAAAGTTAGAATTATAGTCATTGGGGTGGGGGTGCATTTAATGAAAATCTTGGGGCCGTCATTTCATGTGGATTTCTCCATATCTGAAAATTTCTCAGTAAATGAAAGACTTATTTTTCATTGATCTACGTCCACCGTAATTTTCAGATTAAAATTATTCGCATATCTTTAGATGTGTGAAATGCTAAATTCATGGCCATGGGGTGTTATTAATAAAAACAAGAATTAAGGCAATTTTACTGCAATTGGTCGATAATCGGGGCACATGAGGCCCAGACCATTAACCATATGAGTCTTTCAAGACCCCTGGACGCCATAAATATTCATGGGCCTCCCACGTGGGCCCGTCTAGTCCATGGACCCCTAATGCACCCATATACCCTAAGTAGCCAAACGTGCATTTTTGAAAAACCGCGGACCCAACTTCAAGGATAGGCCCAACCCTCCTTATAAGTCTTGGAAATATCATTAGAGGTGCTTTCCGTCCATGCTATGGAGGCATGGGCAATCTGACGATCGTGTGATGACACAATCTTGACCTAAATCGTTAACCATTCAGTTAATGGCCCAAACGATTGAATAAAGGGTTGAAACCAATGAAGACCCCAACACCTTTTAGTCTGATGATATCCTTAAGGTTAGATCAGCCTAAACTCAATCTTATTCGCCCTGAGAACCGTGTATCAAAGATTTGACGGCCAACACATGTTTATGTCATACCAGAACCAATTCGTATCGGAATCATTCGAATGACCAATCCATTTTCATCAAAATGAGACGATTCATCTGATGAGTTCATATCAACCTCACTTCGTGGTGTGGATCATAGGATTTCTCAATAGTTTCTCATAGGATTCCTCTTCTCTCTCTCTCTTAGGAATAAAGGACCCTCAACCATATCCTACTTTTATCAGATCTTCATTCTTTAACCCAATGTAAGTAAATCAAAGCTTTCACTCATCAATAAATGTGATCCTAATGTTAAAGGTAGTTTACTTAGCTTTTATCATTCTTTTAGTGCTTATTTGATGCTTTAAATTTCCAAATAAATTTCTTTCCAGTCACGATTTACTCCTTTTATCTTATATGTTTGATCTTTATCATACGACATTCATCACATAGAAAACTACGATAGGATATATGCATGCTAAGTTAAGGAATAAGATATGACACTCAACCATTAAGTCTTCATCATGGTACGGTCACGTGGAACTCGGAATGTAGGCATCCATGTACGGATGCAACAAGTCTATGGGAGTATGGGTTGTCACACAAAGTACATCCAGATTACTACGGAACTCATCCATTGGAAAGCGTGATTTAGTGAAGCATATCGCACCATGGCTCACTCTAATTTAAGTTGTATGTAAATGCTAAGAAAGTGTAAATACGATAAGATAAGATACGGATATGATAAGATACACTATAAAGGTCAGGTCAATATGAAATTAAGTTCTACACAATGTCATACCTTACGAGACACCGTAAGGGTACAACGTCTGCAAACAAGGCAGGTCTTAAGGACAATACGATACAGCATTGTCCCAAATGTAAGGGGACACTGATTTATAAGCGCAATCTCATTGGGTTGGATGATGGTTTACGATATGATATGGAAGTTAGGTGGCTATCTATAAGTGGACCTCGCATGATAAGCTCGAGTAACGGCCCTGGGACAGGTCATTTACGTAAGTAAGATGTGATGTATGTTGTGAAGGCATATGGAGCTACGATAAGATCTAAGATATGCCACATATGTTCAGATGACAAAACTGAAATAAGTAGAGGTTAAGAAATATATTCATCATCGTTTCACTTGTGTACTTGTTCATATTGTAATTTATTCACGTACCATATGATGTGATATGTATATTCACATACTGATATTTTTTTTTTGATCGGTAATAAAGAGTGTATATTGAAAAGCAGCAAGGCGCTGCCGAAACCCAATACAACAAGACACAACCAAAAACCGAAAAAATGAAAGGGAAAAAAACAGTTGCGAACAGCACCGCCACACCCACATCTCCGGTGACTTAACCCGGATCCCACACAAACACATCCCCCCCCCCCCGACCCAACATTCCCCTTAGTAACCCAGAACCACATTAGGTCGTGGACCTGCTTCATAATCAGCCCCACCGAGCGACTCTGATCTTCAAAGACCCTACGATTTCTTTCACCCCATAAAGTCCAGAATACTGCTTAAGGGGCCACCCTCCAGTACTCAGACCTCGGATCATCAGCACACGCAAGATTCCACATCAAAAAAAGTGAGAGGGGCGACGCCGGCATCACCCAACACATGCCAAAGGATTTAATTACGATACACCACACCTCATGAGCTACCTTACAATGAAGCAGAAGATGATCAGCGGTCTCCTCTTCAAGATTACACATAACACAGCAATTGAGGATAGCTTTCCCCCGACGAATGAGCTGATCCAATGTTAAAATCCTTTCTTTGAGCGTGAGCCACATAAAGAATTTGATTTTGGCCGGAACAACCTCCTTCCACAAGCTAGCAGCATCAAATCTGATCAGGGGCCGAGAAGAGAGCATCGAATAGTAAGATCTAACTGAAAACAGACCCTTAGTACTTGTCCTCCACCTGCGCTGATCCCTCCCAACCCGATTACGCTACATGCCATACAGCAGCTGCATCAAGTTATCAAACGAAGTGACCTCGTCATCCCTCAGCAGCCTTCTAGTAGTAACGGTCCACAGTCTCCCCCCCTCGGTCTCGGAAACAAAATCATCGATCATTCCAAGGGCGGTCACCGAGATGGAAAAGATATCCGAGAAGGCAGATCTTAGGGGCTCGCTGCCCGCCCAGATATCCTCCCAAAAGCGTATGCGATTACCACACCCCCAACTATAACGCAGACCTCTGGAAAACTGCTCCCACATACTACAAATAACCTTTCACCAAGCTGAAAAACGTCTGTGACCGACCATCGAGATGCCCCAATTTCCAACCGAGTTGTTGTACTTCTCGCTCAACACCACCCACCATAAACTGTTCACCTCATCCTCCCTCCCCGCCCGCCACAGCCACTTGCCAAGCAAGGCAATATTAGTCTTCTGCAGGCTTCGAATACCCAGCCCCCCATAATTGAATGGCAGCCCAACGGTATCCCAATTAACCAGGTGATACCGTCTAGAATTCCCCGAGCCCTCCCATAGGAAAATTCTTTGGATTTGCTCAAGGCGCTTGATGACTTTCATCGGGCATTTAAATAAGAACAAGTAGAAAATAGGCATCGATGACAAGACCGCCTTAAGCAGCACCAGACGTCCCCCACTACTAAGCAGCTTACCTTTCCAAGTAGACATTCTTTGCTCGAACCTCTGCACCACCGGATCCCACTCCCTAGCTGTGAGAGATCGCAACCCAAGGGGCATCCCCAAATACCGAATTGGCAACTTCCCCCTCCCCCCCTACAATTCACGGAAAAAGCCAGCTCATCTAACAGGGCATCATCAGTTCCAATACCCGTTATCTCTGATTTAGCCAAATTCATCCTCTGACCCGAGACCGCTTCATAAATAGAGAGAACATCAGCCAAAGACTTAAATTCCTGAACAATGGCCATACCAAAGATTAGAGCATCATCCACAAACGGAAGATGCGACATATATCTACCATGAGATCCGACCTTGATTCCATTTATGAGATTAGATACCCTAGCCCGAGTGAGTAGCCCCGATAAAGCTTCCCCCACAAAGTTAAAGAGCAGCAGAGATAGAGGATCCCCCTGACGAAGACCACAAAAGCTCTTGAAGTAACCAGCAGGAGTACCATTGACAAGGATCGAGAACCATGGCAAAGAGTAACAGCCCCTCATCCATTTCCTCCAAAGCTCTCCAAAACCCAGCCTACGCATCATGTACTCAAGGCAGTCCCAGCTCACCCAATCGTAGGCCTTCTCCATGTCCACCTTCCAAATGGCAGTCAGTCTTCACTTAAGTTGAGCCGAATGGATGGTTTCCTGTGCCACCACCACTTGATCAAGAATGTGCCGACCAGCCACAAAGGCCCCTTGATTAACCGAGATAATGGCACCCATAACCGGTTTAAGACGGTTAGCCAGGACCTTCGTGATCATTTTGTAGAGACAATTAGTGAGGCTTATAGGATGGAAGTCGGCGATGTCCTCAGCCCCATCTTTCTTGGGTATGAGAGTGATAAACGTCGAATTGAGACTACGCCCTATAAACCCAGAAGAGTGGAACTCCATCAGCTCCTTAAGAATCGGCCTATTCACATACTGATATTACTACTTAGTTGTATTTCTTTTAATTAGGTTGTGCATTTTTTGGACCAAACCGAACCGAACCGCAGGGTTTGGTCCGGTTTGGATGGGTATCGATTTGGGTTCGGTTTGAAAAAAAAGGAAAACCGAAAAGTTTGGTTTGGTTTTGGTTCCAAGCCGAAACCAAACCGAACTGAATCGAATGTAGTTTGTAAGTAATTATATATATATAGGCGGGGATTTTGATTAATTTTAAAGGGCATTTAAGTAAAATGCATATTTTTATATAAAACCCTACCCTTGTCTTTAGCCTATTCCTAAATCCTAAAGCGGTAAAGTAGAACTAATAGGAAAATCGAAACCAATCGAACCAAACCAAACCGAATTGAATCGAGTTAGTTTGGTTTAAGAGTTGGACGGTTTGGTTTGGTTTGAAAATCCAGAAACCAAATAGGACCAGTTTGGTTTGTGGTTTTGGTCCAAAACCGACCAAACCAAACCGAATACACTCCTACTTTTAATAAATGCTTAAGAATTGATATCACAAGCACTCACTAAGTTACACATGCGTTCACACCGGGTAGATTGTGGTGGATCGGTTATACAACCCACTGAGTTACGTGACTGAGTAGCTCAGCCCACATGCATTTAAAATTTTCAGGTGACGGTACTAGTTGTTTCCTTGAAGCCGATGATGTCGCCAAGATGGTTTATGACAGCGGCGACATTGACAACTTGTTAGGCAAGGAAGTCGATATTAGAGATTCCTGTGAGTATTGTGTTTCAGGAAATTTATGGCCTCATCAATGGATTTGTAAGTATGTTACGTATGTCCGCTTATCGCCTTAACAAGCGTGCGGGGTCATGACACGGAATTCTTGGCCCTTGGGATCAGGTAGAAATTATGGGTCGTTACAGAAGCCAGATTGGGAGAGCCAAAAGAGGAGAAAATCCATGAGAGAGTCAAAAACCCTATTTGAAATCTACCTTGATGCACATTCGGGCCCTTAGTTTCTTTTAAATGGATATTTTGAACCATCACGTGGCATAGAACATTATCGTGGATTGATCAACGCTTGATGGATGCTGATTGGCAAGTATCATACAGGTGGCTAAAACTTTAGTGATGATCTTGTAAACATGGTTACAAAGGGAGATTGGTTTGAATCATGTGGTATGTTGGATGCTATGAAGGTGCAATTCGCAGTTTTAAGAACTGTTTGGAGGAGAAGAAAGAGAGGATGGCATCGGTAAAGTCTTCGTCTACAATACTCCTCAACACTTTCAGAAGAACCAAGTAAAAAATCTGTTCGAACCCGGGGATTTCTCCGGATGGAAAGAGAAAACAGCCTGTTTAATTTGTCTTTAGAGATGGGTCTGTTCAACCATTTGATGGAAGTCTCATCAAGCTTCCAAACCAAGGGAATCTGATAGGAGGATCAAGGCTTGGCCAGAACAGGAGCAAGCAAATTTTTGAATTGATTTACTGCTTCAGCAGCAATGAGTATTTGGTTGGTGGAAGACTGACCATAATGGAGAGTGATGGATAGCAAATTATTAGCATGAACATGCGATTTGATGGCAGAATAGAAAACCTATTGTTTTTATAGGTAAGAAGCCTCGAACCTGCGACCTTAAGATTGCAATATTGTCAACCTTCCATTGTGCTACTGGCCCAAGTCCTCAACAAGGCTCTCATTGATGAATTACTTTGAAGCGCTTCCCGGATTGCATACAACCTGGCCTCAGCATTTTGTCTAGCATGATTAATAGAGACGAGAGTGTCTGCGATCCAGGTTTTGAGCCCACTAATGACTGCTCAAAGTTTAGAATACAAGCAGAAAATAGGGGTACCTCTAACCTTGGTACTCCAAATGTTAGAAATCAGCCGCATGAAGGATGGATGGAAGGTCCACATACTGAAGAATTTGACAGGACGTGGTCCAGGATCAGAAACATTGGAGAAGTGGATGATGATGGCGGAGTGTTCAGATAGACCAGCGGCTTGAAATTCAGCAAAGGAAGCACTGAAGGTTTGCACCCAGCTTTGATAAATCAGAGCATGATCGAGTTTGGCCACGATCCTGCAAGGACCGAAGGATTTGTTACTCCAACACAAAATGTGCCACGTAGATCGGATGTCCGAGAGACAGCAGTGGTGGAGTGTATCATTAAATTCAGAGGTAAGGCTTTGAAGCACATGGTTTCCCCCCTTACATAAGTAAGGTTTGGCACCATTAAAGACCACGCACAAAACATGCCACTAATGAAAGGGTAACCCCATGACACCCAACAATATATATATATATATATATATATATATATAAAAGTAATGATCCTCTGACATGAGCCATGAAATATACTTTCATGACTCTAGCAACCATTGGCTGCATGTCCCATCAAGTTGACTTTTTAAGTCACTTGATGTGACATGCAGCCAATAGGAGCACAAGTCATGGGCTTACATCCCATGACTCGAGTCATATGATCATTTTCCTATATATATATATATATATATATATATGTGTGTGTGTGTGTGTGTGTGTGTGTGTGTGTGTGTGTGTGTGTAGATATATGGATCATGGTAAAGTGCACCAATGGTGCACGGTGAGTATGCACCAAGGTTCAACGTGGAGCTCGGGTTGCACCGATCGCTTTATAATAATAATTTAAAATAGCTTTTTGAAAGATAAAAATCAAAAATTGACTGACTTCAATGGTCCATACTTCAAGACGCAAAAAATACATGGAGATATTTTTGAATTTTTTGGGAAATGTTACTACCACACCCACCGACAAATGTTACATCCATGTCACTTAATGAAATTATTGTAACACACCACCATCTTCTACCCACACACCAAATAATAAAACACCACCAAGTATGCTCACCTTCTTTTTGTTTATTTTTTCATCAATAACAAAGAAATATATTAAAAATGAGGAAAGAGAGAGAGAGAGAGAGAGAGAAAGTACATACCTGAGATAGTGAGGAACTACCAGACAAACCCCAAGACTAAAAACTCAAACCCCGGGAGTTTTGGTAGCAAAAGATGGCACCGGGTTCCTCAACCAGAGTTCTCCCAGGAGAAGACAGTCCAGGAAAAGGATAGAAAGGTGAGGATATATGGGGATAGGGAGATAGGAAACTATGCTCATCTTCTCTATCTTTTTTTCTCATTTCTCTCATCAAAACCTAGAAAAATACTAGATAAGCTACGCCAAAATGAATTCTTCGTGGCGCACAATCCACGACAATCTGTAAAATTTAATAAAAAAATGTTGTAATTTTGAAAAAAATAAATTAGAAAATGAAGATCCAAAGCAAATGACCTTGAGTTCTTGAAAGTAAGAAGCGTGCAAACGAATCAGCAAAGATTGCTCAGTTTGACACCTCAACAAGATTTTGCATCGAACAGGGAGAGGGGAGATTGTGTGGAGGATAGAAAGAGGAGGGCGGCTTTCGCTTGGTGGAGAAAAGTGATCGATGCAGACTTCGTTGTTGGGAATTGGAAGGTTTGGTTCTTGTTGGGGAATATATCTGCTTTGCATAAATATGAATCTTTGTGATATGCAATGGATTTGAACCCTGGACGGCTCATCAAATTGGTTGGTTGTTCAATTCAGAGAGGATAGTGAAAACTGAAGAGGTCGTTGCAGTTGAGAGATAGAGACTGATTATTATGCAATAGTTTTTGTGTCTCAAATTAATTTTTTCTTTGAACAACTAAGTAGTATGCAATAGTTCTTGTTTAGTTAAGTTCTTTTTCCTTTCAAGTTTGAACAACTAGAAACCCTTGTATCTTGTGTCTCCCTTCGGCCCCTCCATCGGTCCAAATTGGGCAAGTCACATTTATATAGTGCAGGAAAAAAGATCTTTAGCAAAAGAGTTTGCATTAGGTAGATGGGTCGTGTGCCGCCAATGAACAAGAATCAATTTTAATCCGTCTAACATGTCGTAAAGTAAAAACCCAAACATCCTGCTAATATACCCGCCTGACACTTGGTGCCAGACCTTTTTCCGGAATTCAAAATCCCACGGACAACTCTTGTGTTCCTATCCAAGTGCTCATAACTTTCCGGCCCTTTCAACATCCTAAGGATTGGAGATCTTGAATGAGAGTTTATAGAGGGCAAGGTAGTTAAGGCGGTGTGGCAAGGTAGTTAAGGCGGTGTAGCAAGGTCATAGCGAAGAGGCTTGCCAAGCTATGGTGAGGCCATGGCGATGCCATATAATAATTTATTTTAATATTTTTATTATTTATTAATCATTAATATATATTTTAATTTTCTACTATTTTTTAATTTTTATATTTTTTACAGAGGATGAAGACTAGAGGGTTTCACTTAAACCCCTAAATATCATGGATATAGCTTATCAAACATAAGTTATGATACAAATATAACTTATAACTTGTATGTTTTATAATTTATAAGGTTATAAGTTATAACTTATAGGTTATATGTTACAAATGAAAATTCAAAATAACAATCATGGCGCCATTGCGCCATTCTGCCATGGCGTTGCCATATATTCATTCTTGTCATATAAGTTCATATAGCGATTTGCCTCGCCTTGACAACCATGATAGAGGGTTGGCTCAAAATCTGGAGATCATAGTGTGAGTTGTAGAGGTGGGATGTTTGTCGTCAGAAACTCAATTGGAATTTTCCATTTTCAGGGTTTTTTCCCTTGTGGTAGACCAGAGGAAGGTGAAGTCTTTTGATTGTGTGTGGTGACCTTGTGTGTAAGTATAAAAAAGAAAAAAATAGGTGCGAAAGGAATTAAAATATGAGTAAATTTTCTCTAAGTGTGGCAGTAATAGTTTCTTTCTTTTGAAAAAGATTATCTAAACAATAGAACCTTGCTCCATATGACATCGAAAACATGTTTTAAGTGCCACGTGGAACCGTAGTGCACAGTAAGTATGCACCATTGATAACCTCAAGGGGTTAGGTGAGATGGTCAGGTACCTGCTTCCAAAAGCAGGAGACCTGAGTTCGAATCCCCTCCCCCCCTTGAGGCCACCCTAGGGATTTATATCCTGTGCTGACCTTGCATGTGCTGAATTTGGGGTGCGCATGTGCCCCTGGGATTAGGCGGGTGTTCTAAGAGGCCCGGATACCCAGGTTATCAAAAAAAAAAAGTATGCACCATTGGTGCATGCTTTCCATTATATATATATATATATATATATATATATATATATATATATATATATATGGGTAATGATCACCTAACTCGAGTCATTATATATCTTAAAGTTTAACCATGCAAAAGAGCACACAAATAACAAATTTACCTATTAGTTAAAGGTAAGAGTAGTGAAGTAAAACCATCAACCCTGGGACCAAGTACTGGAGGCATGTTCATTTTTATTTTGTTTTTTGATCGGTAGGCATGTTCAATTTCCTAATCCCGCTACACTACCTAAAAATAAATTGAAAATCCACAGCTCAACAACAATCATAGCTGAAATAAATAGTAACACAAACTGAGGACTTGCACATTTAAAAATGATGTTCAACCTGAGAGAAGACACTGACATCACATTGTGAGGTCACTCCTTAGAAAAGGGCCCTACATGATGTTCCAGTTAAGAAGTAGGATAATATTGTATAAAAAAATAAAAGATTTGAAGCGTTCTACTCTAGCGATTATGTTCATCTACAGTTGCTATATTTATCCACACTTATCTTGGTCATCTTCCTCTTAGAACTATCAGAAGTCAGGCATACAAAACTTTAAGCTGAGGCCCAAGCTCCTTCATTTTTTGTCTTACAGTTTGGTTCATTGATGGCAAGGCAACAACAAGAAAACATGCAATTAGCTATAATAAGATACTACGCAGTAAGAAAGACTGTTATTATCCAAAATAAATAAATAAATTGGTTATCAATAACATATACTGATGAAAGGTAAAATCTTTGAACCTTCACTTTGTCACTCTTAAGCTGAGTGTTTCCTTCAAGAGCGGTAGTTTTGCTGGAATCCAGAATTTCAGTGAGCAAAATGGTTAACCAGCCTTGGGAAATCGGTATTGAAGCAGGTCCATAGTCCTCTAGAATGCACGAAAGGATTTTTGTAGCTGACAACCGAGTGGCATCCGAGGAGAATCTTCCACAAACCCAAGGCAGAAGAATACCAGACCACTTTTGACTTTCTTCAAGGGATAAATGCACATTTCCTGAACATATTAATTCCAATGCCTTCACCAATGTTTCTTGAATGAGCCTATGCTTTACAGACTGTTTTGCGATTTCTCTCATCAGATGAAGGCCCTTCTCCATCACTACCATCCGAGCATCTGTACATCTTTCAACAGCAACCAGAAATGCTGACAGAGACATATGAGCCAGGGAAATGTCTCCGGTTTTACTTGCCTGGGAAATAGTCGAAAGCAGACTGGAACTCCAATCAGGAACAGAATCAACCAAGGGCAAATTTTGGTCCTCTAAAAGAAACCGAGACACCAAACTTCCATGCCATTTTACAGTTCTCTCTGGTGTCATTAAAGCAGTCAACACAGCATTCCCATCTCTATCCAGATCTATAATATGAGATCGATTAAGGTCTGATGCCAAAGCCCAATTTGCAAGGGCCCATGCTGCAAAAGGTACGGCAACATGTTCAACCAGCAAATCATCCCAGAGGCCAGGGACTGAAACAGAAGACAAAGTCCTTTGCGTTGATGAACTACCACGACTATTTTGTAATAGAAGAGTTTCAGGTATATGTTTATCCAAGTGGCTGGCATCAGATTTCTCAAACTTTAAAAGGCCAGTTGTTCTTGAAAACCCTAAGACAGTTGTACCACCAAGAACTTTTATTCCAATGCCCCGCATTCCTTTTTCGCCATCTTCATCATCATTTTCATTTGGCTCATCCAAATGCATGCCTCCTTCCTCAACAACTTGAAGGGCTATTGCAATATCACCCATATCTGCATCGCCTGGCAAGGATGGTCGAAATGATGCTGTGTCTATGCTATCACAGTTTGAAGTGATGATATCCATAATGGCAGCAACAAGCATGCTTCTACCTTTCAGATTATCGGCACTGTCCAATGAACTGTGCTTGGGTTGCTGCACCACAAGAGAGCTGATCAATGGGATGCAACGAGTCTGGAAACAAGATCGCGATCTTGTTTATGACATAAAGAATGGTTAAAGAAAAATTTATATCAGCAGGAAACCAAGCACAGACATTCAAACAGATGTTTCAAGTCTAAAGAAAAGTATGCATTTCTTGAAAATACAGAGTGCAAAAAGAATATAATAGTAATAAAATAAAATTTGACCGGCAAAAAAAGTAATTTCATTGCGGGAGAAAAAAAATATTACAAAGCTAATCGAGGAGCTTAGGCAAGAAGAGGAATAAAAATAAAAACCAAGAAAAGGATCGGTCACACCTGGAAACTCATCCACATATCCTCCACCTTGACTCGGCTTGGACAACAAAATATTTGTAAAGCAGTAGCCACACACTCATCAACCGATAGATAGAAACAGCAATTTCCTGAACCGTGCTTTGTTTCCCTACAAAAACTTTGGTATTTCTTTCCATCTACCACCCCAAAAATGGCAATCACCATGACCAGTATAAAGGTCCCGATCTTACAAGCTTTAAGAGGAAGATGCTTCAGAAAGCACTTCTTTGCAGCTACCCTGCAATCTCGAAGGACGGCTGATGTTAGAGTAGAAACCAATTCAGACTATCATAGAGATAAGACAATGAAGAAGTATGTGGTTTACCATCTAAGAATCCCTGTTAAACATGTGATACATGTTCAGAATTGGGATTCCACGATTAACAAAAATGTCAATGGTTTTAATTTTACCCCACGCCCCATGCCAAGCAAAGAAGAGGACTCTCACGGAACTTTCTCCATCCACATGCCCACCCATTCCTGCATTCGGCAAAGATGATTTTAGAGGATCTTACGGTTAAAACTCCTTTTGCATTAAGGCTCCCGACCCGCTGATCCTCGGCAATATCATCCCAGTACATGCAGCAATAAACCGTGCATTTCCGCAAATTCTTTGATTTCATCATCCCTTAAATTACACGAAAATGGGGATTCCAAACATTGATGCCCATCCTCCATTAGCCTGGTTCACTATAATACATTTGTGAGAAATCACTACATAAATCTTGCCAAACATCTGCCTGAAGGAGTTTCTCCAAGCCAAATCAACTCTGTCCCCTATACCAACCTTATAGTGAATGCATTCTTGAAAAAATGGGATAGTAGCACAGATACCACTCCACCACGTAGAAGCCCTCTGCAGCCCCTTGGTTCTAAAATCCCACCTGTTCCTGGATGTTCTATACTTAGCAGCCACCACTCCCACCCACAGTCCTTCATTGCCATTACCAATCTGCCATGCCCATTCGCTCAACAGAGCAGAATTCATAGTCCTGATCCTGCAAATTCCAAGCCCACTATCCTTAACCTGAAGCCAAGCAATAATGAGAACTGGGTGGCATATATCGGTAACGGGACCCAACTCAGACACGTCTTTGATACCCTTTATGTAGACTGCATCCCCCAATAACTAAAGCGATAAAAACCAATTTAATTAGGTTGTTGTTGTATGAGAATACAGTCAACAATCACTCTAATACCTTGGTATAGATCAATAATAGCAATCCTGAAGAGGGTTGTTCCGCACTGTTAAAAAAATAGCACCTAGATCATCTGTTTTCTGTGTGGATCACAATTTCCAGTAGTGATAATACCCAGTGAATGACTCAAAAACTGTGCAGAAATTCAGCCTGTATAACAAGTACATGTTGAGAGTAATCACAAAGATAATCACAGATTTAGAAACACCACGGCAGCAGCAACTAGATCAAAATCTAGCCCCAACAGTAGTCTAAAAAGACACTGCAGATCAGTCCTTTTTCTTTCTCTTGAAATTCTTTCTCACATATTCCTTAAGAAATCCATTAAAAAAAAAGCGCTATCTACTAGGACTCGTAGTGGAACAAATAAAGAAACTACCCAAAGTTTATCGCCTACAATCTAGGATTCCAACTACTTGACTAATAAATAAAGAAAATAACTTTCGAACTTATTTAATATCACCGCGAAACTCCTCCAGAAATCACCGAGATTAAACTCCTATCTTCTAGGATTTAAATCCCGACAAATATAAATCAGAAAATCCTCCGAGAATCCTATTTAATAGGGCGCAAATTCTCATCGCAAATTGAGATTATCAATTCGAGAGAAGAATTTCAGTAATCAGACCTGAAATTAAATGGACCACAGGGGCTGCTTTCCAGGCTACCCTCAGGGCCCATTAGGCATTCACTCTCTTAGAGCCCCATTGGTCTTTAATATAGACCTTCCTTTAACCCCATTTTTATGCCCCAGAATCCTGTGATTTCTGGGATGTTTCCAGCTCCTTTCAACTCTGTTTAAGCTTTCACAGCTGCTCCAAACCCGCCGCCCCAACCCCCCCTCTTGTGCACTGCATCAAGCAACCTTTTTTTTTTATCAGTAAAAACAAAATTATATTGAAAAGCCAGCAAGATGCTGGAAAGAACAATACAAGGGAAAGGCCAATACAGTTGAGCCGTGAATCCAATCAAGAAAAGAAACACAGCAGAAACCAAAAGACAAAAAAACACCCCCTCACCTCAACACCGGTTCGCTCGGGGAGGTTACCCTGTGTCCCAAGGATCTAAAGATTCCTCAGCACCTGCAGGAACCCAAAGAGTGACAAGGTCCTTGGCTGCCTTCACGATACACCCCACTGGTCTCTTCTTCTTTTCAAAAATTTGCATGTTTCTTTCTCTCCAAATACTCCAAATAACAGCGAAGAAGCACACTCTCCAATTGTTCCTAGTTCTGCAATCCATGTCAGCGGCGGACCAGGTAAGATACATCTCATACGGCATATTAGACAAGGCCCAATTCATCTTGAATAGGTTTAACACTATGCCCCAGATCTCGGCAGCGACTTGACAGTGGATGAATAAATGCGCCAAAGATTCCTCTTCCCTAGAGCACATGACGCAGCGATTGGTGATGTCCTTTTCCCTACGAATGAGGGCATCCATCGTGAGCACTCTCTTTGAATAGGGACCAGGTGAAGAACTTAATTTTAGATGGGATTTTCGTCTTCCACAGCCCAGCCCCTTGGAATTTGATGAGCGGCCAACGGGTCAGAATCCGATAGTACGTTTTGACGTTAAACGTGCCATCCTTATTTGGGCCCCATCTCCGCTGGTCCAAAATATCCGCATTCGGGGTCAACTTGTACAACAGTTGTAGGAGTCTCGCATACTCATCTTCTTCGTTGGCTCGCAGGTTGCGCCGGGTGACCACTTCCCAGACTCTAGCTCCATTAGACTCCGAGAGAAAATCGCTTATCCGACCCGAGGGATTCCGAGTTATGGAGAAGATGTGTTGAAAACTCTGATTGAGCTTCCCCTCTTCAGCCCAGTTGTCTTCCCATAACAGAATACGGGTTCCGCAACCCCAGCTGAAACGAATTCCTCTCGAAAAGTGATTCCAGGTGCTGCAGATATTTTTCCACCAGTTGGGCGTACCCCTATTAACAACAGTATTTATTCCCCAGTTGTGTTCAGACGAGCCGTATTTCTCCAGCAGCACCTTTCGTCATAAACTGTCTTCTTCTTCCGCGTTACCAGCGCGCCAAAACCATTTGCCAAGCAGCGCCACGTTGGTCCACTTCGCACTACGTATACCCAGTCCTCCGCAACTCAGCGGTAGTTTACACGTGTCCCAGTTAACCAGGTGGTATTTTCTCTACGATCCCGGACCTTCCCATAGGAAATTGAGTTGGATTTGCTCGATCCGCCTAAGGATACCAGCTGGGCATCTGAACATTGACATATAGAAGACCGGAAGACTAGACAGTACCGCTCTGAGCAGGGTTAGCCGGCCACCGCTGCTGAGAAACTTGCCACTCCACGTTGATAACCTCTACTGGAATCCTTGAATCACCGGCTCCTAGTCGTTGGAAGTAGGTTTCTGCAATCCCAAAGGTAGGCCCAAATATTTGATCGGCAGATCTTGGCTACCGCACTGAACTATGTGAGCCAGTTCCTGTATGAGACCATTATCAGTCCCGATACTTGTAATTTTAGATTTATGGAAGTTAATGCGCTGCCCCGAAACCGCCTCAAACACGGTAAGCATGTCCGCCAAGTTTTTGAACTCCTCCGCATTGGCTTTGCTGAAAAGAATCGTATCATCAGTATATTGCAGGATTGCGATGGATCGGTCGAGGGCTCCCACTCTAATTCCCGAGATTAGGTTCAGGGATTTAGTGCTGGCAATAAGCCCCGCAAGTGCTTCCCCCATGAGGTTATAAAAGAAGGGGGAGAGAGGGTCTCCCTGCCGGAAACCTCGAGAGCTTTTGAAATACCCTGCAGGCGACCAATTAACAAGCACCGAGAACCAAGGAGTAGAGTAACAGCCCCGCATCCAGTTCCGTCATTTGGCTCCGAAGCCGAACCTGCTAAGCATGTAATCCAGGCCAGACAAGCTAATGCGATCGTACGCCTTTTCCATATCGATCTTCCAAAGGGCCGTCAGAACTCGATCCAAATGCGCAGAGTGAATAATCTCATGGACCACCGCAACCTGGTCCACGAGCTGTCTCCTTTTGACGAAAGCCCCTTGCGAGTCGGAGATCAGCTTCTCCATTAGGGGACTCAGCTTGTTAGCTAGTACCTTCACGAGGATCTTATACAGGCAGTTGATGAGGCATATACGGCAGAAATCAGTGAGGTCTTGTGCCCCGTCTTTCTTAGGGATGAGCGTAATGAAGGTCGAGTTAAGGTTGCGCCCAATGAAAGCAAAGTTGTGGAATTCATGGAACACTTCCATCAATTCAGCATTCAGCGTCGACCAGAATACTCGGAAAAATTCATACGTAAAACCATTAGGGCCCGGTGATTTGTTCCTTCCCCCTTTCTTAATGACATTCCAAACCTCCTTTGCTTGGAACGGCCTTTCGATGTCTTCCTTATCCTCATCAACAAGCAGGTTAAATGGAATCTCGTCCAACTCGGGCTTAACTAGGCCATCGTCCTCATAGAGTCTCGAATAAAATCGAACCACCTATTTGCAAATCTAATCATAATCGACCACCGTCGCCCCCTCCACAGTCACGGACCCCAAGTAGTTCCTTTTATTTCTTGCATTGGCAATGGCATGGAAATATTTGGTATTCGAATCACCCTCTTTCAGCCATCGCACCTTCGCCTTTTGGCTCCAAACGACTTCTTCAGCTCTAGCGTTAGATATGAATTGTTGTTTGATGTGATCGCGCTCTTTGCGTTCGTTGACAGTAAGAGCCCTGGCCTCCTCCAAATCATCGAGCTCCCTCAGCCGCAATAGAATCGCCTCTTTATTGTTTTGTAGATTTCCAAACACCCCTCTATTCCAATCGATCGCTTTCTTTTTAATCCCGTTCATCTTAGAGATGAATCTAAAAGCAGCAGTTCCCCTAGGATTGAGTTCTCGCCACCACTCCGGTACCGCCGCACGGAATCGGTCATCCAACAGCCACATGTTTTCGAATCGGAACGGGCTTGGCCCCTTCCCCCTCGCATCACAAGTCAGTAGCACCAGCCTATGGTCGGACGTGGGCCTTGCTAAGCATTCTAATATGGCCACCGGGAACATTTCCATCCACACCAAACTGCATATGAATCGGTCCAGCCGGCTAAGGGAGTGAAGATCTTGGAGATTCGACCAGGTGAAGCGAGAGCCGGTTAACGGGACATCCTCCATCACCCAATCAGAAATCCAGGAATTGAAGTTTGCCATTACCAACACGTCAGGTGGTCCTCCCTGTTTTTCATACCCCCACCTGATTACGTTGAAGTCGCCACCCAGGCAGATCGGGTAGTCCCACCTGGCGGTCACCGCATCCAATTCCTCCCAGAAATCGCCTTGGAGCGAGTTATCCGACGGCCCATAAATGCCCGCGAAGGTCCATACTTTCCCGTTATCTCTACTTCGTAGTACCACAGAAGCCGAAAAAATCCCCACCTCTTCATCAATTTTCTCGAACAAGGACGGCCTCCACGCCACCAGGATGCCACCCGACGCTCCAGCCGAATCAACTCTTGTTCAGTCCCAGTCCTTACCCGGGAGAACAGATGCGACCTTACGCTGGTCGCAGGAACCCCATTTGGTTTCTTGGAGCGTGAGAACCGCTGGCAGAATCGATCGGATGAATCTCTTGACGCCCGCACGCTTAGACCCGTCGCAAATGCCCCGAACATTCCACGATATCATCTTCATAATCGTATCTGTTGGTCGCCCACCCCGAACAGCAGCAGATGAGGGTCAGTCGACCCCCACCCCCTACCATCCGTCATGCCCCACTCCAAACGTGCAAGTTCTAGCGCACCCGACCTTCGCTTTCTCCTACCGCCACTACAAGCCACCACAATTGAGCGGAACATCTCTCGCAGTGTCACCTCAGGGCCTTTGAACGTCATCCCTAACTGGCGTCTGAACCTGATGAGGCAATCAATTTCCACGAAGTTGTCCGTCTCCTCAAGTCGTTGGGGGGAGACCAGAGATATTTCCTGCCCCAGGTCATGTGTCGTGGAGATGAGTTGGGCAACCGAGTTTGGCGAAAGAATCTGCTCATCCAGGTGAGTCAAAAATTGATGGTTGTCGTCCGACTCCACATCTAGATCCTCCAAAAGGGATGAAACATCAGCGTCAATGGAGAGATTAGGAACCAAAGTCTGGTTTTCACAATCAGAAGGAAGTAAGGCCCAGTTGCCCTTAATATAACATTATCTCCCCGATCGGGGCCTGGGGTCTCCTCCGGCCCACAAACAATGCCCCACAAAGGGTGGCCCAGCCCGTAGTCGAAATGTAATGGGCACTTCAGACCAACCCGAGAGTACCAGAGACCAAGACCCCCAGGGCCCGAGGCACTCGCTGACGTCCAACGCCACTTAATGGGCAAAGCCCCCCCCCCCACCCGCCACGTGTCGTCCAAGTTGGACTCCTCTCCCCCAATCCAAAAATTGTCTTTAAAACCCTGCGTCTGGGAGGAGTAAGGGTACCAAGCAGAGAGCCTGCCCCGGAAGCTTCTTGAGGGCGACATGTCGCCAATAGATTTGGGCACGATCTGCGAGGCTGCCCACATGTCACCCATCGAGACTTCACCGGCTTTTGGGCAGCAAATAAAACCTTCTTTTTTCGTGTATATACTTTGAAACTCCGGAAAACCCTTATGGTATCTCCCAAAGGCGGTAAGTGTTGAGCCTCCATCTCCATCGGATCCCAGCCACCACCGCCGTCTGTGTCTTCTAACATCTGCAACAGTACCCAATGTCCCCTTCGCAGCGACCCATGTCGCACGTCGGCAGAGGTGAGGTTTGGGCGTAACTCAACCGTTGGATCCACTGGAAACAAGTACTCCACCGGAGCCAACGAAGTACATGTGTTGTTATCTTCACCGACCGAGATCCTGACATCAGCCGAGAGTCTTTCCCCCACCTCTTCTTCTTTAGTAGTGCTATCATCAACCAAAAGTCGATCATGAGCTCCCAGGCCCCGAGAACGAGCCACATCCGTCATCGTCGTGGCCGGAGCTCCGAAACGGATCAGCCCGTACGTCGCGTGCGCGGTCACGCATCCCTCCGCATCTCGCGCCAGCACCCAAGCCGTCGTAATCGCTCCCCTTCTGATTGGATTGAAGAGTGAATGAGCTACTTCTGGAGGATTACCGCGGATGTCGACTTTAGGGCACCGGGGCCCCTTGGCCATTTCGCCAGCTTCATGCAGGCCGAGGACCCTATCCCGCCACGCCACCTCTACGAGGAGTTGGTAGCTCTAGCCACCAATCTTGATATCACAGAATCGGGGAATGCTGGTCAGTGATTCGACATGGACTAGGGTTCAGGCGTGGTCGGTGTCCCAGAGGTCCGCCGTACGCTGGTCAACGAGAATGAAACGACTGCACTGGTGGCTGATTCGCCGGAACACCGTCGGTGACCACACGTGGATCAGGAGCCCGAAGATGCGAAGCCACACACCCTCCTTTTCTCTGTGTATATGTAAAGCTCCCACCGAAGGATCCAAAGGTCGACAAACCATCGGGCAGTCGAAAATGTGAAAATGTTTTTTGAAGCACATATCAGTAGCCCCTTTTTCCTCCTTAAACCAAAGTAAAAAACTGGAGCTGGAAATGATAGAGGCCGTCGGTCTCTCAAACTCCTTCCATTTTGTATTAATCCACTTATGTAGTACAAATAGTGAAATAGTATCTTTGCTGATTTCGATCACCACCCACCCAGTAATGTCGTAGATTAGATGCGAGTGAGAGGAACTGAGAAGAATCGAAACAATGAGTGTCCGATACCCGGACCCTTAGCGCTGGTCTCGATAAGCTTAGCCGGCCCCGTCATACCAGCAAGGGGCCATGCCGAGCCAAGATCACTCGACGTCTATTTTGCTGCCATCATCGCGTTCACTCCTTTGCAATTCTTCCTGGCAATCGACCAACCGAGTTGCAGGTCGCAAGATTGCGTCGCGCTTAGGATTGTTTGGCACACGTTCCTCGGCATAGGAACTCTATCGTCGGCCGATTTTACAATCTTGCCCGAATCGCGGGAGGCGTCGCACCCGAACCGGTGACAAATAACCCGTCGCCGGAAATTAACGTTGCGACACCGGACGCATATCCAGTCTCCCGCCCTTAGTTCCAGACGCGCCATTTCTTAGTTGCCTTTTTGTTAATATATTTTCGTTACCGTCTCAAAAAAAAAAAAAAAAAAAAGCCATTGGCCAAGCTAATCCACTCTTTTGTTTCAGTTTCCTTTTTCTGCATCAAGCAACCTCCCATTTGACAAGGTGGATTTCTTCCTTTTTGCCCCTCCGCTCCAAAGGAAGTCCCAGATGAGCTAATCAATTCAGTTCACTATGTTGATCGGGAATGTTAGACAAAGCAGCTTAATGAAAGAAACCCTGACCCCTATAGAAAGCATATTCCCTTTCCAAACAGAATGCTTCCACTCTACTCTCTCAATAACCGGAGCCCATGAATCCTTGGGGGTTTAGAAAGAGAAAAAGGCAGCCCTAAATATGAGGTGGGAAAGATTCAGCCTTACAACCAAAATAGTCTGCAAATTCATTCAATCTACTAGCTTCTAAGAGGATTCACAGCAGCTTGGTTTTAGTGGCATTAATCCTCTGACATGAAGCAAGCTTAGCACCTTTAAAAAAACTTAAGATGGAAGAGATCCTCTTTATTTGTGTTGCAATAGAGGATAGTGTCGTTAGAGAACTAAAGGTGGTAATCGAATTTAACCCACTAGCCACCTGAAACCCATGCATCAGCCCACAGCTAGCACCACGATCCAAAAGCAAACTTAGTCCTTCACCACACAATTAAACAAGAAGGGGAAGAGTGAGCTCCCTTGCCGTAATACTTTAGAACTCTTGAAGAAGTCGTCAGGATCCATTGATAATAATCGGAAACATCGGAGAAGAGACACACGCCATAATACAGCTACACCACAGCTTCCCAAAGCCCATTTTAGCGAGATTGAACTCAAGTGACTCCCAACTTACTCTATCATAAGATTTCTCCATATCTAATTTGCACGCTAACCCTAGGAATACACTTGTAAGCTAACACAGAGTCATCCAAAATCTGCATCCCGGCAACAAAGGCCCCCTTGGGAAGGCAAAACAAGTTTACTCATTATAAATAGCACCGAAGAGGCTGATTGGTCCACCAGATTTTAGCTTCAGAGATCTTGGGAATCAGAGTTATAAAAGAGGCGCTCACAGAACTACTTACCCAGTCATTCGTGTGAAACTCTAAGAAAGAATCTCATAATGTCCTCATGTAAGACTGAATAGAAAACTTTGGAAAGTGCTAACAGATACCCATAAGGACCCGAGGCCCTGTCCCATTTGAAATCACAGATGACAGACTTGATCTCCTCCTCTTGAAAGCGAGATTCCAGTCACACAACCTCCTCAAGAGATAGTTTTTAAACTCGATTCCCTCCCAAGAAGGCAGCAATTGGCACTCTTTAGACAACTTATTTTTAAAGAAACTCATGCCTCTCTCTTGATCACATCTTTGTTATGGGTGATCAAATTATTGATAAGGAGAGACTTAACGGCATTAACCCTCTGTCTGGCATTAGCTAACAAGTGAAAATATTTCGTATTCGTGTTACCCTCTTTCACCCACTTTTCACAAGATAGCCGCTTCCATAGTTTTCACATTGTAAGAGTCCGTTTTTGTCTTTCCTCCCTTTTTGCAGCAGTTAGGGGTCTCTCTTCCTCTACTGATTCCAGCTAACATGAACCAGCTCTTTAAGGGATTCTTCCTGAAGCCACAGAAGCTCAAATCTGAATAGCCTCGACCTCCAACCCCCGGTATGAAGAGAAACTGAATTTCCTCTTCATACCCCCCCCCCCACCCCCTTCCTTCCCAAGGAGGACAGCACAATAGGAATATGGTAGGAAACCATATTTGGAAGGCCTTCCAAAAATAAGGATATTGACCTTCCCAATCTCCCATAACAACCATCCTATCCAAGCGGCACATAATTGGATTCACTTGCTTACTGGACCACTTATAATTAGCCCCACTATTGGGAGGTCACCAGGGAGCCTTCCACGACCTTTGCACGCCCATGAGCTCATCCCAAAAACCCCTTCCCAATGGCAGATCTTTTGGGCCATACACACACGAGACTGCCAAAATGAAACCATCTGACAAATTTCTGCACATCAGCGCGTAGAGATCTTCCACTAAGTTTGCTATCTAACATCATGATAAAAAAATTGTCCCACGCAAGTAGCACCCCCGCCCTTAATTCCCACAGCGTCTATAACCAACCACTCCCATTGGATCCCTTGCAGAATAGAGCTACTTTTCCTCCAATTGCAAATGATCAGAGATAGATCTTTTGACAACAGAGCAATCGTCAGTGCGCCTCAATCCCCTTATTTTCCACGGGAAAATTTTAAGGGAATTATTGAATAAGCACCACACCACAACGGAGCATCAAGCACAATAGGTTCAACCACCCCTCTCTCTCCCTGCATCATAATTAACCGAGCAATGAAGTCTTTCAATTCTCCTTCAAACATCCACCAAGAGTCACCTTGTCAGCCTCACGTGTCCTCTGATCAGCCAACGAGAACATGGCCCTCAGATCCTCTTCCGACCCCTTGAATGAAATACCAACTTAACCATACAGCTGCATAAATAAATTCAGTGGCAGATTATTCAAAATAAAGCTTGAGATGAATTTAAAATTGAGACCCAGTGGGCCTTCATTGAACTCAATTATTGGGCCTGCTTTTTGGGTCACATGATCCACTAAGGATCCACGTGACAGCTGAATTTTCAGAATTTTCAGGGCTGTGAAATCTTATTAGAGTTTTGAGGGTCCTAAAAGATTGGAGGTCTTGACGGTCATTATCTTCAGGTTCAAAAATCTATTACATTATCTCAATATTGTTGAGGTGACAAACTAAAAAGTAGGAGATTCACGGTGGTTACAGTTGGCAGATTTTAGTATATCTTTTGTTAAGGTTTGAGAATCTCTAAGAGTCCTAAAGTTTAGGAGCTAAAATTAGGGTAAAAGGGTTTCTTTATTTTCTTTACCTATAGTCCAAGTTTGTTAGGACATCTACTTAGAGTAGAATTAGAAAGTTATTTCCTTTCTTTATATATAAATGTACACTAATACAGAAAACAGATGGATGGATGATTGAATTTTATGGAATAAGATTTATTCATTTTACTTCTTTTGAGAAGACTGACATGGGTTTTGACCTGCTGTGGCTTTAGAGTCACACGAAAGTGCTGACTTGGAGGCTTTTGAACCTGAAATTGATGAAGATATCAGTCTTCTGAGACTGGTTTTATGGCTGATCAGATGCCGTCTTTTGAGAACCTGTTCTGCTGGAAATTATTGGGTTTCTACATGGATGACTGTCACTGTTGCTGGATTTTACTCTAGTTACAGGTACTGCTGTGATATTTAATACATAAATTCTGGTCATTATTGTTGATGTTACTCTTTATTATCCTATACTGCTGGGAAAGTGATTTTCATGAGTATTACACAGAAATCTGCTTAGAGTAGAATTTGAAAGTTGGCAGGCTTTAGTTTATCTTTTCTTAAGGTTTGAGAATCTCTAAGAGTCCTAAAGTTTAGGAGCTAAAATTAGGGTAAAAGGGTTTCTTTATTTTCTTTAACCTAAAGTCCAAGTTTGTTAGGACATCTACTTAGAGTAGAATTAGAAAGTTATTTCCTTTATATATAAATGTACACTGATACACAAAACAGATGGATGGATGATTGAATTTTATGGAATAAGATTTATTCATTTTACTTCTTTTGAGAAGACTGACATGGGTTTTGACCTGCTGTGGCTTTAGAGTCACACGAAAGTGTTGACTTGGAGGCTTTTGAGCCTGAAATTGATGAAGATATCAATCTTCTGAGACTGGTTTTATGGCTGATCAGATGCCGTCTTTTGAGAACCTGTTCTGCTGGAAATTATTGGGCTTCTACATGGATGATTGTCACTGTTGCTGGATTTTACTCTAGTTACGGGTACTGCTGTGATATTTAATACATAAGTTCTGGTCATTATTGTTGATGTTACTCTTTATTATCCTATACTGCTGTGAAAGTGATTTTCATGAGTATTACACAGAAATCTGGTTAGAGTAGAATTAGAAAGTTGGCAGGCTTTAGTATATCTTTTCTTAAGGTATGAGAATCTCTAAGAGTCCTAAAGTTTAGGAGCTAAAATTAGGGTAAAAGGGTTTCTTTATTTTCTTTTACCTAAAGTCCAAGTTTGTTAGGACATCTACTTAGAGTAGAATTAGAAAGTTATTTCCTTTATATATAAATGTACACTGATACACAAAACAGATGGATGGATGATTGAATTTTATGGAATAAGATTTATTCATTTTACTTCTTTTGAGAAGACTGACATGGGTTTTGACCTGCTGTGGCTTTAGAGTCACACGAAAGTGCTGACTTGGAGGCTTTTGAGCCTGAAACTGCTGAAGATATCAGTCTTCTGAGACTGGTTTTATGGCTGATCAGATGCCGTCTTTTGAGAACCTGTTCTGCTGGAAATTATTGGGTTTCTACATGGACGATTGTCACTGTTGCTGGATTTTACTCTAGTTACGGCTACTGCTGTGATATTTAATACATAAATTCTGGTCATTATTGTTGATGTTACTCTTTATTATCCTATACTGCTGTGAAGGTGATTTTCATGAGTATTACACAGAAACTGCTCCATTAACACTATAAATCAGGGTGTTTCACTGTATTATTACACTGTGAAAGAGAAATTTTCTAGTAGGTTGTCATCTACTACCCTAATTTCAACGACTTTACTCTGCAACTACATGTACGAAGTGTTGACTGTGTCATGCAACAAACTTTTTTTATTTTGGAAGGTTGAAGAGCACGTTATGATCGTCATCCTCTTCCTCCACCACCAATCCAATTGTCATCCACCGTCTATGCAAAGACCAAAGAGTATTGGATGAAACCCTAAATCATTGGTCAGCATGTTTATTTCTTTTCATAATTACTTTATTTTCTAGATCAGCTACCCTAATCCATTCATCTTCCCTAATCCATTTTCTAAAACCTAAATCCTTCATCTATTGGCTCAAACTCAACAGAGCTGAGCTAGAGCTTGAAGAGCCGAGCTCTATATGGTAGAGCTGAGCTAGAGCTGACCCTGGTTCGGCTCGAGCTCAGCTCGTTGACAGCCTTAGCAGTGAGAAGGGACATATAGGATTGTGTGGTTATGGAGAGCTTAGCGCTGATCAATGAGTGCAGAAATTGGACTCACAAAGATGAACCCAAAAAGATGGGATAAGGCTACGACGACAACGATGATGATGATGATGATGAATCCCAAAGTACAGAGCAAATTTTTAAATAAAAATTTTAATTGATTTCAGTAATGTCTCTTGATTCACGTGGCACCAGAGCAAAGCTTTGGGTGCCACTGGCACCTTTTTTAGAGGCTATGGATACAGTGAAGGCAGCCATTCAGACTACAAAACCTTTCTGCTATATTATATATAACCATGGCCATAGCATTATGTAAGATGGACTTCCATATACAGATTACATCACCTTCTCCATTAAGATACCCATTCAGATCCTTGAAATATTATATTTTCGCGTAACTCAAACCATAAGCACCAAAACACAAGTAATTATTAGCAGAGCCAGTACCGGCCAAGTTCACGTGTCCATGCATTTACTTTTTTATTTTTATTTTTTTAATGAATAAACGCCATGGTCTCTACAATCTCAGACAAACCAAAGAAAATAAAATAAATAAAAACGCAATACGAGTCTGGATCAGAAGTGTCATATATACAACTATTTAAGATCAGCTTTAGAAAATAAATAAATAATAAATAACAAAAACTCACCATCTTGGATTTTTGTGGCTGAAAAGAAAAAATAAACCTAAGAAGATTAGGAACCGCATGAGGCCGCCCGAGCACCATCTGGCACACCTTCGGATCCGCAATCAGGTACGCGAGCGCCCTCGCCGATTCCGCCTGCGCCCCACACGGATCCCGTGACGAAGCAACAGTCTCCAACAACCAATCTATAACTGCGCCTCCTCCAGCGCTAACAATCGCAGACCGACGGCTCTCGTTTGCCGCTGAAATGTCCGCGAGCAGCGCCGCAACCCTAAGCTCGAACCCCGACCTCACCCCTTGGTTCGCAGACGAGAGGACCGATGCGAGCGATTTCAGCAACACCGAGGCGGCGACGCCGGTCTGCTTCATGTGATCAAAGATCTTGCAGAGGGAAGCTTTGGATCGGTCGATGGTTTGTTGGAAATCGGTTAGGTGGCGGTCATTGGCGTAGAGGTGGAGAGTGGTTGCGGCGCAGATTAGGGTTGCGGAGAGGGCGTAGAAGGATTTGCAGGAGAGGGGAGGGGGGAAAGGGAAGAGGAGGGGTTTGGGGTTGTGGAGGATTGAATTTGGAGATGGAGGGTGTTTGGGTTTGGGGGTGAGGGTGGAGAGGGGTTGGGCGGAATTTTGGCGGGTGAGGAGAGAGAAAGTGCGCGGCGGAAGGAAAGGTCGGCGGGATTTTGTGTAGAGACGGAGCATGGCTGTTTTTCAAACGAGTGCACATCGCAACTACCTCTGGAAACGTTCTCTTCTCCGTTAGCATTAAATAATCTTAGTACCAGTATTTGCATCCCATGGAAAGGTAGGCGCACCCATCCCAAATGAAGCATTAAAAAAAAATAGAGACTTTTGGAAAATATTTTTATTTTTCAAACATTTCATTCTATTATATCAAAATCAAACCTTTTTAGGAAAAATGATTTTCACGATTTTTGAAACTTTCAATAATTGTAAGATACAAATTTGTTCCCATGTGCTAACAACACTTGCATTTGTGACTTTATGTTTCTACCCTTCCATAAAGAGGGCAAAAAAAGGACAAAAAACTCTCGTTCCAGCGCATTTGTAAAGAGAAGAACCTTCGTTCCATCGCATTCAAAGGGAAAAACCCTCGTTCCAGTGCATTTAAAGGGATTCTTCTGCTGTCTCCTCTATTAAATACAGCAGCAACTGTAGCGATTTTATGGCAAAAAACTCTCATTCCAGCGCATTTGTACAGAGAAGAACCTTCGTTCCATCGCATTCAAAGGGAAAAACCCTCGTTCCAATGCATTCAAAGGGGTTCTTTTGCTTTCTCCTCTACCGCGCTAGAACAAGGATTTTTCCCATCTGAATGCGATGGAACGAAGGTTCTTCGCCGTCCGATTTGAAGGTCCACAACTGTTGCTGTAACCGATGGAGGAGAAAGCAGGATAACCCTTTTGAATGCGCTAAAACGAATGTTCTTCTCTTTACAAATGCACTGGAACGAGGATTTTTTGTTGTTAAATCTACCTCATTATAGAAGGGAGAAACATAAAATCACAAATGTAAGCTTAATTTGCGCGTGGGAACAAATTTGTATCTCACAGCCATTAAAAGTCTCAAAAATCATGAAAATGCTTTTTGCTAAAAGGTTTGATTTTGGTATAATAAGCTGAAACGGAAAAGTCAGGATGTTTTGCTAATTTCCCCATAAAAAATCATTGATATATGACTTTAGGGTACATCCAAACGCGCTCATGGAAAGCGCCTATAAAAACCATCGATTGCGTCGTATCAGATCATGGAGACCATGTTTCACCCAGATCTTCGACCCAAAGGATCTTGAGATCATCTCTCACCCATCAGACACTCAATTTTTTATTCTAAATGTCACAAATCCCCAAAATATGGCTCTAAATCATGTTTGAGCGTGATGTGTGCCTGTGCAACTGTGGATTTCATCAATCCGTTGTGACAATGCGGTCAACAAAAAAATGGAGTCGCCACCTGGAGCTTTTGGTGACCCGAGATACCTCAAAATCGATATATGAGCACCTAGGTGTAAAAATATAACTCTGAATTATCGGTCTTTGCCAAAGTCTATTGGGTAGGGGCTTCGGTTATCGATCGGGAAGGTGTTAGACACCCGATCAACCCGCTCGTGAGCGGTCTCTACTTATGGCCAAAGTATATAACAAGGGGAAAATTGAACGACACTCCTCCTTGCTCAAAGGCACTATGATCCTATTTGAGCCTCCCGCAATCATCGAAATTTCGGCGGCATAACGATTCAAATTCTAGGATAGAAGGTAAAGGAATAGAGGGGAGAGCCGAAGCTCTCAGGCTCTTGTAGCACCGCTATGGACCTTCGCATGGATGCACTTCAATGGAAAATGGGTAAAGGAATGGGTTTTGGCTTCTAAGGCTTGGGAGCTAGAAGGTAGGAGAGATAGGCTAGGGCTCAATTCTTACTAAAGTTGGGTGTTGATGATGGAAAGCAAGGTGTGAAAGGTGAACCTATATTCTAAAAATTTGGAGGATTAATGCTAAAAAAGGGAGGAAGAATTCTCTAGAGCTTTTTCTCGTTTGGAATTTTTTCCAAACCCTTAAGCAAGGGAGGGTGGCTCTCTCTATATATAGAGAAATGGAGGATTAGTGAAGGGCTTGATGTGCTAATTAGTTTTAGTAATTAGGTAATAGGGATCTAAGGTTTTCTAGGTGTTTGGGAGCTTAGATAGATGGGAATTGGGTTTAATGGAGATGATAGGGTGAGGTTTTTAAATGGCGCAAATAGAAGTAAAGGGGGTGCAACAGTCCTAAAGAAACCCACCCAAACATTGGGGTGGACAACAACTCAAACCCAAAAAGTGAAATTCGAACATTTTCCAAAAATTATTATTCATAAGCCTTGCATATACTTTATATGCGCTAGGCTTAGGAAGAGTGTTCCTGAAAAAATACAGAAGTTCAGGACCCGCAATTGAAGCCTGAAGCAAAAATAGGCCTTGCGTATATTTTATATACGCAAGGCCAATTTGGGTAGGGACACAGTAAGCTTAAAAAATTAGACTCGGTGCAGGTCCACTAAGGGTTCATGGGATTCAGTTATGGGTTCTATGGGTCTGGTTGGGCCTTCTAAGGGTTTTAAGATTTCGGGTTTAAGCTCCAAAGGCTTCGAGGGGGGGCTTTTGGAAGCTCGGAAGTATACCTTTCTTGAAGTAGGCGTTGGTCTGGCCTTGGGCCAAATTTGGATGTCTACAGATGTCCGTCTTTGATTTCCGATCACTAATTATAGCATGCCAATGAAAGAGACATTCGAAGAGGCCCAAGGCATCGATATCAGGTCTATTGTATTCAAAACGAACCTCAAACATCAAAAAGGAAAAAACATGGAGAATAGCGGAAGTTCATATCATTGGGAAAACGTCCGTTTCTCAAGATTATCGGTCCCCAAGCGCTTAACGGCATTACTGAGCATGACCGTGATGGTGTAATTGATGATGCATGATGTTCAAGTTTCATTCCGAATAGAACAGCCTCGCTAGCGAGAGGGTGATCAACCCATACTTCAAAATTGGCGTGAAGCGAAGACGCGAAGATCCAACGGTTGTAACGATCTTATGAGGCATTGATTGCCCCATTTTAATCGACACGGGTGCCCCTACGCGAAGTAAGGTTCGAGATCTTTGGATGAACCCATCGGTTCCGAAGTTAATTTAGCACGACTACCCGAGCGAAGAGAATATTAATGTCGCAATGCTTTTTGGAAGTGCGTGCGACTTAACAAGCCATATATTTTTGTTATTTTATGTTTTTATATTTTTCTTATTTTTGATGCATTTTTTTGTTTGAGATTTTTGAGTGCACTCATTGACCCTAAACATTTATATTTTAGCACAATTACCCGAGCGAATTGAATGGAGCTCGAAACGCTTTGGGAGTGTGTGCCACCTTGATCAGCCACCTACACATCCTGTGCGCAAAGTAGGTCTACAAGGCTAATCGTGGGTAAAGCAAAAACCAAGGGGGCGACATCTGAGGAAACACAAGCCTTGCACATATTTTATATACACCAGGCCAATATTCGGGAAAAATAAGCCTTGCGCATTAAATTAGTCGGTTATTGGCAGAGACTCAAAAAAAGCTTATTTTTCAAAACTTTTCCCTCTCCCTCTCTCCAAACCGAAACGGGATCCCTACCTTGTGTTCCATTGATCCAATTCGAACCTTGACATCACACCGGTGTTGACATTGCCGGGTTTATTTTCAACTAAGGTAATCTTCCTAAACCCTTTTTCCTTTTGAGTTTTACATCAATGTGGCTAGAAATCATGCATTTAGATGGTTGAGAATTGATTTTTCTTTTAAATGCATTTGTTTGTGATCCCTTTAGTGTATTTGCATGGATTTTGTTTAGGCATTTGATGAATTTTTGCCTATTTTTTCTTTTTTGGTTGAATTTTCTTGAAATTTTGTTGGTGTAATTAGGGCTTTTGCACAAATGATGCTCCTTTGCAAATGTAAACATATTCGACCCTTTCCTTGATTTATGTGGGTGTCTTGGATGAATTTTGGTCGAAAATCTTGAGATAATTTTGGGAAAAAAAGGCTTTTTTAATGCCCGAAATGCGGGGGTTTTAAAACTTGTCCCTTGACACCCCCTTTTTTCTTTTTGTGGATTTTCCTGATTTTTATTAATCCCTGTGCTAGGGTTTGTGCATCAAAATGATATTTCTTGTGAACCTAGGCTTTAGGGATGCCCTTCTTGATTTGTATTCCGCTTTCATGAGGATTCGGTTAAGAAAAAAGGTGGACATTTTGTTCAAAATTTGTAAATTCGACTCCTTTTCCTATGATAAAAAAATGTGGGGCCTTTTCTAAGGCTGGCAGTTGACACCCCTCCTTTGTTTGATGATGAATAAGTACATGTGGCCATTTTTGTGAGATGAGGGGCAACGGGTGCCCTTTACCAAAACTTTAGCTTCTTTTTGTTTGCACACATGTGCATGTGTGCAGATTTCCTAATTTTCCTTGGAAAAGATTTTTGAAATGGAACTGAATCGATTTTGTTTGTTTTGTTGTTGTTATTTTTTTCTTTTCTTTTTGAAATTAAAATGATGGGGCGTGCCCTCTTTGGGGTTTTTTTATCTTGGAAATTTTGATGGGAATGAGACATACTTACCTTTCCTTTTTAGCAAAGCACCTGATTTCCTCTTCTTATCATATTTTAGTACTCTTGTCCATATACCTCTTTTCAGGATGCCATGTAGTCAACAAAGTGAGGATGACCAGGGCCACGAGGATAGCCCGAATGAGGTCCTTGGTATTGGAGGTGAGCGCCTTGCTCGGGTGCAACACTCCTCTCACTGTTGGTTTGAGATGCAGGGCGAGGCGGCCTGTAGTGGGTTGTTTCACCAATAGTATGCCCACATCTCCAACTTTGGGATTGTGAGTGAGGTAAAGACATATTTCTTGGCTATTCTTTTCTCTCTTTTTTCTTTTGGTTGGCGCCGTTTTGTCCCAAGATCTGACATTTTCTTTCTTCTGATGCAACCTTTGCCTCCAATCACATTCCACGGGGGCTGGTTCGACCTTCAGCGTTTCTACACCCGCCTTACTCATGTTGTGAGGTTTTTCCTGGCGCAGGCCGACTTTGGGGACTTCTTATCTTGTCTTGCCATGAGGGGGGACTGGCCATACGTGAAAGCCTTAGTGGAGTAGTTCCGTCCCGAGACGATGATTTTTCATACGTCCGTGACCGAGATGATCATTACCCCCATCGACTGGTCCATGATTACGAGGATCATGATAGGAGGGGATCTAGTGTTCTCCCCTCACATTCCCGACCGTGAGGAGGTAGTTTGATTGATTGGGGCTTATCCCTCTTCCTCCCACATGATTGTTTCTGAAGTTAAGCTATCATGGCTAGCGGATCTATTTGACAATGGGGAGTTGGCTGACCCAGATCAGCCTGAAATGGACATTGTTATCAAGCCTGAGTGTGCCCTGATGTTGGCTCGCATTGCACTCCTCTTTGTTATGGGCAAGACGATCCTTGCCAACGCTAGTGGAGGTCGTTTCTCCCTCTCCCTTCTCGGTCTGATGGAGAACTCCGCCAATGTACATCGTTTGGATTGGGGTGGCGTCGGGTATGTCATACTTATGGACAACCTAGCCAGAGCCTCCGTCGAAGACCTTGCCTCCATTTATGGCTTTTGGCCTATGATTGAGGAAACATGTTTTCTTTGCTCTTTCATTCCTCCTGGTTTACCACTTTGGATTTGAGTTTGATTTGATATATACTTTTTTATTTGTGCATCTTTCCAGGCTTGGGGCTATTTGCATTTTTATCCAGGCCGCCCCCTTCTCTTTTCTGACGAGTACACTTTCCCTTTTATGAGCTAGTGGCACAAGGATCGTCGCCGGGAAGTGGGGATGAAACATTTGGAGTTGGGTTGAGGTCTCAGTTCGACCTTATGATTCCGGAGCAAGTTTGACACCTTCTTCCCTTGTTCGATTAGTGAGGTTTGATTGCATCCTCCGACTAACAGTGTTCTTGCTTGGATAGATTGTGTTGATCCCTATGTCAGCTCCCCATTCCATGATCGCACTGTTGTTGGCCGATCCCGGTTGTTCGTTGATCGTCGCGTCATCTTCTTTTATGGTGCCTGGACCCGAGCCTACTATTTGGGAGAGAGAGTGGCACACCAGTATCGTGAATACTTTGTCGTGCCTCAGGGTCCTCCTGAGGATGTCACGGAGCTTGGGGGCATGGTTGAGGAGCTTGTAGAGGGGCTCCTCCATTATGGGATTCCCGTCGATGGCCTTTTCCAACAGGGGGGGTATTAGCAGTGGTATGAGTTTCGTCCCTATCGATCCATCCTCCCGCGTTTTATACCCGGTGTCAACTTTTTGGCATTCTAAGGTCCACACACTCAAGTATTTCCTCCCCTTTCCTTTGTTTGTTGGCTTTCTTTCTAATTTTCTAAGGTTATGCTTTACTGATCGGATTTCTACTTCTCTTTTCAGTTTGAGGAGGTAGAGGATCCTGATGTGGCAGCAGACGCGGGTCCATCAGAGGTGTCGGGTGCAGGACCCTCCAGGGCTTCTGGTGCAAGTCCCTTGGGGACATCTACCACAGGATCCTCTAGGATTTTCAGGCGATTTGACGATGGAGTCCTCTCAAAGTTGTGTGAGGATGTGACCGAGCGTGCCCACCTTTCCACTGAGGCGATTAGAGCTCCTCCTCCCGAGCTGGTCCTAGGGGTGAGTTTATTTCTTCTTTAGGGACATGCTTGCCCCCCTTCTTTTCCTCTGTGCTGTTAATATTTTTCCTTTTTTCTTTTATAGGTTTATGAGTCAGCCGTTCAGCAGGCGGAGTATTACCATCATATTGCTGATCTTCGGAAGGCCAAAGTGATGAGTATGACGTTGGTTTGTCCTTTCTGTATTTTGTCGACCCATGCTCTTTCCCAACTGACCCTTCTGGCATGATGTCTTTAGCGTGTTCACGAGAAGGAGTCGTGTTCATTGCGTAGTCGGCTAACCCAGGCATGGTTGCGGGTGGGAGAGGTCACGTCTATACCGTATCAGAGGACCCAATGTCGATATAGGAGGGATTCTTAAGGACACGAAACTTGATCGGAGGCCGTTTCTTTTTCCTTTATGAACATTTGAGTTTTTTGAGTACGTTTGGAAGGAATGTAATAACACTGTGACTGAGTGGTGTGTTTGGATAATTCGCGGAATGGATATCATTAATTTCCCTTTCTATTTGTTATCTCCCTTTTCGGATGTGGTACGCCTGCCTACCAAAACGAAAAATAGGTTAGATGGGTGTGAAACCGTAATTATGACTTGTACTCTTCTGCAGGAGGAGCCATGAGCTTGGCTCATGGGGAAATGACCCCTAAGTTATGCATAGCTGAAATGGTCAAGGTTCATGTTTTTCTTCATTTATCTGTGTTGATGGCCAATGTATGATTGAAGTTCAACTGCCTATTATGTCCTCTCTTTTATCCAAAAGGATGATACCTGAAACCAAAAAGGATAGGTTAGGCAACCACAGGTGGGCGTCCTATTTATGATGCGGGGAGCCGCTTGTGAGGGCAAAATTGCTTAGTGTAAGCAGGGGACAGGTTCAAATGACAAGGGGAGACAACCCCACATACATATATGTATGTACTTTATATATATATATATATATATATACATACATATATATATATATATATATATATATATATATATATATATATATATATATATATATATATATATATATATATATATAATGGTTTGTTGGTCTTGCGTATATTTATATACGCACGGCAATTTTCTAGGATTTTTGGTCTTACGTATATAAAACATACGTAAGACATTTTCTGGGGTTTTTTAGCCTTGCAAATATAAAATATACGCAAGGCATTTTTTGGGGAAATTTTCCCTTGCGTATATAAAGTATACGCAAGGCAAGTTTAGTCTCTAATGGGCCTATAAGTCCCGAGAAAGCATTCTTTTTTTCTCAAATTTAAGTTGAGTTCCGGATTTTGCTCTGATTTTTTTTTTCTCCCGTGGGTGGGTCCATTGTCCTACATCGAATCGTGATTCATTTAAACAGCTTTGTATGACCATGTACCCGCTTCATGATCCCGCCCCTCCAATGGGGCGCGAGACTCTTATACTTTCCTCCTTGGGTGTAGGGCCCAACTTTCTGAAACATTGGCTTGATAGCTTGACTGAGAGCGAGCTCGCGGGTTTGGACCAAATTGGGCTTGCTCGTCTCTCATCTTTTCTCGATGTTCCTCCGTTTTGGGATCTTATCCATGCGGCGGTTTCTCATTGGGATACGGAAACCCATGTCTTCCGTTTTGGGCCCCATGAGCTAACTCTGACACTTGAAGAGCTCTCTGTTTTGTCGGGTTTGAGGTTACATCGTGGCCTTGCTAAGGTGGTACCATAACCGGGTTATGTCAAGACCATCCACACGATTTTGGGTTTGAAGAAAAGTGAGTATGAGAAAAGTTTTGCTGGCGGGTCCACTAGGTGTTTGGTGAAATTCCCGAGAGAAATTTTTGGCGATGAAAGTTTATAAAAATTGTTGACCAGAAATATTCATAACGTGAATGCTTTCGCCCTTTGCCTTCTCTCGAAGGTCCTTTTTTACATGGGTGGGAGAGAGTTTTGTTGCACTCTATGACATACTAGCAGAGCTTGAGAAGGGTCGCTCTATGGTGCATTTTGTGCTGGCCGAGCTTTACCGTGGTCTTGATACCTTGCCTCGGGCAAGGTCGAGTGCTTCCGGGGATGTCCCGTTCTTCTTTAGGTCTGGCTTGGGGAGCACCTTGCCATTTTGGGATCTGTGCCCCATTTTTATGTGGTGCGAGGAGAAGCTGCGCGTTGCTTTCTGAGCCGATGTTCCAGGTTGCCCCAGAAGAATACGCGCAAGATGCGTCTTTGGTTTACCGAGGTAGAGCTTATATGGAGGCTTCCATGGCTTGATGGGACCTTCCCCATAGTGTAATCCCGAGATCATGAGGGTATCACCCTTCTAGGACTGACTGGCAGTACCCATTATTTTCCTTCTCGGGTTTTGTGTCAGTTTGGCTATACTCAGCAAGTGCCTTGTGCGGCGAGGCCTCCGCTGTGCAGCTTGATTTTTACCCGGGGGTCCTCTGGAGACTTGGAGAAGATAGCGACGCTTTGGGAGATGTGTCAGCCAATGCATATGTGTGACCTTGAGCAAGGGACTATTCCTTTGACTTTTCCAGAGTATGAGACTTGGTTATCCTCCACGACATCTACTTGTTCTGGGTGAGAGTAATAATTCCGAGGGACCATGGTCAAAGAAGGAAGCGATGGTTTTGACCCAGATAGAGCTTCTTGTAGACGAAAAGCAGGTATTGTCTGAGCGTTTAGAGAAAGAGCAAGTGAGAGTCGGTGTTGCGGAAATGACAGCCGGCGCTACAGAATATGAAGTCTCTTGCTTGGAAGAAACTTTGAGCAACGTCCTTGGCCATACTGATGATTCCTGAAAGCGGTACAAAGGCCTCCATGGTCGATGGATGACTGAACGAAATATTCATGAAGATGCCTTACGTGAGTAGGTTCGCGACCTGGAGCGTGAGCTGGGCCGATGACCAGTTCCTGCACATACCCTTTTTTGCACAAATCAGATACCACAGTGAGGGGGTATGAAAAACCCCCTTGATAGATATATATTTTTTGGGTTTTTGTGTAAATATATATATTTTTTATGTTTTTGTTTCTTTTTCAAATTGTAAAGGGAGAAACAGGGTGCCACACTGTTTATCTTTTTGAGATGTGGTGCAAGTAAAGTACCGAAATGAAAATGGAAGGGAAATCTATAATCATATATTTTATTATTTTCTTTATCTAAAATGAAAAAGAGAAATCTATTATCTTATATTTTTTTTTGTTTTCTTTATCTAAAATGGAAAAGAGAAATCTATTGTTTTCTTTGCCTTAAACGTGAGGGACATGATCTCAACCAAAAAATCATGCATAAGCATCGAATCCATTCCCCAGTTCATGTTAAACACCCATTCATATTAATTGATATCATTTAAATTTCGCCATATGATATGGTTAAGTTTACTTTTGCCTTAGAGCAACTTTTTTGGTCAATAAAAATGCTATACTTTTATTACTATTGACAAAATTGCAGCAGATCAAAACAGCCGAGCGAGATGCTCAGCCGGTGTAATAGAGAAAAAAGGAAAAATAAAACAAATTATAAAAGCCTAAGGAAAGAAAATTGAAAGGTTTAACTCTACCTCATATATCATATGTTTGTAGCTCACTTTCTTCTTATTGTTAATTTCGTACAAAAAGTTAGACAAATGGGCTCTATTCTCAACCTCTTCATGTAATAGAAAGGTTTAAAACTCCACCTTTCTCTCTTCAAGGCACCCCATCGCTCGAAAGGGCTACTCGATATATAGGATTCACTGCTGGGTCACCATCGGGCCAATTGATCCCTTAAATGATTGTAGTTGAAGTTTAGTAAACTTCTCAAATATTGCTCGTTCATTGGTTATTGTTGTTTGTCGAACACCCACCTATAAGTTCGCTAGGTGTTGAATTGACCACCTACTCGGTGAACCTAGTAGCCAATAGATCCAAGATTGGAGCAACTGCCAGTGGGTTTGCTCCGTCCTATGGTGAGGAGTGTGCTTGTCAACCGCGTGACGGTCTTACCACATGGCATCTACACCCAATCATAGTGACTATGTTTAAATTATGCCTTCTATTCAAAGAATTATATATTTCAATTGAACAATGACTTAATTGAATGTTCAATTGACTTGTCCTTAGTAAGAAACAAGTGTTTTGAAGTCAAGAACTCTAATCAAATCAAAGAAAATGAATTCAAAGCTTACCCTTAGTAAGAGAGGCCTTAGAACTTATATCGAATTAGTAAAATAACTTATATGCATCGAGAATTGTCATCAATAAAAGTCACATAATATCTATAGCCCTCAATTGAAGGTAAAAGAGCTGGAAAGGAAGATAAAAAATAAGTAATTGAGGTCATGTAACAAATACAACCAATTAGGAAAAAATGAATTAATAGGTTGCAAATATTCAAAATCTAAAGCCAGTAGCCTATGACAGAGTTTGAACATAAGGCACATCAGATTTTTTATATTTTTTTTATTTTTATAATTTAAGGCACATTAGATTTAACTTTGCAGTTCTCGAAACCTTAAGAAATAATTTATAAAACATAGGACATCAGAATAATCTTTGCAAAATATAAGTCATCAAAATAATATTTGCAAAAAATAGAACATTAAAATAGAATTTGCAACATAAGGTACATCAATTTTGTTTTGCAATTTTAAGGCATAATAGATTTAATTTTGCTGTTCTCGGTACCTTAGGAAATAATTTGCAAAATATAAGTCATCAGAATAATATTTACAAAATATAAGTCATTAGAATAATATTTGTAAAAAAATAGAACATCAAAATAGAATTTGCAACATAAGGCACATCAGAATTTTTTTTACAAAAAATAGATCATCATAATAGAATTTGCAACATAAGGCACATCAGAATAATTTGCAAAATATGGGTCATCAGAATAATTTTTCAAAATGTAAGTCATCAGAATAATATTTGCAAAAAATATTACATCATAATAGAATCAGATGCCCCCCTCCCCCCCCCCAAAAAAAAGATGACCTAAGCTTTGCAAATTATTTCCTTAAATTTCAAGAATGACAAAATTAAATCAAATGTTCCTTAAATTGTTAAAAAAATCTGATATGCCTTATGTTGTAAATTCAATCTAATGTTTTACGTTTTGCAAATATTATTTTGATGACCTATATTTTACAAATTATTTTCTAAGGTTCCGAGAACTGTAAAATTAAATCTAATGTGCCTTAAATTGCAAAAAAATCTGATATGCCTTATGTTGCAAATTCTATTCTAATGTTTTATTTTTTCAAATATTATTCTGATGACCTATATTTTACAAATATTATTCTGATGACTTACGTTTTGCAAATTATTTCCTAAGGTTCCGAGAACTGTAAAATTAAATCTAATGTGCCTTAAATTGCAAAAAAAAAATCTGATGTGCCTATGTTGCAAACTCCGTCATGGGTTGCTAGCTACAGATTTTGATTATTTGCAACCTATTAATTCATTTTTTCCTGATTATTTGAATTTGTTGCATGATCTCTATTACTTATTTTTTGGCAGTACCGTGGATGTTTTTTCTCACTCATTCGGGTGTCATTTCTTTGTCTCCTTTATGTGCTTTGATTATGGATGTTCTTTCCCACAATGGATTCCAAAGCTACTAGTTTATTGGGCTCATCTGATTCTCTCCCGAGCCATAGGATCACTAGTACCATATTAAATAGTCAAATTAATGATCGCTCTAAGTACTACAAGCTACATGGTTTTCCTCCATGTCAGGGATTATTATTCTGATGACCTACGTTCTGCAAATTATTTCCAAGATTTCGAGAACGACAAAATTAAATGACCTCTATTACTTAATTTTTGGCAGCATAGTGGATGTTCTTTCCCACTTATTCGGTTGTCATTTCTTTGTCTCCTTTATGTGCTTTGATTGTAGATGTTCTTTCCCACAATGGGGCTCATCTGATTCTCTCCCAAGCCATGGGATCACTAGTACCAAATTAAATGGCCAAATTAATGATCGCACTAAGTGCTACATGTAGTTTCTCCTAAGCCATGAGATCACTAGTACCAACTTAGCTAATTTTAGTTTTTTACAACCGAAGATTCGTCCCGCAAAACTAATGGTCCGACGTTTAACACCATTGATTGCCCTGAATTAGATGTTGGAGATCATTTTTAGCTTCAGTCTTTCACATAACATATCTCGAGTTCATGGCCCACCTATCAGATGGTCAGGTGTTGATTCCATGTGGCAGGCATTCGTGATCATGGTGTACCATGAGAAGGGGTTCTTGGGTCACTTTCAGTGATGTGTTCCATGTGGAATCAAACATCTTATGTCTGATAGGTGGTCCATGATCTCAAGATCTTTTGTGTGAGATATTGGGATAAAAAATGATCTTCTCCATCTGATTCAAGGTACTCATTTTGTAGTACCTTTTGACCCTTAATCTTGTGGAGGTATGTCCGTAAACTACTGGTGCCATATATATGGAATCAACAACCCCATTTTCTCTTAGGGATGAATAGGTCAGGTACTATACACCAAGTCGAGGGTTCAACAATAATTAAGCAACGTTGAAATTTGAAAAAATTCAACAAGTACGGGAAATTCAGTGAAAATAGGAGAGAAAAATAAAAAATACAAAATAGATCAAATTAGAAAGTATAAAAAAAAGTTATAAGAAACTAAAAAATCATGATTTATTTAAAAAAATCGAGAATTATTCCCCAACTATTTGCAAATTTTTCAAAGGACCCGACTCTCTTTGACTCTCTTTTAAGAACCAGTGGTTAAATGAGATTAATGGTCTAAGATGTGGGTAATCCACACCGTCAAAGTGATGGCTCATTAAATGAAGGGCGTTGGGCACAAAAATCACATTTTTTTGGGAGACTTGAACCATATGATCTGTGCAGTCTAATCCCAACCACTGTTTTGGGTTTTAATGGCTGATGTTAAAGTCCGCAAATCTCATGGTTCACATCCCCTTATGGTTATGATTATTTGGCTAAAACAGGTTCCAATGGTAGATTGCCACTTGGACAATTTAGATTGATGACAATGTCCATCGCATGTCATAATAACCATACTTCGTGTCAGATAACATAATCAAACTTAAGGGTGTTAGATCATTTAAACCACATTTCGGTGTTTAAACGCCGGTCAAGAACCTTTATCCCTTTTTAAAAACACACGAATTTTTGAAAAAAATATTGTGAATGATTTGGAATTAACTCATAGAACCACAAATTCAAGATTATTCACAATTTTTTTTTCTTTTTTAATTTCAGAGAATTTGGTGACTGGTTGGGTAGGTCGCAGGTCTATCCATGAGTTAGATGGGGTTGGGCTTGCCCGGGCAAAAAATTTGGCTGCTCAACCCAATCGGACTAAACCTGACGTGCCAACGGTATATGCCCCCAGCCCAACCCCGACTAGTAATTTGACCTAACCAAGTTATGCTCACCCTATTTTCTTTATTTTGTATATAAAATATTGGGTTGAGTCGATTTTGTCCGACCCAACCGACCTTTAAGATATGATTAGGAAGAGCGGTTTGTATTCAAGTAAATGTATCATATGATAGACATGTGTTTTAAGATGATCAATGTACATATAATGTTTCGTCATTTGGACAGCTTGGATTGATAAAAAAAAGCCTGCAATGGCTAACAATGTTACTTCCATAGTAATGGTGAGCTCTCTCATTAACCATTTTTGTTTCGAAGCAACTCTCATAATTGCTAATACCATGATAGTGAAACGATTAGAGAATCAACTGATTCAGATGTACCTCACATGATGCACATCTATGATCAATTCAAATTGTCCAACCCGCAATCTATCATTTGCAGATGATCTCAACCAAAAAATCATGCCTAAGCATTGAATCCATTTAAATTGGTATCATTTAAACATCCATTCATATTAATTGGTATAATTTAAATTTCGCCATATGATATGGTTAAGTTTACCTTTGCCTTAGATCAACTTTTTTGGTTGATAAAAAATGTTTTACTTTTATTAATATGAACCAAATTGCAGCAGATCAAAACTGTCGAGTGAGATGCTTAGCTGATGTAACAGAGGAAAAAGGAAAAATAAAATAAATTATACAAGCCTAAAGAAAGAAAATTGAAAGGTTTAACACTACCTTCACATATCACATGTTTGTAGTGCACTTTCTTATTGTTAATTTCGTACAAAAAGTTCAACAAATGGGCTCCATTCTCAGCCTCTCCATGCAATAGAAAGGTTTAAAGCTTCACCTTTCTCTCTTTAGGACACTCCATCACTCGAAAGGGCTACTTTATATATAGGATCCACCACTCGACCACCATCGGGCCAATTGACCCCTTAAATGATTATAGTTGAAGTTTAGTAAACTTCTCAAGTACTGCTTGTTCATTGGTTGTTGTTGTTTGTCGAACACCCACTTGTAAATTCATTGGGTGTTGAATTGACCACCTGCTTTGTGATCCTAGTCGCCAATAGATCCAAGGTTGGACAAACCGCCAGTGGGTCTGCTCTGTCCTATGGTGAGGAGTGTGCTAGTCGAGCACGTAAGGGTCTCACCACGTGGCATCTTCACCCAATCATAGCGACTAGGTTTAAATTATGCCTTTGATTCAAAGAATTATATATTTCAATTGAATAATAGCTTAAATGAATGTTCAGCTGATTTGTCCTTAGAAAGAAACAAGTGTTTTAGAGTCAAAAACTCTAATCAAATCAAAGAAAATGAATTCAAAACTTACCCTTAGAGAGGTCCTTAGAACTTATATCGAATTAGTAAAATAATTTGTGCATCGAGAATGGTCATCAATAAAAGTCACAAATAATTCTCAATCGAAGGTAAAGGAAGAGAGAAAATAAGTAATTGAGGTCATGTAACAAATGCAAACAATTAGGAAAAAATGAATTACTAGGTTGCAAATAATCAAAATCTGCAGCTTGCAGCCCATGACAAAGTTTGCAACATAAGGCACATCAATTTTCTTTTGCAATTTAAGGCACATTAGATTTAACTTTGCAGTTCTCTTAACTTTAGGAAATAATTGTAAAAAATAGGTCATCAGAATAATATTTGCAAAATACAGGTCATAATATTTGCACAAAATAGAGCATCAGAATAGAATTTGCAACATAAGTCACATCAATTTTTTTTGCAATTTAAGGCACAATAGATTTAGTTTTATAGTTCTCGAAACCTTAGGAAATAATTTAAAAAATATATGTCAGCAGAATAATATTTACAAAATATAGGTCATCAAAATTAAATTTGTAAAATATAGAACATCATAATAGAATTTTTTTTTACAAATATTATTTTGATGACCTATATTTTGCAAATATTATTCTGATGATCTACATTTTGCAAATTATTTCCTAAGGTTCGGAGAACTGCAAAATTAAATCTAATGTGCCTTAAACTGAAAAAAAAAAATCTGATGTGCCTACGTTGCAAACTCCATCATGGGTTACTAGTTGCAAATTTTAGTTATTTGCAACCTATTAATTCATTTGTTACATTTGTTTACATCTGAATAATTTTTTCCTGATTGTTTACATTTGTTACATGACCTCTATTACTTATTTTTTGGTAGCACAATGGATGTTCTTTCCCACTCATTCGGATGCCATTTCTGCCTCATTTATGTGCTTTGATTGTAGATATTCTTTCCCACAATGGATTCCAAAGCTATTAGTTTATTGGGCTCATCTAATTCTCTCACAAGCCATGAGATCACTAGTACCAAATTACTAATCGCTCTAAGTGCTACAAGCTACATGATTTTCCTGTATGTCAGGGTACTTCTACTAAGCATGTTGCCGATGCTATGAGTGTTATTAGATCCAATTCCTCTGATGCTACTACAAAAAATATGTTTATTGGAAAAGGCTTTTGGCCGTCTCCAATAGTTTCATGTAGCCTCCGATAGCCCCGTCTCCAATGTCTTTAGAGACTAAACGGCCGTAAGTCGTCTCCAATAAGTTTTACTATGTTATTGGGGACAACTTTTGGCCGTCTCCAATGATTTTTTTTTTTTAATGCTATTTTTTTTACACCAGGCACCATATTGCCCAACAGTATACATTCATAACCTGTAAATAATATAAAAGAAATAATTATTTAATTTTATATTTAGCACAAGAAAAACGATATAGTGATTTCCATACCGGAAGAAATTCCCTTTAAGTTTGCATTCATCTGATGGATCACACGGTGCAAGGCTCAAACTTATGACTTGGAATCATGGAGGTTGCTCATACTAGCTCTTTTTGTTTTTTAAAATCTACACCGACGGCTGAAGCTTCAGTTGTTGGTGTAGATCGTATTTTTTAAATCTACATCGTCGGCGTAGATCTTTTTTTATTTTTAGATTTATTCCCTCACCTCCCACTTGGCCGAACCCCACCATGTGATAGACCGACGGTTCCTCAATATTTACATATAAAGCATCACTAAATATGTTTTTCCACCTAAAGCCATCCCATTGAGACAGAATTATTTCTCATATTTTCACCAATTTAAAACGATAAGAAAAAACAAGCTCAACCCAAATGAACCACTCTTTGAAAGAACTTTTCAGTCATATGATATACACTTTTTTAAACGGTTGAAAGCTTATTTCCTTGACTTTCTGTCCCCACCAATATGCCATAGAATGTGGGTCTCAACCAGGATTTGCTCCAAGCGTCAATCAACCAACACTGCCTTTATCTAAGTTTAAATTTGCAGACTGTTCAAACAAATAACAAGTCACAGGTGGAACCTATCATCATCAAAACTACAAGGCCAATGACTAGAAATGTCGCCATAGAAAGTTCAATGAGTTCCAAAGACCAACTCTCGCGATGATTACCAATGAAGAGGTGTGATCTGTGATGCAATTCCCAATATGCATGTTGTCACTGGATAAGACTGAATATGACAAAGCCGGGTGCTGTCTATTAGCGTGCCTTACACCCAAGAGAAGCTGTGACTTTTCGTCTCTGTACATACAAGCAGATCATCCCACACAGTGTTACTCATGGTTAAATAGACATAGTGAACATAACATTCTATAAACTATCAAATCACTTTGCCTTACCGTATAAAAAGGACAGAATCACCAGCAAAGAATCTTTTTGTGCTAACGAACACACACCAACCCGTGGTCAGCAGATGCCTTTTTGGTTGACCTGAATATTTTTTTGAAAAGTAATTATTCAGAACATAAATGGGGGAAAATGCTACCTTAATAATATTCCCACTTTCCGATCTTCAACAATATATTGTTGGTTTAAATTACAGCACACTCATCAAGATGCTATCAAAGTAAGATCGTATAAGACTTCAGTTGGTGTGCAATTAGAAATAATTTGCTGGAAGAAAAAAGCAGTGTGCCCAAAGCAGCCCTCTTATTTTGTAATTTATAAAAGAGTAATAAGACTAAGCAACATTAGAAGGGGCATTGACCAGGTCCAACTGGCTGAACCCGATATCCTGTTCAATTGATCCAAGGAAATCTTGAATGCACGTCATCTTAGGCAAATGGAACGTTGAAAGTCAAGATTCCCTTCTAGCCAAGGGTTGTAAAACTGGTTGAATATCAAATCATGTTCAACCGGTCGGACCTGACCATTACCCCATTAAAAAACGTGCACATTCTTTTGTCAAAAAAATTGTAAAATTGAAAAAGTCAAGAAAATGTTTAATTTAATTTAGGGGGCTGCTACTAACCCCCCACCAAATACTGAATATCCCCCTATAAGTACAGATAAAAACCGTTGACTGCTTTGGATCTGACAATGGAGATCGTTTTTCGTTTCAATCTTCGACAAACTAATAGTGACATCATGGGAATATCATAAGACGATCATGTTTTTATCCCACGTGGAACTCATCTAAAAAAGTCACCTATTTGTGTGTGCCAATGGTCTTTGGGTCACTTTTTTGGGATGTGTCACTTAGAATAAATTCATCGTATGATGATATGCCCATGATCTCAAAGATCGTTTTGTCAAAGATTGGAACGAAAAACAGTCTCCATTGTCCAATTAAAAGAAAATAACGGTTTTCAGCTGTATTTAATGGGGAAATTCAGAATTTGGTGGGGTTAGTAGCATCCCCCACCCCTTAATTTATTGTGCTATTGTAATTTATTTTCTTTTTTCTTTTTTTTTTTGGTATGTGTGTGTGTGTGTGTGTTTGTTCATTCAAACTATAGGTAGAAGTAGACATGGAAAGTTAATGTAACCTGTCTAAGTATTCTGTGTGAAACAATTGCACTTATGATTAAATTAGTAAAATGAAATCTAACCTGACAAGACCGGTTGGATGCTATTAAGAATAAGGGTGATGGCAAGCAACGGGCATAGATCCGATATGGTATCAGGTACTGCCTTTTCGTGAATGCATAACTAATGAAGTGGTGTAACGGAAGTATGACGATTGCCAAGATCATGGAAATGATAAAAGACACAGTGGTCACCACTACTACAAAGAATGATGTGGACTTCGGCTGCCCTGCTCCCAATTCGTTGCTCAGCTGAACACTATTAATTAAATCAAAACAAAATTATTCAGATGGGGAATGAGTGGAGAAATAGGACTTGTAAAGCAGACCCCAAAATGATTGAAAAGACTGAGTACAACAGAAAAGGCGGACATATAAGTATATAGCTGACCTTGCAGCTGCATTGAATTCAACATAAATCATAAACACCCACCCAAAAATTGTCATACTGCATAGGTAAGAAACAAGAAAAATAATAATACAGGGTTTGACTTAATCTGACTCAGTCCAATACAAGGTTTGACTTGGACGTGTTCTAGTGAATCATCCGAATCCATGTAAAACATAATTGACTTGTCTTAAACTCGTTCATTTCAGATGAGTCAAGCCAGTTTGATTTGAACTTGGATGAGTCACAGGGACTTGTCACTTGTCAGGGTCCACCTCTATATCTGGCCAAACCAACTAGGCATAGGCCGAGCCGAATGAGCCAGATCAAAATGGAATGAATCACAATGTCTAAGCCGACTCATCAAAATGGAATGAACCACGCTGAATATATATGGTACACATGTAGTCCATCAGTGAATGGTGATTAAGCCAATGGGTGGTTACAGATTTATTTTTTTGATCCGTAAGTGGTTACAGATTTATGAACATAGATAAATCAGTATTCGCTATGTATAGTATTTTCCTTCTACATATATAAGGTATCCAAAGAGTCCAAATGCTTACAAAGTAGTATAAGAAGTTCAGAACGGGATGATTCAGAACATCAAGGTCTGCAGCTTTGTCAAATGCATTGAAGCACATCTGTAACAAGAACATAGAAACAAAGGGAAGAAACTATACAAAAAACTGAAATGAGGGGTAAGGTATACTGTATTTTCACAGCCATCATGGCAGTGTCAGATACTGGCATGGTATCAAAACTCGGCCGATACCTATACGTATCGGTTTTGCCGGAAACCGATACCCTGATACCAGTATCGGTCGATACCGATCTGTATCGGTCCTCCATGGACTGCTATCAAAGTTAGATACCTCGGATACTAGCAACTCAGGAAAATGAAGGCAGACTTACCATTATACATCTCACTAAGAAACCAGAGAAACATATAGTGGTTACATAGCCAAAGTGAAAGAGACAGTGAGAACAAATGCACATGAAATCAATTGTCATCCCCGAAACAATGAGTGCGCTAAATATATGCCATTTAAACTGGTAAAAATGTTACGAGATTACCTCCGGTAACTTTTTTCTCCGCCCTTTCGACTCAACAGGGAAGTGCTTTAACATTATGAAAAACCTGTCAGTAGGTGACGCCAATATTAGATTGAAAATGTAATAATGAAGATTCAGAACATAAGACCTATAAACAGAGTAAATAACAATCCGATGGTAAGTTAATGAACTCGAAGCTCATCTCATACTCGTTGTCAAATAAAAACTGTACACAGGGAATTGGCTGAGACAGTAAAAAATAGCATTTTATTTTTTGCTAAAATAATCATATAAGTACAGAAATTATATGTTTGGTAACTAGCTCTGTATAACACTATATTACTAGAACGTAGATGTTCTAAACTTTCAGATCTAAGTTCTTATACAACATTAGTTCATTAAGTTTCATCAGTCAAAAACCAATTATTTGCTGAGTTGTCACAAGTCAAAAGATTCATAACTACAAAACTAGATTACCGTGATTCACCGTCACAAAGATTTGAAATGGCATAAGCCATCATATTTATCACAGCTATAGAAATTGTCACTATGAAAACATAAAACCTCCAAAGGGTCAGAATCTCCATCCAGTTGATGAAACCTCAACTAATTTTTCCACTGCTCGATTGAGGATAATGATCACCTTATTTATATTAGGTCTACCAGCCATGTAGGACCAGATGGTACAGGGACAAATCCTTAGTCCCCAAGAATAAGCCTTAGGCAGGGGGCCTTGTATAGTGTTGCTTGTACGTCAGGTCCAACTGGTGAACCTCATTTTGTGTTCAAACACATCTGCGGCCATTTGATATGAGCGAATTGTGACTTCCATGGTTTCCAAATTTATAGGATGTCATGTAGTTAAGATTCTCTCAATCGATCTCGATTGGATTATCATTTGTAGGTAAGGCTATCAATGGATCGCGTTGGTTGGGTTGGGCCAAAATTTTGGCTGTTCAACAGGTAAAGGATATATGGTAGGCCAAAATGTGTTTTAAATGCCAAGTGGAGCTCCATGTGTATCTTGGAGGGTGCCAAGGTCAGTTCAGTTGTAGAGTTTACAATCTATATTAGAAGACAACTGGGTTCCTAGCTTCACGGATGACAAGGCTTCATTGGTTGTCTATGCAAACAGGGACTGCTTAAGAAAGTATTAGAACTTTTTGATATTGTTCTAGCAAACCAATCCGTCCCGATCTTTGATCTTTGTAATGTGTTTATCAAAGAACTGTGCGGTACGGGCTTTACGTGTGTTGGGCATATTTCGTTGGAAGAGGTTATTAAGGTCTTTGGTCAGGAAATTTATAACCATCTTATAAGAGGGTTCTGTAAGGAAAGGAAGTTTCATGAAGCCCTCCAGATACTTGATATTGTGTGAGGGAAAAAGATAGCCCCATGTGTAGATGTATGTGAATTAGTAATCCCTGATATATTTAGATTCAACAGATTGGGAAAAGCCATGATCTTAAAGGAGTTAATGGTGATTAAGAAATCTTTACCTACTTCTATATATAACATTTTATTGAAAGAATTATTCAAGTTAGGTAAGGTTTGGGAGGCAACTATTCAATTCAGAGAGATGCTACTAAAGGGGCTAATCTTAGATAATGACACTTTTGAAATGATGGTTCAAGGGCTTTGCAAAGAAGACAAATTGGGTACTGCAAAGGAGTTACTGTGCATCATGTTAAGAAAGGATTTCATCCTTTCGATTGGGGGGTACCGAAATCTGGTACATCTGATGTGCATGCATGGTAAGGTGCATGAAACATTGAGCCTGAAAGGGAATGTGGAGAGATTGAGGAATGTCGAAGACCAATTCGTTGGCACTAGTTAGCCAGCAACAACAACAAAATGAAATCAATCATTGCACTAAGAGATTTGAACAGATCTAAAAAGCCTTTTAATCCTGGCATAATATAACCAAGGAATGAATTAGACGGCCAAAAAACCAAATTAGTGTGTTGAACCAAACAAAAGTAATAGAGAGCATAGGAACTGTTTGACTTGTAAACACACTACAACATTAAGATTTCGATAAAAGACAGGTGTAAATTAAAATGCAAAAACAACAAACACAATACCAATGCAAGGTGGGTATATGAACAAAATTCCCAACAAATAATAGCTTCAGTAACAAAAGCCCACATGATCAACTTCGAATGGGCATCATTACGAAACAAGAGCATACCTGAGTTAGCTGTCTGCTTTCATGATTTCCACGCAGAAGAGTTATGTTTGCAGGGTATCTAATAACAAATGAATTGAAAACAAAAGAGGATAATGTTACATCTATTTAGTTCTTCAAAGCAATTAGCATCAGCAAATGGAAATACGTAAAATGAAAGCCTTTTGGATGTCAAGAAGACCATAAAGAACCAACATCATCAAAAGAGGCATCCAAAACACATGGAAATAGCAGGAGTTGACAACCAAGAGACGTGGAAATAACATGACAAAACCATCCATGAGCTGGAATATCCTCAAAAGAGGCATCCAAAACAGTAACGCATTAATAAAAAAACATAAGTCTCAGTTTTTAATCCTTTACTAGTAAAAGAAGGTGACACTTTGCAAATTATAATGCCTTGGAGAATAAGTATGGGCTCCCACTACTTGGCCAACAAAAAAAGGAAGAGAGAACAGTCCACCATTCAAGTTACCAAATGAAAAATATAAAGAGGAAATATCTTGCTCAAAGAAGTAAAAGAATTGTGAAAACTTCCAGACTGCTGTAACCCTGATCAACAAAATCACCCTGCCAGTGATCCCGGAACACTTAATATATACAGGTAGTGAATATGATATTAAATAGAAATGCCACTCTTTCAACAATACCCCTCCAATAAGAAGTATACCATAAAAATGTAAATTGTCTCTAGTACATGACCTCATGTCTAGAAGAGTTTCATTAGATCATGGAATTGTTCATGGATATCACCACAAACAGTTATTGGGCTATTGACAGGCTGCACATTTAACTCCTCAATGAGAATATCATTGACATGGGAGGTTAAACATATAAAACTGAACAAAAGGGACCGATACCTCTAATCCAGACATTGAAAAAAAATTTATTTAAAGTGATCAACTGATCATATCACAGATGTGTCCAATTTATCACTTTTTATTTGTCGAACACTTGAGCACTTCTTATTTATCAAAGATGAATTCTCTCAGGCATTTTGTTGAAGCCACAAAAAAATTGAAAATTCTTTTGGTTGCATTTTACACTCTTTATGCAAAAAACCCAAAAATATACAAACCTAAATGGCAAACATTAGAAAATCTGTCCAAAGAAATCAGTTCCTTAAATTTTTTAAAATCACAAAATATTATCATTTCCATAACTATAAACCCTAATTTCCACTAATCCAGTTAGTTAGGCTATTGAAATGCCCCCAAATTCAAAACAAACCTCTACTTCAGAGCATTGATCCACAAAAAAACTTTTAGTAACAAAAAATTAAAAGAAAAAAATCCATATAAGTAATAATGCAGAGAAACGAGGAAAGGAGAGATTAGACTCCGAAATGGAAATACCTAGATGGCGAAGGGAGACGATTCCATGTCTGATCTGGCGTCTCAGATATGTGATCAGATCAAATCCTTCTCTCTAGGGTCTAAAGCATCATTTTAATACGCGATTTGACTATGAAAATGCCCAAATCTTCTTCGTTTCACTCGATTCCGCCATTAAAGAATTGATCTAGGTCAAAATTGGGTAAAAATTTGGTAATATTAGGTCTTGGGAGTCATTGAGAAGTGGAGATTTCAAATTTGTTGTTGAAATTAGGTGTAGGTTTTGAATTTGATGTTGAAATTGATAGGTGACCACATATTTCGGCAATAGGGGAGTTTAGCGAGAAAAATAGTAGAGGAGAGAGGGGAACCACGAGAGGGGGCTAAGAGATCGAAGGGGTATGGGGTTGGTGTTTTATACCTACGCCGACGGCTGTCATTACTAACCGTCGGCGTAGGATACACCTACACCGACGGCTGCCTACTATAGTCGTCGGCGTATCCTCTTTTTTTTTTTTTATTTTTTATTTTTATTTTAATAGTGTGAGGGGCATAGACAGTAATATTGTGCCTAAAGGGGACTCTTAGTATGTCATGGCATGGCTGGAAAGAAAAGGTATCACCCCTTGGAGATAGTTGGGGGGCTACATGAACAAGATTTCAGACTTGCTATATAAAAATCTGTCTCTGTTTCTAAGATCCCTAAGTGTGCCAATAACGAGGCGACAAGCTGGCAAAGGAAGGTGCAAACAGATCTGATTTCATGACAGAAACTCACTACCCTCTGATGTAACGATTTTTCCCTATCTGAGCACCTTGCTCAATGCCTTTTTTCTTGCTTTGTAGTATAATACCGTTATCTATTGAAAAAAAAAAGTGCAAAAAAAGGAATAGAGGACAATGGTAAAAAGTTATTGTTAAATTTAATTTTGATGCAAAGTTGCAAACACTTATTGAACCCTAGCCATAGGCATTTGTGCAGTGCTAAGTCTTTTGAAAATTGACCCATTAGAACTAGAGTTTTTAATATGGAGGTTGACAATATTGCAACCTCAAGGTTGCAGATTCAAACCAGGCTTACCTAAAATAATAATAATAATAATAATAATAATAATAATAATAATAATAATAATTATTATTATTATTATCTTAATTTAAAACACAATAAAATCCAGCATTGTGACACTAACTGGTTTCCATTTGGACTGTATGTAGGGTTGCAACAGAGCCGAGCCAGCTCGAGAACTCGGCACGGCTCGGCCTGAAAAATAAGAGCTTTTCTCTTTAGAGCCCGGCTCGAGAGCTGAGCTGAGCTCGGGCTAAGGCCGGCTAGACTCTATGGCTCGGTATATATATATATATATATATATATATATATATATATATATATATATATATATATATATAATTAATTAATTAACTTTGAGAGGTCGATTTTACCCTTCAAAGTAACTGTTTAAGTTTATTCAACGGTTACTTTGAAGGATAAAATAGAAACTTTTGGTCCCCACTTGCTCTAATTTTCACTTTATATATTATATAGTACCCAATGTTACTCCTACCCACGGTTCTCAATATCACCTCCGTTTGAGAGCAAACTGAGATGACTAGTGAATCAGATCAAACTAGTGAAACCATTTTTATCATTTAATATTTTTTAAAAATAATTAATATTTTCATCTACCATTACTTTCATCTTGACTTATATATTTTATTAAGGGAATACAATAGTTATCAAGCATATAATATATTATTTTTCGTAAATTTTTTAAAAAGCTATGCACTCAACTGACTTTACTCAGTTGATCTAATTTCATCAATGTTCATCATGCTACATGAGTCTGAGAAAAATTTCAAACCCATCGTTTGACCATCAAATTAACCAATAAAGAGATACAAATCAAATGATAAGTGCCATTCAAAAGGATATCTATTAAAACGGTACGCGATTTTTATTTTGAATTCATTTTTTATAATAAACATACTTGACTCAAAGCTCGTCCCAAGCTCGGCTCGAGCTCAGAGAGCCTAGCTAGAGCTTGAAAAATAAGGTAGAGTTTAGAAGAGCTGATAGCTGCCTCGCCCGCCTGGATGCAGCCCTAACTGTATGTGTCCTATATGGATGCAGGAATAAATCAAGGGCTAGAAGAAAGAGGTCAAGTAAAGTCTAGAAGAAATCATACCTGCAGAATCCAGTTGCCCCTCCTTTCTAACTTCTTCTCCAAGTTGACACGTATCTAGATCCTAAAATAGAAGAGAACTACATCAGAAGAAAATTACCATTCACATAGCATCCAAGGATGATAGGGTGTAAAATTCATTGACAATACACAAAATCACCTCCCAAATCTGTTCGTTTGTGTACTCTTCGTTTGGGTCGCGGTTGATTCGCACAGTCCCCACGAACATAATTGGGTCTTGCGAGATCATGCAGTTTTATAACCGAAATGTCTATCCTATCAATCAAAATCTGACCAACACAAGGATCAACAATGCGGAATATTTGTCTCACAACCCAAAACATGTGAATCGTACATTTATATAATCAAAACCCTAAATAATTGAAAATAGGTGAATCGCTCATTTACGAAATCAAAATCCTTAGGGAAGACTTCGGTCTGAGATCCATACCCAATCAATGAACCATCTGATCTAGTTCACTAACATTTAAGCCAAATTAAAAAGAAAATTGCCAAAAATTTATGATAAATCAGGCTAAGTAAAAAATTAGGTCTAATAGGGAGAGAAGATGATGAGATGACCTTCGATATTGTTGGATTTGGGCACACCATCACTTGATTTGATCACCAAAACCTCAATTTCGATCTGCCAAAGGGTAGAACTAGGGCTCCAAAACTCGATTTCCATTTTCCAAATGGTGAAACGACGGCTTCAAAACTCGATCTCGATCAAAAGAAAACCTTCAACGCCGATCTCTGCTTCAATGGCATCGTCTCCAACCTTTAACACAGATCTCCACTTCAATGGCGACTACTTTTTTTGCGATAAAACTTCGAGAAAAGGGGAAAAGATCTAAATAAAAAAGGGCTTTACTTCAATGCCGAGCTCGTGGAAAAATATCAAAATAAAAAGGTTTCAATGGCGATGGGGGAGATGTTGGCGGCCTTTTTTATTTCTTAGAGACGGCTTGAAGCGGTCTCTATTGATATGATGAGACTTTTAGAGACGACTTTTTAGTTCGTCTTTAAAGTTCTACCCCCCCACGCATGAAATGCAACTTGTCGAGACGGCTATGTCTGTCCCCATATGTAGTTATATATAGGGAGACAACCAAAGCCGTCTTGAATAATAGCCCTAGAGACGACTTTTGAAAAGGCCGTCTCTAATTAAAGGTTAATAGAGATGACTTTTGAAAAGGCCGTCTCTAATTAAAGGTTAATAGAGAGGACTTTGAAAGGCCATTTCCAATATTCGTACCCAAAAGAATCTTTTTTTATAGTGTGCTCTATTGTCCTCAAAAATTCCCGCTGAGTTTCTATATGATCTATCTACTCTACGTGTTGAGCTTGCAGATTTACGTGGATGTCTTCAGGTTCCATAGCCTACTCCTGTGCCAGGTGCTTCATCTACCTACTCTGCAGCTATGTCCATCCCACCATTACCCTCATCTCCCTGGATCATTGATTTGGGAGCATCCGATCATATGTCTTGTGAGTCCCCTTTATTCTCCGTTATCTACTCCTAGGGAGGTGCATATAGCTGAAAACTCTGTTATCCCTATCACTAGTCAGGGTAATGTTCCCCTATCAACTAATTTATCTCTTTCAAATGTTATGCATGCTCCAAATCTTAAAGCTAATCTCTTATCTGTCAGTAGTCTTACCAAGTCCTTAAATTGTTCCTTAACTTTTTATCCTACTCCGTGCATTTTACAAGACCTGACTACGAGGAAAACTTATGGCATGGGGTTCTAGCATGGTGGTCTATACTATTTTGGCTCTGAGAGACCTCGGGCTGCTTCTGCTTTGTATTCTTTTCCAGCCCCTTTACCTTCGATTGAGGGCTATAGATATTGTGACTTTTATTGATGACCATTCTCGATGCACATGGGTATACTTACTGAAATCTAAAGATGAGGTACTCAACACCTATATCATCTTCTCTGTCGTGATTCGTACTCAGTTTGGAAAGACCATTAAGGTTCTATGCTCTGATAATGGTGGTGAGTACACATCTTTAGCATTTCAGAACCATCTTAAAAAGGCTGAGACCTACACCAATTTACACATCCTTATGCTCCTCAACAAAATGGTGTTGCGGAGAGTAAGAATAGGCACCTCATGAAAGTGACTCGTTCACTTCTTCGTGGCATGCAAGCTCCTAAATCTTTCTGGTCTGTGGCTTTGCTTACTGTTACATTTCTCATAAATTATACACTAACGCGCATTTTGAATGGTCAAACTCCTATGCATATCTTGAGGCCCGAAGTCCCCTTGTTTTCTGTTGACCCTCATATCTTTGGATGCACTTGCTTTGTTCATGATCCAAAGATTCGATGTATTTTTGTGGGATATTTTGGCGTGTCAAAAGGTTACAAGTGTTACAATTCCAAACGAGAAAATTATTTACTACTATGGATATCTCTTTCTTTAAGGATGTTTCGTACTTCTCTTCTCAGCCGTCCGCTCCGGAGATACCTACGAAAATTTTGAAGGTAGATTACAGAAAATCTGAACCGTCAGATGGAATGGTCACGAAATTTCAAGTGGGGTAGTCCCTACTGATAATTTCGTAAATTGTACAGAATCTTAACAATCAGAGGGGTCAACTATCCAAAAGACCCAACACTTTGGAAACTTCTCAGAATTCTGGCTGCAAGTGCAGACTTGACATAAACGAATTTGGCCCAACTTTGCGGCCAGATTCGAAAGGATTAGTGGCTGATTTGATCTCAGCTCAATTCATCAAAAATAAAGAGCAACATAACCTTGATCAATACCCATTGATGCTACAGTATTTGAATAGACGTACTAATTTTTGCGATCTACCAAAGATGGCATGTTACGAGAACTAGTGCCATTAAAATTTCCGACCCTACCAAATGACGGATTTTGGTGTATATTTATTGAAGCCTTGGAGGCTATGTTGTGGGAAAGTCAAGACACAAAATTTAAATAGTTAACTTTAACTTTCCCACGCAAGTGGCGACACACCGTTTAACATTGAAAAACGTGAATTTAAATATCGATAAGATCGATGGCCGCAAATTATTTAATGTGAATAGATGACAAACCAAGGTATCACGAGACCCCCGATTGTTGGCAATCAAAAATATAATACCCAAATTTATCAAATCATTAAATACTTACGATTCAGTATTATAAAACACTAAGTGGTTGTCGAAATCCCATACCTCAGGTCCTAACATTGCAAGAAGGAAGCGATCCCGAAGGTACACTCCTTCCTCATACTACCATCGTCTCCTCGATCAATGACAAAATTTGCACCAAGGTAGTATGCCCGTAGCGGATTACATTGGCAAATTTGAAGAATACATGATGAGAGCCAAAGCATCTGAAGACCCTCAGGTCACTCTATCCAGATTTCGCACCGGATTGAGATTTGACTTGCAAAAAGAGTTAGTCCCTCACCCCATTGAGACTCTCGCTGAATGTTACACTGTCGTTCAAGACCTTGAATGATATTTGAAAATGACGGTGGTGAGGCGATCTGAGTCTCATATCGGTCAACCTCGTACTAGCGAGGTGAGGAGTAGTGCTGAAAACCCACCCACCAAACCCACACAATCCACATCCGATGTGCGGTTTGACAAAGGAAAGGGTGTGGTAGGAGATTTCTCGAAGGGCAATTCTTATATCAAGTGTTACAACTATCAAGGGTTGGGACACTATGCCGCCCAATGCCCTAAGAGAAACTCGCAAAAGAATCTCTTCGTTGAGGGAGAGGGCAACGAGGAAGCCGAAATTTTGGAAGAAGAATTCTTTATCATGGTGAAGGTGTGGAAGATATTCTTCCTATGCCAATCCTCCTTTTCATCTCATTAAGGTTGTGCAAGGGCACACCTCACAACAAGAGCACGACCATGAGGGGAGAAAAGTTATATATGAATATCAAGAAATGCACATTCATGCAACAATCCGTTGTATTCTTGCGATTCATTGTCTCGGCTGATGGGATGGTTGCAGACCCCGAGAAGGTTAAGGCCATTGTGGAGTGGCCCGAGCCTAGGAATATTCATGATGCCCGTAGCTTCTATAGATTAGCCACATTCTATCGTTGCTTCATCCAAAACTTTAGCACCATTATGGCTCCTATTACCGATTGTATGCGAAAAGGGGAGTTTCAATTGGGTAGAGCCGCGACGAAGGCTTTTGCCGAGATAAAGGATAGGATGTCTAATGAACTCGTCATGCGCCTACCGGACTTTTCTGAAGTCTTTGAAGTAGCCTGTGACGCGTCGAGTGTGGGAATAGGCGGAGTGCTTAGCCAAGAGGGCCACCTAGTGGCCTATTTTAGTGAGAAACTTAATGAAGCAAAGCAAAAATATTCCACTTATGACAGAGTTTTATGTGGTCGTCCAATCTCTTTTGTATTGGAAGCATTACCTTAGACCGCAGGAATTAGTGCTGTTTTCTGACCATGAAGCCTTACGCTTCCTTGCTTCACAGGAAAAGTTGAACCCCGAGGCACGCAAAGTGGGTTGAGTATCTTCAATGGTTCACATTCATGTTAAAGCATAAGGCGGGTGCCGAGAACAAGGCAGCTGATACACTTAATCGTCGAGTGGCGACTTTACAGTCTATGAGCACTGAGGTCATCGACTTTAAGTAGTTGAAACAAGATTATCCCGAGTGCCCATATTTCGGGGCGGAATACACTGCTCTCCTGAAAAATCCGAACATCAATTCCAATTATACCCTGTAAGACGGGTATTTGTTCAAAGGAAATCGCTTGTGCATCCCTCGCACCTTATTGTGTGACTTTCTCATTTGGGAGTTACATGTCGAAGGGATTGCCGGACATTTCGGGCGCAACAAAACCATTGTGCTCGTGGAGGATAGATTTTATTGGCCTAACCTTATGAGAGATATTTCACGGGTCGTGAAACAATGTCGTACATGCCAAGTGGCCAAGCAAAATAAATAAAATACTGATTTGTACACCCTGTTACCAGTGCCACACATCCCGTGGTAAGACATCTCTATGAATTTCGTGCTCGGACTTCCCAAGACTCAACGAAAACACGATTTCATTTTTGTGGTGGTGAACCGCTTCTCTAAGATGACCCACTTCATACCTTGCTCCAAAACCTCCGATGCGACTCACATAGCCAAATTATTTTTCAGAGAAGTTGTGCGTCTCCATGGGTTACCGAAGAGCATTGTGTCGGATCAAGATGTGAAGTTCACCAGTTACTTCTGGAAAACTTTATTGCACATGATGGGTACCATGCACCAATTTTCTTCGGCTTATCATCCTCAAACTGGTGACCAAACGGAAGTTACCAATAGGAGCTTAGGTAATCTCCTTCATTGTCTAGTCAGTGATCATATTAGGACTTGGGATTCTACGTTACCAATAGCCGAGTTTGCATACAACAACTCTGTCAATAGGTCCCCAGGCATGAGTCCGTTTGAGGTCGTGCATGGGCATAGGCCAAGGACACCATTAGATTTAATCCCCATGCTTGCATCATATCGAGTGTCTGAGTCCGTGGACGCATTTGCACAACACATTCATGGCTTGCACGCCGAAATTAGACAAAAGATTAATTCAAGCAATGAACATTACAATGTAACTGCAGATGCGTATAAGCGCTTCAAAGAATTCCAAGTGGGGGATCATGTGATGGTTCGGGTTAGGCCTTGAACGATTGCCATAGGGAGTTGCAAAAAAGCTCCAAGCCCGCGACGCTGGGCCTTTTAGAATTGTGGCAAGGAGCGGGCCTAATGCGTATGTTCTCGAACTTCCGCCGGATATTGGGGTCAGCTCTACGTTCAATGTGGAGGACCTAGTACCTTCTTTGGGCTCAACCCCACCCCCTACTAACCCTTTCCAAGCAGCCTCGAGCCCAAATCCCAGCCCCACCCTGCAACCTCTACCATTCCCTTCCCCACGCAGGCAGAGGAGAGATGAAATTGAAGGGATACTTGATGATTTTGCGGTATCCACCCATGGTGGAGGGTTTCAGAAATACTTGGTTAAGTGGATGGGAAAGCCGGACTCCAAGAACACCTAGTTAACTTAAGACGATGTGCGATGCCAGGACCCCGACGTGCTTGATTGCTATCACCACTCTACTTCATCGGTGATGAAGCCTTTTCGGCCCGGGAGAATTAACGGGGACACCGACATCATAGACATCGAATACGGACCAGATCATGTATACCGACGTTGGAAGAAGCGGAATGGAAACCATAACCAGGCTTAAAGGAGCAGACTCAGTGTACTGGAGCAATGCCTAGTCGATTGATCGACCATTCATAGTCAGTTTTTTTTTGTAAAATGCTACAGTGCTACAGCAACTCGATTGATCGAGCTACAGTGCGAATTTCGAAGAATTTAAGTTTTGAAGGCATACTTGTCTTTTTTTTTTAAAATTTGTTTTAGGGTTTCTTATGTTTTAGAGGCCTCCTATATAAGGTCTTTTAATAAACAATGTAAATAGTTTTTGATTAATGAAAAGAGCTTTTGCTTGTGTGCTTGATATGAGCCTCCACGAAGAGTGATCCTTCGCTTCCCGAGAAGGGTTTGGTGTAAAGCCAAGGGTGTGAAGCCCAAAATCTATCTCTTTATTTTTTATTTTCTTTCTCTGCTTATTTTGATCTCATGAACCTTAAATCCAGCCATTACCTTTTCTCCAAAATTCCCAAAATCAGAACCATTGATTCAAACCTATCTCATAAATCCTAAACCCAGCCATCCAACCAGAAATGCCCCAATATTCAAAACCCACATATCCATCAGAACTATTGAATCGATCTGATTCAAACCCTAGATCTCATACAAGTTGTTAACCAACCTGAATCAGAACCCCTTAGAGGACTCATGATTCCATCATTGAATCCTGAGCAGCGCCCTAATCCGGAATAGCTAGAGTTATACCTCTATGACCGATCTACACCACAAGGCTAACGGATCTAGCGCACGGACCGGACCCTACTCGAATCAAGCCCAATTCTCCAAGGGAAACTACGAAACCCTAAGGTATCCGCATTATTTTCAGATTTATTGTTTAATTAATATAGTTTAATTTCGGCAAATCATCATCTCATAAGCATTCACGTAATTTAGGGTTTTGTCCCGCATCACTCACATATTGTATGCAGAGACAAGTGCTAATGTCACCTTATTTTTTTATCATATATGGCATCCGTTTGATCATAGTAACATAGTTTGGATTCGGAAATTATTCGTCAACGGGTTAGTTCAAATAAAATCGTGAATTGGTTCGGAAACAATTCGGTAGAATTTTTTATATGTTTTTATATAATAAATATATATAATGGCTTAAATATCCACTAACTTAATTATCTTCAAATGTATAGGAGATTAAATACATACAACACAATTTTGGGGGATATCTAAAAAATATTATTTTATTAAATAAGTTAGACTGTTAGAGCATAAAAGGTCTTTAAATAAATAATTATATAATATATACATGTATAGATGCGTATAGTATTATACCATGTAGTTTACTAAAATACCAATTAAACTTACTTTATCCTCTACTTCCCCAAGCAGATGACATAGGATTTAACAGGTGTATCATTCAACATGTGAAAAGAATACGGAACCTTCTTTTAAACTCTTTCAAAATCGAGAGAAAGAATACGAATGGTGAACGCCACTATTTATGTATTAAAATTTGGAAATCAGCGATTAGTCGGCGGTTTATCGGGAAGAAGTCAATCCGGTGAATTTTGTGACTATGCATATGCTGGGATAAGGTGGTGTTGGCGGTGATGATGAGGATGTTATTATATCAGTGGCAATACCAGAAGTATAATATCAGTACACTTCAGTATTACCCGAAACACATCAAGTGAAGCATATCCTACTGCCGTTCTACTCATTTTCAACTATTTTTTTATTGCAGTTTGTGTACTCGTGTATAAGCTTCCTACATACTTGTCTTTCTGTATGGTTGCCCTCTGAGTCCTGCTGGCACACCAAAAACTGATACACATCATCCAATACGGTATGTGTTGGATGCATACTAGACGTTCAAAATGTCCAAGGTCAATTTACAGGTCATTTGCACTACATGATTACAAACCTCAAACAATGACCCGAAAGTAATAAAATCTATTGAAAGAAAGCATGCAAAAGTGAAAATTGACTCCAAATTCATCTACATCTCCCAATAAGTGGAACACAAAATAATAATAATTTCTCTATAAGAATTAATCATGCATAAATCAATCAAAAACGACCTAAAACCCATTACAATAGTCCAATTCATTCAATCTCCATCTACGCCCAATAAACCAGATCACAAAATCAAAAAAGTCAGATCAATCAGAACCCATATCACAAAATCACCTAAACAAACATGCTAGAATCGAAACAATTCATATCACAATTCTCATCACCATAAATTGAAACAAACTTTAGAATCCGAAAGAAAATTTAAAGAACAAATCAGAGGCATACCTACAAAAGAATTTCGATTTCTTTAGAGATTCCGAGACCTGATTGACAACAGTACAAACGACCTTTGAAAACAAAGGATTACCAAAAAAACAAATATAGATACTAAGAAGTTTGCTTATTTAGAAGGTAACAACAACATTATAAAATAATTTAGTAAAAGAATATATTAACCATGAGTGTTGCCCATTGGTAGGCATGCCAGTTCAAGTACCGAACGAAAATCGAGAATTTCGGTTTTCGGTTCAGCCAGAATCGAAACGAATCGAATCTGATCGTTCTCGGGTCAGTTTTATTTTTATTTTTCAATTGGTCTGATTATGATTGGGTTTAGAGTTCTTTAATGGAGAAGTTAGGAGATAAATAAAGCAGTTTAGGACCCAATTTATAAGAGGCTCAAAATTGTCTTGGCAGAATGAATAAGAACTCATTTAAAAACATTCATGCCAAGTATTCTGTTATGGCCAAATCAGTTGAGTCTCTTGAAAACGATTCAATAGAGAATGGCTGGAACGCTCAAATTGATAAAGAAAGTAAAAAAAAACTAAAATTGCGTATCATAATCTTCTAAAAGAAAAAATGCTGGTTTCAGCCCAACCTTGCACCCCTACCCATCGGTAGATACAGATGCAGAACACCTTGCTTAGCTTAATAAAAAACTTCAAAGAGAGAGAGAGAGAGAGAGAGAGAGAGAAATGGTGGTACTTGGAGAGGAAAAGTGAATCGATGATGAGGGATCGAAGTTCTTGTTGCAAGAGAACACCTGTTTAGGGTTTGCGTATAGATCTAGGGTTTACAGAAAACATATGAAAGAGTGCGAGAGAAAATTACGGAAACGGAGGTAATCATCATCACCATCATCATCATCATCGAAGAAAGTCTCCGATCGCATCGTAAAACTCTTCGCAATCGATCTTGACGGTAAAATATGCTAGATCGTGGGCCTCTCAAGGCACACTTTTGAAAGTTCTCGCAAGCAATGACTTAATCGACCTCGCATCACACCAATTAGAAGGCATTGATGCATGCTCGGCGGAATGCGAGGTGAACATCGTGCAGGAGTGGCTCGAGAAGCTCCCGCCGCCGACGTACGACGAACGATACATGTTGAAGCATAATTCTAGGGTTAGGGTTTTGAACAAGCAAAGAACGTCACCCTCCAATGGTTCCCTAGTTGGCCTTCCAATCTGACCGCATCCCACACCAAATACTGGAGGTGAGGCGTATTGGGAGAGACTCAATTCATGCCAAACAGATTTAGAACAATACTCCAAATCTTGTATGCCACCTCACAATGGAGAAAGAGATGCGAGGCAGACTCCTGCCCCTGAGGACACATCACACGGCGATTAGAAATATCTTTCCCCCTCCGAATGAGTTGATTCATCGTTAGCACTTTATAATTGAATAACATCCATGCAAAGAATTTTACTTTGAGCGGGATAGTCGCCTTCCACACCCCTACTCTTTGATATCTGATTAGCACGCGGTAGTAAGATTTGACGATAAAGTTGCCATTTTTGCTTAGGGCCCATACCCGTCGATCCTAACTGTGAGGATTCCGATGCAAGTTATAGAGAGAGTGGAGCAGCTTCGAGAATGAGGTCACCTCATCGCCTCTTAGGTTTCTACGAGTGTTAACTTCCCACAGTTTGCCCCCGAGAGTCTCTAAGACAAATTCATCGATCAACCCTTGAGGGTTCAAGGATAACGAACAAATATCCAGGAATGACATTTTGAGAGGCCCACCAACGACCTAGTTGTCCTCCCATAACCGAATCTAGGTGCCACAACCCCAACTGAAACGAAGCCCTCTAGAGTAAAGAGGCCATGTGCCACATACGTTCTTCCACAAGGTCGATGTGCCTTTGTTGACAGAAGTGTTGATGCCCCAGTTACTGTTGGATTGCCCGTATTTATCAATTAGCCCCTTACACCAAAGACTATCCCTTTCCTCCACACCCCCCGCTCGCCAGAATCATTTACCAAGGAGCGCTATGTTGGTCCACCTCAAACTGCGAATGCCCAGTCCTCCGCAACTCACAGGAAGTTGACATGTCTCCCAGTTAATCAGATGGAATCAATTGTCCAGGCCCGACCCCTCCCAAAGGAAAGTTCGTTGAATTTGCTCTAGCCGATTGATTACTCCTATCGGGCATTTGAACATCGACCTGTAGAAAATGGGCAGGTTATATAGGATCGCTTTAAGCAGGACAAGGCGCCCTCCACTGCTTAACACTTTTCCTTTCCATGAGGACAACCGTTGTTCGAATCTTTAAATTACCGGATCCCATGCTCTAGCCGTAGGTTGTCTTAGCCCGCGACAGCCACATGTACTTGATTGGAAGCTTCTCGCTTGCACAATTGACTGTATTTGCTAATTCCCGCAACAACGTATTATTGATCCCAATACCCGTGATAGGAAACGGATGACATATATTTTTAAGTATAAGGAAACGAAATTGTTCAATTAATTAGACATCAAAAATTTACTTTGATATGCATGTAAATTGAATGTGCTCAGTTTTGTCCTCATCTCTTCCATGCAAATATCAGTATTCCCACAGATATGATAGAGCTGCTCAAAGTGCTCTATTTAGCCTTGAGGTGATTGGTTGAAAAGGACAACCGAAGGGACAAAACACTAAACCCAATTATGCGGTTTGAAACCAATTTTATATTTTATTGAGCAGTGGAACTTCAAGAAAATTTGTCTAAACTATTCAGCAATTTAATTTGGGCAATTTGATTAAATCCGTTTTAGCATTTTGTATGCATATGGTCCTTCCTAATTTAAAAACTAGGGTCCAATGAAAGACTCCGATTTTCAATCTAGTTCAGGGTACCAAGCGAAAATCTCGATGTTGCCTCTAGACGCTTTGCTAGGGTTTGAATAATTGAGGGCCCGTAAGGTTTAAATCATTCAAAGGGAATCAACGGATGGATATCAACAAGGTTGGGAATAAGAAAATCAAATCCTAGCAAGAATACAAGAAGAAAATATCCTGGGTTTTATGAACTTTCAATAGAAGAACCAAACTAAATTAGATTACCTGGCAAGAAGGAAAGATAAATAGGAAAAATAGAAAATCCGAGGAATCGCTCCAAGCAAGAAGTTGGCTTCACAACAAACCGCACACAGAATTGAAGAATCGCTCTTTGCGTTTGAACGAATCACTCTCTCAAGGAAAACTCATCTCAAGTTCTCAAATTTTCGCTCTAAGCAAAACCATTCATTAATCAATCAAAAATTAAATAAAATTGTCATTACAATGCTTTAAATAAGTAAATAAAACCCTAACCTAACATTAAACTCAAAATAGAAAGTCCTACTCTAAGCAAACTTTACATAAGGCAAATTTCGCCTCAAAATTGGCGTAGCCAGCTGAGCCCTCGCTTTGATGTCACTCAAGCAAGGTTGAAACTTGCTCGAGCGAGATTTTCCAAAGGGATAGTCAATATTGAATAATCGCTTAAGCCATGCTAAGCCATTTGACTGCATTTTGCTTAAGCAAAATCGCTTAACCGTTTAAGCCATGACTTAATGATTTATTGTTATTATATATATATATATATATATATATATATATATATATATATATATATATATATATATATATATAATAAGAAGTATCTAAGTCTAACAGTTAAAGTAAGACTAACAAAAAAGGAGTCAATGACAAAAAAGGAAAAAAATATTCATTCTTATTTTTTTTTTAAAGTCATACATACTAATGAGAGGAGATTGAGAGTCTAGAATGGAGATTAGAGAGGAAGAATGAGCGAAAATAATGTTGTGAAGAGTATAGGACCAAACCCACCCTTTTATAGAGGAAATGGGACGCCAAAAAAGAAAGCAAAAAATAACAAAGTGCTCCAATGGTCACATTTATAACCATTGGAGCATTATGTCATCGCATACTAAGAATGCGGTCACATAAGCCATAAAAACATGACTTATGCGATCGCTTAATTGACTGCTTCGCTTAAGCCAAGATGGCCTATGCAATTTGAAGGTTCAGAATGGCTTAAGCGATCGCTTATGACAACACTGAGCACAGCTTGCTCTCAGGTCAATTTCGCTCGAGTGAGATTGGACAGAGAGTAGTTTCCAGAACTTTTCTCGCCTCTCCTTCTTCCTTTTCCTTCTTTCCCATCTGCATGCCTTCCCCTAGTGAGGTCTTGTTGGTATATAAATACAATGTTTTTGCCTTACCCCACTAGGTCAATGCAAACTATATCTAATCTAGTCTTATGATAGGTCAAATGATGAAATAAATACAATGTTTTTGCCTTTTAGGATTCAAATGTGTTAGAAGTGGTTTAAGTTTTTATATGTGTTGCATTTCCCTAATTTTATGATTTTTTAAAATATTTTCTCGTACTTTTTACACTTTTTTTTTCAAAAATCTAATTAATCTTACGACTTACAATTTGATTCGTGATTCAATTCATTTTATGAGGAAAATGATTTACGATCCGATTCACAAGTTGACAACCTTGCCAAGAACACCAAACGTAAAATTTATTATCAAAAGGTCAGCTCCAGGTTATGTCACAGATATCTGAGCATGATGATTTCTATACGAGGAGCAATGCAAAACTTCATAAATAAGACGGTATATCATAAGACTACTTTGCTCAAACCCTCAAAAGTTGAACATACCATGTTGTATTGAACCTTACCCCAATTGTCCATGCTTGTTCCAAACGAAAGAGAAGGAATTCCCATCATCAGTTACCACCACTATATGGCTCCTCCTCCCAGCTCCAACAGCAACAATTTTATATCAACACACAAATAGTATCACTAAATTAGATATAGTTTGTGAAAATCACTTGATATATAAGTTACTTCCATATTTAAAATTTCACTGAAAAGAAGGTCTACATAAAGATGCATGCACAATGTTACCAATCCAGATCTTTAAAGAAGAGATAAACCATCAAGTGTAGAAGGTACAAGTTCAAAGAAACTTTACAAGACCAAAAAAGTATCACATCATAGTCATTAGAAACAAACAAAAGCGCAACACCTCTTGGCTTGCATCGAAATATTAGGCTGATTAGGTGCTTTATGAAGTAAAATTACAACCAAAGAAAAAAAATATGAACAATTATCACAGGCTGCCAAATAACGGTATAAATACTGGAAAGCATTTATAATTAAAAATAAAGACCATGCTTACTTCTGAGGGATGGGTAGAGAGGAATTGAGCAAATCATGCAAATGGAAAAAGGTGTGGCAGACAGTCAAGCAAACCATTTTATCATTATTAATGAAGGTTTCATTCTATGAATTGAAAGGATGATTGAGATGCTCATCAAAAGAACTGAAAGCTAAAAAACAAAAGAATGTGTAGGTACGATGATTTAAGAATGTGTGTAACTGTAACATTTATACTTTGTATATGACCAAGTACAAGTTCCTTTAGCCCGAGATATCTCTTTGGCACTTCCACCTTGTTGTTTAGCCATGCCACCACCAAATTTGAATCCCCTTACAAAAATGATGTTTTCAATTCCAAGGGACTTGACTATCTACACACCCTCGACTGCTTCTTTTTGTTTTGCTTCATTATGGTACAAATGCCGAAACTTTTCGCAAAAGACTCAAGAATGGATACATTGGACTCTATACTACCCCCTCTCCTCCTGAAGGCTATGGATTACTATAGGAACAACCATCAAATTTTACTTAAAGTGAATTGGAGGAGCATTGTCCACTGCTGGTTCATCTTCTGTTTGTAAGGTGGTTCATCGTATACCATCTCTCACCATTTTCTTCTAATATTATCTTTAGAAATATGTCTAAAGGCCTTATGAACACATACCCACAATATGTACTCTATTATTGATAAGACCTTGGAGGTTCAGGACTTTACCATAAAAAAGATTGTTATTTCTATCTTTCCACGTACACCAGATGATAGCGAATACCAAAAAAGACCATAATTCCCTCCCTTTTTTTCAGAAAGGAAATGCTCCCCATGCCAATAGGATCTTGAAAAGCGGCATAAAATCATTCCATACTCATCCGGTTGTAGGGTAATTTAGAAATAGGCTTACATCCTTAATGGCAATTAGGCACATACTGCCAAGTTGGGAAAAGCCATACATAGTTGTTGAAGGTTAACTTTTGTAAGTACCTTATCATTGGCAACCAGCCATGATACCTGAACCTCTAGCGGGCAAACGTTCCTTCCACAATGATGCAGAGTATTGAGAGGAGAAGAAACCGGGCTGCAACAGCCACTAAAAAGGATGTTTTGAAGCTGATCGGTAGCGGATTTGGAACAAATATGGGGAGGAGCTGTTTTCTCCAAAGAAGATAGAAAGAGATTGGGTCTCACGCCCATCACATGGTCCACTTAAGTGATCACGTGAGAGCTATCACCCAGATTCACTCTCGGGGGATATGAGATCACAGGAGATTTTACTATTTTCTTTCATTGAGTCCAAAGTTCTACGGGATAGAGATAAAATAACACTAGGAGTTTCTATATTGTTGCTAATCGTCTAAGTTAACTAGGACAATACTTTTAGAAATTTTTACTTGTTTTCTATTTAGGAATAACAACTATTGAAACAGTATATATGTGGATTTTTTTTATTATCACAGGACAGATTCAGCTTTACAAAAATATAGACAAAAAATATTGCTCCCTAACACATAACCTAGAATCAGAGCACAAATAGGATCGCAAACTCGGTCACCCGATGCAATGGAGGGTACTAAACTAGGTTTTTTGGGTTCCCCTGTTTCAAGGTTCTTATCTCAATCAATACAACTGTTGAGTTGCTACAGAAAATCTGAGTAGTAAATCTGCAATAAAATTTATATTGATACATGTTTCTCTTCAAGATATACGGTTCAAAATTTCATAAATTTGTATTCCAAACTCTTTAGTCTGAATACTCATAGTATCAATGTGCCTCATTAACTGCTGCTATTACAGAAATCTCAGTTTTAGCACACGATTAATTACATATTAATACTACTGAGGCAAACTGTGTTCCTACATAATTTTGAAGGGAGAATCCCCATCCCCTTTAGATCAACAGCCTTATTTCTATTCCTTCTTTTTCATTTTCATCTATTTCAGGTCTTCTTATGCAGGACAAACGCTAAAACTAAATCTAATTATGCAATTTTAATCAATTTTAGATTTTATTAAGCAGCGAAAATTCAAGAAAATCTTTACAAAACACATAAAAAATTCAACAAATTTACTAGGGTAATTTGATTAATCCGATTTAGTGTCCGCTAGCATATGATCCTTCCCAATATGGAAAATAGGGTCCAATCATAGGACTCCGTTTTTCGATCTAGTTCAGGGTATAAAGTTACAATCTCGATGTTGTCTCTTGACTCTTTGCTAGGGTTATCCCTTACCCAACACTCAACTCAAAAATAGAAAGTTCTAGTCTAAACAAACTGAAAAAGGAAAATTTTCACCTTAAAATTTGCTCAGCCGCCTAAGGGTCGCCTTGATCTTTCACTCAGACGAGATTGTCAGTGACAATCATCATTCTTGGGTCGATCTCGCCCCGACGAGATTGGACAGAGAGCATTTTGTTGTCTTCTTTTTCTTCCTTTCTTCTTTTCCCACATGCATACCTCCTGTAATGGGGTCTTCACACATAACGCAAATGTGCACAGGGGTCTTCGAGACGCTCAGAAGCTTTGAACCTTTTTCTTGTGCTCTCTATACATGGGGTTTTGGTCGATGTCCCCATTATCTTGTGGGTCGCGATTCACGTTATTTGGTATCAAAGTGGGAGTATCGTCTTGGTTAGTGTCGCTATGCCACTGAGAAGGGATCCGACGATGAACCAACGTGTCGAAAGGTTTGAAAATCTAATGAAGTTATGGGAAAGCTGGAAGCGCTCGAGATATAAAGTCCAAGGTTGAAGGAGGAAAATTCGCGATGAGATAGATGAGAAACAAGCCGTTTTCCATCCTCATCTTCAAAGGAAGGCTCCGGCCCAATATGGCAGAGAACATCCACATCCTCGCGAGCGCGAAAATAATTACGGGATAAAGGTGGATATGTCGAAGGTTCATGGTTTACTGGTTCGCTTGGTTCCAATTCACGGATCGCTAAATCCAAGCATTCGCTACTAGTAGGATGAGTTTTAAATAAAAACTAAAAATATTTTAATAAGGTTTAAATGTTAGTAATAAATTTTATACTCATACAATATATAATTAAATGTACACTCAATTTACAAAAAAACATGCATGGATGGTTGGCTAGAGGCATGAAGGTCAGCCTATTTGAGCAGAGTTTGAAACCTATTGTAAGATGTTATTGCACGACTCTAGAGTGAATGGGCGGATACCCACCAGTGGTGAACCTGAGAGAACCGAACCACAAACCCGCTTGCATCGTACTAGTTTGCAAGGTTAGCTAGCGAATTAGGTAACCCTCCAACAATCGTAGGGTAAAGTTTGTGACAACAAAATTTATCGAGCTCACTCTAGCATGGTGGGAAGATATCCAGACGGATCATGTTGATGGTGGGAAGGAGAAAATAACACCATGTGAGAAGATGAAGAGGCATCTACAACGGGATCTCTACCAGTTAGCTACATTAAAGATCTCTACCATCGTTGTTAGTATTTACAACATCGTGAAAAAGGTGTTGCGTAGTATACAGAAGAGTTCCATCTTCTAACTACCCGAGCGGATGCTCACGAATCCGAACAACATAGGGTAAGGAGGGAGTTACATTAACAAATCCAACACGAGATTGTGACCTATTACAGTCAATGATGCCTACTATCACACATTATGGGAGGAAGAGACGCAAAACTGGAGTTCTTCCTGTAGAATGTTCGAGAAAAAGGGTACTTCTTTGTTTCCAAAGAATTCAACATCAATCCCAAGGAAGAGAAGTCGCGGTAAGGCAATCAAGACTAAGCCTATGAACCCACAAAAACACTTTCCAAGGGGGAGGAGAGCGCGACTAAGTTGTTGCCCCAGGCAAACACGAACAACTCAAGGAGAATTCAAATGTTTTAGACTCAGTGAACCAAGAATTGCTCATTCGAATGCCTTAAGCGTCAAGCCAAAGTTCAAGTTCACTTGGCCGAATGAAGAGAAAGATCACATTGACAACCATGATGAATGTGGTGAAGAAGACAGAGGAATTAGAAGCAAAACAACATGCCAAAAATTTGTTATTCTAAGAGCCATGCCCACGTCTCCAAAGGTTGTTGATGAAGATTGGTGGCTCTGCTCCAACATCTTTCAAACCAAGTCCACTAGTGGTAGTCGATTATGGAAAATAATCATTCACGGGGAAGTAGTGGTGCTCAATCACTTCCTTAAGTATCTAAGGGGAGAGGCAATCCTCACGTCCATCTTCTTACTTAATCGCATGCCTACTCTGACTCTTAATGGGATGTCCCCTTGCAAATTGTTGTTTCATGATTGTCCCTTATTTTTTGTTCCTCCTCGTATTTTTAGGGCCATATTGTTTTGCCAATATTCTTGCGACTCATCGCTCTAAACTTGTCACTCGTTGCATATTTATAGGATACCCTCCTATTCAAAAGGGGTATAAGTGTTATGATCCCATCTCAAGGAAGTTCTATGTTACTACATATGTGACTTTCTTTGAAAACACTCAATTTTATAAAATTCAGGGGGCAAAAGTTCAGTTCCCTCCTCAGGGGAGAATTATGGTGGTGATGAGAGCATTAGTGTATTGCGAAGAGTAGATGTGAATGTGTGACCAATGTGTTTCACCATATTAATGATAAAAAGAAAGAGAAACCAGAAGAAATACCTCAGCTTGATAAGTTTGGAAAAGTGAGGGAAAATTCAAGGCTACGATTGCTCCACAAGAAGCTCTCTCAGCGACTCTTGACCAAAGTCCATTCCTGGAGGAAGGCCGACAAAGTGAGCTTGAATTGCCTATTGCTATTAGAAAATCGTACAGGTCATGTACCCATCACCCTATCAATAAGTATGTTTCCTACCAAAACATGTTACATTCCAATCGTGGTTTTGTTAATTCTTTGGATATCATTTTCATTCCTACTTCTGTTTCCAGTGCCTTGTCTCAACTAAACTGGAAGGAAGCCCTGTTAAAAGAGATGAAATCCCCGAAATAGAGTTGTACATGGGAGGTTGTGGATCTCCCTGTAGGAAAAAAGGTCGTTGGTTGCAAATGGTTTTATACTATGAAGTATAAACTCGATGGTACTATGGAGAGGGATAAAGCACGTCTTGTGCCAAAAGGGTTCACTCAGACCCAAGGAGTTGATTACCAAGAAACTTTTACACTAGTTGTAAAGTCTAATATTATCAGTTCTACGTATCTCTTGCAGCCTGTAGACATTGGCCATTGTATCAGCTGGATGTGAAGAATGTCTTTCTTCATGGAGATTTGAGAGAAGAAGCCTACATAGCACTACCACCTGGGTTTATAAACCAGGAGGAGAGCAAAATGAGTCTCAAGTTGAAAAAATTAATTTATGGGTAGAAACAATCACCTAGAGCTTGGTTTCAGAAGTTCAGTGACGTCGTAATGAGAATTGGCTACCAAAGAAGTTACTATGATCACACTCTCTTTGTTAAGAGGCTCATCTCACTGTAGTGCTGGTATATGTAAATGACGTCATTGTCACTGGTGATGATAGTGATGAGATACTCCAGTTGAAAGGGTATCTAAGTAGAGCTTTTGAAATCAAAGATCTAGGTCCCTTGAAATACTTCCTTGAAATCGAGGTTGCTAGATCCAAGAAAGGTATTGCGTTGTCTTAGAGAAACTATACACTTGATGTACTTAAGGATACAAAGATGTTATCGTATATAAACAACAAATTTGCGTAGAATATAAATCTAACACAAATAAATTATAACAAATTTCTCCTTGCTATGAGAGGGTTTTATTAAAAATGACGGACTTTACACTTTCAAGTATCGCAGTCGATTCCCCGATAATTATATCAAAATGAATGCCTCTGATTAAAAGCTATTAAAGAAAAGTAATTATATCTGAAATAAATAAATCCTTAGTCTAAGTCTACATAACATCTTCAATTAGTCACGGTACGAGATGGACGCGTAGTATGCTCTCTTCGTCAGAGATTTGGGCAATATGAAATAAAGGACGTCGTAGGAGAGAGCCCCTCCTCCGGAATTTAGACCCACATAGTCCCAAATAAGACCTAAGAATACTTAGCAATAGACCCTAAGCGGACCCATATAAATCTAAGTGTCTACCTTAGAAGAAAGAGAAGAGGAGGAGAAAGTTTTCGCATAGTCAAAGTGATTTTATAACAATACTATGATGATGAAGATGAGGAAGAACATGATAGATCTACTCCCTCCACAGCTCGTAATGGTGCAAGACCACCACCCTCTAAAAGAGTACGTGGTGGAAAGGGGAATGGAGTAAATAAAGTCTTCTCTTGTAGACCACATCCCGAGGATGTGGTAGACACTAGGGGTAAGGGACCGGCCCAAACCACTAGAGAAAATAGGTTTAAAGCTAAGGACCAACCCGATACCATTCAATACGTGGCTAAGTGGATATACCAAGCCTGTATTACATTCAATACTGTAAAGTTAAATAGCTTCAAAATAATGGTAGAAGCTCTTGGACAATTTGGACCCGGCCTAAAACCTCCCTCGTATCATGAGATAAGACATACATGTCTTAAAAATGAGGTAGCCTTCACAAAAGCCTTTCTTGAGGAGTATTGAGAGGATTGGAAGACATATGGGTGCTCACTAATGACCGACGGTTGGACCGATAGGGCCGGCAAGTTAATCATCAACTTTTTGACAAATTGTCCTACCGGAATTATGTTCATTAAATTCGTAGATGCTTCGGCTCATTCTCACACGGCCGAATATCTATTTTCCCTTATAGATGAAGTGATAGAAAAAGATATTGGTGCACAATATGTTGTCCAAGTTGCCACGAACAACGCAGCAAACTTGGTAGCCGCGGGTAGACTAATAATGGAATAGCGACCATACATATATTTGACCCCATGTGCGGCGCATTGCTTAGACTTAATCTTAAAAGACATAGAAAAAGTACACATTAAAACCGTAGCTAAGGCTAGGAAGGTAGTAGTGTATATATATAAGCATACACTTCTACTCCACCACATGCGTAATGCAATTGGGGGTAATTTGCAACGCCCCGCCCATCACCCGTTTTGCTACGGCCTTCTTAACATTACAAAGTATGTATGTTAAAAGAGATGAACTTAGAAGCTTCGTAACCTTCACCCATTGGAGGAATGGAGCTTGGTGAATGAAGGCCGAAAGAAAGTGGGTGGTACAAATCATCTTAACAAACTCCTTTTGGAATAATGTTGACCAATCACTTAGAGACTCGCAACCAATCGTAGAAGTACTACGATTGGTTGATGGTGATGAGAAACCGACTATGGGCTATATCTATAGTTTTATAAAGAAAGTTATAGAAAAAATTAAATCTAATAATATGTACAAATCTCGTCTCTATCAACCCATTATTGACATTATTGAGAAGAGATGGGGTGTCCAAATAACTAACCTCTTGTATTCCACCGCATTCTTCCTAAATCTCGCGGTCTATTTCTCTTATCCAAACCGTGAAGCGGCAGAAGCAACACATATTAGTAGTATTCTTGATGTTTTAGAAAAGATGATTTCGAACAAAGGCGAGCAAGATCGGATTAGCAACTCTTTCGACTGATACAAGAATGCTCAAGAGATATTTGAAAAAGAAATTGTGGTTCGACAAAGAGAATCTAAAATACCTAGTAAACAATTTAATGATTTATTTTTTATTGCATTTCGTTATTGAAAATTTATAATTAAAAAATTCTTCTCTTTATATATATATATATATATATATATATAATCTAATTAATACTATTGTTTGTAGCCAATTGGTGGTCGTCTTATGGAGCGGATTCAGTGACAAAAAGTGGATTATTGAAGAAGATGGCTATTAAGGTTCTTGGCCTTACATGTGCCACTTCGGCATGTGAATGAAATTGGAGCACGTTTGAGATCGTAACTAGTTTATTTTTATTTCATTTTTAGTCTTATAAGTTTAATTTAATTGTTGTTTAAATTTTAATAGATATTAATATTTATTTAATATTTCTCTTAAATAGATATACACGAAAAAGCAGAACAAGCTTGAGCAAAAAAAGCTCAATGATTTGGTCTTTATGCAATACAACCAAAAGCTACGGGATCGCTTCTTAAAAAATCGAAAAAATTCGGGACACTATGATCCCATCTCTCTTGAAGACTTGTCATTCGATTCTCTTTGGATGGCGGATGCCTCCTATGAGCGAGTCTTTGCGGATGAGGATCTTATGTGGAAGGAGGTGGAAGAAGCCGCTTTTGTAGATGAGCTTTCTATCGGGTGGAGGAGAAGATCGACAGCGGGGAAGGCAGCTCACTGTCACGCACGCGCGCAACACCAGATCTTTTCCACCATATTTGTATCATATACATGTATTTTATATTTTTGTACATAGTATAGATATATGGTATAATCTAAAAAAATAGAGACACTAGAGGGGCTCCATGGAAGATTCTAGATTAGAGAAAGATCTAGACTCATGGAGGTTTGTAAAAAGATAGAGAGAAAGATCTATGGAAGAGTGTGGAAACTAAGATTCATAGAAGAGTGTGGAAATTAAGAAGTGTAGATAAGTTTCTAGAAAGAATTCTAGAACCTTCCAAACCGTTGGATGAATGACACATGGACCAATCTTACACCGTCCATTGTACACTCTGTAACCTATAAATAGGGTAGAGGACCTTATTTATAAGGCACCTCACATTCCTCTCACAACTTGTAAAGCATTTGAGAGTTTCAATACAAAGAGTTCTTTGCATTCCCTCTCTTAAGTTCTCTTCTTGCTCTTATGAGTTTTTCGGTAGTTAGGCTAATCTTGCGACACTAGGGAGCGACTAAGCGCAAGAGCCACACGGATTGTCGAGGCGCGACAACTAAGTCTGTGACAGTTGGTATAAGAGCCAAGTCGGTTTAAGGGAAAACTACGTTCATTGGAAGAGGAGACCAAGTTGAGTAGGAGATTCATCATGTTGGAAGATGTGTACGAGAGACGTAGCAACGAGGGCAACAAGCCAAAGGGATGGGATGTCGATGATGCTATACTTGTACAATTAGAGGAACTTTCGAGCGATGTGGCCTTGTTTAAGGAGGTCGTGACCAATGGAATGGTCACAACTCGAGAGGCTCCTAAGGTGAGGGCACTCGACAACGAGAACAAAAAGCCAAAGAGGGGTCAATCTTGCGATGCTTCCTCATCGAGGGATGTCGTTGACAACTTTGACGCACGACCTGCTAGGGCGGAGTTGGTCGTGGCCAATGGGAGTGATCGATTTGACGAGGTGGGCCAAAGCATCATGGCTCTCGAGATGGGACTCAACGAGCTGCGTGACGAGATGCAAGGGCACGTCAACGTCATAGTAGTTGAGCAACGTAAGGAGTGGGAATCACGGAAGCCCTTCAAGGTCCAGGAATCCAAATGCTTCTTGTGTGATGGGACGCTCTAATGCTTCAACGTAAGGAGAGAAGCTCTAATGGCCCTTGTCTCAACAATGGATGAGAAGGAACGCATTGAGGATGTTGGGAAGGAAAGTGTTGAGGATGCAACAATGGGTTCATTGCAGCTCAACACAATCGAGAAACTACCCGAGACCCTGGAGCAACCTGAGATGCCGACAAATGAAGGGCTCATGAAGGTGAAGGGGCTCATAAATGGGAAGGCTACTCGTGCAATGGTGGACACAAGTGCCACGCATGATTTTGTCTCGATGGAAGAGGCAAAGTGACCAAGTCTAAAGACGATTAAGGAGCAAGGGTAGCTTAAAGTCGTCAACTCGAAGTCGAGGCTTATCCACGGAACGACACGAGGGGTAGCGCTAACCGTGGGAGCTTGGATAAGGAATACATACACTATTCCTACAATTAAAAGAATGGCAACGGATACAAGAGGGTTATCTGCTCTACAACTCGAAAAGAAAGTAAAGAATGGCGAGCAAACTACACCGAGAAGAAAGAGGGTGTCCGAAGAGGTTGAGTACATCCTCATTGAAGGGACAACAAAGAGAAAAGGTTTATGTTCATTCACGGACTACCTCGTAAAATGGAAAGGGCTACTAGACATGAAGGGTTAGCATGGTGACGTGACAAGGACGTCGCCAGCATAGGTGGGGGAGAGTGTCACGCACGCGCGCAACACTGGATCTTTTCCACCATATTTGTATCATATACATGTATTTTATATTCTTGTATATGGTATAGAGATATGGCATTCACGGACTACCTCATTTATAAGGCACCTCACATACCTCACATACCTCTCATAAAGCATTTGAGAGTTTCAATACAAGGAATTCTTTGCATTCCTTCTCTTGAGTTCTCTTCTTGCTATTGTGAGTTTTTCGATAGTTAGGCTGATCTTGCGACGCTAGGGAGCGACTAAGCGCAAGATCCGCATGGATTGTTGAGGTGCGACAACTAAGTTCGTGACATCACGCTCACACTTGCGTCAACAAAAAGAAGAAGACAAGATACATGAAGAAGCACCCATAGACGATATAGATACCGTCTTAGTGAGATCGGATGAAGAAATCGAAGAGGAAGAATAATATGTTGAAGAAGGAGACGATTCGGATGATGATGGCAATGCAAGTGACGATGATGGTGGAGGTAGAGGTGGAGGTGGAGATGTACCATTGTGGGTTAGAGAGAACTATGTAGAATTTTTAGCCTTTTTAGCCGGTACACAATATCATTAGGAAGTAGGAACAAATGTTAAGATACTTTGACATTACGATCTAGTATTATGATCGTTTGACCAATTGTCAACAAATGCATTGTTGGATTTGACCAAAATCATAAGATTTGGTTAATATGTGACAAATCTACCATTGGATCTTGTTACAATCTTGCATTATGATTGTTTGACTAAAAGTCAACACATTCACCATTGGATTTGACCAATACTTTGAAAGAATTTTCGATCTTGAGGTTAAGATCCAAACCCTAAATTTAAGGAAATGATGATCTGAACCGCTGAGGAAACTCTAGTTTTGAGTATGATCTAAATCCGATAATCCGATGGTTGTTGGTTAAGTAGAAAAATTGTTGTATATCAGTGTTGATTACGAACGCAATACGCGATGACTAATCTAAGTCAATTGTGGCCATGATGAGGTATTTACGGCTAAAGCTTTCTCTGAATCTATAATTGCAATCCAATTTATGCAAGGGGTCAACTTAATGTTGATAAGTGTAACCCGTACGTATAAGGGCCTATATATTCCTAAGTGTATCCAACATACGTAAGGGGCACGGGCCTATAATAGGCCCACATAATCCCGGATTTATATCCCTGGCATAAAGGGTCATGAGCATGGGCCTATAATAGGCCCACATAGTCCTGAATAAGACCTAAGAATACTTAGCAATAGACCCTAAGCGGACCCATATAAATCTAAGTGTCTACCTTAGAAGAAAGAGAAGATGAGGAGAACGTCTTCGCACACTCAAAGTCTTCCGGAGTCAAAGTGGCAAAGATTTGGCGTAGAGAAATTCCTATCCGGAAATCTGAGGGGGAGGGTGCTATTTATAGAATTACCGTGGTGGTTACTGGAAGTTACCATCCAATGGTCTTCGTAGCTTCCTCTCGGATCTACGTTAAAGATGAGAGGGAAAAGGAAGGGTCAATATGGGTGGGGTCTTGCATGGGACCATAGACGAGGAAAAAGAAAGAAAGAAAGAGCTACAAAGGGACCCTACGTGGATCCCTAGGAGAGAGAAGAGAGAGGAGAGAGGTTCCACGCAGCTGGTCCCCGACATAGCCATGAGAGAGAAAGAGGAGAGAGACACTAACCTTGAGGGAGAAGGTTCTCAGTACCATTTTCAAGGGGGAAAAGTGTTAATGGTGTTGAAGAAGACCCTGATATGCTACCTAGTTTGGATATTGTAGAAGACTGAAGAATGTGTTGAGAAGAGAGCAGAGCATGATAAAGAGGAGCAGCCCCAATCTGACATGGGTGAAAAAAAGGACCAGAAAAATTTCAAGGAAAATTCTATATGAAAGAAGCTTAAGGAGGTGCAAGTTCAAGATGAGAATCTATCTCCAGGCGAGCCTCTCATAACATTGATCATGATCCTTCTCCAGAGAAAGTTCAGCTTCTGATCCTGATCTCCCTAATGCTTTTCGAAAGGCTCCTCGGTCTTTTAGTCAGTACCCCATTGATAACTATGTGTCTTATCGTATTTTCTCTCCATCTCATAAGTTATTCATATCTTCTTTAGACTCTGTTTCTAATCCTACTTGTGTATGCCTTAATCCAACCTCAGTGGCAAGAGGCCATGATGCAGGAAATGAATGCCCTAGAAATTTAAAACTAAATAAGACTAGGGACATTGTTGAGCTGCCTATTGGAAAGAAGGTTGTTGGATATAGGTGGGTCTACACTGTGAAATACAAACCGGACGGTGAGATAGAAAGATAGAAATCAAGACTTATTACAAGGGAGTTCACATAAACTCAAGGAGCTGATTACCAGGAGACTTTCTGATGCAGGATAAACGCTAAAACCCTAATTATGCGAATTTAGGATTAATTTCATATTAAATTGAATAGCGAAAATATTTAAAACTTTTCAATCACATAAAATAGTTTAACAGATTTAATTAAAACAATTAGTTCGAATCAATTCTAACGCTCACATGCATTGAAATTTTCTTATCTAGAAAAATGGTATCGATGAGAGAACTCGAGTTTCGTTCTAATTTAGGGTACCAAGCGACAAGTATTGAATCGTCTCTTAACCCCTCTAGGATTTGACGAATTAAAGGCTCGAAGAGTTAATTCAATCAAAGGGGAATTCGAATTATATCAATTGATGAGGTGTGAACAAAGTTCCAGCAACTAATGAAATAGGGATTTTGAGTTTTTGATTTTATCAAGGAAATAAGGAAAATAATTACCTGACATGGTTTAACAAATTTAATGACGTTGTAATAAATTATGGATATCAGAGGAGCCACTATGATCATGATCATACTCTGTGTCAAGCGGGGTGTGAAGACTATTGCTTTTCTTGTGTATGTCGATGATATCATTGTCACGGGGGATGACAGTGATGAAATTTTGAGGTTAGAAGAGTACTTGAGTATAGTGTTTTATATAAAAGACTTGGCCCCCATAAAGTATTTCTTAGGAATTGAAATGGCAAGGTCAACAAAGGGGATTGTTCTATCAAACAAAAAGTATACTCATGACGTTTTGAGTCGTGTAGGCATGTTGGGATGTAGGCATGCAGCAACTCCTATGGAACATAATCATAGGATTAGTGGAGAAGGGGGTGAACCCTTATAGGATATAAGAAAATATCAACAAGTAGTGGGGAAACTTATCTACCTCACCATGACACAGCCATTTATTGATTATACCACAAGTGTAGTGAGCCAGCACATGCATGTTCGAAAAATTGTTCTAGTGATGCCGTTTATAGGCATTGTTGTTAAAGGCGACCGCATATGTGATCTTCTCTAAGTCAAAATCGCATATGCAGTGATGGCATATGCAATAGTATGCGATCGCATATAGTTCCAACGGTCAGAAATATGACCGTTGGAGCTTATTTGTTTTTTTTTTTTTTAAAGCCTCTTCAAAGCTTATAAATAGGGGGTTTCACTTCCTAATCCATACCACATCCATTCAAGGTATGATTTGTTGCTTTAGTCTTTTTTTTTTAGTGTTTAGTGCTATCTTTCTCAAGGAGTATCGAGAGGATTGGAAGACATATAGGTGCTCACTAATGACCGGCAGTTGAACCGATAGGACCGGTAGGTCAATCATTAGCTTTTTGGCAAATTGTCCTACCGGAACTTTGTTCATTAAATCCGTAGATGCTTCGACTTATTCTCACACGACTGAATATCTATTTTCCCTCATAGACGAAGTGATAGAAAAAAAATATTGGTGCATGACAACGCGGCAAACTTGGTGGCCGCGGCTAGACTAATAATGGAATGGGGACCACACATTTATTGGACCTCATGTGCAGCCCATTGCTTAGACTTAATCTTAGAAGACATAGGGAAAGTGCATATTAAAACAGTAGCTAAGGCTAGGAAGGTAGTAGTGTATATGTATAAGTATACACTTTTACTCCACCACATGTGTAATGCAATTGGGGTAATTTTCAACGCCCCGCCATCACCCGTTTTGCTACGGCCTTCTTGACATTACAAAATATGTATGTTAAAAGAGATAAACTTAGAAGCTTTGTAACTTCCACCCATTGGAGGAATGGAGGTTGGACAAAGAAGGCCGAAGGAAAGTGGGTGGCACAAATCATCTTAACAAGCTCCTTTTGAAATAATGTTGCCCAATCACTTAGAGACTCGCAACCAATCATAGAAGTACTACGATTGGTTGATGGTGATGAGAAGCCGGCTATGGGCTATATCAATAGTTTTATGGAGAAAGCTATAGAAAAAATTAAATATAATAATATGTACAAATCTCGTCTCTATCAACAACCCATTATTGACATTATTGAGAAGAGATGGGGTGTCCAAATGACTAACCTGTTGTATTCTGCCGCATTCCTCCTAAATCCCGCGATTTATTTCTCTTATCCAAACCGGGAAGCGGCGAAAGCAACATACCTTGATGTTTTAGAATAGATGGTTCCGGATAAAGGCGAACAAGATCGGATTAGCAACTCTTTCGACCGATACAAGAATGCTCAAGGAATGTTCAAAAGAGAAATTGTGATTCGACAAAGAGAATCCAAAATACCTAATAAGCAATTTTATGATTTATTTTTTTATTACATTTCGTTATTGAAAATTTGTAATTAAATAATTCCTCTCTTTATATATATATATATATATATATATATATATATATATATATATATATATATAGATTATCTAATTAATACTATTATTTGTAGCCGATTGGTGGTTGTCTTATGGAGTGGATTCAGTGATAAAATATGAATTATTAAAGAAGATGGTTGTTAAGGTTCTTAGTCTTACATGTGCCGCTTCAACATGTGAATGAAATTGGAGCACGTTTAAGATGGTAACTAGTTTATTTTTATTTCATTTTTAGTCTTATAATTTTAATTTAATTGTTGTTTAAATTTTAATAGATATTAATATTTATTTAATGTTTCTCTTAAATAGAAACACACGAAAAAGCGGAACAAGCTTGAGCAAAAAAAGCTCAATGATTTGGTCTTTGTGTAATACAACCAAAAGCTATGGGCTCGCTTCCTAAAAAATCGAAAAAATTCGAGACACTATGATCCCATCTCTTTTGAAGACTTGCCATCCGATTCTCCTTGAATGACGGATGCCTCCGATGAACGAGTCTTTGTAGATGAGGATCTTACATGGAAGGAAGTGGAAGAGACCGCTTTTGGAGGAGATCTACAGCGGGGGAAGGTAGCTCACGCTCACACTTGCGTGAAAAAGAAAAAGAATATGAGATACATGAAGAAGCACCCATAGACTATATAGATACCGTCTTAGTGAGATCGGATGATGATGAAACCGAGGAGGAAGAATAATATGTTGAAGAAAGAGATGATTCGGATGATGACAGCAATGCAAGTGACGACGATGGTGGAGGTGGAGGTGGAGGTGTACCATTGTGGGTTAGAGAGAACTGTGTAGAATTTTTAGCCGGTACACAATATCATTAGGAAGTAGGAACAAATGTTAAGATACTTTTACTTAAATAATATTTTTCTTTTTTAGTCTTTTCCTTCTTTTTTGTATATTCTAAATTCATTTTTGTACTATTTTATTTAACATCAATGAAATTTATATTTTCCCTTCTAACTTATGGGTTATCTATTTATCTTATGTACTTTAATTTCATATTCTAGACACTACAAAATTATACACTTTTGAGAATTTTTTTGGATTTTTGGGGATTTTTTTGAGTTTTTTTGAAAAAAAAAAAAAAAAAGTTATGCTATCGCACAATCGCTATGCAATCCGCATATGGTGCCATCGCATAGCACCGCATATGCAGTTTGACAACATTATTTACAGGATCCAGAGATATTTAGAGGCGCACCTAGATAGAGTTCTTTTCTATAGAAACAGAGGTCAATTGGATGTTGAAGTGTTCATAGACTCAGATTGGGCAAGTTCACTTAGTGATAGGAGATCTATCACAAGTTATAACATTTCTTGGGGGTTGGGGACTTGAAAACTTGGAAAAGTAAAAAAAAACATGTTCCAAACTCAAGTTTGAGAGGTGAGCACAAGGTCATGTCTCTAGGTGCAAGAGAACGAATGAGGATTCAGTTTATTCTTGTGGATCTTGACATGAATATTATTCTTCCAATGTTGTATGGAGACAATGAAGCTGCAAAACACAGCTAAGAATCCGGTCTACCATGAACACACTAACCATATCAGAGTTGATTGTCATTTTATAAGAGAGAAAGTGAAAGCCCAGGAGTTCAGCATCCCTCAAGTCAATACAAAAGATCAACTGGTAGACATTCTATCTATAACTGTAGGAAGAAACCTTCTCAATAATATTACTAACTAGTTAGGCATGATTGACATCAAGTTGGTGTGTGTGTGTGTGTGAGTGGTTGTATTTGTATATTTCTTTACATGTAAGAGGGTGTCTTAGAGATAATTGGTGTGTCATTATTAGTTTGTATGTAAGTGATATAAGTATCAATAATGAAAAGGGATATGTGTGTGCTTGTAACAAAACCTTAATTTCCTCCTCAACTCTCCTCTTTCTTTTCTTCTTGCTCTCCTTCGCCAACCTAACCCTAACTTTAATTTGTTGTTACATATTTTATCTTAAGATATATCCTTGCATATCTTTGCTGATCTTGGAGTTGAAGAGAAATTCCCCATGAATTTGTATGGAGACAATGAAGCTGAACATCCCATTGTTGAGAATCATGTATACATATAGAGGTTGAGTGTCACTTCATTCGCGAAAAGATTGCATAAGGAAGTGCGCACTCTAAGTTTGATCCGAAAATCAGCTGGCAGATGTTCACTAAGGCCGTGTGTGGGACTAGAATGATATTACTAGCAAGTTTGGCACTACAGACATATATGCACCAACTTGAGGGGGAGTGTAGAGTTAATATCATTATTTCTGTGAGTTTGAGTGGTATAATTTTGGTGTGTGTGGTGTAAGTGGAATTACTTACATCTTTTCCCTTTATTTGCAAAACTCCATAGTCTGTGTCATGGAAGATCATATATATATATATAATGCATTGGAAAGAGTGCTAAAAACTCGACTCTAATTTTCTCTATCTCTCCTCCTTCCTCACCCAACCCTAACAGAAACCACATCTTCACATAACTAACTAATAAAAAATAAAAAAATAAAAAAATAAAAAATTTGTGTCAAATTATTCAAGAGATACAGAGTCCATATCACAGCCATAACATGAGCACATTCAATCCTTTGAGAATGCTCTAATAGATTGTTCGGTGGAATCAAATCTACAATGAATTTCAGATTAGCAAGAAAAAAACATCTGAAAGCAAGAAAGTTGATCCATCATTTGAAATAAAAAATCTGCCATTCTAAAATTTCACATCTCCTTTCAGATGATATACCTTCGAAATTTTTATATCACAACAAGAAGATCGGAGATTCCGAATAATATCCAATAGAGATCCATCTGGAGTTTGTGCAAAGTGAAACTGATGATATCAACATACAAAGACTGATTATAAAGAACACACATAATAAAGTACAAAGATCATAGCAATCTTATGCAAAGGTAATCACAGAAAAATTCCACTGCACATGTTAAAGAATAAAGATATGTAGAATTTTACATGGCATCAAACACCAATGCTCGTATCTATTTTGCACATGTTAAAGAATAAAGATATGTAGAATTTTACATGGCATCAAACACCAGTGCTCGTATCTATTTCCCGAACCAAATATATCGAAAATAGAATGATGTTGAAGCTATTGAGGCCAATAGCATCTCAAAATTTCAAGTGTTTGTTTGGGTTGCTAACAACCCAGAAATTAATTAAAAAAGAGGGGATATCCACCATCCAAAAGATGGTCAGAGGGAAAAAAAATCGATGCAGTAGTATGTGTGGTGTGGTACCCAAACTTTGACAAAGTTTTGACCACCCAAAAACTTTTATTATTATTTTTCTTCATTGATGAAATGCCACATGGCACATGATCCAAAAAAGGGTGTTGTTTTGGGATCATGTGCCACATGACACATGATTTCGGCTCGCACGCATGGGTTCATCAATGCGTTTGAACCAATATGCCCTTTTGCTATATATATATATATATATGTGTGTGTGTGTGTGTGTGTGTTAAGTAGAGGAAAAATTATTAGCCGCTATCAACCTTCATGAAGAAACTGAAAGAGTTATTAATTCACATGACCACATGAAATAATGATATTATAAAATACAATAAAAAGGAGGAAAGAAAAGTACTAAAATTACCTCTAGGCAATGATGTTGCACCCCCGCTATTGCATGCAGTCTCAACCTCGATGGTGAAGTAACCATAGAACATAAATTTTAGATCATATAAGTAACAGTTCAATGAAATTGTAAAGGAAAGATGATATAAATATATGATTTGATTGCATGCTTTTATCTTGAAATCTATTCCGTTTCGAATGAATACTATTGGCTTTAATAAAGTTTTGACCACCCAAAAACTTTTTTAAAATGCCACATGACACATAATTCAAAAAAGGGTGTTGTTTTGAGATCATGTGCCACATGGCAAGTGATTTGGGTCGCATGCATGGCTTCATCTATGCATTTGAACCAATATGCCCTTTTGCCATATATATAACATATATTTGTGTGTGTGTGCATGTGTGTTAAGTAGAGGAAAAATTATTAGCAGCTATCAACCTTCATGAAGAAACTGAAAAAGAGCTATTAATCCACATGGCCACATGAAATAATGATATTATAATATATAGTACGAAGGAGGAAAGAAAAGTACTGAAATTACCTCTAGGCAATGATGTTGCACCCCCGCTATTGCATGCAGTCTCAACCTCGATGGTAAAGTAACCATAGAAGACAATTTTAAGATCATATAAGTAACAGTTTAATGAAATTGTAAAGGAAAGATAATAGAAATATACGATTTGAATGCATGCTTTTATCTTGAAATCTATTCTGTTTCGAACGAATACTATTGGTCATGAGTCACTCATTTAAACATTTTATTATAATCTAATGCTAATATGAAATATTATCATCATTGATACAAGCAGTATAAGGAATACCAGGAAAGGGCTTTTATCTTTATTGCCTATCTTGTATCAATGATTATTTGGGATGTGTACCGATTTCCTAATATTATTTATTGGAATCGTTGTGATTATTAACAGTGAGGATACTGTTTTTTATAAGTTTGGGGAGGTAGCACAACTAGGTAAGTGAATATAGAACCAAATATGAGATGTGCAAGCAAGTGTTAAGTATTAAAATTTAAGTATAAAGTAAGATATAAAAAAATCTGTTTTAACAAGTATTTTTAAAAAATATTTTTTTTTAAATTTATATTAAAAAAAAACCTTTTAAACCCCTAGGTGATCTCTAGTAGAGGAGTTTAGTCTCCTGAGAGTTTCCAGTAAAGATACTCACAAACTTCAAAAAAAATTTTCAAAACATCAAATTTAACACAAATTTTCAATGGAATAAAAAAATATAAACTATATTTAATCCAAAATTCATCTCCATTAAAACTTCAAACCTATTAATTCATATAAACAAGTTAATCTAAAGAAACCATACATCCATCTTCTATAATCGATCCACATAGATTTAGTGTGTAGTGTGTGTGATCATTACCAATTTTCACTATAAAAATCCAAACATAGCCTCTATACTTACCCACAAATCTTTTACGTTGACTCAAAACTCACTTGGGTATACTCTCTCAATGAAAATTCAGTAAGTATGGGTTCACTCACTTTCAATATGTGGTTTTGTAAAGACCCGTATTTTGAACCCGAGTTAGACTGACCATGTGTGTGTATTCGGCTCGGCAACCGACGTCACCATTTGTTTTGGATTTTTATCTAGATGTGATTGTGCAGACAGATTTTAATTTAGAGCCCATTTGGACCCTCGTGCGAAAGTTGTGCACCGACCTCGGTGTAGCCGCTCAACACCGGACTTGAGTTTTAAAATTAGAAGTGTATAATACATAAGATGTGTGTGTGTGTTTTATTTTGTGAGCAATCCTATTATAAGAAGGAATTGCATTCCCGTATTATACTAGGTTTTGTTAAGAGATGATAGTTACCCAACCGTGTGAAACTCCGTCTTCTCTCTTCTTCAATCATCGTAGGAGATCGGTTTAGAAAACCTCCTTCTCTAGAACCCTCTTTGTTGAAAACACTTAAACCTTAGAAAGAACTTGAATCAACCTTGGATTCGTAGTTGGCTATGGGGAGAGGATGAGTTCATTGTGGGGGTGTTCCAGTTCTCTCTGTGAACTCGTGGGATAGATCGGGGCCCGAATCGTTGAGGAAACCGTCGGTTTTCGTTCAAGCTCCATTGTGACTCATTTCTAATCTAGGAATCCTTAGATTAAAGTGCGTTTTAATTAAACTTTTAGATTAAATCATTAGATTAGCCATGGGTTTTGCTTTGGGATGTATGGGTTTCGATTCGGTGAAAATCAAATCAAATCTCAGAGCTTTCGCTCAAGCGAGCTATTATCATCGCTCGAGCGAGGTATCACCGAACTCCGACATTGCCTTAGTATTTTAGTCATAACTTTTTATCCCGAACTCCGATTGAGACGATTCTTTTTACGTTGGAAAGCTAATAGAAAAATCTACAACTTTCATGTTTTGACCAACTCATGGATCAATCGTCTTGATGGTAAAAAATATATGAGAATGTTACGTCAAATCGCTCGAGCGAGCTATTATTATCGCTCAAGCAAGGTATCACCGAACTCCGATATTGCTTTAGTATTTTAGTCATAACTTTTTTATCCCGAACTCCGATTGAGACGATTCTTTTTGCGTTGGAAAGCTAATAGAAAAATCTACAACTTTCATGTTTTGAACAACTCATGGATCAATCGTCTTGATGGTCAAAAATATATAAGAATGTTACGTCAAATCGCTCGAGCGAGCTATTATCATCGCTCGAGCGAGGTATCACCGAACTCCGACATTGCCTTAGTATTTTAGTCATAACTTTTTATCCCAAACTCCGATTGAGACGATTCTTTTTGCGTTGGAAAGCTAATAGAAAAATCTACAACTTTCATGTTTTGACCAACTCATGGATCAATCGTCTTGATAGTAAAAAATATATGAGAATGTTACGTCAAATTCTAGGATTGGCGTAACTTGCCTGTTTTGACTTGTTTTTGAGGAAACGCTTAAATAGGTCTATATTATTAGTAATTAGAGTTTATCTTAATGCATGAACGTATATTGTGATGTAAATTGAGGGTGAGAGGCCATCAATAGGACTTTGCTTGACTTCGCATAACTCCGAGTTTTGGTAGGAGAATCTCATCTTTACAGTATTTTATTTTAATTCGCATGGATATTTTGAATTAAAATCTTTAAACTTGCATATGCCATTGAAATCACATCTGTAAACTAAAATTGATATGAATGACTGAAAATCTAAATCTACCTGAATCCTGAAACCTGAATCTGCTTAAGCTCTAAAAATCTGAAACCAAGAACCTGAACTATGTATAAGAGACTTGCATCTGATTTATATTAGTATCTGCATTTGTTTTATGATTGACCTGAACGACCCCTCAAAAATTCCTGACACAAGTTTCCCTCATTACGTAGGGGCTTGTTGCATCCTGAAAAAGGGTTCATGAACGACGATGGTAGGTAAGGGTTCCCATCGGCTATATTCCTGCTCTCGAGATATAGTTTACTCGGGAGGTATTTTAAGTTGAGGATTAAGTCATGAATTACTGAACTTTACATATAGAAGTTAGGGAAACTAAGACAATGAAACACTGCATCTGTTCTTGAAACTGTTTTCACACATTTAAAAATAAATCTTACATATGATTTCTGCACCTAAATTCAGTTTATTATCTGCTTATATGTTTGACAAGCTATAGTCCGATATTTGTTTTGAAACCATATTAGTTAAAGTAAAATGCCGTAGATGTCTTTCTTCTACTGAGCTTTGTTGGTTAGCTCACTCCGACTATACGTCAGTTAGTCTTCGACGTGGCTATTCGTACGTGAGATTTGAGGTTCCTCCTGAGGAGTTTTTCCCAGTATAGAACTTACTGATTTTCTTATTTGTGGTGAGAGTTAGACTTGAATTTGTGGGCCCATTTTAGTTGGATATCATAGTTTTATATTTGACGTTGATTTCTGTTATGAGCCATGTTTCGACGATGGTCGGCCATCATCGGTGGTTCTTTACTTTTAATTGCTTCCGCATTTATTTTAGCTATGGATATTTATTACGCTTTACTCTGATATGTGCCCTGTTTGTCCGGCTTATCGTTTATTCGATAGGTTGGCGAACCGACCTTTCCTATACCTGAGGGATTGGAAAAGTCGGGTCGTCACAGGTTTAGAATATGAAATAAACTGAAATTTATCACATTTTTCAATGAAAAATAATAAACAAAGCTGAAACAAAAATCTCATGGAATGATTTCTAATCCTGAAATTCATAAGACAATTCATCATAGATTTCACAAATTAAACTCTCCAACAGAGTAGTTTCAATTAACCTTGGATCAAAAAGGTCTTTCTTTTTTGTTGTAATGGGGCTGCGGGTTAAAGGTACGAAGAAAATTGATAAGAGGATTCAAATTCTGAGAAAGTAAGCAAGTAGAGAGGTGCTTCAAAAATTTCTTCCTTTCAAAGCCCCACTTTTCCTTTTTCTTCTCAACTTTTGTAAACATAAAACCTTCCTTTTTCTTCTCTTTCTTCTTTTGATACTTTTCAACAACTTCCATTTTTTTATGGATAATTTTTTTTATAGCTCATATCCTTTTTTTTAGCACAACATAGGCTCATATCCTTTTTTTTTTTTTTTTGCACAACATAGGCTCATATCCTTTTTATTTTAGCACAACATAGCACGGCATAACACCCGACTTTTTTTTTTTTCTCTTTTCTCTTCACCTCCAAATATCTTGACTACTTCCCCAACAAGTTCCAACACCTCTTTTACCTCTTAAATTCTCAGAGTGAGGGTAACGCTAAAATTCATTGGCCAAGGGTCAAAAGAACTCTAGTTTAACAAAGAAAGGTTAACTTTTATTTGACTCAAAAGTGGGTACTAAAAAAGGATATTAACAAGGTAGGTCATTTTGAAGCTCAAACTGTCTATGGATGGCCTTAGATTATATCATTGGTTTCATGAATACTTACTTCAAAGCTTTGAATTCAAATTGCAAAACTTTTAACAAAAAGCTTATTCATTTCATTCATAAAACAAAGCAAAGAAACATGTAAGATCTACAAAATTCTAAATTTCAAAGAAAATAAGAGTGATGTATATAAAATCTCTCAAAAAAGAATAGTTTAAGGCTCAAATCTCTCATGGTTTAGTCTTTTCAAGAATTTATAGTTCATATTTCAACTATATTCTTCAATTTCTAGTTCAACTGATAATGAATGTGTAAAAATTTTACTAGATCTATGCTTCTCAATCACTTCAAATTTCAGCACAATTAACTAAAAATTAACTCATTTAACTTCAAAACAGATTTTCTTGATTTTAACTTCAATTTATTAAGAAACAAACATGGTTCAATCTTTATTTTCAAATCATTTTTATGTAAAATTCAATATTTAAAATAATTTAAAAACAAAAAAAAAATATTTTTTTTATAAATGTTCTGCCAAATCTCTACAAAAACCAATACAAAATAAATTTTCTATATCTCACTCAACACTTGATACTTAAACAGATTTTTAACACTTGCTTACATAGCGTATACTTGATTTATAATTTACTTACTCAGGTCGGTTACCTACCTCAAACCTTTTAAAACTAGTGTCCCACTGTTAACAATCACAGTGAATCCAACGAAGAATGGGCAAGAGGTACTCATCCCAAAAGAATTATTGTAACAAGAAAGGCAATGGAAATAAAACACCCCAAAACCTGTATGTTAGTACATAACAATTAAAGAAAATAGGAAAAAGTGAGTAAGGATGCAAAATAAAATGAATGGAACAGGGACAACAAAAAGAAAATATCAGTTTATTCATTCATATAAAAGTAAAAACATATATATATTTACTCCAAAATAAGAGAATAAAAAAATTACAGAAATCTATCCATAATAAAAACTATAAACACGGACTCGAAACTATAAAGTAGATGGCTACTCAAACTCTAGTTGTATTGACTACCCTCATCCGAGGTGTCTCCATCACTACTGCTACTAGTCTTTATATAGACCTTCAGTGTTTGTTTTTCTCTTCCCATAGCTCTAGTGGCAGTTTTTCTTATAGCTGGCTTTCTTTATCTCTCAATCTGAACTCCCTTCTATTTAGGTAGATTTTTATTGGTACTGCTTTTAGGTTGTGGAGTTGCCTTCTTGATGACAAAGGGCTTTGGGAAAGGTTGAGAAGGGACTTGTATAATAGCAGGATGGGTAGGCAGGTGGTGCAGTTGGCATTGGGGTGGGTTGTTGAGGTGTAGATGCAGGTTGTTGGAGAGTGGATGGTTGAGGAGGGGAGAGTTGGCTAATAATATCCAACAACCTCAGTCTCTCAATGTTTCATTTCTCATGAGCATTAAGATAGAAGAGTTGCTCACTATTTCAAAAATCTTCCACTTCTAGCAACTCCTCAACTACTCGAGTATGACCCATTTTCAAATGAGAGTTTGAAAGTCATTATTGCCTCAACCATGATTATTCCAAAGTAAGGCCCATTTCATCATGATAAACCATGAATCCTGGTCATTTTGTTATTCAAGCTTAAAACATGATTGTCCAACCCCTTCAAACTTGATTATCCCAAAGTTTCTTTAAGAAGATCAGGTCTATGTCTATTAAAACTTCGAACATGTCAATTCTTCACAGCCCAAGTATGCAAATCTGATCTCAAGAAGAATTCATCCCATTATATCAATTTGACCATCGCCTCCACTCCACTTCTTTCAGAAAGACTACTTCCACAGAAACCATAGATTTCTGTTTCTTCATAGTACCAAACCTGTGAAGAAAATATCTATAAAGCACATAGCTCCGTTTTCATAAAAAATCGTGAGACAGAACCTTTTGTATAGAAGCACCCACGGAGAGAATCTTTGGGAATTTGGAGTGTTAGTCTTTGCAATTTTAGTTGATCCATGAATCATGGTTTCTCATAGTCTCCAGTGCTAACTTACAAGAGCAGTTACCATTGGGTTCAAAGGTCCAAAATGTTAGTTGCATGTTGCAGGAATAATAGTGGTGTCCCCGCACCAACAATCCCAAAAATTCAAGGAGTGGCAGCCTAGGAAACATTTAATTAGATAATATTAAAACATTAAAAGAGCTCAATCAGGTATCATCACTAAATTCCTTATAATCAAGGGGAAGCAAGCATAGAGGAAGCCAACTACAATCATCCCTTATCAATATCAATCAATTGGAATTGGAACCTCTAGATTCATTTTTATTGATTCAAGAATTGTCGAGGAATGGGAACCTTTAGGTTCATCATTCAGGCATTGTCGATGTTAGCTAACAAGTGAAACATTATGAAGTTAAGTTAAATTGCTAACACCCTGATAACAAATGAAGTGAAGTAGGGGCTTCAAAGCCGTTACACGTAAGATCTATTAACAGAGGAAGTGTAAGCGGTAAATGTAGAGGCTACAAGTCATGGCTCAAAAGCAACGAGCGAAGCTTTACGAAATGATTAACATAGTTGTGTGCCAAAGCTAGCTATAGTAAGTGTGCGATTACGAAGCTTTTCTGCAAGCGGAGGCTTCTTTATATTTTTACTAAGTAGCAAATCTAAATTGGCTAATTTCATTATTCAATTCACCAAAACTTAAATTACCTAGGCTAAAGAACGACAAAAATAGATGTTACCATATGACTCATTGAATTCAAAGTGATCATAGGGGAATATATACAACACTAGTCGGTAGGATGAGCAAGAGGTGGTTAGGATTTGTTGGGGACGTAAACTTCCAATGCAATTTTTAGGGATTAATGTCATATTTCACTCATGCAAAATGATGACCTTGTTCTACTTCTCTTGCCTAAAACCTCTCCACGAGAGATTAGAATCTTTAACTTCTTAAGTTAGCCGGTGTGTGTGTTACTCTATGTAAGTGTCGGTGCGTTTAAATAGTATGTGGACACTAATAATAGTTTGTAGATGTAAATTCTATACATATTGATAAGAGGGTGTGAGCAACTCAGCTCATAAACCTAAATTTTCTCTATATATATAAGCCCCTAACTAGATGAGGTATGAGGGAAGGAAGTTTGATGGTTCTATTTGATTTTATCTCTGTCAAAATACACTGCAGTTTTTCTTTTCTGAAAGATGACCTTGCATAAACTGGCTTTTATCTTCATAGAAGCTTGCCCTTAAAATTTTTGTGATTTGTTGAAGCGAGATTCTTCTATCCATGGTGCAGCTTTTCTTACTTCCCTTTCTGGGGCAGCTTCTCTAATATAAAATATACTACTACTGTAATTATGCAAAGATTGATTCAATTGGTTATGTAACATTTGTATTCATTTATCAATTCATAATATTGTGGCAAAGTAGATATAGCTAGTTAAGCACTTAGAAGGGCATATTTTAAGGTACATGACATTGACCATGGATAATTGTTGGATCTAGTGGGTCTTTGCTCAGTGTAGTATGATTGGGATTCAAGCAGGCCGTTGATCTTTCCATCGATTCCAAGGAATAAGCCACATCATCGACTGATGCCACTCAGGACATCCCCCGTCCATGAATGCAGGGGGAGGCCGGAGATCCTTAGTCACACATCGTGGCTCTCTTTTTGGATCTAGCATTCCCCTTCTCTAGTCTCCCAATGGTTGCACAAGACTTCTTACTCCTCACACGTTAAAAGTTTCTTTTTGCATGTCTCCAATGCACCCTTCTTGTTGTGAAGGCGAAGTCTTCTTGTTGTGAAAGCAAAGTAAAAGATTTTTTTGCTGTTTAAAGCTATAATTATGGGGCTACTGTCGATCCCCACTCCAGTTGTACACTGAGGGATTTTAATGAAAGAAGGAATGTCAGTCTTTATACTAGCAACAACCCGTAATTTTGTATATTTGCTATATTATCCAATAAATGTTTTAATGATATATTATTGGAGTATCCTTCACATAACAAGTATTTGCGTTATCATGTGATGATCTTGTCATGTCAAATCTTCCATGGAATGAAATATTTGATTAGATATTTTAAATCATAGGAATAGAAGTATAGAAATGTTAATTACTTTATATGTATACACACACACATATACATAGATAGATAGATGGATAGATAAAAAGTAACAAAAAATAAATAAATACAAAGAATGATAACACTAAAGGAAAATATACAATATATAAAAAATTTTATGTGGCTCGAGATTGGCTCGAGCACGTTAGAGCTGAGCTAGAGCTCATAAGTTTCAGGCTCGAAGCGCCTAGGACCAAGCTAGAGCTCTGGTTCTATAAGGTAGATCGAGTTAGAGTTGACCCTGGCTCAAGCTTGGCTCAGCTCGTTTGCAGCCCTGCCTCTAGGAGGACTTCACTGATCTTCTACTTCCTCGTACTTATAGTGTCACAATCATTCATACAAGATTGGGTTCTGGTCTCCGACAGACATGCCCAAACCACCTCAAGCGACATGCAGTAATTTTTTTTTTCTTTGAAGATGACCTTAAATTCACACTTAAGCACGTGTTCCTAATTTCATCCTTCTTGTTACTCCACACATCCATCTTAACATATACATCTCAGCCCTATGCACTTTTACCTTTTGTCGCTTTTTCGTAGCCCAACATTTCATATCATACAGTATGGCAAGTCTTATTATTGTCGTATAAAAACATCCATTCAATTGAAGTGTAACCCTTGGGTCGCACAATACTCGCTTGTTTGTTTCCATTTCATCCAACCTAAATTAATGCTATTTGAGACATCTTCTTCATTTTCACCATCTCATTCTCAAGTATGAGCCTACATAGCAAAATCCATGGCAATGTGGCACTAGAAGGCTTTCTATTTTAACTAAACCCTTCTGCACGCTATCATTTTAACTAAATTTACACTTCATATATTATGTCTTTGTTCTGCTACATTGACTTCTCTGAGTGCATGTCATAAATAAATCATCCTTGTTGCACTTACATCATCTCCTCTAAGGTTTTTCCTAACCTCGACAGGTATTCCATTCGTTTTATCACCCATATTATGATATTTTTGGAACCACATTCAACTATAACTGAGTTTGTAAATTATTTTTGTGTAAAGGCCTTCTAGTAGAGCCAAAATTTCCACACAAACCCGAATTTCCTGCCAAGCTAATCTAACAAAGTTGATTTTGAGAAAACATGTTGGTAGCATTTGCTAAATTTCTCTCATATTATCTTATGTATCTTCACTATATGCAACCTCAAGCCAACTCTTTATGTCCTCTCTAGTAATGGTGAAGAAATCATGGTTCAAATATCCGAATTCCGGCAAAGTTCCGGTCATAACCCAAAACAGAAATTTCCAAATTTCCAAGTGGAATTTTGAAATTTCCGATAGGACATTGACCAAAATTCCGGCAATGTTCCGGTCAGTAAAAAAAAATCTAAAAAAATCACAAAAATTTCAGAAAAAAAAAATTTATTTATTTATTTTTTTTAATGATGGTGACCTCTTTTTTAGCTAAGTTCTAGGCTTTTATACAATATTTGTGGCACGTATATGTTTTATTAATTATTTTTATACTTTTGACATAATATTCAGAAATAGAATGCATAAAAAGATAAAATTTTATAAGAGGAACGCGCTTACCCTACAACGATCTCCGGAGGATTTACATTTGATTAACCGCCAAAATCTCGTCGAATGGGGCGAGATTTAAGGAGTTGAGGTCCTAAGTAGCAAAGAAGGAGGGGTGGAGAGGAGTGGAAGAAGAGAGAAGAGAAATAGAGTGAAAAAAGGATCGTTAGGCCTTTTCTATGGTGCCACTTTAAGTGGCACTAATTTCAACAAAATTACAAAAAAAGGCCGAGATTTTCAAAATTGCGACCGAAATTCCAGTAAAAAACCAGATATCCAGTATTTAGTATTATCCGGTACCAGTCCACACCGAAACAGGAACATTCCAGCCGTAATTTTGAAAATTCCGGCGGAATTTTGAACCATGGAAGAAACACTTTCCTTTGTCATAGAAAAGTCTTATTAGTTTCAGTCTAAAATCCCCATGGTCTTAATTTCGAATTAGCCAATATTTGGATATTTTTTATTGGCTAATATCCATTAGAAACCCAAATTATCCATACAAATTTAATTTGGTCGAAGGTTTATATGTTTCCGTTAACTTGACTTTTGGGTTTCCGATGCGCAATTTCACATCCAAAATATCATAGAATTTGTCTTTTGGATTTCAGGCCCGACTGCTATTAACATAACAAAATCATTTCCTACATAAAACTATAAAATGAAGTTGAAAACTGACTGAAACTAATAAAAATAGCTAGCTCCCACGTTAAAGTAAACACTAGATCCCACGTCAAAGCTAACACTAGAAACCTTAAATAATTTTTTAAGAATAAAGTAAAAAAGACCTTCCTGCAAAAAGTGAACTCATTTTATTTTATAAACCAAGGTCATCAAAGTGGCTTGTGTGATGGATCACTTAAAAGGCCCATCACATCCCCATCAGGCTACATTATCAAGTTCAATTAACAACTCCTGTGAAGGCCTTAAACTGAAATTTTCTGTTTTGCTGCTGATTTTGGAGCCCCAGCATTGTCAAACTCTCTCCTCCACATGCCCTTTCTTCTTCCTCCTATTGTCATTTGTCATTTTAAATATTGGATGATATCATTGACCTATGGTTTAAACTTCAAATTCCCTTGAGATTGAAGGGATCATTAAGATAAACCAGACCAGGCTAGAATTGACTCTAACTATGATCTTGATCCTCAAAACTTCTGCAGAAATTATGTGACCAAGCGATAATTACCAAACAAGAAGAAATCTATGTGAGCCATAATAAAACTAGAATATGCATGTAAACTTGCTACCTAAATTGGAATTTTTAGTCATTTCTACATAATTATTTGTTTATTTCCACATATCCATATTTTTTATCTTTCAAATCAGTAATTAGGCAATATATTAAACCAAAAAGGTGTACAAAAGAAACCGAGACCTTAGCTAGAGACCAAGGCAAAGTAAAAAAAGAAAAGAAACCTAGAACAAAAAAAAACAGAAGCTGCCCCCTAGCCTAACCCTGACATGGACAACCCAAACCTGGCAGGAACACCACAAGCAACCTGGAGATTCACATGCCACATCACAAGTCTCCTGAAGTTGCAGCGTCCAACCTACATCCCACAACCCCGTCCTTATCAAAATCACTCAGCTAAGCACCCAATCCCGAGCATTTCTCATGATCATCGTAGACAGCTTTCTAATCTTGTGAAAATGCTATCACTAAATTTTATCCAAATATAGCCTAAATCACCCCCATCAAGGATGCTCTCCAGAAAACACCCTTTAAACCTCCCAACATACCGGAATCTCCCATAGCCATCAATTCAACAAAAATATGTGGAAACATCCAGCAGATCCCAAATGTCTTTAACACTATGGACAAGATTTCTCATGCCCCACAGCAGTGAAGAAAGAGGCGATTTGTAGATTTAGACCTGTAAACACAACACAAATATTGTGCATTCTTTCCTTGAGCTGATCCACCGTTAGAATTCTGCCCCACGCCACGCTCTTATCCAAAAACCATCACTCTAGGAGAGGCACGAAATCTCCAGACTCCCCCACCCAATTATGACTCACAAAGGCTGCCTAACAGAAACCAGTAGAAGCTTTTAACTGTAAGACACCCACTTTAGAGACCAAATGATGGAATCTTCTCTATCTCGGAAGGGCCTGCTGCCATCAATCTTTCCCAACATGTTCGCCAGGTCCTCCATCTCCCGAACAAGAGGTTCGACCACTCACAACATTCATATCCAATGCATTGGAAGAACTTCCCTTAAAAACTCAAATCCCTTTCCACCAAGCCAACCCTCTCCTACAAGACCCGATACCCCAGCCAGAGGCATAACCACCATACTTGCAAACTAATAATTTGACCCACCAATTCTGTCCATCCATTTCATTCCTCCAAACTGACTTACCCAAGAGTGGCTCATTCATGTCCTGCAACCTACAGATCCCCTGTCCCTTCTGGAAAATTATCTCCAGTACCAAGTTTATGGGAAATTATCTCCAACACCAAAATGAATCCAGACTGAGAAAGTTTTAGGAAAATTATCTTCAGCACCAAAGTCAATCCAGACTGAGAAAGTTATGACGCATTCAATGTTTCCATGGGCAACGAGTAATTTACTTTCACACCTAAAAGGAAAGAACATCTTGTGCACTCAACAAAATAATTGGTTGGAGACCATATTTATAAATGGAAACAGCATATCTAATAGGCCAAAACAATGACTCCAAAATTCATTTCCCCAAACTAAAGATGTGAGGCATAAATTTTATAGAATCTTCTCGCATTGCATGAACTACACAATAATATGATGCTATAATATAGCTTGCTATAATTGCGCCACACAGTTCAGGCATGCTTTCAGATTAGGTGTTCTAAAGCTTGCTGAAGTATATCCATTTCTACATAATTAGTCATTTTTTCAATAGATCCAAGTTTATGGGAAAATTATTTCCAACACCAAAGTAAATACGGAATGGGAAAGTTATGATGCATTCAATGTTTCCATTAGCAACAAGTAATTCAATTTCACATAAAAAAGGAGAGAAATTCTTGCATGCTCCACAAAATCATTCGCTGAAGACTATATTTAGAAATGCAAACAGTTTCTCTAATATGCCAAAACAAAGAATTAAAAAGCCATTTCACCAAACTAAAGACAGAAGCATAAATATTATCGAATTTACTCACATGACATGAATTACACAAGAATATCGTGCTATATTATAGCTCGCTATAATTGTGCCATACAACACGAAATCCCTCGAGAAATGTGTTCAGACGTGCTTTCAGATTAGATGTTCTAAAGCTTGCATGAAGTACTGTTGTCGTAGAAAAGCAAAACTAGCGTGTACTAGACTAGTCAAAATGAAAAAATCCCACAATTTTATAACTATGACAGGTATAGAACTTACCAAGAAGACCAAGAGGTGAACCACAGGATACAACTGGCTACAGAGAGAGAAACAAGCTTCGATTAGTCAACTATGATATATCTAATACTCCACTGCATATGTCAATACACGTGTTGGCACAAATCGACACTGACACTCTTGTCGGTATGTAATGACATTGTGTGAGAACTAGTAGAGCATTAATGTGGTGCCACCTATTGTTTAAAACATCGACACATTATTAAGGAGTATCAACCTATGGCCATGGGAGAAAAGAGAGAGAGAGAGAGAGAGAGAGAGAGAGAGAGAGAGAGAAATGAATCTTCTTCCCCTTCTACTCCACCTCTCTTCTTTCTTTCTTCTCATTTTTTAACTTCATTCAAGAAGAGAAAGAGATGTTGACATCTCCCACTTTTCAAGATGTCTAGGATTTTGAGACACATGAAAGAAGATGTAACATCCCTATACAGCCCTATGCATTCAAAACCCTATAATTTGATGATTACGCTTATTTTACTCTTCATAAACTTGAGGGTGAAATTACGCCTACAATCATTTCAAGTAAAAAATTTAGTTTGTTTTTTAAAGTATGGTATATTTTCGAACTTAACGAGAGTACCAATATAAATGTGTGTGTACAATACTATGACTTCATAACTTTTATTATGAAATTGACTCAACCAAGATTTAGTAACTCAGTAGTTAGTTCAAAAAAACAATTTGAGTACTTGGTTTGCAGAGGACCTAGTACCACGTTTGTGAAAATCCTTTCAAATTTTGGAAAAGGAAAAAAAATACTGATTAAAAAGAGAGGACGAGAGACGGGGAGAGAGAAAGGACTAGGAAATCAGCATAATCGACACGACTTAGTTCTAGATTTCAACCTTGACCCAAACCATGTACTACATTTGGCAATAAAAAAGTGGCTTCAAAAGTTTTAAGTACCAGCTGAGAAGATCAAGACAAACGTCCAACGAGGCCATCCACATATATGAATCGCTCTTTTCGCTGATGGACGTCCACGAATTATAGGCCTAAAGGTAATGACACTATAAGAAACTTTTGTTTGCAAAATAATAACCAGCTAATCCCTAAATAAAACATAATAAAAAGAAGTAGCACTAACGAAAATCAACAAATGGGCTCCATTCTTAGCCTCTCCATGCAATAGAAAGGTTAAAAGCTCCCTGTTCAACAAATGGGCTGTATTCTTAGCCTTTCTTTAGGGCACTCCATCACTCAAAGGGCTACTCTATCTATAGGATCCACTACTCAGCCACTATCGGGACAATTGACCCCTTAAATGATTGTTCATTGGTTGTTGTCGTTTGTCAAACACCCACCTGTAAGTTCGTTGGGTGTTAAATTGACTGCATGCTCAGTGAACCTAGTCGCCAATAAATCCAAGGTTGGACAAACCGCCAGTGGGTCTACTCCATCCAGTGGTGGGGAGTGTGCCTGTCGAGCACGTTAGGGTCTTACCACGTGGCATCTTCACCCAATCATTGTGACTAGGTTTAAAGTATGCCTTCGATTCAAAGAATTCAATTTTCAATTGAACGATGGCTCAACTGAGTGTTCAGCTGGCTTGTCCTTAGTAAGGAACAAGTGTTTTAGAGTTGAGAACTCTAATCAAATCAAAGAAAATGAATTCAAAACTTACCCTTAGTAACAGAGATCCTTTGAATTTATATCAAATTAGTAAAATAACTTGACCATGTTTGTAACTTGGATGACCCAACATTAGTTGTATATATAAATCCAAACACCAACCGAATGAGAGAAGTGAGCTCAGTTGCATTTCATGTATGAGTCCAAACAACAAGGGAGTGAGATAAGTGAGCTCAGTTACAAAGCGGTCGTAAGTATGCATCCATACATACATTTCAGAAGTGAGCTCAGTTACAATTCATCCATACATACATTTTATAAGCGATATCAATTACAATTCATCCATACATTTAAGTGTTGAAGATTTTAATTTAGAATTTCTCTCTCTCTCTCTCTCAAACGCAGCTCCACACAGAAGAATTTAGTTTGTCCAGTTAAATGCATTTTTTATAGCATCAATCTCAAATTTGAATTTTTGTTTTGGTGTCCAATCATTTCTCGCCTAAGTTCTCTTCCCATTAGCCAACCATTTATCTTTTAAAATCTCTTCCAGTAGATTTCCACCGTCTATTTCAAATTATTGTACTTCCTTTATTTCCAATGGTCCTAAAGTGGCTACCATGCTCGTCTGTACCTAAAGGCAATTATTGTTTTTCCCTTCAAGTCTCACTTTTGGTTCTCTATATCAAATCGCATGGATCCAAGTTTTGTTCCTTTTCATATTTTGAAATCTTATGGGACCAATTAATTATATTCACGATCCAATTAAAATTGTTTCACTTCTTTTATTTCCAATGGTGCTAAAATGGCTACCATGCTTGTCTTTACCTAAAGGCAATTACAGTTTTTCTCTTCAAGTCCCTCTTTTGGTTCTCTGTCAAATCGCATGAATACAAGCTTTGTCCCTTTCCATATTTTTAAATCTTATAGTACCAATTAATTATATCCACCATCCATTTCAAATTATTTCACTTCTTTTACTTCCAATGGTGCTAAAATGGCTACCATGCTTGTCTTTACCTAAAGGCAATTATTGTTTTTTTCTTCAAGTCCCTCTTTTGGTTCTTTATCAAATAGCCTGGATCCAAGTTTTGTCCCTTTCCATATTTTTAAATCTTATGGGACCAATTAATTATATCCACTTTCTCACAAAATTTGAATTTTGTAACCCCAACAACAACATGCCACGTGCCTCACATTTCCCAACACAAGTTGTAGCTCACTTTCTTCTTATTTTTAATTTCGTGCAAAAAGTTCAATAAATGGGCTCCATTCTCAGCCTTTCCATGCAATAGAAAGGTTTCTACCTTTCTCTCTTCAAGGCACTACATCGCTCGAAATGGCTACTCTATCTATAGGATCCAGTACTCGGCCACCATCATGCCAATTGACCCCTTAAATGATTATAGTTGAAGTTTAGTAAACTTCTCGAGTACTGCTCATTCATTGGTTGTTGTTGTTTGTCGAACACCCACCGGTAAGTCCGTTGTGTGTTGGATTGACCGCCTGCTCAGTGAACCTAGTCGCCAATAGATCCAAGGTTGAACAAACCGCTAGTGTGTCTTCTTCGTCCAATGGTGGGGAGTGTGCCTGTCGAGCATGTGAGCATCTTACCACGTGGCATCTTTACCCAATCATAGTGACTAGGTTTAAAGTATGCCTTTGGTTCAAAGAATTCTATTTTTCAATTAAACAATGGCTTAATTGAGTGTTCATTGGGCTTGTCCTTGGTAAGATACAAGTATTTTAGAGTCATGAACTCTAATCAAATCAAAGCAAATGAAGGCTGCTACAATCCCCCCTTCAAATGTTGAATATCCCCCATTAAGTATAGTTGAAAATTGTTGATTGCTTGTAATTGGAGGATGGAGATCACTTTTCGTTTGAATTTTTCGCACAACTGATCTTGAGATCACGATCAAATCATCAGTTTTAATTACACATGACGAACATCCCAAAAAGGTGACCTAAAGACTATGTGGCACACATAATGTTCATAGGTCAGTTTTGCGATGTACTCCATATGGAACAAAAAACTGATCATCAGATGATGTTCCCATGATCTCAAGATCAGTTATGTGAAAGATTTGAGTGAATACAATATTGATCATCCGATTCAAAGCAGTCAACGATTTTCATGTGTACTTAATGGGGGATATTCAGCATTTGGTAGGTAGCAGCCCCCTTAAAATGAGGGAGGGTGCATCTATTCGCGTGTGCCTACCCAACTTAAATGAGGCACCTATGCTCAAATGGCTACCATTGAATGTTTTGAATCAGACGATTGAGATTGGTTTTCATCTCCATCTCCCACAAAATGTACCATAAGATTACCATCAGACAGTTTTTTATTGTTATCAAGTGGTAGAAATCCCAAAAAATTCGACCCTAAAATCATGTTGGATTATGACGTGTGCTACATTTTTTTTATTTAAAAAACAAAAAGATGCATGCTACGTGTTTTTTGAGTCACCTTCTTTTATCTATGCACATGTACTCAAAATATAAAAATAAAATAGGTTATAATGATTTAGTTTTTGTTGAATCTTTTTGCTTTCTTCCAAAAAATAAAAATAAATCATATTAAATATTAATTTTCTTAGTTATGGCAGAGCTTAAAAAGTAAGCTGTCTCAAATGCATTGAATGCTACTGTTATAACATTTGGTCACTAAGCTGTCTCAGATGCATTACTGTTTCAACACCCAATTCATATTCGAGCTATCTCAGCTATCAGCTACCTCATTCATTTATGAGCTACCAACTAGTGTATCTCAGATATCTCAAATACTGTTAATTGTATTTTAGCTATCTCAGCAATCTCAGCTATGTCAGCTATGTCAGCTATCTTAGATACCAGTTCATAATCAGCTACCAATTAGTTTATATCAACTATCTTAAATACCAATTAGTGTATCTCAGCTATCTTAGCTATGTCATCTATCTCAGATACCAAAATCATAGTGGAAAACTTAAGTGGGAAAAAAATTCGGTAACATATGCTCACTAAAATATAGAATGTGAATAAGAAAAAATTCCGTAACATGTGATCACTAAAATTTTTGAAGAGAGGGTAACCAAAACAGTCTAAACAAATTACTGAACAAATTATAGATAGCTTGGCTATCTCAAGTACGTATTTCTAAATGTATCTCAGATAGCTATCTCAGCTATCTCAGTCCTCTCAGAGGGCTATCTCAAATTTAAATTGAACTTTTTTTGTAAAATCAAAGTTTCAAGCTTAAAAAACAATAGCATATGTTCACGGAAATTTAGAATATCAACACTAAAACAAATTGCAGTAACTTACGATCACTAATATATATTCAGTTGTTGCAATTTAGAATATGATCATTAAAACTTCAGAACATATGAGAGTTGTTCTGAGAGTTTTCGCTTTTGAAGATTTAACATATGACAGTGATGTAACAAGGGGTGCAAAAATTAAAGAACAGGGGATTGGCGCAGTAGCCAGGACCACACCCCTCAAAAAGCAGAGGTTATGAGTTGAAATCTCACCCCTTGTTGGCCACTGGTAGGTATTTAAATATATTAGTGTTAAATATTATATCTCCTCCGAGAAATATAAAATTAATAGCACGAGGAGAATAATTCCGTCAATTAATGAAAGAAATAAACAAAACAACAATGCACACAGAATCAAGGTTTCAACATAAATAACAAAATAAAAATAAATAAATAACCCTAAGATCAAGAAAACATAACCTGTAATCCTCATCAACTCATTCAATTAATGGCATCTGGAACTTCTTTATCCAATAATATTTCCAAATCAGATCTGACAACGTCACCTAAGAGCTTCAACTTGGAGGCTGAGTAAACGGAGAAAGATCAAAAGCATAAAAAAAACACCAAGGAACAAAGAAACTGCATTCAAAAACCCTAGAAATTAAACAAATAACAAACAGAGATGTTCATCTAGAACCCTAAAATTCAAAATACTCTGAAAAAACAAAGAAAAGAAAAACGTTGATAAAACAGAGATACGACATAAAGACTCCGAATGACAAAACAAAGATTCAACATAAAGACTCTGAACACAAAAAACCGTAAAAAAAACCCCAAAAAACAGAAAAAATCGCTTACTGAAAACTTGCTCTGTGGAGAATCAGATCCTTCACCGCAGCCAAAAGACAGAGAAACCGCAGTCCAAAACCCTAAAAATTAAATAACAGACAGAGATGTTTATTTGTTAAAATCCAAATCAGATAAGAAAATAGTAAATAATCCTATAAAAGTCTAAAACGAACAAAAATCGCTTACTGAGTAGTTTCTCCACGTCAGATTCTTCCGGTCGGAAACCGAAGACTCCCAGCAACCAGATCCATAAAATGGCAGAATTCCAGACAAACATCCATAAAACGGCACAATCCACACAAACCGGCTGAGCGGATGAATTTATGAAGATCTGATCGGGGACGAAGATTTCGAGGATCTGAGCGAGAGGGAGAGACGCCTGAAAGGCGGTGACACGAGGGAGACGCAGAGTTAAAAGGGAGGTAGAGAGTGGGCACCTTTTAAAGTAGTCGGTGATTACATAAATACCCTTATTTGTTTACTATAAATAAATAAAAGAAAGGGTAGTTTCGGTCATCTAGCATACAACGGTCAAATCGGTAAGGTATCGAAGATTACATAACTACCCTCATTTGCGCGCTACCCAAATAAACTGAGGCGCTGCAGATCGGTTTGAATCGGATGATGGAGGAGGTCGGTTTTCATGCTCATCTTTCACACTGTATTTTTAGACCATAAGATCTTGAGATCATGACGCACCCATCAGACGGTTTAGAGTACCAAACCCAATTTTTTTGATTTTCGATTCGGTACACCTCAAACGGAAACCAAACCGACGTATGTCAATTTCGGTGTACCGACTTGAAGAAAGCCCCAAATCGAAACCGAACCCTGTAAGCCAAGTCACAGCCCGATGCACTGTGTAGAACGATCTTAAAGATGTTCACCCACTGCCTCTGCTACTTGAAATTAGAAACTGGCCAAGAATTTCAATAATGCTTCACTACAAAACATAGGTATTCTTTTTAAATTTTCACATACCAGATTTATAGCCAGAAAATAGATCACTTTCTACAAGCGATGCAGGTTTTGTACCGAAAACCCAAAGCGACCAAAATACTGGTCCGCCGAATAGGACTGAAAACCTTAAAAAAACAAAATCAATTCCCAATTGGCTTGGTTTCAGTTTTGGGTGGCCAAAATCGAAAACTCCATGGGTAGGTTTAGGAAATTGATTCAAAATAAATAAAAAATCAAAACTGAAAAAATAGGAAAAAAAAGTTTTTTTTTTTGTTTGAAAAAGCATAAACCAAACCAAACCTAATTTTTCGATTCCAATTTCGATTGCTTGAAAAATTGGTTACTCAAAACAAAAAACAAATCGTTTTAGCTCGATTTCAGTTTAGCAATAGTAAAATTGCAGAAGTGGTGTTGCATTGTGCTAAAAAAAACTCTACGCATAATGATAAAAAAAATAAAACTGCGATAGCTCGGATTTCTGCACCCGAAAATTCGTGCCATCAGGATCATGCTCTGGATGATTTCCATGATAAATCACAGAGTGTCTGCCTGTATAGCGAAAATCAGAGTAGACACGGTCCAATAGTGACAGATCGAGTCATCATATAAGACATTTAAAAAAAAAGAAGTAAAACAATATATATATATATATATATATATATATATATATATATATATATATATATATATATATATCAAAAGAATATACATCCTCAAAAAGGAACCAAAAAGAATCATTGGTGATGGGCATTCATCACCTAAAATAATAGTTCCTAATAATGGTTCCTATAGAATATATAATAGTACAAGTAAAAACATCTATAGTAATAAATACAGAAGGTGGCCACCAGGCGCACAATAATCCAGAGTATAAAAACTCAAAAATACAAGACTAATATACCTATGCTAAGGATAAAGCTTGTCTGCCTGGATATCCGTCTCCTCCTCCTCAGCCTCGGCCTTTACCTCTGGCTGATAGTCTGGGTCGCTCTTAGTACCCGGTGCTCTAGCCTCAAAATCTATGACACAGAATTAGGAGTAAGTTAATCGTCTAAGCTCAATAGAAAATTTTCAATTAAATTTGAATATTAATTATAAAACATATAAGCAACATGGTATAAGCAGATATGCATGAGATGCAGACGAGATGATCGAGATATGCGTAACTTATCGAGCGAGCATGTAATCTCATAATTTGCAGGATGTTATACGTATAGTATTTAAACTATTTAAAATAATATACTTAAGTAACTCCCGTAAGGATAGTACGTGATAGCCAGATTTCGGCCGATGGGTAAACCCAATCATCGTCGTTTAATGAACAATTTCAGGAATACAACAATGCCGCATCTATGGAGTGTAATTGTGCCGAGAAATTTTTAAGGCAAATGTACGATTGTGCCAGACACGGATATATCGCCGAGTCGGTGGGATTCGTCAGATTATTAAACTTGAAATCACATGCATACTTATCATATAACAGGAATCAAATGACAGATATCAGATAGCAGGAATCAAATATGATAGAATTTTCATGCATATGGCAGACATAATTTGGAAATCGACTCAGAATATGCAGCAAAATATAGAAGATTTGAAACCATGAGATCAAGAATAAATACAATTTTAGTTGAATTTCCCTACCTCAAATTAGACCTTTTAAAGCAAATCTAAAGCTTTTCAAAGCATCATGGTCTGATCCTAGACCATAGACATAGTATACTTATTATCAGAGATGTCAGAACATCAACTGGCACAGTGTCCAGTAGTATTTTATTCACAAAACTAAAACAACAGAAAAACATGGGTGATTGATCGATCAATAACCTTGTTTGATCGATCAATCTTTCCCATTGATCGATCAATCTCCCATTTAACTCATATGTGAAAGAGGGGATTTGATCGATCAATCCTTCAATTTGATCGATCAATTTTCTCATTAATCGATCAATCAAGTCAGACCCAAATTTTCTATCTCCTATTTGCACACTTAACTATAAAATTGGATCGATCAATTTGGAAATTGATCGATCATTCTTTCACATTGATCGATCAATGTTCATATTGATCGATCAATGTCCAAATTGATCGATCATTCTTACCTTTGATCAATTACCTCGTTGTAATCGATCAACCTTAAGATTTGATCGATCAAATATCAATTTGATTGATCAATGCCCATCGGGCATTGAACTTCCAGAAAAGCACCTTACTATTCTCATTAACTGAATTATACGAATTGATCGATCAATCCTTTACGTTGATCGATCAATCCCAAGCTTGATCGTTCAATTCACTAATTTGATCGATCAAGGATGACAATTTCTATCATTAATGGCGATCACTATTATTGACCTATTTTCTCCTTTGATCCTTAATGATCCCTAATCAATACTCACACTATCATTTATGTATTCATGAGGTCTTAACCTCTACAATTTAAATCTAAAAACGCACCTCTTTAAATGCCCTTTCGGGTTCTCGGCAAATGCGATTCGAAGAGGATTTCGGATCCTGAATTTGGAATTTGTCACCGTCACGACCCGAAAGAGCAGACGCTCGACTCTACTTTAGCACACAGAGATACCACTCCTCTTCGCTAGAATAAATACGACGTACCGACGTCGATTTAACCTAGGTTTCTTCTAACTGTGGTTTCTCAAGGTAACCACCTAAAACAACAACCTAGCTACAGATTCTCAGGAAAAATAAGAAAAAGAAGATGCAAGGTAGGAATCCAAACCTTCTTCCTTCTCTTATAAGCTAGGAGAATGAAATATCTTTGATATTTCAGTTTTCTCTTAACTTAAGCTCTGGTGTGGAGCACCTACATAGCTTTTCCGGCGTACCACGCCTCATCAATGTTCTACAAGACTCGAACTTACACATAAAGTCACACATGACTTCATTTAACCGTGGATTAATGTTATTCTCAATAATATTAATTTAAAAATTTTAATTTATCTCAATTTTCATGTCGGACACGCTTATCGAGGCAATCGAGTCTGTTTAGAATTTTAGAGTTATTACAAAAACTCTACACGGGCCATCTTAGTTGAACATTAAACCATCTATAAATTTAGTTTAAGATCAAATGGTAGGGAAAAAAAGTAAAAATATCATAGGCAACTGCTTCACCTTCCTATCAAGCACAATTTCATTCCTCGCTTATGAGAAATCGAGAATCAAAAGAAACTAAAGAAAGATTAATGTAAGAAGGTTCGGATTATAAAATCGAAAATGCGGGGATGAGAATCAAGAATGGAAAAAACACTCAGAGAAGCAAGAGAGATGATTTATGTAGGTGCTTTCAGTAAAGAGGTGGGCGCGAACGGAAGTTCCCTTAATTTATTTTCATTTTTTTTTCTCAAAAATTAACATAACGAGGGAGCGTCCACCGATAGGATTTTATAAGATGAACTTCTTGTGGGATAGTTCTGCGACAAGTTGTCAGTGTCTCTTATAAATTAAACTTATCATTGGACAATTCCACGGCAAGTTGTCAAATTCTTTTTTGAAAGCTAAACTTCTCTCTAGACGGCCCAACAATAATTTTTAATAAAATAAACATCTCACATATTCGCCCATCGAGATGATTTATCGGCTAAACTTCTCGTTGGATGCTTCCACGATAAGTTGTAACCAAAAACTAAAACTTCTTGTTGAATGCTTCCACGATATATAGTCACGCATAAAAATCTAACCTTCTCGTTGGATGCTTCCATGATAAGTTGGGAGGATGACTAAAAGAATAAAAAGTAAACTTCTTATTGGACAATACTACGACTAAACTTTTGATTGGACAATATCACGAGAAGTTGTCATAGTCCCCTAAACTTCCTGCTGGACCATCCAACAAAATGTTGATTCATGGGATTAACTTCTCCCTGGACCGTCAAGCAATAAGTTGTGTAAATAATTTTCCCACATCAAAGAGGTCGGTTTTTACGATCGAAGATTCTTTCGGTGCAGCTGATGGTTCTACGATTGACTTCCTTTAACCACATGATAGAAGTCGCCTTTCATCCCAACCTTTCATACAATAGATTTTATGATATGCTGACATATTAGACGGCTATGTGTTGATTTCACGTAACTGTGATCATTGTATACCATGGTTCACCACACTTATAAACTAAAAAGAAATAAAAAGTAGTACGCCGACGGTGGAAAAGGACAGCCGTGGGCGTAGGTATAACTTAGCCATATTCCCGGGAGCCGTGGGCGTAAGTTATAACTACGTAACCTGCTTCGTATTTGGTTTTCCCTAATATTACTGTTTTGTTCTGAAACCACCTCCATCTCTCTCTCTCCCTCTCTCTCTCAAACCCTAGCTAAAGAGATCATCAGATCGAAAGAAGAAAACTTTATCGAAAATCTGTTCGATTCTCCCTCTACCCGTCCTCAATCTGCCAAAAAGTATATCACAAACACTTAAATCTTGTCCTATTTGCCTCAATGCAAATCAATCCTTCCTTCCATTTCATCAATTTTATTTTCCAATTTTGCAGATCAACCACAAATACTTGGATTTAGCTTTCTCGGCAGCAACGTCATAAGAGAAATCGCCAGAATCTGATGATCGTAACAAGTTCTCTCCAGAATCGGGCAATCATAGCAGTTTCTCGCTGGTATCGCAGATTATTGACGGAGATCAAACGAATAGTTCGAAGTTTGTCGTCCCAAGCTTGATTTGTTCGATTGATCCGTCTGGAATCACCTCAGCAGCTACGGATTCCAGCAAGATTATCGAATCACCCTAGCTGCTCGATCAAATCTGGCCAAGGTATTCCATTCAGATCGGCCGGGAATTACCAACAGAATCTAATATATATATATATATATATATATATATATATATATATATATATATATATATATATGCCCATCAAATGCTTGATATATTGCCTATAAAAGCCCCTAATTCAAGAATTTATGGTTATACATCTTTGTGATCCATTTTTCAGACTTTGGACATAGTAGCCGAGAACCGAGATAAGTTCAGAGTTGTTGCGCTGGCAGCCGGTTAAAATATTACCCTACTTACTGATCAGGTGATCATTTGACTTCAATGCATAATTGTGTTAGGAAACACCAAAAGATAGATTTTATTTCAATTTTTCTGGAATTCATTCAATTGATTACAGATGCTATTTGTTTTTTAACTATCTGTTAAATAGGTGAAAAGATTTAAACCTCAATTGGTTGCTGTTAGAAATGATTCATTAGTTGATGAACTCAAAGAGGCTTTGGCTGGTGCTGACCTGTATCTTATAATGTGTTACGTAATCAGGTTGATCGGTCTGACCTGGTAAGAATTCAGGCTGAAAATTTCAGGCCAGACTGGCTCATTGCTACCCCTATTGTTGAGGGTTGTAGGATACCATGACTTGTACTCATCCCTGTACTAGATTCGTTAGTGTTCCTAGCAACTAGTTTATACTTTAAAACTTCAATTTATATTCTAGTCGAAGGGTTGGTGTGATCCAGTTTTTAGAAACAATGATTCGTGATTCAACTTGAATCCCACTTGACAAAAATTGCACATAAAGTCTATGATTCACTCAAATAGCAATGTCTATGCTTTAGTGGTGGTTAATGCTACCTGGACTCTTCACTTGGGCTGCCAAGTCCAAGTCCGTCATGTGCCACTCTTCAACCATGTCAGACTCTTTGGGCGTCCACCAATAATATGGCTATTATATATATATATATATATATATATATATATATATATATATATATATATATATATATATATATATATATATATATAATGTGCTAAAACCTTCTAGGGTTAGACTCACTAGCGCGTGTTATTCTCCAACACCCTGGTCTGCGTCCATGCACCATTGATGATGGTTAATGAGTAAAGTTAATTTAATTTTATGTATTGAATGAGATCGCATGTAACATACTAAGATTAACTTCTTCCTGTCGTCTCTTTGTTAGAATGCTGTATATAGTTCACTACTTGCCTAGAATTAAATGTTCCATCATAGAATATTATTGTTTTTTTTTCCATTTTTTTATTAGCAATTTTAGTATTCCTATTTACATTTTCTAAACAGTAATTAAAATGTAATTTGTAAATCTTTACCATGTTCTTTAAGACCTGATCCATTATATTTCGATGTTGAGAACATTGGCAGTAAGAATTTAGTGCTTAACAAGTGTTTTCACAGACATCCAGTAATCTCCGTTGAACTCAATTGAGGAAGTCTGGTTAGTGGAGATGGATGTAGCACCAAAACTGAAAATCATTTAGTGATAATGCAAAATAAAACACCAAAATGAGCCATTTTCCCTCTGTAAAGAGATGATTATCTTGACACAGTGGGAAAAAAACATGGAGAAGGATAATGGTATAAAAGTTAATAGGTGAAATTTTTTAGTTCTAACCTATTGAGAGCTTTTATACCTTGCATTTTCTTGTTTCACTTGAAAGCCTCAAAATAAGTTATGCTCCTAATATCCAAACCAACTGAAGAATGAGATGCTCAATTTACCATACTTCTGTCATCTCTGAGGTTTGCATCGAGGTTTTAAATCACAATTTATGGGTTTGAATCCTCACATTTTACCAAGAAATAAAAAAATAATTGAAAATAATCAATTTACTATATCATTTATATTCAGCTCTTGATTCACAAGGTTTGAATTACTCCTATTTAATGTGTACCATTAAGGAAAGTCCTTTGTCTTGGATATTCTAGAAGATTGTTGTCAATTGATATGAGTCTCAAAATTGCCAATGAGGATGGGACCAGGTACTTACCTAGTCCATTGTACCAGGGTGCCTATACTCTCTCTCTCTCTCTCTACAAGTTTTTTAGAAAACATTAACTGAATTTTTTTAAATAACAAATTTAATTCGTGTTTTAATTTCCAAGTGAATAATATGCATTTTAAAAGCAGTTTTCTTTTGTAACTATGTGGTTATATGGTGATGAGGTCCTTTTGATTTGGTTAATAAGTAATAACATTAAATGACAAATTTATATGTTCACTTACTGAATAATTAGTTCTCTGTAATATCTCAGCCTACAGTAGCTGCGATAGACGCAGGAAAAGACATCGCATTGGCAAATAAAGAGACCCTTATCGCTGGAGGCCAATTTGTACTTCCTCTCGCACACAAGCATAAAGTAAAGATACTTCCTGTTGATTCAGAGCATTCTGCCATATTCCAGGTATCAGAGTTCACTTTTATTGATGTTTTTCTTTTTCGGAAAAAAAAAATAAAAAATTTTTGCAATCATTTACTTTTACTGATGTTGGTGTACATCCGAATAATTTCACATATGCCTTGACACTTCTGTAGCATTTTTTGCATTAATTAATGTTAGAAGTGGCATAATATAGATTTATCTATTATTTTTATTTATTGGTTTGCACTTAGATCGTAGAATTTTGTGTGCCTTAATTTAATTGATGCTTATTAAATTTCGGAAATTAAGGATATGTTATTGTAATACCCATCATTCAGAGATCCAACTTTGCAGAACCTTGAGCTAAATTTCCATTCATGGTGTTCATGATAGGGACTGGCCTGCTGAAAAGTTGAAGGAAGTGAAAGTTGCTGATGCTTTGAAGCATCCTAACTGGACAATGGGGAAGAAAATCACAGTGGACTCTGCGACCCTTTTGAACAAGGCATGCTACTTTTTCATGGGCACCTTCTAAGATGTAGCTTAATACTGTGTCATATTGTTCAATTTTTTTATGTTGTTTTGTTTGCTTAACAGGGTCTAGAAATTATTGAAGCTCACTATCTTTTTGGGGCAGAATATGATGATATCGATATAGTGATTCATCCACAGTCAATCATACACTCAATGGTCAAGACACATGTATGGATATCTTTAGATTTTTCTGTCCAGAATTTCTGCCTCGGCTGTGTAAATTGGAAGAACATTTGACCGATTCCTCCAAAATTTCTGCCTCAGTTAATTCCTTTGGGAAGTACCTGATGTTAAAAACATGTCTAGGCATAGCGAGAGCCTTGGATTTGTCTCGGGAATGCAGATGAGACGTGATCAGTGCATTATAGACTGAAGTGTCGGGCTGACATCCACTAGTCTGCATTTCGGAGAACTTCCGCGTCTGGCCTTTCTTACCCATGACAGATATCAACTTAGAATAAATACCATTATCTACAATATGCCAACGATGTTTCTGCATCCACCTGAATACCTAAAATATGAATAAAACCACCAAAGGATCAGAGTAGTGGTGACAATGTAAAGTTTACTTCTAAAAAATATCACTTTATTAAGAGTGTTTTCAATACGTAGTGAAGACAGCTTTCTTCACATATGTTGTATTATCATTAGGGCTGCAAACAGGTCGGGCTATGTCAATTCGAACCTGACTCAACCTGAGTATTTTAGGCCTCAACTTGAACCAACCTGAACCGAGTAGTAAACAATCAGGTTGCCCCAGGTTCGGTAAGGAAATAAGGTAGGGAGATAGGTGAGGTCGGGTCGGGTCGGGTCAAGAATTCAGGACCATGTTTTGTTTAAATGCATAATTAGCTCAACGTGTGCCCAAGAAGGCGATATGATTGATGTCAGAACTTTAGTTCTGTCGTCAATAGATCAGAGCTTGACAACCTGATTCTTGAAGGTCTTAATTTCTTGTGGTTTTTTGACAAATTAGTAGATTTTGAGGACCTTGTTTTAATGGTGTTTTGAACCATATAATATGTTAAATTGAATGATTAAATATCGACATATTAATTCGACTTGATGTACATAATATTTAGGGGTTTCTTCAAGGATGAGAGGGGGTAAAGATTTGACACTAAGCACTGAGATTGTCCTTTTTAGACACCAATCGAGTTTGGACTCCACCCATATCTTTTGGTTTTTTAAAGTTCGCTCGGAAATTTTAACATTCCAAGTATGACCTTTTGTGTTATATGTAGAATATCCCGGGGTATTCTTTGATAATAATTTAAAAACAAATTCGACTTTTGCCTTTTAGATACTTAGAATTTACAAACTTAAAGCATAACAGAATACACAGTTGGCTAGAACAGATATTTCTGCACTCTTGATTGCAATAGAGGATCAAAGTCAGGTATTTCCTGGATTTTTGCAAACCGGACTCATTTTTTAGTTGTCATTCTTAGTTTCAATAGCAGGGGCTGAAATAGAGGATTAGAGAATCTCATGCTTGGTGCAAATGCTATATTAGCCGTATCTTGATTGCAATATGGCAATGATGGGTTTTTTTTTGCTCTTTCAGGCTGTAATTAAGAAAAAATATGGTCAAGATCCTACTAATGTTGGTGATGAAGGTGGATTTGCCCCTAATTTTCAGGTTTGCTACTGTTTTCATGGTGATTGCTAACTTCTGGCATATTAGCTTCTTTATATATATATATATATAAAACCAAATTGTTGTTATCAGCATTTTGAGCTATTTTGCATGATTGCTTCAGCAAGGATGTCTTATCTGTGGGGTTGGGCCTGTAGCTCACCTGGAAGCTACATGATTACCCAATCATGAGCTGAGTTGCAAAACCAATTCAACTAACCCAAGTTGACGTTCGAGCTGAGTTATTAGAAAAAAAGTACACCATCTTTGAATTAATATTGAACTCATTAATTCTTTTAATTTGCAGCTTTTTTAAGGTAGCCCCTGAATTGATCACAGGAGACATTGAATTTAAGCAGAACAAATTTTTGCTAGCATAAAAACAAATCTTAATTGCGAATCCAGACATAAACATTGTTTGTGATGTTTGCTCTTTTTCTTATCAGTTTTCTTTGACTTATGGATGATTAAATTCACACCCATTATCTAGCTAAAGATCGCAATATAAGCTTTGTTTCACTGTGTTGGGGTTTGTTTATTAGGTTGATCTTTGCGATGCTGACGTCTTCGTTGTTCTAGCATGTGGTGGCATTTGGTAAGTTTTTCCATGTTCTTTTTTATTTTTTTAATCAGTTTTTAAAATACTTTCTTAATTAACCGAATTCTTTATTAACCTCAATTATCAGTCTTATTATGTTTTAGATGTAATAAACACCTATTATTCTTTCAATATATTTGTGTGAGTAACTGTATCAGGCTCTGCAACACCCTATAACCCTACTGATGACTGGAGCCAATATGCCAGTTTTCTACTACAGTTTTTGCTCTATATTTATATTGTAGTTATCTAGTATGGTGTAGCTGATGACTTCTACTTGGTGCCCAGTTTTGCAGGATGAATGTAAGAGAGTCTCCACACAAAACATGAGATTAGATATATCTACAAAATTCCATGATGCAATTAATGTTTGTGTAATTTTCACTTCTATCCTTTTTGGTGGAAATTGTTATCAATACTATGTTCTATTTTCAAATTTCAAGGGTTAAGTTAGGAAATAATTAGATTTGAGAAATACTATGTAAAATTGGATTCCCATAGCATTTGAACAAGAGATAGTGAAAGTCCTCATGAATTTCTGAAGTTTTTTAAAAGAATTGTGATTGATCTAATATTGTGGAAGGGAACACCAAAAATATCATTGATAAATGTCTAAGAAATGTGATGTTCTGTGTAGATTTTTGTTGCTCCTCAATGAGGCATTGGACCTTATTGCTACTTTAGATATCTCATTTAAACACAATAGAAGAGACACAAATATTTTAGTATCTCCATTTATTGTAACATCATTTTGTCAAAAATCTGCTAATTCTTTAGCTACGGTATATAAATTAGTGACGAAATGGAGGATAGTGCCCAAGAACACTGGCTGGAGTATGGAACAGCTAGTTATAGGTAATATATTCTTTATAAATGTGATTAGAAAACTTTGGAGCTCGTATATTTGTTTCGATAATTTATCGATCAATATTTTTCTTTTTTAAATTATTTGTTTCTTATATTCTCTATTAAATCATTGATTTTTTTCTTTGTGCTGATTGGGAAGTATCAAGGTAGTTGAAACACCTATATGAACCTGAGGGAGCACGCTTGGGTGGCTAGTTGGTCTGCGTGCTCCATTTTGTGGTGGCCCTGGAGGCTGTTTTAGCAATGGGGAGATTGGTGATGGTGATCGACCTAGGCGGCAATTTGAACGCTGCAGTGGGACATGACGAGGGTATAGGCAAATTATGCTCATTTCTTGTTTTAATGTTTTGCGGTTTTCCTTTTTCTTCCCCCTTAACCTCTATTTTATGTAGGAGTGAGATTAAACGCGAAGGATCGGGTCGTGGGAATTGGGGAACTGCAACTGATGAAGGGTTTGTTCGCATGACTTTTTTGCAAGCTTGCTCAATTGGTGCAGCTCGCATGGCTTTTTTGCAAGCAAGTGAGCACGTCCCGGCGTTTTTGTGCAATAAACCCCTCCCAGCCATTGTGCAGCCCATGTCAGGACAAACACATACCACTTGTGATTGAGACCAACAACTGATTCAGCCCCTAAACGGCAGATTTGTTAGGGCCACAGTTACTTAGTTCGCTGATTTACTCAGTTTGAATTTGGGTTCACAATTCGCAATTCACTACTATCAAACTAACCCGATTTGCTAGGGGTAGCATGAGTTCTAGAAGTATGTATTAGTTTTATAATATAAATTTGCACTCATTAGTAAAGATATGCAAATGATCACCTGTTTAATTATAAAACTTACAAACCATAAAGTACTAGGTTCAAATCCCCTTTTCCCAACTTTGTGACTATGGGCTGAAGTATTGGAAACCTGACTAGCCTATATGAGGTGCAATTAAACATTTCGACCTGCTGTAAATTCAACTGATCATTGGTAGTGGTAAAAACAGCTATTGTGGAGGCTTTGGTGAAGAGTTTTCACCTTGAGAGAAATTGTTGATTGCATGGGTTCTCGCATTCTGTCTTAGATCTGACATATGCTCTCGCTTATAAGCTGCACCCCTAAAGCTTCTGTACTTGTGGCATTTGAGCATGCAGTTGTGAGTTTTGAGTCTCTATCCTAGGTTATTTCGAGGGTTCTGATCCTCTAATTGCTGCTGTCAATGGTCCTCTTAGACTGATTTCGTGGCTGATCAGATATAGTCTTTTAGGCCTTGTATTGCGGCTGCTTTCTGTGCTGATAATATGATATTGCTGCTGTGATTGTTGCAATATTCTGCTGTTATTCTTCATCACATATTCTGCTATTTCTGATATGCCCATGTTTTATGACATGAACATCAATTCAGACAAAGGTCTTGTTCTTGTGGCAGAATACTTTGGATATCTTTACATGTGACTATTTCATGTTTAGCTTATTTTATAACATGATTTTTAGCTATTGTTTTCTGCAGCTATTTTTCTTGTAGAAAGTTCAAGAGTATTGTTCATTATATTGTAGGAAGTTTTTGGGTCATTTTGAGAGATGCGGAGAATTAAAAACTTATGATGTGTATAGGCTGCCTTGTATATATACTACTATATACTAAAAGAAAAGATGAGAGTTAAGGTTTCAGGAGGAAAACTTTCAAATAAGACCAAAGTAGTATTAGAATAATAACAAATACCTCAAGTTAGGTTCATATTTTCCATGTTATTTGGCATACGTAATCATATATTTTGTTGATTGTCCAAACATAGTTACCAATTCGGACATTGAAGAAAAAATTGGGAAAGAAGCCCAACGTTGTTAGAACAGGAATTTTGAATATCAGGGTGGTGTTGTTGATCAACTTCTGCTACAAGGTATGAGAATTTGCAGTTCTTTACCTTTTCTCTTTTGCATATGTAAGAGAGGCAAAGACTTCATTTCTTTCCTTCTTGTTGTAGGTTTCTTCAGCAATATCTGGCATAATTCTGTATACATCAGATGCCAATTAGTCTCTTCCATCTAATCGCTGCTTTTGGAAAAACCCAAGTCATGGCCAACACATTGGCAACGGCTACTCTAATGGAAATTAACATTCTCGGAGGTTATTTTATATCTAAAGGAAAGATGTGTTACATCTATAATATACTCGATGAGAAAATTGCAGAGTTTCAAATTAACACCAAAGTGTGGTTTTAGATTATTGTTTTGATTCCTCTTGATCTCCAGACAATATCCAGTCCTGGTGGGTTCGGGGCTACTGGGCCTCCCCCATGACATATGCTCTAAATACTGTGGCCATTAACGAATACCTCGATGAAAGATGGAACATGGTAAGCTTGGGCTTCCAAAAGTAGAGTCCCATAACAATGAGAATCAAGGCTATACTCCCCCACAGAGGGTTTTTTATTTTTGAAAAAAAAAACACTGCCGTTATGAAACTGTAATAAGTATGCTTTACTTGGCATGTCTCTACTGTTTTTGGATTTGTGTGGGAGCTTTACTTGGCATGTCTCTACTGTTTAACATATTTTTTTATTTTGGCTTTGGAATATTCAAATGGGACACAACACACTAATTCCTCATCTACTTAGTACATAACTCGTAATTTTTTTATGAGCACAAAACTCTTAATTTTGACAGACATTAACAAACTTTTGGTTCATGTGTGTATGGAATCTGAATTCTATTGCATTTTGTGTGTTTCAACAGAGTCAGAAACAGTGCAACGACCACACAAGGTCAGCTTTTACATAGAGGAGGAGCATGCACAAGAAGTGATGAAAGATCTCTCGGCGCTTTTGGAGAATCGTGGAGTAAGATTATTACTTTTTTAGAGACTTGATTACTGCTTCTTATTTGATTAAACATGCATTTAGAAAATTCTTTTTATATTGTTTATATATTTCCTGAAGCTGCATCCATGAAAAATATTGTTAATGTAGAAGGTACCTTGTTTTTTTTTTGCTTCATTGTTGGTCAGTTCGATGTAAAAATAATTTAGAGCGGTGGCGTGGATTTGGACATATTACCCCAAGGTACTGGAAAAGGGCAGGCTCTTGCGTACTTGCTGAAGAAATTCAAAGTGGCTGGAAAGCCGCCCACTAATACACTTGTTTGTGGTGACTCTGGCAATGATGCAGAATTATTTAGCATTCCAGAAGCTCATGGTGCCATGGTTAGCACTTCCAGTTACTTGTTTTCTTATTTTAAATAGAATCGTCTTCTTATTGCATCTATAAATGGGATAATGGCTCCTGACCAACATTTAGCATTCCAGAAGTATGCCTGTAAATGGATGTGAACCATCCCATTGATGAACTTTAATATCAGTCATTAAAACTGAAAATAACGGTTGATATTAAAGTCCACAGGTTGGATGGCTTAAATCTCCCTAAAACACCATTTTTGATCCTGTTGCACTTCAATCTATGATCTATCACTTTGACGGTATGGATCACCCACATCTTAAACCATTGATGGTGTAAGACCCTTTAAACACAAATGATGTTTAAATGATGGTCAGAAGAGCGGGCCCTTTATAAATTGGTTGTTGTAACTGTATTCGTTTGCTTAATGTGCAGGTCAGCAATGCTCAGGAGGAATTATTGCAGTGGCATGCAGAGAATGCAAAAAACAACCCTAAAATTATTCATGCAACGGAAAGGTGTGCAGGTGGTATTATACAAGCTATTGGTCATTTTAAATTGGGTCCTAATACGTCTCCAAGAGATGTTGACTTTTCAATGCTTGATACGGAGAATTTTAATCTTGGCCATGAAATAGTGAAGTTTTACATTCTTTATGAGAGATGGCTTCGTGTGGAAGTTGGAAGCTATCAACATTACACCCAGGACTAGAAAGATATCTTTATATGTGTGATCCTATACATCTGCTTGGAATATAAATGCTTTTTATTTAGGCAGTAGATAGGGTCTATGGATATGGAGTATTTACTCTCCCCCATAACTTGGAAGATATCTTTTTATGTGTGATCCTGTACATCTGCTTGGAATATAAATGCTTTTTATTTAGGAAGTAAATAGGGTCTATGGATATGGAGTATTTGGCTTGAAGCTTGTATTTTATTCCTAAGATCTCATGACTGTTCTAAAATCACCACAAGACTCATATATAATCATTAGAAAATAGTTGAGCTTCTAGTGAGGTGGGGAAATAAATTAAAAAAATAAATTATTGTTATTCATTTTTTTTTATTTAAAAAATAACTATGCCGATGGCTTCCAACTTCCGTTGTCGGTGTAGGTGGGGAAATAAATTAAAACTGATAATTTTAAAAAAAATAATAATCCTACACCGAACAGAACATTAGGGCCCCTATCCTATGCGGATGGCTTCTTTTTACCGACGACTATTGTAGGTGCTTTTTTTTGTAGTGCCGTGATCAGTGCGACTTTAGGACATGTGCCACGTGGAATCAACATCTGACCGTCTGATATGTGGGCCATAATCTCAAGATCTCATGTGTGAAAGATTGGGGCGAATCCCTCATCTAATTCAAGACACTAATAGTGTGAACGCTAGAACCATCAATTGCTCTGCAAGAATCTTTGATTGCAAAAGCCCATACCCTACATTAAGTTCTCGACGCACCATCTGACGAAGGCATGTCCAGCGAGAAGTCACCTCCCTCATGTTAAATGTACGTGAAAACCATTAATTCTAGATTGTATTTGACTCCTTTGAGTTTGGTAATGGAGATTATATTTTCATTCTAATCTTTTGCACCAAAGATCTTTCGATCATGGCGCACCTATTAGATAGTACGAATGATGATGCCATATAGCGCACACCCAAAAATGACCCAAATACCTAGTCCTCGGGATTTCAGGCAACTTAGCTAATTCTAGTGTTTTTATAAGATCCCATTTTTTTTTGCAACCGATAGCTAATTCTAGTTTTTTTATAAGATACCATTTTTTTGCAACCGAAGATTCTTCCCGCAAAACTAATGGTTTCACCTTTAACACCATTGATTGCTCTGAATTAGATGTTGGAGATCAATTTTAGCCCGTCTTTCACATAACAGATCTTGAGTTCATGACCCACCTATCAGACGGTCAGGTGTTGATTCCATGTGGCAGGCATTCATGATCATGGTGTACCATGAGAAGGGGTTCTTGAGGCACTTTCAGTGATGTGTTCCATGTGGAATCAAACATCTTATGTCTGATAGGTGGTCCATGATCTCAAGATCTATTGTGTGAGATATTGGGATGAAAAACAATCTTCTCCATCTGATTCAAGGCACTCATTTTGTAGTACCTTTTGACCCTTAATCTTGTGGTGGTATGCCCCTGAACTACTGGTGCCATATATATGGAATCAACGACTCCATTTTCTCTTAAGGACGAATAGGTCAGGTATTATACACCAAGTTGGGGTTTGACAATAATCCAGCAAGGTTGAAATTTGAAAAAATTCAACAAGTACGGGAAATATTCATTGAAAATAGGAGAGAAAAAAAAAAAGATCAAATTAGAAAGTATAAAAAAAAGTTAAAAGAAAATAAAAAATCATGATTTATTTAGAAAATGGAGAATTATTCCCTAACTATTTGTGTGACAGCCAGATTTTCCCTACACATATTTTTTTTTCTTAACACGGATTTTCGGGAAAATCGGACCGCCAGATTGTAGATCACAATCTGATGCAGAATATTTGGTACATTCGCACAGTGCGAAAATCAAAACAGATAATACATATGACATAATTAAAATCTCTAGTTCTAATATCAACATGAACAATAACTGAAACAAATCACCAGTGATGACCGACCATCACCTAAACAGTGGTGTACAATGCATATATAATAGCATGGATGTATCAAGCCCAAAATCTAAAAGTTAGATAAGCTAAGTCCAAACTCACCAAAATCCACGATATACTAAATCTACAATCCCTAAACTAGGGTGAAAATCCTCAGGCGAAAGATCGTCTTCTGATACGTAGTATAGATCTTTCTCAAAGCCAAGAACCAGATCAATACCTACACCTGTGACGTATAGTCGGGGTGAGCTAACAGTCTAAGCTCAGCAGAGGAAAGTTTAATACAATTTTATATTTTATCATAACGAAGCATAGATTCAATGACAAAATCAAATCAGGTTCATATCGAAATGGAAAATATTTTCATATCAAATTGAAACTGATTTCAAAGGCATTTTCTTATTGAACAAACTCCAATTCATATTATCAATGGTATAACTTTCAAAGTTTTACAAGATTCTGATTTCTTTTTTATTTTCTTAAGTTCTGATTTCTGATCTATCTTAGCAGAGATGGAAACAAAGTGTAAACAAAAGAGATTGTCCAAGGTGTCAATTACTGATCAAGTTTATCCAAAGATTGTCCACAGTTCAGAGTTCGGAATTCAAGGGATTCAAGGTTCGAATTCAAGAATAAATTTGCAATCAAAGTGATCAAGGTGCCAAAGTTCAAAGTTCGAATTCAAAATTTATATTTTAAAGATGTACGTAATTTCCACCAGAGCAGTCTAAGGGCATACAGATAACCCGCCAAAGCGGTCCAAGGGTGTACAAGATGTCCAGAAGTGTACGTAAATATCGCCAGAGCAGTCCAAGGGCGTACAGATGACCCGTCAAAGCGGTCCAAGGGTGTACATAAATACAAAGATATCCAGAGGTGTACGTAAATCCCACGAAAGAGGTCCAAGGGCGTACATAAATACAAAGATGTCTAAAGGCGTACGTAAATCCAGCTAGAACGATCCAAGGGCGTACATATATACGAAGGCGTCCAAAGGTGTATGTAAATCCTACCAAAGCGGTCCAAGGGCGTACATAAATATAAAGATATTCAAAGGCATAGGTAAATCTCGTCAGAGTGGTCTAATGGCGTACATATATACGAAGATGTTCAAAGGTATACCTAAATCCCGCTAAAGCGGTCCAAAGGTGTACTGTCGCACAAGTTAAAAAAGCTCAAAGGGTTCATAATTCGAATTCAAGTTCAGATTTCGGAAATCAAATCCAAAGTTCATATTTAGGGTTCAACGGATTCAAGGTTCATGTACCGAGTTCAAAGGATTAAGAGTACGAAGTTCAGATTCGAAAATTTTAAGTGCGAAGATCATATTCAAAGTTTAATGTTCAATTTTAGAGTCAAAGTTTTAAATTAAAGCTCGTAGTTCAAAATTCATATTTGATGGTCAAGATTCAGATTTCAATTTCGTATTCAATTTCAAAAGATTTATAGTTCTAATTTCGAAGGGTTCAAATACTAGTTCAAATATTCAAAACTTCCAACTATTTAAATACAGTCAAATATTTAATTCTAATACTATTTCAAAATCAGTCTAAGATTATATGAGTTTATGAATCAAGATCAAAACGAAGTTGTACATTGAATTTCCCCTATTCAAAATCTCAAAGATTCCAATATATTCACAACTTCAAAAATCAAGTTCTAAGAATCACATTCAATTCGATTAACTCAAAGTAACTATGAATCATAATCAAACATACAAGTTTGCATTGAAGTTCCCCTACATCAAGTTCGAAGTTGCATGTAAGAGAGCAATGCTAGGGTTTCTGTGTATGGCCTCCATTCCCAATCTACATCATGCATACGATGAGGTATCAATGATTGATTCTAATTATTAATAACTTTGACGTATTTAAGTGTCTTCTCAAAATCGAGGTGGAAATGAGCAAGTTCGTGCTAATCCAAAATTTGACCCAACTTTCTGCTCAATTTTGACCCTCAAAACATTTTATTCATGAGTTAGTTAATTCACAAAAGTTGTCGAACTCATTGTCCTCTTTCTAACGCTGTAAGAATCTCATCAATTGGAGTTCAGAGCAAAACGTTATGGCCAAAATACTAAGATAGTGTCGGCAAGCTCAGTCAAAATCGAACGATCAATTTCTAAAATCGATCGATCGATTTCTCCAGTAAATTTTTACTTTTCTATTCTATACAATCTGATCGATCGATTTCTAAATCGATCGATCAATTTTGACAGTTTCAGACCTTCGGGCTTCTTCTTTAATCCAAAATACCCAAAAACTCAATGCACGCATCCTCATTCACACGAAATCAAACCTAAACTAATTCAATTCTTACCTTCTAATCATGTGCACACACACTCCACTATGACCGATCTCGGAAGAAATTGGCGCGAAACCCTCTTTTCTTCTCGCGATCGGACGGAGTCATAAATCAACTCCACCAGCTATACACAACAAACTAAAGGCTCTCTTGAGCAAGTAAGAAGGATCCTTGATGAAGATCAATGGATGTTAGGCTTTCTAGAACAAAAAGAGGGTTTGGAACGGTGGGCTCTCTCATGCTCTCCGTCGATTGTAACAATGTCCCAGCCATTTCTTTTCTTGCAATATTCGAGGAAGAAAAATAAGCTTGAGAGGAAGATCAACGGCGCATCAGACCTCGGAGGCCAAGGGAGAGGAAGCTCTTCCTCCTTTCCTGTTCTTTCTCTTCTCTCTTCTCCATCAGTTGCAACCGAATGAAACTTCCAAAGGAAGTTTCATTATTTGTACTATGGGCTTGCTCCCTTGTGAAGCATGCACACCTTAATTGTAATAGCCCGAAAAATCACGCTAAACTATGACCTCGGGATCCGTGCCTGATCGGTCACAGGTTTGACCAATTTGGAGTTTGATAGTTAACATTGAGTGTGATGAGCGATTGAGATGTGATGGGTTGAATGTCTATGTGGTGTGTGTTGTAAATGTGAAGTCGCATATACCTATCGCGGTGTATGTGCTCAACACACAAGAGAGGAAAGAGATAAAAGGGTTTAATAGCCCTAAAATCAAGAGTTTGGTGGTTGAGAGAGAAGTAAAGAAGAGAGAGAGAAGAGTAAAGAGAGTGATTAATATAAGGAGTAAATGCTAGTTGAAGAAGGGAGATTCGAGCAATAAACGTCGGATTCGACGCGAGGGATCTGCTAGAAGCAAAACTGGAACCCTAGCCTTCCAACCACTTGATTTGAAATCAATTTGAGATTGATTCAAGGTAAATTTTTGGTGAATAAAATGCATAGATCGTAGAGGCTAAATTGTAGTTGAAAGTGGTTTAAATCATAGGATAATGGTTTAGAAAAATAGAGGAAAAAGTGTGGAAAAAGATTAGGAAGAACAGCTCGAAAAGGGCTGAATCTGACAATTTCGATTAATCGAAATTGGGTTTCGATTAATCAAAATTGGCCAGGAAGTTGAAAAGTCAGAGGACCCCGATTTCGATTAATCGAATTGGAGTTCGATTAATCGACTTGGGATTTTGATTAATCGATTTGGGTATCGATTAATCGACTGGGAACCTCCAGTGGACCCCAGGGGGCTGGAGGAAATGATTTGGGAAAATCGACTAATCGAAATGGGATTTCGATTAATCGATTTCAATTTTTGATTAATCGATTTGGGATCGATTAATCGATTTTAGGAACTCGATTACTCGAATTGAGAATCGACTTGGCTGAGCAGAGAATTTCGATTAATCGAATTAGGATTCGATTAATCGAATGAAAATCTCGATTAATCGATTTGAGAATCGATTAATCGATATTGACTTTTGATTAATCGATTTTGGAAATCGATTAATCGAATCAGATTCGATTAATCGATTTTGGAGTTCGATTAATCGATTGAGATAAATTATGTTAACTTTTGAGTTTGACTTTAAGATTCTTGGAGGGTCTTGGACCTTCTTTATTGCATCCTTTGTGATGTGTTTCACCTGTTATGTGGTACCATAGGTGGTATGTGTGAACTAATGCACAAGGAGCCACGTGGGACCTTGGTGTAAATGATCAAATGAAGACTTGAGGTAGGGAACACCTTGAACATGTACTTTATTTTATAAGAGCATGTATATAGTGATATATATAATTCAAATTCAAATGTTTTATTGCTTAAGAATTGTGAAAAGTGTGTGTGTGTGACATCCATAAGAGTAAGTATAATGAGCCATCCCCAGGGGATGAAGAAGTAAAGAGATGAGAGCATCAGGTGTGATGCAAGTGAATGGATACATCCCAGGGATGTATCCAAGATTGAATTATGTTTGATAGGGCCTAACTGATATAAGATAGCACACTTACACGGTGAATAACTATATGTAAGGCACCGATATTTTTGTTATTTGAGGTTTGATAGGTTACCCCACCGACGTGGCGGGATATCCACGACTGACACGGCAGGATATCCGTGACCGATACGGCGGCGAAACTTAGGCCAGTGCGGAGGCTTATCCGTACACAATAAGCACACCCCAGGGGTGTTGATTGAGACATGTGAAACCCCGCCACCAATCCCCAGGGGAAAGGGGCTTGGGTACTATATTTGTATTCCCAGGGAATACGTTAAAAGTGTCTATATAGATGACGATGAAGGGTATCTCAACGGGGCTCGATGCTATATTGCTCGGGGATTACTTAAGTTGAAAGTTTAAGTTTTGCTTTAAGCCTTTTCAGCATCATTCATGAGTAAATGAAAACATAAGTAATCAACAGTAATGAAATGCTTTTTAACTGTTTTCATCAATAACTGCATAGACACATCATGCATGGCATATCATGGAATATATGTGAGTAATAATTTATATGTTCAACTGTGTTTGTTCCCTATTGAGCTAGGATGTAGCTCACCCTATAGACTATACGTCGCAGGTCCACTACTAGCAGCTGCCGAGGCTTCAGGAGACGCTGACCGGTGAGTCGGACCTTGTGAAGAGTTGGAGCCACCTCAGGACTTCTTCTAGAGGACTCCGTTGTGCCACTTTGAGGGCTTTTTGAGAGAGTTTTGTACGGCTTGGTATGTCAAGCTTTGATTTTGTTTAAACCATGTATATAAGGAGTTGGGATTATTCTTTTGGGACGAACCATCCGTGATGATTGCTATCATCGATGGTTCGGATCGGTTCTCCATTCATGCAGAGGCATGAGGGTAGAACTGTCTTTTGGGGAGTTGCTTAGTATAGATTTAAATTCAGAAATTTCGTTATTATTCTATTGCATGCTTGATATACCAGTGTTCCGTGCTTAGCTAAGGGGCACGGTCAAGATGATCGTGCTGATGGCACGGGTTTCGGGGTGCCGAAATCCGGGTTGTCACATTAATTGTGTGTTGGCTCTTCTAATTATCGGTGTGAAGTTCTGACATCTAAGTTGTGTATTTGCCACACATTCTAAGGTCCAAGTTAAAACCCAAAGTCGGTCCAATTAGTCAGCCCAACTGGTCGACCCAAATAGTCGGTCCAATTTGTAGGCTCAAATAGTTGGCCCAGTTAGTTAGCCCAAACAGTCGGCTCAAATAGTCGACGTATTCGGGTAGAGGCCTAATGTTCGAAAATTGGGTCCGGGTTCGTGTGCAACATGTACAAACACGCATACACTTTACACAAGGTACGAGTGTAGCTTTAATGTGTTTGGCGCATACCCCCAATTATAACAAATGGGGTTTAAGGCCATGTTACCCAGGTTAAATGATTTGACTCGGGTCAAATCAGTCAAAAGGTCGCATTCTCGTCAAAAGTCAACGATTCAACATTTACAAAAATCTCAGGTTGTTACACTTTGCAAATTTTTCAAAGGACCCGACTCTCTTGACTGTCCTTTAAGAACTAGTGTTTAAATGAAATTAATGGTCTAAGATGTGGGTAATCCACACCGTCAAAGTGATGGCTCATTAAATGAAGGGCGTTGGGCCCAAAAATCACATTTTTTGGGAGACTTGAACCATATGATCTGTGGACTCTAATACCAACCACTGTTTTTGGTTTTAATGGCTAATGTTAAAGTCCGCAAATCGCATGGTTCACATCGACTTATGGTTATGATTCTTTGGCTAAAACAGGTTCCAATAGTAGATTGCCACTTGGACAATTTAGATTGATGACAAATGTCCGCCACATGTCATAATAACCATACTTCGTGTCAGATATCAAAATCTCACTTAAGGGTGTTAGATCATTTAAACCCTATTTTGGTGTTTAAAAGTCGGTCAAGAGCCATTATCCCTTTTTAAAAACACGAATTTTTGAAAAAATTTTTGTGAATGATTTGGAAGAGTGGAAGACCAGTAAATTGACCTAACCAGGTTATACTCACCCTATTTTCCTTATTTTGTATATAAAATATCAGGTCGGGTTGGGTTGAGTCGATTTTTGCTCGACCCAACTGAGCTTTGAGATGTGGTTAGGAAGAGTGGTTTGTATTCAAGTAAATGTATCATATGATAGGCATGTGTTTTAAGATTGTCAATGTACATATGATGTTTCGTCATTTGGACGGCTTGGATTGATAAAAAAAGTTTGCAATGGCTAAAAATGTTACTTCCATAGTAATGGTGAGCTCTCATTAACCATTTTTGTTTCGAAGCAACTCTCATAACTGCTAATACCATGGTCGTAAAACGATTAGAGAATCAGCCGATTCAGATGTTCCTCACATGATGCACATCTGTGATCAATTCAAATAGTCCAACCTACAATCTATCATTTGCACATGATCTCAACCAAAGAATCATGCCTAAGCATCGAATCCATTCCCCAATCCATTTTAAACACCCATTCATATTAATTGGTATCCTTTAAATTTCGCCGTATGATATGGTTAAGTTTACTTTTGCCTTAGAGCAACTTTTTTGGTCGATAAAAATGCTATACTTTTATTAATATGAACAAATTGCAGCAGATCAAAACAGCCGAGCGAGATGCTTAGTCGGTGTAATAGATAAAAAAGGAAAATAAAATAAATTATACAAGCCTAAAGAAAGAAAATTGAAAGGTTTAACTCTACCTTCATATATCACATGTTTGTAGCTCACTTTCTTCTTATTATTAATTTCGTACAAAAAGTTCAACAAATGGGCTCCATTCTCAGCCTCTCCATGCAATAGATAGGTTTAAAGCTCCACCTTTCTCTCTTCAGAGCAACCCATCTCTCGAAACGGCTACTCAATATATAGGATTCACTGCTCCGCCACCATCGAGCCAATTGACCCCTTAAATGATTGTAGTTGAAGTCTAGTAAACTTCTCAAATACTGCTCGTTCATTGGTTGTTGTTATTTGTCTAACACCCACCTACAAGTTCGTTGGGTGTTGAATTGACCGCCTGCTTGGTGAACCTAGTTGCCAATAGATTAAAGCTTGGACAAACCGCCAGTGGGTTTGCTTCGTCCTATGGTGGGGTGTGTGCTTGTCGACCATGTGAGGGTCTTACCACGTGGCATCTTCACCCAATCATAGCGGCTATGTTTAAATTATGCCTTCTATTCAAAGAATTATATTTTTCAATTGAACAATGACTTAATTGAATGTTCAACTAACTTGTCCTTAGTAAGAAATATAAGTCAAGAACTCTAATCAAATCAAAGAAAATGAATTCAAAACTTACCCTCAGTATAAGAGAGGTCCTTAGAACTTATATCGAATTAGTAAAATAACTTATGTGCATCGAGAATGGTTATCAATAAAAATCACATAATATCTATAACCCTCAATCGAAGGTAAAAGAGCTGGAAAGGAAGACAAAAAATAAGTAATAGAGGTCATGTAACAAATACAAACAATTAGGAAATATGAATTAAAACGTTGCAAATAATCAAAATCTACAGTTAGTAGCCCATAACAAAGTTTGCAACATAAGGCACATCAAATTTTTTTCTATAATTTAAGGCACATTAGATTTAACTTTGCAGTTCTCGGAACCTTGGAAATAATTTGCAAAGCATAAAACATCAGAATAATCTTTGCAAAGTATAAGTCATCAAAATAATATTTGCAAAAAATAGAACATCAAAATAGAATTTGTAACATAAGGCACATCAATTTTTTTACAATTTAAGGCATAATAGATTTAATTTTGCTGTCCTCAGCACCTTAGGAAATAATTTGCAAAATATAAGTCATCAAAATAATATTTACAAAATATAAGTCATCAGAATAATATTTGCAAAAAAATAGAACAATAAAATAGAATTTGCAACATAAAGTACATCATAATTTTTTTTACAAAAAATGATCATCAGAATAGAATTTGCAACATAAGGCACATCAGAATAATTTGCAAAATATGGGTCATCAGAATATTTTCTAAATATAGGTCATCAGAATAATATTTGCAAAAAATAGAACATCAGAATAGAATTAGATGCCAAAAAAAAGATGACCTTTGTTTTACAAATTATTTCCTAAGATTTTGAGAACGACAAAATTAAATCAAATGTTCCTTAAATTGTAAAAAAAATCTGATATGCCTTATGTTGCAAATTCAATTCTAATGTTTTATGTTTTGGAAATATTATTCTGAAGACTTATATTTTACAAATTATTTCCTAAGGTTTCGAGAACTGCAAATTTAAATCTAATGTGTCTTAAATTGCAAAAACATCTACTATGCCTTATGTTGCAAATTCTATTCTAATGTTTTATTTTTTGCAAATATTATTCTGATGACCTATTTTTAGAAATATTATTCTTATGACTTACATTTTGCAAATTATTTCCTAAGGTTCCGAGAACTGCAAAATTAAATCTAATGTGCCTAAAATTGCAAAAAAAATCTGATGTACCTTATGTCGCAAACTCCGTCATGGGCTGCTGGCTGCAGATTTTTATTATTTGCAACCTATTAATTTATTTTTTCCTGATTATTTATATTTGTTACATGACCTCTATTACTTATTTTTTGGCAACATAGTGGATGTTCTTTCTCACTCATTCAAGTGTCATTTCTTTATCTCCTTTATGTACTTTGATTGTAGATGTTCTTTCCCACAATGGATTCCAAAGTTACTAGTTTATTGGGCTCATCTGATTCTCTCCCAAGCCATGGGATCACTAGTACCAAATTAAATGGTCAAATTAATGATCGCTCTAAGTGCTACAAGCTACATGGTTTCCCTCCATGTCAGGGTACTTCTATTGTGCATGTTGCCAATACTATGGGTGTCATTGGATCCAGTTCCTCTGATGCTCTATTGTCCTCAGAGATTCCTGTTGAGTCTCTATATGATCTATCTACTCTACGTGTTAAGCTTGCTGATTTGTGTGGATGTCTTCAGGTTTCATAGCCTACTCCTATGCCAGGTATTTCATTTACCTACTATGCAGATATGTCCATCCCACCATTACCCTCATCTCCAAGGATCATTGATTTGGAAGTATCTGATCATATGTCTTGCGAGTCCCTTTATTCTCCGTTATCTACTCCTAGGTAGGTGCATAAAGCTGATAGCTTTGTTATCCCTATCACTAGTTAGGGTAATATTCCCCTATCAACTAATTTATCTCTTTCAAATGTTACGCATGTTCCAAATATTAAAGCTAATCTCTTATCTGTTAGCAGTCTTACCAAGTCCTTAAATTGTTCCATTACTTTTTATCCTACTCGGTGCATTTTACAGGACCCAACTACGAGAAAAACTTATGGCATGGGGTTCAAGCAAGGTGGGCTATACTATTTTGGATCTGAGAGACCTCGGGTTGCTTCTGCTTTGTCTTCCTTTCCGGCTCCTTTACCTTCGATTGAGGGCTATAGATATTTTGTGACTTTTATTAATGACCATTCTCGATGCACATGGGTATACTTACTGAAATCTAAAGATGAGGTACTCAACACCTATATCTTCTCTGCCATCATTCATATTTAGTTTGGGAAGATCATTAAGGTTCTTCACTCTGATAATTGTGGAGAGTACACATCTTTAGCATTTCAGCACCATCTCAATAAGGTAGAGACCTATACCAATTTACGTGCCCTTATACTCAACAAAATGGTGTTGCGGAGAGTAAGAATAGGCACCTCATGGAAGTGGCTCGTTCACTTCTTCGTGGCATGCAAGCTCCTACATATTTCTGGTCCATGGCTATGTTTACTGCAACATTTCTCCTAAATCATTCACCCACGCACATTTTGAATGAACAAACTCCTATGCATATCTTGAGGCCTAAAATCTCCTTTATTTTTTGTTGACCCTCGTATATTTAGATGCACTTTCTTTGTTCATGATCTTCGCATCCAAAGGCAGAATTTAGATGATAAGGCTACTCAATGTATTTTTGTGGGATATTTTGGCGTGTCTAAAGGTTACAGGTGCTACAATTCCAAATGAGAAAATTATTTACTACTACGGATGTCTTTCTTTAAGGATATTCAATACTTCTCTTCGCAGCCGTCCACTCCTGAGGTACCTATGAAAATTTTGAAGGTAGATTATAGAAAATCTGATCCGTTAGATGGAATGGTCACGAAATTTCAAGCGGGGTAGTGCCTATTAATAATTTCGTAGATCGTACAGAATCTTAACGATCAGAGGGGTCAATTATCTAAAAGACCCAACACTTTGAAACTTTTCAAAATTCTGGCTGCAAGTGCAGTCTTGACATAAACGAATGTGGCTCAACTTTGCAGTCAGATTCGAAAGGATTAGTTGCTGATTTGATCTCAGCTCAATTCATCAAAAATAAAGAGCAGCATAACCTTAATCAATACCCATTGATGCTACAATATTTGAATAGACATAGTAATTTTTGTGATCTACCAAAGATGGCATGTTACGCGAACTAGGGCTAGTAAAATTCCCGACCCTACCAAATGACGGATTTTGGTGTATATTTATTGAAGCCTTGGAGGCTTGTGAATGTTTGCGATAGTAGAGCGGAATGGAACATCCCTATCAAGTGGCATTTGAGAGATTGGGAAAGGGACTAAATTCAGCTGGGGTGATGGCCGACGGATTAAATTTTGGAAGGATGTTTAGGTTGGAGAACAACCCCTAAGTAGGAGTTTCCTGACGATCTCTAGACTCTTTGATAATACGGACGCGGTGGTCAAAAATTTTGTGAATGTTTGCGATAGTAGAGCGGAATGGAACATCCCTATCAAGCGGCGTTTGAGAGATTGGGAAAAGGAGGAATATCAAAACCTCATGACTATGTTGGGGGGATTGTCATCCAATATGCAAATCACGATAGAAGGTTGTGGAAGTACTCGGCTAAAGGGAATTTCATGGTTAAATCTCTCTACAACTTACTACAGATGCGGGACAGGGTTAATACGGAAAACAGAATATGGTCCAATTTTTAGAGAATTAGAATGCCGCCAAAGATAAAATTCTTTGCTTGGCTAGTGACTAAAGGTAAAATCCTCATTATAGATCAGCTGATCTAAAGAAACATCCAGGTAATCAACAAATGCATGTTATGCATGAGGGAAAGAGAATCGGCGGCTCATATTTTTTTGCATTGCTCATTTACCCTATATATATGGAACTAGATCTTTAAGGTGTTTAAGATCGAGTGGGTTCTGACGATGTAGCTGGCTCAAATGATGGAAATGTGGAAGGAGATAAAGCTGCAGGATCCAAGGGAAGAACTCTGGCCGCTAACGGTGTATGCGGTTTTTTGGGCGATATGGATGGAAGGAAATAATAGGATTTTCTTGCGAAAAGCGAAGCTGTTTTCTATGGTTATTAGGGATATCAGAGATCTGGTTGTCAAATGGAATACGTGCAAGATTACGATTTTCAATGAGGGGTTGTAGCATTTTCTCACTCTTTGGGAGGACTATTGTTCTTAGAGACTTCTTGGGGTTTGAGATGTTGGAGGGCGATGGGGTTTTATTTGCTTCCTCGGGGAGGTTCGCGACCTAGCCCAGGGGGTGAGTTCTCACTGGGCTTTTGATTTTCTTGCTTCTTTTAGTACTTTCTTTGGGTAGCTCCTTACTACCTACTAAGGTACGCTTCCTTGTATATTTTGTTGCTTTTTCTAATAGAATGCCTTGTTACCGTCTCAAAAAAAAAAAAAAAACTAAATAGTTGTGTTTTGAACTTTTGATTAATATTCAGTCTATATTCCTCATCTATCTTAGCATATGCATCTCAACTATATGACTCTTTACATAGTTCCAACTTCCAATTAACTATGTGCTTGCTTTGTCTAGCCAATTAGCATTATATCATCAGCAAACAACATATCATATTAAAAAAAGGGCCACTATCCAGTGCTGGGCCCATACGCCGGGGTGCTTGGAGGGGTGGATGGGATAAAGACCTAACATTTGGTTTTTCAACACAAAATGGGTGCTTCCAGACTCAAACCCACGTCTTCATTCTTGATAGCCAAAGCCTTTTACCATTGCACCAAACAATGACCCCTAAATAACATCTACTACGTCCTTTCTCTAATGGTTGTTTACTAAAAAGTGTTGCTTCGTGCAAACTTTGAGAGAATTTTATATTTGCCCTTTGAGTATGTGGCATCTATGAGTAGTCTTTTTTTTATTTTTATTTTAAGGAACTCTTATTCTTTTGACAAATAGAATATCTTCATATGCAGAATGAGTGAGATGCCATCTTATTTTATATATCTATTGTGTAGTTACATTTATAGGCTCACATATTGTATGTAGAGAAAAGTGCTAATGTCACATTATTTTTATCATATATGGCATCCGCTTGATCATAGTAACATAGTTCGGATTCGAAAATTATTCGCCAAGGGGCTACTTCAGATAAATTCGTGAATTGGTTCAGAAACAATTCGGTAAATTTTTTTATATGTTTTTATATAATAATTAAAGAGGGCTTTCTCTCGGGATGAATCGTGGCCATAGGTAAGGTTAGGAATTTTGAAGGTATTCTGGGGTTTAAAAGGTTTCCTTGATTGGGTTCCAGCTGCTATAATACACTTCTTCTTTGAGGGATTTTTACTGTACATGCCCCATAATACTTCTCTCTTTTCTTGTGTATATATTTTTTTGTTCTTTTTCTTTTAAGACAATCTCTTTTTGGGATTTTGCTTTTTTAATTTTTTGGATTTTGATGGTAACTCTTTTTCTCTCTTTTTTTTGTTTGGTATATACACTTTTTTTCTTTTCCTGGGAGGGGTTGATGAAAGAAAGGCTAATGGCTCAACGAGTGTAGCAAAGGATATCAGTATTCAGAGATACTTTTTAGTTACTGGGCTTTGAAATGACGACCTCTTTTTAAAGGATCCTTAAGCAGTCATGTCTCCATTTTTATCAGTACTTACCTTGTCGCTAAAACTTAGGAATAGAATCGTCGAACGTATCCAATATTGATTGGCTCAGAAAAATGATCCCCGCCCATGATGGTGAGGCGGAGCGCGTACCTAGAGAGTACTTATCGGATGAGAAAGGGCCCTTCTTAGTTGGGCTTGAATTTTCCTCTTGGATCAGCGTGGAGAGACGAAAAGATTTTCTTGAATACCGTGTCTCCCACTTTTACATCTCGAACGCAAACACTTTTTTTGTAAGCTCGTGTGATCCTTCTCTGATAGGCCTGTGTGTGACACAAGGTTAGGAGCCTTTTCTTGTCTAGCAGATTTAACTGCTCAAAGCGGGACCTCTCTCTTTCAGCTTCCGGTAGACTAGATTCGATGAGGATATGGAGTGAAGGTACCTCAACCTCAACTGGCACAACTGCCTCAATTCCATACACAAGGGAAATTGGTATTACCCTTATAGCGATACGGATCGATGTTTGATAGGCCCATAGTGCGAAAGATAACATTTCACTCCAGTCTCGACAGGTGACGACCATCTTCTCACGGATGTGGATAACTGTCTTGTTAGCAGCTTCTACGGCCTCATTGGTTTGCGGCCGATATGGTGACGAGCGATGATATTTGATCTTGTATTGTTCGCAAAAGGCTCTTACGCGTTTGCTCGTAAAGTTGGTGCCATTGTCCGTGATGACGTTTTTAGGTACACTGAATCGACAAACAATATTATTCTTGATGAATTTCTCGATATGATTGGCCGTGATGTTCGTATATGATGCTGTCTCTACCCATTTGGGGAAATATTCAATGGTGACGAGGATGAGCTAATGCCCATTTGATGCCTTCGAATTGACCTTTTCGACAATGACGAGGCCCCTTGTAAAAAATGGCCAAAGAGTGGTCATGTTCTGTAGATCAATGGCAGGAGCATGATTCAGACTGGAGTGTTTTTGGCATTTGTAGCACTTCTGAATGTGCTTGCAATTGCCAGCTTCCATGGTAGTCCAGAAATACCCTTGTCGTAGGTCTTTTTGGTGAGCATATGTCTATTGATGTGGGCCCCGCATACTCCTTCATAAATTTCTTTCATGATGTTAGTTGCCTTACCCTTAGTTAGGCATCTGAGAATGATGTTGTTATATGATCACTTGTAGAGGCACTCGCCACAGATGACATAGTTCACTGCTAAACATTGAATGATCCGCCTGGCCATCTTGGATGTACCCTCAGGGAAAGTTTGAGTTTCGAGGAAATTCTTAATATATGAGAACCATGGAGGCTCATTATCAGGCTTTTCGAATCCCTGAGGATGATAAAGAAGAGGTAGAAGGTAGGTTCGTTCATCTGTTCGATCATGATTGGCTTCATCTCGACGCCATAGGGGATTTCTACCATTAATGCCAACGTTGCTAGTACATCGACAAAGTGAGTTATTGCTTGTGGGGCATGGGAGAAGGTAACTTCATCGAAGCATGCTATCAGATCCTCGAGGTGTTCATGGTATGGGATTAGCTTCTCATCCTTTGTCTTCAAATCTCCATTGGTTTGGCATATGATCAACTGTGAATCGCCAAACACTCTAAGATGACTTACGCTTAGGCCAAGTGCTGCTTGTAAGCCGGCTACGCAGGCTTCGTACTTGGGCATATTATTGGTGCAAGGGAAATTGAGTTTGAATGAGACTGGTACGTGAGATCCTTTTGGAAAAATCAGAATAGCGCCAACTCCTTGACCTTCGCCATTTTCTGCCCCATCGAAGTGCATTACCCATGACTCCTCTGCCTCTTCTTTATCATCCTCTATCATGAACAAGATGTCTTGATCTGAAAATTTAGTTCTTAAAGGATAGTAGTCAGGAAGAGGGTTTTCGGCAAGATGATCGGTGAGTGCTTACCCCTTGATCAACTTTTGAGTGATATACGTGATGTCAAATTTAGATAGGAGAAGTTGTCAGCATGTAGTTCGATCAATGAGAGCTAGCTTTTCAAACAAGTACTTCAACGGATCCATTGGTACCAGAAGGAGAACTGCCTGAGATAGTACGTAGTGGCGGAGCCTCTGTGTAGCCCATACGAAATCCAGGCATGCTTTCTCCAGATGAGAATAACGTGTCTCATAATTAGTAAATTTCTTGCTCAGGTAGTAGATGGCCCGCTCTCTTCTTCCAGTCTCATCATGCTGCCCTAAGACGCATCCCATCGAAACTTTTACTGTGGAGAAGTACATTAAGAGTGCTCTCCCTAGTTCGGGTGGTACTAAAACTGGAGGATTGAGAAGGTTGCCCTTGATCTTATCAAATGCTGCTTGACAGTTGTCATTCCATTCAATCGGCGAATCTTTTCTCAGTAGTTTGAAGATCGACGTACAGAGAGGAGTGAGTTGTGTAATGAACTGACTGATGTACTGTATCCTACTTAAGAAGCCTCTGACCTCTTTCTTGGTAGATGGTGGTGGCATTTTAATAATAGCTTTTACCTTGACCGGGTCAACCTTGATGCTTCTCCTACTGACAATAAAGCTTAGTAGTTTTTCTGACATGACACCGAATGCGCATTTCTAAGGGTTCAAATGCAACCTGTATTTTCTCAGCCTCTCAAATAGCTTTTGGAGGTTTATCAGATAGTCACTTCTCTCTGGTGACGTGGTGATCATGTCGTCAATGTATACCTTAATTTCTCGGTGCATCATGTGATGAAAGAATGCTGTCATTGCCCTTTGGTACGTTGCTCCAACATTCTTCAATCCGAATGGCATGACACGATAACAGAAAGCCCCCCATGGAGTAATGAACGCTGTTTTCTCTCGGTCTGCTTTGGCCATTTTGATTTGATTATACCCTGAAAAACTGTCCATAAATGAGAACATCCCATGCCTAGCAGTGTTATCGACCAAGATGTCGATGTGTGGCAATGGAAAGTCATCCTTTGGGCTTGCCTTATTCAGATTTCTGAAGTCGATGCACATACAAACCTTTCCATCTTTCTTCGATACAGGGATGATATTAGCCAATCATTGCGAGTATTTAGAGACCATGAGAAATCCTGCATCGTACTGTTTGATGACCTCACCCTTCACTTTCAACATCCATTCTGGCCTGAGGCATCTCAACTTCTGCTTGACAGGCTTAACATCTGGATACAGTGACAACTCATGCTCGACTAAATCGGTATCCAAATCAGGCATATCCTCATATGACCATACAAAGACGTCTTGGTATGACCGAAGGAAATCAATCATGCTTTTTCTTTCCTCGAAAGACAATGACATTCTGATCTTAGTGATTCTAGGAACCTCCTCAGTACCCAGATTGGCATCCTCTGTTTCTTCAATGATCGGGGTAGGGCCATGCTCAAAATCGGCGTATCATTCAAGGAGCTCATTGGGAAGCTTCTTAGTAGGGATTTCCTCATCCTGACTCGTGATTCCTATCTATTCTTGTATTTTTTATAGGAAAGGGGTCGATTTCATGTGGGACGGGTTTTTCTGTTAAGGCATCATTTTCTTTGATTTTCTCAGGAGTTTTGAAAGATAATATTTTTGGATTTTGGATTTTTTCTATTTTTTAAGAATTTTCTTTTCTTCGAAAATTGACCCTTGACAGCGTGGGTCTTTATACATACATGGTATTGCCTGCCAAGGGCTAATCTCACTTTTTATAAGTTATTATTTTTTGAGAAGTTGGTGTCGTATTTAAGATCATTTGATGCTTCCAGAGTTAGGGGCAAAGACGCCCAATTCCTTACCTGCGGTGCCGCACCTTTACCTGCTCTGATGGAGGAGGCTGATTGAGATGGCTTTTGGGAGTCACCCTCCATCATGTTTATCTTGAGCTTGCCCGGGACCCTGTCCTCTATCGTCAGCATGGGTTTGTGGTGGTTTATGGCAAGGGGGTACATTGACGAGGGAACTTCTTCCTCAAAGAGGGACAGGGACGCTTGGTCTATTTCCATATTGGAGGGAATGATTTGGAGATTGGTTGGGTGAATAGCGGCTACCGACTTGTGTGAGGTTAGCTATGTTGCCCCATTCTAATAAATTTTTATGACCCTTGCGCTCACTAACATACTCCGGATGTGAGGCCGCGATTGGGGTGCATCCTCTAAGTCTATTCCTCGGGCTTTGGCAGCGACTATGGCGTGGGCCTTTTCCTTTACTTCCTAAACTTCTTCTTCAGTAGGCCTGTAGCCTAAGCTGAATCTGACCTACTATCTACCCTTGCTCTGATCAGGTCTTTTCTGCCTTGTAGCTAAGGACCTAGCCCTTTTCCTTTCTGATAGCCCCACTTTTGGAGTACAGCCACCGCTACAGTCATTCTACCTCTGATTTTTGTGGTGACCTCTCTGATAGGTTCTGGCGCCAATGTTAACACATCATACCGAAAGCTGTGGAGATCTGTGTCTTCAGCTGTATGGGGTACATCCAGCACCTTAAGATTTTTGACGATGTGGGCCCTCTTCTCTCCTTCCTCTCGTCCCTCACCTCTGATAATTATAACTTTCTATTTGAAGATGAGTTTAAACTATTGATGTAGGGTGGAGGGCATTGCCCCAATTTCATATAGCCACGGGCACCCTAGCAGTAGGTTGAAGGAGGACTTGCTGTCCATGAATTGGAACGGAATTGAGAAGGTCATTGGCCTAATGGTGAGCTCAAGATCGACTTCTCCTATTACTTCTCTCCTTATATTATCAAAACCACGGGCTCCTGTCCTGGCTAGTCGGAACATTGACGGGTCGACCCCAATCTTGGTCTCAGTCCATAATGGGCATACATTCAATGCCAACCCGTTGTCTATTAATACAAGCGGAATCACTATGTTCCCTATTTCGACTGATATATTGAGGGGTTTGGAGTGGTTCCCTCATGCTGAAAGATTAATATCAGAAAATGAGATGGCATTGGGGGCCAACACTTGACCAATCATCTGTCCCACTTCAACCGGGGAGACTTTGCTTGATACATGGGCGTCTTTTAGTGCCTCCATTAAAGCTTGGAAGTGAAGCAGGGACGTCATCAGTAAATCTCAGATGGTGATGTGAGTCGGTGTTCTTTTAAGCTGTGTTTCTAACATGTGTTCTCTGCTCACCTTTTCCAACAGGTGTATCGCTGTAGGTTCTCTTCTTTCTTCTGGCTGGGCGGGCACTGGTGCCTTAGGCTACTTTGAGATCCTTCCTGATCAGGTAATGAACTCGACTGCCTTTGTATTGCCACTGCCAGCATTGACATCTGTTTGATTGTAGTCGAGCGGGACTTAATGGGGATTATATGTTAGTTCGGGGATCTAGAAGGGGACGGATGGAGATGTCGGGTATGATTGAACTGGCGGGGTTGGCATGGTAAAGTTGGTCCCTATTTGGTTGACTGGTGCCAGGACTAGAGGCACTGGTGGCATTGTGGTAAAATTAGGCCAATTGTATTAGATATATGTTGGAGGTGAATATACTGGTGGCAGTATGACAGTACTGGATTAGCTGTATTGGGTTGGTGTTGGAGGTGAAGGTTGATGGGCTGATAATAGTGTGGTGAGATTAGGCTAAAATTGGGCACCATGTAATTTATGGGGGTTGGTACTAGATATGATTGGTATACCAGGGGGAAGGCCCAATTGGGTTGGACCTGGTTAACAGGAGCTAGCGTGGGAAAGTACAAACTCAAATCTAGAGGCGCTACTATTTGCACTGGTGCTGCTTGAGGTATTGGGTTTGGGAAATAGTCAGCCAAGTTCAAAGGTTCAACTACCCCGATGGTTCTGTTTTCTTGATTCCACTGCTCTAATGATTGATATCTCTCTCCCATGAAAATATAATCCGAGGGGTCAACCTCTTCCATTTCTTCCTCCAGTATGTTAATAGTGGCCCTTGGCCCCATTCCTCCCTGTGTGTGCGGAGACAATGGTGCTTGCATGATATTGGTGTGGGGATTTGCCTGGGGAGGTGCTGGAGGGATGATCTTTTCCATCTCTATCAAATCCTCTATCGCGTGCTTCAAAGGAAAGCAGTGATCGGTAGGATGCCCTGGTTCCTGGTGAAAACTACAGTGCATATTGGGGTCATAATTTCTTGGGATTGGGTTCGGCGGGGGGGTCGCGACTGAAGCCGAATGACCAAGCCTTTTTCGATTAGTAAGGACAATAAGATACTTAGGGACTGTCCCAATGGGGTGAATACCTGGTTAAGGCGGGCCTTTCTCTGCTCGGGGGTTTGCTGCCCCTAGGGGATATTGTTCTGCCTTGGGGCCTAATTTGTCGAAGCCAGGGCTGGCTGTGCTATCGTGAACCGAAAAGGTACCATGCTGGTGTTGGGCTACGTGTTTATTATTGCCTAAATATTTGCCCCGGTCCTTCTCTCATTCCTCTGCTTAGTGAACTTTTTGACCCCACTGGCCTCATTAGTCGCATTCTTGTTTAACCGCCCCTCTCAACGCGTCTTCGTAACGGTTAGCATTTCTCACCAGGTCAGCAAAACTGAACTGCTGCTGGTATACAAAGAAATTCGAGATGACTGGAAGAGTGTTTTTTGAGATCATTTCAATTTGTTTATCATCGAGAATTTTGTTTCTCACTTGAGCTGCCAATGCTCTCCATCGCCTAAAGTAATCACTGAATGTTTCGTTGGGCTTCTGCTTTAGCCGAGCCAGATCAGATTTTCAAGACTCGATGTCTATGTTGTAGACATACTATTCCTGGAACAGGTGGGTCAGATCCTTCAAAGTTTTAATCATGGACGGTTCGATGGACGTGAACCATCTCAAAGCGGGGCATGCGAGGTTCTTCTGGAACACTTTTACTTGGGTAAAGGTGGGCATGGGATTGGATGTGGGTGGGAGTGTTGGTTTATTTTTGGTTTTGTTCTAATTATTATAAAGATGATGATCAGAAATAAAGAATGGCAACGGCAGAAATAGAGGGGTATAAAAATATGGGGTTAGCACACAAAACTAAAACAACACTCAGTCCTGCAAGATCCAGGGCTGTTGTAGCAAGTTTTGATAAGTAAGAGTTTATCCCACAGGGATTAGTGATGTAAAAATAAAAGTTGAATAGTAGATCTCCAGATCTGCTACAGATCTGGCAGCTCTAACCTAAACTAGGAAAGCAAAGGTAAGAGAGGGGGTTTTTGGGTGTCACAAAACTAGAAACAGAAATAAAATAAAAGATCTAAAGTAAAAGAAAGGGGGTATAGAGAGAAGGATGGAAATGGATTTTAAGAAAAAGAAATAGAAAATGGGTGAGAAGTAAATAGGTAAGGATTGATTTTTCACTGAAAAAGGGCTTGGTAGAAAAAAACAAAGATTGGATATGCAACTGTCCTTCATTTGACTACAAGCTCAAATGCAAGGAAAAAGAATCCAATCCAACCTTGAGATATGGACTAGTCCTATGGCTATAACCTGCCTACTTGAATGGTCACAAATTATTCTAGAGATATACTCCAGTCATGAGGGGTTAAAATCAGAACATGAAAACCACTGCAACCACTATGTTCTCAAGGCTACAAGCTCATACATCCATAGGTGCAGAAAACCTATAAGGATCTAAATACAAAGCACAGACAACTAATGAAACAATAAACACAACTTTCATTGCTTAAAAATATACTTACAATGGTTAGCCCTCAAGGCTACAGTCTCTGCAAACCTCCAGACCCTTTACAATGATTATACATAGTCCTTTTACAATTTTGAATCAATCCTAACTATTATAAAGTGCTTAGCCAGCATATGCTGAGCTAAGGAAAGAAGAAAAGGAAAAAATGACTTAGCCCTAAAAATGACCTAAGTAAGAATATCCCTCATGATTCTTCTTGCATCAGATACTTTTTTCTGCATGCTTACAACCTATATATACAATCCATAAAGTGCTTTTTGCCCTAGGCCAATCAGAGAAGAGGATAACCAAGTTAGTTAGGATCCCACTGATATGGCTCATTTATAGCCAAGCATGGCCCTTGATAGTTAGGGAAAGCATAACACATTGGTGAATGTGCCCTAGGTGCTGTGGAAGTTCTAAATACCCCCGAGAATCACAAATACAAGCTGAAACCCGAGCCTCGAGTGGTTTAAGCTTCAAAACATCAAACTCGAGTGGATCTCGAGTGGATGAACTACTTCTGTATGAATCCCGAGTGGCTGAAGTCTGCATGGATAAAGCTGCTTGAGAGGTTTGAGCTTCAGAATATCAAACTCGAGTGGATCTCGAGTGGATAAAGTTCTGCTGAATAGTTCTCGACTAGCTGAGGTTTTTTCTGAAGGTTCCTCGACAAGCTGAAGGCAGGTACTTGACAGGTTCTGTAGCTGCTCAAGTGGATAACAGACGACAATTCTAAACTGCTCGACAACTTGGAAGGCAAGTCTCTGATCTGCTCAAGTGTTTTGAGTGGCTCTTGCTGAAGGATTGAAGTGCTCAAGTACTGCTCGAGATGGGAGGCCTAAAGCTGTATTTGCTCGAGAACTGCTCGAGATGGGATTTCTGAAGGTGCATCCACTCAAGACAACTCGAGTGGATGCTGCAACAGTCTTTTGAACTGCTCGATATTGGAGTTCTGAGGATGAAATCCACTCGGGACAGCTCGAGTGGATGTTTATGAAGGTATAGATCTGCTCGAGATCTGCTTGAGCTATTGTTTTATGCTTTTCTCCTGTTCTGTCCACTCTGCTGCTGCACTCTAGTGATTGTGGGCTTCACTTCTCTTTCACTGTAGGGCTTCTAGGGGCTCAGGGCATGCTTAAATGGCCCACATGGTGGGGACCACCATGGTGCACTCTCTATAATTTTATTAGCTCCACAGCTTGACTCCAATTCCTTTCTTCTTTGCACTTATTATATGGATTGCTGCACTAAGCTGCATTTAATTGCTATCTAACACACTTAAAAAGCAATTATTAAATAGCTTAAAGGTCTATTAAAGGCTAGGTTAGGAGGTGGAAAGTGGCATAATTTAGTGATCAACACACTCACAAACCTAATCTTTGCTAGTCCTCGAGCAAAGGAAAAATAAAATAGTTATTCTAAACATTTAAATGCTACTTTCGTAGGGAGAACGGATGCATTTAGCTTATGCATGAAGCCTTTTAAACTCCTAGGTAATCCCTAGTGAAGGAGTGAAGTCTCCCAGGGGTTTTCAGTGAAGATTCCCATAAACTTCACAATAAAACAGTTAAGTATAGTACACACAGTGACAAGTTAGATATCAACACATAAAGCTTTATTCCACACCTTATTTTTTCAAATTTAGAGAAATTTAAAACAGAAATTGCAGACAGTTTAACACTTAAATCAATGTGTATATCCATCACAACCAATCAGTTTACATCAAGGGAACAGTGTGTGAAAATCAATACTAAGCTTGCCATTAGTTCAAAAACCAGGTTTAAATATTGCCTCAATAAATTCAATTTCAGATCCAATCCTCACCCGAGCTATCACTCAGAAATGAAGCTCAAGGGTGTTCACATTTACATCAGCTTAAGATCAGTTGCAGACCTCAAATAGGCCTGCAAGTATGAGCATAGGCATTGCTTCTAATTCCTCACATCCTCATGTTTTTTTCACCATAGATTAGACATCCTCTTGTCTCCACATGACAACTCACTTCACCTTGGATCACTAAGGTCTTTTAGATGGGTTGTAATGTGGCTTATGGTTGAGGTTTAAAAAGAATAGAATGATTAGAAACGATTCAAAATTGAGAAATCAGCAAGGGGAGGAGGTGATTCATGACTTCACCTTCTCCATTTCATCATAGCTTCATCTTCATTTGTATTTTTCAGATCCGAAGTGGCCAATTTCTTCTCGTCTTTTCAATTTTTAGATGAAGTACTTCTTTTTATTTTTCTCTATTTATTTATTATATATATATATATATATTATTATTATGGATTGCCACTACTATACAACTGATGCACTGCTTCTTCTAGATCTTTTCTCTTCTCCTTCCACAGAATGTTGAACCATGCTCACCTATCTTCAACATCTTCTCCTTTACCTTCTGAAATCTTAGAGTGAGGGTAAGGCTGAATCAGGTCATGGGGTGTAGGTTCAAGTATTCTAGTGTTGGTTGATAAAAAATGGAGTTAAAGGCTCAAAGAGTATATGCAAATGACAGTTTCAAAGGGTACGAATTTTAGGCTCAAACTATTCAAATGATGGCCTTAGATCATCTCTTAAGTGTCATGAGTGCTGTCAAACAGTTTCAATTTGGGGAGCCTAACTTCTAGTGAAAGGATGTTGAGTCAGTCATTCCTTAGAGCAGAAAAAATTGCCAAAGACACTCTTCAAAAGAAATTGATAGGCCCGAATCTCACTGGTTATGGTCTTTAATTTAACTCGTGGGGTATATCCTCACCTTTTTCTCTTCTTTCTGGTTTACTAAGTACTGATTATGAAAAATTTTCTTAATTTCAACTTCATGGAAGTGTTAAATTTTTAAAAATTTCAGTTTTAAAATGTCTGCAAAAGTTTTAATTTCCTCTTTCTAACATGGTTAGGTGAGAATTGACATTATTTATTTCAATTCAACTAACATTGCTGCACTAAAATTAACGATTTTATTGGCCTACCACCCTACCATACCCCGAAACCTAAGATAAACATTGTCCTCAATGTTTCAATAAACTTGTATGGAGGGGCAGTAGGTGTTGGTGCGCTCTTTTTCTGGGTTCCTCTCGGTCTCCGTTGAATCAGTCGCTCTAATTCTGTCCAAGTAGACTAGTGATGCGGCATTTGGAAGATTAGAAATAAAGGGTTTTCTAGGAAAGTTTCTATTTTATTGCGATCACCAACTACAGATATTTATCGACGCTACAACACATCTATGATCACGCTTAAGAGCGCGTATGGGTTACTTCTATACTGAATCGTCCACCTGCGAACGTCAGCAATTATATCTTTTCTTAATTTAGATAGTTTAGTTTTCCTTTTATTTCCCTCTATGATTATAGTTCTGGTCAGTTTAGACTTCTTCAATTCTATTGTGAGTTTGGTTGGGTAGTAATCTATTGTAGTTTATTTAATTTAATATTCTAGTTCTATCAGGAGTCTAATTAATTTTTACTATTCTTATCCTTATTGAAAGTTTAATTAATTAGTTGTTCTAATACTACTAAAAGTCCGATTCATTTTGGTCTCCTAGTCCCATTAAAAGTTTAATTGTGATCAGGTCTCCTAATTGTACTAAGAGTGCACATGTAGTAGTTCTGGTGAAACTTTAATTAATTTGAGTATGCTAATTGTACTAAAATTCTAAGCAGAGCAAGTATACTAGTTGTATTGAAATTCTAATTAAATCAAGTATAACAGTCCTACTAGAATTCTAACTGAAATAGAGAATTAATTCTACTAAAACTCTGATTTAAAGCAAATGAATTAATTTTATTAGAATGTAATAAAACAAATAAATTGATTCTATTAAAAATCTAATTGAAATAAATAAACTAATTTTATTAAACTTCTAATTAAAGTAATGAATTAACTATACTAAAAATCTAATCAAAGCAACGAATTAATCCTATTAAATTTTAGTTAAAGCAAGATATTAACCAATTAAATTCTAATTTAAAGGAATTAATCAATCTTACTAAAATCTAATTAACTTAAAATAAATCTACTAATTAATTATACCAAAAAGAATAAAAAAGTAATTAATTAATTCTGAATTTAAAAAAAAAAAGGGGTTTGGGCCCGCTATACTAAGGAGGATTGGCTTCGTTCCCGAGTACCCTTTGTAGGCTCCCTTGGGCAAATCGGATGGCTAAGATTAAAGATAAATTGGATTTGTGATGATAAAATAGTATTTTTAGATTTTTTAGAGTCGATTTCGGAGTAATAATCATGAATTAAATTAAGAAATAGAATTACGAAAACCGAAACTACTGGTTAGGATTTTTAAAAATATTAAACTAAGGAATTAAAATTAAAATCTAAAATTCTAGGACTGAATCCGGGTTCGAAATCAAAAAATTTAGACTATATGATTAAGGACTGGTTCTACAGTCTAAGACCTAGAACCAAAAGTTAATGATAGGACTAGAGATTAAGATTTTAGAACGACATTAAGGCCTAAGATCGATAAATTAGACCATCGGATTGAGGACTGGTTCTGAATTCGGAGAATTAGATACAAATATAAAAATTTGCGGTCTGAAAAGGGTGCTATGGTCTCGGACTGAAAATAAAAAAGAATTATAGAATTCCTAAATATAGAGACTAGAAGTTATGGTCATGAATAAAAAATTAAATTCTTACATAGGGTCGGGGCTGCGGAGAGAAATCTCGAAGATTTGTTGCTTGAATTTCGAAATCATGACTAAATCGTTCTATGGGTTTGTCCTCGGAGTTCTCTGGTTTCGAAATCCTAAAAAAGTTCGCTCTCTTTCGAAAAATTGATCAGCCTCTTCAGGCGAATTAAGAAAAAAATCTTTTATAGGTTTTTCTTGAATTACGCGCCTTATTTAAGGTGTTTAATCAAATTGTGGGCCAGTTTCCTAGTGCTTAATCACTTTGAGTCGGCCACCGACTCAGTGAGCGACCGGTTGACTTGCTCAGTGAGTTTCCTAGTCCTAATAGCGTTAGAACTAATTACGCGCTTGGTAGGACGTGCACAATCTGATTAAGCGTTTCTTCAGACACTTAATCAAGGAAACTTAGGGGTTAAGGACTGTGAGACTAGGTCGGGCGTAGGCCAATTGCGCGCTGGTGATCTGACGTGCAATTCGATCGCGCGTCTAGTTTCAGGCGCGTGATCGAGTCTTGATATCGTATGGGAAAGGAAGTTTAGTTTGAAAGAGGACTGATTATGCGTTTGTGGTCTAGCATGCAATCAAATTACGCACGGGGTTTCAGGTGCTTAATTTGGGATTGTCCGGGTCTGGTCTCTAGTCTGAAATGCCAGACTATTGTTTTAGTCTGCATTTCAACTAGATACTATTATTTAAATATATAGTCTCCCTACATTGAGACCTGAGCCACGGAGCTATTGTTTCAGCCTGTGTTTAGCCATGTACTATGGTTCCCATATCAGAGTTGTGAGGTCAAAGGTTGATTGAACAAATTTGTATATTTCGAGAGGGTAAAATGGGGGTGTCTACAGATGCCCCTCTTCGGCGCGCTCTTGCGAAGTAAGAACGCGTCGAAGTAGTAGACACCCCTCATTCAAGGTATCTTCTCGTTTCTCTTGGGAAATCACAAATGTGAATTGGTGATGCTGACATGATATGCTTGGCTTTCTTATCTATTAGCGCAAGTTAAAATGGAGCATTTGAAGGGCAAATGGTAGCTGTCAAAGAGCACATTCCAGGTTTGTAGGTGCATGGTGCATCCCGCCGCATGGCGCGAGTAAACATAGGGATTTTATACAATCAAGGTACCGGGGCATCAATCAAATATTCAAAACAAGGTCCAAGGACTGATAATAATAAAATGAAGTATCATGTAATGTTGAAGGCTTTTGCAAGTCATGTCAGACCAGGCGCGCCATTGCTCATACCAATGCATGTCAGGCGTTCCTTTTCCAATAGGTGTTTGTAAGTTCTTAGATTAAATATACTCAATGTTCAGTTTCCCAGGGGAATGGCCTATTTGGACTGGTAATTGAGGTAGGGGTCTTGTGAGGTGTGCTCAATTGAATTCTGCGTAGTGGCACGTACGCTTGATTCATCTGGAGTCGACCTCTAAGTTGAGAATTCTAATGCTAATGTGTTTGAACAAACGATTCTGTGCAGTAGCGTGCGTGCTCGATCCAATTTTGTGTAATGAGATATGCGCTTGATTATGAGTTTAGGAGTTGGTAAATTGGGTATTCTAGTCCTAATGTGTCTGAACTAGTGGTGTGTGCACTCGATCCAATTCAGCGTAGTGGGATGTGCGCTTGATTGCGAGTTCAGGAGTTAAAAGTCAGGTTCAAGTGTAGCTTATTGTGCACGGGTGATGGGGCGCTTAATCAGTTCTTTTTTTTTAGTATTTTTGGTATTTAAAGAAAGGTGAGTTGGCTCTATTTATCTTGCTGCTTTATTCCTCTTTCCTTCTCTTTTTTTTATTATTTTTTTTTTCTTCTTAGTAAGCGGATTTTGAAAATTCGAGAAATTTAAAAATTTAAAATTTTAGAGATTCTAATTTAAGATCAATTCGGTGGTAAAACAATGAAAAACGTGACTTCCGGGACGTCGCTGAGCAGATCCATCGGTACAAGATTTGTGGACCCGACCATTATTGTGGTTGTCAAGACGACACTTGGCATGCCGGATACTCCGTCTAACCTTCTCGGTGAGTACTGATGATTATCTCTTATAAGAGGACTACAGTGATTCATGAGTTGAGAGAGATGAGTTTTGAAAATATTTGATTTAATCATAGCTAACTATATATTTGCGAGGAATATCGAGTAAAAAATAAAAAAGTGGGTAGTACTTACTTGAGGGTAATACTTACCTGAATGGCATGCACCTTGTGTGGTCTGGTGGTGCCTTAGTGTCGCGATGGGTGTTAATCTCTCAAAAGTACCACTTTTCACCCCTTAACAGGAGCTTTGATAGACCTATGAGTGGACTAATAAATGCTTGTTAAGTATGTCTTGTAGATAGCAGTAAAAGGCAGTCATAGTGTAGAAATCCATCGCTCAGTGCACTTCAGACCCAACAATGGCCCACTTAGAGCATGCAGCAACAGCAAAGCAGCTTTAAAGGAGTAAAAATAGGCTAAAAACAACCTGTCGCTAGGTTACTGGAACCTGTTGATAGGATCTGAAGGCTGAAAGAAGGAAGAAGTCGTGAGGATGGGAGAATTTGATAGGATCCAAAACCTATAACACAGTCAGAAACAAAGAGGGAGCATCCTATCGAATGGTTGCTTGAGCTTGAAAAGAACCTATCGAGAAGTCTGAAACCTGTCAATAGGAGCTAAAAGCAAACCTATCAAAATTTATTGCGCAGAGATCAACATATCGAAAGGATTTCCCAACCTGTCGAACACACCAGATGAAGGCTGTGGATGCTGGAGCTCTATTCTCAGGAGCAACCTATTGGAACCTATCGAAAGGATCCTGAATCCTAGGAAAGAAACAACAGGCCTATTTGAAACCTGTCAAAAACCTCAAGAACCTATCGAAATTGACTGAAGGACTTCTCAGCAAAGCTGCTGTGCACATGTTGCAAGTTGGTGACTTGCTGCACATAATCCGAGGCACTTTGATGACCGACTCAAAGTTTCTAGAAGTGCCTTGGGAAACCCTAACTGACCCACATGCTCTCCCCCAACTCTAACTAACTGAGAGAGCCTTCTAGAAGGGGAATAAAAGAGGGAATAGCAGAATTATTCCAGCTGAGCTGTGATTGGCAGGAAAAATAGATCTAAGGCTAAAAGGGAGAGCTATATAAGGAGGGAAGCGACCAGAAAAGGGGGGATCAACTCTCGAGATCAGAGCTTGCATCGAAATTCTCTATTCTTCCTTTTTGCCCAACTATGGTTGCCTAATTTCTTGGGAGCAACAAGGAGTGAGGTTGGATCTGTAATTGGGGAGAGTTGAGAGTGTTATTAAAGGTCAGATGATGCACAGACTACAAATCTAAGCGCATTTCATTGTATAGTAATTTTGTTTCAATGCAATGCTGGTTTTATTATTTTAATTAGATCCATAGTTCATCTGATTTCATTTGGTGCTCGATCAGATTTGTGTAGATGGGAATAGCTCATGTACTTAACCGGTAGACCTCTTAGATACCATTTGATCTCCCTAGATCTGATGTTCCTGTAATTGCCCGTGTTTGTGGCTTGACAGTTGCAACATTTGTAGTGATTATAATGTTCTGATGGAAACTTGAGAATGGGGTTAATCTATTGGATGATCTGTGACCATTGAAGTGGACAGATCATAGCCTTAAGATCAATCCAAATCTCTGGCTTAGATTAGATCCTTTTATCCTGCAGCTGTGCTGATAGCCATATGAGGGATTGATGCACTCTGAATTCTTTGTGACACTGTCAGCTCAATCCAATTGCAGCAAGACCAAAATCCAAGCTGTTTCTCTCTATTTTCTGTTTCCAATTTCACCAAATATTCCCCTCACTTGCAAGATCTGAACTCTGGATTTAATCTCAATTCATTTTTGTATTTAATTATGTTTCTGTAGTTTAGTTTAAAGTGACAACCCCTTAAAACCTCTCCTCTCTTTTGCTATTTTAGTATTAGGAAGGGTGCCAGATCTGTCTTAGATCTGGAGATTTACTTAATTTTCAGCTCACATTTCCCTGTGGACATACCCTTACTTACCCTTTAAAACTTGATACAACAGGACCTGAATACTTGCAGGTCTGTGTGTCTGCTTGCCTTGGTGTGTGCAACCAATAGATTTTTTAATTGTGCGATTTAAAACCCCTTTTTGAATACAAGGTAAGATGCCAACAATGGGACTTAGAGATTTCTTCTCTTCAGGTCTGCCGTGGCATGGCTTGACGGTTGTGATGTGATGTATTGGGAGAAATGATATCACGATGGGACCTAAGGATTCTTCCTTTCTTTGACTGCGTGCTAGGCGAGTCTTGGTGGGGCGTGGGGGTCAATTTGGGGGAGTGAGAGAGAGTCCTTTGCATTAGCGGTGGATCACGATCAAGCTTTCCCTCTTTCTGTCATGCGGTGTTGTTTGAGCTTTTTTTTTTTTTTTTTTTTTTTTTCAGGTTATGATATTTGTGATGGGTTGTTAATTGAGCGTAGTTAGTGGTGAGATGCTGGTGTGATATTTACATGATGGGATGTTGGTATCTTTCTTTGGCAGATCTTGGGTTATAAAAGAAATCACGTTGTGGTTGCGCCGTTATTGGCTCTTCGCTATAGGTCTTGAGAGTATGGTTAATTTATTGTGATGGGACTGGTGAGCAAGTCTTCTCTTTTTTTTTTTTTTTTGTAAAACAGCCTGTGAGACTACGCAATGGGATAAAAGAATCTTGATTGCGATGTGATAAAAGGATCTTGACTGCAATGGGATATAAAGGTCTGAGGGTGTAGATTTCGTCCAAGGTCAGGTATTGCACGCCAGTTTTTGGTCGCTCAATCTGATTGCGCGCCTATTTTTGGGCGTGCGATCGCAGGCTTGAGGGTCGTTTACACGTGTGTAACAGTGCGTGCAATTAGATTATGTGCCATAAATATAGCGTGCGATCGAGGCGTCACCAGGTCAGTGTACGGGTGACCTTTCATATTGTACAGCTGGGGTTGGCCGTTTGATCAGGTTGCACGGTCTATACGCTGTGGGTGATTAGAGCGTCGCGCCGTTGGCGCGGACGATGATTTCGTTGAGTGCTTGGGTCAGAGCGCGTGTTTTGGATTGTGCATAGTCTGTGTAGTGTGTGATCGAGTTAAGCGCACGTGCTCTGGTGCGTGATTGAGTTCATACACTATATATGCAAAAGAGCTTTCATTTATTTTTCATTCTCAGGTTTAGTCTCAAGTTTTGACCTTTTTCGGGATGTCTTGTATTCTGGAATTTGTGTTTTAGTGCGAGCGATCTAACCGTCCGATTGAGATGTCGTTTCTTCCTATGTTTATTATTTTGCGTGATTTCTGCCCCGAGGTGATGCTCATGGACAAAGTTATTCTGAGAATGTGCTGAGGGCGCTAGTCTTCACATCGGTCTTTTTTAGAGACCGTTGAGGTGGCGGCGGTGGAGGAGGTGAAGATAGCGAAAGAGAATAATTAAAAAGTGGCGGGATGTGTTTCCCAACCAATACTCCCTGAAGTCTCCGATTGGGTGCTTTGGGCGAAAACTGCTCCTTGCTTTGTCTCGATTTTGAACTCAGTCTTCATCTTGGGTTGTAGGTTAAAGTTTTAGGTTTTCATTTTGGGTTGTAAATTCAGGAGGTATGCCTTCGGTGATACTTGTAAGGATTTTTGGTTATGAATAAAGGAGCATTTCTTTTGTTTGTTTATTCGTTTGAGCTTATTAGCGGATTAGTTAGATTTATCTAATTTGTTTGACTTAGTTTTGATTTTACTTTTTAGGATTTATTCTGAATTTATTCAGGGCTTATTCTGAGGTTAATTTGCTCTATTGAGTTTGGTTTAGAGGGTTTACTTGGTTCCGTTTGGTTTATTGAGGGCATTTTTTTTGGTCCTGAACAAGTTAGGGTCTTATTTTAGAGAATTTTTTTTTTGTTTAAAGTTTTGTCTGGTTTAAGGTTTGATTTAACTTGAGTTTTGGTCTTTTATTTGATTCAACATTAGACTTAAAAGGTGTGAGTTTTCAAAGGTTCTGGATGGGTGTTAAATGTTTAAATCCTATTGGTTTATCTAGACTTGGGGAGATTGATGTTTCTTAGGGGGTTAAGTGTTGTGTGATTATTGGTTCATCTGAGTTTGTCATGGATTGCGGTCTTTCAAAGGAGGTATGTGTCTGGTTTGGATTTAATTAGATTGGGAGGGTTTAATGGTGTGACACTTTAGGGAGCATAGTTTATATAAGTGTGTGCCAAAGGTTTTGGGTTCTTGTTGTTTTGAGATTTTCATTTCAAGTTTTAGAATTAGAAGTTTTGGGGCATTTTCTTTGTGGTTTAGTGCATTTTTTTATTATTAATGTCTTTTCTTTCTCTTTATCTTATATCCCGGGTGTTGGACTCGAAGAGTTGTGTTTATTGTATGAATTCTTGAGAATGGACGGGATTAGGAATGCAACGTAGCGGTCGAATTCTTGCCATGCTAAGGGAAGAGGGGAAGATGGGATTTTTGTTTTCTCGAATAAATCCAGATTCATGCATTGCCTGAATGTGCAGATTTTAAGTTTCTTGTTTTAAGTTGTATATTCAGAGGGTATGCCTTCGGTGTATTTTGTAATTATTTTATTCATTTATGAAGTGATTATATTTTTCTCTTCATTTGTGGCAATTTAATAAATTTTGGTTTATTTGGTAGCTTGCTTCGATTTGTTTTGAGTGTGATGCTTATTTATCTAAATTTGGTTTGCTCTTATTTATCTATTCTGATATGGGGTATTCTTGGAGCAGTTTTTTTTTTGGTCCAGTTCCAAGTGAATGGATGATGGGGGGCATTTTTTTTAGTTTTTTTCTTTAGTCTTTGTATTAGTTGGAGTGCTTAGGTGATGTTGGGGACATTTCTTTTGGTTTTTTTTTGGTTTGGTGCATTTTCTTTTAGTCAGTTTTGGTTGGGGTGTGTAAACGGTGTCAGGGCATTTTTTATGATTTTGGTCTTAGTTTGGAACATTTTCTTTTAGTTATCGGGGTGCATATTTCTTTAAATCTGAATGCTTTAGATCGGGCTTAATAAAGGCATGGTTTAGGCTAGTAATTAGTATCGGAGATCACTTCTTTTAGGCCTGTGAACGAGTTGTCCTGGGCATTTTCTTGCTTTGTGTTTCTGGGGAATTGCACGCTTCACTCCGAGTGCATAAATTAATTGCGCGTCAGAGAATGGATGCGCGTTCAGAGTGTTAGAAGATATTTAAGCGCCAGTTTTCGATCATTTGATCGATTTAAACGTAGGGTACTGGATCGAGTCCCTTCCTACGCGTGGGGTGCGACTGCATTGGCGCATCTCTATGAGCAGCTTTATCGTCGGGGACAGGGCGTCGCATCAATCAGAGGTTTCCTTTCATTCATCCAGGTGAGTTTTAGTTAATTGGTGTCGTGATGTCTTTAGTTTGGTTAATTTTTTTGGCCGTAGTGACAATCTTATTGTTTTTTCTTATGTGTCATTGTTGTTGTTGTTATTTTTCTCTTTAGTTTTGAGCGTACGAGCACTTCGCTTTTCTTCATTTGGGAGTTCCGTTAGAGGTGACATTCACGTTTTCGCGGATGCACGTGTGGAGGGAGGTGTTGAGGGGTCGCTGTTGGTCTTCAAATCTTCAGACCACGCGCGACCTCTTTGAGGATATGCGCGCGAGGCAGGTATAGATCGTCATATGTGTGCTCTTTTTGTTTCATTTATGTCTTTTAGGATTTGAGTCTTCGTTGTAGGGTCGACTTGTTTGCTTGGTTGTAGGTGATTTGGAGGCCGTATGTGAACGAGGAGGATGCAGAGGTGTCGGTGATTCAGTCTGGGCAACCCTTCTTTGATGTGGACATATGGGTTCATTGTTTTAAGAGGGTGGAGAGGATCCACACATCTCGAGTGGTACGGTAGCTGGGGCTCGCTTAGGGAGTCCCTCCAGAGATTCGCCACAGAGTGGCGAAGAGGATGACCGACCCTCCTGGTCAGAATTTTACAGAGCAGATGGCACTTCAAAGAGCATATTTTATAACTGGGGGAACTAGGATTACGGGCGCATGACGAGGCGGATGCTCGGGAGTATGTGCGGTGGTTTAGTGCATTGGGTGGCGGGCGCCTCTTGACACGTTCCTTCCATGAGAGTGGCTCTTTCACAATCGGTGGGCCAGAGTCGGCGTCAGCTTTGAGGGAGAGGTTGGCTGGGTTGGAGATGGGCCACCTCACTGCGAGCATGCGGGGGGCTTTAGTCGCTCTCCATAGGGCGATGGAGCGGATGGGGTGTGCTCCTCGTCCGAATGAGGAGATGCTGCACTCCTTAGCCTCCTCGGTTGCTCAGGCTAGGGTGGAGGATGAGTTGGGGGCTCGACTAGTGGAGACTCAAAGGCTCTTGGTGGGTTAATTTATGTTTTTGTATCTTTTGTATTATGTGGACTTAGTCTTCTGGTTGTTCTGACATGGTTGTGGTATCTCATTTTATTTGGTTTTAGATAGTCTCAGAGAGAGGGTGAGGTTGCTCGTCAGGCTACGATGATCGAGTTGTTACGTTGTCAGTAGCAGGCCGACCGAGAGGTGGAGGCCAGCTTACGATATGAGATTGACCGACTGGTAGGTATCTTTATATATATGGTTTTATTAATTGATGGCATTGTGAGCTTGCCAACTGATGCATTTATTATTATTCGTAGAGAGCCGAGCTCGCTGCTGGAGGTCCTGTTCCGGCGTTTGATCCATCTTCAGTCGCTTCCTCTAGTTGGGAGGATCCAGCAATGGCTCAACTTTGGGCTGAGCTAGATCATTGGGTAAGTTCATTCAATCTTTTATCTTGTTTATGTCATTGCATTAGTTTGTCGGGTGTCATTGTTTTGCTTTCTTAGTAGTTTACTAACATTATGTGGTATTTCAGCGTCAGGTTGCCAAGGATCTTCAGACGAGGGAGGAGACTGTTGCTTCTCTACGCCCCTAGAGCTAGGTAAAGTTTTTGGTTTAGTGTAATTTAGTTTAAGTTATTTTATTTTATTTCGTTCTGATATATTTTATGTTGGTTTGTTTGGTTCTTTGTGCAGGCTGTTCCGGACTCCGCTCCCAAGGCTCCCCCTCAGGGGTCTGTTCCTATCCCTACTTAGGTATGTTTTAGTTATTATGTTCATGGTTTATTTGCCATTATAATATTTTTCTGATGTATTTATTTCTTCTCGTTGCAGACGCCTACGTTTGCTGTTCCTTCTGTGCCTCCTGTTGATCTAGTGACTGCTAAGACGGTTGGGCGACTCCTGGAGGAGAGGCTGGATCTGGTATAATCTTTTTCTTTTTAAAGTTTCTTATTTGGTTCATATATATATATTAGTCTCCCTTTGACTTGGTGCGGTTATGTAGGTTCGTCAGCTTGAGGATGCGCGTCTAGAGGCGGCGCGGGCGCGCGCCACTCCTGAGGCGAGACGAGTCGTTGGGGAGACACAGAGTCGGGAGGACCTGGCCATTGAGATAATGGTCACACAGAGGACTCAGACCAAGGCATTGGAGGCGGCATGTCGAACAACGCGAGTAGAGATGCAAGCATTTCTAGATTAGCTGTAGTATCGTCTGATGCGGAGTGAGCGAGGGATATATAGGTTAACTCGTCAGCTTGGTGGATCGGATTCGAGGGCTATGAGTTCCTCAGCTGGGCAGTCTCGTCACACATCCCATGATCGTGAGGATCTTGTTGTTCGTGAGGTTCTTACGAGGTATCCTCCTCGTTCTCGATGGAGGCGGTCTGTTAGCCAGACGAGTGAGGGGGATCTGTGGCGGGGCCTCATCGTTTAGAGGTTCCAAGGACTCCCGGTGCTGGGATTGTATTTTTGGAGGACCAGTTTACGGACCTCTGAGCTGATGATACTGGGGACAACGACGCTCGCCCATAGGTGTGTGTGTGTGTGTTTATGTATCTATAGCATGTGCGTTGTTGTATATATAGGGGGGATGTCTCTAGTGATAAGTGTAAAAAGAAATGAAAAGATTTGACAGATATATAGAGAAATTTTTGGTTTAGATGTACCTGATTGGCTCCTTTTCTTTTAGTTACCTCTTGCATATACTCTTATTTTTTTCAGCTGCTTTAACGCCATCGACCATCATTGGGACTTGAATGCTTCCTGGGCTAGCCCGGTGATGGTCAAAGGTTGCTTCGTATCTACACATGTGAGAGTAATGCCGTCAAGAGTTTTGTTCGCCCTCTTGCTAGTTCTCAAGGGGGGTAAGTTTCTCAGATCGAAGTCTGGTAGCAAAAGATAGATATGCGCTCTTTTTTTTTTTTTTCGTTCTTTTTTTGAAAATGAAAATAATGCAACAGGGAAAACAAATAGCAAAAATTGAAATAATAACAAAACAAGAAAATAAAAATGCCCCAGTGTAGGAGTGTGGTAGGATCGGCAGTATGGTATCTTCGGTAGCACTTTCCGGATGGTAACTTCATCGTTCCTTATCTTTTTCGTGGACAGGCCAACGCTTCTGATATGATTTTTCTTCTAATCTAAAAAATTTCCCTAGTGTCAAGATGCAGTGGAGCTTTTTCGGGTTTCGAGATGAGCACTTTGGATCTATAAGCAGTCATGGGTATTTGGTGAGTTAGTTCTGAAGAAAAGTTGATTGGTATTGTCGTCGAACCGGGGAGGTAATCTTTGATTAGGTCAGTCGTATACGGGGGTCTATCCTAGGGTGGTGGTCATACTATCCCGTGGTTATTGGAGAGAAGTATGGTAGGTATATTGGGTGATTGCATCAGTCATCATTCATTAGTTTTTGATTTCATTTATAGGAATATCCTGCAAGGCTTCTAATTTATCGTCCCAAATAAAAATAACAGAGTGGGTAAGGCTTAGTGACGCGAGGAGTAGTTTGTATCTAATGCTTTAAAAAAAGGGTAGGTAACAATCTTTTCCTCAGAGGGGTACGAGATACTATGATCGAGCTCTTCGTCATATTTTAACACCATCAAAATCTCATATTCTATGGTTAGCAGGAGTTTGTCCTCCTCCCGCCACCTTACGATAACATCTAGTAGTATGGGGACATCAGGGATGCCCTCACAGCTTGCTTATACACTTCTAGTAATATTACTAGGGGTGTCCTCACGGTCTGCTTATGCTTCCCTGAGCTCATTGACTTGTTCATTCGTCGTAATGCTCTCACTCAATTTATATATATATATATATATATATATATATATATATTTTGAAAGCATCCTACTAGCGCAAGAGTAATGAGTTTTGATTAAACCTAATATCTTCATTTTTTTTTGCTCTAACGTCTCTGCCAATGGCGGGAGAAGGGAAATAAGGATCGGGTGTTACTTATGCTTTCGAAAGAGGTTAGATAGGTTACTAGTCCTTTAATTAGATTGTCCGAGTAGAAAAAAAGTGGGGGATAAATCGGAGGACTTAAGGATATTTTGAGAATTGAAGGCGTACGACCAATGAATGGGTCGTGACGACTACGGGGGTGATAAGTATAAGTATTTAACCATGGGATGTGACGATCACGAGGCTAAGGGTAATATTTTCTAAGGTACATGGCGTTCCAAGGGCTAGGGAGTTCTTCCCCATCTTGGTTCATCAGTTTGTAGTCATTTCCAGGGTACGCGATAGTTATGACATAAGGGCCTTCCCAGTTCGGTTTCAGTTTTCCTTTCGGATGGGTGTGCTTGGAAGGCATGATTTTCTTCAAGACTAATTCCCCAATATTAAAGGTTCGTTCAAGGACTTTCTTATTGTAAGCCTTGGCCACTCTCCTCTGATATACCTAAGATCATTGAGTTGAATCCATAAAAATGGTACTTGTATCTCATATGGTAGGACTGCCTCCATCCCGTAGGTAAGGAGGTAGGGAGTTTGGTCAGTGGCCGTACGAATAGAGGTCCTATAGGCCCAGAGCACTTCTGGTAGTCGTTCAGGTCAGTCAGCCCCATTGCTTATTTCTACTGTGCATTTTAGGATTCAAATCAGCATTTTGTTCATAGCTTCTACCTGTCCATTACCTTGAGGGTAGAACGATGATGAGTGGCGTAGATCGATGCCGTACTTCTTGCATAACTTCTTCGTCTTCTTCACGATGAATTGTGGTCCATTGTCAGTGACAAACATCCTGGGTACTCCAAACTTGGTAATGATATTTCGAATAATAAACTTTACGAGTGTTGAAGTAGTGATTTTGACATAGGATTCACCTTCTACCCATTTGGTATAGTATTCGATTGCTATAAGAATGAACGCGTGCTTGTGAGTGTTTCCAACGGTGTCTATGAAAGGTCCAATGACATCAAAGGCCCACATCAAAAACGGTCATGGCAAGGTCATAGTATTCAATGCAACTAATGGAGCTTTGATGAGTGCAGTGTGTTCTTGGCATTGCTTACAGGATTGGACGTAGATGTGGCAATCTTTGATCATTGTCGGCCAGAAGTAGCCTTATTGTGTAACTTGATCAGCGAGTCTCTGTCTACCGGAGTGGGCACCGTAGGCACTGGCATATGCTTCTCGGATGATGTATTATCCTTCGACAGTCATGATGCATCGTAGTAGTACTCCTTTAATGAAGGCCTCTTTGTATAATATTTCGTCGAGTATGCAGAATCGGGCGCATCAATTCCTTATGGTCTTCCGTTCAATCTTCATGGTGTATGGAGGGACGTGTTGATATTTCAAGAAGTTCCAGATATCGAAATACCACGGTTGTCCATTATCGGCCGGTGATTTTTTAAATCTGAACATGGCGACTTCGATTTCTATCTTGACGTGCTTTCCTGGGGTGATTACTTCTTTCAGTCCTGCACTTGTGGGGAGGATGGGCAATTCTCTCTTGACGGTCCATGCTACCTCGTGGGCGAGTACTGTCAGCTTTTCGATGAAGAAGGTCTTGGTATTTTGCTCGATGGGTATTTGGATGACCGAGGCTACTGTGGTTAAGGAATTTGCGAGCTCATTTTCTAATCTGGGGATGTGTGTGAAAGAAATTTGTTTAAATTTCTTTACTAAATATTGAGCGGTTTCTAGGTATGCCATTAGTCTCATTTTCTTAGTTTTCCATTCTCTTATGACTTATAAAATTACTAGTTTAGAATCGTCGATGATTTTTAACTGTTTAACACCTAATTGAAGCGCTGCTCGTAGTCCAGCTATAAAGACTTCGTATTCTGCGATATTGTTAGTGATAGAGAAATCTAGTTGAAGAGATTTAAGTATGATAACTCCCTCTGGGCTTAGGAGGACTATCCCGATGCCTTTTCCTTTGTGATTTAGAAGCACTGTCGAAATAAAGGATCCACGAGGTCTTATCGGGCTCTTCATTATGAATCGTGAGTAGGTATTCATCGGGAAAATCTGCGTGTATAGGTTTATCATTCAGGAGCGGGAGATCTGCGAGGTAGTCGGCGATGGCTTGCCCTTTGATAGATTTCTGTGTGACGTAAGTGATATCGAATTCTTGCAAGAGCATATGCCAGCGAGTGATCTTTCCAGATGTTGTGGGCTTTTCGAATACATACTTTAGAGGGTCCTTTCAGGCTAGTACTAGTATTTATGTGCTCTGAAATATTGTCATAATTTAGTAGAGGCCCACACCAACGTGAGGCAAGTCTTCTCTATTGAAGTGTATTTTCGTTTGTATTTGACCATCATCCTACTGAAGTAGTAGATAGCCTTCTCTCTCTTGCCGTCTTCTTCATATGGTCCCAGAATTACTCCCATGGCTTTGTTGTTCGCTGAGAGGTATAAAATTAGGGGGTCTTTCAGGGACAGGTGGTGATAGTATTGGCGGGTTAAGGAGGTACTTCTTGATATTTTCGAAGGCTTGCTGACACTGATCATCCCATTTGTATTCTGCTCCTCCTTTAAGTAGTATGTAGAAAGGATCGCATCTATCCGAGTGCTGGGAGATAAATCTTCTGATGAATTGCAATCTTCCTATCAGGCCTCGTAACTCTTTGATATTACTGGGAGGTGGCATCTCGAGGATGGCTCAGAATTTCGCGGCGTCAACTTCGATCCCTCGCTTGCTAACTATGAAACCAAGTAATTTTTCGGAAGTGACCCCGAAGACACATTTCTTTGGGTTCATCTTTAGCTGATATTTCTTAGCTGTTTATAACACCAGTCAAAGTGCGTCAACATGCCCTACTCGTGTTTGGGACTTCACTAATATATCATCGATGTAGACTTCTACACACTTATGTATAATGTCGTGAAAGATAGCCATTACGGCGCATTGATATATGGCTCCTACGTACTTGAGCCCCAAAGGTATAACGACATAATAGTATATTCCCCATGATGTGATGAAGGAAGTCTTCTCTTGGTCGAACTCTACTAATTTGATTTGATTATATCCAGAGAAATCGTTTATAAAGGATAGCATCTCATATCTAGCGGTGTTATTGACTAGAGTGCCAATGTATGGAAGTGGGAAGTCATCTTTTTGGTATGCCTAGTCGAGGTTTCGAAAGTCGCTGCAAACCCATACTCTGCCGTCTTTCTTGGCGACAGGTACTATGTTGGCACCCACTTAGGGTAAAGAACGACTCGAATAAATTTGGCTTTGTATAACTTGTAGATTTTCTCTTTAACTTGGAGGGCGGTTTGTGGGTGCATCCTGCGGAGTTTATGCTTAATAGGCTTTTCATCTGATTCTAAGACAAAGCGATGTTCTACTAAACTTGAGTCTAGACCGGGCATGTCCTCGTAGGACCATGCGAAAGAATCGAGGTGTTCTTACAGGACTTGTACAATTTGTTGGTGTTCCTTGGAATTAATCGTTGCACTAATCAGTAGCTTCTTGGATTTCTCTTTAGTGCCAAAGTTAAGTTCTTCTGTGAATTCCACGATAGCTTGGGTTTGCTTGTCGAAATGCTTGATTACCTGTTAAAAGTTCGGTGCCTCATCGGCAACTGGTATTCTTTCTTTGTCCTTGGTAAGTTCTTATACTCCGAAATTACTACACTGGGGATCTGAATTTGCGAAAGGTAACCCCTCATCGGCACAATCTATGACTACGAGATCTTCGGTAAGGTGAAGATTAAGATTGCTGATTCTTCTCTCAAAGTCACGAAGTATCTCGTTCGGTATGATCGCTGGCTTGCTATTTAGACGGGATGCTTTACGTCCTTGTGCGGGGAACGGGATGGAAGCCTTAGGAGAAAAGTCTCCTTGTTGGCCACAAATTTGGTTCGAGACGAAGAGTTCCCTTTCTTTTATGGGGTTTTCTGATTTTTTTAGATTTTATATTTATGAAATTTTAGGGTTTTCCATTTTTTTGATTTTTGATAATAAATATGGTACAGGGTTGGTCGCCTCAAGAGGCGCCGAGAGAATTGCTTCCTCTAGTTAAGGGAGTGAGACGGTTGCTGGAGCTGTTCGGGTGATTCTTCGAGAAATGCGGAATTGTTGTGAATTTGACATTTTTTGTTGGAGTCCTCATCTGATGAGATCTTTTGAATAAGTGACACTAGTGACAACGACACTAACGCTTGGATTTCTTCTACCACATTGATCGCCTCTTCTTTGAAGAAGCTCTGAAGGTCGTAGTCAATTAAACTATCATCTTTTGTGCCGTAATAATATTGTTCTTCCCACCGAGGGGGATCTCCCAAAGGATCCTCAGGCATAGTGAGTTCTTTTCCTTGATCTTCATAATATGTTAGGATGAGCGCGCATGCTCGATAGTGATGTTGATAATGGTGAAGAATGCAGGGAGATTCCCAAGGACATTCCCATCCTTCTATGTTAAAGTCAAAGATGATATTGCATTCATCTTCTTGTTCAGATAGTGCTTGAAGTCCTAGGTTAGCTTGCTCCGCTAACTCGAGTACAGGTAGATCTATCCAGTAGTCCTCATGAGATTTCTAAAATATTTTGAGTTGCGGAAAATCTGGGGATGTAGAAGTGTCTAGTTCAAGTTCCTCTTCAGATCCTATGAGGGTGGTGCGGGTGCTTCCCCCTGGGTCAATCGGATGACTGTTGGGATTTTTAGCTTCTTGTGTCGGTAGCTAAGCTGGTAAGTCATTACTTGTGTTAATGGTCATGAGGTTGGAGGGTTTCGATTCTTCTCCCGTAGAGTGTCGGGTCCAACTAGTGAAGCACTCTAATATGCTAGTGTATGCCCTACAACGGTATTGGTATGGGTAGACGATACAAGGGGAGTCCTAAGGGCATTACCATCCCTCAAGGCCAAGGCCGACGTGGGTGCTATACGAGTTAGTATCTTCTTATGGGGGGTCATCTCGCTCCCATGTTAAGCGTAAGTGCTCTTCTCTATCTTACAAGGCTGCTATGTGAAGGTCTTCATCGTCGGTGGACTCCCAATCTTCTACTCGTGGGTCGAGTTCTGGAGGTCCTTTGCTCCTCTCTTTTGTAAATTCCTTAGTGTCAAACATGGGCTTGACTTCTTTGAGCAATTTATCAGTATCATCATTTAAATTGGTTAAATCATTAAACGCTTTAGTCATTTGCTCAATTTCTACTTCTTAGGATCTAGTGCAAGACACTTTCTTATGCTTTGGCACATCTGTTTTCTTAGTGGTCCCATAGGCGAAGTGGTCATATAAAGACTATTTTGGTGAGGTAGGGGACAAGTCGGCTTGCGGGCCGCCCGATTGGTAACCTAACCTTATGTGCTTATGTATTCGCATTGGGACAACGTGTCCTACACGACCTTGCTTACTTTTATCGAGTTCAGTGTGGGGAACGTATCCAAGTTGGTACATAAGGTCCCATCTTTTTTGTCGCGGTAGGGTTAATAGCATAGAGTTTGGAGAGGTCTGGGCCAACCTCTCTTCTCATTAATTTCTATCGATGCATTGAGGGAGAACTAGGAGGGGTGAGGGGACAAACTTTCACAATGGTTGTCTCATCAGGGATTCGAGTCTTTTAATATGACCCATGTTCAACGCATAATCATGAGCAGTTGGTATGCTCGCCGCGTAATCAATATCCATCTATTGGAGGGGTGCATCAGGGTATATACGGACGATGGAGTCCTCGTATGGGAATTTGATGCATTGATGATATGTGGATGTGACGGCCTTTATTAACTCCAGCCATTTTCTTTCGAAAATGAGATTATACGTACTAGCAAAATCAGAAATATGAAAGTCGTCTTTCGTTACAGGTCCGAGGTAAACTTGTAGCTTAATAGTTCCTTTGACAAAGCGACGTGACCCATCAAAAGCTGAGTGACAGTGCGGAGGGCCTGACATCCTGCTCCGTATATTCGAGCATCTTTAACATGGTGAGAGAGCAGATGTTAAGTCCTGCTCTCGTATCGACGAGTGCGTGTGGTACAGAGAATCCTCTAATTATGATCGTAAGATATATGGGGGCCGCACTCCCCCGTGGAGTGACTCTTTGGGCATGTCTGCATCGATAAAAGTGAGCGATGGAGGTTGTGCCATGACTAAGGTGATTTGATGAAGCTCATCTATGGTCGTATCCTCATCTACCTGCGTGTCTTCAAGTGTCTTTATTAATAATTAGTGATGGTCAGGCAATTTCTTGATGAGTTTTAGTATGGATATTTGGGTCAGAATCTTCTGGAGGAACCACAGAAGGTCGTATTCTTGCCCTGGCTCGAGCGCAGTTTCTTTGCCTGGCCGATGGGCCTTAGGTGCGGGTGGTTAGAATGGTTGAGGTGCAGGAATTGGTAGAGGGATGATGTGAGGTAGGGGAGGCAAGTTAGCTTCTCTTTCTCTCGCATTCCCCTCTGGTGATTGTGCGTTCATGAAATCCTTATTTTGAGAAAAAGGCGGAGGTGGATAATTAGTTCCTGATTTGAGAATAGGGCAAGTCCGTGTTGACTGAACTCACGCGGCTTGACGCAGATGTATTTGTGAAATGGGTGAAATTAGAGGTTGGAACGCATACATGAATGGTGTTGCTCTAAGGTGGGAGGTACTGTGTAATCTTCCTCTTCCAGGAAAGCAGAGACCAATGTCTCGCATGGGTCAGGATGTTCTTCTAGCTCACTTTCTTTTAGATTCAGTAAATGCTCGATGGTTATTTCGTTGTCTTGGCTTGGAGTTTTTCAGGTGACACTTTCTACTCATGCAGTGACTTGGGCTACAGTTTGGAGGACGTGATCTCCATACTCTGGTTCAGAATTGGACAAAGGGAGCGGTAATGGCGTTGGTTCAAGATTTAGAGGGGTTGGAGGTTCCGGTGGGTGACTATGGAGGAATGGTCTCCTAGCCCTAAAGGAATGGACTCGTATCTGAGTGAATTTTGGATAAGGAGGTGGATTTGGTAGGGTGATGCGAGTGATCAGGGTCGAGGGATGCGAGAGTAAAGGAACTCTCGTAGGGGTAGCAAGGGTGTCAGAAGGTGGGATGCGAGTGATTAACGTGGAGTGTTGGAAGGAGGATTGACCGAAGAGATCTATGCGAGTGATTAACTGGGTTAAAGTTTTGCAGTGGGGGCACACTATTGTAATTCGGCACGTGGGTCGGTCGATTCAGTATAATATTCTAATTCTGGTAGGTGTTGGGATATTGATTTCTATTCTGATATTGGCCCTGATTTTAGTTCTGGCCTTGGTTTTGATTTGCATATCTTTGCTGATTAGTGCCTTAGTTTTGGTTCGTGTATCGTTGCTGATTTTGATTTTGCTCGAAGTTTCGTGGGTGAAAATTTCTGTTCCTAGAGCTTTGTCCTTGATTAACAATGGTATTGACCTATTCGGTTCCTAAGGCTTTCTTATTATTTTTCGGTTTTGATTCACTAGAAGAGCCTACTTTTGATGTGACTATGGATAGAGCAAGGTCTCCGCCTTTAATGTGTCGCGCTAGTCGGGATGCCCGGGAGTGGAGTGCAGTGAAGTCGGGGTAATAACTTATGACGTGTGCGCTCTTTAATGGTTCTCTAGTGTTATCGATAATAATATTCACTGAATCCTTCTCTTTCATTGAGGTATCGATCCTAGTAGTGACTTTTCTCCCTCTAGCGATAAAGTCGGAAAATTCTTTCTCAGCTCATAGCTTGGCTGCCATTAGATGGCTGAGACTGACCGTCTCTTGGATCAAGTGTTTGTATTAGTCCAGGAATTGACCAACTAATTCATCGAAGGTTTCTAACTTATAAAACGAGAGTCCTGCAAACCAATCTAAAGCTTCTTCTTCTAATGAACATTGGAAGTAGTGAATGAGAAGTCCTTGCTTATCATGTATGGGTCGGCAATCATTACAAAAGAGGGATAAGTGATGATTCAGATTTCCCGTGCCATTATATTTGGTAAATTTTGATGACTTAAATCCTATTGGTAAATTGAACTCGACATCCCGGCAAAATTTATCGAACTCGAATGAGTGACCGGGACGCTCTCTCTTGGCCATGTACTCATTGAGCATTTTAGGGAGATCTTTGATTTTAATGGTGTTATCTTTTGGAGTGACCTGTGAGCAAACCTTATCTAAAGAGTCATCATTGAAAAATGTGTGGGCAGGTTGTCTCAATGGTCTGGCGCTGGCTGACACCGTGCTCAGGGTAGGAGGTGGCCTCTCTCGTCGCTCTTGTTCTTCTAAAAATTATCGTGACCTAATAGTTTCATATGCGGCGGCCAACCCTCGAAGCAATTCTTCAGAGTCGTCATTTCCTCTTTATATTCTTTGGATACTGAGTTCTACGATTTGTTGAGCAGTAACTTTTTGTCAGATGCCACCATCTCTCCCATTATGACTATCCCCGATGTGTGGGATAGAGAAGGGATTCTCTTGTTCACCGGCCATATTAATCTCAGGTTGTTGTGGGCTAAAATTGTGAAATGATTCTTCTCCGTACATGGGGTTGTTATAATATCCTCACAATGGTGGATCTCCTAAACTCACTCTTCATATACCAGACATCTCGAGTCTTTGATGAAGACTCATATATATATAAAAGGGGATCTAAATTACATGATGGAAAGAAAAATTGGGAGATAAGATGAAAACTAACTATCTAAAAAAAGAGTTTGCAAAAGGGTCCCATCACGATCGTCAGTCTGTTGGTGTGTGCTTTTTCTGGGTTCCTCTCGATCCCCATTGAATCAGTGGCTCCAATTTTGTCCAAGTGGACTCTAGCGATGCAGCGTTTGGAAGATTAGAAATAAAGTATTTTCTAGGAAGGTTCCTAGTTTATTGCGATCACCAGTTGCAGATATTTATCGATGCTGCAACACGTCAATGATCACGCTTAAGAGCGGGTATGGGTTACTTCTATACTGAATCGTCTGCCTGCGAACGTCAGTAGTTATATTTTTCTTAATTTAGATAGTTTAGTTTTCCTTTTATTTCCCTCTATGGTTATAGTTCTGGTCAGTGATCGGTGCTGAAATATGACTATATTTCATACCTTAAATCCTACACTTAGCCGTTCGATGAAAGTATTTGATGGTTGTTGTGAGGTTTTGATGATAACAGGTGTTTCTGACCTTTGGATCTTCCAAGTGTATAAAAGAAAGAAATTAAAGGCTACAAAAGAGCTATGGACAAAAAGGGTCCAAAGAAGCGCTGAAATCCGTGAAGGGAATCAAACTCCATCAAGAAGGGGAAGATATTGAAGTTGCCGCGAGGAACAAAGTGTAAATAAGCCTTGGCTTGGAAGAATGGCGTCGTTCCCCCACACACTTCAACCTAGCGACTACAGCCAACCTAGCGCCATCCAATACAACCTAGCGACTACAGCATTTCAACCTAGCGAAGACGGCTGTGCAGTCAACCTAGCGATGACTGATGAATAAAAGCAACCACGCGACAGTGAAAGTATCCTTCTCCAATTCAACCACGCAAAGAGCACTATCCAACCCAGCGAGGAGAAATCTAACCTAGCGAAAGTTTGTGCATTTCAACTGGCATTTGTTCTTCTTTGAGGGCATATTGGAGATTTCCACCAATTAGGGCATCTACTTCAACTAGTGTCAATCGATTGAGACATGAAATTCAATCGATTGAGACAAAAAACAAAAGTGTCTTAAAGGTGATTAAATTAAAAGTTCAATCGATTGAGATTTAAGCCTCAATCGATTGAGGCGATTAGGGTTAGGTTGAATGGCTATTATAAATAAGTGCGGCATTGTAAAAGGAGTTTTTTTGAATAGGGAGTTTTTCATTACGAGAAAAATTTGTGTAATAATTTGAGAGAGACTTTTGTAGAGGGTTTTCTTAGAGTAATAAAATTGTGTTGAGATTTTCCGAGAACATATTTTATTTTACACCTTCTTTGCTCTTTACTTTGGGAATGGTTTTGAATGAAATTGAAGATCTTGCACCAAGGATGAGAGGCTAAAGGTAGATCAAGGAGGATCGATCCCCAGATAAGTACCCACATTTTATGTTTAATGCCATAGTTTGATAATTTCATCATCAAATCGTTTTTCTCAAAGTGTAGTGATCATGTTTTATTGTTTTGATCTAAAATACCATGAGATACGCTATGCTTTTCACATGATTCATACCTGATTATTTGAGTCATTGTTTTTAGATAGGGTATGCCGGGTTAATGATCATGCTTAATTACTAGTCATGTTTCTCTTAGAATGATGGTGTGTTTGATGTTAAGAAAATTGTGGGTTTAAAAATAGAAAAGGGTATAAATCTGGGGTAGCAAATTCCTTGATCTTGTTTTTAAAATTTGTTCTTAGATTTCTCATTACATAATTTTTAGATTAATTTATTTTCTTCTTGCAATTAGAAAAGTGTTAATTTTTGGTAAAAATTAAATCTGCCCCTTGGTACTTCCTCGGGGATATTTTCTAAATCTCTAGGAAGAATTGATTAAAATTTCAGATTTCCCTGTGGGTTCGACACCCTTGTTCCTGCCTTACTAGAACAGATCTTGTACACTTGCAAGGGTTTATTTAAAATCGATCAGTCAGCTTAGACTTTCTCAATTCTATTGTGAGTTTGGTTGGGTAGTAATCTATTGTAGTTTATTTAATTTAATATTCTAGTTCTATCAGGAGTCTAATTAACTTTTACTACTCTTATCCTTATTGAAAGTTTAATTAATTAGGTGTTCTAATACTACTAAAAGTCCGATTAATTTTGGTCTCCTAGTCCCATTAGAAGTCTAATTGTGATCAGGTCTCCTAATCGTACTAAGAGTGCACATGTAGTAGTTCTGGTGAAACTTTAATTAATTTGAGTATGCTAATTGTACTAAAATTTTAAGCAGAGCAAGTATACTAGTTGTATTGAAATTCTAATTAAATCAAGTATAACAGTCCTACTAGAATTCTAACTGAAATAGAGAATTAATTCTACCGAAACTTTGATTTAAAGCAAATGAATTAATTTTATTAAAATCTAATTAAAACAAATAAACTGATTCTATTAAAAATCTAATTGAAATAAATAAACTAATTATATTAAACTTCTAATTAAAGCAATGAATTAACTATACTAAAAATCTAATCAAAGCAACGAATTAATCATATTAAATTCTAGTTAAAGCAAGATATTAACCAAGTAAATTCTAATTTAAAGGAATTAATCAACCTTACTAAAATCTAATTAGCTTAATTAATTAATTATATTGAAATAAAATAAATCTACTAATTAATTATGCCAAAAAAAATAAAAAAGTAATTAATTAATTCTGAAATTCTTAAAAAAAAGGGGTTTGGGCCCGCTATGCTAAGGAGGATTGGCCTCGTTCTCGAGTACCCTCCGTAGGCTCCCTTGGGCAAATTGGATGGCTAAGATTAAAGATAAATTGAATTCGTGATGATAAAAATAGTATTGTTGGATTTTTCAGAGTAGATTTCGGAGTAATAATCATGAATTATATTAAGAACTAGAATTACGAAAACTGAAATTAATGTTTAGGATTTTTAGAAATATTAAACTAAGGAATTAAAATTAAAATCTAAAATTCTAGGATTGAATTCGGGTCCGAAATTAGAAAATTTAGACCGTATGATTAAGGACTGGTTCTAGAGTCTAAGACCTAGAACCAGAAGTTAATGATAGGACTGAAGATTAAGATTTTAGAATGACATTAAGGCCTAGGATCGGTAAATTAGACCGTCAGATTAAGGACTGGTTCTGAATTCGAAGAATTAGAACCAGATATAAAAATTTGTGGTCTGAAAAGAGTGCTATGGTCTCGGACTGAAAATTAAAAAAAACTATAGAATTCCTAAATCTAGAGACTAGAAGTTATGGTCGTGAATAAAAAATTAAATTCTTACCTAGGGTTGGGGCTGCAGAGAGAAATCTCGAAGATTCGGTGCTTGAATTTTTAAATCATGACTAAGTCGTTCTATGGGTTTGTCCTCAGAGTTCTCTGGTTTTAGAATCTAAAAAAAGTTCGTTCTCTCGAAAAATTGCTTAGCCTCTTCGGGTGAATTAAGAAAAAAAATCTTTTATAGGTTTTTTCTTCAATTACGCGCCCTATTTCAGCGTTTAATCAAATTGCACGTCAGTTTCCTGATGCTTAATCGCTTTGAGTCGGCCACCGACTAAGTGAGTGATCGGTTGACTTGCTCAGCGAGTTTCCTAGTCCTAATAGCGTTAGAACTAATTGCGCATTTAGTTGGACGTGCGCAATCCTATTAAACGTTTCTTCATACACGCTCAATCAAGGAAACTTAGGGGTTAAGGACTGTGAAGCTAGGTCGGGTGTAGGTCAATTACGCGCTGGTGATCTGGCGTGTAATCCGATCGCTCGTCTAGTTTCAGGCACGTGATCGAGTCTCGATATGGTTTGAGAAAGGAAGTTTGGTCTGAAAGAGGATTGATTGGACGTTTGTGGTCTAGTGTGCAATCGAATGATGCGCGGGGTTTCAGGCGCTTAATTCGGGGTTGTCCGGGTCTGGTCTCAAGTCTGAAATGCCAGACTATTGTTTTAGTCTGCATTTCGACTATATACTATTATTTCAATATATAGTCTCCCTACATTAGGACTTGAGCCATAGAGCTATTATTTCAGCCTGTGTTCAGCCATGCACTGCTATTGTTTCAGCCAGTGTTCAGCCATGCACTATTATTTCAGTGCATGGTTCCCATATTAGGATTGTGAGGTCAAAGGTTGACCGAACAAATTTGTATATTCCGAGAGGGCAAAATGGGGGTGTCTACAGCAGGGTATGAAAAAGAAAACAAAAAGTGTAGAAAATAGAAAGACAAGTATGCTAACAATTGAAATAAATTCACACCAACATTGATTTCATTACAAAATATTGGACATAATATACAGTAATTACATCATGATAACTGGAAAATAAAACAACACAGAACAGGAAAACTCCTAAACACACTCCTAGAAATAAAAAATATCTACAAATGTAACTAATTTGAATCATAATCTAGAGCAATGGGGTCTCTTGCAGCCTTCTCCTTGCCCTTCTTAACACTTTTTGCCTTTATAACACTAGCTTTTGTTCTTGTAGCAGCTGGCTTCATTGGCTTGGTGTTGCTCTTCTCCTGCGCAGGCTCCTGGATGGATACTCCTTTAGGCACTGTTGGAGTCATGACTGAGATAGTGGAGGTCAATGTTTCAACCAACTTGGCAAGGTGGTTGGCTCTCTGCTCATAGACCTTGTATACAATCACAACATTGTCCAACTGTTTTTGCATGACCTTCATCTCCTTCTGATGATCCATTAAAACTTTTTCCATCATTTGTCAATATCCAGTCTTCATCAATGCAAGGTGGTCCTCATAGGTTTGCATCATCATTTCTCTTACTGTTTCTACCACCAGATGCACATCCCTCTCAATGTATGGATTGTCAGTCATAAAAGTGGTGAGGGTGTAAAACAGAGGTATTGGATTTTGGTCGGCTGGGACAATGGCCCAGTTAGAAGGTTCATTAGTAGGGTTGAAGATCAGTGCAAGCTCAGTAAAGGTGTTGGTTGATGGGGAAGGACTGGATGGTAGGGCAAGTGTCAGCTTCTCCTCAAAGGTTTCAATTTGGGTGGAGGTTGAGGCTGAGGTAAAGGGGACTACAACTAGCTCTGCATGGTTAAAATCTATTTGTGTGGCAGCATCAACTATTGCCACAGATGTAGAAGGCTACTGGCTTGGAGGAGGGGTAGGGACTGGGGTAGGTGTGGGTGGTGGGATATTTTGAAGGGTGGAATGGATGGAGTTAAGGCTTGTGAGGATAGAGGCCTGGTTATCTATGTTAGTATGGATTTGGGATTGAAGAGAGGTTAGGAGGGAAATTATTTGGGATAGAGGGGGTGGCTGGGGTTGTAGGGTGGGTAGGAGGGATTGGTTGGAATGGTGAGGTAGGGGCATGGCTAAATGGGTATGGGTATGGGGATTCAGGGAGAGGGGTATACTCATGCCTAATATCCCCTACAATGGAGTCAATTAAGGCTGAGTACCCTTCTGTGGTGAACTGGTCTTGGTTGGGTGAAAATGGAGAGGTATAGGTAGGAGAGAGAATTGAGTCTATGAGCTCAATTGGGTGAGATGGTTCAATGTCAGGAGCCATTGGCTCACTGCCATCATAGGTAAAAGGGGAAGGTGGGTCTGGTATGGGACTTGGTAAGTCTATTGGTATGGTAGTGGATAGGGTAGTGGGTAGGCTGGGTTCTGTGGGAGGTATTGTAGTGGGGATTATAGGTTTTCTAGATTGGAGGTGTGAGGAGATTAAAAGGGAATTCTATGGGAGTAGGGGTAGGAGTTGGAGCTGACACAGGTATAGAATGGGAAGGTAAGGTTGGTGGAGTGAGGGCTGGTGGCATAGATGCAGGAATTGCTAGTGCAGGAATGAAGGGTAAGGTAGCAGGTGATATGATTGGTGTAGGAATGGAGGGTGCTGTGGCGGGTGGTACTGATGCTGGAATGGGAGGAAGGGTGGATGCTGGAAGAGTCTCTGATATGGCTGCTGTAGTTTGCACATGAGGTGTCGCAGGAGTAGCTGCAGTGGCAATAGAGGTGGCAGCAGAGGTGGTTGCCTCAGATTCCTTTTTCTTCTTCTTCATCAGTGAAATGCTAATTTTCCACTGTCTACTTCCAAATTCAGCTGGTGGCAACTTAGCAGTGGGTTCTCCTACCTTCCACACATATTTTCCTCTCTTGAGCAAGGCTATGATCAGCCTGTTGTAGGGTAATCCTTGCATTTTCTGCCTCTTTTATCCCGTCAAAAATTAGTTTGACAGTATTGAAGAAATGCCCCTTGGAGAAAGAGTATAGGGCATCTACAATGGGGACTCTCCTCTCCTGCTGGTGTCCAGCCACAAACACATTTTTTCTCAACACACTATCCATGAATAATAGGTTTGGGCTGAACTCACTCCTCATCAGTGACTCACCAGAGGCTTTCATTCTCTGAGTTAACTGCTGGGCCATCTCCTTCATTGAGGCACTGATTGGGGGTCCCAAGTTACAAGATGGATCATATGTTGCATGGATTCCCAGTACCTGTGCTATATCAGTGGCATCCACCACTGTCTCAAAGTCATCAATCAATACAATTATCACAGGGTCCTGATGATTTGGCCCTCCCCCAGACTCTTTTGATCTAATATTCTGATTCCATAGCCTCACCAATCTAAGGTAAACAAATTCTTCTAGAGGTTGTAACAATGAGTCTGGGATGCCTTGGTCAAAAATTTTAAGGCTTCTTTAGCCAGGTCTTGCTTGCTGAAAAATGCCTTATCAAAGGCTCACTCTGGTACCAGGCTGAGGCCAGCCACAAACTCATTTGAGGCAGTGAAGGTATCAACATCAGGAACTACTCTACCTTTTTTTTTGTTTCTTTGATTTGACAGTTATGGGCTCGTGGGTGGCAGCAGCTTTGGCTTTTTTCTTTGGGGCTGCTGATTCACCCAAAATAGATTTTCTCTTTAGATTTTCCATAGGGGCATCAGGGGCTGAGGATGAGACTATCCTTTGTGACTTTCTAGTTGAAGTAGGGGGTTGAGTTTGGGGAGGACTAAGCAAGGTTTGTAGGGTTACTCCAAAATCTGAATTTTCAGCCATTAAACCCTAACTGCTATATAATTTCTCCAAACTCAAGGTTTCTCTAAAGCTCGAAATCCACTAATAAATCCCTAGTAAAACTACTCTATCTAGAGGCAATAATTAGAAAGATGAACTGACTGAGAAGAACTAGTAAACTTACACAAAAATTAGGGTTGCATTGAGGATGGTGCACAGTGGATCAAATCCCATGCTTCCAGGTGCAAACTGATCGGCTTGTGTAGCTTCACGAATTGGCAAATGCAATAAGTAATGGTGGAGCCAATGATGCAATAAAGAAGGAAGAAGAAAATCTGGGCAGGGAGTCTATGCTCACAAGATTTAGCAGATAATAGAAAGATGGAGTTGATTGCTCGAGAGGGTTATAAACTAGAATCCCGAGCCTCGAGAGGCTGGGTGCTCAGAATACTCAGTTCGAGAGGATCTCGAGCGGGTGGCAGTCATGCATGTCAGCCAGTCGAGTTGTGCATGTGAACTGCTCGACAGTCCTTGTTAAGACCTGAAAAGTACCACTTTTCACCCCTTAACTTAACCTTTGATTAGACCCTTAGCCACCTAATAAGTTCCTGTTAAGTGTTTTGTGTAGGTAATAATCAGCAGTGAAATAAGGCCAGGAATCCTGTTAAGGAGACTGCTTTGGCACTAGATATCCCTCAGAAGAATGAACTTTGAATCCAGACCTGAAATGAGCCTCGCGCAGCTGATCCAAGCTTTAGAGGATTCAGGAGAAATATGCCTCGCGCAGTTCAACTGAGCTTCCCAAGACTTTACAGCAACCTCTTACATAGATGAGTGACTGAAGAGCTTCAGAAACTCAAACTCGCACAGCTCTCGCGAAGCTCAAGAGTAGAACACATCGCGTAGTATCGCGCAGTTCAAAGCAGACCTCTCTCAATCTCGCACAGTTCACTCAGAATGGCTAAGGAGAGAGAGCTTCAGAAGATTCCTCGTGCAACTATCGCGTAGTCGCCGAGGGATGCAATTATCAGAAGAAGAACGCCTTGCGCAGTTCTCGCACCATTCAAGAAAGAAAACATCCTGGCGAAGGCAAAGCCAATCTCGTAAAGATCAAGTGAGACATAGAACCTCGCGCAGTTCAGAACTCAGTAGAGCCTCGCGAGGTAACTCGCGAAGTCCAGTAAAGAGAAGTGTTCGTGAAGTTCTCGCATTGCTCAAATTCACTCTCGCGAAGATCAGCCCAGCGAAGACCGAGCGACCCCGCGACTACTTGAATTTCAACCCCGAGACACTTGAGACTGTATTTTCTATTCAACCTCGTGAAGCCTAATCTAGCGAGAGTGCAATTCTCTACCGCGCGACTGCCTGAAGAGTAAACCAAGGCAACCTCGTGACGGCTGAAGCTTCAGTGTCAAATCATCTTAGCGAGGAGCAAAGAGGTACCACGTGACAAGTCTGGGAAACTACAGCTACCTAGCGAAGCTCTGACCCTAAACTTCCATCTCTTCAGCAGAGGACCTTCTGGGTATTTCCAGCAATTAGGGCACGCACTCCCATGCTCAAATCTCTGTACACGTGCCCCGAGGCATCTAAGGATCATTATTAGGCCACGTGGCATCGTTAAAATTAGGGTTTCCTACCCCTAATGCGCTGCCACCCCACTGCTATATAAACCCATACCTAGATTTGGTTTATCTATCTGGGAACCCATCTCAGATCACTTTTTTCCTTTCTCTTTCTTTTTAGCAGTAAGTAATTTTATTTTTCTTTCCTTCCCTCCATAGTCCAGCACTTGCTGGCTATGCCTTTGTATGTGTTTTTGAATTAGATCAATGGCAGTTCTATAATAGGATCTGTACTTTGTGGGATTGGTGTTTATGTGTGAGATGCTCTGTGCAAGGCTGCTGCCTTGTGATCTGCCATTACTTGTGCTGTGTTTTAAAGCAATGGAGGACTGATTCTAAGGGCCATTCAGATCCAAGTGACCTGTGTGTCTGGGCTATCATGGTCCTACAGCCTTAGCCCCACCATAGGACCCACTAGATCTGAAATCCCCATGGGAGCTTGAGCTGGTAGCCTTGTGAGCATGGTGGTAGCAGCGATATTCTTGTTTTGTTTTAGGCTCCGTGAGGAGGATAACCTTTGGGATAGTCTGTGACCATTTAAGTGGACAGATTATAGCCTTAAGGTGATTCTAATCCACCGATCTAAGATGGATCCTTCTTCTTTACACCTGAGCTTGTAGAAGCCTAGTGAGAGATTGTATAGAGGCAGACTCCCCTATATTTATATAGATCTGCCATTAGATGTTGGATCTGATCTGGTTATAGAGATTGTAGGCTGGTGACTGGACCATTGTAGCCTCGCTCAAGCAATGGACAACTAGATCGAAGGTTGTACTCAATCTCTTACTGGTTCTATGTGTCTGGGCTATCATGGTCCTACAGCCTTAGCCCCACATATAGAACTTTAGAGGTTGAGGTTCCCTATGGATTCTTGAGCTGTTAGCCTAGATGAAATAGTGCCTACAATGATTTACTTGTTATGTTTTGACCCATCCCTGGATAGTGGCTCCCCTATGGGATAATTTGTGTCCATTTAAGTGGACAGGTTATAGCCTTAAGGGTGGAATCATGGCAGAGTGATGGGTTGGATCCTATCTCCTAAGTGGTGATAATGTAGCCTCTGGACAGGATTTCTATAACATCAGATCTGAATCTGAGTTACAAACTTCTCTGACCTTGGCTCAATAATGTACTTCTCACCCTTTTTATACTTATTTTCCACACTCCATCCATCCTCTCAACCCTTTCTATAGTTTAGATATTAAAATACTTTGAATAAGTGACCTTAAACTCCCCTCCTTCTAGGACTGCCAGATCTGTAGACAGATCTGGAGGGACTACTAGAGATGGCTCCCTTGGAGCTCTAGATCACCTTTCCCTGTGGGACAAACTCTTACTTATCAAAACTTGCTACAAAGGACCCTGTATCTTGCAGGTCTAGGACTTCTGAGTTGTGCTGGATTCACCCCCTGTTTTACTCTGTCTTTGATTTTTAAATAACTTTCACCACCAACCAATAATGTAAGCACACCAGAAGTCATCAACAAGTTTTTGGCGCCGTTGCCGGGGAAAGATGATCTATTAGTAGACCCTTAGTTTTTGTATTCTTAGTATTCTTTGCACATGTGAATAATTGATACTGCTGACATAATTTTGAACCTTTCTTGCAGATCTAGACAGCAGCAGTGAAGGATAGTTGGACTGCAATTGGAGCTTAGCTACCTTTGTTTGCAAACTCTTTGACTTTTAAGGCTCTGTCTATCTTTCTTAAAAATTTTTTTTTAGCAGTATCTAGGATAATTTAAATGTATTCTTTGAATAGCTGTAAACTAGTTCGATAAATTTGTTAGTGTACAATCATTCTTTTGCGATTGCTTGCAAGAAGCTTTCCTTGCTGTTGGTGTGCTTGTATGCTAGGGAGGAGATCCCTCAGCCCTGCTTTAGATCCTCTTAACCCTGAGTTAGAAAGGGGAAGGAGACTTAGAAGAGACAGGCACACCACAGGAGAGCCCCCAAGCAAATCTGTGACAGCAATTATGGGTGAAGAACAGCCCAGAACCCTCAAGGAGTTGAATGCTCCGGATGACTATAACTCCCCTTTTAGCATTTAATTCCTTGATGTTCAAGGGAACTATGAGATAAAAACTTCAATCATCCAGATGCTGCCAACTTTCCATGGGCTTAGCAAAGAGGACCCTTACAAGCATATTGACTTGGCCTTGTGCACCACTTTTAATATCACTGGTTTGGGACCTGAGGCTACTAGGCTCAGACTCTTTCCCTTCTCTCTGAAGGATAGGGCCAGTACCTGGTTGACCACTCTTCCCAACAATAGCATTGCTTCATGGAAAGACCCGCAGACCAAATTCTTAACCAAGTTCTTCCCTGAGACCAAAACTAGCCAGTTGAGGAAGGAGATTCTTGCATTTGCTCAATCCCCAATTGAGGATTTTAACCAGTCCTGGGATAGGTTTAAAGAGATGCTCAAACAATGCCCCCACCACAAGATCCCTGAGTGGCAGCTTGTACAAAGCTTCTACAATGGGATTGATGAGAAAAATAGAGATATGGTAGATGCCTCTTGTGGTGGATCCTACATGCACAAAACTGCTGAGGAGGCATGGGAACTGTTTGAGGTGATTAGTGAGAATGCTTTTCAAAAGCCATCTCTGACAAGAACTAGTGAGGAATCTAAGTCAAAGGTGGTGCCTGCTGCTGGATCAAGAGGAAAAGTTTATGAGGTGTCTGGGAACAATGACCTGCAGTTGCAGATGGCAAACCTCTCTATGAAGTTTGATAAATTATTGACTGATGCAACCAAGAAGGGCTGCTCATGTGGCTGAGGCATGTCTGATATGCCACTCCCCACAGCACACAGTGGAGGAATGTCCATCTGCAGGGCAATTTCCTGAATTGATGTTGGAACATGCTGCTGCTGCTCAATCTTATGGCCAGCAACAATCTGGGGGCTACAATAGGCAGCCATATGGATACCAAAATGCTGGTTACCAATGGAGAGACCACCCAAATCTGAGGTGGAAGTAAGACAACTACATGTAGCCCCAGCAGATGTTGGCCTTACCACAAAGGCCACAGCAGCATTCAATCAAGGGAATGCCCCTAGGTCTACCTACCAACACCATCAGCAGCCCCATCAGCAGTAAAATCAGTTGGTCTTACCCCCTTCTCAACCTAGAAATACTTCTTTCGAGGACCAGGTCTTGACATCACTGTAAAACCTGGGTTCCTTGACTCAGACTGTGAACTCTCATGGTCAGAGCATCAAAAGGATGGAAGAACAAAATGGACAACTAGCGAACACCTTAGCCAAAAGAGAAGAGGGAAGGTTGCCTAGTCAACCAGTGGTTAATCCCAAGGGCCAATTTTTGATTGGTGAAGGATCCTCCAACCTTGAGGGGGTTCTTTCATTAAATTAATGATTAAGAACTGTGCACCATTGTATGATATGTATTCTACAACTGATAAGAATTGTTAGCGATCTTGTTGGAATCTGAGTTTAGTGCTTTAATGCCTACTTTTATACCAGCTCCCCTTGTTTGATAATTTCAAGTGATTGAATGATAATGTAGTATTTGAATGCTTTTCATGATGTATGAATTTAATGCCTTGAAAGTATGGGAATTTGTAAATGCTTTATAATGCTTGGGGGTGTCCCTGGAAGAGAGTCTGTGAGAGAATCCACCCATAAAGTCAGGGTCAAACAGCTGACTCATGGGTGAGTGAATTCTAACTCGGTTAAGCCATCTCGGGGTTCTGAATAATGGGTTTGGTCCCCTCTCGCGCAGTTCATAAAGAACTACTTTGTTTTCTTTGTCATGAGTTTGAGATATAACTGGGTGGGCCTCATGATTAAAAGGAACATCTAATCTCACGACCCATTCATTCCCAGCCAGCGAGCGGACATTTTCAAAGCGCGTCGAGCCTCGCGATATTTAAATCCCACCCCGCGCTACTTTTCTTTACTGCTTTCTCTTTCCTCTCCTACCAGCGAAACCCTAGCTCCCACTCCTCTCAACCTCTCTCCTCTAGCATCCTGTCTACAGTTCATTGTTCACTTTGAAATTCTGGATTTTTGTTCTTAAAGCTTCCATCAATAGTTGTCCCCTGCTAAGAGATCTTGAGATCCACCGTGCATCCAATTGAATAGAACCCTAACTTTTAGGGTTAGACTCTGCTCCTGATCTTTCCTTTCAAAATTTCAACTGCACACTCACCAAGGAGAGTTGCGATGGCTCCTAAAAGCGCACCTGTGAAGAGAGCCAGGGACAAGGTCACTGTGGAGCCTGCCCCTAAGAAAGCCAAGTCCTCTACGGCACAACACAAAGGGAAGGAGGTGGTTTCTGAGGTGGCTGCACAAACACCTGATTATTCTACACCCTCTGAGCTCCTCATTTCCATTCCCTTAGAGCCTGAAGCTATTTTCGATATCTCTTTCTTATCAGAGCCGTTGTCAGCACTTGCCATTGAGTTCTTGCGTAAGGCTGGTTTGTTCCCCTTGATGTAAATGATTCCTGCACTAGCCTATCCTAGATTAGTGCAACTCTTTTACCAACACCTTAGGGTCAGACCAGACACACAGGGGCAGCCAGGCCTCCTTGTGTTAGTTGATAATTTTGAGATGTTGCTTAGCCCAGAGTTAATTGCTGAAGTCATGGGCATCCCGACCATTTTTGATCCCAACTGCGGATATGGTGCCCTTGTGAGTGCCTCTCTCGATACCATTGCCCAAGCCATTACCAGAGGCTTGAAAGCCCCAGGGGACTCCATCAGAAGAAGAGATTTGGATCCCAAGCTGCTGTTCATCGATCAAGTGCTAAGGAAGAATATCTACTGCTTCGGCCATCAGCAAGAAAGGAGGACACCAATTGCTGATGCTCTCTACTCTTTCTCTCTGGGCCATGGATTTAATGCTGCATGATTGATTTTTGAAGCCATGAAAGACATGATGGTGAAGCTTGGGCTGCAAAAGAAGGTCCACACTCTCCCCTATGGAAGACTCATCACTAGACAACTTCTGAGGGGAGGGTACAAGATACCAGTGGGGGAGTTATCTGCTGACCTCACTCCCACCACTTTTGCCAAAAGATAATGGGGGATCAGCAGAAGTCTAATGGATCCCTAGAAGAAGAAGAAGAAGAAGACTGAAGCTCAGAATGTCTCCGAGCAAGGAGAGGGAGCTGCTGTGGCAAAGGCCACCCCTGCCCCCAAAAAGAAGGCTAAAACCCCTGCCTCAAAGAAGGTGGCACGAGCTTCTGTCACCTCTGCTTCTGCAGCAATCCCTCCATCCACCACACTTGCCTCTCCACTACCTTCTTCACCCATTCCATCTCTCCCTTTCCCTCTTTTATCTCCTTTTTTCATTCCACCTCCCACTATTATCCGTACCTGGGAAGAAAGTGTTGAACCCCAGGACAACACTCCACCTTCACCCACCATACCTCAATACACAGCCCCAGTCTCTCCAATATCATCTGATCCACACCCTAACAGCCCTCCCTTGATAACCTACCTTAAAAAGAAAACCTCTCACACTACCCTGCCTCATCTTTACCCACTTCCACCTCCCCTGTCCTTCCCACAGACACACCCCTTATTGACCAACCCTTAGTCTCACCTCTCCATGACCTGGACTTTAACCTAGCCACCACTTCAGGGTATCAAGCCTTCATGACCACCTTGCTTGATACCTTGCCCACCCATGACATCCCTCTCCCTTCACCACATCATTCGCCAGACCCTTTACCTTCCCCCCTACCACTTTCCATCATGCCCCCACTTCCCCTTTCCAACCTGTTCCTTCTTATCCTCATACTCCACCTCAACCAACCTCAGATACCCTTACTCATATCCTTTCCCTCATACATGACTTCCAAACCCAACTATCCAACACCACACTGACCCAAGCCCAAATGCAAACTGACATAACCACCATACAATCCACCCTTCAAACATTGACAAACCCACCAATCCCAACACAACCTCCTACCACCCCATTGACCCAACCCCCTTCCACCTCTGACTCCCCAGTTCCAATAGACCCCACCCACATTGACTTACCTCCACCCTTCCTCCTCCATGACACCATACCCGACCACTCCTTTCCCTCTCTACCTATCCTACCCCCTCAAATACTACCTCCCCCTCAATTTACCAGCACTTCTACCCAAACTGACCCCATTCCATTCCCATCCACCTTTCCCATTCCACCCTCCCTATTTGCACCCCCACCCCTTCCATTTCAACCCTTCACCATCCCCTTCTTCCCTTACCCTGAACCATCCACATCCGCTGCCCTTCCTTCATTTCACTTTCCACCCATACCTTCCATCCCACCTCTTCTCCCACCCCCTCCTCAATTCACTGACCATTCAACCCAGACCACCCCAACCATTTCTACAACCCCCGCTTGCCTCCCCCAGGATCCATCACCATCTCCTCCTTCCACTCCATTTCTATCAATCTTGCCCAGACACTCCAACTACACCCCTCCCTACTTCACCCTCCTCCATGCCATGAGAGACAATCCCTATATCAAGAGGGATGTTCTCAATGGCATGGCCCAACTCTGCCAAGCCCTCGAATACCCCTTGCTGCAGAAACTTAGTGACTTGAAGCTTGCTCACCACGAGCAGCTGAGAGATATTTCCAAAGGGTGGGGGGCAATTTTGGAGACATCAAATGCCAACAAGGCTGCAGCAACGTATTACAGAATGACTACTGAGATTGAAAAGGCCAATGCAGAGAGGGTGAAAAAGCACAACAGGCTATTAGTGAAAAAATTGAACAAAGCTCAGGAGATCAACCGACTCAGTAAGGAGCTTGCAGATACCAATCTCCTATGGGCTAACAACAAAATTGAAATCTTGGAATAGAGAGTTGCCTTCCTACTGTCCCAACCTATACAGGCCACCCCCATCGCCACCGCTCCCCCTGAGGCCCCATCTTCTTCCACACAACCAGGCCCATCTTCTTCCATTGCCCCTACCCCAACCCCTACACAATCTGTTCCCCCAACTCCCACAACCCCCACTCTGGTAGCTCCTCCTGTTCCTCCTCAAATGCCTACTGCAGTTCCTTCTGCAGTACCTACACAACCTGTTGCTCCTGCTCCAATCCCTACTGCAGTTCCTGATCCTCTCTCAGTGCCCCCCCCTATTCCCTCTCCTGCTCTCAAAAGAAAATGCACCCCTTCCAAGAAAAAGCCCACTTCTAAAAGAGCCACTGCAGCCCAAAAAGGCAAAAGGCCGGCCCCTCCATCCCCACCTCCAAAGGTCACCAGAGCTTCTACTCAGGATGATCCCCATGGGTGCCTACTTTCCAAAGAAGAACACAGACAGGCTGCTGCTGCCCTTGGATTGGACCCTACTGAGCTCTTTCCTTCTGACTCAGAATCTGATGCTGCACCACCTACGGATCCCAGTGCCCAACCTACTGTTGTTGCTCCTTCATCCGGCCCTGCTGTACAATCTTATCCTCAGTGAAGGAAAGTTACTTCAAAGAGGACTACTCCCCCAAGTCGCTCTTTGAAAATTAGAAAAGAAACATCTGCCCAGTCTGAGGAGGCACCACCACTACGCCAGCTCGTGAAAGGGAAGAGCCCTACCATTCCTACAGCCAAAGTACCAGATACATCTCCTGTGGCTCCCCCTAAACCAGAAAAAGGGAAAAGTCCTCTCCTGTCTCAGGTGCAAGCCCAAGCTAAATCCCCCGTTGCCCCTCCTGAGCCAGCACCAGCCCAATCACCTCTTATTCCCCCTCTGCCTCAGCAAGGGCAAGCCTCCAAAGGTAAGGGCCCCAAAGGAAAATCTCCCACCAAACCCCCTGAGCCAACAACTGCTAAATCTTCGGAGATCCCTCCTGAACCCAAGAAGAGAAAAATGAGGGTCCGGGCTCCAACCATACCCAAAACTCCCGAGCAAAGAAAGGCAGAGAGGGAACGAAAGAAGAAAGAAGAAGAGGCTCTCCTGCAAGAGCATGCAAAGAAGATGGGATGGGACAAGTTTTGAGACAGATTCTAACTAGATTGTACCTAGGAATTTCTCTGTTTCTTTTGCAACTGTTTTCTTATATTTTGTACATTTCTAATTTTTCATAGACTTTTCCCCTGTCTTTACTATCTTACTTTGCCTGTTGTGTGTTTTGTTCCCTGTTCTTTCCTTTTCTTTTAGCCTCATTAGTTCTGCTGCACATTCACTTTGAACTAGTGAGGACACTGCTCCTCATAGGTTTGGGGGCATGCCAGGCAGACCCTGCCAATGGAATAGCTAACATAAGTGCAGCAGACTCATCTGAGCAATATGGAAATGGACCTCTGTTCACTTAAGAATCATGAAATTAAGAAGTTTAAAATTTATGCAAATCTTGGACATTATAAACTTCTAATATTCCACATTTCCATGATAATATCACCAAGGAAACCTACTTGTATCAGCACTTAGTGAATCATTAGAGAGAGAAAAAGGTGAGGACATATTTGAAAGTTCAAAGGATGACCATAACTAGTGAGAATTGGGCCTACAAAATTTTTCTATTCTTTGAGGAGTAACTAAGGCATTTCTTTTAGTTCTAAGGACTGGTTGAGTCACTGTGCTCACTAGAAGTTAGGTAACTCTAAGTTGAAACAACTGACAGTACTCATGAGACCTAGGAAAGGATCAAGGTCTTCTCTTGGACAGTTTGAGCCTAAAAAGACCAATCCTAAAGCAATTGCCCTTGTCCATACCCCCCTTTGAGCTTTAAATCCTAAATTTCTTCAAAATACACCGGAGTACTTGAACCTGAACCTATGAACCTGATTCAACCTACCCTCACTCTGAGAATTCAGAAGGTAAAGGAGAAAGAGTTGAAGATGGACTAGCTATGGTCAACATTAGGTGAATGGAGAAGAAGGATCTCAAAAATCTGGCAGTATGGTAACTGAGAACATGGTGGCATTTCTGAAAAGCAAAAACAAAACAAAAAGAAGGAAACTCCAGTAAAAAGAAATAAAAATAATAATGAAGAGGAATAAGGGAGAAGTCAAGAGGAACTTTCATTGGAAAAATCAAAATCAAGAAGAGAAACTGATCACTTCAAATCGGAAAATCTCAAAGAAGATGAAGGGAGCTGAATTATGGAAGGTGAAGTCATGAACCACCTCTGTGACCTACTGATTTCTCAAATTGGAACCCCTTTTCAACCTTCCATTCTTTTTAACCCTATCTCATAAGCCACATTATAGCCCAGTTAAAAGCCCTTGTGATCCAAAGATGAGTGAGCTGTCACGTGAAGATAAGGAATTATCCAATCTATGGTGAGGAACTGTCAATGATGTCAGCACTTAAGAACTTTGCCTATGCTCATGCTTACAAACCTATTTGGGGGATGTAACTGCTCTTGAGCCTGTGAGAAAATGAACCCCTCAACAAACCTTTATGAGAGTATGCCCTGCAAAGTTTTCTTTTGGGTCTGAACTTGAATGCATTATGTATGACCTTAACCTAATTTTTTGACATAAGGATAAGCTCAGTGCTGACACACACTTGTGCAGTTTTTTGTGATTGCAAACTATTTGGAAATGCTGTGCAATCATGAGAATTTATGCTGTTTAAGTTACCGTGCAACCAATTAATTAAATTTCTTTTATGTGTACTGATTCAAGAGTAGACTAAATCTGATTCCTTAACTGCTCATTGGATGATATTGCACTTTTGTTAACTGTTTCATTTGAGAAGTTTGTGGGTGTCTTCACTGAAAACACTCAGGAGACTTCACTCCTCCACTAGGGATCACCTAGGGGTTTAAAAGGCTTGGTACATATGCTAAATGTATCCGTGCTCCCTACAAAAGTGGCATTTAATTTTTAGAGAAGATTTAATGTAGCTTTGCTAAGGGACTAGCAAAGATTAGGTTTGGGGGTGTGTTAAGACCTGAAAAGTATCACTTTTCACCCCTTAACTTAACCTTTGATAGACCCTTAGCCACCTAATAAGTTCTTGTTAAGTGTTTTGTGTAGGTAATAATCAGCAGTGAAATAAGGCTAGGAATCCTATTAAGGAGCCTGCTTTGGCACCAGATATCCCTCAGAAGAATGAACTCTGAATCCAGACCTGAAATGAACCTCGCGCAGCTGACCCAAGCTTTAGAGGATTCAGGAGAAATATGCCTCATGATTCAACCGAGCTTCCCAAGACTTTCTGAACCTCTCGCCGATGAGATGGTAGAGCTTCAGAAACTCAAACTCGTGCAGCTCTCGCGAAGCTCAAGAGTAAAACACATCGCGCAGTGTCGCGCAGTTTAAAGCAGACCTCTCTCAATCTCGCGCAGTTCACTCAGAACGGCTGAGGAGAGAGAGCTTCAGAAGATTCCTCGTGCAGCTATCGTGCAGTCACTGTGGGATGTAATTATCAGAAGAAGAACGCCTCACGCAGTTCTCACGCCATTCAAGAAAGAAAACATCCTGGCGAAGGCAAAGCTAATCTTGCAAAGATCAAGTGAGACATAGAACCTCTCGCAGTTCAGAACTCAGTAGAGCCTCGCGAGGTAACTCGCGAAGTCCAGCAAAGAGAAGTGCTCGCGAAGTTCTCGCGCTGCTCAAATTCACTCTCACGAAGATCAGGCCAGCGAAGACCGAGCGACCACGTGACTGCTTGAATTTCAACCCCGCGACACTTGAGACTATGTTTTCTATTCAACCTCGCGAAGCCCAATCCAGCGAGAGCGCAATTCTCTACCGCGCGACTGCCTGAAGAGAAAACCAAGGCAACCTCGCGACGGCTGAAGCTTCAGTGTCAAATCATCCTAGCGAAGAGCAAAGAGTTACCACGCGACAAGTCTGGGAAACTACAGCTACCTAGCGAAGCTCTAACCCTAAACTTCCATCTCTTCAGCAGAGGACCTTCTGGGTATTTCCAGTGATTAGGGCACGCACTCCCACGCTCAAATCTCCGTGCACGTGCCCCGAGGCATCTAAGGATCATTATTAGGCCATGTGGCATCGTTAAAATTAGGGTTTCCTAACCCTAATGCGCCGCTACCCCACTGCTATATAAATCCATACCTAGCTTAGGTTTATCTATCTGGGAACCCATCTCAGATCATTTTTTCCTTTCTCTTTCTTTTTAGCAGTAAGTAATTTTTTTTTTCTTTCCTTCTCTCCATAGTCCAGCACTTGCTGGCTATGCCTTTGTATGTGTTTTTGAATTAGATCAATGGAAGTTCTGTAATAGGATCTGCACTTTGTGGGATTGGTGTTTATGTGTGAGATGCTCTGTACAAGGCTGCTGCCTTATGATCCGCCATTGCTTTAGCTGTATTTCAAAGCAATAGAGGACTGATTCTAAGGGCCATTCAGATTCAAGTGACCTATGTGTCTGGGCTATCATGGTCCTACAGCCTTAGCCCCACCACAGGACCCACTAGATCTGAAATCCCCATGGGAGCTTGAGCTGGTAGCCTTGTGAGCATGGTGGTAGCAGCGATATTCTTGTTTTGTTTTGGGCTCCGTGAGGAGGATAACCTTTGGGATAGTCTGTGACTATTTAAGTGGACAGATTATAGCTTTAAGGTGATTCTAATCCACCGATCTAAGATGGATCCTTCTTCTTTATACCTGAGCTTGTAGAAGCCTGGTGAGAGATTGTACAGAGGCAGACTCCCCTATATTTATATAGATTCGCCATCAGATGTTGGATCTGATCTGGTTATAGAGATTATAGGCTGGTGACTGGACCATTGTAGCCTCGCTCAAGCAATGGACAACTAGATCGAAGGTTGTACTCAATCTCTTGCTGGTTCTATATGTCTGGGCTATCATGGTCCTATAACCTTAGCCCCACATATAGAACTTTAGAGGTTGAGGTTCCCTATGGATTCTTGAGCTGGTAGCCTGGATGAAATAGTGTCTGCAATGATTTACTTGTTATGTTTTGACCCATCCCTGGATAGTGGCTCCCCTATGGGATAATCTGTGACCATTTAAGTGAACAGGTTATAGCCTTAAGGGTGGAATCATGGCAGAGTGATGGGTTGGATCCTTTCTCCTCAGTGGTGATAATGTAGCCTCTGGACAGGATTTCTATAACATCAGATCTGAATCTGAGTTACAAAACTTCTCTGACCTTGGCTCAATAATGTACTTCTCACCCTTTTTATACTTATTTTCCACACTTCATCTATCCTCTCAACCCTTTCTGTAGTTTAGATATTAAAATACTTTGAATAAGTGACCTTAAACTCCCCTCCTTCTTAGACTGCCAGATCTGTAGACAGATCTGGAGGGACTACTAGAGATGGCTCCCTTGGAGCACTAGATCACCTTTCCCTGTGGGACAAACTTTTACTTATCAAAACTTGCTACAAAGGACCTTGTATCTTGCAGGTCTAGGACTTCTGAGTTGTACTGGATTCACCCCCTGTTTTACTCTGTCTTTGATTTTTAAATAACTTTCACCACCAACCAATAATGTAAGCACACCAGAAGTCATCAATAGTCCTTTACGCTGAGAATCTGAGCATCGAGAGGCTGGGCCTTCAGGAGTACCTACTCGAGAGGATCTCGAGCAGATGCCATTTATACACAACAACTTGTCGAGGCTTGTATATTCTTCAAGTAAAGTGTCATGAGAGGTTACTCTGCATTGCTAGAACCTCTCGTGAAAGCCAATTACTTATATCAAATGCCTCAAGAGGATGCCTGAAGGCTCCTGATACTTTCGAGAAGGATAAAAAATAGGTCAGTTCAACCATGTGCTGACAGTCACACTTCCATACTGAACACCTGCACACTCCCATACATTAAAATCAATAGTTTCCTATGCTAAATATGGACATCCATACACCACAGCAGACCATAAAAATGCACAGATCTAGATTCATAAAACCAAACCACAGAAATACAGTAATGATAGAATTCAAAAACACACACACAACTATGATACACAATGTACAAGGCTGGAGATCACTCAGCAATGGAAGGTTCTTGAAGGTGCATGGTTTCAGAGGGCTCCAAAGTATTTTCTAAACAAAGCTTGACCCTCTGACCATTTACTTTCATGACCCTTCCAGAAGTGGGCTCCATGATCTGTTCAACACCCGATGGGAATGCATGAATTACAGTATATGGCACATCCCATCTCGATCTTAATTTGCCTGAAAAGAACTTGAGTTTTGAGTTAAAAAGCCATACCTTTGCTCAATCAGCAAAGTCCTTACTTAGAAGGTTCTTGTCAAAGAAGGCCATGACTTTATCCTTATAAATTATGGCATTGGAATAGGCATCCAGCCTCAGTTCTTCAAATCAGCGAAAGTTAGGTCCATGTTTAAACATTTAATGGCCCAATAGGCCCTATGCTCTAACTCCTCTGGGACATGACATGCTTTGCCATAAATCAGTCGAAATGGGGACATCCCTATGGGAGTCTTATAGGTTGTCCTATAAGCCCACAAAGCACTATTCAATTTCTGGGACCAGTCCTTCCTATTTGTCCTGACTGTTTTTTCTAGGATATGCTTGATTTCTCAATTAGAAATCTCCACCTGCCCAATGGTCTGTGGGTGGTATGGAGTAGCAATCCAATATATAATAACATACTTTTTAAGCAAGCTCTCAAAGTGTCTGTTACAGAAATGACTTCCTCCATTACTGATGATGGCTCTAGGGGTGCCAAATCTAGAGAATATATTTTCGTTTATAAAATTGATGATAACTCTATGATCAATGGTCCTAGTGGCAGTAGCTTCCACCCACTTGGAAACAGAGTCCAAAATCACAAGAATGAAATAAAAACCCATTGAAGGAGGGAAAGGACCATAAAATCTATCATCAAGACATCAAACAACTCGACTATAAGGATGGACAACAATGACATTGAATCCCTTTTTGAAATGCCCCCCATTCTTTGGAATCTCATGCACTTATTGCAGTGGTCAAAAGCATCCTTAAACAAGGATGGCTAGTAAAAACCACACTATAGTACCTTTGCTGCTATCTTTATCCCTCCAAAGTGACCCCCACAAACATTTTCATGACACATGGTTAGAATACTATGGACTTCACATTTAGGGACACAATTTCTAATCACTTGGTCTACACAATATTTATAAAGGTAGGGATCCTCCCAGAAAAAATACTTAACTTGTGAAAAGAATAAGTCTTTGTCCATATTGGACTAGTGGGAAGGGATCCTTCCTACAGCAAGGTAGGTAGGATCCATCTTGGACCAGTGGGAAGGGATCCTACCTACAACAAGGTAGGTAGGATCCATCTTGGACCAGTGGGAAGGGATCCAAAACAGCCTATCGAGGCTTGCATATTCTTCAGGAAAAGTGTCTCGAGAAGTTACTCTGCATTGCCATAACCTCATGAGAAATCCAATTACATATATCAAATGCCTCGAGAGGATGCCTAAAGGCTCCTGATCCTTTCGAGAAGGCTAAAAAATAGGCCAGTTCAACCTTGTGCTGACAGGCACACTTCCATACTGAACACCTGCACACTCTCATACATTAAAATTAATGGTTTCCTATTCTCAATACAAACATTCATACACCACAGCAGACCATAAAAACAAACAACAGAAATGCAGTAATGACAGAATTCAAAAACACACACACAACTATGATACACAATGTACAAGGCTGAAGATCACTCAGCAGTGGAAGGTTCTTGAAGGTGCATGGTTTTAGAGGGCTCCACAGTATTTTCTAAACAAAGTTTGAGCCTTTGTCCTTTTACTTTCATGACCCTTCCAGAAGTGGGCTCCATGATCTGTACAACACCCGATGGGAATGAATGAATTATAGTATATGGCCCATCCCATCTAGAAATTAATTTATCTGGAAAGAACTTGAGTTTTGAGTTAAAAAGCCATATTTTTGCTCAATCAGCAAAGTCCTTCCTCAGAAGGTTCTTGTCAAAGAAGGCCATGACTATATTCTTATAAATTATGGCATTGGAATAGGCATCTAGCCTCAGTTTTTCCAGCTCAGACAACTATAATTTCATGTTCAAATAAGCTGAAGTTAGGTCCATATTTAAACATTTAATGGCCCAATAGGCCCAGTGCTCTAACTCCACTGGTATAACAGCATACTTTTTGAGTAAGCTCTCAAAGTGTCTATTACAGAAATGACTTCCTCCATCACTGATGATGGCTCTAAGGGTGCCAAATCTGGAGAATATTTTCTTTTATAAAATTGATGATAACTCTATGATCATTTGTCCTACTGGCAGTAGCTTCCACCCACTTGGAAACATAGTCCACAACCACAAGAATCAAATGAAAACCCATTGAAGGAGGGAAAGGACCCATAAAATCTATCCCACAGACATTAAACAACTCGACTATAAGGATGGGCTGTAATGTCATTGAATCCCTTTTTGATATGCCCCCAACCTTTCGCATCTCATGCACTTGTTGTAGTGGTCAAATGCATCCTCAAACAAGGATGGCCAGTAGAAACCACACTATAGTACCTTGGCTGCTGTCTTTATCCCTTCAAAATGACCCCCACAAACATTTTCATGACACATGGTTAGAATACTGTGGACTTCACTTTCAGGGACACACTTTCTAATCAATTGGTCTGCACAATATTTATAAAGGTGAGGTTCCTCTAAAAAAAAATACTTAACTTGTGAAAAGAACAAGTCTTTGTCCATCATGGACCAGTGGGAAGGGATCCTACCTATAGCAAGGCTAGTAGGATCCCTCTTGGACTAGTGGGAAGGGATCCACAACAACCTATCGAGGCTTGCATATTCTTCAGGTAAAGTGTCTCGAGAGGTTACTTTGCATTGCCAGAACCTCTCGAGAAAGCCAATTACTTATATCAAATGCCTCGAGAGGATGCCTGAAGGCTCCCGATCCTTTTGAGAAGGCAAAAAAATAGGTCAGTTCAACCATGTGTTGACAGGCACACTTCCATACTGAACACTTGCACACTCTTATACATTAAAATGAATGGTTTCCTATGCTAAATATAGACATCCATACACCACAATAGACCATAAAAATGCACAGATCAAGATTCATAAAGACAAACCACAGAAATGCAGTAATGACAGAATTCAAAAACACACACAACTATGATACACAATGTACAAGGTTGGAGATCACTCAGCAGTTAATGGTTCTTGAAGGTGCATCGTTTCAGAGGGCTCCACAGTATTTTTTAAACAAAGTTTGAGCCTCTGACCATTTACTTTCATGACCCTTCCAGAAGTGGGCTCCATGATCTGTACTACACCTGATGGGAATGCATGAATTACAATATATGGCCCATCCCAACTGGATCTCAATGGAAAGAGCTTGAGTTTTGAGTTAAAAATCCATACCTTTGCTCAATCAGCAAAGTCATCCCTCTGAAGGTTCTTGTCAAAGAAGGCTATGACCTTATCCTTTAAATTATGGTATTGGAATAGGCATCTAGCCTCAGTTCTTTCAGCTCAGACAACTATAATTTCATGTTCAAATCTACTGAAGTTAGTTCCAAGTTTAAATATTTAATGCCCCAATAGGCTCGAAGCTCTAACTCCACTGGGAGATGACATGCTTTGCCATAAAATAGTCTAAATGGGGACCTCCCTATGGGGGTCTTATAGGCTGTCCTATAAGCCCATAAAACATTATTAATTTCAGAGACCGGTCTTTCCTATCTGCCCTAACTTTTTTCTCCAGGATATGCTTGATTTCTCTATTAAAAATTTCCACCTGCCCACTGGACTGTGACTGGTATGGAGTAGCAATCCTATGTATAACATCATACTTTTCGAGCAAGCTCTCAAAGTGTCTGTTACAGAAATGACTTCCTCCACTGATGATGGATCTAGGGGTGCCAAATCTGGAGAATACATTTTCTTTTATAAAATTGATGATAACTCTATGATCATTTGTCCAAGTAGCCGTAGCTTCCACCCACTTGGAAACATAGTCTACAACCACAAGAATGAAATTAAAACCCATTGAAGGAGGGAAAGGACACATAAAATCTATCCCCCAGACATTAAACAACTCGACTATAAGGATGGGCTGCAATGACATTGAAAACCTTTTCGAATGACCAGTAGAAACCACACTATAGTACCTTGGCTGCAGTCTTTATCCCTCCAAAGTGACCCCCATAAACATTTTCATAACACATGGTTAGAATATTGCGGACTTCACTTTCAGGGACACACTTTCTAATCACTTGGTCTGCACAATATTTATAAAGGTAAGGATCCTCCCAGAAAAAATACTTAACTTGTGAAAAGAACAAGTCTTTGTCCATCTTAGACCAGTAGTAAGGGATCTTACCTACAACAAGGTAGGTAGGATCCATTTTGGACCAGTGAGAAAGGATCCACAACAGCCTGTTGAGGCTTGCATATTCTTCAGGTAAAGTGTCTCGAGAGGTTATTCTGCATTGCCAAAACCTCTCGAGAAAGCTAATTACTTGTATCAAATGCCTCGAGAGGATGCCTGAAGGCTCCTGATCCTTTCGAGAAGGCTAAAAAATAGGTCAGTTCAACTTTGTGCTGACAGGCACACTTTCATACTGAACACCTACACACTCTCATACATAAAAATCAATGGTTCCCTATGCTAAATAAAGACATCCATACACCACAACACACCATAAAAATGCACAGATCAAGATTCATAAAAACAAACCACAAAAATGTAGTAATGACAGAATTCAAAAACACACACACACAACTATGATACACAATGTACAAGGTTGGAGATCACTCAGCAGTGGAAGGTTCTTAAAGGTGCATGGTTTCAGAGGGCACCACAATATTTTCTAAATAATGTTTGAGCCTCTGACCATTTACTTCCATGAACCTTCCAGAAGTGGGCTCCATGATCTCTACGACACCCGATGGGAAAGCATGAATTACAGTATATGGCCCATCCCATCTGGATCTTAATTTGCCTGGAAAGAACTTGAGTTTTGAGTTAAAAAGTGATACCATTGCTCAATATGCAAAGTCCTTCCTCAGAAGGTTCTTGTCAAAGAAGGCCATGACTTTATCTTTATAAATTATGGCATTGGAATAGGCATCCAACCTCAGTTCTTCATGCTCTGACAACTATAATTTCATGTTCAAATCAGTTGAAGTTAGGTCCATGTTTAAATATTTAATGGCCCAATATGCCCTGTGCTCTAACTCCATTGGGAGATGACATGCTTTGCCATAAACCAGTCAAAATGGGGACATCCCTATGGGGGTCTTATAGGCTGTCCTATAAGCCCACAAAGCATTATTCAATTTTTGGGACCAGTCCATCCTATCTGTCCTGACTGTTTTCTTCAAGATATGTTTGATTTCTCTATTAGAAATCTCCACCTGCCCCCTAGTCTGTGGGAGGTATGGAGTAGCAATCCTATATATAACAACATACTTTTTGAGCAAGCTCTCAAAGTGTCTGTTACATAAATGACTTCCTCCATCTCTGATGATGGCTCTAGGGGTGCCAAATCTGGAGAATATAATTTCCTTTACAAAATTGATGATAACTCTATGATCATTTTTCCTAGTGGCAGTAGCTTCCACCCACTTGGAAACATTGTCTACAACCACAAGAACGAAATTAAAACCCATTGAAGGAGGAAAAGGTCCCATAAAATCTATCCCCCATACACCAAACAACTCGACTATAAGGATGCGCTACAATGGCATTGAATTCCTTTTTGATATGCCCCCATCCTTTGGCTTCTCATGCACTTATTGTAGTGGTCAAATGCATCCTTAAACAAGGATGGCCAGTAGAAACCACACTATAGTACCTTGGCTGTTGCCTTAATCTCTCTAAAGTGACCCCCATTAACAAGGATGGCCAGTAGAAACCACACTATACTATGGACTTCACTTTCTCGGATACAGTTTCTAATCACTTGGCCTGCACAATATTTATAAAGGTGAGGTTCCTCCTAGAAAAAATATTTAACTTTTCAACTTAACTTGTGAAAAGAACAAATCTTTGTCCATCTTGGACTAGTGGGAAGGGATCCAACCTACAACAAGGTAGGTAGGATCCATCTTGGACCAGTGGGAAGGGATCCACAACAGCCTGTCGAGGCTTGCATATTCTTCAGGGAAAGTGTCTCGAGAGGTTACTCTGCATTGCCAGAACTCTCGAGAAAGCCAATTACTTATATCAAATGCCTCGAGAGGATGCCTGAAGGCTCTTGATCCTTTCAGAAGGCTAAAAAATTGGTCAGTTCAACCTTGTGCTAATAGACACACTTTCATATGGAACACCTGCACACTCACATATATTAAAATCAATGGTTTCCTATTCTAAATACAAACATCCATACACCACAACAGACCATATAAAATGCACAGATCAAGAATCATAAAAACAAACCACAGAAATGCAGTAATGACAGAATTAAAAAAAAAACACACAACTATGTTACACAATGTACAAGGCTGTAGATCACTCCGCAGTGGAAGGTGCATGGTTTCAGAGAGCTCCACAGTATTTTCTAAATAAATTTTGGGCCTTTGACCATTTACATTCATGACTCTTCCATAAGTGGGCTCCATGATCTGTACAACACCCGGTGGGAATGCATGAATTATAGTATATGGCCCATCCCATCTGGATCTTAATTGGCCTGAGAGAACTTGAGTTTTGAATTAAAAAGCCATTCCTTTGCTCAATCAACAAAGTCCTTCCTTAGAAGGTTCTTGTCAAAGAAGGCCATGACTTTATCCTTATAAATTATGGCATTGGAATAGGCATCCAACCTCAGTTCTTCCAGCTCAGACAGCTATAATTTCATGTTCAAATTAGCTGAAGTTAGGTTCATGTTTAAACATTTAATGGCCCAATAGGCCCTGTGCTCTAACTCCACTGGAAGATGACATGCATTGCCATAAACCAGTCTAAATGGGAACATCCCTATGGGGGTCTTAGAGGCGATCCTATAAGCCCACAAAGGATTATTCAATTTTGGGGACCCGTCCTTCCTATCTGTCCTGACTATTTTCTCTAGAATATACTTGATTTCTCTATTAGAAGTCTCCACCTGCTCACTGGTCTGTGGGTGGTATGGAGTAGCAATCCTATGTATAACAACATACTTTTTGAGCAAGCTCTCAAAGTGTCTGTTACAGAAATGACTTCCTCTTTCACTGATGATGGCTCTAGGGGTGCCAAATCTGGAGAATATATTTTCATTTATAAAATTGATGATTACTTTATGATCATTTGTCCTAGGGGCAGTAGCTTCCACCCGCTTGATAACATAGTCCACAACCATAAGAATGAAATTAAATTCTATTGAAGGAGGGAAAGGACCCATAAAATATATCCCCCAGACATCAAACAACTCGACTATAAGGATGGGCTGTAATGATATTGAATCCCTTTTCGATATGCCCCCCATTCTTTGGCATCTCATCCACTTGTTGCAGTGGTAAAATGAATCCTTAAACAAGGATGGCCAGTAGTAACCACACTATAGTACCTTGGCTGCTGTCCTTATCCCTCCGAAGTGACCCCCACAAATATTTTTATGACACATGATTAGAATACTGTGAACTTCACTTTCAGGGACACACTTTGTAATCACTTGGTCTGCACAAGTCTTTGTCCATCTTGGACCAGTGGGAAGGGATCCTACCTACAGCGAGGTAGGTAGGATCCATCTTGGGCCAGTGGGAAGGGATCCACAATGGCCTAGCGAGGCTTGCATATTCTTCAAGTAAAGTGTCTCGAGAGGTTACTCTCCATTGCGAGAACCTCTCGAGAAAGCCAATTACTTATATCAAATGCCTTGAGAGGACGCCTGAAGACTCCTGATCCTTTGGAGAAGGCAAAAAAATAGGTCAGTTCAACCTTGTGTTGAAAGGCACACTTCCATACCGAACACCTGCACAGTCTTATACATTAAAATCAATGATTTCCTATGCTAAATAAAGGCATCCATACACCACAATAGACCATAAAAATGCACAAATTAAAATTTATAAAATCAAACCACATAAATGCAGTAATGACAGAATTCAAAAACATACACACACAACTATGATAGACAATGTACAAGGTTGGAGATCACTCAGTAGTGGAAGGTTCTTGAAGGTGCATGGTTTTAGAGGGCTCCACAGTATTTTCCAAACAAAGTTTGAGCCTCTGACCATTTACTTTCATGACTCTTCCACAAGTGGGATCCATGATGTCTACAACGCCAGATGGGAATGCAGGAATTACAGTATATGGCCCATCCCATCTGGATATTAATTTACTTGGAAAGAACTTGAGTTTTGAGTTAAAAAGCCATCCCTTCGCTCAATCAGCAAAGTCTTTCCTTAGAAGGTTCTTGTCAAAGAAGGCCAAGACTTTATCCTTATAAATTATGGCATTTGAATAGGCATCTAGCCTCAGTTCTTCCTGCTCAGACAACTTCAATTTTATGTTCAAATCAGCTGAAGTTAGGTCCATGTTTAAATATTTAATGGCCCAATAGGCCCTGTGCTCTAACTCCACTGGGAGATGACATACTTTGCCATAAACCAGTCAAAATGGGGATATCCCTATGGGGGTTTTATAGGCTGTCCTATAAGCCCACAATGCATTATTCAATTTATGGGACCAGCCCTTCCTATCTGTCCTGACTGTTTTCTCCAGGATACGCTTGATTTCTCCATTAAAAATCTCAACCTGCCCACTGGTCTGTGGGTGGTATGGAGTAGCAATCCTATGTATAACAATATACTTTTTGAGCAAGCTCTCAAAGTGTCTATTACAGAAATGACTTCCACCATCACCGATGATGGCTCTTGGGGTGCCAAGTCTGAAGAATATATTTTCTTTTATAAAATTGATGATAAATCTATGATCATTTGTCCTAGTGGCAGTAGCTTCCACCCACTTGGAAACATAGTCTGCAACCACAAGAATGAAATTAAAACCCATTGAAGGAGGGAAAGGACCCATATTCATCAAACAACTCGACTATAAGGATGGGCTGCAATGACATTTAATCCCTTTTTGATATGCCCCCCATCCTTTGGCATCTCTTGCACTTGTTGCAGTGGTCAAATGCATCCATAAACAAGAATGTCCAGTAGAAACCACACAATAGTACCTTGGCTGCTGTTTTTATGCCTCTAAAGTGACCCCCATAAATATTTTCATGACACATGGTTAGAATACTGTGGACTTCACTTTCAGGGATACACTTTCTAATCACTTGGTCTGCACAATATTTATAAAGGTGAGGTTCCTCTCTGAAACAATAGTTAACTTGTGAAAAGAATAAATCTTTGCCCATCTTGGACCAGTGGGAAGGGATCCTACCTACAGCAAGGTAGGTAGGATCCATCTTGGACAAGTGGGAAGGGATCCACAACAGCCTGTCGACGCTTGCATATTCTTCAGGTAAAGTGTCTCCAGAGGTTACTCTGCATTGCCAGAACCTCTCAAGAAAGCCAATTACTTATATCAAATGACTCGAGAGGATGCCGGAAGGCTCCTGATCCTTTCGTGAAGGCTAAAAAATAGGTCAGTTCAACCTTGTGCAGACAGGCATACTTTCATACTGAACACTTGCACACTTTTATATATGAAAATCAATGATTTCCTATGCTAAATACAGACATCCATACACCACAACAGCCCATTAAAATGCACAGATCAAGAATCATAAAAACAAACCACAGAAATGCAGTAATGACAGAATTCAAAAACACACACACAACTATGATAAACAATGTACAAGGTTGGAGATCACTCAGTGGTGGAAGGTTCTTGAAGGTGCATGGTTTCAGAGGGCTCCACAGTATTTTCTAAACAAAGTTTGAGCCTCTGACCATTTACTTTCATTACCCTTCCAGAAGTTGGCTCGATGATCTGTACAACACCCGATGGTAACGCATGAATTACAGTATATGGCCCATCCCATCTAGATCTTAATTTGCCTAGAAAGAAGTTGAGTTTTGAGTTAAAAAGCCATACCTTTTCTCAATCTGCAAAGTCCTTCCTCTGAAGGTTCTTATCAAAGAAGGCCATGACTTTATCCTTATAAATTATGGCATTTGAATAGGCTTCCAGCCTTAGTTCTTCGAGCTCAGACAACTATAATTTCATGTTCAAATAAGCCGAAGTTAGGTCCATGTTTAAACATTTAATGGCCCAATAGGCCCGGTGCTCTAACTCTACTGGGAGATGACATGCTTTGCAATAAATCAGTCTAAATGGGGACGTTCTTATGGGGGTCTTATAGGCTATCCTATAAACCCACAAAGCATTATTCAATTTGTGGGACCAGTTCTTCCTATTTGTCCTGACTGTTTTCTCCAAGATATGCTTGATTTATCTATTAGAAATCACCACCTGCCCACTCGTTTGTGGGTGGTATGGAGTAACAATCCTATGTATTACAACATACTTTTGGAGTAAGCTCTCAAAGTGTCTGTTACAGAAATGACTTCCTCCATCAACGATGATGGCTCTAGGGGTGCCAAATCTGGAGAATATATTTTCTTTTATAAAATTAATGATAACTCTATGATCATTTGTTCTAGTAGTAGTAGCTTCCACCCACTTGGAAACATAGTCCACAACCACAAGAATGAAATTAAAACCCATTGAAGGAGGGAAAAGACCAATAAAATCTATGTCCCAGACATCAAACAACTCGACTATAAGGATGGGCTATAATGACATTGAATCCTTTTTTGATATGCCCCACATCCTTTGGCATCTCATGCACTTGTTGCAGTGGTCAAATTCATCCTTAAACAAGGATGGCCAGTAGAAACCACACTATAGTACCTTGGCTACTGTCTTTATCCCTCCAAAGTGACCCCCACAAATATTTTCATGACACATGGTTAGAATACTGTGGACTTCACTTTTAGGGACACACTTTCTAATAACTTGGTCTGCACAATATTTATAAAGGTGAGGTTCCTGCCAGAAAAAATTCTTAACTTGTTAAAAGAACAAGTCTTTGTCCATCTTGGACCAATGGGAAGGGATCCTACCTATAGCAAGGTAGGTAGGATCCATCTTGGACCAATGGGAAGGGATCCACAACAACCTATTGAGGCTTGCATATTCTTCAGGTAAAGTGTCTCGAGAGGTTACACTGCATTGCCAGAATCTCTCGAGAAAGCCAATTACTTATATCAAATGCTTCGAGAGGATGCCTGAAGGCTCCTGATCCTTTCGAGAAGGCTAAAAAATAGGTCAATTCAACCTTGTGCTGATAGGCACACTTCCATACTGAATACCTGCACACTCTTATACATTAAAATCAATGGTTTCCTATACTAAATATAGACATCCATACACCACAACAGACCATAAAAATGCACAGATCAAGATTCATAAAAACAAACCACAAAAATGAAGTAATGACAGAATTCAAAAACACACACACAACTATGATACATAATGTACAAGGATGGAGATCACTCAGCAGTGGAAGGTTCTTGAAGGTCCATGGTTTAAGAGGGCTCCACAGTAGTTTCCAAACAAAATTTGAGCCTCTGACCATTTACTTTCATGACTCTTTTAGAAGTGGGCTCTATGATTTGTACAACCCCCAATGGGATAACATGAATTACAGTATATGGCCCATCCCATTTGGATCTTAATTTGTCTAGGAAGAACTTGAGTTTTGTGTTAAAATGCCATATCTTTACACAATCAGCAAAGTCCTTCCTGAGAAGATTCTTGTCAAAGAAGGCCATGACTTTATCCTTATAAATTATGGCATTGGAATAGGCTTCCAGCCTCAGTTCTTCCAGCTCAGACAACTATAATTTCATATACAAATCGGCAGATGTTAGGTCCATGTTTAAACATTTAATGGCCCAATAAGCCCTGTGCTCTAACTCCACTAAGAGGTGACATGCTTTGCCATAAACTAGTCTAAATGGGGACATCCCTATGGGGGTCTTCTAGGCTATCCTATAAGCTCACAAAGAATTATTTAATTTATGGGACCAGTCCTTCCTATTTATCCTGACTGTTTTCTCTAGGATATACTTGATTTCTCTATTAGAAATCTCCACCTGCGCACTGGTCTGTGGGAGGTATGGAGTAGCAATCCGATGTATAACAACATACTTTTTGAGCAAGCTCTCAAAGTGTCTGTCACAGAAATGACTTCCTCCATCACTGATGGTGGCTCTAGGGGTGCCAAATTTGGAGAATATATATTTTTTTATAAAATTGATGATAACTCTATGATCATTTGTCCTAGTGGCAATAACTTCCATCCACTTGAAAACATAGTCCCCAAACACAAGAATGAAATTAAAACCCATTGAAGGAGGGAAAAGACCCATAAAATCTATCCCCTTGACATCAAACAACTCGACTATAAGGATGGGTGGCAATGACAGTGAAGCCCTTTTTGATATGCCCCCCATCCTTTGGCATCTCATGCACTTGTTGCAGTGATCAAATGCATCCTTAAACAAGGATGCCGAGTAGAAACCACGCTATAGTACCTTGGCTGCTGTCTTTATCCCTCCAAAGTGACCCCCACAAACATTTTTATGACATATGGTTAGAATATTGTGGACTTCACTTTCAGGGACACACTTTCTAATCACTTGGTCTGCACAATATTTATAAAGGTGAGGTTCTTCCCAGAAAAAATACTTAACTTGTGAAAAGAACAAGTCTTTGTCCATCTTGGACTAGTGGGAAGGGATCCTACCTACATCAAGGTAGGTAGGATCCATCTTGGATCAGTGGGAAGGAATCCACAACCGCCTATCGAGGCTTGCATATTCTTCATGTATAGTGTCTCGAGAGGTTATACTGCATTGCCAGAACCTCTCGAGAAAGCCAATTACTTATATCAAATGCCTCGAGAGGATGCCGAAAGGTTCCTGATCCTTTCGAGAAGGCAAAAAAATAGGTCAGTTCAACCTTGTGCTGACAGACACACTTACATACTGAACACCTGCACACTCTTATAGATTAAAATCAATGGTTTCCTATGCTAAATACAGACATCCATACACCACAGCAGACCATAAAAATTCACAGATCAAGATTCATAAAAACAAACCATAGAAATGCAGTAACGATAGAATTCAAATACACACACACAACTATGATACACAATGTACAAGGCTGGAGATCACTCAGCAGTGGATGGTTCTTGAAGGTGCATGGTTTCAGAGGGCTCCACAGTATTTTCTAAACAAAGTTTGAGCCTCTGACCATTTACTTTCATGACCCTTCCAGAAGTTGGCTCGATGATCTGTACAACACCAGATGGTAACGCATGAATTACAGTATATGGTCCATCCTATCTGGATCTTAATTTGCTTGGAAAGAACTTGAGTTTTGAGTGAAAATGCCATACCGTTGCTCAATCAGCAAAGTCCTTCCTCAGAAGGTTATTGTCAAAGAAGGCCATGACTTTATCCTTATAAATTATGGCATTGGAATAGGCATCTAGCCTCAGTTCTTCCAGTTCAGACAACTATAATTGCATGTTCAAATAAGCTGAAGTTAGGTCTATGTTTAAATGTTTAATGGCCCAATAGGCCCTGTCCTCTAACTCCATTGGGAGATGACATGCTTTGCCATAAACCAGTCTAAATGAGGACATCCCCATGGGGGTCTTATAGGCTGTCCTATAAGCCCACAAAGCATTATTCAATTTCTGGGACCAGTCTTTCCTATATGTCCTGACTGTTTTCTCCAGGATATGCTTGATTTCTCTATTAAAAATCTCCACCTGCCCACTGGTCTGTGGGTGGTATGGAGTAGCAATCCTATGTATAACAACATACTTTTTGAGCAAACTCTCAAAGTGTTTGTTACAGAAATGACTTCCTCCATCACTGATGATGGTTCTAGGTGTGGCAAATCTGGAGAATATATTTTCTTTTATAAAATTGATGATAACTCTATGATCATTTGTCCAAGTGGCAGTAGCGTCCACCCACTTGGAAACATAGTCTACAACCACAAGAATGTAATTAAAACCTATTAAAGGAGCGAAAGGACACATAAAATCTATCCCCTAGATATCAAACAACTCGACTATAAGGATGAGCTGCAATGATATTGAATCCCTTTTTGATATGCCCCCCATCCTTTGGCATCTCATGCACTTTTTACAGTGGTCAAATGCATCCTTAAACAAGGATGGCCAGTAGAAACCACACTATAGTACCTTAGCTGCTGTCTTTATCCCTCCAAAGTGACCCCCACAAACATTTTCATGACACATGGTTAGAATACTGTGGACTTCACTTTCAAGTACACACTTTCTAATCACTTGGTCTACACAATATTTATAAAGGTAAGGATCCTCCCAGAAAAAATACTTAACTTGTGAGAAGAACAAGTCTTTGTCCATCTTAGACTAGTGGGAAGGGATCCTACCTGTAGTAAGGTAGGTAGGATCCATCTTGGACCAGTGGGAAGGGATCCACAACAGCCTGTCGAGGCTTGCATATTCTTCAGGTAAAGTGTCTCGAGAGGTTACTCTGCATTGCCAGAACTCTCGAGAAAGCCAATTACTTATATCAAATGCCTCGAGAGGATGCCTGAAGGCTCCTGATCCTTTCAGAAGGCTAAAAAATTGGTCAGTTCAACCTTGTGCTAATAGACACACTTTCATATGGAACACCTGCACACTCACATATATTAAAATCAATAGTTTCCTATTCTAAATACAAACATCCATACACCACAACAGACCATATAAAATGCACAGATCAAGAATCATAAAAACAAACAACAGAAATGCAGTAATGACAGAATTCAAAAAGACACACAACTATGATAAACAATGTACAAGGTTGGAGATCACTCAATGGTGGAAGGTTCTTGAAGGTGCATGGTTTTAGAGGGCTCCACTATTTTTTCTAAACAAAGTATGAGCCTTTGACCATTTACTTTCATGACCCTTCTAAAAGTGGGCTCCATGATCTCTATAACACCTGATGGGAATGCATGAATTATAGTATATGGCCCATCCCATCTGGATGTTAATTTGCCTGGAAAGAAGTTGAGTTTTGAGTTAAAAAGCCATACCTTTTCTCAATCTGCAAAGTCCTTCCTTTGAAGTTCTTGTCAAAGAAGGCCATGACTTTATCCTTATAAATTATGGCATTGGAATAGGCATCCCGCCTTAGTTCTTCCAGCCCAGACAACTATAATTTCATGTTCAAATTAGCTGAAGTTAGGCCCATGTTTAAATATTTAATGGCCCAATAGGCCCTGTGCTCTAACTCCACTGGGAGATGACATACTTTGCCATAAACCAGTCAAAATGGGGACATCCCTATGGGGGTCTTATAGGCTATCCTATAAGCCCACAAAGCATTATTCAATTTCTGGGACCAGTCCTTCCTATCTGTCCTAACTGTTTTCTCCAGGATATGCTTGATTTATCAATTAGAAATCTCCACCTACCCACTTATCTGTTGGTGGTATGGAGTAGCAATCTTATGTATAACAACATACTTTTTGAGCAAGCTCTCAAAGTGTCTGTTACAGAAATGACTTCCTCCATCACTGATGGTGGCTTTAGGGGTGCCAAATCTGGAGAATATATTTTCTTTTACATAATTGATGATCACTCTATGATCATTTGTCCTAGTGGTAGTAGCTTCTACCCACTTGGAAACATAGTCCACAACCACAATAATGAAATTAAAATCCATTGAAGGAGGGAAAGGACCCATAAAATCTATCCCCCAGACATAACACAACTCGACTATAAGGATGGGCTGCAATGACATTGAATCCCTTTTTGATATGCCTCCCATCCTTTGGCATCTCATGCACTTGTTGCAGTGGTCAAATGCATCCTTAAACAAGGATGGCCAGTAGAAACCACTCTATAGTACCTTAGCTGCTGTCTTTATCCCTCCCAAGTGACCCCCACAAACATTTTCATGACACATGGTTAGAATACTATGGACTCCGCTTTCAGGGATACACTTTCTAATCACTTGGTCTGCATAATGTTTATAAAGGTGAGGTTCCTCCCTGAAAAATACTTAACTTATGAAAAGAACAAATCTTTGTCCATCTTGGATCAGTGGGAAGGGATCCTACCTACAGCATTGTATGAAGGATCCATCTTGGACCAGTGGGAAGGGATCCACAACAGCCTGTCGAGGGTTGCATATTCTTCAGGTAAAGTGTCTCGAGAGGTTACTCTGCATTGCCAGAACCTCTCGAGAAAGCCTATTACTTATATCAAATGACTTGAGAGGATTCCGGAAGGCTCCTGATCCTATCGAGAAGGTTAAAAAATAGGTCAGTTCAACCTTGTGTTGACAGGCACACTTCCATACTGAACACCTACACACTCTTATACATTAAAATCAATGGTTTCCTATGCTAAATACAGACATCCATACACCACATTAGAGCATAAAAATTCACAGATCAAGATTCATAAAAACAAACCACAGAAATGCAGTAATGATAGAATTCAAAAACACACACACAACTATGATACACAATGTACAAGGCTGGAGATCACTCAGTAGTGGAAGGTTCTGGAAGGTGCATGGTTTCAGAGGGCTCCACAGTATTTTCTAAACAAAGTTTGAGCCTCTGAACATTTACCTTCATGACCCTCCCAGAAGTTGGCTCCATGATCTGTACAACACCCGATGGGAATGCATGAATTACAGTATACGACCCATCCCATCTGGATCTTAATTTGCCTGAAAAGAACTTGTTTTTTCAGTTAAAAAGCCGTACCTTTGCTCAATCCGCAAAGTCCTTCCTCAAAATGTTCTTGTCAAAGAAGGCCATGACTTTATCCTTATAAATTATGGCATTGGAATAGGCATGCAACCTTAGTTCTTCCAGCTCAGACAACTATAATTTTATGTTCAAATCAGCTGAAGTTAGGCCCATGTTTAAACATTTAATGGCTCAATAGGCTCTGTGCTCTAACTCCACTGGGAGATGACATGCTTTGCCATAAACAAGTATAAATGGGGACATCCCTATGGGGGTCTTATAGGCTGTCCTATAAGCCCAAGAAGCATTATTCAATTTCTGGGACCAGTCCTTCCTATCTGTCTTGACTGTTTTCTCCAGGATATGCTTGATTTCTCTATTAGAAATTTCCACCTGCCCACTGGTCTGTGGGTGGTATGGAGTAGCAATCCTATGTATAACAACATACTTTTTGAGCAAGCTCTTAAAGTGTCTGTTACAGAAATGGCTTTCTCCATCACTGATGATGGCTATAGGGTTGCCAATTCTGGAGAATATATTTTCTTTTATAAAATTGATCATTTATCTTAGTGGCAGTAGCTTCCACCCACTTGGAAACATAGTCTACAACCACAATAATGAAATTAAAACCCAATGAAGGAGGGAAAGGACCCTTAAAATCTATCCCCCAGACATCAAACGACTCGACTTTAAGGATGGGCTGCAATGACATTGAATCCCTTTTTAATATGCTCCCCATCCTTTGGCATCTCATGCACTTATTGCAGTGGTCAAATTCATCCTTAAACAAGGATGGCCAGTTGAAACCACACTATAGTACCTTCGCTACTATCTTTCTCCCTCCAAAGTGCCCCCACAAACATTTTCATGACACATGGCTAGAATACTGTGGACTTCACTTTCAGGGACACACTCTCTAATCACTTGTATGCACAATATTTATAAAGGTAAGGATCCTTTCAGAAAAATATTTAACTTGTGAAAAGAACAAGTCTTTGTCCATCTTGGACCAGTGGGAAGGGATCCTACCCGTAGACACCCCCATTTCACCCTCTCAGAGTACACGAATTCGTTTGGTCCACCCTTGACCTTTTTAACCCTCAACATGGGACCATGCAACTGTACATGACTTAACACAAGTTGAAACAATAGCTTTGTGGCTCAGATCCCAATGTAGGGAGGCTATATACTAAGCAATAGTATATAGTCGGGATGCAGACTGAAGCTATAGTCCTGTATTCCATTCTTGAGACCATACCCGGACAACCCTGAATTAAGCGCCGAAAAACTCACGCGTAATTCGATAACGCGCAGAACTACAAGTGCGCGATCAGTCCCCTTTTAGACCAAACTTTCTTTCACAGACCGTTTCGAAACTCGATTACGCTCTTGGAAACAGTCGCGCGATCGGATTGAGAGCTACAAGACAAGCGCGCAATTGGCCTACGCCTGACCTAGTCTCCTACCCTTGACTCTTATGTTTCCTTGATTAAGCGCTTCAGGTAACACACTTAATAGGATTACACACATCCCAACACACGCGTAATTAGTCCTAATTTCATTAGGATTAGGAAACTCGCTGAGTAATTCAGCTGGTCGCTCAATGAGTCGGTGTCCGACTTAAAGTGATTAAGCGCCATAAAAATAGCGCGTAATTCAATTACACGCCTTAAAATAGGTGTGCAATTGGAAGAAAACCTATAAAAACTTTTTTTCCAATTTGACACACAACACAAGAGGCTGGCAATTTCGAGAGAGAGAACAGTACTTTTTTGGGACTTTGAAATCAGAGAACTCCGAGGACAAGCCCAGAGAGCAAATTAGTCATGATGTCGAGATTCAAACACCCCCAAATCTTCGATGATTCCTCTCCACGGCCCTGACCCTAGGTAAGAATTTAATTTTGCTTTAGACTTAGGATTTCCCCTCAGTTTAATTAATCTATTCTATTTCTAATTTTTAGACCGTAGCACCTTCTTCAGACCGAAATTCTCAATATCCGATTCTAGTTCTCTGTTTCTAGAACCGGTCCTTAATCTGGCGGTCCGATATACTGACCTTATGTTCTGATTCTACTCTAAAATCTTAATCTACAGTCCTATCATTAATTTTTAGTTCTGACTCTCAGAGTTCAGAACCACTCCTTAATCATACGGCTTGATTTTTCTGATTTCGGACTCGAATTCAGTCCTAAAATTTTAATCTATAATTTAATTCTATATTTTCATATCGTCAAAACTCTAAAAAAATATAAATTTCAGTTCATAACTTTAGTTTCTTAATCTAATTTCTTATTATAATTTCGAATTCAATTTAAAAAACCCCCCTTTTATTATTTAACTATCGACCTATGTTTTATCTCAGCCATCTGATTTGCCCACGGGAGCTTACGGAGGGTACTCGGGAACAAGGCCAATCCTCTTTAGCATAGCGGGCCCAACCCCCCCTTTTTTTTAGATAGTTTAGGGTTAACTAGTTAATTATAGGTAGTTTTTTTTTCTATTTCAATATAATTGGCTAATTGCATCAAATAGGCCTTCATATCATTATTTGCTTTGATTCAATTCAGTCTTCTAGTTCAGTCAATTTATTATCTCAACCAGAATTTAGGAAAGTTAATTCATTCATTATTAGTTAGATTTTTACCATAATTGATCCGCAGATTATGATTCTAAAAAAAAGTTAATTTTGTTGCCTCCATCATTTATTTCTATTTTAGTAAATTGATTTATTGCTTCAATCAAAAATCCAAAAAAAGATTAGTCTTTGTTTTCTTCAGATTAGAATGCTAGTAAGATGACCTTAAGTGCTGTAGTTATGATTGCCATACAATTGATACATTTGCTTATCTAGAATTGCAATAAAATTAGCATACCTACTTTATCTAGAATTGCGATATAATTAGACTCTTTTATTTAATTGGAAAATTATTGAAACTGATATACATGCATTCCTAGTACCAGCAAGAGACTGGAACTGATTGGACTCTTTGTAGTACCAGGACTTTGATATTAATTGAACTCCTAATGATACCGAGAAACTAAAAATGATTGGACTCCTGATAGCATCAGGACACTAAAATAACCCATCATAATAAGCTCACCTAATCATAATTAACAACAAAAAAAGAGGATCTAAATCAACCATAACCGCAATAAGGGAAACTAAAAAGAAAGTTGAAACTATCTGATTAAAAGAGGATACTGCTGCTGACGTTCGCAGGCAGACGATTCAGTATAGAAGTAACCCACACTAGCTTAAACGCGTGATTATTGACGTGTTGCAGCGTCGATAAATATCTGCCGCTGGCGATTGCAAATCAACTAGGAATCATCCTAAGAAATTCCTCCTATTGTTATTTATCCCCACCTTATCACATACACCGCATCGCTAGAGTCCAACAGGATAGAATTGGAAGCCACTTGTTCAACGAGAATCAAGAGGAACCCAAAAAAAACACGCACCAACAGACTAGTGATCGCGATGGGACACTTTTGTAAACCCCTTATTTTTCTTTAGATAGTATGTTTCATTTTACTTCCCTATTTTCTTTCTCATCGTGTCATTTAGATTCTTTTTATATGAGTCTTCGCCAAAGACTCGAAACATCTGGCATACGTAGAGTAAGTTTTAGGAGACCCTCCATTGTGGGGACTTCATAACAACCCTGCATACGAGGAAGAACCACCTTATACTTTTAGCCCATGATAACCTGAAGTCAATATGGTTGGTGAACAAGAGAACCTCTTTTCTACACCACACGCCGGTAATAGTCATAACGATAGAAATAATAGCTCTGGACAAAATCTTACCACTCAACAAATCGTAGAACTTAGCATCCAAAGAATACAAAGAGGAGATGAGGACTTACGAAGAGTTGCTTCTCAAAGGATTAGCCGCGACGCATGAAACCATTAGGGGATAATAAAATTTAGGAGAGCAGGAGCGACAAGAGAGACCACCTTCTACCCCAAGCATGGTGTCAGCCCGCGCTACACCATTGAGGCAACACACTCACATGTTCTTTAATGACAGTTTGTCAGACAAGGGTATCTCACGCATCACTCCTAAAGACAATACTATAAAGATCGAAGACCTCCCAAAAATGTTCGATGAATACATGGCTAAGAGGGAATGCCCAGGTCACTCGTTCGGATTCGATAAATTATGTCGAGACATTGAATTTGACCTACCCATAGGATTTAAACCGCCAAAATTTATTAAATACAATGGCACCGAAAATCTGAACCATCACTTGGTCCTCTTTTGTAATGATTGCCGACCTATAAGCGACAATCAAGGACTACTCATTCACTACTTTCAGCGTTTATTAGAAGGAGAAGCTCTAGACTGATTCGCGGAGCTCCCACTTTATAAGATAGAGACTTTTAATGAGCTAGTCGGTCGATTCCTAGACCAATACAAATACTTGATTCAAGAGACTGTTAGCCTCAGCGACCTGATGGCGACCAAGCAAGGATCAGATAACGAATTCACCGACTTCGTCGCTAGATGGTGAAAGCTTGCTGCTAGAACTGGTACTTCAATGAAAGAGAAAGATTCAATTGACATCATCATTGACAATACTAAGGAGCTCCCTAGTTGTCAGTGATTGCCCAGACTTCACTGCACTTCACTCTCGGGCATCCCGACTAATGCGACACATCAAGGGCGGAGACCTTGCATTATCCATAGTCACGTCAAAGGTGGGTTCCTCCAACAAGTCAAAACCAAAAAATCATAAGAAAGCCTTAGGAACCAAACAAGTTAATACGGTTGTCAATCAAGGGCAAAATTTGAATAACGGAAATTTCCCACCTCGCAACTTTAGGCATAACCAAACCCAACAACGATATGCTAGTCAAAATCAGGGTGCTAATCAACAAAGGTACGCAAACCAGAACCAGGGCCAAAACCAGAACCAATGCCAATATCAAAATAGAAACCAGTACCCCAACACTTATCAGGCCCAAAATGCAACACAAAATCGACCGGCCCATACACCGAATTATAACAGCGTACCTCCACCTCAGAACTTTAACCTAGCTAGGGGACCCTACCAGCCAAAGCGGGAACACTATCCCCCTTTACCCGATACTATTTCTAACATTTTTCACCTCCTTAGTGCCCATAATCTCTTACGATTCCCATAAGAAAAGCCTAGGCCGTGGCCTACAAATCTAGATTATGGTAAATACTATTCTTTCCATCGGTACGCGGGACACAACCTAGAGGACTGTTGGGTTCTCAGGGATGTGATCCATGATATAAACGATCAGAATCAAATTGATTGGGAAGCGCTTAGGAGCCCTAACCCTAATAACAATCAACCCCAATAGAATTTAGGGATCATAAATAACCCCATGCCCAACCACAACCAAGGGACACCGGCCCAGGTCACTATTGTAGATCTCCCCAATCAATCCCATTTTTGGCCTTTAGCATTAATCACTCGTATCCTACCCTTCAACACTGTTACTACCCTTATGGGAACTCCTCCCTCCTTACACCCCCTGCCTTGATCACACAGATCGCGCCATCGCGCTCGCCTCCATATCCAAAGTTTACTCAAATACGAGTCCATTCCTTCAAGGCCAGGAGGCCATTCCTCCATCATTCTCTACTAGAGCCATTGACCCCGCCAAATCCTGAATCACCAGTGTTACCACTCCCTTCACCCAACTCTGGATCTGAGTATGGAGACTATGCTCTTCAAACTGCCGTTCCGACTGTCGCACGGGTAGACAGTGTCACCCACATGACTCCCAACCAAGAGAGTGAAGCCAGAATTGAGTATCCATCAGATGAAGAGCAAAGTGAATAAAAAGAACACCTAAATCCATGTGAGATGTTGGTCTCCACTTTCTTAGAGGAAGATGATCACACGCAATACCTCCCACCTTGGAGTACTTCCATACGGACACGCACTCCGACCCCTAACTTCACTCGCTTATAAATGCACTGACGTCGAGTCATGCTAGGTTCGACCAGCAACCGGCTTACCCTATTCTCAAGTCAAGAACCAACTATCCACCTCCCCCTTTCCCCCAGAATAAAGATTTCACGCATACACAACTACCTGAGGGGAACACGAGAGAAAGGGAAGTCGACTTGCCACCCCCACTACATGTCATCCCACCACCAATTCCTGTATTACAACCACGTCAGCCACCTGCACCTAGGGCCCATCGGCCGGGCAAAGAAATAGCACTTGAGATAGGGAAAGAGTATGATTTGTTACGACATCTCTAAAAGATCTCAGCCCAAATATCTATACTAGAACTCATCAAGAAGTCGCCTGATCATCACCGATTGTTAATAAGGACACTCGAGGACACTCAAGTGGATGAAGACACGACTCTGGATGAGCTTCATCAAATTACCTCTGTCATGGCACAACCTCTCGCCCTCACATTCACGGACACAGACATGCCTAAATAGTCACTTCGCGAGAGCACTGCCCCCATATATCTTATAGTCATAATTAGAGGGTTTTTTGTACCCCATGCACTAGTTGATATGGGTGCGGGACTCAATATTTTCCCTCTCACCACATTGAAAATACTTGAATACGTAGAACAAGACGTCAGGCCCTCGGCCTTGTCGCTCATAGCCTATAATGACTCACGTCATTTTGTAAAAGGAACTATTAAACTTCAGGTCCGCCTTGGACCCGTGACAAAGGATGTTACGTTCCATGTTGCTGACTCTGCTGGTACATATAATCTCATTTTAGGTAGAAAATGGTTAGAATCAATGAAGGCTATCGCATCCACATACCATCAATGCATTAAATTTTCGTATGAGGACTCCATCGTTCGTATATACGCCGATGCATCTCTTCAAGAGATGGATACCGATTACGCAACGAGCATTCTGACATCCCATGAATCCGTACTAAACACATGGCACATCTAGAAGATGTGAATTCTTGATGAAGTAGCTATTGCAGAAGTCTGCTCACCTGCCCTTCCTGGTTTTCACCCAGAGCAACAACAAGAGCTGATGAGAAGGGTGGTTGGCCCAGACCTCGCTAAATTATACGACATCAATCCAACCGAGATGAAAGGGTGAGATCTTATGTACCAACTCGGATACGCCCCCCACACTCGACTCGGTAAGAATGAGTAAGGTCGTGTGAGACCTATATTCTCGATTAAAATACGCAAACACATAGGATTAGGTTACCAATCGAACGACCAACCAGCCGATTTGTTCCCTACCCCTCCGAAATGGTCTCTTTATGACCACTTTATCTATGAAACTACTGAGAAAGTAGATGTGCCAAAGCAGAAGGAAGTATCCTTCACCAAACCCCAGGAGACAGAAATTATACTAATATCCAAAGCATTTAATGATTTGATGAACCTGAACGATGATATCGATGAACCCCTCAAAAGAGTAAAACCTTTGTTTGACACTGAAAATCCCATAGAAGGAAGAAAGAAGGACCCTTCAGAAATCAAATCACAATTACAGGATTGGGAATCTACAGATGACGAAGATTTTCACATAGCGGCCTTACGAGACGACGAAGAACACTCACGTTCACCATGGGAAGGGGATGACACCCTGCAAGAAGATATTAATTCATATAGCATCCGCCTTTGCCTCGGCCTTGGAGGATGGGAATGCCCGTGGGACTGGCCTTGTATCTTTCACCCATATCAACCCTGGTGCGAAGCATGCACTCACATACTAGAGCAATTTACTAGCAAGATCACACATCCCCTAACTACCGAAGTGGACAAATCCGACCCCACAAGCATAAGCACGACCAGTAATCCACCAACCTCACTATTAGCACCATAAGAGAGAGAGCCTGATGGTCAATTGCTCGACTAAGGAGGAAACACCCACGTCCCACTCCTAGAGTTCGAAGAGGAATTTGAACTAGACTCTCCTTCATCCCCAGATGCATCACAACTCTAAATATTTTAGCAATCGCTCGAGGAAGAGTGGCGACCTCCACCAACTGATGACAAGGACTACTGGATAGACCTCCCTGCACTCGAATTGGCAGAGCAAGCCAACCTAGAACTTCACGCCTTATCAGATTAAGAGAGTGAATTGGATAATATCATCGATTCTAACTTGGAAGGATGGGAATGTCTTTGGGAATCTCCCTATATTTCTTACCATTACCAGCCCTGTTGCCGAGCATGTGTGCTCATCCCAGCATATCATGAAGATCAAGAGAAAGATCTCCCTCCCCCTGGGGACCCTTTAGTAGATTCCCCCTCACGGGAAGGACAATTATCTCATAACTTCAACGATGATAGTTTAATCGATTATAATCTCTCGAGCTTCTTTAGGGAAGAGACAATCAACCTAGTAGAGGAAACTCGAACTATAATACCCCTATCATTAGCATTACCTATTCAAAAGATCCCATTGGATGAGGACTCCAAAAAAAAAAATGCCAAATTTGTAACAAATTCGCGTTCCCCGAAGGATCGTTCGAACGGCTCCAGCAACCGTCTCGCTCCCTCAACTAGAGGAGGCGGCTCTCCCGGTGCCTTTTGAGGCCACCGATCATGTACCATATTTATTATCAAAAATTAAAAAAATAGAAAACATAGAAAACCCTAAAAAGCTAGAAATACAAAACTCAAAAAATTAGAAAACCTTGAAAAAGAAAGGGAACTCTTTACTTCGACTCAAGTTTGCAGTCAACGAGGGGACTTTCCTTCTCTAACTCCTGACCCGTCTCACACTCAAGGACACAAAGCCTGCAGGCTAAGTAATAAGCCAGTCATCATACCAGAAGAGATACTCTATGACTTCAAAAGAAGAATCAATGGCCTTGACCTTCACTTTACTAAAGACCTTTCGGTCATAAATTACGCCGATGAAGAGTTGCCTTGCGCAAGATTAAATTCCCAGCCTAGTAATTTTACGGTATATGAGCTCATCGAGGATGAGGGAGGAACACCAGGCCCTGATGAGACTCAGGACTTCCGACGGGTTATTAAACATTTTGATGAACAGACCCAGGCTGCCGCCGAACCCACAGAGGAAATTGATTTTGGCACCGACGAGAAGCCTAAGAAACTGTTAATTAGTGCGATGCTCAATCCTATGGAACGTCAACAGATTATACAAATCCTATAGGAATATCTTGACTCTTTCGCATGGTCCTACGAGGACATGCATGGTTTAGACCCAAGTCTAGTAGATCATGGTCTTGTCTTAGAACCCGATGCGAAACCTATTAAGTAGAAACTCCGCAGGATCCCCTACCCCAAGTGGGTCGCCAACATAGTACCTGTCCCCAAGTGGGTCGCCAACATAGTACCTGTCGCCAAGAAAGATGGCAAAGTACGGGTCTGCATGGACTTTCGAAACCTCAATCAGGCATGCCCAAAAGATGACTTCCCACTCCCACATATTGACACTCTTATTGATAAGACCGCTGGACATGAGATGCTATCCTTCATGAACGGCTTCTCTAGATATAATCAGGTCAAGTTAGCAAAGTCTGACCAAGAAAAAACTTCCTTCACCACACCATGGGGAACTTACTGCTACGTCGTCATGCCTTTTGGGCTAAAGAATGCAGGAGCCACATATCAACGCGCCATGATGGCTATTTTTCATGACATGATGCATAAGTGTGTAAAAATTTATGTTGATGACATATTAGTGAAGTCTCAAACGCGAGTAGGACATGCTGAAGCCCTTCGGCTAGTGCTACAGAGAGCTAAGAAATATCAACTAAAAATGAATCCTAAGAAATGTGTTTTCGGAGTTACCTCCGGAAAATTACTTGATTTTATAGTTAGCAACCAAGGGATTGAAGTCGACCCTGTGAAAGTGAGAGCCATTTTAGAGATGTCGCCTCTCAGCAATATCAAGGAATTATGAGGATTGATAGGAAGATTGCAGTTCATCAGGAGATTTATCTCTCAACATTCAGACCGATGCGATCCTTTCTATAAATTACTTAAAGGAGGGACCGAGTACAGATGGAATGACCAATGCCAGCAAGCTTTTGATAATATTAAAAAATACCTCCTTAACCCGCCAATACTATCACCACCAATTCCCGGAAGACCCTTAATCCTAAACCTTTCAGCAAATGATAAAGTGATGGGAGTAATCTTAGGATAATACGAAGATGGCAAGAGAGAGAAGGCCATTTGCTACCTCAGTAGAACGATGGCCGAATATGAATGAAAGTACACCCCTATGGAGAAGACATGCCTCACATTGGTATGGGCTTCAACTAAATTACGACATTATTTCAGAGCACATAAGATACTAGTGCTAGCTCGAATGGATCCTTTGAAGTATATATTCGAAAAGCCTACCACATCAGGGAAGATCGCCCGCTGGCATATGCTATTACAAGAGTTTGATATCACTTACATTACCCAGAAGTTGATCAAGGGGTAAGCCATTGTAGATTACCTCGCAGATCTTCCACTCCCGAATGATGAACCCATACACACAGACTTCCCCGATGAAGACTTACTCACAATTCATGACGAAGAGCCCGATAAAACCTCATGGACCCTCTATTTCGACGGTGCTCTAAGTCACAAAGGGAAGGACATCGGGATAGTCCTTCTAAGCCCGGAAGGAGTGGTGATACCCAAAGCTTTCCAACTAGACTTCCCTGTTACCAATAATGCTACAGAATATGAAGCATTTATAGCTGGATTGCGGATAGTGTTACAATTAGGGGTTAAACAGTTAAAGACCAAAGGCGATTCCAAACTAGTAATCTCGCAAGTCATAGGAGAATGGAAAACTAAGAAAAGGAGACTAATGACATACCTAGAGACCACTCAATATTTGGTAAAGAAATTTGAAAAGATCTCTTTCACACACATCCCTAGATTAGAAAATGAGTTAGCAGATTCCTTAGCCACACTAGCCTCTGTCATCCAGATACCTATCGGCCAAAATACTAAGACCTTCTTCATTGAAAGATTAATAGTACCCGCCCACAAAGTAGCATTGACCGCTACAAGAGAACTACCAATTCTCCCTGCCAGCACGAAATCAAAAGAAATAATCACTCCAGAAAATCACACTGAAACAGAAACCGAAGTCGCCCAGTTCAGATTCGAGAAATCACCAACCGACGATGGACAACCATGGTATTTTGATATTTGGAATTTCTTGAAACATCAACACGTTCCCCCATACGCCATGAAGATCGAACGAAAGACTATAAGAAATTGATACGCTCGATTCTGTATACTCGGTGAAACATTATACAAAGAAGCCTTCACCAAGGGAGTACTGCTAAGATTCATCACGATCGCTGAAGGACAATACATCATCTGAGAAGCACACACCAGCGCTTGCGGTGCCCACTCTGGTAGACAAAGACTCGTCGATCAAGTTACACGATAAGGCTACTTCTGGCCGGCGATGATAAGAGACTGTCACCTCTACGTTCAATCCTGTAAACAATGTCAAGAGCACACCACACTTATTAAAGCTCCACTCCATAAGTTGCACTTAATACTATGACCTCGCCGTGGCAATTTTTGATGTGGGCCTTTGACATCATTGGACCGTTTATAGACACCGTTGGGAATACTCACAAGCATGCATTCATACTTACAATGACTGAATACTATACCAAATGGGCAGGAGCCGAGTCTTATGTCAGAATCACCGCCTCGACGCTCGCGAGGTTTATAGTTTGAAATATCATTACCCGGTTTAGAGTACCCATAATGTTCATCACCGACAACGGACCACGGTTCATTGCAAAAAAGACGAAGAAGTTATGCAAGAAATATGTCATTGATTTGTGCCACTCATTGCCGTTCTACCCTTAAGGCAATGGACAAGCAGAAGCTACGAACAAGATGCTGATTCAAATCTTGAAATGAACTGTGGAAACAAGCAATGGAGCCGACTGGCCCGAACGATTACCGAAAGCACTCTGGGCCTATGGGACCTCTATTCGTACAACCACTAGCCAAACTCCCTACCTCCTCACCTATGGGATGGAGGCAATCTTACAATATGAGATAGTACCATCTTCATGCATCCAACTCGATGATTAGCTATCCTTAGAGTGACTCGATGAAACACGCCTAAGGGCAGTTGATCACGCTCATGTATATCAGAGGAGAATGGCCAGGGCCTATGATAAGAAAGTCCTTGAACGAACCTTTAACATTGGCGAGCTAGTCTTAAAGAAAATTATGCCTTCCAAACACGCCCATCCAAAAGGAAAACTGAAACCAAACTGGGAAGGCCCTTACGTTATAACAATTGCATAACCTGGAAACGCATACAAATTGGCGAACCAAGATGGGGAAGATCTCCCTAGCCCCTAGAATGCCATGTACCTTAGAAAATACCATCCTTAGTCTTATGATCACCACATCCTGTGGTTAAAATACTTATACTTATCATCTTCGTAGTCATCACAACCCATCTATTGGTCGTATGTCTTCAATCCTCAGAATCTCCTTAAAAATCAACGACTTGTCGCCCACCATTTACACTTGGGAAATTTGATTGAAGGATTAGTGACCTACCTAATTTTTTTTTCAAAAGCGTAAGAAACCCCCGATTCTCATTTCCTATCCCCGCCATTGGTGGAGACGTCAAAAAAAAAAAAATGAAGATGTTAGGTTCAATCAAACCTCATTATTCTTGCGCCAACAGGATGCTTTAAAAAAATGTATACATAAATATATAAATATATATCGAGCGAGAGCATTACGACGAATGAACAAGTCAATGAACTCAAGGAAGCATAAGAAGGCCGTGAGGACATCTCTAAAAATTTTACGAGAAGTGTATAAGCAAGCTGCGAGGGCATCCTCGATATTCTCATACTACTAGATGTCGTTGTAAGTTGGCAGGAGGAGGATAAACCCTTGCTAGACATAGAATGCGAGATTTTGATGGTACCGAAACATGACTAAGAGCTCGATCATGACATTTTATACCCCTTAGAGGAGAAGATTGTTACTTACCCCTTTTGAAAAGGTATTAATTATGAACTATTCCTCATATCACTAAGCCTTACCTCTCCCCTTTCTAGTTTTATTTAGGACGATGAATCTGAGACTTCACAGGATATTCCTAAGAATGAAACTGAAAACCACTGAATGACGATTGATGCAATCACCCATTATACTTACCATGCTTTTCCTGAATAACCACGGAATAGGATGATCAATACCCTAAGATAGACCCCCGTACGCCATTAATTGAAGGACCTCCTGTTAAGACCTGAAAAGTACTACTTTTCACCCCTTAACTTAACCTTTGATTAGACCCTTAGCCACCTAATAAGTTCTTGTTAAGTGTTTTGTGTAGGTAATAATCAGCAGTGAAATAAGGCCAAGAATCCTGTTAAGGAGCCTGCTTTGGCACCAGAAATCCCTCAGAAGAATGAACTCTGAATCCAGACCTGAAATGAGCCTCACGCAGCTGACCCAAGCTTTAGAGGATTCAGGAGAAATATGCCTCGCGCAGTTCAACTGAGCTTCCCAAGACTTTATAGCAACCTCTCGCGCATATGAGTGACTGAAGAGCTTCAGAAACTTAAACTCGTGCAGCTCTCGCAAAGCTCAAGAGTAGAACACATAGCGCAGTGTCGCACAGTTCAAAGCAGACCTCTCTCAATCTTGTGTAGTTCGCTCAGAATGGCTGAGGAGAGAGAGCTTCAGAAGATTCCTCGCGCAGCTGTCGCACAGTCGCCGCGGGATGCAATTCTCAAAAGAAAAACTCCTCGCGAAGTTCTCGCGCCATTTAAGAAGAAAACATCCTGGCGAAGGCAAAGCCATCCTAGCGAAGATCAATTAAGACATGGAACCTCGCGCAGTTCAGAATGCATTAAAGCCTCACGAGGTAACTCGCGAAGTCCAGTAAAGAGAAGTGCTCGCGAAGTTCTAGCGCTATTCAAATTCACTCTCGCGAAGATCAGCCCAATGAAGATCGAGCAACCTCGCGGCTGCTTGAACTTCAACCTCGTGACATCTGAGACTGTGTTTTCTACTCAACCTCGTGAAGCCCAATCCAGAGAGAGCGCAATTCTCTACCGCGCAACTACCTGAAGAGCAAACCAAGGCAACCTCGCGACGGCTGAAGCTTTAATGTCAAATCATCATAGCAAAGAGCAAAGAGCTACCACGCGACAAGTCTGGGAAACTACAGCTACCTAGCGAAGCTCTGAACCTAAACTTCCATCTCTTTAGCAGAGGACCTTCTGGGAATTTTTAACAATTATGGTACGCACTCTCATGCTCAAATCTCTGTGCACGCGCCCCAAGGCATTGAAGGATCACTATTCGGCCATGTGGCATCGTTAAAATTAGGGTTTCCTAACCCTAATGAGCCGCCACACCACTGCTATAAATACCCACACTTAGCTTGGGTTTAGGGGCTTAGAATTTCTTTTCTTTCTACATATTGGAATATCTGGGAACACATCTCAGATTATTTTTCTTATCTCTTTCTTTTTAGGTGTAAGTAGTTTTCTTTTTCTCTTTCCTTCTCTCCATAGTCCAGCACTTGCTGGCTATGCCTTTGTATGTGTTTTTGAATTAGATTAACAAAAGTTTTGTAATAGGATCTGTACTTTATGGGATTGGTGTTTATGTGTGAGATGCTCTGTACAAGGCTTCTGCCTTGTGATCCACCATTACTTTGGTTGAGTTTCAAAGTAATGGAGAACTGATTCTAAGGGCCATTTAGATCCAAGTGACCAGTGTGTCTGGGCTATCATGGTCCTACAGCCTTAGCCCCACCACAGTACCCACTAGATCTGAAATCCCCATGGGAGTTTGAGCTGGTAGCCTTGTGACCATGGTGGTAGCAGCGATATTCTTATTTTGTTTTGGGCTCCGTGAGGAGGATAACCTCTGGGATAGTCTGTGAGCATTTAAGTGGATAGATTATGGCCTTAGGGTGATTCTAATCCACCGATCCAAGATGGATCCTTCTTCTTTACACCTGAGCTTGTAGAAGCCTGGTGAGAGATTGTACAGAGGTAGACTCCCCTATATTTGTATAGATCCGCCATCAGATATTGGATCTGATCTGGTTATAGAGATTGTAGGCTGGTGACTGGACCATTGTAGCCTCACTCAAGCAATGGACAGCTAGATCGAAGGTTGTACTCAATCTATTGCTGGTTCTATGTGTCTAGGCTATCATGGTCCTATACAGCCTTAGCCCCACATATAGAGCTTTAGAGATTGAGGTTCCCTATGGATTCTTGAGCTGGTAGCCTGGATGAAATAGTGCCTGCAATGATTTACTTATTGTGTTTTGACCCATCCCTGGATAGTGGTTCCCCTATGGGATAATCTGTGACCATTTGAGTGGACAGGTTATAGCCTTAAGGGTGGAATCATGGCAGAGTGATGGGTTGGATCCTTTCTCCTCAGTGGTGATAATGTAGCCCCTGGACAGGATTTCTATAACATCAGATCTGAATCTGAGTTACAAAACTTCTCTGATCTTGGCTCAATAACATACTTCTCACCCTTTTATATTTATTTTCCACACTCCATCCATCCTCTCAACCCTTTCTGTAGTTTAGACATTAGAATACTTAGAATAAGTGACCTTAAACTCCCCTCCTTTTAGGACTGCCAGATCTGTAGTCAGATCTGGAGGGACTACTAGAGATGGCTTCTTTGGAGCTGTAGATCACCTTTCCTTGTGGGACAAACTCTTACTTATCAAAACTTGCTACAAAGGACCCTGTATCTTGCAGGTCTAGGACTTCTGAGTTGTGCTGAATTTACCCCATGTTTTACTCTTTCTTTGATTTTTAAATGACTTTCACCACCAACCAATAATGTAAGCACACCAGAATCTGCCAACAAGTTTTTGGCGCCGTTGCCGGGAAAGGATGATCTATTAGTAGACCCATAGTTTTTGTATTCTTAGTATTCTTTGCACATGTGAATAATTGATACTGCTGACATAATTTTGAATCTTTTTTTTTTGCAGATCTAGACAGCAGCAGCGAAGGACAGTGGACTACATGTGGAGCTTAGGTACCTCTGTTTGCAAACTCTCTAACTTTTAAAACTTTGTCTATCTGTCTTAATTTTTTTTTTCTAGCAGTATCTAGGATAGTTTAAATGTATTCCTTGATTAGCTGTAAACTAGTTAGATAAATTTGTTAGTGTACAATTATTCTTTTGCAATGTGCCTGCAAGAAGCTTTTCTTGCTGTTGGTGTGCTTGTATGCTAGGGAGGAGATCCCTCAGCCCTGCTTTAGAGCCTCTTAACCCTGAGTTAGAAAGGGGAAGGAGACTTAGGAGAGAGAGGCACACCACAGGAGAGCCCCCAAGTGAATCAGTGACAACAATTATGGGTGAAGAACAACCCATAACCCTCAAGGAGTTGAATGCTCCGGATGACTATAACTCCCCTTTTAGCATTCAATTCCCTGATGTTCAGGGGAACTATGAGATAAAAACTTCAATCATCCAGATGCTGCCAGCTTTCTATGGGCTTAGCAAAGAGGACCCTTACAAGCATATTGACCAGTTCTTGGCCTTGTGCACCACTTTTAATATCACTGGTTTGGGACCTGAGGCTACTAGGCTCAGACTCTTTTCCTTCTCTCTGAAGGATGGGGCCAGTACCTGGCTGACCACTCTTCCCAACAATAGCATTGCTTCATGGAAAGATCTGCAGACTAAATTCCTAACCAAGTTCTTCCCCGAGACCAAAACTAGCCAGTTGAGGAAAGAGATTCTTGTGTTTGCTCAATCCTCAACTGAGGATTTTAACCAGTCCTGGGATAGGTTTAAAGAGATGCTCAAACAATGCCCCCACAAGCTTCTACAATGGGATTGATGAGAAAAATAGAGATATGGTCGATGCCTCTTGTGGTGGATCCTACATGCACAAGACTGCTGAGGAGGCATGGGAATTGTTGAGGTGATTAGTGAGAATGCTTTTTAAAAGCCATCCCTGGCAAGAACTAGTCAGGAATCTGAGTCAAAGGTGGGGCCTGCTACTGGATCAAGAGGAAAAGTTTATGAGGTGTCTGGGAACAATGACCTGGAGCTACAGATGGCAAACCTCTCTATGAAGTTTGACAAATTATTGACTGTGATGCAACCCAGAAAGGCTGCTCATGTGGTCGAGGCATGTCTGATATGCCAATCCCCACAATACATAGTGGAGGAATGTCCATCTGCAGGGCAATTTCCTGAATTGATTTTGGAACATGCTACTGCTGCTCAATCTTATGGCCAACAACAATCTGGGGGCTACAATAGGCAGTCTTATGGATACCAGCACCAAAATGCTGGTTACCAATGGAGAGACCACCCAAATCTGAGGTGGAAGCAAGACAACTACATGCAGCCCCAGCAGATGTTGGCCTTACCACAAAGGCCACAACAGTAGTTCAATCAAGGGAATGCCCCTAGGTCTACCTTCTAGCACCATCAGCAGCCCCATCAGCAGCAAAATCAGTTGGTCTTACCCCCTTCTCAACCTAGAAATACTTCTTTCGAGGACCAGGTCTTGACCTCATTGCAAAACTTGGGTTCCTTGGCTCAGACTGTGAACTCTCATGGTCAGAGCATTAAGAAGATGGAAGAACAGATTGGACAACTAGCGAACACCTTAGCCAAAAGAGAAGAGGGAAGGTTGCCCAGTCAACCAGTGGTTAATCCCAAGGGCCAATTTTTGATTGGTGAAGGATCCTCAGACCCTGAAGGGGATCTTTCATTGAATTGATGATAAGAACTGTGCACCTTTGTATAATATGTACTTTACAGTTTAGAGGAATGTGTAGCAATCTTGTTGGAATCTGAGTTTAGTGATTTATGCCTACTTTTATTCCTGTTCCCCTTGTTTGCTAATTTCAAGCGATTGAATGATAATGTAGTATTTGAATGCTTTTCATGATGTGTGAATTTAATGCCTTGAGAGTATGAGAATTTGTGAATGCTTTATAATGCTTATGGGTGTCCCTGGAAGAGAGTCTGTGAGAGAATCCACCCATAAAGTCAGGGTCAAAAAGCTGACTAGTGGGTGAGTGAATTCTACCTCGGTTAAGCCATCGCGGGGTTCTGAATACTGGGTTTGGTCTCCTCTCGCGCAGTTCATAAAGAACTACTTTATTTTGCTGTCGCGAGTTTCAGAAATAACTGGGTGGGCTGCATCGCGCAGTTTAAAGGAACATCTAATCTCGCGACCCATTCATTCCCAGCCAGCGAGCGAATATTTTCAAAGCGCGCCGAGTCTCACGATATTTAAATCCCACCCCGCACTGCTTTTCCTTACTACTTTCTCTTTCCTCTCCTGCCAGCGAAACCCTAGCTCCCATTCCTCTCAATCTCTCTCCTCCAGCTTCCTGTCTACAGTTCATTACTTACTTTGAAATTTTGGATTTTTATTCTTAAAGCTTCCATCAATAGTTGCCCCCTGCTAAGAGCTCTTGAGATCCACCGTGTGTCCAATTAAATAGAACCCTAACTTTTAGGGTTAGACTCAGCTCCTGATCTTTCCTTTCAAAATTTCAACTGCACACTCCCCAAGGAGAGTCGTGATGGCTCCTAAAAGTGCACCTGTGAAGAGAGCTAGGGACAAGGCCACTGTGGAGCCTGCCCCTAAGAAAGCCAAGTCCTCTACGGCACAACAAAAAGGGAAGGAGGTGGTTCTTAAGGTGGCTGCACAAACACCTGATTATTCTACACCCTCTGAGCTCCTCATTTCCATTCCCTTAAAGCCTGAAGCCATTTTCGATATCTCTTTCTTTGAATCAGAGCCGTTGTCAGCACTTGCCATTCAGTTCTTATGCAAGGCTGGATTGTTCCCCTTGATGCAAATGATTCATGCACTAGCCTACCCTAGGTTAGTGCAACTCTTTTACCAGCACCTTAGAGTCAGACCCGACACACAGGGGCAGCCAGGCCTCCTGGCATTAGTTGACAATTTTGAGATGTTGCTTAGCCCAGAGTTAATTGCTGAAGTCATGGGCATCCTTGCTAGTTTTGATCCCAACTGCGGTTATGGTGCCCCTGTGAGTGCCCCCATTGACACAATTACCCAGGCCATTACAAGAGGTTTGAAGGCCACAGGGGACTCCATCAGAAGAAGAGATTTGGAGCCCAAGCATTCATCGATCAAGTCCGAGGAAGAATATCTATTGCTCCGGCCATCAGCAAGAAAGGAGGACACCAATTACTGATGCTCTCTATTCCTTCTCTCTGGGCCATGGATTTAATGCTGCATGGTTGATCTTTGAGGCTATGAAGGATACAATGGAGAAGCTGGGGCTGCAAAAGAAAATCCACACTCTCCCCTATGGAAGACTCATCACTAGACTACTTCTGAGGGGAGGATACAAGATACCAGTGGGGGAGTTATCTGCTGACCTCACTCCCACCACTTTTGCCAAAAGACAATGGGGGATCAACAGAAGTCTAATGGATTCCCAGAAGAAGAAGAAGAAGGCTCAGTGTTTTCGGCGGGAGAGGAGACTCTGTGGCAAAGGCCACCCCTGCCCCTAAAAAGAAGGCTAAAACCCCTGCCCTAAAGAAGGTGGTGCGAGCTTCTGTCACCTCTGCTTCTGCAGCAATCCCTCCATCCACCACACTTTCCTCTCCACTAACTTCTTCACCTATTCCATCTCTCCCTTTCCCTCTTTTATCTCCCTTTTCCATTCCACCCCATTGTGATTCATTCACAGGTGGAAAGTGTTGAGACAACACTCCACCTTCACCCACCATACCTCAATACCCATTGATCTCTCCCATATCATTTGATCCATACCGCAGCCCTCCACGATAACCTACCTAAAAAAAGCCCTACTTTTACTTGACTACCATATCTTTACCCACTTCCACCTCCCCTGTCATTCCCACAGACACACCCCATATTGACCAACCCTTAGTCCAACCTCTCCATGACCTGGACTTTAACCTAGCCACCACATCAGGGTATCAGGCCTTCATGACCACCTTGCTTGATACCTTGCCCACCCATGACATCCCTCTCCCTGAGTCCCCTCTCCCTTCACCACATCATTCACCAGACCCTTCACCTTTTCCCCCTACCACTTTCCATCATTCCCCCAATTCCCCTTTCCAACGTGTTCCTTCCTATCCTCATACTCCACCTCAACCAACCTCAGATACCCTTACCCATATCCTTTCCCTCATACATGACATCCAAACCCAACTCTCCAACACCACCCAGACCCAAGCCCAAATGCAAACTGACATAACCACCATACAATCCACCCTTCAAACATTGGCCAACCCACCAATCACAACACAACCTCCTACCACCCCATTGACCCAACCCCCTTCCACCTCTGACTCCATAGTTCCAACATACCCCACCCAAATTGACTTACCTCCACCCTTCCCCCTCCATGACACCATACCCGACCACTCCTTTCCCTCTCTACCTATCCTACCCCCTCTAATACTACCTCCACCTCAATTTACCAACACTTCTACCCAAACTGACCCCATTCCATTCCCACCCACCTTTCCCATTCCACCCCTATTTCCCCCACCCTTCCATTTCAATCCTTCACCATCCCCTTCTTCCTTGAACCATCCACATTCGCCCTTCCTTCATTTCACTTTCCACCCATACCTTCCATTCCCCCTCTTCTCCCACCCCCTCCTCAATTCACTGACCATTCAACCCAGACCACCCCAACCATTTCTACAACCCCCACTTTTCTCCCCCAGGATCCATCACCATCTACTTCCACTCCATTTCTACCAATCTTGCCTAGACACTCCTATTACACCCCTCCCTACTTCACCCTCCTCCATGCCATGAGGGACAATCCCTACATCAAGAGGGATGTTCTCAATGGCATGGCCCAACTCCGCCGAATACCCCTTAACTGAAAAACTTAGTGACGAGAAGCTTGCTCACCGCGAGCAGCTGAGAGATATTTCCAAAGGGTGGGAGGCAATTTTGGAGACCCTAAATGCGAACAAGGCTGCAACAACATATTACAGAATGACTACTGAGATTGAAAAGGCCAATGCAGAGAGGGCGAAAAAGCACAACAGGCTATTAGAGAAAAAATTGAACAATGCTCAAAAGATCAACCGACTCAGTAAGGAGCTTGTAGATACCAATCTCCTGTGGGCTAACAAGAAAATTGAAATCTTGGAATAGAGAGTTGCCTTCCTACTTTCCCAACCCATACAGGCCACCCCTCACGCCACAACTCCCCCTGAGGCCCCATCTTCTTCCACTGCCCCTACCCCAACCCCTACACAATCTGTTCCCCCACCTCCCACAACCCCAACTCTGTAGCTCCTCCTGTTCCTCCTCAAATGCCTATTGCAGTTCCTTTTACAGTACCTACACAACCTGTTGCTCCTGCTCAAATCCCTACTGCAGCTCCTGCTCCTCTCTCAGTACCCCCCCTATTCCCTCTCCTGTTCCCAAAAGAAAATGCACTCCTTCCAAGAAAAAGCTCACTTCTAAAAGAGCCATTGCAGCCCAAAAAGGCAAAAGGCCGGCCCCTCCATCCCCACCTCCAAAGGTCACCAGAGCTTCTGCTCAGGATGATCCCCATGGTCGCCTACTTTCCAAAGAGGAACGCCTGGATTGGATCCCACCGAGCTTTTTCCTCTCGACCACCGCTTCGAACCACCAAAGGATCCCAATGCCCCCACTACTGCTGCTGCTCCTTCATCCAGCCCTGCTGAACAATCCTATCCTCAGCGAAGGAAGGTTGCTACCAAGAGGACTACGCCCCCAAGTCGCTCTTTGAAAATTGGAAATGAAAAATCTGCCCAGTCTGAGGAGGCACCACCACTAAGCCAGCCCGTGAAAGGGAAGAGCCCTGCCATTCCTGCAGCCAAAGTACCAGATCCATCTTCTGTGGCTCCCCCTAAACCAGAAAAAGGGAAAAGTCCTCTCCTGCCTCAGGTGCAAGCAAAAGCTAAATCCCTTGTTGCCCCTCTTGAGCCAGCACCAGCCCAACCACCTCTTATTCCCCCTCTGCCTCAGCAAGGGCAAGCCTCCAAAGGTAAGGGCCCCAAAGGAAAATCTCCCACCAAACCCCCTGAGCCAACCACTGATAAATCTTCAGAGATCCCTCCTGAACCAAAGAAGAGAAAAATGAGGGTCAGGGCTCCAACCATACCCAAAACTCCCGAGCAAAGAAAGGCAGAGAGGGAACGAAAGAAGAAAGAAGAAGAGGCTCTCCTGCAAGAGCATGCAAAGAAGATGGGATGGGACAAGTTTTGAGACAGATTCTAACTAGATTGTACCTAGGATTTTCTCTGTTTCTTTTGCTTCTGTTTTCTTGTATTTTGTACATTTCTAATTTTTCATAGACTTCTCCCCTGTCTTTACTATCTTGCTTTGCCTGTTGTGTGTTTTGTTCCCTGTTCTTTTCTTATCTTTTATGCTGTAATAACTCTGCTGCACAGACACCTTTGAACCAATGAGGACACTGGTCCTCATAGGTTTGGGGGTATGGCAGGCAGACCTTGCCAATGGAATAGCTAACATAAGTGCAGCAGACTCATCTGAGCAATATGGAAATGGACCTCTGTTCACTTAAGAATCATGAAACTAAGAAGTTTAAAATTTATGCAAACCTTGGACATTATAAACTTCTAATACTCCACATTTTCATGATCATATCACCAAGGAAACTCACTTGTATCAGCACTCAGTGAATCAGTAGAGAGAGAAAAAGGAGAGGACATACTTAAAAGTTCAAAGAAAGACCATATCCAGTGAGAATTGGGCCTATAAAATTTTTTCCATCTTTTGAGGAGTAACCAAGGCAATCCCTTCTAGTTCTAAAGACTGACGGAGTCACTGTGCTCACTAGAAGTTAGGTAACTCCAAGTTGAAACAACTGACAGTACTCATGAGACCTAGGAAAGGATCAAGGCCTTCTCTTGGACAGTTTGAGCCTAAAAAGACCAATCCTAAAGCAACGGCCCTTGTCCAAACCCCCCTTTGAGCTTTAAATCCTAGATTTCTTCAAAATACACTTGAGTACTTGAACGTGAACCTATGAACCTGATTCAACCTACCCTCACTCTGAGAATTCAGAAGGTAAAGGAGAAAGAGTTGAAGATGGACTAGCTATGGTCAACATTAGGTGAATGGAGAAGAAGGATCTCAAAAATCAGCATAAGTAGCGAGAACATGGTGGCATTTTTGAAAAGCAAAAACAAAATAAAAAGAAGGAAACTCCAGTAAAAAGAAACAAAAATAATAATGAAGAGGAATAAGAGAGAAGTCAAGAGGAACTTTCATTGGAAAATTAAAATCAAGAAGAGAAACTGATCACTTCAAATAAGAAAATCTCAAAGAAGATGAAGGGAGCTGAATTATGGAAGGTGAAGTCATGAACCACCTCTGTGACCTACTGATTTCTCAAATTGGAACCCCTTTTCAACCTTCCATTCTTTTTAACCCTACTCCATAAGCCACATTACAGCCCAGTTAAAAGCCCTTGTGATCCAATCTATGGTGAGGAACTGCCAATGATGTCAACACTTAAGAACTTTGCCTATGCTCATGCTTACAAACCCATTTGGGGGATGTAACTGCTCTTGAGCCTGTGAGAAAATGAACCCCTCAATAAAACCCTTATGAGAGTATGCCTTGCAAAGTTTTTGGGTCTGAACTTGAATGCATTATGTATGACTTTAACCTAATTTTTGACCTAATGATAAGCTCAGTGCTGGCACACACTAGTGGAGTTTTCTGTGGTTGTAAACTGATTGAAAGTGTTGTGCATTCATGAGAAGTTTATGGTGTCTAAATCTCTGTGCAATCAATGGATTAAAATTATTTTATGTGTACTGATTCCAGAGTTAACTAAATCTGATTCCTTGACTGCTCATTTAATGATACTGCACTCTTGTTAGCTGTTTCACTGAGAAGTTTGTGGGTGTCTTCACTGAAAACCCTCAGGAGACTTCACTCCTCCACTAGGGATCACCTAGGGGTTTAAAAGGCTTGGTACATATGCTAAATGTATCCGTGCTCCCTACGAAAGTGGCATTTAATTTTTAAGAGTAGATTTAATGTAGCTTTGCTAAGGGACTAGCAAAGATTAGGTTTGGGGGTGTGTTAAGACCTGAAAAGTACCACTTTTCACCCCTTAACTTAACCTTTGATTAGACCCTTAGCCACCTAATAAGTTCTTGTTAAGTGTTTTGTGTAGGTAATAATCAGCAGTGAAATAAGGCCAGGAATCCTGTTAAGGAGCCTGCTTTGGCACCAGAAATCCCTCAGAAGAATGAGCTCTAAATTCAGACCTGAAATGAGCATCGCGTAGCTGACCCAAGCTTTAGAGGATTCAGGAGAAATATGCCTCGCGCAGTTCAACTGAGCTTCCCAAGACTTTACAGCAACCTCTCGCACAGATGAGTGACTGAAGAGCTTCAGAAACTCAAACTCGCGCAGCTCTCATGAAGCTTAAGAGTAGAACACATCCCGCAGTTCAAAGCAGACCTCTCTCAATCTCCCGCAGTTCGCTCAGAACGACTGAAGAGAGAGAGCTTCAGAAGATTCCTTGCACAGCTGTCGCGCAGTCGCGGCGGGATGCAATCATCAGAAAAAACTCCTCGCGAAGTTCTCACGCCATTCAAGAAGAAAACATCCTGGCGAAGGCAAAGCCATCCTAGCGAAGATCAATTAAGACATGGAACCTTGCGCAGTTCAGAATGCATTAAAGCCTCGCGAGATAACTCGCGAAGTCCAGTAAAGAGAAGTGCTCGAGAAGTTCTCGCACTGCTCAAATTCACTCTCGCGAAGATCAGCCCAGCGAAGACCGAGCAACCTCGCGGCTGTTTGAACTTCAATCCCGCGACATCTGAGACTGTGTTTTCTACTCAACCTCGTGAAGCCCAATCTAGCGAGAGCGCAATTCTCTATCGCGCGACTGCCTGAAGAGAAAACCAAGGCAACCTCGCGACGGCTAAAGCTTCAATGTCAAATCATCCTAGCAAAGAGCAAAGAGCTACCACGCGACAAGTCTGGGAAACTATAGCTACCTAGCGAAGCTCTGAACCTAAACTTCCATCTCTTCTGTAGAGGACCTTCTGGGAATTTCCAGCGATTAGGGCACGCACTCCCATGCTTAAATCTCTATGCACGTGCCCCAAGGCATTGAAGGATCACTATTCGATCACGTGGCATCATTAAAATTAGGGTTTCCTAACCCTAATGCGCCGCCACACCACTGCTATAAATACCCACACTTAGCTTGGGTTTAGGGGCTTAGAATTTCTTTTCTTTCTACATATTGGAATATCTGGGAACACATCTCAGATCATTTTTCTTTTCTCTTTCTTTTTAGCTGTAAGTAGTTTTCTTTTTCTCTTTCCTTCTCTCCATAGTCCAGCACTTGCTGGCTATGCCTTTGTATGTGTTTTTGAACTAGATTAACGGAAGTTCTGTTATAGGATCTGCACTTTGTGGGATTGGTGTTTATGTGTGAGATGCTCTGTACAAGGCTGCTGCCTTGTGATCCGCCATTGCTTTGGCTGTGTTTGAAAGCAATGGAGGATTGATTCTAAGGGCCATTCAGATCCAAGTGACCTGTGTGTCTGGGCTATCATGGTCCTACAACCTTAGCCCCACCACAGGACCCACTAGATCTGAAATCCCCATGGGAGTTTGAGCTGGTAGCCTTGTGACCATGGTGGTAGCAGCAATATTCTTGTTTTGTTTTGGGCTCCGTGAGGAGGATAACCTCTGGGATAGTCTGTGACCATTTAAGTGGACAGATTATATCCTTAGGGTGATTCTAATCCACCGATCCAAGATGGATCCTTCTTCTTTACACCTGAGCTTGTAGAAGCCTAGTGAGAGATTGTACAGAGGCAGACTCCCCTATATTTGTATAGATCCGCCATCAGATGTTGGATCTGATCTGGTTATAGAGATTGTAGGCTGGTGACTGGACCATTGTAGCCTCACTCAAGCAATGGATAGCCAGATCGAAGGTTGTACTCAATCTCTTGCTAGTTCTATGTGTCTAGGCTATCATGGTCCTATACAGCCTTAGCCCCACATATAGGGCTTTAGAGATTGAGGTTCCCTATGGATTCTTGAGCTGGTAGCCTGGATGAAATAGTGCTTGCAATGATTTACTTGTTGTGTTTTGACCCATCCCTGGATAGTGGTTCCCCTATGGGATAATCTGTGACCATTTGAGTGGACAGGTTATAGCCTTAAGGGTGGAATCATGGCAGAGTGATGGGTTGGATCCTTTCTCCTCAGTGGTGATAATGTAGCCCCTGGATAGGATTTCTATAACATCAGATTTGAATCTGAGTTACAAAACTTCTCTGATCTTGGCTCAATAACATACTTCTCGCCCTTTTATATTTATTTTCCACACTCCATCCATCCTCTCAACCCTTTCTGTAGTTTAGACATTAGAATACTTAGAATAAGTGACCTTAAACTCCCCTCCTTTTAGGACTGCCAGATCTGTAGTCAGATCTGGAGGGACTACTAGAGATGGCTCCTTTGGAGCTGTAGATCACCTTTCCCTGTGGGACAAACTCTTACTTATCAAAACTTGCTACAAAGGACCCTGTATCTTGTAGGTCTAGGACTTCTGAGTTGTGCTAAATTCACCCCCTGTTTTACTCTTTCTTTGATTTTTAAATGACTTTCACCACCAACCAGTAATGTAAGCACACCAGAATCTGCCAACATTTCCCCCCGGTTTAGAGACAATATCGATGCACTTTTCTAATACCCATGAATATTTACAGACCCAAAATGCTTATCTATGGCCCAGGGAAGCTCCATTGCATCCACACGCTGGGGCATTTTTTTTAATGGAAAAAGAAGGTAAACTATATTGAAAGCGTCGACCCGACCACCCAAAGATGAAGGATGATGAAGATACCGCTCAGAGAGTACTATCAAAATACCGTACCGCAAGACCAACTATGCTTCTATGCTGGGGCATTTTTATTTTATTTTATTTTTATTTTTATTTGTCATTATTTTTATTGATATCATTACCATTACATGTGCATACGCAAAGAGACCTTCGAACCAGCACCAGGCCAGCTCAGAAAGCATCCAAGTTCCAGTGACGGCTGACGGCACCGAAGGCAAAAAGAAAACACCAAAAGGTAATCAGAGGAGGAGAAGTGGATCAGGTACACCTGAATAAAAAATCCCTATATATATAGACATATGCCAAAAACTATTGTCTTTTCTTTTTCTCTTCACATTTATCACTGGGGACACTCCCCCTATATACAACACACATAAACAAAAAAAACAAACGCACACACATCCCTAATCCCAACGCTGCCGCTGAGGAGGATGAGCGCCACTATCGTCGGTATCATCAGCCCAGAGGTTCGTAGACTGATCATCTAAAAACACAATCCCAACACCCGGAGTCCTCGAAACCTCTAAACGGCGAGGACCCACCACCGAATCCCCCTCACTAGCCTGACTGACCGACCTCTTCGACTGATAATGAGGAGGAAGCCTCACATGACTCCCCTGAATAACGAAATCCTCATGACTATCGCTCTTGTTGCGACTGCGAGAGGTATGACGAGACTGCCTAGCTAAAGAACTCGTAGCCCTCGACTCTGACCCCTCAGGATGACTAGCCGATCTGTGCGACCCCTGCTCGCCCCTTGTCAGGAGATACTATAACAGATCTAGGGACACCTGCATCTCCGCCTGTGTCGTCCGACATGCTGCCACTAGCACCTCTGTATGAGGCTGCTGCGTGACCATCATCGCGACCACCAAATCCTCACGACTCTCCACCTCTCCGAGGATCCGTCTTGCCTCCGGAGTGGCGCGTGCCCGTGCTGCCTCTAGCCATGCCTCCTTGAGCTGACGAACCTGTATAACTCTATTAATTCAAAAGAAGCAAACATATGCATGTACGAACAACAATAAAACTCGAAAATAAAATATATATATACCAAATCTAGCCTCTCTCTCAGAAGTCGCTTGACTGTCTCTGCAGTCACAGGATCGGCAGATGGCACCCGAGGGATGGCAAATGCAGACGGCTGTAACGAGAATAAGCAAATGTATCAGATAAATATTATGATAATAAATAAACTACGAACCTAATGACTAAAACATACATAGGTAGGGATAAGAACGAATCCCTGAGGAGGAGCCTCGGGAGCAGAGTCCGGAACTGCCTAAACAAAAAAAAACAACAAACAACAAGCCAATACGAATGCATTAGAATAAATAGAAATGAACAATCCAAACTAAATTACACTAAACCACACCTGACTCTCGGCACGTAGAGAGGCAGTGGTCGCCTCTGTCATCTGCAAGTCCTTAGCAACTCGATGCTGAAACACCGGCACACGTTAGTAAACCATCAAGCCAACATAATAATAATGCCTAACAAACCAATACAGTAACACAAGTAAATTGAAGAGCGATGGAACTTACCCAATCCTCCAACTCAGACCGTAGACGAGCTATCGCTGGATCCTCTTGACTGGAGGAAGCCACTGAAGAAGGATCAAATGCCCGAGCTGAAACCCTTGCAGTGGAAAGCTCTACTATCTAGAAACGCCATCAATACGCCAACATTAGCAAGGATCCCCGAACCGTCAATAGTTAATAAGTCCAATCCAAGATACTTACCAATCGCTCGATCTCCGAATGTAAACTAGCCTCCATCGCATGACCCGCTTGCTGCTGGCTGCGCAACAGCTCGATCATCGCCGCCTGGAGAGCATCCTCAGACTAACCACAATGAAAACAAGACCACTATATTAAAAACATTATCAGAATAAACTAATATAACACATGGACGAATTAAAACCAGTAAACTAACTCACCAGGAGCTGACAAGTCTCTGCTAGTCGAACTCCTAACTCATCCTCCGCCCCCCTGGCCCTGGCAACTGACTCAGTCAAAGAATGCAACATCTCCTCATAAGGACAAGGAGCATGCCCCATCTGCTCCATCGACCTATGGAGGGCGTCCAATGCTCCCTGCACACTCGCCGTAAGGTGGCCCTCCTTCAATGCGACCAACCTCTCCCTCAATGCTGACACCGACTTCAGCCCGCCGACAGCGAAAGAACCACCACCATGAAAAGGACGCGTGAAGAGATGCCCACCACCCAACACGCCAAACCACCTCCTATACTCTTGCACATCAGCCTCATCACGTGCTCTCGTGACTCTGGTCCCCTCAGTTCTGAAATCAGCTATCTGGAGCACCATCTGCTCTGCAAAATTCTTGCACGGAGGGCCAGTTATCCTCTTAGCCACCCTGTGGCTAGTCACCGGAGGAACTCCCTGATCGAGTCCCAACTGCCGTACCACCCCAGAGGTGTGGATCCTCTCCACTCGCTCAAAACAATGGACCCATATGTCCACATCAATGAAGGGTCGACCAGACTCAATCACTGCCTCACCCGCGTCCTTTGCACCATCATAGGGTCTCCAGATCACCTATCCAAAGGAACAAATCAATCCATGAGCAAAGCCTAAGGGCCACTAAAAAAAATAGATGAAGTCCAAACAAAAACATAACGTCATATACATACCTACCCTGCAAGCATATCCTCGAACATGCCTCGTGCAGTCTAAAGGTCAGCCGACCAGCGACGACCCCTCAATGCCTCCCTCCACACGCGTATTTGCGGGAACAAAATCTCCGATGGGACCCCCCGGCGCAGAAAAGCGAAATGATCGTATGCCCAAAACTGAAAACGATAACATAACAACAATGACCACATGCAACAAACATTAAGATCGTCACTATGACCAAGGTTAAAAAAGAAAAAAAAGTCACCACAATACCAATTTAACTAAAACTCACCTAGAGAAACGGGAGGAAACCTCCGATCGATTCTATCCCCTGGCCCCGACGGTAAAACTGCTCGTAGCGATGTGCCAACGCAGCCGCACCCCATGCATAGCTCGGGACCCAGTCTAAATCCCCCAAAATCATAAAAAATAACCCAGTGATGCATCCCCGAGTCGAAGAAGAGAAAAATACTACGCCCAAGAAGTGCATCAAGAATGCTTGGAGTACCCTATCCGTGGCAAACCCCTGCTCGGTCACGAGCTCCTGGTCCATCACTCTCGCACAACGTGCCTCGTCAAGCGCTGCTACCTCCAAATGACGCCTCGAAGGGGTGAACCCACGCGCGAACATATCGAAAAACCAAGTGACCCGAACAACACCTGGCCCCAATCCACTCAACCTATAAGGCACACCCACGATCTCCTCACATACCTCTAGATAACTCCTTGCCATCTGCCCCGTGATTGGCTCACCCTCAAAACGAAGACCAATAATGTAGACCCAGTCCTCAGGGGTCGGCAGCATCATACTGACCGGAAAGAGAAGCGCCTGATGCCTCTCGCTCCACCTCTCTATAATCGCCGATATCAAGCCTCGATCGACCTGAAAAGGCTCAAACTCCAAAATCGTCCCAAACTCGAAAGACACTAACTGCTCTTGCTGAAACTCTAGCAAGGCACAATACCAAATATGACACTCGGTTCATGCCATGCTGATAGCCAGCGGTGGGGGCTCCTAGTGAGCGAAACACAAATAATGACAGTAAGACTAACGCATACCTATGATGAAAGATAAATAAATTTAGAGCTCATAGCAAATGAAATATGCCCAAACCACATAATAATAACTTACAAAGAACACACAAAACATGATAAGAACAACTAAATAGAACACGCTGTCATAATACACAAGTAAACATGACCCATAATCAATATAGGTTCGACATAAATTATAAGGGTTTACGAATCCTAACGAGCCTATGTCATAGCCTGAATGCCTAAGAAAATGGAAGAACTCTTGCTTACAGGGACCTACCCGGCCTTTGGCAAAGAAATCCTCTAGTGGATAGTAACTACGATCCCGAGGGTCAGTGCCTGGCTGCTCCTCACCCTGCTCACCCTCAACTCTGTCGCCCTCCTCCTTGACTACCCCTGGCTCAGCCTCGGGTACCTCCTCCCTGACAACCATCTAATCACCCTCGGGGACTCCCTCCGCGACCATCTCCTTGATATCTGCCTTTATGGCAACGGCTCTAGCCTGTGCCCCCGAACTTTCACCTCCATCACACATCAACATCCCCTCTAACTCAGAAATAGTGAGCTCCGGCCCACCAACACCCTCACCCTCCATCTGATACGAAGAGCTCGAAAAACTAAAAAAATGGAAGAAACGACACTCGATATGGACGACCTGATCACAGGATATCACGAAAACATGAAAAATGAGCACACAGAAATTAGGAAACAAGAAAATCAAGGACTAAAATGGATCGTGCGACGAAAATGAGAAGTTTTGAACAATTTATATAAGTCACCAGAATTACACGCTTGAAATAAAGCGCTCAATCGGATCACGCGCCACTCATAAAACTCTTAATTCGGATTAAACACCCACTGATGAGCGCGCAAATGGTTTGTCGCCCACTCACATCTATTCGACTGGTTGATCACGCACTTTACTGAGAGTGCGTAATCACCTCAAACACTGACACCTTGACGTGGAAATACCAGCGGTCATGTTCATCCTGCGCATAGGTTCAAACGCTTAAATGAATTAAACGCCCATGAACTAGCACGTAATACGAAATGCGTGATCAAATCTTGGCGCGTAATTAGATTAAACGCCCGGGGATAAGCGCGTAATTTTCCCAGAAACAAAATTTTCACATCCAAGACAGCAAGCCAAAACCCAAAATTAGGACATTCTTGACATTTACTATCGACCTGAATTACACCCTTGGTGAAACCACCAAAACACTTCTAACTTAAAGATACACGCGCCCTGAAAGGAAAAGAGAGCGCCCCAAAACTCAGACCAAACGATAAAAAAATGCCCTCTCCTGCGCATTCATCAATTACACCAAAAAGAAAGGTAGCCCCCATCTTCCATACATTCTAACAAAAAATATATACAACAAAAAAAACAAACGCTCCCCATCGCCTCTATATCCCTTAAGCTAAAGCTAAAAAAAAAAGGGAAACTACCCTTGGTGCTCCCTGAATTTAATAAATCTAAAGTAAACTAAACCCAAATAAATAAGCATCACATGAGTCAAACACGATATCGAGAAAGTCGAACCAAAATAAGATAAAAGATATAGAGAACACAATCACTTTATAGATCAATAAAATAATTATAACACACACCGAGGGCATACCCTCTGAATATACAGTGAAAATAAGAATGCTGAAATCAGCATGTTTAGGGAATGCCTGAATCTGGATTTATTTGGGAAACTAGAAACCTCAGAGAAGTTCAGAGAAGGAAAGCACCCTGAGCGAATTCTAACCGTGATAGCCTCTTCCCCTTGCCCAACTGATAGGAAAGGAAGAGTGGCTCACAGAAAGCCACTCAGGATCTGCGAGATCCATTGTTGGAAGCTCCCCTTGGAGACATTAAAAAATGAGGAGCAACTAACACTGAATCCGCAGAGCCTACCGAGGAAAAATAGGCATCGGTCACGAGAACTCTGACCTTGCCTTATCCTTGAGTTTCCTCTCTACCACCTTTTTCTCTTCCATCTCTTCCCCCGATGGGGTGACACTTCGAGTTGGATTGATAGCACCAACCCTAGCATCACCCCAAATTCCCAATCCCGTCTATTCTCATCATCCACTTAATGACCACAGTTCATCGGGGCCAATACTCGGGATACGAAACAGAAAGGAATAAAAGACATTAAATAAAAAAATGCTCAAACTTATAAACACAAGATATCTCCCAAAAAACTTTTTAACCAATATGCTTAAAATGAAAGTCCAAAATAAACAATAAAACCAAAGCCTTAAATCCACACATTTATAAACTATGTTTTTTTTAATCACCAATAGACAAGTGCCACACATTTGAACCCCCTATCAAGCTAATTGAATCCAAAACCATACACATTCCCCTTTAAAAGAGACCACAATTCATGACAACTAAGATAAACCAATAATTATACAACACTTGCCCCTCTAAAAGCACAAACTCCCCAAGTCTAGATAGACCAATAGGATTGAAACACACCCAACCACCATCTAGAACCCATGAAAAAACTCACACATTCTAACAAGTATCATCTCAGAGTACACCTTGAACAAAATAAGACATCTCAAACAAGACAAACTACATTCAATAAGACCAAAACCTCAAACAAACCAAAAAAAAAAACTCAAACAGGATAAAATCTAACTTATTAAAAAAAAATGCCCCAACAAGTGGACCTACTAAGTAGGACCCAATAGGACGAATGAATAAACCTTAGGGGTCATTCTCATAACAAACTTCAAAACTATAAGCTAACTCAGATCTTAAAACTACAATAAATCAAGTAAGTCCAGTTAGTTAATCAATAAGAATTCAAGCCAAACAACAGGACAGTGAAAATATACACAATAAAAAAAATGCCCCATTTATTTATAATTTAAAGTTTTACAAGTTTTACCGGAGGCATACCTCTCGAATTACAACCCAAAACGAAAACCTAAAATCTAACATACAACCCAAAACGAAAATCTAAAATCTAACATACAACTCAAAACGAAAACTAAAATTATGATGAGCCAAAACGAGGAGCAGAACGTCCAATCGGAGGCTTCAGAAATATTGCCACCAGACTTGGAAACCTTAAACGAGCCACCGACAGAAGAGACGGAAGGATTGGTTGGGTAATACATCCCTCCATTTACAACATCTCCTCTCCCCGCCATCTTCACTTTCTCCTTCACCGCCCATCAATGCTGCCTTCACTGCTCCCTAAAAAGGAACGGTGTGAAGACCAGTGCCCTCATTCCCAATACTGCCTATTCTCAGAACAAAACTCTCCCCTAGGCATCACATTAGGTTGAAGATCACATGAAATGACTAATATAGGAAGAAATGCCATCCCAATCTAACAGTTAGATCACTCAATATCGCTGAAACACGAATCTTAGGACACTAGAACACTCAGAAAAGTAAAGACTCGAGACTAAACCCGAGAATGAAAAGCAAATGAAGATTCCTTCACTTATATAGAGTACGACCTTAATAGCGTGCCTAAAAATGTGCTCTTAATCTGATCACGTGCTAGGAACATCACACTCAATCGAAAACCCGCGCTCCTAACCAGGCGCGCAATACCACTGTCGCCTGCACAGATAGCACGACCTTATGATTCCGCGCTGCCCACCAGCCACACAAGCCGATTAAACGACTCACTTTTATCCTGTAATTTGAAAGATCACCCATACACTGACCGGGTGATGCTCCAATCACGCGCAGGTATTAGAGCACGTAATCCAATCACACGTTAACCTACACACGCGTAAACACTTTCTTTATACCCTGAATCGCACGCCTAAAATCGAGTGCGCAATCAGATCAAACGGCTGATATTAGGCGCTTAATTCCTGATTTTACTCAAAATTTATCCCTTTCGAGCGAGAGTCCCCTTTGCCCCATCGCATAGACTCATGAGCCATTCAGATTGAAAAGGGACCGTCACTCGCTGTCGTCCCATCGTGAAATTGTAGCCATAAAACCTTATGGCCCATCGCAAAAAGCCAAAAACAAATATCCTGAAAATGCAAATACACGAAACAAATAAAACTAAGTCAATCACAACGCAACTACAACATAATCTCACCAGAACCCAAGATCTGCCAAAGAAAGAAACTAGACACACTTGTCATATGAACACCCTACCCAGCGTAACGCTTAGCTCACTTCCCATCGCGGACACCACTACCCAAAAGAAATTTCAAACAACACCGCCCACACTAAAAGAAGAAGGAGAAAGCATGAGCACGTCCCATCGCCGAAATAAAGAGCCTCCTCCCGAAGTGCCTGCCACAAACCTACCAGATGCCACTGTAACAGAAAGGCGCGAAGACGTGGGACTACTCCCATGTCCCATCGCATTTCACTACTGCCAAGCTACAACGCGAACATCCTAGAAATACCTCTCAAGTCCCATCGTGGTACCACTACAATCACCAAGGCCCCATCGCGACATTATGTCGATAACCGCCAACCACCGCTTAAGCAACAAGCGAAAAAAAAAAAAGAAATCCCCGGGGTACCCTACCACGACATTGCACCCGAAATATTGCATTACAATGCTAGCCACCAAGTCTCGTCACGACGCTATAATACTGCCAAAGTACCACCGCTACAATACTCCCAAGGTCTCACCGCACAATTTAGGTAAGTATCACCCCCAAGTAAGTACTACCCCTTTTTCAATTACTCAATATTTCCTCTAAATTATAATTATCTATAATTAAGTCAAAATATTTTCAAAACCCGTCTCTCTCAACTCGCGAATTACTGTAGTCCTCCCATAAGAGACAATCATTAGTATTCGTCGAGAAGGTTAGATGGAGTATCCGGCATGCCAAGTGTTGTCTTAACAACCACATGAACGGTCGGGTCCACAAATCCCGTACCGGTGGATCTGCCCAACGACATCTCGGAAGCCACATTTTCTGTCCTTTTACCACCGAATTGATCTTAAGTTAAAATTCTCAAAATTTCAAAACCCCTTACTCATTCTAAAATCTTTTATTTCGAAAATCTTTCTTCTCTTACTTGCAAAGCAAAAAAGAAAAAAAAAAAAGTACAAAATAAACAAAATACATAGACCCGACTCACCTTTCTTTAAATACCACAACCAACTACCCTTAGCCTTGACCTTTAAATCCCGAAGCCCTCTGAATTCGCAATCAAGCACATACGCTACTGCACAGGATCACTTGTTCAGATGTAAAAACACGACTCCAGATGAATCAAGCGCATATGCCACTACGCAGAATTCGACTGAGCACACTTCATAAAATTTATCTCAATTACCAGCCCAAATCAACCATTCCCCTGGGAAGCCAAACAATGAGTATACTCAATCTAAGAACTTCCAAATGCCTATTAAAAACGAAATGCCTAACGCGCATTGATGTGAGCAATGACGCGCCCAGTCTGACATGACTTGCAAAAGCTTTTGACACTACATATTATTTCATCTATTTATTATCGGTCCCTGGACCTTGTTTTGGACATTTGATTGATGTCTTGGTACCTTGATTGTGTAAGATCTCTCTGTTAGATCGCGCCATGCGACAGGATGCGCCATACACACCCACTGACCCGAAATATGCCCTTCGACAGCTACCATTTGCCCTTCAAATGCTCCATTTTAGTTTGTGCTAACAGATAAGAAAGCCAAGCTTGCCATGTCAGTATCACCAATTCACATTTGTGAATTCCCAAGAAATAGGAAGGCACCTTGAAAGAGGGGTGTCTACTTCTTCGATGCGTTCTTATTTCGCAAGAGCGCGCCGAAGAGGGGCATCTGTAATCACCCCCATTTCGCCCTCTCAAAATACACAAATTCATTTGGTCAGCCCTTGACCTTTTTAACCCTCGACATGGGACCATGCAACTGTACATGGCTAAACACAAGCTAAAACATAGCTTTGTGGCTCAGATCCCAATGTAGGGAGGCTATATACTAAGCAATAGTATATAGTCGGGGTGCAGACTGAAACAATAGTCCTGCATTCCATTCTTGAGACCATACCCGGACAACCCTGAATTAAGTGCCTGAAAACTCGTGCGTAATTTGATCACGCACAGAACCACAAGCGTGCGATCAATCCCCTTTCAGACTAAACTTCCTTTCACAGACCATTTTGAGAATCGATTACGCGCCTGGAAACAGGCGCGCGATCGGATTGAGCGCTACAGGATAAGCGCACAATTGGCCTACGCTCGACCTAGTCTCCTACATTTCCTCGATTAAGTGCTTCAGGTAACACACTTAATAGGATTATGCACGTCCCAAAATGCATGTAATTAGTCCTAATTACGTTAGGATTAGGAAACCCGCTGAGTAATTCAGCTGGTTGCTCACTGAGTCAGTGACCGACTCAAAGTGATTAAGCGCCATAAAAATGGTGCGCAATTCAATTAAACGCCCTAAAATAGGTGCATAATTGAAGGAAAACTTATAAAATCTTTTTTTCTAATTCGACACACAACATGAGAGGCTGGCAATTTTGAGAGAGAGAATGGAACTTTTTTGGGACTTCGAAACCAGAGTACTCTGAGGACAAGCCCATAGAGCAAATTAGTCGTGATGTCGAGATTCAAACCCCCGAATCTTCGATGATTCCTCTCTACGGCCCTGACCCTTGGTAAGAATTTAATTTTGCTTTAGACTTAGGATTTCCCCTCAGTTTAATTAATTTATTCTATTTCTAATTTTTAGACCGTAGCACCTTCTTCGGATCGAAATTCTCTATATCCGGTTCTCGTTCTCTGTTTCTAGAACCGGTCCTTAATCTGACGGTTTGATATATCGACATTATGCTCTATTCTACTCTAAAATCTTAATCTACAGTCCTATAATTAATTTTTGGTTCTAACTCTCAGAGTTCAGAACCAGTCCTTAATCATACGCCCTGATTTTTCTGCTTTCGGACCCAAATTCAGTCCTAAAATTTTAATCTATAATTTAACTCTATATTTTCATACTGTCAAAAATCTAAAAAAATATAAATTTCAGTTCATAACTTTAGTTTCTCAATCTAATTTCTTATTATAATTTTGAATTCAATTCTAAAAATCTCCATTTTATTATTTAACTATCCAACTATCTTTTATCTCAGCCATCTGATTTGCCCACGGGAGCTTACGGAGGGTACTCGGGAACGAGGCCAATCCTCCTTAGCATAGCGGGCCCAACCCCCCATTTTTTTTAGATAGTTTAGGGTTAGCTAGTTAATTATAGGTAGTTTTTTTCTATTTTAATATAATTGGCTAATTGCATCAAATAGGCCTTCATATCATTATTTGCTTTGATTCAATTTAGTCTTCTAGTTCAGTCAATTTATTATCTCAACCAGAATTTAGGAAAGTTAATTCATTCATTATTAGTTAGATTTTTACCATAGTTGATCTGTAGATTATGATTCTAAAAAAAGAGTTAATTTTGTTGCCTCGATCATTTATTTCTATTTTAGTAAATTGATTTATTGCTTCAATCAAAAATCCAAAAAAAGATTAGTCTTTATTTTCTTCAAATTAGAATGCTAGTAAGATGACCTTAAGTGCTTTAGTTGTGATTGCCATACAATTGATACATCTGCTTATCTAGAATTACAATAAAATTAGCATACCTGCTTTATCTAGAATTGTGATATAATTGGACTCTTTTATTTAATTGGAAAATTATTGGAACTGATATACATGCATTCCTAGTACCAGTAGGAAGCTAGAATGGGTTGGACTCATAGTAGTACCAGGACTTTGATATTAATTGGACTCCTAATGATACCGAGAAACTAAAAATGATTGGACTCCTGATAGCATCAGGACACTAAAATAACCCATCATAATAAGCTCACGTAATCATAATTAACAATAAAAAAGAGGATCTAAATCGACCATAATCGCAATAAGGGAAACTAAAAAGAAATATGAAATTATCTAATTAAAAGAGGACACTGCTGCTGACGTTCGCAGGTGGACGATTCAGTATAGAAGTAACCCACACCCGCTTAAACGCGTGATCATTGACGTGTTGCAACGTCGATAAATATCTGTAGCTGGCGATCGCAAATCAACTCACTTATTCAACGGGAACAGAGAGCAACCCAGAAAAAGCGCGCACCAACACTACCTACAACAAGGTAATTGATAATATTGGCAAACCAGGGCACACTAGACTTGATGGCAAACAATTACTCATCTGGTAAGGAATCATGGAGTGGTGTTGTAGCACATTCTTCAACTAAACTTTGGGATAAGTGATCAGCAACTGCATTCTCTACCCCTTTCTTGTCTTTGATCTCAAGATCAAACTCCTGCAGGAGTAAGATCCATCTAATCAGTCTTGACTTTCCTTCCTTCTTTGCCAGCAAATATTTTAGGGTAGAGTGGTCAGTAAAAATTATAATTTTAAACCCTAGCAAATAAGGTTTAAATTTGTCTAAAGTAAACACTATAGTCAGAAGCTCTTTCTTAGTGGTTGTATAGTTCAGCTGAGCTTCTGTTAGTGTTTTGCTGGCATAGTAAACTACACAAGGCAGTTTCTCTATTCTCTGGCCTAACACAGCTCCAACAACAAAATCAGATGCATCACACATCAGTTCAAAGGGTAGGGCATAACAAAGTGCTTGGATCACAGGGGCAGAGGTCAAACATTTCTTCAAAACCTCAAATACATCAAGACGTTTATCATCAAACATAAATGGCACATCTTGACAAAGCAAGTGGCATAGTGGTTTGGAGATTTTGCTGAAGTCTTTAATAAACCATCTATAAAATCCGACATGTCCTAAAAGAGATCTGACTTGCTTGATTATTTTTGGTGGGGGCAAGTGAGAAATCACGTCAATTTTTGCCTTATCAACCTCTATGCCTTTTTGGGATACCACATGGCCAAGCACAATTCCTTGGGTGACCATGAAATGACTTTTCTCCCAACTCAAAACCAAGTTGGTTTCTTCACACCTTTGAAGTATAAGGCAGAGGTGATGCAAACACTAACTGAAATCGTCCCCATAGACAGAAAAGTCATCCATGAAGATCTCTAAAAATTTAACAATCATATAAAAAAATGGCATACATGCACCTTTGAAAGGTGGCAGGAGCATTGCACAGTCTAAATGATATTCTTCTATAGGCAAAAGTGCCAAATAGACAAGTGAAAGTGGTCTTTTCCTGGTCAAGTGGATACAATGGTATCTGGTTGTAACCGGAATATCCATTAAAAAAATAGTAATATGCTCTGCCTGCCAACTTGTCCAAAATCTGATTAATAAAAGGTAAAGGGAAATGGTCCTTTCTGGTCTTGGAGTTCAATTTTCTATAGTCTATGTACACTCTCCAACCAATGGTCTCTCTGGTTGGCACTAAATCTCCAGCCTCATTTGCTGTTACTGTGATGCCAGACTTTTTGGGGACCATCTGGATAGGTGAGACCTACTTAGATTCAGAAATGGGTAGATGACCCCAACATCCAGCAATTTAACAATTTCCTTCATGACTACTTCTTGCATGTGAGGGTTTAGCTTTCTCTGCATTTCCTTAGAGGGTTTAGAACCCTCTTTCAAATGAATTTTATGCATACAAATAGATGGGTCTATTCCACCCAGATTAGCAATGGTCCATCCAATGGCTTTCATATGCCTCCTGAGGACACATAGTAATTGCTCCTCTTGCTCCATAGTGAGAGAGGAAGAGATAATTACTGGCAGCTTTTAATTCTACCCAAGGAAAGCATATTTCAAAGATGCTGGAAGGTTCTTGAGCTTCAGATCTGGTGAACTTTCTATAGAAGGCATCAAAGGTGCCTTGAAGGGTTGAGGGAGGGGCAACAATGTAGGTCTTCATGTATAGTGCTGCACTAGGCCCACTAAAGAATCCAATGTGTTCATTTCTTCAGCAACTAGAGAGGGGGCCTCCCCCTCAATAACCTTAGTCCATACTTCTTCAAAATCATCTAATGCCTTATCCCAATCCAGTAGTCTGGGTAAGGTCTCTTCTACCAATTCATCTATGACATCTACTGCAAAACAATTCTCATTGTTAAGGTGAGGCTGATTGCCGGCATTGTACACATTAAGTTTAACTTTCATATTTTCAAAAGTAACTTCCATCACTCCAGACCTGCATTGAATGCAAGTATTGACAGTGGCCAAAAATGGCCTGCCCAAAATAACAGGTATTAGAGTGCTATACTTGGTAGGCTCCATGTCTAACACCAAAAAATCAGCTGGGTAAAATATTTTATCAACTCCCACCAGCACATCTTCTACAATGCCCATAGGTTTTCTCTCAGATCTTTCATCTAGTTAGAGGACCACAGGTGTGGGATTTATCTCCCCCAAACCTAATGTTCATACACTGATTATGGCAGCAGGTTGACACTAGCTCCCAAATCTAAGAGAGCTCTTCCTATGGTATTGTCACCTATGATGCAGGGGATAGCAGGTACCCCTGGGTCTTGAAGTTTAGCTGGTGTAGCTATGGACAAAATAGGCATTACTTTTTCAGCTGCAAACACTTTCTTAGACAAATGGATCCTAGCCTTTCTCTTTTGGGTGCACAAGTCTTTAAGGAACTTTGCATAGGCTGGGACCTATTTAATGGCATCAAGCAAAGGTAAATTGATTTGTACCTACTTGAAGGTCTCCATCATTTCGTCCATTTTGGCATTCCCCTTATCAAAAGGAGAAGGTCCTTTGAAAGCTTGGGGAAATGTTAACTTAGGTACCAACGCTGCTAGCCTAGCATCCACATCAACCATTTTTTTCTTTTTATTTTTTTTTTCATTTTTTTCTTTTTGTTAGGGCTCAACAACAGCCCCATTATTGTCCTCCAGCTACTCAGCAGCAGGAAAATAGTTCTCTTCTTCTGCACTCTTCTCAACATCAATGCCTATTTGATTGTTCACCACCTTACCACTCCTCAGGATTGTGATTGCTTTGGCTTTCTCATGGGTTGAGGAACCTTTACCAATCATATACTGACCCTTGGGGTTGGTCATGGTCTGGCTTGGAAGCCTGCCCTCTTCTCTCTTAGTTAGAGTATTTGAAATTTGACCCAGTTAGACTTTAATTTTTTTAATGCTCTAATTGAAGGAGTTCATAGTTTGTGACAAGGAGCTCAGGTTTTGCAGTGAGGACAAAACCTGCTCCTCAAATGAGGGTACTTTGGTCTGTGGTGGTGGCAGGGACAACTGATTTGGCTATGTCACAGGTAGAGGAAATTGCTGTCTTGGAACATAACATTGATTGTACTGCTGGGATGGTCTATAGGGCAATGCTTGTTGCTACTGGGGGTGCTGAAAGTTATCTTATCTCCACCTCAAATTGGGGTGGTTCCTCCAAGGATACCCAGTAGGCTGCTGTCCATATGATTGGGCAGCATTAGCATGCTCCATTACCAACATAGGATATTGACCAGCTGATGGACAGTCTAACAGTGAGTGTGTGGGTGATTGGCATATCAGACATGGCTCTCCAACCTGTGCAACTGTTTGGGGCTACAACACACTCAACACTTTATCAAAAATTTGGGACAAACCGTCAACTTTCTTGGCTAGGTCACTGTACACATTTACTTCATACAACTTTCCTTTAGAGTGGGCTCTCTTACAACTCTAGCAGCAGGTTCAGTATCATTTCTTGTCAGAGACTCTTGCTGCATAGAGTTTTTACTGATAATATCAAACAAGTTCCAAACCTCTTCATCAGTCTTGCTGAGATAAGTGCCACCACATGAAGCATCCACCATATCTCTACTTTTAGAATCAATCCCTTGGTAAAAGCTTTGAACCAGTTGCCACTTGAGGATTTGGTGGTGTGGACACTACCTCAGCAACTCCTTAAATCTTTCGCAGGCTTTATGAAAATCTTCAGTTGGGAACTAAGCAAAGGAAATGATGCTCTTTCTCAACTGACTGGTTTTGCTCATGGAAAAAAATTTAGTTAAAAACTGACACTGTAGGGCATTCCAAGATGTTATGTTGTTCGGTGGGAGCATGTTAAGACAATTTTTAGCCTTGTCCTTTAATGAAAAAGAAAAAAGCCTCACTTTGGTGGCTTCATCTCCCAACCAAGCAATTTTAAATATAGTGTACAAGGCAAGAAACTTATCAATGTGCTTGTAAGGGCCCTCTTTACTTAACCCATGAAAGGATGGTAATATTTGGATGGTCTGAGGTTTAATCTCATAATTGCCCTCAGCTATAGGGAATTGAGTGCAAAAGGGGGATGAATATGCCCCTGGTGCATAGTACTCCCTCAGAAGTCTAGATTGCTCTCCCACTCAAATGACTCTATAATTTTAACAGGGGTATGTGCTGGTTGCCTAGGTCTAAGGACTCTTTCTATTTTAGGATTCAAAGGTTTCAACTCAGGATTAAGTGACCTTCTACCCAGCATACGACACACAATAAGTAAAAAGAACTTACAATAGCGCACGCAACAGAAAATTTTACAAAAAGAAACTAAAACGCAAAATAAAACACTACTGCTGATATTTAAAGAATTCAAAAATGAAACTAGGACAAAGGAGGACAAGATGCAAACTAAGGCAGATGGTGCTCCAGTTGCAGCTATTTGCTCCCCATTTGCTACTGCTCCCGGTCTGCACAAGTCCCCAAAAAATACAATAGTAATTTATTCAAACAGATAAAATGCAATAAACAAATTTAAATGAAACATAAAGAAAAACTCAGATCTATTACTTAGATCAAAGATCCCCGGCAGCGGCGCCAAACACTTGTTGGTTTATTTTTGGTCATGTTCTAATTATTATAAAGATGATGATCAGAAATAAAGAATGGCAAAGACAGAAATAGAGGGGAATATAAATATGGGGTTAGAACATAAAACCAGAACAACACTCAGCCCTGTAAGATCCAAGGCTGTTGTAGCAAGTTTTAATAAGTAAGATTTTGTCCCATAGGGATTAGTGATCTAAAAATAAAAGTTGAATAGTAGATCTCCAGATCCGCTACAGATCTGGCAGCTCTAACCTAAACTAGGAAAGCAAAGGTAAGAGAGGGGGTTTTTGGGGGGTGTTACAAAACTAGAAATAGAAATAAAAATAACAAATCTAAAGTAAAAGAAATGAGCTTTAGAGAGAAGGACGAAAATGGATTTGAAAAAAAAGAAACAGAAAATGGGTGAGAAGAAAATAGGTAAGGATTGACTTTTCACTGAAAAAGGGCTTGGTAGAATAGAGCAAGGATTTGATATGCAGTTGTCCTTCATTTTGCTACAAGCTCAAATGCAAGGAAGAAGAATCCAATCCAACCCTGAGATATGGACTAGTCCTAGGGCTATAACCTGTCCACTTGAATGGTCACAGATTATCCCAAAGATATACTCTAGTCATAGGGGTTAAAATCAGAACATGAAAACCACTGCAACCACTATGTTTGCAAGGCTACAAGCTCATACATCCATAGGTGCAGAAAACCTATAAGGATCTAAATACAAAACACAAGAAATTACAAATTTAATGGAATAGTAAATACAACTTTCATTGCTTAAAAAGGAACTTATAATGGTCAGCCCTCAAGGCTGCAATCTCTGCAAACCTTCAGACCCTTTACAATGATTATACACAGTCCTTTTATAGCTTTGAATCAATCCTAACTATTACAAAGAGCTTAGCCAGCAAATGCTGAGCTAAGGGAAGAAGAAAAGGAAAAAATGACCTATCCCTAAAAATGACCTAAACAAGAATATCCCTCACGATTCCTCTTGCATCAGATGCTTAATTATGCATGCTTACAGCCTACATATATAATCGATAAAGTGCTTTTTGCCCTGGGCCAATCAGAGAAGAGGAGAATCAAGTTAGTTAGGATCCTGTTGATGTGGCTCATTTATAACCAAACATGGCCCTTGACAGTTAGGGAAAGCACAACACATTAGGGAATGTGCCCTAGGTGCTGTGGAAGTTTAAAAATACCCTCAAGGTTCATAAATACAAGCTAGAACTCGAGCCTCGAGTGGTTTAAGCTTCAAAGCATCAAACTCCAGTGGATCTCGAGTGGATGAACTACTTCTGAATGAATCACGAGTGGCTAAAGTCTACATGGATAAAGCTGCTTGAGAGGTTTGAGCTTCAGAACATCAAACTCGAGTGGATAAAGTTTTACTGAATAGTTCTCGAGTGGCTAAGGGTTTTTTTGAAGGTTCCTCGACAAGCTAAAGGCAGGTACTCGACAGGTTCATAGCTGCTCGACAAGTTCTCTGCAGCTGCTCGAGTGGATAATAGACAGCAGTTCTAAACTGCTCGATAGCTTTGAAGGCAAGTCTTTGATCTACTCGAGTGTTTTGAGTGGCTCTTACTGAAGGATTGAAGTGCTCTAGTACTGCTCGAGATGGAAGGCCTGAAGCTGTATTTGCTCGAGAATTGCTCGAGATGGGCTTTCTGAAGGTGCATCCACTCGAGACAGCTCGAGTGGATGCTGCAGCAGTCTTCTGAACTATTCGATATTGGAGTTCTAAGGATGTGATCCACTCGAGACAACTCGAGTGGATGCTGCAGCAATCTTCTGAACTGTTTGATATTGGAGTTTTGAGGATGTGATCCACTCGAGACAGCTTGAGTGGATGTTTGTAAAGGTACAGATATGCTCGAGATCTGCTCGAGCTGTTATTTTATGCTTTTCTCCTATTCTGTCCACTCTGCTGCTACACTCTAGTGATTGTGCATTCCACTTCTCTTTCACTTTAGGGCTTCTAAGGGTCCAAGGCATGCTTAAATGGCCCATATGGTGGGGACCACCATGGTGCACTCTTTATAATTCTATTAGCTCCACATCTTGACTCCAATTCCTTTCTTCTTTACACTTATTATATGGATTGCTACACTAAGCTGCATTTTATTGCTATCTACAAAAATACACTTAAAAAGAAATTATTGAATGGCTCAAAGGTCTATTAAAGGCTAGGTTAGGAGGTGGAAAGTGGCGTAATTCAGTTATCAACAGGGAGAAAATGTAGCATACTTTGAGGGGATTGGGGAGAATTGGTCATTGCTTGTGGGGTAAAGGTGGAAAGTTGTGTTGGATTTTGGGTGGATGTGGATAGAAAATGAGATGAAAAATGGGGTGGATTTTGAGTGTAAGTGGAGGGAAAATGGGATGGATTTTGGGTAAAGGTGGGGGGAAAATTGGGGAGATTTGGAGTGGATGTGGAGGGGGAAATTGGCATGGTTTGTATGGATGGGGGAGAACTAGATATGGCTTGATTGGATTGGGGAAATTGGGACATAGCTTGTGTGGTTGTGTGGGAAAAATGGGGTTGATTTTGAGTTGATGTGGAGGATGTGGATGCAAATATGGGTGCACCGAAGGGTCTGGTGACGATAAATGCGGGTTGGGTGAACAGAAGGGAGATAGGGATCTCTTTTGTATGGGGATGTGTTGGGGAATGTGGTGGGGATCAATCTCCCAAGACATAGCTCTATAGCAGGTGGGATATGGATTTCTCAGGTGTGGCCCGAAAGATTTCTTTCTTCTTCCCCTACGAGATGAGGGTGGGTTTGGCAATGTCGTTGTTACGGTATCACAAGCTTTCTTTTTGATTTTTTTTTTACATTTTGACTTTTTTGATTGATTTTTTTTTTGGTAATTTTTGGATGATGATGGTGATAACCTCCTTTTTGGATGGCATTCACACCCCTAATGCCTCCCACCGTGGGATCCGGATGCACGTTTGAAGAATCAAAGGAAATCCTTTGATCTATAAAAAGGCACAGAAATCCACGCGACAACCCAATCCCTCGGAAGAGTCAATAAGAGGGTGATCTCTCTTGACCGACGAGGGCGTTTTGGGTGTCAAGGGTGTGGGATTTATTGGGAGTCTAAAAAACTACTAACGGGGGGGGGGGGGGGGTCGGGGCAATGCTCCTTGGGACTTTTTGTTCACTTTTCGAGTCCCTCCTTTCCGTGCTTAGAGGATACAAGGCTTTTTCGATTTCGCTAGTGCTCTCCCCAGGGTTTTAGGGCTTTTTCTTAAGCTCGGTTACCCACTTGATATACCTCCAGCGCAAGCGCTTTCTCAAATACTAGATGGGGTGGTACTTTTTCGGATCATCACCACTAGGGGCTACCGTCGTACTAAGAACTGGAATGTTTGTATCGTTGCCTAAATTCCCACCCTTTCAAATCTACCCACACAAAAATTAATTAAGTCCCTTAGTTCACTTTTAAGGTTCAATTTTAAATTTAATTTTAAAAGGAGTTTGCTTAGGTTCAAAAATGGGTGGTGACAATCCTGTGTTGCCTCTACGGGCCGACGTCCACTGTTGGTATATGAAGCTAATTTAACAAGTAGCCCACAAAATGGCTAAGGAGTGTACATGACGGAAAAGTAAATGCTCAAGTAGGCCTGCCAATCGGCTAAAGTGTGTAAATGAAGGAAAAGTAGGGGCAAGTAAAAATAATGCTCAAGTAGGCCCGCCGATCGGCTAAGGTGTGTAAATGATGAAAAAGTAGGGGTAAGTAAAAATAATGCTCAAGTAGGCCCGCTGATCAGCTAAGGCGTGTAAATGATGGAAAAGTAGGGGTAAAAAAAGTGCGAAACCGTAGGGGTAAGTAAACAAAAATGAACAAATATGTTAATGAAAATAAAAATACATGCAACAAAGAGGCCAAAACTTCAAGGAGAATCTCTACAAACTATCCCCAACAGAGTCGCCATCTGTGCAATCGTGGATCTCATAGATCCGTCATGACGACACGCTCTGACAAAAAATATAGAGACGCTACCCAGAGCTTTTGGTGTCCTGAAAAACCTAAATCAATATTGAAAGCACAGAAGTGCAAAAATATGATTGATTTTGGTCTACGCCAAAGGCTCTTGGATAGGGGCTTCGGTTATCGATCAGGAAGGTGTTAGGCACCCGATCAACCTGCTCGTAAGTGGTCTCTACTATGGCCGGGTCTATGTGTGGCTGGTTTATATAATATATATATATATATAATTATATGTATAAAAAAAGAAACAAAGAGAGTGACACTTTCCCTTGCCCGAAGGCACACCGATCCTATTGAACCCTTCCCGCTTGTCGAAATTTAGGCAGCGTAACGGCTCAAATCTAGGATAGAGTAAAAGTAAAGAAGGTAGAGGAATAGAGGGGAGAGCCAGGGCTCTCAAGCCCTTGTAGCACCGCTATGGATCTTTGTGTGAGAGCGTCTTTGATGAGATTCCAAAAGCAAACATGTAGTGGAATGGGTTTGAATCTTTAAGGCTTGGTAGCTAAGAGGTAGGAGAAGAAGGCTAGAGGCTAGTTCTAGCTAGATCTCAAAGATTGATGGTGGAAAATGAGGTTTAAAGGACAAAACTCAGTTCTAGAATTTTGAGGGTTTAGTGGAGGCAATGGAGGAGGAGATTCTCTAATGGTCTTCTCTCTTTAGAAATTTTTTCAAGCCTCTAAGATAGGAGGGTGGTTCTCTATTTATAGAGAAAGGAAGGAATAGTGAGGGGTTAAAGTCCTAATTGGCAATTAGGTAATGGGCAATCTAAGGTTTTTGAGGTTTTCAAGAGCTTGAAAAAGAGGAATTTAGGTTTAATGGTAGATGATAGGGTGGTGACTTGAATGGCAAAAGGGTAAAAACTTAAGCTAACAGGGTCACTAGGGTCCTAAACAAACACACCATAGACTTTGGGATGGTCCACAAGTCAAATCCCCAATGTCAATTTTGGCCATTTTTTAAAGGAAAATCAGGCCCAAATTGTTAGAAGTTGAAAACTCGCAAGGGCCTGGCCCGATTTTGCAATTTCCTGCACAAATCCACAATCTTCATTTTGCCATAACTTTTGATGTACAACTCTGAATTAGGCGCTTCTTAGCTCGTTGGCAAGCTGGAACCTATACTTTCTAATAGCATTGACCTCATGTTGGGCAGCTATCTATGCAAACTTTGACACTCCTATTTTTATTAGTTGTTTTGGTTGGTTCGAAACTGGTTATATTGGTTTTATAATTTCCTGCGCAAATCCGTGATCTTCATTTCATCATAACTTTTAATGTACAACTATGAATTAGGTGATTCTTAACTCGTTGGAAAACTAAGAATCTCTACTTTCCAATGGTATAGGCCATAGGTTGGGAAACTATCTATGCAGAATTTGGCACTCCTCTTTTCATCAGTTGTTTTGGTTGGTTTGAAATTGGCTCTATGGGTCTGATTTTACATTCAAGGGGTTTGGGAAGGTTAGGGTTGATTCCTAAGGGTTTGAAAATGGTTCTAAAGGTTTGGATTAAGTTCTAAGGGTTGGGGAGGTACTTTTTGAAGCTTGGGAGTATACCTTTCTCGAAGTACAAGTCGATTGAGCCTTGGGCCAAATTTAGGTGTCTATAGCCCCCGAGCACCAGCAACAACCATGGCAGGAATGACAGTAGTATCGAGTAGAATTTCACCGCTCGACAAATCATAGAGCTCAGTGTTTAGAGACTATAAAAAGGAGGTGAAGAAGCCAAAGAATTGCTCCGAGGCATGGCCACCGTGTATAAAACTGTCAAAGAGCAGCAAGACAAGGAAGAACGAGAACGAAAAAGAGAGGAGAGGCCGTCGCCTACTCCCAGCATAGTATCTACACATATATCACCTCTAAGGCGAACTACCTGCACCCTCTTTGATGATAATCGCCAAGATAGGGTTCGCTCTCGGACCACCCAGAAAGATGCCACTGTAAGAGTACGCTCGACGAATACATGGCTAAGAGAAGTCACCCTGGCTTATCATTTGGATTTGATAGGTTCTATTGCGATCTCGAGTTTAGCCTACCTGCGGGGTTTAAACCACCAAAGTTCAGTAAATACAATGACACCGACAATTTGAATCATCACCTAACATTATTCTACAATGATTATCGACCTGTTCGTGACAACCAAGGGCTCCTGATACACTATTTCTAGAGATCATTAGAAGGAGAAGCTCTCGACAGGTTTGTCGGACTCCCACTTTACAAGATTGACACGTTCGACGATCTGGCCGATCAATTTCTAGACCAGTACAAGCACTTGATACAAGAAGCAGTCAGTCTCAATGACCTAATGACAACGGAGCAAGAACCCAGAGAGAACTTTGCAGACTTCGTAGCGCACTAGAGGAAACTCGCCGCCCGCACCAAAAGCCAGAAGAAGGAAAAAGATGCGATTAACATTATCATAGACAACGTCAAAGAGCCTCTCTGAAGCGCTCTTATTATAAGCGATTGCTCGGACTTTGTGACCCTTCACCTACGTGCCAACCACATTCAACGGTATATTAAGGGAGGAGACCTCGCCTTTTCAATAGTCGCATCAAAAGTCTCCACTTCCAGTGACTCAAAGCTAAAAAATAATGAGAAAGCCTCCTACTTTGAGCTGGTCAACACGATTGTCAACCAGGGGTAGAACTTTGAAAATGGAAATTACCGATCGAGGAATTCTGGTCATAATCAATACCAAAACCATAATCAATAGTGGTACCCCAACCAAAACTAGAACCAATACCAAAATCGAAACCAATACTCGACTGGACTTTCACGAGCACTCCTGATTAAACTTTTGTTCAATTGTGACAGATCATCATGGCAACTCGGGGTAGACCAAGAACTACTCACACTGATGGCTCCTTGAACGGAGTCGAAATAGCAATAGGTACCAATGACACTCCGTTGGGAGGAGGAAATAACGATGCACGTGTCAGTCAAGCCCTGGAGACTATGGCGAATATGATGGCACAGCAGATTACTCTACTAGCCACTAGACAGACCCCATCGGATTTCAAGAATTCAGAAGAATGAAACTTCCTAGTTTTTATGGCAAGGCTGATCCAGCAACAGTAGAAGATTGGATCAACCAGATGGAGAAAATTTTGGATGTGATGACTTGCACGAAAGATGAAAAGGTGAGATGGGCCGCATTTTATTTGGAAAGTGACGCCGATCCCTGGTGGAAGTCAATTCAGAGAACCAGGAATCAAACCCGGGTGAACGATCCATGGACATGGGATGAATTTTTAGAAAAGTTTAACGAAAAATATTTTCCAGCATCCGTCCACGAACAATGGGAGATCGATTTTATTTCTCTCACATAAGAAAATATGACCGTGTCAGAGTACGAGTCTGAATTTTCAAGACTCTCGCGTTATGCCCCTCTACATGTGGCTATAGAGTTAATGAAGACGAAGAAATTTGAACGTGGGCTAAAACCAGCAATCCAAGAGAGGATCTCATTGTTTCAGTTGACAACTTATGCCGCGGTAATGGAGAAAGCCTTGATTGCCGAACGCGACATAGAGAAAATATACAAGAGAAGAGAGCAGCAAAATAACAATAGAGCATATCGAACGCAATCTTATGCCGACGAACCAGTAAGCAAGAGGGAAAAATTCTCGACTTCAACACCTTTCCTACCTGCTCAAACTGCCTATTCAAAATCAGCCATGTCTGCACCTACGCAGTCCTTCCGTACTACACTACCGGCTACCTCTAATGTATCGGTAGCACAACAGACTATGCGTACTATGTCGTCAGCACCGTCTGAATCTTGCCCACGATGCAGAAAATGACATAAGTTGGAAGATTATAGATGGAGCACAGGTTCATGCTTTAATTGTGGCCAGAAAGGACATATGATAAAGGATTGCCCTGAACCGAAAAAAGAGAAGACGACATCCCCACAGTTCAAGGTCGTGCGTATGCCGTCTCAGTACACGATGCCCAAACAACCAACGGCGTAATCCAAAGTATAATTACATCATCAAATTGTCACATTATTTTCAATTGACAAATATCATTGACATTTACTTTAAATTATAATATTGCATGAACACAACGGTACCTTTATTTGTATACAACTAATTACACACATGAAACTTAGGTACCTTGCACATGTACCAGAGTTGTGACATCTGCCAACACAAGGCACGCGTCTTGATAGACCCAGGGTCTACGCACTCCTTTGTGACTCAATTTGCAGTTGAATTGAGCATCACTCCTAAACCCTTAGACTTCATCTTATTAGTATCGGTCCCTACAGGGAACTCTGTAGTCATAGACACTATTTGTCGATCGGTGATTGTGCCGATTGAAGATCACGAGACATCAGCCGATTTTATTATTCTGGATATGCAAGGATTTGATGTAATCCTTGGCATGGACTGGCTATCTACTCATCATGCAAATGTGGACTGCCTTCGAAAGATAGTCACCTTTCACCCCAAGGGGGGAAAACCATTCAGATTTTATGGCACTAAGCCGAAAATTACACCTTTTCTATCCGCTATTCAAGCTGAACGTTTAATGAACAATGGATGCTACGGTTATCTCGCATTCGTACAAAATGAACGGGAAGAGAAGGTCACCATTACCAATATTCCTATCGCATGCGAGTTCCCCGATGTGTTTCCTGAGGAATTGCCAGGTTTACAACCAGATAGGGAAGTTGAGTTTGCAATTGATCTAGCTCCAGGCACAGAACCGATATCGAAAGCTCCATATCGTATGGCACCGGCTGAGCTGAAAGAACTCAAAGAGAAATTACAAGAACTCTTAGATAAGGGTTTTATAAGACCGAGTGTTTCTCCATGGGGAGCACTCGTTCTGTTTGTCAAGAAGAAAGATGGTTCAATGAGATTGTGCATCGATTATTTCCAGTTGAATAAGTTGATGATCAAGAACCGTTATCCACTTCCCCGAATAGATGAACTTTTTGATCAGCTCCAAGGCGCTAAGTTCTTCTCAAAAATAGATCTGAGATCAGGATACCATCAGCTGAAAGTTAAGGCAGAAGATATTTCAAAAATTGCCTTTCGCACGAGATATGGCCACTACGAATTCTTAGTAATGCCATTCGGTTTAACAAATGTACCAGCATCATTCATGGATCTTATGAGCAGAGTGTTCAAACTACATCTCGACCAGTGTGTAGTTGTCTTCGTAGATGACATCCTCATCTATTCGAAGACAAGAGAAGATCATGAACATCACCTACGTGTCGCCCTTCAGACACTTCGCGATCATCGATTATATGCGAAGCTAAGAAAATGTGAATTTTGGCTGGAACAAGTTAGTTTCTTGGGGCATGTTATATCCGAAGAAGGCATAAAAGTTGACCCAATAAAAATTGAAGCCATTATAAAATGGGAACAACCAAAGACGGTAACCGAAGTCCGAAGCTTTTTGGGTCTAGCCAGGTATTATAGAAGATTTGTTGAAGGTTTCTCAAAAATTGCAGGACCACTAACTCAGCTAACAAGAAAGACCACGAAGTTTCAATGGGACGATGCGTGTGAAAAGAGCTTTCAAGAGCTCAAGGACAAGCTAACTTCTGCACCAATTTTGGCTATCAGGCAGTGGCGGTTTCGTAGTATTTAGCGACGCATCACATAGCGGTTTGGGTTGTGTATTGAATCAGCACGATAAGGTCATTGCTTACGGTTCTCGACAACTCAAAGACCATGAAAAGAACTCTCCTACACATGACCTAGAATTGGCAGCAGTTATTTTTGCCTTAAAGATTTGGAGGCACTATCTCTACGGTGAGACATTCGAAATCCTTACCGATCACAAAAGCCTGAAATACCTCTTCACTCAGAAGGATTTGAATATAAGACAAAGAAGGTGGATAGAATTTCTCAAGGATTATGATTGTACCATTCAAGCATCACTCTACGAAGTTAATGTAGTACGCCTCGAGAAAGCCATCTGCTCAATTATCAAACCTCATCACAAAAATTCATAGATGGCGATTGTTTGAGGATATATCACTATATGACAAGAAGTTTGAGATTAAAGAATCAGGAGCATTACTTGCTAACATCACCATCAAGCCAACTATATTCAATAATATCCGAGAACTCCAGATGACTGATGAAGAACTTATGGCAATCAGACAGAGTGTAATCAAGGGGGATAAACTAGATTTCTCCATCAGAGAGGACGATTCCTTACTATTCAGAGATTGATTATGTGTACCGTCAGATACCGACCTTCGACGCCTTATTCTCGAAGAAGGACATAAATCAATGTACGCCATCCATCCTGGCTGTACAAAGATGTATCAGGATCTGAAGAAGAGCTTTTGGTGGAGAGGCTTGAAGAAAGATATAGTAGACTATGTCTTAACTTGTTTAGTGTGCCAACAAGTGAAGGTTGATCACCGACACCCCTCAGGTTTGCTACAGCCCTTACCAATACATGAATGGAAATGGGAGGTTATATCCATGAATTTTATACTTGGATTACCTAGAACTGTGAAGGGACATAATGCTATTTGGGTGATAGTTGACCGCTTAACCAAATCTGCCCATTTTCTACCATATAGCACGAGGTATACAGCCAGTCAGCTCGTAGAGTTATACCTCAAGGAAATTGTCAGACTACACGGCATCCCTGCTAGCATCGTCTCAGATAGAGATCTGATGTATACGTCAAAGTTCTAGCAACGATTTCAAGAAGGAATGGGCACACGACTGGACTTCAGTTTCGCTTTTCACCCGCAAACAGATAGTCAGACCGAAAGAGTGAATCAAATTATCAAGGACATGCTTCGAGCTTGTATGTTGGATTTTCAAGGGTCATGGGACAAACACCTACCTTTGATAGAGTTCGCCTACAATAACAGTTACCAGGGTAGCATTGGAATGGCTCCGTATGAAGCACTCTATGACCGGAGATGTAAATCTCCGCTCAATTGGGAAGAGATCGGGGAGAAATTTATTTTAGGCCCAGAGATTATTGAGAGCACAACCGAAGCTATTCGATTGATCTGGAAAAGATTAAGGGTCGCCCAAAGTCGTCAGAAAAGCTATGCTGACCTCAAACGAACGAGTACCGAATTTTAGGTATACTTAGTGAAATTATTACTTTTCCTCTATAAACCATATGCATCAGTAAGACAACACATTTCCTTACAGGTGGGAGACAACGTCTTCGTAAAAATCTCGCCCACCAAGGGAGTGATGTGATTTGGAAGACGTGGCAAACTGAGCCCACGCTACGTCGGACCATTTGAGATATTGGGTCGAGTTGGCGAAGTTGCATATCGGATTGCTTTACCACCTTAGCTGTCGAGTATGCACGACGTATTCCACGTTTCTATGTTGAGGAAATACGTAAAAGACCCGACTCACATTTTGGACTACCAGCCCATCGAGCTCAAAGAAGATATGATGGTAGTCGAAGAACCAATTCAAAAACTCAACCATATGGAGCAAATTTTACGTACCAAGAAGATCCCGCTAGTACTAGTCAGGTGGCGAAATCACTCAACTACTGAAGCCACTTGGGAACGAGAAGCAGAAATTCGCGACCAATATCCACACCTCTTCGGATAAGGTACGTAAATTTTAATGGACGAAAATTCTTTTAAGGAGGGGAGAATGTAACGATACTGATTTTGCTAACATTGACTCATTGACCGTTGATGATAATACAATTATTTTGACCAGTTTGACTTTGGTCAAACTTTTGATATTTGTGACGTGGTCTCTAGCCCACATATTTAAATTGGGCGAATGCACCCAAATATGACCGTAACCCAAATTTAAAATAATAATAATAATAAATAAGAAACAATATGCTTGTGTGGTATTAGATATGGGTGCCGGGACGGATTGGTTTTGGGCACCCATCCCAATTTGCACTATCCATTCTAATACCCAACTTCCAAAAGTATGGTGTTAGATAGGGGGAGCACCAAACTTCATATGGGTTCTCCACACCCTATTGACACTCTCACCATATAAAATAAAAACAAGAGTGAAAAAAAAAGAAGATTTAACTTGGATTCGGGTACCAAAGATAGCACCCGAATCCCAAGGTTAGATTGCCTATGCTTTTATTAGTTTATTATTTTTTTATGGTATTACTTTTTAATAATTAATAGTTGACTTTCAATTAAGTTACCTTCTCCAACAAGGCATGTCTTTTATATATGCTAAGCACCCAACCGATCCCTTGATTTCTTCTTTGGAAGTATTAAAGTCCTTTTTAGACTATTGCTTTTTTATCTTTATTGTGTTAGTTCTTTTATTAGTTAAATAGTTATTGACTTTCCAAATAAAGCCACTTGCTTATAGCCCACGTTTCTCTATATGTAAGTTACTTTCCAACTTGCAACACTCACTCTCTCTCTCTCTATATATATAATAATGCTTTTATAGTTTCCTAATAATGCCTTTATGGTTTCTTTTTTTTTTGTCTTTTATGAACCTCCACCAAGCTAATTACCTTCACACGCCTCTTTCACTTTTTCTCTTTCTCTCTCTAACTTTAACTTTCTTTCACTCTCTTTCTCTAGAATAATAATAAAATCTACTCAAACCAAGTAAATCTCAAGTCCCCTCTTGGACTCTTCTTTTTATGCGGCCGACTTCCCCACTCTCCTTCCCCTTCTTTATTATTAAATAAAATAAAATAATATAAAGCTCTTGCTATTTTTATGCTTGTTGACTTTCCAATTCTCTACATACCTCTTGTCTCTTAATACGGCTAAACCAAAATAAATTCAAAAACGTTTAACCCTTCTCTCTAAACCAGCAACCCAACTTCTTATTTAACTCTTTCTTCCTCAAACGTCCCTCTTAACGTCTCCCTCTTACCTTCTACAATCCGAGCAGCCAAGCAACTGTCTCTCACCTGAAATCTCTCTATCATCTCTCCTTATCTCTTTTATTTAGAGTGACGACGAGAAGAAGAAATCGAACGCATAATTCGTGGAATTTTAAAACGACTCACCTTGCTACAATCATCAATAAATCACACATATTTGTCTCCTTGCGACGTTAGGATCCGAGGTAGGGGAATTTCAATACAAAATTATGTTTTAGACTTTAAATCATAGGCTTTAATGATGTATTCAAACCAGATCCATAATTATTAGAATTAAATTTGAACTGATTGAATAGTATGGTATCTAAACATTAGAATTAGTGAAAATAACATGCATTAATTCAGAATGCCACCCAAAACCAGTCAGCTAACCCTCAGAGTTATAACAACGTACCCCCACCCCAGAACTTTAACCAGCAACCTAGGGGCCCTTACCAATCCAAATGTGATCACTATCCTCCACTGCTTGATGGCATCCCCAACATATTTTGCCTCCTTAGCAATCAAAATCTCATTCGATTCTTGCCAGAATGACCCCAGCCCTAACCCATAAATTTAGATTACAGTAAGTTCTACATTTTCCATCGATTTGTAGGACATAACTTAGAAGCTGCTAGGTTTTACGAGATATGATCTACGACATGAATGACCAGAACCAAATTGACTGGGAGTCTCTTCGAAGTTCTAACCAAAACAACAATCAACCTCTGCAAAACTTAGGAATTATCAATAATCTCATGCCCAATCACAACCAAGGGCCAGTCACCCACATCACCATGATAGGTCTCCTGGGTCAACACCCTTTCTGTCCTACCTCCATCACTTGCATCAGTCCTTCGGATACCCCGACCAAGTCGGTTGAATCCTTGAGGCCTCCCATCATTCGCCTACATCCTTCATCCCTGATTACTCGAATCCCTCCACCGAATCCTCCACCATATCCAGCCTTTACTCAAATTCGAGTCTAGTCATTCAGAGCTCGGAGACCCCACCTTCAACCCATAGAACCTTTGACTCCCCCAAATTCTGAGAAAACCCCACCACCACTTCCTCGGAGTGACTCTGAACCTGAGGATGAAGATGATGTTCTTCAAACCACAGACCAAATCTTGGCATGGGTAGACAGCCTCTCACAAAACACTTTGAGTCGAGGACACGAGATTGCAGTTGAATGTCAGCCAGACAAAGAAATGAATCAATAAATGGAAGAACTCGGTAAGGAGGAGGCACTAATCTTGACCTTCTTAGAAGAGGAAGACTACACACAGTACCTCTCACAGTGGAATGGCATAGCTCCGCTGCATATCCCTTCTTCGAATTTCACCCCCTTTATGGCAAATGCTGCAGGGAGCTCGTCAACGCTAGTTACCGCATGGCTCAAGGATCAACAGCCAACTTGCCCAGTTCTTAAATCAAGAACCAATTATCCACCACCACCATTCCCCGAGAGAAGCAGAATGTAGGTTCTTAGCCATCTGAAAGAGTAATAAGAGAGAGGGAAGCAAACTTGCCTCCCCCGCCTCATGTAATTCCCTCGCCTCTAGCTCCAGCACTAACGCCTCAGCCACCTCGGCTAAATGTAAACAAAGCCCACTGACCTGACAAGGAGCCAGCCCTGGAAAAAGGCCAGGACTATATGATCTCCTTCAGCACCTTGGGAAAGTATCAGTGCAGATATCGATACTTGAGCTCATCAAGAAATTTCCAGACCATCACCGATTGTTAATAAGAACGTTGGATGAAGCACACGTGGATGAAGATACCACCCTAGATGAGCTGTACGAGATTTCTCTAGTTATGGCTCAACCTGCAGCACTTACCTTCACAGACGCCAACATGCCTAAAGAGTCGCTGCGTGGAAGCTTAGTTCCTATATACTTGACGGTCATAATCAGAGGATTCTCAGTGCGTCATGTGCTGGTTGACACTGGAGTGGGACTCAACATTTGCCCGATAATGACGCTCAAAATACTCGAGTATACCGAGTAGGACATAAGGCCTTCGTCCTTATCCCTCATTGCGTATGATGGTTCTAGACGTTTCGTCAAAGGAACTGCCAAGTTACAAGTCCGCCTCGAGCCAGTCACCAGGGATGTTACATTCCACATTTTCGACTCTTCTAGTATTTATAACCTGATAATAGGAAGGAAGTGGTTGGAATCCATGAAGGTTGTTGCGTCTACATACCACTAGTGCGTCAAGTTCCCCCACGAGGATTCTATAGTCAGGATATACGCCGACGCACCCCCTCAGGAAATAGATACCGACTATGCGGCGAGCATTTCGATAACTCACGACTCTGTGCTAAATACCGTTCACATCAAAAGGGTGGAGACTCTCGACGATGCTTCGATAGCATAAATTATCCATCCCTCGTCCCCCTCAGCTTGTCGATAAAATTTAATAAAGAGAGCAGTATGCCCCGACCTCGCGTGCCTGTACGACATAAACCCGACCGCAACCAAGGGGTGGGACCTTATGTATCAACTAGGATACATCCCTCATACGGGACTAGGCAAAAATAAGCAAGGATTCATAGGACCGGTCATCCCGAAGAAAGTTCGTAAACACACCAGACTAGGTTACCAATTAGACGGCAAGCAGGCTGACATCTTGCTGACCTCACCTATCTCTATGATCACTTTATATACAAAACCACTAAGAAAGCCGATGTGCTAAAGAGAAAAGAAGCACCCTTCACTAAACCATAGATGACGAAGATTGAGCATATGGTTGAATCCTTTACTGATCTAACCAACTTAAATCGAGACCACGACGATATAGATAGACCGTTCGAAGGAGTTGAATTATTGTTCAAGACTGAGGAACCCTCTGCTACGGAAAGACAAAGGCCCTCAAAACCTGAGCCACATGTGAGAGACTGGAGTCAACTGATGAAGAAGACTTCCATATCGCCTCCATAGGGGTTAAGGAAGGACCAAAATTAGGCACTCCCTCGCCTCCACAGTTGTCCCAGTCTCAATCACCAGCAAAAGAGGACTGGCCGTCAATATCAAGTGAGGAAGAAGACTACTCGGCCAACCTCCCCGCCATAGAATTGGAAGACCACCTGAGAGCAGATTGTTTAAAATGGTTCAGAAAGGGCGATCACTCCCATCGTGAGAGTTTAAAATCCAACAATGATTTCAACTATCAACACGTACTCGATAACTGGTGATGCTCGCGTCGATGCCCTTATCTAAAAAATCCCTACTGTGGCTTGTGCATGACTACGATGCTATGATGCCAAAAGGCTATCTTGGATGAAATCTGGCAAACGATCGGCACGGAAGATGCTCATATTACCACCATAGAAGTCGAAGAGGAACTAGAGTTGGACACTCCTCAATCCCCATAAACAGCTCAGCTACAGATATTTTGGAGATCACTAGAGGAAGAATGGCAACCTTTGCCAAGCGACAATGAAGACTACTAGATAGATCTCCCCGAGCTCGAGTTGGCAGTGCAATTGGATCAAGGCCTCCAGAGGTTGTCAGACCAAGAAGACAAGTCTGACTCTTACAATAGTGACCCCAACCTCGATCCTGAAAGATGGGAATGCCCTTGGGGATATCCCTGCATCTCCCACACATACCAACCTTGCTGTCAGGCCTGCATATTCATCCTAGCATACTATGAAATCCAAGGGAGAGAGCTCACTAGTCAAGAATATCATCAGTCAAGCTCACCAGAGGAAGACGGGCCTTAGCAAGAAGATTGACTCCAACTCGGTTTTAAGGACGAGAGCTCAACCGACTACGACCTCTAAAGTTTCTTCGAAGACGAAGCGATTAACATGATGGAAGAGGCTGAAACCTTCAGACGGATCACCTCCATCATTACTCATTAGGAGGATCACGCCAGACAAAAAAAATGCCAAATTCAGAACGAATCCACATCATTCAAAAACTCACATGGGCAGCTCTAGTAGCCGTCGCACTTCCTCACCTAAGAGAAGCACCCCCATCGATTCCTCCCCAAAAAATTGACCCTGTACCATACTTGTTATCAAAAATAAAAAAATAGAAAATCCTAAAATCCCTAAAAATCTAAAAATAGAAAACTTGAAAAAATTAGAAAACTTTGAAAAAGAGAGGGAGCCCTTCATCCCAGACCCATTTAACGACCGACAAGGAGATCCTTCTCTCAAGACTGTAACTGAAGGATATGCCAACGGAGTTAAGGAAGAACCGACCAATATACCCGCACAAGGTCGTGCCGCCACTTTTGACGTCGCGGAGCCACACCCTGATTTTGCTCGACGCAAGCTTGCTACCTCCCCCTCGTGAAAGCATAGAGCATCCCGACAAAGCAATAAGCCAGTGATCATACCCGACAAAATACTCTACAATTTTGAGAGGAGGATGAACAAACTCGATCTACACCTCACCAAAAATGTCGCAATCATCAATTGCACCAATGAAGGGTTATCCCTCACAAAACTAACCTCCGGATGTAGTAATTTTACAGTTTATTAGCTCACAAATGATCAAGAAGGAGAACAAGCCACTGAGGAGACACAGGACTTCCAACGGGTCATCAAATGCTTTGACGAGCAGACTCAAGCTGTCGTGGAACCCACAGAAGAAATCAACTTTGGCATCGAGGAGAAGCCTAAGAAGTTATTGATCAATGCAACACTTAGCCCCAAAGAGTGACAATAGATTATCCAAGTCCTCCAAGATCACCTGACATACTTCGCATGGTCCTACGAAGACATGCCTAGCTTGGACCCTAGCTTAGTAGAACATCGTTTGGTCCTAGAGCCTGATGTAAAACCCGTCAAGGAAAAACTCAGGAGAATGCACCTACAGACAGTGCTACAAGTCAAAGAGGAAGTTGACAAGCTACACAAGGCCAAATTTATCCGAGTCGTCCTCTACCCCAAGTGAGTCACAAATATAGTATCTATCGCTAAGAAGGACGATAGAGTATGGGTAGGCATCGACTTTCGAAATCTCAACCAAGCATGCCCAAAAGATGACTTCCTGCTACCACACATTGACACTCTAGTCGATAACACTGTCAGACACGAGATGCTGTCCTTCATAGATGACTTGTCCAGATATAACCATATTAGATTAGCAGAATCAGACTAAGAGAAGACTTCATTCACCACGCCATGAGGGACCTATTGCTACATCATCATGCCTTTCAGCCTCAAGAACACAGGAGCCACATATCAACGTGCCATGATGGCTATATTTCATGACATGATGCACAAATGTGTAAAAGTCTATGTCGACGACATACTAGTGAAGTATCAAATGTGAGTAGGACATGCCGAAGCTCTCCAACTCGTGCTACAACGATCCAAAAAGTATCAACTAAAGATGAATCAGAAGAAATGAGTGTTCAGAGTAACCTCCAGAAAACTACTGGGATTCATAGTTAGCAAGCGATGAATCAAAGTTGATCCAATGAAAGTTAAAGCCATTCTCGAGATGCCACCTCCTGACAACATCAAAGAATTATGAGGTCTGATAGGAAGATTACAATTCATTAGGAGATTCATCTCCTATCACTCAGACAGATTCGACCCTTTCTACAGACTACTCAAAGGAGGAATCGAATACATATGGGATGACTGGTGTCAGCAAGCTTTTGATAGCATCAAGAAGTACCTCCTCAATCCCCTGTTATTATTACTGCTAATCCCTAAAAAGCCCTTAATCCTCTATATCTCTGCTAACGAGAAAGAAATGGGTGTAATCTTAGGTTAGTACGACGAAGATGGAAAAAAGGAGAAGGCCATCTACTACATCAGCAGGATAATGGTTGAGTACGAGTAGAAATACACTGTAATGGAGAAGACTTGCCTAACACTAGCATGGGCTTCAACGAAACTACGACATTACTTCGAAGCGCACAAGATAATGGTACTAGCACGCATGGACCCTCAGAAGTATATCTTCGAGAAGCCCACTACATCCGGGAAGATCGCTCAATGGCATATGCTACTGCAAGAGTTTGACATCATGTACATCACCCAGAAGTCAATCAAAGGATAGGCGAATGCCGACTACCTCGCAAATCTTCCACTCTCGGGCAATGAGTTAGTACGCACAGACTTCCCTGATGAAGACTTACTCTTGATTCATGAGGAAGAGCCCGACAAGACCTCATGGACCTTATACCTCAACGGCGCTCTTAATCATAAAGGGAAAGGCATCGAGATAGTTTTACTAAGCCCAGAGGGGGTTGTCATACAGAAAGCTTTTCAACTCGACTTCCCAGTCACCAACAATGTCACGAAATATGAAGCCTTCATTGTCGGACTACGAGTAGTACTACAATTAGGCGTTAAACAGTTGAAGATGATCGATGACTCCAAACTTGTGATATCATAGGTCGTTAGAGAATGGAAGATGAAAGAGAGAAGATTGATGACATACTTTGAAGCAGCTCAGTTCCTGATAAAAAATTTAAAGAGAATTTCCTTCACGCATATCCCGAGATTAGAAAATGAGCTGATAGACTCCCTCGCCACGCTAGCCTCAGTCATACATATACCGATTGGACAAAGTACCAAGTCCTTCATCTAGAAATTGACCATGCTGGCGCATGAAGTGGCATGGAAAGAAAAGCCAGAATTACTAGTCCTCTCGAAGACCATGAAGCAAGAAGAAGCATCTACCACGAAAAGTCCCAAGAGAAAAATAGCTACCGTCGCCACCTTCCAATTTGAGAAGTCACCTACCGACGATGGACAGCCATGGTACTTCGACATATGAAACTTTCTAAAACACTGACACGTCCCTTTGTATGCTACGAAGATTGAGCGAAAGATCATAAGGAATCGGTGTGCCAGATTCTGCATCCTAGGCGAGACACTATACAAGGAAGCCTTTACTAAAAGAGTACTATTAGGATGTGTCACGGTGGCCGAAGGATAATATATCATTCGAGAAGCACACGCCAGCGCCTGCGGTGCCCACGCTAGTAGATAGAGACTCACAAACCATATTGTACGACAAGGCTACTACTACCAATAATGACAAGAGATTGCCACCTATATGTCCATTGTTGCAAGTAGTGTCAAGAGCATGCCCTGCTCATTAAACCCCCATTAGTTGCACTGAACCCAATAACCTCACTATGGTCATTCTCGATGTGGGCCTTTGACATTATTAGACCCTTAACAGATAGTTGGGAACACTCATAAGCACACATTCATCCTCACTGCAATCAAATACTACACCAAATGGGGAGAGGCCGAGTCATATGTCAGAATTACTACTTCAACGCTCATGAAGTTTATTGTTCGAAACATCATCACAAGGTTTGGAGTTCCCAGAATCTTCGTCATAGGCAATGGATCATAATTCATCGTAGAAAAGATGAAGAAACTGTGCAAGAAGTACGTCATCGATCTATACCACTCATCATCGTTCTACCCTCAAGGAAATGGACAAGCAGAGGCTACCAACAAAATGTTGATCCAAATTCTAAAATGAACAGTGGAGAGAAGCAATGGAGCCGACTGGCCCGATCGGCTACTTGAAGCACTCTGGGCGTACAAAACTTTTATTCGCATGGCCACTGACCAAACTCCTTATCTCCTCACGTACAAGATGGAGGCAGTCTTACCATACGAAATACAAGTATCATCCCTGCTTATCCAGCTTGATGATCAACTATCCATAGATGAGAGGAGAGTTGCTTTACTCGTTGAGCTAAAGCAACTCGATGATACGAGCTTAAGGGCAGCCAATCACGTGCAAGTATATCAAAGGAGAGTGGTTAGGGCCTACGATAAGAAAGTTCTCGAGCGAACCTTCGAAACTGGAGAGTTAGTCTTGAAGAAGATCATGCCCTTCAAGCATGTCCACCCTAAAGGGAAGTTGAAGCCAAAATGGGAAGGGCCTTATGTTGTAGCGACCATGCACCCTAGAAATGCATATAAATTGGTAAACCAAGATGGGGAGGAATTTCCGAACCCGTGGAATGCCGTACAGTTGAGAAAATATTACCCTTAGCACCGTGACTGTTGTATACTGTAGTCATACATAGATACCTATAGTTACCGCCCTCATTGTCATCACAAGTCATTTACTAGTCGTACGTCATTATTTCTAAGAATATCTCTAGAAAGCTTCCAACTCATTGCCCACCTACTTATTCGGGCAATTTGGTCGAAAGGATTAGTCGAATACCTAGCTCCTTTTAAAAGCATAAGCAACACTCGATTCTCACCCCCCTTTTTTTGCCATTGAAGGAGACATTAGAGCATAAAAAATAAAGATTTTAAGTTCAATCAAAACTCACTATTCTTGCGTAAGCAAGTTGCTTTCAAAATATATATGCGCTTCAAGGGAGAAACATTATAGAGTGAGAACAATGCGATGGGTGAACAAGTCAATGAGCCTAGGGAAGCATAAGCAAAACATGAGGACATTCTTGGTAACCCTACCAGAAAAGTATAAACAAATTACGAGGGCATCCTTGATGTCTTTACACTACTAGATATAGTCGTAAGGTGGCGGGAGGAGGACAAACTCCTGCTGACCAAAGAATGTGAGACTTTGATGGTGTCGAAGCATGACGGAGGGCTGTTATTCACTAAAAAGTACCACTTTTTACCTCTTAACCTAGCCTTTGATAGACCTTGAAGCAGACTAATAATTATTTGTTAAGTGTGTTTTATAGTTAGCAATAATCTATGCAGCTTAATACAAAATCCTTGCTTTTTGGTCTAAAGAAGAGAGAGAATAGATGCAAGGATGACAGCTGAGCCAAAGCCTAAGGGAACACCTTAGTAGTGTTCACCATGGCGACTTATTTGCTGGTCATCATTGACCAAAGTCTAGCAGATGGATGACATTAGCTAAGAATGGAGAAGACTGCAACAGTAATAAGTGCAATGCATTAGAGTATTAAAAGACAGATCTCTCAGAGTTGAGGAGCTTCCTCACGAAGCTAAGGATGCAGTGGAAGATGCCCTCACACAGATGGAGCGCGCAGTCAAGAGGAGAGCTGTAAAGACATCACAAAGATCTCACGGTTTAAAATCCTCAGAATTTGCCATCGCAAAGTTCTCGTGGAGATCAAGCCTAAAGTAGCCACACACAGAACTTAGCGAGTCTATAAAATGTACCTCACAGAGTTCTTGAGTGGCCAAAGAAGAGAGAGACGCTTAGAATTCTCCTCGTACAGATCTTGCGCACTTTGAAGCCTTACCAGTTACTACACGAGCGCAGGAACATAACTGCGCGAGTACTCAGCGAGAGAAAGAGAGACCTTCTGAAGCTCCCCGCGAAGCACAATTTCTCCACTTCTCAGTTTTAACGGAAGGACCTTTTAGGAATTTCCCAAGGCTAGGGCACACTTCTTGAGGTACAGATCTCGAGATGCACATCTCAAGGCACTCAAGGGTCATAATAGTGCCATATCTGCTAGAAAAACTAGGGTTAATCCCTTCAGAACCAAGGCCACATGGACAGAGTATATAAGCTACACTTAAAGTTTAGTTTTAATCATCAATCCTTCCTTCATCCTCTATCGGTTGAGAGTTCCAACAGGCTAGGGTTAGGGTTAGGGTTTGATCATCTCTTTTTCTTATTTTTCTTCTCTCTTAGCCTAACATTTGTTGGCTAATCCCCTTATAAGTAGTTAGGCTTAGTTCTATTTTAGTTTTGTAATAGGTTTTATATAGATTAGGATCTTTGATGAGCAGTTGTGTACAGGCTGTAGCCTGGAGGCAGTTCATTGTAAGGTTTGCTTTTATTAATAAATTGCTTTTTTAATGACTAATTGAATCTAAAGATTTTATGGTTCCCTTAGATGTCTATAGGATCCATGTATTTGGGACTAGCCCATTTAGTTTCTAGTAGATCTATTATTTACCATCTGATTTCCCTTAGTTTGATAGCCCCATGGAAAGTAATGCTGGATCTGTAGTGAGATTTGGGGAGCTCGGAGGCCTGTGGACCATGATGGTTGTAGCAATTTACATGTTCTTTCTCGGACCTCTGTGGTATGGAAAGACCAACGGGATACCCTGTGACCATTTGAGTGGATAGAGTATAGCCCTAAGGTGGTGTCCGGCCACATGTTTGAGAAGGATTCTTCTCCCCTGTACATAAGCTTCTAGGGCCTTGTGAGGAGGTCTTGTATAAGAACTGGCTCTCCTCTGTTTTACCTAACCAATATCAGATATTAGATCTGATTTCTCTATAGTAGTTGTAGCTTGAGGCTGAGTCATTACAGGCCTTTTGTAGTAATGACCGGCTGAATCTAGAGCCTTATTCAACCTATTACATGCTCCTTTTTGTGGGCACCAATGAGCCGTTGGCCTTGGCAAAGCACTTAGGATTTTATGGGTTGGAATACCTATGGATGTCAGCCATATCTGTATGCAGATCTGGGGAGCTTGTAGCACTGGCATTACATAGTGCTGTAATAGTATTCATGGCTTGATCTGGTCCAGTGGTAGGGGAAATGATCAGTCCACTCCTCTGGATTAAATTAGTAACTTCTGGCTTGATCAATGGGATTTGATAGACTCTATAGGATAGGCTGTGACCATTTGAGTGGACAGCCTATAGCCTTAAGAGCACCCCAAATGGCATGGTATAAGTTGGATACTTCTACCTTATTGAGGCTTTTGATAGGGTCTCAGCAAGGAGCACTGCAGAGACAGACTAAATCTGAGTTACATTACTGCTTTAACTCTGAACTTAACTTACTTACTTCTCACCATATTTTATATTTTATTTTGGCACACACCATCACCATCTCCTTCTTAACCCTTTCTTTAGGATAGGACTATATTTTATTTCTCTTTTGTTAAGATTAATTTGGTGTAGTCGTGACACCCAACTCCCTTTCTTTAGGATTGTCAGATCTGTAGCCAGATCTGAAGGCCTGCTATTATAGCCCATTCTGGGTTCTAGATTAATTTATCTGTGGAACAAACTCTTACTTTTCAAAACTTGTTACAATAGGCCTTGTATCTTGCAGGTCTAGGATTACTTTAGTTGTGCTGAATCCATTCTTTTATTTTACTTTGATTTTTTTTTTCCACAATAAATAAAACAGCACCACAGGGAATCCCATAACAAGTTTTTGGCACCGCTACCGAGGATATTGATCTTTTAGTAGACCTGAGTTGTACTATAATTTAGATTTCCAAATTCTTTGTAGCTGTACCTAAACTAGAATAAAAGTACTACTGATTCTTTATGGAATTTTACAGAAATGGATAGTAGAAGGGAAAAGCTAGAGCTGCAATTAGAGTGAAGCTAACTCTATTTGTACTTCCTTTCCCCTAAATCTCAATCCATTTATGTTTAATTCCCTGTTCTTTGTCTAGTGTAAATCTGTGTAGTTGTCAAATTTTGTTTGAAATATTCTTTGTGTGTGCTTGTGAATATTTTCTTTACTTACCGTGGGTGTGAGTATATGCATGGTAGAGGGTCTTTAAACCCTGAGCTAGAACTTCCAAATCTAGAGGTTGAAAGGATCCTTAGACCTAGACGCATCCCTGCTATTGAAACTGAATTAGCTATCATGGCTGAGAGGTAGAGAACATTAAAGCAGGGAATTAAATCTTGGGGATGCGTCACTATGTACATGGGGAGTATACTTCTCCCTTCTGCATTCAATTTTCCTTTGTTGAAGGGAATTATGAGATTAAATTCTTCACTATTAATATACTGCCTCTATTTCATGGGCTTAGTAAAGAAGATCCTTACAAGCATATAGACCAAATTTTAACACTTTGCACTACCTTCAATATTACTGGCTTGGGACCTGAGGCCACCAAACTGAGGCTTTTTCCTTTCTCAGTAAAGGACAAATCCAGCACATGGCTATCAAAGCTCTCAGCCTACAACATACAGTCATGGAGTGACCTTCAAACCAAATTCTTGGCCAAATTCTTTCCCATGAATAAAACCAGCCAGATGAGGATAAATATTTTGTCATTCACTCAGTCCTCAACTGAGGATTTTTATGAAGCTTGGAAAAGATTTCAGAAGATGTTAAAATAATGCCCCCACCACCAAATTCTAATGTGGCAGCTTGTCCAAGTATTTTATCAAGGAATTAATTCCAAGAGCAGGGATATGGTGGTTGCTTCCTGTTGTGGTAGTTACCTCCACAAGACAGCTGAGGAAGCTTGGGAGCTGTTTGACATAATAGGGGAAAATTCCATACAACAGGAGTCTCTGTCATGAAATAATAGCCAGACTCTAGCTAAGATGGTAAAAGAGGCCACCCCTAGAGGTGGAATATATGAAGTGAAGGTGCAAGGTGATTGGAGAGGAAGGTGGACAACCTGAACTTGAAATTTGACAAACTAATGAATGTGATGCAGCCCCGAGTGGTTGCACAGGTGGAGGAAGCATGTCTGATATGCCAATCTCCCACACATTCTATTCATGATTGTCCATCTGCCACCCAGTTTTCATATTTTATTATGGAACATGCCAATGTTGCTCAAACTTTTGGGCAGCAGCCTGCTGGGTATTCTTGGAGGAACCACCCAAATCTGAGGTGGAGACAAGATTCATATCCTCAACCCTAGCAGTAGCAAATGGTAGCTCCTTACAGACCCCAGTACAAATTTAATCAAGGTTACCCACCAAGGCCAAATTTTATGTTACCTGCCCCACCGTCCAACCAGTTGGCCCTGCCCCCCCAACAACCCAGATTCTCTTCATTTGAAGAGCAGATGCTGACTTCAATACAAAACTTGGGGAACTTGGTGCAAACTGTCAATTCTTATGGATAGAGTATCAAGAAGATTAAGGACCAGCTAGGCTAGATTTGTAATGCTCTGAATAGGAGGGAGGAAGGAAAATTGCCTAGTCAGTCCCTGACAAATCTAAAAGGTCAGTATATGATTGGTGATGCATCCTCTACTCAGGAGGAAGCTAGTGCCCAGTGATCAAAAGGTTGGTAATAAGTTTATAATATATATGAAAATGCTGTTTTATTTTGTGTATTTTAGAAATATGTCAGTTGGGTGTTTAGAGTGATGTTGAGTTACTTATGTTGCTTTGTTTGTGTTTACATTTTTGTGATTGAATATATGTGCATATTTATCATCTGAATTTGCTGTGTTTGTTGATGAATGGTTGAGGTACCCTTATCATAACTTGCATGAAGTTGAGCTGAAAAATTATTTTTTAGGAGTCTGCAATGTTGATGATCTGATATTTAAAAATAGGCATATATTTTTCGTGATTGAAATAAAGTACCTGTCTGAGGGTTGGTGCTCATGCATAGTAGTTGGATGCACAACAGCATGGATGCACTAACCAATATGCTGCACTGAGCTAACAGAGTAAAGGTTATAAAGAAATGTTGTCACGCAGATCTAGAGGACTTAAATTTGTTGCACGAGCCATCCCTTCGCTTGCTCGCGTGCTAAAAGACTTGATAAATGGCTGAAAAAGTGCCTCGTGGAGTACTTTCTGCTCCGCGAGCCAGCCTGAGCGTAAAAATGTGCCATATGTGGTGTTCGGCACGACTGTTGTGCGAGGTAATAATTCTGAAAGGTAATAGCTCTCGTGCACCAAAGCCACTGATTCAGCCTCGCGAATGTGAGGCAGTTTGTTCTTCTGCACAATAGAACGTCTTGCAGATTTAAATGCCAACGGCGCGAGAATTTTACTCCGCGAGCTCCTATTGCCAACTCCGCGAACCACGGGATTTGCTGTATAAACTCAGTGAGGCCCCTCATTTTCTTCATTTCCTCTATCTGCCTTTGTTTCCCAGCATAAAAATCAACATCCCCTTCCTCTCCTTTCTTCTCTATTTTGTAATCCATACCACCTCGGGTATTTTCCTCTCATCATTTTATTCCCCAGTTAATCCTGATCACTTCGAGCAAGGTTTGGGGGGATTTGAGCCACTGTGTACATTTTTAAGGTCAAACCCTAGCTCTCAAATGGTAGGATCTCCATTCCTCTCTTTGTGTTGTGATTGATTTATTTATTAGAGAGAAGAAGGGTATAAGTTTAAAGCTTCTGTGCTTACTTAGTGTGATCTACATGTTCTAAGATTGGTGAGCCCTAATTTTCACAATCTGAGCACCTATGGCCACGGGTTTAAAATTCATAGATACATTAGCTACAATGCTGAACCCGTCTGCCAGTGGCTACTAGAAAATCTGCAAGGACTGCAGAGGCCTCCACATTAGAGACCTCTGAGTTGCCCTCACCTACTGTTGAGCCAACAATCCCAAAGGAGAAGAAAACTGCCCCAAAGAAGTGGGCCAGAGAGCACCCATCTTTTAAGAGCCTTGAAAAATCAAAGAAGAAATAGAAAGAGGGCAAAGTTGTGGTCCCTGAGGTTGAGGAGGAAGCGACTACTGACTACCTCAGGGTCCCTTCTGACTTTGTGCAAGCAATCCAGCTGGAGGCTGAAACCATCGTTGACAAAGTCTATTTTGAGGAACTACCAGAGACCTCTGCCTCCATTGAATTTCTGACCAAGGCATCCCTGCTGCCACTGTTGAGGCCCTCAATGCAGCTGGTTTTCCCAAGATTAGTCAGATTATTTTATCAGAATATGAGGTTCAAAATTGGTGATGATGGGAACCCAACACTGCTGGTATTAATTGATAATTTTGAGATGCTATTCAACTAGACAGACATTGTAAAAATACTAGGGATACCAGCCAGGTATAACCCTAAGTGTGGCTTGAGACCTCCTTTGACTGCCACCATTACTGAGATAGCTAGGGTGTTAATGGGAGGGATCACTGCCTCAGGTGACTCAATTAGGAAGAGGGATCTGTACCCCAACCTCAGGCTCATGGATGCAGTGTTGAGGAAAAATATGTATTGCTCTGGGCATAAGTAGGAGAGGAGGTACCCCATAGCTGATGCCCTCTTCTCATTTCACAGAAACCACTACTTGGATGCAGCCAAGTTAGTTTTTGAGGGGATTAAAGATTTATGTGAGAAGGTAAAAATCATGAAGAAATCTCATGCCCTTACTACAGATTGATTACTGCATTGCTGTAGTGGGAAATACTCCTTTAAAAGGAAGGAGGAGACTGTGGCCCTGAACCCCAAAAAGAGTGAAAAGAAACAGCGGGGAATCAGTGGCACCATAATGGAGAAGAAGAAAAAGAAGAGAGGAGCTACTCAGAGAAGCAACCCCCACCATTCTTGAAGCAGCTGCTACTACAGCTGCTACTGCTGATGTTGCTGCATCCTCCACCTCACTTGTGCCAGCCAACACAACCATCACCTCCTCAGCCATTACCTCTACCTCCATGCCAGCTCCAACCCCCTCCACTCCACCTCCACCTTCAACCCAAACATCACAGCCCATCACAAGCCCACTACCATTACCTGACCCTATATCACCAACCACCATAGCCACAGCCACCCTACCCATTTCTACCCCCTACCTATTTTTCCAGCCCACCCTAGCCCACCTGTCAAGACTCAATACCAAAAGAAAAAGAAACCTATCAAAACCTCTTCTGCACCCCATCCCACCTATATCTCCCAAATAATTCCAATCCTTGAAACCACAACCATTCCAGACCCCATACCCACACCCTATGAACCAGGAACCCATACCTTTGAAACCCCACTTTATTCTCCACCTTTTGATACCTATCACTGGTGAGCCTGTAGACCAATCCATTCCCTTATCCCATGACCGGGAGCCATTTTCAAGAGAAGAATTTTCCACTATGATGTCCACTATCCTAGGAGACATCAACTTAGAGTATACCCCTCTCCCAGACTCACCTCACCCTTCACCCTTCACCCCTCCACATCATCCATCACCCAAAGCCACTACCTTCATGCATAGACCCACTTCTCCCTTTCAACCTATTCCCCCTACCCAACCCACAACCACTACCATACCTGACCTCTTACCCCAAATCCTGCACCTCCTACTCTCCCTACATTCCCAAATGTTGGCCAATACCCAAACCCAAGCTACAATTGAGGCCAATTTGCATTCACTTCACTCTCCCTTACCAAACCCTACCTCCATCCCAACATTTTACAATCCATCCAAGCAACTTTAACCACTCTAACCCAACCTTCCCACCAATCACCTCTCCCTACATCAATCCATAATCTTTCACCTGCTCTTACACCCATTGCATCTCTCTTAGAAACTTCTCTTAACACATTCAGAGATGCCTCCACCCAAACTGAACCTGACCCTCAACTACCTATACCGGAGCCTACCCTTCATGTCCCTCAACCTCTGCCCTCCACTCCACTTCTGTCCTCATCCAGTCCCCTTCCATTACAGGCTGGCCCTTCTTCCATTGTTGATCTACCCATATATCCTATCTTTGCTACCCCCATGCCCCCTTACTCCACCCTCATCAGAGCCATGAAAGCCAATGCCTATATAAAAAGAGATGTAGTTCAAGGCATGGTTGACTTGAAAGCTACAGTACGACAGACCCTCCTTGATAAAATCAAACTCCTGATGCTTGCTCATAAGGTTGAGAAAAAGGAAATCAAGCAAGGATGGAGAGAGATTATGGTCCAATACAACGAAGCAAAGAAAAGAGTGGAGAGTCAGGAAGATGTCATCAAGAAATTGAAAGAGAAACTGCGACTGACTGAGGAGCAATCTTATGATTATGGAGTGACTATTACAGCTTTAAAGAAGAGAGAAAATGCACAAACTGATCGAGAGTTGGCAGAAGCTCTTTTTAAAGAACTAAACCCAAATGTACCTCTCCAGCAAATAGCTCCTGATGCAAAGGATCCTAACCCAGTCAAACCTAGACTCAAAATTAAGGAACCTATCGAAAAACCTTCTCCCACTCCAACAAGAAAAAGTACAGCGAAGCCTAGGAAATCTACTTTAAAAAGACCACTATCTAAGGCTGCCACTTTGAAGCAAGCAAAGGGGAAAGGAATCCAGGAACCACCTGCTGAGGCCAAGGAATCTGATGATTAAATTGTGCACATGTGTTTAGTTAGACCGTAGTGTGTAAATTTTATACTTTTCTTTCCCTTACTTTGTACATACTTTGGATGTTATAATGAAAGTGCTCTTTGTTCTGTTTAGTTTCTAATCTGCCTTTCTTTATTTCTGTTTGTTTGTTTATGTTTGTTTGTTGTTTGTTGTGTGTTGTCTGTTTTTTGCTGTGTTATTTTCTTTTAAAATCTCTGTCTTGAACCTGCTGCCCATCTACATCTAACTTTGAATCAGTGAGGACACTGCTCCTCATAGGTTTGGGGGTGTGGCAGGATTTGCCATTGAAGCAGTTAACCTAAGTGCAACAAAATCAAGTGAGCAAGATAGAAATGGAGCCATGTTCACTTAAGAATCATAAAAAATTAAAAAATTAAAAATTTTTGCAGACCTTTAGGCACTACAAGCTTTTAAATTTTAGCATTTCCATGATGCGAACACCAAGAAAACTCACTTGTATCAGTACTTAGTGAATCACTAAGGAGAGAAAAAGGTAAGGACATGCCCAACAGTTCAATGGAAGACCATAACTAGTGAGATTTGGGCTTACAAAATTTTTTCCATTCTTTGAGGAGTGACTGAGGTAATTTTTCTAGCTCTAAGGACTGGCTGAGTCAATACCCTTACTAGAAGTTAGGCACCTCCAAGTTGAAATAACTGACAGCACTCATGATACCTAGGAAAGGATCAAAGCCTTCTCTTGGACAGTTTGAGCTCAAACAGACAAACCCTAATCAACTGCCCTTGTGCACACACCCTTTAAGCCATAATTTCTAATTTTCTTCAAAATATACCTGAGTACTGGTACCTGAACCTATGGACCTGATTCAAACCTACCCTCACTCTGAGAACTCAGAAAGTAAAGGAGAAGGAGCTAAAGATGGACAAGATAAGGTCAACATTAGGTGAATGAAGAAAAGAAACCAAAAGCTTAGCAGTGTAGCAGTTGAGGAGAGAAGCGGCTAGTCAGGAAAAAAAAATAAAAATAATAATAATGAAGAGGAATAAGAGAGGAGTCAAGAGGAAAAGTTAATTGAAAAATAAAAAATAAGAGCAGAAGATGGCCACTTCAAATCTGAAGAATTTTAAAGAAAATGAAAGGTGCTGAATTACAGGAGGGGAAGTCATGAATCACCTCCTTCATCTACTGATTTCTTAAATTTTGAATCCCTTCTCTACCTTCCATTCTTTATAACCTATCCCATAAGCCACATTTCAACCCAGTCAAAAGACCCTGTGATCCAAAGTTGAATGAGCTGTCATGCAGAGATAAAGAGTTGTCCAATCTATGGTAAGGTTTAGCCAATGATTCCAGAACTTAGATGCTATGCTTATGCTCATACTTACAGACCCATTTGGGGCCTATAACTGCTCTTGAGCTTGAGAGAAAATGGAAACCCTCAAAGTTCCTTGTGAGAAGTATGCCTTGGTAAGCATTGGGTTTGATGTTGAATGTATTGGGCATGACCTATAACCTAATTTTTGAATTAACGATGAGCTCAGTACTGACCTACATGTGATGTTTTCCCCTGCTGTGAGCTAATTAGAAATGATGAGCATCTATGTAGAAGCTGTGATGATTAAATGTCTGTGCATATCATATGTTCAAATCCCTCATATTTTTTGTTGAATCAAAGGTGAACTAATGCTCAGTTTCTTGACAGCTAACTTGATAATTTTGCACTTCTGTTAACTGTTTAATTGAGAAGTTTGTGGGTATCTTCACTGAAAACCCTCAGGAGACTTCACTCCTCCACTAGGGATCACCTAGGGGTTTAAAAGGCTTGGTACATATGCTAAATATATCCGTACTCCCTATGAAAGTGGCATTTAAATTCTTAGAATAGTTGTTTTAAATTTTCTTTTGCTTAGGGACTAGCAAAGATTAGGTTTGGGGGTGTGTTATTCATTGAAAAATACCACTTTTCACCTCTTAACCTAGCCTTTGATAGACCTTGAAGCAGACTAATAATAATTTGTTAAGTGTGTTTTATAGTTAGCAATAATCTGTGCAGCTTAATACAAAATCCTTGCTTTTTAGTCCAAAAAAGAGAGAGAATACGTGGAAGGATGACAACTGAGCCAAAGCCTAAGGGAACACCTTGGTAGTGCTCACCATGGTGACTTATTTGCTGGTCATCATTGACCAAAGTCTAGCAGATGGATGACGTTAGCTGAGAATGGAGAAGGCTGCAACAGCAGTAAGTGCGCTGCATCAGAGTATCAAAAGACAGATCTCGCAAAGTTGAGGAGCTTCCTCACGAAGCTAAGGATGCAGTGGAAGATGCCCTTGCACAGATGGGGCATGCAGTCAAGAGGAGAGCTGTAAAGACATCATGAAGATCTCGTGGTTTAAAATCCTTAGAATTTGCCATCGCAAAATTCTCGTGGAGATCAAGCCTTAAAGCAGTCGCATGCAAAACTTAGCGAGTCTATATGTATATTTAGAACAAAATGTACCTCACGGAGTTCTTGCGTGGCCAAAGAAGAGAGAGACGCCCATAATTCTTCTCGCGCAGATCTCATGCACTATGAAGCCTTACCAGTTACTATGCGAGCGTAGGAATATAACTGTGCGAGTACTCAACGAGAGAGAGAGAGACCTTTTGAAGCTCTACTGCGCGAGAAATCCAGGAACTCCAGATCATCTCCACGATAGCTTTGCAGCACAACGGAATTGCATGATTAACTGAAGGTTTGCTGCGCGAGTGACCACTTCCCACCAGCCAAAGGCTACTCTGCGAAGGCTCTACAGCTGTGTGAATGAATTAATGCATATGCCAGCCTGACAAAGCATAGTTTCCCCACTTATTAGTTTTAACAGAAGGACCTTGTGATACCATGGATTCTCTCGAACCCGTCGCGGCGATGCGCTCGCGATGGAATAAAATGTAGAGTCGCCACCCAGAGCTTTTGGTGACTCGGGAAACCTTTAAATCAATATTTTGAGCACCGAAGTGCTAAATATGACTCTGATGTATCGGTCTTTACCAAAGCCTCTAGTGTAGGGGCTTCAGTTATCGATTGGGAAGGGTTTAGGCACCCGATCAACCAGCACGTAGCGGTCTCTATCTATGGCCAAAATGAAAAAAATAAATGGGCGGAGCTTCCCCTTGCCCGAAGGCAATGCTGTCTTATCAAGCTTGGAGCCAAACCAAAATTTCGGTGAAGTAATGGCTTGAATCCTTAGATGGAGGAAACACCAAGAAGGTAGAGGAAGAGAGGGGTGAGCCGGAGGTCACGGGCCCTTGTTGCACCGTGGAAGACCTTCGCTTCGGCATGCCTTCGATGGCTTTATATGGTTTAAACGGTAGGGGAATGGGTTCTAATGCTAGGATTTGGTAGATGGGAAGTGTAGGATGAAGCTAGGGACTAAGCTTAACTAAAAAGGGTGATCTAATGGTTGAAATGGGTTGAAAGGGGTGAACTAAGCATGCTGGAATTCTGGTTGAAGAATGTAAAATAAAATGGAAATTTCTCTCACTAGGGCTCTCTCTCTTAAGTTCAACTTTCAACCTTAATTTTTCAACCCTTTGGGAAGAGGGGGTGCCTCTCTATTTATAGAGAAGAGGTGGGTTAGAGGGTTACTCAAGAGCTAATTGGTTTAGCAATTAGGTAATCCTCCATCTATAATTTTCTAGGTTTTTAGGGTCCTAGGTGTTTGGGGAACCAATTTCAATGGCAGATGATGGGGTGAGACCATAGGTGACTTAAGGGTTGCCAATAAGCTCAAAGGGGGTGCAACCGATCTTAGGACACCCACCTCAAGCAAGGGGATGGTCAAAAGGTCAAACATTGTGAAGGAATTTTGAACATTTTGATGACAGTTACTGTAGCTAAGCTGGGCGTATATATTACATATGCCCAGTTTATGTACAGTAATTTCCATGAAAACCAGAGGAGATCTGAGAAGGTAGGTGTCCGCGGTGGGCCCTACCTATGCTGGGCATATGTATTATGTACGCCCGACTAAATTTGGCCCAAAAATTCTAGGCGTATATAATATATACGCCTGACCAAAATGGGGCCAAATTTGTTGGGCGTATCTAATACATATGCCTAAGCAAAAGTCATGATTTTATGTGAAACTTCAATCGGCCATAACATTCGAACCACAACTCCAAATTGGGTGATCTTTGGCCCACTAGAAAGCTGGAGAAGTCCTCCCGCCAATGGTATGTGGCTCATCCTCGGCAGTTATTCGTGTAAAATTTTGTAGCTCTCCTCCCATCAAATGCTCAGAAGGTTTTAAGTTAGGTCTAGGAAGGGATCCTAGGGTTTAGGGCGATTCCTAAGGGTTGGGGGAATGGTTCTAAAAGATTTAGGGTGATTCCTAAAGGTTCAAGGGTGCCATCTGAAGCACAAGGGTACATCTCTCTCAGAGTACAGACTGATCGGGCCTTGGGCCGAATTTAGGTGTTTACAGATGCCCCTCTTTGGTATTCGATCACTAATGATCAGATGCCAAAGACAAGAGACATCCGAAGAGGTCCAAGGCACGTTTGATGGGTCCACCTAGTTCAACTCAATTTTCAAACATTCATGGTGATGGTGAGTGTACGTAAGCCCTCTCATTTCAGGATATCGTCCGTACCTCAAAGCTAACAGTCCCCAAGCGCATGCGACATTACTGGGCATAATTGCGATGATCATAAAAAGTGTAAGCCCGCTAGCCGGGATATCGTTCACTTCTTGAGGGAAATTATAGATTTGTAATGTTGAGTATTAATCTAAACCAGACAGTTCCATGAAACGGGTTGATCGATATATGCTTCGGAATTGACGCGAAGTACACAAAGCGAAGGCCTGAACAATGTGTCCAATCCTATGGGGTATTGATAGCTCCATTGGATTGGCCACAGGTGCCCTTACCTAGGTAAGGCTCGGAGTTTTTGGGTGAACCCATCAACCTCGAGGTTGCTTTAGCATGATTTTCAGAGTGAATTTTTTTACGTTATTTTTTGAATTTTCTTTTGATTCGAAGCCTCTAAGCAAAGCTCAAGGACCTTTGGCAATTTTATTCTTGCACAACTCTTTAAGTGGATCAAATGCTAGTTGATACGCTTTAAGAGCACGTGCACTCTGTCGGGGATAGGTACACCTTGGGGGTGCGCACATTTCGGTGGTGAGGTGCTCCTGATTCACACGAATCAGAGTGTCTTAACTAGAGACAAAGCTAAAAAAGATCAAGCTAGGACCAAACATCCATTGAAAGAGATGGCCAATTCTAGCCTCCATCCCTAATGAATCACATCTTACTAACTATGCACAGACAGACACCCATCAGGGGCGATAAGTAGCAAATAGGCGTGAACGGAAGCCTCGACCCTAAGGTATAATTTACGAGGATAAACGACCATCCTGCAGATACCTACACGCAAGTGCGTACATTCAACAGGGACACCGTGCCTATATAGGTTTTAAGCCAGTGTAAAAGGAAATAAAAAGGAATGAGCCCTTTGGTCTGTATATTTGCACATAGTTTGGTTGGTTGTAATTTCATTCTTGACGGGTCAGTTTCAACTAACAATAGACTTTTCGAATGGTCTGAAGTCGGGTACACTCGTGGTCAACATAGATCCGAAGGTGGATGATCAGAGCCAATGCTTGGAAGGAGGGGCCAACCTACTCAGGATTTTTACTACATAACAAAAGGTTGTTATCCCGAACCTTCTTTTTCTCCTTTTTTTTTTCTTTTTCTCTTCTTTTTTTTTTTTGCACATGTCAGTTCGAGACTTTGAGCATGCTCACACTGTTTTTATTTTTTTGCATGTATCCTTAGGCAAATCAACTTGCCATGTTGATATACCTTAAGGACGTGCACATTCCGGTGATAGGTCCTTGGTTTACCTGTCAGATTAGGTCTCGCCTCATGTTGGAGAAGATTTTGAGTTAGGTGTATGTTCCCAGGAGCGATCGGTGATGGATGAGTTTATTTGCCTGCTGGATCAGGCCTCGCCTCCTGGGGTTGCGTGGTCTTGGTCTTTAAGCAAAATAGATCCAGACATTTTATTTGGGTTCGAAAACGGGTTCCTGATGATTGGGGATAAACATGACCAGTATTTTGCCTGGCGGATCAGGCATGAGGTGTCCCTGTGTAAAATAGGGTTTGAGAATTTTCGGGTGAACCCGATCATTCTGAACTGATTTTAACACGGCTCTCGGAGTGGGGCAAACAGGCGTTGCGATGCTCTTTTGAGAACTAGTGTTGTTTTTTAGGATTTTTCCTTTTTTTTTTTCTTTTTGTTATTTTATGTGAATCTCTTTTTTTTTTTTTTTTTGCCCAATTTTTTTTTGATTTTATGATTTTATGGGAGCACTCGACGGGTGCTTACAGATCTAGATCCGTTTATTATAGCACGGTCCCTTTTGGGCCAATCGAAGGGAGCTCGAAGGGCCATTTGGGGATGCGTGCACCATCGCCTGGCGATACGCGGGCTTCTAAGAGGGGCTGAGGCTAGATCTGGGGCATGCAAAGGGCCTGCCGGGCCATTAAAGCCAAAAATTGGCTGGGCGTATATAATATATACGCCTGGCAAATCTGCAGCGAAAATGGCCGGGCATATATATTATATACGCCTAACCAAAATCGGGCAATTTTTAAAATTGCCCGAGCCCGAGCACAAAAGGGGCCCTCTCTTTCAAATTCTATCTTCTTCCCTCCTTCCTTCTCAAGTCTGGGACAGCCCCCTAGGGTTTTTGCATTTGATTTTGCTTGAGTTCTATCACCGGGAGTCGCGCGTGCCGATTAAAAGCGTTCACTCTCTGCCGATTTTTGGATCTATTTCTTCTCCTATTGAAGGTAATCACCAACCCCTCCTTCATCTTTCCTTTAGATTTTGATAATGTTTTTTTTTTTTTTTTGGAAATGCTTGATGTTCTTCTTTCTCGTGGTGAAAGATTAATGCCTCTTTTTTTTGTGGTATATGTGATTCCTTATGCCTATGCTCCTCTCTTTTTTTTTTTCATTCATTTTCATTCATTTTTTTTCATTTTTTTTTAATATCATCATCCTTCGTCATTCATCATCATTTTTTTTTATTTGTTTCTTTTCTTTCATGACGGATTAGTGCCTTTTTCTTCTCTTTTTTTTTTTGTTATTTTTCTCTCTCTCTCTTTTTTTGTTTGAAATGCTTGATGTTCTTCCTTTTTGTGGTGAAAGATTAATGCCTCTTTTTTTTTTTTTAGTATATGTGATTCCTTATGCCTATGCTCCTCTTTTTTCATTTATTTTCATCATTTTTTTTTTTTATATATCATCATCCTTCATCATTCATCATCATTCATTTTTCATTTTTTTTTTCTTTCATGATGGATTAGTGCATTTTTTTGCTCTTTTTTTTTTGCCTTTTTTGTTATTTTTCTCTCTCTTCTTTTTTTTTTTAGCAGCCCTTTCTTATACTGATATGTTCCATATTTTCAGATGTCTGGCGACGAAGGGCAAGATCCACAGGAGGGGCCAGAGATGGCCTATGGTCCTCATGGGGAGCAGTTTACCGTTTCACAGCGCTCCTCTCAACCCTGGTATGAAATGCAAGGTGAAGCCACCCGTACCGGTCTCCTTCGTTGTCAGCACACCCACATCTCCAACTTCGGGATCGCTATCCAGGTAAACAGATGAGCCCTTTTTCTTTTCCTTTGATGCCTTTATTATACCACTTTGCTCCTATTTGACATATCCCTTTTGTTTGCAGCCTTTACCACACATCAGGTTCCGGGGTGGCTGGTTCGATCTCCAGCGCCTCGTACTCTATCTTCCCTAGGTGGAGAAGGACCTGCTTGCTCAAGCTAATTTTGGGGATTTTATTTCATGCCCTGCCGTGAGGGCCGACATGGCCTATGTGAGGGCCTTGATAGAACACTTTCGCCCTGAGCCCATGACGTTTCATATGGCCATGGCTGAGATGACCCTTACACCCGCGGACTGGTCCATGATTACTGGGGTTCGCATTGGAGGGGTGCCAGTGACACCTACCCGCACGCTTGATAGGGAGGAGGTGACTCGGCTGGTAGGGGCCTACCCAACCTCTGGGAACGTTCACGGTTCTAAAGTCAAGTTATCCTGGCTGGTTAGTCTGTTTGAGCCTCATGAGTTAGTGGATCTGGGCCAGCCCGATGCAGTCATTTATCTTGAGCCAGAGCGTGCGCTGATGCTAGCCCGTATTTCTCTGTTGTTTCTTTTGGGTAAGACTCTTCTTTCAAATACCAGTGGAGGGCGGGTCTCATTGTCCCTTCTCAGTCTTATGGTGAGCTGGGACACTGTGCATCGGTTTGATTGGGGTGGTGCTGGTTATGCGGTGCTCATGCCTAGCTGTTAAGACCTGAAAAGTACCACTTTTCACCCCTTAACTTAACCTTTAATTAGACCCTTAGCCATCTAATAAGTTCTTGTTAAGTGTTTTATGTAGGTAATAATCAGCAGTGAAACAAGGCCAGGAATCTTGCTAAGGAGCCTGTTTTGGCACCAGAAGTCCCTCAGAAGGATGGACTCTGAATCCAGACCTGGAATGAGCCTCGCACAGTCCAACTGAGCTTCCCAAGACTTTACAACAACTACTCGTGCAGCTCTCGCGAAGCTCAAGAGTAGAACACATCGCGCAGTCTCGCGCAGTTCAAAGCAGACCTCTCTCAACCTCGCGCAGTTCGCTAAGAACGGTTGAGGAGAGAGAGCTTCAGGAAACTCCTCGCACAGCTGTCGCACAGTGGCCGCAGGATGCAATTATCATAAGAGAACTCCTCGCGCAGTTCTCGCACCATTCAAGAAGAAAGCATCCTCGCAAAGATGGAGCCATCCTCGTGAAGATCAATCAAGACATGAAACCTTACGCAGTTCAGAACTCATTAAAGCCTCGCGAGGAAACTCGCAAAGTCCATTGAAGAGAAGTGCTCGCAAAGTTCTCGTGCTATTCAAATCCATCCTCATGAAGATCAACCCAGCAATCGCACAGCTACCTCGCGACTGCTTGAACTCCAACCCCGCGACATCTGAGGCCTTGATGTCTACTCAACCTCGCAACTGCCTGAAGAGCAAACCAAGGCAACCTCGTGATGGTTGAAGCTTCAATAGCAAATCATCCTCGCAAAGAGCAAGAGCTACCATGCGACAAGTCTGGGAAATAATGGCTACCTAGAGAAGCTCTGAACTTCAACTTCCATCTCTTTAGTAGAGGACCTTCTGGGAATTTCTAGCGATTAGGGCATGCACTCCCATGCTCAAATCATTGTGCACGTGCCCCAAGGCATCCAAGGATCACTATTCAACCACTTGGCATCGTTAAAATTAGGGTTTCCTAACCCTAATGCGCCGCCACACCACTGCTATATAAACCCATACTTAGCTTAGGTTTAGACATCCTGGAATAGCTGGGAACACATCTCATTTCTTGGAGACTTGATCTGAGATCATTTTTCTTTTCTTTTCATAACTGTAAGTAGTTTTCATTTTCTTTTTCCTTCTCTCCATAGTCCAGCACTTGCTGGCTATGTCTTTGTATGCTTTTTGAACTAGATCAATGGAAGTTTTGTAATAGGATTTGTACTCTGTAGGATTTGTGTTTGAATGTGAGATGCTCTGTGCAAGGCTGCTGCCTTGTGATCTGCCATTGCTTTGGCTGTGATTCAAAGCAATGGAGGACTGATTCTAAGGGCCACTCAGATCCAAGTGACCTATGTGTCTGAGCTATCATGGTCCTATACAGCCTTAGCCCCACCATAGGACCCACTAGATCTAAATCCCCATGGGAGCTTGAGTTGGTAGCCTTGTGACCATGGTGGTAGCAGCAATATTCTTGTTTTGTCTTGGGTTTCGTGAGGAGGATAGCCTCTGGGATAGTCTGTGACCATTCAAGTGGACAGGTTATAGCCTTAGGGTGATTCTAATCCACCGATCCAAGATGAATCTTTCTTCTTTACACCTGAGCTTGTAGAAGCCTGGTGGGAGATTGTACAGAGGCAGACTCCCCTATATTTGTATAGATTCGCTATCAGATATTAGATCTGATTTGGTTATAGAGATTGTAGGCATGTGACTAGACCATTGTAGCCTCACTCAAGCAATGGACAGCTACATCGAAGGTTGTACTCAATCTCTTGTTGGTTCTATGTGTCTGGGCTATCATGGTCCTATACAGCCTTAGCCCCACACATAGAGCTGTAGAGGTTGAGGTTCCCTATGGATTCTTGAGCTGGTGGCCTGGATGAAATAGTGCCTATAATGATTAACTTGTTTTGACCCATCCCTGGATTGTGGTTCCCCTATGGGATAGTCTGTGACCATTCGAGTGGACAAGTTGTAACCTTAAGGTATTGAATCATGGCAGAGAGATGGGTTGGATCCTTTCACCTCAGTGGTGATAACGTAGCCATGGGACAGGATTTCTATAACATCAGATCTAAATCTGAGTTACAAAGCTCCTCTGATCTAGGCTCAATAACATATTTCTCACCCTTTTATATTTATTTTCCACACTCCATCCATCCTCTCAACCCTTTTTGTAGTTTAGACATTAGGTTACCTTAGAATACCTAGAATAAGTGACCTTAAACTCCACTCCTTTTTAGGACTGCCAGATCTATAGTCAGATCTGGAGGGACTACTAGAGATGGCTCCCTTGGAGCTGTAGATCACCTTTCCCTGTAGGACAAACTCTTACTTATCAAAACTTGCCACAATGGACCCTGTATCTTGCAGGTCTAGGATTTCTTAGTTGTGCTGATTCCATCCCCTGTTTTACCCTTTCTTTGATTTTTAAATTTCTTTTACCACAACCAATAAAGCAAGCACACACTCAGAAATCCAAACCAACACTAGCCTAGTGCGAGCCGTATTTGGGGAGTCCAGCTCCGTTGTGGGCTATTGGCCCGCTCTTGAGGTATTTTATCCTTTGGTCTCATTTTGTTCAACTTTTCCCTTTTATGGCAAATCTATTTTTATCCACTTGCTTTCTCAGGTTTGGGGGTATATGCATTTCCAACATGGTCATCCTCTGCTTCTATTCGAAGTTCTTACGTTCCCCCTTATGAGCAATTGGCACGCGAACCGTCGTCAGGACGTAGGCATGAAGCATCTGGAGTTAGGGCTGTGCTCCCAGTTTGATCTATTGATCCCTGAGCAAGTATAACAATTTCTCTCTTTGCAAATTTGATAGCTCTTTTGTGCTGTGGGTTCTGACCAAATGTATATATCCCTCCTTTTTGTTTCTGAGCAGGTCATCCTTGACCCTTCGGATCTCCCTTCCAAACCCCGGGCCGCAAAGTGGGTCCTTCTCATTTTTTGTTAGATCGATGCATCATTTTCTTCTATGGGTCCTGGGCTAGGGCCTATTACCTAGGAGAGAGGGTGGTTCATCAGTATCGTCCTCTTTTCGCTGTGCCCCAAGCTCCTCCAGCTGATGTATTGGCTCCTGAAGGTTCTACCGAAGTGCTTACCACTCGCTTTCTCCATCATGAGGTCCCCATTGATCACCTTCTTTTTTCGAGGGGATATCAGATGTGGTATGAGTCTCTGCCCTATCGTTCTCTGCTGCCCCGGTTCATGCCCGGTGCTAACTTTTTAGCTTTTGGTGGTCCGCAGTCTTAGGTAATGTTCTTTCCTCTTTTTATTTAGCAGCCTTCCATGTGATTACCTTGATTGCCCTGCTATTTGAACAAAAATTGTTTCTCTCTGAAGTTTTGGCAGGGTGATGATTCAGATGAGGGGGATGAGACAGCTGCTCCTGATGAGGCTACCGGTGCTGGACCTTCTGACCCTTCCGGTGCTGGCACTTCCGGCAGTTCGCCAACTGAGGTCCAAGGGACTTTTAAGTGCTTGAACGATGCCTTTCTGTCGCGTATGTGTGCCGATGTGGCTGAGAACGCACGCATATCTGCTGAAGCTATTCGGATCCCATCCCCTGAGCTGATCCCTGGGGTAATCTCTCCCTTGTTACATTGCTCTTTTGTTTTCTTGGATTATGCCGATGACCTGTGTGACTGACACCTCTTCCTTTTTTTCTGGTGTGCAAAATTATGAGTCGGCCGTGAACCAAGCTGAATACTACCGCAAAATTGTCGGGCTTAGGGAGGTTGAGGTGGTGAGTGAATACTAACCGCACCTAATCATTTTCTTATTTACTTTCTGCTTGTTTCCCTACCTGACAGCCTCTGGTGTGCTCATGTAGCGTGCTCGCGAAAAGGAGTCGCGCTCTCTGCTCGGCCGCATCTCTCAGGTGTGGACTCAAGTGGGGGAGACCCGTACTTTTCAAAGCGCGACCCGACGCCGGAAGAAGTCAAAGGGGGCTGCCCAGGACTAGTTTATTTTCTGAAAAATTGAAACATTGAAATAGTTTAGACTTATGTTTATTGGGGGAATATGTAATTTTTTTTTTTTTTAAACAACAAAACTTTTTTGGATGGTTTTATGATTCTTATGGTTTATATGAATGCTCCATTTGGTTATCTCTCTGCTTTTATGGTTTCCTTTTCCTTGGCATGAAGCGGGCCAGAGCCCCTCCAATGATGGGGTTGAGCCCGCATGTGATTCTCCGCATATGACCCACGGATACCGCGTCATCCGAGGGTTTCCCATGGGTGTGTGAGCGTGCCCAACTGTGGGCTGCCCTGGGAGAAAAAAGTAGGCTAAGTGAAACCCGTCCCTCCCTTGAGGAAGTAAAAAAGAATGGACCAATGTGAGGGGAGCCACACTCCCCTGCCTTTTTTAACTGGGTGTATATATTACATACGCCTGGCAAAATATTTTAAAATTTTGCCTGGGCATATATAATATATACGCCAGGCGGAATAGGTTCAATTTTCCCTTGGCGTATATAATATATACGCCTGTTAGAATATTTTCAAATATTGCCTTGGCGTATATATACGCCTCATATAACTGGGCTCAACGGGTTCTTTATAACCCGATCCTGGCCCTCCTTGCCTCCCTTTTCACCCGGGCTTGGCCTTTTTGCCCCTCTTTTTTCTTTCTTTTCTCTCTCTTCCTTTTCCTCAAGCGGGTCCGTCGCCCTACATTGGCTGATCTTTATAAGGAACATCTTTGTACATCCATGGACCCGCTTCCTAAAAAAGGCCCAAGTTCTTATACGGGGGCTGGGGCTATATACTTCCCTGTTTGGACCCGGGGCTCAGTTTTTTGCAGAAATGGTGTGATAGCTTGGCCGAGGGCGAGCTCGCTATTCTAGATCGCCTCGGGTTATCCTGCCTTTCCTCCCTCCTTGCTATTCCTCCGTTTCCCAACCTCCTGCAGGCAGCTTTGGCGTTGTGGGACCATAGGGCCCATGTCATCAGATTCGGGTCCAGGGAGCTCACCCCAACCTTGGAGGAGCTAGCCTCTATTACTGGCTTGAGGATGCATCGGGGACTTGCCAAAGTTGTCCCCAAACCAGGGTATGCAAAGGCGATCCACGCGGTTCTCAGTTTGAAAAAGGGTGGGTATGAGAAGGGCTTCGCCGGGGGGCCCACCAGGTGCTCGGTGAAATTCCTGAGAGAACTTTTCGGCGATTCGAGTCTCCAAAAGTTGCCTATCCGAGATCCTTTCAATGTAAAGGCCTTTGCCCTTTATTTGCTGTCGGAAATTCTCTTCTTTACTGGGGGCGAGACATTTTCCCTCGGGTTATGTGATGTCTTGACCGAATTGGAGGGAGGTAGTTCACTGGTGCACCTGGTCTTGGCTGAGATGTATCGAGGCCTGGATGCCTCGGCCTCGGGCCGGGTCGGGATCCTTAGCGGGAGTCCACTCCTTATTCAGATCTGGCTAGGAGAGCATTTGGCTATCATGGGGCCCGTTTCGAGATTTTGCTTGGTAAGAGGGGATGTGGCTCGGGGTTTTTTGACTCGGTGCTCGAGACTGCCCCATGGGAGTGTCGAGGAACTGAGCCGGTGGCTATCTGACGCAGAGTTGATCTGGCAACTTCCCTGGATGGACGACACCTTTCCGATTGTCCGCTCTCGGGATTGTGAGGGTATCACGCTTTTAGGATTGACTGGTAGTACCTACTATTTCCCATCTTGGGTGATCCGTCAATTCGGATATACCCAATACGTGTCGTGTACTGTGAGGCCGCCCTTGTGCTCTCTGATATTCTCTTGGGGTTCTCTTAGTGACGACCCTCGGGAGACACTTAGTTGGGGCTCTCTCTTTTGATTACAAGGTTTGGCTGGCATCTGAGGTTCCACCCGCCCTTAGCCCAGCTTCGGTAGATGTGATAGAGACGGGGCCCTGGCCATACAAGGAAACAATACTCCGGACTAGGATTGAATCTCTTTCTGTAGAGAGGCTGGCTTTGACTGAGGCTTTGGAGAAGGAAAGGGCCAGAGCTGAGGTTGCGGAGGTGAGAGCTGCTACGATCGAGAGTGAGGTTCTTTGGCTGACTGGGCTTTTGATTGAGTCTAGCAGTGCAGCTGATGCTTTGCGGAGGCGGCAGAAGAGTCTTCATGGTAGGTGGTTGTCTGATCGGAATGCCCGTGAGGACTCTCTCCTTGCAGATATCAATGCTTTGAAGCATGGTCCCTACCCCTGACCTGTTCCTGCACATACCATAGATCATATACACAAAGGGGGGGCTGATGCCCCTTAACAGAGATCTCTTTTTTTTGGGTTGTTTCTTCTTTTTGGTTTATTTTTTTTTTTCTTTTATATACTTGTAAAGAAGGCAGAAAATAGAAAGTGTGTCATGTTGTTATCTTTTTGGGACGTGACACTTTACACGTAACGCTGTAAGAAAGAAAATGAAATATGCTATATAGATATATATACCTTTTTTGGTGTTCGAATTTTCTTCCATACGTCTCGTAGCGTAAGGCTTTTTATGGAAAAGGAAAATCTATTATCTTTTTTGAAATTTTCTCCTACATGGTGTAAGGCTTTTTATGAAAAAGAAAAATCTATTATTTTTCTCCTACACAGTGTGAGGTTTTTTATGGAAAAGGAAAATTCATTATTTTTTTAAAAAAATTTCTCCTACACAGTGTGAGGCTTTTTATGGAAAAGGAAAATCTATTATCTTTTTTGAAAATTTTCTCCTACACAGTGTGAGATTTTTTATGGAAAAGGAAAATCCATTATCTTTTTTGAAAATTTTCTCCTACACAGTGTGAGATTTTTTTTTTATGGAAAAGGAAAATCCAATATTTTTTTGGAAATTTTTCTCCTACACAGGGTGAGGCTTTTTATGAAAAAGGAAAATCTATTATCTTTTTTGAAAATTTTCTCCTACACAGTGTGAGGTTTTTTATGGAAAAGGAAAATCCATTATCTTTTTTTACAATTTTTCTCCTACATAGTGTGAGATCTTTTATGAAAAAGGAAAATCCATTATCTTTTTTTGAAAATTTTCTCCTACACAGTGTGAGGCTTTTTATGGATAAGGAGAATCTATTATCTTTTTTGAAATTTTTCTCCTACACAGTGTGAGGTTTTTTATGAAAAAGGAAAATCCATTATCTTTTTTGAAACTTTTCTCCTACACAGGGTGAGGCTTTTTACGGAAAAGGAAAATCTATTATTTTTTTTGAAAATTTTCTCCTACACAATGTGAGGTTATTTATGGAAAAGGAAAATCCATAATCTTCTTTTTGCAATTTTTCTCTTACACAGTGTGAGGTTTTTTATGGAAAAAGGAAAATCTATTATCCTCTCTTTTTTTCTTCTTTCTTTTTTTAAAATTTTCTCCTTTTCTCCTTCTCCTTTTTGTGATGTTGGTATTTACGAGGCCAATTGGTGGGTCCCTTTTTTTTTTTGAGCATGGTCGAACCCAGTTTATGAGGCTTCGATTTTTCTTTTTAAACATGGATAGGTCAGCTTCCCCGAGATTGATTGGTCTTCTGCCTTTACCTTTGGTCATGTGTCAGACGACGCGGTAGAGATGACATACTTGATCGGGATCCGATCCAATTAACATGAGCGGCCCAGCAAAGGGGAGAAGAGGCTCAAGGGGTCCAGACAAAAATAGGTGGGCTAGAACAGATCCTCTCCTAATCTCTATGTTCTTGACATTTTTGCTCACAGCGCCTAAGACGGGTTTTCGCCATACCTGTCATCCCTGATTTTACCCGTAGCACCCTTTCGAGTTTTCACCACGTCCATGGGTTCACTCTCTTACCCCAGGTGCCTTTTCAGGTTTTCACCTGGTCTGCGTGAGTTCGATGTTTTTACCCGCGGTGCCCTTGCGGGTTTTCACCACGTCCATCTTGCTTTGAACTCAAATTTATTTTTTTCTTTATCTTTTTTTTTTTCTTCCTCTTCTCTTTTCAAAAACCAGAAAGCCACGACATGGACACTGATTCCATCATAGCTGACTTGATAGGGTTCTGGTGTCATCTCACAACTCGGCTCATGTTGACTTAACAGATATTATGACTGCTTGCGATCCTACAAAGAGGGCTTTCTTCAGGGTGTAGCTTGGCCATGGGTTAGGTTAGGATTTGAAGGTATGCTGAGTCAAAAGGGTTTCCTTGATACGGCGTCAGTTTTCTCAACATACTTTCCTCCTTGGGGGTTTTTATTGTACATGCCCCGTGATTCTTCTATACACATTTTTTTTGTTATTCTTTTTTCTCCATTTCAGGCAATCTCTTTTTGAGGTTTTGCTTTTTCAATTTTTTTTAGTTTTGATAGTAACTTTATACACATGCATCTTTTCTCTCTTTTTTTTTTTGGTATATGTACATGTATATATATATATATATATATTTTTTTTTTGGGGGAATGGGTTTATTGAATGAAAGGCCCAAGCTCAAATGGGGTAGCAAAGGATATCATCATTTTTAGGGATGTTTTTGGGCTACTGTGCTTGGGATGATGGCCTCTTTTGGGTGGTTCTTAAGCAGTCACGTATCTGTTTCATCAATACTTACCTTATCGTGATAGACTATGAGTAGAACCGTCGGATGTATCCAGTGTTGATGGGCTCAAGAAGATGATCTCCGTCCATGGTGGCGAGGTGGATGGCGTATCCCGGCAACACTTCTCGAATGACGTATGGTCCTTCCCAGTTTGGCTTAAACTTTCCTCTCGGATCGGCATGGAGGGATGGGAAGATCTTCTTCTGCACAGTGTCCCCTACCTTTAGATCTCGATCGCGGACACGTTTATTGTAAGCGCGTGTGATTCTCTCCTGGTAAACTTGAGTGTGACACAAGGCTAGGAGTCTCTTCTCGTCCAATAAGTTTAATTGTTCAAAGCAAGATCTCTCTCTCTGCTTCGGGTAAGTCTGATTCCATGAGGATTAAGAGTGAGGGCACTTCAACCTCTACTAGGAGGACGGCCTCGGTTCCATATACAAGGGAGAATGGGGTTGCCCTTGTAGCAGTACGGATAAACATTGTATAGGCCCAAAGCGCGAAGGGTAACTGCTCACTCCAATCTTTGTAAGTGACTACCATCTTCTCTAGAATGCGGACCAGAGTTTTGTTGGCCGCCTCTATAGCTCCGTTCGTTTGAGGCCTATATGGGGATGATCGATGATGCTTGATCTGGAACTACTCACACAAGGCCTGGATGCGCCTATTAGCAAAATTAATGCCATTATTAGTGATGATATCCTTGGGCACACAGAATTTGCAAATGATGTTGTTCTTGATGAACTTCTCAACGTGACTGGCCGTGATGTTGGCATATGACGTCGCTTCTACCCACTTGGTGAAGTATTCAATGGTGACGAGGATGAACCGATGTCTGTTTGATGCTTTTAGATTAATCATTCCGACAATGTCAAGGCCCCAGGTAGCAAATGGCCAAGGAGTGGTCATGCAGTGAAGATCAATAGCAGGAGCATGTATCAGACCGGAGTGTTCTTGACACTTGTAGCATTTTTGAATATGTTTGCAACAATCTGATTCCATGGTGGTCCAAAAGTATCCCTGCCGTAGGATTTTCTTAGCGAGCATGTGACCGTTGACGTGGGCTCTGCATACTCCCTCATGGATTTCTTTCATAATATTGACCACTTCTCCTTCAGTGAGGCACCTGAGTAAGATGTTATTGTATGATCGCTTGTAGAGGCATTCCCCGCAAATGACGTAACCTGCCGCTAAACGTTGAATGGTTCATCGGTCTGTCATTGATGTATCCTCTGGGAAAGTTAGGGTCTCGAGGAAATTTTTGATATCTAAGAACCAAGGTGGCTCATCATCAGGCTTTGTAGGTTCCTCAATCTGGAGGCAGAAGGCCGGCTCATTCCTCTACTCGATCATGATCGGCTTCATCTGAACACCATAGGGGATTTCAATCATTGACGCCAAAGTTGCTAATGCGTCGGCAAAGTGATTCCTTATCCGGGGGACGTATGAGAAAGTCACATCTTGAAAGCAAGCTATCAAATCCTCGAGGTGTTCATGATAGGGGATCAGCTTCTCGTCTTTTGTCTTCCAGTCACCATTCATCTGACATATGATTAATTATGAATCGCCAAATACTCGAAGGTGAGTTACATTCAGATCAAGAGCTGCCTGCAGACCAGCGGTGCAAGCTTCGTACTCAGCCATATTGTTAGTGCAAGGAAAGTTGAGCTTGATCGAGATGGGTACATGCGATCCTCTTGGCGAGATAGGAATGGCGCCAACTCCTTGGCCTTCAACATGCGCTGCCCCATCAAAGTGCATTACCCAGGACTCCTCTGTTTCCTTCGTATCCTCTGCAGTCATGAACAGGATGTCCTCATCGAGGAATTTAGTCTTTAGAGGCTCATAGTCCGGTAGAGGGTTCTCAGCAAGATGATCAGGGAGTGCTTGCCCTTTGATCGACTTTTGAGTGACATAAGTAATGTCAAATTCGAAGAGAAGTAGTTGCCATCGTGCAGTTCAGCCGGTAAGAATAGGTTTCTCGAACAGGTACTTCAACGGATCCATCCGTGCTAAAAGTAGAACGGCTTGGGATAACAGGTAGTGTTGAAGTCTTTGAGTAGCCCAAACAAGCGCTAAGCATGCCTTCTCTAGATGAGAATAGCGCATCTCATAATCAGTAAACTTCTTGCTCAGGTAGTAGATGGTCTGCTCTCTTCTTCCTGTCTCATCGTGCTGTCCTAACACACAGCCCATGGAAAACTCTATCATGGACAGGTACATTATCAGGGGTCTATCAGGCACAGGTGGCACCAATACGGATTTAGGAGGTAACCCTTGATCTTGTCAAATGCAGCTTGACAGTCATCATTCCACTCAACTGGTGAATCCTTTCTTAGTAGCTTGAAGATCGGTGCGCATATCGGAGTTAACTGTGCAATGAATCGACTGATGTACTGGATTCTACCTAAAAAGCCTCTGACCTCCTTCTCTGTAGACGGTGGTGGCATTTCAGTGATGGCCTTGATCTTAGTCAGATCGACCGCAATCCCTCTCCTACTGACAATAAAGTCTAATAGTTTTCCTGACATAGCGTCGAATGCGCACTTTTGGGGATTCAACCGCAACTTGTATTTTCTCAACCTCTTAAACAGCTTCTGAAGGTTTACTAAGTGGTCATCCCTTTTCGGCGATTTGGTAATCATATCGTTGGCATACACTTCAATCTCTTGGTATATCATGTCATGGAATAGGGCCGTCATTGCTCTCTGGTAGGTTGCCCCAACATTCTTGAGCCCGAATGACATTATCTTGTAACAGAAGGTACCCCAGGGAGTGATGAACGCAGTCTTTTCTCGGTCGGCCTCTGCCATCTTAATCTGATTGTAGCCCGAGAATCCATCCATGAATGAGAGCATTCCGTGCTTAGCAATGTTATCGACCAAGATATCGATGTGTGGTAATGGAAAGTCATCCTTAGGGCTTGCCTTATTGAGATTTCAGAAATCAATGCACATTCGAACCTTCCCATCCTTCTTTGGTACGGGGACGATATTGGCCAGCCACTACGGATACTTGGATACCATGAGAAAACCCGCATCATACTACTTAATGACCTCGTCCTTCACCTTCAACATCCATTCAGGTCAGAGGCGTCCCAGCTTCTATTTAACTGGCTTAATATCAGGATAGAGTGGCAGCTCATGCTCAACCAGATCGGTATCCAAACCAGGCATGTCTTCATACGACCATGCGAAGACGTCTTGGTACGACCGAAGGAAGTCTATCATACCTTTTCTCTCTGCAGGGGACAACGATGTTCCGATTTTGGTGATTCTAGGGGCCTCTTTGGTGCCCAAATTGACGTCCTCTGTCTCTTCGACGATCGGGGTCGGGCCATGCTCAAAATTGGCAAATTGTTTGAGGAGCTCATTGGGGAGCTCATCGATTTGACCTTCCTTGTCAAAACTTGTGACTCCTACCTCTTCTTATACTTCCACAAGAAAGGGGTCGGCTTCACGCGGGATGAGTATCACGACATCATTTTTAATTTTATTAGGAATTTTAAAGGAAAATATTTTTGGAATTTGTATTTTTTCTATTTTTATGATTTTTTGCATTTTTTCGGAGGTCAGCCCTTGGTGAGGTGGATCTCTATATATACAGGGTAGAGTGTCCCAAAGGCTAACGTCACTTTTTATAGGTTGTTTTTTTTAGAGAGCCGGTGCCATATTCACAGCATTTGGCGGCTCCCAGGAGTTTTCAAAGATGCCCAGTTACTTACCTACGAGGCCTGGCCTTTACCTCTTTGGTTGGAAATGGCATCGGTAGGCTCTTGTAGTTCCTCCCTCAGCATGTTTACGGAGGGATCCTCTGGGACCCTGTCCTCTATGGTTAGGATGGGCTCAAAGTGGCTGGTGTTAGAGGGACTGGTGGACCGAGGGATCTCCTCCTCAAATAAGGAGAGGGCGGCTAAGTCCACCTCGAGGTCTGGGGGGATGATGTAAGGGTTGGTGGGATGGGCAGACACAGGCTTGTGTGGGGTTACCCTCGTCTCCCCATTCAGATCAATCTTTACCACCCCGGCACTTACAAAGGTTTGACAGATGTGGGGTCGAGCGTGAGGCTCTTCTTCTAAGTTAATTCCTCTGGCCCTGACGGCTGCTGCGACTCTTATCCTTTCTTTGGCCTCTCTGACTTCTTCTTCGACGGGCCTGTAGCCCAAGCCTAATTTGGTTTGTTGCCCCTTGGCCCTGACAGGGCTCTTCTTCCTTGAAGGCGTGGGCCCAACCCCTTCGCTTTTTGGTGGCCCCATTTGTGGAGCATGAACGCAACTGCATCCATTCCTCCTTCAGTTATGGTAGGGGTTTGTTCAGTCGACCCGAGGGTAACAGCTGAGAAGCCATACTCAAATCGGTGGAGATTGGTGTCATCTGCTGTGTGTGACATGTTAAGCACTTTCGGATTCTCAATATGAAGAGTGCTCCTCTCCCTGTCTTCTCTGCTCTCACCTACGATGGTGACGATTCTTCCCTCTGAGATGAATCAGAGTTTTTGGTGTAGAGTTGATGGTATTGCCCCGATCTCATGTAGCCACGGCCGGCCCAACAGTAGATTAAATGTAGACTTGATGTCCATCACCTGAAAGGGGATGGTGAAGGTTTACGGTCCGATGATTAGGTTGAGGTCTACTTCTCCTATGATTTCTCTCCTGGTGTTGTCGAATCCCCTGACACTTGTTATGGATGGCCGAAAGGTGTCGGGGTTCGCTCCAATTTTGATTGCCGTCCTTAGAGGGCATATGTTTAGTGCTGACTCGTTGTCTATTAAGACCAATGGCACCACCAGATTTCCTACTTCCACTATTATATTCAGGGGCTTAGAGTGGTTGTTCCCCTCGAGCGACAGATCCGCATCAGTGAATGAGATGGCATTTGGGGCCAATACTTGCCCGATTATTTCTCCCACTTCATCTGGGGTTATGTGGGCGGAAACATGTGCGTCCTTGAGTGCTCCCATTAAGGCTTGAAAGTGGAGCGGGGACGTGATTAATAAATCCCACACAGTAATATGTGCGGGTGTTCTCTTGAGCTGCGTCTCCAACACATGCTCTCTGGCCATTTTCTCAAAGGGGTTCCCTGCGGTCTGCTCTTTTTTCTTCTCTTCTCCTCTGACGGCCCCCGGTGCTTCCAGCTGTGTAGAAATCCTGCCAGATCGGGTAATAAATTCAACAGTCTCCTCTCGGTTGCAACCAACATTTATGTCCATCTGTTCATAGCTTAACGGTACTTGATGCAGGTCATAGGTAGGTTTCGGGATGAGGAAGGGAGTGCATGGTGATTTTGGGGATGATTGGGCTAGGTATGTCAGATTCTCAGGCCCGACCAGGTTGACTCCAATAGGGGGTGGAATTGTAGTAGCGAGAATTGGCGAGGTTAGATTTGTGGGAGTGGAGGGGGCTTGTACAGGCATTACCTGGGCGTGGTAAGACCAGTGGTGATTGGGAGCGGGTGATAAGGGGAGTGGGTGAGGGGTTGTTTGTTTGGGTGGAGGTGGAGTTAGATTGGGGGCAAGATAGCGAAGGGATGATGGGGGTGTGACTGGGATGGAGTGACTGGGAGACGTCGGAGGTGCGGGTGGAGCTGGGTGATAGGGATATGAAGGATTTGTATATGGGGTGGCATGGTGGGGAAATGATGGGTTTGTGGATAAAACGGGGTAGATTGGGGATGATGGAGTTGTGCATGGAGCGGGGTGGTTGGGATATGAAGGGTTTGTATATGGGGTGGCATGGTGGGGCAATGATGGGTTTATGGATAAAACGGGATAGATTAGGGATGATGGAGTTGTGCATGGAGTGGGGGGATTTGGGGATGGTGGAGTTGTGTATTGGGTGGAGAGATTCAAGGGTGTGTATGGGGTAGGATAGTATGGGGATGGTGGAGTTATGTATGGCGTGGGGTGATTTGTGTGTGACGGAGAGGTATATGGGGTAAATTGGGAGTGAGGCGGATATGTGTATGATTACGACGGGGCTGTGCCCATTTGGATTTGATAGGCTGGAGCGGGAGTGGAAAAATACTGCCTTAAATCTAAGGGCTCCTCTTGGTATGTCGAGGTGGGGAAGTAATCGAGTAAATACAATGGCTCGATCACCCCCACAAATGGTTCGTCGTTATTCATCCTGGGAAATGAGAACTCCTCTTGATTACTGATGAAATCCGAGGGTCAAACTCTTCTTCTTCCTCTTCTACCCAGTGAATGTTAGGCCTAGGGCCTCCTGGGTGCGGTGGTAGAGGGGCTTGATGGATGTTCTGGTTCTGCCCTTGAGGAGGCGACGGGGGAATAATTTTTTCTGCCTTTATTAAATCTTAGATTGCGTGCTTTAGCGGGAAGCACCAGTCCGTAGGGTGACCCAGTCCTTGGTGAAAGTTATAATGCAGGTTCGAGTCATAGTTTCTCAGGATTGGATTGGGTGGTGGGCGAGACTGGAGTAAATTGATCAGGCCCTTTTATAGTAATACTGGCAATAAGACACTTAAAGATTGCCCTAATGGCGTGAATACCCGTTCGAATCGTGCTCTTATCTGTTCCTGGGTAAATGGGGCTCTCAGTCTGTTGTTTGGCCTTGGCACTTGCTCGAAACGGGCTGGGGGTGGTTGTGCGGCCTGGAGCTATATTGGGGCGACATTGGTATTGGCTTGGGGGTAAACGATGTTCTGTACCTCTATCCCTTGTCTTCTTTCAATTCTTGGTTTGGAAATTTTTCGAACCTCGATGGCCCCGTTGGCCACGCTCTTTCCGAACCTGCCCTCTCTAATGTCGTCTTCGCAACGGTTGGCATTTCGAACCAAATCAGCAAAACTGAACTGTTGCTGATATATCAAAAATTTTGCGATGACTGGGAGAGCTCCCTTGGTTATCAATTCAATCTGCTCATCATCAGGAGTCTGGTGGGTCACCTAGGCAGCCAATGCCCTCCACCTTCCTAAGTAGGCACTGAAAGTTTCATCATATCTTTGCTTCAAACGGGCCAGATCCGACTTCCTTGGCTCTATGTCCATGTTATAGACATACTATTCTTGGAATAAGTGTGTCAGATCTTTCCAAGTTTTTATCATGGATGGTTCTAGGGACGTGAACCATCTCAGTGCTGGGCTCGTTAGACTCTTTTGGAACACTTTGATGAGGAGTCGTTCATCTCCGTCGTACTGGCACATATCCCCACAGTAAGATTTTAAGTGGGCGATGGGGTTGCCAGTGCCATTATATTTATCGAATGATGGCATCTTAAATTTTTGTGGAAGGGGGACATCTGAGAACAGACATAAGTCTGAAAAGTCTGTTGAATGTAGTTCTATCCCTCCCATCTTCGCCAGCTGCTTCTGTATTCTGTCTATCTGTTCTTTCAGCTGCTTTGATTCTTTTAAGGCTATAGCTGCTCTCTGATTTTGTTCGCCCTGTGTGACGTATGATGGGCCTGGGGCTAAACTGCAAGCTCCTCCAATCACAGGATCTCGCCCTCCTCCTGCATCTGCTGGTCATCATAACCGGTGAGGGCAGGTTCTGCTATTTGGACTGGGGGGGTGATGGGTTGGATGACCTGGTGGGGCCACAAGGTTTGTAGGGGATGGGAAGGAGTGAATGGATGAGTGGTTTGTGGATGAATGATGTGCTGAGTTGGGTGCACATTTTGGGGGTGATGGGGGTGTGGTTGATGTGGCGGGATGCTGTAGGCGTGGTTCTGAGGAATGGAGTGGATCGAATTTTCTGTTAGAGGCAGGATGGGGGCATAAGGGGTATAAGTGAATGAAGGGTACTGGTGAAGGGGTAAGGGGTTCGTGAACGGGCCTTGATGAGTGTGGGTGGACGGGCCTTGGGCTTGATGGATTTGGGCTTGATGGTTTTGGAAGGCTTGGGTTGATGGGCCTTGGACCTGGGTGTGGGGTTGGTATGATTTTGGGCCAATGGGCTCTGTTGGGTTTGGGCTAATGGGCCATGTGGGTATTGGGTGTGGGGTGATGGACCTTGGGCCTGGGTTTGATGGGTTTGGGTCCAAGGGCCCTGGGTCTGATGGGCTTGGGCATTGTGGGTTTGGGCTTGGGCCCATGGGCCCTAAGGGTTTTGGCCCTGGGCCTGGGTCTGATGGGTTTTGCCTAGGCCCATGGGCCTTGAGGGTTTTGGGCCTGAGTCTAATGGGTTTGGGCTTAGGTCCATGGGCCTTGTCGATTTTAGGCCTGGGTCTGATGGGTTTGGTGGGCTTGGGCCTGGGCCTGAGCTTGGGTTTAGGAGTGGGCTTGGGCCTATGGTTCTAAAGATATTTGGGCTTGGGCCCATGGATTTGTGTGGGTTTGGGCCTGAGATGAGTGGGCTTGGGCCTGGGCCTAGAATTGAGGTGGGGGATCTTGGATGGTATGAATGATGGGTGGTTGGGCATGGTCATGAGGGAATGGGGTATGGAGGTTTTGAAGACCTGGATGTGGGGTTTGGGATGTAGGGTTCCGAGAGGCAGCCCATAGGGTATACATCATTCTCATGTCCTCATTGAGGGCATGGATTCAGGTGTGAGATTGGAGGGTGACGGACCATTCAAGGATGGAAGGGGTCGGGTGAAATTGGGCATGACCCGGGTATGGGGGGTATGGGTGATTATGCTTGGAGGGTATGGATGTATGGCTATGGAAGATGGTGGGTTACTGGTCATACCCTGGGAAAAGTTGGGCATGACCTCGGTAAATGGGGGGGTATGTTGGGATGTGGATGGGCCATGTGATGTGGATGGCATGTGAGATGAGGTGGATGGGATATAGGATGTAGGGGGCATGGATGATGAGGTGGAAGGGATGTGGGAGGTAGGCGAGGGATGGGGGTCTCGATGGGGTCTTTGGGAGTAGGGGGTGCGGTGAGGGTGTATGGATGGGAGATGGGGATGTATGGGTCGGTTGGGAAATGAGGGGTTTCAGTAGGGGAAGAGATGGGGGTATGTTGGGAAAATGTAAGGGCGGGGGATGGGGTGGATGCGAACATGGGTGCCCCAAATGGACTCGTGACATCGAACCGAGTTTGGGTGAAGGTGTTGGAGATCGGGTCTTCTCCTATATGGGAATGGATGGGGATGATGGTGGGGATGTATCGGTGCTTGACATGATCCGCTGACGAGTGTTGTATCGATGTCTTGGGTAAGGGCTGAATACCTTCCTAGTTCTCTTTCTATGGGTTGGGTTTGAGGTCGTCGTAGTGACGGTCACACCGAAAGTACACGTATATATGGATTTTTAATTTTTCTATATATATATATATTTGGATTTTTCAAATGAAAATTAACCCCCCTATTAAATGAATGATGATCTGGTGCCCTAGAAAAATTCCCGTCTCGGGTGATATATGCACCTTTAGTAGGTCCCACGGCAGGATCCGACACACTTCGGAAGAAGCGAAAGGGAACCCTTTTGTTCTATTGAAGGTGAGGTAATCCACGCAAACGACCCGATCCCCCAGAGCAAATCAATGAGAAGTCGCCTTCTTTTAACTGGGCGGGGGTCATATTGGGCGTTACAGAATGTGGGAGGCTACTGTGGGCACTAATACCGCTAATTGGGGAACTTGGGTGGTAGATTGGGCCTCAAATCGATCTGCCTGAACCCAGTTTATACTGGGCGTATATATTATACACGCCTGGCTTAAATTTGGAGATTTTGGCTGGGCGTATATATTAAATACGCCTTAGTATTTCTGGGGATTTGCTGTCGGGCGTATTTAATATATACGCCTGGCAAAAACTATTCTTCTAGCTTTGTTTGACAGTGAACATCATGCCCACAATGAGTCTTTGGAACTGGTTTCCTAGGAGGGATGCTCCCGGGGACTGCTGTGTATGTTATCGGGTCACTCCTTTCCGCTTCCTAGGGATACACGGCTGAATTCGGGCTGTCTACGCTCTCACCATTGCGGGTTTTACGGCTTGATTAGAATTGGCAACCCAACCGATATACCTCCGGCGCAAGGGCCTTCTCAGGTACTGGAAGGGGTGGTTCTTTTCAGGATCATCACCACTAGGGCTGCCACCTTACTGGGAACCGGGTAAGTTATATCTGTGCCTAAACCCCTCGAAAAACTACCCAAAATACACAAAAATAAATTTGATTATGTCCCCACATTGTTGGTTCACTTTTAATTGTAGATTTTTAAAGGGGAGTGAATTTAAGTCTAAGTTCGGATCGGGGATGACAAGCCCGTGCCGCCTCAACGGGCCAGCGTTCAACGGTGAGATATGATGACTGAAATAAAGAGCGCACGTAGGCCCGCCAAACGGCTAAGGCTCATAAATGACTGAAATTTAAATGACGTGGAATAGTAGATTCGAGCAGGCCCGTCAAACGGCTAAGGCGGCTTAAATGACAAAACAGTAAAAACTAAAATTTAAAGGCACAAGTAGGCCTGCCAATCGGCTAAGGCACTTAAAGGACCGAATCGTAGGGGTAAGTATGTTAGTAAAAATAAGAAAAATGAAGAAAAAGTAGCAGAAAATTAGAAAAAACAACAATGGTTAGTAGAGATTAAAAAAAGGGCCAACAAGAGGGGAAGCGCTAGGGTGATATCCCCAGCAGAGTCGCCATCTGTGCGACCATGGATTCTCTCGAACCCGTCGCAGCGATGCGCTCGCGATGGAATAAAATGTAGAGTCGCCACCCAGAGCTTTTGGTGACCCGGGAAACCTTTAAATCAATATTTTGAGCACCGAAGTGCTAAATATGACTCTGATTTACCGGTCTTTGCCAAAGGCTCTAGAGTAGGGGCTTCGGTTATCGATCGAGAAGGTCAAACTTGATGAAGGAATTTTAAGCATTTGATGACAGTTACTATAGCTAAGCTGGGCGTATGTATTATGTACGCCCGACTAAATTTGAGAAGGTAGGTGTCCGCGGTGGGCCCTACCTATGCTGGGCGTATGTATTATGTACGCCCGACTAAATTTGGCCCAAAAATGCTAGGCATATATAATATATACGCCTGACCAAAATGGAGCCAAATTTGCTGGGCGTATCTAATACATATGCCTGAGCAAAAGTCATGATTTTATGTAAAACTTCAATCGGCCATAACTTTCGAACCACAACTCTAAATTGGGTGATCTTTAGTCCGCTGGAAAGTTGGAGAAGTCCTCCTTCCAATGGTATGTAGCTCATCCTTGGCAGTGATTCGTGTAAAATGTTGTAGCTCTCCTCCCATCAAATGCTCAGAACGGTTTAAGTTGGGTTTGGGAAGGGATCCTAGGGTTTAGGGCGATTTCTAAGGGTTAGGGGAATGGTTCTAAAGGATTCAGGGTGATTTCTAAAGGTTTAAGGGTGCCATCAGAAGCACAAGGGTACATCTCTCTCGAAGTACAGACTGATCGGGCCTTGGGCCGAATTTGGGTGTCTACAGACCTTTTAGGAATTTCCCAAGGCTAGGGCACACTTCCTGAGGCCCGAATCTCGAGGTACACATCTCAAGGCAATCAAGGGTCGTAACAATGCTACGTCTACTAGAAATACTAGGGTTAATCCCTTCAGAACCAAGGCCGCATGGACAGAGTATATAAGCTATACTTAGAGTTTAGTTTTAATCATCAATCCTTCCTTCATCCTCTGTCGGCTCAGAGTTCCAGCAGGCTAGGGTTAGAGTTAGGATTTGATTATCTCTTTTTCTTATTTTTCTTCTCTCTTAGCCCAACATTTGCTCGCTAATCCCCTTATAAGTAGTTAGGCATAGTTCTCTTTCAGTTTTCTAATAGGTTTTATATACATTAAGATCTTTGATGAGCCGTTGTGTACAGGCTGCAGCGTGGAGGCAGTTCATTGTAAGGTTTGCTTTTATTAATGAATTGTTGTTTCAATGACTAATTGAATCTAAAGATCTTATGGTTTCTTTAGATGTCTATAGGATCCATGTATTTGGGTCTAGTCCATTCAGTTTCTAGTAGATCTATTATTTACCATTTGATTTCCCTTGGTTTGATAACCCCATGGAAATCAATGTTGGATCTATAGTGAGATCTGGGGAGCTCAGAGGCCTGTAGACCATGGTGGTTATAGCAGTTTACATGTTCTTTCTCAGATCTCTGTGGTATGGACAAACCAATGGAATACCCTGTGACCATTTGAGTGGACAGAGTATAGCCCTAAGGTGGTGTCCAGCCACATGTTTGAGAAGGATTCTTCTCCCCTGCACATGAGCTTCTAGAGCCTTGTGAGGAGGTCTTATACAGGAACTGGCTCCCCTTTGTTTTACCTAATCGATATTAGATGTTAGATCTGATTTCTCTGTAGTAGTTACAGCTTGAGGCTGCGTCATGGTAGGCCTTTTATAGCAATGACCAGCTGAATCTAGAGCCTTATTCAACCTGTTATATGGTCATTTTTGTGGGCACTAGTGAGCCGTTGGCCTTGGCAAAGCACTTAGGATTTTATGGGTTGGAATACCTATGGCTATCAACCAGATCTGGGGAGCTTGTAGCACAGGCATTACATAGTGCTGCAATAGTATTCATGGCCTGATCTGGTCCAGTGGTTGGGGAAATGATTAGTCTACTCTTCTGGATTAGATTAGCAACTTCTGGCTTGATCAATGGGATTTGACAGACTCTATAGGATAGGCTGTGACCATTAGAGTGGACAACCTATAGCCTTAAGAGCACCCCAAATGGCATGGGTTAAGTTGAATACTTCTACCTTGTTGAGGCTTTTGATAACGTCTCAGCAAGGAGCACTGTAGAGACAGACTAAATCTGAGTTACATTACTACTTTAACTCTGAACTTAACCTGCTTACTTCTCACCATATTTTGTATTTTATTTTAGCACACACCATCACCATCTTCTTCTTAACCCTTTCTTTAGGATAGGGCTACATTTTATTTCTATTTTGTTAGGATTAATTTAGTGTAATCATGACACCCAACACCCTTTCTTTAGGATTGTCAGATCTGTAGCCAGATTTGAAGGCCTACTATTATAGCCCATTCTGGATTCTAGATCAATTTGTCTGTTGGACAAACTCTTACTTATCAAAACTTGCTACAATAGGCCCTGCATTTTGTAAGTTTAGGTTTACTTTAGTTGTGCTGATTCTATTCTTTTATTTTACTTTGATTTTATTTTTTTCCATAATAAATAAAACAGCACCGTAGGGAATTGTTAAGTAGTGAAAAATGCCACTTTTTACCCCTTAACCTGACCTTTGATGGACTTGTGAGCATACTAATAAACACCTGTTGAGTCTGTTTTGTAGATAGAAATAAAAGATAGGAATAGTGTAGAAAATCACTCAAAAATGCTACACAAAGAAGTCCATCTCTCAGCACAGTGCAAACCCAGCAATGGCACATAAGAGGGCTGTACACCATTGGCCACTTGGGGTGTGTGGCAATAGCAGGGTAGAGTTAAGGAAGCAAAAGTAGGTAGAAAACATCCTATCGAGAGGTTATCTGAAGGCTTCGATAGGAGCTGAGAGCTAAAAATGGAGGAATTCGTACAGATGGAAGGGTTTCAATAGGATTTGAAGACAGAGAAAGGAAGAATTCGTGAGGATTGAGAAGTTCGATAGGATCCAAGAACCTATCGAGCAGCTGAAAGAAAGAAATCATCCTATCGAAAGCCTGCTTGAGGTGTAAAGGGAACCTATCAGATGGTTGCCTAAACCTATCGAGATGGAGAAGCTAGAGCTCAGACCTATCGAAGGTACTTGAACATTTCGATAGGAGTAAGAGCAATCTTATCGAAATGCTGGCATGCAGAGCTGAACCTATCGAAAAGCTTTCCCAACTTGTTGAATGCTCCAGACAAAGTGGCAGAGAACGCTGAAGTGTCAAGAGAAGGCTCATCCTATCGGAACCTATCGAAGAGATCTGAGAACCTAGCGAAAAGACTAAAAAGCTCCATTTGAACCTGTTGGAAGCTTCCTCAACCTGTCGAAATCGTGTGCAGAACTTCTCAGAAAATAGGCTATTCACATGCTACAACTTGGTGACCTGCTGCATGCAACTCGAGGCACTTTGGTGACCGACACGACGGTCCTGAAGATGTCCTAGGAAACCCTAACCAATCCCACGTGCTCTGACAAAACTCTAACGAACTTTGAGGACCTTCTAGAAGGGAATATTGGCAGGAGAAACGAGAGTGAAAAGCTATATAATGAGATCCCCAATTGTAATTGGGGAGGATCGAAATCTTGAGATTAGGGCTTGCAACCAAATTCTGTTTTCCCTCTTTTAGCTTAACGATGGTTGGCTAACTCCCTCGGAGAAGCATGGGGTGAGGTCTGATCTGTAATTGGGTAAGGTTAAGAGTCTTATTTGTGGGTCAATTGTTGCACAGACTACATATCTGAGAGCATTTCATTGTAGAGTGAGTTTTATGCAATGTAAATATTGATTTTATTGTTTTAATTAGATCTACAGTTCCTTTGGTTTCATTTGGTGCTCAATCGGATTTGTGTAGAGGAGTTGGCTGATCAGCTCACCCACTTAACTGGTAGACCTCTTGGATACTATTTGATCTCCCTAGATCTGATATCCCTGCAATTGCCTGTGTCTATGACCTGGTAATTATAGCATCTGTAGTGGTTTTAATGCTCTGATTGAAACCTTTGAGTTGGAGGAAATCTATAGGATGGTCTGTGACCATTGAAGTGGACAGACCATAGCCTTAAGATCAGTTCAATCTCTGGTTTCACTTGGATTCCTCCACCTTAAACCTTTGGGTCGGATGAAGTCTATAGGATTGTCTGTGACCATTGAAGTGGACAGATTATAGCCTTAAGATCAGTTAAATCCCTTGGTTTATAGTAGATTCTTCTACTATGCAATTGTGCTTGTAGCCAGCTGAGGGATTGGTGTGCTTTGAATCCCCTGTAACACGATCAGCTCAACCCAATTGCAGTAAGTCCAAAATCCAAGCTGTTCTTCTCCATTTTCTATTTCTAATCCCTTCCAATTGTGAGATTTGAACTCTGGATTCGATCCCAGTTAATTCTGCATTTTATTTATAGTTTAGCTTAAGTGACAACCCTTGAAAACCTCTCCCCTTTCTTTTACTAACCTAGTATTTGGTATGGTGCCAGATCTCTTTTCAGATCTGGAGATTTACCATACTTGGAACTCACCTCCCTGTGGACATTCCCTTACTTACTCTTTTAGAACTTGCTACAATAAGCCCCGAATACTTACAGGTCTGTATGTGATCTTCCTTGAATCGAGTGAATTTAAACCCCTTTTTGATTGCAAGGTAGAACACCAACAGGAATCCCATAACAAGGGCTCAACCATGGCACTGCATATCACCCGAGGAAAAGGCTGTTGCCTATCCCTTTTAAAGTTGTCAAGTAGAAAAATGTCCTTACATCATTGAACCTTATCCCTCTTTTACCCTTAGTCTTACTTTCGGACCATGAGTTAGAACCTTTCTGAGGATATTTCCAGAAATAAAATAAAAAACTTGTGGATGATGACTGATGTAATCACATATTACTTACCGCCCGCTTCTCTCCTACCAAGACTACATGATGTGACGGCCACTGTCGATTGTAAAATCCGGCACACTACTGATATAACACAAACACCCTCTTTCCAGTATGGCAAGGCACTACCAGAGGATTCTCTTTGAGACTAACTCGTCAAACCCATGGCCCAGATACTTATGAATCTAGGAAAGCTGCATTATACCTTGACACTGGGGCATTTTTTTTTCAGGAAAGGAATTACTCCAGGCCCCTTGCTTGTTCATAGTTGAATGCAAAACGACAAGGTCACCACTCAAGGAAGACTCCCGCAGATACTATATTGATTGTCCTATCACGCTTCTTCACTTGGGCATTTTTCTAAGTTTTGAAATTTTCTTTCAGCACTTTGCTTTCCCTGTTGCATCATTTTCCCCTTGCTTGTAATGAAAAGTACATACAAAATAATAATAATGAATACAATGATACTTGTCTTGTTACCAAACTCCTGTTTGAGATAACTCCTCCATTGATAATTAGCAAGGGGGAAAATAAAACTACTGATAAACATTGTCTCTCTGTGCAGATACAAGCAACCTTCAACCATTACTGGGCCAACTCGAGGAGCATCCAAGTCCAAATAATGGTGATGGCACCTGAGTAAGTAGCTAAGGCATGGGCGGTAAAAGAAAAGAGTGCAAAACCAGGTACCCCTAAAACCAAAATCCATCTATATACATCTTAAATTTTTTTCCTTTACATCTGTCACTGGGGGCATACCCCCTGTATATACAACGAACAAAAAGAGTACAAAAATATACATGACCCTACTCCCTCCGCTGCCTCTGTGAGGAATGTTCACCACTCTCCATATCATCATCGACTTGCAGAACACGAGCCTGGTCCACTGAAGCCTGGGGGGCAAGTCGAAGTCTCCTAGAAGAAGAAGGTTTGGCGACAGATCCCCCCCTCACTCGCTTGGCTCGAAGTCCACTGGGATAGTGAACGTAGAGGGCCAAATGCGAATAAGGGCCCAAGGGCTGAGTTCGTCTCAGCATAGGCCTTCATACACTCATGAGTCACACGATGAATCTCCGCCAGTGAGCCAGTAATCCTCGATACCGACCCTAGAAGGTGATCGAGCAACCCTCGCACTCTCCCTCCTACTCTTGCCAACTCGTGCTATAAGAGATCTATCATTGACTGCATCTCGACACGAGCTACGGCTCGAGTAGCCTCCAACTCGATCGTCTGAGTCCTCCACTCCACCATGAGGTCCGTGGTCAACTCCTGAAGATGACACTCCGTAAGATTAGAAGGAACCTCAGACACTTCTTGGCGAGCCACAACGTGCTGCGTCTCTAAGCGCGGCTCCTCCAACACACGCATCTACACACAAGCAAGCAGCCAAACTAAGAAAACTGGTGTATATGACAAGATAAAGGTAAGGAGTAACGAAGATATACTAGCTCAGCACGCTCCTGAAGAAGGTGCTTGACTATCGTGACAATCACCGGATCAGCACGCGGCGGAGGAGGAACCCCGGACGTAGATGGCTACAGCACAAATAAGAAGTGCATCAGATAACATCATGACTATAAAACTGAAAACATGACTACACTGACCAGATATACTTGCACAGGAGGAGTAGAATCCTAAAGGGGAGTATCAGGAGCAGAGTCGTGGACCACCCACATAAAACAAAACAAACAAAATGCCAAAATCTGTCAGATAAAACCAACCAACAAGTAATCATCAAACACAAACAAAATACTTACATATATTATACCTGACTCTCCAGGCGCAATGAAGCGACTGCGACCTCCCTCGTTCGAAGATCCTCGACAAGTGTGCGCTAGAAACATTCCAACATGGTGTCAGGTCAGTAAATGATTAAATATAATAAAACAAAGCAACTCAAGCACCAAGACTCACCCAACGGTCTAACTTGGCATGAAGCTGAGCGATCACTGGATCCTCCCGACTGGAGGATGCTACTAAAGATGGGTCAAAGGCTAAAGTAGATACCCCAGTAATGGAAAGCTCTGCCCTCTACAAATACTACAGAAATAATAAAACTAACAACACTAATGATTAACTAAAGGTCAAACACAAAACACTCACCAGCCTATCAATCTCTAAGTGCAAGCTGGCCTCTACCTCACGACTAGGCTGCTGTTGGTCATGCAGTAGCCCAATGAGTTGCCCCTGGCAGGTCACCTCGTCTTCCCTCGTCGCCTAAGATATACATAAACATGATTAGCCAACTGAAATGAGAATAGGAAAATACAACTGAAAGGAACAAACTAAACTCACCAAAATACGACAGGTCTCTTCCAGCTGACCCCTCAGCTGATCCTTCGCGATCTTGGCATCAATAATCAAGATCACCAAGGACCTCAACATCTCGTCATCAGGACAGGGGGCGCTCCCCATCTGCTCTTGTGCAAGATGCAGGGCCTCCAACACCCCGTGAACTCGAGGGCTCAGTTGACCCTGCTCTAGCTCCACCACCTTCTCCCTCAACACTCTGGCGAAATCAGGCCCTCCAATACTGAAGGAGCTCTTCCCCTGGAAGGGGAACTAGGTAAAGAGTCGGCCACAGACCTCCTAAAACCATTTAGTGAAGGCCCGAGCATCTGCCTCATAGCGAGCTCCAGTAACTTCGGTCCCCCTAGACCTAAAATCCAAATAATGATCTGACATCTTCTTCTCAAAGAAGCGATCAGGGGGACCTGTCTTCTTCTTCAACAATTGCGCACAAAGCTCCGGGGGGACTCCTTGGCGGAATCCCAACTGTCGAGCCACTTGAGATAGGTGAATCCACTCTGCCATCTCGAAGGAGGGGACCCACATCTCCCACTTAAAAAGTGGCTGACTAGACCGTATCACAGCCTGGTCGATGCCCTCCCCATCCTCATAGGGTCTCCAAATAACCTATAATCCCAAAACAAGCCGGATAAGAATGTCAGTAAATTCCGAAGTATAAAATAAAATAGCACTAGCAAAACAAAATGAAGAACACACCTGACCGAGGTGCATATCCTCAAATAGCCACCTTGCGGTCTGGAGAGCTATAATCCTTCGATGATCTCCCATCAACATCTGCCACATATACATAAGCAAAAACGTGGGCGCCTTCCCTGAAGGGACCCTGGTGCGAAGGAATAAGAGATGGTCGTACGTCCAGAATTGTATCAAGACGAAGTAAAATCCTATCAACCTGAAAGAAGATGCATAGTCCTAAGAACTTATAAAAGAAAATTGAAACCTCACTTGTAGGAAGGGAATGAAGCTGTTGATGGTAGCGACTCCCCTCGCTCGACGAAATAACTGCCGTAAAGGTGGGCTAGCGTCGCCGCACCCCATGCATATGAAGAAACTTGCTCCAAGTCCACGTGCAAGGGCAGAAATAACCTAGTGATACACCACCAGGTGGAAGATGAAAATAAAACTCCAAAAAAATGCATCAGGAAAGCCCTGATCTAATGACACGATTTGCCTCTACCCCTCGTAGGAGTGAATCTTGCTCCTACGCCATCGCAGACTCAGGGTGACACCTCGTAGGAGTGAATCTTGCTCCAAAGGTATTAAGAAACCAGGTGGTCCGAATCAATCCTGACCCAGACTTGCTAGAAGCATACTCGGTCCCGAAATACTCGATGCTCGCCTCCTGATAGTTAGACAGCATCTGCCCAGTCACAGGCTCATCCTCAAACCTCACTCCTGTAACACAGACCCAGTCCTCAGGAGTCAACAACATCGTCCCTATAGGGAAAAGCAACGCCTACTGCTCCTCGCTCCACCTCTCGACTAAACGCACAACAAAGAATAAAATAAGCATAAGAAACATAAAAGATAACGACTAACTAGGCGATAATAGTGCAAGTGGCAATAATCATGAGAATAAAATTTACGCTGACCAATAAATATGGCATTCAAACTATGAGAAAAATAAAGCGATAAATAAGCGTGACCTAGAGCTATATACAGGCATGATACATGAATGCACACGCACACCAAAACTAAATGCAATTTCTGTGTAAAAGTAAAGAGGTTTTTATGTCCTAAAAGAATCTAAGTTATACCCTAAATACCTAGGAAAATGCAAGGGACTCTTGCTTTTGAACACTTACCTGATTCAACGCAAAGGTGTTGGCTAATGGAATCAGTATCGGGCGCTCGGCCCAAGGCGGGTTAGCACCCTTAGCAATGGGAGGATCCACACCCTCATCACTAGGAGGAACCTCATCCCCCTCAGCTACCGCAATCACCTCAACAGCACCCTCCTCAGCAACCGCAGGAACCTCCTTGGTACCACTGACAGGAACCTCCAGAGCACCCGCGCCATCCATCATCTCTATGGACGCCGAGATAGTCATGCCACCCTCAGGCTCCATCTCACAAGAAAGCACTCAGAAAATAAAGAGGAACGTAAGAAACCGCGTCAAAATCCACAGATGGATTGCGAGATTCGCACTCACACGAAAACTGGAGCACTCGAGAACAGAGAAGCACAAAAATAAGGAAAAGTTAGAATGTGCAAGTGAAATGAGAGGAATTTTTAGCTTTTATTGACATCGGTCAATCTCGTGCTAACCCAATAACGCAGAATCGAATCAAGCGCACTAAATGATATGTGAATTTTGAGTCCCGTGCTAATCCTCTTGCGTAAAGTTAGCCTTCCATCAACCCGTGCGGACGACAAACCAAAACCACACAACCCAATTTGCGCGAGTTTAAAATTTCACACATCCGCCGATACGCGGAATCCAAAACGTGACCTCGACTTGGCCAGCCTGTTAACCACTGACCTTTTGATCTCATGTAATTCTTGTTGCACGGAATTCGATTAAATGCATACCCTTATGCATGGAATAAACTTGCCAACCGTTGGATCTCGCGCGTCAGGTTATGTGCGAAATCCTATTCAGCGCCAATGAGTATGCGTGGAATCACCAAATCTAAATAAAAAAATATATATGCTGAGGCTAGGGAGGCCTCTAAATGCGAAACATAGGCTGAAATGGCCTCTTAACACACATGCACACACGTTGATCAGATCAAAATAATCAAAGAAATGGGATAAAATAAACAAAATTTCATAAAAAATTTGTACAGGTGTCACCGGGGGCATACCCCCTAAATTACAACACAAAATGAAAACCTTAAACCTAACCTACAACCTAAAATGAAAATCGAGGATCCCAAAACAGACGCACGATGCACAGGAGCGTCCAATCAGAAGCAACGAGAAGGTCGAAAGAGGATTGGTTGGGTAACACCCTTCCTCCACTTGTAAGACTGCCTCCTTCCGCCATCTTCACCTCCTCCACCGCCGCCTACACTGCCTTCACTGCTTCGTGCAAACAGTGATGGAGAAGGTACCACCCCGTGAGCAGATCACGTCAACTACGACGGTGCTTCTAACAACACCTCCCTTCGACTACAGTGGCACTTCCAAGCGACATCATCATCAACTAGTATTACAGGCCGAAGAACGCGAGAAGTTACGAAGAAAGGGAGAAGAGACATCGGGCCTCAGACCGTTAGAAGAAGAGAAGAAGAAAGCAAGGAATGAAGAAATTTGGAAAAGCCCCATGTATATATAGACATCCTGCCAATCTCGCGCATGAAGACTCACAGGCAATTAAATTAAGTGCCATTCCCAGAATGCAGATTCCTAGTCACATGCTAAATTCGACACACAAAATACAACCCCCATCGAACCATGCATGCGACAATCCAATCCCACACCAGATCCTTTATGCGGAATTCAAAAGATGTGCCAACTCCATTGCATGGAATCCGGACCGACGCCTGAGAGTCTGAGCCATGTAATGGCTGACCTCTCAGTCTCGCGCATACACAAACGTGCATAATCAGTTTACATGCTAACCCTAGCACGCGGAATAAGTCCGCTGATGCTCCAATCCCACGCTATTCAACCTGCATGTATTCGATCCCACGCATACTCATATGTGTAGAATTCTCCAGGTATAACAAAAAAATGCCTAAACTAGTAGCGGCTAGAGGTGGAGTTGTAGGCTTATAGCCGTACATAAAACAGTGCCTATGACACAAAACTTACGCGTAAGCTCATACTACCCTAGGGACACACTAAACTTAAGTGCCCACGCTTTGAAAACTAAAAGAAAGTCCTTACCCTTTACACACCCTTCAAACTTAACCCTTAATCACGCCAATGCAAGCCAAATTAAACCAAAACAAACCTATGACCGGATCAAAGTTAACTAGACTAAACCAATCCACACCAGACTAATTCCAATCAGATTAAAATTTAAGAAACTCAAAATAAAGTTGTAAAATGATAAATAAATATAAAAAATTATTACAAATTTACATTGGGGGTATACCCCTGAATGTACAAATCCGAAATGAAAGATGAATTTGAACTTAGGACAAACGCTCAAAGACACTTGAGCCCACGAGCGCTTTGGGAAAGCCGCCCGAGTAGTAGTCCACAAGAGGGGGAGAGATGACGGAGAGGCCCGGAGAGGAAGCATACGCTGCACGAGTTCTAACATAAATCTCATCTTCTCCTCCTTTTCTCTCTGAGATGCTACTTATGATGCAATCTTCCAAATCACACGATCGAGCGACATCATCCCAAAACCCCGAGCCTACGAAAAAGAAAGAGCGACTCATAGAAGGCCACTTAGGATCTAAGGAATACACCTATGGAAAGCCGATTAGGAAAGCCCCCAAGGGAGGGCTCACAAAAAGCCGACCCACAGAGCCTACCAAGGAGCAATTGGAACCGATCACGAGAACTCTGATCCAGCTCTTTTCCTTGGTTTTCTTCGGCCAACTTTGACTATTCCATCTCTTCCCCCAACCTAGTAGCACTTCGAGTGCTACTCCACATTCCCAATGCCACTCATTCTCAAAATAATGAATCACTATTACAAACCCCTTAGGATTTAATACCCGGGACATAAAATAAAATGGAAGAAAAGACATTAAGAAAATAAAATGTACAAGATTCTAAATGCTAAAATTACAAAACATAACAAAATAAAAAAATGACAAAACAAAGCCCAACCCCTAAACACCTATTTATAACCTATTCCCCCTTCTCCAAAAAATGACAAGTGTCTCACTCACATGCCCCCTTCATCTATCTTAACTAAAATAAGACACCTAGCCCCTTAAAGGAACCACCAATCCAAGACAAACTAAGATAAACCAATAAACATGCAACACTTACCTCCATCACAGACACTAGTTCGTAAGAAGCTAAAATAAAACAATAGGCATAAGACATTTACCCTTAGAAGAAAGACAAATTCATTACAAAATAGATAAGCCAATGACATTAAACCACCCAACACATTAATCTAGAAACCACCCAAATTCACACATTTTCAACAAGTGCCATGCTAAATCAAACATAAGACCAAAACGAAATACCTTAAACACACATGTAATCCCCTCCTTCACCATGACAAAAGCAAAGTTCTCCAAACCCAAAACTAAAACACACAATAACAAAATTTAATCTAAAATAAATGCTCCAAAATGAAACCTGAGCCCTAGAAAGCAGACACAATAAATAGATAAAATAAAATATAAAAAAACCAAAAAAAGGGAAAATCACCCCCCACAGTCCCATCGCAACTGCACTCGCCACTTGCTTGCCATGGTCAATAAACCCATAAATCAAAATAAAACAAAAATCATCCCTCATAGTCCCATCACCATAACACAACCCAGAGATTCCAAAACACCTCCCACGATCGGGACCTTAAAAAATAAAAATAAATAATAAAAGTGCCATCGCAATGAAATATTGACTCCCAAACGAGGGCAAAGCAGTAATAAGATGAATAATTTCCATCTCACACCTACTGCCAGTCCCACCGCGATCAGAATCACTCCCCTCTGTCCCATTGTTAAGACCTGAAAAGTAATCTCGCTAAAAAGCCTGCTTTGGCATCAGAAGTCCCTCAGAAGGATGAAGTCTGAATCCAGACCTAAAAATGAGCCTCGCACAGTCTAGCTGAGCTTCCCAAGACTCTACAACAACTTCTTGCACAGATGATTGACTGAAGAGCCTCAAAAACATAAACTTGTGTAGCTCTCGCGAAGCTCAAGAATAGAACACCTCGCACAGTCTCACGCAGTTCAAAGCAGACTTCTCTCAATCGTGCATAGTTCTCTCAGAACGGTTGAAAAGAGAGAGCTTCAGAAGACTCTTCGCGCAGCTATCGCACAGTCACCGCGAGATGCAATTATCAGAAGAGAACTCCTCGCGCAGTTCTCACACCATTCAAGAAGAAAGTGTCCTTGCAAAGGCAAAGCCACCCTCGTGAAGATCAGTTAAGACATGGAACCTCACGCAGTTCAGAACTCATCAAAGCCTCGCGAGGTTACTCGCGAAGCCCAGTGAAGATAAGTGCTCGCGAAGTTCTCACGCTATTCAAATCTATCCTCGTGTAGATCAACCTCGCGACTTCTTAAGCTCCAACCCCGCGACATCTGAGGCTCTGATGTCCACTCAACCTCGTGACTGCCTGAAGAGCAAACCAAGCCAACCTCGCAAAGGCGGAAGCTTCAATTTCAAATCATCCTAGCGAAGAACAAAAGCTATCATGCGACAAGTCTGGGAAACAATGGCTACCTAGCAAAACTCTGAACCTCAAACTTCCATCTCTTCAGCTGAGGACTTTCTGGGAATTTCTAGTGATTAGGGCACGCACTCCCATGCTCAAATCTCCATGCACGCGCCCCAAGGCATCAAAGGATCACTATTCTGCCATGTGGCATCGTTAAAATTAGGGTTTCCTAACCCTAATGCGCCGCCACACCACTGCTATAAATACCCACACTTAGCTTAGGTTTTGGGGGCTTAGACTTTCTTTTCTTTCTACATCCTGGAATAGCTAGGAACTCATCTCATTTCTGGGAGACCTGATCTAAGATCGTTTAGTTTTTCTTTTTGAAGTTGTTAGTAGCTTTCTTTTTCTTTTTCCTTCTCTCCATAGTCCAGCACTTGCTGGCTATGTCTTTGTATGTATTTTGAACTAGATTAATGGAAGTTCTGTAATAGGATCTGTACTTTGTGGGATTTGTGTTTGTGTGTGAGATGATCTGTGCAAGGATGCTGCCTTGTGATCCGCCATTGCTTTGGCTGTGTTTCAAAGCAATGGAGGACTGATTCTAAGGGCCACTCAGATCCAAGTGACCTGTGTGTCTGGGCTATCATGGTCCTATACAGCCTTAGCCCCACCACAGGACCCACTAGATCTGAAATCCTCATGGGAGCTTGAGCTGGTAGCCTTGTGACCATGGTGGTAGCAGCGATATTCTTGTTTTGTCTTGGGCTCCATGATGAGGATAACCTCTGGGATAGTCTGTGACTATTTAAGTGGACAGATTATAGCCTTAGGGTGATTCTAATCCACCGATCCAAGATGGATCCTTCTTCTTTACACCTGAGCTTGTAGAAGCCTGGTGGGAGATTGTATAGAGGCAGACTCCCCTATATTTGTATAGATCCGCCATCAGATGTTGGATCTGATCTGGTTATAGAGATTGTAGGCTGGTGACTGGACCATTGTTGCCTCACTCAAATAATGGACAGCTAGATCGAAGGTTGTACTCAATCTCTTACTGGTTCTATGTGTCTGGGCTAGCATGGTCCTATACAGCCTTAGCCCCACATATAGAGCTTTAGAGGTTGAGGTTCCCTATGGATTCTTGAGCTGGTAGCCTGGATGAAATAGTGCCTGCAATGATTTACTGGTTATGTTTTGACCCATCCCTGGACAGTGGTTCCCCTATGGGATAATCTGTGACCATTTGAGTGGATAGGTTATAGCCTTAAGGGTGGAATCATGGCAGAGTGATGGGTTGGATCCTTTCTCCTCAGTGGTGATAATGTAGCCACTATACAGGATTTCTATAACATCAGATCTGAATCTGAGTTACAAAACTCCTCTGATCTGGGCTCAATAACATACTTCTCACCCTTTTATATTTATTTTCCACACTCCATCCATCCTCTCAACCCTTTTTGTAGTTTAGACATTAGAATACTTAGAATAAGTGACCTTAAACCCCCCTCCTTTTAGGACTGCCAGATCTGTAGTCAGATCTGGAGGGACTACTAGAGATGGCTCCTTTGGAGCTGTAGATCACCTTTCCCTGTGGGACAAACTCTTACTTATCAAAACTTGCTACAATGGACCCTGTATCTTGCGGGTCTAGGATTTCTTAGTTGTACTGATTCCATCTCTTGTTTTACTCTTTCTTTGATTTTCAAATGACTTTCATCACCAACCAATAAAGTAAGCACACACTCAGAAATCTGCCAACAAGTTTTTGGCGCCGTTGCCGGGGAAAGATGATCTATTAGTAGACCCTTAGTTTTTGTATTCTTAGTATTCTTTGCACATATGAATAATTGATACTGCTGACATAATTTTGAATCTTTCTTGCAGATCTAGACAGCAGCAGTGAAGGATAGTTGGATTGCAACTGGAGCTTAGCTACCTCAGTTTGCAAACTCTCTGACTTTTAAAGCTCTGTCTATCTTTCTCAATAGTTTTCTAGCAATATCTAGGATAGTTTTAAATGTATTCTTTGAATAGCTGTAAACTAGTTAGATAAATTTGTTAGTGTACAATTATTCTTTTGCAATGTGCCTGTAAGAAGCTTCCCTTGCTGTTGGTGTGCTTGTATGCTAGGGAGGAGATCCCTCAGCCCTGCTTTAGAGCCTCTTAACCCTGAGTTAGAAAGGGGAAGGAGACTTAGGAGAGACAGGCACACCACAGGAGAGCCTCCAAGTGAATCTGTGACAGTAATTATGGGTGAAGAACAACCAAGAACCCTCAAGGAGTTGAATGCTCCGGATGACTATAACTCTCATTTTAGCATTCAATTCCTTGATGTTCAGGGGAACTATGAAATAAAAACTTCAATCATCCAGATGCTGCCAACTTTCCATGGGCTTAGCAAAGAGGACCCTTATAAGCATATTGACCAGTTCTTGGCCTTGTGCACCACTTTTAATATCACTGGGCTGGGACCTGAGGCTACTAGGCTCAGACTCTTTCCCTTCTCTCTGAAGGATAGGGCCAGTACCTGGCTGACCACTCTTCCCAACAATAGCATGCTTCATGGAAAGACCTGCAGACCAAGTTCCTAACCAAGTTCTTCCCTGAAACCAAAACTAGCCAGTTGAGGAAAGAGATTCTTGCATTTGCTCAATCCCCAATTGAGGATTTTAACCAGTCCTGGGATAGGTTTAAAGAGATGCTCAAACAATGCCCCCACCACAAGATCCCAGAGTGGCAGCTTGTACAAAGCTTCTACAATGGGATTGATGAGAAAAATAGAGATATGGTCGATGCCTCTTGTGGTGGATCCTACATGCACAAGACTGCTGAGGAGGCATGGGAATTGTTTGAGGTGATCAGTGAGAATGCTTTTCAAAAGTCATCCCTGGCAAGAACTAGTCAGGAATCTGAGTCAAAGGTGGGGCCTGCTGCTGGATCAAAAGGAAAAGTTTATGAGGTGTCTAGGAACAATGACCTACAGCTGCAGATGGCAAACCTCGCTATGAAGTTTGACAAATTATTGACTGTGATGCAACCCAGAAGGGCTGCTCATGTGGCGGAGGCATGTCTGATATGCCAGTCCCCACAGCACACAGTGGAGGAATGTCCATTTGCAGGGCAATTTCCTGAATTGGTTTTGGAACATGCTGCTGCTGCTCAATCTTATGGCCAGCAACAATCTGGGGGCTACAATAGGCAGCCATATGGATACCAGCACCAAAATGCTGATTACCAATGGAGAGACCACCCAAATCTGAGGTGGAGGCAAGACAACTACATGCAGCCCCAGCAGATGTTGGCCTAACCACAAAGGCCACAGCAGCAGTTTAATCAAGGGAATGCCCCTAGGTCTACCTTCCAGCACCATCAGCAGCAAAATCAGTTGGTCTTACCCCACTCCCAGCCAAGAAATGTTTCTTTTGAGGACCAAGTCTTGACTTCATTATAAAACTTGGGTTCCTTAGCTCAGACTGTGGACTCTCATGGTCAGAGCCTCCAGAAAATGGAAGAGCAGATGAGCCAAATGTCAAAAGCCTTGGCTAGGAGAGATGAAGCCAGGTTGCCCTGCCAGCCAATTGCTAACCCCAATGGTCAGTTTTTAATTGAGGAAGCTTCCTCAAAGTTTGAGGACACCAATGCTGTCACTGCCCTAAGGTCTGGCAGGCTAGTAGACAACCAGGTGGGTAACAGACCAGCAGAGGCAATTTCCACAGATGATGAAAATGATCATGATAGAGAAATTATTGGACCATAAAGCCAAGGAGTGCCTACCACATTGCAGCAGGAGAAAATTAATAAGGCTGTAGTTGAGCCACAGCAGGGAGAAAAACATGAAAAAAGAAAGAAACAAAAGTTTAGTCATGGGCTAGCAGCTGAGGAACCAACAGAACCTTAGCTGCCATTTCCTCAGGCTTTGGATGGTCCTATCCCTTTTGATAAAGGGAATGCCTAGATGAAGGAAATGATGGAGACCTTCAGGCAGGTAAAAATCAATTTACCCGTACTTGAGGCAATTAAACAAGTCCCAGCCTATGTAAAGTTCCTGAAGGACCTCTGCACCCAAAAGAGAAAGGCTAGAGGCCATGTGTCCAAAAAGGTCTTTGCAACTGATACAGTGAATTATGTATTTAACATATCAATGCCTGAGAAGTTGTAAGATCCAGGGATACCCACTATTCCCTGCGTAATTGGAGACCATACAATTGGAAAAGCCCTTTTAGACGGTGTTAACTTTGTTGCCATACAGTGTATATCTGCAACTAGGTTTGGGGGAGCTGAAAGCTACCCCCATTGTGCTAATGATGGCTGATAGATCTGAGAGGAAACCTCTGAGAATGGTTGAGGATGTCTTGGTGGGAGTGGATAAGTTTTTCTACCCTGCCGACTTTTTAGTTTTGGACATGGGGTGTAGCAATAGCCCAAATCCCATACCTGTTATATTGGGCAGGCCTTTCTTGGCCACTGCCAATGCCTGCATCCAATGCCGGTCTGGAGTAATGGAGGTAACTTTTGGACATATGAAAGTTGAGCTGAATGTGTACAACAGTGCAAAGTACCCTCAGATGGACAATGAGGAGAGCTTTGCAGTGGATGTACTAGAGGAAATTGTGGAAGAGGAATTGCCCACTCTGCTGGAGTGGGCCAACATTGTCAGGAATTTAGTTAAAATTTGGGATATGGTGGAGGAAGAGAGCCCAGATGGGAGATCAAAAGACATGACCATATCGAAGTCTTCTGTGGGCTCAGTGCATCATTCCAGTTGGAAACCTACATTGCTACCTCTTCCTCCAACCTCCAATGCACCAATTTTGCCATCCACCCAACAAGCCCCTGATCTGGAACTCAAGAAGCTTCCAGAAACATTAAAATATGCCTTCCTTGAGAAAGGTGATAAGCTTCCTGTGATTATATCTTCCTCCCTTACCAATGAGCAGGAAGAGGAATTACTAACAGTTTTGAGGAAGCACAAGAAGGCAATTGGTTGGACCATTGCCGATCTGGGAGGAATAGATGCATCAATCTGCATACATAGGATTCATCTTGAGGAGGGAGCACTACCCTCCAGGGAAATGCAGAGGAAGTTAAATCCTCACATGCAAGAAGTGGTCCTCAAGGAAATCATTAAATTGCTAGATGCAGGGGTGATTTACCCCATCTCTGATTCTCATTGGGTGGCACCTATCCAGGTGGTGCCCGAGAAATCTGGCATAATAGTGCTTAAGACTGAAACTGGAGAGTTGAGGCCAGCCAGGGCAACCACTGGCTGGAGAGTGTGCATTGATTATAGGAAGCTCAACTCTAAAACCAGAAAGGACCATTTCTCGCTCCCCTTCATTGATCAAATTCTGGACAAATTGGCTGGAAAAACTTTTTACTGTTTTCTTGATGGGTACTCAGGGTACAACCAAATCCCTGTGCATCCTCAAGACCAAGAGAAAACCACCTTTACCTGTCCTTTTGGCACCTTCGCTTACAGAAGGATGCCTTTTGGACTTTGTAATGCGCCAGCCACTTTTCAGAGGTGTATGTATGCCATATTCTCTGATATGATTGACAAATTTTTGGAGATTTTTATGGATGATTTTTCTATCGATGGGGACAGCTTTGACCAGTGTCTACAACACCTCAGCCTAGTTTTACAAAGATGTGAGGAAACCAATTTGATTTTAAGCTGGGAAAAGAGCCACTTCATGGTAACACAAGGCATTGTGTTGGGCCATGTAGTCTCTAAAGAAGGGCTTGAGGTAGACAAGGCCAAAGTGGACCTCATTGCCAATCTGCCCCCACCAAAAATAGTCAAGCAAATAAGATCTTTCCTGGGGCATGCAGGATTTTATAGGAGGTTCATTAAGGACTTCAGCAAAATTGCTAAGCCATTGTGCCACCTGCTCTTCTAGGATGTGCCCTTTGACTTTTCGGCTGACTGTCTTAAGGCTTTTGAAACAATGAAAATCTGCCTCACCTCTACTCCTGTACTCTAAACACCAGACTATACCCTACCTTTTGAGCTGATGTGTGATGCATTAGACTTGGCAATAGGTGCTGTTTTGGGCCAAAGAAGAGATAAACTGCCTGTGGTCATTGCTTATATCAGCAAATCACTTGCTGAAGCTCAGTTGAACTATACCACAACTGAGAAAGAGCTTCTAGCAGTGGTTTATGCTATTGACAAATTTAGAGCCTACCTACTAGGATCTAAAACTGTAATCTTCACTGACCATTTGGCATTGAAGTACCTACTGTCCAAGAGAGATGCTAAGCCTAGGCTGATTAGATGGATACTCCTGCTACAGGAGTTTGACATCAAAATCAAGGATAAAAAGGGTGTGGAGAATGTGGTGGCTGACCACTTGTCCAGAATTATCTTGGAGAAATGCCTGGATGGCCCTACAAATGATGCCTTCCCTGATGAGCAATTATTTGCCATCCAATCCTTAGTCCCTTGGTTTGCACACATTATCAATTATCTAGTTATAGGAAAGATTCCTCCCCACTGGACCAAAATGGATAAAGACCTGTTCTTCTCAAGGGTCAAGTATTTTTCTGGGAGGAACCTTGCCTATACAAGTACTGTGTCGACCAGATCATTCGAAGATGTGTTCTCGAAAGTGATATCCCCAGTATTTTGGCCATGTGCCATAAAAATGCCTGTGGAGGCCACTTTAGTGGGAGAAAAACAGCTGACAAGGTCCTGCAGTGTGGTTTTTACTGGCCATCCTTATTCAAGGACGCATACACACACTGCAAGGCATGTGAGAGATGTCAGAAATTAGGAGGGCTATCCAAAAGAAATTCAATGCCTTTACAGCCCATCCTTTTGTAGAACTGTTTGACGTATGGGGAATTGACTTCATGGGCCCCTTTCCTCCCTCTAATGGTTACCATTTCATCTTAGTGGCAGTGGACTATGTTTCCAAATGGGTAGAAGCCATTGCCACAAGAACCAATGATAACTAGGTGGTCCTCAGATTTGTAAAGCACAACATTTTCTCAAGATTTGGAACCCCTAGAGCTATTATCAGTGATGGGGGTAGCCATTTCTGCAACAGGAATTTCGAGAGCTTGCTCAAGAAATATTCTGTGACCCATAGGATTGCTACTCCCTACCACCCACAAACAAGTGGGCAAGTTGAAATTTCCAATAGGGAGATCAAGCACATCCTTGAGAAAACAATTAGGATTAACAGGAAAGATTGGGCTGAGAAACTGGACGGTGCATTGTGGGCCTATAGGACTGCCTATAAGACTCCCATTGGAATGTCCCCATTCAGACTGGTCTATGGCAAGGCCTACCATCTCCCAGTAGAGTTAGAACACAGGGCCTATTGGGTCATTAAGAATTTGAACATGGACCTAACTTCTGCTGGTCATCACAGGTCATTACAACAGTCGGAATTGGAGGAGCTGAGGATGGATGGTTACACCAATGCCAGGATCTACAAGGAACGTGCTAGAGCTTTCTTTGACAAGGGATTGCCGAGAAAAAGCCTCGAACCGGGTGGGAAGGTTTGGTTATTCAACTCCAAACTAAAATTCTTTCCTGGCAAATTAAAATCCAGATGGGAAGGTCCCTATGTTGTCTTGAATGTTTCCCCATCTGGTGCTGTGGAAGTCAAGGATCCCAAATCTGGGAGGACCTTCAAAGTGAATGGTCAGCAGCTTAAGCCTTGCATTGAACAACCTGCTGATCCTATGACCACTATTCATTTTCATGGGACCCCTACATCTACCAGACCCACAGTTGTGTCCATGTTGTACTATACTACTTTTGTTTCTACCTTAAGTTCTAGGAAATTTTAGGGGTTATGTGGAGTTTGATATTGTTAAGCTTGATAGAGTTTGTGTGGGATTGGTATGATTTATTCTTCTTCTTCTGTGAATTGCTGATTTTCGAATTTGAATACATATTATGTGAATATTTTTGATGGGTAGGCTGCACTAACTTTAGTGCCCCTGTTTGGCACTAGGCCCTCGCGCATTTCAAATTGTGATTTAGGAAGACTCGCGCAATTCGCATAGACCATTTCTTTCGCTGTCGTGAGCTTCAATGCTGCAGAATCTCTCGTGCACTTCCAGCTCTAACTCCCATAATCGCACGATTTTGATATCTCGTGATCCCCTTACCCAGCTGCGCGAGTCTAATGCATTTGTCATTTCCCACGCTGACTGCTAGGACTTGACGTTTCCCAACTCACTCGCAATTAATTGCGGCGACTTGGATGCTATTCAACCGTTTCATCTTCCACCATCCTCGCCTTTAAATACGCAGGGAGGCTCTGTTCATCTTCATCGCATCCGATCTCCTCTCACCCTAGCGGTCCTTCCCTAATCCTAATCATGGCAGATGACAAGCCAAATGCTCTGCCTAACAAGTTTTACCCGATGTGGTTGGACCCACTGCCACCTAAAGAACCGGATCCCCTCCAACCCCTCTAGGATGAATACGAGGAGGTTCTGCAAATCCTTACCAAGGAGGAGGAGGAAAAGCTTCAGTCGCAGAAGAAGAAGCAAAAGACAGAGCCATCCCCTGCCCCCTCCACTCCACCCCCTCCCCCACCTTCTCAACCCCCTCACCCCTGATCCCTCTCTCCTTTCCTCCTCCATTTTTGTAATTTTCTTTTAATCTTCATGAAAGTTTCCTTTTTTGATATGCTGTACAGTTTTCTATTCTTGCTTACTTTGTTTTTTTTTTTTGTTCTGATCTTTTATGCTGTAATAACTCTGCTGCACAGCCACCTTTGAATCAGTGAGGACACTGCTTCTCATAGGTTTGGGGGTGTGCCAGGCAGACCCTGCCAATGAATAGCTAACATAAGTACAGCAGACTCATCTGAGCAATATGGAAATGGACTTCTGTTCACTTAAGTATCATGAAAATAAGAAGTTTAAAATTTTTGCAAACTTTTAACATTATAAACTTCTAATACTCCACATTTCCATGATAATATCACCAAGGAAACTCACTTGTATCAGCACTCAGTGAATTAGTAGAGAGAGAAAAAGGTGAGGACATACTTAAAAGTTCAAAGGAAGACCATAACCAGTGAGAATTGGGCCTATATAAAAAAAAATTCCATCTTTTGAGGAGTAACCAAGGCAATCCCTTCTAGTTCTAAAAACTGACTGAGTCACTGTGCTCACTAGAGGTTAGGTAACTCCAAGTTGAAACAACTGACAGTACTCATGAGACTGAGGAAAGGATCAAGGCCTTCTCTTAGACAGTTTGAGCCTAATAAGACCAACTGTTGTCAATCTCAAGTGTGCTTTGCTTATTGGTTGGTGTTGAAAATTAATTAAAAACCAAAAACAGAATAAAACAGGGGATGAATCAGCACCACTCGGAAATCCTAGACCTGCAGGATACAGGGTCCTTTATAGCAAGTTTTGATAAGTAAGAGTTTGTCCCACAGGGAAAGATGATCTAAGGCTCCAAGGGAGCCATCTCTAGTAGTCCCTCCAGATCTGTCTACAGATCTGGCAGTCCTAAAAGGAGGGGAGTTTAAGGTCACTTATTCTAAGTATTCTAATAACTAAATTACAGAAAGGATTGGGAGGATGGATGGAGTGTGGAAAATAATTATAAAAAGGTGAGAAATATGCTATTGAGCCAAGATCAGAGGAGTTTTTGTAACTCAGATTTAGATCTGATGTTATAGAAATCCTGTCCAGAGGCTACATTATCACTCTGAGGAGAAAGGATCCAACCCATCTCTACTACCATGACTCCACCCTTAGGGCTATAACCTGTCCACTTGAATGGTCACAGACTATCCCATAGGAGAGCCACTATCTAGGGATGGGTTAGAACATAACAAATAAATCATTACAGGCACTATTTCATCCAGGCTACCAGCTCAGGAATCCATAGGGAGCCTCAACCTCTAAAGTTCCATGTGTGGGGCTAAGGCTACAAAACCATGATAGCCCAGACACATAGAACCAGCAAGCGATTGAGTACAACCTTCGATCCAGCTGTCCATTGCTTGAGAGAGGCTACAATGGTCCAGTCACCAGCCTACAATCTCTATAACCAGATCAGATCCAACATCTGATGGCAGATCTATACAAATATGGGAGTGCGTCAGACAATCCCTCACCAGGCTTCTACAAGCTCAGGTGAAAAGAAGAAGGATCCATCTTGGATCGGTGGATTAGAATCACCCTAAGGCTATAATCTGTCCACTTAAATGGTAATAGACTATCCCAGAGGTTATCCTCCTCATGGAGCCCAAGATAAAACAAGATTATCGCTGCTACCACCATGTTCACCAGGCTACCAGCTCAAGCTCCCATGGGGATTTCAGATCTAGTAGGTCCTGTGGTGGGGCTAAGGCTGGAAGACCATGATAGCCCAGACACACAGGTTACTTGGATATGAGTGGCCCTTAAAATCAGTCCTCCATTGCTTTGAAACACAGCCAAGGCAATGGGGGATCACAAGGTAGCAACCTTGCACAGAACATCTCACATATAAACAACAATCCCACAAAGTATAAATCCTATTGCAAAACTTCCATTAATCTAACTCAAAAAAGTCATAGCAAGAATTCTTTGGACTATGGAGTGAAGGAAAGAAAAAGAAAAACTACTTACTGCTAAAAAAGAAAGAGAAAAGAAAAGTGATCTGAGATAGGTTCCCAGATACCTAAACCTAAGCTAGGCCTGGGTATATATAGCAGTGGGGTGGCGGCGCATTAGGGTTATGAAACCCTAATTTTAATGATTCCACGTGGCCTTCTACTGATCCTTGGATGCCTCGAGGCATGTGCACGGAGATTTGAGCGTGGCAGTGCGTGCCCTAATCACTGGAAATCTCCAGAATGCCCTCTGCTGAAGAGATGGAAGTTTAGGTTCAAAGCCTCGCTAGGTAGCTGTAGTTTCCCAGACTTCTCACCTGGTAGCTCATTGCTCTTCGCTAGGATGATTTGACACTGAAGCTTCAGTCGTCACGAGGTTGCCTTGGTTTCTCTTCAGGCAGTCGCGCGGTAGAGAGTTGAGCTCTCGCTGGGTTGGAGTTCGCGAGGTTGAATAGAAAACACAGTCTCAAGTGTCGTGAGGTTGCAATTCAAGCAGTCGCGCGATAGATGAGTCTTCGTTGGGCAATAGCGCGAGAACTGTGCAAGCTCTTCTCTTTACTTGGACTTCGCGAGTTGCCTTACGAGGTTCTTTTGAGTTCTGAACTACGCGAGGTTCTTTGTCTCACTCAATCTTCGCGAGCTTGGCTTTGCCTTCGCAAGGATGCTTTCTTTCTTATGAGGCGTTCTTCTTACGAGAATTGTATCCATGACGATTCTTGTGACGTGAGAAATCTTTTGAAGCTCTCTCTCCTCAACTGTCTTAAGCGACCTTCACGAGATTGAGAGAGGTCTGCTTTGAACTACGCGACACTGAGCGCTGTGTTCTACTCTTGAGCTTCGCGAGAGCTACGCGGAGTTGAGTTTCTGAAGCTCCCTAGTCATTCATCTGCGCGAGAGGTTGCCTGTAAAGCCTTGGGAAGCTCAGCTGATCTGCCAGGCTTCAAGGTTCATTCTTGCTGAGGGGCATCTGGTGTCAAAGCAGGCTCCATAACAGGATTCTTGGCCTTATTTCACTGCTGATTATTTCCTGAATAAAACACTTAAGACGAGTTTATTAGGTGTCTAGAGGTCTAATCAAAGGTTAAGTTAAGGGGTGAAAAATGGTACTTTTCAGGTCTTAACACCAACCCTTAAATAACTGCCCTTGTCCATACCCCCTTTGAGCTTTAAATCCTAAATTTCTTCAAAATACACCTGAGTACTTGAACCTGAACCTATGAACCTGCTTCAGCCTACCCTCACTCTGAGAATTCAGAAGGTAAAGGAGAAAAAGTTGAAGATGGACTAGCTATGGTCAACAGTAGGTGAATGGAAAATAAATACCTCAAATCTGGCAGTATGATAATTGGGAGCATGGTGGCATTTCTGAAAAGTAAAAACAAAAAAATAAAAATCAGAAAATTTCACAAGAAGGAAACAAAAATAACAATGAAGAGAAGCAAGGGAGGAGTCAAGAGGAACTTTCATTGGAAAATCAAAATCAAGAAGAGAAACTGATCACTTCAAATCTGAAAATCTCAAAGAAGATGAAAGGAGCTGAACTCAAGAAGGTGAAGTCATGAATCACCTCTATCACCTATTGATTTCTCAATTTTGAACCCCTTCTCAACCCTCCATTCTTTCAACCCCACTCCATAAGCCACATTACAGCCCACTGAAAAGCCCTTGTGATCCAAAAGTTGAGTGAGCTTCCATGTGAAGATAAAGAGTTATCCAATCTATGGTGAGGAACTGCCAATGATGTCAGCACTTAAGAACTCTGCCTATGCTCATGCTTACAGACCCATTTGGGGGATGTAACTGCTCTTGAGCCTATGAGAGAATGAACCCCTCAACAAAACCCTTATCAGAGTATGCCCTGCAAAGTTTTTGGGTCTGAACTTGAATGCTTTATGTATGACCTTAACCTAATTTTTGACCTAAGGATAAGATCAGTGCTGGCACACACTTGTGCAGTTTTCTGTGATTGTAAACTAATTGGAAATGCTGTGCAATCATGAAGAGTTTATGCTGTTTAAAGTTACTGTGCAACCAATGAATTAAATTTCTTTTATGCTTAATGATGCAAGAGTAAACTAAGTCTGCCCCTTGATGGCTCATTGAATGATATTGCACTTTTGTTAATTGTTTCATTGAAGAAGTTTGTGGGTGTCTTTACTGAAAACCCTCAGGAGACTTCACTCCTCCACTAGGGATCACCTAGGGGTTTAAAAGGCTTGGTACATATGCTAAATGTATCCGTGCTCCCTATGAAAGTGGCATTTAATTTTTATATTAGGTTTAATGTAGCTTTGCTAAGGGACTAATAAAGATTAGGTTTGGGGGTGTGTGAAGACCTGAAAAGTACCACTTTTCACCCCTTAACCTTTGATTTGACCCATAGCCACCTAATAAGTCCTTGTTAAGTGTTTTATGTAGGTAGTACCCAGCAGTGAAACAAGGCCAGGAATCCTACTAAAGAGCCTGCTTTGGCACCAGAAGTCCCTCAGAAGAATGAAGTTTGAATCCAGGCCTGAAAATGAGCCTCGCACAGTCTAGCTGAGCTTCCCAAGACTCTACAACAACTTCTCGCGCAGATGATTGATTGAAGAGCCTCAGAAACATAAACTCACGTAGCTCTCGCGAAGCTCAAGAATAGAACACCTCGCACAGTCTCACGCAGTTCAAAGCAGACTTTTCTCAACCGCGCACAGTTCGCTCAGAACGGCTGAGAAGAAAGAGCTTCAGAAGACTCCTCGCGTAGCTGTAGTGCAGTTGCCGCGGGATGCAATTATCAGAAGAGAACTCCTCACGCAGTTCTCGCACCATTCAAGAAGAAAGCGTCCTTGCAAAGGCAAAGCCACCCTCGTGAAGATCAGTTAAGACATGGAACCTCGCGCAGTTCAGAACTCATCAAATCTTCGCGAGGTAACTCACGAAGCCCAGTGAAGATAAGTGCTCTCGAAGTTCTAGCGCTATTCAAATCTATCCTCGCGAAGATCAACCTCGCGACTGCTTAAGCTCCAACCCTGCGACATCTGAGGCTCTGATGTCCACTCAACCTCGTGACTGCCTGAAGAGCAAACCAAGCCAACCTCGCAAAGGCGGAAGCTTCAATTTCAAATCATCCTAGCGAAGAACAAAAGATATCACACGACAAGTCTGGGAAACAATGGCTACCTAGCAAAGCTCCGAACCTTAAACTTCCATCTCTTTAGCTGAGGACTTTCTGGGAATTTCCAGTGATTAGGGCACGCACTCCCACACTCAAATCTCTGTGCATGCGCCCCAAGGCATCAAAGGATCACTATTCTGCCACATGGCATCGTTAAAATTAGGGTTTCCTAACCCTAATGCGCCGCCACACCACTGCTACAAATACCCACACTTAGCTTAGGTTTTGGGGGCTTAGACTTTCTTTTCTTTCTACATCTTGGAATAGCCAGGAACCCATCTCATTTCTGGGAGACCTGATCTGAGATCGTTTAATTTTCCTTTTTGTAGTTGTAAGTAGCTTTCTTTTTCTTTTTCCTTCTCTCCATAGTCTAGCACTTGCTGGCTATGTCTTTGTATGTATTTTGAACTAGATTAATGGAAGTTCTGTAATAGGATCTGTACTTTGTGGGATTTGTGTTTGTGTGTGAGATGCTCTGTGCAAGGCTGCTGCCTTGTGATCCGCCATTGCTTTGGCTGTGTTTCAAAGCAATGGAGGACTGATTCTAAGGGCCACTCAGATCCAAGTGACCTGTGTGTCTGGGCTATCATGGTCCTATACAGCTTTAGCCTCACCACAAGACCCACTAGATCTGAAATCCCCATAGGAGCTTGAGCTGGTAGCCTTGTGACCATGGTGGTAGCAGCGATATTCTTGTTTTGTCTTGGGCTCCGTGAGGAGGATAACCTCTGGGATAGTCTGTGACCATTTAAGTGGACAGATTATAACCTTAGGGTGATTCTAATCCACCGATCCAAGATGGATCCTTCTTCTTTACACCTGAGCTTGTAGAAGCCTGGTGGGAGATTGTACAGAGGCAGACTCCCCTATATTTGTATAGATCCGCCATCAGATGTTGGATCTGATCTGGTTATAGAGATTGTAGGCTGGTGACTGGACCATTGTAGCCTCACTCAAGCAATGGACAGCTAGATCGAAGGTTGTACTCAATCTCTTGCTGGTTCTATGTGTCTGGGCTAGCATGTTCTTATACCTTAGCCCAACGATAGAGCTTTAGAGGTTGAGGTTCCCTATGGATTCTTGAGGTAGCCCGGATGAAATAGGGCTGCAATGATTCTTGGTTATGTTTTGACCCATCCGACGATTGGGTTCCCCTATGGGATAATCTGTGACCATTTGAGTGGACAGTTATAGCCTTAAGGGTGGAATCATGGCGAGTGATGGGTTGATCCTTTCTCCTCGTGGTGATAATGTAGAAGCATCGATGTGATTTCTATAACATCAGATTTGAATCTGAGTTACAAAACTCCTATGATCTAGGCTTAATAACATACTTCTCACCCTTTTATATTTATTTTCCACACTCCATCCATCCTCTCAACCCTTTCTGTAGTTTAGACATTAGAATACTTAGAATAAGTGACCTTAAACTCCCCTCCTTTTAGGACTGCCAGATCTGTAGTCAGATCTTTAGGGACTACTAGAAATGGCTCCTTTGGAGCTGTAGATCACCTTTCCCTGTGGGACAAACTCTTACTTATCAAAACTTGCTACAATGGATCCTGTATCTTGCAGGTCTAGGATTTCTTAGTTGTGCTGATTCCATCTCCTGTTTTACTCTTTCTTTGATTTTCAAATGACTTTCACCACCAACCAATAAAGTAAGCACACACTCAGAAATCCGCCAACACCCATCACGTGACCCCACACATCGACCAGGAAAGGTTTCCTTGTCCCATCACACACCCATAGCGGTCTCATCGTGACACTATCCCATCGCGTAGCCTCGCATACACCCTCCATACACCCACGAGCGCACCATCATCGAAACTTTGCTACACCATAACGCTAGAAACAAGTCCCGTCACAACGCTACTACTACCCGACCTCATCATATAACCCAAGATCTGTCAAAGAAAGAAATGAACATAACATACCCCATCACATAAACATCAAACCACACCGCGTGACCTCGCACACCACATGACCAAAGAAAGACTCAACTAATGTCCCATCGCGATAAACCAAACCAACCCACCACTAAACCCAAAAGTCAACCAACTAGAAGAGGAGGTCCACCAATGTCCCCTCATGAAGAAGCACGTAGTAAAGCAGAACTCCCCAAATATCCCATTGAGACAATCAACAAGTCCCATCGCACCCAATAAATATCAAGCCCCGTCGCAAGCCTCTCATCATGCACCCCAATGCCCCATCACATAACGATCAAGAAATAACAACACCCATCAATTACCAAGTCCCATCGCGAGCATCAGGCTATCCAGACATCCCATCGCGAGACAAATTAGGTAAGTTCCACCCTCTCCTTCACTCGATATTCTTGTAAAACATAGTTAGCTAATATTAAGTCAAACGTTTTCAAAACCCGCCTCTCCCAATCCACGAATCACTGTAGTCCTCCCATAAGAGATAATCAACAGTATCCGCGAGAAGGTTAGATGGAGTATTCGACATACCAATCGTCGTCTTGACAACCAAACAAAGGTCGGGTCAACAAATCTCGTACCAATGGATCTGCTCAGTGATGTCTCGGAAGCCACATTTTTAAAGTTTTACCACTGAATTGATCTTAAGTTAAAAAACCCTAAAATTTCAAAAGAACTCCTATCTATCAAACCTTCACTTTTCATCACCCTAATCCGTTCTCCCCTGGGAAACCAAACATAGAGTACACTCAACTTGAGAAATCATAAATGTCCACTTGAAAGGGACCCCTAACGCATCATTGTTGTGAGCAATGACGCGTCTGCCCTGACATGACTTGCGAAAGCCTTCGCCATTAAACTATTTCATATTTTTCGGTCACTTGACCTTGTCCCTAGACATTCATATGACGCCCCCTGGTACCTCGAGTGCATCAATTTTTCTCTGTTTGACTGCCCCTTGTAGCAAGTTGCGATATGCAGCGGGATGCCACTTGCACCCATGGATGAGGATATACCCCTCGACAGCTACCACTGTGCCCCCAAATGCTCCCTTTTAGCTTGTGTTGATACATAAGAAAGCCAAGCACTTTATGTTAGCTCCCCAGTTCACACTTGTGCTTTCCCAAAGAATTGAGAAGGCACCTTGGAAAAAGGGTGTCTAGTTCTTCGACGCATTCTTATTCTACAAGAACGCACCGAAGAGGGGCATCTGTAGACACCCCAATTTTGCCCTCTAGGAGTATATAAGCCTATTTAATCAACCTTTGACCTGCCCATGATCTCTAAGAGAAGAACTGATCTTCTCCGAAGACTTAAAAACCCTAAATACAGGGACAATGTACTGAAATAATAACATATGGTTGAGACCCAGGCTGAAACAATGACTCTACAGCTCAGACCTGACCAGACCCAGGAAGATCCTCAATTCTGTGCATATACAAATGCACGAAACTCGATTGCACGCTTGGACACATGCACGTAATTGTCCCACTTGGCTCAGGCCCACTCTTCCCGCAGACTGCCTTAGGACCCGAATTACGCATAAGTACCTATGTGCTTAATCCGATTACACGCAAGCCCGACTGCGTGGAATTAGTTCCACTTGGACTAGAACCTGCTTTCTGGAGACCGCCCAAAGACCCCGATCCCACACATATAGAGATGCACAGAATCTATTCCACGTGGTCTCCTACAGGCGAAATCAATTCAAAGGCAGACTGGGACTCCAATTCCCAAGGCCACCTGAACTCCCCGACCTCACGCAAACACCCCTGCGTGGAATCAGATTCCACGCATAACCCTTTGCACAAAATTAGTTCCAAAGTACACTGGAACTAGGACGCCTTGCCCGGACGGTCACTCCCTAGTCAGAGACCGACTCAAGGTGAATTAAGTGCATTATATTATGTGTGGAATTCAATTAAGCATCTGTGTACATGCGCAAAATTCAGTTATTACGCACGTGTCCTCACACGCGGAATTACTCGTGCCCTTATAAAAAGACCCCCTATCATGACCAAAAATAACAATTTCAATAACAATCTTCTCTCTCTCAAATTCAGGCCTCTCCTAAGCTCGAGTTCTTCTCTCTGCGGCACTGAAGGAGGAAGAAGCGCTTAGCTTCAGGTAATCTCTTTCTAGTTCTTAATTTCTAGTTCTGATTCTTACATTTTAATTTCTTATTCTTAATTTCTAGTTCTTAGTTCTAGTTCTGATCCTTAATCTATAGTTATTAGCTCTTAGTTCTTAAGTTCTAGTTCTTGGTTCTGGCTCATAGTTCTAGATCCAAGGTTTTAATTCAAAAACTCTAAATTCCTAATCCTTAAATTCCCTAATACCAATCCTCAAACCCTCAATTTTTAATTCAAATCCAATTTTTAATCTCTAATACTTACAAAATAGCCCTTAGCCAACCAATTTGCCCAAGGAAGCTTATGGAGGGTACCCGGGAACGGGGCTGTTCCTCCTTAGCATAACGGGCCACAACCCCCTTTGTTTTCCTAGTTAGAATAACATTAGAAGACTAAAATAGTTAGAATTAGAATAATACTAGGAGACTAAAATAGTTAGAAGTAGAGTAACATTAGTAGACTAGAATAGTTAGAGTTATAGTAAAAGTAGGAAATCCAATCAGTTAGAATTAGAGTAGCACTAGGAAACCCATAATCAGTCAAACTCTGAGAAGGAAAAGAAGATAAAACTAACTAGACTTAGAGCAGGATTATAAAACTAAGTTAGACAGATTTTAGTTGTTGGACTCGGCAGGCCGATGTTTAGTAAAAGAGTCAACCCACCCCCCATAAAGTGTGATCAGTGACGTGTTACAACGTCGATAAATATCTACAGCTGGTGATTGCATCACCTAGGTACTCTCCATGTAATATTGCCTCTTTAATTTTGGTAATTAAATATTTCATAGTTCATCACTCTATCGTCCCTAGCCAGAGTCCACAGGACCGAATTGGGCCACTTATTTTGGGGACCGAAAGGAACCTAGAAAAAGTGTGTACCAATAGGGAATTGGGGGAATGATGAAGGATTTGAGAATGTCACCCTCAGATTTGGGCCTAAATGGGCTTGAGATTAGGCATTGGGTCTTTGAGGCCCACTCGAATGGCTCCATGGTTGATGTTGGGTGTTTTGGATTATGGGTGGTTGATTGGCATTTCGGGGGAATGGAGATTTTGGAGGTTTGGTGATGGATTTAGAGGTATATGGGATGGATGAGGAAGGCTTTGGGAGGTCTTACAGGTGATATAAGCCCTAACCATGTCCTCCATCATGGTCATGTGATCGGCTATAAGGATGGATGTAGATGGCCCTTCTGATGAGGGGGGTGCATGGGAAAAATTGGTCATGACTTTGGTGGATGGGGGAAAAGTGGTGTATGTTGGGTGAATGTGGAGAAATGGGGTGGATTTCGGGTGTGTGTGGGAGGAAAATGGGGTGGATTTTGGGTGGATGTGGAGGGAAAATGGGGTGGATTTTGGGCGGATGTGGAGGGAAAATGGGGTGAATTTGGAGTGGTGGTGGATGGAAAAATGGGTGCACCGAACGATCCGGTGGCATTAAATTGGGATTGGGTAGGGGAATCGGAGATGGCTATATCCTTCATGTGAGAATGTGATGGCGATGAAACAGTATTGGTGGTGGATGTTATCACCGGCCACACCATGGCTCGTAAGCGGGTAGGGTATGGACTTCTTGAGCATGGCCTGTAGACCTTTCTTCTTCTTCCCATATGAGATGGTGGAGGATTTGGCGATGTCATGGTTACGACACCATGAGTCTACCTTTTTTGTGTTTTTTGTGTGTATGAAATTTTTTTTTATATTCTAATGATTTTTTTATTTTGAATTTTTTTGAAAAATTAATTTTTTTGAACTATTTCTCTTTGATTCCTTCGGTGCTTTTGGGGGCCTTGGAACTCCCTTTTCATGTGGCGTTCACACCCTCAATTCCTCCCATAGCGGGATCCTGATACCCTTTTTAAGAGTCAAAGAAAAAAATCCCTTGATCTTTAAAGGCACAGAAATACGCGTGATAACCGATCCCTCCGAAGAGCGAATAAGAGGATGACCTCTCTTTACCAGCAAGGACGTTTTGAGTGTCAATAGTGTGAGATTTATTGGGAATCTTAAAGCCACTAAGAGAGGGGTTCTGGAACCATGATGAAAGCACCCAAATTCTGGAAACTGTATATCAATCTTTGCGTATATAGTATATACGCATGAGCAAATTTCTGGAGTTTTTTACTATGCGTACATAGTATGTACACATGAACCAATTTTTATTTTTTTGAATATGCATACATAGTATGTATGCATGAACGAATTTTTGGTTTTTTTGCCTACGCATACATAATATGTACACATAAATTGATATAGACAGATTTCTCAGACAACATATCTGAGTTGGGCTTTGACTTGGTGTTTCAGAAGTAATGTTTCTAGGGACTGTTTTTCTTTGTTTTTATCAGGTCCCTCCTTTTCGTACCTAAGGATACAAGGCCGATTCGGTTCTGCTAACGCTCTCCCAAGGGTTTTAAGACTAAGTAACAAGATCGGTCACCCACCCGATATACCTCCGGCACGAATGTTTTCTCATATACTGGATGGGGTGGTTCCTTTCAAGATCATCACCACTAGGGCTGCCGCTCTACTTGGAACCGGGACGGGTATATCATTGCCTAAAAATTACCCCTTTTGTAAAATCTACCCACGAGAATGAATTTAATTAAATCCCTTGGTTCACTTTTAAAGTTCAATTTTAAGGAAAGTTTTCTTTAAGTCCAAAAACGGGTTGTGAGAGTCTCGTGCCGCCTCTACGGGTTGGTCTCCACTGATGGAATATGAATCTAAACTATCAAGTAACCCGACAAACGACTAAGGTGGTAAAATGAGGGAAAATAAAGCTAAATTATCAAGTAACCGGCCAAACGGCTAAGGTGAGTAAAGACGAAATCGTAAATGCTCAAGTAGGCCCCTCAAACAGCTAAGGCGAGTAAAAACGGAATCGCAGGGGTAACTAAAAATGGCAGAATCGTAGGGATAAGTAAGCAAAATGAATAAAAAGCTTACAGAAAGGAAAAACACATGCAAAAAGAGGCCAAAATTTTAAGGACAAGCTCTACAAGATAATACCCAGTGGAGTCGCCATCTGTGCAACTGTGGGCTCTTACGAGTCTGTCACAACGATGCGCTCTCTTAAAAAAGGATGGAGTCACCACCTGGATCTTTTGGTGTTCTGGGATACCCAAAATCAATATTATATGCACTGAAATGCTAAATATTACTCCGTATCACTGGTCAAGGCCAAAGCATCTTGGGTAAGGACTTCGGTTATCAACCGGGAAGGTGTTAGGCACCCGATTGACCCGCTCGTAAGCGATCTCTACTATGGCCAATTATAACAAAAATAAAAGAATAAAATGAGTGGCACTCACCCTTGCCTGAAGGAACTTAGATCCTATTGCGTACTTCACACCCGATGAAATTTTGGCGATGTAACGGATCAATTCTATGATAGAGGGAAAGCAAAAGAAGGTAGAAGAATAGAGGGGAGAGTCGGAGCTCTCGGCCCATGTAGCACCGCTGTGGACCTTCGTGTGAGTGCACTTTCGGTGAGCTTCCGATAGTAAACGGGTTGAGGAATGGGTCTTGACCTCTAAGGCTTGGGAGCTAGAATGTAGGAGAGATAGGCTAAGGCCTTGTTCTTGCTAAAGCTAAGGGATTGATGATGGAAGATGGGCTATAAAGGGGGAACCTAGGTTCTGGAATTTTGAAGGATTAGTGCTTGAAAAGGGAGAGGGAAATCTCTAAAGCTTTCTCTCTTTTGGGAATTTTTTCAAGGTCTTAATCAAGGGGGGGGGGGGGGTGGCTCTCTATTTATAGATTTTGAGTGGATTAGAGGGATACTTAAGGGCCAAGTGGGTTAGCAATTAGGTAATCTCTAATCTAAGGTTTCCTAGGGTTTTGGGAGCTTGGATAGGTGGGAACTTGGGTTTAATGGTAGATGATAGGGTGGTGTTCTAAATGACAAAAGGGTAGAAATTAAGGCTAGAAGGGTTGTAACAGTCCTAAAGAAACCAACCCTAAACTTTGGGGTGGTCAAAAAGTAAAACCCCAAAAGTGAATTTCGGCCATTTTTTATTAAAAATTAAATTTTAAGCTATGCATACATACTATGTACACATAGCTTAGGAACAATATTTTTCACAGAAACTAAGAAGTTCAAAGCCCGAGTTGGGGTAGTTCTGAAGCCCAAGCCAAAAAATTGGCTATGCATACATAGTATGTATGCATAGCCAATTTCTGTATAGAAAAAGCCTATGCGTACATAGTATGTAAGCATAGCCCAAATTTTGGTTTTCAAAATTGAAGGGCTAGCTGGTGGGCCTGGGTTGGGTCTTGTATGGGTCCAACTGGGATTTAAAAGGGTTCTATTGGTCCGGGATGGGTTTCTAAGGGTTTTTTAGGAAGTGCTATTGGAAGCTCGGAAGTACACCATTCTCGAAGTATGGGTTAATCAAGCCTTGAGCCATATTTGGGTGTCTACAATATATATATATATATATATATATATATATATATATATATATTTGTGCAACCGTGGATTTTTAACAATCCCGTCGCGACGATGTGCACTCGTGAAAAATTTAGAGTCGCCACCCGGAGCTTTTGGTGTCCCGGGAAACCTAAATCAATATTAAATGCACCGAAGTGCCAAATATGACTCTGATTCACCGGTCTACGCCAAAGGCTCTTGGGTAGGGGCTTCGATTATCGATCGGGAAGGTGTTAGGCACCCGATCAACCCACTTAATACGGTCTCTACTTATGGCCAAAACAAAAATAACATAAAAGAAGCAAAAAAGTCCTTCCTCTTGCCCTAGGGCACCAAAATCCTACTGGTGCCCCTCCGTTCCTACCAAAATTTCAACAACGTAATGACACAAATGCGAGGATAGAGGAAGAACAAAGAAGGTAGAGGAGTAGAGGGGAGAGCCGGAGCTCTCGGGCCCTTGTTGCACCGCTGTGGATCCTTGCGTAGACGTGCTTCAGTGAGCCTCCAATAGCTTGTATGGTTAGAACAAGGGTTCTAACTCCTAGGGCTTGATAGCTAAGAGGTAGAGAAGGAAGGCTAGAGGATGGCTCTCACCTAAAATAAGGGATTTTTGAGGAAAGGTAAGGTCTATAGAAGGTTTGAGAATTCTGGAATTTGTATGCAAAAGGGGGCACCAAAGGGAGAGGGAGCTTCTTTCTTAATCTTCTCTCTTAGGAAAATTTTTAAGCTCTTTCAAAGGGAGGGGTACCTCTCTATTTATAGGAAAAGGAGAGGTTAGGAGGGTGCTTAGAGGCTAAATTGCTTTATCAATTAGGTAATCTAGCATCTAAGGTTTCCTAGGTTCTCAAGAGCTTGGAAAAGTGTGAAGGCTACTCCAATGTTGGATGATAGGGTAGTGTTCAAATCACTTAAGGGTTGCAAATAGGATAAGGAAGGGTGCAACAGAACAAGTGAAACACACCCAGGGTATCAAGATGGTCAACAAGTCAAACCCTAAAAGTGCAATTTGAGCCAAAAACCCAAGGCTACTGTAGTTAAGCCTGGTGCAACTAATAGATGAGCTAGGCAAAGGTACAGTAAAATAGTGCATGGGAAATTGCAAGGCCGCGGGGGGACCCACTTAAACCTGGCGCAACTAATTCTTGGCCAAATTCATATGGATCGCCACCCAAAACCCTAATTTTGCTAGAAAATTCAGAACGTGATATCTTTCGATGTACAGCTCCGAATGAGATGATTCTGGCTTGTCGGAAAGCTGGAGACTTCTAATTTTCAATGGTATATGATTCAATTGTATTAGAAGATCTCAGCTAGTCCTAGTTCACCACTCTTTGATCATTGCTCGAGAAAGTCTAGGTATGGGTTCGGAAAGCATTCTAAAGTTTGGGATTGGTTTCTAAAGGTTTGGGGAGGTTTCTAAGCGATCAGGGGTGATTCCTAAGGTTTTGGGAAGATTCCTAAGGTTACAATATCTACCATCGGAAGCTCAAAAGTGTGCCTCTCTCGAAGTATGTTTCGATCGGGCCTTGGGCCAAATTTGGGTGTCTACAGATGCCCCTTTTTGGTATCCTATCACCAATGATCGAATGCCAAAGAAAAGAGACATCCAAAGAGGCCCAAGGCATTACTGATAGGTCCACTATATTTAAAATGAACCTCAAACATTAGGTGAGTAAATGAAAGCCCTGTATGTCAAGAAAAATGTCCGTTTCTCAAGGTTATTGGTCCCCAAGCGCTTAGCGACATTACTAGGCATAACTGAGATGGAGCGAGTTGTGAAAGCCCAATATAATGGAAAAAATCCACTTCTCGAGATGATTGAAGAGGTTTGATGTTCAAGTTTTATTCTGAATCCAACAGCTTCGTGAGTAAGAGGGTGATCGACCCATACTTCAAGATAGGCACGAAGCAAATACGCAAACGTCCATAGTTTGCGTCCAACCCTATGAGGCATTGACTGCCCCATTTGATTGGTCATGGGCGCCCTTGCAAGAAGTAGAGTTTGAGGTCTTTGGGTGAACCCAACGATCTCGAAGTAAATTTAGCATGACTTCCCGAGCGGAGCGAAAAGATGTCGCAACGCTTTTTAGGAGTACGTGCCAGTTTTCATTTCTATAAAAAATTTTATTTTATGTGAATTTTTTTGGTATTTTATGTGTATTGTATGTGGATTTATTTTATGTAAAAAAAATTTTTGCTACGATTTTATGTGCATTTTTTTGGACTTTTATGTTATGATTTTATGTGAATTTTTTTTGATTTTTATGTTATGATTTTATGTATGATTGGAATTCTTTGAGTATGCTCATCGATCTCAATCCATTTATTCTAGCATGGCTTCCTAGATAGATCAAATGAAGATCGACGTGCCATTTGGGGAGGTGTGCACCTATAGAACAACAAAATAAAAGAAAAGGGGTCAGGCCAGGTGTATACAAACCACACCTAGTCAGAACCTAGCCCAAAAGTAGCTTGATGCATGTATTACATGCGCCAGGCCAAATGGGGCCCAAAAAACTCTTGGTGCATGTAATACATGCGGCAAGCAAAACATGGGGATGATTTTAAACCCCCCGAGCCCGAGCCAAAAGAGGGTTATTTCGAATTTTTCTCTCCCTCCCTCTCCAAACCGAAATAGGTCTCCTTCATAGGGTTCCCTTGGATCGATTCCAAGCGTGCTTCATTGCCGGTGTTCGCTCGTGCCGATTAAACACCCGCTCTACGCCAGGTCAAGGACCTAATTAATTTTTTTTAAAAGTAATTACTTTAAACTTATTCTTTTTTTATTTTTCTTGAAATCTTTTGTAATATGTTTATGAATCTTGCTTTCTTAGATGATAAATGGGTTATTTCTCTTGTAAGCATGATTATTGGTGATGGGTTTGATGTTTATTCCATGAATGATGCCCTATTTTTGCTTCTTTTTTTTATGGGTTTAATTAGGACATATATCTATTTTTTGTTTTTATTTTTATTTTTGCACATAAAGAAAGAAATTTTTGTATATATAATTTTGTTTTTATTTTTGCACATAAAGAAAGGATTTTTTTTTTGTGTATATATAATAATTTTTTTATATTTATTTTTGCACATAAAGAAAAGATTTTTTTATTTTTAATTTTCTAAAAATGAAGGGAAAATTTATTATTATTATTTTGGTTTTATTTTTTTGAAAAAAAGAGAGGGGATTTGCATACTTACCTTCCTTTGACTTGTAGCACAATGGTTTCTTTTCATTTGATCACACTTGACATGATTGCTCGTATTTGGCTCAAAATGTCAAACGAAGAAGAATACGTGCAGGAGGAAGAACAGGAAGAGGGGCCAAAAATGGTCTATGGTCCTGTTGTAGATTTCTAGTGTGCTGATTATTATGTGGTGATAAAAACAAAGTAAAATAAAAGAATGGATTCAACACATCTAAAATATCCTAGACCTGTAAGATACATGGTCCATTGTAGCAAGTTTTGATAAGTAAGAGTTTGTCCCACAGGGAGTAGTGATATAAACCTAGAAGGTGTATAGTTGACCTCCATATCTGGCTACAGATCTGGTAATTCTAAGAAGAAAGAGAGTTTTTCGAGTGTCACTAGATCTAATTAATCTACAAAACAGAAATATAAAACTAGATCTAAAAGATGGAGGAAGATGGATGGTAAAATAAAGATCAAATGGTGAAAAATAGGCAACCAGGGACTAGTTCTTATTGTAAATTAATTGAATCAAAGGCATTGTATAGATCTGATTTGCTACAAATCCTCCATCTGACTACCAGCTCCCCAGGTCCCCCTGACAGATGCAAGGTATAAGAATCCAATCTTAACCAGAGAATTGAAGCAATCCTAAGGCTATGATCTGTCCACTTTAATGGTCACAGACCATTCCAGAGATTGTTCCAATCCATTGATCTTGATTAGAATAGGCTAACCATTGCAGATGCTGCAGATGCCAGGCTACCAGCTCCCCGTTTGCGGTTGGCACCCGCAGGATATCCAATCCAGAGAAATCAAATAAAAAAAAGTGAAATATAGATTAGAATCACCTTTAAAATCCACAATCACTATAATCTTACAGCTCTTGATCTCAGATCTGCAATCTTGTGCAATATCAATCTATTCACAAATTCTTTGAAGCTTTCAAAATACAATTACAAAGAAGATCTAGACTGCTTATTTAGATCTAATCCAACATGCTGGATTAGGGAGAGAAGGGAGAAGAGAAAAAAAGGAAAAATAAAACTAAAAACTAAACCTAAATGAGCTAAGGAAAACCAAGGCTATTCCATGGATTCCTTGTTGAGAAATTACAGCAGCAAGGAGTTCAATTTATACATTTGTGATGATCCAAGTCCTTTAGATTGCAGCCAATCAGAGGAGAGAATTTTAGCTTAAGCTTAATCATTGTGCTTAGCATTCCAGTCAATCAGAGAGCATATATGGATCTAGTTTTATGCTCAACTGAAGCTAATTTACATTCCCGCCAAAAATTAGTTTACTCCCATGTGCAGCCTGCCTTGTGCACTGAAGTTCCAGAACTGCCCTTGTTCATCCAAAAATACCCAACTGTGCCCCTGTTGTCCACAACCGAACTACTATTACTATTCACCAATTAATCCCTTAATCCTATTAGCTGCCTTGTACCTCAAAATAGCTTTGTTGCTATTGTGATTTAATGGCCTACAACCCCAGCAGTGGAGAAGATGAAGCTCGAGAGGATTGAAGGCTTTCTGATCGTGAGGTTGCTGTAGCTTTGCATGTCGATGGTTTGGAGGTAAGGCTGAAGCTTAATCTATTCGACATATTTTATTGGAGCTTTAATGAGCAGCTGAAGATGTCGAGAGGATGGTGCACTTGCTGCTCGAGAGGATCAATGGGAGGTTGCTGTAGCATATGGTCTCGACAGGTTAGAGAATAGTTGGAGCAGGGAAGATGTCATGAGGTTCAAAGGAGGATGGGAGCTGAAGCTGTCGTGAGTTTCCTGGGGTTATAAGTTGACAGGTTTGTAATCTGTATGCAAAGTGCTGGTCGACAAGTTGGTGAGCTTGCAATCGAGAGGATTACTTCACTGCTGTATTGAAGATGTCGACAGGTTTAAGGCTCATGATGGCTGGAGTTGTCGATGGGATAAAGTGCATTAGATGGTCGACAGGATCTGCATGTGGGGGCTTCAGCATTATACTGTCGACAGGTTTGCTTCCTTTGCTCGAGAGGTTGAAGATGAGGGGTGCAAGAGTAGGTGTCGACAGGTTCTATTGCTGCTAAAGCTGGAAAGTCGAGAGGTTCAGTGGGAGGATAGAATGGTTGAAGCTGTCGTGAGGATGTGTATGGAAATATAGGCTGCTGTCGATAGGTTCAAATCATAGAGCTGCAGATGCTTTCGAGAGGTTTAAGATGCTGCAGCAACAGCTTCAACTCCAAGTGGTTGACAGGATGGAGTGCCAAAGAACTCCTCGACAGGTTTGGAGCTGTGCAGGTGTATGCATTCGATAGGTTCAGCTGCTGTTGGTTGACAAGTTGAAGTGTGCAACTACAAAGGAGCTGAAGAGTATCCACTCGAGAGGTCGATGGACTGCTGGTGCAACTTGACAAGCAGCTTTTGATGCTGAAACCAAGTGCACTTCCATTTACTAGGTGTACTGACCCAGCTATTTAATGTGCACAAGGTCCACTGCTGAAGCTCTTCTTTTACTCAAATGCTTAAACATATTGCTGCGGCAACTGTTTTACTTCCTCATCTGCTGGCCATCACACCATTCCATTCCTCTGTCATTCACAGTTGTTGCTTGATTCCAAAATTCCTCTAAATGGCATTTTTTAATAGAAAACTACACTAAGGATGTAAATCCTTCGTAACTGCAAAACAACACTAAAATGTAATTATTAACTACTCGGAGGCTTAGCAAAAGCCAGGTTTAAGGGGTAAAATGTGGTATAAAATAGTGCTCAATAGGTCCCTGTTGTCGCTCCAAGTGTGCCATAATTGTGTGCATTATGAATCAAAAATTAAAGAATTAAAGAATGCTAGGTTATATGGATGTTAACTTATGAAAGGGATATTAGCACATTGGGGCTAACACTGGCCTGCAAGATCAGGGCCAATTGTAGCAAGTTTTAAATGTAAGTGAGTAAAAGATCGTCCACAGGGAATTGATTTAAAATTTAAGATAAACCTCCAGATCTGTGCTACCAGATCTGGCTCTATAATTATCTAAAAAAAAGAATAGATAAAAGAGAGTGTTGGATTGTGTCACATTTAACTATAAGCAAATAAAGAAAAGAACTAACTACATGATCCAGATCCGAGTTGGGGAGATGTTTAAAATAAGACAAATGCAGAAATAATAGCTTCATGTACTTTAGCCTCAATTTTAATGGAGAATCAGAGTTCAACAGGCAGATTCAATCTTCATCTGCTACCAAAGACAGGATGTAAGAGAAATAAATCGAATTAAGGAATAGGTTTAGACTTATGGCTATGATCATCCAATGGTCACAGATCATCCAATAGTTGTGGCCTATTCTTTAGTTCGTAACATGAACATCATTTGTAAATGCCGCTAGAATTAGGTTACCAACGCTAATTCGCAGGGGGTGATGAATTAAGGAAGTTGCATGCGGATGAGTGAATCTAAAGAAGTCTAATGCACTAAGGTGATCATTCAACCCTACATGACTCCAATGGAGAAGACACAAATTACAAAGAACCTTTAAAATCCAAAATTACAATTAAAGCACGGCTTCTTAGAGAGCCCTCGGACTTACGCCTTGAATCCGAACTTGGAAGTACAAATCACTTACAATGGCTCTCAAAGGTAAACTACAAGAAGGGATTACAGGGGTTCAGATAAGCTATCTGACCGGAATGAGGGAAACAGAGATGAAAACTCTAAAATCTGGATGCCCAAATTGGGCAAATGGTTCGTCTATTTATAGTTTTCCCTAAGCCAGCTCAGATGTGTATCAACCAATCAGAATTGGATAGATCTCAGATCAACCAATAGGAGTCGAGCACTAAGATCCGGATCGTTCGCTAATCGAATCGCTTGATCCGGTTCACCAATCGAAAGCAGAGGCATCAATTCATTATGCATTTTGAAAGTTTGTTAGAGTTTCTAGAAGTTCCGCCAAGTAATTTCATCTTTGGGTGTTCACATGGGGTGGAATATGCCTTTGGTTCGTGCTCGTAATCTTCCTAATGTCTCGGCTTTTCAATGCATTGGGGCGTGTAGCGACATCAATTGCCCTTGTTAAAGCTGCGAATCTCCAGAATACCTTTTCGCAGAGTTCAGGGGCCTTTTCGCAAAGTTCAATGACTTCAAGCTCGTCGCAAAGTTCAATCTTCTTTTCGAGGAGTTCGGATGCTCTTCAAAGCTACACCGGAGTTTTAGTCCTTTTCGCAGAGTTTAGGGCCTTTTCGCAAAGTTCAATGACTTCAAGCTCGCTGCAAAGTTTAATCTTCTTTCGAGGAGTGTTTTCTTCTTTTCGCAAAGTTCAAGGTTCTTTCTAAAAGTGCAAGTTCTTGCTAAAAGAACTCAGAGTGCATTTCTCTGTTGAAATGTTCCTGCTTCTCATGTGTCTTTGCCTCTTCTATTTAGACCTTTCCACGGTGATGAGGTTGTTTCTTCACTTCCTTCCTTTGGTGACATGGATTGTCATCTTTTGGCACTTTTGAGCCGCTTTTATGGTTAAGCATGTCTTTATTGTTAGGCGCAACATAGGCACTTAAAATACTTATTTAGTTCTCTCAAGGGTCTATCAAGGCCCAGATTAAAGTGAAAATGGTATTTTCCAATTCTCAACACACAAACCTAAGCTTTGCTAGTCCGAGCAAAGACAAAATTTAAAAATAGAATGAAAAGCCATTTTCAGAGGGAGCAGTTGCATTTAGCATATGCAACAAGCCTTTTAAACCCTAGGTGATCCCTAGTGGAGGAGTGAAGTCTCTGAGGGTTTTCAGAAGGTACCCACAAACTTCTCCAATAAATCTTAAGATCAATGCATTACATTAAAGCAAACTTTTATCGAATCGATTATTCACATCTGCATCAACAAAGTTGTAAGAAGATTTTTAAGAAAACATCGGTTCAAAACTAAAATTCTGCGTAATTCCTTTACCATTCACTCGATTAGTGTCAAAAAGTTTTTACAAGAAAAATTAATGAAAAGATTGCCTTCTATTTGAGAATTCGGTTTTGATGTTACCCCAAATAATTTGATTTCAAACTCAACTCTCACCGAGGTTTTCACTCACCATGTAAATATGAGGGTTGCACTATTTCACACTCAAGAGCAATTACGGTCCTCAAATAGGATTGTAAGGTGAGCATAGGCATTGCTTTTCATTGAATTTACTACTTTTTCACCATAGATTACACAAATCCTTATCTCCATGTGACTCAATCCATCAACGATCGAAGGACTTTAACTTGGGTTGTAATGTGGCTTATGGGTGAAATTTATCAAGAATAAAGGGTGGAATGGAGTTCAAAATTGAGAAGTCATCAAGGTAAGGAGGTGATAGACACACCTTCTTCAATTCAGCCTAATTTCATCTTCTTCTTTGAATTTTCAGAGCCAAAGTGGCCATCTTTTTCTCTTTCTTTTTCTCACTTCCAACGAAATGCCTTCTCCTTTTCTTTTTTTTTTTTTTTTTTTTTCAAATCAACATTGGTGGAATGCCACATTTCTTCCTAGCGATACATCATTGCCTTCAATTATTTTCTTTTCTTTTACCAAACTGTTACCCAACTCACCTTTCTTGACTTTCTTTCCTTTACGAATTCTCGAGTGAGGGTTAGGCTAAATGAGGTTGATGAGGTTTCAAAGAAATCTTGGATTTATAAAGCTCAATTGGTGTGTATCAAGGGCGCTTTGAAAAGGTTGGAGTTTTGAAGTTCAAAGCTGTCCAAAAGGAGGCCTTACATCATGTCTTTAATATCATGATTCTGTCAAGATATTTTAACTTGGATATGTGTAACTTCTAGTGAAAACAAGCGTGTTCAAATAATTCCCTAGAGCGTAAAAATCGCCAATTTATACCTCCAAAGAATACATTTCAGGTCCAAATCTCACTTTGGGTGTGGTTTTCTATCAAATTCTGAGGTATATCATCCTTTTCTCTCATTTTAGGTTTACTAAAACATCAATTTTTTATTTTTTATTTTTTTATTTTTTATTTTAGAAATTTTCGACCTTCACTTCATGAAAGTATTAGAATTACACTAGAAATTAATTTTAAAAGTTTTAACTTCCTCATTTTCAAAACAACAGTGTGTGAAATTACTTCATTTTCAAAAATTCTTGGTCATAAGTGCATCAAGCATTAACTTATTTCATTGGCATACCGCCATACCCCAAACCTAAGATGAACATTGTCCTCAATGTTCTAGACAATGAGAGACTAGGCGTAGGTAAAAGAAGAAAGAAAACTAAGAAGAAAAAAATCTAAACTATATGCGTGAGAAAATAAAAATGTAAAATCAAGATATGAGCAAAGAAATGGAAAGCAGGATATACAAATGCAAGAAAAATCAACAAAACAATGCTAGAACCGCTAAATAAAATCTAACAAATAGAAGGATTACTATGCAAATGAAAGGAAACTAATGCTAATAACAGAAATAGTAAAAGCAAGGTAAGGGATCAATACAAAGTTAAAAAGAAAAAGAAAAGTGTTGATACAAAAACTGAATTTGTGAATGCAAAATAGGAAAACAAAGTTATAAACTAACTATACTCACGAAAAATGACGAAAATCGAAACGAGGACACATTAACCTAAGAAAGAAAAAAATCGTGATCTAAAAGCGAATTTGAAACTAAAATTCCTAAAATGTAAAATCTAATGCCAAATGATGTATCCTAAGCCCAAAGAAACAAACCCAAAAGCCCGAGATACTTATGAATCTAAGTGATTATAAAAATGATTAGGTGAATACTGGTGAAAAGCAAGATTCATAAGATTGACCCTTTGTTGATGATGTGTATGAAAAAAAAAAAATAATGAAGCATGGGAGCACATATTAAAACAGGGGTTCACACAAATCCGAGACCCTTTATGATGAAGAAATCTAAGGAAAATAAAATTAGTGGGTCCATTGAATATTCAAAACCTATGATTCACTACTCATTATCCTACATGATTCCTAAAAAAAAATGATCTCGAGTCCGGATGGGAAAAGTGGATGCAAATGGAGAAAACATCATCCTAAGATATCTATATTGTTTTTATAATTTTCTATTTTTTATTATTATTATTTTTTACTTGTTTTGATCAGCTCAACAAGAGCCCTTATTTACTCTTCTTTGAAAATAATGAGAAACAACTCGTAGATTTTCTATTTGTGTTTTACTTCTTTTATTTTGTATTTGGTTTTGTAAAAAAAATCAAGATGCCTAAAAGACAAAGAGAAATTATAATCAAAACAAACATTAAACAGCAGAATTCTTTGGTTCTCAAGAATTTAAAATAGAAAATGAATACAAAGGAGAAGGATGCAAACTCAAGCGATCTGCTCCAGACTTTGGTCCAGATGCTCCTTGTTGACCACGCTCCAGATCCGCAAACATCCAAAACTGCAGTAGACCTTATTCAAGTATTGACAAAATAAAAGAAAAACTCAAAGCACGCCCAAATTTGACAAAAAGACAAAAGAGTGCGTGAGCATTTATTCAAATAACTAGAAGGCAAAGAATAAAAACTCGAAAAATAAAAAATAAAAATTCTGCAGGTAAAGAAAGCAGGGTTTTCTATACAAAAGCTGTAGACATTTAATCAAGCACTTGGAATGCAAAGTGGTTTAAAGCAAAAATTAAAATAAAATCAAATCTACAAAATAGAAAACTTAGGTCTACCAATTTTAAAATCTATTCTAAGACAGCGCCAAAAACTTGTTGTCGCTCCAAGTGTGCCATAATTGTGTGCATTATGAATCAAAATTAAAGAATTAAAGAATGCTAGGTTATATGGATGTTAACTTATGAAAGGGATATGACATTGGGCTAACACGGCTGCAAGATCGGGGCCAATTGTAGCAAGTTTTAAATGTAAGTGAGTAAAAGATCGTCACAGAATTGATTTAAAATTTAAGATAAACCTCGGATCGTGCTACCAGATGGCTCTATAATTATCTAAAAAAGAATAGATAAAAGAGAGTGTTGGATTGTGTCACATTTAACTATAAGCAAATAAAGAAAAGAACTAACTACATGATCCAGATCCGAGTTGGGGAGATGTTTAAAATAAGACAAATGCGAAATAATAGCTTCATGTACTTTAGCCTCCGAATTTTAATAGAGAATCAGTAGTTCAACAGAGATTCAATCTTCATCCGGCTACCCGACAGGATGTAAGAGAAATAAATCCGAATTAAGGAATAGGTTTAGACTTATGGCTATGATCTATCCAATGGTCACAGATCATCCAATAGTTGTGGCCTATTCTTTAGTTCGAACATGAACATCATCGTAAATCTTTGCTAGAATTAGGTTACCAACGCTAATTCGCATTGTGGGTGATGAATTAAGGGAAGTTGCATGCGGATGAGTGAATCTAAAGAAGTCTAATGCACTAAGGTGATCATTGAGAACCCTCGACATGACTCCAATGGAGAAGACACAAATTACAAAGAACCTTTTAAAATCCAAAATTACAATTCTGAGCACGGCTTCTTAGAGAGCCCTCGGACTTACAGGTCTTGAATCCGAACTTGGAAGTACAAATCACTCACAATGGCTCTCAAACTACAAGAAGGGATTACAGGGGTTCGGATAAGCTATCGACCGGAATGAGGGAAAGCGAGATGAAAACTCTAAAATGGATGCCCAAATTGGGCAAATGGTTAAATCTATTTATAGTTTTCCCTAAGCACTCAAATGTGTATCAACCAATCGAATTGGATAGATCTGTATCAACCAATAGGAGTCGAGCACTAGGATCGAGACCGTTTCGCCAATCGAATCGCTTGATCCGGTTGACCAATCAGAAGCAGAGGCATCAATTACATTATGCATTTTGAAAGTTTGTTAGAGTTTCTAGAAGTTCCAAGTAATTTCATCTTTGGGTGGTCACATGGGGGGGAATATGCCTTTGGTTCGGGCTCAGAATCTTCCGGAATGTGTGTGGGCTTTTCAAAGCAATGGGGCTCGTGTAGCAGAATACTGGAATGCCCTTGTTAAAGCTGCGAATCTCGAGATACCTTTTCGCAGAGTTCAGGGCCTTTTCGCAAAGTTCAATGACTTCGAAGCTGCTCGAAAGTTCAATCTTCTTTTCGAGGAGTTCGGATGCTCTTCAAAGCTACACCGGAGTTTTAGTCCTTTTCGCAGAGTTTAGGGGCCTTTTCGCAAAGTTCAATGACTTCTGAAGCTCTGTTCGCAAAGTTTAATCTTCTTTTCGAGGAGTGTTTTCTTCTTTTCGCAAAGTTCAAGGTTCTTTACGAAAAGTGCAAGTTCTTTGCGAAAAGAACTCTGTAGTGCATTTCTCTGTTCGAAATGTTTCCTGCTTCTCTTACAGGTCTTTGCCTCTTCTATTTAGACCTTTCCACAGCTGATGAGGTTGTTTCTTCACTTCCTTCCTTTGGACTGACATGGATTGTCATCTTTTTGGCACTTTTGAGCTGCTTTTATGGTTAAGCATGTCTTTATTGTTAGTTGCAACATAGGCACTTAAAATACTTATTTAGTTCTCTCAAGGGTCTATCAAGGCCCAGATTAAGGGGTGAAAAATGGTATTTTCCAGTTCTCAACAGTCCCCGGGGAGAACAATTCTTTGTGGTGGAGCGCCTTGCCAGCTCTTGGTATGAAATGCAGGGTGAGGCCGCCCATGCTAGCCTCCTCCATCAATAGCATATTCATATCTCTAATTTCGTTATCGCCGACAAGGTAAAGGGATAAATTTAGTTTTTTTTTTTCTTTCTTATGCGACCTTGCTGTGTTTCCATGATCTGACGCCTCTTTTACCTTGGTGCAGGACTTGCCCCATATCATTTTTCAATGAGGTTGGTAAGACTTTCAGCAGTTTTATCACTACCTCCCACCGATCATTTTTCAATGAGGTTGGTTAGACTTTCAGCAGTTTTATCACTACCTCCCACCGATCGTGAAGTTCTTACTTGGACAGGCCGGCTTTGGAGAGCTCCTTTCATGCCCTGCCATGTGAGCTGACGCAACCTATCTGAGGGCCCTTATTGAGCATCTCCATTTGGAGACCATGACCTTTCCCATGGCCACGGCCAAGATGACGCTGACTCTCGTAGATTGGGCCATGATTACGGGGATCCGGATAGGGGGGGTTCTAGTGGCCAACCTTGCAGTGCCTGATTGGGATGAGATCATTCGATTGATAGGGGCTTATCCCCCCTCCATAAGTTTGCATGGTACTAAGGTCAAAATGTCCTGGCTGTCTGATCTTTTTTAGATGAATTAGTTGGTAGATTTGGGGTAGCCAGAAGTGGACATTTTTATTGAGCTCGAGTGTGTAGTTATGTTGGCCCGCATCTTGCTCCTCTAGCTACTGGGCAAGGCCGTCTTCTCAAATGCCAGCGGCAAACGGGTCTCCCTAGCCTTTCTCAGCCTCATGGACAATTGGAATCACGTGCATAGATATGGCTGGGGTGGGGCTGGCTACACCGCGTTGATGTCCAACCTAGTCTGAGTCTCTGTTGGCAACGCAAAGTCTGTCGTCGGCTTTGGCCTACTTTGGAGGTAACCTCTGACTCTTTTACTTTCCTCAGTTTATTTGGATCATCATTTCTGCTTCTGACCCATCTCTTATGTACTACTCTTGTCAGGCGTGGGGGTATTTGCACTTTCACCCTGGCCGCCCTTCTTCAATCTGATATATACACTTATCCACTTATGAGTAATTGGAATATGCACTGCGCAGGGATGTTGGCATGAAACACTTGGAGATGGGCTTGAGGTTCCAATTCGACCTACTGATACCGGAGCAGGTAAGGTTGTTTTTCCCCTTTTTCATGTTTGAGCTTCTCCTTTATATTGTGTTGCATGTTTGACTGATTGGACACTCCTTGATTTGGGTAGATTATATATGACCCCTACATTGGTTCTCCTTATTAGGATTGAGCTGCTGTAGGTCCATCTTGCCTCTTCATTGATCGCCGTGTCATCTTTTTCTATGGGGCTTGGGCCAGGGCTTATTACCTAAGGGAGCAGGTAGTTCATCATTATCAAGACTATCCTACCTTGCCCTCGGCTCCTCCTGCAGATGTCATGGCGCTCGTGGGTAGTATAGAGGAGCTCACTACCGGATTCCTTCAAACGGGGTCCCTATTGATGCCATCCTGATGCCTGGGGATTATCGGATGTGGTATGAGTCTTTGCCTTATCGGTCTCTTCTCCCACGCTTCATCCCTGGCACAAACTTCTTAGGTTTTAACGGCCTACGCTCTCAGGTAGTTCTTCCTTCTCTTTCAGATTGGTTCCCTATGGCTTTGGTTGACTTGTGATCTCGACTAATTGAAGCCCTATTTCTTTTCACAATTTGAGCAGGGAGGTGATTTTGATGATGATGATGGGGCGGCGGCGGGTACTGCTGATGCTATGAGAGCTGGTTCCTTAGTTGCCTTTGGTGCTGTCGCCTCTAGTAGTTCGACTATGGAGGTTCAGGGGACCTTCAGGCGCCTCGATGATGCTTTCCTTGGTGGTTTATGTAAGGCCGTAGAGGAGCGAGCTTGCATATATACTGACATAATCCATATCCCTCCTCCTGAATTGGTTCCTGGGGTAAGCAAGTTTTCTCCTTCTGCATGCTTGTTTCTTAGAAAAATGCATGTGTTGGCGCCTATAGCTGAATTTCTCTTTCCTTTTTGTGTAGGACTACGAGTCGGCAGTGAACCAGGCAGAGTATTACCGCAATATTATCGGCCTTCGAGAAGTGGAAGTGGTGAGTATCATTCTGATCGTTCTTTTATTATTGCCTTGCCATTTATCTTTCAACTGATCTGATTGGTTATTGTCTTTCATCAAGCTCATGAAAAGGAGTCGCGCTCCCTACTCAGCCGACTTTCTCAAGCATGGACCTGGGTAGGAGACATTCGGACCTATCAAAGCTCTTCACGTCGGTGAAAGAAATCAAAGGGCACCACCAAGGATTAGGCTTAGCTCTTGGTTTTGAACTTTAGACATTCTGAGACATATTCTTTTTGGGATTTTGATCAATTTGTAATGGATGATGTGATGCTTTGTTCACTTTCTTTTGGATGGTTTTTCAGCTTCTTTGGAATATTAGTGCTTTTTTCCTTCTTATTGCATGCTCTGCTTCCCTTGTATTGTATCTAATTGCTTGTAGGATGGGTTTGATGATTGCTTATTTTTCAGACAAACTGGCCCATGGGGTGTCATACCTTGGCGTGGATTTTTCCTACACAAATAAATGCTTATATAAGTTAGGTGTAATAGATTTTTTTTTTGAGTCTGTTATGTGATCTCAGCAAGAAGCACAAGTGAATTGGCTCAGGGGGTCCAGCAAAGACCAAAAACTTCCCCCTCAAAATCCCACATTTGTTGTAAAAGGGGGCCAGATTACATGCGCCAGGCCAATTCTTGGGAAAAATGTAATGGCGCATGTAATACATGCGCCAAGTGCTTCCTGGGGGGCAGTGGGCCTTTATAAGCCCGAGAAAGCTCTTTTTCCTTCTCTTTTCATTTTGGCTTGACTTTTCTGCTACTTTTTCTCTCCTTGCCTTCCCAAGGGTGGGTCCATCATCCTACATCAAAGTTTTATATTTTTGAAGAATCCTTGTATGTCAATGGACCCGCTTTCCAACCCTCCCTTGCATGGAGGGCCCGGAACCAAATTACTCCCCTCTTTGGGCTTAGGGCCCAGTTTTCTCAAAAGTTGGCTTGGGAGCTTGAATGAGAGTGAGCTCATTGATTTAGATTAGCTCAGATTGTCGCGCCTCTCGTCCTTCCTTGAGGTTCCTCCATGGTGGGACCTACTTGATGCGGCAACCTCCTTTTGGGATGTAAATGTCCATGTGTTCCATTTTGGGAAGCAGGAACTATCTCCCACACTTGAAAAGCTCTTCAATCTCTCAGGCTTGAAACTTCACAGAGGCCTTGCAAGAGTTATGCCAAAGCCGGGCTACGCTAAAGCCATCCACCTCACTCTGGGTTTGAAGAAATCTGAATATGAGAAAAGTCTCATTGGAGGGCCCACAAGGTGTTCGATAAAATTCCTAAGAGATGAAAGCCTTTGAAAATTACCAGTCCGAAATGTGTTCAATGTGAAGGTCTTTGCTTTAGGTCTCATTTCTGAAATCCTTTTCTTCACTGGAGGAGAGAGCTTCTCTCTTGCTCTTTGTGATGTTTTGATAGAATTAGAGTGGGGTCAGTCAGCGATGCATCTGGTCTTAGCCGAACTCTATCGTTGTCTTGACCTTTTGCTCTGGGTAAGGTTGGGTGCCTTAGGGGATGTCTGCTTCTGCTCCAGGTCTAGCTAGGAGAGCATCTTGCTATTTTGGGACCAGTGGTTCACTTCTATATCGCTCGTGGTGAAGTGGTTAGATGCTTTTTGGGCAGGTGCCACATGCTTCCACAGGGAGATATGTCAGCGTTAAAGCTTTGGCTAACCGATGCAGAGATGGTATGGAGACTTCCTTGCTTAGATCGAACCTTCCCAGTGGTTCGCTCCAGAGACCACCATGAGGGCATCACCCTCCTTGGATTGACTGATAGTACCTTATACTTCCCATTTCGGGTGCTACGTCAGTTTGGCTGCTCTCAATAGGTGCCTTGTGGGATGAAACCCCCTTTATGTGATTTGATCTTTTCTCGGGGGTCTTCTGGGGACATGAATCAGATTGCTACTCTTTGGGAGACGCTTCAGTCGACGCTTATGTGCGATTTAGAGTAGGGAGATTTGGTGTCCTCCTCCCCAGAGTATGAGGCCTGGCTATTGTCCAAGCAGCCTACTTCTGATCATCTGGATCAGGCAGAGAGAGACGATGTGGGAAGGCCTTGGCCAAAGAAGGATTCAACACTTCGAGCCCGTATTGAGCTACTGACGGACAAGAAGAGGATCCTGCAAGAGCTCTTAACAAAATAGAAGGTTATAGCAGAGGTGGTGGAGATCAGAGCTGGTACACCTGAGTGTGAGGTCCTTTATCTGGAAGGAGCCTTGAATGATGCCCTCAGGGCTACCGATGCTTCCCGGAAGTAGTACAGGAGCCTTCATGGCCGCTAGATGACTGAGCAGAATGTCTGAGAGGATGCTTTTCATGCAGAGATTCGTGCCTTGAAGCGCGAGTTGGGCCGCTGATTCCTTCCTGAGCATATCTTTTTGCACAGATCAGACTCAGAGAAAGGGGCGTAAGAAACCCCTATTCAGATACATATTTTTTGATTTACATATTTTCTTTATGTTTTTTATTGTTTTTCTATTTTTGTAAAAAGAAAAGGAAGAAAGGAGCAAGACATCACACAAATTAATTTTTTGAGATGTGATATAAGCGAGATACGAGTTTGTAAATGGAAAAGGAAAATCTATTATCTTACAAAGCATTATTTCTCCTTTATTGATGATTTTTTTTGTGGGCCTTAAACATAAAATGGGTCCCAATTTGAGCACAATCGAGCCCCTTCACATGGTTGGATCTGAATAAGACATAGCAATTTTGTCTGGCCGGAACACCTATCCCTTCGGATTGAATCAACCTTTCTCCTTACCCTGGGTCATACATTTGACGATGCAATCTAGAAGACACACTTGGTCCGGACCCGATTGGAGTTAATATGAGTGGCCCGGTCGGGGGATAGGATGGTATGGGTAGGTGACTGAAGGATTTCTTCTTTTTCTCTTTTCTTCTTTCGTTTTCATTTCAACTTTCTTACTCACAATGCCCAAGGTGGGTCTGTCATGCCCATTGTTGCCCTTTTTTTTTACCCGTAGCGCCCTTTCGGGTTTTCACTATGTCCATGGGTTTGCATTTTTACCCCTGACGCCCTTTCGAGTTTTCACCTGGTCCACACAAACTCGCTCTTTTTACCCATAGCGCCCTTTCGGGTTTTCACTACGTCCATCTAGCTTTGAGCTTGTATTTTTTTACTTAATTTTTCTTTTTCTTTTATATATTATTTTTTCTTTCTCTTTTTTTTTTTAAATTTTTTTGAAAGCCATGACATGGACGTTGATTCTGTCATAGCCGGCTAGATGGGGTTCTCGTTGTCTCCCAGCTTGGCTTGCGCTGACTCGACGGATACTTTAACTGCTCGCAAACCTTCAAGAGGGATTTTCTTCGGGATGTATTGTGGCCATGGGGAAGGTTAGGATTTTGAAGGTATACTGGGTTAAAAATGGGTTTCCTTGACTAGGTTCCAGTTGCCATAGTACGCTTCTTCCTTGGGGGACCATGACTGAACATGCCCCACCTTTTCTCTATATATGTTTTTTGCTTTTTTGGATGATCTCTTTTTGGGGTTTTACTTTATGATTTTTTGTTTTTAATGGTAACTCTTCTTTTTTTGTTGGTGTATGTACACATTTTCTTTTTCTAGGAGGGGTTTATTGAAAGAAAGGCCAACGACTCAATGGGTGTAGCAAAGGGTATGAGCATTTAGGGACTTTTTGTTTTTGCTACTAGGCTTTGAAATGATGGCCTCTTTTGTGGGGTCCTTGAGCAGTCACATATTCATTTTATCAATACTTACCTTGCTGCCGAGACTATGAGTAGAACCGTTGAACGTATCCAGCGTTGATAGGCTCAGGAAAGTGATCTCTGTCCATGGTGGCGAGGCGGATGGTGTGCCCCGGGAGCACTTCTCAAATGATGTAAGGTCCTTCCCAGTTAGGCTTAAATTTCCCTCTCTGATCGGTGTTGAGGGGTGGTAAGATCTTTTTGAGTACTGTGTCTCCTACCTTCAGAACTTGACCGCGAACACGTTTGCTGCAAGCGCATGCGATTCACCTTTGATAGACTTGGGTAAGACACAAGGCTAGTAGTCTTTTCTCGTCCAATAGGTTCAGCTACTCAAAGCGGGATCACTCTCTTTCAGCTTCAGGTAGGCCTAACTCAAGGAGTATACGGAGTGAGGGCACCTCCACCTCTACCAGTAAGACGGCCTCAGTTCCATACACAAGGAAGAATGGTGTTGCCCCTGTAGCGGTATAGATCGACGTTCTATAGGCCCATAATGCAAACGGTAACATCTCGCTCTAATCTCGATAGGTGATGACCGTTTTCTCGATGATGCGGACAACAGTTTTGTTCGCAGCTTCTATGACCCCATTTATTTATGGCCGATAAGGCAATGAGCGGTGGTGCTTGATTTTATACTGCTCATAGAAGGCCTTGATGCACTTATGCATGAAGTTTGTGCCATTATCAGTGATGATGTCCTTGGGTATGCCAAGTCGTCAAATAATGTTGCTCTTGATGAATTTCTCGACATGATCGACCATGATGTTTGTATATGACATTGCCTCTACCCATTTGGTGAAGTACTCGATGGCGACGAGGATAAATTGATGCCCATTTGATGCTTTCGGATAGACTTTCCCAATGACGTCGAGGTCTTATGTGGTGAATGGCCAAGGAGTGGTCATACAATGTAGATCGATGGCAGGAGTGTGTATCAGACTGAAGTGATCCTGGTACTTGTAGCATTTCTGAACGTGTTTGCAGCAATCAGATTCCATAGTGGTCCAAAAGTATCCTTGTCATAAGATTTTATTAACGGGCATATGACCATTGGCATGGGCACCACATACTCCCTCATGGATCTCCTTCATGATGTTGACTACTTCATCCTCTTTAAGGCACCTAAGCAAAACGTTATTGAAAGATCGTTTGTAAAAGCAGTCGCCACAGATGACATAGCCTGCTGCTAGACGGTGAATGGCCCATCGGTTTGTCTTGGACGTATCCTTAGGGAAAGTACAAGTCTCGAGAAAATTCTTGATATCTGAGAACCATGGTGGCTCATCATCAGGTTTTAGGGGTTCCTCAATCTGCAGGTAGAAGGCTGACTCATTCCTTTGTTCGATGATGATTGGCTTCATCTTGACATCATAGGGGATCTCTATTATTGATGCCAGAGTTGCTAACGCATTGGCAAAGCTATTCCTTATTCGTGGGACATAGGAGAACATGACATCCTTGAAGAATGCTATCAGATCTTTGAGGTGTTCATGGTAAGGGATCAGTTTCTCATCCTTTATCTTCCAATCTCCATTTGTCTGGCATATGATTAGCTGTGAATCGCCAAATACCTTGAGGTGAGTGACTTTCAAGTCTAGTGTTGCCTACAGTCCTGCTGCACAGGCTTCATATTCAGCCATGTTATTTGTGCATGGGAAGTTGAGCTTGATAGAAACTGGTACGTGCGACCCTTTCGGCAAAATCAGAATAGTGCCAACTCCCTGGCCATCGGCATTCGCTGTCCCGTCAAAATACATTACCCAGGATTTGTCTGCTTCTTCTGTATCATCCTTCGTCATGAATAGGATGTCCTCATCAGGGAATTCGGTTCTTAAAGGCTCATATTTTGGCAATGAATTGTCGGCAAGATGATCGGCGAGTGCTTGCCCTTTGATCAACTTTTGGGTGACATAGGTTATGTCAAATTCTGATAAGAGAAGCTACCAGCATGTAGTTTACCCAGTAAGAGCTGGCTTTTCAAACAGGTACTTCAACGAATCCATGCGTGCTAAAAGTAGAATGGCATGAGATAGCAAGTAGAGGTGAAGCCTCTATGTAGCCCATACGAGAGCTAGACATGCTTTCTCTAGATGAGAATAGCGCGTCTCATAGTCAGTAAATTTCTTGCTCAGATAGTAGATGGTCGGTCCATTCCCTTCTTCCTGTCTCATCATGTTGCCCTAGGACACATCCCATTGAGACCTCCGTCGTGGAGAGATACATTAAGAGTGGTCTCCCCGGCTCGGAGGGACTAAAACTAGCGGGCTGAGAAGATAGCCCTTGATCTTCTCGAAAGCGGCCTGACAATCGTCGTTCCATTCAACGGGAGAGTCCTTTCTTAGTAACTTGAAGATCAGTATGCAAATAGGAGTGAGTTGTGCAATGAACCGATTGATATACTGTATCCTGCCCAAGAATCCTCTAACCTCCTTCTTAGTAGATGGTGGTGGCATTTCCATGATAACTTTCACTTTGACTGGGTCAACCTCGATACCACTTTTGTTGACAATGAAGCCCAATAGTTTCCCTGACATAGCGCCGAATGCGCATTTATGAGGATTTAGTCGCAGCCTATATTTTCTCAGCCTCTCAAACAACTTTTGGAGATTTATCAGATGATCACTTCTCTCTGGTGACTTGGTGATTATGTCGTCGACGTATACCTTGATTTCTCAATGCATCATGTCGCAGAATAGTGCAGTCATGGCTCTATGGTACGTTGCACCGACATTCTTCAACCCGAATGGCATGACACGATAGCAGAAAGTTCCCCAGGGAGTGATGAACGCTATCTTCTCTTAGTCTGCCTCTGCCATTTTGATTTGATTATATCTGGAGAATCTGTCTATGAATGATAGTATCCCGTGCCTAGCAATGTTATCAACCAAGATGTTGATGTGTGGTAACAAGAAATCGTCCTTCGGGCTTGCTTTGTTCATGTTTCTGAAATCAATGCACATACGGACCTTTCCATCCTTCTTTGGCACTGGAATGATATTGGCTAGCCACTAATGGTATTTGGAGACCATGAGGAATCCTGCGTCACATTGCTTAATGACCTCGTCATTGACATTCAACATCCATTGGGTCAGAGTCGTCTCAACTTCTGCTTGGCCGGTTAGATGTCAGGGTAGAGTGGCAACTCATGCTCGACCAAATCGGTGTCCAAACCAGGCATGTCCTTGTATGACCATGCAAAAACATCTTGATATGACCTAAGGAAATCGATCATGCTCTTTCTTTCCTCGGGAGACAATGATGTTCCGATCTTGGTAATTCTTTGAATCTCCTTAGTACCTAGATTGACATCCTTGGTTTCTTCAAAAATAGGAGTAGGACCATGCTCAAAGTCGGCAAACCATTCAAGGAGTTTCTTGAGAAGCTCCTCAGGAGGGATCTCCTCATCCAGACTTGTGATTCCTACCTCTTCTTGTATTTCTACAGGAAAGGGGTCGACTTCACGTGGGATGGGATTTTTGATTAAGACATCTTTTTCTTTAATTTTGTTCAGAATTTTAAAAGATAATATTTTTGGGTTTTGTATTTTTTCTATGTTTTTGGGATTTCTGTTTTCCTCGAAAATGGGCTCTTGGCAAAGCGAGTCCCTATATATACATGGTATTGCCTGCCAATGGCTCATCTTGCTTTTTATAGGTTATTTTTTTTAGGAAATCGGTGCTGAATTTCAGGCCACCTGTCTCTTCCAGAGTTTGGGGCATAGACGCCCAATTGCGTACCTGAGATGCCACTCCTTTACCAATTTGAATTTGGATGGAGGGTGCTGACTAATATGGATTTTTGGAGTCAGCCTCCATCATGTTGATCCTAGGTTCGTCTGAGATTTTATCCTCAAATGTCGGCATAGTCTTATGATGGTTTACCACAGGGGGAGATTGTGCAGGTATGGAACATCGTTCCTCAAAGAGAGACAATGCGGCCAGGTCTATTTCCAGGCTGGGAGGGATAATCTAGGGATTGGTGGGGTGAACAGGTGTCACGGGTTTATGTGGGGTTAATTAAGTTACCCCATTTCGATCGATTTTCACAACCCCGACGCTCACAAATGAATCTCTAATGCAAGGCCTGGGACAGGGCTTCTCCTCTAGGTTTATCTCCCTAGCTCTTACAGTTGTCGTGGCATGGGCTCTCTCCTTAGCCTCTCAAACTTCTTCTGTGGGCTTGTAACCTAGCCCAAATCTGACCTGTTAGCCTCCCTTGGCCTTGACCGGTTCTCCTCTGCCTTGCAGTCAGGGCCCTAGTCCTTTACCCTTTTGATTGCTCCATTTTTAAAGCATGGCCATTGCCACTACCATTCCACCTCCGATTCTTGAAGTGATGCATTTCGGGGGATCTGGGACTACAGTCGATACCTCGTATTTGAAAATATGGAGGTCGATATCTATAGCCGTGTGTGGCACATCCAGCACTTTTGGGTTCTCAATGATGTTGGTGGCCTTTTCCTTCTCATCGTGTCCTTCACCTATGATGGTGATAATTTTCTGTCCAGACACGAACTTAAGCTTTGGGTGCAGCGTCGATGGTATCGCTCCAACTTCGTGTAACCATGGGCGGCCTAGTAACAAATTAAAAGAGGACTTGATATCGATTACTTGAAATAGTATGGAGAAGGTCATTGGCCCAATCACTAGCTTAAGGTCAACTTCTCCCATTATCTCCCTTCTTGTGTTATCAAAACCTCTGGCACTAGTTCTTGTAGGTCTCAACATGCACGAATCTACTCTAATCTTCGTAGCTGGTCTCAGGGGGCATACATTTAGAGCAGATCCATTATCAATTAATACCAAGGGGATTATCATGTTTCTAGATTCCACAATGATATTAAGAGATTTTGAGTGACTATTTCCTTCCTTTGGTAAATTAGCGTCTGAAAACAAAATGGCATTAGGAGCCATCACCTGTCTAATTATCTATCCGACTTCATCTCGGCACACCTGTAGAGATACGTGTGCATTCTTTAACGCCCCCATTAAGGCTTGAAAATGAAGTGGGGATGTCATTAATAAGTCCCAGACCATGATATGAGCTGACATTCTTCTCAGCCGAGTCTCCAGTATGTGTTCTCTGCTCATTTTCTCAAACGGGTTCATTGCACTATCTTTCTTCCCCTCTAGTTGGGCTTGTGCTTGTTATTCACTGAAAAGAACCACTTTTCACCTCTTAACCTAGCCTTTGTTGAACCTTGAAGCTGACTAATAACTCTTTTTTATCTTATTTTGTAGATTAGTAATAACTTATGCAGCTTAACACAAAGTTCATGCCTTTGGTGCCAAGAAGAGAGAGAATTCAAGCCAAGGATGACAGCTGAGCCAGAGATTGATGGAACACCATGGTGGTACACACCATGGTGACTATTATGCATGTCATGATGGACCAAGGAAGTCTAACGGATGAAAGAAGAAAGATGAGAGTGGAGAGAGCTGAAACAGCAGCAGCTGCATAGCAACAGAAGAGTAAATGAGCTATCTCAGACAGTTAAGGTGCTGCCTCGCGTGGTTAAAGCTACAGCAGCAATTAACTCACATAGCTAAAATGTGCAGCACAAGAGAGCTCCCAATGTAGTCATGCACTAACCCTTTAGAAGTCCAGTTCACGAAGTTCTCGTGAGGATCAAAAGCTTATATTAACTGCGCGCACAATCTCACGAGGCCCATTTTCACAGGGAACAACAACGAACTTGCAAATTTATCAAGTGGTTAAGGAGGAGAGAGACGCCCAGAAATTCCCTCGTGTAGCTCTCGCGTGCTTCAAAGCTACTCCCTTTACCTAGCGAGTTGTGGTATTCATCTGACAAAAAGTCGAGCGAGAGTTAAAATGCACCCTTGCGAGAGGAACTTCTGAAGCCCTACTGCGCGAGCAAGCCAAGTAGTGTAACTCACCCTCACGACAGCATTGCAGTGCAAAGTAGCTGTGCGACCATTTGAAGATCTGCTGCATGAGCCAGAGGCCTCCCAAGCCAAAATCTTATCTCACGAGGACTGTAAATAGCGTAAAAGATTTAATATGCAGAAGGCAGCCTCGCGAAGCTCAGGCTCTCCACTTCTCAGTCTTAACTCTAGGGACCTTTTAGGGATTTCCCTAGGTCTAGGGCACACATCCCAAGGCCTAAATCTCAAGACACACATCTGAAGACATCCAAGGGTTGTAATAGTGCCACATCTGCTAGAAAAATTAGGGTTTACTCTTCTTTGAGCCAAGCCATTAGGGACTGAGTATATAAGTTACAGTTGTAACTTATAATCATCATCTCTCCTTCAACCTCTGTCTGTGGTGAACTCGAGTAGGCTAGCGTTAGGGTTTGCTCACTTCTTATTCCCATTTTTCTTCTCTCTTAGCCCAGCACTTGCTGACTGAATCCTCTGTAAGCAATTAGGTGTAGTTTCATTTAGTTTTGTAATGGGTCTTGTAATCTTTGGGATTTTGTGAAGAGCTATTGTGCACAAGACTGTTGGCTTGAGAAATTGCATTATAGGTAATTTTGATCAATGGAATTTATACTTTAAATATTTATTCAATCTATTATTTTCCTATCTGCCCGTAGTTTTGTTTAGGCTATAGCATGCATTTAGGATTTGAGCTGATTGAAAGGCCCATGGAAGCTTGAGCTTGTAGCCCTAGGACCATGGTGGCAGCAGCAGTTTACATGTTCTATCTCATCATCTATGGGTAAGGCAGCCTCTATGGATAGCCTGTGAGTATTTGAGTAGACAGACTATAGCCCTAGGGCAGGTCTTGGTCACAGATCTGAGATGAATTCTTTTTCTCTGCACTTGAGCTTGTAGCCTAGTGAGAGATTGTGCAGAGCCAAGCTCCCCTCTATTTTACTTGACCAATATTAGATGTTAGATCTAATTTCTCTGTAGTGATTGCAAACTTGTGAGCTGAGTCATTGCAGGCCTTTTATAGTAACGACCAGCTAAATCTAAATCCTCATTCAACCTAAGATACCTTGTGATTTCCACCTGGTTTTTAAAGTCTGTTTGCTCCTATGGATGCATGTCCTTGTAGCCTTGCAAACATAGTGTCTGTAATGGTATTCATGGCATGGTTTAATTCATTGGTTGGAGGAAATTTATTGGATAGTCTGTGATCATTTAAGTGGACAGATTATATCCTTAAGATTAATCTACTCCTTTGGATTAGGTTAGTTTTCTGATTTAATCAATGGGATCTGATAAACTCTATTGGATAGCCTGTGACCATTTAAGTGGACAGGGTATAGCCTTAAGAGCAGTCTAAATGGCATGGGTTAAGTTGGATACTTCTTCCTTGTCGATGTGCTTGTAGCCATCTGAAGGATTTACTACAGAGACAGCCCTGAATCTGATTGACATAACTGAATTAACTCTTGCTTAATTGCCTACTTCTCATCTTTTTATATTTATTTTAATAAACACCATCACTACCTTCTTCATAATTATTTCTTTAGGATAGGATTGCACTTTATTTCTCTTCTTTTAGTGTTAATTTAGTGTAGTTGTGACACTCAACTCCCTCTCTTTACGTTTGTCAGATCTATAGCCAGATATGGAGGCTTACTATTATAGCCCATTTTGGGTTTTAGATCATTATCTCTGTGAGACAAACTCTTACTTAAAACTTGCTACAATAGCCCTGTATCTTGTAGGCTGTGTGTACTTTAGGTTACTTTTTCATAGCCATTTCACTCCACCTTTGTATTCTGATTTTTGCTATCTCATCACTTTAATAAACACTTGATACACGACCAACAAGTTTTTGGCGCCACTGCCAGGGATATTGACCTTTTTAGTAGACCCTGAGTTGTATTATATTTTAGCTTAGAAAATTCTTTATAGCTGTGTCTTAAATAGAATAAAAAGTACTATTGATTTTTGTGAAATTTTACAGAATTGGACAACAGCAGCAGGGAAAAGCTAGAGATGCAGTTGGAGTTTAGCTAGCTCTGTTTGCACTTCTTTTGCCCTAAATCTCAGTCCACTTGTGTTGAATTCTCTGTCATTAGTTTAGTTGTAAATCTATTTAGTTGTTAATTTTTTTTGAAATTTTTTTTTCTGTGCTCTGAGCATTTCCTTTACTTGCTGATTTTGTGTGTGTATGCTTGGAAGAAGGTCCCTTAACCGTGAGTTGAAACCTACAAATCCTAAGGTTGAAAGGGTCCTTGGACTAAAAATATCACACAAGGCCCTACTATTGAAACTGAGTTAGCTGTCATGGCTGAGAGGCAAAGAACTCTGAAGGAATATAATGCACCTGGGGATTACACATCTCCCTTTTACATACAATTCCCTTCAATTGAGGGAAACTATGAAATCAAGTCCTCCACGATTAACATGCTGCCATCTTTTCATGGGCTTAGTAAGGAAGATCCTTACAAGCACATTAACCAAATTTTGACACTTTGCACTACTTTCAATATTGTTGGCTTGGGACCTGAGGCCACCAAATTGAGGCTTTTTCCTTTTTTCCTAAAGGACAAAGCCAGTACTTGTCTCTCTAAGCTCCCAGCCAATAGCATCCAGTCATGGAGTGACCTCCAAAGCCAATTCTTGGCTAAATTCTTTTCCATGAATAAAACCAGCCAGATGAGGACAAACATATTGTCATTCACTCAGTCTTCAACTGAGGATTTTTATGAGGCTTGGGAGAGATTTCAAGAGATGTTAAAATAATGCCCCACCATCAAATTCCACAGTGGCAACTTGTGCAAGTATTTTTCCAAGAAATTAATCCCAAAAGTAGAGATATGGTGGATGCCTCTTGTGGGGGTAGTTACCTCCACAAGACAACTGATGAGGCTTGGGAGTTGTTTGACATCATAAGAGAAAATTCCATGCAGCAGGAGTCACTGTCTCCCAATGACAACTAGACCCCAACTAAATTGGTAAAAGAGTCCATCCCTAGAGGTGGAATGTATGAAGTTAAGGTGCAAAGTGATTTGGAAAGGAAGGTGGATAATCTGAGTTTAAATTTTGACAAATTGATGAATGTGATGCAGTCTAGATGGTTGCACAAGTGGAAGAGGCATGTCTGATATGCCAATCTCCCACACATTTACTCCAAGATTGTCCATCAGGCAACCAATTCCCTGATTTAGTTATGGAGCATGCCAATGCTGCTCAAGCATATGGGCACAACCTGTTGGGTACACATGGCGGAACCACCCAAATTTGAGGTGGAGACAAGATACACACCAACCACCCCAGCAGCAGCAGGTGGGAGCTCCATACAGACCTCAACACCAATTTAACCAAGGTTATCCACCAAGGTAGAATTTTCAGTTGCCTGCCCCACAACCCAATCAGCTGGTCTTGCCCCCACAACAGCCCAGATCCTCTTCCTTTGAAGAGCAAATGCTGGCATCTATGCAGAATTTGGAGAACTTGGTCTAACCTATGAACTCTCATGGGCAAAGTATTAAAAAAATAGAGGACCAGCTGGGTCAAATCTGTAATACTTTGAATAGGAGAGAGGAGGGCAAACTGTCTAGTCAAACCTTGGCTAATCCAAAAAGGTAGTACATGATTGGAGAAGTACCCTCTACCCATGAGGAGGCTAATGCAATCACTACCCTAAGAGGTCACAAAGGCCACCAGGGAACTCTATGAAAGTAGAGTGTTGCTTACTGAAAAGAAGGCATAAATCCTTGAAAGGAGAGTTGCTAAACTGACTGGCACAGAGATTGCACAAGCCACTACCCCTCCAACCAGTTCAATTGCTATTGCTGAGAAGAATGAGAAAGGAAAAAGAGTCCAAGTCAATCCTGAGACAACGAATAATTGAGATGATTAGATGTGCACATGTGTTGTCATTCCTGGTGTGCTTTAGTTATTGTGTGGTGAAAACCAATTAAAAATAAAGTAAAATAAAAGAATGGATTCAGCACAACCAAGGTAATCCTAGACCTGTAAGATACATGACCTATTGTAGCAAGTTTTGATAAGTAAGATTTGTCCGACAAAGAAATTGATCTAGAACCCAAAGTGGGCTATATTAGTAGGCCTCCAAATCTAGCTACAGATCTGGCAATCCTAAAGAAAGGGAGCTGAGTGTCACGACTACACTAAATTAATCCTAACAACAGAGAAATAAAATGTAGCCCTATCTTAAAGAAAGGGTTAAGAAGAAGATGGTGATGGTGTGTAACAAAATAAAATATAAAAATTGGTGCGAAGTAAGCAGGTTAAGTTCAGAGTTAAAGCAGTAATGTAACTCAGATTTAGTCTGTCTCTGGAGTGCTCCTTGCTGAGACGCTATCAAAAGCCTCAACAAGGTAGAAATACTTAGTTTAACCCATGCCATTTGGGGCACTCTTAAGGCTATAGGCTGTCCACTCAAATGGTCACAGCCTATCCTATAGAGTCTGTCAAATCCCATTAGTTAAACTAGAAATTATCAATCTAGTCCAAAGGAGTGGACTGATAATTTCCCCAGCCACTAGACCAGATCAAGCCATGTATACTATTGCAATACTATGTAATGCCAGTGCTACAAGCTCCCCAGATCTATGCACAGATCTGGCTAACATTCATAGGTATTCCAACCCATAAGATCCTAAGTGTTTTGCCAAGGCCAACGGCTCACTGGTACCCACAAAAAGGGCCATACAACAGGTTGAATAGGGCTTTAGATTCAGCTGGTCATTGCTACAAATGGCCTACAATGACTCAGTCTCAAGTTGCAATTACTACAGAGAGATCAGATCTAACATCTGATGTCGGCTAGGTAAAATAGAGGGGAGCCAGTTCCTGTACAAACCTCCTCACAAGGTTCTAGAAGCTCATGTGCAGGGGAGAAGAATCCTTCTCAGACATGTGAATGGACAATACCTTAGGGCTATACTCTGTCCACTGGAATAGTCACAGGGTATCCCATTGTTTTGTCCATACCATAGAGATCTGAGAAAAAACATGAAAACTGCTGCAACCACCATGGTCCACAGGCCTCCAAGCTCCCTAGATCTCACTACAGATCTAGCATTACTTTCCATGGGGATATCAAACCAAGGGAAATCAGATGGTAAACAATAGATCTACTAGAAACTGAATGGGCTAGTCCCAAATACATGGATCCTATAGACATCTAAAGAAACGATAAGATCTTTAAATCCAATTAGACATTAAAACAACAATCCATTGATAAACACAAAACTTACAATGAACTGTCTCCAGGCTACAGCTTGTATACAATTTCTCATCCAAAATCCCAATGTATACAAAACCTATTACAAACTAAAATAAACTAAACCTAACTACTTACAGGGGGATTAGCCAGCAAGTGCTGGGCTAAGAGAGAAGAAAAATGGGAAAAAGAGGTGATCAAACCCTAACCCTAGCTTGTCGGAGCTCTCAGCCGACAGAGGATGAAAAGAAGGGTCGATCCTAAAACTAAACTCTAAGTGTAACTTATAGACTCTATCCATATGGCCTTGGCTCGAAAGGGATAAACTCTAATTTTACCAACAGACGTAGCACTGTTATAACCTTTGAAAGCCTTGAGACGTATGCCTCAAAATCCATGCCTCGAGATGTGTGCCCTAGCCTTGGGAAATTCCCAAAAGGTCCTTGAGTTAAAATTGAGAAGTGGGGAGCCCGTGCTTCGCGGGGCTGGCATATGCATTCCTTCATTTGCACAATTGTAGGGTCTTTGCGGAGTAGCTTTTGGTTGGTGGGAAGTGCTCACTCGCGTAGTGAATCTTCAATTAGTCGCGCAGTTCCTTTTTGTTGCAAGGCTATCGTGGAGATAATCTGGAGTGCCTAGACTTCTCGCGCAGTAGAGCTTCAGAAGCTCTCTCTTGCTGGGTACTAGCGCAGTTATGCTCCTGCGCTCGCATAGTAATTGGTAAGGCTTTAGAGTGCGCGAGATCTGCGTGAGGAGAATTTTGGGCATCTCTCTCTTCCAGGGCCACGCACAAACTCCGTGAGGTGAAATTTAGTTTAGTACACACATGGACTCACTATGTTCTTCGCATGGCTGCTTTAAGGCTTGATCTCCGCGAGAGCTTCGCAACCACAAATTCTGAGGATTTTAATCCGTGAGATCTTTGCAATGTCTTCATAGCTCTCCTCTTAACTGCGCATCCTATCTACTCGAGGGCATCTTCCACTGCATCCTTAGCTTTGCGCAGGAGCTTTTAAACTCTGTGAGATCTGTCTTTCTATGCTCTGATGCATTGCACTTGCTACTTTTATAGTTTCTCCATTCTCAACCAACTTCATCCATCTGCTAGGGTTTTGGTCAATGATGACTAATAAATGAGTCACCATGGTGAGCACTACTAGGGTGTTCTATTAGGCTTTGGCTCAGCTGTCATCTTTGCATATCTTCTTCCTCCTCTTTGGGCTAATGAGGATGGGTTTTGTATTAAGCTGCACAGATTATTGCTAACTATAAAACACACTTAAAAAATGAATATTAGTATGCTTCAAGGTCTATCAAAGGCTAGGTTAAGAGGTGAAAAGTGATGCTTTTCAGTGAATAACAATATGTCATTAGTTAGGATGTTTTTGTATAATCTTTTTATAGTACTTTCTCTAGAATTGTATAAATTTCTGTGTTATAAATGAAATTTCTCTTTCGTATATTTTGTGTAATGCATTTCTACTATTTTTGTTTGTTTGTCTGCTTTAATTGTTTGTGTTTTGTTTGATTCTGCTACTTGCTTTATTTTGTGTCCAATTTTGTCTATGATAACCTGCTGCACATGCCCTTTATTTTTGATTCAGTGAGGACACTGCTCCTCATAGGTTTGGGGGTGTGGCAAAGTTTACCAATGATGTAGTAAACCTAAGTGCAGCAGAATCAAGTGAGTAAGATAGATATAGAACTGTGATCACTTAAGAAACTTTGAAAAGGAGGAAATGTAAAAATTTTGTAGACATTTAGGCATTAAAAACTTTTAAATTTTAACATTTCCATGAGGTGAACACTAAGAAAACTCACTTGTGTTAGTACTTAGTGATCCATTAAAGAGAGAAAAAGGTAAGGACATGCCTAAGAGTTCAATGGAAGACCATACCTACTGAGGTTTGGGCCTATAATTATTTATTTATTTTTCTCTTTGAGGAGTGACTGAGGCAATTCTTTTTGCTCTAAGGACTAGCTGAGTCAATTTCCTCGCTAGAAGTTAGGCATCTCCAAGTTGAAATAGCTGACAACACTCATGACATTTAGGAAAGGATCAAGGCCTTCTCTTGGACAGTTTGAGCTTTTAAATACCAAACCTAGTAAACTGCCCTTATGCATATATAATTTTCTTCAAAATACACCTGAGTACTTGCACCTAACCCTGTGGACCTAACTCAAACATACCCCCACTCTGAGAATTCAGAAGGTAAAGGAGAAGGAGTTGAAGATGGATAAGCTAGGGTCAACATGGGGTGAATGGAGAAGAAACACAAAAGGAGGATAGTAGTGTAGCAGCTAGGAAGAGGGTGGCATTTCAGAAAAATAAAAACAAAAAAAAAATTTATCCAAAAGAAAAATAGAAAAAGAATAATGAAAAGGAAGAGAGAGGAGTCATGAGAAAATTTCATTGGAAAAAGTAAAAATAAGAGGAGAAGTTGGCCACTTTAAGTCTGAAAAATGTCAAAGAAGATGAAATGTGCTGAACTAAAGAAGGTGAAGTCATGAATCACCTCCTTCACCTATTGATTTCTCAATTTTGCATCCTTTTCACCATTCCATTATTTATAACCTACACCCATAAACCACATTACAACCCAGTCATAAGACCTTGTGATCCTAAGTTGAATGAGCTGTCATGTGGAGATGAGGAGTTGTCCAATCTATGGTGAGGAATAGCCAATGATGCCAGAATTTAAGAGCTTTGCCTATGCTCATGCTTGTAGACCCATTTGGGGGCTGTAACTACTCTTGAGCTTATGAGAAAATGAAAACCCTCTAAGTTCTTTGTGAGAGATTGCCCTGGTGAGCATTGGGTCTGTTATTAAATGTATTGGGCATTGCCTAAAACCTAATTTTTAAATTGATGATGAGCTCAATAATGATATACATGTGTTGTTTCTCTTATTGTAAGCTAATTGGGAATGATGTACATGCATGCAAAAGTTTTAATGATTAAATATCTGTGCATATCATTTGTTCAAATTTCTCACATTTTGAATCAAAGGTAAGCTGATACTCTGTGTATTATTAGCTGACTTGATAATGTTGCATTTTTGTTAAATGTTTCATTGAGAAGTTTGTGAGTACCTTCACTGAAAATCCTCAGGAGACTTCACTCCTCCACTACGGATCACCTAGGGGTTTAAAAGGCTTGATGCATAAGCTAAATGCATCCGTGCTCCCTATGAAAGTAGCATTTATACTTGTAGAGTAGCTGTTTAAATTTTGCTTTGCTCAGGGACTAGCAAAGATTAGGTTTGGGGGTGTGTTATTCACTAAAAAGTATCACTTTTCACCTCTTAACATAGCCTTTGCTGAACCTTGAACCTGATTAATAACTCTTGTTACGCTTGTTTTGTAGATTAGTAATAACTTATGCAGCTTAACACAAAGTCCATGCCTTTGGTGCCAAGAAGAGAGAATTCAAGCCAAGGATGATAGATGAGCCAGAGATTGATGGAACACCATGGTGACTATTTTGCATGTCATGATAGATCAAGAAAGTCTAACAGATAAAAGAAGTATAGATGAGAGTGGAGAGACCTAAAACAGCAGTAGCTGAATAGTAGCAGAAGAGCAAATGAGCTATCTCGCGCAGTTGAGGGGCTACCTTGCGTGGCTAAAACTACAACAGCAGTTATCTTACGCAGCTAAAATGTGCAGCACAAGAGAGCTTACGATGCAGTCGTGCACTAACCCTTCAAAATTCCAGTTCGCAAAGTTCTCACGAGGATCAAAAGCTTATATTAACTACGTGCATAATCTCGTGAGGCCCATTTGCACAGGGAACAATAGTGAACTCACGAAGTTCTCGCATGGTTAAGGAGGAGAGAGATGCCCAAAAATTCCCTCACGCAACTCTCACGTGCTTCAAAGCTACTCCCTCTACCTAGCGAGTTGTGGTATTCATCTGACAAAAAGCTGAGTGAAAGTTAAGATGCACCCTCGCGAGAGGAACTTCTGAAGCCCAACTATGCGAGCAAGCCAAGCAGCGCAACTCATCCTTGCGACAGCATTGTAGTGTAAAATAGCTGTGTGACCATTTGAAGGTCTGCTGTGCGAGCCAGGGGCCTCCTAAGCCAAAATCTTGCCTCATGAGGACTTTGCAAACCGTGCAAAAGATTTAACATGCAGAAGGTAGCCTCGCAAAGCTCGGGCTCTCCACTTCTCAGTCTTAACTCCAGGGATGTTTTAGGGATTTTCCCAGGTCTAGGGCACACATCCAAAGGCCTGGATCTCAAGGCACACATCCCAAGACATCCAAGAGTTGTAACAGTGCCACATCTGCTAGAAAAATTAGGATTTACTCTTCCCTGAGCCAAGGCATTAGCGACTGAGTATATAAGTTGCAGTTGTAACTTAGAATCATTATCTCTCCTTCAACCTCTATCTGTGGTGAGCTCGAGCAGGCTAGGATTAGGGTTTGATCACTTCTTTTTCCCATTTTTCTTCTCTCTTAGCCTAACACTTGCTGGCTAAATCCTCTATAAGCAATTAGGCATAGTTTCATTTAGTTTTATAATGGGTCTTGTAATCTTTGAGATTTTGTGAAGAGCTGTTGTGCACAAGGCTGTTGCCTTGAGAAATTGCATTATAGGTAATTTTGATCAATGGAACATGTACTTTAAATGTTTATTCAATCTATTATTTTCCTATTTGCCCATAGTTTTATTCAAGCTATAGCATGCATTTAGGATTTGAGTTGACTGAAAGGCCCATGGAAGCTTGAGCTTGTAGCCCTGGGACCATGTTGGCAGCAGCAGTTTACATGTTCTATCTAATCATCTGTGGGTAAGGCAACCTTTGTGGATAGCCTGTGAGCATTTGAGTGGACAGACTATAGCCCTAGGGCAGGTCTTGGTCACAGATCTGAGAAAGATTCTTCTCCTCTGCACTTGAGCTTATAGCCTTGTGAGTGGTTGTTGTAGGAACAAGCTCCCCTTTGTTTTACTTGACCAATATTAGATGTTAGATCTGATTTCTCTGTAGTGATTGCAGACTTGTGAGCTGAGTCATTGCAGGGCTTTTGTACCAATGATCAGCTGAATCTAAATCCTCATTCAGCCTGAGATACCTTGTGGTTTCCACCTAGTTTTTGAAGTATGTTTGCTCCTATGGATGCATGTGCTTGTAGCCTTGCAAACATAGTGTCTGTAATGGTATTCATGGCCTGATTTAATTCATTGGTTGGAGGAAATCTATTGGATATTCTATGACCATTTAAGTGGATAGATTATAGCCTTAAGAACAGTCAACTCCTTTGGATTAGGTTATTTTTCTGATTTAATCAATGGGATTTGACAAACTCTATTGGATAGCCTGTGACCATTTAAGTTGACAGGGTATAGCCTTAAGAGCAATCTAAATGGCATGGGTTATGTTGGATATTTCTTCCTTACAGATGTGTTTGTAGCCATATGAAGGATTTGCTGTAGAGACAGCCCTAAATCTGAGTTACATAACTGAATTAACTTTAACTTAATTACCTACTTCCCATCCTTTTATCTTTATTTTAATACACATCATCACCACCTTCTTCATAACTATTTCTTCAGGATAGGACTGCACTTTATTTCTCTTCTTTTAGTATTAATTTAGTGTAATTGTGTCACCCAACTCCCTTTCTTTAGGATTGTCAGATCTGTAGCCAGATCTGGAGGCCTACTATTATATCCCATTTTAGGTTCTAGATCATTATCTCTGTGGGACAAACTCTTACTTAAAACTTACTACAATAGCCCTGTATCTTGCGGGCTGTGTGTACTTTAGGTTGTTGTTTTCATAGCCATTTCACTCCACCTTCGTATTCTAATTTTTTCCATCTCATCACTTTAATAAACACCTGGTACATGACCAACAATGCTGCTGCCAGTGTTTCTGGTTGCTTAGAGATTTTCTCAGATCTGGTGACAAAGTCAACTGTCCCTTCCTTACTGTTGTCGGTATTAATGTCTGTCTGCTCGTAACTGAGCGAGACCTAATGAGGATTGTAGGCTGTTGGTATCTGATGCACTTGTACTGATGGCTCAGGAAGGGTAGGCAATACTTGGCTAATCTCCAACAGGGATGGGTGGGTGGAGAAAATGGGCCAACTGGGGGTGGCGAGGTTTGTGGATGGTTGCACTGGGGATAATGAGGTAGGGGTGGACCACTGATAGGCATTAATTTGTGGTGGTGGGATATGGGGGACATGATGGGCTATTGGATAATTAATGGGGGTGGCATTGTACAATTGATAGGCATTAATTTATATGTAATTGACAGGAGTGAGTAATAGGAAATAAGCCCTAAGATCTAAGAGTTCAATTTGGGGTGCAGGGTTGGGGAAATAATTTGATAATTTCAAGGGTTCAATCACCCCGATACCTCTTTCTTCTTGATCTCTTTGCCTTAGTGCTACAAAACTTTCTCGGTCACTGATGTAATCCGACGGATCAAATTCAAATTCCTCATCATCCTCTTCGATCATACCGACAATGGGTCTCGGACCTGCCCCACCAGGAGGGAGTAGGGGTAGCAGTGCTTGATGTATGTTCATGTGCTGGTTCACTTGAGAAGGTGCAGGTGGAATGATTTTCTCAGCCTCAATTAAATCCTTTATTGCGTGCTTTAATGGAAAGCAGCGATCGGTTGGGTGACCTAGTCCCTGATGAAAATTACAATGAGTGTTGGGGTCATAGTTCGTCAGGATGGGATTTGGAGGAGGCAATGGTTGGAGGGCTATGACTAATTCCTTTTCTATTAATAAAGGCAAAAGTACATTCAGTGATTGCCCTAAGGGGGTAAAAACTCGATCATAGCGAGCCCTTCTCTTCTCTGGAGTCATCTGTGCTCCCTTGCCCATTCCCAATTCTTTGCATCGGTTCGCTTCTGACTGGAGCTGGCTGGGCGAGTTTGAATTTGAACAGGATTATATTAGTGTTAGGCCGAGTGTTGGCAATATTCTGAACATTGGCTCCTACTCTTTTCTTATTTCTCTGCTAAGAAAACCTTCTGACCCCACTGGCTCCACCAGGTACGTTCTTGCTCAGACGACCTTCCCTGATAGCATCCTTGCAACAATTGGCATGTCTTACCAAATCAGTAAAGCTGGACTACTGTTGGTAAACGAGGAAGTTCGAGATCATTGGCAAAGTATTCTTTGAAATCATCTCAATTTGTTCGTCATCAGGTATTCTATTTCTCACCTAAGCTGCCAGTGCTCTCCAACGCCCTAAGTAATCATTGAAGGTTTCATTATGGTTCTGCTTCAATCGGGCCAAGTCTGACTTGCGAGGTTCAATGTCTATATTGTAGACATATTGCTCTTGGAACAAGAAAGTTAGATCTTTCCATGTCGTTATCATAGACGGTTCTAGGGATGTGAACCACCTCAAGGCCGGACCAGTTAAACTCTTCTGAAAGACCTTTATCAGTCATCTTTTATCTCTCCCATACTGGTACATGTCCCCACAATAAGACTTGAGGTGTGTAACTGGATTGCCAGTGCCATTGTATTTATCAACCACCGACATTTTAAATTTTGGGGGTAGGGGGACTTCAGCAAATAACCACAAATCTGAGAAGTCTATAGCATGGATTTCAGCTCCACCCATCTTCAACAGCTATTTTTAGATTTTGTCTAGCTGCTCTTTCAACTGCTTCGACTCCTTAGATAGGGGGGTTACCCTTTCAGCAATCGATCGGGATTCACTCTGTGCTATCAGGGAATTAGTTGTTATGGGAGGAGGATTAATGTTAGCCAATGCCCCGGCATAAGCCCTACTATTCTTGATCTCGTCCTCTTCATACTGTTGGTCTGCATAAGGTGTATTGAGGGCGAGATTCTCCTGTTGTTGTTGCATGGATTGAATGAGGGTCAGATGAGACCATTGAATGTGAGGGAAATTTTGCGGAGTGACGGGATGAGTGGAAGTTAGATTTTAGGGTGGGGCCTGATGGGGCCACTGAGTATGGGGAAAAGCTTGAAGATGGCTTTGGGGTGTAGGGGCATGGGTAAATTGGGGTTGATGCAAGGCATGGGCTTGAACTGGGTATGAGGGTTGTGGGTGAGTGAAATTTTGGAGGAATTGTGAAGGGTATAGGTGTGAGGCTCCAAGGGTTGGGCCTTGCTGGGCTTGGGTGTAGGGTAAAGAGCTTTGATAGGTTTAGGCCATAAAGCCTTGGGGAGTTTATGTCATGAGGCCTTGGTGGGTTCTGGCCCATTGGGCCTTGGTGGATCTGTCCCATTGGGCTTTGATGGGTCTGTCTCAGTGGGCCTTAGTAGGTCTAGCCCATTGAGCCTTGATGGGTCTGATCCATTGGACCTTGGTGGGTCTGGCCCATTGGGCCTGGGTCTATATGGTCATGGACCCCTGATGGGTCTGGGTGATGGGGGTTTGGACTATTAGGCCTTGGAGGTTTTGGGTAATGGGGGTTTGGATGGTATGGATGATGGGGATCATGGGCGAATGAGGTGTGGAGGTTTGATAGTGTATGGGAGATATTCATGGATGTGTGGTGTGGATGAGAGAGGTTTTTTTGGGAGGCCTTCCAACTGGTGTAGGCCCGGACCATCTCCTCCATCATGACCATTGGAGAGGGATCGGATGGAGATGATGCATTTGAGGGTATTTGGGGTGTGGATGAAGTGGAGGTGTGGGAAAAATTAGGCATGACCTTCGTAAAATTGGGCATGACCTGGGTAGATGAAGGGATATGGGGTGGATCGGAGAATGAGGGGCAATGGGGTGTATTTAGAGGGGATTGGGATAAATTGGGCATTACTTGGGTGTATGTGGGAAAATGGGGGTTATGAGGATTGGATGTGGAGGCAAAATTTGGGTTGGATGTGGAGGGTTGGGATGTATGTTGTGTGGATGGATGTGAAAAGTTGGGTATGGTAGGAATGAAGGGAATATGGGATATGTTGGATGTGAATGGAAAATGTGGTTGATTTGGCATTGATATGGGGGGGGGGGGGGGTCTAGACATGGTTTGAGAAAATGATGGAGAATAGGGTGTTGGATTTTGAGTGTTTTGAGAGGTGGTGGACGGGAAGATGGGTGCACCGAAGGGCCTGGTGACGGTAAACGGAGATTGGGTAAAGGGGATGGATGTGAAGGCCTTTTCTATATGGGAATGAGTTGGGGAATGTGGCGGGGATGAGTCAGGATCAGCGTGGGGTCCACGCCCACTTACATGGCTCTCAGATCGTAGGCAGTGCCTCGGGTGGGGCTCGTAAAGTTTTCTCCTTCTTCCCCTACGGAATGACAGAGGTGAAGGCGATGCCATTATGCTGACACCACAAATCCCTATTTTGGTTTTTTTGATTATTTAATTTTTTAGAATTTTTTGTAAATAAAATGATTTAAGGATTTCGGGGCCTTTGAATTCCCATCTTGGGTGGCTTTCGTACCCTAAATAAGTCTCGCGGCAAGACTCCGATGCGCTTTGGAAGAATCAAAGGGAAGCCCTTTGATCTATTGAAGGCACGAAAATCGATGGAAATAACCTGATCCCCTAGACCGGATAAAAAAGAAGTCACCTTCCTTTGACCGATGGGGGTGTATTAGGTGTCGAATAATGTGGAACTTAAACAAAGGTGCTAAACCACTAATCGAGAAATCTGGGATGGTGAGATAGGCCACATATTCGAGCTGCACTGCCTAAAACAGGCTTGGCGCAAGTATTAGATGCGCTAGGCAAAATTGCTCATATTCTAAGCTTGGCGCATGTATTAGTTGCGCCAGAGCAAAATTGGGTAACTCTGGCTTGGCACATGTATTAATTGAGCCAGGCAAGACAGTGGGGTCAAACAAGTTTGACAGCAGAAACAGCAGCCCGAAATGAGTCTCTTTTTTTGATTTTTTCTGGAAGCAACGCTTTTGGGGACAGACTGCTTAGTTGTATCGAGTCTCTCCTTACCGAACCTAAGGGATACAAGGCCGGTGCGGGTCTACTAACGCTCTCTCTCCCCACGGGTTTTAGGCTTCGTAACGAGATAGGTTACCCACCTGATATACCTCCAGCACAAGCACTTTCTCAGATACTAGGTGGGCTGGTACTTTTTTGGATCATCACCACTAGGGGCTACCGCCGTACTAAGAATCGGGTGTTTGTATCTTTGCCTAGAAAAACTCAACCCTTGAAATTCTAACCTCGCAAATTTCAATTAATTCCCCTTTGTTACTTCAATTTTAATTTTCTTTTAAAGTCCAAAAATGGGTCGTGCTGGTCCCGTCTCTCCTCTATGGGCCGGCGTCCACTGATAGTATATGATCGCAAGAAAGTAAATGTGCACGTAGGCCCGCCAAATGGCTAAGGCATGTAAATGATGGAAAAATTAAAGAAATGTAAAGACAAAGTGCAAGTAGGTCCGCCAATTGGCTAAGGCATGTAAATGACGGGAAAAGTAAGGAATTTTAAAGACGATGCGCAAGTAGGCAGGCCAATAGGCTAAGGCTCGTAAATGACGTAAAAGTAGGGGTGAGAAAATTGACGGAATCGTAGGGGTGAGTAAAAAAAAAAAAAAAAAAAGGTTAGTAAAATGAAATAAAAAGGCCAAAATTCAAGGGGAAGCTCTAATAGCTACTCCTCAGCAGAGTCGCCATCTGTGCAATCGTGGATATTTAACGATCTCGTCGCGACGATGCACACTCTTGAAACATTTAGAGTCACCACCCAGAGCTTTTGGTGTCCCGGGAAACCTAAATCAATATTAAATGCACCGAAGTGCCAAATATGGCTCTGATTCACCGGTCAACGCCAAAGGCTCTTGGGTAGGGGCTTCGATTATCGATCGGGAAGGTGTTAGGTACCCGATCAACTCACTTAATGCGGTCTCTACTTATGGCTAAAACAAAAATAACATAAAAGAAGCAAAAAAGTCCTTCCTCTTGCCCTAGAGCACCAAAATCCTATTTGTGCCCCTCTGCTCTTACCAGAATTTCAGCGGCATAATGGCACAAATGCGAGGATAGAGGAAGAACAAAGAAGGTAGAGGAGTAGAGGGGAGAGCCGGAGCTCTCAGGCCCTTGTTGCACCACTGTGGATCCTTGTGTAGACGTGCTTCAGTGAGCTTCCAATGGCTTGTATGGTTAGAACAAGGGTTCTAACTCCTAGGGCTTGATAGCTAAGAGGTAGAGAAGGAAGGCTAGAGGATGGCTCTCACCTAAACTAGGGGATTTTTGAGGAAAGGTAGGGTCTAAAGAAGGTTTGGGAATTCTGGAATTTGTATGCAAAAGGGGGCAGCAAAGGGAGAGGGAGCTTCTTTCTTAGGAAAATTTTCAAGCCCTTTCAAAGGGAGGGGTACCTCTCGATTTATAGGAAAAGGAGAGGTTAAGAGGGTGCTTAGAGGCTAAATTGGCTTATCAATTAGGTAATCTAGCATCTAAGGTTTTCTAAGTTTTCAAGAGCTTCGAAAGTGTGAAGGTTACTCTAATGGTAGATGATAGGGTAGTGTTCCAAATCACTTAACGGTTGTAAATAGGATAAGGAAGGATGCAACAGATGAAGTGAACCACACCCAAGGCATCAAGATGGTCAACAAGTCAAACCCTAAAAGTGCAATTCGAGCCAAAAACCCAGGGTTACTATAGCTAAGCCTAGCGCAACTAATAGATTCGCCAGGCAAAGGTATAATAAAATAGTGCATGGGAAGTTGCAAGGTCGTGGGGGGACCCACTTAAACCTGGCGCAATTAATACTTGCACCAAATTCATATGGATCCCCCACCCAAGTTTTACCGAAAAATTCGAAACGCAATATCTTTAGATGTACAACTCCGAATGAGATGATTCTTGGCTTGCCAGAAAGTTGGAGACTTTTACTTTTTAATGGTATATGATTCAATTGTAGTAGAAGATCTCAGCTAGTCCCGGTGCACCACTCTTTGATCATTGCCTGGGAGAGTCTAGGTATGGGTTCGGAAAGGATTCTAAAGGTTGGGATTGGTTTCTAAAGGTTCAGGGAGGTTTCTAAGGGATCAGGGGTGATTCCTAAGGTTTTTGAAAGGTTCCTAAGGTTATGATACCTGCCATCGGAAGCTCAGAAGTGTGCCTCTCTCGAAGTGTGTTTCGATCGGGCCTTGGGCCAAATTTGGGTGTCTACAATATATATATATGTGTGTGTGTGTGTGTGTGTGCAAAGGGTAAAAAAATGAAGAAGAAATGAAGAACATGAGGTGGTATCCGAAAAGAAAAAGAAGTAATGAAGAAAGGAGTGAAAAAAGAAAATGAAAATTTTGAAAAATTCAAAAATAAAGAAAAAAGAAAAGAAAAGAGTGAGAATGAGAAAAATCAAATGTGTCCTTTTTCTAGGTTCTTAGAGAAATTTGAATCAAAAATTTCTTTCTTTCATAACCTTCACCCGAGCCCCATTACAACCTTAAAAAAGGCCTTCGTGATCCGATCTCGATTGGTAAATGCCTTGTGGAGAGTGATAGCGCAATACCTATGGTGTTTGATATAACCTGCTTAGGATACAAACACCCTTCATTATAAGATTGCCTTTAAATTCTTTGATGCACTGTATTCCTTATATCATGTGGGATCTTTCATCAGAGCGAATTTGTTGTGAGTGTATACCTAAGGTGAAGATTGAGTCGAGATTTGGGATCCGACGATTCCTTATTCGGATTAATCCAGTGATAGAATGATTTAAGCATTGGCACATGCACACATGACACTCTGGGCATGGATGAAAGATTAGTTTAAGGATTAGAGCATTGGGTTAATTAAAATAAGCAATAGTGGAATTGTCATCGCATCGGTATTTGAAAATGAAATTTGCATGCTAAAATGATTACCGGTTTTGATTTTAATTTGTATATATCATATGAAAACTGATTTTGAAAACTCTTTTACCGATGATTTTGAAAACTGTTTTGGAAGTTTGTGGGTGTTTGCACTGAAAATCCTTAGGAGACACAACTCCTCGACTAGAGACCACCTAGGAGTTTAAAGACTTGTTGCATCTGTTAAATGCAATCGTGCTCCCTACAAAAGTAGCTTTTACTTTTTAAAGTAGTCTGTATATTATTAGGAAAGTTAGCTTTTGGGTTGTGTTTTAAAGTTTCCTTTGCACAAGGCCTAGTAAAGTTGAGGTTTGGGGGTGTGATTGGTCTCAAACGTAGTATAATTTATCTCCGCATCTCGGCTTTGTTAGCCCTCATTTGACTACTAATGTGTGCTTTTAGTTCGTGTTGTGTTGCAACAGGTACAAAAGTCGGATAAACTCAAAATGCGTTTAAAGGGTAAAGTTAAGAAGAAACTCGAAGCTTTGGCATGAATCCAAGGGAAAACAGCTAAAGGAAAGACCTCAAAGGTCATTCTAACTAGTCAAAACTGTAAAATGGACCGGTTAGGATAGCACAACAAAGAGTAATTCAAAGAAAGGAAAAGAGTCCAAATGAATTGGTCGAAATGTTAGTTTCGATCGGTCAAAATACTTAGCAGCTTTAGAAATTTCAAGACAGACCGGACAAAACTCATTCGACCGGTCAGAAATTGAACAAGCAAAACATGTAAATATCAATATATATTGTTGACCGGTCATGACCTGTTCGACCTGTCAAGGACTTAGGCTATTTTGAAGCACCGACGAAGCATCTTCAACCTGGAAAATACATCTTAAGCTTGACCGATCGAGAATGCAATTTCGACCGGTCACAATAGAATTCTGACACATAGAATTAGGTCTAGCTATGGATACCTCCTGACACCTGAGATCTTCTCTGGATTTCTCTTCTCTGAGCTAATTTATTGGGATCTTTGGAGTTCATTGCAGAATATAAATGTTCTAGGGTGTTATGCTTTATAGATAAGAACCCTAGGGTGAGGGCTATGGATACCTCCTGACACCTGAGATCTTCTCTGGATTTCTCTTCTCTGAGCTGATTTATTGGGATCTTTGGAGTTCATTGCAGAATATAAATGTTCTAGGGTGTTATGCTTTATAGATAAGAACCCTAGGGTGAGGGTTAGGGGGACGAACTTGGTTAGATAAGTAGATAGTGTGTAAGCAGAGAAAGGGGATGGATTCTGTGATAGGGAAGGCTCTCCAATCGATGCAAGGCTAAAAACCCTCAGGCTGGGGTCTCTTGTAACTCTCAGATGAGTGTTTAATAAACATCTATTTCTTTTTCTATTTTTGAATTTCGTTTATGGTATGATTGCATGTTCGAGGCTCCGACTAGATCGACAATGTGATAGTAGCAGTGTAATTTTGTTTAGAATAATCTCAGTGGCCTTGTAGGGATTAGGGTTAGCCTAGATAGGATATTCGCCAACGGACTAGGCCTTGTAGGGTAGTCTTTGTTGGTTTGTGCAATGATGCTTTGACGATTAGATTTATCTAATTCATATACGAAGAACCTGAGCTTGTAGCCTGGAGTGCGGGTACCTGGAATTTATAATAGGGAAGAAATAGAGTTTATTCATATGCGAGTCAGAGGTCTAAGAGAGGTCCCATTCAGCTTTCTTACAATCTTTGGTTCCAAACAGTTTAGTTGTCTTTTACGAACTCTGGAAATTTGATTGATATTCAAATAGGACAGAAATTTGATTAAATAACCAACTAGTCCTTGTGGTACGATACCCTTGTACTTTCCCAAGTACTTCGAACTTGTGCACTTGCAAGGTTTTGAAATAAAATGATCACTCATGCACTGCGACGTTGTAAGGGTTGATGGTCATGGCGTTGGTTCAATTCTCAGTGAGTTCTGGTGGCTCGAGTGGTCATGCTCAGGACCCCCTAACCAGCATGGTGATATGATCATTTGGAGGTCATTGAGCGGCTTTAGTGGGGCTTTCCTATGTTATAAGGGTCGATGGGCATCTTTTGAAGGATTGTGGAGAAGAAAGTAATGCCTGCCACCGTCCTGTAGTTTGGTAATAGTTTGTGATGGATTCCCCTAGTAGGATTGGGTTTTATGTGAGAGATTGCTTTGACTTGTCCCCAATTAATTGATAGCTATGAAACTAACCAAAATTATCACCTTGCAAGTGCACAAGGGAATTGTAGCACAGGATAGGGTATCGATCTACAGGGAAATTCCAAAAGAATTAAACTAAAAGCCTTAAGGAAAAATAAATTAAATTTTGATTTTTAAAAAACTAAACTTGAAGAAACCAAGAGTGAAATTATGCTAAGGAATTAATTGAATTTAATAATGAATAAAAGTGAGTTTCTAAAGATAAAATAAAAATAAGTCTAGGTTTTCTAATTGCATATTCGTAATCCTAGTTAATAATCTCTAATTCTTTTGAATTCTGTAATTATCTTAAGGCAATAATGACAACATAAAGAAAAGATAAGATTAGACTTAGGTAACAACATCAACATAGATTTATCTAGCAGTAATCCCGTTAATGAAACTAGGGCGCAACGACAACATAGTCAGGGTGATATAGATCTAATAATTCTAAAATTAAGGCGCTAACGACAACATAGAATTTAGAATTATAGAAATCATGAAAACCTTTATAAAACTCATAGACAAGTTCTAAAACTCATATTCTTCAACCAATTATGATACAATTCAAAAGAATAAGAATTAATTAACTAATCATACTTATCTCTGATATAGTGGGTTCCTAGACCATAGAAGACTTAGCCACACATCTCCATAATTAACAATTTCATTAATAAAAAAGAAATTATAGAGTAATGAAAGAAAACTAATCAAGGACTCAAACCTATCTTTCTAAACTTTCTAATACAAGCAAAAACAAAAGATATTCGAATTAAACCCTAAGACTCTTATTTATAGATCTATAAGAGTCCTAGTACATTCTAAATTGAGCTTCTCAAAGTTAGATTGTAAATCATTATCAAAATAGAAGTCTGACAATGAAGGATTCTAAAAATAGAAGTTTTATCAAGCATTAAGACTGCTAGGATTCCTTTGGACGATTGCATAACTGCCTTTTGAGGGTTCCCTTATCCATTGCAGATCGACTGGCCTCTGGAATCGTGAATGGCTAAGGCATTGCAGGCTGAAGACTTTGTGCAATTGTAGCTTTGTGTGGTATCGTCTTCTCCGTGCCATCGGTTGAGATGTAAACTTGTGCAATCGTAGAAAACATAATTATTGACCGAGGCAATAGCTCGTATAATCTTAGTCACGATTGCACTCTTTAACTAGACAAGATGGGATTGTGATGGTGTTCCTTCAATCGTTGAACTCTGAGAAGTTCAAGTACCATCATTCCTCAAGCTACGATCTCTCCATGATTGTATGTTTGTGGGATCATTGGGATGATGGCAGGCTTCCTGCTCTCTGCCATCCTCTATTTAATCTTCATTTTCAATCATCCAGGGCACGATGCTATTGTGACTCTTACTCCATCAATCCGTCCATCTCTCGATGCCATCGTCTGGCAATTTGTGTCGTCGACCAGAAATCTTTAAGTGTCTAAATCTTTGACCAATTTTTTCTCATTGATCTATTCACATTTGGGTTTCTAGATCACTCCTCTACTATCAGATTTCTCTTTTAAACATTGAATTAGGTACTTCTTCCCTGATTTCTCATTAAAGCATATATACTTGCTACGACTTGTAAACACTTCAAGGAACTGCGTTAGTACCTCAAATTAGGCTAACAATACTATATTTTGGGTATCGAAACATGTATTTCCTGGGAATGATCATCAATCTGGTTACAATCTTTCATGTCATATATGATGTCTCAAAGGACAACTACATTCTTCAAGGTTATGTTTGTTAATTCAAATTTGGACCAGTTCCAAAAATCAGCAGGAGTCAAATATAACTAGATAATGACCTCATCGACAAAATGAATTGACTTTCTCCAAAAAAAAAAAGAAACTCATTATACACTCATCGAGAGGATAAAACACCCTCGACGTACAAGTTTTGGGCCCAAGAAGTCACAGGAAAATACCAGAAGGGCAATCTTAAGAGAAAAATAACTCACACATTACCCTCAATTTCGCCCTCAACCTTCATAATGTCATCAATGTGTGACCGAAGAGGTCGTTCGGTTTATGACCAAGAGGTCATCCAGTTGGGCATCATTTTGTGACCCAAGAGGTTGTTCAGTTTATGACCCAAGAGGTCATTCAGTTGGGCATCAATTTGTGATCCAAGAGGTCATTCAGATTATGACCCAAATGGTCATTCAGATAGACATTTTTTTCTGACCGAAGAGGTTGTTCAGTTTGTGACTAAAAAGGAGAAAAAGAAGTCACTCGGTGCAAAGGGAAGCCTACCATTAAAAAATTCAGTCATCTGATATTGTTGTCAGACAATCAATTTAAGAAGTGCATAACTTCGACGAGACTGGATTTATCCATCTTATCATCATCCCCTATACCAGAAAGTACCGTTTATGAAATAAATTATTCCTAACAACTTTCCTACACAATAAATATCATTCCTCTAGAGCTAATGATTGGTTTTACGTATTATAGAATCAGAATTCGCTCAACATGAAAGACAAAAAGAACAAGTACAAGAAGGTTTGAAATCTTCTCTGCCACTACAATTTTCATTCCTAATACTATTTATTCGTTTACATTATATTCTAAAAATATTTGCTGAAATAAATTAAGATCAACTAGTATCGACATAAGACAAATTGCGAGAATAATACAAGTAGAATGGAAAAATATTTACACATAAAAGAGTGCAGTAATACTGAAAGAGGTATATTTGACGATACATTTATTTCCTAAAGAAAGAGTTCTTTCGGTGCTAATAAGCTTATTATATATTATTCCGTATGTATCTTAGACTAGATGAAGAATGTATTGGTCAAATAGAAATTGACAATCTTAACTCAAAAAAAGCATAAGCATATAAATTATTTGTACCTCCTTTGATGCAGGTGAGAGCATGTTTCACCAATTACTATGATATGAGTTTCCTTCCTATAATTGTGCATTCATCATGTATAGATATAATTATGGACATCATGTGTAGATGCTTCTCTTAAAAAATATTAAAAGAAAGTCGACAATAATATCAATGAACAAGATAATATGAACTGAAATTACATAAAAAAAGAAAAAAAGAACATAAGTTGTGTGCGGTCATCAAGTATATCAAAGGGATGAAAGACCTAAAGTTGTTGAAAGTCTACAGAGATAAAATTCAAATGAAAATGAAATAGAAATAGATATTCTTCAATCCTATGGAAAAATTAGATTTGACTTTAATCATATATCTAGTAATAGATATATATACTCAAAAAAATATAAATAAACTTCATAATTTGTCTCACACTTTTGTTCATTGATAAAGAGAATAGTCTCATGGGTAACGCTGAAATTTTCTATATCATCCTCAAGAGTCTTTTATATTACCTATTAAAACTTCATGTTCACATTGTGGAGTAAAAGATTTCTCTTAAGAGCCAAAATCATTTTGTTGCTGAAATGAAAAAGTTGTGTGGATGCCAAATCCGGTATCACAATAATTAGAAGATTTGTTTACTCTAAGAATAAAAGATGCATTACATTTTAAGTAATATATTCGCGCCTACAATGACAGTGCCACATTTACTCCCTTCACTATTAAGCAATACTGAGGTCTTAAAAGAATAATTATAAGAATATATACATTCAAGGCTCAAGGGCAAATGCACCATTATATCAATGAATGTTTGCCAATTAATGCTCCCCCCCCTATAAACAATTACACTTCTACGATACTCGACATGAAGTGGAGATTTAGATTACATGGATTGTTGTCCCTTCAACCAAAGATTATTATAACATTGATGGATATACTGGCAATTAATCTATATGAAAATTTAGATTATATGGATCGTCGTCCCTTCATCCAAAGATTATCATAATTTTGATGGTTATACTGGCAATCAATCTATATGCATTACTTTTTCAACAACTTCAAAATCTGCATTCTTTGGAGGAACACAAAATTGTGATTGAATCTGATCATGCATTAGATCAGAGAACTTACAATGCATCATTTACAGCATAAGTAGCAACAAGCACAAGCAGTAGCAATATGGATTAAAAATAGTCAATTATTTGAATTTACAAGTAGGATATTTTAATATGTAGTCTCTAAGGCATCAACCACAAGGTGAAATATCTTTTTGACTGCTATAATTCATTAGTATTTTCATATGGAGATATTGGTTTGCATCAAGACATGCCAAAAGTTGTAAGAGAATGAAAATAAAGAATACAACCTCCTAAAATTCCTCCCAAATTTCTTCTGTCGAAAAAACTATTTCACAGTGAAAAAATGTAAGTATGTTTGAATATATACATAATCTCCTACTACATATAATTTTTTATTTTATACCTATTACGACGTATGATATAATTTTATAGACACAAATAAAAGTCTAGATCACGAAATAGAATTCAAGATCGAAGTGATTTCAGGGACTGCACCAATCGTAAAAGCCCCATATCACATGGCACCCGCGGAATTAAAAGAACTAGAAATACAACTCAAGGAACTATCAGATAAGAAGTTCATCAGACGTAACGAAACCATGGAGTGCTCCCATACTCTTCGTAAAGAAGAAGGGTGGTTCGATGAGGCTTTGCATCGATTATAGTCAGTTGAATGGTGTCACTATGAGAAACCGATAACCACTTCCACGTATCGATGACCTGTTTGACCAACTTCAAGGAGTCAAATGTTTCTCAAAGATCAATCTTTGATCAAGGTATCGCCAATTGAAAGTAAGGAAGGAAGGCATTCTGACGACAGCTTTTGCCTGCAAGAATGGCCTATATGAATTCTTGGTCATGCCATTTGGACTTACAAAAGCCTTCGCTGTATTCATGAACCTTATGAATTGGGTCTTTAGACAATACCTCAGCCGATTCATCATCATGTTCATGGATGAGATCCTCATTTACTCGTGTTCGAAGGAAGAACATGAAAAACACCTGATCATCTAATATGACCTTGCAAGTGCACAAGTTCAGATGTACTAGGGCAAGTACAAGGGTGTCGATCCACAGGGACTTGTCGTTTATCTAATCTAATCTTTGTTTTATATAATTAAATTATATATCTTAAGTTTCCTAAATTAATCTGAAAAATAAAAAGAAAACCTAACGGATCTGGATAAAGATATGGGAAGGCAAACTGAGATCTCTCTTGGATCTCAGACTTGTATTTAATAATCTCCTATTTCTTCCCTATTTTGAATCCCTAGTACCCCCGCTCTAGGCTACAAGCTCAGTCGCTTCGTATATGAATTAGATAAATTTAATCACGAGTTAAATAAATCTAATCGTCAAGGCATTATCGCACGAACCATCAAAAACTACCTTACAAGGCCTAGTTTGTCGGTGAATATCCTATCTAGGCTAACCCCAATCTCTACAAGGCCACTGAGAATATTCTAAATAAGATTACAACGTTACCATCCCGTTCTCGATCTAGTCAAAACCTCTAACATGCAATCGTACCATTAATGAAATTCAAAATAAAGAAAGAAACAAAAGTTTATTGAATACTTATATGAAATTTACAAGAGATTTTAGCCTGGATGTTAAGAGCACATCAATTCAAAGACCTTCATCATTGCTAAACAGCCCCTGATTGACGATTACAATCAATCCCAATTCATTTCAGAACTGATCTAACCCTAAACCTACGAGCAAGAAGCCCTAGAGCTAAAAGTTATTTTATTCCTAACCTAGGGTCCTTATTGATAGATGTATAAGGCCCTAGAACATTGATTTCTACTAGGAAACAAACCCAAAAATGAATCTAATCTAAACTAGGAAAGTAGATCTTGGAGTTTTGATTTTAGGAAGAGTCCCAACCTATTTGCCCCTGAAAATCAGCAAGAATTTCCAACTTTTCACGCCTGAAAATCAGCAAGTAATCCCAATCTGCGTGCCTGAAAATCAGTAGACAACCTCGTCTCTGGCCGGTCGAGAATGGAGCTTGACTGGTAAAAATTGGACCGATCAAGCTCTTATGTTGTGGGTTTTGACCGGTCCAGATTTGCATTTGGACCGGCCACAAATTGCAATTCTGAAGCTTCCTTCAGTTGTTGGGTTGTGACCGGTCTAAATAAATATTTGGACCGGTCACAACTCAGATTTCTGAAGCTTTAAAGAGTTGGACCGGTCACAAATCACATTTATAAATTCCTGACTGGTCACGACTGCAAAATCCTGCATTTCTATGTGAATTTCATTCGATCATAACTTTTGATATACAGCTCGGAATCAGGTGATTCTTAGCTCGTTGGAAAGCTAAGAAAGTCTTTTTTATAATGGTATAGGCCTTAGCTCCTAAAAATCTGTGTAAACTTTGGAACTCTTCTTTCTCTCCGCTGTTCTGGTAGGTTCTTGTCATAGCTTCAAGACTCCCTTAACTTTACTCTTTTAACGCATTTATCATTTATCCCGCTTTTACACCTGTTGCAAAACAACACAAACCAAAATCTCACATTAGTAATCAAATGAGGGCTAACAAGGCTAAGATTCTGAGATAAATTCTACTACTTTTGAGACCGATCAACACCTTCGCCTTGTACTTCAGACATTACGAGAAAATTAATTGTACACTAAACTTAGTAAGTGCGATTTATGGCTCAAACGAGTGGCCTTCCTCGGCTACATGATCTCTATAGAAGGGGCGATGATAGACCCTTCCAAAATTGAGGCTGTTACCAATTGGCAAACTTCAAAGTGCATTACAGAAGTTTGAAGTTTTTTCGGTCTAGCAAGTTATTATCGATGCTATGTCGAAGGGTCTCGGATTTCTCTACCACTCATGAGCCTTACGAAGAAGAATACAAAATTTGTTTGGTCCGAAAAATACGAAGAAAATTTCATAAAATTGAAAAAGAAGCTTACTGGCGCACTAGTCCTCACCATACGTTCTTCGATGTGCACCAATGAATTTGAGATATTCACCGACGAATATTGTCAAGGACTTGGGTGCGTGTGTCGGTATGCGCTTTTCTAAGTCCCTTTTGGGTCCCAAAAGGTGGCCCAAATTGTCCACTATGGACTCTGTTTGAGAAGGTGGGCGGAATGTAATAAAGCAATAAATAAGAGGGGTACTTTTAAATGCACCTATAGAAATCGTTAGTTGTAATCGAATTTAAAGGTACCTGATCGTGATCATCATCTATAGATTTATCAACGCTATAGAACGTCATTGGTTGATCACGAGGATAAGTGGGAAATTTGTGGGTTAGACGCCTATACTAAACGTCAGTCTGACGACTTTAGCAACTATGGTTGCCTAAGGTTTAACTAGTTTAGTTTTGTAATCCTACTGGGTCTATCTAAGAAAGGGGGGTCATGGCCTGTTATGCTTAGGAGGATCAGCCCTGTTCCCGGGTACCCTCTATTAGCTCCCTTAGGCAAATCAGTGGAGGCAATGGTAGTTTCGTAAATATTGAGAAAGGTTGGGGACCTAATTGCCACTAGGCTAAGAATTTTGGTAGGGGTTTCCTAGGGGTTGGATCTAGGTCTAAGCTTTTCTCCCTCTCATACTATTTTGAGAGTCAGAGCAAGTGGGCCATGATTAGTCATAGAATATACCATTTTATCACCCTTAACTTAGTGATGCTAAACCCCAATTTGCTACTAACAAGTTAATGATGTGCAGATATTAAGAATAATCAGTAAACAAGAACCAAAGTGTTAATCTTTGTCGAAATAAACTCAAAAAGCAGTAAGAAAGATGATCGAATGAAAAAAATGATCAGATGCTGCTGAAAGAATAAGAAATCATAAAAGACGATGGAGTGCTATACAGAGAAATCTATAAAATCATAATTTATGATGCTTCAGAAGACGTTATAGCGGAAGGTGATATAAAGAATAAAATGATCATTTGTGATTCAGAATCATCCAGAGTGAAAGCTATGTAAAAAAGAGTAATCGTAATTTATGATTGTATAGATTGAAGCTTCTCAACACTGCTGATCAAGTGAAGATTTACACCTCCATGTACCAATTTAGAAGAACTTTTAAATTAGAAGTTTGGCGAATCACGGATCTGAGAAGATTGATGAAGATAGACCCCTAAAGATTTCGATTACTGAAATTAAGGAGAGAGTCCAGAAGCCATCAACTATTCAAAGCAAGGAAAGCTAGGATTAGAATTAGAGTTATAGTAGGAATCTTTTATTTTTAGTATTTTCTTTTATTAGGATTAAATCACTATAAATTGACTCCTTATGATCTATAAATAAGAGAGCTCGACATAGGAATAATTTTATTGAAGAATTTCTCAACATTAATTGACGACTGAGGTCTGGGTTTTCTTTCGATCACTGTTGTATATTAGATTTTTTAAGTAAAATTGTCCACGATTCTCTAAGGTCTTGCCTGACAACCAAGACTGAGGAAGCTGAAAGATCAACCCTTTGGATGGTTCTACTTTTCCTTTTTAGTTTAGATTTATTTTATTACATATTTCCTGCTTTGTAAACATCTTCAATTTTTTATTTGAATTGACGACTCCGATAGAGATTTGCATATTAGTGTAACGGTATTTTATTTTTCATCTTCAATTTTCTAGAATTTGATTGACGCCCAAGCTTTAGGAGATTGTTGATTAGATTAAATCTGTATTGATAGGATTCTAGTTTTGATTGACGACTGTGCAACCGTGGCTCTCATGAGTTTGTCGCGACGATGCACTCTTGACTACGAATTTATAGTCGCCACCCAGAGCTTTTGGTGTCTCGAGAAACCTAAAGCACCCAAGTGCAAAAATATGACTCTGATTCACCGGTCTAACGCCAAAGGCTCTTGGGTAGGGGCTTCGGTTATCGATCGGGAAGGTGTTAGGCACCCGATCAATCCGTTCGGATGCAATCTTTACTTATGGCCAAAATAAAAATAAAATATAAAATAAAACAACACTTCCTTTTTGCCCGAAAGCCTTATGATCCTATCAAACTCTCTGCAAACACCAAAAATTCGGTGGCGTAACGGCTTGAATCCTTGGATAAAGGAAAAGCAAAGAAGGTAGAAGAGTAGAGGGGAGAGCCGGAGCTCTCGGGCTCTTGTAGGACGGCTATGGACCTTTGTGTAGGTGCACTTCAATGAGCTTCTGATAGTTTAAGGGGTTGGAAGATGGGTTCTAACCTCTAAGGCTTGATAGCTAAGGGGTAGAGGAAGAAGGCTAGGGGGTAGGTCTCACCTAGAGTAAAGGATTTTTTATGGAAGATGGGGTCTAGAGGATGGCTTTGAATTCTAAAATTTGTATGAGTTTGGTGCACCAAAGGGGAGAAGGGAATCTCATAATCTTTTTCTCTCTCTTTGAAAATTTTCAAGCCATGTGCAAGGGGGGCCCTCTCTATTTATAGAGAAAGGGTAGGTTAGGAGGGTACTTAAATGCTAATGTGATTAGCAATTAGGTAATCCTAAATCTAAGGATTTTATGTTTTTCAAGGCTAAGGATATGTGTGAATGGGGTTCAATGGTAGATGATAGGGTGGGGTTTCAAATGGATAGAGGATTGCAAATAGGGTTAATGGGGGTGTAATAGTCTTAAAGAAACCCACCTTAAACATTGCGATGGTCAACAAGTCAAACCCCAAATATCATTTTCGGGCAAAATCTCAAAGTTACTATAGCTAAGCCTAGCGTGTATATTACACACACTAGGCATATGTACAGTGCCTTGAGAAGTTCAGAGCCCACTGTGGGGCCCACTACTTTAAAGAAGAAGGCATATTTTGCCTAGCGTGTGTATTATACACGGTAGGCCAAATTCTGGAAAAAATGGCCTAGCGTGTATATTATACACGCTAGGCATCATTTCTCCAGAAATGGCTTAGCGTATATATTATACACGCTAGGCAAAATATCCCCAACTCTACCCGAAACCTCGGATCGTCATAACTTTTGGTGTATGACTCGGATTTGGGCGATTCTTGGCTTGTTGGAAAGCTGGGAACCTCTACCTTCCAATGGTATAGGATTTAGTTCTATTAGAGGTACCAACAAACCTCAGCCTGACTTCCTTTAACTACTACTCAGGAGGGTTTAAAATGGGTTCGGGAGGGGTTCTATAGGTTAGGGTTGATTCCTAAGGGTCGGGGATTGGCTTCCAATGGTTTGGGTTAGGTTATAAGGATTTGGGAAGTGCTATCAGAAGCTCGGGGGATGCACCCTTATCAAAGTATGTTTCGATCGGGCCTTGGGCCAAATTTGGGTGTCCATAGGTGCTCCTCTTTGGTATCCAATCACTAATGATCGAATGCCAAAGAAAGAGACATTCGAAGAGGCCCATGGCAACGCTAACGGGTCTGCCATATTCAAAATGAACCTCAAACATAAAATGGTAACATGCTGAGTATACGAAAGCCTTGTATGTCGGGAAAAATGTCTGTTCCTCAAGGATATCGGTCCCCAAGCGCTTAGTGACATTACTGGGCATGACCGAGATGGTGTGAGTTGTGAAAGTCCAATATGCTGGGAAAAAGATCCACTTCTCGACGATGATTAAAGATGTTTGATGTTCAAGTTTCATTCTGAATAAAATAGCCCTGCGAGTGGGAGGGTGATCGACCCATATCTAAAAACTGGAGTGATACAAAGACGCGAAGATCCACAGTTTGTGTCCAATCACATGAGGCATTGATTGCCCCATTTGATTGGCCACGGGTGCCCCTACGCGAGGTAGGGTTCGAGGTTTTTGAGCGAACTCGTCAATCCCAAAGATTATTTAGCACAACTACCCGAGTGAAGCGAATATTGATGTCGCAACGCTTTTTGGGAGTGTGTACCGCTTTTCAATTAGCCATATATTTTTGTTATTATTTTTTAATTTTTATGTATTTTGTTTGTTGTTTTTTTCTTCTCTCTCTCTCTCTTTTTTTCTTTTTTATTTTTTTTGTTTTTGTTTGTTCGGGATTTTGAGCGTGCTCATGGTCCACGAACATTTTATTTTAGCACAATCCCTAAGCAGGTCAAATAGAAGTCGAAGCGCTTTGGGATGCATGCCTCTTAAAATAGAAAACACCTATAAGTGTAAGGGAGGATTTAAGCCTAGCATGTGTAATATACACGCTAGGCCAAAACTGGCGGATGTATGCCTAGCGTGTATATTATACACGCTATGCCAAATTGTGGCTAAAATCTGCCGAGCCCGAGCAGAAAAGGGTATTTTTCAAAAATTTCCTTCCTCCTCTCTCCTAAACCAAACCGGAAGGCTCTCCTTGTGCTCCCTCAATTCGACTTGAACCTCGACATCACGCCGTTGTTCATCATTGTCGATTAATCACTCTTCCTCTCACCAGTTTTAGGGTTTACTCCTCATTCAAGGTAATCATTTAAAACCCCCCTTCCTTTGATTTATCTTCTTTTATCTCCCATGTAGTTAGGGTTCTTGGATCTAGATAATTTCCTTTGCATGTATGATCTATTTGATGATGGTTGCTTCTATTTGTATGAGGTTTGTAGTTGAAAAATGTGTATCTTTTGATCTTTATTGAATTCCTTTTAGAAAATAGATGACCTTTCTTTTGGGAAATATTTGATTTCCTCCATATAAACATGAATATGATTTTTTGGAACATAAATGGTGGAAAAAATGTGATTTTTATCCCCACCCATAATCTCAATGTGCATGCATTATGGGGATTTTTAACCAAAAATTTGGGAGGATGTTTGTAAAGAGAGATTATTTTCTTTTTTTTTTGGAGTGTGGGTGACTTGATGATTTTTTGTTGGATGTGCCTTTTCTTGGAAAAATCTTGTATGAGGGAGGCATACCTACCTTCCTTCGATCTGATATTTTTAACAACGCCCTTAATGATTTGATTCTGATTTTGGTCGATGATGATGATTGTTTATGTACCTGCTATCTATCCCCCTTTTAGGATGTCAAGTGAAGAAGAGCAGGGTCAAGAGGGTGGTCCCGATGTGACTTATGGTGCCACAAGGGAGCTCCTTATTCAGGTGTAGCACTCTTCTCGTGACTGGTGGGAAATGCAGGGCGAGGCCGCACGCCGTGGGTTACTGCATCAGCAGTACATCCATATTTCCAACTTTGGTATAGCCAACAAGGTAAAAGATGTATTCATTGGCTACATTTTTTTTGTTCGGGCCTCTTTGCTTTTGAATCTGACATTCCTTATTCTCTTGATGTAGCCCCTGCCCTCGATCATTTTCCACGGAGGTTGGTTCGACCTCCAACACCTTTATACCCATCTTCCTCAGGTCATGAGGTTCCTCCTGGCCTAGGCCAATTTTTGGGACTTTGTGTCATGCCTTGCTATAAGGGGTGACATGGCCTATGTGAAGGCCCTGGTGGAGCGATTTCGTCCTAAGATGATGACCTTCCACATGTTTGCAGAAATGAACATCACCCTTGTGGATTGGTCCTTGATTTTTGGGATCAGGATAGGAGGGATACCAGCAGTTCCTCCCTGCATACCCAATCGTGAAAAGGTAATTGACTTGATCGGGGACTACCCTACCTCTCGGGATATGATCGGCTCTGAAGTCAAGCTGTCTTGGCTGGCAGACTTATTTGATGTTGATGAGTTGGTGGATCCGAACCAGCAAGATATGGACGTTGTTGTTGAGCCCAAGCATGCATTGATGCTGGCCTGCATCGCGCTCCTCTTCTTGCTGGGTAAGACCATTTTTGCTAATGCCAATAGTGGTCGGGTCTCTCTATCCCTTCTCAGTTTGATGAGGAACTGGGAGAACGTGCATCGTTATGATTAGGGCAGTGCTGGGTATGCCGTTCTGATGGCAAGTTTGGCCAGGGCGACAGTTGGGGATGTGGCCTCTGTTCTCAATTTTTAGCCTATGATCGAGGTGACCTATTACCTCCCTTTATCCCTTGCGGTGATTCCTTAGTTTGCTTTTTGACATATTTTCTTGTCTGTCCATTCTTTCAAGTTTGGGGATACCTTCATTTTTAGCTGGGCCGCCTTCTCCTCTTCTCCGTCAAGTTGAGCAGTTGGTATAAGAGTCATTACAGGGACTTGGGCATGAAGCATCTGAAACTGGGTCTGAGGTCCTAGTTTGACCTGATGATCTCGGAGCAGGTATCCACTTTCTCCTTCTCTCTCTCTCTCTCTCTCTCTCTCTCTCTCTCTCTCTCTTTTCCTTGGTTTCTTGGATGGTGTTGCTTTGACTGATAAGGTCCTTCTTTTTTATGTAGGTGACCATTGATCCCTATGTCGGCTCTGCTTTTTGGGATCATGCTGCCGCGGGCCAATCCTACCTGTTTATTGACCGTCGCATCATCTTCTTTTATGGCTCCTGGGTCAGAGCATATTAACTAGGAGAGAGGGTGGTGCATCAGTACCGGGACTACTTCGCGGTGCCGCAGGGTCCTCCCGAGGATGTTATGTCACCAAAGGGTATGATTGAGGTGCTTGTAGATGGAATCCTTTGCCATGGGCTCCCAGTTGATGGTCTCTTTGAGCATGGAGGGTATCAGATGTGGTATGAGTCTCTACTGTACCGGTCCCTCTTCCCACGCTTTGTGCCAGGCGCCAACTTTTTGGCATTCGGAGGCTCGCGATCTCAGGTATTCTTCCTCTTTTCATTCTTTCGTATGCATTCCTATTTGTTTTCCTTTTTCCATACTGACTGGGTTTCTGCCTCTCTTTTTAGTTTGAGGGAGAGGATGATTCTGATGAGGACGTGGCAGAGGCGAGTACTATAGAGGCATCAGGTGCTAGTCCTTCAAACCCTTCTGGTGTGGGGGGCTCAGGGGCCTTGACTGTGGGGACCCAAGGGACCTTTAGGCATTTCGATGACGTGCTCCTCTCGGGCCTCTGTGCCGATGTGGCAGAGCGGGCTCATATATCGACTGAGGCAGTTAGGGTCCCACCTCCTGAGTTGGTTCCGGGGTGAGTTTTCTTTCTTGCCTATTATTTTGAGGGTATGCTTGTCTTTGTATTGTTTCCCATGCAGCAGACCTCTCTTTCTCTGTGCCCCTTGCAGGATTATGAGTTGGCTGTCAACCAGGCAGAATACTACCACAACATTGCTGGCCTTCGGGACATAGAGGTGGTGAGTATGGCATTGATTGATTCTACTTGTTGCTATGCTGCCCTATTTTCAATAGACCTTGACTGACCTTTTAGTGTGATACTTGCAGCTCACTTGTGAAAAGGAGTCGTGCTCACTGCTTAGTAGGTTGTCCCAGGCATGGTCCCGGGTGGGGGATGTGCGGACTTATCATAGTACTTCGTGCCGGCGAAAGAGGGCCAAGGGCACTGATTAGGAGTAACCTGCTTTTATAAACATTCGAGACTTTTTGAACACTATCTCTCTTTTTTTTGGTAATTAAATGTAATGGATGATTGAACACATTTTGGAATGATTTGGAATGATTGTTATCACTTTCCCCTTCTATTTGTTATGTCTCTTTCTCCTGGATGTGACATGCTTGATTATTTGTAGGATGGGCCCCGAATTGGGAAATTGGCCCTTGGGTTAAAAATAGCCAAATCCGGTATGTTTATGTGGGTGGTACCTGAAAAAATCATGCAGATAGGTTAGATGGCGAATTTTGGTATCCCAGCATGTAACCTGGGGTGCTTTGTACAAGAAAAAAAAGAAGTGTATGCGGGTTGGTTTAAAGGACCGGTAAAAATAAACTCCCAAATTTCCTCCCTCTCTTTTTTTTCTTAGTTGGGTTTTTTGGCCTAGCATGTGTAATATACATGCTAGGAAAAATTTCTTCAGAAATGGCCTAGCGTGTATATTATACGCGCTAGGCATTTTCTAGGGATGATTTGGCTTAGCGTGTATAATATACACGCTAGGTAAAATATGGGAGATTTTGAACTAGCGTGTCTATTACACACGCTAAGTATTCTCCGGGTAGTGTGGGGTCTTTAAGACTCGAGAATGCCCCTTTTTTCATTATTTCTAGTTGGGTTTTAGATTTTTTGGTGCCATTTTTTCTTTTCCTTTTCCCGAGGGTGGGTCCATCGTCCTACATCAAATTGCGATTTCTCAAAACATCTTTGTATGGCCATGGACCCACTTTCCCACCTCGCCTCCTTTGGGGGGTCCAGGACATTAACACTTCCCTCTTTGGGTGGGGCCCAATTTTTTGATGAAATGGCTCGACAGTCTGAACGAAAGAGAGCTTATGAGTTTGGATCAACTTGGGCTTGCCCGTCTCTCATCTTTCCTGGATTTTCCTTTGCTTTGGGATTCTCTTTATGCGGCTGCTACTCATTGGGACGTGGATACCCATGTCTTCTTCTTTGGGAATCGTAAGGTAACTCCCACCCTTGAAGAACTCTCCAACCTATCAGGTTTGAAGCTACATAGAGGTCTTGGTAGGATAGTGCCAAAACCAGGTTATTCTAAAGCCGTCCACACGACCTTGGGTTTGAAGAAACTGATTATGAGAAAAGCCTTGTCAGTGGACCCACCAGGTGTTTGACGAAATTCCCGGGAGAGCTTTTGGTGATGAAAGCTTGCAAAAACTACCAGCTAGAAAGATCCATAATGTAAAGGCTTTCACTCTCTGCCTTCTCTCAGAGGTCCTTTTCTAGACTGGGGGAAAGAGCTTCTCTCTTGCACTTTGTTATATGCCGCGGAAATGGAGGAGGGTCGCTCTGTGATGCATATGGTATTAATGGAGCTTTATCGTTGTCTCGACTATTTTGCTTTGGGCAAGGTTGAGTGCTTCTAGGGATGCCCCGTTCTACTCAAGGTTTGGCTTGGGGAGCATCTTGCCATTTTAGGGCTTGTGCCCTGCTTTTATGTGGTTCATGGAGAGGCGGGTCACTATTTGTTAGGCCGATTCCATAAATTGCCCTTAGGGGATATGTGCGAGCTAAAATTTTGGCTGACTGAGGATGAGCTAGTGCAGAGGCTTCCATGGTTAGATAGGACCTTCCCAGTAGTTCGATTTAGAGATCATGAGGGCATCACCCTTCTTGGCTTGGCTGGTAGCACCCACTATTTTCCTTCTCGGGTATTGTGTCAATTTGGTTATACTCAGCAGTTGTCCTGCTTAGAGAGTCCTCCCATGTGCAGACTGATCTTTTCTTGGGGTTCCTCTGGGGACTTGGATAGGATAACTGCTCTTTGGGAGACGCGCCAGTCAATGCATATGTGCAGCTTGGAGCAAGGGGATTCTCTTCTGACTTCTCTGGGGTATGAGGCTTGGCTGCTATCTGAGATGCCCTCTGTTCATTGTGTGGATCAGGTGGAGAGCAGTGGTGCGGAGGGGCCTTGACCGTGGAAGGAGTCGATGCTTCTGGCTCGGATTGAGCTGCTGGTAGATGAGAAATAGGTCCTGCACAAATGTTTATAGAAGCACAAGGTCAGAGCAGATGTTGCAGAAGCAAGAGCCAGTTTTGTAGAGTGTGAGGTCCTTCGTCTAGAAGGAGCCCTGAGTGATGCTCTTGCTGCTACTGATACTTCCCGAAAGCAGTATAAAAGCTTGCATGGCCGCTAGATGATAGATCGGGATGCTCGGGAGGATGCCTTACGCGTCGAGATCATGCTTTGAAGCGTGAGTTGCGTCATTGACCTAGTGTTGCTTAATTCTAAGTGTGCATGATTTATTTGTGTTTTGAAAACAGACTTACAAATAATGAATTGTACTGAATTTGGAAAACTAAAAAGAATAAAGAAATATCAGCACAGAGAGAAGTAAATTAGCCTGCAAGATCAGGGCCAATTGTAGCAAGTTTTAAATGTAAGTGAGTAAAAGATCGTCCACAGAGAATTTGTTTAAAATTTAAGATAAACCTCCAGATCTGGCCTCTGATCCTATCTACAAAGCACATAAGATGGGAGGTTGAATTTGTCACATTAACTAAATGATAACAGTAAAAATGAAACTAAATGATCCAGATCTGAGTTGGAGAGATTTTGATGTAAATTAATAAGAATGGAGAAATAATATCTAACTTTGATTTGGTTCTTGAAACAAAATGAGAATAAATGTAGATCAAATGAGAGATGATCCAATCTTCATCTGGCTACAAGCACAGATGTAAGAGAAAGTAATCTAACTCAAGGATTAAAGTTAAACTTATGGCTATGGTATGTCCACTTCAATGGCCACAGACCATCCAATAGTCTTTAATCTAAACCCTTAATTCAGAACAAGAAACACCACTACAGATGCTGTGAAAGATTAGGTTATAAACACTAATTCCCACAGGGATAATGAATCAAGAGAAATTGCTTGAAAAACAGTAAATCTAAAGGAGTCTAGTGCAATAAGGAGATCTTAGGGAACCCTCAACACGAATCCAATTGAGAACGTACGGTTCACAGCAACCTTTTCAAATTCATCATTACAATTATAGAGCACAACTTAAACAACTCTCGGATTTGTTGTCTTGAATACAATTCTCTTTTGAATTACAAAAGTATTTCACAGCTCTCAATTGCAAGTAAAAGTTAGGCTATTACAAGAGTTTCAGACAAGCTATCTGAGTTGGAAATGTAGCAACAGAAATGAAACTCAAAATCTGGATACCCAAATTGGGCAAATGGTTCATCTATTTATAGTTTCCCCCAGGTCTAGCTCGGATGTGTATCGATCAATCAGAATTGGTCAGATCTGTATCAACCAATGGTAGTCGAGCACGAGGATCTAGATTTGTTTTGGCCAATCAGAATTGCTTGATTTGGTCCAAATCGGATGATGTACATCAATTACATATGTAATTTGAAAATCTGTTAGAACTTCTAGAAGTTCCCGCCAATTGATTTCATCTTCGAGTGCTCACATGGGGTGGAATATGCCTTTGGTTCGTGCTTAAAATCTTTCAGAATGTCCCTGGGTTTTTAAATGCATTGGGGCACGCACAAAAGATGACTGAATTACCCTTGCAGATGCTAGGAATCTCCAGAATACCATTTCGCATAGTTTGGGGAACTTTTCGCAAGGTACTGTGACTTCTGAAGCTCTTTTCGCAAAGTTCAGGTGCTGTTCGCAAGGAGTTCTCTTCTTTTCGAATAAGTCAGAAATCCTTTCGAAGAGTTCAGGTGCTTTTCGAAGACTAAGCCTGGAGCTTTTAGTTCTTTTCGCAAAGTTTAGGTTCTTTTCGAAATGTTCAGATTCTTTTCGAAAAGCACTCTGTAATGCATTCTTCTGTTCGAATAGCTCCACACTTTCCAGGTTACAACCAGGCCTTTGTCCTCTTTAGTTTAGGCATTTTGACAGCTAGTGAGGTCCCCTCACTTTCTTCCTTTGGATCAACATGGATCATCATCTTTTTGGCACTTTTAGGTTGCTTTCATGGTTAAGCTTGTCTTTATTGTTAGCTGTAACATGAGCACTTAAAACACTTATTTAGTTCTCTCAAGGGTCTATCAAGGCCCAGTTTAAAGGGTGGAAAATGGTATTTTCTAGTTCTCAACACCTAGTCATGCACATACCTTTTGCATAGGTCAAATCACCATAGGGAGGGATATAAGAACCCTTGTTAGATTTTTTTGTTTTTGGGTATATATATTTTCTTCATGTTTTTATTGCTTTTGTAAAAAAAGGGGTATGCAAGGCATCACACTGATTATTTGTTGAGATGTGGTGTGAGAGTAGTATAGACATGTAAATAGAAAAGGGAAATCTATTATTTTACACAAATTTTTGTAAATGGGAGAGACTTGGTATTGTGCAGATTATCCCTTTGAGATGTGGTGCACACAGTACGGGGATGAAAATGGGAAAAAAATATTTATTATCTTTAATAAAGTGGGGTCTTCTCCTTTCTTTGATCATCTCAAGGTGGGGTGTGCACAATGCCAACCTGAAAATAGGAAAGGAAAATTTACTATCTTTTGTAAATGTGATCCTTTCGGTCATCAAATCGATCATCTCGGGGTGGGGTGTGCACAGTGCTGGCCTGAAAATGGGAATGGGAAATTTATTATCTTTTACAAATGTGATCCTTTCGATCATCAAACTGATTATCTTACGGTGAGATGTGCACAGTGCCAGCCTGAAAATGGAAAGGGAAATTTATGATCTTTTATAAAGTGTGGTCCTCTCCTTTTCTCCCCATTTGATGCCTTAACCTTTGGACGAGGTGACGGGTCCCATTCTGAGCATAGCCAAACTCGTTCATGCGGTTGGACCCAAGTGAGGTTCAACAGTTTATCAAGGTCAAAGTGTCTATCCATTTGGATCGAATTAACCTTTTATCCTTACCTCAGGTCATACATTTGACGGTGCAGTCCAAAGATACACCAAACCAAAATCCGATATGAGTTAACATGAGCAGCCAAAATGAAGACCAGAGCCGGGAATACTAACCAACGGAGTAACTGATTTCCTCTCTTTTCTTTTGAACATTTTTACTCACAGTGCCCAAGGTGGGTTCTCGTCGTGCCTGTTGTCACCCTCTTTTTTACCCGTAGCGCCCTTTTGGGTTTTCACTACGTCCATGGGTATGCATTTTTATCCCAGGTGCCTTTTCAGGTTTTCGCTTGGTCCGCACAACTCGTTGTTTTTACCCATGGCACCCTTTCAGGTTTTCACCACATCATTTTTGCTTTGAGCTTGTGTATATATATATATATATATATTTATTTATTTATTTATTTTCTCAATGGACACAACATGGACGTCGACTCCGTCATAGCCGGCTGGATGGAGATTCTTTTGTTGTCTCACATCCTGGCTTATGCTAACTCAACGGATACTATGACTGCTCGTAGACCTTACAGAGGTCTTTCTTCTGGGATGTATCGTGGCCACGAAAAAGGTTAGGAATTTTGAAGGTATTCTGGGGTTAAAAGGTTTCCTTGATAGGGTTCCAGTTGCTGTAATACACTTCTTCTTTGGGGGATTTTACTGTACACGCCCCATGATTTTTCTATCACTTTTCTTTTCTATTTTTTTATTTTTTCAAACACCCTCTTTTTGGGATTTTACTTTTACTATAATTGTTTTTGGATTTGATGGTAACTCTTTTTCTCCTTTTTTGTTTAGTATATACGCTTTTTCAGTCTCCTTTTCTAGGGAGGGGTTTAATAAAAGAAAGGCCAATGGCTCAACGGGTGTCTCAAGGGTATAAGTGTTCAGGGACGCTTTTTTGACTACTTAGCTTTGAAATGATGGCCTCTTTTATGGGGTCCTTAAACAATCACGTATCCATCTTATCAATACTTACCTTGCCGTGAAGACTAGGAGTAGAATCAACATACGTATCCAGCATTGATGGGCTTAGGAAAGTGATCTCCGTCCATGGTGGCGAGGCAGAGCATGTATCCAGGGAGTACTTCTCGGATGATGTAAGGTCCTTCCCAGTTGGACTTAAATTTTTATCTTGGATCGGCGTGGAGAGAAGGGAAGATTTTCTTGAGTACTGTGTCACCCACCTTTAAATCTCGGATGCGAGCATGCTTGTCGTAAGCACGTGCGATCCTTCTATGATAGGCCTAGGTGTGACATAAGGCTAGGAGCCTCTTCTCATCTAGTAGGTTCAGTTGCTCAAAGTGGGTCCTCTCTCTTTCAGCTTTAGTAGATTAGATTCAATAAGAATGCAGAGTGAAGGTACTTCAACCTCAACCGATAGCACGACCTTGGTTCCATACACAAGGGAGAATGGTGTTGTCCTTGTAGCTGTACGAATCGACGTTCGGTAGGCCCATAATGTGAATGGTAATATTTTGCTCCAGTCTCGGTATGTGACGACCATCTTCTCAAGGATGAGGATGACTATTTTGTTAGCAACATCTATGGCACCATTGGTTTGCAGCCGATATGGCGACGAGTGATGATGCTTGATCTTATATTGCTCGCAGAAGGCTCTGATGTGCTTGTTCATGAAGTTGGTGTCATTATCTGTGATGATATCTTTGGGCATGCCAAATCGACAAACGATGTTATTCTTGATAAACTTCTCAACATGACTGACCGTGATGTTTGCATAGGATACCACCTCTACCCATTTGGTGAAGTATTCAATGGCGACGAGGATGAACTCATGCCCATTAGATGCTTTTGGGTTGACTTTTCGATGATGTCGAGGCCCCATGTGGCAATTGGGCAGGGAGTGGTCATGCTGTGTAGATCTATAGCTAGGGGATGTATCAGACTGGAGTGTTCTTGACATTTGTAGCACTTCTGCATGTGCTTGCAACAGTTAGCTTCCATAGTAGTCTAGAAATATCCCTACCATAGGATTTTTTTGGCAAGCATGTGCCCATTGACGTGGGCCCCGCATACTCTCTCGTGGATCTCTTTCATGATATTAGCAGCCTCACTTTTGGTTAGGCATCGGAGCAGGATATTTTTATAAGATCACTTATGGAGGCACTCACCGTAGATGACGTAATTGGCCGCTAAACGATGAATGGTCTGCCTGTCTTCCCTGGATGTCCCCTAAGGGAAAGTATGAGCTTTGAGAAAATTCTTGATATCTGAGAATCATGATGACTCATCATCTAACTTTTTGGGTTCCTTAATCTGGAGATAGAAAGCAGGCTTATTCCTTTGTTCAATCATGATTGGCTTTATTTTGACACCATAAGGGATTTCAACCATTGATGCCAAAGTTGCTAGTGCATCGGCAAAGTGATTTCTCGCTTGTGGGACATAGGAGAAAGTAACATCATCGAAGCATGCTATCAGATCCTCGAGATGCTCATGATATAAGATTAGCTTCTCATCCTTCATCTTCCAATCTCCATTGGTTTGGCATATAATCAACTGTGAGTTGCCAAATGCTCTGAGATGGGTTACATTCAGGTCAAGTACTGCTTGTAAGCCGGCTCTACAGGCCTCATATTCTGCCATGTTGTTTGTGCACTGGAAGTTGAGCTTTATGGAGACTAGTATATGAGATCCTTTTAGTGAAATTAGAATAGCGCCAACTCCTTGACCTTCGACATTTACTGTGCCAACGAAGTGCATTACCCATCACTCCTTTGCCTCTTCTTTATCATCCTATGCCATAAACAAGATGTCTTCATCTGGGAATTTAGTTCTCAAAGGTTCGTAGTCAGGTAAAGGATTCTCGGCAAGATGATCGGTGAGTGCTTACCCTTTTATTGATTCTTGCATGACATATATAATGTCGAACTCTGATAGGAGCTGCCAACATGCGGTTCAGCTCGTGAGAGCTAGCTTTTCAAACTAATACTTCAATGGATCCATCCGTGCCAGAAGGAGAACTGCCTAAGATAGTAAGTAACGACAAAGTCTCTGTGTAGCCCATACGAGAGCCAGGCATGCTTTCTCCAAATGAGAATAGCGCGTCTCATAGTCAGTAAACTTCTTACTGAGATAGTAGATGGCATGCTCTCTTCTTCCTGTTTCGTCATGTTTCCCTAGGACACATCCCATTGAAACTTCCGTTGTGGAGAGATACATTAAGAGTGGCACCAAAACTGGTGGGTTGAGGAGGTAACCTTTAATTTTATCAAATGTTACCTAATAGTTGTCATTCCATTCGACTGGCGAATCTTTTCTTAGTATCTTGAAGATCGGCGTTCAGATAGGAGTTAGCTGTGCAATGAACCGGCCGATGTACTGTATCCTGCCCAAGAAGCCTCTGATCACTTTCTCGATAGACGGCGGTGGCATTTCCACGATAGCTTTTACTTTCATCGGGTCATCCTCTATACCTCTCCTGCTGACAATGAAGCCCAGTAATTTTCCTGACATAGCGTCAAATGCGCATTTCTGAGGTTCAGATGCAACCTATATTTTCCTAACCTCTCAAATAGCTTTTAGAGGTTTATCAAATGGTCACTTCTCTATCGTGACTTAGCGATCATGCTGTCAACGTACACCTATCTCTCGATGCATCATGTCATGAAACAGTGCAGTCATGGCCCTTTGATATGTCACTCCAGCATTTTTCAACCCAAAAAGCATGACTCGATAGCAGAAAGTTCCCCATGGGGTGATGAACTCTCTTTTCTCTTGGTTTACTTCTTCCATCCTGATCTGATTGTATCCAAAGAATCCATCCATGAACAAGAGCATCCTATGCCTCGTGGTATTATCGACTAAGATGTCGATGTGTGGCAATGGGAAGTCGTCCTTTGGGCTCGCTTTGTTGAGGTTTCAAAAATCAATGCACATGCAAACCTTTCCATCTTTCTTCGGTACCGGGACAATGTTGGCTATCCACTGTGGGTATTTAGTGACCAAGAGAAACCCCGCTTAGTACTGCTTGATGACTTCATCCTTTACTTTTAGCATCCATTCTGGCCTGCGATGTCTCAATTTTTGCTTGATCGGCCTAACATATGGATATAGCGACAACTCATGCTCGACCAAATCGATATCCAAACTAGGCATGTCCTCAAATGACCATGCAAAGACGTCTTGGTATGACTGAAAGAAATCAATCATACTTTTTCTATCCTCAGGAGACAGTGATGCTCCGATCTTGGTGATTCTAGAAATCTCCTTGGTCCCTAGATTGACTTCCTTTGTTTCTTCCACAATTGGCGTAGGGTCATGCTCAAAATTGGCAAACCGGTCCAAGAGCTCATTAGGGAGCTCCTTTGGTGGTGGTTTACCATAGGGGGGATTGTATAGCTATGAGAAACTCCTCCTCAAAAAGAGACAGGGAGGCTAGGTCTACTTCAAAATTGGGAGGGATGATTTGGGGATTGGTTGGGTGGATCGGGGCTGTCGGCTTGTGCAGGGTTAGCTGTGTTACCCCATTTTGATCAATTTTTATGACCACAGCTCTCACGAATGTACTCCGGATGTGAGGCCATGGACGGGGTTCATCTCCTGACTTCCACCATGATATTAAGGGGTTTGGAATGATTATTTTCCTCATTTGGTAAGTCAGCATAAGAAAAGGGAATGGAATTAGGAGCCAATACCTGCCCAATTATCTGTCCTACCTCATCTAGGGTTACTTGGATATATACATGTGCATCCCTTAATGCCCCTATCAAAGCTTGGAAATGAAGTGACGAGGTCATTAATAGGTCTCAGATCGTGATGTGCATGGGCATCCTTTTTAAATGTGTTTCAAGTATATACTCTCGGCTCATTTTCTCAAAGGGATTTACAGTTGTAGGTTCTTTCTTCTCCTCTGGCCGGGGTCGGTATTGGTACTTTTGATTGCCTTGAGATTTTCCTTGATCGAGTGATGAAATCCACTAACCCCTCTCTACTGCTGCTCGTTGATATCTGTCTGATCGTAACTAAGTGGGACTTGATGGGGATTGTAGCTTAGTCTCAGGATTTGGAATGGAGTGGACATAGGCCTCCAAGGTACTTAGCCTAAGGAATTGGAATGGGTGGTCGACACTTGGTTAACCTCTATCGGATGTATCGGGGGGTGGTGAAAATAGGCCATGTGGGGTTAGTAGGGATTGTGAATGATGGTATTGGGGGTGATGTGATAGGAGTAGGCCATTGATAGTTAACCGATGCCGGAGAGGGATATGGGGTAAAACCAGTCATTAGGTAATGGGTGGAGGCTGCTGCTGCGTATGGTTGATATTGGTTGGTTTGGGCATAGTTGGCGGGAGCTGGTGATGGAAAATATGCCCTTAAATCTAAGGGTTCTGTCAGTAATGCAGGATTAGGAAAGTAATCAGCCAAATTTAGGGGCTCAATTACTCTGATGCCTCTATCCTCTTGATCTCTTTGTCTTGGTGTTACAAAATCTTCCCGGGTGCGGATATATTCTGACGGCTCAAACTCCTCGTCATCCTCCTCTATTATGTTGACGGTCGGCCTTAGGCCTACTCCACCTAGTGGATGTGGTGGTAGCAGCACCTGATGTATATTGGCATGTTGGTTGGCCTGGGGAAGTGCTGGAGGAATGATCTTGTCGACCTCTATTACGTCTTGTATCGCATACTTTAAAGGGAAGCCGATGCTTGATGGAAATTACAATGGGTATTGGGGCGGTGATTCCTTAGGATTGGATTCGGCGGAGGTCATGGTTGGAGTGCAGTAACCAAACCTTTCTCAATTAATAAGGGTAATAAGATGTTCAACGACTACCCTAAAGGTGTGAAGACTTGATCGAAACAGGCCCTTCTCTGCTTTGGGGTTATGCTGGTATTGGGTCATGTATTTATGACTGTCTGTATATCTACTTTGGATCTTCTATCATTGCTCTATTCAGTGAACCTTTGAGCCCATTGGCCCCACCGGGCACATTCTTGCTCAAATGTCCTTCTCTGATCGCATCCTCACAATGGTTGGCATTCCTTACTAAATTAGCAAAGCTGGACTGTTGTTGGTATACTAGGAATTTCGAGATGAATGGCAGAGTATTTTTCGAGATCATCTCGATTTGCTCATCATCGGGTATCCTGTTCCTGACTTGAGTTTCCAATGCCCTCCATCGCCCTAGGTAGTCACTAAATGCTTCTTTAGGCTTCTGCTTTAGCCGGGCTAGATTCGACTTACGGGGTTCAGTGTCTATGTTATAGACATATTGTTCTTGAAATAGATGGGTCAGATCTTTTCCATGCAACAAAGTGAACCATCTCAAAGCTGAGCTAGTAAGACTCTTCTGAAAAACTTTTATGAGCAGACGTTCATCCCCTCCATATTGGCACATGTCCCCGCAGTAGGACTTGAGGTGTGCAATGGGGTTGCCCATGCCATTGTATTTGTCGAAGACTGGTACTTTGAATTTTGGGGGTAAGGGCACTTATAAAAATAAGCATAAATCAGAAAAATCTGTGGCATGGATTTCAGCTCCACTCATCTTCATCAGCCATTTTTGGATCTTGTCCATTTGCTCTTTCAATAGCCCAGACTCTTTGGACAGTGGGACGTGTTTCTCAATAGGTGGCCTCCATTCGCTTTGGGCTACCAGTGGGTTAGTTAATACAGGTGGTGGGGTATTGAAGCTGGTGAATGCCCCTGCGTAGGCTCCACTATTCCTGATCTCATCCTCCTCATACTGTGGGTCTATATATGGTGGAGGGAGGGTGAGATTGTCCTATTGGTTCTGAGCAAGATGGATGGGTGCTTGGTGGGCCCACTGTATATGGGGGAATTCTTGGGGATGAGTTTGAGAATGCTGTTGGGTAGACTGAGGGTGGTTGATGGAATGGGATGGATTCCCGTATTGAATTCGGTATGAGGGTTGTGGATGAGTGAGGCTCATGCTATGTTGGGAGACTGGCTGATATGGATGCATCATTTGGAGTGGAATGGGGGCCTGTTGGGTGTATGTGGGATGTTGGGGGAATGAGAGAGGATGGGAGAGTGGGGCTCCCAGGTGTGGGCCTTGATGGGATTAGGATATGGGGCCCTGGTGGGCTTGGATTTGGGGCATTGTGCCTTTGTGGGTTTGGGGTATTGGGCCCTGGAGGGCTTGAGTTTGGGCCATTGGGCCTTGGTGGACTTGGGCCATTAGGCCTTGGTGGGTTTGGGGTATGAGGCCTTGAGGCCCACTCCAATGACCCCATGTTTGATGGGGGTCTTGAGTGGTATGAATAATAGGAGGTTGATGGGAGTCTTGGGGAAAAGAGGCATGGAGACTTGGGAGTGTATAGGATGGGTTAGGAGTTGTGTGGTGTGGATGAGGGATGTTGCTTTGAGAGGCTTTCCAGATGGTATAGGCCGTGACCATCTCATCCATATGGCCATTGGATTAGGTGATGGGGTGAACACAAATGGTGCATCCGACGGAGGGGGAATATGGGGCATGGATTGGGTGGGTGTGTAGGACAAATTTGGCATGACTCGGGTAGAATCGGGCATGATCTGGGTTGATGGGGGGATATGTGATGGATCGGGCACGGTATGGGAAAATGTGGAAAAATTGGGTATGTGTTGGGAAGATGGGAAATTGGGCATGGCGGATGGGTTGGGCATGCGTGCACTTGGGGTGGACGTAGGGAAGTGAGATGTAAGTGGGTTTAACATGGGGGAAGAATGAGGTTGATTTTGATTGGTGGTGGATGTGGATGGGGTAAAATTAGGGTTATTGGGATTTGAAGGGGAATGGGGTATATGTGGGGTGGATGTGGATGGATTTAAAGTAGAAGGAGATGGGGAAATGGGTAAATTTTGGATGGGTACGGATGGGAATATGGGTGCATCGAAGGGATCTGGTGATGGTAAATGGTGGTTGGGTGAGCGGAATGGATGTAAAATTTCCTTTGAATGAGAATGTGTCGGGGAGCGTGGTGGTGATGAATCGGGGTCGGCATAAGCCGGATCGACTGCCCACGACATGGTTTGTTGGCGGGTTGGGTACGGGTTCCTCGGGTGAGGACCAAAACCCATCTTCTCCTTCCCCTACGGGATGACGGAGGGCAAGGCGATGCCGTTGTGCCGGCACCACAAGTCTTTTTGGCTTTTAATTATTTGATTTTTTTATAGTTGATTTTGATTGTTTTGAAAAAAAGGAACCTTCCTATGATGGATTCTGGGGCCTTGGAATACCCGTTTTGAGCAGTGTTCACACCCTAAATAATTCCCACGGCAGGATCTCGATGTGCTTCAAAAGAAATAAAGGAGAACCTTTGTTCTATGTGAAGGCACAGGAATCCACGCGACAACCCAATCCCTCGAAAAAAGTCAATTAGAGAGTGACCTCTTTTGATCGACGAGAGCGTAGTGGGTGTCGGGACGTGTGGGGATTTATTAGAGGCACTAAACCGTTAAGCGGGGAATTCAAGGGAAGTGAAAAAGGCCTCAGATTTGGGCTGCCCAGCCAAAAATCCACTTAGCATGTGTATTATGTACGTTAGGCCAAAAATCTGAAGATTATGGCTTAGCGTGTATATTATACACGCTAGGCAAAATCTGAGAATTTTTAGCTTAGCATGTATATTATACACGCTAGGGTAAATCTGGGGTTTTTTGGCTTAGTGTGTATATTATACACGTTAGGCAAAAATAGAGTTTAGAAAAAAAAATTGACAGCAAATAGCAGGCCCGAAATTGGTTTTTTTTTTTGGTTTTTGGGAGGCGATGCTTCCGAGGACTGATTTTCTTTGTTATACCGGGTCCCTCCTCTCCGAACCTAGAGATACAAGGTTGATTCTGAGCAACTAACGCATTCCCAAGGGTTTTAAGCTTCGTAACTGGATTGGTCACCCACCCTATATACCTTCGGCGCAAGCACCTTCTCAGATACTAGATGGGGTGATACTTTTTCGGATCATCACCACTAGGGGTTGCTGCCATACTAAGAACCGGGACATTTGTATCACTGCCTAAATTCCCAACCCTTTAAAAGCTACCCCCACAAAAATGATTTAAGTCCCTTAATTCACTTTTAAGGGTCAATTTTAATTTTCAAAATTTAAAAGGGATTTTGCTTAGGTTCAAAAATGGGTTATGATGATCCCGTGCTGCCTCTACGGGCCGACATCCACTGATAGTATTTGATTGCGAAAAAAATAAAGCTCAAGCAAGCCCACTAAACAGCTAAGGCGTGTAAATGTGCAAGTAAGCCTGCCAATCGGCTAAGGCATGTAAATGACTCAAAATAAATAAAAGTAAAAACAATGCACAAGTAGGCCCGCCAATCTGCTAAGGTACATAAATGACAGAAAAGTAGGGGTAATTAAAAATAGACGGAATCGTAGGGGTGAGAAAAATTGACGGGATCGTAGGGGTGAGTATGGAAAAAAGAAAAGAACACAAACAACCGTTAGCGAAAATGGAAATAAAAAACTACAAAAGGGGAATTTTAAGGGGAAACTCTACTAGCTACTCCCCAGCAGAGTCGCCATCTGTGCAACCGTGCACTCTCGCGAGTCCGTCGTGACAATGCGCTCTTTACTATGAATTTAGAGTCGCCACCCGGAGCTTTTGGTATCCTGAAAAATCTAAATCAATATTAAAAGCACCGAAGTATAAAAATATGACTCTGATTCACCATTCTAATGCCAAAGGCTCTTGGGTAGGGGCTTCAGTTATCGATTGGGAAGGTCTTAGGCACCCGATCAACCCGTTGGGAAGCGGTCTCTACTTATGGCAAAAATAAAAATAAAATTTAAAATAAAATAGCACTTCCTTTTTGCCCAAAGGCACTATGATCCTATCAAGCTCTCCGCAAACACCAAAAATTTGGTGGCGTAACGGCTTGAATCCTTGGATAAAGGAAAAACAAAGAAGGTAGAAGAGTAGAGGGGAGAGCCGGAGCTCTCGAGCTCTTGTAGGACGGCTATGGACCTTCACGTAGGTGCACTTCAATGAGCTTCTGATAGCTTAAGGGGTTGGAAGATGGGTTCTAACCTCTAAGGCTTTATAGCTAAGGGGTAGAGGAAGAAGGCTAGGGGGTAGGTCTCACCTAGAGTAAAGGATTTTTTATGGAAGATGGGGTCTAGAGGATGGTTTTGAATTCTAAAATTTGTATGAGTTTGCTGCACCAAAGGGGAGAAGGGGATCTCATAATCTTTTTCTCTCTCTTTGAAAATTTTCAAGCCATGTGCAAGGGGGGGCCTCTCTATTTATAGAGAAAGGGTAGGTTAGGAGGGTACTTAAATGCTAATGTGATTAGCAATTAGGTAATCCTAAATCTAAGGATTTTAGGTTTTTCAAGGCTAAGGATATGTGTGAATGGGGTTCAATGGTAGATGATAGGGTGGGGTTTCAAATGGATAGAGGATTGCAAATAGGGTTAATGGGGGTGTAATAGTCCTAAAGAAACCCACCTTAAACATTGCGATGGTCAACAAGTCAAACCCCAAAAGTCATTTTCGGACAAAATCTCAAAGTTATTGTAGCTATGCCTAGCGTGTATAATATACACGTTAGGCATATGTACAGTGCCTTGAGAAGTTCAGAGCCCGCTGTGGGGCCCACTACTTTGGAGAAGATGGCAGATTTTACCAAGCGCGTGTATTATACACGCTAGGCAAAATTCTAGAAAAAATGGCCTAGCGTGTATATTATACACGCTAGGTGTCATTTCTCCATAAATGGCTTAGCGTGTATATTATACACGTTAGGCAAAATATCCCCAACTCTACCCGAAACCTCGGATCGTCATAATTTTTGGTGTATGACTCGGATCTGGGCGATTCTTGGATTGTTGGAAAGCTAGGAACCTCTACCTTCCAATGGTATAGGATTTAGTTCTAGTAGAGATCCCAGCAAGCCTCGGCCTGCCTTCCTTCAACTACTGCCCGGGAGGGTTTAAAATGGGTTCGGGAGGGGTTCTATAGGTTAGGGTTGATTCCTAAGGGTCGGGGATTGGCTTCTAATGGTTTGGGTTAGGTTAAAAGGATTCAAGAACTGCTATCGTAAGCTCGGGGGATGCGCCCTTATTGAAGTATGTTTTGATCGGGCCTTGAGCCAAATTTGAGTGTCTACAGCGACCAACACTAGGAGACTTGATATATAGTGTAACAGTACTTTTAATTTCATAAATATCTTAGAACAGAAGGAAACTGATTGACAACCAAAATTCAGAAGTTTGAAGATTAGAATTTATTTTCTGCACTTTAGTTTTAAAAACCATTCTTTTATTCATATTTCTGAAGTAGTTTAGGATCTTAAAAGATAAATATAAGTTTTTAGAAAATAGAACTAAATAGGTAAATCACTTCCTCGTGGGAACGAGCCTATACTAGCATTACAATATCCATTGTGTGCTTGCAATAGGTTAAGACTTAATTAGAACAGCATAAAAAATCAAGAATAAGTTTTTGGTGTCGTTGTCGGGGATGCAAATTTTTCTTTATATATTTTTATTTTAAAAAATAAATATTTATCTTTCTCTTTTTATATTTATTTATATTTTTATTTTCTTGATCACTTTTGCAGGTTTATTCGGAGTAGCAAATCAAGGGTTTCAACACTTCTGCTGACAACTGAAGCTAGAGGCTCAGATTTATTTCTCTCCCTGCTTTCTAAAATAAAAATCAAATAAAGATAAAATAATAATAATAATAATAATAATAATAAATAATTTTAGTAATAAAATATCTAAGATGCAAGGCCGTGATAAAATGTTTTGGCCGAATCTTAATATGACTTATTCCCCAGTGGAATTTCCATCTACACCTTTATATTTAGCCACGCTGGAGACAAAGTAGGCCTTTGCCTCTCAGTGGGATAGTATTGAGAATTCTTATAATTCTCAGTGGGATAACCCTCATGGCTTCCCAAGGGTAACTCAACAAGAATTATCTTACATATACCCACAATATTCTTTGAATTTCCAACAATCATATATCCCATACCAATCTTTAATACAACAGCCATGTCCTCAGAAAAGAAATGATGGTGCTACTTGATTCAAATTCTCCAAGACTTGCAACATGCGCACCATCACTCTAGGGAATTAGCCCAGTTGTCCCAGATCTCCCAAAACTTACACTCTTGTACTTAGTCCATTACAAATCCAGAAACCCAAATCGGGCAATTAGTGTAGTTGTGGGAGGAAAAGGAGAGTAATCAAGCGAGCTCGCAGAGACCAATTCCCATAGTTCAAGTTGTGTAGACCTTAAGGAGTGGTCGGACTGTTGATAGTAGAGTAGAGATGTCTACACCAGTAGTTGTCCCTATGAGCGGAGACAAGGAGAATGAAGCCAAAGAAGAGATTCTCCCATAAGAAAAGCCAAAAAAATTAGAAAATGAAAAATGAAAAAAATACAAAATAATGGTAGTGCACCCACATCTGTGACTGAGCCATTTCCAAATGCTTTTGGTGCACCATCTCATTTTGAATTCAACAAAATTAGAAAAAATTATTGAAATCTTCAAAGAAGTGAAGATCAATTTTTCCCTCTTGGAGGCAATCAAACAAGTTCTAGCTTATGCACGATTATTAAAGGAAATGTACACGTAGAAGCGAAAGCGATAGAATAATTTATCACAGAAGGTCTTCCTGGCAGAGCAAGTAAGCTCAGTCTTGCAGGCTAGAACCTCGCCCAAACTTAAAGATCCTAGGGTGCCTACAATTCCATGTATCATAGGAGATCACGCTATCAACAAAGCACTTATGGATATGAGAGCTAGTGTGAACCTGCTGCCATATTCAGTATATGAGAAACTGAGACTTGGAAATATGAATCCTACATCGGTAACTCTTTAGTTAGCCGATAGATTAGAACGAAGGCCAGTAGGAATCATTGAAGACGTTATGGTTGGAATCGACAAATTTGTATTCCCCGTTGATTTCTTAGTATTAGATATGGAATAGAGTTCGAAATCTCCAACACAAATTCCAGTCATTCTGGGAAGGCCCTTCTTATCCACAGCTAATGCTTGCATTAATTGCAAAATTGGAGTGATGGAAGTTTCTTTTCAGCAGCCAACCGGATGGCTTCAATTCATGATGAGGAGTGCTTCTGTGTGGATGAAATTAATGAAATAATAGAAGAAGCACTGCCTAAACTTCTATCCAAGGATGACTTAGAAACCACGTTATGGTGTACAGATTTGAGGAAACCTGAACAACAATCTGAGGAGGTGACTTATCTACTGGACACCTCTTCTCACGATTCCCAATCACGAACTTGGAAGCCATGGATAGAACCTCTTCCCGACACTTCCAACGAACCACTACAGCCATCCATTGAAAAAGCACCAGCTTTAGATCTGAAACTACTTCCCGACACCCTTAAATAAGCTTTCCTTGGGCCTAATGAAACTCTCCCAGTAATCATTTCCTCTTCACTTAACAAGGAACAAGAGAGTAAGCTATTGGCCACACTCGTAAAGTATAAGCCTGCAATTGGGAGGACTGTTGTTGACCTAAAAGGTCTTGACCCAGCGATATGTATGCATCGTATCCATTTGAAGGACAATGCTAAAACTTCACGTGAAAGCTTGAGTGGGTGATCCCTATCCAGGTAGTCCCAAAGAAGTTAGGGATTACTATCAAAGAGAATGCAGCTGGTGAACTGGTACCCTTACGAGAAACTATAGGTTGGCGTGTATGTATTGACTACCGGAAATTCAACTCAATGACTCGCAAGGATCATTTTCCACTACGCTTTATTGATCAAATTCTAGAAAAACTTGTGGGTCAGGACTATTTTTGCTTTCTAGACGGATACTCTAGATATAATCAAGTTCCAGTGTATCCAGAAGATCAAGAAAAGACCACCTTCACGTGCCCTTTTGAAACGTTTGCATATCGTGGCATGCCCTTTGGGTTGTGCAATGCACCGGCAACATTCCAAAGATACATGATGGTTATCTATTTCAATATGATAGACAAGTTTCTCAAAGTATTTATGGATGACTTCTCGGTATTCGAAAAACTTTTGATTCTTGTCTTGATCACCTTGCCCTCATCTTAGAAAGTTGCGAAGAAACTAATTTGGTATTAAGTTAGGAGAAGAGCAATTTTATGGTTAAAGAGGGCATAGTCTTAGGACACATCGTCTCCAAAAGAGGAATAGAAGTTGACAGGGCTAAAATTAATATAATAGCAAATCTACCACCACCAACTTCGGTACGGTAGATTCGATCTTTCCTTGGCCATGCTGGCTTCTATCGCTGCTTTATCAAAGCTTTTTCAAAAATCTCAAAATTGTTGTGCTACCTATTAGCAAATGATGTACCTTTTGACTTTGACAATGCTTGTCTTGATGCGTTTAATAAACTTCGAGCACTTCTTTCATCAGCACCAATCATCCATCCCCCCGACTACTCCCTACCGTTTGAGGTAATGTGTGATGCCCCTGATCACCCAATAGGTGCAGTTCTAGGACAGTGAAAGGACAAGATCCCTCATGTAATTTATTATGCGAGTCAGACCTTGATTGAAGCTTAGGTGAACTACACCACCACTGAGAAAGACCTCCTAATTGTCGTATTTGCATTAGACAAATTTTGGCAATACCTATTGGGATCAAAGATCGTCATTTTCTCTAATCATTCTGCATTGAAATATCTACTGACTAAGAAAGATGCCAAGCCTAGATTGAACAGGTGGATCTTACTTTTGCAGGAATTCAACTTCGAGATCAAAAATAAAAAGAGAGTAGAGAATATGGTGGTTGACCATCTGTCCAGAATTAAAATGCCTGAAACCATCAGTAAAGAATCTCTACAAGACACCTTCCTAGATGAGCAACTTTTTTTCATCCAAACAACAATACCATGGTATGCCAATATCGCAAATTATTTGGCAACAAGTAAGATTGCCCCGATCTGGTCCAATTAGGACATGTTTTCTTTTCTAACGCCAAGTACTATATTTGGGAGGGTCCTGACGTATTTAAGATATGCCCAGACCAAATAATTAGGAAATGTATGCGTGAAAGTGACACCCACAATATCCTGCAAATCTGTCACACATATGCTTGTGGGGGTCACTTTGGTGGTAAAAAGAGAGCTGCCAAAGTGCTACAATCTGAATTTTATTAGCCAACGTTATTTAAGGATGCCCAACATTTTTGTCAAGCCTGCGAGCGATGCCAAAAGTCAGGAGCCAGGTTCGAAAGGACCATGATGCCCCTATAACCGATTTTGGTTGCAGAACCCTTTGACATATGGGGCATAGACTTCATGGGCCCTTTTCCACTGTCGTTCGAATTCATGTATATATTTGTAGCCATTGACTATGTGTCAAAATGGGTCGAAGCAACAGCCACAAGAATAAACCACCATAAGGTAGTGCTCTCTTTCATCAGGGAGAATATATTTGCACGGTTTGGAACCCCATGAGCTATTATAAGTGATGGTGGAAGCCATTTTTACAATAGGTATTTTGAGAGCTTGCTCAAGAAATATGGTGTTACGCATAAAGTTGTAACCCCCTGCCACCAGCAAAATAGTGGACAAGTTGAGGTTTCTAATCGGGAAATCAAGAAGATATTGGAAAGAGCTATTCGACCTGATAGAAAAGATTGATCCAGGAGATTGCAAGATGCCCTGTGGGCATACAGAACAGCCTATAAAATACCTATTAGCATGTCTCCTTTCTGGCTAGTGTACGGTAAAGCTTGTATTTACCTGTGGAATTGGAGCATAGAGCACTATGGGCTATCAAAGCTCTCAACTTCGAGTTGACCGCATCTGGCGAGTAACAAAAACTCAAACTCAATAAACTTGAGGAAATTCGAAATGATGCCTATAAAAATGCTTGAATTTATAAGGCCAAAACCAAGGCATTCCATGATAAACACATTCTGAGAAAGAGTTTTCAACCGGACCAACAAGTGTGGCTTTACAATTCGAGGTTAAGTTATTCTCAGAAAAACTACGAAGTTGTTGGGATGGTCCCTACACCGTTATAGAAACATTCCCTCACGGGGTTGTCACTATCCGAGATCCCAAAGACGGTGGTACTTTCAAAGTCAATGGGCAGAGGTTAAAATTGATGATTACACAAGAAGAAAAAGAGACAGTGACCACACTGACACTGAAAGACTCGAAGTATGTTTGAAATAATTTCGGGCAATGTCGAGCTACCGACTCATCCGTAGTAATATTTTTTAAATTAATTAGGTGTATCATATAATTATTGTCGGTACAAAAATTCGTAGTAAGAATGTTGTCGTATACCAATTAAGTTCTTCCATTGGGAATCGTAGTGATTACGATTAATGAAAGAATGTCCTGTCCAAGCCCGCGTATTTTTCTATTTGAATGGCACAATCACCGATAGCCAAAGTGTCGCCTCGATTCACGCTGAGCAGCCGCATCTAACCAGAAAATTAATGACACTACCTAACGAATCACCTCCTTCAATGCCAGCCATAATGCACATTTATGGTGACTTATCATATCTCTATCCCAAACCGGCTATAATTATCCCTTCATTCCCATAAACCAAACATTCTATTCTCTTTGTCCGCTTCTATCCTCAAAACCTTTGCCATGGCAAAACCATTGAGTTGGTCTGTAATTAGCGAAGCGCTCGAGTGCCTTCTCAGGTGCCATGAGGAAGAAATCAGTGCCCTCTTAGAAGAAAGAGCGTGACTAATTCAAGAGATCCTATCCCTCCTCCCCAAACCAAAACCCCACTTCCTAATCTTTACATCATTACAACCCACCCTGAGTGTGAGTTCCTTTATGTTGATGGTGGGTTGAACTGTCCCTCGCCACCCCTCTCCATTGCTTATCTTCTCCCCCTGCCAACGTTACAATCTCTTCGTAAAATCTTCACAGGGTAGTAGTATAGGTGAAGGGTGATCCTGAGATGTGTTCACTTCCCCACTCTTCAAAGCTTCCACAGTGGCATTTCATTTCTTCTAAGGAAGATCTGTGTTGTGCTTTGTTTGGGAGAGATTTTGAAGGGTAGGTAGGAGTGTTTCGCAACTCTTGGGGGAGCGATCCTGCCAAATTGTGGTAGGAAGGAATGAGAGACTCTGATTGAAGGTGGTTAGAAGTCGATGACCGATCTGTATCAAAAAACCTTTTGTCTCGGACGTTGCTGCTAGTGTCGTACTTAGGATATGTCTAGATTTTTTCTAGGTTTAATCTTTTCTGTCATCTTGTTATTTTTATTTCATTTTCATGTCTCTATAAATATTTCATTTAATATATAGATTTTTTTTTGTTTATTATTCTAGTTTCTAATCATTTTCTTTATGGAGCATTTTTTGTTTATACATGACAGAAGTAAATTCTCTCAAGTTTGGGGGAGATTTTTTGAATATTTCTGCATATTAGATGCCCGGTACCACACCAGCACTATCAAGGTAAATGTAAATTTTGACAGTATCCCTTGTTTTTGTGCCAATGAGGGCATTGTCCAGTTTAAGTTTGGGGGGATACATAACTTCTGTGTATATTATAGTAGTTTGTTTAGTTTAGTTTACTTTTGCATTGCATACAAAAAAAATAAATCTAACTCAACTGTTTTAGAATAGTTCTGTAAACATTAGGATCAGTTAATCATTATATGTGAATTAAGATAGAAAAATTATGAATCCTGAAAACCTAATGATCCATCGTAGTAGAAGTTTAACAATAAGAAAATAGAACAGGTACAATTCATGTTTAGCTCTTTTTGAAAACTGTATTAGATTGAATGTTTGAAACAATAGATTAATTTAAACTGCAATATTTGGACTATAGTTTCAAAATTATATAACCAGTGAGCTTTAGAGAATAACTTTTCCTTTCTTTGGAGAGAGAGACTGTTATCTATTCAATTCAAATTTTCTTGAACTTCTCTACTGTTTTTATGAAAAATCTCATATTGTTGAACTTAGAATTAAAATATTCTATGACTATGATAACCTATTTTTTTTCCTAGACAATCTATTAGAAACATCAAAACAATAAGACATTTATGCTAGTAAATCGTAAAAATGATCAAAGGCCATCTTTTGTTTATCCAAAGCCAAAAAGCCAAAATACTAGAAATAATTTATCCTTTGAACCCATATTAGAAGCCTAAACTGAATTTCTTTATACCAAAATTTTATAAATCCTTAACCACATGTACTACCCAAAGCTTTCAACCTTTGACCCATATAATTTTCTGAGAATTTAGAATGCAAGAGAAGGGAAGAAGAGGGAGTGAAAGGAGTAAAAGAAAATAGATGAGAGATATGTCAAAAAAGGGTACAACTAAAAATAAATAAAAAGAAGAAAATATGGGAAAAGAGTCAAAAATCGTAAAATGCAATTCTGAAAAAAAAAAAAAAAAGTAAAAAACTTCCAAATCTAAAAATCAAAAGGATATCTGAAGAAAATCAATTGAAGAAATGTGATTTATAAAAGAAAAAGAAAAATGGAAATAAGTTACCCAGCTTTTTGGATACTTACTAAAGTAGAATAGAAAAGAAGAAAAGAAGATAGAGAAGAAAGGACTAAATTCTCATAAACTTTTGAATCCTATCTACCTTTCTTTGAAACCTTTTAAATACAGAGCCCCATTACAAGCTGAAGGAATGACCTTTGTAATTTATGATTTGTAAAGCATAAGCCTAGTAGAGATGTGTATAATAGATACTATGGATTGCACAAAGAATCGTATGAATAGAATTGATTATCCATTCCATGAGATTCATTTTCTTTTCAATTGTCCTTTGAATTTTTCGAAAGATATATCATATTGAGAGAATTCAGAAATTTCAAAATATTTTTAAGAGTATACCAATAGTGAGAGTTTGGATGAAAATATTTTTTAAATTTGCAGTTTAGAAAATTTTATGATGAATAAAATTTTTACTGATACACACACACTCCACACTATACTAAATTGAAATTGTTGAGTTCTGATCAAGGATAACTATTTGAATGGAAAGAGATGGTTAATGGAATCCAATTTTTGAAAATCATAATAACCATATGATGATTAATTTAGTTAGTGTATAAAATTAGTTTAGATTTTTTCTTTTTGATTAATTTTGAAAATTTGAAAAACCCAAAAATATTTTAAAGTTTGTAGGTAACTTCATTGAAAATATGAAAGTGACATTTAAATTTTTAGATTAGTAATTCTTTCATTGTTTGCTAGGGACTAGCAAAACGTAAGTTTAGGGGTGTGATCAGTCATAGAATATATCATTTTATCACCCTTAACTTAGTGATGCTAAACCAGTTTGCTACTAACAAGTTAATGATGTACAGTATTAAGAATAATATGTAAAAGAGAACTAAAGTGTTAATCTTCGTCAAAATAAACTAAAAAAGTAGTAAGAAAGACGACTGAATAAAAAAGATGATCAGACGCTGCTGAAAGAATAAGAAATCATAAAAAATGATGGAGTGCTATACAGAGAAATCTATAAAATTATAATTTATAATTATTCAGGAGACGTTCCAGCGGAAGATGGTACAAAGAATAAAATGATCGTTCATGATTCACAATCGTCCAGAGTGAAAGCTATGTAAAAAAGAGAAATCGTAATTTACGATTATATAGATTGAAGCTTCTCAACACTGTTGATCAAGTGAAGATTTACACTGCCATGTACCAATTTAGAAGAACACTTAAATTAGAAGTTTGGCAAATCACGGATCTGAGAAGATTGATGAAGATAGACTCCTAAAGATCTCGATTACTGAAATTAAAGAGAAAATCCAGAAGCCATCAACTATTCAAAGCAAGGAAAGCTAGGATTAGAATTAGAGTTATAGTAGTGTAGACACCCAAATTTGGCCCAAGGCCCAATTGGAACATACTTCGATAAAGGCGCACTCTCAAGCTTCCGATAGAACTTTTCGAACCCTTAGAGCTTAACCTAAACCCTTAGAAGCCTATAACTAACCCTTAGGAGTCAACCTTAACTTGTAGAACCCTGCCTAAACCAATTTTTAAACCCTCTCGAGTAGTGGTTGAAAAGAGGAATGCCATAGTTTTCACAAACCTCTACTGGAGCTAAGACACATACCATTAGAAAGAGGATGTTCCAAGCTTCCCAACAAGCTAAGAATTGCCTCAATCCGAGTTATATATTAAAAGTTATGGCGATTTAAAAATCGAGCAAAAATACAGTATTTTGCCTAGCGTATGTATTACATACACTAGGCCATTTTTTGGCAGGTTTTGGCCTAGCATATGTATTACATGCGCTAGCCTTTTTGTGGACTCTACAACGGGTACTAAACGTCCAGGTTTCTCTGGAACACTGTCCCTATAGCTAGCATATGTAATACATACGCTAAGCTTAGGAACAGTGATTTTTGGGATTTTTCCTAGATTTTGAAATTAGGGTTTGACTTGTTGACCACCCCATCCATTGGGGTTAGTTTTGATAGGACTGCTGCACCCCCATTTGTCCTATTTACAATCCTTTAGCCCTTTAAAGCCCCCTATCATCTACCATTAAAACCCAATTCACACCTATCTAAAATCTAGAAAACCTTAGATCCCTATTATCTAATTACTAATCCAATTAACCCCTTTTACCCTCCACTAATCTACCCTTTCTCTATAAATAGAGAGCCACCTCTCTTGATTAAACGCTTGCAAAAATTTCAAAAGAGAGAAAATACTAGAGAGTTCCCTCTTCCCTTGTGAGCTCTAGAACTTAAGATCATTTTCTAACCTCCATTTCCCACCATCAATACCTTAGATTTGGCTAGAACTACCACTTAGCCTTCTTCTTCTACCTCTTAGCTACCAAGCCTTAGAGATTAGAAGCCATCTTTCAACCGATTTGTCATTGGAAGCTCACCGAAGCGCCCTCACACGAAGGACCACAGTTGTGCTACAAGGGCCCAAGAGCTCCAGCTCTCCCCTCTATTCCTCTACCTTCTTGGCCTTTCCTCTATCCTTGAATTTGTGCCATTATGCAGCAAAAATTTCGGTGATCGTGGGAGGCATAAATAGGATCGGAGTGCCTTCAGGCAAGAGAAGTGTTGTTTTATTTTTATTTTTTTTCTTTTGGCCATAAGCAGAAACCGCTTACAAGTGGGTTGATCAGGTCTGAAATCAGAGTCATAATTTTGGCACTTCGGTGCTTATAATATTAATTTAGGTTTCCCGGGACACCAAAAGCTTCTGGTGGCAACTCTAAATTTTCATAACAAGCGCATCGTCGCGAAGGATCGATCCAATCCACGATTGCATAGATGGCGACTCTGCTGGGGAGATTGTAGAGCTTCCCCTTGAAGTGTTGGCTTTTCTTTTTATTTGTTTTACTAACCATTTTCGTCGTTTTGCATACTTACCCCTCCGATTTCACATTTTTATACTTACCCCCACAATTATGCAATGTTGTATACTCACCCCCATGATTCAAACATTTACACACTTTAGCAGATCATCTAATTTCTATTATTTATATGCCTTAGCTTATTGGCGGGCCTACTTGCGTATTTAAATTCTATTCTCTACATGCCTTATTAGCCGATTGGCTGGCTTGCTTGCACATTATTTTATCTTTAATCATATCCTGCCAGTGGACGCCAACCTGTAGAGGCGGCACGGGATCATCACAACCCATTTTTGAACCTAAGCAAACTCCCTTTTAAAATTTGAAAGTTAAAAATAAATCTTAAAAGTGAATCAAAGGACTTAATTCAATTTGCATGAGGTAGATTTTGAAAGGGTGGGAATTTAGGCAGCGATATGAACGTCCCGGTTCTTAGTACGGCGGCAACCCTTAGTGGTGATGATCCAGAAAAGTACCACCCCATCTAGTAACTGAGAAGGCGCTTGTGCCGGAGGTATATAGGGTGGGTGACCGATCCAAATACAAAGCTTAAAACCCTTGGGGAGAGTGTTAGCCGTCCTGAATCAACCTTGTATCCTTAGGTTCGGAGAGGAGGGACTTGAGATAACAAAGAAAAAGAGTCTCCGGTAGCATTGTGTGACAGCCCGGATTTTTCCAACCTTAAAATTTGAGACATTTTTTTTTCTTTAAACCAAATTGAACTAGAAAACTTAATGGAAAAACCCGGATTGCCAGATCACAGATCACAATCTGATACAGAATATTTGGTACAAACATATGGTATAATTAAATCCTCCAGTTCCAATATCTAATATGTACGAAACTAAACAAACACCAATGATGACCAACCATCACCCAACAATAGTGTATAATAGTATAAAAGTACAAAGCCTTAACTTACCAAATCCACAATATACTAATTCTACAATCCCAGAATAGAGTACAAATCCTTTGGTGAAAGCTCATTTTCTTCAAGTATGTAGTCTGGGCCTTCCTCAAACCTATACCTGTGATGTATAGTCAGGGTGAGCTAACATCTAAGCTCAGTAGAGGAAACTCAATAGCAGTTACATCTTATCAGATAAATGTATAGATTCAATAATAATCTTCAAAGTATTTTCATATCAAAACGGTATTCAAAAAATTCTCCAAGTTGTCAAGTTCAAAACCAAATTTCAGCCAATGATTTAGGTTCATATATCTTCGTGTCAAACTGAAAGCAAAACAAAATTTCTTATTTCTTATTTTCTATTTTTCTGACGAATTTACAGCCAAGGTTCAAATTCGGTTCAAGGTTCGAGTTCGAATCAAGGTTCAAGTTCAAATCGAGGTTCACGTTCGAATCAAGGTTCAAGTTCAAATCAAGGTTCAAGTTCAAATCGAGGTTCAAGTTCAGGTTCAAGTTGAAATCAAGGTTCAAGTTCAAATTGAGGTTCAAGTTCGGATTTGCAAACAATGTCGAATTTGCAACAAATAACCAATCTAAGACCAAAGCATCCAATGTTGCGAGAATAGAGCATCCTACGTGGAAGGAACAAGGTTAAAACCTCGGGGACTCAACCCCTCTTTGGAGCCTCTACTCCTCTCTGCCTCAAGTTCATCGTTCAAGTTCAAGTACAAGTTCAAGTTCAAATAACAAGTTCAAGTTTCAAGTTCGGATTTAAGAGCGGATCGAGGTGTCGAATTCAAAGACGGATTTGGATTCAAGCTCGGAGTTTGAAATCAATGGATTCATAGTTCGGACTTAGAGGTCGGATTCAAGTTCCAAATTCATGTTCAAGTTCATATTTTAAGTTCATTTTGCAAAGATCCAAATACATAAAGTTCAATTATTAGCCAATGATGCAAAATTATTCCATTTTCAAATACAATCAAATATCAACTTCTCAAATTCATAAAATTTCAGTTCTAGTTTCAAAGAATTCAAAAACTAGTTCAAATACGGTCAAACTTATAGTTTTTTATGTTCATTCAATCATATCAAAGAACTATGAATCAAACTCAAATATGTAAGTTGCATTGATATTTCCCTACCATAACCTTGAAGTTGCGCAAAGCCAAGCATGGTCCTATCGATGGCCTTCCATCCTCAATCTATATCACAAGCACACAATGATTCATCAAGGACTAACTCTAATCACTAATAACTTAGACATATTTAAGTGTCTTCTCAAAACGAGGTAGAAATGGGCAAGTTCGTGCCAACTTAGAATTTGACGTAACTTCTCCCCAAATTTTGACATTTAAAACATTGGATTCACACAATTTTTAACTCATAAAGGTTGTAGATCTTCCTGTCCTCTTTCCAACACCTCAAGAATCGCATCAATCCGAGTTCGGAGTAAAAGGTTACGGTCCAAATACCAAAGCAGTATCGGCAACTCAGTCAAATTCGACCTGTCAATTTCAAATTTGATCGATCGGTTTTCACATTTGACTAGTCAATTTCTCCTGAACCCAAATTACATACTTTTGTGAAAATCGACAGGTCGGTTTTGCCATATTTTACCCAAACCCGGGTTTGAACTTCTCTAACCCCATTTTCTTTCAAATTTACATCATATTCTTCAAATCTTTTACTCATATCATAACTAAAGACTAACATAACTATAAACCACCACTTAAGATAATTTTTTCTCTCCTTTGAGTGGTCGATTCCTCGATCCATGTGCTCATGCTCACACTCACGCTAGGGTTTCAGGGTTGAATTCAGTTGATTTCTCTTGATATTGAATCGAAACGGAGCCCGCGGCAACCCTACTCTTGATCACACATCATTCTTCACTCTCTTGATCGCTTATGGCACGATCACATGATCGAATCACAAGGTAAAAGGGATAGGGAGAAGGAAATTAGAATTCACCTTCTCTTCTTTCTCTCCTTCTCACCGTTTGTAAGGGAATGACTTACGAGTGAAGCCATTCCACCTATTTATTCTTGAGTGTGTTGCTTCCTTATGAAGCACATACACACACTTAATGTGTTATCTTATCTACTTAAGATATTTTTTCTCCGGTGTGAAGCTCATATACTTAAGTTAAACATTAGCCCATTTACAAATGACCCATAGTCGGCTCGAATAGTCGGCCCAATCAGTTGGCCCAACTAGTCAGCCAAATATAGTTGGCCCAAATAGTCGGCCCAACCATTCAACTAGTATTAATTATTTAACAAACTTTATTCTTCTAAAATTTTACCTCTAGGTTGCACACGACCATAGTATATCATCCCTGGCATGCGTACTTAGTTAGAACATTGTTGTTGTTCTAAGTGTGCATGATTTATTTGAGTTTTGAAAACATACTTGCAAATGATGCATTGTACTGAATATTAAAAAGAAAAAGAAAATATCAGCACAGAGAGAACATAATTAGCCTGCAAGATCAGGGCCAATTGTAGCAAGTTTTAAATGTAAGTGAGTAAAAGATCATCCACAGGGAATTGATTTAAAATTTAAGATAAACCTCCAGATCTGAGCTACCAGATCTGACCTCTGATCCTATCTACAAAGCACATAAGATGGGAGGTTGAATTTGTCACATTAACTAAATGATAAAAGTAAAAATTAAACTAAGTGATCTAGATCCGAGTTGGGGAAACGTATGAGGTAAACTTATACAAAAAATGGAGAAGTAATATCTAACTTTGATTTGGTCCTTGAAAACTAATGAGAATGACTGCAGCTCAACTGAGAGATGATCCAATCTTCATCTGGCTACAAGCGCAGATGTAAGAGAAATAAATCTAATTCAAGGATTAGGCTTACACTTATGGCTATGGTCTGTCCACTTTAATGGCCACAAACCATCCAATAGTCTTTAATCCAAATCCTCAATTCAGAACAGGAAACATCACTACAAATGCTGTAAGAGACTAGGTTACCAACACTAATTCTTACAGGATTAATGAATCAAGGGAAATTGCATGAAAAACAGTAAATCTAAAGGAGTCTAATGCAATAAGGAAATCAGAGGGAACCCTTAACATGAGTCCAATTGAGAAAATACGGTTTACAGCAACCTTTTCAAATCCACTGTATAATTACAATTCAGTACAAACAGCTCTCAGATTTGTAGTCTTGAATACAACTCTCTTTTGAATTACAGAAATGTCTCACAGCTCTCAATTGCAAATCAAAGTAAAGCTATTACAGGGATTTTAAACAAACTGTCTGGCTGGGAAATGGGGGATTAGAAATGAAACTCAAAATCTGAATACCCAAATTGGGCAAATGGTTCGTCTATTTATAGTTTTTCCTAAGCCAGCTCAGATGTGTATCAACCAATCAGAATTGGATAGATCTGTATCAACCAATAGGAGTCGAGCACAAGGATCCAGATCTGTTTTAGCCAATCAAAACTGCTTGATCTGGTTCAGCCAATCAGGTGATAGAAGCATCAATTCTGTTATGTAATTCAAAAATCTGTTTGAGCTTCTAGAAGTTCCCGTCAAATAATTTCATCTTTGGGTGTTCACATGGGGTGGAATATGCCTTTGGTTCGTGCTCAGAATCTTCCGGAATGTCCCTGGGTTTTAAAACGCATTGGGACGCGTGCAACAGATTACTGAATTGCCCTTGTTAAAGCTGCGAATCTCCAGAATACCTTTTCGCAGAGCTTAAGGGTCTTTTCGCAAAGTGTTGTGACTTCTGAAGCTCTTTTCGCACAGATTGGAGACCTTTTCGAAAAGAACTGTAACTTCTGGAGATCTATTCGCAAAGCTTGGGGACATTTTCACAAAGTTCAATCTTCTCTTCGAGGAGTTCAGATGCTCTTCGAAAGCTACGCCTGGAGTTTTAGTCCTTTTCGCAGAGTTCAAGGTTCTTTACGAAAAGTGCAGGTTCTTTGCGAAAAGAACTCTGTAGTGCATTTCTCTGTTCGAATTGTTCCCTGCTTCGCCTACAGGTCTTTGCCTCTTTACTTTAGACCTTTCAACAGCTGATGAGGTTGTTTCTTCACTTCCTTTCTTTGGACTGACATGGATTGTCATCTTTTTGGCACTTTTAAGCTGCTTTTATGGTTAAGCCTGTCTTTATTGTTAGTTGCAACATAGGCACTTAAAACACTTATTTAGTTCTCTCAAGTGTCTATCAAGGCCCAGATTAAGGGGTGAAAAATGGTATTTTCCAGTTCTCAACAAACATGCGGGTTCAAAACTTAGGGATGTTACACATTGTTTCTAAAAACCCAAAAAATAGACCAATTTCGAGCTTGCTGCTACTGTCAATATATATATATATATATATATATATATATATATATATATATATGAACACTATTTTAGACTAGCATATGTATTACATACGCTAAGCCAAAAATCTCCAGAAACTGCTTAGCGTCCCTAATAGATACACTAAGCCAAAAATTCTAGAAAGTTGCTTAGCGTATTTATTACATACGCTAAGCCAAATTTTCAGAATTTTTGCCTAGCGTATGTAATACATACGCCAGACCATTCTCGTTTCAGGTAGCCCGAATCTGAGGCCTCTTTTCACTGATCCCGAGTTCCCCGCTTAGAGGTTTAGTGCCTCTAATAGATCCCACACGATCTGACACCCAATACGCCCTCGCCGATAAAAAAGAGGTCACCCTCTTATTGAATTTTTCTGAGGGATCGGGTTGTCGCGTGGATTCCCGTGCCTTCACATAGATCAAGAAATTTCCCTTTGATTCTTTCGAAGCATGTCGGGGTCCCACCGTGGGAAATATTTGGGGCACGAACACACCCTGAAACAGGAATTCCAAAGCCTTGGAACCCATCGTAAAAAGGTTCATTTTCTTTTTTCCAAAAAAAAAAATCAAGAAAAAAATCTAAAAAGAAAGATAGCTTGTGATGCCAGCACAACGGCATCGCCTTACCCTCCATCATCCCGTAGGGGAAGGAGAAGACAGGTTTTTGGTCCTCACCCGAGGAACCCGTACCCAACCCGCCAACAAACTATGTTGTGGGTGGTTGATCTGACTAATGCCGATCTCGATTCATCATTGCCACGCTCCCCGACACATTCTCATTCGGAGGAAATTTTTACCTCCATTCCACTCACCCAACCACCATTTACTGTCACCAGACCCTTTGGTTCGCCCATATATCCTTCTGCACCCATCCAAGATTTGCCCATTTCCCCATCTCCTTCTACTCTAAATCTGTCCACATCCACCCCATATATACCCCATTTCTTACCCCATCCCCCCTCAAATCCAAATAACCCTAATTTTCCCCCATCCGCATCCGCCACCACTCAAAATTCACTCCATTGTTCTCCCATGTCAAACCCACTTACATCTTACTTCCCTACATCCACCACAAGCACACACATACCCAATTTTCCTGCATTTACCCACACCATACGCAATCTATCAAATACCTCCCCCTCTACCCAGGTCATGCCCGAGTTTACCTGGGTCATGCCCAATTTTTCCCCTGCACCAACCCAATCCATACCCCATGTTCCCCCTCCATTGGATGCACCCTTTACATCCACCCCCTGACCGAATCCAATGGCCATGATGGATGAGATGGTCAGGGCCTACGCCATCTGGAAGGCCTCTCAAAGTAATATCCCTCATCCACACCACACACCTCCCAATCCATCCTATACATTCCCAAGTCTCCATGTCTCTTTTCCCCAAGACTCCAATCAACCCCCCAAGCCCACCAAGGCCTAATGGCCCAATCCCACCAAGGCCCAATGGCCCAAGCCCACCAAGGCCCCATACCCCAAGCTCACCAACGCCTAATGGCCCACGACCCTCGGGGCTCCATACCCTAAACCCACCAAGGCCCAATGGCCCAAGGCCCATCACCCATTACCCAAGCCCACCAAGGACCAATTGTCCAAGCCCATCAAAACCCAATGGCCCAAGCCCATCAAGGCCTAATGGCCCAAACCTACTAGGGCCCAATACCCCAAGCCTACCAAGGCCCCATAACCCATGCCCAAATTCATCAAGCCCCACACCCGGAAGCCCTAATCTCCCATCCTCTCTCATTCCCCCAATATCCTACATACCCCCAACAGGCCCCCATTCCACCCCAAATGATGCACCCATATCAGCTAGTCTCTCAACCTAGCATGGGCCCTACTTTTCCACAAGTCTCACACCCAACCCAAAATGGGAATTCGTCCCATACCATCAACCACCCTCAGTTCACCCATCCTCATACCTCTCAGACCCATTCCCAAGGATTCTCCCATATACAATGGGCCCGCTAAGCGCCCATCTGATCTACTCAGAACCAATAAGACAATCTCACCCTCCCTCCACCATAAATAGACCCACAATATGAGGAGGATGGGATCAGGAATAGTGGAGCCTATGCAGGGGGATTCATTAGCTTCAATCCCCCACCACTCATATTCAGTAACCCACCTACAGCGCAAAGCGAATGGAAACCACCTATTGAGGGATCGGTCCCACCGTCCAAAGTGTCAGAGCTATTGAAAGAGCAATTGGATAAAATCCAAAAATAGTTGATGAAGATGGGTGGAGCAGAAATACATGCCACAGATTTCTCTAACCTATGCCTATTTGCAGAGGTTCCCTTGCCCGCAAAATTCAAAGTGCCAGTCTTCGATAAATACAATGGCATGGGTAACCCCATCGCACATCTCAAATCCTACTGTGAGGACATGTGCCAGTATGGAGGTGATGAGCATTTGCTCATAAAGGTCTTTCAAAAGAGCCTCACAGGTCCGGCTTTGAGGTGGTTCACTTTATTGGAACCTTTCATGATCAAAACTTGGAAGGATATGACCCATTTATGCCAAGAACAGTATATCTACAACATAGACATTGAACTACGTAAATCATATTTAGCTCACCTGAAACAGAAACTCGATGAGACATTTAGTGACTACCTTAGGTGGTGGAGAACATTGGCAGCTCAGGTTAGGAACAGAATACCCAACAATGAGCAGATGGAGATGATCTCAAAAAGCACCCTGCCAGTCATCTCAAATTTCCTGGTGTACCAATAGCAATCTAACTTTATTGATTTGGTAAGGAATACCAACCATTGAGAGGACGTGATTAGAGAAGGTCGTTTGACTAAGAATGTGTCCGATGGGGTCAGTGGGGTTCGAAGGTTCACTAAGCAGAGGAATGATAGAAGAACCGGGATAGATGTACAGACGGTCGTAAATACACGACCCAATACCAGCATAGCCCCATTCCAATTTAAGGCAACATAGCCAGCTCCAACCAGAAGCGAGCCGATGCAAAGAATCGGAAATGGGCAAGGGGCAAAGATGACCCCAGAACAGAGAAGAGCATATTTTGATCGAGTCTTCACACCATTGGGGTAATCCTTGAATATCTTATTGCCTTTGCTAATTGAAAAAGGTTTGGTCACTGCACTCCAACGATGACCTCCGTCGAACTCGACCCCAAGGAATTATGACCCCAATACCCATTACAATTTCCATCAAGGGTCGGGCCACCTAACTGATCGCTGCTTCCCTTTGAAGCACACAATACAAGAATTAATAGAGGCTGACAAGATCATTCCTCCAGCACTTCCCCAGTCCAACCAACATGCTAATATACATCAAGTGTTGTTACCACCACATCCACCAGGTGGAGCGGGCCCAAGGCTGACCTTCAGCATGATAGAGGAGGATGACGGGGAGTTTGACCCGTCAAAATATATCCGCACTCGAGAATATTTTGTAACATTGAGGCAGAGAGATCAAGAGGATAGAGGCATCGGAGTAATTGAGCCCCTGAATTTGGCTGATTACTTTCCTAATCCTGCACCACCAATAGAACCCTTAGATTTGAGGGTATATTTTCCATCACCAGCACTCGTTAGCTATGTCCAAACCAACCAGTATCAACCATACGTAGTAACAACCTCCACCAATTACTTGATAGCTGATTTTGCCCCATATCCCTCTTCGATAGCGGTTAATTATCAATAGCCTACCCCTATCGCACCACCCCCAATATAGCCATTCACAACCCCCACACAACCCATCTTTGCCACTCCCCCGGTCCATCCAACAGAGGTTAATCAGGTGTTGTCCACCCATTCTAATCCACCATCCCAAGAACCTTTGAGGCCTATATCCACTCCATTCCAAATCCTTGGATTAAGCTACAATCCCCATAAAGTCCTGCTCAATTATGATTAGATAGATATCAATGCGGGCAGCAGTAGAGAGGGGTCGATGGATTTCATCACCCGATCGGGAAAAATCTTAAGGCAATCAGAAGTACCAGTACCGACCTGGCCAGAAGAGGATAAAGAACCTACAACTATAAACCCCTTTGAGAAAATGAGCCGAGAGCATAGACTTGAAACACAATTGAAAAGGATGCCCACGCACATCACGGTCTGGGACCTATTAATGATGTCACCGCTTCATTTCCAAGCTTCGATGGGGGTATTAAAGGTTGCACATGTATATATTCAAGTAACCCCAGATGAGGTGGGACAGATCATCGGGCAGGTGTTGGCTCCTAATGCCATTTCCTTTTCAAATGTTAACTTACCAGATGAAGGAAATAATCACTCCAAACCCCTCAACATCACTATAGAAACTAGGAACCTGGTGATTCCATTGGTGTTTGATAGACAACAAGTCTATTTTAAATGTATGCCCTCTCAGAATCGCGACCAAGATAGGGGTGGATCCCTCTGCTTTTAGGCCAGCAAGTATAAGTTCTAGAGGATTTGATAACACAAGAAGAGAGATAATTGGAGAAGTTGACCTTGAGCTCATCATCGGGCCAATGACCTTTTCCATACCCTTCCAAGTTATGGACATCAAATCTACTTTCAATCTGCTATTAGGATGACCATGGTTACACGAGGTCGAGGCAAAACCTTCCACCCTCTACCAAAACCTGAGATTTGTATCAGAACAGAAGATTATCACCATTCTAGGTGAAGGGCAAGAGGAAAGAGATAAAGCTACCTACAACATCGAGAACCCCAAAGTATTGGATGTGCCACACACAACCGAAGACACAGACCTCCATAGCTTTGAGTATGATGTATCATCGGTAATCCCAGAACCCCTCGAGGGAATCACTTTTAAATCCAGTGGTGGAATGGTCGCAGTCATAGCCATGCTCCAGAAATGGGGGTATCAGAAAGGTAAAAGATTAGGACCTTAATTACAAGGGAGAAAGGACCTAGTTACAGCCAAAGGTGGACAACGGGTCAGATTCGGCCTAGGCTACAGGCCTACCAAGGAAGAGGTCTAAGAGGCCAAGGAAAAGGATCGAATCATTACTGCTGCAAAAGCTCAGGGAATAGAATTGGAAGACGAACCCCATCTGCGGCCCCACATCTGAAGTACATTCGTAAGCGTCGGGGTTGTAAAAATTGATCAGAATGGGGCAACACAGCTAAACCCGCACAAGCCGGCTGCCCTGATCCACCCAACCAATCCCTAAATCGTCCCTCCCAATTTTGAAATAGACCTAGCCTCCCTGTCCCTTTTTGAGGATGAGTTTCCCATACTTGTACAGTCCCCCCCTATGGTAAACCACCATAGAACCATGTTGACATTTGAGGATAGGGTCCCGTACGAGCCCAAAATAAACATGATGGAGGCTGACCCCCAAAAGTCTTATCAATCAGCCTCCTCCATTCGAGTAAGTAAAGGGGCAGTACCGCAGGTAAGGAATTGGGCGTCAATGCCCCTAACTCTGAAAGCTTCAAGTGGCCTGAAATTCAACACCCACTTTTTTTAAAAAAATAACCTATAAAAAGTGAGTTAAGCCCTTGAAAGGAAATACCATGTGTATACAGAGACTGGCCTTGCCAAGGGCTCGCCTCCAAAGAAAAGAAAAAATCTAAAAAAATAAAAGAAATAAAAATAAAATAAAATTATCTTTCAAAATTCTCGAGAAAATCAAAGAAAATGATGCCTTAATAGAAAAGCCCGTCTCACATGAAATCGACCCCTTAGCTATAAAAATACAAGAAGAGGTAGGAGTCACGAGTCTGGATGAGGAAATTCCAACCGAGGAGCTCTCCAATGAGCTCCTGAACCGGTTTGTCGATTTTGAGCATGGCCCTACGTTGATTGTCGAAGAAACAGAGGACGTCAATCTAGGGACTAACGAGATTCCTAGAATCACCAAGATTGGAACGTCGCTATCTCTCGAGGAAAGACAAAGCATGATTGATTTCCTTCGATCATACCAAGACGTCTTCTCATCGTCATATGAGGATATGCCCAATTTCTCATGGTCTCAAAGTACCTGCAGTGGCTAGCTAATATCATCCCGGTACTAAAGAAAGATGGAAAGGTTCGCATGTGCATCAACTTCAGAAACATGAACAAGGCGAGCCCAAAGGACGACTTCCCATTGCCACACATTGATATCTTGGTTGATAACACTGCGAGGCATGGGATGCTTTGATTCATGGATGGATTCTTCGAATTGAGGTATATGTTGACCCAGATGGATCCATTGAAATACTTGTTTGAAAAGCTAGCTCTCACAGGCCAAACCGCACGCTGGAAGCTCCTCCTATCAGAGTTTGACATTACATATGTCACTGATAAGTAGTGAAAAATACCATTTTTTACCCCTAAACACGAGCCTTGAAAGACCCTTGAGAGGACTAAATAAGTGCTTTAGTGTTCATATTGCAGCTAACCAAAAAGACAGGTCCAAATCCGAAAACCATCCTAAAATGATCAAAAAGCTGACAACGCATGTCAAACTCAAAGAGGGAGTGAAGAAATAGCCTCAGCAATGGCTAAAAAGGTCCTAAAAGAGCAAGAAAAGACCTGAAGAAGAAGAAGGATCCATTCGCAAAGAAGAATGGAAGCTAAAAGTCAATTCGCAAAGAACTTCTACTATTCGCAAAGAACCTTGAACTTTGCGAAAAGAAGAAAACGCTCCTCGAATAGAAGAATGACCTTTGCGAAAAGAAGAAAATACTCTGCGAAAAGAAGAGAAGTCCTTTGCGAAAAGATCTCCGAAGCCAAAATGCTTTGCGAAAAGATCTCCCTGAAGCTAAAATGCTTTGAAAAGATCTCTGAAGCCAAAATGCTTTGCGAAGAGAGCTTACGAGCCAAACTACTCTGCGAAAAAGCCCTTAAACTATGCGAAATGGCATTAGGGATTTCGCTCGTCAAGGGTATTTCAGAAACTTTGCACGCATGCGTTTTAAAACCCAAGGACATTCCTAAGATTCGAGAAACCAAAGGCATATTCCACCCCATGTGAACACCCAAAGATGAAATTACTTGGCGGAACTTCTAGAAGCTCAAACAGATTTTTGAATTACATAATGTAATTGATGCCTCTGTTTCTGATTGGTGAACCAGATCAAGCATTTCGATTGGCGAACAGATCCGATCCGTGCTCGACTCCTATTGGTTGATACAGATCTATCCAATTACGATTGGTTGATACACATCTGAAATGGCTTAGGAAAACTATAAATAGACGAACCATTTGCCCAATTTGGGTATCCAGATTTTAGAGTTTTCATCTCTGTTTCCCTCATTCGGTCAGATAGCTTATCCGAACCCTGTAATCCCTTCTTGTAGTTTACCTTTGAGAGCCATTGTGAGGATTTGTACTTCCAAGTTCGGATTCAAGGATCAGAATCGAGGGCTCTCCGAGAAGCTCAGATTATAAGTCCGAGGGCTCTCTAAGAAGCCGTGCTCAGAATTGTAACGTTGGATTTTAAAAGGTTCTTTGTAATTTGTGTCTTCTCCATTGGAGTCATGTCGAGGGTTACGAATGATCACCTTAGTGCATTAGACTTCTTTAGATTCACTTATCCGCATCCAACTTCCCTTAATTCATCATCCTGCAATGCGAATTAGCGTTGGTAACCTAATTCAAGCGGCATTCTGATGATGTTCATGTTACGAACTAAAGAATAGGCCCACTAGTTGATGATCTGTGACCATTTAAGTGGGATGATCACGCCCATAAGTCTAAGCCTATTCCTGAATTCGGATTTATTTCTCTTACATCTGTGCTGGTAGCCAGCTGAAGGTTGGATCTGCTCAGGTGAACTACAGACTCTCCATTAAAAGTCAGCAGCTAAAGTACATGAAGCTATTATTTCTGCATTTGTCTTATTTTAAACATCTCCCCAACTCGGATCTGGATCATGTAGATAGTTCTTTTCTTTATTTGCTTATAGTTAAATGTGACACAATCCAACACTCTCTTTTATCTATTCTTTTTAGATAATTATAGAGCCAGATCTGGTAGCACAGATCTGGAGGTTTATCTCTCAGTTTAGACAAACTTCTCTGTGGACGATCTTGAAATACTTACTTTTAAAACTTGCTACAATTGGCCCTGATCTTGCAGGCTAGTGTTAGCCCCAATGTGCTGATATCCCTTTCATAAGTTAACATCCATATAACCTAGCATTCTTTAATTCTTTAATTTTTGATTCATAATGCACACAATTATGGCACACTTGGAGCGACAACAGTCACACAGAAATCAATTAAGGGGCAAGCACTCACTGATCATCTTACCCAGAATCCTTTACCTGACTATGAGCCTTTGAGAATTGAATTCTCAGATGAGGACATCTTGTTCATGACAGAGGATGATGCAGTGGAGACAGAAGAATCCTAGGTAATGCACTTTGACAGGGAAGTAAATGCCGAAGGTCAAGGAGTCGGTGCTATTTTAATTTTGCTAAGAGGATCTCATGTACCGGTCTCCATCCAACTCAGCTTCCCATGCACAAACAACATGGTCGAATATGAAGCCTGCACAGCCAGTTTACAAGCAACACTTAACCTGAATGCAACTCATCTCAGGGTATTTGGCGACTCACAACTAATCATATGCCAGACCAACAGAGATTGAAAGAAAAAGGATAAAAAGCTGATCCCATACCATGAGCACCTCGAGGATCTGATAACATACTTCGATGATGTTACCTTCTCCTATGTCTCACGAGCAAGAAATCATTTTGCTAATGCACTAGTAATGTTGGCATCAATGGTCAAAATTCCATATGGTATCGAGATGAAGCCGATCATGATTGAGCAAAGAAATGAGCTTGCCTTCTACCTCCAGATTAAGGAACCCCAAGGTTAGATGATGAGCCGCCATGGTTCTCAGATGTCTAGAATTTTCTTGAAACTCGTACTTTCCCCGAGGGGAATCCAAGGAAGACAGATGGAGAGTCCAGCGATTAGTGGGCAATTATATCATCTGTGGTGAGTGTCTCTACAAATAGTCATATAATAACATCTTGTTCAAATGCCTAATTGAAGGTGAGGCGGCCAACATCATGAGAGAAATTCATAAAGGAGTATGCAGAGCCCACGTTAATGGACACATGCTCGCCAAGAAGATCCTATGGTAAGGGTATTTTCGGCATATGATGGAAGTTGACTATTACAAGCATGTGCAGAAGTACTACATATGCCAAGAGCACTCCAGTCTGATAAATGCTCCAGCCATAGATCTACACAGCATGACCACTCCTTGGCCATTCGCCACTGAGTCCTCGACGTCAGCGGAAAGATCAATTCGAGAGCATCAAATGGGCATCAATTCATCCTCATCGTCATTGAATACTTCACCAAGTGGGTAGAGGCAACATCATACGCAAGCATCATGGCCAGTCATGTGGAGAAGTTCATTAGGAATGACATCATTTGTCGATATAGTATACCCAAGGACATCATCACAGACAACGATACCAACTTCGTGAACAAGCGCATTAGAGCCTTCTGCGAGCAGTACACAATCAAACATCATCGCTCGTCACCATATCGGCCGCAAACCAAGGGTGCCATAGAGGCTGCTAACAAGACAGTCATCCACATCTTGGAGAAGATGGTCGACACATACCACGACTGGAGCGAAATGTTACCATTTGCTCTATGGGCGTACCGAATGTCAATCTGTACCGCTATAGGGGTGTTAAGTGGTGAAAAATGCCACTTTTCACCCTTTAACCGGACCATTGATAGACCTGTGAGCACACTAATAAGCTTCTGTCAAGTGCATTTTGTAGACAGCAATGAAAGAGGACACTAATGCAGAAAATCACTCAAGAATGCCCAAAAAGGGGCTATCTCTCAGCACAAGACAAACCCAGCAATAGCACACCAGAGGGTAGCACATCACTGAACCCTTGGAGCTCGCGGCTACAGTAGGGTAAGGCAAAGGAAGTGAAAATAGGCTCAAAACATCCTATCGATTAGTCACCTCAAGACTTTGACAGGAGCTGAAAGCAAAGAAAGGAAGAATTCGTGCAGTTGAAGAGGTTTTCGATAGGACCGTAAGGCAAAAGAAGGATGGATTCTGTGGATTGAGGAGTTTGATAGGATCCAAGAACCTATCAAGCAGCTGAAAGGAAGGAAGAAATCATCCTATCGAAAACCTGCCTGAGGCGTCAAGGGAACCTATCGAAAGGTTTCTTCAAACCTATCGAGATGAAGGCGCTGAAAAAGAACCTATCGAAGGGAACTTGAGCGTTTCGATAGGAATGAGAGCAACCCTATCAAAATGGTGGCATGCAGAGCAGAGCTTGTCGAAATGGTTCTCCAACCTGTCGAAGAGCCCCTCCAACCTGTCGAATATTCCAGGCCAAGGGCTGAGAATGTTGAAACTCTAAGAGAAGGCTCATCCTATCGGAACCTATTGAAGAGATCTGAGAACCTAGCAAAAGGACCAAAATGCCCTATTTGAACCTGTCAAAAGCTTCCTGAACCTGTCAAAATCATGTGCAAAACTTCTCAGAAATTCAGCTGTGCACACACTGTGATTTGGTGACCTGTTGCATGTAACCCGAAGTACTTGGTGACTAGCACGACGATTCCAGAAGACGCCCTAAGAAACCCTAACCGACCCACATGCTCTAACAGAACTCTAACAAACTTTGAGGACCTTTTAGAAGGGGTTTTTAGCGAGAAAAATAGAGGAGAAAGCTATATATAGAGACCCTCAACTGTAATTGGGGGGATCGAGATCTGAGTTAAATTCTAGAAATTAGAGCTTGCAGAGAAATTCTATTTTCCATCCTTTAGCCCAACCATGGTTGGCTAATTCCCTTGGAGTAGCGAGGAGAGAGGTTGGATCTGTAATTGGGTAAGGTTAAGAGTGCTATTGTAGGTTCCTAGCTGCACAGACTACAAATCTGAGAATATTTCCATTATAGAGTGACTTTGATTATAATGTTAATGTTATTTTTAATGCTTTAATTAGATTTAAAGTTCCTTTGGTTCCATTTGGTGATCGATCAGATTTGTGTAGAGGAGTCTGTAGATCAGCTCACCCACTTAACTGGTAGGCCTCTTGGATACCACCCGATCTCCCTGGATCTGATACTCTTATGATTCCTTGAGTCTGTGACCTGGGAATTGCAGCATCTGTAGTGGTGTTAATTGTTCTAATTGAGGCCTTAGCTTTAGAGGAGATCCCTAGGATGGTCTGTGACCGTTAAAGTGGACAAATCATAACCTTAAGATGAGTGCAAGCTCAGGCTCCAATTGGATTCGTCTGCTGTAAATCCATGGATTTGATAAAGTCTATAGGATGGTCTGTGACCATTAAAGTGGACAGATCATAGCCTTAAGACCAAGTGGATCCTGCAATTTGAAGTGGAGTTTATACCCTGCAGCTGTGCTTATAGCCTGTTGAGGGAATTGTGTGCTCTGAACCTCTGTAGCATAATTAATTGAATCTGATTTTAGTGAAAACCAATCTCCAAGCTACTCTTCTCCATTTTTTGCTTTTTACCTCTTTCCCCTGTAAGATCTAAGATCCTACACTCAATCCAAGTTAGTCTATGTTTAATTTTAGCTTAGCTTAAGTGACAATCCATTTTAAACCTCTCCCCTGTCTTTTATCTAACGTAGCATTAGTTAGGGTGCTAGATATAATACAGGTATGAAGATTTATCATATTTTAAAACTAACCTCCCTATAGACATTCCCTTACTCACCATCTTTGTAAAACTTGCTACAACAGACCCTGATTACTTGCAGGTTTGTGTGAGTGTGTTCTGCCTAGTTTTATTGATGATTTTAGACCCTGATTTGAGGGAAGCTAAACACTCCGACAAGTTTTTGGCGCCGCTGCCGGGGAGGTGTGTTTAGAAATTGATAGATCTAAGTTTTGATCATAGATCTATAGTTTTTATTTGATTTTTACTAACTGCATTTGTAAGTTTTGTTATTTTTCAGTAGTTTGTGTGCATTTCATCAGATCTAAGGCTACCAGTGAGCGGAGAATCATGCTGGAGACTGCTCTGTAGTTTGCATCCTTCTACTCCCTTATTATTTTTTAGATCTATTGATAATTTTTGTTAGAGTAGTTAGAAAATTTTGTTGATTCTGCTTGTTGTGTTGAGGATCTGTTCTGCATTCAGATTTTGAGTGTTGTATGTTTGGTAGGAGAACCCTCCAACCTCAGATTATTCCACTAAATTCAGAGGTTAAAAGACTTCTGAGATCCAGACCAACTACACCCACATTTGTTGCATTTGATTATGTAGAAATGGGTGAGCAACAGCAGTCGAGAACCCTTAAGGAGTTTAATGCACCAGGGGTCTATAATTCCCCCTTCTGCATTTAATTCCCAGCTGCTCAGGGAAACTATGAGATAAAATCATCCATCATTCAAATGCTGCCCTTATTTTATGGCCTGACCAAAGAAGACCCCTACAAGCACATTGATGAGTTCTTGGGACTGTGCACTACATTTAATATCACAGGTTTGGGGGAAGAGGCCACCAGGATGAGACTCTTTCCTTTTTCATTAAAGGACAGAGCCAGGACCCGGTTGTCCTTGCTTCCACCCAACAACATTCAATCCTGGAGTGATCTCCAATGTCAATTTCTGGCCAAGTTCTTCCCTAAGTCAAAAACCAGCCAGTTGAGGAAGGGTATCATCTCGTTTACCCAAGATCCAACTGAAGATTTTCATCAATCCTGTGAGAGATTTAAGGAACTCCTAAAGAAATGCCCCCACCATCAAATCCCTGAATGCCAATTGGTTCAAAGCTTTTATCAGGGAATTGATGTTAAAAGCAGAGATATGATAGATGCTTCCTGTGGTGGCATGTATCTCTAAAAAATTGTTGAGGAGGCATGAGAGCTATTTGATATTATTAGTGAGAACTCTATGCAAAGAGAAACCTTAGCAAGAGATCTAGAGCCTCCTAAATTGGTGAAGGAGAATACCTTAAGACGGAAGATATATGAAGTGAGTGTGCCAAGTGAGTTGGAAAGGAAAGTGGATAGCCTAGCCCTAAAATTTGATAGGCTGATGGGAGCAATGCAGTCACCTGTGGCTGCTAGGGTGGAGGAGGCATGTGCCATATGCCAGTCCCCTGCTCATCCCCTGGAAGAATGCCCATCTGCTGACCAGTTTCCTAATTTTATAACAGAGCATGTGGTTGCAGCTCAGTCTTATGGGCAGCAGCCTGCTGCTGGGTATCAATGGCGAAACCACCCCAATCTGAGCTGGAGACAAGATGCATACCCCAGCCAGCAACAGCAGCCCCAGCAGCATATGCCCTATAGAAATGCTCAACCCTATCGAGAAAGTTATGTCCCAAGGCCTCAGTATCAGCAACCCATGGCCCAACCTATAGTTCCTCCTGTGCAGCAATCTTCACCCCCTTTAGCTGTGAGAGCACCATCCTTTGAAGAACAAGTTCTATCTTCACTGCAGAGCTTGAACACCTTATCCCAAATTGTGCACTCTCAGAACCAGAGCATAAAAAAGATAGAGGACCAGCTTGGTCAGCTGTCTGATACTCTGACTAGGAGAGAGGGAGGAAGGCACCCAGCCAACCACAGGACAACCCACGAAGGCAGTTTGTAGTGGGTGAATTCTCCTCCACCTATGACGAAGCCAAATCTGTTACAACTTTGAGAAGTGGTAAGCTAGTAAACAACCAAGTGGGCTGTGAGCCTGTGAGGAACTTGAAAGAAGAAAATAAAGTGATTTCTGCAAGAACACAACAAAGGCGACCATTGGTGGACTTGAAGGAGCAATCAGCTATGAATAAAGAGGATAATGAGGATCCTCAAGAAAAGAAAAAAATAAAAAAGAAAGAGGTCCCATTGGCAAAGGCTGCAAGTGAGGGAGCAATCCCACATTTGCCATTTCCTAAGGCACTACAAGCACCTTCCCCTTTTGATAAAGGGCAAGGAAAAATTGAGGAAATGATGGAGACTTTCAAGTAAGTAAAGATCAATTTGCCTTTACTTGATGCCATTAAACAAGTCCCAGCCTATGCCAAGTTTTTAAAAGATCTGTGCACCCATAAAAGACAGTCTAGGATACACCTATCCAAGAAGGTCTTTTCAGCAGAAAAAGTTAAGCAAGTCCTGTCTATTGCAACTCTCCCCAAACTTCAAGACCCTGGCCTCCCAACCATCCCCTGCATCATTGGGGATCATACCATTGACAAAGCCTTATTAGATCTGGGAGCCAGTGTAAATTTGCCTCCATATTCAGTATATGAGAAACTGGGCTTAGGCAAATTAAAGCCCACACATGTGGTCCTCCAGCTAGCTGACAGATCTGAAAGGAAACCTGTGGGGATAATCAAGAATGTTTTTGTTAGAGTTAGCAAATTCTTCTATCTTGCTAACTTTTTGGTGTTGGATAAGGAACCAGGTAGGAGTGCCACTTCCATACCTGTGATTCTAGGCAGACCCTTTTTTGGCCACAACTAATGCTTGTATTCAATGCAGGTCTAGAATCATGGTAGTATCATTTGGAAATATGAAAGTCAAATTGAATGTGTACAACGCAACAAATCAACCTCATCCCGATGAGGATTGCTTTTCTCTTGACGTAATAGATGAGGTTGTCCAGGAAAATGTGAATATGCTGCTACATGATAAGGAATGATTTAATGAGCTAGCTAAAGTATGGAAGGAAACAGAGGTAGAGAAGGTTCCCACCTCTGAGATTGAACATGTGAAACTTGTCTCTTCTGAAGTGGCACCAGCACAGCACCACCCATGGAGGCCTACTTTGTTACCTCTACCACCCCCCTCTAAGGCACCCCTATTGCCCTCCCTCATCAGTCCCCCAGAGGTGGAGTGTTGAGAACCAGAAAATACCATTCTCCACCCTTTAACCTAGGCCTTGATAGACCCTTGAGAGAACTAAATAAGTGTTTTAAGTGCCTGTGTTACAGCTAACAATAAAGACAGGCTTAACCATGAAATCAGCCTAAAAGTACCAAAAAGATGATAATCCATGTCGATCCAAAGGAAGAAAGAGAAGGGACAACCTCACTAGCTGTTAAAATTCCTGAACTGAAGAGGCAAAGACCTGGTCTCAACCCAAAAAAGAAATGTGGAGCAATTCAAACAGAAAAATGCACTACAGAGTGCTTTTCGAAAAGAATCTGAACATTTCGAAAAGAACCTGAACTCTGTGAAAAGAACTAAAAGCTCCAGGCTTAGTTTTCGAAGAGCACCTGAACTCTTCGAAAGGATGATTGACCTATTTGAAAAGAAGAGAACTCCTTGCGAACAGAACCTGAACTTTGCGAAAAGAGCTTCAGGAGTCACAGTACCTTACGAAAAGTCCCCTAAACTATGCGAAATGGTATTCTGGAGATTCCTAGCTTTTGTAAGGATAATTCAGTAATCTTTTTCACGCGTCCCAATGCATTTAAAAACCTAGGGACATTCCAGAAGATTCTAAGCATGAAGCGAAGGCATATTCCGCCCCATGTGAGCACCCAGAGATGAAATCACTTGGCAGGAACTTCTAGAAGCTCTAACAGATTTTCAAATTGCATAATAGAATTGATGCTTATGTCGCCTGATTGGCTGAACCAGATCAAGCAATTCTGATTGGCCAGAACAGATCTGGATCCTTGTGCTCGACTACCATTGGTTGATACAGATCTGAGCACTTCTGATTGGTCGATACGCATCTGAGTTAGACCTGGGGAAAACTATAAATAGATGAACCATTTGTCCAATTTGGGTATCCAGATTTTGAGTTTCATTCCTACTCCCCCATTTCCAAATCAGCTAGTTTGTCTGAAACCCCTGTAATAGCCTAACTTTTACTTGCAATTGAAAGCTGTGAGATACCTCTGTAATGCAAAAGAGAGTTGTATTCAAGACTACAAATCTGAGAGCTGTTTAAGCTGTGCTCTGAAATTGTAATGGTGAATTTGAAAAGGTTACTGTAAACCGTATATTCTCAATTGGATTCGTGTTAAGGGTTCCCTCGGATCTCCTTATTGCACTAGACTCCTTTAGATTTACTATTTTTTATGCAATTTTCCCTTGATTCATTAACCCTGTGGGAATTAGTGTTGGTAACCTAATCTCTCACAGCATTTGTAGTGATATTTCTTGTTCTGAATTAAGCGTTTAGATTAAAGACTATTGGATGGTCTGTGGCCATTGAAGTGGACAGACCATAGCCATAAGCCTAAATCTAATCCTTGAGTTAGATTTATTTCTCTCACATCTGTGCTTGTAGCCAGATGAAGATTGAATCATCTCTCATTTAATCTGCAGTCATTCTCATTTTGTTTCAAGGACCAAATCAAAGTTAGATATTATTTCTCCATTTTTTATAAGTTTACATCAAAATTCCCCCAACTCAGATCTGGATCATTTAGTTTAACTTTTACTTTTATCATTTAGTTAATGTGACAAATTCAACCTCCCATCTTATGTGCTTTGTAGATAGGATAAGAGGCCAGATCTAGTAGCTCAGATCTAGAGGTTTATCTTGCATTTTAAACAAATTCTCTGTGGACGATCTTTTACTCATTTACATTTAAAACTTGCTACAATTGGCCCTGATCTTGCAGGCTAATTCACTTCTCTCTGTGCTGATATTTCTTTACCCTTTTTAATGTTCCAGATTCAGTATAACTTAGCAATTGTAAATCTGTTTTCAAAACACAAATAAATCATGCACACTAGAGTGACCAACAAGTTTTTGGCGCTGTTGCTGGGGAATTTGTTTTAAAATAGGTAGACCTAAGTTTTCATTTTTATTTTTACATCAGTGCTAAACTATTCTATTGTTTATATCTGTGCAGTTATTCATATCCATTTTGAAGAAGGGAATCTACTTCAAAAGGAATTCTGAAGGTTTGTTGTGCATAATCTGATTCTTTGTTCTGTGTTGTATGTTTGGTAGGAGGACTCTCAGCCCTGAGATTGTCCCTCTGAATTTAGAAGTTGAAAGGCTATTACGAACCAGACAAACAACACAGAATTCTGCTGAAACAGTTACTATGGGTGAAGAACCTCGACTTTTGAGGGATTACTTTGCACCTGGTGCATATAATTCTCCCTTTTGCATTCAATTTCCTACTGTTAAAGGAAATTATGAGATCAAATCATCGATTATCCAAATGCTTCCTTCCTTCCATGGGTTGAGTAAGGAAGATCCATACAAACATGTGGATAAATTCTTGTCTCTTTGCACCACATTCAACATAGCTGGACTTGGTCCAGAGGCAACCAAGCTTAGGCTCTTTCCTTTTTCATTAAAGGACAAAGCTAGAGCATGGTTGTCTATGTTAGCACCAAATAGTATCACTTCTTGGAATGATTTGAAGTGTCAATTTTTAGCCCAATACTTCCCAATGTCTAAAACAAGCCAATTGAGACAAAGTATTATTTCCTTCTCACAAAACTCAACTGAAACTTTCCATGAAGCATGGGAAAGATTTAAGGAACTTTTAAGGCAATGTCCTCATCATCAAATTCCCCGATAGCAGCTTGTTGAAAGCTTCTATCAAGGAATTGATCAAAAAGGCAAGAATATGGTAGATGCTTCTTGTGGAGGCACTTACTTGCAAAAAATAGTTGAGGAGGTTTGGGACTTATTTGAAGTAATTGGTGAAAACTCAACTCAACAGGAATCTTTGTCAAGAGATATTGAAAATCCTGCTAGGTTGAACAATCAGCAAACCACCAAAGGAAAGATTTATGAGGTGAATGAGTTGGAAAGAAAGATGGATAATTTAACCACAAAGTTTGATAGATTGATGGACTCACTTAAAAATCCAATGGTTGCAAGAGTAGAGGAGGCATGTCTGATATGCCAGTCCCCTACTCATTCACTTGACCAATGTCCTGCTGCACCACAGTTCCCAGATCTAGTGGTGGAACAAGCTCATGCTGCCCAATCATTTGGACATATGCAGTCAAATGAATATCCATGGCGAGGGCACCCCAATTTGAGGTGGAGCCAGGGGAATTATCAATCACAACAGCAACAGCAACCAAAGAACCAAATGCCTTTCAAAACTGCTCAGCCTTATCAGCAGAATTTTTATGCCAAGCCAAATTTTCAGCAGCCCATTCCACAACAACCTGTACAGCAATCTGCTCCAGTTCAAATCCCTTCCAGGTCCCCTTCTTTTGAAGATCAAGTCCTAAATTCACTCCAAAATTTAGGATCTTTAACTCAGACTGTGAACTTTCACAGTCAGAGCATAAAGAAGATTGAAGAAATATTGGGTCAGCTTTCAAATACTTTGGCCAAAAGAGAGAAAGGAAAGTTACCCAGCCAACCTTTGAACAATCCCAAAGGACAGTTCATGGTTGGAGAGGCTTCTATTTCACATGAAGAAGTAAAAACTGTCACAACTTTGAGAAGTGGAAGAATTATAAATAACAAAGTGGGTACTGAAGAAGAAAAAAGTGAGGAAAATGATAAAGATATGCAGCAGGAGCAGTATAATGTTAGCAGTGGGGATGCTGATGTACCTCAGAAAAATAAAAAAAAATGAAAAAACAAAAAATCAAAAAGATTCTGATAATGCTTCTAAAGCTGTAAATGAAGGACTAGTTCCTCATTTACCATTTCCTCATGCCATGAAATCTGTATCCCCTTTTGATAAAGGGAACACAAAAATAGATGAAATGATGGAGACTTTCAAGCAAGTCGAGATAAATCTACCTTTGCTTGATACAATCAAACAAATTCCAGCATATGCAAAAATTTTGAAAGATATTTGCACTCACAAAAGACAGTCTAGGATACAATTATCCAAGAAGGTCTTTGCTGTGGAAAGGGTTCATCAGGTGTTGTCTATTACCACACCTCCTAAACTTCAAGATCCTGGAATCCCCACATTCCCTTGCATTATTGGGGAACATACCATTGAAAAGGCTTTATTAGATTTGGGTGCTAGTGTCAACCTACTTCCATATTCTGTATATGAGAAACTAGGTTTGGGAGAATTAAAACCCACTCATGTGGTGTTACAACTAGCAGACAGATCTGAAAGAAAGCCAGTTGGGATGATTGAGGATGTATTGGTGGGAGTAGATAAATTTTTCTATCCTGCTGATTTTCTAGTTTTGGACATGGAACCTACAAAAAGCAAAACTTCCATCCCTGTCATTTTGGGAAGACCATTCCTGGCTACAGCAAATGCTTGCATTCAATGCAGGTCTGGTATTATGGAAGTCTCTTTTGGAAATATGAAGGTGAAATTAAATGCTTATAATGCAGTCACACAACCTCAATTCAGCTCTGAGGAATGTTTTCATGTTGATCTATTGGATGAACTGGTGGAAGGGACTTTACAACAGTTTTTGTAGTGTGAAGATTTAACCACAGATTCTAAAGATGCTTAGGGAAATTCCGAGGAAGAAACATTTTGTACCTCAAAGTCTGAGGAAGTAAATGTTGTGCAAGGAACTCATAATCAATCAGCAAGTTTCTCTTCTTGGAAACCTGCTATTCTTCCCCTTCCACAAACAGCTAAGGTACCTTTGCTACCTTCTTTTCTCTGCCCACCTGATTTAGAACTGAAGCAGTTGTCAGAAAATTTGAAATATGTGTTTTTAGGAGACCATAAATCATTGCCTACGATTATTTCTTCCTCCCTCACAAAGGAGGAAGAGGAAGAGTTGTTGATTGTTTTGAAACAACATAGAAGGGCAATTGGCTGAACTATTGCTAATTTGGGAGGAATCAGTCCAGCTGTTTGCATGCATAAAATCCATTTGGAAGAAGATGCAAAGCCTTCTAGGGAAATGCAAAGGAGGTTGAACCCTCATATGCAAGAAGCGGTCATGAAAGAAGTTGTTAAGTTGTTGGATGCAGGGGTCATTACCCCATTTCAGATTCAGCTTAGGTGGCACCTACACAGGTGGTACCTAAGAAATCTGGGATCACTGTTGCAACCTTAAATTCTGGTGAGCTTATGTCAACCAGACAAACAACTGGGTGGAGGGTCTGTATTGATTACAGAAAATTAAATTCAATGACTAGAAAAGACCATTTCCCTCTCCCATTCATTGATCAAATTTTAGATATGCTAGCAGGAAAAGCTTATTACTGCTTTCTTGATGGTTACTCTAGTTACAACCAGATTCCTGTGTACCCACAAGATCAGGAAAAGACCACATTCACTTGCCCTTTTGGCACTTTTGCCTATAGGAGAATGCCTTTTGGTCTTTGTAATGCTTCTGCTACCTTTCAAAGATGCATGTACTCCATTTTCTCTGATATGATTGACCAATTTATAGAGATTTTTATGGATGATTTTTCAATCTATGGAGACAATTTTGCCCAGTGTTTACATCATCTCAAATTGGTGTTACAGAGATGTGAAGAAACCAATCTAGTTTTGAGCTGGGAGAAGAGCCATTTCATGGTCACCCAGGGCATTGTCCTTGGCCATGTTGTCTCCCACAAGGGCATTGAGGTAGATAGAGCAAAAATTGATTTAATTGCACATTTACCACCTCCCAAAACTATTAAATAGATCAGAAGTTTTCTGGGACATGCTGGATTGTACAGAAGGTTCATTAAGGATTTCAGTAAAATAACCAAGCCTCTTTGTCATTTATTGTGCCAAGATGTCCCTTTTGTTTTCAACAATGAATGCATGAAGGCATTTGAATTCTTAAAAAACTGTTTGATTTCAGCTCCAATATTATAGTCTCCAGATTATTCACTGCCTTTTGAACTGATGTGTGATGCATCAGATTATGCTTTGGGAGCTGTCCTTGGACAGAGAAAGGATAAGCTGCCTCATGTCATAGCTTATGCCAGTAGATCAATGATTGATGCACAACTCAATTACACAACAACTGAGAAGGAGCTGCTGGCAATTGTTTTTGCTTTAGAGAAATTCAGGTCATATGTCTTAGGTTCACAAATAATGGTGTTCAGTGACCACTCTGCCTTGAAATACCTTCTGTCTAAGAAGGACACCAAACCAAGATTAATCAGGTGGATCCTCCTATTACAGGAATTTTATTTACAGATCAAAGATGAAAAGGGTGTGGAGAATGTGGTGGCTGATCACCTGTCTAGAATTTTAACTGCTGAGATTGATAGGCAGCCTATCAATGAATCTTTCCCTGATATGCAACTTTTTGCTATTAGTATACACACCCCTTGGTTTGCAAACATAGTCAACTTTTTCGCTACTGGAAGAATTCCTCAACATTGGAATAAAATGGATAAAGATCTTTTCTTCTCAAAGGTTAAACATTTTATTTTGGAAGATCCTTATCTGTTTAAGATTTGTGCAGAACAAATAATAAGATGTGTCCCTGAAGAAGAATTTCATAGCATACTCTCTATGTGTCATGAACAGGCCTATGGAGGTCATTTTAGTGGAAACAAAACTGCTGCAAAGGTTTTGCAGTGTGGATTTTATTGGCCTACACTATTCAAAGATGCTCTGCAGCACTGTAAGTCTTGCCAGAACTGCCAGAAAATGGGCAGCATTTCCAAGAGAACCTCAATGCCTTTACAGCCCATTTTGGTAGTTGAATTGTTTGATATTTGGGGGATAGACTTCATGGGTCCCTTTCCTCCTTCCAATGGGTGTAATTTCATTTTAGTAGCTGTGGATTATGTATCCAAATGGGTTGAAGCCACAGCCACTAAAACCAATGATCACAGAGTGGTTCTGAAAATTTTAAAGGATCACATTTTTCGAGTTTGGTTTCTCGAGCTATTATCAGTGATGGGGGAAGCCATTTTTGTAATAAATATTTTGAAGCTTTATTGAAAAAATACTCTGTGACTCATAGAGTAGCTACTCCATATCATCCACAAACCAGTGGACAAGTGGAGATTTCCAACAGAGAAATCAAACATATCGAAAAGATCATGAAGAAGGAGAAAGGATTGGTCCTTTAAAATTTGAATGATGCATTGTGGGCATATAGGACAGCCTATAAAACCTCAATTGGCATGTCCCCATTCAGGTTGGTCTATGGCAAAGCATGCCATTTACCAGTGGAGTTAGAATATAAAGCCTTTTGGGCTATTAAAACATTGAACATGGATCGACTCTGCTTTGGTAATCACGAGAAACAACTTCGAGTTGGAGGAGCTGAGAATGGATGCATACACCAATTCAAGATCTTACAAAGAGAAAGTCAAAGCCTTCCATGATAAAAATTTGTTGAGAAAAGAGTTCATAGTTGGCTCTAAGGTATGGCTATTTAACTCAAAACTTAAGTTTTTTCCTGGAAAGCTGAGATCCAGATGGGAAGGGCCATATACTGTCATCATGTATCATGCATTTGACTTGAAAAGAATCTTGAAAGTAAATAGTCAGAGGCTTAAACCATGCATTGAAAATACCCAGGAGCCTATGCTGCCCATCTATCATCAAGAACCTCCCCAAATCTGATGGTATACAACTGTACAATATGTTTTTGTTCTATAGTTTTTTCATAGTTTTCTATTTCTCTATTTTTATTCATGTTTGTTCTCTTTTCGAGAAGTTTAAATATGTGAAAAATTAATTCGCAAAGTAAAAATTGTCTTTTCGCAAAGTTCAATTTACTTTTCGAAAAGGATATGAATTTGTAACAAACTGCTCGAAAGCAATGATTTGCTTTTCGAATAGTTGTTTTTGAAGCCATTTGCTTTTCGAAAAGTTATTTCTGAAGCTATTAGCTTTTCGAATGGTACTGATGCCATTCTTTGTTGAAAAAAGGACTGGTTTGGAACTTCTCGAAAACTTAAAAATGACTTTGCGAAAATAACTTTGAGCATATTTAAACCCTTTCGAAGTAAGGGTTTCATATTCGAAAGTTTTCTGAGAACGTCCTGTTCCACAGAAAACCCATTTCTTTCTTGCCTTGTGTGATTTTAGAATTCAGCCACACTTTTCTTCACATTTGTTTGATCATTTGAGCTTGAAGAGAGGGATTTTAGCTTCTGGTCTGGTGGATTTCAGAGAGTAAGCAACACGTTCAACTAAAACCCTAGATTTCGGTATTTTTCTGTGCATTTCCTCTGTTTATCATTTGCAAAGTTTGATTTTGTGTCAGCATTTGTTGTGGGCGTTTTTATACACAACTTTAGAATGGGGAAAGCTGAAAAATCACTGGCTGCCATGTTTCCAAAATCTTCTGCTAAGAAAATTAGCAAACCAACCCCAAAAGGAAAAACCAAAACTTCAGCCAAAAGAAACCTATCAATGGATAAAGCTGATAGGATTGAGAAAGGGAAGAAAGTTAGACATGAGGAACCCATCCCTACAGCTGCTAGTCCTGAGCCTGAGCTTCCTCCTCTGCCTATGCATTTGGTACTACCAAATCCATTCATTGAAGCTCAGAAGCTGATTCCTGAGCTTATCGTGGACGAAACTTTTTTCGTCAACAAACCGGACTGTCAGCTATCCTTAAGATACAAGAGGGATGCCTCACTGAGCAATATCCTTACCCCTCTGCCAGAGAAAATTTATCCGCGAATGGTGAAATTATGGTACCAAAACCTGGTAAAAGTGACAGAAAAAGATGCAGATGTTCCTACTCTTGTTATCTTTATTGATGATTGTGATCTAACTATCACATATGAAGACATTGGGAATGCTTTGGGGATACCTTTTCAATATGATCCTTCTGGTCCATTGGCTGCACCAGAAGCAGCCTCCTTCAGAGAAATGGCTGCACATCTAACCCAAGGGATCGTTGGAACTGGACAGTCCATAATGAGGAGAGACCTAGCACCTCAATTTTTATTGATGGATTCAAGTTTGAGGGGAAGTTTTTACGTCACAAGCACGACCAATAAGAAAGGACACCAATTTTAGAGGCTCTCTTTCATTTTTCTAAGGGGCAATTTTTCAATGCCCCTATGTTAATTTTTGAAGCCATGGCTGATATTAGTGCCAAGTTGAAAAAGGAGCAGAAATTAGCTGGAATCCCATTTGGTAGACTGATCACAGCCCTACTAAGAGCTAAGTTTGACATTGATGACCAAGAGCCATTTGAAGTCATAGCTCCTCATACTTTTGGGAAAAAGGCTTGGACTACAAGCCAAGCAATGCCGAAAAGACTGAGAGAGGAAGGTGAGCCTGCACCTGCAATTGCTACTGAGCCTGCATCTGCAGCTATTAGTGGACCTGCCATACATGAACCTGCCCCTGCAGCTCCCTTAGAACCTGCTTTGCCAGACCTTGAGGTGACCAGCTCTTTAGCTGCACCCATTCTTGAAGAAGTTGTCCTTCCTGTGGTGATCAGCTCTTTAGCTGCACCCATTCTTGAAGAAGTTGGCATTTTACCCTCCTCACCTAGTCCAGCTCCTGCCACTTCACCTATTCCAGCAGTCTCATCTCCCATACCCACCATTATCCCAATTGCAGATTCCCCCTCTACACCAACCACTCCAACCATACTCACACCACCAATTTCTCCCACCAATGCCCAAGTCTTGGCCACAGATTTTATTGAACATTCTCCTTGCACTCCTCTTCTCCAAAGCCTCTCAAGTTCACCTGCTCCTTCAAACACACACAAGTATCCCATACCCCTAACTTCCAGGCCTTTCACTCAGAGGCTTATTCATCATTGATGGGGTCTATTTTTGAAACGTTGGGCTTGAACTTTGTTCCTATACTTGACCCTCCTCATTTCACTCACTTGGCTACTTCTCCTTCTGACCATTTCACCCATTGCACCTCCACCATCCACTTGGTTTTACCATTACCTGCTATCCATACCTCACCCACACAATCAATTAGCCAAATACTTACCTTTCTCCAATCCATCCAAGCCCAACTCTGAGATCAACACGGATAATCATCATGACCAATGACCTTCTCCAAACCTTAGCCTCCACATCCCACACAACTACCTTAACCACTGTACCTGCTATTGATGACCATGCTACCCAAACTGAACTTGAGGTAGTATTGGTTGATCTGCCCACCCTCACCACTACTGCCCATGCTACCCAAACTGAACCTGAGGTACCTCTGGTTGAGTCCCCTTCACCTCTCCTCACTTTCTCTGAACAAGCCAATCAGACCGACCCTGAAGTCATCCTTCTAGACCCCTCTTCTCCCACTCTCACAGCTGGGATACCTTTGGTCCCCTACAATTCCATTCCCATTCCCAGATTTGCCGCTCTCAAAAGGGCCATGGAAGAAAATCCATATATCTGTCGAGATGTCCTCAAGGGTTTAACTGATTTGCAAGCTTACATTAGAACCCCTTATGAAAACCAGATTCGGAAATTGGAGTTATTCATGAAATTTGAGAGAGAGAAAATGAAGGACCTGCTGGGTCATACTTTTCAGATGGTTAGGAGTGAGCAGCACAAGGTGACCATGTTGCAAGCACAGCTTGACCAGGAAAAACTGAGGACTACTAGACTTGGAAAGTACATTGGCCTCACCAAAAAGATCAAATCAGAGGAATACACTGAGCTGCAAAACACAATCCAGGAGAAGGCTAAATCGAGTTCATACTCCAATACTGATTCTAGTTCGGACTCTGACAGTGACTCCAGTTCTGATCCCATTTAACCAACTTATGATACAGATTTTGACCCCAGTTATTAGATCACATTGTACTTATCTGTGTTATGAGTTTGTAATATAAAATTCTGGTATTTCTTGTGTAATTACTGTGTATTTCTGTACTTTCTTCTTGTCATTATGATTCCTGCTTGATTGCTTCTTTTATTTGCTTTGGACCAGTGCAGACCCTGCTCCCCTTAGGTTTCGGGGTGTGGCAGAAATGTCAATAATTGAGTTAACATCAATGCAACTTATGATCAGTGGAATTTTTGAAAATGAAGTAATTTCACACCTGTTGTTTTGAAAAATGAGGAAGTTAAAAACTTTTTGAAATTAATTTCTAGTGTAATTCTAATACTTTCATGAAGTGAATGTCAGAAAATTTCCAAAAGAAAATTGATGTTTTAGTAAACCTAAAAAGAGAGAAAACAGTGATGATATACCTCAGGAATTTGATAGAAAACCACACCTAGTGAGATTTGGGCTTGAAATGTTTTCTTTGGAGGTATGAATTGGCAATTTTTTCTGCTCTAGGGACTGATTGAACCTGCTTACTTTCATTAGAAGTTACACATATCCAAATTGAAATAATTTGGCAGCAATCATGATATTAAAGACATGATGTAAGGCCTCCTTTAGAACAGTTTGAACTTCAAAAATCCCCACCTTTTAAAACTGCCCTTGATACACACCATTTGAGCTTTATACATCCAAGATTTCTTTGAAACCTCATCAACCTCATTTAGCTTAACCCTCACTTTGAGAATTCAGAAGGAAAAGGAAAGAAAGCTGAAGAAAGGTGAGTTGGGTAACAGTTTGGTATAAAATAATAATAATAATAATAATTGAAGGCAATGATGTAGCAGCAAAAGAAATGTGGCATTCCAGTCAATGTTGCTTTGAAAAAAAAAAAAAAAGAGAAGGCATTTCATTGGAAGTTTGAAAAAGAAAGAGAAAAAGATGGCCACTTTGGCTCTGGAAATTCAAAGAAGAAGATGAAATTGTGCTGAATTAAAGAAGGTGTGTTTATCACCTCCTTACCTTGACTGACTTCTCAATTTTGAACTCCATTCCACCCCTTTATTCTTGATAAATTTCACCCATAAGCCACATTACAACCCAAGTTAAAGTCCCTACTGATCAATGATGGATTGAGCTCTCACATGGAGATAAGGATTTGTGTAATCTATGGTGACAAGAGCAGTGAATTCAGAACTAAAAAGCAATGCCTATGCTCATGCTTACAGTCCTATTTGTGGGCTGTAACTGCTCTTGACCCGTGTGAAATAGTGCAACCCTCTTACTTTCACGTTGAGTGAAAACCTGGTGAGAGTTAGGTTTGAAATCGACTTATCTGGGGTAACATCAAAGCTGGATTCTCAAATAGAAGGCAAGCTGTTCATTAATTTTTCTTGTAAATAACTTTTTGACACAAATTGAGTGAATGGTAAAAGGAATTACAGCAGAATTTTAGTTTTGAACTGATGTTTTCTTGAAAATCTTCTTATAGCCTGACTGATGCAGGTGTGAATAATCTGATTGGATGAAAGTTTGCTTTAACAGAACTGCATTGATCTTAACTGATTTATTGGAGAAGTTTGTGGGTACCTTCACTGAAAACCCTCAGGAGACTTCACTCCTCCACTAGGGATCACCTAGGGGTTTAAAAGGCTTGTTGTATATGCTAAATGCAACTGTGTTCCCTACAAAAGTGGCTTTTTATTCTGTTTTTAATTTTGACTTTGCTAAGGGACTAGCAAAGCTTAGGTTTGGGGGTGTGTTGAGAACTAGAAAATACCATTCTCCACCGTTTAACCTAGGCCTTGATAGACCCTTGAGAGAACTAAATAAGTGTTTTAAGTGCCTGTGTTACAGCTAACAATAAAGACAGGCTTAACCATGAAAGCAGCCTAAAAGTGCCAAAAAGATGATAATCCATGTCGATCCAACGGAAGAAAGAGAAGGGACAACCTCACTAGCTGTTAAAATGCCTGAACTGAAGAGGCAAAGACCTGGTCTCAACCTAGAAAAGAAATGTGGAGTAATTCGAACAGAAAAATGCACTACAGAGTGCTTTTCGAAAAGAATCTGAACATTTCGAAAAGAACCTAAACTCTGCGAAAAGAACTAAAAGCTCCAGGCTTAGTTTTCAAAGAGCACCTGAACTCTTTGAAAGGATGATTGACCTATTCGAAAAGAAGAGAACTCCTTGCGACCAGAACCTAAACTTTGCGAAAAGAGCTTCAGAAGTCACAGTACCTTGTGAAAAGTCCCCTAAACTATGCGAAATGGTATTCTGGAGATTCCTAGCTTTTGCAAGGGTAATTCAGTAATCTTTTTCATGCATCCCAATGCATTTAAAAACCTAGGGACATTCCAGAAGATTCTAAGCATGAAGCGAAGGCATATTCCGCCCCATGTGAGCACCTAGAGATGAAATCACTTGGCAGGAACTTTTAGAAGCTCTAACAGATTTTCAAATTGCATAACAGAATTGATGCTTATGTCGCCTGATTGGCTGAACCAGATCGAGCAATTCTGATTGGCCAGAACAGATCTGGATCCTTGTGCTCGACTACCATTGGTTGATACAAATCTGAGCACTTCTGATTGGTCGATACGCATCTGAGTTAGACCTGGGGAAAACTATAAATAGATGAACCATTTGTCCAATTTGGGTATCCAGATTTTGAGTTTCATTCCTACTCCCCCATTTCCAAATCAGCTAGTTTGTCTGAAACCCCTGTAATAGCCTAACTTTTACTTGCAATTGAAAGCTGTAAGATACCTCTGTAATTCAAAAGAGAGTTGTATTCAAGACTACAAATCTGAGAGCTGTTTAAGCTGTGCTCTGTAATTGTAATGGTGAATTTGAAAAGGTTGTTGTAAACCGTATATTCTTAATTGGATTCGTGTTAAGGGTTCCCTCAGATCTCCTTATTGCACTAGACTGCTTTAGATTTACTATTTTTTATGCAATTTTCCCTTGATTCATTAACCCTGTGGGAATTAGTGTTGGTAACCTAATCTCTCACAGCATTTGTAGTGATGTTTCTTGTTCTGAATTAAGTGTTTAGATTAAAGACTATTGGATGGTCTGTGGCCATTGAAGTGGATAGACCATAGCCATAAGCCTAAATCTAATCCTTGAGTTAGATTTATTTCTCTCACATCTGTGCTTGTAGCCAGATGAAGATTGAATCATCTCTCATTTAATCTGCAGTCATTCTCATTTTGTTTCAAGGACCAAATCAAAGTTAGATATTATTTCTCCATTTTTTATAAATTTACATCAAAATTCCCCCAACTCAGATCTGGATCATTTAGTTTAACTTTTACTTTTATCATTTAGTTAATGTGACAAATTCAACCTCCCATCTTATGTGCTTGGTAGATAGGATAAGAGGCCAGATCTGGTAGCTCAGATCTGGAGGTTTATCTTGCATTTTAAACAAATTCTCTGTGGACGATCTTTTACTCATTTACATTTAAAACTTGCTACAATTGGCCCTGATCTTGCAGGCTAATTCACTTCTCTCTGTGCTGATATTTCTTTACCCTTTTTAATGTTCCAGATTCAGTATAACTTAGCAATTGCAAATCTGTTTTCAAAACACAAATAAATCATGCACACTAGAGTGACCAACATGGAGTTAAAGCAACTCTCAAAATCTTTGAAATATGTCATTTTAGGAGATAAAAATTGCCTGTGATAATCTCTTCTTCCCTCACTCTTGAGCAGGAAAAAGAATTACTTTGTGTACTAAAAAGGCATAAGAAGGCAATAGGGTGGACCATTGCAGACCTTAGGGGAATCAATCCTGCTGTGTGCATGCATAAAATTTATCTCGAGGAAGGTTCCAAACTGTCTAGAGAGATGCAGAGAAAACTTAACCCACACATGCAGGAGGTTGTGATGAAGTAGGTAGTCAAACTCCTAGATGCTGGGATAATTTATCCCATCTTGGATTGACAATGGGCAGCACCTACCCAGGTAGTACCCAAAAAATCTGGCATTACAGTTGTTGAAGCAGATTTAGGTGAGCTAATCCCAACCAGACAGACCACTGGTTGGAGGGTATGCATAGATTACCGAAAACTCAATGAAAAAACTAGCAAGGATCACTTCCCACTACCCTTCATAGACCAAATTTTGGACAAGCTGGCAGGGAAGGCCTATTACTATTTTCTTAATGGATATTCAGGGTACAATCAGATCCCTGTATACCCCCAGGACCAAGAAAAAACCATATTCACTTGCCCATTTGGAACCTTTGCATACAGAAGGATGCCATTTGGGTTGTGTAATGCACCTGCCATGTTCCAAAGATGCATGTATGCTATCTTCTCTGACATGATTGATAAGTTTTTGGAGATCTTTATGAATGATTTCTCCATTTATGGAGATGATTTTAGCCAATGCCTACACCAACTCAGCTCCGTACTACAACGGTGTGAGGAGACCAACCTAGTTCTAAGTTGGGAGAAAAGTCACTTCATGGTGACTCAAGGCACTGTTCTAGGACATGTTGTCTCTCATAAAGGAATCGAGGTTGATCAAGCTAAGATTGATTTAATTGCTCATTTGCCCCCTCCAAAAACTGTCAAACAAGTTATGTCATTTCTGGGTCATGTTGGGTTCTACAGGAGGTTCATCAAGGACTTCAGCAAAATCTCCAAACCCCTTTATCACCTGTTATGCCAAGATGTTCCTTTTGACTTTAATGATGAATGGCGAGCTGCTTTTAAACTGTTAAAAACTTGCTTGACCACAGCTCCCATCTTGCAATCCCCTGATTTTTCTCTGCCATTTGAGCTGATGTGTGATGCATCAGATTTTGCCATTAGGGCAGTGTTGGGTCAAAGAAAAGACAAGGCACCTTCTGTGGTAGCATATGCCAGTAAATCAATGGTTGATGCTCAATTGAATTATACTACAACTGAGAAAGAGTTATTAGCTATTATCTTTGCCTTAGAAAAATTCAGGTCTTATGTGCTGGGATAACAAATTTTTGTGTTCACTGACCACTCAGCTTTGAAATACCTCTTGTCCAAAAAGGAAGCTAAAGCACGACTAATCAGATGGATTCTTCTCTTACAGGAATTCAATTTAGAGATTAAGGACAAGAAGGGAGTTTAGAAGGTGGTGGTTGACCATTTGTCAAGGATCCCAACAACTGACATAGAAAGCTTACCCATCAATGACTCCTTCCCATATGAGAAACTTCTAGCTGTCCAGATAAGTATGCCCTGGTTTGCCAATATTGTCAATTACCTTGCTGTGGGTAGGATCCCTCCACATTGGACCAAGGATGACAAAAATCTGTTCTTTGCACAGATTCGGTATTACATGTGGGAGGATCCTTACCTATTTAAGCAATGTGCAGACCAGGTGATCAGACGTTGTGTACCTGAAACTGAGTTTCAAAACATCCTAACCATGTGTCATGAACAGGCTTGCGGGGGCCACTTCAGTGGTAACAAGACTACGACCAAGGTTCTTCAAAGTAGTTTCTACTGGCCTACCCTCTTCAAGGATGCCCGGCAGCACTGTAAAGCTTGTCATCGATGCCAACAAATGGGCAGTATTACAAGGAGAAACTCTATGCCCTTGCAACCTATACTTGTTGTTAAACTGTTTGATATTTGGGGATTCAATTTTATGGGACCTTTTTCCCCTTCTGCTGGATACAATTTCATCCTTGTCGCTGTGGATTACGTATCCAAATGGGTAGAAGCCATAGCTATAAGGACAAATGATCATCACAAAGTCATCATTCAATTCCTGAAAGACAACATCTTCTCAAGATTTGGCTTTCCTAAAGCTATTATTAGTGATGGGGGAAGTCACTTCTGTAATAAACCTTTTGACAAGCTGATGGAAAGATACTCTGTTACCCACAGAGTAGCCACTCCCTACCACCCACAAACCAGTGGGCAGGTAGAGATTTCCAACAGGGAAATCAAACATATTCTCGAGAAGACTGTGAGAACCGACAGAAGAGATTGGTCCAGCAAGTTGACTGATGCCTTATGGGTGTATAGAACAGCCTATAAAACCCCCATAGGCATGTCCCCATTCAGACTAGTATATGGCAAGGCATGTCACTTGCCTATTGAATTGTAACACAAAGCATATTGGGCCATTAAAACAATAAACTCTGACTTACACTCAGCTGGTATTCACAGGAAACTCCAGTTATCCAAGCTGGATGAACTACGACTAGAAGCTTATGCAAATGCTCGGAGTTACAAGGAGAGGACCAAAGCCTTCCATGATAGACATTTGCTCTGCAAAGAGTTCAAGCCCAATGACAAGGTATGATTGTTCAACTCCAGAATGAAATTCTTTTCAGGAAAGCTGTAGTCTAGATGGGATGAACCTTTCACAGTGGTACACGTTTTCCCATCTGGAGCTGTCGAAGTCATGCACCCTACAGACACTAGAACCCTTAAGGTCAATGGTCGGAGGCTGAAACTTTGCGTTGATAACATTTGTGAGCCTGAAGAGACCATCGATCTTCAGGACCCTCCAAGTTAATACCTGACTTCGATTTGTATCATATGTATTATATTTGATTTATACCTCGATTCTTTCCAACGATATTCTTTGCAATAAAATGACCATGTCAAGTTCAAGCTTCGTTTCAATATCGCTCGCAGTCTAGGAATCAAAGGCACAAGGTCCGAGGCCAATTTGCTAACTGGTAGCACAGCAGATGAGTTGCTGGGTGCTAAGGCTAAATTCTCTGCACACACAGGCCATGTTATTGAGCTCATTGAACCTCTCGATAGGTCATTTGGGCCTTTCGCTAGGTTAGCTGCTGATGTCGATAGGATTGGTGAGGATTTCGATAGGTGGGGAGACCTCTCGATAGGTGAGGACAACTTTGCGATAGGTTCTAGACTCTTGCCTGGAACCTATCGACAAGAGTGATAAATGTACTACCCCACCTATCGAAAGGTTGTTTTCACCCATCAGCATCCTAACGAAGTGAATGTTTTATCCACCCTCCGTTCAACAGGACACCGACCTATCGCAAGCGGCCATCCCAGCCTATCGAATGCATGTTTATTCTGTTCTATAGGACGTGTTAAACCTATCAAGAGCATTCAATTGCCAGCCCCATACTTGTGCGACTTCGATAGGAAGCCTTAACCTATCGACATTATACACTCATCCTATCAAAATAACCCCCCCCCCTCACTCCTTCCATGCTTATTGTGCACTTGCGCTGCACGACAAATTTTACCCCACATGTACCATGTACAACTGTGCATAGCATGAGCCTTAAACTCTGCAACCCCTGGTTTTCTGCCCCACGCCGTAACTCCCCGCTCTAATATAGGCTGCCAGTTAATGCACGATTTCGTTCCCCATGCTGATTGATCGAATTAACCATTCATTCCTTTTCATCGATGACGGTGATATTGAAGGCACCGCTTCATATTCCCTCACACATCCACCTTAAATAGATGCAGATGGCTCGACTTCGGCCCATTCCTTTCCTTCTACCCTCTACACTCCTCATAACTATGGCAGATGACAAACCCATGTTCACTCCTGCTCAACTCTACCTCTTCTGGCTGGAGCCACTACCGCCCAAGGAACCAGACCCGTTGCAATTCCTCTGGGATGAATATGAGGAGGTACAACGGATCCTTGATAAGGAGGAAAAGGACAAAGATAGGAAGGAGAAGAAGAGGCTGAAGACCAAGTCACCGGCTTCTCCGCCACCATCCTCCTCCACCACCCGTCCCCCTGCCCCCTGACCCCCTTCTTTTTCCTTTTCTTCCTCCCCTCCTAGCTTATAGTTCCTCTTCCACCTGATGCAGGCTGAGGATACCCCTAAGCCAGGGGGAGGCTTTTTAGTTTGCCAAGAAAATTTTGTCCACTGGCTTACTTTCCGTTTCCTTGTGCTTGACCATTGTAATAAAATGCTCTATTTTATGCTCTGTTTAGCCTCTGTTAATAAATTGCTTTTTTTTTTCTTAGTTGTCTACTTGCTTTGGGTTTTGCTTTGTTAATAAACTGCTACACCCCCTATGCTGTAAATAGTGAGGACACTGTTTAGTTTAGGTTTGGGGGTATGGCATGTATGCCAATAAATTAGTTAATTTTAGTATAGCTAGGCTAAAAAGAAGTGTTTGGAATTAATTAGAATAAATTCTCACTTGAATAAAAAGAGGAAATTAAAAAGAATTGTTTGAAACTGAAATAAGCTGTAGTCCAACAAACTTCATGAGGCAAATGTCAACAAGTTGTGAAAAATAATTTTAATGTGCAGTAAACCTGAAATAAGAGAAGATTGTGAAGATACACCCTTGAAAAATTTGATGGAAGGTCATACCCAGGGAGATTTGGGCCTGAAAAAGTTTCTTTGAAGAGTGCCTTGGCAATTTTTCTGCTCTAAGGACTGATGGGATCTAATTCTAATCACTAGAAGTTAGGTAAATCCAAATTGAAATAGCTTGACAGCATTCATGACATTAAGGACATGAAGTAAGGCCATCCCTTGGTCAGTTTAAGCTTAAAATGTCCCACCTTTGAACTGCCCTTGATGCATACCACTTGATCCTTAAAAGTCCCAATTTTCTTTGATGAAAACTAGAAAATTTGAACACAAAACCTCAGTGACTTGATATAGATTGACCCTCACTCTGAGAATTCAGAAGGAAAAGGTGAAGGAATGAAAGAAGGTAAAGCTGATTTGAGAAGTGGTTGAAAGAGAAGAAAAACACAGCTAGTGGTATTTGTGGTATTCTGACCCATTAAAAAAAAAAAAAAAAAAAAAAAGAGCAAAAGAATGAGAAAGAGAAGTCATTTCATTGAAAGATTAAAAGGAAGAGAAGAAGCTGGCCACTTTAGCTCTGAAAATTCAAGAAGTAGATGGAATTGTGCTTAAATGAAGAAGGTGAAGTCATGAATCATCTCCTTACCTTTACTGATTTCTCAATTTGAATCCCTTTTACTCTTTCATTCTTTTACAAACCTCTTCCCTAAGCCACATTACAACCCAATAAAAAGACCTTACTGATCTGAAATGAATTGAGTTGTCATGTGGAGATAAAGAATTGTGTAATCTATGGTGAAAAGAGTTAGAAAATTTTAGAAATTAGAACAATGCCTATGCTCATGCTTACAGCCCTATTTGAGGACCGTAACTGCTCTTGAGCTGTGTGAAATTCTACACCCTTCATTTTTTGTGAGTTAACAGCCCGGGTGAGACTTGGGCCTGAAATCCAATTTGATGGGGTTAGTATCAAAACAGAATTCTCAAGTGAAAGGTGAGCCATGCATCATTCTTCAGACACAATGCCTTGACATGAACCAATTGATGATAAAGGAATTGCTGCAAAACTTCATGTTTTAAGTTGGTGATTTTTCTGCTGAAAACCCTCTAGAACTGAAAAGACATGATGAGAATTTATTCTAGTTCACTGAAACTCTGTTTAGCAGGATGCACTACTATTAACTAACCTTATGGAGAAGTTTGTGGGTACCTTCACTGAAAACCCTCAGGAGACTTCACTCCTCCACTAGGGATCACCTAGGGGTTTAAAAGGCTTGGTGCATATGCTAAATGCATTCATGCTTCCTACGAAAGTGGCATTTTAATTCTTTTTTTTTATTATTCTCCTTTGCTCAGGGACTAGCAAAGCTTCGGTTTGGGGGTGTTGTTGTTCATTCTAAGTGTGCTTGATTTATGTGAGTTTTGAAAATAGATTTATAACTGCTAAATTACAGTGGTTCTAGACTATATAAACAAATAGAGAAATATCAGCACAGTTAGAAGACAATTAGCCTGCAAGATCAGGGCCAATTGTAGAAAGTTTTAAAAGTAAGTGAGTGAAAGATCGTCCACAGAGAATTTGTTTAAAATGTAAGATAAACCTCCAGATCTAAGCTACCAAATCTGGCTTCTTATCCTATCTAGAAAGCTGATAAGATGAGAGGTTTGAATTTGTCACGTTTAACTAACTAAAAACAAAGAAAAATTTAAACTAAATGATCCAGATCCGAGTTGGGGGAGTGATTGAAACAAAGATGGAGAAATAATATCTAAATCTGATTTGGTCTTTGAAATCTAATGAGAATAACTGCAGCTCAGCAGAGGTGATCCAATCTTCATCTGGCTACAAGCACAGATGTAAGAGAGATAAATCTAATTCAAGGATTAGGCTTACACTTATGGCTATGGTCTGTCCACTTTAATGGCCACAAACCATCCAATAGTCTTTAATCCAAATCCTTAGTTTAGAATAAGAAGCATCACTACAAATGCCGTGAGAGATTAGGTTACCAACACTAATTCTCACAGGATTAATGAATCAAGGGAAATTGCATGAAAAACAGTAAATCTAAAGGAGTCTAATGCAATAAGGAGATCAGAGGGAACCCTTAACATGAGTCCAATTGAGAAAATACGGTTTATAGCAACCTTTTCAAATCCACCGTTACAATTACAGAGCATAGCTTAAACAGCTCTCAGATTTGTAGTCTTGAATACAACTCTTTTTTGAATTACAGAAATGTCTCACAGCTCTCAATTGCAAGTCAAAGTGAAGCTATTACAGGGATTTCAGACAAACTATCTAGTTTGGAAATGGGGGAATAGGAATGAAACTCAAAATCTGGATGTCCAAATTGGGCAAATGGTTCGTCTATTTATAGTTTTCCCCAAGTCCAACTCAGATGTGTTTCAACCAATCAGAGGTGCTCAGAATGTATTGACCAATGGTGGTCGAGCACGAGGATCCAGATCTGTTCTGGCCAATCAGAATTCTTCGATTTGGTTCAGCCAATCAGGTGCTAGAAGCATCAATTCTGTTATGTAATTCAAAAATCTGTTTGAGCTTCTAGAAGTTCCCGCCAAGTAATTTCATCTTTGGGTGTTCACATGGGGTGGAATATGCCTTTGGTTCGTGCTTAGAATCTTTCGGAATGTCCTTGGGTTTTAAAACGCATTGGGACGCGTGCAACAGATTACTGAATTGCCCTTGTTAAAGCTGCGAATCTCCAGAATACCGTTTCGTAGAGCTTAAGGGCCTTTTCGCAGAGTGCTGTGGCTTCTGAAGATCTTTTCGCAATGTTCAATCTTCTTTTTGAATTGTGTTTTCTCCTTTTCACAAAGTTCAATCTTCTTTTCGAAGAGTTCAGATGCTCTTCGAAAACTAAGCCTGGAGGTTTATTCCTTTTCGCAGAGTTCCAGGTTCTTTCTGAAGTGAGTTCTTTGCGAAAGAACTCAGATTGTATTTCTCAATTGTTCCTCGCTTCTCTTCGTGTCTTTGCCTCTTCCTTTTAGACTTTTCCACAGCTGATGAGGTTGTTTCTTCACTTCCTTCCTTTGGACTGACATGGATTGTCATCGTTTTGGCACTTTTGAGCTGCTTTTATGGTTAAGCATGTCTTTATTGTTAGCTGCAACATAGGCACTTAAAACACTTATTTAGTTCTCTCAAAGGTCTATCAAGACTTAAGTTTAGGGGCGAAAAATGGTATTTTTCACTTGTCAACACACCCCCAAACCTAAGCTTTGCTAGTCCCTGAGCAAAGAAAAGAATAATAAAAAAAAACAAAGTAAAGAGCCACTTTTGTAGGGAGCACAGTTGCATTTAGCCTATGCAACAAGCCTTTTAAACCCCTAGGTAATCCCTAGTGGAGGAGTGAAGTCTCCTGAGGGTTTTCAGTGAAGGTACCCTCAGACTTCTTCGATAAGTTAGTTAAGATCACGCAGATTCAAGTAAAGCAAACTTTCATCCAATCGATTATTCACACCTGATCAAAGTTGTAAGAAGATTTTCAAGAAAACATCAGTTCAAAACTAAAATTCTGCTGTAATTCCTTTATCATTCACTCAGTTGGTGTCAAAAAGTTTTTACAATAAAAATTAATGAAAAGCTTGCCTTCTATTTGAGAATTTAGTTTTGATGTTACCCCAAATAAGTTGATTTCAAACCCAACTCTCACCAGGGTTTTCACTCAACATGCAGGTAGGAGGGTTGTACTATTTCACACAACTCAAGAGCAGTTACAGCCCTCAAATAGGACTATAAGTAGGAGCATAGGCATTGCTTTTTAGTTCTGAATTCACTGCTCTTTTCACCATAGATTACACAAATCCTTATCTCCATGTGACAGCTCAATCCATCTTTGATCGATGGACTTTAACTTGGGTTGTAATGTGGCTTATGGGTGAAATTTATCAAGAATAAAAGGGTTGGAATGGAGTTCAAAATTTTAGAAGTCAGTCAAGGTAAGGAGGTGGTATGGACACCTTCTTTATTTCAGCACAATTTCATCTTCTTCTTTGAATTTTCAGAGCCAAAGTGGCCATCTTTTTCTCTTTCTTTTTCAAACTTCCAATGAAATGACTTCTCCCCTTTTTTTTTTTTTTTTTTTTTTCAATTCAACATTGCCTGGAATGCCACATTTCTTCTGCTGATCCATCATTGCCTTCAATTATTTTTCTTTTTCTTTTACCAAACTATTACCCAACTCACCTTTCTTCAACTTTCTTTCCTTTACCTTCTGAATTCTCAGAATGAGGGTTAGGCTAAATGAGGTTGATGAGGTTTCAAAGAAATCTTTGATTTATAAAGCTCAAATGGTGTGTATCAAGGGCAGTTTTAAAAGGTGGGGCTTTTTGAAGTTCAAACTGTCCAAAAGAAGGCCCTACATCATGTCTTTAATATCATGATTGCTGTCAAGGTATTTTAACTTGGATATGTGTAACTTCTAGTGATAACTAGCAGGTTCAAACAGTCCCTAGAGTAGAAAAAATTGCCAATTCATACCTCCAAAGAATACATTTCAGCAGGCCCAAATCTCACTGGGTGTGGTTTTCTATCAAATTCTTGAGGTATATCATCACTGTTTTCCTTCATTGTAGGTTTACTAAAACATCAATTTTCTTTTGGAAATTTCCTGACATTTACTTCATGAAAGTCTTTAGAATTACGAGAAATTCATTTTAAAAGTTTTAACTTCCTCATTTTTCAAAACAATGTGTGAAATGACTTCATTTTTAAAAGTTTTACCGATCATAAGTTGCAAAATTAACTTACTTATTTTATTGGCATACCGCCATACCCCAAACCAAAGGGAAGCAGGTCCATCGTCCAAACAGAGGAAAAATATAAGAAAGAAAAACAACAAAAGTAATAATGGCAAGAAGAAGCATAAAATGCAAGAGTATACAAAACATAATTTTCTATTACAAAGTATAACACAAAAAGTACAATGAAAGCTAATAAGCGGGGTCAAAATCAGTATCATAGGTTGGTTCTGTGGCTAACCGAGTCCTTGTAATCGAGCTAGAGTCGGTGTTGGAGTCCAACTGGATTGAGCTTTCTGGAATAGTGTTTTCACATTCGATACTCCTCGATTTGATCTTTTTGGTGAGGCCAAGGTGTTTGCTGAGGCTAGTGGTCTTCAATTTTTCTTGGTCCAGTTGGGCTTGCAAAATGGACACCTTGTGTTGCTCAGACCTGACCAGCTGAAATGTTTGGCTCATCAGGTCCCTCATTTTATCTCTTTCAAATTTCATGAAGACTTCTAACTTCCGGATATGGTTTTCATAGGGGTACGGATGTAAGCTTGCAAATCAGCTAGCCCTTTGAACATCTCTCATGGATATAAGGGTTAGTTTCCATGGCTTTGATGAGGGTGGCATATCGGGAAGGGAATGGAATGGTAGGGGACTAAAGGGGCCCAGTGGAGAGGGGTGGAAGAAGTGGTTAGAAGGGGGACAGAGGTCTGTGCATGAGTGGCTTGCTTGTTCGAGAAACGGGTAGTGGTGGAGGGATGGCGGATCAACCCATATTACTTACGGATCTGCTTGAGTGGCCTGAGAATTTAGGATGTGGGGTGATGGTGGTGGTTTGGGTTGTGGAAGCTAAGGTATGGAGCAGTTCCATGGCTCTGGTGATTATGCATGTTAATTTGAAGTTGGGTTTGGATGGATGGAGGTAAGTAAGGATTTGGGTAATGGATGCAGTGTGGGAGAGGTGGGCATAGTAGAAAGCTGGGACAAGCGAGGTGGAGGGTGCAGTGCAATGGTCAGAAGGGAGAGGTTGGAATGTGGGTGAATGGAGGAGGGCAGTATAGGGGAGGGGTCCAGTTCCATGGTTTCAAAAATAGAGCCCATTAAAGCAGAGTAGGCTTCTGTAGTGAGGGGCTCAGGTTCAGGTGTGGGGGAGGCCTCAGGTGTGTGGGCTGATGGAGCAGGGGAATGTGAGGGGCTTGGGAGCAGAGGAGTGCGGGAGATGGGGCGATATCCTGCGTAACTCTTCTAAAACTTGGGCATTGGAGGGTGAAATGGGTGTGTGAGAATGGTTGGAGTGGTTGGTGTAGAGGGGAGTCCAAATTGGAATGATGGGAAGTATGGGCGAGGGACACTGGGATAGGTGAACCTGGCTGAGGCCGGGAGTGGGGAGGCCTGTGTGTGTGGGTGATGGAGCAGGGAATGTGAGGGGCTTAGGAGCAGAGGAGTGCAGGAGATGGGGCGATATCCTGCAGCCTAACTCTTCTAAAACTTGGGCATTGGAGGGTGAAATGGGTGGTGTGAGAATGGTTGGAGTGGTTGGTGTAGAGGGGGAGTCCGAAATTGGAATGATGGGAAGTATGGGCGAGGGGACAGCTAGGATAGGTGAATCAAGCTGGAGTGGGGGAGTAGGGTGTAGGGATGACTTCCTCTAGAGTATGTGCAGTGCAGGCTGGTCACCAAAGGGAGGGGTTTCAGCTATAAGGGGTGCAGCTAAAGAGCTGGTCACCAGGGACTGGCAGAGCTGGTTCGGACAACGTTGGATCTGGCAACATGGCAGGGGCAGGCTCATTTGGATGCTCAAATTCAGCTTCAGGGATGGGTTCTGGCTCGCTCACAAGTGATGATTTCAATTTCAGTTCATTGCAGGGTGAGTTACTGCTTACTCACAATCGAGGTTACAGTGCAATAGGGGCATGTGCAGGTTCACCTGCCTCTCTCATCCTTCACAGCATAGCCTGGCTTGTAGTCCAAGCCTTTTTTCCAAAATTGTGTGGTGTAATGACTTCAAAGGGCTCCTCAGTGTCAATGTCAAATTTGGCTCGGAGGAGGCTGATCAATCACCAAATGGTAGGCCACTATCTTCGCTCTTTCTTTAGCTTGAAATGCGACATCAGCCATGGCTTCAAAAATTAACATAGGGGCATTGAAAAACTGCCCCTTGGAAAAATGAAAGAGGGCCTCTAAAATTGGTGATCTTCTCTCTTGGCTGTGCCCAGTGACATAAAAACTACCCCTTAGAATGGAATCCATCAATAGAAATTGGGGAGCAAGGTCTCTTCTCATGATGGACTGCCCCGTGCCCACAATACCTTGAGTTAGATGGGCAGCCATCTCTCTAAAAGAGGCAATTTGAGGCATCAAAGGGCCAGAGGGATCAAATTGGAATGGTATCCCTAGAGCATTCCCTATGTCTTCAAAAGTCACAGTCAGATCGCAATCATCAATAAAAATGACAAGGGTAGGGACATCAGCATCTTTTTCAGTGACCTTGACTAGGTTTTGGTACCATAACTTTACCATTCTTGGGTAAATTCTTTCTGGCAAGGGGGTAAGGATATTGCTTAGTGAAGCTTCTCTAAGGTATCTTAAGGATGGCGAGCATTACGGTTTGGTGTCGAAAAAGTTTCACAACCATTAGCTCGGGTATTAGCTTCGAGCTTCAATGAAGGATTGGGTAGAACCAAATGAATTGGCGGAGGAGTAAGCTCGGGGCTCGGGGCTAGCGGCGGCGGTGGGTTCCTCATGTCTAATTTTCTTTCCTTTTCTACCCTCGTCCGCTTTATCCATTGAAAGTTTCCGCTCAAAGTTTTGGTTTTTCCTTTGCTTTTGGGGTCGATTTGCTCACCTTTTTAGCAGAGGGTTTGGGAAACATTGCAGCCAATGATTTCTTTGCTTTTCCCATCCTAAATTGATGTATAATAATGCCCAAAAATAGATGCTAACACAGAACAACTTACTACATGATAACCAGAGAGAATGGGTAAAGAAATACCGAGATTTAGGGTTTCTGTTTTGAACGAGTTGTTTGCTTTTACGTAAATCCTCCAGATTATAAGTGCAATCCTCTTCCGAAAATGCAGATGATCTAACCAATTATTTACAAAAGGGTAGTAGACTTGTTGAATCGCAAAGAAAGAAGCGAAGTAGGGTTTAGTGAGAGGAGTCGCTCTGCAGAGAGTTTGAAATGAAAACCCCAAAGGGTTTAAATATACTCAAGGTTAATATCGTAAAGTGCTTTTAAGTTTTGAAAAGTTCCAAAAGGGTCCTTTTTAAAATTGTGAATGACATCAGTACCATTCGACAAGTTAACGACGAAACATCATTTACGCAGGAATTAGCTTCAGAATTACTTTTTCGAAAAGAGAAATGGCTTCAGCACCAACTATTCGAAAAGAAAATGTTTTCCAGAAACAACTATTCGAAGAGCACATCTTCTCTTTCGAGTAGTTCATTACAGCTTCAGATCTATTCGAAAAGCAAATTGAACTTTACGAAAAGAGAAATATTACTTTGTGACTTGATTTTGAGCATATTTAAACTCTGCGAAAAGAGAAAAAAAATAGAAACAGAGAAAATAAGCACAAACTATGATATACAAACATAATGTACAGTTTCTACCATCGATTTTGAAGATTCGTGATGATGGATGGGCAGCACAGGTTCCTGGGTATTTTCAATGTATGGTTTGAGCCTTTGACCATTTACCTTTATAATTCTTCCATTACTTGGATCAAGAATGTCAACAGCCCCTGAAGGGGCTGCCTTAATGACAGTGTATGGCCCTTCCCATCTGGATCGCAGTTTTCCTGGGAAAAACTTGAGTTTTGAGTTAAATAACCGTACCTTAGAACCAGCTGTGAACTCTTTTCTCAACAAATTTTTATCATGAAAAGTTTTGACTTTCTCTTTATACAATCTTGAATTTGTGTATGCATCCATTCACAGTTCTTCTAACTCATCAAGTTGTAATTTCCTGTGATTACCAGCAGTAGTTAAATCCATGTTCAATGTTTTAATGGCCCAAAAAGCTTTATATTCTAACTCTACTGGTAAATGGCATGCTTTGCCATAGACCAACCTAAATGGGGACATACCAATTGGGGTTTTATAAGCTGTCCTATATGTCCACAATGTATCATTCAGCTTAAAGGACCAATCTTTTCTGTCCTTCTTCACAGTTTTTTCCAAAATATGTTTGATTTCTCTATTGGAAATCTCCACTTGTCCACTGGTTTGTGGATGATATGGAGTGGCTACTCTATGAGTTCTGAGTATTTTTCAACAAAGTTTCAAAATGTCTATTACAAAATGGCTTCCCCATCACGATAATGGCTCGGAAAACCAAACTGGAAAAATGTGATCCTTAAGAAATTTCGTAACCACTTTGTGATCATTTGTTTTAGTGGCGTGGCTTCAATCCATTTAGATACATAATCCACTACTAAAATGAAAGTATACCCATTGGAAGGAGGAAAGGGACCCATGAAGTCTATCCCCAAACATCAAACAATTCAACTACCAAAATAGGTAAAGGCATTGAGTTTCTCTTGGAAATCGCCTAATTTTTTGATTCAGTGTAGGACTTACAATGTCATAGGCATCCTTGAAAAGTGTAGGCCAATAAAATCTACACCGCAAAACTTTTTTACAGTGATTTTGTTCCCACTAAAATGACCTCCACAAGGTTGTTCATGACACATAGAAAGTATTCTATGGAATTCTTGGTCAGGAACACATTTCCTTATTATTTGATCTGCACAACTCTTGAACAGATAAGGATCCTCCCAGATGAAGTGTTTAACTTTTGAGAAGAAAAGATATTTATCCATTTTATTCCAATGTTGAGGAATTCTTCCAGCAGCCAAAAAGTTGACTATGTTTGCAAACCAAGTGTGTATACTAATGGCAAAAGTTGTTCATCGGAAAGATTCATTGATAGGCAACCTATCAATCTCGGATTAAAATCTGGAGAGGTGATCACCACATTCTCCACCCTTTTTATCTTTAATTTGTAGATCAAATTCTTGTAACAAGAGAATCCACGATGAGTCTTGGTTTGGTGTCCTTCTTAGATGTAAGGTATTTTAAAGTGAGTGGTCAAGTGAACACCACTATTTGTGAACCCAAGACATATGACCGAATTTTCTAAAGCAAAAACAATTGCCTGACTCCATCTCGGTTGTTGTGTAATTGAGTGTGCATCAATCATTGATCTCGCATAAGCTATAACATGAGGGCACTTATCTTTTCTCGTCCAAGGACAGCTCCCAAAGCATAATCGATGCCTCACACATCAGTTCAAAAGGTAATGAATAATCTGAGAGGCGCAATATTGAGTGAAATCGAATGCTTTTTAGGAATTCAAAAGCCTTCATGCATTCATTATTGAAAACAAAGGGACATCTTGGCACAAAGACAAATGACAAAGAGGTTTAGTTATTTCAAGTCCTTGATGAACCTTCAGAAATCCAAGATGTCCTAAAAACTTCGATTTGTTTAACTTTGGGAGGTGGTAAATGTGCAATTAACTCAATTTTTGCTTTGTCCACCTCAATGCCCTTGTGGGAAACAACATGGCCAAGGACAATGCCACAGGTGACCATGAAATGGCTCTTTCCCACTCAAAACCAGATTGGTTTCTTCGCATCTTTGTAGTACCAATTTGAGATGGTGTAAACACTTTGGAAAAACTGTTGCCATAGATTGAGAAATCATCCATAAAATTCTCCATAAACTGGTCAAGCATATCTGATATTATTGCATACATGCATCTTTGGAAGGTAGCAGGAGCATTACAAAGACCACAAGGAATTCTCCTATAGGCTAAAGTCCCAAAAGGGCACGTGAATGTGGTCTTTTCACGATCTTGTGGGTACAGAATCTGGTTGTAACCGGAGTAACCATCAAGAAAATAGTAATAAGCTTTTCGCTAGCTTATCTAAGATCCGATCAATGAATGGGAGGAAATGGTCTTTTACGGTCATTGCATTTAATTTTTTGTAATCAATCTGGACTCTCCATCCAGTTGTTTGCTCTGGTTGACATAAGCTCACCGAATCGAGGTTACAATAGTGTTTCCAAATTTCTTAGGTACCACCGTAGGTGCCACCAAGTTTGAATCGAAATGGGGTAAATGACCCCCATCCAACATCTTAACCACCTCTTTCATGACCACTTCTTGCATATGAGGGTTCAACCTCCTTTGCATTTCCCTTGAAGGCCTTGCATCTTCTTCCAAGTGGATTTGTGCATGCAAACAAATTGGTGATTCCTCCTAAATCAAGATAGTCCAGCCAATAGCCTTTTTATGTTCTTTCAAGACTATCAGCAGCTCTTCCTCTTGCTCCTTTGTGAGAGAGGAAGAAATAATGGCAGGCAATGATTTATGATTACCCAAGAACACATACTTCAAATGTTTGGGTAGCTTCTTTAGTTCTAAATCGTTGAGAAAAGAAGGTATCAAAGGTACCTTAGATGTTTGTGGAAAGGGAGAGTTGAGTTTCCAAGAAGAAAATCTTCGATTGTTTAAGAGTTCCTTGCACAACATTAATTTCCTCATAATTGGAGATACAACTTGCTTCTTTTTCAGCATATCCCCAAGCATCTTTGATATCTGTGGTGAATTCTTCACCCTGCAGAAATTGTTGTAAAGTTCCTTCCACAAGTTCGTCCAATAGATCAACATGAAAACATTCTTGAGTTTGAGCTGGACATGTGTGGTGCATTATAAACATTTAATTTTACCTTCATGTTTCCAAATGAGACTTCCATAATACCGGACACGCATTGAATGCAAGCATTTGTAGCTGAGAATGGTCTTCCCAAAATATGACAGGATGGAAGTTTTGCTTTTGGTTGGTTCCATATCTAAAACTAAAAATCGTGAGGATAGAAAAATTTATCTACTCCCACCAATACATCTTCAATTATTCCTCGGCTTTCTTCGGATCATGCTAGTTGTAATACCACATGAGTGGGTTTTAATTCTCCCAAACCTAGCTTCTCATATCTGAAATGTAGGTTGACACTAACACCAGATCTAATAAAGCCTTTTCAATGGTGTGTTCCCCAATAATGCAAGGGATTGTGGGGATTCCAGGATCTTGAAGTTTGGGAGGTGTAGCAATGGATAACACCTGACTAATTCTTTCCACAGCAAAGACCTTCTTGGACAACTGTATCCTAGATTGTCTTTTGTGAGTGCACACATCTTTCAGAAATTTTGCATATGCTGGAATTTGTTTGATTGCCTCAAGCAAAGGTAAATTTATCTTGACTTGCTTGAAAGTCTCCATCATATCATCTATTTTTGTGTTCCCTTTATCAAAAGGAGATACAGATTTCATTGCATGTGGAAATGGTAAATGAGGAACCAATCTTTTATCTACAGCTTTAGAAGTATCTTCAGAAATTTTTTTAACTTTTTGTTTTTCATGTTTTTGGTTTTTCTGAGGTACATCAGCAACCCTACTGCTATCACTATGCTGCTCTTACTGCATATCTTTATCCTCTTCCTCATTTCTTTCTTCTTCAGTGCCTACTTTGTTATCTATCAGTTTTCCACTTCTCAAAGTGGTGACAGTTTTTACTTCATGCGAATTAGAAGCTTCTCCAACCATGAACTGTCCTTTGGGATTGTTCAGAGGTTGGCTGGGTAAATTTCCTTCCTCTCTTTTTGCCAAAGGTATTTGAAAGCTGTCCCAATGTTTCTTCAATCTTCTTTATGCTCTGGTTGTGAAAATTCACAGTCTGAGTTAAAGATCCTAAATTCTGCAGTGAATTTAAGACTTGATCTTCAAAAGAAAGGGACCTGGAAGGGTTTTTGAATCATCGCGAGTTGTTGTGGAATGGGTGCTAAAAGTTTGGTTTGACATAAAATTCTACGTCTGGTACATGCGCTTTGAAAGGCATTTGATTCTTTGGTTGTTCTTGTTGTTGGGATTGATAATTCCCTGGTTCCACCTCAAATTGGGGTGTGCTCTCCATGGATATTCATTTGATTTGCATCATCCAAATGATTAAGCAGCATGAGCTTGTTCCACCATTAAATCTGAGAACTGTGATGCAACAGGACATTGGTCAAGTGAATGAGTAGGGGACTGGCATATCAGACATGCCTCCTCTACTCTTGAAATATTTGGAGTTTTAAGTGAGTCCATCAATCTATCAAACTTTGTGGTTAGATTGTCCATCTTTCTTTCCAATTCATTCACCTCATAGATCTTCCCTTTGGTGGGTTGGTGGTTGTTCAACCTAGCAGGATTTTCAATTTCTCTTGACAGAGATTCCTGCTGAGTGGAGTTTTCACCAATCACTTCAAATAAGTCCCAAACCTCTTCAACTGTTTTTTGTAAGTAAGTGCCTCCACAGGAGGCATCCACCATATTTTTACCTTTTTGATCAATTCCTTGATAGAAGCTTTGAACTAGCTGCCATCTAGGAACTTGATGATGAAGACATTGCCTTAAAAGTTCCTTAAATCTTTCCCATGCTTCATGGAAAGTTTCAGTTGAATTTTGGGAAAATGAAATGATACTTTATCTCAATTGGCTAGTTTTAGACATTGGGAAATATTTGGCTAAAAATTGACATTGTAAATCATTCCATGAAGTGATACTATTTGGTGCTAACATGGATAACCATGCTCTAGCTTTATCCTTTAATGAAAAAGGAAAGAGCCTCAGCTTGGTTGCTTCTGGACCCAATCCAGCTATGTTGAATGTGGTGCAAAGAGCTAAGAATTCATCCACATGTTTGTATGGATCTTCCTTACTCAACCCATGGAAGGAAGGAAGCATTTGGATAGTTGATGACTTGATCTCATAATTTCCTTCAACAGTAGGAAATTGAATGCAAAAGGGGGAATTATAAGCACCAGGTGCAAAGTAATCCCTCAAAAGTCGAGGTTCTTCACCCATAGTAGCAGAATTCTGTGTTGTTTGCTTGGTTCGTAGTAGCCTTTCAACTTCTAAATTCAATGGGAGAATCTCAGGGCTGAGAGTCCTCCTACCAAACATACAACTCAGAACAAAAAAAATCTGATTATGCACAACAAACCTTCAGAATTCCTTTCAGTAATTTCCCTTCTTTAAAAACCGGAATATGAATAACTGCACAAGTATAAACAATAGAATAGTTTAGTACTGATAAAAATTAAAATGAAAAACTTAGGTCTATCTATTTTAGAACAAATTCCCCGGCAGTGGCGCCAAAAACTTGTTTGTTGATTCTAAGTGTGCTTGATTTATGTGAGTTTTGAAAACAGATTTATAGCTGCTAAATTACAGTGGTTCTAGACTATATAAACAAATAAAGAAATATCAGCACAGTTAGAAGAGAATTAGCCTGCAAGATCAGGGCCAATTGTAGCAAGTTTTAAAAGTAAGTGAGTGAAAGATCGTCCACAGAGAATTTGTTTAAAATGTAAGATAAACCTCCAGATCTGAGCTACCAGATCTAGCTTCTTAAGCTATCTAGAAAGCTGGCAAGATGAGAGGTGTCAACTTGTCATGTTTAACTAACTAAAAACAAAGAAAAATTTAAACTAAATGATCCAGATCCGAGTTGGGGGAGTGATTGAAACAAAGATGGAGAAGTAATATCTAAATCTGATTTGGTCTTTGAAATCTAATGAGAATAACTGCAGCTCAGCAGAGGTGATCCAATCTTCATCTGGCTACAAGCACAGATGTAAGAGAGATAAATCTAATTCAAGGATTAGGCTTACACTTATGGCTATGGTCTGTCCACTTTAATGGCCACAAACCATCCAATAGTCTTTAATCCACATCCTTAGTTTAGAACAAGAAGTATCACTACAAATGCCGTGAGAGATTAGGTTACCAACACTAATTCTCACAGGATTAATGAATCAAGGGAAATTGCATGAAAAACAGTAAATCTAAAGGAGTCTAATGCAATAAGGAGATCAGAGGGAACCCTTAACATGAGTCCAATTGAGAAAATACGGTTTACAGCAACCTTTTCAAATCCACCGTTACAATTACAGAGCGCAGCTTAAACAACTCTCAGATTTGTAGTCTTGAATACAACTCTCTTTTGAATTACAGAAATGTCTCACAGCTCTCAATTGCAAGTCAAAGTGAAGCTATTACAGGGATTTCAGACAAACTATCTGGTTTGGAAATGGGGGAATAGGAATGAAACTCAAAATCTGGATGTCCAAATTGGGCAAATGGTTCGTCTATTTATAGTTTTCCCCAAGTCCAACTCAGATGTGTTTCAACCAATCAGAGGTGCTCAGAATGTATTGACCAATGGTGGTCGAGCACGAGGATCCAGATCTGTTACGCCAATCGAATTCTTGATTTGGTTGACCGATCAGTGCTAGAAGCATCAATTACGTATGTAATTCAAAAATCTGTTTGAGCTTCTAGAAGTTCCCGCCAAGTAATTTCATCTTTGGGTGTTCACATGGGGTGGAATATGCCTTTGGTTCGTGCACAGAATCTTCCGGAATGTCCTTGGGTTTTAAAATGCATTGGGGCGTGTGCAGATTCTTGAATTGCCCTTGTTAAAGCTGCGAATCTCCGAATACCTTTTGAGCTTAAGGCCTTTTTATCTTTGTAACCTGAATCTCTTTTCGCAATGTTCAATCTTCTTTTCGAATTGTGTTTTCTCCTTTTCGTAAAGTTCAATCTTCTTTTCGAATAGTTCAGATGCTCTTCGAAAACTAAGCACGAGGTTTATTCCTTTTCGCGAGTTCAGGTTCTTTCTGAAACGTCGAGTTCTTTGAAAAGAACTCTGTATTGCATTTCTCTGTTCGAATTGTTCCTTGCTTCTCTTACAGGTCTTTGCCTCTTCCTTTTAGACTTTTCCACAGCTGATGAGGTTGTTTCTTCACTTCCTTCCTTTGGACTGACATGGATTGTCATCGTTTTGGCACTTTTGAGCTGCTTTTATGGTTAAGCCTGTCTTTATTGTTAGCTGCAACATAGGCACTTAAAACACTTATTTAGTTCTCTCAAAGGTCTATCAAGACTTAAGTTTAGGGGTGAAAAATGGTATTTTTCACTTGTCAACAGGTGTGTTAAGTGGTAAAAAATGCGACTTTTCACCCTTTAACCTGACCATTGATAGACCCGTCAGCACACTAATAAGCTTCTGTCAAGTGCATTTTGTAGACAACAATGAAAGAGGACACTAATGCAGAAAACCACTCAAGAATGCCCAAAAAGGGGCTATATCTCAGCACAGGACAAACCCAGCAATAGCACATGAGAGGGTAGCACATCACTGGACCCTTGGAGCTCGTGGCTGCAGCAGGGCAACGTGAAGGAAGTGAAAATAGGCTGAAAACATCCTATCGATTGGTCACCTCAAGACTTCGACAGGAGCTGAAAGCAAAGAAAGGAAGAATTCGTGCAGTTGAAGAGATTTTCGATAGGACCGAAAGGCAAAAGAAGGATGGATTCGTGTGGATTGTGGAGTTCGATAGGATCCAAGAACCTATCAAGCAGCTGAAAGGAAGGAAGAAATCATCCTATCGAAAACCTGCCTGAGGCGTCAAGGGAACCTATCGAACGGTTTCTTCAAACCTATCAAGATGAAGGCGCTGGAATAGAACCTATCGAAAGGAACTTGAGCATTTCGATAGGAGTGAGAGCAACCCTATCGAAATGGTGGCATGCAGAGCAGAGCTTGTCGAAATGGTTCTCCAACTTGTCGAAGAGCCCCTCCAACCTGTCGAATACTCTAGGCCAAGGGCTGAGAATGCTGAAACTCTAAGAGAAGGCTCATCCTATCGGAACCTATCGAAGAGATCTGAGAACCTAGCAAAAGGACCAAAATGCCCTATTTGAACCTGTCAAAAGCTTCCTGAACCTATCAAAATTGTGTGCAGAACTTCTCAGAAATTCAGCTGTGCACACGCTGTGATTTGGTGACCTGGGGCACGCAACCCGAAGTACTTGGTGACCAGTACGACGATTCCAGAAAATGCCCTAATAAACCCTAACTGACCCACGTGCTCTAACAGAACTCTAATAAACTCTGAGGACCTTTTAGAAGGGGTTTTTGGCGAGAAAAATAGAGGAGAAAGCTATATATAGAGACCCCCAATTGCAATTGGGGGGATCGAGATCTGAGTTAAATTCTGGAGATTAGAGCTTACAGAGAAATTTTATTTTCCCTCCTTTAGCCCAACCATGGTTGGCTAATTCCCTTGGAGTAGCGAGGAGAGAGGTTAGATCTGTAATTGGGTAAGGTTAAGAGTGCTATTGTAGGTTCCTAGCTGCACAGACTACAGATCTGAGAGTATTTCCATTGTAGAGTGACTTTGATTGCAATATTAATGCTATTTTTAATACTTTAATTAGATCTAAAGTTCCTTTGGTTTCATTTGGAGATCGATCGGATTTGTGTAAAGGAGTCTATCGATCAGCTCACCCACTTAACTTGTAGGCCTCTTGGATACCACCCAATCTCCCTAGATCTGATACTCCTGTTATTTCTTACGTCTGTGACCTGGGAATTGCAGCATCTGTAGTGGTGTTAATTGTTCTAATTGAGGCCTTAGCTTTGTAGGAGATCCTTGGGATGGTCTATGACCATTAAAGTGGATAGATCATAACCTTAAGATGAGTCCAAGCTCAGGCTCCAATTGGATTCGTCTGCTGCAAATCCATGGATTTGATAAAGTCTATAGGATGGTTTATGACCATTAAAGTGGATAGATTATAGCCTTAAGACCAGGTGGATCCTGCAATTTGAAGTGGAGTTTATATCCTGCAGCTGTGCTTATAGGCAGTTGAGGGAATTGTGTGCTCTGAACCTCTGTAGCATAATTAATTGAATCTGATTTCAGTGAAAACCAATCTCCAAGCTACTCTTCTCCATTTTCTGCTTTTTACTTCTTTCCCCTGCAAGATCTAAGATCCTAAACTCGATCCAAGTTATTTTATGTTTAATTATAGCTTAGCTTAAGTGACAATCCATTTTAAACCTCTCCCCTATCTTTTAGCTAACGTAGCATTAGTTAGGGTGCCAGATCTAATACAGATCTGGAGATTTATCATATTTTTAAACTAACCTCCCTGTGGACATTCCCTTACTCACCATCTTTGTAAAACATGTTACAACAGACCCTAATTACTTGCAGGTCTGTGTGAGTGTGTTCTGCCTAGTTTTATTATGATTTTAGACCTTCATTTGAGGGAAGGCAAACACTCCAACAAGCAACACCGTTCTCCCTTGTGTATGGAACCGAGACCATCCTACCAGTCGAAGTTGAAGTGCTTTCACTCCGTATCCTCATTGAATCTGGTCTATCAGAAGCTGAAAGAGAGAGGTCTCGTTTTGAGCAGCTGAACCTACTCAATGAGAAAAGGTTCCTAACCATGTGTCACTCCCAGGCCTATCAGAGAAGGATCACACATGTTTACAACAAGCGTGTTTGCATCCGAAATTTAAAGGTGGGTGAAACAGTACTTAATAAAATCTTTCCTTCTCTCCACATCGATCCAAGAGGAAAATTTAAGCGCAACTGGGAAGGACCTTATGTCATCTAAGAGGTACTCCCGGGATATGTGATCCTCCTCACCACCATGGACAGAGATCACTTTCTTGAGCCCATCAACGGTGGATACGTACTTCGATTCTACTCCTAGTCTCAGCGGCAAGGTAAGTACTGATAAAAATAGATACGTGACTGCTTAATGATCCTTTAAAAAGAGGCCATCATTTCAAAGCTAAGTAGCCAAAAAGTATCCCTGATTGATCATACCCTTTGCTACACCCATTGAGCCATTGGCCTTTCTTTCATAAACCCCTCCCTAGAAAAGAAGATGAAGAATAAGAAAAAAAAAAGAGAAATAAAAGAAGAAGAGTTACCATCAAATCCCAAAAAATCCATAATGCAAAATCTCGAAAAGAGGATGTCTGAAAAATTATATAGAAAAGAAGAAGTGGGGCATATATAATCAAAATTTCCCAAGGAAGAAGTGTATTACGACAATTGAAACCCTATAAAGGAAACCTTTTATCCTTAGAATACCTTCAAAAATTCTTAACCTTTCTCGTGGCCACAATACATCCCTGAAGAAAGCCCTCTTTAAGGTCTACGAGTAGTCACAGTATCTGTTGAGTCAGCACGAGCCAGGCTGTGAGACAACAAAAGAGTCTCCATGGGAGATTCTTTTGTTGTGGCCTTTGAGAAAATAAAGAAGAAAAGAAAGAGAAATATACAAGCTCAGAGCAAAAAGGACGTGGTGAAAACCCGAAAAGGCACCGTGGTAAAAACAGCGAGCTTGTGCAGACCAGGTGAAAACCTGAAAAGGCGCTTGGGGTAAAAATACAAACCCATGGACATAGTGAAAACCCGAAAGGGCGTTACGGGTAAAAAAGAGGGTAATAACGAACATGGCAAAAACCTATCTTGGGCGCTGTGAGTGAAAAATGCTTAGAAGAAAGAAAAGAAATCGGTTACTCCATGGGTTATGATTCCGAGCTCTGGTCTTCATTTGGGCCGCTCATGTTAGCTCAAATCGGATCTTGGCCAACTGTATCTTTGGATCACACCGTCAAATGTATGACCCGGGGTAAGGATAAAACGTTAATTCGATCCGAAGGAGTAGACGTTCTGACCTTGATAAATGTTGCGTTTCCAGATGTGCTTCCTTTATTTGTTGGTGGTAAAAGCAATTTAAAATCAAAGTAAAATAGGGAATGGAATTAGCACAACTGAGAAATCCTAGACCTGCAAGATACAGGGTCCATTTGTAGCAAGTTTTGATAAGTAAGAGTTTGTCCCACAGGGAAAAGGTGATCTACAGCTCCAAGGGAGCCATCTCTAGTAGTCCCTCCAGATTTGACTACAGATCTGGCAGTCCTAAAAGGAGGGGAGTTTAGGGTCACTTATTTTAAGTATCCTAAGGTAGCCTAATGAATTAACTGCAGAAAGGGTTGAGAAGATGGATGGAGTGTGGGAAAATAAATATAAAAGGGTGAGAAGTATGCTATTGAGTTAAGATCTACTGGAATTTATAACTCAGATCCAGGTCTGCTGTTATAGAAATCCTGTCCAATGGCTACATTATCACTAAAGAGGAGAAAGAATCCAACTCATCCCTGTGCCATGATCCAATCCCTTAAGGTTATAACCTGTCCACTTAAATGGTCACAGACTATCTCATAGGGGAACCACAATCCAGAGATGGGTCAAAACAAGTTAATCATTGTAGGCACTACTTCATCTAGGCTACAAGCTCAAGAATCCATAGGGAATCTCAACCTCTAAAGCTCTATGTGTGGGGCTAAGGCTGTATAGGACCATGATAGCCCAGACACATAGAACCAGCAAGAGATTGACTACCACCTTAGATCTAGCTGTCCATTGCTTGAGTGGGACTATAATGGTCCAGTCACAAGCCTACAATCTCCATACCCAGATCAGATCTGCCATCTGATGGCGGGTCTATGCTAATATAGGGGAGTCTACCTTTGTACAATCTCCTACCAGGCTACAAGCTCAGGCTCGGAGAAGAAGGATCCATTTTGGATCGGCGGATTGGATTAACCCTAAGGCTATAACTTGTCCACTTGAATTGTCACAGACTATCCCAAAGGCTATCCTCCTCACGGAGCCCAAAAGAAAACAAGAATATTGCTGCCACCACCATGGTCACAAGGCTACCAGCTCAGGCTCCATGGGGATTTCAGATCTAGTGGGTCCTGTGGTGGGGCTAAGGCTGTATCATACCATGATAGCCCAAACACACAGGTCACTTAGATCTAAATGGGTCCTTAGAATCAGTCCTCCATTGCTTTGAATCACAGCCAAAGCAATGGCGGATCACAAGGCAGCAGCCTTGTACAGAACAACTCACAAACACATGAATCCCATAAAAGTACAACACCCAATCACAAATTCCATTAATCTAATCTCAATAAACATACATAGGCATGGCCAGCAAGTGCTGGGCCATGGAGAGAAGAAAAAGAAAAAAGAAAACTAGTTACAACTACAGAAGAACAGAAAAGAAGAAGATCTCAGATCACGTATCAGTGATAAGGTCTGAGCTCTTCCGGGCGTCTAAGTAAAAAAAGGTCTTCCTAAACCTAAACTAGGCTTAGGTTTATATAGCAGTGGGTGTGGCGGCGCATTAGGGTTAGGAAACCCTAATTTTAGCGATGCCATGTGGCCTATTAATGATCCTTAGATGCCTCAGGGCACGTGCACAGAGATTTGAGCGTGGGACTGTGTGCCCTAATCGCTAAAAATCCCCAAAATGTCCACTACAGAATGATGGAAGTTGGAGTTCAGAGCTTCGCCAGGTTGCAGTCGATTCCCAGACTTGTCGCGTGGTAGCACTAACTTCGCGAGGATGAGTTAGCATTAAAACTTCAGACATCGCGGGGTTGTAGCTTCTTGATGCTTTGAGTAGTCGCGAGGTAGATAGTTAAGCTCTCACTGGATTGAGCTTCGCGAGGTTGGATTGCTACTTGTGAATAGCACGGGAACTGCACGAGCATTCCATTTCATAATAGATCTTCGTGAGGCTAACTTTTGCTTCGTTAGGCTACTTTCTTCCTGAACAGCACGAGAACTGCCCGAGAAGTTCACTTCTTAATGGAACTTCACGAGGATCCTCGCAATAGCTTTGAGGCTTTTCTAAACTGCGCGACAGGTTCTCTTGACATTTGCATCCCGCGGCTACTGCGCGACAGGTTCTCTTGACATTTAGAAAAAAGCTTTCAAAAAGAAGAGAAAATCGTCAAAGACAATTTTACAGCTGAAGAACTGGGATGTTTAAAAGAAAAAAATATATATAGAAAAGAAGTGGGAAAAAGTTATCCAAATTATGGATAGTTATTGAAGTAGAATAGAAGAATAAAAGATAGGAAGAAGAAAAATTAAATTCTCATAAAAACTTTGAATCCTTCTACCTTTCTTTGATACCTTTAAAATCCAAAGTCCAATTACAAGTTGAAGGAAAAACCTTTCTGATTTATGATTTGTAAAAGCATTAGCCTAGTAGAGATATGGATATTAGATACTACGGATTATACAAGGAATCATAGGAATAGAATAGATTATCTTTTCTATGAGATTCATTAATTTTTACAATTATCTTTGAATTTTTCTGAAAAATATACTGTGAGAACCCAAAAGTTTCGATATTTTTTAGAGTATGTCAATAGTGAGTTTTTGAATGAAAATATTTTCTAAATCTACAGTTTAAAAAAATTTATGAAGAATAAATTGTTCACTAATGCATATGCACTCTGTGCTTATTATGAATTGAAATTGTTGGAGTTCAAATCAAAGATAACTGTTATAATGGAAAGTAAGGGTAAAAGATTAGTAATTTTAGAAAATCATAAAAAATTATGTATTGACAATTTATCCATTTAGGCAACTTAATTAACTTAATTAGTATAGTAGAATTAGTTTAGATTTTTAACTTTTCTTTTAAATTTTAATTTTTGAAAAAAATTTAAAAATATTTGAAGTTTGTAGGGAACTTCATTGAAAACCTTCAAGAGACTACAACTCCTTCACTAGGGATCACTTAGGGGTTTAAAGGCTTGTTGCATCTGCTAAATGCAATCGTGCTTCCTACGAAAGTGGCATTTTTTTTCTTAGTTTATATTTCTTTGTTTGTTAGAGACTAGCAAAACATAAGTTTGAGGGTAGGATTAGTCACATAATATATTATTTTATCACCCTTAACTTAGTGATGCTAGGACTTGTTTGTTACTAATGAATTAATGATATGCAGATATTAAAGATAACCAGTAAAAGAGACCCAAAGTGTTAATCTTTATCAAAATAAACTAAAAAAAAATAGTAAAAGACGATTAAGCCTAAGAAGACAATTCACCGCCTATTGACGAACAGAAATCGTGTTTTACGATTTTGCAGACGATTGAGCGTTGTTACTAGAAGATCTATAAAAAATCGTAATTTATGATTCTTCAAAAAAAGAGAATGATATGAAGAAAAGCAAGGAATCGTAATTCAGAGAATCATCCAATGAGATAGCTATGAAAGACAGGAAATAATGATTTATGATTTTCCAGAAAGAGAAGAAGAGAGAGTAATCATCATCTACAATTACGATTATAAAAGTTTTCCTTTTGCTGCTATTACTGTTGATCACGTGAGAATAAATACCGCCATATACAGAATTAGAAGAACTCTTTAATTAAAAGTTTAGGCAAAGCATGGATTTCTCAGATTGATGAAGAAGATTCCAAGAGGACTGTGCCATTGAATAAAGAAAGAAATCTTGAATCACATCAAATATCACAGCAAGGAATCATAAGATTAGAAGTAGAGTTATATTAGGATAGTTTAATTTCTTTTATTAAAATTAGAACTTATAAATCGACTTCTTATGATCTATAAATAAGAGAACCCGGTGTAGGAATAAACCATCGAAGAAATTCTTAACATCAATTGACGACTGAGGTTGGGTTTTCTTCCGATTAAATTTAGATTACATTTTTATTACTTTGTAGATTAGATATCAAAGGTTTATCAAGAGCAATTGGCGACTGCTATTAGATGCTGAAGATTAGTGTATATATCTGTAGTTCCTCAGAAGTAATTAACGACTGCAGCTGAGGGGTGAAGGATATATTTACTTTGCTTTGTAGTTTAGATTTTATTTTCTTTTATTTCCTGCTTTATAAACATCTTTAGATTTTAATTTTAATTGACGACCCAGGTTAAAGTTTGCAGAGTAGTGTAATGGTTTTTACTTTTCCATCTTCAGTTTTCTAAAATTTAATTGACGCCCAAGTTTTAGGAAGTTGTTGATTAGATTAAATCTGTATTCATAGGATTCTAGTTTTGATTGATGACCAACACTAGGATACTTGAGATATAGTGTAACGGTACTGTTTAATTTTATAAATATCTGATAGCAGAAGATTGCCATTGACGACCATAATCTGAGGTTAGAAGATTATGACTTATTTTTTGTAATTTAGATTAATAAACAATTCTTTATTCATATTTCTCCAGTAGTTTAGGATCTTAAAAGATAAGTATAAGTTTTCAGAAAATTTGAATTAATATTTATTAAAACGATCTCTGTGGGAACGATCCTTTGCTAGTATTATGATTTCTATTGTGCACTTGCAATAGGTTAAGACTTAATAAGATTCATATATAAAATCAAGTCAGCCATATTTATATGTGGACTATATATAGGTATCAAATATATAGCTACAATACATATGATTCATCCTCATCTTGATTTTATCTTTTTATTTTTTTCATTGCTGCCTCACTCTATTAATGAATAGACTTACTGCATTGCAAATGTTGCAATAATAATTCACTTGTTATATTCTTTCTTCTTACTCCTTCCTACTAATTAACCCGTTCTTAGAGTAATCATACCAAAACTAATGGCATAGTACCACTGAAAGATCCATTATATTGAAAGTTGACACATAAGAAACTATATTTATAAAGACATTTTATTTTTCTCTTCACTCATTTAATAAAAACACGACACAAATAACAATTATCTTCCAATGAATCATAGCTCTTCCAAATTAGTAAAATAGAGTATGTCCATTCCAAATGCTTTTTGCATGGGAACATCCAAGGTGTCAAAGTGGGTATTGGTATCTGGTATCCGTCCATACAGGAAAAAGCAAGCAGCCCAATCCCAATTTTCTAATGGGTACCTCTGTTTATAGCCAACTATTTATTGAAAGCACCCACGTCAAAGACTCCTGAAAATAATTGATTGCATCCAATCAAACGATGGAAGTTGTGTTTCACCCAGATGTGCCATACAATAGCTCTTGAGATCAAAGATTCCAAAAAGTGCCCTAAAATCATGTGTTGAGCATGATGTGTGCCAAATGATTCAAGGGCCATTTTTTGGGGATCTGTGGCACATGTAAAATCAAACAAGGACTGCCTGATATGTGTTCCTGTAGACACCCAAATTTGGCCCAAGGCCCGATCAACTTACACTTCAGGAAGGGCGTACCCTCCTAGCTTCCGAGAGCACTTTCTAACCCTTATAACTTTACCCAAACCCTTAGAAGCCTATCCCTGACCCTTAGGAATCAACCCTAACCTGTAGAACCCCGCCCAAACCAATTTTAAACCCTCCCGGGTAGTGGTTGAAAAGAGGAATGACATAGTTTGCACTTACCTCTGCTAGAGTTGGGACGTATAATATTAGAAAGAGGATTTTTCTAGCTTTCCAATGAGCCATAAATCGCCTCGATCCGAGCTATGGATCATACGTTACGGCAATTTGAAATTTGGACAGAAATGCCAAAATTTTGCCTAGAGTATGTATTACATATGCTAAGCCAATTTTGGCAGAATTTTGGCTAAAAATTGACCTTTTTATGAACCCTATAGTGGGTTCTAAACTTTCAGGTTTCTCATGAACACTGTTCCTATGACTAGCATATGTAGTACATACACTAGGCTTAGGAACAGTGATTTCTAGGATTTTTACTAGATTTCGAAATCGGGTTTGACTTGTTGACCACTCCATCCATTGGGGTTGGTTTTGATAGGACTGTTGCACCCCCATTTGTCCTATTTTCAACCCTTTAGCCCTTTAAAGCCCCCCCCCCCCATCATCTACCATTAAAACCCAATTCACACCTATCTAAGACTTAGAAAACCTAGAAAACCTTAGATCCCTATTACTTAATTGCTAATCCAATTAATCCCTTTAACCCTCCACTAGTTTACCGTTTCTCTACAAATAGAGAGCTACCCCTCTTGATTAAAGGCTTGAAAAAAAATTTAGAGAGAGAAAAAGATTAAGAGATCCCCTTCTCCCCTTTGGTGCACCAAAGCCCATACAAATTCCAGAATTAAAAACCTTCCTTTAAACCCCATCTCCCCTTCTACATCTCTTAGCCTAGGAAAGAACTACCCCCTAGCTCTCTTCCTTCACTTCTTAGCTACCAAGCCTTAGAGATTAAACCCTTCTTCCAACCTCTATAGCCATCGGAAGCTCGTCAAGTGCACACACGTGGAGATCCACAATTGTGCTACAAGGGCCCGAGGGATCCGGCTCTCCCCTCTATTCCTCTACCTTCTTCGCTTTTCCTCTATCCTTGAATTTACGCTGTTATGCCACCAAATTTTTGGTGATTATCGGGGGCATAAATAGGATCAGAGTGCCTTCAGGCAAGAAGAAGTGTTGTTCTTTTTTTACTTTTCTTTTTCCTTTCGGCCATAAGTAGAGACTGCTTACGAGCGGGTTGATCGGGTGCCTAATACCATCCGATCAATAATCGAAGCCCATACCCAAGAGCCTCTGGCACAGACCGGATTTAGAGTCATATTTTTTATACTTTGGTACTTCCACCCAGAGCTTTTGGTGTCCCGAGAAACCTAGTTCATTTTTATGAGCACCGAAGTGCTAAAAATATGACTCTGAATCTGGTCCACACCAAAGGCTCTTGGGTAGGGGCTTCGGTTATCGATCAGAAATGTGTTAGGCACTCAATCAGCCCACTTAAAGTGGTCTCTACTAATGGCCAAAAATAAAATAAAGAAAAAAAAAAAAAAAAATAGCTTCCTCTTGTCCAAAAGGGCCTTAAATCCTATTTGTTCCCCTCCGTTCCTATCGAAAATTCGGCGACGTAACGGTACAAATGGGAGGATGGGAAATGCTAAAAAGAGATAGGAGAAGAAAGGGGAGAGCCGGAGCCCTTAGGCCCTTGTAGCACCGTAGGAGAGCCTTGCGTGACTTTCTTTGATGAGCTCTTGGAGGCTTGTATGGTGGAAATAGGAGTTCTAACCTCTAAGGCTTGCTAGCTAAGAGGTAGAAAGGGAAGGTAAATGGGTAGCATGTACCTAAACTAAGGGATTTAAGGTAGAAAATATCACTCAAAGGGGGTTTTGAAATTCTGGAATTTGTATGAGCAATGGTGCATCAAAGGGAGAAAGATCTTCTCACTTTAAGCTCTTTCTCTCTTAGGTAAAAATTCTCAACCCCTAAACCAAGGGGTGGGGGTCTCTATTTATAGGAAATGGGTGGATTAGGAGATCACTTAAGAGCTAAATGGGTTTAGCAATTAGGTAATATCACATCTAAGGATTCCTAGGGTTTTTGGAGCCTTGAGATGTGTGAGAAGGTCCTCCAATGGTGGATGATGGGGTGAGGCCTTAAGCCACTTGAAGGGTTGCAAATAGGTAGGGAATGGGTGCAACAGAACTCGCAAAACATACCCCAAAGGTCAAGGTGGTCAACAAGTCAAACCCCAATCATAATTTTTGGGGCATAATCCAGAGGTTACTGTTTATATGCCTGGCATAACTAATAGTTGCGCCAGGCAAATGTATAGTAAAACCGTTTTAAACAGTGCTTGGAAGTTGGTTTGCGAGGGTGGGCAGGCTTAAAATCTGGGAGAATTGGCCTCTTGCAACTAATAGTTGTGCCAGGCAAAATTATAATTGGCCCAACTATTAGTTGCGCCAAATCCCTAGGGGGCCCCACATATACACTTATGCCCTTCGGGCTTGGTTTGTCATATCTTTTAATGTATACCTCCGATTGGGGAGATTCCTAGACCCCTGGAAAGCTGATGGCCTCTACTTTTCAATGGTATAAAATTCGATCACAATAGAGGGCCATAGCTGGTTTCGGTTCACCCCTCCTCAACCATTTGCTTGATAAGGTTAGGTTTAGGTTCAGAACAGGTTCTAAGGGTCGGGATTGATTTCTAAAGGTTTGGATCAGGTTCCTAAGGGATCTAGGGTGATTCCTAAGGGTTTGGAAAGGTTCCTAAGGGTTTTAGGGGGGTTCCTAAAGGTTCCATACATGTCATCAAAAGCTCAGAATTGCACCTCTCTCGAAAGGTGTTTTGATCGGGCCTTGGGCCAAATTTGGGTGTCTATAGATGCCCCTCTTTGGTATCTGATCACTAATGATCGAATGCCAAAGAAAAAGAGACATCCGAAGAGGCTCAAGGCATACTGACGGGTCTGCTGTATTCAAAACGAACTTCAAACATCAAATGAGTAACACGGTGAGAAAACAAAAGCCTTGGGTTGCCAGGCCAAACATTCATTTCTCGAGGTAACCGGTTCCCAAGCGCTTAGTGACATTACTGGGTATAACCGAGGTGGAATGAGTTGCAAACTCCCTATAGTCGGGAAAGATGTTCGCTTCTCGGGATGATTTTAAAGCTATCAGATGTTTAAAATTCATTCTGAATGCAACAGCTTTATAAGTAAAAAGGGGGGGATCAACTCACATTCAAAGATAGGTGCGAAGTAAGCATACGCAAGGCTCCACAGTTTGCGTTCAATCCTACGAGGCATTTTATGGCCTCATTTGACTATTCGCGGGTGCCCCTGCTGAAAGCAGTTCGAGGTCTTTGGCCGAACCCATCGACCCTGAAGTTTATTTAGCATGACTGCCCGAGCGAAGTGAATAGATGTCACAACGCTTTTTAGGAGTGCGTGCCTTTTTTGAAAGGATGCCTTAGATTAGCATGGCCTAGAGCATCCAGCTTTGATTACCTTGAACAGATCCAACCAAATATTAGGGTATCTCCATGAAGGGACATCCAATCCTAGTCTCTGCTGACAATGATCATAAACATCAATTAACTATGCATAATCATGCACCCATCAGGGGCAATAAGCAACAACAAAGGGGATGGAAGCCCCGACCTGCCCGAGTATAATTTACGGGGATAAATGATCATCATACGGATACCCAGACGCATGGCATCCACTTTACAGGGATACCGCTGCTCATACAGGTTTTAAGCCTGCAGAAAATAAAAAGGGAAATGAACCATTCTGAATGCATGATTGCACATGGTTTGATTGACACGTAATCTCATTCTCAACATGTTGGTCTCAACCAACGATTGACCTTTTCCAACGGAGAATCTAAAGCTTAAAACACTTAAGTTCATATGAATCTAAAACAGTGCGCTCATCGCAAAGATTTAGCAGTGAAGTCGACTCGATCGAAACATTGACTGTTTGATCAGGATTGACACCGTTGCTCCTTCCTTAAAGTAGGGTCCAAAAATCCAAGGTGAACCTCTGACTCAGGACTTTAGTATGGCACAACTGCATTACGAATGAAATATTGATGTTTTATCGCCTTATGCTTGTGCGTCTCTGTGGGGAATACAAATTTGTTTTTTATTTTTCTATCATTTTATGTGATTTTTTTTAGAGTTTTGAAGTTATTATTTTATGTGATTTTTTTGGAATTTTGAAGCTATTATTTTATGTGGATTTTTCTTGTGAATACTTCCGGCTTCTCTATGGGGATTTTTTTAAGATTTTTTTTTATATTTTCCTTTGTAGGACCGGGGTGCTCATTGATCTCGATCCACTTTTATTTTAGCACGGCTCTCTTGGCAAGTCGAAGGATGATCGAAATGCCGCCTTGGGAGCACGTGCATCTGCCGAGAGCAACAGAACAAACAAAAAGAGTGGGGGGACCGGTCTTCCCATCTGACCCGTACCAGGCCCAAGACTCGGCCTAAGTGCCTGGTGCAACTATTAGTTGCGCCAGTCCCTTAGGGGCCTCAAAATAGCCTGGTGCAACTATTAGTTGCACCAAGCAAAAGGTGGGAAACATTTTGCCTGGCACAACTATTAGTTGCGCTAGGCTTGGCTGGGGGGAATTTAAATAGCCCGAGTTCAGGCTGGGGGTTTTATTTCGAATTTTTCTCCCCCTCCTTCCTCTTTGAAACCGAAAACCACTCCCCTCCTAGGGTTCCTTTACATTGCCTCGACGCGTGTCCCATTGCCATTTTTTTGCTTATGTGGATTGATCGTCGGCTTACGCTAGATCAAAGACCCCTTTTCTTTCTAAACATAACCATTAAAATCTATTTTCTTTGATTTTTCTTGCTTTTTCTTGTAGACTTGATCATAATCTTGTATTCTTTGATGAGTAATGGTTTATTTATATGGTGTGTATGTTTATTGATAAAGTGTGGATGATTCTTCATGAACAATGCCATATTTTGTTATTTCATGGATTTATTGGTGCCTAATATATATATAATTTTTTTTTTGTTGTTTTTATTTGTGCATATGGAAAGGGATTTTTTGGTTTATATTTTTTTGCAAAGAAAATTTTTGTTTTTGTTTTTATTAAAATAAAGCAAAGGATTTTTTTGTTTGATTTTTTGGTTTATTGATTTTTTTTATTTTTGTAAGTAAAGGATTTTTTTTTTTGTTTTGTTTTTATATTTGCAAAGTAAAGTGAAGAGAATTTTTTTTATTTTTGGTTTTTACTTTTTATTTTGACAAACAAAGTAAACGATTATTATTTTAATAATAATTTTTTTTTTACTTTTGTGAATAAGGTAAAGGAAATTTTTTTTTTTTGGTTTTTTTGCTTTTAGGAACACGAAGAAATGACTGTTTGTTTTTTCCTTGGGACCTAAGGAGAAGAGAAAGATTTTTATTTTGTTTAGAAGTGTGATGATGATTTCTTTCTCTCCCTTTTTTTTCTTTTGTTTTCCTAGACATAAAGGAAGGATTTTTTTTGTTTTTCTAAGTGTAAAAGAAAGGGCCTTTTTTTTATGATTTCTTTAGAAATATAAATGATTTTATTTGATTCTAACTTGCCTTATTTTCAAATACAGGAAGGGGAATTTATTTATTTATTTGTTATTTTCTGAAGAAAAGATTTTTTTTTGCATTTTCAACCTAAAAGGGGTCTCTTTTTTTTGTTTAGGCATGTGTATCTCTCATTTATGAAAATATGTGAAAAGAAAGGGGAAGGGTGAGCATACTTACCTCCCTTTTGCAGCATAGAATATCATGGCTCTTTATCATTGATCTGCTCTGACATGATTACTTTTTGTTTCCCTAGAATGTCGAGTGAGGGTGAGCATATTCCTGAGGAGGGGCCCGAGATTCTATACGGCACGCGGGGGGAGCAGTTCATCTGGGTAGATCGAAGAGTGGGCCCCCTGGCTCGAGATGCAAGGCGAGGCCACCCGAGTCGGCCTCCTTCACCAAGAGCATACCCATATTTCAAATTTCGGGATAGCGGGCAAGGTAAAAGAAAGGTTCAACTCATTTCCATTATGCAGTTTTTGCTTTGCCCCTGTGATCTGATGCTCATTTTCTTGGGTGTAGGACTTGCCCAACATTTTATTTCGTGGCGGGTGGCTCGACTTCCAAGATTTCTACCTCTATGTCTCTCCAGTGGTAAAGGTCCTTCTGACACAGGTGGGCTTCGGAGAATTTCTATCTTGCCCCGCCATGAAGGCCGACACTGCCTATCTAAAAGCCCTAATTGAAAGGTTTCGCCCCGAGACGATGACCTTTCACATGCCGTATGCAGAGATGACTTTGATGCCCGTCGACTGGGCCATAATTACCGACATCAAGATAGGGGAGATATCGATATCCGATCTCGTGGTGCCGAGTCAAGAGGACATCATTCGATTGATTGGGGCCTATCCTCCTCATGAGCAGACACATGGCACCGAGGTCAAGATGTCTTGGCTGACCTCACTTTATACACCTGATGAGTTAATGGATCTGGGTCAGCCAGACAGGGTGCTCTACATCACGCCAGAGCGGGCGATCCTCCTATCCCTCATTACTCTCTTGGTCCTGCTTGGTAAGACCCTTTTCACTAATGCGAGCGGTGGCCGAGTCAACCTAGCCCTTCTGAGTGTGGTGGACAATTGGGGTGATGTCCACAATTATGATTGGGGAGGGGCACGGTATGCATGGCTGATGTACAATTTGTCTCAAGTCACGACTGGGGATTCAAAGTCTGCTATTGGATTTTGGGCTGCCCTGGAGGTAATTCCTCATTCCTTTGCCTTTGCCATTATTTTTTGAATGATCCATATATGCTACTGACCCGCTCTTATGCAATGCCCCCCTTTCAGGTATGGGGATATCATCACTTTCACCCTGGGCGCCCGCTTCTTTTCTCGGAGGTGCTCACCTATCTCCTCCTCAGCAACTGGAATCAGGCCCGGTGCCACGATGTAGGTTTAAAGCACTTGGAGACGGGTCTGAGGTCCCAACTCGACTTGATGGTTCCTGAGTAGATAAAACTCTCTTTCAACTTTGTTTGTTCTTAGCTCAGGAATCTCCTTTATTGATGTGCTAACTGCTTGAATTCCATTTTTTGACTTGGGCAGATCCTCCCTGACCCGTACCTTGCATCCCCCTTCTGGGACCGAGAAGCTGTAGGCGCTTCCCGCCTATTTAACAATCGCCGTGTCATTTTCTTCTATGGAGCATGGGCCAAATTCTATTATCTGGGAGAGCGAGTGGTACACCAATTCTAGGGTTATTATGTTGTACTTGTGGACCCTCTGGCGGATGTTTGGTATCCTGTTGGCAGTATCGAGGAGCTTACCGTGGCCTTCTTCAACAATGGGCTTCCCATCCATGCTCTCCATGTGCCCGGGGACTATCATCTTTGGTACAAGTGCCCGTCGTACCGATTTATCTTGCCGCGCTTTGTACCTAGCACCAATTTTCTTGCATTCGGCGGCCCACTCGATTATGTAATTCTTCTTAGCTTGGATTAGTTCCCTTTATGCTTTAGTTTGATCCTTCATTCCTTCTAAGCGGATCTTTATTTTGTTCACAGTTTGCTCCAAGCGATGATTCGGATGGTGAAGGCGAGACGAGTGCAGCTGATATGTCAAGGGAAGATCCCTCCGGTGTTGGCCCTTCTGGTATGGGTCCCTTGGGCGAGGACTCTTCGGGTGCTGGTCCGTCAGGTACCTCTCATGTTGGTATCCCTGGTGGCAATCTGCCCGTGCTCTATGGGACCTTCCGGCGCCTGGATGACAGCTTCCTTTCGAGCCTCTGCGCAGACGTGGATTGATAAGCGCGGCTTTCTACTGAGGTGGCCCGTGTCCCTCCTACTGAGGTGGTTCCAAGGGTAAGTCTGTTGACGGCCCAATCTCTTTCCATTTCAGCCTCCCATTGCACATGCTTTAAGATTGCCCTGATAATTGATGTTATATCATTCTGAACGTAGAGGACTTCAACTCGGCCATGGAATATGCGAAGTATCATCGTCATCTTGCAGAGGTTAGGGAGGTGGAGACGGTGAGTACCTTGTTGCTCTAGTCTTCTCATTCATTTCATCATCATTTGTCCCTTAACTGATCCTGACTCTTGACTTTGGATGTGCCTTGCAGCGTGCTTGTGCTAAGGAGTCGCATTCTTTACTCAGTAGGATCTCGCAGGCGTGGTCCAGGGTGGGGGACATTCGGACCTTCCAGAGCTCCTCTCGTCGTCGCAAGAAATCAAAGGGCGCGAGCAAGGAATAGGCTTTTAGTTTTTGTTTTGAAAACTCAGTACTGTTTGGAATTCGATTTGGATTTGTTTAATCATTTTGGGGATGGTTGATGTGATACTTTGGATCATTATTTTTGAAAAATATTTTTAGAATTTATGCTTTGATTTTATGCCATGATCTCTTTGCATCGGACCTATTTCTCTGCAGGATGTCTTTTCCCAAAGTGTTCTCAGAAAGCGACTCCTTGGGCATATGCTTTGATGTAGGATCAGTCCTGCATATGAATAAACAAAATAATTGCCAAACTGTTAGTCAAAGGAGGTGTGTGAAAAAACAAAAGGGGTGTAAGTCCCCACAGCTGGGTCCCGGGATGGCTGAAGAGGGGGGACTGTAGTGTGGTGCTAGTTGTGCCAGGTTGAAATCCCAGAAAATATGTACTGGTGCAACTATTAGTTGCGCTACCAAAATGTGCTAGCGCAACTAATAGTTGCGCCAGGCTCAACCTAGGGGAGAAAAACACTAGCGCAACTAATAGTTGCACCTTTTTTAACCTGGGGAGCAGTGGGTTCTTATATACCTGAGTTAGTCCAAAAATCACTTCTTTTTTGTTTGACTTAGCCCTTTTGGCCGGTTCTTTTTGCTCTTGCTTTTCCAAGGCAGGCCCATCACCATACATCGATTTTTGTCTTCTCAGAAGATCTTTGTACGTTCATGGACCTGCTTTCTAACCCTCCCTTACGTGGAGGGCCTAGAGCCAATTTACCTCCTTCCTTGGGCCTGGGGCTCAAATTTCTAACAGCCTGGTTTGGGAGCTTGAATGAGAGTGAGCTCGCCGACTTGGAGTGCCTTGGGCTATCTTGCCTTCCTTCCTTTCTAGAGGTTCCTCCACAGTGGGAACTCCTTTTCGCTGCTGCTTCATTTTGGGATGTGAATTCCCATGTATTTCGTTTTGGGAAGCAGGAGCTAACCAACCCTTGAAGAGCTATCCAATTTGTCTGGCTTGAAGCTTCACAAGGACCTTGCAAGAGCCACGCCTCGGTTGGGCTACTCCAAATCCATTTACCTTACTCTCAGTTTGAAGAAACTCGAATATGAGAAAAGTCTCATTGGGGGGCCCACAAGGTGTTCGCTAAAATTCCTCAAAGAACTTTTCGGTGACGAAAGCCTCTGAAGATTGCTGGTTATGAATATTTTCAATGTGAAAGCTTTAGCACTTGGTCTCATCTCTAAAATCTTCTTCCTTATTAGAGGGGAGAGCTTCTCATTGGCAATTTGTGACATTTTGACGGAGCTGTAGGCGGGCCGATCCATGACACACTTGGTGCTTGCCGAGCTGTATCGAGGTCTTGATTCATTTGCTTTGGGCAAGGTGGAGGGCCTTCGGGGGTGCCCTTGTTGCTTCAGGTCTGGTTGGGTGAGCACCTCACTGTCTTGGGGCTTGTGCCCCACTTTTATATTGCCCGAGGTGAGGTGGTTCAGTGCTTTCTAGGTAGATGTCACTTGCATCCATAGGGCGATGTGTCAGCTCTGAAACATTGGTTGACCGGTGTCGAGCTGACATGGAGGCTTCCCTGGTTAGACCGGACCTTCTCGATAGTTCGCTCTAGAGACCATGAGGGCATCACCCTCCTAGGATTGACTGGCAGCACCTTTTACTTCCCATTCCAAGTGTTGCATCAGTTCGGCTGCCCTCAGCAGGTGCCCTGTGAGGCCAGACCCCCTCTATGTGATTTGATCTTTTATGGGTCCTCTGGAGACATAGATCGGATTGTTGCTCTTTGGGAGACGCGTCAGTCAATGCTGATGTGTGATTTTGAGCAGGGATATTTGGTTAGAACTTCTCCTGAGTACGAGGCCTGGCTATTGACTAAGCAGCCTGTTGCTGATGGTCCAGATTCGACAGAGATCGTTGATACTGGAGGTCCCTGGCCAAAGAAGGAGACGACACTCCGAGCCCGTATCGAGCTACTTGTAGATGAGAAGAGCTCCTGTAAGAACTTTTGGTACATGAAAAGGTTAGAGCAGAAATAGCAGACAGCGAGGTCCTCCGTTTGAAGGGTTCACCGCCGACTCTTCTCCGAAGAGGTATAAGAGCTTGCATGGTCACTGGCTGACTGAGCGGAATGTCCGGGAAGATGACCTTCATGCTGAGATTAGCGCATTGAAGCGCGAGCTAGGCCGCTAACTCCTCTTGCACACAGAACTTTTTGCACAGATCAGATACACAGAAAAAGGGGTATAAAAACCCCTTTACAGATACACACATTTTTTTGTATACATATTTTGTTCATGTTTTTACTATTTTTCATTTATTTGTAAAAAGGAAAGCACGCTAGTCGTCACACCGGCTATTTTTTTGGGATGTGCTGTAAGCGGTGCATTTTGTAAATGAAAGGTAGTTTATTATATACATCTACATAGACTTTTTGGTCTTTTTATTTTGTGCATATATATATGTATATATATATATATATTTTTTTTTTTTTTTTAATTTTTTTTTTGTTTGTGCGGTGCCTTAATCACCTTGTGAAACCCTGGGTCCTCTTTTGAGCATGGTCGAACCCCTCTTTGATTAGTTGATTCTGAAAGAGTTTCAACAACCTTACCAAGGCCGGAACATCCATCCCCTTGGGTCAAGTCAAACCTTTCTCCCTACCTTGAGTCATATGTTTGACAAAGCAATTTCATGAAAATAATTCTGGTCGGGACTCGATTCGAACTAACATGAGCAACCCCTAAAAGAGGTCAGGGAGAGTAACCAAGAGGGCTCTTTAAACATCAATCTTCTCAATCAGTCCAAACCTTTCTTTTTCAATTTTTTCTCTTTTCTTTTCCTCATTTTTTTTTATTTATCTCCTTTTTTTACCCGTGGCGCCCTTTCGGGTTTTCACCACGTCCATGGGTTTAGCTGTCTTACCCCAAGCGCCCTTTCGGGTTTTCACCTGGTCCGCACAAGCTCGTTGTTTTCACCCGTAATGCCCTTTTGGGATTTCACCACGTCCGTCTTTCTTTGAGCTTATATTTTTATTTTTATTTTATTTTCTTCTTTATTTTATTTTTTTTTATAATTTTTTTTCTAAAGCCACGACATAGACATCGATTCCATCATAGCCGACCGGATAGGGCTTTGGTGTCGTCTCATAACTCGACTCGTGTTGACTTAACAGATATTATGACTGCTTATGAACCTAGAAAGAGGGCTTTCTTCAGGGTGTAGCTTGGCCATGGGTTAGGTTAGGATTTGAAGGTATGCTAGGCTAAAAGGGTTTCTTTGATGCGGCTTTAGTTTTTTCAACATACTTTCTTCCTTGGGGGTTTTTACTGTACATGCCCCATGAATCTTCTACATTTTGTTGTTGTTTCATTTCAGGCAATCTCCTTTTGGGGTTTTACTTTTCCGATTTTTTTTAGATTTTGATAGTAACTTTACTTCCCTTTTTTGTATATGTACACACACACATGTTTTTTGGGGGAAAGGGTTTTATTGAAAGAAAGGCCCAGGCTCAAATGGCGTAGCAAAGGATATCATCATTTTTAGGGATGCTTTTTGGCTACTGTGTTTGGAATGATGGCCTCTTTTGAGCGGTTCTTAAGCAGTCACGTATCTGTTTCACCAGTACTTACCTTATCGCGATAGAGTAAGAATAGAACCATCAGACATATCCAGTGTTGATGGGCTCAAGAAGATGATCTCCATCCATGGTGGCAAGGGGGATGGCGTATCCCGATAGTACTTCTCGAATGACATGAGGTCCTTCCCAGTTCGGCTTGAACTTCCCTCTCGGATCGGCATGGAGGGATGGGAAGATCCTCTTCAACATAGTGTCTACTATCTTCAAATCTTGACCGCGGACACATTTATTATAAGCACGTGCGATTCGCCCCTGGTAAACTTGAGTGTGACACAAGGCTAGGAGTCTCTTCTCGTCCAATAAGTTCAATTGTTCGAAGCAAGATCTCTCTCTCTCTACTTCGGGTAAGCCTGATTCCATAAGGATTAGAAGTAAGGGTACTTCAACCTCAACTCACAAGGGAGAATGGTGTTGCCCCTATAGCGGTACGGATCGACGTTCTGTAGGCCCACAAAGCAAACGGCAGCATTTCGCTCCAATCTCAGTAAGTGACGACCATCTTCTCTAGGATGCGGATGACCATCTTGTTAGCAGCTTCCATGGCTCTATTAGTTTGAGGCCGCTAAGGGGACGAGCGATGGTGTTTGATCTTGTATTGCTCACAAAAAGCTTGGATGTGCATATTCACAAAATTGGTGCCATTGTCTGTGATGATATCTTTGGGTACTCTAAATCGGCACACAATATTACTCTTGAGGAACTTCTTGACGTGACTGGCCATGATGTTGGCATATGAAGCCGCTTCTACCCATTTGGTCAAGTATTCAATGGTGACGAGGATGAACCGATGTCCATTTGATACTTTCAGATTAATCATTTTGACGACATCAAGGCCCTAGGAAGAAAATGGCCAAGGAGTGGTCATGCAGTGTAGATCGATGGCAAAAGCATGTATCAGATTGGAGTGTTCCTGACACTTGTAGCATTTCTAAACATGTTTGCAGCAATCTGATTCCATAGTGGTTCAAAAGTATCCCTACTGCAGAATTTTCTTAGCAAGCATGTGACCGCTGACGTGGGCTCCTCACACACTTTCGTGAATCTCCTTCATGATGTTCGTCGCTTCACTTTCAGTAAGAAACCTGAGCAAGATGTTATTGTACTACCGCTTGTAAAGGCATTCCCCACAAATGACATAGCCTCCTGCTAGACACTGGATGGTTCGTCCGTCCATCTTGGATGTACCCTCAAGGAAAGTTAGGGTCTTGAGGAAATTCTTGATATCTGAGAACCAAGGTGGCTCATCATTAGGCTTTGTAGGTTCCTCTATCTGGAGGCAGAAGGTCGGCTCATTCCTCTGCTCGATCATGATTGGCTTCATCTCAGCATCATATGGGATTCCTTATCCGGGGGACATGAGAATGTCACATCTTGGACACAAGCTATCAGGTCCTCGAGGTGCTCATGGTAAGGAATCAGTTTCTCGTCTTTCATCTTCCAGTCACCGTTCGTCTGGCATATGATTAACTATGAATCGCCAAACACTCAAAGGTGAGTTATATTTAGATCTAGGGCCGCCTGCAGACCAACGGCACAAGCTTCATACTCAGCCATGTTGTTAGTGTAAGGGAAGTTGAGCTTGATAGAGATGGGTACGTGGGATCCTTTCGACGAGATCAGAATGGCGCCAACTCCATGGCCCTCTGTGTTTGCTGCCCCGTCAAAGTTCATTACCCATGATTCCTCTGCCTCCTCAATATCTCCTTCCGTCATGAACAAGATATCTTCATCTGGAAACTCAGTTCTCAAAGGTTCATAATCTGGCAAAGGATTGTCGGCAAGATGACCGGGAGTGCCTGCCCCTTAATCGACTTCTGAGTAACGTATGTGATGTCGAACTCAAATAATAAGAGCTGCCAGCGTGCAGTTCACCCAGTGAGAGCGGACTTCTCAAACTAGTATTTCAATGAGTCCATTTGGGCCAACAGTAGAACAGCTTGGGATAACAAGTAATGGCAGAGCCTCTGAGTAGCCCATACAAGAGCCAGGCATGCTTTCTCCAGATGAGAATAGCGCGTCTCATAATCAGTGAATTTCTTACTCAGATAATAGATAGCCTGCTCACTTCTTCCTGCTTCATCATGCTACCCTAAACCACATCCCATCGAGACTTCCGTTGTGGAGAGATACATCAAGAGTGGTCTCCCCTGCTCAGGTGGTACCAAAATAGGTGGATTAAGGAGGTAGCCTTTGATTTTATCGAATGCTGCCTGACAATCGTCGTTCCATTCAATGGGCGAGTTCTTCCTTAGTAGCTTGAAGATCGACGTGCAGATTGGAGTTAGCTGTGCAATGAACCGACTGATATACTGTATTCTGCCCAAGAACCCTCTAACCTCTTTCTTAGTAGACGACGGTGACATTTCAGTGATGGCTTTGACTTTGACTGGGTCGACCTCGATCCCTGTCCTGCTGACGATAAATCCTTACAATTTTTCGAACATAGCACTAAAAGCGCACTTCTGTGGATTCAGACATAACCTGTACTTTCTCAACCTTTAAACATCTTCTGAAGGTTTACCAAGTGATCACTTCACTCCGGTGACTTGGCTATCATATCGTCAACATACACCTCAATTTCTCGGTGCATCATGTTGTGAAACAGTGCAGTCATAGCCCTTTGGTATGTTGCGCCAGCATTTTTCAGTCCAAATGGCATGACTTGATAGCAAAAGGTTCCCCACGGAGTGATAAATGTCATTTTCTCGTGATCAACCTCTGCCATCTTGATTTGATTGTATCCTGAGAATCCATCCATGAAGGAAAGCATCCCGTGCTTGGCAGTGTTATCGACCAAGATGTCGATGTGTGGTAGTGGGAAATCGTCCTTTGAGCTCGCCTTATTCAAATTTTGAAAATTGATACACATGCAGACCTTTCCATCTTTCTTCGGTACAGACACGATATTGGCTAGCCACTACGGGTACTTGGATACCATGAGAAACCCCGCATCATATTGCTTGATGACCTCATCTTTGACTTTCAACATCCACTCGGGTTAGAGACGTCTCAGCTTCTTCTTGATCGGCTTCATATCAAGTTAGAGAGGCAACTCATGGTCAACCAAATGAATGTCCAGACCAGGCATGTTCTTGTACGACCAGGTAAAAATGTCTTGGTATGACCGAAGGAAGTCGATCATACTTTTCCTTTCTTCAAGAGACAGTGACATTCATATCTTGGTTATTATGGGAATCTCCTCTATCCCTAGATTGATATCCTCTATCTCTTCGACAACAGGGGTAGGGCCATGCTCAAAGTCGGCGAATCGGTCAAGGAGCTCATTGGGGAGCTCCTTCAAGGGACTGTCCTCATCTAGACTCGTAACTCCTACCTCTTCTTGTATTTCTACAAGAAAGGGGTCGATTTTAAGTGGGATGGGCATTTCGATTAAGGCATCCTTTTGTGGGACTTTTTTTAGGATTTTAAATGATGATATTTTTGGATTTTGAATTTTTTCAATGTTTTCGGGATTTTGTAATTCTTCAATGTTTTTGAGATTTTTATTTTCTTCGGAGATAGACCCTTAGCAAATCGAGTTGCTATATATACAAGGTATTGCCTGCCAAGGGCTTATCTCACTTTTTATAAGTTGTTTATTTTTTGGAAACAGGTGCCAAACTTTAGGCCACTCCCTGCTTCCAGAGTTTGGGGCAAAGATGCCTAGTTGTGTACCTGAGGGGCCGCTCCTTTACCTGCTGGGATGGGGGGTGCTGACTGATATGGCTTATTGGAGTCAGCCTCCATCATGTTGATCCCCAATTTATTCGAGATGATGTCCTCAAATGTCAATACCATTTTGTGGTGATTTACCATAGGGGGTGTTTGTTCAGGTACTGGCCGTTGTTCCTCGAAGAGGGACAACGCAGCCAAATCTATTTCCAGGCTGGGAAGGTAGATCTGGGGATTGGTGGGATGTATTGGGGCTATGGGTTTGTATGGGGTCAAATGGGTTACCACATTTCGGTCGATCTTTACGACCCCTGCGCTGACGAAGGATTCCCTGATGTGCGGCCTAGGGCAAGGTTTCTCTTCTATGTTGATTCCTCGAGCTCTTGCAGCTGCTGCGACCCTGGCTTTCTCTTCTATGTTGATTCCTCGAGCTCTTACAGCTACTACGACCCTGGCTTTCTCTTTGGCCTCTCGGACCTCTTCCTCTGTGGGCTTGTATCCCAGCCCGAATCTGACCTTCTGCCCCCTACCAACAACTGGCTCTCTTCTGCCTTATAATCTGGGCCCGAGCCCTCGGCCTTTCTGATAGCCCCACTTTTGGAGCATAGCCACCATCGCTACCATACCGCCTCCTATTTTAGGCATGATGCCCTCAATGGGCTCGGAGAGTATAGCTGACACCTCATATTCAAAACTGTGGAGGTCGACATCCTCAGAAGTGTGCGGTATATCAAACACATTGGGTTTTTCGACACTATTGGCGGTTTTTTCTTTCTCGTTGTGCCCCTCACCAATGATGGTGATCATTTGGTGCCCAGATGCAAACTTGAGTTTTTGGTGCAAAGTGGAAGGTATGGCTCCGACCTCGTGCAGCCACGGGTGCCCCAATAATAGATTAAATGAATATTTGATGTCCATGACTTGAAATAAGATGGAAAATGTCATTGGCCCTATCAACAGCTCAAGATCAACTTCTCCCATTATTTCTCTCCTGGTATTGTCAAACCCTCTTGCGCTAGTTCTGGTGGGCCTCAGCATGCATGGATCGACCCCGATCTTAATGGCGATTCTTAATGGGCATATGTTCAATGCAGACCCATTATCAATTAAAACCAGGGGAATGACCATATTTCCAGACTCAACGATTATATTTAATGACTTGGAGTGGCTACACCCTTCTTCAGGTAAATCAGCATCAGAGAATGAAATGGCATTCGGAGCCATCACTTACCCAATTATCTGCCCGACTTCATCTGGGCTAACTTGGAGTGATACATGCATAGTTTTTAACGCCCCCACTAATGCTTGAAAATGGAGTGGGGACGTCATCAATAGATCTCAGATGGTTATATGGGTGGGCATTCTTCTCAATTGAGTCTCTAGTATATGTTTCCGACTCATTTTTTTGAAGGGGTTCACAGCGCTATTTTTTTCTCCCTCTAGTTGGGCATGTGCTACTGCTGGCACTTCTGGCTGCTTCGATATCCTCCCAGACCGTGTGACAAAGTCCACTGCCCCTTCTCTGTTGCTGTTGCTGGTATTGACATCTGTTTGCTCGTAACATAGAGGGACCTAATGAGGGTCATAGGCTGATCCCGAGAGCTGGAAAGGTATGGCTACCGGTACTTGAGGCACTTGCACTGTCGGCTCAGGAGGTGTGGGCACCACCTGATTTATTTTGGTGGTAGCGGGTTGGGTGGAAAATTTGGGCCAGATAGGGATGGTGAAGCTTGAGGGTGGTGGCATTGGAGGGAAGGAGGCAAAAGTAGGCCATTGATAGCTAGTGGGCACTGGCAGGAGATGGGGGGTCTGATGGGCCGTTAGGTAATTGACCAAGGTGATGGAGTTCGCAGGCAGAACTTGGGGTGATGGGATGGGTGTAGGCCATTGATAACTGACGGGTGTGGGTATCGGATTGGGGGCCTGATGGCTTATTAGGTAATTGATGGGGGTGGTGGAGTTTGCCGGTAGTTGAACTGGGGGAAATGGGGTGGACGCGGGCCATTGATAATTGGAGGGTGCGGGCGTAGGATTGGGGGCCGTTGGCTCATCGGGTAGTTGCTGGGGGTGGTGGTGTATGATTGGTATGCATTAATGTGTACATAATTGACGGGTGTGATGGATGGAAAGTATGCCCTGAGATCTAAGGGTTCAATTTGTGAGGTCGGGTTGGGGAAATATTCTGACAAATATAGTGGTTCAATTACCCCTATGTTCCTCTCTTCCATGTTTCTTGACAATGGTGCTACATAACTCTCCCGATCACTGATATAATCAGATGGGTCAAATTCAAACTCCTCATCTTCTATCATTCCGACAGTGGGTCTGGGACCTACTCCTCCAGTAGGATGTGGGGGTAGTGGCACTTGGTGAATATTAGCATGCTGAGAAGGTGCAGGGGGAATGATTTTCTCGGCATCGATAAAATCTTGGATTGTGTGCTTCAATGGGAAGTAGTGATCAGTTGGGTGACCCGGACCCTGATGAAAATTATAGTGGGTATTCGGGTCATAGTTCTTTGGGATTGAGTGAGGAGGAGGTTGCAGTTGATGGATAGTGACTAATCCCTTTTTCACTAACAAAGGCAGAAGTACACTCAATGATTGCCCCAGCGGCGTGAAAACTCAGCCTGCTCTCCTCTACTCCGGAGTCATTTGCATTCCTTACCCATTCCCTATTCTCTGCATCTGCTCAGGCCTAACGGGTGTTAGTGGGGCTGCCTGAAATTGAAATGGGGTAGTATTATTATTGGGCCTAGTATTGGCTATGTTTTGGACATCGCCCTTGTTCTCTTATCGTTCATTTGCTCTAAAAACCTCCTAACCCCACCAGGTCCACTTGGCATGTTCTTACTTAGACGACCCTCCCTGATGGCATCCTCACATTGGTTAGCATTTCTTACCAGATCAGTAAAGTTGGACTGCTGCTGGTACACCAAAAAGTCTGAGATCACTGGCAGAGTATTCTTTGAGATCATCTCAATCTGCTCATCATCAAGTATTCTGTTTCTGACCTGAGTTGTCAGTGCTCTCCAGCGTCCCAAGTAGTTGCTGAAGGTCTCGTGGCGTGGATTTTGGCACCACCCATTTTCATCAGCTGCTTATGTATTTTATCCAACTGTTCCTTCAGCTGCTCTGACTCTTTTGATACAGGGGCTGCTTTCTCGGCCATTAGTTGGACTTCACTCTAGGCCCCCAGGGGGTGGAAATTATGGGATGAGGGTTAAGGTTGGTTAATGCCCCAGCGTAGGCTCCGCTATTCCTAATCTCGTCCTCCTCATACTACTGGTCGGCATAATGTCCAGTGACGGTGGGATTTTCTTGTTGTTGTTGCCCGGGTTGGAGGGGAATGACATGAGTGGGGGTGGGGTGAGCCCATTGGGGGTGAGGAAAGGTTTGTTGGGTGATGAGATTTTGGTTTAGAGGTGGGGCCTGATGGGGCCATTGGGTATGGGAGAAGGTTTGGAGATGGCCTCGGGGTGTGGGGCAAAGGGAAAATTGGGTTTGGGGTATGGCATGGGTTTGACCTGGCTGTGAAGGTTGGGTGAAATGTTTGGGGTATTGTGGAAGATATGAGTGTGGGGTTTGGGTTTGGGCCATGAAGTCTTGGTCATTTTGGGCTATGCGCCACTGATGGGTTTGGGCCAGTGGCCCTTGGTAGGTTTGGGCCATTGGCCCTGGGTAGGTTTGGGCCATGGGTCCTTGATGGGTTTGGGCTAATGGGCCTGGGTAGGTTTGAGCCAATGGGCCTTGTTGGGTCTGGGCCATGGGCCCTTGATGGGTTTGGTCCAATGGGCCTTGGTGGGTATGGGCCATGGACCCTTGGTGGGTCTGAGCCATGGGCCATTGATGGGTTTGGCCCAATAGGCCTTGGTGGTATGGGCCATGGGCCCTTGGTGGGTCTGGGCCATGGGTCCTTGATGGGTTTGGCCCAAGGGGGTTTGGGCCAATGGGCCCTAGGGTCTGTGGGAGGTTGGAGATTGGGCCATTTGGCCTTGGGGTGTATGAGTAGTGGGAGGTTGGGCCATGGGACCTTGGGGCATGTGGGTAGTGGGAGTTTGGATGGTGTGGATTATGGGGGGTTAATGGGGGTCATTGAGGAGTGAGGCATGGAGATTGGCTAGGGTGTGAGATGGGTTTAGGGACAAGGGGTGTGGAGGAGGGGAGGTGTTTTGAGAAGCCTTTCATATGGAGTATGCTTGGAACATCTCCTCCATCATGGCCATGGAGGGAGGATTGGATGTGGGTAGCGGAGATGGGATGGACGGGAAATTGGGCATGGCCCTGGTATGATCGAGCATGGTCATGAAAAGAGGTAGGGTATGGGGTGGATTGAAGAGTTGAGGTGGGGCAAAGGATGTGGAAGGATTAGGGATGTTAGGGGTGGATGCTTGAAAAAACCCAGGCATGGCCCCGATACAAATGGGCATGACCCGAGTAGATGGGGGGATTTGTGGGGGGTTGGATAGGGAGGAAGTGGTGTGTGTGGATGTGGGTGGATCGGGCCTATAGGGGGAAGATGGGAAATGGGGCATGGATGTGGATTAGGAGAATGGGTTTTATGTGGATGTGGAAGGGAAATGGTTGACTTGGCATGGGTTTGGTTTGGGCAAAGGATGGAGAATGTGGGGGTGGATTTTGGATATTTTTGGGGTATCGATTGGGAAAATGGGGGCACCAAACAGGCCGGTAACGGTAAAGGGGGGTTGGGTGAGGGGGATGGTGGAAAAATCTTTCCCCGAATGGGAGTAGGTTGGAGAATGTGGCGGGGATGAGTCGGGATCGGCGTAAGCTGGGTCCATTACCCATGACATTCTACGGGAACGGGTTGGGTATGGATAAGGCCAAAAAATCCTCCTCCTTCTTCCCCTACTGGACAGCAGAGGGCAAGATAATGTCGTTGTGCCAGCACTACAAACTATATATATATTTTTTTGGGTTTTGATTATATATTTTTTAAAATTTTTTTTGAAAAACAAACGTTCCGAGGCATTGGAATTCCCTTTTCGAGTGGCTCTCGTACCTTAATTCAAGACCCGCGGAGACGATTCCGACGCACGTCGGAAGAATCGAAGGAGAACCTTCGATCTATTGAAGGCATAAAAATCGAGGGAAACAACCCGATCCACTTGAATGAGCCAAAAAGAAGTTGCCCTCTTTTGACCGGTGGGGGCGTATTGGGTGTCGAAAATGGCGGGGCCTAAACAAGGCACTAAGCACACTGATCGAGGGATTCGAGAGGTGAAGAAGGCCACAGATTCGGGCTGGTATGGTGTTAAATAGACCTGGCACAACTAATACCTGCACCCAGGTGGTAGAGGCACGATTTTACACTGACGCAACTAATAGTTACGCCAGTTATAAATTCCAGTTTTTTGCACTGGCGCAACTAATACTTGCGCCAGGCAAAAACTGATGCTCCAGAACTGATGACAACAGCCACCAACACCCAAAATGAGTCTCTTTTTTGGTTTTTGTGGAAGCTAGGCTTCTGGGAACTGAGCTATTTTTGGTGATCAATTCTCTCCTCACCGCACCTAAAGGGTTTGACTCCAGTATAACTCGCTAGTGCGCTCCCCAAGGGTTTTAAGCTTCGGAATGGGAACCCACCCGATATACCTCCGGCGCAAGAGCCTTCTCAGATACTAAGTGGGCTAGGACTTTTCTGGATCATCACCACTAGGGGCTGCCGCCATACTAAGACCCGGGTGTTTGTGTGTTTGCATAATCCCCACCCTTTTAAAATCTACCCCGTAAAAACTAATTGATTAAGCTCCCTAACTTGGTTCAATTTTAATTAATTTTTTTTCAAAGCTTTTCTCTTTTTTTTTTTAAGTTTCCTTTAGTTCAAAGACTGGGGGTGATGATTCCGTGCCGCCACTACAGGCCGGCGTCCATTGTTGGAAAATGAGTGCGCACGTAGGCCCGCCAATCGGCTAAGGGACTTTAAATGACGATAATTTAAATGAAATTAAAAGACTAAGAGCAAGTAGGCCCGCCAATCGGCTAAGGCACTAAAATGACGGAAAAGTAAAGAAATTTAAAAGGCTATGTATATGTAGACCCGCCAATCATCTAAGGCTGGTAAATGACGAAAAAGTAGGGGTGAGAAAAATAAAAAAATAGTAAAAAAATAGCAAAAATGGTTAGTAAAAGTAAAAATAAAGGGCCAAATTTCAAGGAGAAGCTCTACAAGCTATCCCCAGCAAAGTCGCTATCTATGCAACGGTAGTGTTTGTGACCATCCCGTCGTGGCGATGCGCTCGCTTGCAAAAAATATAGAGTCGCCACCCTGAGCTTTTGGTGTCCCGGGAAACCTAGTTCATTTCTATGAGTACCGAAGTGCTAAAAATATGACTCTGAATCCGGTCCACACCAAAGCCTCTTGGGTAGGGGCTTCGGTTATCGCTCGGGAAGGTGTTAGGAACTCGATCAACTTGCTTAAAGCAGTCTCTACTAATGGCCAAAAATAACATGAAGTAAAAGAAAAGAAAATATCTTCCTCTTGCCCAAAAGGGCCTTAAATCTTATTTGTGCCCCTCCGTTCCTATGAAAAATTCAGCGGCGTAACGGCACAAATGGGAGGATGGGAAATGCTAAAAAGAGTTAGGAGAAGAAAGGGGAGAGCCGGAGCCCTTAGGCCCTTGTAGCACCATAGGAGAGCCTTGCGTGGCTTGCTTTGATGAGCTCTTGAAGGCTTGTATGGTAGAAATAGGAGTTCTAACCTCTAAGGCTTGCTAGGTAAGAGGTAGAGAGGGAAGGTAAATGGGTAGCATGTACCTAAACTAAGGGATCTAAGGTAGAAAATATCACTCAAAGGGGGTTTTGAAATTCTGGAATTTGTATGAGCAATGGTGTACCAAAGGGAGAAAGATCTTCTCACTTTAAGCTCTTTCTCTCTTAGGTAAAAATTCTCAACCCCTAAACCAAGGGGTGGTGGTCTCTATTTATAGGAAATGGGTGGATTAGGAGATCACTTAGGAGCTAAATGGGTTTAGCAATTAAGTAATCTCGCATCTAAGGATTCCTAGGGTTTTTTGAGCCTTGAGATGTGTGAGAAGGTCCTCCAGTGGTGGATGATGGGGTGAGGCGTTAAGCCACTTGAAAGGTTGCAAATAGATAGGGAATGGGTGCAACAGAACTAGCAAAACACTCCCCAAAGGTCAAGGTGGTCAACAAGTTAAACCCCAATTATGATTTTCAAGGAAAAATTCAAAGGTTACTGTTCATATGCCTAGTGCAACTAATAGTTGCGCCAGGCAAATATACAGTAAAACAGTTTTAAACAGTGCCTGGAAGTTGGTTCCTGAGGGTGGGCCCCACCTTTAACCTTGGCGCAACTAATAGTTGCGCCAAATCCCTAGGGGGGCCCACATGAATTTATACGTATGCCCTCTGGGCTCGGTTTGCCATATCTTTTCATGTATACCTTCAATTGGGGCGATTCTTAGACCGTTGGAAAGCTGACGACCTCTACTTTTCAATGTATGAGATTTGATCACAATAGAGGGCTGTAGATGGTTTCGGTTTACCCCTCTTCAACCATTTTCTTGATAAGGTTAGGTTTAGGTTTAGAACGGGTTCTAAGGGTCGGGATTGATTTCTAAAGGTTCGGGTCAGGTTCCTAAGGGATCTAGGGTGATTCCTAAGGGTTTGTAAAGGTTCCTAAGGGTTCTAGGGGGGTTCCTAAAGGTTCCATACATGTCATCAAAAGCTCAGAATTGCAACTCTCTCAAAAGGTATTTCGATCGGGCCTTGGGCCAAATTTGGGTGTCTACAATGGCGACTCTGCTGGGGAGTATCTAGTAGAGCTTCCCCTTGAAGTTTGGCCTCTTCTATTATTTTTAGTTCATTTTCACTAACATTTATTTTTATTTTGTTTCTTTTCATACTCACCCCTGCACTTCTATCAATTTTTCTCATCCCTACGATTCTGTCTATTTTTACTTACCCCTACTTTTCCATCATTTAAAGTGCCTTAACTGATTGGCGGGACTACTTGAGCATTGCCTTTACTTTCATTTATTTTCGATCATTTATATGCCTTAGCCGATTGGCGGATTTACTTGAGCATTGCCTTAGCCGATTTGGCGGGCCTACTTGAGCTTTTAAATTTCTGCAATCATATCCTACCAGTGGACGCCGGCCCGTAGAGGCGGCACGAGATCATCACAACCCATTTTTGAACCTAAGCAAACCCCCTTTTAAAAATTGAAAATTATAATTGAATCTTAAAAAAGTGAGTCAAGGGACTTAATTCAGTTTGCGTTGGGTAGATTTTTAAAAGGTGGGAATTTAGGCAGCGATACAAACATCCCGATTCTTAGTACGGCGGCAGCCCTTAGTGGTGATGATCCAGAAAAGTACCACCCCATACAGTATTTTAGAAGGCGCTTGCACCGGAGGTATATAGGGTGGGTGACCAATCCAAGTACAAAACTTAAAACCCTTGGGAAGAGCGTTAGTTGTCCCGAATCAACCTTGTACCCTTAGGTTCGGAGAGGAGGGACCCGAGATAACAAAGAAAATTAGTCCCCGAAAGCACAACTTCCAAGAACCCCAAAAAATATACTAATTTCGAGTCTGCTGCTGCTGTCAAAATATATAGAGTACATAAATTTTTACCTAGCTTATGCATTACATACGTGTTAGTGTGCGCTTTTTCTGGGTTCCTTTCAGTCCCCGTTAATCAATGGCCCAATTTTGTCCTTAGCAGACTCTGGCAATGCGGTGTTTTGGAAGGTTTCAAAATAAAGAAGGGATTTCTAGTAAGGTTCCTAGTTTGTTGCAATAGCCAGTTGTAGATATTTAATGACACTGCAATACGTCAGTGATCATACTTTAGAGCGCGTGTGAGTTACTTCTTTACTGGATCGTCGGCTTGCCAATGCCAACAGCATTGGCTCTTCTTTATAACTTAGATAGTTTAATTTTTCTTTCCTTATTATTGTTATAATTTGAATGGGCTTAAGTTTCCTAATTCTACTACGAGTCTAACTATATGAATCCGTTGTGGTGAATTGATCCATTATTCTAGCATCCTAATCCTGGAGTGAGTCTACTTTGTTTGGGTATTCTAATCTTGTTGGAAATCTAATTAGCTTAGGTATCCTAATTCTACTGTGATTTTAATGGTCTCCTAATGCTATTAGTAGTCTAATTGATTTTAGTACTTTAGTCTTATTAAAAGTCAAATTAATTAAGTTTCCTAATTTTACTAGAAGTCTAATTAATATTAGTACTTTAATCTTATTAAAAGTCTAATTAATTAAGTTTCCTAATTTTACTAGAAGTCTAATTAATATTAGTCTCCTGATCGTACTAGGAATGCAAATATGTTAATTCTGGTGAAACTCTAATTAAGTCAAGCATACTAATTATACTGAAATTCTAAGTAAAGCAATTATACCAATTCTACTTAAATTCTAATTAAAGCAATTATACTAATTGTATTAAAATTCTAATTAAAGCAAGTATACTAATAGCATTAAAATTCTAATTAAAATAATGAACTAATTTTATTAAAATTCTAATTAAAGCAATGAATTAATTTTACTAAAATTCTAATTAAAGCAATGAATTAATTGTAATAAAAATCTAATTAAAATAAAGGAACTAATTTAACTAAACTTCTAGGAAAAGGGGTTTTGGCCCCGCTATGCTAAGTAAGATTGGCCTCATTCCCGAGTACCATCCGTAAGCTCCCTTGGGTAAATCGGGTCGCTGAGATTAAAATAAATTGAATTTTGAATTATAAGATAGTATTTTTTTAGATTTTTAAAATTGATTATTTTAGATTATAATTATGAATTAAATTATGAAATTAGAAATTAAGAACTGAATTATAAATTGGGATTTTAAATATCTTAAATTGAGGAATTAAACTAAAATTTAAAATCTAAGGGCTGAATTCGAAACCGAAATCAGAAAATCAAACCGTATGATTAAGGACTGGTTCTAGAAACTAAGAACTAAAACTAGAGATTAATACTAGGATTGGAAATTAAGATTTCAAAACACAATTAAAGTTTAAGGTCAGTGATTAGGTCGTCTGATTAAAGACTGGTTACGAATTCTGAGAACTGGAGCCAGATATTAAAATTACGGTCTAAAAAGAAAGGGTGCTACGGTTTAAGACTGAAAGTTTAATAGTTATAATTAAAACTAAGGAAAACCTAAATTTAAGAACTAAAAAAAACTAGGGTCGGAAACTAAAGACTAGATTCTTACCTAAGGCCGGTTCTGCAGAGAAGAATCTCGAAATTCAAAGCTCGGATGCGGAGGACTTGAAGTTTGAATCTCGAAATCATCGTTCTGTATTCGCTTTGTTCTCTTTGTGTTTTTCCGTTCTCTAAATTTCCCCGCCTCTCTTTTTTTCGTCCTCCCTTTCGGGCCAAAATAAAAAAGTATTTTATAGTGTTTTTGCTAATTAAACGCCCTATTTCAAGTGTTTAACTGATTACGCGTCAGTCGCCCGGTGCTTAATCGCTTTGAGTCGATCACTGACTCAGTGAGCGACCTGCTGACCCAGTCAGTAGAGTTTCCTAGTTCTAATCATGTTAGGACTAATCGCACGCCTGGTTTAGGATGCACAATTCAATTAAGCATTTCACCTAAAGCACTTAATTGTGGAATCTTGAGGGTCAAGGACTGTGAGACTAGGTCAGGCGTAGGCCAATTGTGTGCCGATGGTGGGGCTTTCAATCCGATCATGCGTGCCACGTGGAACGCGTGATCAAGTCTTGAGGTGGTCTGGGGAAAGGAAGTCTGGTTTGAGAGGGGATTGATTACGCACTTGTGGGTTGGCATGTAATCAAATTACGAGCATGGTTTTAAGCGCTTAATTCGCGGTTGTCCGGGTCCAGGTCGGGTCTGAAATGCCAAACTATTATTTTAGCCTGCATTTCAACTATATACTATTGTTTTAGTTTGCAATCTCTCTACATTGGGATCTGAGCCATAGAGCTATCATTTCAGCCTATGTTCAGCCATTTACTATTGTTTCAGTGCACGGTCCCCACGTTAGGGTTAGGGGGTCTGAGCCACAGAGTTATTGTTTCAGCTTGTGTTTCGCCATATACTATTGTTTCAGCATATGGTCCCCACATTAGGGTTTAGGGGTCTGAAATGTCAGACTATTTTTTTACTCTGCATTTCGACTATATACTATTATTTCAATATATAGTCTCCCTACGTCGGGATCTGAGTCACAAAGCTATTATTTCAGCCTGTGTTCAGCCATGTACTGTTATTTCAGTGCATGGTTCCCATATTAGGGTTGTGAAACTTCCAGAGAAGGCAAGTCCTTTCCAAAAAGTCACGGGAAAGGTCGGGTTGACCGAACAAGTTTGTATACTCCGAGAGGGCAAAATGGGGGTGTCTACAGATGCCCCTCTTCGGTGCTCTCTTGCGAAGTAAGAATGCGTTGAAGAAGTAGACACACCCCTCATTCGAGGTGTTTTCTCGTTTCTCTTGGGAAATCACAAATGTGAACTGGGGATACTGACATGACATGCTTGGCTTTCTTATCTATCAACGCAAGCTAAAATGTAGCATTCGGGAGGGGCCCAGTGGTAGCTGTCAAAAGACATTCCATGTTGTGGATGTGAGTGATCCCGTTGAGCATCACTACCTGCTGTCATAGACAGTCGACAGGGAAAGTCAGCGTATCCTAATTCGTGGGTGCAAGGGGCATCTCATCGCGTGGCACGACCTACTGTGAGTGACAGTTAAACTAAAAGGAGAATCACCATATCCTAATCTATGGGTGCAAGGGGCATCTCGCCGCATGTCGTGACCTACTACTAGGGGCAGTCAAATAGAGGGATATGATGCAGTCGAGGTACCAGAGGGCATCATACAAACGTCCATAAATAAGGTCCAGGGACCAATAATAAAATGTAATATAATGTCGAAGGCTTTCACAAGTCATGTAAGACCGGGCTCATCATTGCTCACACTAATGCGCGTCAGGCGTTCGTTTTCCAATAGGCGTTTGTAAGTTCTTAGATTAAACATACTCATTGCTCAGTTTCCCAGGGGAATGGCTGGTTTGGGCTAGTAATCGAGGTGATTTTTGGTAGGTGAAAGGTCTCTTTGTTTATTTTGATTTCTTTCTTTTTGTTGTTTTTTTTTATTTTGGAAGTTTTTTTTTTGGAGTAAGGGGGTCTTGAAAATTCGGGAATTTAACTTAAGATTAATTCGATGATAAATCTTCAAAAAATATGGCTTTCGAGACATCGCTGAGCAGGTCCACCGGTATGGGATCTATGGACCTGACCGTTTATGTGGTTGTTAAGACGACACTTGGCATGTCGGATACTCCGTCTAGCCTTCTCGATGAATACTAATGATTGTCTCTTATGGGAGGACTACAGTGATTCGCGAGTCGAGTGAGATGGATTTTGAAAATATTTGATTTAATCATAGCTAACTATATATATATATATCAGAAGCAATATCGAGTAAAAGAGAAGGGATGATACTTACCTGAAGTGGTGACACTTACCTGTGTGGCCTGTAATGGAACTAGTTGGCTGTTATGGTTATAATCGAGTTGGGACATTCAGGGAATTTTCTTTCTTCTCTTCATTTCATGTCTGCTATAGGGACTTGGTGGATGGTTGCCAGTTTGATGAAACATCTTGGGGAAGTGAGTATTGCGATGGAACATGGTGGTCTTTCCCGTTATGATTGTGTGCTGGGGTGAGTCCCGGTGGTTGCAAGTGTGAGATGAGATGCGAGAAAGTCCTCTCTCGTGCATCCTGTCATAGTGGATCATAGATGTGATGGGACATCGGGGGTCTATGTTATGATGTCGGGGGATTGTTGGTCGTAGGTATGATAGAGGCATTTGGATCTTGGTGGGGTTTTTTCTTTTTCTTTTTTTTTTAGATGCGATGGGGCGTGGGAGGAGTCCCTCTTCATCTGTTGGATTCTAGCGACTACTGCGTAGTTAGGGATTTGGGAGGTAGGCTCTCTGCTTTCGTGATGGGACATTGATTGAGCATAGTTAGTGATGGGATTTTTTAGAAGGTTTGACTTTAATAGTTTTATGATGAGCATTTCGGGGAGGTGTGATTAGTGTCAGGGCTATAAGACGAGATGAAGTTGTGTCACGATGGGACATGTGTGATGAGATTGAATCATAGTTGCATCGCGAGGGGGCATATTCATTGACGTGTGGTGGGATTGTGTCTGGATGTCTTGGGTAGTGATGTTTATGATGGGACGTTGACAGGTGCAATTGCTATATTTCTTTTTTTGGCAGATCTTGGGTTATATGAGATCACATTGTGGTTGTGCCATGATTGAGCTTATCTTTGGCTTTGGTCATGTGCCTGAGTTTTGGGGAGGTTTGCTTTTGGCTTCTCACATTGGGATGTGGTGGCATAGCTGATTTAGGTCAGTGAGCTTGGATATTAGGATGGGGTTGTATGTGTGCGTCTTATCGTGATGGGTTGTGTGCGACGAGGTCATGAGATGGGATTCTCCCTTTCCAGTCGGATCGTGACGGATGAGGGAAGGTGACGGCATCACGATAAGGCATGTATGTCTTGTTGCGATGGGACTAGGGGCGTGGTCAGTGTCTCCTGTAAGAATACGCGGTGGGAGAAGAATCTTGACCAAGATGGGATAAAAGGTATGGGGATACGAATTTGGGTATTGCGCCCCTAGTAGAAGGCATTTAATCATATTGTGCGCCTATTTTAGGGGGTGTGATCGAAAGCTTGAAGGGAGTATTTGCGCTTTTGGATGTCTACGTGTGAGTGGGTTACCTGTGGTTTCATAAGCGCATAATTCAAGTGTCAGCAGGTCACTGTGCGGGTGACCTTTCAGATTGTGCAGTGTAAGTGGGTCGTGTAATAGGGCTGCGCTGTCTATAGTTGGTGCATGACTGGAGCATCGTACCTCCTGCGCGGGTGATGGTTTTATTGCGCGCTTTATTCAAAGCGGGTGATTCGACTTACACATGGTATGCTCTGCACGTGACTGTTAATCACTGAAAAGTACCACTTTTCACCTCCTAACTTAGCCTTTGCTAGACCTTGAAGCTGACTAATAACTCATTTTTAGGTTATTTTGTAGTTAGTAATAAATTATACAGCTTAACACAAAGTTCATGCCTTTGGTGCTAAGAAGAGAGAGAATTCAAGCCAAGAATGACAGCTGAGCCAGAGATTGATGGAATACCATGGTGGTACACACCATGATGACTATTTTGTATGTCATATTAGACCAAGAAAGTCTAGCAGATGAAAGTGGAGGAAGTTGCAACAAAAGGATGTACATAACTACAGAGGAACAAATGACTTATCTCGCATAGTTGAGGTGTTGCCTCGCGCTGTTCAATTTATTAACAAAGCTTCCTCGTGCATCTAAGATATGCAGCATACTAGAGCTCACAAAGCAGTCGCGTAGCTCAATGAAGGGGTTATCACACAACAATCTCTTATGCAATAGTTGCACAGTTCAATTGCAATCAACATGTAAAGAAACTCACAGAGCTCTCGCGCACTAAGCCTTCAGAAATATAGCTAGCGAAGTTCTTGTGAAGATCAAGCATTAAAGCAGTCGCGTGCACTACCTCACGAGACCAATTGGCATGAATAACAGTAAAGACCTCACGAAGTTCCCGCGTGGCACTGGAGGAAAGAGACGCCTAGAAGTTCTCTCGTTCAACTCTCACGCGATTGGAAGCTTAACCCTATGCCGAGCGAGATGTAAAGTCCATCTGTGTGAGTACCTTGTGACAGGAGATTCTGAAGCTCTATTGCGCGATCATCCAAAGTCCTACTATGCGAGACAGCAACATTCAAAGCCAAATTCTATCTCGCGAGTGCTCTGCGAGCTGTGCGACAAAAGTAATATGTAGCAGCCAGCCTTGCGAAGCTCGGGCTCTCCACTTCCCAATCATAACTCAAGGACCTTTTAGGGACTTTCCCAGGTTTAGGGTACACATCCCGAGGCACTGATCTCAAGACACATATTCCAAAGCATCCAAGGGTTGTAACAGTGCCACATCTGCTAAAAAAATTAGGTTTACTCTTCTCTTAGCCAAGGCAGTAGGACTGAGTATATAAGCTATGCTTGTAACTTAGAATTGATCAATCACTCTCCTTCAACCTCTGTCGGCTGAGAGCTCAAGCAGATTAGGGTTAGGGTTAGGGTTTTGATCACTTCTTTTTCCATTTTTCTTCTCTCTTAGCCTAACCCTTGCTGGAAAAATCTTTGGTAAGCAATTAGGTGTAGTTTCATTTAGTTTTGTAATAGGTCATTTAAACATTGGGATTTTGTCAAGCGCTGTTGTGCACAAGGTTGCTGCCTTGAGAAATTTCATTTTTGGTAACTTAGATCAATGGAATTTGTGCTTTAAATGTTCATTTAATCTATAATAGCATGAATTTAGGATTTGAGCTTATTGAAAGGCTCATGGAAGCTTGAGCTTGTAGCCCTGGGACCATGGTGGCAGTAGCAGTTTACATGTTCTATCTCATCATTTGTGGGTAAGGGAGCCTCTGTGGATAGCTTGTGACCATTTGAGTGGACAGACTATAGCCCTAGGGCAAGTCTTGGTCATAGATCTGAGATGGATTCTTTTTCTCTGCAATTGAGCTTATAGCCTAGTGAGAGATTGTGCAGAAATAGGCTCCCCTCTGTTTTACTTGGCCACTATCAGATGTTAGATATGGCTTCTCTATAGTGATTGCAGACTTGTGTGTTGAGCCATTGTCGGCCTTTTGTAGCAATGATCAGCTGTATCTAAGTCCCTAAGTCTCAAGGTGGTTGGAACTCCTATAAATGTCTGCCAGATCTATAAGCAAATTTGGGGTGCTTGTAGCCTGGCAAATATAGTGTCTGTAATGGTATTCATGGCCTGATTTAGTCCTTTGGATTAGGTTAGCTTTTCTGATCTAATCAATGGGATTTGACATACTCTATTAGATAGTCTGTGTCCATTTAAGTGGACAGATTATAGCCTTAAGAGCAGTCTAAATGGGATGGGTTAAGTTGGATTCTTCTCCATTGCTGAGGTTTTTGATAGCACTTCAGTAAGGATTTACTGCAGAGATAGCCCTAAATCTGAGTTACATAACTGAAAAAACTTTTGCCTAAACTGCTTACTTCCCATCCTTTGATCTTTATTTTAACACACCATCACCACCTTCTCCATAACCCTTTCTTAGGATAGGACTGTACTTTATTTCTTTTCTTTTTAGTAGGTAATTTAGTGTAGTTGTGAGACCCAACTCCCTTTCTTTAGGATTGCCAGATCTGTAGCCAAATCTGGAGGCTTACTATTATAGCCCATTTTTTGTTCTAAATAAATTTCTCTGTGGGACAAACTCTTATTTATCAAAACTTACTATAATAGCCCTGTATCTTGCAGGCTGTGTGTACTTTAGATTGCTGATTTCATAGTCATTTTACTCCACCTTTGTATTCTGATTTTACCAACTCATCATTTAAATAAACACCAGCATTTAGAAACCTAGGGGAAAACCAACAAGTTTTTGGCGCCGCTATCGAGAAATATTGATCTTTTTAGTAGGCCTGAGTTGTATTATATTGTAATTTAGAAAATTCTTTGTAGCTGTGCCATTAGCTGAATAAAAAGTGCTCTTGATTCTTTATGGAATTTTGCAGAATTAGACAACAGCAAAAGGGAAAAGCTAGAGCTACAGTTGGAGTTTAGCTAGCTCTGTTTGCACTTCTTTCACCCTAAAACTTAGTCCTTTAATGTTGAATTCTCTATCATTAGTTTAGTGTAAATTTGTTTAGTTGTTATTTTAGTTTAGAAATTCTTTGTGTTGTAAGCATTTTTCTTACTTGCTGAGTTTGTGTGTGTATGCTTGGAAGAAGGTCCCTGAACCCTGAGTTGGAACCTCCAAATCCTGAGGTTGAAAGGGTCCTTGACCAAGAAACACCACACAAGGGCCTACTGTTGAAACTGAGCCAGCTATCATGACTAAGAAGTAAAGAACCCTGAAGGAATACAATGCACCTAGGGATTACACATCCCCCTTCTGCATACAATTCCCTTCAGTTGAAGGAAACTATGAAATCAAGTCCTCCACCATCAACATGTTGTCATCTTTTCATGAGCTCAGTAAGGAAGATCCTTACAAGCACATTGATCAATTTTTGGCACTTTGCACCACTTTCAATATTGTTGGCTTGGGACCTGAAGCCACCAAACTAAGTCTTTTTTCTTTTTCCCTAATGGATAAAGCCAGCACCTGGCTCTCTAAGCTCCTAGCTGTTGATCTCAGAAAAGTACAACATTTCACCCCTTAACCTGACCTTTCATAGACCTTTGAGCTGTTTAATAATGGTGTTTTAAGTGTGTTTGTGTAGATGACAGGAATTTATAGCTTAATGATGCAATCCATCATATTTCAAGCCAAGGAGGATTTTTATGCTAAGTTGTGGAGCTGAAGAATTTATTGGGAATGCACAATGGTGGTTCACACCATCGGGACAATTTTGGCATGCTTTGGGACCTTTGAAGACCTATTGAGGGTGAGAAGTGGAACCAAGTTAGTGGACTGCTGCTGCAGTGACGTAAATAGAACACCACTTCAAGTAGCACAGCAGAGAGCTCAATGAAGATTGAACCATGCCAGGCTACACATTTGTTGCATTCCACCTCTAGAACTGCAGACCTGTTGGAGTGTTTGCCTTCCCTCAAATGAGGGTCTAAAATCATCAATAAAACTAGGCAGAACACACTCACACAGACTTGCAAGTAATCAGAGTCTGTTGTAGCAAGTTTTACAAGAATGGTGAGTAAGGGAATGTTCACAGGGAGGTTGGTTTAAAAATATGATAGATCTCCAGATCTGTATGAGATCTGGCACCCTAACTATTGCTAAGTTAGCTAAAAGACAGGGGAGAGGTTTAAAATGGATTGTCACTTAAACTAATGCTAAAATTAAACATAGACTAGCTTGGATCGAGTTTGGGAACTTAGATCTTGCAGGGGAAAAGAGTAAAGAAAATAAAAAATGGAGAAGAGTAGCTTGGAGATTGGTCTTTACTGAAATTAGATTTAATTAATCATGCTACAGAGGTTCAGAGTACACATTTCCCTCAACTGGCTATAAGCACAGCTGCAGGGTAGAAAGCTCCACTTTAAATCGCAGGATCCACCTGGTCTTAAGGCTATGATTTGTCCACTTTAATGGTCATAGACCATCCTATAGACTTTATCGAATCCATGTATTTGTAGCAGACAAATCCAATTGGAGCCTGAGCTTAGACTAATCTTAAGGTTATGATCTGTCCACTTTAATGGTCACAGACCATCCTAGGGATCTCTTCCAAAGCTAAAGCATCAATTAGAATAATTAAAACCACTACAGATGCTGCAATTCTCAGGTCACAGACTCAAGGAATCATAGGAGTATCAGATCTAGGGAGATTGGGTGGTATCCAAGAGGCCTACCAGTTAAGTGTGTGAGCTGATCTACAAACTCCTCTACACAAATCCGATCGATCACCAAATGAAACCAAAGGAACTTTAGATCTTATTAAAGCATTAAAATTAGCATTTACATTGCAATCAAAATCACTCTACAATGGAAATGCTCTCAGATCTGTAGTCTGTGCAGCTGGAAACCCACAATAGCAATCTTAACCTTACCCAATTACAGATCTAATCTCTCTCCTCGCTACTCTAGGGGAATTAGCCAACCAATGTTGGGCTAAAGGAGGGAAAATAGAAGTGCTCTGCAAGCGCTAATCTCCATAATTTGGCTCAGATCTCGATCCCCCCCAATTGCAATTGGGGGTCTCTATATATAGCTTTCTCCTCTATTTTTCCCGCCAAAAATCCCTTTTAGAAGGTCCTCAGAGTTTGTTAGAGTTCTGTTAGAGCATGTGGGTCAGTTAGGGTTTCCTAGGACATCTTTTAAAACCATCGTGTCAGTCACCAAGTGCCTTGGGTTGCGTGCAGCATGTCACCAAATCACAATGTGTGCTCAACTAAATTTCTGAGAAGTTTTACACACGATTTTGATAGGTTCAAGAAGCTTTTGACAGGTTCAAATAGAGCTTTTTGGTCCTTTCGCTAGGTTCTTAGATCTCTTTGATAGGTTCTGATAGGATGAGCCTTCTTTTAGAGTTTCAGCATTCTCAGCCCTTGGCTTGGAGTATTCGACAGGTTGGAGGGGCTTTTCGATAGGTTGGAGAACCATTTCGCCAGGCTCTGCTCTGCATGCCATCATTTTGATAGGGTTGCTCTCACTCCTATCGAAAGGCTCAAGTTCCCTTCGATAGGTTCTGTTCCAGCTTCTCCATCTCGATAGGTTTAAGAAACCATTCGATAGGTTCCCTTGATGCCTCAGGCAGGTTTTCGATAGGATGGTTTCTTCTTTCCTTTCAACTGCTCGATAGGTTCTTGGATCCTATCGAACTCCTCAATCCACACGAATCCATCCTTCTTCTGCCTTTAGATCCTATCGAAAACCTCTTCAACTGCACGAATTCTTCCTTTCTTTGCATTCAGCTCCTATCAAAGTCTTCAGGTAACCAATCGATAGGATATTTTCAGCCTGTTTTCACTTCCTTCGCCTTGCCCTGTTGTAGCCACGGGCTCCAAGGGTCCAGTGATGTGCTACCCTCTGGTGTGCTATTGCTGGGTTTGTCCTGTACTGAGAGATAGCCCCTTTTTGGGCATTCTTGAGTGGTTTTTCTGCATTAGTGCTCTCCTTTATTACTGTCTACAAAATGCACTTGACAGAGGCTTATTAGTGTGCTCACAGGTCTATCAATGGTCAGGTTAAATGGTGAAAAGTGGCATTTTTCACCACTTAACAAGACCTGCTACATCAATCCCCAAGAGTTGAGAACTGAAATAGAGCTGCTGGTTTGAACCAAAAGAGCAGCAGCAAAGTGATCCTCACGACCTGAAGCTGCTGCAAATGAACCTTGAAGCTGCACACTCTAAGAGCCTAGCGAGCTGTCCAAGCTCCATTTGAACCTGGCGAGATCCTTGCTGTTTTGAGCCAAGTGAGCAGCACTTTAATCCTTTGGAGCAATTAAAGCCTTCATCCTCTTGAGCAGCAAAGCTGTGGCACTATCCAGAAAAGCTGCATACCAGTGTTGTGCACACTCTTGCTGCTGCACTAACTGAAGTCCAAAGCTGCAATGATGAGGATTTAAAGCAACATACATGGAGCAGGATTGCTGCCATGGCAGCAACCTATACTTGAAGCTAACAACACTTGAGCACTTGCAAAATGAACTTTATGTGCTACTGCACCATCCAATTGGGCTGCTATATATATTTCGCATGATAGCAAATAACACCGCCATAAAGCAATTTTTTCAGAGTCGACTACACCATTCAAGCGGCAAAGCAGCTGCATTGAAGAACATGAGCTGTAAACTTGCATATTTAGCACATTGAAGCAACGTATAGGCTGAAAGTATTTTATTGAACAGCTGTTGTGCATTCTCGAGGCAGTTGTGGAGCACCCTTGAGCAGTTCAACTAAACCCCATGGGCTGCGGACTAGAAATCGAGTGGTGTAGAGCTCAAAAATATAGGCATTAGAGTTGTTCTGCTATTGAGGCATTCTATCGAATAGGTGCAGTGCTGAAAAATGTTGTATTTCAGCCCAGCAAGATTTAAAAATGTTGTATTTCAGCCCAGCGAGATTGAAGCTCCTGCTGTATTTCAGCCCAGCGAGGGTAAACTTCTGAAGTTGTAGCCTAGCAAGATTTAACTTCTAAAGCATTTCAACCTATCGAAATTTAACTTCTGTAGCTACAACGCAGCAAAATCCTAGCGAGATCTCAGCGAGATGCATACCTGAAGCTGTCTTCTACGCGAGGCACGAATTCCAGCAGTCTATTTTAGCAACCAAGGATATTTTGGGTATTTCACACCTTCTAGGGCATGCATCCCAACGTCCCACACTTCCCAAAGCGGCGAAGGGTCGCAGATGGGCCACTTAATCAACTCCACATCCTCACCCTTGCTTCTAGGGCACATCAAAGTTCAAGGATTGTTTATAAATAGAACATCCTCCTGTTTTGTAAATTATCCAGGGTTAGCTTGTGATCACCTAGGATTAAGGTTTCGATCCAAGAATAGCCCGAGATCTGAGCTAGGGTTTCCTGTGCTCATTAGGGTTTAGTTTTCTTTTCCCTTTTCTAATTTTTTCTTCTCTCTTAGCTCAGCACTTGCTGGCTAATCCTTTGGTAAGTATTTATTTATAGTTTTATTTAAGTTTTATAATAGCTCAGTAAACAATGGGATGTGGTGTTGAGCTATTGTGCACAAGGCTGCTGCCTTGAGGGATTTCTTTATTAATAATACCATATTAATGGAATCTTTGTTTGAATGCTTACTCAATCTGTTATTTTCCTATTTGTCCGTAGTTCTGTTCAGGCTATAGCATACATTTAGGATTTGAGCTTGTTAAATAGCCCATGGAAGCTTGAGCGTGATGCCCTGTGACCATGGTGGCAGTAAGTAGTTTTCATGTTCTATTCTTAGTATTTATGGGTAAGGGAGCCTCTGTGGATAGCCTGTGACCATTTGAGTGGACAGACTATTGCCCTAGGGCAAACTTGGTCACAAATCTGATGATGGATTGTTCTTCTCTGCACTTAGACTTATGGCTTAGTGAGAGATTGTACAGGAGCAGACTCCCCTTTGTTTTACTTGACCGCTATCAGATGTTGGACTGGTTTCTTTGTAGTGATTGCAGGTTGGGAGGCTGAGTCATTGCAGACCTTTTTTAGCAATGATCAGCTATACTTAGATCCTTATTCAACCTGTTGCTGGTTCTTTGTGTGGGCATCAATGTGCCGCTGGCCTTGACAATACACAGAGGCCTTTATGGGTTAGAACTCCTATGAATGTAAGCCAGATCTGTGTCCAAAATTGGGGAACTTGTAGCCTAGCAGACATAGTATCTGCAATGGTATTTATGGCCTGATTTGATTCATTGGATGAGGTTTGATCAGCTTACTCCTTTGGATTAGGTTAGCAACTTTTGGCTTGACCAATGGGATTTGACAGAGTCTATAGGATAGTCTGTGGCCATTTGAGTGGACAGACTATAGCCTTAGGAGCACCCGAAATGGCATGGGTTAAGTTAGATACTTCCACCTTGTTGAGGTTAGTAATAGCACTTTGATAGGGATTTGCTGTAGAGAGAGCTCTAAATCTGAGTTACATAACTAAATAAACCTTTAGCCTAAGATGCTTACTGCTCACTCTTTTACTTTTATTTTAACACACATCATCATCCTTCTTTTTCCCTTTCTTTAGCTGTAGTTTATTCTTGTCTTTTCCTAGTTTTTAGTATAGCTTAGTGACACCTAAACACTCTTCCTTTAGGATTGCCAGATCTGCAGTTAGATCTAGAGACCACTATTCAACCCTTGTGGTTTAGATCAATACTCCCTGTGGGACAAACTCTTACTTTTTAAAACTTTCTACAACAGGCCCTGTAACTTGCAGGTCTGTGTGTATTTTTAGACTTGCTGTTTTGTGTTTTTCAATCTACCTTTGATTTATTTTTACTAATACATTCTTATCACTGTTTTCAAATAAAGTTAAAAGCAAGCATCTAAAAATACCTAACAAGTTTTTGGCGCCGCTACCGGGGAGTTTTGATCTAGTATAGTAATTAGTATTTTTGTTGAGCTATATTCTTTGTAGATGTAGTATTTGAATAAATGTCGGGTTTAGTTTTTATTTGATTTAAAAAAATTTCTTCATTTTTTGTTTTAGATTTTTTGTGTCTTTGTAATGTTTGAATAAAGTATAGCTGTAATCTAAAAAAAAATCAAAAAATGATGTGTCAGCAGATGAGGACTAGCCGTACCTCATCTGCCATTTCCTCAAATTTTTAAAGGTCCTTCTCCCTCTTATAAGGGAAGGATACGATGAAGGAAATGAGATTTGTTAAATAGTTGTAGTCATTCGTGAGATAGTGGATGAAACCTCGACCAATCTGCTAGACTTAGGCTGAGGTATTTGCTGAAAATTTTGAAGTATGGACTAAGGAGGCCCCCACCTATGTGCTGAAAAGTGCTATTTTGGGCTTCTCAGTGGGGTGAGTGCACCACTTCACTTGGACAACTGCCCTCAAGCCATCTAAGGTACCTTTGCTGCCTTTTAAGTGATATTCCACCTGATGCAGAGTTGGAACTGCTCCCTGCATCTCTCATGCAACTGTAAACTGCTGAGCTGGGGGACCTCAGGTTTGTTGCAAATGCAAAGGTATGGCCTTTCATTTTTATATTATAGTTATTTCCAGTTTAGCTGAGTTCCAGATGGGTTCTCTTAATTTTCTGTCATGCATATACCCCCATCTAGACTGTTGAGATCATGAGCCTTAATGTAGGAAGAGTCATGAGGGTTAATGATCAGAGGTTACAAATCTGTGTTGAAAATTCTGTTGAGCCCTCTAAAATCAATCACTTTCAAGTCCTTCCACTGATAGCTGATCCAACACTGTGTACCATATGTAACATAGTTGTTTTTAGTATTTTTAAATTCTGTCTATATAGTGTAGTGTGATCTGATTTCTGTATGAATCCTGCTTTACAATGTGTGCTTTTAATTTTCAAATTTTTGTGTCATCAATTCTGATTCATACTCGGATCATTGTATAAAATTTTGTGCTTAGAATTTTAATTGTTTCGTTTAGTTTATGGTTTATATACATGCTATTTTTACTGTCACTTCTGCAACATATAGTTGTTGTTTTTAGAAGTTCGTGTAGCTGTTTTACTTTGTTAGTAGTCATGTTCTGTGTCTTCTCTTTTTCTCCTTCATAGTTTACTTTTCTGCATTATTTTAATTCATTTTTCTCTTTATTTTATGTTGTAGTTTAGTGTGTGTCTGTCATATACCCTGTTGCCCCTATACATGTTACATGAAACAATGAGGACACTGTTTAACTTAGGTTTGGGAGTGTGGCAAGGTAGGTCTGCCATTAGAATAATTAATTTTAGTACAGCAGTGTGAGGAAAACTGAGATGAATAGAGTTAATTCCCACCTAACTTGTTAGAATGAGGAAATTTGTGGAAAATTTAAAATTTTACAGACTTTTAAAACTAAAAATCTTTGAAAAATTAGCACCACCATGAAGCTAACATTAGCAATTTTCTTTTTCAGTTAGTACTTAGTGAACCTAAGAGGAGAGAAAAAGGTGGAAGTACACCCCATGGGTTAATTTGAGGACCATACCTAGTGACATTTAGGCCTATCCAATTTCTTTTAAAGAGTGTTTTTGGCATTTTTTCTGCTCTAAGTATTGATTAATTCAATCACTTGTCACTAGAAGTTAGGCACCTCCAAATCAAAACTAATTGACAGTACTCATGACACTAAGGAAATGACCCAAGGCCTTCATTTGGAAAGTTTGAGCTTAATATTTCCTACCTATTCAACTGCACTTTGCTTACACTCTTTGAGCTTTGAAAATCCTATTTTTCTTCAACAAACACCGGAGTACTTGCACCTCAACCTCATAACCTGATTCACCCTGTCTCTCACTATGAGAATTCAGAAGGTAAATGAGAAGTTGAAGATATGTGAGTTGGGTCCAACATTTGGTGGAAGTGGAAGAGAAGCAGTCTAAAATTAGCAGTGTAGCAATGGTTATGTGTGGCAAACAAGTACCAAAATGTAAAAAATATAAATATAAAGAAAAAATATATATAAAATAAAAAAGAAGTCAAGAAAAGTACTTCATCTGAAAATTGAAAAGAAGAGAAGAAGCTGGCCACTTTGAATCTGAAAAATGTCAAGGAAGATGAAGTAGTGCTGAAATGAAGGTGGTGAAGTCATGAATCACCTCCTACCTTGTTGATTTCTCAATTTTGATCCATTCTATCCATTTATTCTTTATAAACCTCACCCATAAGCGACATTGCAACCCATTAAAAGACCTTGTTGATCCTAAGTGAAATGACCTGTCATGTGGAGATGAGGGAGTGTCCAATCTATGGTGAAAAGTCATGAGGATGTCAGAAATTAGAAGCTTTGCCTATGCTCATGCTTGTAGACCCATTTGGGGTCTGTAACTGCTCTTGAGCTTATGAGAATGTGAACACCCTTTTGATTTTCATTGTTGAGAGATAGCCCTGGTGAGGATTGGGTCTTAAGATTAACTTCATTGGGGTTGTATCCAACCTGATTTTTGAATTTAAGGCAAGCTTGGTACTGATTTTTGCACATTAAATTTCTAATGAAAAATGATTGCTAGTGATGCAAATACCTATTAATTTTAGTTTTAAATGGCTGCATTAATGTTGTAATTTCCTCTGATTTTTAAAGAATGGGTGTGGAATGAAGCTTTATTTATTTAAATTCATTTTATCATTGGCTGCACTATCTTTAACTATTTTAATGGTGAAGTTTGTAGGTATCTTCACTGAAAACCCTCAGGAGACTTCACTCCTCCACTAGGGATCACCTAGGGGTTTAAAAGGCTTGGTACATATGCTAAATGCATCCATGCTCCATACGAAAGTGGCATTTTCTATTTTTAATAGTTATTTTTAATTTTTGCTTTGCTCGAGGACTAGCAAAGATTAGGTTTGGGGGTGTGTTGATGTCTGAAAAGTGTCACTTTTCACCCCTTAACCTGACCTTTAATAGACTTTTGAGCTATTTAATAATGGTTCTTAAGTGTATTTGTGTAGATAACAGGAGTTTATAGCTTAATGATGCAATCCATCATATTTCAAGCCAAGAAGGAGTATTTTTATGCTAAGTTGTGGAGTTGAAGAATTTATTGGGAATGCACCATGGTGGTTCACACCATTGGGACAATTTTGGCATGCTTTGGGACCTTTGAAGACCTATTGAGGGTGAGAAGTGGAACCAAGTTAGTGGACTGCTGCTGCAGTGAAGTAAATAGAACACCACTTCAAGTATCACAGCAAAGAGCTCAATGAAGATTGAACCATGCCAGGTTGCACATTTGCTGCATTCCACCTCTAGAACAGCAGACCTACTACATCAATCCCCAAGAGTTGAGAACTGAAATTGAGCTGCTGGTTTGAACCAAAAGAGAAGCAGCAAAGTGATCCTCGTGACCTGAAGATGCTGCAAATGAACCTTGAAGCTGCACACTCTAAGAGCCTAGCAAGCTGTCCAAGCTCCATTTGAACCTGGCGAGCTCCTTGCTATTTTGAGCCTAGCGAGCAGCACTTTAATCATTTGGAGCAGCACTTTAATCCTTTGGAGCAGCTAAAGCCTTCATCCTCTTGAGCAGCAAAGCTTTGGCACTATCTAGTAAAGTTGCACACCAGTGTTGTGCACACTCTTGCTGCTGCATTGATGAGGATTTAAAGCCACATACCTGGAGCAGCATTGCTGCCATGGCAGCAGCCTATACTTGAAGCCAACGGCACTTGAGCACTTTCAAAATGAACTTTATGTGCTGCTGTACCATCCAATTTGGCTGCTATATATATTTCAGACACATGATAGTAGCAGCACTACAGCCTACATTCAACCCATAAAGTAATTTTTTTCAGAAACTGCACTACACCATTCTAGCGACAAAGCAGCTGCATTGACGAACATGACCTGTAAACTTGCATATTTAGCACATTGGAGCAGCGTATAGGCTGAAAGCATTTTATTGAACAGCTATTGTGCACTCTCGAGGCAGTTGTGGAGCACCCTTGTGCAGTTCAACTAAACCCCATGGGCTGCGGACTCGAAGTCGAGTGGTGTAGAGCTGAAAAATATAGGGATTAGAGTTGTTTTGTTGTTGAGGCATTCTGTCGAACAGGTGCAGTGCTGAAAAATATTGCATTTCAGCCCAGCGAGATTTAAAATTATTGTATTTCAGCCCAGCGAGATTGAAGCTCCTGTTGTATTTCAGCCCAGCAAATTTAAAAATGTTGTATTTCAGCCCAGCAAGATTGAAGCTCCTGCTGCATTTCAGCTCAGCGAGAGTAAACTTTTGAAGCTGCAGCCCAGTGAGATTTAACTTCTGCAACTGCAACCCAGCGAGATCTCAGCGAGATGCATACCTGAAGCTGTCTTCTATGCGAGGCACGAATTCCGGTAACCTATTTCAGCACCCAAGGATATTTTAGGTATTTCACACCTTCTAGGGCATGCATCCTAACATCTCATACTTTCCAAAGCTGCCAAGGGTCGCAGATGGGCCACTTAATCAACTCCACATCCTCACCCATGCTTCTAGGGCACACCAAAGTTCAAGGATTGCTTATAAATAGAACATTCTCCTGTTTTGTAAATTATCCAGGTTAGCCTGTGATCACCTAGGATTTTCGATCCAAGAATAGCCCGAGATCTGAGCTAGGGTTTCCTGTGCTCATTAGGGTTTAGTTTTCTTTTCCCTTTTCTAATTTTTTCTTCTCTCTTAGCTCAGCACTTGCTGGCTAATCCTTTGGTAAGTATTTATTTATAGTTTTATTTAAGTTTTATAATAGCTCAGTAAACAATGGGATGTGGTGTTGAGCTATTGTGCACAAGGCTGTTGCCTTGAGGGATTTCTTTATTAATAATACCATATTAATGGAATCTTTGTTTGAATGCTTACTCAATCTGTTATTTTCCTATTTGTCCGTAGTTCTGTTCAGGCTATAGCATACATTTAGGATTTGAGCTTGTTAAATAGCCCATGGAAGCTTGAGCGTGATGCCCTGTGACCATGGTGGCAGTAAGTAGTTTTCATGTTCTATTCTTAGTATTTATGGGTAAGGGAGCCTCTGTGGATAGCCTGTGACCATTTGAGTGGACAAACTATTGCCCTAGGGCAAACTTGGTCACAAATTTGATGATGGATTGTTCTTCTCTGCACTTAGACTTATGGCTTAGTGAGAGATTGTACAGGAGCAGACTCCCCTTTGTTTTACTTGACCGCTATCAGATGTTGGACTGGTTTCTTTGTAGTGATTGCAGGTTGGGAGGCTGAGTCATTGCAGACCTTTTGTAGCAATGATCAGCTATACTTAGATCCTTATTCAACCTGTTGCTGGTTCTTTGTGTGGGCATCAATGTGCCGCTGGCCTTGACAATACACAGAGGCCTTTATGGGTTAGAACTCCTATGAATGTAAGCCAGATCTGTGTCAAAATTTGGGGAACTTGTAGCCTAGCAGACATAGTATCTGCAATGGTATTTATGGCCTGATTTGATTCATTGGATGAGATTTGATCAGCTTACTCCTTTGGATTAGGTTAGCAACTTCTAGCTTGACCAATGGGATTTGACAGACTCTATAGGATAGTCTATGGCCACTTCAGTGGGCAGACTATAGCCTTAGGAGCACCCCAAATGGCATGGGTTAAGTTGGATACTTCCACCTTGTTGGTTAGTAATAGCACTTCGGTAAGGACTTGCTACAGAGAGAGCCCTAAATTTGAGTTACATAACTAAATAAACATTTTGCCTAAGCTGCTTACTTCTCACCCTTTATACTTTTATTTTAACACACATCATCATCCTTCTTTATCCCTTTCTTTAGCAGTAGTTTATTCTTGTCTTTTCCTAGTTTTTAGTATAGCTTAGTGACACCTAAACACCCTTCCTTTAGGACTGTCAGATCTGCAGTTAGATCTGGAGACTACTATACAACCCTTGTGGTTCAGATCAATACTCCCTATGGGCAAACTCTTACTTATCAAAACTTGCTACCACAGGCCCTGTATCTTGCAGGTCTGTGTGTATTTTTAGACTTGCTATTTTGTGTTTTTCAATCCACCTTTGATTTATTTTTACTAGCCCGTTCTTATCACTATTTTCAAATAAAGTTAGCAGCAAGCATCTAAAAATACCTAACATTCAAACCTGGAGTGACCTTCAAAGCTAATTTTTGGCTAAATTCTTTCCCATGAATAAAACCAGCCAGATGAGGACAAGTATTTTGTTATTTACTCAGTCCTCAATTGAGGATTTTTACAAAAAGCATGGAAGAGATTTCAGGCGATGTTGAAACAATGCTTCCACCACTAATTTTCAATGTGGCAACTAGTGCGAGTATTTTACTACAGAATTAATCCCAAGAGTAGGGATATGGTGGATGCCTCATGTGGTGGTAGTTAGATCCATAAGATAGCTGATGAGGCTTAGGAGCTGTTTGACATCATAGGAGAAAATGTCATGCAGCAGGAGTCACTGTCTTGTAATGACAACCAGACCCCAGCTAAATTAGTGAAAGAGTCCACCCCTAGAGGTGGAATGTATGAAGTTAAGGTGCAAAGTGAGTTGGAGAGGAAGGTGGACAATCTGAGCTTAAAGTTTGACAAATTGATGAATGTGGTGCAGCCTAGGATGGTTGCACAAGTGGAGGAGGCATGTCTGATATGCTAATCTCCCACACATTTACTCTAAGATTGTTCATCAGCCAACCAATTCCCTGATTTTGTTATGGAGCATGCCAATGCTGCCCAAGCATATGGGCAGCAACCTGTTGGGTACTCATGGAGGAACCAACCAAATTTGAGGTAGAGACAAGATGCATACCCTCAACCCCAGCAGCAGCAGTTGCCAGCTCCATACAGACCTCGCACCAGTTTGACCAAGGATACCCACCTAGACAGAATTTTCAATTGCCTGCCCCACAGCCCAACCAGTTGTCCGTGCCCCCACAATAGCCCAGATCCTCTTCTTTTGAAGAGCAAATACTGACATCTATGCAGAATTTGGGAAACTTGGTCCAAACTGTGAACTCTCATGGGTAAAGCATTAAGAAAATAGAGAATCGGCTAGGTCAAATCTGTAATGCTTTGAACAGGAGAGAAGAGGGTAAATTACCTAGTCAACTATTAGCCAACCCTAAAGGGCAGTACATGATTGGAGAAGTATCCTCTGCCCATGAGGAGGCTAATGCAATCACTACCCTAAGGAGTGGGAGAGTGGTTGATAATTTAGTAGGCAGGGCAACTGAGGAGGTCATGGAGAGTGAAAAGGAAAGAGATGAGAGTAGTGAAGAACCAAAGAAGTCATCCCCTATTGTGGATCAACAAGGGCAAAATAAAGGGGCTGATGTTGAGCCCCAACAGAAATCAATAAATGAAGAAAAAAGAAAAAAATAAAAATTTGAACATGATGTTGCTAGGCATGCAGCTGTGGCACTAGCAGTCCCATAGCTGCCATTTCCTCACCCATTAGTTGGCCCGTCTCCCTTTGACAAGGGGAATGCTTAGATGAAGGAAATAATGGAGACCTTCAAGAAGGTCAAGATCAATTTTCCCTTGCTTGATGCCATAAAATAGGTCTCTGCCTATACCAAGTTCTTGAAGGACCTCTGCACACAGAAAAGGAAAGCAAGGGTGCAGTTGTCAAAAAAGGCTTTTGTTGTTGAACATTTTGAATTAGTTCTGTCCATTGCCACACCTGAGAAATTATAAGACCCAGGGATACCTACTATCCCATGTATAATTAGAAACCATACCATTGGTAAAGCCCTCTTGGACTTAGGGGTCAGTGTTAACCTACTCCCATATTCTGTGTATGAGGAACTAGGTTTGGGGGAGATGAAATCCACATCAGTTGTGCTCCAACTGGCTGATAGGTCTGAGAGGAGACCTATGGGTGTGGTGGAGGATGTTTTGGTGGGAGTGGATCAGTTCTACTATCCTGCTGATTTCCTTATTTTGGACATGGACCCTTGCACAAGTAAAACCCCAATTCCTGTTATCCTTGGAAGGCCATTTTTGGTCACTGCAAATGCTTGCACATAATACAGATTAGGGGTGATAGAGGTTACCTTTGAGAACATGAAGGCCTAATTAAATGTGTACCATGCTGCTAGGCATCCTTAGATGGACATTGAGGATTGTTGTGCAATTGATGTACTAGATGGCCTTGTGGAAGAGGAATTGCCCAATCCGTTGGATTGGGGATAATGTGGCTGATGACCTGGAAAATATTTGGAGTATAGTTGAGAAGGAGGCCCAAGTTTTTATGACAGAAGACCACAAAAATAGAATCTTCTATGGGCCTAGTGCAGAATTCCAGCTAGAAACCTATATTACTGCCCCTTCCTCAAACCACTAAGGCACTTTTATTGCCTTCAATCGAAAGTCCCCCTGAGCTGGAGCTAAAATAGCTCCCAGCCACATTGAAATATGCCTTCATGAGAGAGAACAACAAGCTTCCAGTGATTATCTCCTCTCTCACTAGTGAGCAGGAGGAGGAATTAATGAGTGTTCTCAAGAAGCATAAAAAGGCAATAGGGTGGACAATAGCTGATCTTGGAGGCATTGATGCCTCAATTTTCATGCACAGAATTCACCTGGATGAGGGTGAAAAACCCTCAAGGGAGATACAGAGGAAGCTTAATCCTCACATGTAGGAGGTGGTCCTCAAGGAGATAGTGAAACTATTGGATGCAGGGGTAATTTACCCCATTTTAGATTCAGAATGGGTCTCACCTATCCAGGTGATACCTAAAAAGTCAGGCATAACAATTATCACTACTGATTCTAGGGAGTTGATGCCAGCCAGGGAGACCACTCGCTGGAGAGTTTATATTGATTATGGAAAACTCTACTCCAAGACCAGAAAAGACCACTTCCCCCTCCCTTTCATTGACTAAATTCTAGATAAGCTGGCTGGGAGGCATTCTACTGCTTTCTTGATGGATACTTAGGGTATAACTAAATCCCTGTTTATCCTCAAGATCAAGAGAAAACTACTTTCACATGTCTCTTTGGCACCTTTGCTTACAGAATGATGCATTTTGGACTGTGCAATGCCCTAGCCATATTTCAGAGGCGCATGTATGCAATTTTTTTTTATATGATGGACAAATTCCTAGAAATCTTTATGGATGATTTCTCAGTTTATAGGGATAGCTTTAGCTAGTGCTTGAGTGACCTTGACCTGGTTTTATAGAGATGTGAGGAAACCAATTTGGTCCTAAGTTGGGAAAAGAGTCACTTTATGGTGACACAAGGAATTATATTAGGCCATGTGGTCTCTCACAAAGGAATAGAGGTTGACAAGGCTAAAGTGGATCTGGTTTCACACCTGCCCCCACCCAGGACTATCAAGCAAATCAGATCATTTTTAGGATATGTTGGATTTTATAGGAGGTTCATTAAGGACTTCAGTAAAATTTCAAAGCCATTGTGCCACCTGCTTTGTTAGGATGTGCCATTTGACTTCTTTGTTGAGTGCTTTGAGGGCTTTGAGGTCTTAAAAAAGTGCCTTACCACTGCTCCTGTAATCCAGGCCCTAGATTACTCACTCCCGTTTGAGCTTATGTGTGATGCATCAGACTTGGCCATAGGTACTGTCTTAGGACAGAGGAAGGATAAGCTGCCTGCAGTGATCTATTATGCCAGCAAATCACTAGCTGAAGCTCAGGTCAACTACACCACTATTGAGAAGGAGCTGCTAGCTGTTGTGTTTGCTATAGATAAGTTTAAACCTTACTTGCTTGGGTCTAAAATTATTGTTTTCACTAATCACTCAGCCCTGAAATACCTATTGGCCAAGAAAGATGTCAAGCCAAGATTGATCAAATGGATCCTCCTATTACAAGAGTTTGATCTTGAGATTAAAGATAAAAAGGGAGTTGAGAATGTGGTGGCTGACCACCTCTGTAGGATTATTTTGAAAGAATGCGCAGTAGCACCTGTTAATGAGTTGTTCCCTGATGAGCAGCTATTTGCCTTACAGTCTAGTGTGCCCTGGTTTGCACACATTGTCAATTTTCTTACTGTTGGTAGGATCCCCCCTCACTGGTCCAAGATGGACAAAGACTTATTGTTGACAAGTGAAAAATACCATTTTTCACCCCTAAACTTAAGTCTTAATAGACCTTTGAGAGAACTAAATAAGTGTTTAAGTGCCTATGTTGCAGCTAACAATAAAGACAGGCTTAACCATAAAAGCAGCTCAAAAGTGCCAAAAAGATGACAATCCATGTTAGTCCAAAGGAAGGAAGTGAAGAAACAACCTCGTCAGCTGTGGAAAAGTCTAAAAGGAAGAGGCAAAGACCTGTAAGAGAAGCAGGGGACAATTCGAACAGAGAAATACACTACAGAGTTCTTTTCGCAAAGAACCTGCACTTTTTGTAAAGAACCTTGAACTCTGCGAAAAGGACTAAAACTCCAAGCGTAGCTTTCGAAGAGCATCTGAACTCCTCGAAGAGAAGATTGAACTTTGCGAAAAGGTCCCCAAGCTTTGCGAATAGATCTCCAGAAGTTACAGTTCTTTTCGAAAAGGTCTCCAATCTGTGCAAAAAGAGCTTCAGAGGTCACAGCACTTTGCGAAAAGACCCTTAAGCTTTGCGAAAAGGTATTCTGGAGATTCGCAGCTTTAACAAGGGTAATTCAGTAATCTGTTGCACGCGTCCCAATGCATTTTAAAACCCAAGGACATTTCGGAAGATTCTGAGCACGAACCAAAGGCATATTCCACCCCATGTGAACACCCAAAGATGAAATTACTTGGCGGGAACTTCTAGAAGCTCAAACAGATTTTTGAATTTCCTAACAGAATTGATGCCTCTGTTTCCTGATTGGCTAAACTAGATCAAGCAGTTATGATTGGCCAGAACAGATCTGGATCCTGGTGCTCGACTCCTATTGGCTGATATGAATTTAACCAACTCTGATTGGTTGATACACATCTGAGCTGGACCTGGGGAAAGCTATAAATTGACGAAGCATTTGCCCAATTTGGGTATCCAAATTTTGAGTTTCATTTCTAATCCCCCATTTCCCAGCTAGATAGTTTGTCTGAAATCCCTGTAATAGCTTCACTTTGATTTGCAATTGAGAGCTGTGAGACGTTTCTGTAATTCAAAAGAGAGTTGTATTCAAGACTACAAATCTGAGAGCTGTTTAAGCTGTGCTCTGTAATTGTAACGGTGGATTTGAAAAGGTTGCTGTAAACCGTATTTTCTCAATTGGACTCATGTTAAGGGTTCCCTCTGATCTCCTTATTGCATTAGACTCCTTTAGATTTACTGTTTTTTATGCAATTTCCCTTGATTCATTAATCCTGTAAGAATTAGTGTTGGTAACCTAGTCTCTTACAGCATTTGTAGTGATGTTTCCTGTTCTGAATTGAGGATTTGGATTAAAAACTATTGGATGGTTTGTGGCCATTAAAGTGGACAGACCATAGCCATAAGTGTAAGCCTAATCCTTGAATTAGATTTATCTCTCTTACATCTGTGCTTGTAGCCAGATGAAGATTGGATCACCTCTGCTGAACTGCAGTATTTCTCATTAGATTTCAAAGACCAAATCAGAGTTAGATATTACTTCTCCATCTTTGTTTCAATCACTCCCCCCAACTCGGATCTGGATCATTTAGTTCAAATTTTTCTTTGTTTTTAGTTTGTTAAACGTGATAAAAATCAAACCTCTCATCTTATCAGCTTTCTAGATAGGATAAGAAGCCAGATCTGGTAGCTCAGATCTGGAGGTTTATCTTACATTTTAAACAAATTCTCTGTGGACGATCTTTCACTCACTTACTTTTAAAACTTGCTACAATTGGCCCTGATCTTGCAGGCTAATTCTCTTCTAACTGTGCTGATATTTCTTTAATTTCTTATATAGTGTAGAGCCACTGTAATTTGGCAACTTTAAAACTGTTTTCAAAACACACATAAATCAAGCACACTAAGAAGCAACAACAAGTTTTTGGCGCCGCTGCCGGGGAATTTGTTCTAAAATAGATAGACCTAAGTTTTTCATTTTAATTTTTATCAGTACTAAACTATTCTATTGTTTATACTTGTGCAGTTATTCATATTCCGGTTTTTAAAGAAGGGAAATTACTGAAAGGATTTCTGAAGGTTTGCTGTGCATAATCAGATTTTTTTGTTCTGAGTTGTATGTTTGGTAGGAGGACTCTCAGCCCTGAGATTCTCCCATTAAATTTAGAAGTTGAAAGACTACTACGAACCAAACAAACAACACAGAATTCTGCTACTATGGGTGAAGAACCTCGATTGTTGAGGGATTACTTTGCACCTGGTGCTTATAATTCGCCCTTTTGCATTCAATTTCCTACTGTGGAAGGAAATTATGAGATCAAATCCTCAACTATCCAAATGCTCCCTTCTTTCCATGGGTTGAGTAAGGAAGACCCATACAAACATGTGGATGAATTTTTGGCTCTTTGCACCACATTCAACATAGCTGGACTGGGTCCAGAAGCAACCAAGCTTAGGCTCTTTCCTTTTTCATTAAAGGATAAAGCTAGAGCATGGTTATCCATGTTAGCACCAAATAGTATCACTTCATGGAATGATTTACAATGTCAATTTTTAGCCAAATATTTCCCAATGTCTAAAACTAGCCAATTGAGACAAAGTATCATTTCATTCTCCCAAAATTCAACTGAAACTTTCCATGAAGCATGGGAAAGATTCAAGGAACTGTTAAGGCAATGTCCTCATCATCAAATTCCTAGGTGGCAGCTGGTTCAAAGCTTCTATCAAGGAATTGATCAAAAAGGCAAAAATATGGTGGATGCTTCCTGTGGAGGCACTTACTTACAAAAAACAGTTGAAGAGGTTTGGGACTTATTTGAAGTGATTGGTGAGAATTCAACTCAGAATCTCTCAAGAGAAATTGAAAATCCTAGGTTGAACAATCACCAACCCACAAAAGGGAAGATCTATGAGGTGAATGAGTTGGAAAGAAAATGGATAATCTAACCACAAAATTTGATAGATTGATGGACTCACTTAAACTCCAAATGTTTCAAGAGTAGAGGAGGCATGTCCGATATGCCGCCCCTACTCATTCGGTTGATCAATGTCTCTTGCATCACAGCTCCCAGATTTAATGGTGGCACAAGCTCATGTTGTTCAATCATCTGGACAGATGCAGTCAAATGAATATCCATGGAGAGCACACCGCAATTTGGGGTGGCACCAGGGGGATTACCAATCCCAACAACAAAGAACAACCAAAGAATCAAATGCCTTTCAAAACTGCACACGATCAAGAGAATTTTATGTCAAACCAAACTTTCAAAGAAATTTATTCCACAACACCCTTCCAGGTCCCTTTCTTTTGAAGATCAAGTCCTAAATTCACTCCAGAATTTAGTATCTTTAACTCAAACTGTGAATTTTCATAGCCAAAGCATAAAGAAGATTGAAGAAACATTGGGACAGCTTTCAAATACCTTGGCAAAAAGAGAGGAAGGAAAGTTACTCAACCAACCTTTGAACAATCCCAAAGGACTATTCATGGTTGGAGAAGCTTCTAATTCACATGAAGAAGTAAAAACTGTCACCACTTTGAGAAGTGGAAAAATGATAGAAAACAAAATGGGTATTGAAGAAGGAAGAAATGAGGAAGAGGATAAAGATATGCAGCAGGAGCAGCATAGTGATAGCAGTGGGGTTGCTGATGTACCTCAGAAAAATCAAAAAAATGAAAAACAGAAAAGTAAAAAAATTTCTGAAGATACTTCTAAAGCTGTAGATGAAAGATTAGTTCCTCATTTACCATTTCCACATGCAATGAAATCTGTATCTCCGTTTGATAAAGGGAACACAAAAATAGATGATATGATGGAGACTTTCAAGCAAGTCAAGATAAATTTACCTTTGCTTGAGGCAATCAAACAAATTCCAGCATATGCAAAATTTCTAAAAGATGTGTGCACTCACAAAAGACAATCTAGGATACAGTTGTCCAAGAAGGTCTTTGCTGTGGAAAGAATTAGTCAGGTGTTATCCATTGCTACACCTCCCAAACTTCAAGATCCTGGAATCCCCACAATCCCTTGCATTATTGGGGAACACACCATTGAAAAGGCTTTATTAGATCTGGGTGCTAGTGTCAATCTACTTCCATATTCTGTATATGAGAAGCTAGGTTTGGGAGAATTAAAACCCACTCATGTGGTGTTACAACTAGCGTGCAGATCCGAAGAAAGCCAAGAGAAATAATTGAAGATGTATTGGTGGGAGTAGATAAATTTTTCTATCCTGCTGAATTTCTAGTTTTAGATATGGAACCAACCAAAAGCAAAACTTCCATCCCTGTCATTTTGGGAAGACCATTCCTGGCTACAACAAATGCTTGCATTCAATGCAGGTCTGGTATTATGAAAGTCTCATTTGGAAACATGAAGGTAAAATTAAATGTTTATAATGCGACACACGTTTCAGCTCAAGAAGAATGTTTTCATGTTGATCTATTGGACGAACTTGTGGAAGGAACTTTACAACAATTTCTCAGGTGAAGACTTCACCACAGATATCAAAGATGCTTGGGGATATGCTGAAAAAGAAGCAAGTTGTATCTCCAATTCTGAGGAAATTAATGTTGTGCAAGGAACTCTTAAACAATCAGCAAGTTCTTCTTCTTGGAAACCTGCTACTCTCCCCCTTCCACAAACATCTAAGGTACCTTTGATACCTTCTTGTCTCAGCCCACCTGATTTAGAACTAAAGAAGCTACCCAAAAATTTGAAGTATGTGTTCTTAGGTAATCATAAATCATTGCCTGCCATTATTTCTTCCTCTCTCACAAAGGAGCAAGAGGAAGAGCTGCTAATAGTCTTGAAAGAACATAAAAAGGCTATTGGCTGGACTATTGCTGATTTAGGAGGAATCAGTCCAGCTGTTTGCATGCACAAAATCCACTTGGAAGAAGATGCAAGGCCTTCAAGGGAAATGCAAAGGAGGTTGAACCCTCATATGCAAGAAGTGGTCATGAAAGAGGTGGTTAAGTTGTTGGATGCAGGGGTCATTTACCCCATTTCAGATTCAGCTTGGGTAGCACCTACACAGGTGGTACCTAAGAAATCTGGAATCACTGTTGTAACCTCAGATTCTGGTGAGCTTATGTCAACCAGGCAAACAACTGGATGGAGAGTCTCAGATTGATTACGAAAATTAAATGCAATGACCAAAAGACCATTTCCCCTCCCATTCATTGATCGATCTTAGATAAGCTAGCAGAAAAGCTTATTATCGCTTTTCTTGATGGTTACTCTGGTTACAACTGATTCTGTGTACCCACAAGATCGTGAAAGACTACATTTACGTGCCCTTTTGGCACTTTTGCCTATAGGAGAATGCCTTTTGGTCTTTGTAATGCTCCTGCTACCTTCCAAAGATGCATGTATGCAATTTTTTCTGATATGATTAACCAATGTATGGAGATTTTTATGGATGATTTCTCAATCTATGGCAACAGTTTTTCCAGGTTTACACCATCTCAAATTGGTACTACAAAGATGCTAAGAAACCAATCTGGTTTTGAGTCGAAAAGAGCCATTTCATGGTCACCAGGGCATTGTCCTTGGCCATGTTGTTTCCCACAAGGGCATTGGGGTGGACAGAGCAAAAATTGCCTTAATTGCACATTTACCACCTCCCAAAATCGTTAAACAAATCAGAAGTTTTTAGATATGTCGGATTTTTATGTAAGGTTCATCAAGGACTTGAAAAATAACTAAACCTCTTTGTCATTTCTTTCGTGCCAAGATGTCCCTTTTGTTTTCAATAATGAATGCATAAAAGCTTTTGAATTCCTAAAAACTGCTCGATTTCAGCCCAATATTGCGCCTCCAGATTATTCATTACCTTTTGAACGATGTGTGATGCATCGATTATGCTTTGGGAGCTGTCCTTGGACAGAGAAAGATAAGTCATGTCATAGCTTATGCTAGCAGATCAATGATTGATGTACAACTCAATTACACAACAACCGAGAAGGAGCCGGCAATTGTTTTTGCTTTAGAAAAATTCAGGTCATATGTCTTGGGTTCACAAATAGTGGTGTTCACTGACCACTCGGCTTTAAAATACCTTCTGTCTAAGGAGGACACCAAACCAAGACTCATCAGGTGGATTCTCTTGTTACAAGAATTTGATCTACAAATTAAAGATAAAAAAGGGGTGGAGAATGTGGTGGCAGGTCACCTCTCCGAGATTTTAATCGAGATTGATAGGTTGCCTATCAATGAATCTTTCCCCGATGAGCAACTTTTGCCATTAGTATACACACTCCTTGGTTTGCAAACATAGTCAACTTTTTATCGAAGAATTCCTCAACATTGGAATAGAATGGATAAAGATCTTTTCTTCTCAAAAGATAAACACTTCATCTGGGAGGATCCTTATCTGTTCAAGAGTTGTGCAGATCAAATAATAAGGAAATGTGTCCCTGACCAAGAATTTCATAGAATACTTTCTATGTGTCATGAATAGGCCTGTGGAGGTCATTTTAGTGGGAACAAAACTGCTGCAAAAGTTTTACAGTGTGGATTTTATTAGCCTACACTTTTCAAGGATGCCCTGACAAAGATTGTAAGTCCCGCCGAATCACAAAAATTAGGCATTTCCAAGAGAAACTCAATGCCTTCTGACCTATTTTGGTAGTTGAATTGTTTGATGTTTGGGGATAGACTTCATGGGTCCCTTTCCTCCTTCCAATGGGTATACTTTCATTTTAGTAGTCATGGATTATGTATCCAAATGGATTGAAGCCACGCTACTAAAACAAATGATCACAAAGTGGTCTTGAAATTTCTTAAGGATCACATTTTTCCAAGTTTGGTTTTCCCGAGCCATTATCGCTGATGGGGGAAGCCATTTTGTAATGAGATATTTTGAAACATTGTTGAAGAAATACTACAGGACTCATAGAGTGGCTACTCCATATCATCCACAAACCAAGGACAAGTGGAGATTTCCAATAGAGAAATCAAACATATTTTGGAAAAAATCGTGAAGAAGGATGTAAAGGATTGGTCCTTGTTTAATGATGCATTGTGGGCATATAGGACAGCCTATAAAACTCCAATTGGTATGTCCCCATTTAGATTGGTCTATGGCAAAGCATGCCATTTACCAGTAGAGTTAGAATATAAAGCTTTTTGGGCCATTAAAACATTGAACATGGATCTAACTACTCGGTAATCACAGGAAATTGCAACTTGCTGAGTTAGAAGAGCTGCGAATGGATGCATACTCCAATTCAAGATTATATAAAGAGAAAGTCAAAACTTTTCATGATAAAAATTTATTGAGAAAAGAGTTCACAGCTGGTTCTAAGGTATGGTTATTTAACTCAAAGCTCAAGTTTTTCCCAGGAAAATTGAGATCCAGATGGGATGGGCCATACACTGTCGTTCAAGCAGCCCCTTCGGGAGCTGTTAACATCCTTGATCCAAGTAATGGAAGAATCATAAAGGTCAATGGTCAGAGGCTCAAACCATGCATTGAAAAACCAGAGCTCAGGTCGACCATCCATCATCACGAATCTCCAAAAATCTGATGGCCGAAAACTGTACATTATGTTTGTATATCATAGTTTGTGCTTATTTTTTCTGTTTCTATTTTTTTTCTTTTCACAGAGTTTAAATATGCTCAAAATCAAGTCGCAAAGTAATATTTCTCTTTTCGTAAAGTTCAATTTGCTTTTCGAATAGATCTGAAGCTGTAATGAACTACTCGAAAGAGAAGATGTGCTCTTCGAATAGTTGGTACTGAAGCCATTTCTCTTTTCGAAAAAGTAATTCTGAAGCTAACTCCTTTGCGAAATGATGTTTCTGAAGCTGTTAACTTGTCGAATGGTACTGATGCCATTCACAATTTTAAAAATGACTCTTTTGGAACTTTTCGAAAACTTAAAAGCACTTTGCGATATTAACCTTGAGTATATTTAAACCCTTTCGACGGTGGGGTTTTCATTTCAAACTCTCTCTGCAGAGCGACTCCTCTCACTAAAACCCTACTTCGTTCTTTCTTTGCACGATTCAACAAGTCTACTACCCTTTTTGTAACTAATTGGTTAGATCATCTGCATTTTTAGAAGAGGATTGCCGCTTAAAATCTAGAGGATTTCTGCAAAGCAAACAACTCGTTCAAAACAGAAACCCTAAATCTCAGTATTTTTTTACCCATTCTCTCTGGTTATCATATAGTAAGTTGTTCTGTGTCGGCATCTATTTTTGGGCATTATTATACATCAATTTAGGATGGGAAAAGCAGAGAAATCATTGGCTGCAATGTTTACCAAATCCTCTACTAAAAAGGTGAGCAAATCGACCCCAAAAGCAAAGGGAAAAACCAAAACTGCAGCTAAACGGAAACTTTCAATGGATAAAGTGGACAGGGTAGAAAAAGGAAAGAAAATTAGACATGAGGAACCCACCCCTGCTGCTGCTAGCCCTGAGCCTGAGCTTACTCCTCTGCCCATTCATTTGGTTCTACCCAATCCCTTCATTGAAGCTCGGTTACTACCCGAGCTAATGGTTGACGAAACTTTTTTCGACACCAAACCAGAATGCCTGCCATCCTTAAGATACCTCATAGAAGCTTCACTAAGCAATATCCTTACCCCCTTGCCAGAAAGAATTTACCCAAGAATGGTAAAGTTGTGGTACCAAAACCTAGTCAAGGTCCAAAAGATCGATGTCCCTACCCTTGTCATTTTTATTGATGATTCGATCTGACTTTTGAAGACATAGGGAATGCTCTAGGATATACCATTCCAATTTGATCCCTCCGGCCCTTTGGTCGCTCCCGAAATTGCCTCTTTTAGAGATGGTTGCCCATCTAACTCAAGGTATTGTGGGTACGGCACCATCATGAGAAGAGACCTTGCTCCCCAATTTCTATTGATGGATTCCATTCTAAGGGTAGTTTTATGTCATGCACAACCAAGAGAGAAGATCACCAATTTTATAGGCCCTCTTTCATTTTTCCAAGGCGGTTTTCAATGCCCCTATGTTAATTTTGAAGCCATGGTGATGTCGCATTTCAAGCTAAAGAAAGAGCAAGATAGTTGGCCTACCATTTGGCAGATTGATCACTCCTCCGAGCCAAATTTGACATTGATATCGAGAGCCCTTTGAAGTCATTACACCACACAATTTTGGAAAAAGGCTTGGACTACAAGCCGGCTATGTCAAGGATGAGAGAGGCAGTGAACTGCACATGCCCCTATTCGCACTGAACTGCAGGAATGAGCTGAACTCACCCTGCAGCTTGAAACTGAAATTGACATCATCCTGCAGCTTGTGAGCGAGCTGTAACCCATCCCTGAAGCTGAATTTGAGCATCCAAATGAGCCTGCCCCTGCCATGTTGCCAAATCCAACGTTGTCCGAACCAGCTCTGCCAGTCCCTGTGGTGACCAGCTCTTTAGCGCACTTATAGTCAAACCCTCCCTTTGGTGACCAGCCACTGCATATACATACTGGAGGAAGTCATCCCTACACCCTACTCCCCCACTCCAGCCCTTGACAGTTCACCTATCCCAGCTGTCCCCTCGCCCATACTTCCTATCATTCCAATTTCGGACTCCCCCTCTACACCAACCACTCCAACTATTCTCACACCACCCATTTCACCCTCCAATGCCCAAGTTTTAGAAGAGTTAGCTGCAGGATATATTGCCCCATCTCCCTGCACTCCTCTGCTCCCAAGCCCCTCACATTCCCCTGCTCCATCAGCCCACACACCTGAGGCCTCCCCCACACCTGAACCTGAGCCCCTCACTACAGAAGCCTACTCTGCTTTAATGGGCTCTATTTTTGAAACTATGGAACTGGACCCCTCCCCTATACCTGCACCCTCCACCTCAGTTGTCCAAGTTTCTACTATGCCCACCTCTCCCACACCTGCATCCATTACCCAAATCCTTACCTACCTCCAGTCCATCCAAGCCCAACTTCAAATCAACACAGACAATCAGTCTGTAACCATGGAACTGCTCCATAGCTTAGCTTCCCCATCCCAAACAACCACCATTACCCCTGTACCTATTTTTTCTTCCCAGGCCACCCAAACGGATCCAGAGGTAATATTGGTTGATCTGCCCACCCCCACCACTACTACCCAGGCAGCACATACTCAAACTGAAGCCCCTTTGATTCCATCCCCTCCACCACTCCCCATTTTCTCTGAAAGACGCCACACTCAGGCGACCCTGTCCCCTTTCTAGCCACTTCTCCCCCCCTACCACAGCTGGGCCACCTTTAGTCCCCTACCATCCCATTCTCCTCCCCAGATATGCCACCCTCATCAAAGCCATGGAAAATAACCCTTATATCCGCAGAGATGTTCAAAAGGGGCTAGCCGATTTGCAAGCTTACATCCGCATCCCCTATGAAAACCAAATCAGGAAATTAGAGATTTTTATGAAATTTGAAAGAGATAAAATGCGGGACCTGCTGGGTCAAACATTTCAGCTGGTGAGGACTGAGCAACACAAGGTGTCCATGTTGCAAGCCCAACTGGATCAAGAAAAATTGAAGACCACTAGCCTCACCAAACACCTTGGCCTCATCAGAAAGATCAAATCTGAGGAGTATACTGAGCTGAAAAACACTATTTCGAGGAAAGCTCAATCCAGTTCAGACTCAACACCGACTCTAGCTCGATTCTCGACAAGGACTCCTGAGCCACCTGAACCAACCTATGATACAGATTTTGACCCCAGTTATTAGCTTTCATTGTACTTTTTGTGTTATACAGTTGCAATAGAAAATTCTGTTTTGTATACTACTGTGCATTTTTGTCTGTCTTCTTGCCATTATTACTTTTGTTGTTTTTCTTTCTTATATTTTTCCTCTGTTTTGGACCAGTGTGGACCCTGCTTCCCTTTGGTTTGGGGGTATGGTGTATGCCAATAAAATAAGTAAGTTAATGCTTGATGCAGCTTATGACCAGCAGAATTTTTGAAAATGAAGTAATTTCACACCTGTTGTTTTGAAAGATGAGGAAGTTAAAACTTTTTAAAATTGATTTCTAGTGTAATTCTAATACTTTCATGAAGTGAAGGTCAGAAAATTTCTAAAAAAATTGATGTTTTAGTAAACCTAAAATGAGAGAAAACAGTGATGATATACCTCAAGAATTTGATAGAAAACCACACCCAGTGAGATTTGGGCCTGCTAAAATGTATTCTTTGGAGGTATGAATTGGCAATTTTTTCTGCTCTAGGGACTGTTTGAACCGGCTTGTTATCACTAGAAGTTACATATATCCAAGTTAAAATAGCTTGACAGCAATCATGATATTAAAGACATGATGTAGGGCCTTCTTTTGGACAGTTTGAACTTCAAAAAGCCCCACCTTTTAAAACTGCCCTTGATATACACCAATTGAGCTTTATAAATCCAAGATTTCTTTGAAACCTCATCAACCTCATTTAGCCTAACCCTCACTCTGAGAATCCAGAAGGTAAAGGAAAGAAAGCTGAAGAAAGGTGAGTTGGGTAACAGTTTGGTAAAAGAAAAAAAAAAATAATTGAAGGCAATGATGTATCAGCAGAAGAAATGTGGCATTCCAGTCAATGTTGATTTAAAAAAAAAAAAAAAAAAGAGAAGGCATTTCATTGGAAGTTTGAAAAAGAAAGAGGAAAAGATGGCCACTTTGGCTCTGAAAATTCAAAGAAGAAGATGAAATTGTGCTGAATTGAAGAAGGTGTGTCTATCACCTCCTTACCTTGACTGACTTCTCAATTTTGAACTCCATTCCACCCCTTTATTTTTGATAAATTTCACCCATAAGCCACATTTCAACCCAAGTTAAAGTCCTTACTGATCAATGATGGATTGAGCTGTCACATGGAGATAAGGATTTGTGTAATCTATGGTGAAAAGAGCAGTGAATTCAGAACTAAAAAGCAATGCCTATGCTCTTGCTTACATTCCTATTTGAGGACTGTAACTGCTCTTGAGCTTGTGAAATAGTGCAACCCTCATATTTGCATGGTGAGTGAAAACCTTGGTGAGATTTGAGTTTGAAATCAAATTATTTGGGGTAACATCAAAACTGAATTTTCAAATAGAAGGCAAGCTTTTCGTTAATTTTTCTTGTAAAAACTTTTTGGCACCAACTGAGTGAATGGTAAAGGATTTACAGCAGAATTTTAGTTTTGAACTGATGTTTTCTTGAACATCTTCTTACAACCTGACTGGTCAGGTTTAACAGAACTGCATTGATCTTAACTGATTTATTGGAGAAGTTTGTGGGTACCTTCACTGAAAACCCTCAGGAGACTTCACTCCTCCACTAGGGATCACCTAGGGGTTTAAAAGGCTTGTTGCATAGGCTAAATGCAACTGTGCTCCCTACAAAAGTGGCTCTTTACTTTGTTTTTTTTTATTATTCTTTTCTTTGCTCAGGGACTAGCAAAGCTTAGGTTTGGGGGTGTGTTGACAAGTGAAAAATACCATTTTTCACCCCTAAACTTAAGTCTTGATAGACCTTTGAGAGAACTAAATAAGTGTTTTAAGTGCCTATGTTGCAGCTAACAATAAAGACAGGCTTAACCATAAAAGCAGCTCAAAAGTGCCAAAAAGATGACAATCCATGTCAGTCCAAAGGAAGGAAGTGAAGAAACAACCTCGTCAGCTATGAAAAAGTCTAAAAGGAAGAGGCAAAGACACAGTAGAGAAGCAGGGACAATTCAACAGAGAAATGCACTACGAGTTCTTTTCAAAAGAACTGCACTTTCAGAAGAACCTTGAACTCTGCGAAAAGGACTAAAACTCCAGGCGTAGCTTTCGAAGAGCACCTGAACTCCTCGAAGAGAAGATTGAACTTTCATGAATAGATCTCCGTGGTTACAGTTCTTTTTTCAAAAGGCCTAATCAGGCAAAAGAGCTTCAGAGGTCACAGCACTTTGCGAAAAGACCCTTAAGCTTTGCAAAAAGGTATTCTGGAGATTCACAGCTTTAACAAGGGTAATTCAGTAATCTGTTGTTTAAAACCCAAGGACATTCCGGAAGATTCTGAGCATGAACCAAAGGCATATTCCACCCCATGTGAACACCCAAAGATGAAATTACTTGGCGGGAACTTCTAGAAGCTCAAACAGATTTTTGAATTTCCTAACAGAATTGATGCCTCTGTTTCTCGATTTGAACCAGATCAAGCGATTCGATTGGATTAGAACTAGAACGGATCGATCCCGGTGCTCAACTCCTATTGGTCGATATGAATTTAACCAACTCGATTGGTTGATACACATCCATCGGACTGGGAAAGCTATAAATTGACGAAACATTTGCCCAATTTGGGTATCCAGATTTTGAGTTTCATTTCTAATCCCCATTTCCCCAAATGCATAGCTTTGTCCAAAATCCATAATAGCTTCACTTTGATTTGCAATTGAGAGCTGTGAGACGTTTTTGTAATTCAAAAGAGAGTTGTATTCAAGACTACAAATCGAGAGTCGTTTAAGTGCGGCTCAGAATTGTAACGGATTTGAAAAGGTTGTCAGAACCGTATTTTCTCAATTGGACTCATGTTAAGGGTTCCCTCTGATCTCCTTATTGCATTAGACTCCTTTAGATTTACTGTTTTATGCAATTTCCCTTGATTCATTAATCCTGTAAGAATTAGTGTTGGTAACCTAGTCTCTTACAGCATTTGTAGTGATGTTTCCTGTTCTGAATTGAGGATTTGGATTAAAAATTATTGGATGGTTTGTGGCCATTAAAGTGGACAGACCATAGCCATAAGTGTAAGCCTAATCCTTGAATTAGATTTATCTCTCTTACATCTGTGCTTGTAGCCAGATGAAGATTGGATCACCTCTGCTGAACTGCAGTATTTCTCATTAGATTTCAAAGACCAAATCAGAGTTAGATATTACTTCTCCATCTTTGTTTCAATCACTCCCCCCAACTCGAATCTGGATCATTTAGTTTAAATTTTTCTTTGTTTTTAGTTTGTTAAACGTGACAAAAATCAAACCTCTCATCTTATCAGCTTTCTAGATAGGATAAGAAGCCAGATCTGGTAGCTCAGATCTGGAGGTTTATCTTACATTTTAAACAAATTCTCTGTGGACGATCTTTTACTCACTTACTTTTAAAACTTGCTACTATTGGCCCTGATCTTGCAGGCTAATTCTCTTCTAACTGTGTTGATATTTCTTTAATTTCTTATATAGTCTAGAGCCAATGTAATTTGACAACTTTAAAACTGTTTTCAAAACACACATAAATCAAGCACACTAAGAAGCAACAACACTTATTTTTCTCTAAGGTCAAAGATTTTCTGTGAGAGGATCCATACCTATATACACATTGTGCAGACCAAATGGTTAGAAGATGTGTACCTGAAAGTGAGTTCCACAGCATTCTTTCCATGTGCCATAAGCAAGCCTGTGGAGGTCACTTCAGTGGTAATAAGACTGCAGCAAAAGTGCTATAATATGGTTTTTATTGGCCTTCTTTGTTCAGAGATACATTTATACATTGCAAAGCCTGTGAGAGATGTCAAAGGTTGGGGGCATTTCAAAGAAAAATTATATGTCATTGCAGCCCATTCTTGTGGTAGAACTTTTTGACATCTGGGACATTGATTTTATGGGTCCCTTTCCTCCATCGATGGGTTTTAACTTCATGCTTATGATAGTGGACTATGTGTCCAAATGGGTGGAAGCCATTGCCACAAGGACCAATGACCACACAGTTGTCGTTAAACTTCTGAAGGACAATATCTTCTCAAGATTTGGCACCCCCAGAGCTATCATTAGTGATAGGGGGAGTCATTTCTGTAACAGACCTTTTGAGAACTTCCTCAAAAAGTACTCTGTTACCCATAGAATTGCAACTCTCTACCACCCACAAACTAGTGGGCAAGTTGAAATTTCCAATAGGGAGATCAAGCATATCTTGAGAAGAATGTGAGGACTGATAGAAAGGATTAGGCATAAAAGTTGAATGATTCTTTGTGGGTTTATAGGACTGCCTATAAGACCCCTATTGGCATGTCCCCATTTTGGTTGGTCTATGGCAAGGCCTGCCACCTATCAGTAGAGTTAGAGCACAGAGCCTATTGGGCTATCAAAGCTTTAAATTTTGATCTAACTACTATTGGTTCTCATAGGAAATTGCAACTGGCAGAGCTTGATGTACTGAGGCTGGAAGCCTATTCAAATGCCAGAATATACAAGGAGAAATCAAAGGCATTCTTTGACAAGAAGTTAATGAGAAGGGACTTCAATGCTGGCACTAAGGTTTAGCTTTTCAACTCCAAACTAAGATTTTTTCCAGGGAAGTTAAAATCCAAATGGGATGGACCATACACTGTCATTCATGCCTCCCCATCTAGTGTTGTGGAGATCTTGGATCCTAAGTCTGGGAAGATCATGAAAGTAAATGGGCAAAGGCTAAAAATTTGTGTAGACAATTCAGTGGAGCCTCCTCAAACCATTCACCTATAAGACCCTCCCACTACTCAGTGATCCACAGCTTGGTAACATGTGTACCATATGTATTCATTGTGTGTTTTGTTTTGTGTTGCTTAGAAAATTTTCATTTACTGCTTTTGTGATGATGATTTGCTTGTGTGTTTGATTTTGTTTTGTTCTATTTTATTTTGAGTACATGTGCATATTTGTCATATGAATTTTGATGCTCATGTCTATTGGTGATGTTTGAGATGCTCTCACAATATATGTCATGAATTTGATCTGAAAGATTATCTGTGGAATTCTGAATTTGTGATGTTTTAATGTTAATAAAGGGTAACTAAACTGTCATGATGAAATAGAGTACATGTCAAGGGTTAGTGCTGATACACACTGAATTGGTGCATGACATTGTACATGCACAGGCTAGGGCACAAGCTGAAAGAAAAAATTGAGTGTTGCTTTCTCACGAGGCTAAATGGCCTAAATTTTAAGCTCGCAGCCACTTGTTGGCTCTCTCACAAAGTTTTGACTGAAGTTGTGTTCCTCGCAAGAGCCTCATGAGCAAAATGACACCTGCTGAAGCCTGATATTATCCCTCGTGAGGCTCTATCCTAGCAGCAACAGGGAACTGCGTGAAAATGGAATTCACATTTTTTATACTGCACGAGAGCCTCGTGAGTTAACATTCTGAAGGCCACACCATTAATTGCCTCGTGAGGTCCCTGATACTCTAACTAGATGTGCCTCGCGAAGAACACAAGCTAAGCTGCACGAGAAATGAGAAGCTGCTTCACGCGCTTGGGCCCAAATTCAACTCTGCGAAGTGCCTCGCGAGGCACATAAATCTTCTAAACCTATTCTCGTGAGGCTCTTTTCTTGTCCACGATAGCACTTCTCGCAAGATTAGCCATGTACTGCGCGAGAATTGTACTTCGCGCGAACTTGGAGATAGCTGCGCAAGGCATGGGTTAAGCCCTATAAACCCAGCGATTTCCTCATTCTCGCCATTTTATTTCTCTTTGCCCTAGCTTTCACTGCGCATTCCTGAGCTCCCTCTTTTCTTCTTTCTTCTATACAACCCTTTCCACTCAACCTCAGGTAGTTTCCTCATACCATTTTACTCCCCATCACCTCCTAGTGACTTTGAGCTAGGTGTGGGGGGATTTGAACATCTATGCAACATTTAAAGTGAAACCCTAGCTGTCATTTGGTCAGATTTCTCACTCTCTCTCAGTTGATTTAATTGGACATTAATTTAGTGTAAGTATAAAGCAATTTGGGGCCTGTTTTATTTGTGAAGAGTTCATTACAATTGCTGGGATTTTGAAGCCCTAATTTGAATAATTTGAATAGCTATGGCCATGGGTTCAAAATTCACAGACACCTTGTCTGCTTTGGTAACCCCACCACTTGCTGGGAGTCCTGTGGCCACTCGAAAATCTGTAAGGATTGCGGAGGCCTCCAATGTAGAGACCCCTATGGTAACTGCACCCACTGAGGAGCCCCAAATTGAGCATATTATGAAGAAAGGAAAGGGTGTGGCCTCTATTGCCCAAGGTGCCAAAAAGAAATCTGCTCCTAAGAAGAGGGCCCGAGAGCACCCACTTGCCAAAAGCCCTAAGAAATCAAAGAAGAAACAGAAAAAGAGCAAGGAGGTGGCCCTTGAGGTCCCTGAGGATGAAGAGGAAGAAGACAATGAATATCTGTCCCATCTGAATTTGTTACAGCAATTAAGCTGGAGGCAGAGATAATTTTTTATAAGGCTTTCTTTGAGGAGCTACCTAAGACAGCTTCCTCTATGGAGTACCTCACCAAAGCCTCATTGTTGCCCCTACTCAGACCCCCAATGCAACTAGTCTTCCCTAGACTAGTGTAATTGTTCTAACAAAATATCAGGATTAAGACTGGGGATGATGGGAACCCAGCATTGTTGCTGCTAATAGACAAATTTGAGATGTTGTTCAATCAAACAGCCATTGCTAAAATTCTTGGGATACCAGCCAGGTATAGCGCTGAATGTGGCTTGGATCCCCCTTTGACAACCACCATCCCAGAGATAGCTAAGGAGTTGACTGGAGGGGTCACAGTATCAGGAGTATCAATCAAGAAGAGAGATATGCATCCCCACATTAGATTTATGGATGGGGTGCTGGGGAAAAATATTTATTGCTCTGGACATGAGCAGGAGAAGAGGTCCCCCATTGCTAATGTACTCTTCTCCTTCCACAAGAACCATTACTTGGATGCTGCCAAGTTAATTTTTGAGGGGATGACTGACATTGTGGAGAAGGTGAAGATCAAGAAAAAACTCCATTCCCTTCCCTACTGCAGACTTACTACAGCCTTGCTAAAGCTTGGAGGGTACCAATTTCACATGGATGAGGAAACCATTGCCCTGAATCCCAAAATTTATGGAAAGAAGCAATGGGAGATCAGTGGCACTCTCATTGAGAAGAAGAAAGTGAAGAAGGCAAAGGTACTAGCAACCTCTGAAGTTGGTACTGTCGCTGCCTCTGTGGCTCCACCCTCTCCTACCCTCTCTCAGACAGCCCATTCCTTTGTGCCAGCCAGCACCACCCCCACATCTGAAGCCACTACCCCAGCCTCACAACCCCCCATAGTCCCATTACCCTCACCCCAGCCAACTCTACGCATCCCCACAGCCCCCATACCTACTGCTACCTTAACTATACCCTCACCAATCACATCAGCCACACCACACTCACCCACCCAGACCACACTTGAGGAGACCATACCAGTCCCTCAACCATCCTCACCTGTGCTAACAACATATAAAAAGAAAAGAAGATTAACCAAAGCACACAAGGAGCCCCAACCCACCTATATATCCCAAACCATCCCAATTCCTGAAACCTCTATTATCCCAAACCCAACCATTGACCTACCACCACCCTCACCAGCCTAAACCCCTTACCCTAAGCCTCCCATCTTTGAAATCCCTCATAGCTCTTCAACTACCCCCTCTCAATCCATTGACACATCCATTCCTTTTGAAGTTGTTACCTGTGAGCCTTTAGGCCAATCCAACCCATTTTCACCTACCCATGACCAAATCCCTCTTGCAGAAGAGGAATACTCAGCAATGATGTCCTCTATCATAGGGGACATCAACTATGAGTTTACCCTTCTTCCAGACTCCCCTCCCCCTCCACATTTCTCCCCTCCACCTCCACATTCACCACAGCCCACCACCTTCAGTCATGCACCCACTTCCCTATTTCAACCAATACCACCCACCACCCCTGACTTCCTACCCCAAATCTTCAACCTATTACTGTCCCTTCAAGCCCAAGTGTTGACCAACTCCCAAATCCAATCATCCATTGATGCCAACCTGCATGCCATAAACTCCACCCTACCAAAACCAAGACTCAATCCAAACCAGCTTAGAAGCCATCCAAGCCACCTTGTCACTTTTAACCCCACAGTCACAACAACCACCTATCCTTACACCCACCCATTTACCTACTCCACCTCCTTTTCCCCAACCCATTGCAGCCACCTCAGAAATCCCTCCTATTACCTTTACTAATGCCTCCACACAAACTGACCTTGACCCTGAACCTGAACCAGCACCTAATATCCCACCTGCGGTAGTAACCTCTGATGTTATAACATATGTGGAGGACTTAATACCCACCTCCTCAATACCATCCCAAACAAACCCAGAGCCTGAACCTGCAGTCCATCACCCTTTACCCTCCCTATTCACCTCATCCATCCCCTCTCCCTTGCTGGCTGACCCTTCTTCGAGTGATCAACAGCCCATCCTACCTGCCTCATCCTTCTCCATACCTCCATACTCCACTCTCCTCCATGCCATGCAACAGAACTCATATCTAAAGAATGATGTCCTTAAAGGCATGGCTACCATCCGAACTTCCATCAGATAGTCCTATGAAGAGAAAATCAGTCGGATGGAGTTCGATCACCGAGTTCAATTGCTGGGAATATCAAAGGGGTGGGTAGGATTTTGGTTCTATATGAAGCTAAAAGGAATATTGCAGTAACGGAGACGATGAGAGCTGATGGCCTAGAGAAAATATTAGTTGCCTTAAAAGATGTTGCAAAGGCCACCAGGGAGTTCTATGAAACGAGAACTCAGCTTGCTGAAATGAAAGCAGAAATACTTGAAAGGAGACTTGCTAAATTAACTGGCACAAATCCTCCATAAGCAACTTAGCCTCCACCTCCTTCTACTTCTCCTGCTGCTACTAAAGAAAAAGGTAAAAGACCCAAAGTCAAGACTGAGCCAGTAGATAATTAGGATGATTAAATTAGCACATGTACTTAGTTAGGATATACTTTGTGTAGTTCTTTTCCCATGCTTTGTACAAAATTTTGTCTATATATATAATTTATTTTTGTTATGTGTTCTTTTGTTTGCTTTCTGCTTCATACCTGCCTAGTTTGTTTTAGTTGTTTGTGTTTGTTTCTTGCTTTTACTTTCTTTATTTTGTTGTCTGATTGTGTATATGATCCATGCTGCACATGCCCTCTCATCTTTGAATCAGTGAGAACACTGCTCCTCATAAGTTTAGGGGTGTGGCAAGGATAGGCAATGATTTTGTTAACCTAAGTGCAACAGTCTTAATTGAGGAATAAATAAAATGAACTTCACCTAAGCAATGTTGAAAGTGAGGAGATTTAAATACTGTGCAGACCTTTTTAATACTAAAGTCATTTAAAAATCAATACTTCTACGAGGTGAACAACAAGAAATTTTTTATAAACAGTAGTCAGTGAACCAATAAGGAGAGAAACAAGTGAAAGCATACCCCTTTGAGTTCAATTGAAGATGATACCCAGTGAGCTTTGTGCCTATAAATTTTTTATTTTTTTTAGAGTGTCAGTGGCAACTATTTTTCTCTTCCAAGGACTGACTGAGTTAAGCCCTTTCCACTAGAAGTTAGACACCCTAAGTTGAAGTTGTTTAACAGAAATCATGACACTAAGGAAAGGATCAAGGCATTCATTTGGATAGTTTGAGCCTAAAAGATCAAACCTATGAAACTACCCTTGTGCTTACACTTTTTGAGCCTTAAAGCCCATTTTTCTTCAACAAACACCAAAGTACCTGAACCTGGACCTCTTAACCTGATTCAGCCCTACCCTCACTCTAAGAATTCAGAAGGTAAAGGAGAGGATGTTGAAGATAGGTGAGTAAAGTTTAATATTTGGTAAAAGGAGAAGAAGAGAGGAGGAGATTTGTAAATAATAGTGTAGCAGTTGTAGATATGTGACACCCAAATTTGGCCCAAGGCCCGATCGAAACACCTTTCGAGAGAGGTGCAATTTTGAGCTTTTGATGACATGTATGGAACCTTTAGGAACCCCCCTAGAACCCTTAGAAACCTTTCCAAACCCTTAGGAATCAGCCTAGATCCCTTAGGAACCTGACCCGAACCTTTAGGAATCAATCCCGACCCTTAGAACCCGCTCTGAACCTAAACCTAACCTTATCAAGCAAATGGTTGAGGAGGGTGCACTAGAATTAGCTACAGTCCTCTACTATAATCAAATCTTATACCATTGAAAAGTAGAGGTCGTCAGCTTTCCAACGGTCCAAGAATCGCTCCAATCGGAGGTATATATGAAAAGATATGGCGAATCGAACCCGAAGGGCAGAAGTGTAAATTCATGCGGGCCTTATAATTTTGCCTGGCGCAACTATTAGTTGTGCCAGGCCAATTCTCCCAGCTTTTAAGCCTGGCATAACTATTAGTTGCAAGGTTAAAAGTGGGGCCCACCCTCGCGAACCAACTTTTAGAAACTGTTTAAAACTCTTTTACTGTACATTTGCCTGGCGCAACTATTAGTTGCGCCAGTCATATGAACAGTAATCTCTGGATTTTGCCCTGAAAATCATGATTGGAGTTTGACTTGTTGACCACCTTGATCCTTGGGGTGTGTTTTGATAGTTCTGTTGCACCCTTTTAATGCCTATTTGCAACCCTTCAAGTGGCTTAAGGCCTCACCCCATCATCCACCATTAGAGGACCTTCTCACACATCTCAAGGCCCTAAAAAACTTAGGAATCCTTAGATGTGAGATTACCTAATTGCTAAACTCATTTAGGTCTTAAGCGGTTTCCTAATCCACCAATTTCCTATAAATAGAGCCCCCCACCCCTTGGTTTAGGGGTTGAGAATTTTTACCTAAGAGAGAGAGCTTAAAGTGAGAAGATCTTTCTCCCTTTGGTGCACCATTGCCCATACAAATTTCAGAATTTCAAAACCCCCTTTGAGTGATATTTTCTACCTTAGATCCCTTAGTTTAGGTGCATGCTACCCATTTACCTTCCCTCTCTACCTCTTAGCTAGCAAGCCTTAGAGGTTAAAACTCCTATTTCCACCATACAAGCCTTTAAGAGCTCATCAAAATTAACGCAACGCAAAGCTCTCCTACGGTGCTACAAGAGCCCGAGGGCTCCGGCTCTCCCCTTTCTTCTCCTATCTCTTCTTTAGCTCTTCCCATCCTCCCATTTGTGCCATTATGCCGTCGAATTTTCGGTAGGAACGGAGGAGCATAAATAGGATTTAAGGCCCATTTGGGGCAAGAGGAGGCCATTTTCTTTTCTTTTACTTTATTTTTGTGTTGGCCATTAGTAGAGACCGCGTTAAGCGGGTTGATCGAGTGCCTAACACATTCCCGATCGATAACCGAAGCCTCTACCAAAGAGCCTTTGGTGTGAACCAGATTCAGAGTCAAATTTTTAGCACTTCGGTGCTCATAAAAATTATATAGGTTTCCCGGAACACCAAAAGCTCCAGGTGGCGACTCTATATATTTTGCAAGTGAGCGCATCGCTGCGACGGGACCGTCAAAGATTTCATGGTTGTACAGATGGCGACTCTGCTGGGGAATAACTAGTAGAGCTTCCCCTTGAACTAGGTCTCTTTATTTTTTATTTTCCTAATATATTTTTTTTATTTTTTATTTTTTTATTTCATTTTTACTATTTTTTTTCACTCACCCCTCCAATTAAGTCACTTTAGTTACCCCTACTTTTACGTCATTTACGAGCCTTAACCAATTAGTGGGCCTACTTGCGCATAGTCTTTAAATTTCTTTACTTTTCTGTCATTTTAAGTGCCTTAGCCGATCGGCGAGCCTACTTGAGCATTGTCTTTGAATTCACTTAATTTTCCATCATTTAAAGTGCCTTAGCCGATTGGCGGGCCTACTTATGCACTCATATTCCAACAATGGACGCCGGCTAGTAGTGGCGGCACGGGATCATCACTCCCGGTCTTTGAACTAAAGAAAACTTTCAAAAAAGGAGAAAAGCTTTGAAAAAAATTAATTAAAATTGAACCACCAAGTTAGGGAGCTTAATCAATTTGTTTTTACGGAATAGATTTTAAAAGGGTGGGTATTAGGCAAACACACATACACCCGGGTCTTAGTATGGTGGCATCCCCTAGTGGTGATGATCCAGAAAGGTGGCAGCCCACCTAGAAGGCACTTGCGTCGGAGGTATATCAGGTGGGTTCCCATTCCGAAGCTTAAAACCCATGGGGAGCGCGCTAGCGAGTTATACCGGACTCAAACCCTTTAGGCGCGGTGAGGAGAGAATCGATCACCAAAAAAATAGCTCAGTTCCTGGAAGCCTAGCTCACACAAAAACCTAAAAAAAGAGACTCATTTAGGGTGTTGGTGGTTGCTGTCATCAGTGTTGGAGCATCAGTTTTTGCCTAGCGCAAGTATTAGTTGCGCCAGTGTAAAAAACCAGAATTTATAACTGGCGCAACTATTTAGTTACGCCAGCTTTAAAGTTCAAGTTTTTACCTTGGCTCAACTAATAGTTGCGCCAGTGTAGAAATGTGCCCCTGCCACCTGGGCGTAGGAATTAGTTGCGCCAGGTCTGTTTAACACCACACCAGCCCAAATCTGTGGCCTTCTTCACCTCCCGAATCCCCCGATCAGTGTGCTTAGTGCCTTGTTTAGGCCTCACCATCTCCGACACCCAATACGCCCCCGCCGGTCAAAAGAGGGCAACTTCTTTTTGGCTCATTTCGGGGGATCGGGTAATTTACCTCGATTTATGTGCCTTCAATAGACCGAAGGTTCTCCTTCGATTCTTTCGAAGTGCGTCAGAATCATCGCCACGGGTCTTGAATTAAGGTATGAGGGCCACTCGAAAAGGGAATTCTAAGGCCTCAGATCTTTTGTTTTTCAAAACTTTTTCAAAAAATTCAAATATATATATAATCAAAACCCAAAAAAGATATAGTTTGTGGTGCCGGCAGAACGGCACCATCTTGCCCTCCGTCGTCCTGTAGGAGAAGAAGGAGGAGGATTTTTGGGCCTTATCCAAGGCACCCTTACCCAACCCGTTCCCGAAGAATGTCGTGGGTCGTGGACCCGGCTTACGCCGATCCCGACTCATCCCCGCCACATTCTCCAACCACTCCCATTCGGGAGAAGTTTTTTCCACCATCCCCCTCACCCAACCCCCCTTTACCGTTACCGGCCAGTTTGGTGTCCCCATTTTCCCAACTGATACCCCCCAAAATATCCAAAATCCACCCCCCCCATTCTCCATCTTTTGCCCAAGCCACGCCCATGCCAAATCCGACTCATTTCTCATCCACATCCATACAAAACCCAAACCCATTCTCCCAATCCACATCCATGCCCCATTTCCCATCTTCCCCCTATAGGCCTGATCCACCCACATTCACATACACCACTTCCTCCCTATCCAACCCCCCACAAATCCCCCCATCTATCCCAGTCATGCCCATTTTTACGGGGGCCATGCCCGATTTTTTTCAAGCATCCACTCCTAACATCCCTAATCCTTCCACATCCTTTGCCCCACCTCAACTCTCCAATCCACCCCATACCCTACCTCTTACCATGGCCATGCCCGATCATACCAGGGCCATGCCCAATTTCCCCTCCATCCCATCTCCACCACCCACATCCAATCCTCCCTCCATGACCATGATGGAGGAGATGTTCTAAGCCTACTCCATATGGAAGGCTCCTCAAAACACCTCCCCTCCTCCACACCCCATGTCCCTAAACTCATCTCACACCCTAGCCAATCTCCATGCCTCACTCCTCAATGACCCCCATCAACCCCCCATAATCCACACCATCCATACTCCCATTACCCACATGCCCCAAGGCCCCATAGCCCAACCTCCCACTACCCATACACCCCAAGGCCAAATGGCCCAATCTCCAACCCCGCACATACTCCAAGGCCCATTGGCCCAAACCCCCTTTTCCCACATATCCCAGGGCCCCATGACCCAATACCCCACCACCCAAACCTACCCAGGGCCCATGGCCCAGACTTATCAAGGCCCCTTGGGCCAAACCCATCAAGGGCCCATGGCCCAGACCCACCAAGGGCCCATGGCCCATACCCATCAAGCCCCATTAGGCTAAACCCATCAAGGGCCTATGGCCCAGACCCACCAATGGCCCATGGCCTAGACCCACCAAGGCCCATTGGCCCAAACCCATCAATGGCCCATGGCCCAGACCCACCAAGGCCCATTGGCCCAAACCTACCCAGGCCCATTAACCTAAACCCATCAAGGGCCCATGGCCCTAACCTACCCAGGGCCCATGGCCAAAGCCTACCAAGGGCCTCGGCCCAAACCCATCAGTGACCCATAGCCTAAAATGACCAAGGCTTCATGGCCCAAACCCAAACCCCACACTCATACCTTTCACAATACCCCCAACATTTCACCCAACCTTCACAGCCAGGTCAAACCCATGCCATACCCCAAACCCAATTTTCCCATGGCCCCACACCCCAAGGCCATCTCCAAACCTTCCCCCATACCCAATCACCCCATCAGGCCCCACCACTAAACCAAAATCCCATCACCCAATGTTAAGTGGTGAAAAATGTCACTTTTCATCCTATAACTTGACCATTGATAGACCTGTGAGCACACTAATAAGCTCTTGTCAAATGCACTTTGTAGACAGCAATAAAAGAATGTACCAATGCAGAAAACCACTCAAGAATATCCAAAAATGAACTATCTCTCAGCACAGGACAAACCTAGTAACAACATACCAGAGGGTAGCACATCACTGGACCCTTCCAGCACGTGGCTATAACAAGGCAAGGCGAAGGAAGTGAAAACAGGCTGAGAACGTCCCATCGATTGGTCACCTGAAGACATCGATAGGAGCTTAAAGTAAAGAAAGGAAGAATTCGTGCAGTTGAAGAGGTCTTCGATAGGATCTGAAGGTAGGAGAAGGATGAATTCGTGTGGATTAAGGAGTTCGATAGGATCTCAGAACCTATCGAGCAGCTGAAGGGAAAGAAGAAACCATCTTATCAAAAACCTGCCTGAAGAGTCAAAGGAACCTATCGAATGGTTTCTTGAACCTATCAAGATGAGAATGCTGGAACAGAACCTATTGAAGGGTGATTGAGCCTTTTGATAAGACTGAAAGCAAACCTATCGAAATGGCAGAATGAAGAGCAGAACCTGTCGAAGAGCTTTTCCAACCTGTCGAATACTCCAAACCAAGGACTGAGAAGGCTGGAACTCCAAGCGAAGATTCATCCTATCGAAACCTATCGAACAGATCTGAGAACCTAGCAAAAGGACTAAAATGCTTGATTCCAACCTGTCGAAAGCTTCCTGAACCTGTCGAAATTGTGTGCAGAACTTCTCAGAAATTCAGCTGAGCACACATTGTACCTCAGTGGCCCACTACACGCAACTCGAGGTACCTGGTGACCGACATGACGGTTCTAAAAGATGCCCTAGAAAGCCCTAACCGACCCACGTGCTTTAATAGAACTCTAACAAACTCTAACGACCTTCTAGAAGGAATTTTTGGCTCGAAAAATAGAGGAGAAAGCTATATATAGAGATCCCCAATTGCCATTAGGGGAGATCGAGATCTGAGCCAAATTCTAGAGATTAGCGCCTGCAGAGCAATTCCATTTCCCTCCTTTAGCCCAACCATGGTTGGCTATGTCCCTTGGAGTAGTGAGGAGTGAAGTTAAATCTGTAATTGGGTGAAGTTAAGAGTGCTATTGTAGGTTCCTAGCTGCACAGACTACAAATCTGAGAGTATTTCCATTGTAAAGTGATCTTGTTTGCAATGATAATGCTATTTTTAATGCTTTAATTAGCTTTAAATTTCCTTTGGTTCCATTTGGTGATCGATCGGATTTATGTAGAGAAGTTGTAGATCAGCTCACCCACTTAACTGGTAGACCTCTTGGATATCATCTGATCTCCCTGGATCTGATACTCCTATGATTCCTTGAGTCTGTGACCTGGGAATTATAGCATCTGTAGTGGTTTTAATTGTTCTAATTGAGGCTCTGACTTTGTAGGAGATCCTTAGGATGGTCTGTGACCATTAAAGTGAACAAATCATAACCTTAAGATAAATCTAAGCTCATGCCTCAATTGGATTCATCTGCTGCAATCCATGGATTCGATAAAGTCTAGGATGGTCAGTGACCATTAAAGTAGATAGATCATAACCTTAAGATAAATCTAAGCTCAGGCCTCAATTGGATTCATCTGCTGCAATCCATGGATTCGATAAAGTCTATAGGATGGTCTGTGACTATTAAAGTGGACAGATCATAGCCTTAAGACCAGGTGGATCCTGTGATTTGGAGTGGAATTTATATCCTACAACTGTGCTTATAGCCAGCGAGAGAATTGTGTGCTCTGAACCTCTGTAGCATAATTAATTGAATCTGATTTCAGTGAAAACCAACCTCCAAGATACTCTTCTCCATTTTCTGCATTTTTACTCTCTTCCCCTGCAAGATCTAAGCTCCTAAACTCGATCCAAGATAGCTTATGTTTAATTGTAGCTTAGTTTAAGTGATAACCCATTCCAAACCTCTCCCCTATCTTTTGACTAAATTAGTAATAGCTAGGGTGCCAGATCTTACACAGATCTGGAGATTTGTCATATTTCTAAACAACCTCCCTGTGGACATTCCCTTACTCACCATTTTTTAAAGCTTGCTACAACAAATCCTGAATACTTGCAGGTCTGTATTAGTATGTCTGCCTAATTTTATTGATGATTTAAGACCTCATTTGAGGGAAGGCAAACACACCAACAAGTTTTTAGCGCCGCTGTCGGGGAGGCAGTTTAGAAATTTATAGATCTAAGTTTTGATCATAGGTCTGTAGTTTTTGTTTGATTTTTTACTAACTACAATTTTAAGTTGTGTTGTTTTTTTCAGTAGTTTGTGTGCAGTTCATCAGATCGAAGGCTGCCAGTGAGAGGAGAATCGTGCTGGAGATTGCTCTGTAGTTTGCATCCCTCTACTCCCCTGTTATTTTTCAGATCTGTTGATAATTTTTGTTAGAATAGTTAGAAAATTTGGTTGATTCTATTTGTTGTGTGTTTGGATCTGTTCTGCATTCGGAATCTGAGTGTTGTATGTTTGGTAGGAGAACTCTACAACCTCAGATTATTCCACTAAATTGAAAGGTTGAAAGACTTCTCAGATCTAGACCAACCACACCCACTTTTATTGCATTTGATTCTATAGAAATGGGTGAGCAACAGCAGCCGAGAACCCTTAAGGAGTTTAATGCACCAGGGGTCTACAATTCCCCCTTCTGCATTCAATTCCCAGCTGCTCAGGGAAACTATGAGGTAAAACCATCCATCATTCAAATGCTGCCCTCATTTCATGGCCTGACCAAAGAAGACCCCTATAAGCACATTGATGAATTCTTGGGACTGTGCACTATATTTAATATCACAGGTTTGGGGGAGGAGGCCACCAGGATGAGACTCTTTCCTTTTTCACTGAAGGATAGAGCCAGGACCTGGTTGTCCTTGCTTCCACCTAACTGTATTCAGTCCTGGAGTGATATCCAATGTCAGTTTCTGGCCAAATTCTTTCCTATGTCAAAAACCAGCCAGTTGAGGAAGGGTATCATCTCTTTTACCCAAGATCCAACTGAAAACTTTCATCAATCCTGGGAGAGATTTAAGGAACTCCTCAAGAAATGCCCCCGCCATCAAATCCCTGAATGGCAATTGGTTCAAAGCTTTTATCAGGGAATTGATGCTAAAAGTAGAGATATGATAGATGCCTCCTGTGGTGGCACCTATCTCCATAAAACTGCTGAGGAGGCATGGGAGCTCTTTGACATCATTAGTGAGAACTCTATGCAAAGGGAAATCTTAGCATGAGATCTAGAGCCTCCTAGATTGATGAAGGAGAACACCTCAAAGGGAAAGATATATGAAGTGAGTGTGTCAAGTGAGTTGGAAAGAAAAGTGGACAGCTTAACTTTGAAATTTGATAGGCTGATGGGAGCAATGCAGTCACCTGTGGCTGCTAGAGTGGAGGAGGCATGTGCCATATGCCAGTCCCCTGCTCATCCCATGGAAGAATGCCCATCTGCTAACCAATTTCTTGATTTTATAATAGAGCATGTGGCTGCAGCTCAGTCTTATGGGCAGCAGCCTGTTGTTGGGTATCAATGGAGGAACCACCCCAATCTGAGGTGGAGACAAGATGCATACCCCAGCCAGCAGCAGCAGCAACCCCAGCATCCCATGCCCTACAGAAATGCTTAGCCCTATCGAGAAAGTCATGCCCCAAGGCCTCAGCATCAGCAACCCATGGCCCAACCTGTAGCTCCTCCTGTGCAGCAAGCTGCACCCCCTCCAACTGTGAGAGCACCATCCTTTGAGGAACAAGTTCTATCTTCACTACAGAGCTTGAACACCTTAACCCAAACTGTGCACTCTCACAATCAAAGCATCAAAAAGATAGAGGACCAACTTTGTCAGCTGTCTGATGCTCTGACTAGGAGAGAGGGAGGAAGGTTGCCTAGCCAACCACAGGACAATCCACGAAGGCAGTTTGTAGTGGGTGAAGTTTCCTCCACTTATGAGGAAGCTAAATCTGTTACAACTTTGAGAAGTGGTAAGTTAGTGGACAACCAAGTGGGCTGTGAGCCTGTGAGGAACTTGGAGGAGGAAAATGAGGTAATTTCTACCAGCACACAACCAAGACCACCAATGGTGGACTTGCAAGAAAAATCAGCTGTGAATAAAGAGGATAATGAGGATCCTCAAGAAAAGAAAAAACTCAAAAAGAAAGAGACCCTATTGGCTAAGGCTGCAAGTGAGGGAGCAATCCCACATTTGCCATTTCCGAAGGCACTACAGGCACCTTCCCCTTTTGATAAAGGGTAAGAAAAAATTGAGAAAATGATGGAGACTTTCAAGCAAGTAAAGATCAATCTGCCTGTACTTAATGCTATTAAACAAGTCCCAGCTTATGCCAAATTCTTAAAAGACCTATGCACCCATAAAAGACAATCTAGGATACACCTATCCAAGAAAGTCTTTTCAGTAGAAAAAGTTAAGCATGTCCTGTCCATTGCAACTCCCCCCAAACTTCAAGACTCTAGACTCCCCACCATCCCTTGCATCATTGGGGATCATACCATTGACAAAGCCCTATTAGATCTGGGAGCCAGTGTAAATTTTCTTCCATATTCAGTATATGAGAAGCCGGGCTTAGGCAAATTAAAGCCCACACATGTTGTTCTCCAGCTGGCTGACAGATCTGAAAGGAAACCTATGGGGATAATCGAGGATGTTTTGGTTGGAGTTAACAAATTCTTTTATCCTGCTGACTTTTTGGTGCTGGATATGGAACCAGGTAGGAATGCCACCTCCATACCTGTGATTCTAGGCAGACCCTTTTTGGCCACAGCTAATGCTTTTATTCAATGCAGGTCTGGAATCATGGAAGTGTCATTTGAAAATATGAAGGTCAAATTGAATGTATACAACGCAGCCAATCAACCTCATCCTGATGAGGATTATTTTTCTCTAGATGTAATAGATGAGGTTGTCTAGGAAAATGTGAATATGCTGCTACATGATAAGGAATGGTGTAATGAATTAGCCGAAGTATGGAAAAAAATAGAGGTAGAGTAGGGTCCCACCTCTGAGATCGAGCATGCGAAACTTGTCTCTTCTGAAGCTCCACCAGCACAGCACCATCCATGGAGGCCTACTTTGTTACCCCTACCACCCCCCTCTTAGACACCCCTATTGCCCTCCCTCATCAGTCCCCCAGAGGTGGAGTTAAAGCAGCTCCCAAAATCTTTGAAATATGCCTTTTTAGGAGACAACACCAAACTGCCTGTGATAATCTCTTCTTCCCTCACTCTCGAGCAGGAAAAAGAACTACTGTGTGTACTAAAAAGGCATAAGAAGGCAATAGGTTGGACCTTTGCAGACCTTGGGGGAATAAATCCTGCTGTGTGCATGCATAAAATTCATCTCGAGGAAGGATCCAACCCTTCTAGAGAGATGCAGAGAAAGCTCAACCCACACATCCAAGAGGTTGTCATGAAGGAGGTGGTCAAACTCCTAGATGCTGGGATAATTTATCCCATCTTGGATTCACAATGGGTAGCACCTACTCAGGTCGTTCCCAAGAAATCTGGCATTACAGTTGTTGAAGCAGATTCAGGAGAGCTGATCCCAACCAAACAAACCACTGGTTTGAGGGTATGCATAGACTACCGAAAACTCAATGAAAAGACCAGCAAGGATCACTTCCCACTGCCCTTCATAAACCAAATCTTGGACAAGCTGGTAGGAAAGGCCTACTACTATTTTCTTGATGGATATTTAGGGTACAATCAGATCCCTGTATACCCTCAGGACCAAGAAAAGACCACATTCACTTGCCCATTTGGGACCTTTACATATAGAAGGATGCCATTTGGGTTGTGTAATGCACCTGCCACTTTTCAAAGATGCATGTATGCTATCTTCTCTGACATGATTGATAAGTTTTTGGAGATCTTTATGGATGATTTCTCCATTTATGGAGATGATTTTAGCCAATGTCTACACCACCTCAGCTTCGTACTACAAAGGTGTGAGGAAACCAACCTAGTTCTGAGTTGGGAGAAAAGTCACTTCATGGTGACTCAAGGCACTGTTCTAGGACATGTTGTCTCTCACAAAGGAATCAAGGTTGATCAAGCTAAGATTGATTTGATTGCTCATTTGCCCCCTCCAAAAACTATCAAACAAGTTAGGTCATTTCTGGTCATGCTAGCTTCTACAGAAGTTTCATCAAGGATTTCAGCAAAATCTCCAAAGCCCTCTGCCACCTGTTGTGTCAGGATGTCCCTTTTGACTTTAATGCTGAATGTCAAGTTGCTTTTGAACTACTAAAAACTTGTTTGACCACAGCTCCCATTTTACAATCCCCTGATTTTTCCTTGCCATTTGAACTGATGTGTGATGCATCAGATTTTGCCATTGGAGCAGTATTGGGGCAAAGAAAAGACAAGACACCTTCTGTAGGGGCATATGTCAATAAATCAATGGTTCATGCTCAATTGAATTACACCACAACTGAGAAAGAGCTATTAGCCATTATTTTTGCCTTAGAAAAATTCAGGTCTTATGTGTTGGGATCAAAAATTATTGTGTTCACTGACCACTCAGCCTTGAAATACCTTGTGTCCAAAAAAGAAGCTAAAGCACGACTAATCAGATGGATTCTTCTCTTGCAGGAATTCAATTTAGAGATTAAGGACAAGAAGGGAGTTGAGAACGTGGTGGTTGACCATCTATCAAGGATCCAAACAACTGACACAGCAAGTTTACCCATCAATGACTCCTTCCCAGATGAGCAGCTTCTAGCTATCTAGATAAGTATGCCCTGGTTTGCCAATATTGTCAACTACCTTGTTGTAGGTAGGATCCCCCCACATTGGAGCAAGGATGATAAAAATCTGTTCTTTGCATAGATTCGACATTACATATAGGAGGATCCTTACCTTTTTAAGCATTGTGCAGACCAAGTGATCCGACGTTGTGTATCTGAAACTGAATTTTACAACATCCTAACCATGTGTCATAAACAGGCTTGTGGGGGTCACTTCAGTGGTAACAAGACTGCTACCAAGGTCCTTCAAAGTGGTTTCTACTGGCCTACCCTATTCAAGGATGCCCGATAGCACTGTAAAGCTTGCCGTCGATGCCAGCAAATGGGCAGAATTACAAGGAGAAACTCTATGCCCTTGTAGCCTATACTTGTTGTTGAACTGTTTGATGTCTGGGGAATCGATTTCATGGAACTTTTTCCCCCTTCTGCTGGATACAATTTCATTCTTATCGCTGTGGATTACGTCTCCAAATGGGTCGAACCCATAGCTACAAGAACAAATGATCACAAAGTTGTCATTCAATTCCTGAAAGACAACATCTTCTCCATATTTGGCTTTCCTAAAGCTATTATTAGTGATGGGGGAGGCCACTTCTGTAACAAACCTTTTGACAAACTGCTGAAATGATACTTTGTTACCCACAGAGTAGCCACTCCCTACCACCCACAAACCAGTGGGCAAGTAGAGATCTCCAACAGGGAAATCAAACATATTCTCGAGAAGACTGTGAGATTCGACAGAAGAGATTGGTCCAACAAGTTGACTGATGCCTTATGGGCATACAGAACAGCCTATAAAACCCCCATAGGCATGTCCCCATTCAGATTAGTCTATGGCAAGGCATGTCATTTGCCTGTTGAATTGCAACACAAGGCATATTGGGCCATTAAAGCAGTGAACTCTAACTTACACTCAGCTGGAATTCACAGGAAACTCCAGTTATCTGAGCTGGATGAACTGTGAATAGAGGCTTATGCAAATTCCCAGAGTTACAAGGAGAGAACCAAAGCTTTCCACGACAGACATTTGCTTCGCAAAGAGTTCAAGCCCAATGACAAGGTATGGTTGTTCAACTCCAAAATGAAATTCTTTCCAGGGAAGCTGCAATCTAGATGGGATGGACCTTTCACTATGGTACATGTTTCCCCATCTGGAGCTGTCGAAGTCATGCATCCCATAGATGGCAGAACCCTTAAGGTCAATGGCCAGAGGCTGAAACTTTGCATTGATAATATTCGTGAGCCGGAAGAGACCGTTGATCTTCAGGATCCTCCAGGCTAGTACCTAACTTCGATTTGTATCATATGTATTTTATTTGATTTATACTTCTTTCCACCAAGTTTCTTTGCAATAAAATGGCCATGTCAAGTTCCAACAGTCTAGAATTCAAAGGCATAAGGTCAGCAGCCAATTTGCTACCTGGTAGTGCAGCAGATGAGTTGCTGGGGGCTAAGGCTAAATGCTCTGCACACATAGGTCATGTTTTTAAGCTCATTGAACCTCTCGATAGGTCATTTGGACCTTTTCATTAGGTCAACCGCGAATGTCGATAGGATTGCTGAGGATTTCGATAGGTGTTATGACCTCTCGATAGGTGAGAACAACTTTGCGATAGGCTCTGAACTCTTGCCTGGAACCTATCGACAAAAGTGCACATGTAATACCCCACCTATCGAAAGGTTGTTCGCACCCATCAACATCCTAACGAAGTGAACATTCTATCCACCCTCCGTTTTAACAGGACACTGACCTATCACAAGCAGCCAACCTAGCCTATCGAATGCATGTTTATTCTGTTCGATAGGATGGGTTAAACCTATCAAGAGCATTTAATTGCCTGTCCCATACTTGTTCGACTTCGATAGGAAGCCTTAACCTATCGACACTCTACACTCATCCTATCGAAATCGACTTTCCTCCCCTCACTCCTTCCATGCTTACTGTGCAGTTGCGCTGTGCAGACATTTTACCACGTGTACCATGTACATCTGCGCACAGCACGAGCCTTAAACTCCTCGCGCTAAATATAGGCTGCCAGTTAATGCACGTTTTTTGTTCCCCATGCTGATTGTTCGAATTCACCATTCATTCCTAGTAATCAACGGCGGTAATATTGAATGCACCATTTCATATTCCCTCACACTTCCACCTTAAATAGATGTAGATAGCTCGACTTCGACCCATCCCTTCCCTTCTACCCTCTACCCTCCTCATAGCTATGGAAGATGGCAAGCGCACACTCACCCCTGCACAACTCTACCTCTTCTGGCTTGAGCCATTACTGCCTAAGGAACCAGACCGATGCAGTTCCTTTGGGATGAATATGAGGAGGTCCAGTGGATCCTCGCTAAGGAGAAAAAGGACAAAGCTAGGAAGGAGAGGAAGAGGCTGAAGACCGCGCCATCGGTGTCTCCGCCACCATCCTCCTCCACCAACCATCCCCCTGCCCCCTAACCTTCTTTTTCCTTTTCTTCCTCCCTACCTGGCTTACAATTCCTCTTCCACCTGATGCAGGCCGAGGATTTCCCTGAGCCAGGGGGGCGATTTCTTGAACTATCTGCAATATTTTGTCCACTGGCCTACCTTTTACATCATTTCTGCTTGCACATTGTAATCATGTAATTTGCCTCTGTTAATAATAATTTTATTTCTTACTAGCTTCTATTTTTGCGCTATCAAATAAAAATAAAAATAATAAAAATAAAAATAAAAGAAATGCTCCCCCCCGTACCTCCCCCTAATTTCATGCTGTTCACAGTGGGGACACTGTTTAGTTTAGGTTTGGGGGTATGGCATGTATGTATGCCAATAATTTAGTTACTTTTAGTACAGCTAGGCTACAATGAAGTATTTGGAATTAGAGTAAATTCTCACTGGAATTTTTGTAAAAAGAGGATAGGAAGAAAATAACTTTTTTAAAACTGAAATGAGTTGTAGTTTTAACATTTTTCATGAGGCAAATGTCAACAATTTATGAAAATTAATTTTTGATGTGCAGTAAACCTGAAATGAGAGGAAATTGTGAAGACACACCCCTGAAAATGAGATGGAAGGCCATACCCAGTGAGATTTGGGCCTGAAAAAGTTTCCTTAAAGAGTGCCTTGGCAATTTTTCTGCTCTTTGGACTTATTGGATCTAATTATAATCACTAGAAGTTAGACAATTCCAAATTGAAGTAGCTTAACAGCACTCATGATATTGAGGACATGAAGTAAGGCCATCCCTTGGTCAGTTTGAGCTTAAAATGTCCCACCTTTGAACTGCCCTTAATGCACACCACTTGAGCCTTAAAAATCCCAACTTTCTTTGAGAAAAACTAGAAATGTTAACCCAAAACCTTTTGACTTATTTCAGTTCACCCCCAATCTGAGAAATCGGGAAGAGGAAGGAGAAGTGAGATTAGAGGAAGATGTTAAATCTGGTTGAAAGAAAGGAGAATACATTCTGTGGTGTTGTGGTATTCCATATATATATATATATATAAGAGCAAAAGAATGAGAAAGAAAAGTCATTTCATTGAAAGATTGAAAGGAAGAGAAGAAGCTGGCCACTTTGGCTCTAAAAATTCAAGAAGTAGATGGAATTGTGTTGAAATGAAGAAGGATTCTATATCACCTCCTTACCTTTACTTATTTCTCAATTTTGAACCCTGTTTATCCCCCTGCTCTTTCACAAACCTCATCCATAAGCCACATTACAACCCAATGAAAAGACCTTACTGATCTGAAATGAATTGAGCTATCATGTGGAGATAAGGATCTGTCAATCTATGGTGAAAAGAGTTAGAAAATTTCATAAATTAGAGCAATGCCTATGCTCATGCTTACAGCCCTATTTGAGGACTGTAACTGCTCTTGAGCTGTGTGAAATTTTACACCCTTCATTGTTGTTGTGAGTTAACAGCCTTGGTAAGACTTGGACCTAGAATCCAAATTGATGGGGGTAGTATCAAAACAGAATTCTCAAGTGAAGGGTGAGCTATGCATCAATCCTTAGACACAATGCCTTGACATGAACCAATTGATGATGAAGGAATTACTGCAAAAAAATTCATGTTTTAAGTTGGCAATTTTTTCTGCTGAAAACCCTCTAGAACTAAAAAGACATGATGAGAATTTATTCTACTTTACTGAAACTCTGTTTAGCAGGATGTACTACTATTAACTAACCTTATTGGGAAAGTTTGTTGGTACCTTCACTGAAAACCCTCAGGAGACTTCACTCCTCCACTAGGGATCACCTAGGGGTTTAAAAGGCTTGGTGCATATGCGAAATGCACCGGTGCTCCCTACGAAAGTGGCATTTTTATTTTTTTTTAATTCTCCTTTGCTCAGAGACTAGCAAAGCTTAGGTTTGGGGATGTGTTAAGTGGTGAAAAATGCGACTTTTCACCCTATAACCTAGCCATTGATAGACCTGTGAGTACACTAATAAGCTCTTGTCAAGTGCATTTTGTAGACAGCAATAAAAGAAGGTACTAATGTAGAAAACCACTCAAGAATGCCCAAAAAGGAACTATCTCTCCGCACAGGACAAACCTAGCAACAGCACACCAGAGGGTAGCACATCACTGGACCCTTGGAGCGCGTGGCTACAGCAGGGTAAGGCGAAGGAAGTGAAAATAGGCTGAGAACATCCTATCGATTGATCACCTGAAGACGTCGATAGGAGCTTAAAGCAAAGAAAGGAAGAATTCGTGATGTTGAAGAGGTCTTCGAAAGGATCTGAAGGCAGAAGAAGGATGAATTCGTGTGGATTAAGGAGTTCGATAGGATCTCAGAACCTATCGAGCAGTTGAAAGGAAAGAAGAAACCATCCTATAGAAAACCTGCCTGAAGAGTCAAAGGAACCTATCGAATGGTTTCTTGAACCTATCGAGATGAGAATGCTGGAACGAAAACTATTGAAGGGTGATTGAGCCTTTTGATAAGACTGAAAGCAAACCTATCGAAATGGCAGAATGAAGAGCGGAACCTGTCGAAATGGTTTTCCAACCTGTCGAAGAGCTTTTCCAACCTGTCGAATACTCCAAACCAAGGACTGAGAAGGCTGGAACTCCAAGCGAAGATTCATCCTATCGAAACCTATAGAACGGATCTGAGAACCTAGCGAAAGGACCAAAATGCTCAATTCCAACTTGTCGAAAGCTTCCTGAACCTATCAAAATTATGTGTAGAAGTTCTTAGAAATTCAGCTGAGCACACGTTGCACTTCAGTGGCCCGCTGCATGCAACCCGAGGCACCTGGTGACCGACACGACAGTTCTAGAAGATGCCCTAGAAAGCCCTAACCGACCCACGTGCTTTAACAGAACTCTAACAAACTCTGACGACCTTCTAAAAGGAATTTTTGGCAGGAAAAACAGAGGAGAAAGCTATATATAGAGATCCCCAATTGTCGTTGGGGGAGATCAAGATCTGAGCCAAATTATGGAGATTAACGCCTGCAGAGCAATTCCATTTCCCTCCTTTAGCCCAACCATGGTTGGCTAAGTCCCTTGGAGTAGCCAGGAGCGAAGTTAGATCTGCAATTGGGTGAAGTTAAGAGTGCTATTGTAGGTTCCTAGCTGCACAGACTACAGATCTGAGAGTATTTCCATTGTAAAGTGACCTTATTTGCAATGATAATGTTGTTTTTAATGTTTTAATTAGATTTAAATTTCCTTTGGTTCCATTTGGTGATCGATCGGATTTGTGTAGAGGAGTTGTAGATCAGCTCACCCACTTAACTAGTAGACCTCTTGGATACCACATGATCTCCCTAGATCTGATGCTCCTGTGATTCCTTGAGTCTGTGACCTAGGAATTGTAGCATCTGCAATGGTTTTAATTATTCTAATTGAGGCTCTGTCTTTGTAGGAGATCCCTAGGATGGTCTGTGACCATTAAAGTGGACAGATCATAACCTTAAGATAAATCTATGCTCAGGCCTCAATTGGATTCATCTGCTGCAATCCATGGATTCGATAAAGTCTATAGGATGGTCTGTGACCATTAAAGTGGATAGATCATAGCCTTAAGACCAAGTGGATCCTGTGATTTGGAGTGGAATTTATACCTTGAAGTTGTGCTTATAGCCAGCGAGGGAATTATGTGCTCTGAACCTCTGTAGCATGATTAATTGAATCTAATTTCAGTGAAAACCAACCTCCAAGTTACTCTTCTCCATTTTCTGCATTTGTACTCTCTTCCCCTGCAAGATCTAAGCTCCTAAACTCGATCTAAGATAGCTTATGTTTAATTGTAGCTTAGTTTAAGTGACAACTCATTCCAAACCTCTCCCTGTCTTTTAACTAAATTAGTAATAGCTAGGGTGCCAGATCTGACACAGATCTGGAGATTTGTCATATTTCGAAACAACCTCCCTGTGGACATTCCCTTACTCACCATTCTTTTAAAGCTTGCTACAACAGATCCTAAATACTTACAGGTCTGTATTAGTGTGTCTGCCTAGTTTTATTGATAATTTTAGACCTCATTTGAGGGAAGGCAAACACACCAACACCCAACAAACCTCTCCTCACCCTCAATGGGCTCACCCCACCCCGACTCATGTCATTCCCGTCCAACCCGGGCAACAACAATAAGAAAATCCTGCCCTCACTGCACATTATGCCGACCAGCAGTATGAGGAGGATGAGATTAGGAATAGCGGAGCTTATGCTGGGGCATTAACCAACCATAACCCTCCTCCCATAATTGCCCAACCCCTGGTGGCCCAGAGTGAAGTCCAACTAACGTCCGAGAAAGTGACCCCTGTATCAAAAGAGTCAGAGCAGCTGAAAGAACAGTTGGACAAAATACAAAAGCAACTGATGAAAATGGGTGGTGTCGAAATCCATGCCACGGACTTCACAGATTTGTGCTTGTTCGCTGAGGTCCCCCTGCCCCCCAAATTTAAAATGTCAGCCTTCAACAAATATAATGGCATGGGTAATCCTATTGCGCACTTGAAGTCCTACTGTGGGGCCATGTGCCAATATAGAGGGAACGAAAGACTACTAATAAAAGTCATTCAGAAGAGTTTAACCGGTCTGGCTTTAAGATGGTTCACATCTTTAGAACCATCCATGATCAAAACATGGAGGGACTTGACACACCTCTTTCAAGAATAATATGTCTACAATATAGACATTGAGCCGCGAAAGTTAGACTTGGCCCGCTTAAAATAGAACTAGAACTAGACCTTCAGTGACTACTTGGGACGTTGGAGAGCCCTGGCAGCTCAGGTCAGAAATAAAATACCTGATGATGAGTAGATTGAGATGATCTCAAAGAATACCCTGCCAGTGATCTCAGACTTTTTGGTGTACCACCAACAGTCCAGCTTCGTTGATCTTGTGAGGAATGCTAACCAATGTGAGGATGCCATCAGGGAGGGCCGTCTGAGTAAGAACATGCCAAGTGGACCCAGTGGAGTTAGGAGGTTTTCAGAGCAAAGAAACGATAAGCGAATAGGAGGAGATGTCCATAACATAGCCAATACCAGGCCCAATAACAATACTACCCCATTTAAATTTCAGGCAGCCCCACTAGCACTCGTTAGGCCTGAGCAGATACAGAGAATAGGGAATAGTCAAGGAATGCAAATGACTCCATAGCGAAGGAGAGCCCGCTACGACCGAGTTTTCACACTACTGGGGCAATCATTGAGTGTACTTCTATCTTTGTTAGTGGAAAAGGGATTAGTCACTATCCGTCAACAGCAACCTCCTCCTCACCCGATCCCAAAGAACTATGACCCGAATACCCACTGTAATTTTCATCAGGGTCCGGGTCACCCAATTGATCGCTGCTTCCCATTGAAGCACGAAATCCAGGATTTGATCGATGCCAGGAAAATCATTCCCCCAGCACCTTCTTAGCATGCTAATATTCACCAAGTGCCACTACCCCCACATCCTACCGAAGGAGCAGGTCCCAGACCCACCGTCGAAATGATAGGAGATGAGGAGGAGTTTGAATTTGACCCATCCGATTATATTAGTGATCGAGAGAGTTATGTAGCACTATTGTCAAGAAACATGGAAGAGAGGAACATAGGGGTAATTGAACCCCTAAATTTGTTAGAATATTTCCCCAACCCGACCTCACAAATTGAACCCTTAGATCTCAGGGCATACTTTCCATCCACCACACCCATCAATTATGTACATATCAATGCATACCAACCATACACCACCACCTCCAGCAATTACCCGATGAGCCAACAAGCCCCCAATCCTACGCCTGCACCCTCCAGTTATCAATGGCCTGCGCCCACCCCATTTCCCCCAGTTCAACTACCGACAAACTCCACCGCCCCCATCAATTACCCAATAAACCATCAGTCCCCCAATCCCACACCCACACCCGTCAATTATCAATGGCCTGCGCCCATCCCATCACCCCAAGTTCAACCACCAGTTGACTCCACCACCCCGATCAATTACCTAATGGCCAATCAAACCCACCATCTCCCACCAGCACCTACCAGCTATCAATGGCCTACTTTTACCTCCTTGCCTCCAATGCCACCACCCTCAAGCTTCACCACCCCTATCTGGCCCAATTTTTCCACCCAACCCGCTACCACCAAAATAAATCAGGTGTTGCCCACACCTCCTGGGCCGACAGTGCAAGTGGCTCAAGTACCGGCAGCCATACCTTTCCAGCTCTTGGGACCATCCTATGCCCCTTATCAGGTCCCGCTAAGCTACGAGCAAACAGATGTCAATACCGGCAAGAAAGACAAAGAAGGCGGTGGACTTATCACATGGTGCAGGAGGATATCAAGCACCAAAAGCACCAAAGAAGACATAGGCCCAACCAGAGGGGAAGAAAGACAACGCTGTGAACCCCTTCGAAAAAATGAGTCGGGAACATATACTAGAGACTCAACTGGGAAGAATGCCCACCCATATAACCGTTTGGGATCTGTTGATGGCGTCCCCACTCCATTTTCAAACATTAATGGGGGCGTTAAAAAATGCGCATGTATCACTCCAAGTTAGCCCAGATGAAGTCGGGCGGATAATTGGGCAAGTGATGGCTCCGAATACCATTTCATTCTCTGATGCTGATTTACCTGAAGAAGGGTGTAGCCACTCCAAGTCATTAAATATAACCGTTGAGTCTGAAAATATGGTCATTCTCCTAGTTTTAATTGATAATGGGTCTGCATTAAACATATGCCCGTTAAGAACCGCCACTAAGATCGGGGTCGATCCATGCATGCTGAGGCCCACTAGAACCAACGCAAGAGGGTTTGACAATACCAAGAGAGAAATAATGGGAGAAGTTGATCTTGAGCTGTTGATAGGGCCAATGACATTTTCCATCTTGTTTCAAGTCATGGACATCAAATCTTCATTTAATCTATTATTGGAGCGCCCGTGGCTGCACGAGGTCGGAGCCATACCTTCCACTTTGCACCAGAAACTCAAGTTTGCGTCTGGGCACAATATTCTTATAATCATTGGTGAGGAGCATAGCGAGAAAGAAAAATCCACCAATAGCGTCGAAAAACCCAATGTGTTGGATATTCCGCACACCGTTGAGGATGTTGACCTCCATAGTTTTGAATATGAGGTGTCAGTGATACTCTCGGAGCCCATTGAGAGCATCATGCCTAAAACAGGGGGCGGTATGGTAGCAGCAGTGGCTATGCTCCAGAAGTGGGGCTATCAGAAAGGCCCAGATTACAAGGCAGAAGAGAGCCAGTTATGGCTAAGGGACAGAAAGTAAGATTAGGGCTAGGATACAAGCTCACGGAGGAAGAGGTCCGAGAAGCCAAAGAAAAAGTCAGGGTCATTACAGCGGGAAGAGCACGAGGAATCAACATAAAAGAGAAACCTCGCCCTAGGCCGCACATTAGGGATTCCTTTGTCAGTGCTGGGGTCATAAAAATCGACCGGAATGGGGTAACACATTTGAACCCACACAGACCCATAGCCCCAATCCATCCCACCAATCCCCAGATCTCCCTTCCTAGCTTGGAGATAGATTTGGCCGAGTTGTCCCTTTTCGAAGAACGACGGCCAGTACCTTAACAAACTCCCCCTGTGGTAAATCACCACAAAACGGTATTGACATTTGAGGACATCATTTTAGACGAAATGGGGATCAATATGATGGAGGCTGACTCCAATAAACCATATCAGTAAGCACCCTCCATTCTAAAAGGTAAAGGAGCGGCCCCTCAAGTACGCAACTGGGCATCTTTGTCCCCAAACTCTGGAAGCTGAGAGTGGCCTAAAGTTTGGCACCTGTTTCCCAAAAAAAACAACCTATAAAAAGTGAGATAAGCCCTTGGTAGGTAATACCTTGTATATATAGCAACCTGCCTTGCCAAGGGTCCATCTTCGAAGAAAACAAAAATCTCATAAACATGGAAAAAATACAAAATCTCAAAAACATGGAAAAAATACAAAATCTCAAAAACATGGAAAAAATATAAAATCTCAAAAACATTGAAAAAATCCAAAGTCTAAAAACATCGTCATTTAAAATTTCAGAAAAAGTCCCACAAAAGGATGCCTTAATCGAAATGCCCGTCCCACGTAAAATCGATGCCTTTCCTATAGAAATACAAGAAGAGGTAGGAGTTACAAGTCTGGACGAGGATATCACCTTGGAGGAGCTCCCCAATGAGCTCCTGGACCGATTACCCCCATTGTCGAGGAAACTGAGGACATTAATCTAGGGACTGAGGAGGTTCCCCGAATTATCAAAATCGGAACGTCGTTATCTCTTGAAGAAAGGAAAAGCATGATCGACTTCTTTCGGTCATATCAAGACATTTTTGCCTGGTCGTACGAGGACATGCCTGGTCTATACACTGATTTGGTCGAGCATGAGTTGCCTCTCTACCCTGATATGAAGCCGATTAAGCAGAAGCTGAGACATCTCCAACCCGAGTGGATGTTGAAAGTCAAAGATGAGGTCATCAAGTAATATGATGAGGGGTTTCTCATGGTATCCAAGTACCCGTAGTGGCTAGCCAATATCGTGCATGTACCGAAGAAAGATGGAAAGGTTCGCATGTGCATCAATTTCTATAATTTGAACAGGGTAAGCCCGAAGGACGATTTCCCACTGCTGCATATCGACATCTTGGTCGATAACACTGCTAAGCACTAGATGCTTTCTTTTATGGACGGATTCTCAGGATACAATTAGATAAAGATGGCCGAGGTTGATCGCGAGAAGACAACATTCATTACTCCATGGGGAACCTTCTGCTACAAAGTCATGCCGTTTGGGCTAAAGAATATCGATGCAACATACCAAAGAGCTATGACCGCACTATTTCACGATATGATGCACCGAGAAATTGAAGTGTATGTCGACGATATGATAGCCAAGTCACCAGAGTGAGGCAATCACTTGGTAAACCTCCATAAGCTATTTGAGAGACTGAGGAAGTACAGGTTATATCTGAATCCATAGAAGTGCGCTTTTGGTGATATGTTCAGAAAATTGTTAGGATTCAAAGGTCAAAGCTATCACAGAAATGTCACCGCCATCTACTGAGAAAGAGGTCAGAGGTTTCTTAGGCAGAATACAATATATCAGTCGGTTCATTGCGTAATTAACTCCAATCTGCAAGCCGATCTTCAAGCTCCTAAGGAAGAACTCGCCCGTTGAATGGAACGATGATTGTCAGGCAACATTCAATAAAATCAAAAGCTGCCTCCTTAACCCACCTGTGTTGGTACCACCCGAGCCAGGGAGACCATTCTTGATGTATCTCTCCATGATGAAAGTCTCAATGGGATGTGTCTTAGGGCACATGACAAGACAGGAAGAAGAGAACAGGCCATTTACCATCTAAGCAAGAAGTTTACTAATTATGAAACGCGCTATTCTCATCTAGAGAAAGCATGTCTAGCTCTTGTTTGGGCTACTCAGAGGCTCTGCCATTACTTGCTATCTCAGACAGTTCTACTTTTAGCTCGAATGGACCCATTGAAATACCTATTTAAGAAGCCCGCTCTCACTGGGCGGACTGCACGCTAGAAGCTTTTATTATCTGAGTTCGACATCAGGTATGTCACTCAGAAGTCGATTAAGGGGCAGGCACTCGCCGATCATCTTGCTGACAACCCTTTGCCAGATTATGAACCTTTGAGAACTGAGTTCCCAGATGAAGATATCTTGTTCATGACTGAAGACGATACGGAGGAAGCAAAGGAATCATGGGTAATGCACTTTAATGGGGCAGCAAATGCCAAGGGCCAGGGAGTTGGCACCATTCTGATCTCACCGAAAGGATCCCACGTACCTGTCTCTATCAAACTCAACTTCCCTTACACTAACAACATGGCTGAGTACGAAGCATGTGTTGCTGGTCTGCAGGCGGCTCTCGATCTGAATGTAACTCACCTTCGAGTGTTTGGCGATTCACAATTGATTATAAGCCTGATGAATGGTGACTGAAAGACAAAAGATGAGAAACTGATCCTCTATCACGAGCACCTTGAGGATCTGATAGCTTGTTTTGAAGATGTGACATTCTCCTATGTCCCATGAATGAGGAATCGCTTTGTCGATGCACTAGCAACGTTGGCATCAATGATAGAAATCCCGTATGGTGCTGAGATGAAGCCAATCATGATCGAATAGAGGAATGAGCCGGCCTTCTGCCTCCAGATTGAGGAACCTACAAAGCCTGATGATGAGCCACCTTGGTTCTAGGATATCAAGAATTTCCTTGAGACCCTAACTTTCCCTGAGGGTACATCTAAGACGGACCAACAAACCATTCAATGTCTAACAACAGGCTATGTCATTTGCGGGGAGTGCCATTATAAGCGATCCTACAATAACATCTTGCTTAGGTGTCTTACAGAAGGTGAAGCGATCAATATTATGAAGGAGATCCACAAGGGAGTATGCAGAGCCCACGTCAACGGTCACATGCTTGCGAAGAAAATTCTGCGGCAGGGATACTTTTGGACCACTATGGAATCAGATTGCTGCCAACATGTTCAGAAATGCTACAAGTGTCAGGAACACTCCAGTCTGATACATGCTCCTGCCATCGATCTACACTGCATGACCACTCCTTGGCCATTTGCCATGTGGGCCCTTGACGTCATCAGAATGATTCATCCGAAAGCATCGAATGGGCATCGATTCCTCCTTGTCGCCATTGAATATTTCACCAAGTGGGTGGAAGCGGTGTCATATGCCAACATCATGGCCATCACGTTAAGAAATTCCTCAAGAATAATATTGTGTGCCGATTTGGAGTCCCCAAAGATATCATCACGGACAACGGCACAAACTTTGGGAATAAGTGCATCCGAGCCTTTTGCGAGCAATACAAAATCAAGCACCATCGCTCGTCACCTTATCAGCCATAAACTAATGGAGCCGTAGAAGCTGCGAACAAGACAGTCATCCGCATCCTTGAGAAAATGGTCGTCACTTACCGAGATTGGAGCGAGATGCTGCCATTTACTTTGTGGGCCTATAGAACATCAATTCGTACCGCTACAGGGGCAACACCATTCTCCCTTGTGTATGGAATCGAGGTCGTCCTATCGGTAGAGGTGGAAGTACCCTCGCTCCGAATCCTCATGGAATCAGGCTTACCCGAAGCGGAGAGAGAAAGATCATGCTTTGAACAGTTGAATTTATTGGACGAGAAGAGACTCCTAGTCAAGTTAACCAGGGACGAATCGCACGCGCTTATAATAAACGTGTCCGCGGTCGAGATCTAAAGGTAGGAGACACTGGGTTGAAGAAGATCTTCCCATCACCCCACGCCGATCCGAGAGGAAAGTTCAAGCCAAACTGGGAAGGACCTTAGGTCGTTCGAGAGGTGTTATCGGGATATGCCATCCACCTCGCCACCATGGACAGAGATCATCTTCCTCAGCCCATCAACGCTGGATACGTCCGACGGTTCTACTCTTAGTCTATCGAGATAAGGTAAGTATTGCTAAAATAGATACGTGACTGCTTAAGAACCACTCAAAAGAGGTCATTATTCCAAACACAATAGCCAAAAAGCATCCCTAAAAATGATGATATCCTTTGCAACCCCATTTGAGCCTAGGCCTTTTTTTCTTTCAAAAAACCCATGTTCCAAAAAATATATATGTACATACACAAAAAAAGAGAAGTGAAATTACCATCAAAATCCAAAAAAATCATAAAAGTAAAACCTCAAAAAGAGATTGCCTGAAATGGAGCAAAAAGAACAAAAACAAATGTAGAAGAATCACGGGGCATGTACAGTAGAACCCCCAAGGAAGAAAGTATGTTGAGAAAACTGAAGCCGTATCAAGGAAACCCTTTTAGCCTAGCATACCTTTAAATCCTAACCTAACCCATGGCCAAGCTACACCCTGAAGGAAGCCCTCTTTGTAGGTTCACAAGCAGTCATAGCATCTATTAAGTCAACACAAGCCGAGTTGTGAGACGACACCAGAACCCCATCCAGCCGGCTATGATGGAATCAATGTCTATGTCACGGCTGTTTTAAAAAAAAAAGAAAGGAGAAATAAAAAGAAAAATAAAATAAAAGTACAAGCTCAAAGAAAGATGGACGTAGTGAAAACCCAAAAGGGCACTACGGGTAAAAATAGCGAGTTTGTGCATATTAGGTGAAAACCTGAAAGGGCGATTGGGGTAAGAAAGCTAAACTCGTGGACGTGGTGAAAACTTGAAAGAGCGCCACGGGTAAAAAAGGGAGATAAATAAAAAGAAAAAAAAGAGAGAAAAAGTAAAAGAAAAGAGGGGTTTGGAATGGATTGATGTTTGAGGAACCCTTTTGGTACTCTCCCTGGTCCCTTTTTTGGGGCCGCTCATGCTAGTTCAAATCGAGTCCCAACCAGATTTGTTTTCATGAAACTGCTTTGTCAAACGTATGACTCAAGGTAAGGAGGAAGGGTTGACTCAATCCAAAGGGATGGATGTTTCGACCTTGGTAAGAGTGTTGAAACTCATTTAGAATCAACCAGTCAAAGAAGGATTCGACAATGCTCAAAAGAGAACCTGGGGTTTCACAAGGTTTCACCCGGTGATTAAGGCACCAAAAATGCACAAAACAAAACCAAAAGACCAAAAGATCTGTGTAGATGTATATAATAAACTACCTTTCATTAACAAAATGCACCGCTTACACCACATCCCAAAAAATAGCCGGTATGACAACTAGCGTGCTTTCCTTTTTACAAATAAATGAAAAATAGCAAAACCATGAAGAAAATATGTATACAAAAAATGTGTATATCTGTAAAGGGGTTTTGTATGCCCCTTTTCTGTGTATCTGATATGTGCAAAAAGTTCTGTGTGCAGGAAGGAGTTAGCGGCCCAGCTCGCACTTCAATGCGCTAATCTAAGCATGAAGGTCATCTTCCCGAACATTTCGCTCAGTCAGCCAGCGACCATACAGGCTCTTATACCTCTTCTGAGAAGAGTCGGCGGCTCCAAAAGCGACGCTCAATGATCCCTTCAAATGGAGGACCTTGCTCTCTACTGTTTCTGCTCTAACCTTTTCATGTGCCAAAAGTTCTTGCAAGACCCTCTTCTCATCCACCAGTAGCTCGATGCGGGCTCAGAGTGCTGTCTCTTTCTTTGGCCAAGGGCCTCCAGCGTCAATGATCTCTGATGAATCTAGACCATCAGCAGCAGGCCGCTCAGTCAACAGTCAGGCCTCGTACTTAGGAGAAGCCTGAACCGAATCTCCCTGCTCGATATCACACATCAGCGTCGACTGACGCGTCTCCCAAAGAGCTGCAATCCAATCTATGTCTCCGGAGGACCCCCTAGAAAAAATCAAATAACATAAAGGGAGTTTGGCCTCACAAGGCACCTGCTGAGGGTAGCCAAACTGACACAACACTCGGAATGGGAAGTAAAAGGTGCTGCCAGTTAATCCTAGGAGGGTGATGCCCTCATGATCTCTAGAGCGAACTATCGGGAAGGTCCGGTCTAACCAGGGAAGCCTCCATGTCAGCTCGGCACCGGTCAACCAAAGTTTTAGAGCTGACACATCGCCTTGTGGAAGCAAGTGGCATCTACCCAGAAAGCACTGAACCACCTCACCTCGGGCAATATAAAAGCGGGGCACAAGCCCCAAAACAGCGAGGTGCTCACCCAACCAAACCTGAAGCAACAAGGGGCACCCCTGAAGGCCCTCCACCTTGCCCAAAGCAAATGAATCAAGGCCTCGATACAGCTCCGCGAGCACCAAATGCATCATGGATCGGCCTGCCTCCAGCTCTGTCAAAATGTCACAAATTGCCAATGAGAAGCTCTCCCCCCAGTAAAGAAGGGGATTTCAGAGATGAGACCGAGTGCTAGAGCTTTCACGTTGAAAATATTCCTAACTGGCAATCTCCGGAGGCTTTCGTCACTGAAAAGTTCTTTGAGGAATTTTAGCGAACACCTTATGGGCCCCCCGATGAGACTTTTCTCATACTCAAGTTTCTTCAAACCGAGAGTAAGGTGGATGGATTTGGAGTAGCCCGGCCGAGGCGTGACTCTTGCAAGGCCCCTGTGAAGCTTCAAGCCAGACAGATTGGATAGCTCCTCAAGGGTTGGGGTTAGCTCCCGCTTCCCATAACAGAATACATGGGAATTCACATCCCAAAATGAAGTGGTAGCGAAAAGGAGTTCCCACTGTGGAGGAACCTCTAGAAAGGAAGGAAGGTGAGATAGCCCAAGGCGCTCCAAGTTGGCGAGCTCACTCTCATTCAAGCTCCCAAACCAAGCTGTTAGAAATTTGGGCCCCAGGCCCAAGGAAGGGGGTAAATTGGCTCCAGGCCCTCCACGTAAGGGAGGGTTAGAAAGCGGATCCATGAACATACAAAGATCTTCTGAGAAGATAAAAATCAATGTATGGTGATGGACCCGCCTTGGAAAAGCAAGAGCAAAAAAGAATCGGTCAAAAGGGCCAAGTCAAATAAAAAAGAAGTGATTTTTGGACTAACTCGGGTATATAAGGACCCACTTCTCCCCAGGTTAAACAGGGCATAACTATTAGTTGCGCTAGTGTTTTTCTCCCTCAGGTTGAGCCTGGCGCAACTATTAGTTGCGCCAGCACATTTTGGTCCCCATTTATGCCTGACACAACTAATAGTTGCGCCAGTACATATTTTCTGGGATTTCAACCTAGCGCAACTAATTGTTGCACCACACTACAGTCCCCCCTCTTCAGCCATCCCAGGACCCAGCTGTGGGGACTTACACCCCTTTTATTTTTTTCACACACCTCCTTTCACTAACAGTTTCGTAATTATTTTGTTTATTCATATGCAGGACTGATCCTACATCAAAGCATACGCCCAAGGAGTTGCTTTCTGAGAACATTTTGGGCAAACATATCCTGCAGAGAAACAGGTCCGATGCAAAGAGATCATGGCATAAATCAAAGCAGAAATACTAAAAATATTTTCCAAAAATAATGATCCAAAGTATCACATCAACCATCCCTAAAATGATTAAACAAATCCAAATCAAATTCCAAAGAGTACTGAAATTTCAAAACAAAAACTAAAAGCATATTCCTTTCTCGCGCCCTTTGATTTCTTGCGATGACGAGAGGAGCTCTGAAAGGTCTGAATGTCCCCCACCCTGGACCACACCTGCGAGATCCTACTGAACAAAGAGCGCGACTCCTTAGCACGGGCATGCTGCAAGGCACAGTCAAAGTCAAGAGTCTGGATCAGTTAAGGGACAAATAATAACGAAATGAATGAGAGGAGTAGAGTAGCAAGGTACTCACCATCTCCACCTCCCTAAGCTCTGCAAGATGACAATGATACTCTGCATATTCCATGGCCGAGTTGAAGTCCTACATTCAGAACGATATAACATCAGTTATCAGGGCAATCTTAAAGCATGTGCAATAGGAGGCTAAAACAGAAAGAGATTGGGCCGTAAGCAGAATTATCCCTGGGACCACCTCAGGAGGAGGGACTCGGCCTCCGCTCGCATTGGTGAAAAGGGTCTAAACAAGTAGGACCAAAAGAGTAATGCAGGCTAGGACGATCGCCCGCTATGGCATGATGTAGAGCACCCTATCTGGCTGACCCATATCCACTAACTCATTAGGTGTATAAAGTGAGGTCAACAAAGGCATCTTGACCTCGGTGCCATGTGTCTGCCTGCGAGGAGGATAGGCCCGAATTAATCGAATGATGTCCTCTCAACTCGGCACCGCGAGATCGGATATCGGTATCCCCACTATCCTGATGCCGGTAATCATGGCCCAATCAACGAGCATAAAAGTAATCTCTGCATACGGCATGTGAAAGATCATCGTCTCGGGGCAAAACCATTCAATCAGGGCTTTCAGATAGGCAGCGACGGCCCTCATGGCGGGGCAAGATATAAATTCTCTGAAGCCCACCTGTGCCAGAATGACCTTTACTATGGGAGGGAAGTAGAGGTAGAAATCTTGGAAGTCAAGCCACCTGCCACGAAATATAATATTGGGCAGGCTTGCACCCAAGAAAATGCGCATCAGATCACAGGGGCAAAGCAAAAATTGCATAATGGAAATGAATTGAACCTCTCTTTTACCTTGCCCGCTATCCCGAAATTTGAAATGTGGGTATGCTGTTGGTGAAGGAGGCTGACTCGGGCGGCCTCGCCTTGCATCTCGAGCCACGGGCCCGCTCTCCAATCTACCCAGAAGAACTGCTCCCCCGCGGGCCGTATACAATCTCGGGCCCCTCCTCGGGAATATGCTCACCCTCACCCAACATTCTGGGGTAACAAAAAGCAATCACGTCAGAGCAGATCAATGATAAAGAGCCATGATATTCTATACTATAAAAGGGAGGTAAGTATGCTCAGCCTTTCCCTTTCTTTTCACATATTTTCATAAATGAGAAATACACATGCCTAAATAGAAAAAAGAGATCCCTTTTAGGTTGAAAATGCAAAAGAATATTTTCTTCAGAAAACGAAAAAAAAATAAAATTTCCCCTCCCTATCTTTGAAAATAAAGCAAGTTAGAATCAAATAAAATCATTCTTTTATGTTTATAAAAAAATAATTAAAAAGGCCCTTCTTTTGCACTTAGAAAAATAAAAAAATCCTCCCTTTATGTCTAGGAAAACAAAAGCAAAAAAAACGAGAGAAAGAAGTCATCATCACGCTTCTAAACAAAAGAACCTTTCTCTTCTCCTTAGGTCCCAAGGAAAAAACAAACAGCCATTTCTTCGTGTTCCTAAAAACAAAAAAAACCAAAAACAAAAAATTTCTTTCCTTTACCTTATTCACAAAAGTAAAAATAAAAAATTCTCTTCACTTTACTTTGCAAATATAAAAACAAAAACAAAAAAAAATCCTTTACTTACAAAAATAAAAAAATCAACCAAAAAAATCAAACAAAAAAATCCTTTGCTTTATTTTAATAAAAACAAAAATAAAAAATTTCCTTGCAAAAAATATAAACCAAAAAATCCCTTTCCATATACACAAATAAAAACAATAAATATATATATATATTAGGCACCAATAAATCCATGAAATAACAAAATAGGGCATTATTCATGAAGAATCATCCACACTTCATCAATAAACATACACACCATACAAATAAACCATTACTCATCAAAGAATACAAGATTATGATCAAATATACAAGAAAAAGCAAGAAAAAATTAAAGAAAATGGGTTTTAATGGTTACCTTTAGAGAGAAAAGGGGTCTTTGATCTAGCGTGAGCCGACGATCGATCCACAAGCAAAGCAACGGAAATGGGGCACGTGTAGAGGCAATGTAAAGGAACCCTAGGAGGGAGGGGCAATTTTCGGTTTCAAAGAGGAAGGAGGGGGAGAAAAAATTGAAATAAAGCCCCAAGCCCGAATTCGGGCTGTTTAAATTCCCCCCAACGAAGCTTGGTGCAACTAATAGTTGCGTCAGGCAGAATGCTTCCCACCTTTTGCTTGGTGCAACTATTAGTTGCACCAGGCTATTTTGAGGCCCCTAGTGGCCTGGCGCAACTAATAGTTGCGCCAAACGCTTAGGCCTGGTACGGGCTAGATGGGAAAACACTGAGGTTGGTGCACGACTTTCGCACGAGGGTCCAAATGGGCTCTAAACCAGAATCTGTCCGTACAATCACATCTAGATAAAAATCCAAAATAAATGGCGACGTCGGTCGCCGAGCCGAATACGCACACGGGAGCAGTCTAACTCGGGTTCAAAATACGGGTCTTTACATTCTACCCTCCTTAGGAACTTTCGTCCTTGAAAATGTAACGGATAGCTAAACCGATCCACGATAAGTCCTTATCCTAACACCACTATAAAGAAAATCAAAACAGAAAATTCAGATGTCAGAATCGAATACTTGTTCAGAAGCATAACTACATGCCTGGTATACATGTTCTAATTGATGACACAGGTTCTACTGATACACGGTTCTAACCGAGAATGAATAAATATGACATTTAAGATTTTATTACGTGGTTGTTAGAGATATATATATATATATATATATATATAAAGCATCAATGTTATTAACCAATTTAACATTGATAATTTTGAAGATTTTTTTTTTTTTTTTTTGGTTTAAAAAGAAACAAATTCCTGAATTTAAAGGTACGTAGGGTTTTCTTACATAACTATAGTTTACAATATACCTTCACTCGAAAAGTTGTGGAAATTGCTCTCGAATCTCCGCTTCACGCTCCCATGTGGCTTCCTCTGAAGAATGGTTCCTCCACTTCATGAGTACTAAGGGAAAGCTCTTGGCCCGTAAGATCTGCTCTTTACGATCCAAGATTTGTACTGGCTCCACAACCAAGGATAAATATTCCTGGAGTTCAATGGGCTGGTAGTCCAATACGTGAGTTGGATCCTTCACATACGTTCGCAACATGGACACGTGAAACACATTGTGCATGCCCGATAGCTACGATGGCAAGGCTACTCGGTAGGCAACCTCGCAGACTCGGCCCAATACCTCAAAAGGTCCAACATAGCGCGGATTCAGCTTCTCACGCTTCCCAAAACGCATCACGCCTTTTGTAGGAGAGATTTTGACAAATACGTTGTCTCCCACCTTAAACTCAACATGGTTCCTTTTAAGATCAGCGTAGCTCTTCTGACGACTTTGAGCAATGCATAGTCTCTCACGGATTAACCGAACTGTCTCGGTTGTATTCTCCACGATCTCAGGGCCTAAAATGAGTTTTTCACCCACTTCTTCCTAATTAAGTGGAAACCTGCACCGTCGTCCATGCAAAGCTTCGTAGGGTGCCATGCCGATGCTAGCCTGATAACTGTTATTGTAGGCGAACTCGATCAGCAGTAAATGTTGGTCCCATGACCCCTGAAAATCCAGCATGCAAGCACGTAACATATCTTATATAATCTGATCCACCCTCTCAGTCTGCCCATCGGTCTGAGGATGGAATGTCGTACTGTAATCGAGCCTGGAGCCCATCCCTTCTTGAAATCGTTGCCAAAACTGAGATGTGTACATCGGGTCTCTGTCGAATACGATACTGACCAGTATACCATGCAACCTAACTATCTCCTTGATGTATAATTCTACGAGCTTGTTGGCGGTATACGACGTATTATAAAGCAGGAAGTGTGCAGACTTAGTTAATCAATCCACAATGACCCAAATGGCATTGTGCTTTCTCAATGTTCTTGGCAATCTCAAAATAAAGTCCATAGAAATGGCCTCCCATTTCCACTCAGGTATCGGTAGTGGTTGCAACAGTCCTGTCAGATTTTGGTGATCCACCTTTACTTGCTGGCACACAAGACATCTCGAGACATATTCAGCGACATCTTTCCTTAAACCTCTCCACCAGAAGCTTTTCTTTAAGTCTTGGTACATCTTTATACTGCCATGGTGAATAGCATGCACAGACTTATGAGCCTCTTCCAAAATGGTGTCCCGAAGCTCAGTACTAGTTGGTACGCATACCCGGTCTCTAAACAACAAAGTGCCATCATCTTTGATAGAAAAATCTAGTTTACTTCCCCCAATCACATCACGTCTGATAGCCATAAGTTCATCATCCGTCATCTGAAGTCTGCGAATGTTCTCATAGAGAGTGGAATGAATCACTAGCATAGCCATTAACGCTCTTGACGCTTTTACGTCAAATCTCATGTTACTTAGAGCCATATCTTCCAATAGACGCCATCGTTGCACCCTTGCTGTGAGATGTGATAACTAAGCAGAGAACTTCTGACTTAATGCATCTTCCACTACGTTTGCTTTCCCGGGGTGGTACTGGATGGTACAATCATAATCTTTCAAGAACTCCATCCATCGACGCTGTCTCATATTCAACTCCTTCTATGAGAAGAGATACTTGAGGCTCTTATGATCGGTGAATATATCAAAGGTCTCCCCATAAAGGTAATGCCTCCAGATCTTCAGAGTAAAAATCACTGCTGCTAACTCAAGATCATGCGTCGGGTAATTCTACTCATGGTCTTTTAGCTGTCTAGACCCATAAGCAATGGCTCTCTCATTCTCGTTAAGCACATAGCCTAAACCCCCATACGATGCATCACTGTATACTGCAAAGCCTCCCCTGCCTGACGATATAGCAAGTAATGGCGCTGTAGTCAATCGTTTCTTGAGTTCCTGGAAACTCTGCTCACACTGCTCTGTCTAATTCTTCTTCGTAAGTTGTGTAAGAGGACCTGATATCTTGGAGAAGCCCTCCACAAACCTTCTATAGTAGCCTGCCAAACCGAGGAAACTACGAACCTCTGTAACGGTCTTTGGCTGTTCCCAATTCATTACTGACTCAATCTTTACTAGGTCAACTGTAATACCGATCTCAGAGATAATATGGCCTAGGAAATTGACCTACTCAAGCCAAAACTCATACTTACTAAGTTTTGCATATAACTGATGGTCTCTGAGGGTTTGTAGAGCCACTCGCAGATGCTGCTCATGTTCTTCTCTCGTCTTTGAATAGATGAGGATGTCATCTACAAAAACCACTACAGACTTGTCCAAATGTGATTTGAATATCTGGTTCATCAAGTCCATAAATGACGCGGGTGCGTTTGCCAACCCAAATGGCATGACCAAGAACTTGTAGTGTCCATATCGGGTTCTAAATGCTGTCTTCTGAATGTCTTTAGATTTCACTTTCAACTGATGGTAGCTTGACCTCAAGTTAATCTTTGAGAAGAACTTTGCTCCTTGTAACTGATCGAATAGATCATTAATTCTTGGAAGTGGATAACGGTTCTTAATTGTCAACTTATTTAGCTGGCGATAGTCGATGCAAAGCCGCATTGAACCGTCTTTCTTCTTTACAAATAGAATCGGTGCTCCCCAGGGTGACACACTCCGTCTGATAAAACCCTTATCTAATAGTTTCTGAAGCTGCTCCTTCAACTCTTTCAATTCTGCAGGCACCATTCGATACAGAGTTTTTGATACTAGTTCAGTACCCGGCACTAACTCAATCGTAAACTCAATCTCCCTGTCAGGTGGTAATCCAGGTAGATCTTCAGGAAAAATATCCGAATACTCGCAAGCAATCATAATATCTGTAATATTTTTCTTCTCCTCCTTATAATCTTGCAAGTATGCCAGATAACCACAACACCCATTCCTCATCATACGGTCTGCTCGAATGGCAGAGATAAACGGTGCCACACAGGATTTGACTTAGCAAAATCGAAAAGATTTTCTCTTCGGCGAGCGGAATGTCACAATCTTTCGAAGACAATCCACGCTCGCATGGTAAGCAGATAACCAATCCATCCCTAGTATCACGTCGAACCCTTCCATGCTCAAAATGATCAAATCAGCTATAGTCTCTTGGTCTTCGATCATCACAATCACTGATTGACACATGGTATCGGTGCTCACTGAGTTGCCCGTAGGAATTGACACTGCCAAGATGAAATCAAGGGCCTTGGGAATGATGCCCAACTTCTCGAAACAACAGCGGATAATAAAGAATGTAGACCCAGGGTCTATCAACACTCGCGCTTCGGTTTTACTTACGTCGCTCCCCCGACGCATAAAAAGGGTACCTTTGTTTAGACAAGCGTTTCAATTAAAATTTTCTAAGCATGTATGTTCATCCATAACTTATTAATAAAATTTATTAAATACCAAGCAATTATATATAAACAAATAAAATAAGAAGACATCTCAACTTTTAATAATACCTTGGATCACGTCGTTCGATGTTTCGGCTTCCTGAGCCGTCACGGCATAAGCTCGACCTTGAACAGTAGGTCGGGTCGATCTCTGAGTAGAAGCCAAACTAGTTCTTCCCTTGTCCTCCTAAGGACAATCCTTAACCATGTGTCCGATTACGCCACACTGAAAATACGCTCCAGTGTTCCTCCTGCAATCCTCGGTCTTGTGTGGTTTCCCGCACCTTGCGCAGAATGCTATCAGATTGAATGAAGAGGTGCGTGAAGTTTGTGGAACTCTGAACGCTCCCATTATAGCAGGGTTCGAAATATGGAATGACCCTGAAGGTGTAGATATTGTCGGTTTCGGATAGGCACCTTGAGTAGGTTGTTGAGATACAGGTGTGGCCTTCTTCGTTTCCATCGTAGGGCAATCCTTTATCAGATGTCCTAGTCTACCATATCTGAAACACTCACCTGTGGCCCACCTACATTTCTTCATCCTGTGTCATTTCCCACAACTTGAGCATGACTCAACCTGTGTGGAGGGAGAGGTGTGAGTCGTCTTACTCAACATTGCCGTGAGTAATGCAGTCTGCTAAGCCATTATGTTGACCATCGTCTCCAGCAACTGTCTATTCTGCACATTTTCATCGATGCGTACAGTCTTCAATCTCTTACGTGGTGCCATTTTGATCTGTCAACATGACACAAGGTTCCAATTAAAAAAGATCGCGATCACCACGGCCTTAGGTTCCGACAAAAATCTAATACTTTATTCACCTACTATGACCGTACATCTATCACGATCATCAATTATCTCCACTCCAAGTGATAGCGAGACCCACAACTCAGGTTCTAAACATAACCTACAACCCTAGCTGTGAGTCCCTTAAAAGATCTAAGGCCAAAAATTCTACTAACTTTGACAAGGTCCTAATTGAGTCTCTTATGTCTTGATAGAACCTACTGTCATATTCTCGAGTCCCAACAAGACCTAATAACTAAGCTCTGATACCAACTGTGACGACCCGACTTTTCTAATCCCTCAGGTATAGGAAAGGTCGGTTCACCAACCTATCGAATAAATGATAAGCCAGACAAACAGGGCACATATCAGAATAAAGCGTAATAAATATCCATAGCTAAAATAAATGCGGAAGCAATTAAAAGTAAAGAACCACCGATGATGACCGACCATCATCGAAACATGGCTCATAACAGAAATCAAAGTCAAGTATAAAACTATGATATCCAACTAAAATGGGCCCACAAATTCAAGTCTAATTCTCACCACAAGTAAGAAAATCAGTAAGTTCTATACTTAGAAAAACTCTTCAGGAGGAACCTCAAGCTCTTCCTCAGGTACGTAGTCAGGATCAATATCACACCCCTGAACAGCCACGTCAGTACCTGGACCTGTGATGTATAGTCGGAGTGAGCTAACCAATAAAGCTCAGTAGAAGAAAGACATCTACGTCATTTTACTTTAACTAACATGGTTTCAAAACAAATACCGAAATATAGCTTGTCAAACATATATGCAGATAATAAACTGAATTTAGGTGCGGAAATCATATGTAAGATTAATTTCTAAATATGTGAAAACAGTTTCAAGAACAGATGCAGTGTTTCAGTGTCTTAGTTTCTCTAACTTCTATATGCAAAGCTCAGTAATTCATGATTTAATCCTCAACTTAAAATACCTCCCGAGTAAACTATATCTCGAGAGCAGGAATATAGCCGATGGAAACCCCTACCTACCATTGTCATTCATGAACCCTTTTTCAGGATGCAACAAGCCCCAATGTAATGAGGGAAACTTGTGCCAGGAAGTTGTTCAGGAATTTTTGAGGGGTCGTTCAGGTCAATCATAAAATAAATGCAGATACTAATATAAATCATATGGAAGTCTCTTATATATAGTTCAGGATCTTGATTTCAGATTTTCAGTTATTCAGAGCTTAAGCAGATTCAGGATTCAGGTAGATTTAGATTTTCAGTCATTCATATCAATTTCAGTTTACAGATGTGATTTCAATGGCATATGCAAGTTCAAAGATTTTAATTCAAAATATCCATGCGAATTAAAATAAAATACTGTAAAGATGAGATTCTCCTACCAAAACTCGGAGTTACGTGAAGTCAAGCAAAGTCCTATTAATGGCCTCTCGCCCTCAATCTCCATCACAAATATACGTTCATGCATTAAGGTTAACTCTAATCACTAATAATATAGACTTATTTAAGTGTTTCCTCAAAAATAAGTCGAAATGGGCAAGTTGCGCCAATCTTAGAATTTGACGTAACCTTCTAATATAGTTTTGACCCTCAAGATGATCGATTCACAAGTTGGTCAAAACATGAAAGTTGTAGATTATTTTGTTAGATTTCCAATGCAAAAAGAATCATCTCAATCAGAGGTCAGAGTAAGATGTTATGACTAAAATACCAAGATAGTGTCGGAGTTCAGTGATACCTCGCTCGAGCGATTAAAATAGCTCGCTCGAGTGAGATCCTTCAGAAATTTCTCACTCGAGCGATGACTTAAGATCGCTCGAGCGAGGACAGAGAATATTTTTTGAGTATATGACTTCTAAAGTCAAACCTTTGGTGCATCCTCGCTCGAGCGATTAAAATAGCTCGCTCAAGCGAGCAACAGCGACAACGGGAATTCTGAGTTTCAGAACTCGATTCGGATCGCGATTCTCGCCTAATTTTCACCTAAATCGAATCCCATACATCCCAAAACAAGACCCATGGCTAATCCAATGATTTTAATCAATAAATTTAATCAAAATGTACCTTTAGTCTAAGGATTCCTTGATTAGAACGAGTCACGCGAACAGAGCTTCGAAAAGAAATCGATGGGTTTCCTCGACGATTCGCGTCGTGATCGCTCCTACGAGTTCACAGAGACAACTCCAACACGTCCCTAATGATCTCAACCTCTCCCAATAGCCAACTACGAATCCAAGGTTGATTCAAGTTTTTTCTAAGGTTCAAGGGTTTTCAACAAAGAGGATTCTAGAGGAGGAGGTTTTCTAAACCGATCTCCTACGATGATTGAAGAAGAGAGAAGACGGAGTTTCGCACGGTTGGGTAACTATCAAACGGCTACGGTTCTTCACGACACTCACGTCTCTTCCTCTCTTAACAAAACCTAGTATAATACGGGAATGCAATTCCTTCTTATAATAGGATTGCCCAAAAAGTTAAGCACACACGCACCTCTTGTGTGTTATACACTTCTAATTTTAAAACTCAAGCCCGGTGTTGAATGGCCACACCGAGGTCGGTGAACGACTTTCGCACGAGGGTCCAAATGGGCTCTAAATCAGAATCTGTCCACACAATCACATCTGAATAAAAATCTAAAATAAATGGCGACGTCAGTCGCCAAGCTGAATACGCACATGGGGTTAGTCTAACTCGGGTTCAAAATACGGGTCTTTACAACAAACCAATAGATCTACAGATTAAATGATCATTACAACCAGTAATTTATTGCTCTAAAAATAACTTACAACAAATTACCCTTGGATCTGCAGTCTATGCAAATTCCACACCTCATACAATGCTCTCACAAATCAAATTATAGATCAAGTAATCCTAGCTGCTACAGAGATTTAGCCAGCCATAGCTGGGCTAATGAGAGAAGGAGAAGAAAAGGCGGGAAACAATTCAAAAGAATTCCTAAATCTCTCGATCCCCCAAATCTGTTACATCCCCCCCTATTTATAGGTTTCCTAAGTAAAACTTGATCTACCTTGGCCGATCAGAGAAGAGGAGAATCAAATTAGTTATAAGATTTGCTGACGTGGCTCAATTTCATCCAAGTATTGCCCAAAATTTGTTAGAACAACTGTGCACACGTGGGGCAGTTAGGTCAAGTATCCTCTGTGTTGATCAATTTCTAAAATGCCCTCCAAAGCTGACAGACAGTTGCATAAACTATGCCTCGAGTGGTTTAAGTCTTAGAATATCGACCTCGAAAGGTTCAAACAACCACTCGACAGGATGGAAGCTTCAGGCATCTCAGCTCGATAGGTTCACTTCAGACTACTCGAGTGAATTAGTTTCAGCATTGAACTGCTCGAGAGTGCTCTTGCTTCAGGCACAGACCTCTCGATAGGTTGCTAGCTTCAGGTTATCAAACTTGAGACGTTCTCGAGTAGTTGCTCGACAGGATGAATTGGAGTTTATTTCAGCACTGCATTTCGACAGGATGATTCAGCAATTCGACAGGATGCTCCATAGGTGCATGGAATCACTCGAGTGGTTTAAGTGTGCAGCTTGACAGGTTCTCTTCTGTCACGAACCACTCGAATGGATGGATTACTGCCCTATAGACTGCTTGACAACTTCAATACTTCTCGACAAGATCACTCCAGCTTCAGCAACTGCTCGAGCATGCATCAGATCTGATCGATAGGTGCATTTTAACCACTTGATAGCCTCTTCAACTGCTCGAGCACTCCTTTCTGCAGGTTTGTTGTACTCGAGAACTGCTCGAGCTTCATTTTTGGAACCCTTATTGCTGATGGACAGTCTGCTACAACACTTTTTCATGCATAAGTCTTCTCATCAGTCAACTGTCAACTCAAATCTCTCTCCTTTTGGCTCTTGCTACATGGATTTCTACACTTCTTTATAGATTATTGCTAACTACAAAACAACACTCAAAAAGTAATCACTAAACAGCTCTAAGGTCTAGTAAGTGCTAGGTTAAGAGGTAAAAAATAGGATTTTTCAGTGATTAACACACCCCCAAACCTAATCTTTGCTAGTCATCAAGCAAAGTAAAAATCAAATACTACTCTAACAATTTAAATGCCACTTTCGTAGGGAGCACAGATGCATTTAGCTTATGCATCAAGCCTTTTATTCCCCAAGGTGATCCCTAGTGGAGGAGTGAAGTCTCCTGAGGGTTTTTAGTGAAGGTACCCACAAACTTCCTAATCAAAACAGTTAAAGCAAGTGCATATAGTGATAAGTCAGATTTCAGCATACCAAGCTTAATTCCACACCTTGCTCTTTCAAATTAGAGAAATTTTAAAATAGTAAATGTAAACAAATTAATTCCTAAATCCTCATGCATGCTCGTCACAATCAGTCTGAAGACATCAAGAGTGTAATGTGTGCAAATCAGTATAAAGTTCACCATTAATTCAAAATCAGGTTCAAACAGTGTCCCAATGAATTCAATCTCAGACCTAATCCTCACCAGAGCAGTCTCTCACAAATGAATTGAAGGGTGTTCAATTTCACTCTAGCTCAAGATCAGTTACAGACCTCAAATAGGCCTGTAAGCATGAGCATGGGCATTTGCTCTATTTCCTGACTTCATCATGTACTTTCACCATAGATTAAACATCCCTTCATCTCTACATAGCAGCTCAATTCACTTTGGATCACTGAGGACTTTTATTGGGTTATAATGTGGCTTAGGGTTGAGTTTTATAAAGAATAAAAGGGGTAAAGAGGGATTCAAAATTGAGAAATCAGCAAGGGGAGGGTGTGAATCATAATTTCACAACCTTCATTTCAGCAACTTCATCTTTCTAGATATTTTTCAGAATCAAAGTGGTCAGCTTCTTCTCTTCTTTTCAATTTTCAAATGAAGTACTTCACTTGACTTCTCTTTCTTTTTCTCTTTTTTTATTATTTTTTTTTATTATATATTGTTATTATTATTATTATTATTTTAATGGTAGTTGCCACAGCCATACAACTGATACAATGCTTTTCTTAAATTTTCTCCCTTTTCTTTCTTTTTCACCAAATGTCAAACTGCTCACCTATCTTCACTTCTTCTCCTCCCACCTTCTGAATTCTCAGAATAAGGGTAAGGCTGAATCAAGTCAAGAGGTTCAGGTTCAATTATTCTTGTGTTTTTTCAAAAAAAAAAAAGAATTTTTTTTGGCTCAAAGAGTGTATGCAAAGGAGCAATTCAATGGGTATGGATTTCAAGCTCAAACTGTCCAAAGGATGGCCTTAGATCATCTCCTTAATGTCATGAGTTCTGCTAAACAGTTTCAATTTGGGAATGCCTAACTTCTACTAAAAAGGTTTGAGTCAGCCAGTTCTTAGAGCACACAAATTGCCAAAGACACTCTTCAAAAGAAACAAATTTTTGTATGGGCTCAAATCTCACTGGGTATGGTTTTCAATTGGACTCATGGTGCATGTTCTCACCTTTTTCTCTCTTTACTGGTTCACTATATACTAATTGTGAACAAATTTCTTGATGATCTCTTCATGGAAGTGTTGAGTTTTTAAAAGATTTTAGTATCAAATAGTTTACTATATATTTTAAATCTCCCTTTTTCAAATTTTCTTAGGTGGAACTTCACTTTATTTGTTTCAATCTAAATAACAGTGCTTGTACTTAGCTTAACTATCTTCATTGGTCTACCCTGCCACACCCCCAAACATAATATAAACAGTGTCCTCACTGTTACAAAGGACAGGTAGGTAGGGACAGCAGGATAGGCAAAGGAATAATCATATAAAATAGAAAATAGGAATGTACAGCAGCAATGAATAAAAAAAAAACAAAGAAAACAAAAAAGCACAACGCAAATCAATCATACAAAGACATTTTCATTAACATAAGGAATATGAAACAAGACTATGTACAAAATTAACAAGAGACTGAAAATATACAACCACTTCTAAAATAGAAAATACAAACAAAATTCTAAGTACAAAATGACCACCAAAGCCTAATCTGAATCTGATAGTAGGTCTGTGGGTAGTTGTGGAGCCTTGGCTTTCCCTTTCTTCACAGATTCAGCTTATGCAGCACCAACCTTGGTCCTTGTGGCAACTGGTTTCTGTGGCTTGGTGTTGCTCTTCTCTATAGAAGGTTCCTTGATAGACACACCCTTGGGCACTAAAGAGTGCATGACTGAAAAGGTGGAGGTCAGTATGTCTACCATCATGCCCAGCTGAGCTGCCTTCATCTTGTACACCATATACAGATCCAAAGCACCTTTCAGTTGCTGCCAGTGCTTCTTCTTCTCCTTCTGCAGATCCTCCATCATGAGAGACAGCTGGTATTCAAAATGCTACTTCACCATTGCTGTGACATGCTCCACCACTAATTCTACATCTCTCCGAACATAAGGATCAACAGACATAGAGTTGGTGAGGGTGTAAAACTTGGGAATGGGGATGGATGAAGCAAGGACAATGGCCCTCTCATAAGGGTCATCAATCCTAGGGTGTAAAATAGAGGTGGTGGTCAGGTCAATGTAGGTGGGTGGAGATGATGGGGGTGGAAGGATAGGTGCCAACTCCTCCTCATAGGTGAAGGGCTATAGTATCAAGGGCAGCTCCTCCTCTTCAAAATCAGTTTATGTAGCAGTAGAGGTGGAGGTTGATGGGATAAGGGCCAACTCTTCATAATCAGGGTTTGTCTGTGTGGCAGTAGCTGCTGTAGCCACTGAAGTTGAAGGCTGGGGTGAAGGAGGTGGTGTGGGTACAAGTGTGGGTGTGGGTGTAGGCTGTTGGGCTATTGGGTGTAAGATCTGAAAGGTTGATTGGATGGAATGTTGGCTGGCTTGCATGGTGGCCTGATGTTCAGTATTGGTAAGGAGTTGGGTTTGGAGAGAGGTAAGGAGGGAAATAATTTGGGCAAAGGAGTCTGGTAAGGCTTGAGTAACAGGTTGGGTAGGTGGGATTGGCTGGAAAGGTGATGTAGGGGCATGGTGGAAATGGTCAGGCCATGGAGAGTCTGGAAGGAGTGTGTACTCATGCCCAATATCCTCCACAATGGAGTCAATCAAGGCTGAATACTCCTCAATGGTGAACTGCTCCAGGTCATGGGTATGGGTAGGAGAAGTAATTGGCTCAGTGGGATGAATAGGTTCAAAGGCAATGGCCATAGGCACACTATCATAGGTAAATGGGAGAGGTAGAATCAGGGTGGGGTTGGGTATGGCAATGGGTTGAGGAATAGGAATGGGAGGACTAGGTGAAGGTAGGGAAATGGATGGGCTAAGTGGAGTGGTAGCTCGTACTGAACTAGTAGCAAAGGTCTCCATAAGGGAAGCTGCTAGAGTGTATGCTGGGGGGGTGGCACAGATGCTGTTGCTACTTCTGTAGTAGCTATGGGAAATGTTGTTGAGCTGACAGTAGAAGGTGCAGCAGTGGTGGCAATAGTGGTGGCCACAGTAGATGTATCCTTAGTCCCTATCTTCTTCCCCATCAAGGTGATGCTTGTTGTCCATAACCTCTTCCCAACTACCACAGGGGGCAAGTCTGCAATTGGTTCTCCCTCCTTCCATACATATTTCCCTCTCTTCAACAAGGCTTTGATGAGCCTGTTGTAAGGTAATCCCAGTATTGTTTGCCTCTTCCTAACCTTCCCGTGGATATCAACCATCCCTTTAAAAATCAGCTCAGGAGCATTGAAAAAATGCCCATTTGAGAAAGAGTAAAGGACATCCACAATGGGGGGCCTTCTTTCTTGCTTATGACTAGCTACAAAGACATTCTTCCTCAGAATATTATGCATGAATAGCAAGCTGGTGCTGCTGAGGTCCCTCCTCATAAGTGACTCTCCAGATCCAACAATTCCCCTAGTCAGATGTTTGGCCATGTCTCTAAATGAAGCACTAATGGGAGGTCCTAAACTGCAAGAAGGATCATATTGGAATGGGATGCCCAATACAAGTGCTATGTCTCTAGTATCTGCCACTGTCTCCCAATCATCTATCAACACCACAAACACAGAATCATTTGCCCCACTAGCTTCATGCAACTTGAGGTTTTGATACCAAAGCTTCACTAACCTAGGATAAACTACCTCATTTAATGGGCTCAGGAGGGGTTCCAAGGATGCCTTAGCCAAATAGGCTAAAGTGTCTTTACCCCACTCTTCCTTGGTGAAGTAAGGGACATTAAAAACAATCTCAGGTACCAGCTGTAACTCATCCACAAACTCATTGGGAGTTGTGAGGGGTTCAAATTCAGGCATAGCCTCACTACTCTTCATTCCTTTCTTGGGCTTTTTGGATTTTTGGGCAATAGTTTTGGCTTTCATGGAGGGCTCAAATGAAATAATCAGCTTTCTCTTCACAAGATTGGGTACAGGAGATGGTGGGTCTGCTTGGAGCTGGGTACAGGAAGCTATCCTGCTAGATTTTCTAATTGATTTTGGGGAAGGCTAAAGCAAATTGGTTAGAGAATCATCAAATCTATTATGGTTAGCCATCTCAGACATAGGAAACCCTAATTTTGCTCACACACAGCAATACTCTCAGCAATGAAAATCCTTAACCACAATGATGATCCACAGCCCACTGAACTTAGTCAACAAGAAATTAAAAAAATAAACAGCTGGAATAGAGAATGATGAAGAACTTACCCTACTGCTAGGGTTTCACACCAAAACGAGCTTAGAGAACCAAACTGGAAAAAGCTTGGTGCCAAATAGTGATAGTTAGATGTTGATCCACTCAGCATAAGCAATGGGTGAATGGAAGTCAACAATTGAGTTGGGCAGGAAGAAGAAAAAAAGTGGTCTTGGAGAAATGGGAATTGGTTTCGCACAAAATGGGAGCAATGACGAAATGATCCTCACGAAGGGTTTTAAAACCTAAAAAACAACCCGATTTCGATAGGTTGAAAGCTTCAGATAAAACTCCTCAAGCGGTTCTCGAGTGGTTCAAATACACTGAAATCAACCTGTCGAAGCCTTTAAAACAATTCGAGTGGTTCAGAGTGCTTCAGAAAGAACACCTCGAGTAGTTAGGGAGCTTCAAAAAATTAAATGAGCAATTCCTCGAGAGGATCTCTAGTAGATCAATTTGACAGTGGGAACCTCTCGAGTGGTTTTGACTTTTAGATCAATGGGCTCGAGAGGTTGCCTGATCCACTCGAGAAGTAGTGACCTCAATAAGTAGGACTCGAGAGGTTGCCTTTCAGTGGCAGAACCTCTTGACCAGTACTTACAACCTCTCGATAGCTCCCAGAACTATAGATGTATCCTTAACACTTCACTTTGCACTGTCCACCACTCAGAACAGCCATAATGATAGCTTAGTACCAGCAGATATTAACATCTTTCAAACCACAAACAAGCATTAAAGGACACCACATTATTTAGACATTAAACTAACTAAAAACCTAGGCAAAAATAACATAAATGTGCAAGCTAAATGGCATATATGATACATATTGTACAAGGTTCAAGATTAATCTTAATTGGGAGGTTCTTGGAGGCTAATGGTCTCAGAGGGCTCCATAGTATCTTCCTGAAAAGGTTTAAGCCTCCTCGATTTCGGGTCCATGATCTCCACAGCACCAGATGGGGATACATGCAAAATAGTATAAGGTCCATCCCATCTGGATCTCAGTTTACCAGGAAAGAACTTCTGTCTGGAGTTGAAAAGCCATACCTTATCCCCATCAGTAAATTTCTTTCTCATAAGGTTCTTGTCAAAGAAGGCTTTGGCTTTTTCCTTGTAAATCCTTGAATTTGAGTAGGCATCCAGCCTTAGTTCTTCCAGCTCAGACAGCTGCAATTTCCTGTTTGCACTAGCAGAAGTTAGGTCCATATTCAAACTTTTAATGGCCTAAAAGGCCTTGTGCTCTAACTCCAAAGAAAGATGACATGCTTTGCCATAGACTAATCTGAATGGGAACATTCCTATTGAGGTCTTATAGGCTGTCTTATAAGCCCACAAAACATCATTTAACTTCACTGTCCAATCCTTCTTATCAGTCCTAACTATTTTCTCCTGGATATACTTAATTTCCCTATTGGAAATCTCTACTTGCCCACTAGTCTGTGGGTGGTAGGGAGTAGCAACCCTATGTGTAACAACATACTTCTTAAGCAGACTTTCAAAGTGACTAATACAAAAATGACTTTTCCCATCACTGATAATGGCTCTAGGGGTGCCAAATCTGGAGAATATATTTTCTTTGACAAATTTTAAGACAACTTTGTGATCATTTATTCTTGTGGCAGCAGCTTCCACCCATTTGAAAACATAATCAACAGCCACAAGGATGAAGTTAAATCTCATTGAAGGAGGAAAGGGGCCCATGAAATCTATCCCCCATATGTCAAACAGCTCCACAATAAGGATGAGTTACAGTGGCATTGAGTCTCTTCTTGAAATACCACCCATCCTTTGACATCTTACAAAGGTTTTGCAGTGTACATGGGCATCCTTAAATAAAGAAGGCCAGTAAAACCCACATTGCAGCACTTTCACTGTTGTTTTTTTTCCCACTAAAGTGACCCTATAAGCAGATTCATGACACATTGTTAGAATACTGTGGATGTCACTTTCAGGGACACATCTTCTAATGACCTGGTCTACACAATACTTATACAGGCATGGGTCCTCCCAAAAAAAATATTTGACTTATGAAAAGAACGAGTCCTTGTCCATCTTGGACCAATGGAAAGGAATCCTACCTACAACAAGGTAGTCGACTATATTGGCAAACCAGGGAATAACAGACTGGATAGCAAATAATTGTTCATCAGGGAATGAATCTCTCACAGGTGTAGTAGCACACTCCTCAACAAAAATTCTGGATAAATGATCAGCCCCCACATTCTCTACCCCTTTTTTATCCTTGATTTCAAGATCAAACTCCTACAGTAGGAGGATCCATCTAATCAACCTTGGCTTTGTGTCTTTCTTAGCCAACAGGTATTTTAGGGCAAAGTGATCAGTGAATATTATAATTTTAGACCCCAACAAATAGGACCTAAATTTGTCCACAACAAACACCACTGCCAAAAGCTCTTTCTCAATTATTGTATAATTCAGCTAAGTTTCTATTAGTGATTTGTTAGCATAATAAACCACATAAGGCATTTACCTTTCCTCTGTCCTAACACAACTCCCATAGCAAAATCAGATGCATGACACATTAATTCGAAGGGTAGGGTATAATCAGGAGCTTGGATCACAGGGGCAGATGTGAGACATTTTTTTAACACCTCAAATGCTTCAAGACATTCAACATCAAAATTAAATGGCACATCTTGACACAACAAGTGGCACAAAGGTTTGGAAATTTTGCTGAAGTCCTTGATAAACCTCCTGTAATGTCCTAAAAAAGATCTGATTTGTTTGACTGTTTTTTGTAGGGGCAAGTGTGCAATCAAGTCAATTTTTGCTTTGTCAACCTCAATGCCCTTATGGGAGATCACATAGCCAAGTACAATGCCTTGAGTGACCATGAAATGGCTTTTCTCCCACCTCAAGACCAGGTTGGTCTCTTCACATCTTTGAAGAACTAGGTTGAGGTGATGTAAATATTGACTAAAATTCTCCCCAAACATAAAGAAATCATCTATGAAAATCTCTAAAAATTTGTCAAGCATATCAGAAAAGATTGCATACATGCACCTTTGAAAGGTTGCAGGAGCATTACATAGTTCAAATGTCATTCTTCTCTAAGCAAAAGTGTCAAATGGACAAGTAAAAGTGGCCTTTTCTTGATCTCGTGGATACACTGGTATCTGATTGTAACCAGAGTATCCATCCAGAAAACAATAAAATGCTCTCCCTGCCAGCTTATCCAAAATTCAATGAAGGGCAATGGGAAGTGGTCCTTTCGAGTTTTGGAGTTCAGTTTCCTGTAGTCTATGCATACTCTCCAACCAGTGGTCTCCCTGGTTGGCACTAACTCCCTAGATTCAGTGGTTATAATTGTGATGCCAGACTTTTTGGGGACCACCTGTGTAGGTGAGACCCACTTGAAGTCTAAAATGGGGTAAATTACCCCAACATCCAACAGTTTCACAATTTCTTTCAAGACAATTTCTTGCATATGAGGGTTTAATTTCCTTTGCATTTCCCTTGAGGGCTTGGAACCCTCTTCCAAATAGATTTTGTGCATACACACTGATGGGTCTATCCCCCCCAAATCTATAATAGCCCAACCACTTGCTCTTCTATGTTTCCTAAGGACACACATCAATTCCTCTTCCTGCTCCACAATAAGAGAGGAAGAGTAAATTATAGGCAACTTTTCATTTTGTCCTAGGAAAGCATACTTCAAGGATGCTGGCAGCTGCTTGAGCTCAAGATCTGGTGGACTAATTACTGAAGGCAGTAAAGGTGCCTTGGAGGGTTGAGGTAGGGGTAGCAATGTGGGTCTCCAAATGGAGTGCTGCACTAGGCCCACTAAAGAATTTGGGACCTCCTGCTCAGTCACCTCAGTCCATACATCCTCATAATCATCACAAAAATTATTCCAATCCAACATATTGGATAAATTTTCCTCAACAAGCTCATCTAGTACATCAACTACAAAACTGTCCTCATTGTCAAGCTAAGGCTGATTTACAGCATTATACACATTTAACTTCACTTTCATGTTACCAAAAGTAACCTCCATCACCCCAGACCTGGGATGCAAACCATTTCTGGCTTAAATCAGGATAATAGGAATTGGGATGCTACTCTTTGAAGGTTCCATGTCCAATACCAGAAAATCAGCAGGATAGAAGAATTTATCCACCCCCACCAGCACATCTTCAACAATACCCATAGGCCTCCTTTTAGACCTATCAACTAGTTGGAGCACAACAGGAGTTGACTTCAGCTCCCCCAAACCTAATTGTTCATACATATAGTATGGAAATAGGTTTACACTGGCCCCCAAGTCTAAGAGAGCTATGCCTATGGTGTGATCACCAATAACGTAGGGGATAGTAGGTACCCCTAGGTCCTGAAGTTTTGCTGGTGTAACAATAGACAAAACTGACTTGACTTTTTCAGCTGCAAAGACCTTCTTGGACAAATGGATCCTTCCCTTCCTTTTTTGAGTATACAGGTCCTTTAGGAACTTAGCATAGGCTGGGACCTATTTGATGACATCAAGCAGAGGTAAATTGATCTTAATAGCTTGAAGGTCTCCAACATTTCCTACATTCTAGCATTCCCCTTGTCAAAAGGAGATGAGCCTTTTAGAGCATGAGGAAATGACAGCTGGGACACTGCTGGTACCTCAGCTACTAGCCTAGCTGTATCATCAACAATGTTCTTTTTACTTTTTTCATTTTTTCCTTTTTGTTGGGGCTCAATAGCAGCCCCTTTATTTTTCTCAAGCTGTCCCTGCTACACACTGACATGGATTGAATCCTTTTCTCCTGCACTCTCTCTTGCTTCTATGCCCACTTGGTTGTCTACCACCTTGCCATTCCTTAGGGTTGTGATTGCTTTAGCTTCCTCATGGGTTGAGAAACCTTCACCAATCATGCACTGACCCTTAGGATTGTTCATTGGTTGACTTGGTAATCTACCCTCTTCCCTCCTAGTCAGAGTATTAGAGATTTGACCAAGCTGGTCCTCAATTTTTTTAATACTCTAACTGTGAGAGCTCACAGTCTGTGATAATGAGTTTAGGTTTTGTAGCGAGGACAAAACCTATTCTTCAAATGAGGGTGCTCTAGGTTGTGGTGGGGGCAAAGCTAATTGACTTGGTTGTGGGGCAGGCTGAACAAATTGCTGTCTAGGGGCATAACCTTGGTTATATTACTGAACTAGTCTATATGGCAATGCTGGCTACTGCTGGGGTTGCTAATAATTCTCTTGTCTCCACCTCAGAATGAAGTGGTTTCTCCATGGGTACCCAGCAAGCTGCTGCCCATATGATTGGGCAACATTGGCATGCTCCATGACCAATGCAGGGTATTGATCAGCTGAGGGACAGTCCAGCAGTGAATGAGTAGGTGACTGGCATATCAGACATGTCTCTTCCACCTATGCAATAGCTTGGGGCTGCAGCACACTCAACATCTTATCAAATTTGTGGGACAAGCTACCCACCTTCTTAGCCAGGTCATTGTACACAGTCAACTCATATAAAAATTTCTTGGAAGTCGGTGCTGTTTTTGTCACTCTAGCAGCTGTTTCAATGTCAATTCTTGACAAGGACTCCTGCTACATGGAGTTTTCACTAATCACATCAAATAATTCCTAGGCCTCCTCATCAGTTTTGTTGAGGTATGTGTCACCACATGAGGCATCAATCATATTTCTACTCTTACAGCCAATCCCTTGGTAGAAGCTCTGGGCAAGCTCTCACTTAGGGATCTGATGGTTGGGGCACTGTCTCAGTAGCTCTTTGAACTTTTCCCATGCCTCATGAAAATCCTCAGTTGGGAATTGAGCAAAGGAGATGATGCTCTTTCTCAACTGGCTGGTTTTATTCATAGGAAATTTGTTTGCTAGAAACTGACATTGCAAGGCATTCCATGAGGTTATGCTATTGGGAGGACGCATGTTGAGCCAATTTTTGGCTTTGTCCTTTAGTGAAAAAGGAAAAAGCCTCAGTTTTGTGGCCTCATCTCCCAGACCAGCAATCTTGAATGTGGTGCAAAGAGACAAAAATTCATCTATGTACTTGTAAAGATCCTCCTTACTAAGCCATAGAAAGATGGCAACATTTGGATGGTTTGGGCCTTGATTTCATAGTTGCCCTCAGCATTGGAAATTGAATGCAGAAGGGGGATGAGTAGACCCCTGGTGTATAATATTCCCTCAATGGTCTTGGTTGGCCACCCGTCTCAGCAGGGATGCGCGTTGGTTGTCTAGGTCTAAGGATCCTCCCAACTTCAAAATTTAAAGGTAAAATCTTAGGGTTAAGAGTCGTTCTACCAAACATACAACACACAGCAGGAACAATTATAGCTAACGAACACACAAACTACTTCTACTAAATTTATAATTTACAGAACTGAAATTGTAATCAAAGGAACAAGAAATGCAAACTCAGGCAAAATCAGATCCAGCTGCAAGCAATTTGCTGCTCTCCTGGCTACAGCTCCAGATCTGAGAAAAAAAAAATCAAAAGGCTACAAAAACCATAGCAACATTAATTCAAATACAAATCTGATCTACTAAAAAATAGAAAAACACAGATCTACTACTTAGATCTCAAGTCCCCGGCAGCGGCACCAAAAACTTGTTGGCTTATAACTGTTGTGCATAAAAATAGAATAAAATAGTACCAAACAACAACAATTATACACAGTCCTGCAAGATGAGGGCCTGTTGTAGCAAGTTTTAAATGAGTAAGAGTTCGTCCCATAGAGACTTGTGATCTAACAAGTAGCAATCCTGATCCTACACAGTCTAACAAGTAGCAATCCTGATCCCATAGAGACACAGATCTACTACACAGTCTTGCTACAGATCTAGCAATCCTGATCCTATTCTAAGCTAAAACTAAGGAAACAAGAAAAAGAGATGGAGTTTTGTGGTTGTCACCAAACTAAAAGCAGAAAGAAACTAGACTAATGAAAAACATATTTAAAAAGTAGATCAGAGATAAAGGGAGAAAGAATTGAGGAAGAGAACAAATGTTTTGGTAAAATAAAATTTAAATATGGAGAATGAACATCTAGGAGATAGTTTTCACTATAAAACTGATTTGCAAAGCAGAGTAGAAGATGGATCTGCAACAATCCTTCATTTGGCTACAAGAACAAATGAAAGGTAGAAGGATCCAAATCTGCCCTAAGATATGGACTAGTCCTAGGGCTATACTCTGTCCACTCAAATGGTCACAGAGTATCTCATGGATATAATCCAGTCATGAGGGAAATAAATGAAATAGTAAAACCATTGCAAATGCTATGGATGCAAGGCTACAAGCTCATGCATCCATAGGAGCATAAAATCTATAGAAATTCAATAACAAACCAATAGATCTACAACTTAACTTATCATTACAACCAGTAATTTATTGCTTTAAAAAAAATTTACAATAAATTACCCTCGAATTTGCAGTCTTTGCAAATTTCACACCTCATACAATGCTCTGACAAATCAATTTACAGGTCAAGTAATCCTAGCTGCTACAGAGATTTAGCCAGCCATAGCTAGGCTAAGGAAAGAAGAAGAAGAAAAGCAAGAAGAAAAGGTAGGAAACAATTCAAAAGAATTCCTAAATCTCTTGATTCCCCCAAATCTGTTACATCCCCTCCTATTTATAGAATTCTTAAGTAAAACTTGATTTGCATTGGCCAATCAGAGAAGAGGAGAATCAAATTAGTTATAAGATCTGCTGACATGGCTGAATTTCGTCCAAGTATTGCCCAAAATTCGTTAGAATAGTTGTGCACACGTGGGGCAGTTAGGTCAAGTATCCTCTGTGCTGATGAATTTCCAAAATGCCTTCCAAAGCTGACAGACAGCTGTTGGAACCATGCCTCGAGTGGTTTAAGTCTTAGAATATCGACCTCGATAGGTTCAGACAACCACTCGACACGATGGAAGCTTCAGGCATCTCAGCTCGATAGGTTCAGAGTACAACTCAATAGTTTCACTTCAGGTTGCTCGAGTGACTTAGTTTCAGCATTGAAGTGCTTGAGAGTGCTCTTGCTTCAGGCACAAAGCTCTCGACAAGTTGCTAGCTTCAGGTTATCAAACTCGAGAGGTTCTCAAGTAGTTGCTTGACAGAATGAATTGGAGTTTATTTCAGCACTGCATTTAACAGGATGATTTAGTAATTCGATAGGATGCTCCATAGGTGCATGGAATCACTCGAGTGGTTTAAGTGTGCAGCTCGACAGGTTCTTCTCTTCTGTCACGAACCACTCGAATGGATGGATTACAACCCTATAGACTGCTCGATAGCTTCAATATTTCTCGACAAAATCACTACAGCTTTAGGAACTGCTCGTGCATGCATCAGATCTACTCGACAAGTGCATTTTAACCACTCGATAGCCTCTTCAACTGCTCAAGCACTCCTTTCTGCAGGTTTGATGTGCTCAAGAACTGCTCGAGCTTCATTTTCAGAACCCTTGCTGTTATGGAAAGTCTGCTATAATACTCTGTCATGCATAAGTCTTCTCATCAGTCAACTGTTGACTCAAATCTCTCTCCTTTTGACTCTTGCTACATGGATTTCTGCACTTCTCTGCAGATTATTGACAAAACAACACTCAAAAAGCAATTACTAAACAACTCTAAGGTCAAGTAAGGGCTAGGTTAGGAGGTGAAAAATGGTTTTTTTCAATGATTAGCACTGATGCATCTGGGTATCCATGAGATTGTCGTTGTTCCTATAAATGGTACCTAGTTAGTCTAGGTCGGGACTTCCATCGCCTTTATTTTTATCGCCCCCTCATGGATGCATGTTTAGGCATAGTTGATCTTTTTGCAAGATCAGTGTCAGTAGGATCAGTGTGAAAAAGGCACACTCCCAAAAAGCATTACGACATCAATATTCGCTTCACTCGGGTAGTTGTGCTAAAGTAACCTTGGGATCAATGGGTTCACCCAAAATCTCAAACTCTACCTCGCATAGGGGCACTCGTGATCAATCAAACGAGGCAATCAATGCCTCATAGGATTGGACACAAACTGTGGATCTTCACTCCTCTGCTTCATGCTCGCTTGGAAGTATAGATCGATCACCCCCCCGCTCACGGGGCTGTTTTATTCATAATGAAAATCAAACATCACACCTCATCAAATCATATCAAGGAGCGGACATTTTTCTCAATACAATAGGCTTTCGCAACTCGCACCATCTCGGTTATGTCCAGTAATATCGCTAAGCGCTTGGGGACCTATAGCCTTGAGGAACAAACATTTTTTCTGACATATAGTGCTTCCTTAAACTCACCATATTACCATCTAATGTTTAAGGTTCGTTTTGAGTAAAGCGAACCTGATAGCGTTGCCTTGGGCCTCTTCGGATGTTGCTTTCTTTGGCATTCAATCATTAGTGATCGGATACCAAAGAGAGGCATCTATAGACTCCTAAATTTGGCCTAAGGCTTGATCAACTTACACTTTGAGAAGGGTGTTTTCGAGAGCACTTTCTGAACCCTTAGAACTTAACCCAAACCCTTAAAAGCCTATCCCTGACCCTTAGGAATCAACCCTAACCTGTAGAACCTCGCCTAAACCAATTTTAAACCCTCCCGGGCAGTGGTTGAAAAGAGGAATGCCATAGTTTTCATAGATCTTTGCTAGAGCTATAACATATACCATTAGAAAGAGGATCTTCCCAGCTTTCGAACGAGCCAAGAATCACCTCGATCCAAGCTGTGGATCATAAGTTACGACAATTTGAAATTCGAGCAGAAATGCAAAAATCTTGCCTAGCATATTTATTACATACACTAAACCAATTTTGGCAGAATTTTGCCTAGCGTATGTAATACATACACTAGGCAAAATTTGCCTTTCTGTGGACCCTACAATGGGTTTTAAACCTCCAAGTTTCTCAGGAACACTGTTCCTATAACTAGCGTCTGTAATACATACACTAGGCTTAAGAATAGTGATTTTTAGGATTTCTGCCAGATTTCAAAATTGGGGTTTGACTTGTTGACCACCCCATCCATTGGGGTTGGTTTTGATAGGATTGTTGCACTCCCATTTGTCCTATTTGCAACTCTTTAAAGCCCCCCTATCATCTATCATTAAAACCCAATTCACACCTATCTAAGACTTGGAAAACCTAGAAAGCCTTAGATCCCTATTACCTAATTGCTAATCCAATTAACCCCTTTAACCTTCCACTACTCTACCATTTCTCTATAAATAGAGAGCCACTCCTCTTGATTAAAGGCTTGAAAAAAATTTCAGAGAGAGAAAAAGATTAAGAGATCCCCTTCTCCCTTTTGGTGCACCAAAACCCATACAAATTCTAGAATTAAAAACCTTCCTTTTAACCCTTTTGGTGCACCAAAACCCATACAAATTCTAGAATTAAAAACCTTCCTTTTAACCCCATCTACCCTCCTAAATCTCTTAGCCTAAGTGAGAACTACCCCTAGCTGTCTTCCTTCACTTCTTAGCTACCAAGCCTTAGAGATTGGAACCCTTCTTCCAACCTCTATAGCCATCGGAAGCTCGTCAAGTGCACACACGCGGAGATCCACAACTGTGCTACAAGGGCTCGAGGGCTCCAGCTCTCCCCTCTATTCCTCTACCTTCTTCACTTTTCCTCTATCCTTGAATTTACGTCGTTACGTCGCTAACTTTTCGGTGATTACAGGGGCGTAAATAGGATCGGAGTGCCTTCAAACAAGAGGAAGTGTTTGTTCTTTTTGTACTCTTCTTTTCCTTTTGGCCATAAGTAGAGGCCACTTATGAGCGGGTTGATCGGGTGCCTAACACCTTCCGATCGATAACTAAAGCCCATACCCAAGAGCCTTTGGCATAGACCTGATTCAGAGTCATATTTTTGACACTTCGGTACTTATAATATTGATTTAGGATTCCTAGGACACCAAAAGCTCCGGGTGGCGACTCTATATTTTTTAGAACGAGCGCATCATCGCGACTGATCGTTCCGACTACGGTTGCACAGACGCAATCAATGATTTCCAACTGGTCTGAGACGTGTGTGCTTTCAGTAAACAGGTGGGTGCGAACAGAGGTACCCTTTTCCCTCTAACTCTGCGGTAACATGTTGGATGGCAGGAACTGTCTGCGTCAGCACATAAAAAGCTGCTTTATATGTATCGGGGCTATTACGTATCGATTGACCAGAAAACTGATACATATTGCTGGTAAGTATCGAAATCGGCCAATATTTGATACTGTCATGACCCGAAATTTTACCCCATCTCAAGGGCTTAGAATTTCGAGTTATGACCCACACATATCCCAGATATGCTAAGTGGGCATACATTTAATCAGAGTTATTGCGCAAATCTGATTTCATGAAATCCGTGAAAGCCAACACATAAAGGTTGAATATAAAGCAGTCATAAATATTGAATAAATATAATAAAATCTAAGTAAACTACCAATAAAATAATAATGCAAGTCGGAAATAGATTCGATATAAGAAAGCTAAAGTCAATACCAAAGTATTAAATGAAACGCGATACCGAGTCTAAAACTATTAATAACCGGTGCTTGGATCAAAGTCAGCACCAAGGTCCTCCTGGTACTCAGCTGTGTCGCCCTCTCAAGGCTCCTGGTACTCAGCGCCTGCGGGATCAACAAAGTCAATGTCAATGGGATCTAAATAGCCGACGTCTACTCCACCAATATAATCACCTACAGCTGTTTAGATTTTCGTGGGATGAGTTTACTCAGTCACTTAAACTCAGTGGATACATCAGCAATCCACCCCATTCTACTCAGACGCATCAAGTGAGTGATAAACATAGTATAACAATAAAATCAGAAAGAATATGACAAATCAAGTGTATATCGTAAACTCATATCATAATATAAATGCATGACCGTGATCTAAACACTCATATCCTGACGTACCTTACCATACCTTATATCATATCATATTATATTTTATTATTCTCGCGCATACATCTGTACATCGCATGGGCGCAACTAACATACTCTTAAATCATAAACGACATGTGCCAGAGTCGCGGCTCGAGCTACCATATGAGGGTCACCATAGTATTATACCTTCATATTATAACGCCCCTGTATCATTCTCATACTCCTCCATCCAGCCCAATGGGGAGATATAAATGGTCACACATACTTACAACCTACTCATACTCCTACTCTCGGTCATACTCATACTATTTCTCAGAGATCCGTCTTGGCTGTAAGACGTTGTTACCCTTACGGTAGCAACGCAAGGAATGGCACGTACAGAGATTTAAGTTCTTAATCTTTTGTTGACTTACACAGTGGTGTCTTATTATCGTACTCGTAACATATCTTATCTTATACTTATATCTTAACATACTCTTATAACTTATACCTAGGACAAGTTGTAGTGAGATAACCTCACTACAACTGAGGCCCAAGGCCCGAATCTCATATCATAACTCATATTTTATCTTATCATATTAAAACTCTGGATGATAGGGTCACTGCATATGCCATTATATATAAGGTTATACTGAATTCACACTCACCCGATTCGTCATGATATCTCATACCACCATGAGTTGTAAGACATGTGAATACGATATATTCCTCGCTTCAATACCATCTCAGCGAATCACTACGCCCAAGCGTAGGCATGATCTTATATACTCACATACATATGACCTAACATGTCCATAACTCATATAATATGATCAAAATAGAAGCACACAATTATCATACACACAATATAAATTTATATTTAGATTTAATTATGTTTATATATATATTTATATTCACATCAATACAAATATAGAATAAGATTGTTATTATTGTGACTTTGGAAATGCGAAGGTTATGGTTTGATTTTCACGAGATATTAAACTTTTGACATTTTGGATTACCAAAGAGGTCGGGTTGAAGCGATAAATTTATATATATATATAATAATTTGATAATTAAATTAAAGGGTATTTATAATTATTAAATTATGATTTACTATGCCCATCGATCGAAAGACCTTAAGATATAATATACACAGAAACTTTGGTCATAAAAATTAGAAAATAACACTAAATTCGAGTAGCCTTGAGTTATTCAAAATTAAATCCGACTTGTTGCTCTATTTTGACCTTTAAAACGTCAGATTCGTGAAATAGCTATTTCAGACAAAGTTGTAAAGCTTGTTGTCTTCTTTCCAATATTGTAAGAATCGTATTAATCCGAGATCGGAGTAAAACGTTATGGCTAAAATACCGGGATAGGTGGATCAATGGTCGCAAGCTCGGGTTTGTGGACGCGAATTTGAGTTCGTAGCCGTGAGTTCGGACCCGAAACTTCAAGATGGTGCAATCTATTATTCTTTTAAATAGAATAAAAATATAATTTAATTTTTTAGGCTTAATTAATTTTAAATAAATAATAATATAAACTTGCAATAATAATATGTCATTATAGCTTTTAGTAAAAGGGGTAAATTACTAATTATATAGATTTAGAAATAAACAATATCAATATGGTATTATTCCAACTAAGTAAATCTATCAAATTCGTAAATATTAGAGTTTAATTATTTTATAAATTTAAAAGAGGGTAAAATATTAAATATGCAGACCTAATAGAAGGTAAAATATTAATAGCCCAAATAAAATGATTCTTGAAAAAGAAAGAGAAACAACATATAAACCCGACTTACAAATATACAACTTTCAAGGGAAAGCATAATATTAAACATATAGGTCTATTAATTTATGAGATATTTGGGTTTAAATAAGATTTTAAAACCCGTCGATGCGCGATCGAATGCTTCCTACGGGAAGGGATCTGAGAAGAACAAGATGGATTGATAGGTACCCACCTCTTGAAGCGTGAACGGTAGATCAACGGCGATTCGGGTTGAAAAGGTCGATGCCCAAGACATCGATTCGTCTAAGTCTTGAGAGAGAATAATTTTTAATTATAGAGAGTAGAGAGTTTTTATAGTTTTATTTATAATGATATAAAGTTTTAGGTAAACTCTAATTAATACTTTTCGTAGACGATTTAATAAAATAGGAGTTTTTACACGGAAGAAGAATTCATTTGGTTTGAGCACTTTGTATAAGCACCAAAGCAAATGGTATTTATCTTCCGAAATTACAGTTATATCCTTTAACTTGCTTGATCACTTAAAATGGGCATAACTTTTTATATTCATATCGAAAATCGTCAAATTATATGTCGTTGCAATTGTATCGTAGCACTTCGCAATGAGTCTAATTTTGATATAAGAAAAATAAAAAATTTTCTATTATAAAGGGTGGGTTCCGATTCCGGTGTGGAGTATTAGCACAGTGCATGGTATGGTATATCATCTAACACCGTTAAAATAAAGTAAAAAAATCTAGATTGTTACAGATACTTTGGGGACATCAAAGTGAATAACTTTCTCACAAGTGCTTCTCCCAGAGTGAATAAGTAATTATTATTAATATGATCATTTCTATGCCAATGCCGGCAACTTAGCCTATTACACTTGTCTAGCTTTTCAAGATTCATTTTCAACTTACAAAAGATATATTACCATTCTATAAGCATCTGTTATAATCCTCATAAGTACTAGAAAATTATTTATGAATCTTCCTGAATGTCATGTCAGAGAGTTTGTTTTCTCCTTAGTTTGTCAATAATATGATATATATAACTTGCTGTGGAATAAAATCTTATTATCTATTGCTCGTCTTCCAACTGAAGAGCTTGAATGATTGCTTGATTACGTATCATGTGCATACAACTTTTAGATGCACGTAGGAAGAATGGAAAGTATGCTATTGCAAGTTGAAGCTGTCAGCTGCCACTCAAGTAAGGATCTGCTGCTCCCTATACCCCTTCTCATTTTCTTTATTTAACCAACTACACTCATTGGTGACTTTATCTCATCTCTTCTATTCTTTATTAAGCATCATATAAATTGTTCATTGGCTTGAATGATATGCATGCTCCCAAAATATAAATAAATTGATCCCATTGAATTATACTTTAATTCTAGGATTTGTGCAGAAAATCGACTAAATCAACCCGACCGAAATTTCTGTTTGGTTTCGATTTTAGGGTATATTGGTTCGGTTTTGGTTGTGAAAAAGTGACATATCGGATTACCGATTCGATTTCGATTTTGACGTAAAAAATTCGAAACCGAACCGATAAAAACTAACAATAAAATATTATTTATGTGCATACGAAAATAACTTGCAATTAAAATTTTCCCTTTTAAAACTTAAACTTAAAAAATTAAAACGTAGAAACTATAAAATAAGGGATAAATCTTAAAACTTAAAATAAACAAAAAGCTAAAAACCCTTACTGTTCTATATCCCATTCGTTTCCACTTCTCATCTCCGATCAAGCTCTACGTACATTACATACATCTTTTGTCCATCACAAGCCTCTCTCTCTCTCTCTCTCTCTCTCCCCTTCTCTGTTGCTCTCTTTGTCTTTGTTCCTCTCTTCATTCTTCACTGTTTCTCTCCTCCTTGCTATTTTTTTTTTAATTTTACAAATAAAAAAATTGAAGTTTAAAAACTGAAAATTAACCGAACTGATAACTATCGGTTCGGTTTCGGTTTGGAGGCTTATTGGTTTGATTTCGGTATGAGAAAATAGAAACCAATAATTATCGATTTGGTTTCGGTTTAGCATGAAAACTGATCTTCAATGGTGCCGACCCGATAAAACCCCCATTCTTTTATCATTTTTAACATATAAAATATTAGGTCGGGTCAAGTCAGATTATGTTGACCCGATTGGACCCAACAAATACCTGCCCCGACCTGACCCAACACAATCTATTGGTCAGATGTCTAATGCCGGACCAGACCCGATAGGTTCAGTTTACGTGCCTACCAAGTAAAATATCGGGTCGGGTATTGGGCCGACCCAACCCATTGTTTGCACAGGATAAAACCACGTCCCAAAAGTGGTTGTTTACGAAGTCAGTTGGTGAACGGGAGGGTATCTAATACCAAATCCCACTTCTCAGCAAATCATTCTTCTAGGCGATTGAGGTGCGCCATTGAGGTGCCATTGAGGCTGAGTGTGGCTCCAACCCGTATATCGCCCAAAGTCACCTCTCTCTCTCTCTCTCTCTCCTGCGGTTGCTCCCATTTGCAGACATGACAGAGGTACTCTCTCTATCTATCTTGGATCTTGTATATAATCTTTCTACAAAACAAAGATATTTCCCAAGAACCAATAAACTGCCAATTTTTCTTTATTTATTTATTTTGTAAAGGATTTCGCTTTAGCTTTTTAGACAAATATATTGTAAAATATATACTTTCTAAGTATATATTGTAAAATATATACTTTCTAAGTGATCACGATGATCTCCCTATTTTATTTGAAGATTATAGTTTCTAAGTGATCACGCGGTTCGTTATTTTTATTGATTGTAATTTTTGTTTTTTTGCTTCTAATTGGTAAAAAGGAATGGTGATTAACGTCAATTATGGTATGAAAAAGAACTCAACTCTTAGAATTAGGTTAACATAGTTTGATTAAGTTTCTTAATACTATCAGTCGGAAGAAAAGGAGTTGTTTGATTGGGTTTATTGGGGTGAGATAGGATTCTTGTATGTGTAGAAAAGTTGCAAAGATAGTTTCTTTAGATGTTTCTGTCAACCTATAATTTTTTTGATAAGTAATAAATTCAAGTGTCTGGTGTTGGAATCAAGGATTAAAATACTTATTTTTTTTTGAAAACTATTGAAAATAGGAGAAAAAATTAAGAAAATAAGAGAAGTTGAAATAACTAATTATTGTATACAGCGAGGGGTGAGTCAGGGAAGGTGGCATGATGGCTTCTCAGCCATAGGTTTAAAAAGACGTAATCTGCATTGAGTGTACTATACAAATTCAATGAAATCATTTCACATTGCGTTTGGAAATATACTATTATATTAAAAGGGATGAGATGGTGTGATGCAAGCCAAGCCATGCCACTCTGAGTACATTGATTTTTTTATGACATGAAATCAGGAAGACAAGGAAGGGTCTTCCAAGTTAGTCGAATTAAGAAATATCCCTCCAAATTCCTCTTTTGGGGCTTATTACACTAAATACACCCAATTCTATAGCCAAAGTCTTAAAAGACCTGAATAAATTTTATTAATTCTCAAAAACCAATGTGTACATCAATAAGGGGCTTTCAAAATCCTCATCTAGACCTTACGTAAGAATTCTAAAGCAAATCAATTTTTATAAATACATAAATAACCTAATTCTAATAATTTTCCAAATCAAACAGAAATTAGCATATATTAGGTTGGAATGCACTGTGCATGCCTCACACCCAAGCAAGCCCCTAAAATATCCTCTGTTTTTTGCATTGCCTTCTTTCTTCTTCTTCTTGCCTCCCCAATGCTTTTAGTAACTTCATTGTTCTTTTCTCCTCTTGGAAACCATGGAAAAATTGTTGGGTCAACATATGGGATTGCGTCTTGGTGGCACTCATTTTGGATCCATTTTTTATTTATAGAGAATCTATTTTTTTCCTTTTTAAGTTTATTTTTCTAAATAATACGACATATATAAAACCTCTTGTCATGTTTTCATTTATTTTTTTTCTTCACACAGTGGACCCTTTTTTTAAAATTTTTAAATACACCGACTAAATACTCATTTTAAAATACTTTGTAATAGGAAACCTTGTAGTAAGTATGAACTGTGGTTACAACAATCTAGGAACCGTGATTCCTACACAAGTTCAATTTTGAAATGAGGATTCACGTTTCCCACAAGAACCATGGAACCATATGGATGCTCTTGCTTCTAGGGGCTATTCTCTTCATCCGACCACCAGATCTGAGAAAAAATCAACATAGTTGAATTTTACTGTGGTTCTTCTGGTGGTGCTCGATCAACAATTCATCGTGTATTTTGAGAGATAATGGCTTGTATTTCAGCCGTATTATAAGGTATTTTCTCGCTGTTCCAACTATGCTAGAATGGGATCTATGAAGCATTGCTCATGTTTCTAGGGGCTTGGGTTAATTTCCTTGTGTTTTTTTTGGTGGGGGTGTTTCCTCTTTCTTGTTAATCCTCCTATTTGTTAACTAGTCTGAGGGACATACAGATATGAGTTTTAATAATCTGCTCACGAGTATCACCACTATTAAATTGAATTCTACGAATTATTTAGAATGGAAACAAGCAATCACATTTTAGATACAACATGTTGCCAGTATCAAAGCCCTAAGATCTGAAATGGAGGCGAGTATTATTCTCAATCCTTTGGTCTCTACTTGAAAGAGCATGGTATTATTCGATAATGCTCTTACCTTTACACTCCACAACAAAATTGTGTTGCAAAGCATAAAAATAGACATCATCTTGGATTATCCAGCTGTTTGCTTCGTGGTCATGTGGTAACGACCTACTAAGCAATTGCCTTACTGCCTGCTTTCTCATTAGTCGTACTCCATCTCGGATCTTAGGGGATATACTCCTTATCAGAGTTTTTTGGATGCACTTTCTTTGTCCCGGATCTTCGTTCTACTAGGCAACAAGATAGATGATAATGCTATTTGATGCATGCATGTTAAGTATTTAAATGTTTGTATGAGATATCGTCTTATGGTTCTTAGTCTCACTGTTTTATACTTCTATGGTTGTTATTTCTTATCTTTGCCATTGCCTTTTCTTCTTAATTTGCCACCACCGCTGCAACAAAAGAATGGTATGCTTGCATATGTCTGACGCAAACTACATGGTCCTCTCTCTACGCCACCTCCATCTCAATCTTCATGATCTCATGCTCCTCTAGGTATTACCAATCCTGCAATTCCTCCTGTTTCTTTTCCTAGTGCTCCTTTTGCTCATACTACTAATTTTGATCCGCCTATCGATCATCAAAATGGTGTTCGTAAGTGCATTACTCTTTACTCCCTTGTAAAGTATGTTTATTATCAAGGCATCTCTCCATCCTACATGACATTTCTTTCAGCCACTGATACTGTTCTTATCCCTTGTACTGTCCGTACCGCCGTTAATCATCCATCTTGGAAAGCTGTTCTGCTTGGGAGATGAATGCCTTGCAGAATAATCACACTTGGGAGATGGTTCATCTTCCTTTAGGTAAGAAAACTATCGGCTGCAAACGGGTATTTTCTGTGAAACATAATCCTGATGGTACTATGTCTCGATATAAAGCTCGATTGAAAGTTGGGTCGCATTTTTGAAGTCAAAGATTTAGGAAGCTTAAAGTATTCCTTGGGTGGAAGTTTCTCAGTAAAAAAGGTATTCTTCCTCTCCCAAAGCAAGTATGCTACTGATCTACTCAATGGCACGAGATTGCTTGAATGCATGCTAGCTAATTCTCTTATGGATCATAAGCCCTCCTTACATTAGAATTATGGTGGTTTTCTTTTAAACCTGCATAAGTACCAACGGTTAGTGTGATGTCTCATCTATGTTACTCGTTTGAGGCTGACATCACTTTTGCTTTCAGTTTAGTGAGTTAGTTTATGCATGCTCCACATACCACACCTTTTACTGTTATCGATTGCATTCTTCATTATATCAAGTCCGGGTTGTGGATCGGTATATTGGTCTCATGGCTATATGAGTATTTCTGCATACATTAACACGGATTGGATTAGAACTGTCACTGACCGCTGTTCTACATTGGCCATTGTGTTTTTTTCTTGGAGGCAACCTAGTTATCTGGAAGAATAAGAATAAATCCGTCATTTCTAAGTCTAGCCCTGAAGCCGAGTACAAGGCTATTGCTCATGGCACATGTGAGATTCTATGACTACGCTCTCTCCTATCTGAGCTTGAATTCCTTATTTGTAGCTCCATACCGCTTCGTTTTGAAAATAAAGCTACTAAAAAGATTGCTTTTTGTCTAGTACTACACATGAGGACCAAGCGTATTGAAGATATTCAAGAAGAGTATGAGATCGTTCCTTAGAGCATATTGATGTTTGTTCCTCACACCAACTTATAGACATATTAACTAAAGCAGTTGGATCAAATACCCTTCATGATGTTATGTCAAGCTGGGAAGTTTTGAGGGGAAGTGTGAGTGAAGATTGTTGTGTAATTAGTCTATGTTGTGTGTAGACCATAATATTGGGTGTACTATAATAATTTCACCTATTATAGAAGGTAGTGAGGGCCCCTTTTCTCACAAAGCTTTCTTCATTTCTGTCTTCTCTTTCTTTTTCACCTCTCTACTTTCTGTAACCCTAAACCTCTAACCTTACCCTAAACCACTCTTTTAACCCTAAAGCCATCTATGATTGCTTTTCAAACACTACAACTCTTCTCCTTTCATATATATTTTGGATAATCACAGTATATAAGTTCGAGATGATATCTACTTAGCATCCAGCAAATTATCATAAGCCTTTTCCAAACCAGTAAAAACCATATGTATGTGTTTTCCCTAAAATTTTCTAACCCTAAAGCCGTCTACCATCACTCAACTTTAGAACTCTTCTCCTTCCATATATGTTTTGGATGTTCACAATGTGTAAGTTCTGGAAGATTTCTTAGCATTCATTCTGGAAGATTTCTTAGCATTCACCAGATTATTATAACTATATTCTAAATCAATAAAAACCATGTAGAAATTTTTTCTTCTCTCCCAAAACTTTTCCATCCGTTGCCATAATAAAAAATGAATTTAGTTGTTGATTTTTTCAATATAAATCCAAACTAGTTCCCTAATACATTTGATTCCTATCATAGCCGATGTTCCACTATTTTCTCTCAGAGTTTTATAGTTTGACTCATAAGTTTAATACCTTGCTAATTGGCACAGTTGTGGATGCCCACTCCGTTTTAATTAAAAGGGACCATAATGCTCTTCATTCCTCAAACATTTTCCTTGTTTTCAATGTTTTATCGAATAATTAAGTCAATTAATTCAGTCCCATTCCTTCCATCATGATCCAAACTTCTATTTGTATTTCATCCAACCTAATGGTGGAGGCTTGCCATAACTGTGGGTGAACTAAGTTCACTTGACAAAAAATTTCTACCATATCAACTTCAGAACCAATTTTTTATATTCCATTCAGTAGTCAAACAACCTAACCAACCATCAACCAACATGCATTGAAATTTGAGCATAAGAAAAATACACAAAAATAGGGGAAACGCCAGCTATTTTGAAGACAAAATCAACACTATTCACAAATTACTGCTTCGACAAACACAAGATCAGATTCATTTGAACTGAGTCATTAAAAATGGCCTAAATACACACCACATACCAATTGCTTTATTGTCACATAAAGATGAATCGACAGAAAAACAAAACCAACACTAGTTTTTCAACAATTTTTGTTTTATTCGAAAAATTCAAATATATTATTCAGATCCTCTTGACGAGAGCTTTCAAAGAATACCCATTTCAAATCCTAACACTTCCTTTAGCAACCTGTGAACAGTAACACATGTATTGTCATGTGCGAACAACAACACGTGAAAGGTAATGCTATCTTGAGCATCGTGATGTTGTTTTCCATAGTTCTCCTTCGTATTATCGGTATGATGCATGAAGAAACAAGTAATGTAAGGTGGGTGTAATAGAGAAAGAAGAGGAAGAAGAAGATAAGAGAGAAAACCCTAAAGAGAAAAATACTTTTCCTCGTGGGTTAGATTTATATAGATATCCCTCCTTTTTGCACTGAAGCAGAACTGCAAAAACTACCCTTTGTAGGGTCATATACGAATACTTGAAATTATGTACATCTATTACATCTTGTAAATAACATTGGGACATAAAGTGAGGTAGGACAAAAATGCTTAACACCACATATGCGATTTGAAATCAAATTGGGATTTAATTGAGGGGCAAAAAATTATCCCTAAACCACATAATAAAACACAGACATTCAAATTAGGCAATTCGATTAATCCGATTTAGCGTTCGGCAGCATATAGTTTTTCCTGGTATAGAAAATAAGATTCTAATAATAGAACTCAAATTTTCACTCTAGTCTAGGGCACCAAAGGACTATCAAGATGATGTCTCTTGACTCCTCTCTACGGTTTGAAGAATTTAAAGTCCAAAAGGGTTTAAATTACTAAAGGGAAAATCAGAGGATTTTAATAATGGAGAATCAAAGAACAAAATTCCAGTGACATAAACAAAAAGGCTATTTTAATGGTTTTTATAATATTTTAATCAAAGAAGTAAAAGATTAAAATTATCTGGTAATAATCAAGAAGATAGGAAAATCCAAGGAATTTCACCAAGGAAATTATTGGCCTCACTCCAAACCCTAAACTTGGGGAATTGAAGAATCACTCTTCAAGTTTGAAAACTCATCGCAAGTTCTCATGAATGTGCACAAAGCAAAATTCGTAAATCTTATTAATCATCAACTAGTGAAACAAAAGCCTTTACATGCCTTTATATTAGCTAAAAAGCCCTAACTAAACATAAAATTCGAAATTGGAAAGTCCTAAACCTAAACAAACATTAGAAGAACAAGTTTTGCCCAAATTCGTCTAGCCGCCAATTCGTGGGCGATTGTTACGGACGTTCGTCCCAAATCCATGGATATCCGTCTTCAACGGTGTGCTTAAGACCAGAACATGGTCTAAATCCCGGATGTCCATGTTGGGGGCATAGACGTCTGTCCTATAACGCATTTCATTTTGCGGACGTCTGTCCTAAGTCCACCGGCATTCGTCATATGTTGACGAACTTGTTCTGCTTGCCCCATCTTTTCTTGTATTCTCTTTTCTTTCGTCCTTTCTTTTTGCTCCCCACTTGCGTGCCTTCCCGAATGGGGTCTCTTCTCATGATGCACACGTGCACATGAGTCTTCATGGCTCTTCCAAAGTGCCTTGAAATGCCTCAATGTTTTGAATTCTTTTTGCGCTTCTTATACACCTTGTAACGTTTGATGTCCCCATCAATAATCCCTGGGTGGGAAAAACTATTTTCCGATGAGTTAGGTGGTCTACTCATCGCAATTGAAGTGTTCTAAACCTTTGGCTTGCCTTTCCACTGATCAAGGTACTTCTAACGCTTTTTGGTTTGCTTGTTTGCTGCTGCCCAGACATCTTTAGCTACCGGCTTTCCTTTTCACTCGACAAGGTATGATCGATGTCTCCCGGATTGCTTTCTCCTTGCAGACCAAGTGCTTTCAACTTTCGGTTTACCTTTCCACCTAAGAAGATATTGTTGATGTTTCCCGACATTGGTGATAAAACCCATATTTTCCAAAATCCTTTTACCAAATCCTCTTTCAAATTGCAAAAGTAATGTTTGGGAAACTAATTGAAGAAAGGTGTTGGTTTTGGGTGAAGGTAAAACTAGGAATGGGTCTTGGGGTATAGTTGCTGGACCTAGAAAAGGTGTAAGGCCCCCGCCTAAAAGATTGAACCAGTACCCTTAGATAAAATTCTAAGTTATCAGAATCAACCCTTTTCCAGATTGTCAAAGGATCGATATTGCTGCTTTGCAAACTTTTGGCAATTTTTGGTGGGATTTGCTCAGGTCTAAATTGAACCAATATAAAATCACCATCCTTAACTTCATTAAATATGTTTTGTGAGTTAGAAAAATTTTCAATACTTACATTGCTCAATATGATCTTTTCATTAATTTCATGCAACTTAGAATGAAACTCGAACAGTAACTCACAATGCTGTGCAGAATGTGACTCAAGACTTCAGATTACAATATGACTGAGAATGTGAATCAGTATGAATTCATGATGTGATTCAGAAAGCTACTCAGAGCTTAGTTCCCGATGAGACTCAAGACTATGATGTGTCCATGCATGACCAACACAGAATTATTTCCCTATTGGGACTAGAAACTTCACTAACACATACTAAACTGTTTTCTGCACAAGTTAGACCCTCTTCTACTTCTTCTATCTCCTCATCACTTATTACAGAATTGGCTTCATGAACCTCTTCTTCTAATTCCAATTTTCCTTGAACTTTATTTTCTTCCTTTTTAGTGAATAAATTTTGAATGAGAATTTTCGTGGGACATTGATAGGCAAAGTGTTCGAACACTTGGCACTAATAACAATTTATTTGGCCACCACCTTTTGGACTCTAGTTGATCACTTTTCCTTTTTCAATCTGGGATTTAATATCCCAAGGTTTTGATGGTTGAACCTCGGAACTAGACCTCTCTTCGGTATAGTTATTCCTTGACTCAAGCTTGTTGGAAGCATAATGCTTATCCGGCTTGGTTTTCGAACACCGTAGAAGGTGATGGTGTGTGAAAGGTACATAATGATCGATACGTCTCTCTCGCACATCTTCCCAACGTGTGATGGGTTCAATTTGAACAGAATTTTGATGACACTCCACATCATTCAAAATTTAAAAAATTAATATTTTATTTCAAATTTGAAGATCAATTTTCCACCCTTTAGATTTAAAAGAATTAAAAAATAATAAAAAGGTATAAAAATAATAGAAATTGCAGAGTGTGGTTGGAGAAGCACACCGAGACACTCTTAAATTTGAAGAGTCTAGTTGGAGATGCTCTAACACAACATAGTTTGTCTATTTTAATAGTTGGAACCCTCCCAAGTAAAAACTATTGATTTTAGAGTTTAAATTTTTTGTAGATGAATGATGTACAATTGTCAATGTCTTGCTAATTGAAATTACTTTTTTGTACGCAATTATGTTTTATAAATAGGTAATATAATTTATTTTATATTTATATAATTTGTAAAAAACATTAATCTAATTCATTTTGCGCCCCGGCTAGATAAACTTATGGTTCCGCTACTGTCTATGCTCCACAGATTCATCCAATAGTTTTGCTAATTTGTTATTTTCTTATTCTCTACAATTGAGGAAAACTGTAATGATACAACTTCATATAATCAATCAACTTATCCCAAAATTTGCACCTATTCTCCATCGAGTTTACGGATTGGATCAAACAAGATTTTACCAATGACATGTAGAAGCATGGCTCTATCACATTCAATGGTGCTAAACATGATCATCTTAGAGCACAGTATAGTCCCATGTTTATGCTAATTGATTGTTTGAGGGTAGTTTACTTTTTAAAAAGGTGTGGAGGAAATTTGCACCTATCCTCCATCGAGTTTACGGATTGGATCAAACAAGATATTACCAATGACATGTAGAAGCATGGCTCTATCACATTCAATGGTGCTAAACATGATCATCTTAGAGCACAGTATAGTCCCATGTTTATGCTAATTGATTGTTTGAGGGTAGTTTACTTTTTAAAAAGGTGTGGAGGAAAATGAATGAAATTTCTACCCATATTTTTGTTTTTAATAGTAGTTATAGATTAAGTAAGATTTCTTTATTTTTGCAGACATTTAGATGATGACTTTGGATTTAGAAGTTTGTGTGGAGAAAAATTAATGAAATTTATGCCTATATTTTTGCTTTTTATAGTAGTTATAGATTAAGTAAGATTTCTTTATTTTTTCAGGCAGTTAGATGATGACTTTTGATTTAGAATTTTTTTTACTCATCCCTCTTTTTTTTCCTTTCTCTCTATTGATGCTTCTCGCTTGAAGTATTCTAAGAAGCCGCCATGTCTTTTAATTGTTTTTACTTAACTTTTTTGTTTCTTCTGCCTATTTTCCAAAATCATTGTTGTTAACACAACTGAAAAGTCGAGCTCTCTATTTATATTTAGATATGTGGTGAGATTTCAGCTTGAAGTTTCAATTTTTTTTCTATGTAATTTGATTGCACTCAGGCCTCCGTCTAAAATCTGGTCTTTTGTCTTTTTGTGTGGTTCAGTATTGGGTTAGCCAGGGAAATAAATGGTGTGATTTTTGCAAGATCTATATTGCCAACAATCCTTTGAGTATCAGAACCCATGAACTCGGCCAGCGTCATAAGGATAGTGTTGCTAAGAGGCTTGCTTCTATGAGAAAGGAAAATGCTGCTAAGGAAAAAGAACAGAAGGAAGCAGCCAAGGCGATTGAACAAATTGAAGCAGTAAGCCTCATTGAAATTTGACAGTAATTTGGTATTTTCTATGATTAGAAATTAATCTCTTATTAACAATTGTTAACTGTAGGACAATTTTCCCTATGTCCTACTTCAATGATATCATATATCTTGTTTACTTTAAATTCATGTGCAAACTTTTTGTTCTGTTTCTTAATTGGGAAAATATTGTTTCACTGATCATGCACTATCTAAAATTATGGGAGGGATTCCCCAATCTTGAGCTAGAAATTATAACAAACTCTTAGTCAACTACATTAGACAAACAGGGTTGGAATTTATCATTATTGATATGAAATCCTAATCATGTTATTTTGCTTAGGATATGAAGAAGGGGCAGTAAGTGTCTGAGTAGGATTCTTAGCTTATTGATATTGCCATGGTATCAAGTATCGGTTGATACTGATACGTATTGGCAATATGTATTCATCTTGATACTAGCTGAATATTGGTATCGGTATCGGCATTGACCTGTAAGGTCATTTTTAAATATTATATATATATATATATATATATATATATATATAAAACTGGTATCGGCATTGGAGAACCGTGTTGGTATCAACAGATACTTATCGGTCCAAAGATTGGATTGATACCCGATACTAAAACCGAGTTAGATACCTTGGATATTGCATGATGGGGACATAGTGATGATGGTGCGTAATTCATGCACGTACCACACCCGTAGGCATGAACTTCTAGACCATAAATACTAAAACCATCTCCTAAATGGCAGTTCTCAAGCTATAATAAGTGTCGTAAGTTTTGAAAAATGTGTTTAACCACATCTGAGGTGATTGGGCTCAAAAGCACACATGCAATGATGCACATGCCTAGGCACACATATCATTCTTCCAGGTACAATTTTCTTTTGTTTTTATTAATATTCAATTATGTTTAATAATTAATATCATGATGCCTAACTACATATATGCAAATCTTTAATTTAAACTCATTTGAAGTACACAAAAACTATCGAATTAAGCATTCTTTGACCTACTAATGCATTCAAACTAAAAACTCAAAAGTGGTTGCTGAAATATCTACTATAAAAAAAAGAGTAAAAAATGAAAATAACAAGAAAACATCAACTAGGGGGACTGGTGAGATGTTAGTTTCAGTATGTGGGGAGACCCCCTTTTAGATAACTGCTCTTTGTATTGACATGACCACAGTAGATAGTTGAGCAAGGGAAACTCCTCTTGGACTGAAACTTCAAGAGCTTCTATGTTCTATCAGATGGATCGTTAGATCTCTAGAGTATAAAAGGTTGTTAAAATGCCTAGGCAACGACAAGTGTTGAACATAACATTTTCAAATATTTTCATGCCGTTAGATCAAGGCCCTACATTTTTTTTCTTTTAGTTTTATTTTTCTAAACGCCCTAGGGGGAGTGGTGACATGCGGCCATTGTAGTGCCACATAGCACTACAATGTGATATTGTCCTAGGGTTCAATCATAGAGGCCAGGTGACATGGGACAATAACCCTAAAATCCATGAATGCCCATGATATGCTAATTTGTCGAAATTAAACTAATTAATTGAGCAATTAAACTACAAATTAAAGCGATACCTTAAGAATTCACTGGATTCCGCTTAGGCGATCGTACTCGATTCATGTAGGGTCTAATCCGACGCGCAAGATCCGTTAGGATGGCAGAAGAGGCGATCTGAGAGATAGAACCCTTGCTTCGTCTAGGTCGGGGGGTTAGATCGTAGCTCGCGGTGGAATCGATAGCTCCTCGCTAGGGCTTTGGAATTGAAACTGCTAACGATTCAAATCGAGCAAGCTCGAGTCCAACAATGGTTATGGATCGACGGGCTAGGATTGAATTCGATCCATAAGGATGGACATCAAGGTTACTCTAGATCTAGGGTTGGGAAATGGGAAAATCAATTAAAAGAGAAAGAATGGGATGTAGAGGATTAAATGGGAAAATAGGAAGAACAAAAAAGGGTAAAGAGTAGAAGATCAAAGATAAATGAGCATCTTACCCTTGGCCTCACACCAAACTCCAAATGGGGAAGAAGACTCACTCTTCAAGCTCCTCACAAGCCAAAATGCAATGTATTCTCATTCATTAATTATCAAAAGTGCCAAAACGGCTTACAAAAGTATTCTTTATAGTAACTACAAAGGGAATAATCCCAAAAATGGTAAAGTACGAAATTACCCTAAATGGTAATTTACAACTAGACACAAAAAACAATAAAACCATGACAAAAAGGACAAAACACGTCACTTAAGTCGCAGGGCGGAGATCTCCACGGACGTCCGTCTTGGAGCTCACGGACGTCCGTGTACAAAAACCAGTGACACCCTCTAAATCCGGACGTCCGTCCTGAAGGCAACGGACATCCGTCACCTGATGATGGTCTGTCTCCCTTCCTCGTTGAGGCTATAGTACTCGGGTTTTCTCATCACTTCTTCCGCCAGTACACCTTGTACAGCCTGAAACCTAGATCCTTGTTGGTGGCATCCTTGTCAATTCCCCTAGATCGAAAGGTTCATCACTGATGAAGGGCGGTCATGATATTGGTCAAGCATGTCGGGATCAAGGCGGCGGATGTCTTCTTCGTTGACCCATGTATTCTCAAATTTCGACTTTTGAGCCCACTTCTCCAAATATCTTTGAAATCCTCTGTCATGGGTGGAGACCACATGATCATCTAAGATCTTCTCGATCACATCTCTTTTTAGCTCATTTGGAGGAAGAGGCGGTAGAGGTTGCGGGGTTTGGTTCGGCTCATGCATAGAGGACGTTCGGAAAGAATTGCAAGGGGGTGGGGTGGAGCCTAGGTAAGGAACTAAGTCTTCCACGTTGAATGTGGAACTAACCCCCACATCTTGAGGAAGCTCAAGAACATATGCATTCGGACCACTCCTTGCCACAATCCTAAAAGGTCTGGCACCGTAGGCTTGGGGCTTTTTCACGATTCCCGATGGGAATCGTTCAGGCCTAACCCGAACTATCACATGCTCACCAATTTGGAATTCCTTGAAACGCTTGTGGGAATCCGCCGATAACTTGTAATTATCATTGCTCGAATTAATTTTACATCTAATTTCGGCATGCAAGTTATGAAGATGTTGTGCAAATGTATCTGCGGACTCGGACGTGCGGTGAGATGCGGACATGGGGATCAAATCTAGGGGTGTCCTTGGTTTGTGATCATGCACAACTTCAAATGGACTCTTACCTGTGGACCTATTGACAGAGTTGTTGTATGCAAACTCGACTAATGGTAGAATAGAGTTCGAGGTCCTAATATGATAACCTACAAGACACTGAAGGAAATTGCCTAAACTCCTAGTGGTAGCTTCCGTTTGACCATCGGTTTAAGGGTGATACGCCGATGAAAACTGGAGCATCGTACCCATCATGTGCCATAGGGTTTTCCAAAAGTGACTTGTAAACTTGACATCCCTATCCAACACAATGGTCTTGGGTAACCCATGAAAGCGCACTACCTCATTGAAAAATAACCTCGCAACATGGGTTGCGTTGGTGGTTCTAGCACACGGTATGAAGTGGGCCATTTTGGAAAAATAGTTCACTACCACAAAAATGGACTCGTGTTTTCAGAGAGTTTTGGGAAGACCCAACACGAAGTCCATCGAGACATCTCGCCAAGGTGTATGTGGTACCGGCAAAGGAGTGTATAGACCGATATTTTGCCTTTGTTGCTTGGAAACTTGGCAAGTACGACATTGTCACACAATCTGGGTGACATCTCGCATATGACCAGGCCAAAAGAATCTATCTTCAACGAGCGCAATGGTCTTATTGCGCCCGAAATGATCGGCAATCCCTCCAGCATGCAAGTCCCAAATGAGGAAGTTGCGCAATGAAGTGCGAGGGATGCATAGGTGATTGCCCATAAACAAATACCCATCCTGCAAGGTATAGGTGGGGCTAGTGCTTGCTAGGGTATTAAGGAGGGTGTTGTAGTCTTTCCCGAAGTCGAGGCACTCAGGATACTCTTCCCTCAACCGATCAAACCCGATGACTTCAGTACTCATGGATTGCAAAGTCGCCACTCGACGACTAAGCGCATCCGCGGCTTTGTTCTCAATGTCGGCCTTGTGCTTCAACACAAATGTAACCCTTGGAGGTACTCGACCCAAGTCGCGTGTCTCGGGTTTAGCTTCTTTTGAGAAGCAAGGAAGGGCAAGGCCTCATGGTTGGAGAACAAGACAAACTCATGCGGTCGTAGGTAGTGTTTCCAATGCCATAGGGATCGCACGACTGCATAGAATTTCTTGTCATAGGTGGAGTATTTTTGCTTCGCCTCATCGAGTTTCTCACTAAAACAGGCCACAGGGTGACCTTCTTGGCTAAGCACTCTGCCTATGCCTACACTCGGTGCATCGCATGTGACCTCAAAGATTTTAGAAAAGTTCGGTAGGTGCATGACGGGTGCACTAATCATTTTCTCCTTTATCTTGGCAAAGGCCTTTGCCGCGACTTTGCTCCATTGAAACTCTCATTTCTTCATACAATCGGTGATCAGAGCCATAATGGTGCTAAAGCCTACAATGAAGCGACGATGAAATGTAGCCAATCTATGGTAGCTACGGACATCGTGGATGTTCCTAGGCTCGGGCCATTCTACAATAGCCTTTACCTTTTCCGGGTCCGCGACCATCCCATCGGCTGAGACAATGATCCCCAAGAAGGCAACGGATCGTTGCATGAATGTGCATTTCTTGAAATTCGCATAGCGTTTCTCTCCCCTCAAGGTTTCACAAACCAACCGAAGGTGGATCAAGTGTTGGTCCTTGTTGTGACTATAGATCAAAATGTCATCAAAATACACCACAAGGAATTTTCCGATAAATGGTCGCAGCACTTGGGTCATGAGCCTCATGAAGGTGCTCGGCGCATTTGAAAGCCCAAAAGGCATGACCATCTACTCATAAAGACCATCTTTGATTTTGAAGGTGGTTTTCCATTCATCACTGGGGTGGATCCGGACTTGATGGTAGCCACTCTTGAGGTGTATCTTAGAGAAGGTAGTGACACCAACCATCATATCCAACATATCATCGAGCCTCAGTATAGGGAACCGATATTTGGCCATAATTTTGTTGATGGCTCGACTATCCACACACATTTGCTAAGTGTCATCCTTCTTGGGTGTGAGTAGTGCGGGTATGGCATATGGGCTCAAGCTCTCTTGGATGAACCCCTTATGAAGGAGCTCATCAACTTACTGTGCTAACTCGACATGTTCAACCGGATTCAACCTTTAATGGGGTAGGTTCGGTAGGGTAGATCCGGGAACCAAGTCTATCGCGTGTTGAATGTCATGCATGGGAGGGAGCTCATTGGGCAAGTCTTCCGGGAAGACATCCACAAACTCTTTCAAAACTGGCTCAACCTCCTTGGGGTAGTCGCCCATAGTCTCGAGAGCACGGTCAACGGTGATGACAACATACACCACGTTCTCATCTAACGACGCTCTCTTAAACTCCGAAGGGCTCACGATATTGCTGGCCTTAGATTGACCGCCCTTCTTCTCAACTTTCTTGTTCGATGGTGTCTTGGGAGGCAAGGGGTTTAATTTTATCTTCTTGCCCTCATGCATGAATGTGTACACATTTGACCGCCCCAGGAGGGTCACGTCCATATCACAGAGCCACGGCCTTCCCAAGATGATATAACCCATATCTATCGGCGCCACATCGCACTATAAGGTGTCCGAATATGAAGCTAATTGTATCGGCACACGACACTTTTGGGATACGGGAATGGAAGAGGAGTTGACCCATGTGACCTTGTACGGTCTCGGGTGTGAGCCCTAAACGGGTAATGGTGTGTGTTGACATGACATTCGTGCAACTCCTGTTATCCATGATGACCCTACAACTCTTCTCCCCACACTTGGCGAAAATATAGAAAATGTTATCTCTATGCCAATCACCCTTATTTTCACGTTGAGGTTGTGCAAGGGCACAACTCATGACCAAGCACTCTTGGATGCAAGCTAGTGCTCGGTTACCGTTGTTACCCTCCTCATCGCTAGGCGTGACTTCCGGTTCATGCACTTCCTCTTCTTCACCTTCTCTCTCATCGACTTCTCCTTCAACCAAGAGAGTCCTTTGGGGGTCTCTTGTAGGGCATTGGGCGGCAAAGTGGCCAAACCCATGACATTTTTAGCACTTGGTTTGAGTGCCACCCTTTGAGGACTCACCTACCTTACCCTTTCCTTTGTCAAACCGAACATTTGTAGGAGTGGGTTCTGTCGGTTTGGGAGGTGGATTTCCAGCACTAGGCCTTCCTTCTCCGACTTTATGGCTATCGGCATGTGGCTCAACTCGTCTCACCACCGTCGTCTTCAAGTACCTCTCAAGGTCTTGCACAACGGCGTAATACTCTTCAAGAGTGTCGACGGGGTGGGAGATAAGCTCTTTTTGGAGGTCCAATCGCAACCCGGTGCAGAACTTTGAAAGAGTGACTTGAGGATCTTTCGACACAGTGGCTCTCATTATGAACTCCTCAAAGTTGCCAATGCACTCAACATACTACCTTGGCGCAAATTTTGCTATTGGTCAAGTAGGCGGTGGTAATATGATAAAGGAACGTACTTCTTCGTAAGTCGCTCTCTCATGTCCTCCCAACGGGTAATGGGAGCACGACCTGTGTTTGCTCGCATATGCTCGACGTTGACCCAAAGAGTCGAGCTTGACCAATGAGCTTCATTTTGGCGAGTCTAACATATTGCTCATTGTCCATGCCATACCACTCAAAGTAGTGTTTCATATCGGAGACCCAATCGAGGAAGACTTTAGGGTCTATTCTTCCATCAAAGGTCGAAAACTCAACTCGAACATTCTTGAGGTGTTTCTCATCCGAATCGTAATCATCTCCACGATGACCCATTTCCCTTTGGTTCCGGTTTCGACCCTCGGGTCGATCACCATGTTCAAGACACATACCATGACGCCCATTGCATCGGTTGCGGCGCTCATTCTCTTCCAATCGACCCAAGCGGTCGAGGAGCAACTCATTAGTGGCGGCCATAACGGTTTGGGCCCCCTCCATAGCATTCAACCTCTCGTTCATGGTGATCATCAAGGCTTGGATACCTTTAAGAGCATCTACAAGCACATTCGTGTCCATGGTGACCACGACTCACTATGCGGGTTCTAGAATGACACAACTATGAAACACAAATGAGTGAAGAATTTTACCAAACACACGGTGTGCGCACAAATGAGTACACTAATATGAATACACAAATGAGTGGGTGATTTTGTCGAACACGTGACGTGCATGCAATTAAACACACAAATGAAACAAAACGCAATAAAATTAAAATGGCATGCAAGTATGCCCTAACCTAGAACCTAAGCTTTGATGCCAAAACTGATGCGGGACAATGACCCTAAAATCCGTGAATGCCCATGATATGCTAATTTCCTGAAATTAAACTAATTAATTGAGCAATTGAACAACAAATTAAAGCGATACCTTAGGAATTCGAGGGATTCCACTTAGGCAACCGTGTTCTGTTCACTTAGGGTCCAATCCGACACGCGAGATCCGTTAGGATGGCGGAAGAGGAGATCCGAGAGATAGAACCCTCGCTTCGTTTAAGTCGAGGCGTTAGATCGTAGCTCGGGATGGAAATGATAGCTCCTCGCTAGGGCTTTGGAATCGAAATGGCTAACGACTCAAATCGAGCAAGCTCGAGTCCAACAACAGTTATTGATCGACGGGCTAGGATTGGATTCGATCCATAAAGATGGACATCAAGGTTACTCTAGATCTAGGGTTGGGAAATGAGAAAATCAATTAAAAAGGAAAGAATGGGATGCAGAGGATTAAATGGGAAAATAGGAAGAACAAACAAGGGTAAAGAGTAGAAGAAGATAAAAGATAAATGGGCATCTCACCCTTGGCCTCACACCAAACCCCAAATGGGGAAGAAGACTCACTCTTCAAGCTCCTCACAAGCCAAAATGCAATGCATTCTCATTCATTAATCATCAAAAGTGCCAAAATGGCTTACAAAGGTATTCTTTATAGTAACTACAAAGGGAATAATCCCTAAAATGGTAAAGTACGAAATTATCCTGAATGGTAACTTACAACTAGACACAAAAGACAATAAAATCCGGACAAAAAGGACAAAACACGTCACTTAAGTCGCAGGGCGGAGATCTCCACGGACGTCTGTCCTGGTGCTCACGGACGTCCGCTACCAGCATCACAGATGCCTGTGAGGTCCACGGATGTCCATGTCCAAAAACCAGTGACACCCTCTAAATCCGGACGTCCGTCCTGAATGTCATGGACGTCCGTCGCCTGATGATGGTCTTTGTTTCCCTTCCTCCTTGAGGCTATAGTACTCGGGTTCTCTCATCGCTTCTTCTTCTTCCGCCAGTACACCTTGTACGGCTTGAAACTTAGATCCTTGTTGGTGGCGTCCCCGTCACCAGGGACCCTGTCTATAGACCTTCGAGTGCTAGGTCACGTGCCATGTGACATGTGATCACGGGTTACACCATAAACTCTTAAGGTTCAGCTAGTCCGTTAGGTTTTAGATTTTTATTTTATATTTTTGGACTTTTTTTGCCCTTTAAATCATGGGTTAGTATCTTTGTAAAACTGCCTAAACATGTTGCACTGACAATTTTCAGCTTTTGACAAAAAATTCGACAATGGAAAATCACCCTTTTTTCTTTAGATGGTCGTTGAGCAACCTTGGGCAAGTTGACGTGGCACCTAATCCTCGGGCTCGAAGGTAGTGTTCCCGCCCTCATATATGTAGGGCTGAGATGCTACCCACGAGGGTAGCATTTTGGCGCTACCTACGAACCAGCTGAGCGCCATATCACCCAGCCCGAAAATCGGGTACCACCGCAACTTAGTGAAGATCGATCAGTCGCACCCAATAAATTTGGGCACAATCTGATGCTTATCCATCGTTAAAAATGTGAGCAAAATTGGAAAAAAAATCAATGCATCCATGTAGGTGGGTGTTACCCTATGATTGACTAATGATTTGAAGGGCAAAACAGTCTTAATTTTTTAATTTTATTTTATAAATCACATGCTCCATGTCTATACTACCTAAACGGGTGTATTTTTGCCAGCACATGCCACATGTCATGTGATCTCGTCCACATGGGTTGCACTTCGTTGCTACCTCTTGGGTACCAACCCCTTTCCCTACATATTATGAACCAGTTAATCTGTCAACTGTCGTAGGAAATTTCCAACTCTTTCATTTTAATGTATGCCCTCTCTTTCATTTTCTTTCTATATGGACATCAGAGACTTCAACTTAACCTATGTTTGAGAAAATATGGAACATCTCCCAAAGCTTAATTGTATGTTTCCAGGGAGGCAGAAAATGCTTCTTGGGCCAACATATTGTAAAAAGAGAGTCACCATGGTCAAAAGTTTGGAATAATCAAACCATTGAAGGTTAGTCACTTTGACCCTCATTTGAGTTCTTCACCTTATCCCTCATTTTTTAAAGGAGTGAGCCTTATTTTCGTTTATTGCTTTATTATCTGTCCATCAATGGGACCTACTACATTGCTTCGGGCTCTCTGCTTATCTTTTAACAGTATTCTCCAGGTTACACTTGTCAGTCATATTCGTCATCTGAGATAAGTGTCATGCCTTCAAGTACTCTCGCTGAAGAAGAATATAACTTCTCCTTTGTAGTGGTGGTTCTTCTGTTTTTTTTACATTTACAACGTCTAAATGCTTTCGAATGCACAGTTTTCTCTAGATAAGAGTCACTTCGCAATAAGTTATTTGACCACATTTCCTGCCAAATGTTCCTTCAGTCTAGTGACGCCTCTATGTAAGTCTCTCAAACAGTAGTTGAATTTCATTGGTGTTTATTCCCCTAAATAGGAGGGCTAGCCACATAATATTATTTATTTATTTAACTTTGATGCCATTTCCTTAAAATCTCAATCACAATTTAGAACTCGCAAGTCATTGACAATCTTAACACTGAGACACTTCATCCTAATAGTAATAAAATATTATAATTCAATAACCTATTATCCGAATCCATTTACTTTAGGCAAGGGAGGCAGCATAAATGAACAGGAATCGACTCCTTAATCCTTAGTTGCATAAATACTCAAACTTTGGCGTGCATTTCTGACCGATTCAAGTTGTTCACTACCAATGAAAAAAATTCATAAATTCATCAGCATCAGCACCTTGTCCCATCTATTGCGGTCGGCTAAATCATAAGTTTTTATTTTTTATTATGGTTACGAGGAACCTTGTAGCCACCAAAGTGACCAAACCATATTAAATACTGAATGTCATAAATTTTAATGTTTTTGAAATTTGTAAGAGCAAGTATATTGAACGATTAGATGGATAAAGGCACTTTATAGGCCATAAATGATGCATCATTAATTGAATAATAAAAGCTAAATAATTAATTGTATGGTACCTATGAAAATATTAAATAAACCGAACTGCACTATTTGAGGTGATAAGAATTATACATGCATAAGATTTAAATGTACACAATAATACTGATTAAAAAAAATGTACACAATGATGAAACATGGGGTTTTTTTTATTTGCAATCCACAAATCTGTCAATGCAACCCATCTGTGGGTTTGCTAGTTGTTTTATTGACTGTATATTATAATAATAATAATAATAATAATAATAATAATAATAATAATAATGAGTAGTGATCCTCTCACTAAGTCATGGGACATAATCCTATGACTCGAGCTACCATTGGTTGCATGTTCATGTCCCATGACTTGAGTCCTAAATGAGCAATTTGAGCCCAGTGGTGGTTCAGAGGATTTCTGTAGCCAAGCTGTGCACATTTCACTGAGTTATGAGTCCTCTATGATGATATATTGCCTCACTCCACGGCTCTGGAGAAGGCAGATACCTTCAACTGCCGCTTTTAATTCTACTTGAGCAATGTCACAGTGTTGGTAAGGACCCGAGTACATGAATATCACTGATCCTTCTCTGTTCCTTGCCCCAACCTCCGCCCTACAATGATGGTGCCATCAAAGGTCAGTTTTAGAATACTTGGCGCAGGTGGTTTCCAAAATGATAATTGCTTCACCTTTTGTGGGCCCATACATACATAGGATGGTTGACCAGTGGTTAGAGATATTTTCCATGGAAACAACTATCAAGGCCTGTTGACAAGCTTCCCACAAAGAAATGTGAAATTTGATCGTCGAAATGATGCTGCTGCTAGTTTTTTTTTTTTTCCCCTCTTGGAAAGTCCTACTGTTTCTTTCATTTCATATGCACCAAACAATAATCAATGGACAGTCCCCCCCACAGAAGTTTACCACAGTATTGAAGGGGGCAGCCTCCCCAACCCGCCAATAGGTCTCCCAGCGAACTTGGCATTACCCAATCTACCCTGAAAAGCTGAAAATAATAGTCCCATACCTGTTTTGCCACTATTCAAAATAACATCAGGTGATTGAACATTTCTTCATCCTTTAAACACATGATGCATCAAATAGGGGAACTGGATAGTGCAGTGTTGTAAATGATCTTGAGTGAGTATCTTGCCCAATGCAGTCTTCCAGCTGCAATAACTGTTTCTCGGTTGCAACTTAATGTGCCAGATCTGATGACTCTAGCAACCATTGGCTGCATGCCACACAACGTTAACTTTATAAGTCACCTGATGTGACATGCAGCAAATAGGTGCTCGAGTCATGTGCTTATGTCCCATGACTCGAGTCATATTATCATTTTCCATATATGAGTAATGATCCTCTAACTCGAGTCATGAAGGCATCCCAAGACTCGAGTAACCATTGGGCCACATAATCCATTGTACTTGCACGACAGGTTAGAAGAGAAAAATAAAAAGGTCAAATCGTCTAAGCAAAAATAAAGGGACCTGCTCCAGTGTAGGGCAGTACACTAAACTTGGTGTATTCGTCTTCTCTACAATAACCAATTTGGGGTATTTGTCTTCCACATTGCCAGGTTGTTGGAGCCTCTCATTCAAGTAATTAAAACCTGAAAAAGTCACTAGTCTTTTGTTTGAATCAGAAATCCATAACAAAAGTGCTTGAAATTAAGGAAGTACATTGCACAATCATCTGAAGAAACCAATTTGATAATGGTAATCAATAAACCCTAAACCCTAAATAGAGTTGGATTTGTTAATGGTACTCTATCTTAGAGCACTAATGGCGCATACTGGATCTTAGCTTTTTAAACGCGCTGACATTAGTGTTGTATCTCAGAGTTGTAATGGCGATGAATCTTAAGATTTTAATGGTGCTTTAATGGCGTTAAATCTTTGAGAACAATGGCGATGGATCTGTTAATGACATTGAGTCAAAGGTTTTTAAGGCACTGGATATGTTTATATGTTGTATCTTAAAGTATTAATGGAGCTAGATTGATTAACGGCGTTGGGATTAATGGCAGTTTCTTTTAATGGCACTGGATCTGTAAGTTCTAGTTGGTTTTAATAGTGTTCGATCTTGTCAATTGTTAATCTCTTAAAACATGGAAGAGAGGGAGTTTTCTCTGTGGTTGCTTTACGGAAGATGAATACACCAGGCTTTGTGTATATGCTCTACACAGGGGCAAATCTTTAAAAAAATTTGGTGCTTTTCATTTACATTCAACCTGTAGTAGCAGTGAAGTGGATGACGTGGACCAATAGTTGCTCGAGTCTTGAGGGGGACTTCTATGACTCGAATTAGATGATCATTATCCTATATATATATATATATATATATATATATATATATATATATATATATATGAAAATACGGCTTACACATATTTTCTTTGATAACACAGGATGTGTGGATCTGCATGTTAATGAATAACACGAGATCATGAAAAGCTTAAATGAAAGATTTAACCTTAGAATTGAATCTCGACTAGTGCGCTTGATCTGATGCCAATCCATTAATTGTGTTAAACCACATTTTTATTCAAGAAATAGATTTTAAAATTTCCAAACTCTAGACCAATATTTCCTTTTCAAACCTTTTTCCAAGTTCTAAAAAATAGAAGTTTACAACCATGAATTTATATTCTTGATTTCCAGCTGAGATGTATTGGCAATACAGCATGGTATCCACCAATACGTCTTGGCTTGCAACCATGAGTTACCTGTAGGTATCAGTTGATACCTTGGGGATCCCTAAGACAATATGGCTATCATCATTGGTATCAGCCGATCAAAATATTTATATTTTTTCAATATTCTTTTGATATGCATTGGTATCAGCCAAGTTTTGAAATCTTGATGTTTCGGTCAAGGTTGTTAACTCGTGAATCGGATCATAAATCGATTTCTTGAAAAATTGAATCGAATCATAAATCGTAAGATTCAATCGATTTTTTTGAAAAAAATATATAAAAAATCCGAAAAAATAGAAAAATGCCGACATATAAAATAGCAACCATTTCCAACACATTTGAATCATAAAGTAAAAAAACTATATTCATTTTAATATTTCATCGTTTGTCCTTTGCAAGTCAATAACAAAAAGTTTATCCATATTGATAATATGATTATATGAGTATAGACACAGAAGAGAGAGTATATTTTATGAGATGAAAAAAAAGTAACATCATGATTCATGCATTCATACTTTTTATGAGAACGGAAAAAAAAGATGAATCGTCCATTCATGCAATTTATATGAATGAAAAAAAGAAGATAATTCATGCATTCATAGTTTGTCGGGTGGAGCCCGACGTATTTGTGGGCGAAGCGCGACCGTTCACCAGTGGTTGAGCTAACCGGTCAGTTCGTTGGGGGTTGCAAGGGAGGCAATGCGCCCCTTGCCCTAGGGATTGTGGGGTGCAGAGTCGCCCCCAAAGAAAATTTTCTATTCGGGTCCTTTGAAAACGAGATTTCGCTCAATGGACTGCTAACATCATGCATTCACGCTCTTTATGTGAATGCAAATAAAAAAATAGATAAAAAAAAATGAAATAGCATTAAATATATGATGCGGGAACTTACTAAATGCGGGAACTTATTAAATGCAATGCTAGGGCTGAGATTAAAATTAAAATTAATTCAATCAATTAAAATAACAATTTCTCATAACAAGTTGCAACATAAATATTCTAAAAATTCAATTGGATAATTTAATTACGGCCCAAAATAGCGTTACTTTTCCTGTACGTTCCCTATTGGATCTAGAAGACTAAGTTCTTATGAACGGCTAGATCTCCGATAGTTTTAGGGCATCGAACGAACTCGCATGCGAGTTCTCTCGATACCGTACAAAATAAAAGGATAATCAATGATTTAATGAAGATAGCTAGGTTGATTTTGGATTTTTTTTTTTTAATGAGATAAATAGGCTAGATCTGGAATTTAATTGAGAGATAAATAAACTAGGGTTTCGCTACTTATGCAATCGTAGATCTAAAGAAGATAGAGATGGAAGAAGAGTTGGTCTCGCACCAAACTGCACGCGGGATCGAAGAATTACTATCCGTTTTGAGAGAATCACACCCTCACGAAAGTTTAGAACTCTCAAGTTTGCAAAAACAATTTTAATTAACTAAAATCTAACAACAAAGTTGTTTACAAGCCTTTAAATAGGCTAACCAAAACCTTAATACGAAATTAGAAGAATCCTAATGTAAATAAAACACAAAATGACAACTTTTGGCCGAAATAATAAATTGCCGTACAAATTCGCGCAAATGGTCGATCGATCGATTCCGGGGTCGATCGATCGATTGGGAAAGTTATTAATTCGCTTGACGCCACAACTTTAAATCGATTGATCGGAGGCTCCTGCTCGATTGATCGATTGAGGTATATAATGTCGCCTCTGAATATGTGCCCGTTGTCTATTCTTAATCGATCGAGGCCTTGAGTCGATCGATTGATTGAGCAATTTTCAATTCTTCGAATTTGAGCCGATTTTCTTTTGCCTTTGTTGATCTTCTTCAGCCTTCGATACGTCACTGGCGACTGCTTGAATCTGATGTCTCCATCAACTCTCCCCGAGTTAAACGGATTCATCTCCGATGAATACTGGTTGTGATAGAGGTTCAAGAGGTCCGGATCAATCTGCTGTAACTCTTCCTTTGTAATCCATGTATTCTCTGAATCGGTTTTGTTCTTCCACTCGACCAAATACTTCTGAAGCCCCCCTTGGTTGGTGGACACAATTTGATCTTCCAACACATCTTCGATGATCTCATGAATTTGCCAAATAGGTGGAGGTAATGGTGTGTGTAGGGGCATAATTGGGGCATCGAATGTAGACGGCTCAAAGGGTTAGTAGGGATGGTTGAGTGGCCATGGAACAGAATGAGGTCCTCCACGTTGAAAGTCGTGTTAATCCCCAATTCCGGTTGAAGATTTAAGATGTAAGCACTTGAACCGACACGCTTCATGATCTTATAGGGTCCAACACCACAAGCTTGTAACTTCTTTGCAACTCCTTGTGGGAACTGCTTGGGTTTATTTCGAACCATCACAAAATCACCCTTTTGAAATTCTTTGAGCCGTCAAACTTGTATTTTTCATTGTTCGCATTAATTCATTTTTTAATCTCAACATGTAACTCATGATTGCGATGCGCAAATGTAGATGCAGACTCTGATGACCTTTGATGAATGGACATTGGAATGAGATCTACAGGTGTCCTAGGTTTATACCCATGCACAATTTGGAACAAACTCATGCCTGTGGTTCCATTAACAGAATTGTTATATGCAAACTCAGTGATAGGTAAGATTGAATCCCAACTACTAATGTGTTCACTTACTAGACACCGTAACAAATTTCCTAGACTCCTATTGACAACCTCGGTTTCCCCATCAGTTTGGGGATGATATGTAGATGAAAATTGAAGCCTGGTCCCCATTTTGTGCCACAGTGTCTTCCAAAAGTAACTGAAAAATTTAACATCGCGGTTAGACACCATAGTCTTTAGCAAACCGTGTAGACGAATGACCTTGTTAAAGAAAAGGGTAGCAATTTGACTTGCATCGGAGGTCTTCGAACATGCAATGAAGTGGGCCATTTTTGAGAAACGGTCCACAACGACGAACACCGAGTCGTGCTTTCGGAGAGTTTTGGGGAGGCCTAACACGAAATCCATGGACAGGTCTTGCCACGGGGTATGTGGCATCGGTAAAGGCGTGTATAATCCCGTGCTTTGCCTCTTTTGTTTTACCAGTTGGCAAACACGACACTGACTGATAATTTTGGCAACATCTCGGGTGACATTGGGCCAATAAAATCGGTCCTCAACCAATGCAATAGTTTTGTTGCGACCAAAGTGACCGACAACCTCATCAGCGTGTAATTCCTAAACAAGAAAGTCTCGCAACGAAGTGCGGGAAATACACAATCGATTTTTTAAGAACAAATACCCTTCTTGTAGGGTGTATTTTCTCTGACGGGTTGCTCACTCATAAGTGAGGTGTACTCTTCACCAAATCCGGACATGTGGGATAATCCTCCATGAGGCGATCGAATCTCGTTACCTTAACACTTTATGAGTGCAACGTTGTAACCCTACGACTCAATGCGTTAGCAACTCGATTCTCTACACCAACCCTATGCTTCTGCACAAAGGCCTTGAAGTTGTTTAACCCATTTCGCATGTCGCGGGTTTAACTTCTTTTGGGAACTCAAAAATCGCAAGGCTTCGTTATCAGAGAACGAGACGAATTCATGTGGTAGCAAATAGTGTTTCCAATATTTTAGGGATTGCTCTATTGCATAAAACTCTGTTGTAGGTCGAGTATTTCTGCTTGGCCTCATTTAACTTCTCACTGAAATGAGCTATCGAGTGGCTTTCTTGGCTCAATACTCCTCCAATACCTATGCCTGACGCGTCACACGCAGCCTCGAAGACTTTAGAGAAGTCAGGAAGGCGCATGACAAGAGCTTCCGTCATTCGAGACTTAATCTCCTTGAAAGCCTTTGCCGCGACAGGTGTCCATCTAAATTTCCCCTTTTTGATGCAATCGGTGATAGGGGAAGTTACCGTAATGAAGTTACGGATGAACCGCCTGTAGAATGTGGCTACTCCATGGAAGCTACGGACTTGGTGAATGTTCTGAGGTTCAAGCCATTCCACGATAGCTTTGACCTTTTCGAGGTCCTCAGTCATCCCTTCAGAGGTCATGACAAACCTTAAGAAGATAACGCTATGTGACATGAATGTACACTTCTTTAGGTTCGCATATAATTTCTCTCATCTGAGAGTCATGCAAACTTGCCTTAAGTGGTTTAGGTGTTGTTCCTTGTTGTGGCTATAGATAAGGATGCCGTTGAAATAGACCACAAGGAACTTGCTTATGAAAGGCCTCAACACTTGCGTCATGGTATGCATGAAAGTACTCGGGGTGTTTGAAAGCCCGAACGGCAAGACAAAGCACTCATACAAACCATCTTTGGTTTTGAAGGTAGTTTTCCATTCGTCCCCGGGATGAACTCGGATCTGATGGTAACCACTTTTCAAATCGATCTTTGAAAATATTGTGACACCGACCATCATGCCCAACATATCGTTCAGTCTCGGTATTGGGAACCGATATTCGACTGTGATCTTGTTAATAGCGCAGCTATCCACACACATTCTCTAAGTTCCATCTTTCTTGGGTGTGAACAACGTTGGCACGACACATGGATTCAAGCTTTCCTTTATGAACCCCTTTTGAAGAAGTTCATCAACTTGCCCCTTTAACTCTGAGTGCTCGGATGGATTCATACAATAGTGGGGCAAGTTAGGCAAGGTTGCTCCAGGGACCAAATCAATGGCGTGTTGGATGTCCCGTAGAGGTGGTAATTTATTTGGAAGGTCTTCAAGGAAGATATCCCGAAACTCATTAATTATTGGTTCAACTTCTTTTGGAACCTCAACGTCTGACGCTTTGGATTTCTCCACTGTGATAAGGACATAGACGATGCCCTCTGTCTTAGCGCCTCGTTCAAACTCAAGAGGACAAACGGTGTGAACAACCTTAGATGTTTTCTCTCTCTCTCTCTCTCTATCAGGCCTTTATCGCTTGACTTAGTTGGTTTCACCGTGGGTGGTTTAGGAGGTAAAGGATTGATCTTGATTGTGTTTCCGTTATGAGTGAATGAACACGTTCGATTTCCCGAACAGTGTCACGCCCATGTCATACAACCACGGCCTCCCAAGGATAATATGCCCCACATCCATAGACACAACATCGCACCACAAGGTGTCCTTATACGAACCATATTGTATAGGAACTTGACACCTTAGTGAAACAGGGATGAATGATGAATTGACCCACGCGATTTTGTAGGGTCGTGGGTGAGTTACGGGTGCAAGCCCTAAGCAAGAAGCTATACTCTCGGAAACCACATTGGTGCAGCTTCCACTGTCAATGATAACTCAATAGGCTTTCTCCCCACACTTGGCTATGGTATATAAGATATTATCTCGTCGCCAATCGTCACTCTCCTTTGACTGGGCTAGAGCACATCCAACCACAAAAGCCCGCGAGGTATTATCCTCCTCAATGGGGTAGATCTCCCTAAGACAAGCCACTGTTCGTTCTCCTACACAATCTTCCTCATCACTAGGGAACGACTCAGGCTCGTAGACTTCAACTATACCATCATCATGCTCATTTTCAGTGTCCTTAGCTATAATCAGGTTTCAAGATGGGCATTGTACTAGAAAATGCCTGATGCCGTGACACTTATAACACTTGTTCTGGCCACCACTCTTGGAGCCTTCGAGCATTGGGCCTTTACCCTTATCGACTCTGATGACTGGTGTAGTAACTGGGTTGGGTTTAACAGGCAGGACATTAGTGTTGGGCTTTGACTCGGGAAGGTTGGACCTATAACTAGACGGAGTACTAGTCTTGAGGTATCGCTCTAACTTCTCCACTCTAGCGAAACATTCCTCTAGGTCGGCAATAGGGTATGGAATGAGTTCCCTTTGCAGTTCTGGGCGAAGCCCATTCGAAATCGGGATAGGGTAACCCTTTCTGGCTCATCCACATCGGCCTGGGTCTTCAGGTTTTCAAATTTATCGATGTATTCTGTGACTGGGGAATTCCCTTGGTGCAATGAATGACACTGATCGAGAATACGTTCATCGTAGGATAGGGGAACATATTTCTCATTCAACTGGGTCTTCATCTCTCCCCAAGTAGAAATGAGAGGAAGACCCTGGGCTCGCCTATGGTGCTCTAACCCCATCCAATAAAGTCGAGCTTGTCCCGTATGTTTGACCTTAGCAAATTGGACTTTTCGCTCCTCGGACATGGCGTACCATTCGAAGTAGTTCTCCATGTCGGTGACCTACTCGAGAAAGACCTTAGGTTGTCTTTTCCTGTCGAAAGTTGGGGCGTCCATTTTCACAGATTTCATGATTTTATCGTCATGATCTGTTTAAACTTCATGACGTGGTTGACCTACCCTCCCACGGTCATTTGTGTTGACTTTATTGTGAATGTAGGTGGGAATCTCATTGATTTCCTCAGCATGGGTTGCCAAAGCCTCATGCCAGCCTTGTTGGTCACACAACTGTTTTTGCAGTTGATTGTATTCAACTATCTGGGCTTGAAGGGTCGTTTGGGTTGCGGTCAACTTAGACGAAATGCCTCTAATTAGGGCTTCCATCTTAAGGGGATCCATGATGATGCAAGACAAATATGGGATGATGAGAGACAAAATCTGAAATGATGCAAAATAAACAATAAAAGAAGTAATTCCTAAGACCTATATGAACACTGAAACCCTAAACCTAAACTGATGCTCTGATACCAATTTGATACGGGAACATACTAAATGCAATGCTAGGGCTGAGATTAAAATTAAATTAATTCAATCAACTAAAATAATAATTTCTCATAACAAATTACCACATAAATATTCTAGAAATTCAATTGGATAATTTAATTACAGCTCAAAATAGTGTTACTTTTTGTGCACGTTCCCTATTGGATCTAGAAGACTAGGGTTCTTATGAACGGCTAGATCTCCAATAGTTTTAGGGCGTCGAACGAACTCACATGCAGGTTCTCTCGATACCGTACAAAATAAAAGGTTAATCAATGATTTAATGAAATAGCTAGGTTGATTTTGGATTTTTTTTATAATGAGATTAATAGGCTAAATCTGGGATTTAATTGAGAGATAAATAAACTAGGGTTACGCTACTTACGCAATCGTAGATCTAAAGAAGATAGAGATGGAAGAAGAGTTGGCCTCGCACCAAACCGCATTTGAGATCGAAAAATCGTTCTCCGTTTTGAGAGAATCGCACCCTCATTAAAGATTAGAACTCTTAAGTTTGCAAAAACAATTTTAATTAACTAAAAACTAACAATAAAGTTGTTTACAAGCCTTTAAATGGGCTAACCAAAACCCTAATACGAAATTAGAAGAATCCTAATGCAAATAAACTACAAAATGACAACTTTTGGCGGAAATAATAAATTGCGTCCAAAGTTGCGCAAATGGTTGATCGATTGATTCCGGGATCGATCGATCGATTGGGAAAGTTATTAATTCGCCTGACTTCACAACTTTAAATTAATCTATCGAAGGCTCCTGCTCGATCGATCGACTGAGGTATATAATGTCTCGCCTCAGAATATGTGCATGCTGTCCATTCTCGATTGATTGAGGCCTAGAGTCGATCGATCCATTGAGCAATTTTCAATTCTTCGAATTTGAGCCGATTTTCTTTCTTTCGCCTTTGCTGATCTTCTTCCGTCTTCAATACGTTACTGGTGGTTGCTTGAATCTGATGTCCCCATCAATATACCTTTTAATATCCAATTGTGATGGAGGCACAAATCCCTTGAAAATTATGTGGAAGCGCCTATTTTAGTGTAGAAGACGAACAAAAAAGCAGATTTCGATTTCGTTGAGGGATGAAGAAGATATTAGGATTTTAAGATTTGCCGTAAAAAAATTCAAAGAGACCAAATCTCTCTCAAAAGAAGTGTTTAGAACACTTATGTGCAATAAAATAACCATAAAGAGTTTTTAAAACTCTTTAGGGGTCTTTTGTAAGGAAAAAAGCAAAAATAAATTAAAAAAAGAGATCTGTGGGTCCCGCAAGTCATTTTGGCATGACTTGCGAGACCCCATCGAATTGTACGATTTGATGCTTTTTGGGTCAATTCAAGGAATTTATGATTTGGGGCCTCAATTCAAATCAGTAAGGGTACTATAAGGGTACAAGTTGATTCAAATTGTACGATTTGAATCACAAATCGTACCAATTTGACAACACTGGTTTCAGTGACCTGGCAATTGTCTAGGGCGAAGTAAGCCAATATGACTACAACCTAGGTGGGAAAACACTAGTTTTAGATATGGAAGCTGGATCGTGTAACATTGCCTGGAGAAATTTGAAGTTGAACTCTTTCTTTCTCATAGAGATCATATAATATTCCATCATACTCAATTGAAAATACAACAATTGCATGAAAGAAGTCTGCAGGTGCCTAGGTGGTGGTTAGCAGTAAAATAAGAGAAGGAAAATGAGTAGTAGTGAAATTATATAGAAACTATGGTTCCCATTGTATCTCTAGTAAGGGATTTCCAGTTTCTAAAGGATTTTGACTAGTCTAATTTATCAATGTTTCTTTCACTTTTTTCTCCGCTGCGAAGGCTATGAGTTGTTCTCTTTTGAGTTGGTCATGTTGCATTTTTGCATTTTGAAAATGCTAGAGTGAGATTGATCTGCCAATCAAATGTTTTATGTAATTTTGATGTGTTTTTTATTCCAAATTGTTGCCAGAAAGCTAAACGAAGTTATCAGAAGGATTTAGCTGCCTTTCGGGAGGCGAAGGATTCAACTGAAAATGCATTAGAAGTTTGTGAAGAAATTCGAGAAACTGCTAAACGTTCCACATCATCTAATGATGGTAAATATCTGGCATTTATCTTGGACCATTATAGTTTACAAAGCCTTCTTGAGAGTAAAATGACTTGGGGAATTGGCCGGATTTTTCATGCTTGGTAGTTCATGGCACTTTCTTGTTGTTGGGCTTGTTTTTTGTTTTTTTTTTGGCAATAAGCAGTCTATACTAATAAAAGCACAAAAACAGGTTTTCTTGTCACACTTTTTAATTCCAAAAATGCTCTCATTTTCTCTCCTAAATAATCTCTTCCACTTAGGGTGACATTAATAATTAAGTTTTGTTTCACACTTTTTAATACCAAAAATACCCTCATTATTCTCTCCTAAATAATCTCTTCCACTTAAAACGGCATTAATACTCTCTCCTACCGATTTTTTTTGTATACTATCTTTGCAATTGAAGATTTGGTCCCGCAACTAATGGTTTCGTCGTTAACACCGCTGACTACCTTGAATTCGAAGATGATATCTTTATTCGTCCCAATCTTTCACATAATAAATCTTTAGATCATGGCCCACTTGTTAAAGTGGCAGATTTTGATTCCATGTGGTACACATTTCTGAAAGTGATCTAAGAACCAAGTTTGATGTACACCATGATCATGTTCACTTTTTGGGATGTGTGTATTATATAATATAAATCTGACCATCTGATGATAGGTCTATGATCGTAAAATCCGTTTGTAAAATATTTTGGCGAAAAACCATCTCCATTGTATGATTCAAAGCAGTCAAATATTTAAGCAAGTAAAACCCAGGTTGAGAAGGAAGAGTCTCTCTTTGTAAATGAAGGTAACCTTTGTAATGTTGCTGAGTTGGGTTTGAATTAGGTTTCATGGGAATCCGATTTACACCAATAATTTTTGGGTACTGTTTTTGCAACCGAAGATTCGGTCCTACAACTGATGGTTCCATTGTAAAGACTGTTGACTACCTTGGATCAAACAATGGAGATCATTTTTAATCCCAAATCATTTTTCATCCCAATCATTCGCACAATAGATCTTGAGATCATGGTCGCTTATCAACGGTCAGAGGTATGGTCATGGTCTAATTATACTTCTAATAGGAGAAGAATCTTATTGTGATACTAACTCAAAACCGAAATGAAGATCATCTCTTAGTATAGGTTACCAGAGTCAATCTCTAACCTTTATCTTTTAGATGGGACTTTCACTCCAACTCCAGTTAACTTCTCAAGGCGGTTAATTGAACCACATAATTCCACAAAGGGTGTCGATATTTGCACCTGAAGATAATATAATTCAGAATTATCTTTAAAATTACATAGAAAACCTACCTCTACCATATGATTAAGAAGCCACAAATAAGGCTGTCAATAGGGTTGGGCAAGCCTGCTTAACCCGCCTACACGAGGAGTACAATATATATATATATATATATTGGGAAAAATTAAAAAAATTTGGGAGAAAAATTCGAAAAAGTTTCAGGAAAATTTCGGGGAGTACAAAAAATATATATGTAAATCATATTTAATATTTATAAAATACTTATTTATTTATTAATAATGGTTAAAATAAAAAAAAATCATTAATTTTTGCAAAAAATTATTAATTTCGTAGAAATTAATGAAATTTCGGCATTTCGGAGAAATCATTGAAATTTTGCTGAAAGATTTGTCCAATCCCTGTTTCGGTGAATTTCGGAGAATTTCGAAGAGATTTGTCCCTATGCGTGCAACGCACGTTAATCGTCTTAAAATATGACCTTGCAAGTGCACAAGTCCGAATGTACTAGGGCAAGTACAAGGGTGTCGAACCACATGGATTTGTTGTCTATCTCTTATTTAACTTCTATTGTCTAAAATATTTTATAGCATTAGAATTCCTAATTTATACTAAAATAAAAGAAAATCTAAATAGTTGGACATATGAGAGAAGGCAGTCACAAATCTCTCTTGGATTTCCGATTAGCACCTAATAAAATCTACTACTTTCCTATAATAAATCCCTGGTTTCCCAGCTCCTGGCTACAAGCTCAGTTGCATCGTTTATGACTTAGCGAGATCTAATCACGTGTTAGATAACCTAATCGTTAAGCATCATTGCACGTAACCAACTAAAACTAACCTACAAGGCCTGGTTCGTCAGCGAGTATTCTACCTAATCCAACCTCAATCCCTACAAGGCCACTGAGGTTTCATTAAATAGAAATAAACCTCTACAATCGCTTGTTCTCAATGACTCTCGCAACCTCCAACGTACAATCATACCATTATGGGGATTTAAAAATAGCAAAAAGAAATATCACTTTATTGAATACTCATGAAATTTACAAGAGATCCCTGACCGAAGCTTTACACGTATCGATTCAAAGTTCTTCATCACTGAAGAAGACTCTAATCGATGATCACAATCAATCTCCTTCCATTCCAGACTATTCCTAACCTAATCTATTGAAACTCACGTCAGAGCCCTCTAGAAAGATTTTGGCGTGCGAGTCCCCTCAAACTAAACCCTGGGTCCTTATATATAAACTATAAGGCCCTAGAACAGATATACACGACAATGGATCTTTAGATCCTAAAAATCCTCTAAGGAAGATGAGTTTAGAAGGAAATACGCGCGATTTGGAGTTATCTTGATTGTTTAGAAGAGATTTCCGGAGAGGATCTTGGGGTTTAGGCGCCATCTACAGCTGTGCTGACCTAATTTCTCACGCAGAAACTCTGTTTCGACCGGTCGGTGTTGGAGAACCGACCGGTCGGCTTTACTTTCCTTCTCCAGGTAGAAGACGACCCTGTGAAGCTTCAGGACTCTTTAGTTTAATTTCCAGACCGGTCGAATTAAGCTGAACCGGTCGATTAATTCCTCTGAGTATGTTTGCATTCTGCCGTTCCAGTTTCGACCAGTCGGCTAAGTCCTGACCGGTCTCTCTTTGCAATTTTGAAGCTTTTTAGAGTTTTGACCGGCCGAAAGCGATGCTTCGACCGGTCCATTTAGGCTCAATTCTCTTCAGCTGGGAACTCCTACTGCGCTGTTTCGACCGGTCCAATTAACCTTTTAAAGCACTCCTTTAGCTACATCTCTCTGGATCCTTGCCTTTTGCTTGGGTTTCTTCGTAACTTTGTTCTTTTGACCTTTTTAGCATTTAATCGGCTTCCGCACCTGTTGCAACACAACACGAACTAAAAGCATATATTAATGGTTAAGTGAGGTTTAACAAAGCCGGGATTTGGAGATAATTTGTACAACATTTCGACCGGTCCGAAACCTCAACTTTGCTAGTCCTCGAGCAAAGGTAACATTAAACTATGACCCAAAAGCAAACTATTCTAATAATGTACAAACTAATCTAAGAAATAAACGAGCCACTTTCGTAGGGAGCACGATTGCATTTACTGTATGCAACAAGCCGTTAAACCCCTAGGTGATCCTAGTGGAGTAGTTGTGTCTCCTGAGGGTTTTCAGTGGATACACCCACAAACTTCCAAAGTAGTTTCAAACCATCGGCAAACAAATTTTCAAAACTGTTTTTCATATAATATATACATTTAAAAATCAAAACCTGTAGTCATTTCAGCATACACTTCTTATTTTCAAATACCAATGCCATAACAGTTGCATTGTTATTTATTCCAGCCAGCCTAATGTTCCGATCCTTAGACCAATCTTTCTTCTATGCCTAGAGTGCTGTGTGTGCAGGTGCCTATGCTTAAATCGTTCTATCTCTGGATCAATCCAACTCAGGAATCGTCGGATTCCAAGTCTCGACTCAATCCTTACTTTAGGCATACACTCAAAACAATGTCACTCCAATGAATGAGCTATACTTTGCTCACATGTGGGATAGAGTTACAACACAAGTTAGAGGATTCCACATAGTATCAGAAAGATGGTGCATCAAAGAAATCTAAGAGTAACCTCATAGAAGAATGCCATGCATGTTATACTATGCACCGTAATCATTGTGTCATCACCCTCCACAAGGCATTTACCACCCGAGATTAGATAAAAAAGGTCTTTTTGAAGGTTGTAATGGGGCTTAGGTGAAAGTTAAGAAGGAAGGGAGAGTTGGGATTCAAACGCCTCTGAGAAATCAGAAAAGAACTCAATTTGATTTTCTATTTTTGCCTCCCTCGGATTTTTCAGAATTTCTCTTTGTTTTCTTTTCTCAACTCTTTTCTTCTTTTTATTCCTTCTTGTTCTTTGGATACCACCTTATATTTCTACCGTTTTCATAAATACATTTTTTTTGTTCTTTTTTCTTCACCCTTTTTATTGAGTTTCTGCCATATGCTCTTTGCAAGCATATCTCCCCACTCCCCTATACTTCCTCTTTTGTTCTCTTTCTCAATTTCTCAGAGATTGAAGGGTAAAGTTTTGCATTTATAGCACTGGTGTGGGGTATGGTTAACATGGCTTATCAAAAAACAATTAAGGGCAAAATTTTTCAATTCAGGCTCAAAAGGGGTGCAAAAGGTAAATGAGTGTAAGGTGGGGCATTTTTCGCACAAACGAACCAATAGATGGCCTTTTATCATTTCCTTTCTTGGTGGTAACGATGCCTATTTATTTCGGTTCAAAGACAATAAGTTCTAATATAGTAATATGAATGATGCATGATCAACAAACCAAAGTAAAACATATGAGATTTAAACAACTTAGCACGAATTTCAAGGATACTTCGGATTTATTTTCATCACTCATCGAGAACGACGGACAAGGGTTCTAAAGCTCACTGGTTTTAGTCGATTATTGGAATCCTAAAATTCCAGATTTGAACTAATCTTTTGATTTCCAGACCTAAACATGGCAAATAGTGTACATAAAATTTCTAGGCATGAAATCCAGACCAATCCTTAAATGTTCACATTGGAGCTAATTATCCTAAACAACAATCAGTTTTATCATGGCATGGATATTGAAAAATTAAAATTTGCATGCATCTTTGACTGTGATGGAGGACACTCAATATCATGAACCATGCAGTTGGGCACAACACCCCCAAACCTTAGTGGTGCTATGTCCTCATTGCACAAAAGAATAGACCACTATGCATCAGCAATGAGACACGTGCAGAATATATCAACTCAGCCCACATACCACAAATAATATCACTTACCGCTTTGTCCTCTCTCAGGAAAATGCAGAGGGAGGAGGTGGTTGCGAGGGTACACCTTTCCCAAGAGAGGGGAGGGTGGAGCCACATAAATCATCATCATCGGAATCGAGAACAATGGGAGACAGTTGGTTACGCAAGTTGTTCATCTCTCTCCCATTGAATACGATCCCTAGCATGCTTCAAGGCAGCTTCCGCGAAAGATCTAGCATCCTCTCGGTGGTAATATTCCTCATATTTCAAGTTTAGCGTAATTTCCTCATGCTCCCTTTTCAGTGTAAGCCACTTCTCTCGATGAGAAACTGTCATTGATCTCTCAGCGGCTAAAGCAACGTTGGATCTAGAGAGTTCTTCGAGTGCATTAGTATACACTCCCATAGCATGGACGAGAGCGGCATCTACCACGACCCGGGACCGAGTAGGTTGTCCCTAGAAAGGCACAATGGCCCAGGTCGAGGGGTCGGACACCATGAGGTCAAGTGGACCCTCGTGGCAACCAAAGCACAAGAGGTCCCATCCTCGGACACCTCTTTCAAAGTCCCCTGTGTGACTGGGGAGGAGGACCTGGGCTCCTCTAACTCTTCAAGCCCGGGAGCAAGGCTGGCTTCCAGCTCTCCCGATGATGATGGGGGAACTGGATCAGCAGGCTCCGTGTGAGGGGCTTCAGGTGGGTCCATGGTTGAGTCCTCGTTGAAGAAGTTATCTTCAGGAGGTGTAGGGGGAGGTGGACTAGATGGAGGTTCAAGTCCATCATCGTGGGAGGAGCCACTCGGACCAGTCCATGACAATAATAAAGAAATTCCCCCCAATGCCTCATGCAACAACCCTTGCATAGAGGCGAGCTCAACACGGATTTCTAGCTGCCCCACCTCTAAAGCATGAAGGCGCTGGTCCACCGTGGAACGAGATGTGCTCGATACAAGTGGGTCCAATGATGGGGCAGTGCTTCCATGAATGGCCTCATCTAAGAGGCCACAATAGCCGCCGACACCGATGTCAAAGGTGTTGGTAAAGAACATGGTGGGGGTATAGAAGATGTTATAGAAGTGGACGAGGCGGGTACACTCTCTGGTGTAACAATAGGGTCCGTGAAAAGCACGGTCACCGGCGTGCAACGGTAGGTGAGTGGATGGATGTAGTCTCAACCCATGGGAAAGGAGATGGAGGTCGAGGAGACGGAGGGGTATGAAAGGCGTCCCCCGTCTCAAGTGGTGGTGATGGTGAGGGCATAAAGGGTATAGACTGGGCGAAAGAAGGGACCGGGATGGTGGTGCTAGCTGCCCTACCAGCAGATCTAACAAGGTCAGGTGCAGAGACCATCAGTGTCTCTGTCGGAGGCATGGCCGAGGAAGAGTTTATGGCAGGCTACTCTGCGGCAGTGGGCTTGGCTTTCCTCCATTGGCCTGCATCATAAAGCTTGGGCAATTTTGTCAATGGTGGCTCCTGCGGGTTAATCTTGTACCCCTATCGGAGTAGCATGCATGTGATCACTCGCCCGTACGGGAGTCGAATTGACTTTTTGTGGGAGCGGGGTGCTGCTAGTTTCTTAAGGGTATCTTGGAGCCCAAAGAAAACCAACTGCACCGGCAACACCCTCCAGCCCTTGATTACGGCATAAAGGACCCTCAGAAGGTCCCCACGACGTTGGGTCTTGTGTGTAATGAGACTTAGTGTCTTATATAACACTACGTCCGTAAAGAAGAGTTCAGGTCGCAGGGCGGCTCGTGTGGTATAGGTGGGGCCTACTGGTGGTTTACCGGAAACGGCATTCACCAATTCAACAAAATCAGGGAAGTTTTGGCCTGTTACCAAGCCACTTCCCACAAGGTATGCAGCAGGGAGACCACAGGCAGTGACTAACGCTGCCCTGTCTATTGAAAGGTTAAAACCGTCGACCTTGGTTAAAAATCTCTCATGTTCGCCAGTACTATACGTAAGGTTCTGATAGAAAAGGCGAACAAGACGAGGGTAAATCACTGCCGCTGATGGGATCAACAGTTGCTCGAGGCCGGCTCACCTAAAGTAGGCTAGTGCAAACTGGGCCTCGGGCAACTGGCCGAAAAATTTCCTATCGAACTCGGGTTCGATAAAGAAAACATGGTTCATCATTGACGGGTTTGGAGTCCCACTGTAGGGATTGAGTCTTGGGAACAGCCGGTGGTGGCTGTGGTGCAACAGCTGACGACCTTGTGCCAATTCGGATACCAGCACTAGGGTTCGGTGGCACAGTGGTTCTTGCCTTTTTCTTAGGTGGGGCATCCACCATGGGTGCCTTGCCTTTGTTGCGCTTTGAAACCATTTCCTAACTCACACAAACAAAATAAAAGAAAAGCTCGGGATCTTGGAAGCTTGAACGTTGCTATGAAGAGTAGGCTATAACTCTTGTACCATCTTTATATGCGTGAAATGCAGCACGACATGCACAATATCCACAAAATCCGCAAAGAAATTCACAGGCTGCGAGAAGAAGAAGAGAATGAAGGGGAGCTAGGGCAAGACTGGTCGAAATTCCATTTCAACCGGTCTTGGAACCTTATATAGCCCTAAGCTCAGATTATCCTGACCGGTTGAAACCGTTTCGACCGGTCACAAAATTAGGAGAAACTCAAGTCTCCAGTGGTGCCTTTGTTTTGAAGCAGGGCCCCTGCTAACCGACCGGTTGAGACTGTTTTGACTCGTCAGAATGCAACAAATAGAAACCATTGTGTTTCTATTGACCAGTCGATCCATGTTCGACCGGTCTGCAAATTCCCTTCTAGATTAAATGGACCAGTCGAGATCTATTTCGACCGGTCAAATAATGGGTAGAGAACTGGTTCTTAGCCCACTACTTTATGTGTGTGTGTGTATCTATATATATATATATATATTTCTTTTCTTTTAATCTTACTAACTATAACCTGCACAAACCCAAACACATTAACTCTAATAATTAAATCCTAAACTAATACTTTATAATGGACTTGGGTTGCCTCCCAAGAAGCGCTACAGTTAAGTTGGTAGCTCGACAAGGTTCATGTACTACTGTGGTGCTGACTGGTCAGGGGAAGACGAGTTCTCCCCAGCCATGACATGACCGTTTGGGTTATTAACCGGTTGAGACGGTAACCGGCCCTCGTCCCTCTTGTTCAGAGCAATTGCTAGTTGCCCAAGTCGGGTCTCCAGCTTAGCAATGGATTGAGTATGGGAATGGAGCAACTGCGTTTGTTGCTGAGATTGCTGTTGCCGGCTTTGTGTTGCTTGCAACATAGTCTCTTCAAAATTGTTGTTACTCCACCGAGGTCTACTCGGTTGCTGGCCTTGGAATTGCGGGGGTTGTGAGTTAAATGTGGTCCTCAAAGGCTTAGAAGAACCCTGATCCACATTGCTCTTTCAGGCCAGATTCGGATGATTCCTCCAGCTCGGATTATAGGTATTGCCAAAATTGTTTTGATCCGGCCTCTGGAAGGAATTTGCAGCATTTATATGTTCCTGTACCGCCTCAGGGTATAAAGGTGTAGTTGGACAATTGGGAGGTGCATGAGTCGGGCTTTGACATATGCCACAAACCTCACTTACTTGAGCTATTGAGTGCGACTTCGCACTCAACATGGATTCAAATTTCTTTTCCAAAGCCTCGACCTTGGTAGAAATATCCGTCGTTGGTTTCAGTTCATAAATACCCCCTCGCTTAGGAGGTACAACTCGTGAAACCTTGGAATCATTCCGGTTCGATGCGGCTTGTTGCACCGAATTCTCACTTAAGTTCTCAAACAATTCCCAAGCGTCGTCTGCGGTCTTTGTCAAGAACATTCCCCCACAAGAAGCGTCTATCATCTGTGGGTTTGACTCAGTCATCCCTTCATAAAAGCCTTGCACGATTTGATAATTCGGGACCCCATGATGGGGACACTTGCGTAGAAGTTCGTTTAAGCGCTCCCAGCTCTCATGAAAGGATTCATCCGGATCCTATTTGAATGATGTTATGGTCTTCCGGATGTTCGTCTTACCAATTAGGAAATATTTGACTAAGAATTTTGTTTGAAGCTGTTCCTAAGTGGTGATCGAATGGCAAAGAAGTCAGCCACCTCTTTGCCTTTTCCTTTAATGCAAACGGGAAGAGCCTCATATGACTAGCCTCTTCCGAAAGCGCATTAATTTTGAACAGGGTCAGGACTTCTAAAAAGGTTGTAAGATGGTCATAGGGATCTTGCTAAGCTCATGAAAGCTAGGAAGCATTTGAATCAGGTTGGGCTTAATTTCGAAGTTCCCAATCCCGACTGCTGCGGGTAGTTGAATACAAGAGTGAGTTGTAAGAGTTGAAGGTGTATAATATTCCCTCAACATTTTAGCCTCATTTTGGTCTTCTCTCGCCATGTTAAATTGAATCGGAGGTAGGGCAGGGCAGCTAGAACGCTCAAAACTTACGACGTTTTGAGAGGACCGAGAGCTAGCGCGAATTCGCCGACACTTCCTCTCAAGCTCTAGGTCTAGTCGCTCAAGAGTAGGAAATTGCGACCTCAACCTTGGTATAAACAGGATAAAAATAAAATAATTAGTTTATTACTGGGAAACCAAAAACGCGTACCTTAGCCTCTCGCAGCGTCCCGTGACAAGCTTCGGTGTATTCGAGCCTTCGATTCTCCAGACCTACAACACGCACTCTACAGTTAGTATAATGATACAAAAATATAAGAAAATAGAAATTGAATGAGAATTAAAGCCGAAATCTCCGGCAACGGCGCCAAAAACTTGATCGTCTTAAAATATGACTTTGCATGTACACAAGCCCGAATGTACTAGGGCAAGTACAATGGTGTCGAATTACAGAGATTTGTCGTCTATCTTTTATTTAACTTCTATTGTCTGAAATATTTTATAGCATTAGAATTCCTAATTTATACTAAAATAAAAGAAAATCTAAATAGTTGGAAATAGGAGAGAAGGCAGTCACGATTCTCTCTTGGATTTCAGATTAGCACCCAATAAAATCTACTACTTTCCTATAATAAATCCCTGGTATCCCAGCTCCTGGCTACAAACTCAGTTGCATCGTTTAGGACTTTGCGATATCTAATCACGAGTTAGATAACCTAATCGTTAAGCATCATTGCACATAACCTACTAAAATTACCTTACAAGGCCTAGTTCATCGGCGAGTATTCTACCTAATCCAACCCCAATCCCTACAAGTCCACTGATGTTTCATTAAATAGAAATAAACCTCTACAATCGCTCGTTCTCGATGACTCTCGGAACCTCCAATGTACAATCATACCATTATGAGGATTTAAAAATAGCAAAAAGAAATATCACTTTATTGAATACTCATATGAAATTTACAAGAGATCCCTGGCCGAAGCTTTACATACGCATCGATTCAGAGTTCTTCATCGCTAAAGAAGACTCTAATCGATGATCACAATCAATCTCCCTCCATTCCAAACTATTCATAACCTAATCTACTGAAACTCACGTCAGATCCCTCTAGAAAGGTTCTGGCGTGCGAGTCCCCTCAAACTAAACCCTAGGGTCCTTATTTATAAACTATAAGGCCCTAGTATACACGGCAAGGGATCTTTGGATGCTAAAAATCCTCCAGAGATGAGTTTAGAAGGAAATCCACGCGATTTGGAGTTATCCCGATTGTTTAGAAGAGATTTCCGGAGAGGATCTCGGAGTTTAGGTGTCATCTACAGCTGTGCCGACCTGATTTCTCACGCAGAAACTTTGTTTCGACCGGTCGGTATTGGAGAACCGACCGGTCGGCTTTACTTTCCTTCTCCAGGTAGAAGACGATCCCGTGAAGCTTCAGGACTCTTTAGTTTAATTTCCAGACCGGATGAATTAAGCTGAACCGGTCTATTAATTCCTCCGAGTATGTTTGTATTCTGCCCTTCCAGTTTCGACCGGTCGGCTAAGTCTTGACCGGTCTCTCTTTGCAGTTCTGAAGCTTTTTTAGAGTTCTGACCGGTCGAAAGTGATGCTTCGACCGATCCATTTAGGCTCAATTCTCTTCAGCTGGGAACTCCTACTGCGCTGTTTCGACCGGTCGAATTTGCAGTTTCGAACGGTCCAATTAACCTTTTAAAGCACTCCTTCAGCTACATCTCCCTGGATCCTTTGCCTTTTTCTTGGGTTTATTCGTAACTTTGCTCTTTTAACCATTTTATAATTTAATTGGCTTCCGCACCTATTGCAGCACAACACGAATTAAAAGCATATATTAGTGGTTAAGTGAGGTCTAACAAAACCAGGATTTGGGGATAATTTGTACAGCTTTTGGGTTTGATCACATGTCCATATTTACTACTATATTAAAAAAGAGTAAAAAGGTACATACAATGCTACGTGAGGTACTTAGGCACAAAAACAGAACGACAACTATTGACATAAACTATACTACCCCTAGAGATAGCAAAGAAAAGCCCAATACAGAGACCCAGATACTGCACAATGCCTAATCAGCCCCAAGGTGAGTAGATCAACCATGGTTTGTTCAAAGATAATAGCATTTTTAGTATTTATCTCTTGCTAGTTTATATGTTCAACTTTTTTTATTTCTTTCGCTTTTGTAGTTTTTCCACCTCCACTCAAAAGCAAGACTAGCTTATTTATGCATTGAATCAATGTATCGGCGATACATTCAATGTTTCGGACAGTACAACAGTACGTATTGCCCAGGTGGCCTTGATGATACTAATCAGATTTCCGAGATTTTGACCCATGATTACTACAACCAGGCTAACAGCTATAAGCTGATGCTTCTGCAATGCCTAAGGTATCAAGTTCAATGGTTGGACTTATGTATCTATGTTTTTCCCAACTTTTTATGTGCTGACTTTTTGGATTTATTTTATTTATGGTATTTTAATGGGAAAATTTTTCTCATCCCATTATAATTTATTTAAAATGGCATTCACGCACCTGATGTACGAATAATTCATGCCCTTCTATATCAAAATAATAACATTGCTGCCCATGCTTTGACAAATCTGCCAATATTTGACAGAAATGTAAAAAATTATCCTTAGTTTCTTTCTTCCTGTTTTTTATATTTATTTTCAAAGTTTATCTATCTTATCTTTAAATATAGAAGAAAAATTTCGCTCTGAAGCTTAAAAAATAGCGTCTGCATGCTAATCTTCACCATTATTGCAACCATCAACTTAATGTTGCCTTCACGCCAATGGTATTTATTTTCTTCATTTCTTCATTGTCATATTTAGAAGTAAAATTTCTTATTAATTAAGAAACAAGAAGATAATTTTGTAGTTCTCTTTCAAGTATGGGTTGACTTATCAATGCAAGCCACACTTTATTTTTATAATTATTCCTTGAAGTGCATGGATGCTATATTGCAGAAAGTAGAGGTGCTTCCAAATCTCAAGGTGGCCCTCCACCGGGCTTGGTTGTTTCGGCACCTCTGAACCCAATGAGATCCATTAAAGGTGCTCCATCATCAGTTGCTGTTGGCAAGAGAAAGAGGGATAATGGGAAGGCCAAAGTTATATCCAAAGAGGAAGCAGCTGCTCTCAAAGCAAGGGAGGCTGCAAAGAAAAGAATGGAGGAAAGAGAGAAACCTCTGCTTGGCCTTTACAGATCATACTAACTCTCAGTAATGGAACTGGCTCAAGTAACTACATCAGTATTGGAGATGTTTTTTCATCGTTCTGTATTTGCTTCTGCTCTGAATGTGAATTTGCTATTTAATTGAGAGTATGTGATCTGGTTGATGTATTACTTTGTACCCTTTTTTTTTTTGGGTCGATGAGCTTTTTATGTTTTCTTGTATCCATACTACATTTTTACAAACTTTTTTAGGGTGATTTCAAATGCATATATTGGTCCATAACTCGTGATGCTGAAATACCTCACTTTCGTGCAACCCCCTTGTATTTTTTAGCTGCACTTTCGAAAAATATTTCACCGACTTGAGTGGAGTGGATCACAATATCTTCTAGACTGTGGATATGCTTTCGAAGTGGTGATCGATGCCCAGAAATTCCAATGTTGGAACTTAAGGTGCCGTTTTATTAAGAGGATTGGGCACAAGGATGACATGTACAATTGAGACGTGGTTTGAATTTGGTATGAAGTTAAACATACCATGTGGAAATAGGATCTTTCTTGTCGCTCTTGATTCAAAGAAACCTGATGTCTTTTTATTTTATTTTGTAGGTAAGCGTGGGATTTGAACCCCTGACCTCAACGCTACATGCTTGAGGGCATCACCACTGGGGCAAAGATCCGACCCCTAATGAAACCTGATGTCTCTCATTTTCAGAAATTCGGGCATGGTCTCCAAGCGCACTTTGAAACGAACTTACATTGCAAATGTATGGAGCACTTGGGGTCTCTTTGGATAGGGGGAAATGAAAGGAAACGGGAGAAAAAGGAAATAAAATCCCCCGATTTCTCTTGTTTGGCTATAAAATAAGGGTTGGAAACATAGTGGGAAAATGGTCCCTTTTCCCTACCTCTAGAAAAGACAAAATCTCAACTAAAAGTTGGAATTTTTCCTACAATTTCTCTCTCTCTCTCTCTCTCTCTCTCTCTCTCTCTCTCTCTCCCCCCCCTCTCATGCAATACTTGTCTCAACTCTCAACGCACAATCTCTCTCTCCACAATCCATCCATCTACATTATCTCTATCAGTCTTCGTACTCTCTCTCTCTTTTCCTATTGCAATTTTCTCTCTACACAATCCCTCTCTCTATATGTTTGTTCTCTCTCGAAACAATCCCTCTCTCCCTGTATGCAATTCTCTCTCTCTCTCTGACTCTCCCTGTACAACAGATTCCAAAGTTTTGATTTGGTGTGTGTTATTGCACAATCCAAATGCCAAAAAACGATAAATTCCTATTGATTCTAAGATCTATGGGATGTTTAAATCTATTTTCACCCTCTTCCTCGAAAACATCAAACAGAGGCTTAGAAAAGCTGCATGATAGCATCTCCAGATGGACCATCCTCCACTGCTACTTGCATTTGAATTTTTAGCTAATTACTCACATTCCATGTTTCTTCCTGAACAGCCAATTTCTCTCTCCCCTCCAGCTCTGCTACATTCCTTTATCATTTTCCTCTACCTTCTATTACTTAGTGAACTGACCGAAACATTTTTCGTTATAGATGGATTATAAGCCACCCTTACAAATTTTTTGTCATTTGTAGGTCTGATACAGTCTACTAAAGCACAACATATTGAGGTTGTAAGAACACCCTTATTTTCCTATTTCTTGAAATTATAGGAACCCTCATTATTTTGCAAAATAAAAGTAAGAGTTTAGCGGACTGGATTGGGATGGGCAGTGATAGAGGTGCAAGTTTTGATCCGAAACCCGAACTGAAAGCCCAGCGAACTGACCCGGTCCGAAAACCGATTCAGACCGAACCAATTTCGGTTCGGTTTTGGGTTCTGAAAACCGGAAACAGTTTAGGTAGGATGAGAAAACTGAGAAAATCTAAAAAACCGAAAAACTACTTTAGAAATATTAAAAAATAATAAAAAACCCATACTGAAACCCCCAAAGCTGAAAGTTTCGGGTTTCAGTTCGCTTTTAGAAAAAAAAAATGAACGGAAACTGAACCGATTTATTTCAGTTCGGTTCAGTAAACTGAACTGCTTCCTGCCCACAGTGGTAGTGGGCAGGAAGCGGTACAAAGAATCAAGTCGCAATGAGAAGAGCTTCTTGCTGATTATTTATCCTGGAGTGAGCAGTCTGTGGGGTTTTGGGTTGGTGGCTTCCAGTCCAGAGGTTTGTGGGTGCTGGCCCTGACATTTTGTTTTTTCTGTTCTTTGTTTTTCGCTTTCTGTAGGTCAGTGTTCGTGGTTTATTCTCTCTCTCTCTCTCTCTCTCTCTCTCTCTCTCTCTCTCTCTATATATATATATATATAGTAATATTTGAAGAAAACTTGAAGGCACTGTCCAGTGTAGAATATTTGAATAAAATCTCAGTGTTCATTTTAGATGCAGGACATATGTTTAGAAGGACTGGTTATGTTAGTTTTTAGAAGCCACAATTCATTAGTTGCAATTAGTATTGTAAATGAGGGATATAATAGATCTTTCAACGACCCTGTGGAGGCCTAGTGCTTAATAATTAAATATATTACAACTTAACTGAAAATGCTGAAGGGTTGGAAGGCTGCAAAAACAAAAAAATCAGGGTCATCCATCATAAATTATTAGCTTGGATGCTTCTTATAATGTAGCTTTCTATGAACTTTTCTGAGGGAGCATCAGATGCCTTGTGAGTTTAAATGTGAAGAGTTCTGTCAATCACCTTTTTCAATCCATGGTTCAAAATTTTGGCCGAAATCCGAAATCTTTGATGTTTTGGTCCCCACCGAAACTTAGGGCTGCAACTGAGCCGGGCCGAGCCTGAGCTTGGGTCAGCTCTAGCTCGGCTCTCCGAGCTCGAGCTGAGCTTCAAGCCAAGTATGTTCTATTATAAAAAAATTTCTCCTAGTACGTTTTTAAAACTTCTATTCAATTAAATATCCATTCTACAAAAGATTTAAATGTATGATTAAACACAATCACGCAACATATGAAATAAATAAATCGTTAGATAAACTAGGGCAAGTAGGAGGCAATTCCTATTTACCCTTGAAAGTAACCGTTAGATAAACTTAAACGGATACTTTGAAGGGTAAAATAGACCTCTCAAAGTTAATTATATATATATATATATAAACCGAGCCATAGAGCCGAGCCAGCCTTAGCTCTAGCTCGGCTCTGTTCATTCGAGCTACAAACTGTCCAGCTCTAAAGAGAAAAGCTCTTATTTTGTGGGCCGAGTCGAGCCGAGTTGTCGAGCTGGCTCGGCTTTGTTGCAGCCCTACCGAAACCAAAACATAAAATTTCGTTGTTTTTTTTATATTATGGGGAAGATTTTGGCTGAAATTTTGGCCGAAATTTCAAAATTTTGGTTTTGGTCCCCAGTGAAACTGAAACGAAATCCGAGTTTTTGGTCCTTGTTTCAATCTCCAGGAGTGGTTAAAACCACTGTAAGAGCCAAGAAACGTGCTTTACAAGTAACCGACTCTAACAAATATTTGTTAAATCAAAAGCCAGTGATGCACTATGATCACTAATTGCGCTAGGTCCGGTCCAGGTTGAGTGCAGGTTCAAGTTCCAGTCCGGGTCTAGCTATTCGGTCAGGTTCAGTCAAGTCCAGAGGCGATGGAGTCCAAGTTCAGGACAAGGTTTTCGAAATTAACAGTCAGATCAAGTTCAGGCCAATCGGAAGTAGTTAAATAGTTAGGTTTAGGCTGACCCTAAACCTCTCTCGAACCCGATCTATTTGCATCCTTACTCAGTTGTCGATGTACAGAAGCTTGAATTGATGATAAATCCAAATAGGCATTGAATTGTTGAATCGAGCTTCAGATGTAGATTAAGTGTATGTAATATTTTTTTTCGGTTCGCCCATGAGAAAACTGGTAGGAAAAAAATTACTGCTAGTATGCGCTCTTTCGCCAATTTGGTCTCCTATGCCGATCTTATTGACATCGCCATGTCTGGTTCCCTATTTACATGGAGCAGTGGGCAAGACGCCCCCACCATTAGCATGATTGACCATTTTCTTCTCACTCCCGAATGGAACCAAATTTGTCCTCTTCTTCAATCTGAGGGGTGGGTGGTGGCCTCAGTTTCCGACCACATTCCTATCTTCCTGACTTGCCCTCCTAACTTGTGGGATCCGAAACCGTTCCGTTCCGTTTTGAATTAGCCTGGCTCCTTAACCGTTCCCTCCATGATTTCGTATCTGCAAGAATATATTTTCCTTTCAGAAACTGAGGCTTCTTAAAAGTCATTCTCAAAGATTGGAACAAAAATCAGTATGGGAACATCTCCTGTAAAGAGGGCCTTCTGTCTAGGATTCACTCTCTCAATTTGAAAGAAGAACAAAACAAAACGGACTAAGGGTGATCTAAACACAAACTACTTTCACAGCATTGCAAATGCCAGAAGCAGACAAAATTGGATCTCTTCTATATGCGTCGACTATAATAGAATCACAGAGATGGAGGAGGTCAAATCGACCATAGTCAACCATTTCCATGACCGGTTCAAAGAAGAGTTTAGCTCCAGGCCATTTCCCCAAGGCTTCCCTTTCAGTTCCATCTCTGGTGATCAAAGCCAAGCCTTGGATGTCCATGTCTCTCATGATGAGATCAAGATGGCAGTTTTTGATGGGATAGGAGACAAGGCCCCTAGCCCGGGTGGCTACCCTATGAAATTTTTGCAAATTTTCTGGGACGATATAAAGAGCTATCTATTTCAGGTCTTCACTCACAAAAGATCCCATTAGCAGAGATTGCAGTGCCACCTTAATCGCTCTCATCCCCAAGTGTGAAACTGCCAAAAGACTAGGGCTGCGTATGACATAGCTCTTTGATAGCCCCTGTCACAGCAGAGTTCACCTTCTTTAGTTGGTTCCCGTTCTCTTTTCTAACTTCCTGCAAAGCAGGATTTACCTACTCTAGCATCAACCTCTATGTTGTCTACTAACTCCCTACAAGAGCAAATATAATCAGCTCTGGTAAGGAGTGAGTAGAGACTAGAAAGGAGGGTAGAACTGATGAACGAGTAAATCTTGCATAAAATCTTGTTATGTGAGGAGTTATCAAGGAGAAGGGGTACCTGCTAAAGTAGGTAGCAGGATGTTAGTAAAGATGATGGGAACCTGCTAAAGTAGGTGAACTCTGCTATGGCAGGGGCTAACAGAGAGCTATGCCATATGCAACCTAGGTGACTATCGACCCATCAGCCTTGTTGGTTGCCTCTACAAAGTTATAGCCAACCTATTAAGATCTGTTATCAAATTTGTCATCCATCACACCCAAGGAGCTTTCATTAGCGGTCGTTACACCCTTGATGGGGCAATCTTAGCCCATGATTGCCTACATTCAAGACATACTGCCAAAATATCTGGTATAATTTTTAAACTAAACAATGAAAATGCTTTTGATCGGGTCAGTTGGTCATATCTTGATGGTGTTCTCTGTAAAATCGGTTTCGGAAATCGTTGGTGACACTGGTTGAGGGCTTGTGTGAAACACTCGATGTACCCTGTTCTTGTCTTAACGGATTCTTTTTATGGTCCAGAGGTGGAGATCCCCCTCCCCCTATCTTTTAATCTAGTGGGAGAATGCCTCAGTAAGCTTCTTGATAAAGGAGCTACTCTTAGTGACGTTGAAGCGTTTGAAGTGACGAGGGGATCCTCCAAAATGACGCAACTACAATTTGCAAACGATACAATAATTTTCTGCAATGCTTCTGAAAGCAATCTCTTACACACTAGATGGATCCTAAAGGCCTACGAAGCTTGCATAGGGCAGCGGATTAATATATCTAAAACCAAGATGATGGACGTCCATAATTGATCCTAACACTCTCCACGGCTTCGCCAATTACTTCGGCTGCGAAACTGGGGATATTCCGTTGACCTATCTTGGCCTCCTCCAGTCTGAGCTCCCCTAGGAAAACCATCTGGGATTTTTTGCTTATGAAGTTCCAGCAAAGGCTGTCCATTTGGAAAGGGAACAACTTATCTATGGCTAGTAGGCTAACTCTAATCAAAAGCGCATTGTCCGCTATTCCGGTCTACATCTTTTCTATGTTTTTATGCTCCACGGCCATCATCAACAACCTTGATAGGATCATATCCAATTTCTTATAGAGCAGCGGTGAGGATAGAAAATAATTCATATGCTAAATTGGGATAGAGTGTGCTTTTCCAAACAGGATGGGGGTTTTGGGGTTAGAAATCTCTCCCTTATGAACAGGGCTCTTCTTTGCAAATGGCCATGGAAACCGGGAAATGATCGAGAATCATTCTGGGCTACTATCATTTCCAAAAAATACAAAGTCTACAGAGAAGGATGGGACCTTCCAAACAACAATTGGTTTAGGGGATCCGATTGGTGGAAGGGAATCCTCTCTATTACTCCGCCTTTTTCTCCCGGCATATCTTTCTCCCTAGGTAATGGTCAAAATATCAGGTACTGGTATGACAGATGGGCCACTCACCATTCTCTATAGTCCCTTTACCCCTCCATATATGCCCTCAGTAGGACCAAAGATGCCTCGGTTGCAGAATGCTACTCGGGCCCCAGTCGATGGAACTTAAATCTCAGAAGGGATCTCAGTGAGCAAGAGACTAGGAATTTTAATAGTCTTTTTCACAAGCTTTCCATTGCTCATTGTTTCCGGAATACTTAAGATGCCAGAATTTGGCTCCACAACAACGGTAATTTCCCAGTGAAGTCGACTTATAACAAGCTATGGCGAAGGCCCCTCCACAGCTACCACTGGGCCGACGTTTGGAGGATCAAAGCTCCTTCCAGATCTCCTCTTCTCTCGGTTTGCAGTCAACAACTGGATTATAACTGTTGACTTCCTGATCCTACGCGACCTCCAAATTCAAAATAGATGTACTATGTGCTGCTCTAGCGAAGAAACTGCTACCCATGTTCTCATTCACTGCTCGGTAGCCAGCAAAATTTGTAACCATTTCCTCCATCAATGGAACCTCACTGGTTACCTCCAACAATCTAGTGGAGAACTTTTATCCGAGTTCAACAGTTCTAGTATCAAAAAGCATAACCCTTTGCTCAGCCTTCCCCCTATACCTATTTTTAGTGTCATTTGGAAGGAATGCAACACTCAGATTTTCGAAGGCCAGTGCTGTTGGTACACAATTTTCTAGGTCCCTTTTGGGTCTCAGAAAGTGGCCCAAATTGGTCACAGGTAGATTCTATTTGTAAAGGTGGGCGGAAAATAGTAAAGCAATAAAGAAATGGTACTTTTAAATGCACCTGCAAAAATTGTTAGTTGCAACCGAACTTAAATTTATCGACGCTGACCCGATCGTGATCGCCATCTACATATTTATCGATGCTATAGAACGCCAGTGATCAATCGCGAGGATAAGCGGGGAGTTTATAGGTTGGATTCTTATACTAAACGTCAGCCTGCTGACTTTAGCAGCTAAGGTTATCTAAAGTTTAACTAGTTTGGTTTCCTAATTCTAAGTGGGTCTAACTAAGAAGGGGTGTTGTGGCCTGTTATGTTCAGGAGGATTGGCCCCGTTTCCGGGAACCCTTCATTGGCTCCCTTTGGCAAATCAATTGAGGCAATGACAGTTTCTAAAATATTGAGAAGGGCTAGAGACCTAATTGGCACTAAGCTGACGATTTTGGCAGAGGTTTCCTAGGGGTTGAATCTAGGGCTAAGCTTTTCTCCCCTTCGTACTCCATCTGGAATCGGAGTAAGTGGGCCAGCCCCAACGTGCTCGATTATCCTTAAGATTTCAAGAGAAGAGTTTGCAGTTCTAAGAGCCAGAGACTTAGAGTGCAGCTCAACTCTTTTTTTTGAAATCTCAGAGCGAACCTCGAGTTTTCCGAAAGGAATAAGCCAAAAAAATTGTGTGTTTGGTATTGAACCGTGTTGAGAAGGGGAGGGAAAGGGCCTTATTTATAGTATTCGGCCAATTATGTGCTGTGAACCCAGCGCATAATTCCGAACTATGTTCTGACAAACTAATGCATAATCCGAATTATACGTTGCAGACTCGTTGCATAATGAATTATGCGCTAAGGTTCCAGCGCATAATTCGGGCGACAGATCGGTTGCCTCAGTTAAGGGACGAGTGACCGGGTTGGGTCTCCAAGGTAGAGTCCAAGTAGGACTTCCGCCAATTATGCATTATAATCATAGTGCATAATCAAGGAAGTCGGAGGGGTTCAGAGAGAGAAGCCTAGTACAAATTGGACTGATTACGCACAGGGGATTCAACGAATAATTGAATTATGCGCTGGGATTCCAATGCATAATCTAGGGGAATTCAGTGTATAAGGGTAAGAATCTGGCACACTGAGGGGGTGATTATGCGTTGAGGGTACAACGCATAATCTATTATATGCTGGGGAACCAACTTATAATCCTCGACAATACCGGATCGGGTCAGGTCCGGATTATACACTGGGAGTCCAACGCATAATCCAATTATACGCTGGTTCTCTAGCGTATAATTCTTGGACTATGGGTGTTTGGGATATTTGGAGAAGGTCGGTCTTTTCAGAAATTATGGGCAAGGTCAATGGTTGATCGAGTGTTTTATATACTTCGAGCGGGCGAAAATGAGGTTCTATAGATGCCCCTCTTCGACGCATTCTTGTGGATCAAGAGTGCATCGAAGAAGTAGACGTGTGCCCCTCATTTCCTAAAGAAATCACAAGTGTGAACCGGGGAGCTGACATGAACTTCTTGGCTTTATTATCTGTCGGCACAAGCTAAATAAAAGCTAAGGATTCGGCCTTTTGATAGCAATCGAGATGTGCTTTTGTAGTCGTGGGTGCATATCAAGACCAGATGGGGGGATTATACGTAAACGAATGCCAAGATATAAGATAATTTGATGATGTAGTAGGATGGCACAAACGAATGTCAAGATATATGATAATTTGATGATGAAGTAGGATGGTGAAGGTTTCACAGATCATGTCAGACCGGGCGCGTCATTGCTCACACCAATGACGCGTCAGGGGTCCCTTTTCTAGTAAATATTTATGATTTTTCAAAGTTAAGTATACTCGGTGTTCGGTTTCCCAGGGGAAAGAACTGATTGGAGTGGTGAGAGATAGAAAGTTTGATAGATAGAGGGTTTTGAAAAACTAGATTTTTATTAACTTAAGATCAATTCGATAAAACTTAAAAAAATGTGGCTCTTGAGACGTCGTTGAGCAAATCCATCAAAACAGAATTTGGGGACCCGACCTTTGTTTGATTGTCAAGACGATGCTCGATATGCCAGATACTCCTAACCTTTTCACGTACACTGATGATTATCTCTTATGGGAGGACTACAGTAGTTCCGTGAATCAGGAGAGTCGGGTTTTGAAAATAGTTTGATACTTAATATTAGTTAGTTATATTTTTTATAAAAATATCGAGTGGAAAGGAATAATACTTACCTGGCTTGTTGCCGGTGCGATGATCTTCTGTACGAGATGGCCGAGTTTATTTATATATTTTGGTTTAGGTGGGACCTTAAGGGTGAATTCTCTTTTGTTTTGGGTTTCACGGTGGGACGGTGGGTTTCTAAGATGACAATAATTTTTATTGTATATTTTGTTTGTTTTTATTACTATTGCTTTTCCGCGTTTTGTGTTATGCAGTGGGGCTTTTGAAGATAATATATTTTATTTTGTTTTGCATTTTGTATTTGTTTGGTTTGGTTTTTGTTGTTATTTTTGTTTTGTCATTGTTTTATTTTGTTTTATTTATTTCTCGTTTGGTCACGGTGGGCCATTGGATAAGTTCTTGTCTTACGGTGGGACATATGTATGTATACCTTTATATTTGTGTTGGGGGTGGGAGGGGGGGGGGGGGGTTCACACAATGGGGTATCTTGGAGATTTATTTTGTTTTATTTTCTTTATTTTCAAATTATTTTTGTTGTAGTTGCAGTGGGACTTGAGTAGTTTGTATTTTTTTTCCTTTATCTGTAACGTGAGATTTGAGTTTTTTGGTGATTGTGCGTATTATTTATTTTCTGCTCTCGATTTGGTTAAGATTTTCTTTTATTATTTTAATGTATGTGTGAAGGTCTATATAAGTCTTGTTATTTTGGTATTTTTGTTATATTTATTTTTTATTTTTGCTGTATGGTTGTGTATTTAGAGAATTTTTTGTATATTTTAGAGAATTTTTATTTATTTTTGTGTATTTTAGTAGATTCTTGTATATTTTTTTTGTATATACTTATTATATATTTTCATATATGTTAGAGGATTATTGTAATGCCCCAACCTTTTGGGCTTGGATCCGTAAGACTCGGTGCACGTGCCGACGGATCATGCACCGAGGACCCCTTTAACAATGATATAATGTCTATAGATCAAATCCAACGGACCGGATCGATCTTATGTAGACTGGATGTGGGAGCTTGAAACTCTCACACACGTCCCTTTGGTGTAACTGTTTTACACCCAAAACGTAGGAGCTAGAGTATAAAAAGAAACCTAGGGCATTTAATATCATATTAAATGCTGTACTTGAGAGTTAAGAAGAGAGAGGAAACCCTAGAGCATTGAAGGCCCGTGATTGCTGAGATCGATCGGTTAGCGCAGAGAGAAGCAGCTGCTCGATCGAGGACCAGATTGAACTACATTGACTAAGTGAGAACCCTATTTGTTCTTGAAACAAGGAAGAGGATTTGTTTGAATCATGGTAAGGAGTGTGAATACATGTTTTAGATTGTGTTGGGTGGAGTTAAATTAGAGTGTGTTATATGAGAATCATAAGAAAGTGAGATCGATTCAAAGTGAGAAGAAATCGGGGGTGAAAAATCTAAAATTGAGCGAAATCTGCCCATTTTGATCGATCGAATCATAATTCAATCAATCGAAATGACATAAAAAAATGGGAAAAAATGATGTCCTGAGAAATTCGTTCGATCGAAAGTTATTTCGATCGAACGAAAAGTTTTCGATCGATCGATAGCTATAGTTCAATCGATCGAGGGGTATAGAACAGAACTATGGAATTTTTGTTGAGGGGATTCGACCGATCGAAATTAATTCGATCGATCGAATTATGTGTTTTCGATCGACCGAATTGAGATTCGTTCGATCGAATTTTGTTAAGGGATATACTTTCTGAGAACTCAATCGATCGAATTTGGTTTCGATCGATCGATTCATTTCTTTCGATCAGAATGGAGAATTCGTCCGATCGAATGAAATATGTTTTGTGGTTTCTGTGAGAGTTCAACCGATCGAAATTGTTTTGATCGATCGAAATTGGGTTTTGATCGATCGAAACAGGGACTCGATCGATCGAATTTCCCAGATTTCTGCGTTTGGTGAGTTTTGACTTTGAGATTTCACGGGGACCTTTGGCAGTGTGTTTTGATTCGTTCTGATGGATGAAAATGATAATGTTTAGGTGAACCTTCGTGAGTACGGAGAACCGACCTTTGCGGCAGCTTGAGTGCGCGCGGGTCGAGATTGTGAGGTAGGGAAATCTTTGTATCATGTGCATCGTTTCTTAAGCATGTGTGTTATGTTGTGATATGTTCTTCGATTCAGTTATGTGATTTTCGCTTACGCATTTTGAAGAGATAAGACATGTGTACGAAAGATTCGAAAATATATGAACTTATGAAATCTTTGAAATCCATGTGATATGTGTATGTGCAATCTTCGTACTTCTTTCCGACATTCGATATAAATTAATTTTCACTTCACACGGCGATAAACTATATGTATGCACTTTCAATTTAAGGTTATGTGAATAGCCGACCGACGTGGTGGTATAACCGTGACTGACACGGTAGGATATCCGTGACTGGTACGGCGGCCAATCCGTACACCCTTTGTGATATGTGCTTTGTGATTTCTACCGTATAATGATAAATATGTGTTCGGCCAAGTGTCCAACTCTATAGGACCTTGGATTTATGTGCAAATGACTCATGTGAGTGACGATGGTGGGTATTCCATCGGGGGCTTGAGGCTATAGTTCCTCATTCTAGTACTTTAAGTAAACGCCCTTAAGTTTTTCTTCTTTCTTGTGTTGGAGTAGTGATGTGAGCACGTCATGATTCCATTAGCATCGCATGTGTGTGTGCCGAGATTATGAGATTCATCACCTTGCATGTGTTCAGAGTAACTTTGTTTACATTATGCCATAAGATATATGTTTAATGTTATGATAAGCATGTTATGAGCTTGTCCCTACTGAGCTTGGATGAAGCTCATTCCATTACAAATGTCACAGGTTCAGGTGAAGGTGTTGAGGCGGAGATTCCGGAGAAGGAAGATCCGGACTACTTCCCCTGCGAAGACCTTGAGGAGCCCCATCCCGAGGATTGTTTCGCTTAGACCTAGACTGAATAAATTTTGCTTTGTTTTGGATAAGGAGAGAGGGATGACTTCTAAATGGAATAATTGATTTATTTTGTTGAACCATGTTCGGTAAGGAAAGGTCCTTTCTGGTGGTTCTCACCGGTTCTTTTTCCATAGGTTTTCTTATGGAATTAGAACCGTCTTTTGGGTTTTTGGGGTTGAATATTAATGAATCATTATTTGGATTATGATGTGAGTTAGTAATGGTTCGGCTTAGATTCCGCTGTGCTTTTTCCTTTGTGACATGATATGATCCGTTCGGGGCTTGGCCTTAGCGTCAGCCCACTGATGGCGCGGGTTTCGGGGCGCTAAAATCCGGGCTGTCACAATTATTATATATTTTTTTTGTATATTGCATATCTTTATGTATTTTATGTACATTTTTAAAGGTTTATTATGTATTTGTGTATATTTTTTTATATATTTTTTGTGTATTTATATTTATTTTTGTATATTTTTGTATATTTGTGTATATTTTTATGTGTTTTTGTATATTTTATATATTTTTAAATATTTTTAAAAAAAATTATATTTTTGTGTAGTTTTTTTATTATTTATTTTTATATATTTTTATATGCTTTTGTGTGTTTATATATATTTTTGTTCATTTTTATATATTTTTTATACATTTTTGTGTGTTATTATATATTTTTGTGTGTTTTTTGAATATTTTTATATGATTTTTTTGTATTTTGTATATATATATATATATATATATATATATATATATATATATATATATATATTTGTATTTTTTATATTTTTATATATTTTTCTTTTGTATTTTTATATATTTTGAGAATTATGCGCTGTTGTGCGGGTGTTGGGTGCATAATTGAATTATACACTATTCCAGCAACGTATAATCCAATTGTCAGTCGGGTACAGTACGTACCTGACCGGGTGATTGTTGGAAATATGCGCTGCAATGCATAATCCTGATTATGCGTTGTGGTTAAAGCACATAATTCAGTTGTCGCTTATTTCCTGCAATGGAGAAGCAATTATGCGCTGGGAGTCCAACGCATAATTCGGAATATGCGCACGTGACCATGCGCATAATCCAATTATGCGCTATCCCCCTTGCGCATAATCAGCCCGAGTTCTATAAATACCTGAAAATCTGTCATTTGTCTCATTCTGCTTACGACTTATCCCGATTTATGAGTTCTTGCTTTCTGAGTGTTCTAATTTCCGTATTCTTGCAATATCTCGCAATCCATCCATCCGTTTTGAACGCGATTTCTTGCGTTCTTCTTTTTCCGAGTCCTTTCATCCATGATGAGTTCCGAAGGTAGTGATAGGGCTTCTCACTATTTGACCCCCAAAGACTTGGGGTTCACTTTTTTTTTTAGGGGCTGGAGCGCGTGTTGAATGGCAATGAGTAGGTCGTTATGATTGAGGGTGCTCCTGCACCAAAGCGGTATCTTAAGCTGCGCCGGAGGGTGCAACTGATGTTGGCGTTCTGCCCACATCAAGCCAGATCCGATGTGCATTCCACTGGAGGACGCTCTCGCGAGTGGAAAGGTAGGTGTTCTAAACAAGAGTTCTTTTTTAAATTCTTAGGCATCTAGGTTATAGCTTATAATCTTAGGATATGAAACCCTTTTTAATTACGCAAAAGTCGCATTTAGTTATAATTTGTGTGTGCATCCATGCATCATGATTGTATATAGTTTTAGGTCACGTTTATTTCATCGCTTTCCATCGTCTTTCTCATGTTTTGCATGTTTATTCTTTACTCATGTATTATGTTTCTGGTTTATCGTAGGTCATGTCATTTCTGTTCGTCGTAGATTTTTATTTTTGCGTGCATTTGTTCATTACTGTTATCATTAGTTTTATTTTTAGTTTATTATTATTATCATTATTATTATTAGTTTATTATTATTATCCTCATGTTTATCATTATTATTATCTTTATCGTTATTATTGTTATTATTATATTTTTGTGTTATTATTATTATTATTATTTCCATCGTCAATATTATTATTATCGCCATCGATATTTATGTTTTTATTAGTTTTCCGCATATCGCTATTATCTGATTAATTATTATTATTATTTATTCATTTTCCAAGATCTTGTTTTCGAGTGTCGCTCTTTCCACTTTTGTTGGTCATAGATATTTTTGGGTAGTTATTTAGGTTTTCGGCTTATCTTACGGTTTGTTATTTTTGTTTTATTTTGGGGTCGCGTTTTCTGGATCCTCCCACTCTATCCATTAGTTCTGCGTGGGCAGAGTCGCAGGTATGGCATCTGACACTTCCCCCATTTCAGCAGGAGAGGCTGGCCCGATTCGATTTTGGGCCCATTCTGGACCTCGAGCCCTTTCGGCTCGATCAAGGATTTGTGGGGGCGTTGCTTATCGAGGATTGGTCGATACCCCAAAGATGAAAATTTTCCACAATGAGAATTGGGTTTAGGGGCATCATGTTTTGTTGTGGTATCCCACCTATCCGTTGATATCTCTCGCACGATCTACAAAATTCATGGGCATTTTTAAATAGTGTAGGCCAATAGAAAACACATTGTAACATCTTAGCAGCAATTTTCTTATCGTCGAAGTGTCCACCACACTCTTGAGAATGATAATATGTACGTATCTACATATTATCTGATTCGTGTAATGTTTGAAAAGATCTGGATCGTCCCAACAGTAGAATTTAATCTGGTAGAAAAGTTGATCCTTATCTCGTTTAGACCATGGAGATGAAGTTCGACATGCAACAAAGGTAGTTTATAATATTAGCGAGCCATGGTGGATTTACTGTTGAAATGGTGAAGAGTTGTTCGTCAGGAAATGAGTCGTTGAGAGATTTATTGTCATTGGGTTCATCAACATAAATTCTTGACAAATGATTTGCAACCACGTTTTCGATGCCCTTTTTATCTCATATTTCATAATCAAACATTTGGAAGAGTAAGATCCACCCGATTAAGCATGCTTTCGTATCTTTCTTGGATAGAAGATATTTAAGGGCCGATTAATTTGAGTAGATGATGAGTTTAGTGCCCAGGATATATGCTTGAAATTTATCAAGAACATAGACCATTGCAAGAAACTCTTTTTAAGTACATCACTAAAAGTTTTGCTTGCATAATAAATCACATGTGATAGCTTATTACTTCATTACCCAAGTGCTGCTCATGTAGCATAATTATAAGCGTCACACATTATTTCATAGGGAAACGAGTAATATAGGGAAACGAGTAATATGGTGGTTGAATGATAGGTGCAATGGATAGAAGTGCTCCAAGTTTCTCAAACGCTTCAAGACAAGCATCGTCAAACAAGAACTGGACATCCTATGTGAGAAGGTTACAAAAGGGCCGTGCTATTTCCTAGTCTTTAAGGAAATGTCTATAGAAGTAAGCATGACCTAAGAATGACTTTATTTGTTTCACTGATGTCGGCAGTAGAAGTTTTGCGATAAGGTCAACTTTAGCCTTGTCCACCTCTCTACCACGTTTTGGCATGATATGACTTAGAACTATTCCCTTGTGTATGAAATGACTCTTTTCCTAACTCTGTATTTGGCTCTGATACCAATTACAGAGTTAGGGGAAGAGTGATTGCGGAAACTAAAAAAAACTAAAAAAAGCTTGTATTAAACAAACATAAAAAAAAATTTACAAACTTAGAATAAACAAAGGAAAAGCTTAGGAAAGCTTACCGATATAAGCTTCCGATACATACCAAAAATTTAAACAAAGAGAAATAAAGAAGAAAGATTATTTTTCTAAACTATTTTTCTTCGGTGCCTGGGCATGCCCCAAGCTACCTCTATTTATACATATAGTCGGACTACATTGGTTGAAGTCCGTAAAGTGGAGGGACACGTGTGCTGGATAGATTGGCTGCAGTTGCTTAATCCCGAAGTAATTGCTTTATGACCTTATTGTATGTATCATATGAAAATAATTACACAAGAACGTCATTGCTTGCATTATTGCCTTGAATTATTAGAGACAGCTGGTGATGATTATTGAGCCTCATGAGTATAGTAGATAATGATCGTAATGGCGGGGTCCATTAAGATTCCATTTGATTGTTGACAACTGTATTGGCGGTCGAGACAAGTGATTGTCTTCTCTTGGTTGCAGCCATTATTTCTTTATACTTTTGACCTGATTAATAATAAAATCTCAAAATTCACCAAGTGATGGGTTAGGACTATCGGGTTGAGATTCTCCTGCAAAAACATGAAAATAAATATTATTCTCGGAAGAAGTCAATGAGTCATCATCAGAATGAGATGATTGATTAAAAGTTTGAAGAAAATGAGATTTCATGGAAGCGAGGCAACGTTGATTAATCTGTGTTTTAGATAAATCAGGATTTTCTTTATGAATCATGGTTTTGAAATTTTCAAAAGGATTGGATTCTAAAGAAGATAGGGATGCCTTAGTTTTTACTGTTTTGGCAAACTGAGTAATTATGAAAGAAATTTCAAGGAGCTTTTAATCAAAATCGGGGATATTATCCCACCAGTTGATCCAATGGGTTCTTTGAAGAGTTGGAATATGATCAAGAGTGGATATCTGAATATTCCACATCCAGATCCAAGGAATGCTACATTCAGTGAAAAAATAAAAATCAATTTCAGAATAATGAGGCTCTTTTCCTTTGAATTTAACTCCTTCATATTAGTTGTATAAAGGAATTAAAGATTTAGGTAAAATTTTTAAATTTGGGCCAAACTGGCTCCACCAATTATAAAACCAATTTGGTACACCAGTTTTAAGGATATCAGGATAAATTTTGAGAAACTAAGAATATTTTTGTTTGGGATTCATATAATAAAAGGTGTTGGTAAATGATTGAATATAATCCCAATAATTGTATGAGTGGCCTGAGCTTAATTTTCGGGATTTATTCAGATCAAATCCCCAAATGGATGATTTGATTATTTTATGAATAATGACCTTACCATAAGTAATCGGGCTATTAGGTCTTTGGTTTTCCATATGATGGGTGAAGGTAATAGATTCAGTAGATGCCAAAATTGCTTCTGTAATTAGACGAATTTTTTCATCTAAAACAGAAAATCCTTGATTATCAAGATATCTTCTCTTTATTTCCAAAGGATCAAACATCTATTGTTGGTCTTCTGGTTTGATTACTAGAATGGTTGTAAATTTCTCCTTTTGGATGTAGAAAATTTCTTGATTTCACTTTTCTCTTTATTGAGAGGTGTGTCCTTCCCAGTTTCTTTGGAATTAAAACCCCCTTTTGTTGCTCGATGCCGATTATTTTGGATTATTGTTCAAAGGTGATAATCATTAGTAGATTCTTGATTTTGTGATAAAGGGATATTGCCCTTTCCTTTACCTCTATCTATTCCTCCAGAGGAGGATGCCTCCATTATGAATTGCCCTGTAAAAATTCTCTGGTTAGAAAATCAGGGACATAATTTGTCTCTCCTTTTATATAATCAATTTGAAAATCAAAGGAAGATAATTTAGCTTGCCATCGAGCAAAGATTTATTTTGAAAGTAGATTTTTGACATCTTTTTGTAAAACTGATTTTGCTACACTGCAGTCTATTTTGAGTAAAAAAGATTGATTAAGTAAATCATCCTGAAATTTATGAATACACTTGACAATAGATAAAACTTCTTGTTTTATAGTTGAGTAATTTGTTTGGGCATCTTTTCAAATACCGGAAGTGTATCTGATTAATTTTTTCTTATGTTTGGAAGGATTTACTTGTTTTAAAACTCCTCCATACCCAATTTGGGAGGCATCTGTCTCAACAATTTTAAACCAAAGAGAGGTTGCTAAAGAGAGACAAGGAATTTGTTTTACTTTTAACTTATTTGTCGAACATCTTTGGTATGGTCGTCTGTCCATGGAGATGAATTCTTTTTAAGTCTTGAATGTAATATTTTTGCATCATGTGCAAGATTAGGATAAAAATCTGTAATATAATTAAGACTTCCCAAAAATAGTTGTAATTGGGTTTTATCAAGAATCTCATCAGGAAATTTTGAGGCAAATTTAATACTGCGGTCAATTGGGATAATTTGGCCTTGGTGAATATTGTGACCAAGAAATCGAATAGATATTTGAAATAACTTAACTTTAGGAGCAAATATGATTAATCCATTTTTGTGGATAATCTCTTTGAAAATTTTTAAGTGTTTAAAATGTTGATCAATAGATTTTGAGAAGATGAGTATGTCATCAATGTAGACTATGAAAAATTTTGTATATGGAGTGGATATATCATTCATAATATTTTGGAATTCAGATGGAGTATTTTTAAGGCCAAATGGCATAACATTCCATTCAAAATGTCCCAAAGAAACAGTAAAAGCTGTTTTGTACCTGTCTGTCGGCCACCTGAATTTGCCAATACCCAGATTTGAGATCAAATTTAGAGAAAATAGGGACTAAATGTAAATGATCCAGCAAATCCTTTTTGTTAGGAATATGATATCGAATCCATTGAAGGCAATCATTTAATGATTTATAATTGATAACTAATCGAGGGGTTCCTCATTCCCTTTCAGCATTTTTATTTACATAAAAAGCTGTACAACTCCATGGGGAGTGGCTTGGTCGAATGAGTTGTTTTTATAATAAACTAGTAATTTCAGATTTACATAACTCCAAATAAGCAAGTTTTATTTGACTTGGTCTTGCTTTGATAGGAATATGTCTTTCATTGAAATAAATATTATAGGGAAGAGAAACAAATGTTTCTTTCGATCTTAAAAAGCATTGGGTATATCGCTACAAATATCATTGTGGTAAGATTTCAAAAGTTTGAAAAATCTTAGCTTGAATTGAGGGAGATTCCAATTGTTTTTTTAAAGATAAAAACCTTACTTCTTGTTATCAGAAGTTAAGTTGTTTTTCTTTGAAAATTAAATTAGATTCCATGTGATTAATTACTTTTGTTTGTGGTGGAGTGAAGAATTTAAATAAAAGATTATATCCATTATATTGAGCATAGATACTAGTATCATCTACCTTAGTTAATGATAGAATAGAAGTTATAAAAGGAGTACCAAGAATAACTATTTGAGTTAAAATTTGATAAGTATTAAATTGGATGGAATACATATCCCATTATAACAAATTGAAACATAATTTAATTTTTATTTAATTTGTATCTTATAGTCACTAGCATTATTAAGGGTTTGAGTGGTTTTATCAAAATATTGAGTAGGAATTAATCCTTCCTGTATACAATTGAAATCAGCTCTACTATCAATTAGAGCAATAGCATCTTTGATAGTAAATTCTTGATTAATAACCAAAGTAATTTGAATATACCATTTTTGAGCTATTACTTGACTCACGACATAAATTTGATCCTTTGTTTGAGTATGAAGAGAGTTCTTTTGTTTTCTCAATTCTGTTTTTAATGCATTAATTTCATATTTAAGGTCATTAATGGTAACAGGTCGAGTTATAGAATTATGTGTGGAGTATTGAGTTTGAGCTGCCATTATGGAATTAGTAGTTTTGCTTGCTAATTCCAATAAGGTTGGTTGGATGGTGGTAGAAACATTAATGCTTGGATTACCAGAATTTTGGCAATCAATGTTTGAATTATTAGAAGATGAGGAATAAGAACCAGATTTAGACTGAATAAGTCGTGGGACTTTATCATCAAATGGATCTGATTTTTTCTTAATTTTACATCGATTGGCATAATGACCATACTTAAGACATTTATAGCATTGAATGTGTTCTTGTGATTTTGATTTGGATTTGGATTTCTTAGAAAAAGAAAACTCAGAGATCTTGTGAGGTTTTTGTTGATAAAAACTTGAAGGATAAGATTTAGATCGATGATCTTTTGTTGTTTAAGTTAAACTATTTATTTGACAAGTTGTTTGTGTTGTCTTTTTCTTAGAAGATAATTTTAATCGAGATTTTAATTGGTGAATAAATTCTTGTTGAGGATTAGTATCTAATGATTGAATAGAATTATTATCTTGGAAAGTTGTAGCAGAATCCAAAATTGTATTAGGATATTGTTCTGATGGCTTATAGGATTCAATAGGTCTATGGAAGGCAGTGACTTCCAATGTTGCTATTGATTTTGGTTGAGTGAGTTGTAAAGCTTCAATTGGGTGATGAACCGATTGAATGATTGTACCATCAAGTTTTTGCCAAACTTTTTGATTATCTGCAAGAAGATAGATTCTCCTTTCTTCCTGAGTCACTTCAGGATATTGAGTTGCTTTAAACCATTTAACAAAAGGAATAATTTGGTAATTTGTTTCTATGAATGTATAAAATTTAGTTTTAAATTCTTGTAATTTTTCATTTGAAAATCTATTGAAATACCATGTATGAAATAATACATATTGTTCTTGCTGAAATTCAACATTAATTTCTTCTCAATTGATAACAAAATCTTTAGGTTTTGTATAATCCATAAAACTGATTTTTAAGAAAATGAAAAATTCATCTCACTAGTAGTAGGAGACTCCCTCTGCTGTTGGGTATATATCCTATGAGGAATTTGTTGTTCAAAAATATAAATTCCTCCAAGATTGGATTGATTAAATTCAGGAATAACTGATGAAACTACTTTTGAATAAGAAGATTGGGTTGTCGAGGGTATAGAAACTCTATACGAATCTCGAGATCTCGAACCAGAATAAGATCTCCTTGAGGGAGGTTGTAGAGATATAGATCTATTAAATTGTAAGATTACATCTCCTTGGTCATTTTGAACAATTTGTTCAAGATCCTTGTTGAGAATTAGTTTGAGAGGTACAGCTTGAGTGATACTCTATGATTTTGAAAAATTAATTTTATCCCATAAAATCAATGTAGGAGTTGCAATATTGGAGGTTAAATAATTTGTTTCAATTAAAACAGTCTTCCCTGGAGGACTATGATAATTAACCTTAGGAGCAAAGAAAGTCATTACCTTTTAATGAAGGCGATAAATCAGAGCAATAGTCTCTGATCCAGACATGAAATTGTATCATTTGGATTGCAGATTCAGAGTACAGGCATACAATAAGTTTTTATCTGATAATGATAAAATCAAATTGGGAAAAAACATTAAAGTAGATTGGACCATGATATAAGCTAGTTTCAACTGCAGCCATGAGAGAAGAGTATCAATCAAGACATCTAGTATCTCTCAAAGAGGTCATTAAACTATTATTATTTCCTAATAAGGTTAAGGGTTTAAAGACTACCTGAATGCAGGTAAGATGAAGGTATTTGAATCTATGAAGGTCTGTAATAAGATCTTCATTAGATAGCAGTTGAAGACCATCTTGGTCCTCGCTAATACTGAGTGTTTGCTCAGTGATTTTGATAGACATGTCAGTGTACTAATTAGCCCAGCCATGTTTATACAAAACTTTGAGATTAGTGGAAGGAATTGTCCATCGATTAAACTCGTCTTCCACATTGGGCCATTGTACTAATTCAATATTTTTAATTGATTTTTTATTTGAAAAACTAAATATTGACATTGACAAATTTATTTATTTATTTTTCTAAATTTAATTTTATCAAACTGATCTATCATCAAGCATTGGGACTCCTCGTCTGATAATTGCTTGGATGCACTAAAATCATTCAATTTAATCTTCATATTAAGGAATAATACATTCATTACTCATATCCGACAATTTGTACATGCATTTGTAGAAGCAAGAAGGGCTACCTAAGATTACGGGTATCTGATGGTTGGGAGCAGACTCCATCTCAAGAACAATGAAGTCTACAAGAAAGAAAAATTTGTTGGCTCTGATTAAGACATCCTCGATACACCCTCTTGGTTTCTTAATGGACCTATCGGCTAATGTAGAGTTACCGAAGTAGGTTTTAAATCTCCTAGCCCTAACTTTTCATATACTAAATATGGTAGCAGATTAACACTTACTTCTAGATCCAATACGACATTGTCAATGGAATGAGTCCCAATGAGACAGGAAATTGTGGGCACCTCGGGATATTTAACTTAGGTGGAGTGTTGTGCTGAAGTATTGAACTGACCTGTTCGATAAGAAGGACCTTCTTAGACATATGGGTCATAATTTATTCTTTTGAGTGCATAGATCCTTTAAAAATTTCACATAGGTTGGTATTTGTTTGATATCGTCAAGGAGTGGAAGATTGATTTTGACTTATTTAAAAATATCCGTTATTTCTTCTACTTGAGCTCCAGTCTTGCTGCAGGGAGATGAACCATCCAAGCATTGTGGAAAAGGGGCTTTCGGCACATACGGTGCAGCAAGAGGTCTCAGATGGGGGTTAGAAGAGTTATTATGTTGTTCCCCTATAGTCTCTTTCCTAACCTCGGTACTTGGGGTAGTTTACGTGATTGTCTTATCACTATCAGAGCAATTTTCTCTCTTTTCACGGACTTTATTATCAATATATTTTCCACTCCTTAAAGTAGTGATGGCTTGAACTTGTGCCTTTGGTGAGGTTGATCCTTCTGTCATATACTGACCGTTAGCGTTATCAACTGGTTGATCGACTAGGAAGCTTTCCTTCCTCTAGCTCTCTTATTAATAGTATTGACTAGTTGCCCAATTTGGGTTTCTAGCTTTGCGATTGATTGGGTATGAGAGTGTAGGAGTTGAGATTACGCTTGCAGATCTTGCAGAGTGGTTAAGAATTTAACCTCAAAATTTATGTTGTTTGAGGTTGGCGGATACTAAGGTTGTGATGCATTTTATGAAATTTTTTGATTTTGCTGAAAACCAGGTGGCTTAGTTTGGGCATTACCTCTAGAGGATAGATTAAAGTTATTATCTAGGTTAGGTGCCCATGAAGAGAAGTTAGGATGATTTCGCCATCTAGGACTGTAGGTATTAGAGTATGGATTATTTCCGGGCCTAATTCGGGGTGACATTAACATGTTCTTGGACTAATTCGGGGTACTGAGCTGCAGATGGGCACTTAACTAGTGTGAGTAGAACTTGAACAAATTAGGCAATCCTCCTGGATAGGTGGTACCGACTGAGGTCCTATAAGCTTAAGTTAATCTAATTTTCTGGTTAGCATGTCTACTTTGCTTGATAGTAGTTCTATTTGATTGACTTCATAGAGACCTGGCTTCTTTGGAGTATGGCTTGATTGAGGTTCAATTGTTTCAGCACCACTCAATGCAATCTATTGCATCGAGTTCTCACTAAGGATTTCGAATAACTCCCAAACCTCAGCTTCACTTTTCAATAGGAATGCCCATTCTCAAGATGCGTCAATGATACGACGGTTGCACTCAGTTAAGCCTTCGCTGAAGCTTTGCACTAATTGCTTTTCTCACTTGATTGGTTTTATCGATTGAAAACTGTTTCTTTAGAAATAATCGGTTGTTAAAGAGTGGAGCCACTCTTTGACTCTATCCTTGAGAGAAAAGGGAAACAATCTCAAATTGATCACATCAGTCGGTCACGTTTTGAAGTTTAAATGTTGTGCAAACTTCTAAAAATCCATCTAGATAACGATACGGGTTTTCATTACTTCGCCCAAAGAATAAAGGTGACATCTGCATAGTATTGGGTTTAAGGTCACTTAAGAATAAAGGTGACATCTGCGTAGTATTGGGTTTAAGGTCACTTAAGAATAAAGGTGACATTTGCATAGTATTTGGTTTAAGGCCACTTAAGAATAAAGTTGACATCTGTATAGTATTGGGTTTAAGTGATGGAGTCTAAATGGATCTGACGATCCGACCATCCAAAATTAAGCCTAAAGATCTAGGCGCACGATCAATCAAAAACAATAAATTTATAACCTATAAATATGCGCACCTTGAGCTTTAGCCATCGATGGTTGGTTGCCGATCTTCAACGATGTTCTCGCGTTCAATGTCTCCTAGCACAACGGGGATGCTCTCGCCAATAGGGAGGATTGAATTCTGTCGAGCTATCGTTGGGACTAGGCACCCCTTATACTTATAGCCAAAGAGTCCTATCCCATTAAGGACTGAAATTGCTAATTGTAGTGTGATTAGAAATCACAATCATACCTTAACTGAAAGACTCAACAACCAGTTGCCTATTCTCTTCAAACTCACCAGAATAGCAATTGTGCATCTTAAGGTTGATCGTATACCATTCACCGGTCAACGGGTTTGACCATAGTGATGGCCACCAAAATAGGAACTTCTAACAGTCTCCCACTTGGCCAAATGTTGTTGTTTCTTTATGTGCATGATTTATTTGTGTTTTGAAAACATACTTGCAAATGATGCATTGTACTGAATATTAAAAAGAATAAGAAAATATCAGCACAGAGAGAACATAATTAGCCTGCAAGATCAGGGCCAATTGTAGCAAGTTTTAAATGTAAGTGAGTAAAAGATCGTCCACAGGGAATTGATTTAAAATGTAAGATAAACCTTCAGATCTGAGCTACCAGATCTGACCTCTGATCCTATCTAGAAAGCACATAAGATGGGAGGTTAAATTTGTCACATTAACTAAAAAGTTAAAAATAAAAGTTAAACTAAATGATCTAGATCCGAGTGGGGGGAACGTTTGAGGTAAACTTATAAAAAATGGAGAAGTAATATCTAACTTTGATTTGGTCCTTGAAATCTAATGAGAATGACTGCAGCTCAACTGAGAGATGATCCAATCTTCATCTGGCTACAAGCGCAGATGTAAGAGAAATAAATCTAATTTAAGGATTAGGTTTAAGCTTATGGCTATGGTTTGTCCACTTTAATGGCCACAAACCATCCAATAGTCTTGAATCCAAATCCTTAATCTAGAACAAGAAACATCACTACAAATGCCGTGAGAGACTAGGTTACAAACACTAATTCTCACAGGATTAGTGAATCAAGGAAAATTGCATGAAAAACAGTGAATCTAAAGGAGTCTAATGCAATAAGGAGATCAGAGGGAACCCTTAACATGAGTCCAATAGAGAATGCACGGTTTACAGCAACCTTTTCAAATTCACCATCACAATTACAGAGCACAGCTTAAACAGCTCTCAGATTTGTAGTTTTGAATACAACTCTCATTTGAATTACAGAAGTATCTCACAGCTCTCAATTGCAAGTAAAAGTGAGGCTATTACAGGGATTTCAGACAAACTATCTGATTTGGAAATGGGGGAATAGGAATGAAACTCAAAATCTGGATACCCAAATTGGGCAAATGGTTCGTCTATTTATAGTTTTCCCTAAGTCCAGCTCAGATGTGTATCAACCATTCAGAATTGGATAGATCTGTATCAACCAATAGGAGTCGAGCACAAGGATCCAGATCTATTTTGGCCAATCAGAACTGCTTGATCTGGTTCAGCCAATCAGGTGATAGAAGCATCAATTCTGTTATGTAATTCAAAAATCTGTTTGAGCTTCTAGAAGTTCCCGCCAAGTAATTTCATCTTTGGGTGTTCACATGGGGTGGAATATGCCTTTGGTTTGTGCTCAGAATCTTTCGGAATGTCCTTGAGCTTTTAAATGCATTAGGGCGCGTGCAGAGATTACTGAATTGCCCTTGCAGATACTGAGAATCTTCAGGATATCATTTCGCACAGTTTGGAGAACTTTTCGCAAGGTACTGTGACTTCTGAAGCTCTTTTCGCACAGATTGGAGACCTTTTCAAAAAGAACTATAACTTCTGGAGATCTATTCGTAAAGATTGGAGACCTTTTCGCAAAGCTTGTGGACCTTTTTGCAAAGATTGGGGACCTTTACGAATAGCATTCTGTAGTGCATTCTTCTTTTCGAATAGCTCCAAACCTCTTTCCAGGTTGAAACCAGGCCTTTGTTCTCTTTATTTTAGGCATTTTGAAAGCCAGTGAGGTTGTCCTTTCTCCTTCTTCCTCCAGATCAAGATGGGTCATCATCTTTTTGGCACTTTAAAGCTACTTTCAAGGTTAAGCCTGCCTTTATTGTTAGCTGTAAAACAAATACTTAAAACACTTATTTAGTTCTCTCAAGGGTCTATCAAGGCCCAGATTAAGGAGTGAAAAATGATATTTTCCAGTTCTCAACACACCCCCAAACCTAAGCTTTGCTAGTCCCTGAGCAAAGACAAAATTTAAAAATAGAATGAAAAGCCATTTTTGTAGGGAGCACAGTTGCATTTAGCATATGCAACAAGCCTTTTAAACCCATAGGTGATCCCTAGTGGAGGAGTGAAGTCTCCTGAGGGTTTTCAGTGAAGGTACCCACAAACTTCTCCAATAAATCAGTTAAGATCAATGCAGTTCTGTTAAAGCAAACTTTCATCCAATCAGATTATTCACACCTGCATCAGTCAGGTTGTAAGAAGATTTTCAAGAAAACATCAGTTTAAAACTAAAATTCTGCTGTAATTCCTTTATCATTCACTCAGTTGGTGTCAAAAAGTTTTTACAAGAAAAATTAATGAAAAGCTTGCCTTCTATTTGAGAATTCAGTTTTGATGTTACCCCAAATAAGTTGATTTCAAACCCAACTCTCACCAGGGTTTTCACTCAACATGCAGGTAGGAGGGTTGTACTATTTCACACAACTCAAGAGCGATTCTGACCCTCAAATAGGACCGTAAGGTGAGCATAGGCATTGCTTTTTAGTTCTGAATTCACTGCTCTTTTCACCATAGATTACACAAATCCTTATCTCCATGTGACAGCTTAATCCATCTTTGATCAGTAAGGACTTTAACTTGGGTTGTAATGTGGCTTATGGGTGAAATTTATCAAGAATAAAAGGGTTGGAATGGAGTTCAAAATTTTGGAAGTCAGTCAAGGTAAGGAGGTGGTATGGACACCTTCTTTATTTCAGCACAATTTCATCTTCTTCTTTGAATTTTCAGAGCCAAAGTGGCCATCTTTTTCTCTTTCTTTTTCAAACTTCCAATGAAATGACTTCTCCCCTTTTTTTTTTCTTTTCTTTTTTTTTTTCTTTTTTTTTTTCAAATCAACATTGACTGGAATGCCACATTTCTTCTGCTGATACATCATTGCCTTCAATTATTTTTCTTTTTCTTTTACCAAACTATTACCCAACTCACCTTTCTTCAGCTTTCTTTCCTTTACCTTCTGAATTCTCAGAGTAAGGGTGTGTATCAAAGAAATGAGGTTGATGAGGTTTCAAAGAAATCTTTGATTTATAAGGCTCAAATGGTGTGTATCAAGGGCAGTTTTAAAAGGTGGGGCTTTTTGAAGTTCAAACTGTCCAAAAGAAGGCCCTACATCATGTCTTTAATATCACGATTGCTATCAAGCTATTTCAACTTGGATATGTGTAACTTCTAGTGATAACAAGCAGGTTCAAACAGTCCCTAGAGCAGAAAAAATTGCCAATTCATACCTCCAAAGAATACATTTCAGCAGGCCCAAATCTCACTGGGTGTGGTTTTCTATCAAATTCTTGAGGTATATCATCACTGTTTTCTCTCTTTTTAGGTTTACTAAAACATCAATTTTTTTTTTTAGAAATTTTCTGACCTTCACTTCATGAAAGTATTAGAATTACACTAGAAATCAATTTTAAAAAGTTTGAACTTCCCCATTTTTCAAAACAACAGGTGTGAAATTACTTCATTTTCAAAAATTCTGCTGGTCATAAGCTGCACCAAGCATTAACTTATTTTATTGGCATCTTTGCCACACCCCCAAACCTAAGATGAACATTGTCCTCAATGTTTTAGACAGTGAGAAACTAGGGGCAGTAGGGTGAAATGAGAAAGAAGAAAAAAGGAAAATATGAACAGAAAAATCTTAACTATGGAGCAGAAAATACAAATGCAAAACTAAATACATGAATAGGGAAAATGAAAAAAATGATATACAAATGCAGGAAATTACTGCTAAACCAGAAAAAATAGCAAAACAAATCTAGAAAAACTGAATGTATGAATAGAAAAAAGAAGAGTACTGTGAAGAAAATGAAAGGAAACTAACGCTAATAATAGAAAAAAAAAAAAAAAAATTTCAGATCCAAAAATAGAATTAAAAAATCAGGGGAAAAAAAAAATTAGGAACCGAGTACTAAACTACCAAAATGCAAAAAATTAGTAAAATTAAGAGCTAAGATAGAAAATCAATGATCTAAAATAGAATTTTAAACTAAAATTCCTAAAATAAAAAATTCTAAAAGAAACTCTAAACCACTGCCAAAAGAAACCCCACTTTGCCAGTGAGTATGAATCAATATGAATTTGAAATTGATGAAGCATGGGAGTACAGCTAAAAATAGGATTCATACATAGTGAGACCTATTTATGGAGCGTAAATCTTGTAGGAAAATAAAGTCAGGGCTCCATTGAATACTCAAAAGAGCCTATGAGCCACCTCATTATCCTACATGATGAAAAATTAAAAAAAAACATGATCTCAAAGAGGTCCAAATGGGAAAATTGGATACAAACAAAGAAAAACATCTAGAAGATATTTTTTTATGCTTTTATAATTTTTATTTTATTTTATTTTATTTATTTGTTTTGGGTCACCGGGTCCATAAGAGCCCTTATTTACTACTCTTGAAAAATAATAAGAAACAACTCAAAAATTTCTAATTGTGTTTTCATTTTCTTTTATTTTGTATTTGGTTTATATAAAAAATCAAGATGCCTAAAAGGCAATGAAATTATAATCAAAACAAACATTAAACACAGCAGAATCACGATTCTCAAGAATTTAAAATAGAAAATGAATGCAAAGGAGAAGGATGCAAACTCAGCGGATCTGCCCTTTAGTCCAGATGCTCCTTGTTGACGATCGCTTGATCTGCAAAAATCCAAAATTGCGGCAGACCTTATTCAAGTATATTGACAAAATAAAAAGAAAACTCAAAGCTCGCCCAAATTTGACAAAAAGACAAGAGTGGCAGCAACATTTATTCAAATAACTAGAAGGCAAAGAATAAAAACTCAGAAAAATAAAAAAATTCTGCTGCAGTAAAACAGGTTTTCTATACAAAACTCCAGTAGACATTTAATCAAGTACTTGGAATGCAAAGTACAGTTTTAAAGCAAAAATTAAAATAAAAATCAAATCTACAAAATTGAAAAACTTAGGTCTACCAATTTTAAAATCTATTCCCCGGCAGCGGCGCCAAAAACTTGTTGTTGTTTCTTTGTGTGCATGATTTATTTATGTTTTGAAAACATACTTGCAAATGATGCATTGTACTGAATATTAAAAAGAATAAGAAAATATCAGCACAGAGAGAACATAATTAGCCTGCAAGATCAGGGCCAATTGTAGCAAGTTTTAAATGTAAGTGAGTAAAAGATCGTCCACAGGGAATTGATTTAAAATGTAAGATAAACCTTCAGATCTGAGCTACCAGATCTGACCTCTGATCTTATCTAGAAAGCACATAAGATGGGAGGTTGAATTTGTCACATTAACTAAAAAGTTAAAAATAAAAGTTAAACTAAATGATCCAGATCCGAGTGGGGGGAACATTTGAGGTAAACTTATAAAAAATGGAAAAGTAATATCTAACTTTGATTTGGTCATTGAAATCTAATGAGAATGACTGCAGCTCAACTGAGAGATGATCCAATCTTCATCTGGCTACAAGCGCAGATGTAAGAGAAATAAATCTAATTTAAGGATTAGGTTTAAGCTTATGGCTATGGTTTGTCCACTTTAATGGCCACAAACCATCCAATAGTCTTGAATCCAAATCCTTAATCTAGAACAAGAAACATCACTACAAATGTCGTGAGAGACTAGGTTACAAACACTAACTCTCACAGGATTAGTGAATCAAGGGAAATTGCATGAAAAACAGTGAATCTAAAGGAGTCTAATGCAATAAGGAGATCAGAGGGAACCCTTAACATGAGTCCAATGGAGAATGCACGGTTTACAGCAACCTTTTCAAATTCACCATTACAATTACAGAGCATAACTTAAACAGCTCTCAGATTTGTAGTCTTGAATACAACTCTCATTTGAATTATAGAAGTATCTCACAGCTCTCAATTACAAGTAAAAGTGAGGCTATTACAGGGATTTCAGACAAACTATCTGATTTGGAAATGGGGGAATAGGAATGAAACTCAAAATCTGGATACCCAAATTGGGCAAATGGTTCGTCTATTTATAGTTTTCCCTAAGTCCAGCTCAGATGTGTATCAACCAATCAGAATTGGATAGATCTGTATCAACCAATAGGAGTCGAGCACAAGGATCCAGATCTATTTTGGCCAATCAGAACTGCTTGATCTGGTTCAGCCAATCAGGTGATAGAAGCATCAATTCTGTTATGTAATTTAAAAATCTGTTTGAGCTTCTAGAAGTTCCCGCCAAGTAATTTCATCTTTGGGTGTTCACATGGGGTGGAATATGCCTTTGGTTCTGCGCTCGTAATCTTTCAAATGTCCTGGGCTTTTAAATGCATTAGCGGCGTAGATTATCGAATTTCCCTTGCGTATGCCGAGAATCTTTAGGATATCATTTCGCATGACTTGGAGAACTTTTCAAGATCTAACCAAGCTCTTTTCGCACAGATTGGAGCCCTTTTCGAAAAGAACTATAACTTCTGGAGATCTATTCGCAAAGATTGGAGACCTTTTCGCAAAGCTTGGGGACCTTTTCGCAAAGATTGGAGACCTTTACGAATAACATTCTGTAGTGCATTCTTCTTTTCGAATAGCTCCAAACCTCTTTCCAGGTTGAAACCAGGCCTTTGTCCTCTTTATTTTAGGCATTTTGACAGCCCGTGAGGTTGTCCTTTCTCCTTCTTCCTCCAGATCAAGATGGGTCATCATGTTTTTGGCACTTTAAAGCTACTTTCAAGGTTAAGCCTGCCTTTATTGTTAGCTGTAAAACAAACACTTAAAATACTTATTTAGTTCTCTCAAGGGTCTATCAAGGCCCAGATTAAGGGGTGAAAAATGGTATTTTCCAGCTCTCAACACCAAACTATGTCAATAAACTCCGAGTACCCAATGTTAGCTAACTTTCTTTGAATGGTAAGTCACAATCAATCTCAATCAAAGTCTTTATTATCAGTCCGGTCCAGTGAGAATTTCAACATAGAATCAATGTAGTCAATATATCATATCATCGATATATGACCGCTCATTAGTTACTGTATTGGAAGTCATCACCGACATGGATTCCAACTAGTATGATTTCACATAGATTACAAATTTACAAACTGAATGGTGATTACATGTAAACTCAATCTAATATTGGTCCTACTTTATTACCATCTACTGGCACCATATGTTCCAAGGAATTATTTGCATAAAAATGGAAAAGCAAATAAATTAGTTTTATTTCTGAATCAATTAAACAAATGTATTCACTCGCATATATCCACTCTTAAAAGCTATCAAAATTATCCGTTAACCCCATGCGCGCAACATGCTCCAAAAAGAGCGTGGGAGGTAAACCTTTAGTGAGAGGGTCAGCCAACATGAGTGTCATACTTATCTTGTCAACAGATACAATTTGATTCTGAACTTTCTCCCATACAACAAGATATTTTATATCAATATATTTGGAACCCCCACTAATTTTGTTGTTATTGGAGATAGCAATCGCAGCGGAATTGTCACAAAAGATTCTCAGTGGCTTTGAAATAGTATCAACAACTCAAGAGATAAAATTCCTCAACCATATCGCCTCACATGTTGCCTCAAAACATGCAACGAATTCTGCTTCCATAGTGGATGAAGTAGTCAGCGTTTGTTTAACGCTCTTCCAAGATATAGGTCCACCTGCAAGCATAAAAATATAACCCGATGTGGACCTACGAGTGTCTTGACACCCAGCATAGTCAGCATCTGAATAACCAATAACTTCAAGGTTATTCGACCTTTTGTATGTGAGCATGTGTCCTTTAGTCCCTTGTAAATAGCGAAAAACCTTCTTAGCTGCTTTCCAATGATCCAAACCAGGATTATATTGGTACCTGCCAAGCATGCCAACTATATACGCTATATCTGGACGAGTACAGACTTGTGCATACATGAGACTCCCAACTGCCGATGCATAGGGAATTATCTCCATCTGTTTTCTCTCCAGATCGATCCTGGGACTCTGAAGTAGACTAAATTTATCACCCTTAATGACAGGGGCAACGGTAGCGGAACAATTGTACATGTTAAACCTTTTAAGAACTTTATCAATATAAGCTCTTTGAGATAATCCCAATATGCCACAGGCTCTATCTCGATGAATCTCAATTCCTATCACGTAGGAAGCTTCACCAAGATCTTTCATATCAAAACTCTTTGATAAAAAGTTCTTTGTCTCATATAACATGCCTAAATTGCTACTCGCAAGTAAGATATCATCAACGTATAAAACAAGGATGATAAACTTACTCCCACTGATTTTAAGATATATGCATTGATCCACAGTATTTTCTTTAAAACCAAAATTTGAAATGACTTCGTGAAATTTTAAGTACCATTGTCGAGATGCCTTTTTTAAACCATATAGAGACCTTTTGAGTCTACAAACTAAATGACTCTCCCCCTCAACCTGAAAACCTTCAGGTTGTGTCATAAAGACATCTTCATGCAAGTCGTCATTCAGAAAAGCAGTTTTAACATCCATTTGATGCAATTCTAAGTCAAAATGAGCCACTAATGCCATGACTATCCGAAAAGATTCCTTTCTAGAGACAGGAGAAAATGTCTCTTTATAGTCTATTCTCTCTTTTTGAGTGAAACCTTTAGCGACTAACCTGGCCTTGTATCTTTCTATATTACCTTTTGAGTCTTGCTTGGTTTTAAATACCCATTTACAGCCTACAGGCTTAACTCCATTAGGTAACTCACAAAGATCCCAGACCGAGTTATGTTTCATTGATTCCAACTCATCTTTCATGGCTTTGAGCCATTGAGTGGATTTGTTGCTCTTCATGGCTTAGCTAAAGGAAACAGGATCTGATTCCTTTCCAAAATCAAACTCACTCTCATTGAGGTAAACTATATAGTCATCAAAAATGGCAGGCTTCTTTGCTCTCTCTGATCTACGCAATGGTAGATCATTGGCAGTCGCCATGGGAGTAAGAGCCTCCTCAATGTGGGGTGTGTCAATAGGTATAGCCACAGGTGCATCAACACTGGCTTGAATAACTGGTGTTGGTGCCACTTTTTCTTGGATAAAAGGGATAGAAATTATAACCCGATTCTCCTCAAAAGTGATTTTCCTAAGCTCAACACTCCCACTGATCTCACGATCCTCAAAGAATTTTACATGTCTAGTCTCAATAATCCGGGTACTATGAGTGGGGCAATAAAATCTGTAGCCTTTTAATCTATCAGGGTAACCAATGAAATGACAACTTATAGTTTTAGGGTCTAATTTTTCTAATTGTGGATTGTACACCTTTGCTTCAGCGAAACAGGCCCAAATGTGTAAATATCCTAAAGTCGGTTTTCTGCCTACCCATAGCTCATAAGGAGTTTTGGGAACTGCCTTACTAGGAACTCGATTTAGGATATGCACCGCTGTTTTCAAGGCTTCTCCCCACAAGAACGTAGGCAACGTAGAGTTGCATAACATACTTCTCACCATATCCATAAGAGTACGATTTCGTCGCTTATCTACACCGTTCTGTTCAGGTGTTCCCGGCATGGTGTATTGAGCGACAATGCCATGCTCTTGTAGATACAGGGCGAAGGGTCCTGGATTGCGACCTGTTTCAGAGTATCTACCATAGTACTCTCCGCCTCTATCAGATCTCACAATTTTAATCTTCGAATTGAGTTGTAACTCAACTTCGGCTTTATAGATTTTAAACATATCTAGGGCCTCAGATTTCTCGTGAATGAGAAATATATAACCAAAACGAGAATAATCATCAGTGAAGGTAATAAAATACTTTTGACCACCAATAGCGGGAGTTGGAAACGGTCCACAAATATCCGTGTGGACTATTTCCAGCAAACTTGTGCTTCTGAGAGCCCCTTTCTTATTAGTCTTTGTGAGTTTCCCTTTAACGCAATCAACACAAGTATTGAAATCAGAGAAATCGAGCGCATCGATTATATCATCTTTAATTAACCTCTCCATTCTATCCTTAGATATATGGCCTAAACGTTTATGCCATAAAATGGAGGAGTTATCGAGTGTTCGTTTTCGTTTCTTACTTATTTTATCATTCACATGCAGAGAAACTAAAGATTGGGCGTAAGATGAATCCAAGTTCAACTGATAAAGATTGCCCACTAATGAGCCACCACCCATAATATCGGAATTAAATAATAGAGTAAACATATTATGTCCAAATTTAAATTCAAAACCTAATGAATCCAATTTAGAAATTGAGATAAGATTTTTAGTGATACTGGGAACATAAATAGTATCAACTAAATCCAAAATGAAACCACTATCTAAAATGAGACGGAGAGTCCCAATGGCCTCCACATCTGCTTCTACTCCATTCTCGAGTTTGATGGTACGTTCGCCTTTACTTAGCTTCCTGCTGGATCGAAATCCCTGCATTGAATTACTTATGTGAATAGTTGCACCAGAATCTATCCACTAAGTATTGCGTGGAGCATCAACATAAAGTGATTCAAAACACATAAAAACTAGGTCATTACCTTTCTTAACTAGCCAATCTCTGTATTTCTGACAATTCTTCTTAATGTGTCCCTTCTTCTTACAGAAGTGACACTTGATGCCAGAAGTAGCTGTGCTAGCTTCTCCTTGTTTGATTTCCGGTGGAGGAGCTTTCACGTTCTTTCCTTTATATTGTCCCGATTTTCGCTTGAAATTTTGTTTCGATGGGCCAAGAGCGGTGTAATGGGCACTTTCAGGTTTTTCAGCCCGAAGTCGTCCTTCTTCTTGGACACAGTGAGCGATTAGCTCGTTCATCTTCCACTTCTCTTTCTACCTGTTATAATTGATCTTGAACGGGCCAAATTGTGCAGGAAGAGAAGTCATAATGAAGTGAACAAGATAACCCTCAGAAAAACCCATGTCCAGTTCTTTCAATTGAGTTGCCATGCCACTGATTTTCATAATGTGCTCCCGGATGCCGCTATGACCATCATATTTCATGGTTCCCATTTTAACAATTAGACTACTGGCAAGGGCTTTAGAAGTCCCTTAAAATTGTTCCTTAATGGCTTGCATGTATTCCTTTACAGTGTGCGAGTCAAGAATACCTCCCCGAATCGCATCAGCAATGGAACTCTTTATGATCATGAGGCTCATACGATTTGATCTATCCCATTTTTCTAAATCCGTATGGTTCACTGCCAGTTCCTCAGCCGAGGCATCAACGGTCAGCACCTTGGGTTTATCAGATCGTATAGCATAGTCAAGATCCATGCAGCCTAGAACAATTGTAACTTGTTCCTTCCATTTCTTATAATTTGATCCACTCAAAAGTTCAATTCCATCAATCATACTGGTTATGATAGACGGGTTCAATGCTGCACAATAATTAAGGGCTTTATTATGTCCACATACAATCGAAGTAACTATCAATTCCACAAGGTTATAATTATAGTATGTGGCGCAAAAGTTAAAATATGTCAAGAAATATAAAAATTAAAACCAATGTGGTTTTATGGAGAAACGATTTGTGTCATTATAACCCTCCGTTGGGTCGAGTTATGACACACTAGCCACTTCCTCAATCTTTAGTAATGATTATGGTACTAATTGCGTCGTTATGACCCTCCGTTGGGTCGAGTCACAACACGCTAGCAGTACCTACACACACAAAATAATGAATAGTAAAATACAGCCATCATATACCATTAAAGGATTCATCACCGTTGGGCAGAAGAACCGCTTATATTGTGACGTCAACGTTCACTACACACTATCACGGAATTTGTAACACGGTCTTGGACAAAATTAAACCTCACTATGAAAACCACGACACTAGGAAGGATAATCACCGTTGGGCAGAAGAATCTTTCCAAGCCATGTTTTCAAATTAGGTTTGATAATATTTTGGAAGATCACAAAACGTGTTATGAGGAGGTATCAAAATTGACAATAAACGAGCATTATAATGTGTAAGTACCAGCCATGGTGGTGGAGCACAACCTCCACTACCCAATTCTAATGAATGATACTAAAAAAAATTGATTACACAATTAAAAAATGGAAAAATAACATCAGGTCATGAAAATATCATAATAGAGAGCTTATTGTCAAAAATAGACCTCAAAAACGGATCCGAAATGTCCGAGATAGTCAAAATGCATATATAATGTCCGAAAATCGGACCTGTAAATAGCCCAGAAAAGGCCCAAGAAAAATAAGGAATTCAAAAGGACCATGAGTGGGCCGGGTATCGGACCGGGCCATGGGCCTTAGTGGTCGAGTGTGCCCTATGGGCCCTGCAGATCGGGCCATGAGCCAAAAGCCGAGTGGGCCAGGAGGCCAGCGGGTCGGACCAAAAGGGTCAGGCGGGTCAGGCCAAATCAGGCGGGTCGGGTGGGCCAAATAGGCCTGCCGGGTCAGGGGGTGGGCAAAATATGCCCAGGCGGGTCGGGCCAAAAGCCACAAGGGCCAGGCGGGTCGGGCGGTGGGCCAAAAATGCCCAGGCGGGTCGGGTGGGCCACAAGGGCCAGGCGGGTCGGGCAGTGGGCCGACAGTGGACCCGCCCCATCCCCCTTTCTTCTTCTTCTTCTTCTTGGTTTTGTATATATATTTTTTTTCTTGAATCAGTTGCAGGATGCAACACAGCCAGCCCCTAAGAGCTCACCCGCGCCCACGATGATGGCGCCGACGGTCCGGTAGTGTAGCCTACCCACACGGAGTCAAAACCCCAAAAAAAAAAACCAATTTTTTTATTTTTTTGATTTGCACGCACCACCAGACCATCCCCGCCTCACCGGTGACCGGACTGCACGACACTGGTGGGCCATCCGTCGGCCCACGCCGGCCACTGGTGTCAATCCTGGCGAAAACCTGCATTTAGAACCCCCTTTTTTTTTTTTTTTTTTAAAAGACAGCCATTTAAAAAAAATAAAAAAATAAAAATAAAAATAACTCTACGCCATTGCTCGCATTAATTTTGTTTTACGCTAAAACTCATATGTTAATGTTTTGACCGATCATAACGCCAATCATGGCTCTGATACCAATTAATGGAGTCTAAATGGATCTGACGATCCGACCATCCAAAATTAAGTCTAAAGATCTAGGCGCACGATCAATCAAAAATAATAAATTTATAACCTATAAATATACGCACCTTGAGCGTTAGCCATCGATGGTTGGTTGCCGATCTTCAACGATGTTCTCGCGTTCAATATCTCCTAGCACAATGGGGATGCTCTCGCCAATAGGGAGGATTGAATTCTGTTTAGCTATCGTTGGGACCAGGCACCCTTTATATTTATAGCCAAAAAGTCCTATCCCATTAAGGACTGAAATTGCTAATTGTAGTGTGATTAGAAATCACAATCATACTTTAACTGAAAGACTCAACAACCAGTTGCCTATTCTCTTCAAACTCACCAGAATAGCAATTGTACATCTTAAGATTGATCATATACCATTCACCGGTCAACGGATTTGACCATAGTGATGGCCACCAAAATAGGAACTTCTAACATTAAGTTCAAAGTGACCGTTGGCAGTGCGATAGATGATGGAGATGCATATGCATTAGTAGTATAGTATTGTTTCAATGTTTTAGGGGCTCCTTCTTCAGCCATCTTATTTAAAAGGTTCTTACGAATTCTGAGATTGCCTTCTAGTTCGAGATCCAAAGGTTTAAGTCCCAATTCCAAAGATCTCCTACCAAGCATGCGCTGAATTAATACAAAGATCCCCTACCAAGCAAGCGCTGAATTAATACTAACAGTTTTAAAAAATTTTAAATTTTATATATTTAGATTATTTATATGTTCTTTATTTATGAATTAAAATTAATAAAGCAATATTTAACTTTAAGAGAAAAGGATGTAACAAACTATTCCTTGAAATAAATTAAACAAACTTTTCTAAGGTGTTTAGTACGCACCTGAGATCCTTGCCGATTAGCCGAGTTCCTTATTGATCCTTAAACTGCTCTAACTTTAGAAGCATCTTCTGGGTGTATTTGCACCTACATAATAAAGTATTAAATGTTTATTTAATAACCTTAAAATAATCCTAATATAAAATATAATTAAAATTAAATTAAATTAAATTACAAGAAAAATAAAACTAAATCTCGATATCGAAAAGTCGCCGATCCACGACAATGGCACCAAAAAATTTGATTAATTTTAACATAAGCACAAGTTTTTAGATCTAGGGCAAGTACCCACAGAGATTAACTTGTATTAAATACCTAAATCTAGTTTATCAAGGGATATGAAGGGATTGGATTAACATTAAATTAAAAAGGAATTTAAAATGTCAAAGGGTTTGATAATCGGAACGGTCAAAGGTTTCGGCCAGAGAACAATCTGGCCTGACCTGATTTGGGCTTAAATAATAACTCTTAGCCCAACAACACTTGGGCCAAATCCGGCCCAATTTTGTATCAAAACTAGGTTCGGGGCTAATTATTAAGGTAAAAATAATTGGGCCTACCAAAACCCAGCCTGAGAACGGCCCAATACAACCAGGTCCGATTATATTAAGAGAAAAGGTTGGACTTGCCAGAATCTGAATTTGGGCTTAATATAAAAACCCTGAGCTCGAAACCGCTCGTGCTGACCCTGGCATGATTCTGTATTCGAGCTGGATTTGAAAATAGTTTCAGGGTGAAAAATAATCAGGCCTATAAAAAACCCGGTCCGGCCCAGCCTGTTGACAGCAACTATTACCACAGCATTTGTACCTATTCAAATGGAAGCTGACAAGGAAGATGGTATGTAAGTAAATATAAGTATTGTTGAAGCATCATCAATCATTGCAAACATGTAGAGACTCCCATGTCTCGTCACAAGGTGGTGGGACATATGGTCCCAACATCACCTGGATATATATTGAAGAGGGGCAATCGGAACGGACCCATCAGCGTGGATTGAATTATGCTCTGGCTTGATGCACAATTGAACCGGGGTCGGATGCTGGCCGATTATAACTAATGCTGGTTCCGTACCTACGCGGTGCTGGGAGGGGTGGACTGGACATAGGTCTGAGCTCCGGCTTTTTTACATTAAAAATGGTTGTTCTCCAGGCTCGAATCCGTGCCTTCACACTTGACACGCCAAGCCTTTTACCATTGCACTAAGCAATCACTTGTACCGTACAACACTCTTATCATATATCATCCTTATTGTACATAACTAAATCACCCTTATTGTACATCACTTTTACGTACATCTTTAGATTGATTAAGCTCAAGAAATGCTCCGTGAGCCGTGCTTGGTCCGTGACAAGTTGGTCCACAAAAGCTTCTCGGACCAGGCCAAACCCCAACTTCAGCTAAGCTTGAACCCTGCCCATTGTCAACCTCATTTATGATACAAATTTTTAAGTGGTGCAAATCTTCACACTGCATTCTTGGCGTATAATTGAGACAGGTGTCATGTATTGTGGACTTTTTGTTTTTATTAGAGATGAAGGTGCCATTTTATGCATAAGTCTGGAAGGTGGTCCTGAGATGGGTCCACAAAAGCCCATGACTTATTAAAGAAATGGGCTCAATGTACTTTCGTCAATGCTCGCACGGTCCCCAAAAGATATCCATTAATGGGCTCCACCTATTTTGGGCCCCATCACAGCCTACTTAACCGCGTAGAGGCTAGTTCATAACTGTTACTAGTTTGGATGCCAGCTGGCTTTTTAAAACCCTAAAATAAAATAGGGTACCTTTCTTTACAAGGTGCTAAAATCTGTAGATTGTTTTCATCCCAATTTCGTACGGAATAAATATTGAGATCTTCCGCATACCAATAGACTCTTAGATGTTGATCCCTTGTGTGAGACATCCCAAATAGTAAATGTGCTGGTGAACACGTGCCTTATGGGATCAATATTTGACAGTCCGATTATAGGCTCATGCTTGTAAAATATATTATCTGAAAGATTAGGATGAAAACCGATATCCAACATTTGATTCAGAGCATTTAACTCCAAGTTGAGAAGAAAAGAATCTCTGATTGTATATAAAAATACCCAATATCTTGTACTGGTGGAAATATGTATTATTACCATCTCAATTTACAGCCGAGTGGCACCTATTTCAGCACTCGAAATTTGTCACAGTGCCACATATAGTATAGAGGGAAAGATCTCTCATTAGGAGGATTTGAAATATTCTATCTATACATTATAATATGTATAATTGTGTATATTTCCTACCTATTGATATTAAAATATATTTAGAAAGATGAATGTTCAGATTCTCTTTTGTCTATGTCAAAAAATCAATCACATTGATTATGGGAGAGGTGACAGAGGATTAATCGGATTCTATGGGGCCCCGAAATTCACAATAGGGGAATTTTTTGGGATCTTCTCCAGAGACTTAACCACTGATCAAGGACGGAGGCAAGGGAGGGCTAACAGGGGCCACGACCCCCTGCCACTAATTGGCTCCGTCCACCTTTCTCAAAGTTCTCTCTCTCCTATCATTGAGGCCTCTCCCTCTCTCTCTCCTATCTTTTAGGCGCCAAACAAATTGGCCCTGTCCACCTTCTTTCTCAAAGTTTTCTCTCCTATCTTTTAGGCGCTTCAACCAAACACTTTATTTCACTTTCTCCTATATTTTAGCATCAAAATCATCCTAGTACAACTTCTTTTGTCAAAATATATCTAAAAAAATTCTCTTTCTCTCTCTCTCTCTCTCCCTCTTTCCATTTTTCTCAAATGCCATTTTACAAATCATTCTTGAGACACTTGATTAGCCCATCAAAATATTAAAAAATAAATTAACTTCAAAAAAAATAAATTATTTTTTTAACATCTTTTATAAGGCAGTTTTGAAAATAAAAGGGCGGCTTACGCCCTAAAATATATTAGGTGATTGAGTTGAAATTTGAACATATTAAAAAATAATTGTTTTGTGATTTTTCTTTTATTTGTAATTTGTTAACAAAGAATGAATGTTATTTTTATTCTTTAAAATCTTAATATATTTCTCATTCATTCACTAGGAAAAATAAAACTATTAGCGCCAATTTTTTGCAGCAAAAAAGTGCTTCTATTAACAAAAAAACTATTAAAGGCTATTAAGACTATTAGCAACAAGGGTATTACTGGCAATTTTTGGCTACCGCTAATAGTCTTATATTTTTTAGTGATTATTTGGCTCTTCTATCTCGATATTTTTTTATTCATACTTTGGCCCCCTCCCACGAGAGTTTCTGGCTCCGTCCCTGCCACCGATCATCTCTTCCATGGCTTGTGTGTAGAGATTTTAATGAAATTATGTTTGCACATGAAAAGCGTGGTGGAAACCTAAGATCCCAAGGCCAAATGGATCTCTTTCGTTGGGCTATTGATAGTTGTGGTTTAAGAGATTTCGGATATGACAGGCCAAAATTTATATGGTCGAATAAATAAGCGGGAGTAGAACTCATTGTTGAAAGATTGGATAGAGCACTAGCTTCGGTGCCTGGGATCAACTCTTTTCCTCATGTAAAAGTTACACATCTCTCCTCCTCACGATCCGATCATATACCAATCCTTATCTCGAGTGAGCAAGCCAACAGTGAATGGAATTCGCCTATTTCGTTTTGAATCAATGTGGACTAAGTCTGATCAATGCAGCAATATCATCAACGACTATCGGAATGAAATCAACTCTTCATCAAATATTTGCAATAGAATAGCAGAACTTTCTCAGAAATTAAAGGGGTGGAATCAAGTGTCGTTCGGTAATATACAAAAGCAGATAAAGAAGGCGAAGAGGTGTCTTACCTCTTTCTATAGCAAAGATCCTCAATATTAGAATCGGCAGGAGAAAATTACGTTAAAGAAACATATTGACGAGCCCTTAGAAAAGGAAGAAATGTTTTGGCTACAGAGATCTAAAGATATCTGTGTTAAGCACGGGGATAAAAACACAAAATTCTTCCATTCTAATGCATCTCAGAGAAGAAAACACAATCACATTCAGGGATGGTCAATGGAAAACGTTGAAAGCAGATATTGAAAGAATAGTCTCTTCTCATTATTCGAGGCTCTTTGAATAGTTGTCACCTAACATGATCGAAGAGGCTTTGGCTGGTGTTCCTCCTAAAATTTCTGCCCATCAGAACTCGAAGCTTGTGAAGGAATTTAGTGCTACTGAAGTTCAGAAGACTCTCTTCCAAATGCATCCTACAAAATCCCATGATCTCGATGGTATGCCTCCTTTATTCTTCCAAAACTACTGGCATATAGTTGATTTTTTTGTGTGTAAATTCATTCTTGATTTCTTGAATGGGCAAACTGATTTAACTAAGGTCAAGAAAACATATGTTGTTCTTATCCCTAAAACAAAAAATCCAAAAGAGTTTGCTGATTTTCTTCCTATCATTCGTCCTATCAGTCTTTGCAATGTCATCTACAAAATTATTTTCAAAGTTTTGGCTAACCATCTCAAAATTGTCCTACCATTATTATTTCTGAATCTCAAAGTGCGTTTATTCCAGGTAGACTCATAACTGACAATTCTTTGGTCGCCTTCGAGGTGGCACACTTTCTTAAAAATAAACGCAAGGGTATGACGGGTTGGTGTTCTTTGAAATTAGATATGAGTAAAGCATATGATAGGGTCGAATGGATTTTCCTTGAAAAAATACTAGAAAAAATAATTTTTTGCAATAGGTGGATCCAATTAATTATGGGTTGTGTGAAATTAGTATCTTTCGAATTTCTCATCAATGGTCAGGTGTTGGGCAAGGTGGTTCCAAGTAGAGGTTTGCATCAAGGAGATCCTTTGTCACCTTATTTATTCATTATTTGTTGCGATGTCTTCTCTAATATGTTAAATTCAGCGATCCAAAATTGTAAAATATCGGGCATTAAAGTGTGTAGGGGTGCCCCGATCATTTCTCACTTATTCTTCGCTAATGATTGCCTTATTTATCTTAAAGGGGATGAATGTGAGGAAATTGTTAACATATTAAAACTCTATGACACAGTGTCGGGTCAAATGATTAACTTTGACAAATCGGCGTTATCTTTTAGTTCTAATGTGCAAAATAGTCTCCATTGCAAAATTTATAATTGTTTGCAGGTCATGAGAACTATGCCGGAAGACAAGTATTTGGGGCTACCACTTGTGGTTGGAAGATTAAAGAAGAACGTCTTCGGTACCATCAAGGAGAGAGTCTGGTAGAAAGTGATGAGTTGGAAAGGGAATCTCCTTTCCAAAGCAGGAAAAGAAGTGCTAATAAAGCAGTAGCACATGAGATACTGGTTTATACAATGAGCTGCTTTAAAATTCCCACTTCAATTTTGCAAGATATAATGAGTTCTATTGCACGATTTTGGTGGGGCCACAAGGTTAAACAAAAGGGAATACATTGGATGTCTTGGAAGGACCTTTGTCTATCAAAGTCTGATGGCGGAATGGGCTTTAAAGATTTGATAGCTTTTAATTTGGCAATGTTATCAAAACAGTTGTGGAGAATCTGTACTTTCCCTTTGTCCCTCCCGAGCAGATTATTCAAAAAGTCAGGTCTGTTGGAGGCAACTATACCAGCCAATGTGTCTTTTACGTGAAGAAGTATCAAGTCGGCGAGTAACGTTATCTCTAATGGTCTCATTTGGAGAGTGGGTAATGGTGCATCGATTAATACCTGGAAAGATAGGTGGATTCCTAGGCCCCCTACTTTTCGTGTCTATTTTCCTAGGATTCCCGGAGGAGTTGAAGTAGTGGCGGATCTTATATCTTGTAATCTAAATCGGTGGAACTTGGAGCTAGTTCGAAACTTGTTTCTTGTGGAAGACTCAAACACTATCCTTCGTATCCCTCTTCCTATCTCTGATAGAGAGGATAAATTGGTGTGAGCCTTCGAGAAGAAAGGTAATTTTTCTGTGCATAGGGCTTATAAAGTTGCTCTCCAATTACATTGTAATAGTCATGTTGATGCTTTTTCAAGTTGTGCTGAAAAGTCTCTATTTTGGAAAGATTTATGGGCGTCTTGGCTTTCAAACAAGGTTAAGATATTTGCATGAAGAGCTTGCTGGAATATCCTCCTAGTAAAAGAATGTCTTCATAAGAAAATCTCGACTATTTCCCCTATTTGTGAACTTTATGATGAAAAGATTGAATCAAGTGCTAACGCCCTTCGAGAGTGTCATATGACTAGTTGCCGCTGGTTCATATCCTCATTAGGAGCATGCAACACTATCCACCGTCACCTTCCTTTTTATGAGTGTGTTTTGCTCTTTTATAAAGAAATTGGGAAACATCATCTGACAGATTCACACTAAATTGCTTGGGCTATTTAGTGTGAGAGAAATCAAATCATTCATGGTGCTTAACCTCAGGATCCCCTCTCCATTGTTACAGAAGCAAGGAATTATTTAAGGACTTTTATGCAGGCAAATGACCCTACTCAAATGCCTATGGCGCCGGATGTTCCTGCTCTAAATCAAATGATAGCTAATTGGTCTCCTCCTCTGGTGGATATTCTTAAAGTAAATTTTGATGGTGCCTGAATTCCAGATTCGCAGTCGGCAAGGATCAGTGTTATTATCTGCAATTACGAGGGTTTAGTGATAGGGGCGATGGCGAGAAATGCTCTTAATATCTCTTTAGGCGATCATTGTGAAGCCTTTGCTCTCTTGCAAGCGATTATTTTTGCTCATATCTGCGGCTTCAATCTTGTCCATTTTGAGGGGGACTCCCTTCGCATTATAAAAGGAATAGTGGATATTATGGGAGATTCTTCGGAACTTTCTTTTATGTTCGATGATATTCATGATGGCCTCCTGCTTTTTCTAGTGGGGTCGTATTATCATGTGAAACGCTCGACCAATAAAGCCTAGGATGCGTTAGCAAAGATTGGTTTACTTTCTAATTGTAATGAGGTCTGGTTGGAGGATGCTCTTTCACAAATCCATAACATTGTTTTAGATGACTTTTCTTCTTAATGAATTTAGTTTTCTCCTTCAAAAAAAATAAATCATTCTGATTCATTGGCTAAGACATTTGTTAATAGTGAACAACTAGTTCGACAGTGACCAAACATATGTGTCACATGGTCTAAAAGTGTTTGCTATAATATTTGTAAATTCAGTCAGCAGGGATCGTTCTTAAAATATAATAATTGGTATTTCATGTTTGTATAATTAAAAGGGTCATAAATAATACTTTCATTTCAGTGGTTTGGTGTTCATAAATATATATATATATATATATATATAGAGAGAGAGAGAGAGAGAGAGAGAGAGAGAGAGAGGCTAGGGGATATGCGTACGGGCGTAGTGATATCTCTACGCCAATTGATATCAGTGTGACACATAGTGCCTTTTTTGTGAAGTGATGAGTGGCATGGGGCCTACTTTATTAATTAGAGTTACACTTTTAAAAGTTAAATACCATTCCAACCATCATTCTTGACTTTTTTAAAGTCTCTTTCTTCTCTTTATTTTTTTAAAAAAGTGTCAGACTTACTTTTTCATGCATATTTTACTAAAAAAAAGTGGCGCCCGGTAGCGAAGTGCTAACACCTCGGGAAGCGAAGCGCTAATACCCCGAAATTAAGTGCCGACGCCCCTAAAATCAAACATTGGCGCCGTATTTTAGAGGCGCCAACGCTTCGTTTAGGGGCGTCGACACTTTGAAAAAAATAAAATAAAAATTATCAAAGCGTCGGCACCCTTAAAACGAAGGGCTGACGCTTCGTTTAGGGGCGAAAAAGTGGCGCCCGATAGCGAAGCGCTAGCACCTCAGGGAGTGAAGCACCAACACCCCTAAAACCAATCATCGACGCTTCGGTTTAGAGGCACCGACGCTTCGTTTAGGGGCGCCGATACTTCGAAAAAAGTAAAATAAAAATTATCGAAGCGGCGACACCCTTTAAACGAAGCGTCGACGTTTCGTTTAGCGGCGCTGATGCTTCCATAAAATTTAAAATATATATATATATAATATAAATTTTTTTTTTCGAAGCACTAACGCTTCGTTCTAGGGGTGCTGGCGCTTTCATATATATATATATATATATATATATATATATATATATATATATATATATATATATAAGTCAAGAATGACGGTTGAAAAGGAATATAACTTTTAAAATATTTAAAAAGTTTAACCTTAGTTAGTCAAGAATGACGGTTGAAAAGGAATATTCTTTGCTATATATATATATATATATATATATATATATATATATATATATATAAAATTAAAAGGGTCACAAACACTACAAAAAACAAGACTAATGGCGGCAGCCATGGATCAAATTTCTTCCGATACCGATACATATCGGACGATACGTATTAGTATCAGAGGTCACTGTCCCATATATATATATTTACCCGGATGATACATTCAATGTATCGTCCGGTACCGTCCCATACTAATATGTATCGTCCGATACGTATTGGTTTTGGGCTCGGACGATACGTATCGGTTTTCCGGCATTTTGATCCATAGCAGCAGCCAAAAGCTGTCACTATTAACAAAAAATTGCTGTTAATATCCTTGCCGCTAATAGTTTTTAATAGTTTTTTGGAGTAAAAAGCTACCACTAATAATCTATTTTTTTGTAGTGAAATAAATATGTATAATTAAAAGGGCAACAAATAATACTTTCATTTCAGTGGTTTGATGTTCATATATATATATATATATATATATATATATAAGTTTTATCTTCTAAGATTTGATAGTTTGGTAGGATATTGAGAATGTCACCTAATGCCAAAGTCAATGTCACCAGCTCCCTACGGACAAGAAGTTCGCTATTTAATAATTTATTTAATTATTGTGAATTATTGAATATATAATTGAAGTAACATGCATGGAATGGAAACTGATGATTATATGAAGAGCTGATATTATTTATGGGTATTTATGAATAGAATCCTTGAAGTATCAAAGACCACCGAGTTCTGCCTCGTGCCAACCAGAAGGATCTATTAAAAAAGTGAGTCAAATCAATGGTAGGTTGCTTGGCGACCACTAGTGTGATGCCATAGTGACTTTGATGATTTAATTGCTATATATAGCTAATGGTAAATGAATGAAGGTAGGCCTTCTTTGGAGGTCTACGTAACTTAGCTAAACTCAACCGGTTGTCACAATTTCATGTTCTAAAAGTTACCTAGACTCATGACCAGATCTCATGTGATCAAGGATTAAAATATTGGAAAACTGATACGTATCGTCTGAACCCAAAATCGATACGTATTGGACGATACGTATCGGTACTGGACTGTATCGGACGATACATTGAATGTATCATCCAGTATTTGAATGAGGAAGAACGATACGGTATATTCAATGTACCGTATCGGTATCGGACGAAATTTTGATCAATGCATGTGACTAAGCAGCCCGATAAGTAAAAATCATTGAAAAAAATTTCTTATATATGAGAGAGGTACATATGAGTTCTTTGAGATGGATGAAGGGTGCCTTTAAATTCACCCGTCGAATCTTTGAGTTCACCCATGCTGAAAACCCTTTGACTGTTTTGAATCAAACGAGCTTGTCGTTGGGAGTTTTACAAATCTTGCTTTTTTCCCTAGACAAAAGAAAATGACCTTCACTTACATATTTTCCGGAGGATTCATCTTTGCAAATGAAAAAATATCATGTTTAAAGGTTGTGCAGATTTACAAAATCTCCTAAAGGGATAAGGTAAACATTAATAAGAAAATAGATCGCATGCATAAAATCAACAAAAATTCCCATACTAGAATCTGTATAAAAACTTCGAAGTGTTGAAATTAAAGCCCTCATACACCCCAGCAGTTACATGCCTGTATTCTCCATCACATACATCCTACTTTTGTTGTTTGGCCAGTACCTGACAAAAGAAAAAAGAAAGAAAATAGTTCATATTTTTGTATCAGTTTTTAAAGATCTAGCCTGGCTTCCTTTCTGCTCATAATTTAGAGAACTTGAAACTTGACCCATAATTCAGAGTGGCACGCATCTGAATTGAAGGCATGCTTTTCAAGTTTAAAAAGTTATATAGTCTGAATTGAAGGCATGTTTTTCAAGTTTAAAAACAATTGGGTAAATTTCTTGCTCACGTTGTCCTTTCCAGTCAAGCATCTGCAGTCTTTATCTCGGCCTTGTAGTCCTTGTAGCCCAAGGACATAATCTTCTCATTGATAGCCTGTGCTCCATGATTGGCAATTCCAATGTATTAGATATCAATTGAAGTCTCACCAACTGAATAAATGTCACCTTTCCACATTTGCCTAGAAAATTATAGGCCAACCAGATTAGACTTCATAATATATCTAGTAATTATAAATAGTTCATAGCATGTGATTAGCAAAGTACCAAATCAGGATTTCAAAATGATGGAAATTGCATCCTAATTAAAATATTATGTTCTGAACACTTCTTCAAGTCAAATAAGATATTTAAATGTTTAAACATGCAAACTGCTAAAGAAACATTTCAGATCCCACCCATGTAGTGATCCAGTGTGATCTTATCCTGTGAAAGCTAAAATTCACAAGCTCTCATTGATGGAAGACAATTTAGACAACAAAAGGAGTGATAGAGCAAGAAAGCAAACAGAAGAGAGAGAGAGAGAGAGAGAGAGAGAGAGAGAGAGAGAGAGAGAGAGAGAGAAAGCACAATAAAGCAGCACTATACGAAAAGAATAGAATAAAATTTAAAAAAAATTGAAAGAAAGAGACAAAAATTGCATAAATAATAATAGTTTCATAACATGCAACATAATGGTATATATATAATTGAATTTTCATTTGGACTCTAGTAATCAGTTTCCTTATTGTTGTAATGTTAATAAACAGTTCATAAAGTTTTACTCTCTATACCACTTTGCTGTTTTAGAAGAAAAGTGGTTTCCCACTCCCTTCCCATTCAGAGAGAGAGAATGATAGATTAAAAAGAATAAAGAAAACATGAGTCAGTGATTGAGTAGCAACCACCTAATGAAACAAGCTACTGCTATACTGGGAAAAAAGGCTTCATAAGTGGGCTCCAACAAATGTTACCAATGCCCCACTCATAGAGTTACGATGTATCTGCATCAGATGGATTCCCAAATATTAATAACTCATAATGACATTTATTCCAGAAACTTACTTGCATGGTTGTTACTGAAGCCATAACACCATTACGATCAAGGCAGGTCAGCACACTTGAATCCTGATAAAACCTGTAAACTAACTCTGCCAAATTTTGAAGAATAAGGTAATACTGTCTATCAATAAAAAAAAGGGGGAAATTAGAGAAACAACCTTAGAAAACAAACGTTTTAGCCTATTTTACAGGAACTAAACGTTGTAGAAAAAAACGATTTTCATGATTTTTTGAAGTTCAGAGATCTGTGAGATCTCAAATACTCAACACATATGGGTTTGAGTGGATTAATTTGTGAGTTTGCAAATTTGTCCCTGGTTGTCTTCTCCGCTCAAACCACTCAAAACCACCGACAGCTGCCGCGAGTTCACCCCTGACGAAAGCAGCTCCGGTAACCTACCTTCTCCGTGCTGCGTTGAGTTCACCCCTAATGAAACCAGCTCCGGCGGCCTACCTTCTCCACGCTGTGGCGAGTTCACCCTCGACGAAATCAGCTTCTTCCCAGAGTGGTCCAGTTGGTAAGATTGTAGCCTCCAGTTCATGGGTTGTGTCGCTGCTGCTGCTTCCTTTTTGTCTTCTTCGTCTCTTTGTAAATGAGCTTGAATGCTCACTTTCTGCAGAATGTGAGCTATCACAAAGCACCAAGGTAACCCATGGAATAAACCTAATCAATACTACAATACTAGTAGAAGTAAATAAATAATAAGGGAAACCAACTCCGTTGAAACCAGCTCGAGTTCACCTAGGACGAAACCAGCTCCGGTGGCCTACCTTCTCCACGCTGCGGCGAGTTCACTTCCGATGAAACCAGCTTCTTCCCGGAACAGTTTGGTTCGCTGCGGTGATGAAGACCCGTCGGTGGAAGTTGCAGTGGCATCTGGAGTTGGTTTTGTCGGTGGTATTGAGTTGTTTGAGTGGAGAGACAACCAAGGATAAATTTGTAAACTCACAAATTGAGCATTGGAGATCTCACGGATCTCTGAACTTCAAAAAATGTGAAAACCTTTTTTTCTAAATCGTTTAGTTTCTGTGTAATAGGCTAAAAAGTTTGTTTTCTAAGGTTGTTTTTCTAAAGTGCTCAACAAAAAAGGTAATACTGTTCAACGAAGGCATTGCCAACTTGCAAAAGATATTGAGGACTAAGCACATCATGGGGCAAAACCTTAAATAAACTTAAAAAAAATCCTCCAATTAAAGGAAAAAACAGAGAAGGTAAATACCAGTTAGGCATTGGGAGCAGAGACAGGACTCGACGTTTGCAACGCCATATCAGCAATTTACTATCTATTAAGATGGTAAATCAGGAAAAATCTCTTAATGTCAAACAATATAATAAAATCAAGCCTCCAACATTGTATCCAAAAAGAAAAATACAACTTTCAAATTTAAAGCAATGGCCTAAACATAATCGAGAAGCATGATTGAATATATATATATATATATATATACATATTGATAATAGACATATAAGTAAAAGAAAACCAAAACCCTGATATGATTCAAGTAAACCAAAAACACTTAATCCTAAACATGTTAGGACAAGAACACTAAAATTCACAATACAATCCCGAAAATCGAATCCTTAATTTTTCTAATGGCAATTCTGTCCATGAATTTTAACTATTTTTTTAGTATGCCAATGTCACGACTCAGAAATACTACCCTTATTCTGAAGGTCTAGAATTTTGCATTATGACCTGCACGCACGTTAATGTGATAAGCGGACATGCAAAATAAAGCTTAACCAGATTACTTTAATACAATTTGATAAAATTGTGGGCCAGAAAATTCTTTCTCACATAATTAATTCATCTAATTAATTGATATCATTAAACTCATATATTCATGACAGAACATCATCTTAGATTTAGGAAAGCAATAGTCATAACACTACAAAAAATAAAACTATTAGCTACAGCAAAAAACTGCCGCTATTAACAAAAAACTGTTGCTATTAGTCCTATTGCTACCAAAAACTGCCATTGTTAGTCTTTTCGCTACCAAAAAATGCCTTAGCAGCAAGGGCCGCTAAAAGACCTAGTTTTTGTAGTGTAATCATAATTAATAATCATCTAATTGATGAAATGAAATACTTATCAATCTGAAAGAATAACACGCCTATGATTGAACTCAGACTCATCAACAATAGTAAATGTCAAACTAATAATAATAATAAATATTTGAGATGGAAATAATCAGATTATCTTTCTTTCAACAACGCTAAAAAAGAACTATCCAATAAATTATCTATGACAAAAAAATGAATAGCTATCTCTCAATATCTAAAAAGGGTAACCAAACTCCAATGACCTCTCAATACTCCTAAAAATTCTCTGAGTTTATTCACTCATCCAATCCATGGTCTCTATAAGCATCATCAGGGTCATCAGTAGTGTTCCCCTCATTGTGACCTAAAAAATATAAAGGCCATGTGGGCCGAGTAATGAAAAATTATCACCCATTGGGTAGCACAACCAATCCACCACAATCTACAAGGGTGAACTCTGTGTGCCACGTGAGTGATAACACATATATAAACAAAAAAGTAATTGCTAATGAAACATAATCATAATTAAAATAATTTGCAGACAGGATAGCATGGAATCTAACATAATGAATGGGCGATCAATATCATAGATGCAACTATCATACTTGAAGCTAGATTCTATCTCCTACAGATCAGTCGTACAGAGCAGCCATTTATAGAGTTAACCTTTTACTATTAAGCTTTCACATATCTACACACGGTACCACATGGTTGCATTATAGTATTAAATTTTTGACTTGTGCTAGAGTCGTTGCTCAAGCTCGACATGCAATAGGGTCGTGTCAGATTATCAATCACCTCTCATTACGGTGTCAGTGACCTATCTCAGAAACAAAATAATTCTCCAGGCAACCCGATTTGGAGAAGAGTACCCATCATAGAAGTAGAAAAAAAAATAAACAAAGTGTTCTCACAGAGTCAGGAACCGTGCCTTAGTTGTAGGCATTGAGCCCTTACGGTGACATGACACAAGGTACAACACATGTAGATTATCAGTATTCAGGTTATAATCTTTTGCTAGCCTTCATAGCTTTCTTTTCAGTATTAGAGTTTTATTCAAAGTCCCAAAATTTTATTCAGAGTGTCAGAAGCTTACAGAGTTTTCAGAATTAGAAACAGAGCAGTATTTTAGTCCAATCTTTAAAGACCAAAGTGTGATAGAGAACCATGAATCCATCTTAAAGGACATGATGAGGAATTCACACTCACACCCACTCGACATGGAATCCCATACCACCATGTGTTGTGAGGCATATTAATATGACATCAAAGTCATTTTGATACGATTACGATAAGTTACTACACCAAGGTAAAGGCATGCAGATAGATTCAGTGTGCCATGGATAGACTAGATAGAGAATGCCCTACTTTGGTCTCTACATGATGCATAAATACAGAGCAAGAATGTAACATAAATATACATAATTGAGACAATGAATCTAATAAACATGTAATGTAACTGATAGTAACATAAGCATCAAAAGAAGCATAAGATATCAGTGAACTGAAATATAAAATTTAATAACAGTCAATTCTACAAGAGTCTATTCAACAACTATTTTATGCAAATCAAATATCACGTAGCTAAACCCTATTATAACTACGAAATATTTATGTAACCCTAATATAATTATCTATGCTTATATATATATATATATATATATATATATATATATATATGTTTCAAGCACATGAAGTTGTGTTTAGACATATATGAGCCCCCAATTTAAACAGTCACAAGCGAGGGTCATTTTACTAATTTCTTCAAGCAATATTATATATGTAGTAATCAATGAATATTTTAGTATAGTCCTATTGATTGATTCACAATAACTAAGGATATATGATATTTTAAACTGAAGGTCATTGATCTTAGCAAATAACATTTTAATTTCATTAGTAGTGTCACTGGAAAGTTCTCGAAGAGATCTTCTCGATGATACTATTTGTTTGTGTTTTGAAAGGTTTTTTGATTTATTCAATAGCTTTTAGGGGCAACATGAGAGGATAATCTTTTTATGATTGGATCACAAGTTAGAAAGGTAATAATACAAGTACTAATCAGTAGTAATAAAAAGGTATAGTTGACTTATTCTAATGGTTTGTATCGTTGGTGCACATAATCTCAGAATCTCACAGGTCAACATACATTTTCCATAATTAGCTTTAAACCCTTTAGATTTTGAAACCAATCTGTAGATTACGTCGAGATGATCAATTTTGACTACTCATAAATGACTCTTGTACAAACTGTCAAAGTTTGAACTGCTAGTCAAGATTATGAGACTATTTTGGGACCGTTGATCAAAATAAGACTGAGTACACCGATGGATGTGTCTAAAATATTGATGCAACCAACTTCTTAGTTTTGGTCAGAAAGTGGATCAACATTTTTTACCATAAGATCAAAGGTCAACAATTTCGGTCAAATTTCAATCCATAAGTAAGGGTATTTATGCAGTTTTTCGGAATACCATCGACAAGAGGCGATCGTATTGTTAATTTCCTACCCATTCATATCAATTGACTCTAATGTGCATATGTATATCATAATTATAAACTATCTCATATAGGTGTTGTATCTTATATGTGCACGGACTACAATGAAATCGACACATCTTTACTGATGGTGCACATAGGGTAGCGGTCCGATTTACAATATACCTCAGTTTATCGTCATCAAAATTTGATGAAATTTTACAAGGATTTAATTTATAGAAAATAACTGAGTCTCTTTGAAATATTTTAAGAAATTAAGTCTGAAAAATGGTGCACCCATAGCTTTAAGTTATAGCCCGAAAAGTCGTAAAAAAACGTCGAGAGAATTTTTAGAGTCATTCGGGGTATTTTTCCAAAGCAAACCATGGTGCATTTTGAGGATGGGTTTATTCCCTATCTTCAATGAAAATTATTTCGGTCCTGGGGTCAACGTGTTGACCGCCCAATCGAACGAAGGGTCCCCAGAACCCTTATTCTTGAATTTTCTTAAATCGATATCAAATTAAAATCAATTACAGGGAAACCATGTAGATTGGAATCGATGTGAAGGCACCCATTTGTTTTGATGGATATTTTATGCGAATTGGCATGAAACGTGGTCCGGGTCTGAATTCCATGAATTTTTGGCACGACTCGACACAAATTCGGGATATCAAATCGGCACGAAAATCGACTCGAGCACGACGTTCTTTCTTCCTTAAGTACAACGGCAAGGGGGCGGCCGAGTGCACCACGTCGAAGTTGCGGTATACAAATTCTATAGAGAGAAAGAGGTTTTATAGAGAGAGAAAAGATTTTCTAGAGAGAAAAAGAGACAAATTGAAAGAGAATTACAAAGGGTTAAAGCGAAAGAGGACATGGAGAGGTTGTTGGGTTTTCTATTACAATGATAATGAAGAAGAAAAGAGGCTATTTTGGGAGAGTTGAGACACATGTGACAAGTGTTTCTCTCATGTGGATATGTGTCATGAGGAATTGGTTAATGAATATGAGTTTTAAATCTTGTCTATGAGTTTTGAAAGGATTTCCCAATTTCTATGATTTCAATCTCTATGTTGTCGTTGTTACCTTAGGTTCGAGATTACTAGACTTCCATCACCTGACTATGTTGCCGTTGTTACTTTAGTTAGTTTCATTAACGATATTCCTGCTAGAGAAGTTTATGTTGTCGTTGTTGCCTTAAACCGATCTTATTGTCTTCTTATATTGTCATTGTCTCCTTAATTTATAGAATTCAGAGAAATTAGAGATAATTAATTAGGATTACGAATCTAAGATCAGGGAACCTAGACTTATTTATTTTATAATCAGTTTTCACATTAATTCCCAGCCTTAGTTTTATTAGTTTTCAGAAAGAGAAAATTTACTCTTAAGCAATTTTGTTTAAAAACCCAAAGCAATTTGTTCCTAAGACCTATATTCAGATTTCCAAAATCAATTATTTCCCTGAGGATTGATACCTTTACATGTCCTACAATTCCCTTGTATACTTGCGAGGTGAAAACTTTGGTATAGTTAAAAGAACTATTAAGTTTTTGGCGCCGCTGCCGGGGAAATTTAATTTTTGATTTAGAATTCCTACATAAGTCTTATAGTTAGTTTTTCCTTTTTTGTCTAATTTTTTTGTTTCTCTTGCAAGCTTTGAGCAAGGAACCGCAGATCCGCAGCCCTAACATCTTCTTTCCAAAGACGATTTAGAGGCCCAGATTTATCCCCATAACTTTGCCTTTTTATTTCTTATTTTAGAAAAATTATTAAAAGTTCTTTCTAGTGTATGATTCACGCATGTTCCACATCCAACCATATTTTAAGTGGTGATCCTGAAATTGAGCGGACTATTTTTCGGAATCTGGCTAACAACCATAATTCTGAGATTGAAATCGTCACAATGGCAGAAGACCAATCTATTCAGGAGCACGACACCCCTGTGGCATTGACCGCACCCGCACCCTCCTGTATCACTTTACCGGAGGTTGCCAATGGATACCACTTTGAAATCAAGCACACGATGCTCCAATCGCTCCCAAATTTTCATGGGCTTGATCATGAAGACCCGTATTAGCACTTAAGAGGCTTTATAGAACTTTGCACTACACTGAAAATGTCGGCATTGAACGATGAGGTTGTTAAGATGAGATTGTTTCCCTTCTCACTTAAGGATTGAGGTAAGGCATGACTTTCGTCACTGCCCACTATGCGTATTACCACTTGGGATACATTGCAAGCTAGATTTTTGACCAAGTGTTTCCCAATTGGTAAAATTAATCAGATTCGCCAAGCTATTCAGACCTTCAGGCAACTGGTGGGAGAGCAATTTCATGAAAGCTGGGAAAGGATGCAAGACCTCTTACGAAAATGCCCTCATCATGAAGTACCAAACTGGTCTATTGATCATTCAAAGATTTTACCACTTGGATACCCTTGATAGTGGATATTTAGATCAACAGATAAAAGAAGAAGGAAAGAAATATATGTGCATATAGGACTCACGATAGCACAGATCAGAAATCACACCTCAACAAATCTGAAATCGTAGTTAAAATCACAGCCATACGATCGTGCGAAGCAAGATCATAACTCCTACGATCTTCTCACGAAGCAAACAAATGAAATCATAAGCTCAAGATAAATAAAAAAGTCCACCATTGCATTCTTGTGATGGAACAACTGAAGAATCGTAAAGCATACAATTCCACCACAAAAGCATCAAGAGCTATACGAGAGCACTGAGAAGCCTGTGAGAGAACGTAAAAGGATTACGAACGATCAAGGAACAAATCGTGTGAAAAAATACATTGCACAATCCGCAATTGTAATCATGATTTCTCAAATAAAATAGCAAGACTCGATTCTGAAGGCTCACGATACCATTGTGAGAGGGTGCAAAAGCATGCAGAATCGTAATTTACGAAATCTAGCATACAGAACTGAGGAGCCCATGAAGATCCCGATTTTAGAAGAATCCTGCGTAGATCAAGCTGCTGAATACAAGGAAGAAAGACTTTTGAGTAAAAGAAGGAGTTCTAAACAAAGAAGAATGTGTGTTAGGAAGTTTAGTTTTAGGAAAAGTTTATAGTAGGTAGTTTGCCTAGGATAGAGTCCTGATTTCTTGTAACCAACCTCCTATGAATCTATGGATAAGAGAGCCTGCGTCCATAATAATCCATCTAGGAATTCCTGATCATAGCTGATAAATAGGATCTGGGATGCCAAAGATCAAAGTAGTTTAGTTTTAATTTCAGTCTTTAATTATGTTTTCTGTAATTGTTTTTAATTCAATAGAAATAATGAATAGCTAAATACTTTTTCAGTTCGCCCTGATATCAAAGATTAGTATGAATACTTAAGAGTTTCTTAGTTTTTTGAATTCATTTATTGTAATTGGGTAATGAATATGAGTTTTAAAAGGTTTTCATGACTTCTGTAATTTTTGTTTCTATGTTATCGTTGTAGCCTTAGGATTTAGATTATTAGACTTCCATCACCCGACTATATTGCCGTTGTTGCCTTAGTTAGGTTCATTAAAGATTTTCATGGTAGAGAAGTTTATGTTTCTGTTGTGCCTTAGACTAATCTTTTGTTCCTCTTATGTTGCCATTGTCACCTTAAGATAATTAGAAGAAATTCAGAGGAAGAGGTTATAATTAATTAGGAATACGAATTTGCGATAGGGACCCCAAGCTTATATATTTAAATAGTATTTATTTCAATCTTTGCAATTTAGTTTTAAAAACAATTTTGTAATTATTTAAAGGCATTTAAAAGAATTTTTAGAAAACACCTTCCCTGTGGATCGATGTTAATCACTGAATTATGCCACTTTCCATCACCTAACCTAGGCTTTACTAAATCCTAGAGTAGTTTAATAATTGATTTTTAAGTGTGATTTTGTAGTTAGCAATAACCTACAGAGTGGTGTAAAAATTCATTTAACAAGTGCCAAAAAGAGAAGAATTAGAGTCAAACCCTAGAGCTGAGAAAAATATAGAGATTGAACCATGGTGGTCCCCACCAAATGGGTTGTTCAGTATGCCTTGAACCCCTTGAAGCCCTGCCATGAGAGAAAAGTGGGACCCATTCCTAAAGGAGAGCTGCAGCAGTTAGACATCCCAGTTGAGAGGTAGAACTATCCTCTATAGCAGTCTCGAGCAGACTAGGCCTTCAGATGTTATCCTCTCGAGTAGTGTCGAGTGGTCAAAAGCTATACGAATCCATCCTCTCGAGTAGTTCAAAGTCTGTAGCATTCTATCCTCTCCAGCAGTGTCGAGCAGTCAAAGATTGTAGATTTTCATCTTCTCGAGTTGGACAATCAGAAGTCTTCAGAAGCCATCCTCTCGAGCAGTGTCGAGCAGACCAAGACTTAAGCATTCCATCCTCTTAAGCCTCAGGAGCCAGCATATATCTGTGGACATTGGGGACATTTTTGAAACTTCTGCAGCATATGGGACGCCTGTCCGAGTGTGTATTGCTTTCATAATAAATTGAAGCAATACTTGGCTTAAATTGAGCCACGTCAGCAGAGCCTAACCGTTTTGATTCTTCTTCCCTCTGATTGGCCAGAGCATAAAGTTACTTTTTGGATGTGTATATATACCAAGCAAAGCATGCCTGTAGAAACACACACTACACACAAAGGACACTAAGCTAAGCTCATTTTTAGGGTTTAGGTCATCTTCCCTTTTTTTTTCTTCTCTCCTTAGCTCAGCATGGCTGGCTAAGCCTTAGTAGCAGTTAGGGCAAATTTGAACTATAAATTGCTTTGTAATAGCATTATGAAGAGGCCTGGAATCTTGCAGAGTTTGCAGACTTGAGAGCCAGATCATTGTAAGCTTCTTTTTGGCAATGAATAGCCGGTTGTAGTATTTTATTTAATCTGTATTATCTTGTGATTTTCATTAGATTTTTATGGATTTTATGCACCTATGGATGCATGTGCTTGTAGCGTTGCAGACATAGTGTCTGTAGTGGTTTTATTGTTTTACCTTTAACCCCTATGATTGGATTATATCCATGGGATATCTTGTGACCATTTGAGTGGAAAGGATATAGCCCTAAGACTAATCCATATCTTAGGGTTGAGTTAGATTCTTCTTCTTTGCATTTGTGCTTATAGCCAAATGAAGGATTGCTGCAGATCCAACTCTTGCTCTGTTTTACAATATTTTTTATAGTAAAAATTAGTCCCTAATTGCTTACTTCTCCATTTTCTTGTTTACTTTTACCAAATCACTTTCACTCTTCTTTAAACCCCTTTCTTTTATTTCTGATTTTGCATCTATTTTTGATTTATTTAGTGACAAAATCCCAAAACACCTTCTCTTTACCCTGTTTTATTACTTTAAGATATATTAGGTTTAGAGTTGCCAGATCTGTAGCAGACCTCGAGATTTACTACCTTTAGATCCATAAATCTCTGTGGGACAACCCTTATTTTGCCTAAAACGTGCTACAATATCCCTGTATCTTGCAGGTTGTGGTTGTGTTCTAATCCCATCTTTATTCCTCTTTATTTTGTTTCTGCCCTTCTTTATTTCTGTCATACTTTGATCACTTTTGTAATAAAGAACATAAAAAATAAACAACCAAGTTTTTAGCACCGCTGTCGGGGAGTTTTTAATCTAAGTAGTAGATCTGAGTTTTTCCTTATATTATGATTTAGATTTGTTTGTTATCTTTGTTGTGTTTGAATAAATTACTGTTGTAGCCTTTTGATTTTTTTTACAGATTTGGAGCAGTAGCAAATAAGGGAGAAAATAACTTACAGTTGGAGCAGACTTTGCCATAGTTTACATCTCTTTCTCCCATGTTATAGTTTGATTTCTATAATCTTTAAATTCAGCAGTAGTGCTTAGTGTCTTTTATTTGTTGTATGTTGTCTCTGCTGTGTGTTGTATGCTTGAAAGAAGGTCCCTCAATCCTAATATTGTATCATTAAATCTTGAATTTGAGAGGGTCCTTAGACCTAGGCCAGCAACACACACCCATGTTGAACATTTAGAGACATTTGAGATGGGTGAGCAGTCTAGACCCCTTAGGGATTATTATGCACCAGGGGCATATTCACCCCCTTTCTGTATTCAATTCCCTACAGTTGAGGGTAACTATGAAATCAAACCTCAGACCATCCAGATGTTGCCATCTTTTCATGGGTTGAGTAAAGAAGACCCTTAGAAGCATATAGATGAATTTATGTCTTTATGCACAACTTTTAAGATTGTTGGTTTGGGAGATGAGGCCACTAAACTGAGATTATTTCCTTTTTCATTAATGGATAAAGCTAGACATTTGCTAAACATGCTCTCAGAGAATAGCATTAAATCTTGGAGTACCTTACATGGCCAATTCTTGGCTAAATTCTTCCCAATGAACATGACAAACCAGTAGAGGAAGAGCATTATTTCTTTTGCTTAGTTCCCAACTGACTTTCATGAATCTTGGGAAAGATTTAAAGAACTGCTGAGACAATGCCCACACCACCAAATACCCAAATGGAAGCTTGTTCAAAGCTTTTACCAAGGGTTAGATTAAAAAAGTAGATACATGGTAGATGCATCTTGTGGTGGCACATATCTCAGCAAAATTGATGAGGAAGCATGAGATTTATTTGATGTTATAAGTGAAAACTCTATACAGCAGGAGGCTCTGACAAGAAATGACATTGAGCCGGCTGCTAGAGCTACAAAAGAACCCACTTCAAAAGGAAAATTGTATGAACTTAATGTATACAATGACTTAGAAAGGAAAGTGGACAGTTTGTCAGAAAAAGTTGGTAGATTACTGAGTGTGGTACAACCCCCAACAGCTGCACAGGTTGAGGAGGCATATTTGATATGCCAATCCCTCACACACTCCCTTCTAAACTGTCCCTCTTCTGGTCAATACTCAGATTTAGTAATGGAGCATTCCATTGCTGCCCAATCTTATGGTTAATAACTTACTGAGTTTGCTTAGAGGAACCGCCCTAATTTGAGGTGGAGACAAGATAATTTTCATCAACCCCAACAACAGTAGGCATTGCCCTATAGTCCTAACCAGCAGTACCATCAAGACTATTTCCCAAGACATTAGTTCCCATAGCCAAGTCAACTAACTTTACCACCACCACAAACCAGAGCCTCCTCCTATGAGCAGCAAGTTTTGTCTTCATTACAAAACCTCAACACCCTATCATAAATAGTGAATTCCCATAGCCAGAGTATCAAGAAAATAGAGAACCGCCTTGGTCAGCTCTCAAATACTCTGACAAAAAGGGAAGAGGGCAGGCTCCCGAGTCAAAACTGACCAATCCCAAGGGGCAATTCATGATAGGTGAAGCTTCTTCAACTCATGAGGAAGCCTAGGCCCTCACTACCTTGAGGAGTGGTAGATGTTAATCTTTGAAAAATTCCACTTTTCACCTCCTAACCTAGCCTTTGATGGACCTTTGAGCTGGTTAATATTGTGTTTTTAAGTGTATTTTTATAGATGATAGGAAACTATAGCTTAGTGTTGTAATCCATCATTTTCAAGCCAAGAAGAAATGAATTTTGAGCTAAGCTGAGGAGCTGATGGGTTTATAGAGAGTACACCATGGTGGTTCACACCATGGGAGCCATTTAGCATGCTCTGGGTTCTTGAAGTACTGTTGAGAGAGGGAGAGGTGGAACCCAAGCTTAATGAAGTACTGCTGCAGCACACTATACAAGCTGCACCTTCAAGTAAACTTGAAGTGCAGCATGCAGCTGAACCACCCTGTCAAGTACTTCTTGCTGAAGCCATCTAGCTGTTGCTACTGCATTAATACATCCGAGCCACATTGCTGGAGTAGTAGCTTCTGTGTTGCAGCTTAAAGACCAATTTGTCAAGCTGTTGCAACATTGAGATCGGCCACATGAGCTGCATGGAGAAGCACCTGAGAATGGAGCCTCATAAGCTGCTGCACTGCACCATTTGAAAAGACTCATACAAGTTACAACAAAGTCACACTCCATCCAGCAACACAGGCACTTTGCATTGCACTTGTAGAGTAGCTGTTGCAAACCTGAGGCTAGCAAGTAGTAGAGAAGTCTACTACTGCAATCACTCAAGCTGCAACCTTCAAAACTCTCCTGCAAACAACCATTCAAGCAAAGCAGCAGTAGCACTGTAACCTGTCATAGTACCCTCAAGCATCAACTCAAGTACATCAATGCTGCACTGTGCACACTCGAGCAGATAATGGCTTCAGCAGTAAACAGTCGAGTAGCTGCACTGCAGCCTGAGAAAGTTGCCTCGAGTAGATCTCGACTGGATCACTTTCAAGCCATTTAGGCTACTCAAGCAGTTCAACAGCCATTTCATTCTCTTGAGTAGATCAAAGTGAACCTCTCAAGCACTTTAAATGTGCTATTTCAACCTCTCGACCTGATGAGAGATCTTATCGAGCTGGGAACTTAGAGCCCCATTTAATCTACTCGAGCAGATAAAAAACCTAGTTATCTTCCAACCTATCGAGCAGATTAAACATTGATCCACTCGAGCACCATATAAACTCCAACTCCATCCTCTCGAGCTGGTAAATGGTCTTGTCAAGCTGCATTAAAACCTGTCGAGTAGCTGCTATTTTTACACACTCGAGTAACACTTTTTAGCATTGAAGCTAGCCATTCAACCAACCACTTGAGCACCAATTGCTGAAGCAAACCATGATGTTAAGCTGCATTGAAGCACTAGAGCTGTTGAGCTACTATTTCATCTTGTCGAGTTGATGCTGGAAGCATTCAAGTAGCTGCAGAGCAAAAAACTATATATATATATATATATATATATATATATATATATATATATGCTCAAACAGCTGGGAACTCGAAGCCATCAGAAATCTTGAGCAGTTGCAATATTGAAGTCCACAACAACATATATATGCTATTGACCAGTTGAGATTTAACCCCTCGGGTAGTAGCTACAGATTTGGAGCTCCATGTATACTCGAACAATTCAGCTTGAAAAGAAGCTACTCGAGCAGATGTTCTTGCTGGAAAGTGAACCACATGAGCAACATAGCTGCTGCCTTGAAGAGCTCGAGCAGTTCATTGATGAAACAAGAGCCACTCGAGCACTTTACAACCTCTAAATAGTCTACTCGAGTAGTTTATAAACTTAAAACAACAACCACTCGAGTTGCACTGCTGTTGTCGAGCAGTTGCAGTGCTGAAAAATGCTACTAAATGAACCTGTCAAGTTGCTACTTTAACCTATTGAGAACCTGTCGAGCTGAAATGCCTGAAGAAATGAACCTGTCGAGCTATTTAAATGCTGCTGAAGGTACCTATCGAGCTGCTGTCTGATCTACTCGAGTTGAAGTCCTGAAGCCCATCCAACCACTCGAGATTAAGGTTCTGAAGCCTGAACCACTCGAGGCACGGGTCCCAACCACTCGAGATTAATGTGTGCCCTAGAAGCTGTGGAATCCCCAAATTATCCCTGAAGTCTGAAATGGATGGCTGGATATCAGCAGGAGAGGAGGCATCCAATCGTAGATGCACTATAGTCCTTCTCTAAGGGGCATTTTTTCAATGCTGCCAAGTTAATTTTTGACGGAATGTTTGACATTCATGGTAAAGTAAAAAAGAGGTAGGTAATTCAAGGCTTACCTTACAACATGCTGATCACAGCCTTGCTAAAAAAGGGAGGATATGTATGGAAAATAGGAGAGAAAACTTTTGAGTTGTCACCAGTTGTTTTTGGGGAGAGACAGTGGAAGATTAGCTTAACATTGATGAAGAAGGAGTCCAAAGCAGCCCCTTCTGGGCAAACCTCTGTAGCCATCTCAGAGCAGCCATCTTCTACCCTCGATTCCATTCTAGCATCAGCTCCTCCACCATCCTTACCTTTTCCCCACAGCCTTCCTAAACCCACAATCAAGAGAACATACAAAAAGAAAACCAAATCCCAAGCAGACACTACCTTAACCCCATCCACTACCATACCTCCACCAATACCAAATCCAACACCCAAAGGACATTCTCCATTTATCCATCCTGACTATGGGCCAATGGCTGCTGCCATTGAAGCCACTGACCCTAGTCCTTCCCCTGCCCATTCCTTTCTCTAGGAGTTCAAGATGACAAGCCTCAACCAAGAGCCAGAGGCATTAAAATTCAGAAGCACCAACAACAAAGGGGCAACACCAAACAAAAGAAACCAACTACTTCAAAGACTAAAGATAGTGCCGCCAAGGCTGAAATTGTCAAGAAAGGAAAAGAAAAGACAGAGGAGAACATAGATCTTGATTCAGATTAAGACTATTTTAGGAGTTTTTTTATATTTGTTTTATTTCTTATTGTTAAGCAGTGAAAAATACCATTTTTCACCTCTTAACCTAACCTTTGGAGGACCCTTGAGCCGACTAATAAGGTGTTTTAAGTGTGTTTTATAGATAAGCAATAAATTATAGCTTAGTACAGATATTCAATTAAAAGAGCCTAAGAAGCACTGTGCTACTCAATTGGAAAGGCTTGAGACCAAGTTCAGCTATAAGGAATAAAAAGTGAACATATTGAGGGGTTGCTGCGTGTTAAACAAAGGAAAAACAACACATCCAAGAGGTGTGCCAACTGTGGAAGCACAAAGCAGAGCTGTCGTGAGGTTCTGAAAGCAAGGAAAGAAGCTGTCGAGAGGTACTGAGTTGAAAAGATGAAGATCTTGAGAGGTTCCAACACCTACCAAGAGGTTGGCAGTATAGACATGGATCCTATCGAGAGGATACTTCAAGGTACAGGGGAAGTTGATAGGTTCTAGTTACATCTCGAGAGGTTGAAGCTGAACCTGTCGAGCAATGCAAGATAGCCTGCCGACAACTTACCTGAAGCAACGCTCATTCTCGCCAGGATTGAGCCAACGTGTCGAACACTTCACTGGAGAATGCATAACAAGTCGACAGGTTGAGTATAACCTGTCAACAGGATGAGTGCAAAACTAGATAGCAGGATTAATTTAGTTTTTAATCCTATCGAGAGCTACTCCTAGTGCTGTCTAGATGTTGCCAAACCTGTCGAATAGCTTCTTCAATCCTGTCGAGAAGTCTGTGAAGTTATCGAAAGCCAATGCAACCTATCAATGTGAATATAAAGCAGACAGAGAACCTGTCGAGAGGAAAGAATGTCGAGAGCAACTTCTCGACATTCTCTCCTCAGCAACTGCCAATTATAGAGTTGTGTGCATGAGTTCCAAAGCACGTCAGCGACCCCTGGGAGTATTTTTGGTATTCAATTGAGCACGAATGGAAACCCTAACTGCATCACATATTCCCGCCAGTTGAGAACCAATGAGAGAAGAGCTTCTAGAAGAGAAATTGGCCACATCAGCATAAGAAAATTATTCCCTTATGCTCTGATTGGCTGAAACGGATCTGAGGATAGTGGAGGAGAGTATAAAAGCTTGAAGAAAATATAGAACAACCATCTAGAATTTGAGAGAACCAGAGCTTAGCGTGAGATCCATTTTTTCCTCCAAATTCTCCCTCCTTCCTTCTTCTCCCATTTTCTCTTTAGCCAATCATGAGTGGCTAAGCTCTTTTCAGTAGTTAGGGTGAGGTTTTGAGCTATAAATTGAGAGATTCAGAGGCTTGTAAGAGATTGTATATTGCACAGATTGCAAATCTGGGCACAATAGTATTGTAGGCTTGCAATATAATTATGGTTTTTAAAGATAATTCTAATCTATATTTCACTTTTTCATATTTGATTTCCCTGGATTGGATACTCTTGCGGATGCTAACCAGAAATGGAGAGCTAGTAGTCTGACATCTGTAACATATGTAATGGTTTACCTGCTCCAATCAAGATCAATAGATTGGGGTAATCTCGAGGATGAACTGTATCTAGTAGAAGGGCAGATTATAAACTTAGGACTGTATCCAGTAGAAGGGCAAAGCCTAACCTCAGGATTGCTTTGATCCATTGGTGGAGATTGGATTCTTATACCTCACCTCTGCCGGGAGAACCTGGGTAGATCAATAGGTTGGAGTAATCTCAGGGATGAACTGTATCTAGTAGAAGGGCAGATCCTAAACTTAGGACTGTATCCAGTAGAAGGGCAGATCCTAAGCTCAGGATTGCTTTGATCCATTGGTGGATTCGGGAGAAACTGGGAAGCTTGGAGCCAGAAAATAGGGCAAATCAGTTCTCTGCATTACCTTTAATTCCTTTGATTTTCAGTGAGAGACCAATACCCCTAGCTGCTGTTCTCCACCTTTTGATTTTTCATCTCTTCTATATCTCTCCTTATTTATGTGTTTGATTAGATCTGGATCACTTGTATTTAACTTTTGTAGTTTGTAGTAAACGTGACAAAATCTCAAAACCTCTCCTCTTTCCTGCTTTAGTTTAGTTTAAATTAGGATAGAGTGTCAAATCTACTCTAGATCTGGAGATTTACCATAGTTAAATAACATTTCTCTGTGGACATACCCTTACTTACCTTTTAAAACTTGCTATAATTAGTCTGATTCTTACAGGACTGGCTGCTTGCCTTGATTCAATATTACTGTAATTTATGCAGTTAATCTGCTATTTTAATCATATAATAATTGCTAAGGTGGGCAATACAACAAGTTTTTGGTGTTGCTGTCGGAGACCTGTGTTTTTAAAAGCGGTAGATCTAAGTTTTCTCATTTTTCAATCTAGATTTTTCATTGACTGTTAAGTGTTTGATTAATTGCTGCTTTAGTTTTTATTGTTGTTTTACTCTATTTTAGATCTGGATCTGTGGAGCTAAGAGGAGCTCTATATCACTTGGAAGAATAAGCATTGCTTAAGTTTGCATCTCTTTACTTTGTTTACATTCCTAGATCTGTAGTTGAGTAGATCTGCAGTTTTGTAGTTTTTTGTCTTGTGATTATTTAGCTGATCTTTGTACTGTGATTTTCGGTGTTGTACTTGATTTCTTTGGTGTGTATGCTTGGAAGGAGATCTCTTAATCCTGAGATTGCTCCCTTAGATCTTGAAGTTGAAAGACTTCTTAGACATAAGCAAACCATACACACGCTGTTGGTTGATTATGAAATTGCTGCAATGGGTGAGCAACCTAGGACTTTAAAGGAATTCAATGCACCAGGGGTTTACAATTTTTCCTTCTGCATTCAATTCCCTGCTGTTCAAGGGAACTACGAGATCAAGTTTTCTATCATACAGATGTTACCCTCATATCATGGCCTGAGCAAAGAAGACCCATATAATCATATTGATAAAATTTTGGGACTATGCACTACATTCAATATTGTAGGTTTGGGGGAGGAAGCAGCAAGGTTGAGACTCTTTCCTTTTTCACTAAAGGATAAAGCTAGAACTTAGTTGTCAATGCTCCCACCCAACAGTATTCAGTCTTGGAATGACCTTCAATGTCAGTTTTTGGCCAAGTTTTTCCCATGTCTAAAATAAGTTAATTGAGGAAGAGCATTATCTCATTTGCTTAAGCTCCAACTAAAGATTTTCACCAAGCCTGAGAGAGATTTAAAGAACTCTTAAAGTAATGTCCCCATCATAAGATTCCTGAATGGTAACTTGTCCAAAGTTTATATCGAGGAATTGATCCTAAAAGCAGGGATATGGTTGATGCTTCTTGTGGTGGTACATACCTCCACAAGACTGCAGATGAGGCTTGGGAGTTATTTGATATCATTAGTGAAAACTCCACGCAAAGGGAGACCTGGGCAAGGGATGTTGAGACCCCTAGATTGGTGAGAGAAAATATTACCAGAGGGAAAATGTATGAGGTGAGTGGACATAATGATTTGGAGAGGAAAGTGGATAACTTGACCCAAAAATTTGATAAGCACATGGGAGCAATGCAGTCTCCAATGATTGCCAAAGTGGAGGAGGCGTGTATCATATACCAGTCCCCCACTCACTCCCTTGAGGAATGTCCCTCAGCTACCCAATTCTCAGATTTTGTGATGGAACATGTGAATGCTACTTAGTCCTATGGACAACAGCCTACTGCTGGCTATCATTAGAGAAACCGCCCCAACTTGAGGTGGAGACAAGATAATTTTCAAAACCAGCAGCAACAGCAGTCACTATAGTCCATGCCCTATAGGAATGCCCAACCATACTAGTAGAATTATTTTCTAAGGCTCCAATACCAATAGCCTATGGCCTAGCCAATGGTTCAACCTGTGCATCAAAGTACACTAGCCCCAGCACCCTCTAGGTCCCTCACATTTGAAGAGCAAGTTTTGGCTTCACTGCAGAATTTGGGCCCTTTATCTCAACCTGTTAACTTCCACAGTCAAAGCATTAAGGAGATAGAGGACCACCTTGGTCAGCTATCTAATTCTTTGGCTAGGAGAGAAGAGGGGAGACTGCCCAGTCAGCTCATGAACACTCCAAAGGGTCAATATATGGTTGGTGAGACTTCTTTCCATGAGGAAGTAAAATCTGTCACCATCTTGAGGAGTGGGACGCTGGTGGATAACCAAGTTGGTAATGAGCCTGATGAGAAAAGTGTAGAAAATGAAGAAACAACCCATGAAAATATGCAGCAGGAACAACATATAAAAAAGAAAGGGGGTGATGTGCCCCAACAGAAAATTGAAAACAAAAATAAAGAAAAATCTGATAAACTTGCTAAGGCTGCAAATGGGAGGACAATTCCCCATTTTCCATTTCCTAATGCATTGAAAGCAGTTTCTCCTTTTGACAAGGGGAATGCTAACATTGAGGAGATGATGAAAACTTTCAGACAAGTAAAGATCAACTTGCCTTTACTTGATGCCATCAAGCAAGTTCCAGCCTATGCAAAGTTTTTGAAAGAATTGTGTACCCATAAAAGATAATCTAGGATACACCTATCCAAGAAGGTCTTTTGTGCTGAGAAAGTGAACCAAGTGTTGTCTATTGCAACTCCAACCAAGCTTCAAAACCCTGGAGTTCCCACAATCCCCTGCATCATTGGAGATCATACTATTAAGAAGGCCTTATTAGATCTGGGAGCTAGTGTAAACCTACTTCCATATTCTGTTTATGAGAAGTTAGGCCTGGGAGAATTAAAGCCCACACATGTGGTGCTACAATTGGTAGACAGATATGAAAGGAAGCCTGTGGGAATGATAGAGGATGTTTTAGTTGGAGTTGATAAAATTTTCTATCCAGTAGATTTTCTAGTTTTGGACATGATGTCAAGCAAGTGCACCATCTCTATTCCTGTAATTTTGAGTAGACCTTTCTTGGCCACTGCCAATGCTTGTATTCAGTGTAGATAAGGAGAAATGGAGGTGTCTTTTGGCAACATGAAGGTTAAATGGAATGTTTACAAGGCAGTAAATTAGCCTCACTTGAATGATGAGGATTGCTTGTGAAAGAGGCTTTGCCTAAGCTACTGCATTGTAATGTTCTTTGTGACGATTTTGGTGAGGTGTTTGAAAATGTGGTGGAACCTGTACTGACCATCCGCTATCATGAGCCTCCATGACATAATTGAGTTTCAACAAATGTATATTATGTATAATAATTTATGTCTTTGGCTACTTATATTTGCTGATTTTTTTTGTTTTGTTTCGGTTCAGTGTGGCTTTGTACATAAATTTTCCATGTATATCTGTATCGCAGGTAGGAATATGAGTCAAAGTTGTGAAGTGAACAGAGTGGAGTGTCAAATCTGTTGGGAAATGAACTGGGAGTGATTACAGGCCTGTTTAAACTGAAATACAACATGTCGATACATTCTATGAACATGTCGACAGGTTCTGAGAGTTCCCAGTCTGCTTTTCGATAAGCTCTAGTAGCTGTCAAGAGGTGTGAACTAATTCTCGACAGGTTTGAAGGTGTAAAAATAGTTGTCGATAGGATCCAAGAGCATTTTGACAGGTTTTGAAGACTTTTGGTTGAATTCTCAACACGTTCAGGGTACCTGTCGAGAGGTTCTGTGAACTCCTCGACGTGATTTGTTTGGAGCCTAGAACCTGTCGAAAGGATTGCATATTGATTTCAAAGAACCTGTTGAGAGGTTTTGTGAACCTCTCAGAATGACTATTTCTGTCTTCTTGAACTCTTCGACAGGATTGCATGAACCTCTCGCGAGGATCAGTGACTCTCTACTCTTCGGCAGGTTTCATCAACCTGTCGACACCTTGCCCCAATCCTGTCGAGAATCGTTTCCCACTGCTTTAAACCTAACGACAACTCCACTTTTGCCATTCGACAGCTTCTCTCTGTGCTCTAAGGCTTCTCTGACAATCTTTCCATTTCTCTTTTTCTCTCTCTACTTCACTGGTTGCAATTCTAAATACGTTGCCACTACTCTAATTGCTTTAATTTCTTCAGGGTTACATTTTACACCTAGTCCGAGTTGATTTGGCGCCGTGCACAGCGTGCTCTGAGAAACCCTAGTCTTCTATTGGTAAGTTCTTTAGCTTCTCTTTGTAATTTCCAAGCTTGGCATTTCAATCTTTAGTTTGTCTGGGTCATTTGAGCATTCAAGAGGTCTTTGTGGTGATTGCTATTGAATTAGTGGTGATTGATATTGTGTTGATTGAGTAATAGCTGGTCAAGAGGACACCTTAGCTAATCTTTTCAAAGTGCCTTCTAAATCTGCCACCAAAGCCACTAGGAAGTCTCATAGGCAAGCCACAAAGCCTAAGGAAACCCCACCTATAAAAAGGAAGCTTGTAATGGATGAAGCTGAGAAAACTGTTAAAACCAAGAAGGCCAAGACATCTAAGAAGGCCCAAATCAGTGCAGACATTGTGGAGGAAGCCCCTGAGACACAACCTAACCTTGTGCCTAACCCTAATTAGAGCCTGAAGTCCATTTGCTCAGATCCACACCCAATGAATTTGTTGATGCATTAGGTCTGATCCCTGAGACTATTGTTGACACCCCCTCTTTCTCTAAGGTAGAGGAGTGTCAAGACACTTTGAATTATTTGGCGAAGGCAGACCTGCCACCCATGCTGAGCTCACTGAATGAAAAATCTTACCCAAGGCTGGTTAAGTTGTGATACCAGAATCTTAGGAAACAAACCAAGCCAGATTGAATTGAGTCTTGTCTTGTAATTTTGATTGATCATATAGAGTTGGTAGTGGATTACAGAGATATTGGGATAGCATTGGGAGTCCCTTCTGTTTTTGATCCAGCCTATGGCCTGGCTACACCTGAGAATGTCTCTTTCAAAGCAATGGCTAGGCACCTCACTCAAGGCGTTGTGGGGACTGGGGAGATAATTATGAGAAGAGATTTACACCCCAACATGCATTTCTTTGATTCAATTTTGAGAAAAAACATCTATGTGAGTGGACACCAACAAGGGAGGAGAGTGTCAATAGTGGATGCCCTATATCTTTTCTCCAAGGGCCAATTCATAAATGCTGCTCATTTGGTGTTGGAGGCCATGGTGGATGTGAATGATAAGTGTAGGAAGGCTCAAGCCTTATCAGGGCTATCCTACAGCAGGCTCATCACTGCCCTGCTCAAGAGAAAAGAATTTGTGTTCAAAATAGAGGAGCCAGTGGTAAAGGTGACCCCTAAAGTTTTTAGGAAGAAGGCCTGGTTTGCCAGTAGAACCCTCATTGGCAAGAGTAAACACAAGTCCAGTGAAGATACTGAGGAAGAAGCTCCACCTACAGCCGCATTTGCTTCTGTGAGCTCAGAGCCCCACCCTACAGTTGTCACTACTTCCACACCTCCACCTGAAACCTCTGCAGCAATCTCCTGTGAGCATTTGCTCACATCTGCTACCCCTCCATTTGTGCCTCCACTTGTCCCAATTGTATCCTTTGTTAGCTCTGAGAGTGCCAACCTCACCACCATCCCTTTTATCACACCATCCATCTCAGTTTCCCTATCTTCCATTCCAGTCTCCATACCTTTCAGCACTTTAACATGTATTTCCACCATCATCACATCCACACCTCTATCCATTCCTTTTACCATTGACCCAACCCCTACCTTACCTTCACTCACCATTCCAGCCAGCCCATCCACATTAGCTACTTCACCTTTGAGTCCTGCACCAGCTTCACTAGCTGGCCCACCCACTTCTTCCCCTCTATCCATTCCCTTTGACTTTGATTTAACTTTTCCCATCTCACCTCCACACACCCAAGACCAGTTGACCAGTGAGGGTTACTCATATCTAATAAAGTCCATTATGGACAATATTGGGTATGAGTATACCCCACTATCAGAATCTCCACATCCCACTTCTCCACAACCTACTCATTCATCCACCCCACCTTTTACCCATACCCATACTTCCCCATTTCTACCAATTCCACCAATCCAACCCATAGCCCCTATCACACCTAACCCTTTACCTCATATCTTAAACCTTTTACTTTCCCTCCAATCCCAAGTGATGGCCAACAACCAAACTCAATTATCAATGGAAGCCACACTCCAAGCCATGAATTCCACACTCCATAGTCAATCCTCCCTCCCAACTAACCTTCAAGCCATCCACTCCACCTTGAAACTTTTAACCCAACCTCCCCAACAACTAGCCATCACTCCTCCTACCTACACCGATCACTCTACTCAAACTGAATCAGAACCCCAGCCTGACCATATCCAACCTCCCATCATTCCCCTACCTCTGCTAATCATCCTCCCACAATCCCAACCTAATCTCCCACCTGTGGTAGTGTTGTTGCCTCTAAGTGTGCATGATTTATTTGTGTTTTGAAAACAAATTTGCAATTGCTAAGTTATACTGATTCTGGAATATAAAAAAGGGTAAAGGAATATCAGCACAGAGAGAAGTGAATTAGCTTGCAAGATCAGGGTCAATTGTAGCAAGTTTTAAATGTAAAGGAGTAAAAGATCGTCCACAGAGAATTTGTTTAAAATGTAAGATAAACCTCCAGATCTGAGCTACCAGATCTGGCCTCTTATCCTATCTATAAAGCACATAAGATGGGAGGTTGAATTTGTCACATTAACTAAATGATAAAAGTAAAAGTTAAACTAAATAATCCAAATCTGAGTTGGGGGAATTTTGAGGTAAACTTATAAAAATGGAGAAATAATATCTAACTTTGATTTGGTCCTTGAAACACAATGAGAATGACTGCAGATCAAATGAGAAATGATCCAATCTTCATCTGGCTATAAGCACAGATGTAAGAGAAATAAATCTAACTCAAGGATTAGATTTAGGCTTATGGCTATGGTGCATCCACTTTAATAGCCACAGACCATCCATTAGTCTTTAATCTAAACCCTTAATTTAGAACAAGAAACATCACTACAAATGCTGTGAGAGATTAGGTTACAAACACTAATTCCCACAGGATTAATGAATCAAGGGAAATTGCATGAAAAACAGTAAATCTAAAGGAGTCTAATGCAATAAGGAGATCAGAGGGAACCCTTAACATGAGTCCAATTGAGAATGTATGGTTTACAGCAACCTTTTCAAATTCACCATTACAATTACAAATTTCCTCGATTTGTAGTCTTGAATACAACTCTCTTTTGAATTCTGAAGTATCTCTGACTCTCAATTGCAAGTAAAAGTGAGGCTATTACAGGGATTTCAGACAAACTATCTGATTTGGAAATGGGGGAATAGGAATGAAACTCAAAATCTGGATGCCCAAATTGGGCAAATGGTTCATCTATTTATAGTTTTCCCCAGGTCTAGCTCAGATGCGTATCGACCAATCAGAAGTGCTCAGATCTGTATCAACCAATGGTAGTCGAGCACAAGGATCCAGATCTGTTCTGGCCAATCAGAATTGCTCGATCTGGTTCAGCCAATCAGGCGACATAAGCATCAATTCTGTTATGCATTTTGAAAATCTGTTAGAGCTTCTAGAAGTTCCCGCCAAGTTATTTCATCTCTAGGTGCTCACATGGGGTGGAATATGCCTTCGCTTCATGCTTAGAATCTTCTGAAATGTCCCTAGGTTTTTAAATGCATTGGGACACGTGAAAAAGATTACTGAATTACCCTTGCAAAAGCTGAGAATCTCCAGAATACCATTTCGCATAGTTTAGGGGACTTTTCGCAAGGTACTGTGACTCCTGAAGCTCTTTTCGCAACGTTCAGGTTCTGTTCGAAAGGAGTTCTCTTCTTTTCGAAAAGGTCAATCATCCTTTCGAAGAGTTCAGGTGCTCTTCAAAAACTAAGCCTGGAGCTTTTAGTTCTTTTCGCAGAGTTCAGGTTCTTTTCGAAAAGTTTCAGATTCTTTTCGAAAAGCACTCTGTAGTGCATTTTTCTGTTCGAATTGCTCCACATTTCTTTTCTGGGTTGAGACCAGGTCTTTGTCTCTTCAGTTTAGGCCTTTAATGTACCAGGAGGTTGTTCCTTCTTTCTTCCTTTGGATCGACATGGATTATCATCTTTTTGGCACTTTTAAGTTGTTTTCATGGTTTATTGCTTTAGTAACACAAGCACTTAAAACACTTATTTAGTTCTCTCAAGGGTCTATCAAGGCCTAGGTTAAAGGGTGGATAAAGGTATTTTCTGGTTCTCAACACACCCCCAAACCTAAGCTTTGCTAGTCCCTTAGCAAAGTCAAAATTTAAAAAAAAAGAATAAAAAGCTACTTTTGTAGGGAACACAGTTGCATTTAGCATATACAACAAGCCTTTTAAACCCCTAGGTGATCCCTAGTGGAGGAGTGAAGTCTCCTGAGGATTTTCAGTGAAGGTACCCACAAACTTCTTCAATAAATCAGTTAAGATCACTGCAGTTCTGTTAAAGCAAACTTTCATCCAATCTGATTATTCACACCTGCATCAGTCATGTTGTAAGAAGATTTTCAAGAAAACATTAGTTCAAAATTAAAATTCTGCTGTAATTCCTTTTACCATTCAGTCAATTTGTGTCAAAAAGTTGTTTACAAGAAAAATTAATGAACAACTTGCCTTCTATTTAAGAATCCAGCTTTGATGTTACCCCAATGAGTTGATTTCAAACCCAACTCTCTCCAGGATTTTCACTCAACATGCAAGTAAGAGGGTTGTACTATTTCACACGGCTCAAGAGCAGTTATAGCCCTCAAGTAGGACTGTAAGCATGAGCAAAGGCATTGCTTTTTAGTTCTGAATTCACTGCTTTTTTTTTTCACCATAGATTACACAAATCCTTATTTCCATGTGACAGCTCAATCCATCATTGATCAGTAAGGACTTTACTTGGGTTGTAATGTGGCTTATGGGTGAAATTTATCAAGAATAAAGGGGTGGAATGGAGTTCAAAATTGAGAAGTCAGTCAAGGTAAGGAGGTGATAAACACACCTTCTTTAATTCAGCATATTTTCATCTTCTTCTTTGAATTTCCAGAGCTAAAGTGGCCATCTTTTTCTCTTTCTTTTTCAAACTTCCAATGAAATGCCTTCTCTCTTTTTTTTTTTTTTTTTTTTTTTCAAAGTAGCATTGACTGGAATGCCACATTTCTTCTGCTGATACATCATTGCCTTCAATTATTATTCTTCTTCTTTTGTCAAACTGTTACTCAATTCTCCTTCCTTCAGCTTCCTTCCCTTTATCTTCTGACTTCTCAGAGTGAGGGTTAGGCTAAATGAAGTTGATGAGGTTTCAAAGAAATCATAGATTTGTAAAGCTCAAATGGTGTGTATCAAGGGCAGTTTCAAAAGGTGGGGCTTTGTAAGGTTCAAACTGTCCAAAAGGAGGCCTTACATCATGTCTTTAATATCACGATTGCTGTCAAATTATTTCAATTTGGATATGTGTAACTTCTATTGAAAGCAAGCGTGTTCGGTCTAGAGCAGAAAAAAATTGCCAATTCATACCTCCAAAGAATACATTTCAGGCCCAAACCTCACTGGGTGTAGTTTTCTATCAAATTCCTGAGGTATATCATCACTGTTTTCTCTCTTTTTAGGTTTACTAAAACATCAATTTTCTTTTGGAAATTTTCTGACATTCACTTCATGAAAGTATTAGAATTACACTATAGATTAATTTCAAAAAGTTTTTTAACTTCTTCATTTTTCAAAACAGCAGGTGTGAGTATACTTCATTTTCAAAAATTCCACTGATCATAAGCTGCATTGATGTTAACTCAATTATTGACATTTCTGCCACACCCCCAAACCTAAGAGGAGCAGGGTCCGCACTGGTCTAAAGCAAAGAAAAGAAGCAATAAAAAAAAATTATAATGACAAGAAGAATGAACAGAAATGCACAGTAATTTTACAAGAAAAACTAGAATTTTATATTACAAACTTATAACACAGATAAGTACAGTGTGATCTAATAACTGGGGTCAAAATATGTATCATAAGTTGGTTCAATGGGATCAGAACTGGAGTCACTGTCAGAGTCAGAAGTAGAATTAGTATTGGAGTCTGAACTTGATTTAGCCTTCTCCTGGATTGTATTTTGCAGCTCAGTGTATTCCTCTGATTTGATCTTTTTGGTGAGGCCAATGTACTTTGCAAGTCTAGTAGTCCTCAGTTTTTCCTGGTCAAGCTGTGCTTGCAATATGGTCACCTTGTGCTGCTCACTCCTAACCATCTGAAAAGTTTGACCCAGCAGGTCCTTCATTTTCTCTCTCTCAAATTTCATGAATAACTCCAATTTCTGAATCTGGTTTTCATAAGGGGTTCTAATATAAGCTTGCAAATCAGCTAACCACTTGAGGACATCTCTACAGATATATGGATTTTCTTCCATGGCCCTTCTGAGGGTGGCAAATCTGGGAAGGGGAATGGAATGGTAGGGGACCAAAGGTATCCTAGCTGTGGGAGTGGGAGAAGAAGTGTCCAGAAGGATGACTTCAGGGTCGGTCTGATTGGCTTGATCAGAGAAAGTGAGGAGTGGTGAAGGGGACTCAACCAGAGGTACTTCAGGTTCAGTTTGGGTAGCATGGGCAGATCAACCAATACTACCTCAGGTTCAGTTTGGGTAGCATGGTCATCAACAGTAGGTACAGTGGTTATGGTAGTTGTGTGGGATGTGGAGGCTAAGGTTTGGAGAACGTCATTGGTCACAGACTGGTTATCTGTGTTGATCTGTAGTTGGGCTTGGATGGATTGGAGGAAGGTAAGCATTTGGCTAATAGATTCAGGTGTGGGGGAGGTATGCATAGCAGGGGCTGGTAAAACTGAAGTGGATGGTGGAGGTGCAATGGGTGAAATGGTCAGAAGGAGAAGTAGGCAAGTGAGTAAAATGAGGAGGGTCAGGTATAGGGACAGGTTCAAGCCCAACGTTTTCAAAAATAGACCCCATCAATGAGGAATAAGCCTCTGTAGTGAAAGGCTCAGGTTCAGGGGTATGGGATACTTCAGGTGTGTGGGCGGAAGGAGCAGGTGAACTTGAGAGGCTTTGGAGCAGAGGAGTGCAAGGAGATTGTTCAATAAAATCTGTGGCCAAATCTTGGGCATTGGTGGGAGAAATTGGTGGTGTGGGTATGGTTGGAGTGGTTGGTGTAGAGGGGGAATCTGCAATTGGGATAATGGTGGGTATGGGAGATGGGACAGCTGGAATAGGTGAAGTGGTAGGAGCTGGACTAGGTGAGGAGGGTAAAAGGCCAACTTCTTCAAGAATTCGTGCAGCTGAAGAGCTGGTCACCATAGGAAGGACAACTTCTTCAAGAATGGGTGCAGCTAAAGAGCTGGTCACCTCAGGGTCTGGCAAAGCCGGTTCTAAGGGAGTCAGGCAGTGTTCATGTATGGCGTGTCCACTAACGATTCCAGATATGCAGTTGAGCAATTGCAGGCTTACCTTCCTCTCTCAGTCTTTTCAGCATTGCTTGGCTTGTAGTCCAAGCCTTTTTCCCAAAAGTATGAGGAGCTATGACTTCAAATGGCTCCTGGTCATCAATGTCAAACTTAGCTCTTAGTAGGGCTGTGATCAGTCTAGCAAATGGGATTCCAGCTAATTTCTGCTCCTTTTTCAACTTGGCACTAATATCAGCCATGGCTTCAAAAATTAACATAGGGGCATTGAAAAACTGCCCCTTAGAAAAATGAAAGAGAGCCTCTAAAATTGGTGTCCTCCTTTCTTGGCTGTGCCCGGTGACATAAAAACTTCCCCTCAAAATTGAATCCATTAATAAAAATTGAGGTGCTAGGTCTCTCCTCATTATGGGACGATCCCTTGGTTAAATGTCCATTTCTCGAAGGAGGTTCAAAAATGCACCAATGAACCAGAAGGATCAAATTGAAAAGGTATCCCTGGCAGCGGCGCCAAAAACTTGTTGTTGCCTCTAAGTGTGCATGATTTATTTGTGTTTTGAAAACAAATTTGTAATTGCTAAGTTATACTGATTCTGGAATATAAAAAAGGGTAAAGAAATATCAGCACAGAGAGAAGTGAATTAGCCTGCAAGATCAGGGTCAATTGTAGCAAGTTTTAAATGTAAAGGAGTAAAAGATCGTCCATAGAGAATTTTTTAAAATGTAAGATAAACCTCCAGATCTGAGCTACCAGATCTGGCCTCTTATCCTATCTATAAAGCACATAAGATGGGAGGTTGAATTTGTCACATTAACTAAATGATAAAAGTAAAAGTTAAACTAAATGATCCAGATCTGAGTTGGGGAAATTTTGAGGTAAACTTATAAAAATGGAGAAATAATATCTAACTTTGATTTGGTCCTTGAAACACAATGAGAATGACTGCAGATCAAATGAGAAATGATCCAATCTTCATCTGGCTACAAGCACAGATGTAAGAGAAATAAATCTAACTCAAGGATTAGATTTAGGCTTATGGCTATGGTCTGTCCACTTCAATGGCCACAGACCATCCAATAGTCTTTAATCTAAACCCTTAATTTAGAACAAGAAACATCACTACAAATGCTGTGAGAGATTAGGTTACAAACACTAATTCCCATAGGATTAATGAATCAAGGGAAATTACATGAAAAACAGTAAATCTAAAGGAGTCTAATGCAATAAGGAGATCAGAGGGAACCCTTAACATGAGTCCAATTGAGAATGTATGGTTTACAGCAACCTTTTCAAATTCACCATTACAATTACAGAGCCAAATAAATCCTCTCAGATTTGTAGTCTTGAATACAACTCTCTTTTGAATTACAGAAGTATCTCACAGCTCTCAATTGCAAGTAAAAGTGAGGCTATTACAGGGATTTCAGACAAACTATCTGATTTGGAAATGGGGGAATAGGAATGAAACTCAAAATCTGGATGCCCAAATTGGGCAAATGGTTCATCTATTTATAGTTTTCCCCAGGTCTATCTTAGATGCGTATCGACCAATCAGAAGTGCTCAGATCTGTATCAACCAATGGTAGTCGAGCACAAGGATCCAGATCTGCTTCGCCAATCGTAATTGCTCGATCCGTTCAAATCAATCGACATATAAGCATCAATTCTGTTATGCATTTTGAAAATCTGTTAGAGCTTCTAGAAGTTCCCGCCAAGTTATTTCATCTTTAGGTGCTCACATGGGGTGGAATATGCCTTCGCTTCATGCTTAGAATCTTCTGGAATGTCCCTAGGTTTTTAAATGCATTGGGACGCATGAAAAAATTACTGAATTACCCTTGCAAAAGCTGAGAATCTCCAGAATACCATTTCGCATAGTTTAGGGGACTTTTCGCAAGGTACTGTGACTCCTGAAGCTCTTTTCGCAACGTTCAGGTTCTGTTCGAAAGGAGTTCTCTTCTTTTCGAAAAGATCAATCATCCTTTCGAAGAGTTCAGGTGCTCTTCGAAAACTAAGCCTGGAGCTTTTAGTTCTTTTCGCAGAGTTCAAGTTCTTTTCAAAAAGTTTCAGATTCTTTTCAAAAAGCACTCTGTAGTGCATTTTTCTGTTCGAATTGCTCCACATTTCTTTTCTGGGTTGAGACCAGGTCTTTGTCTCTTCAGTTCAGGCCTTTTAACAGCTAGTGAGGTTGTTCCTTCTCTTTCTTCCTTTGGATCGACATGGATTATCATCTTTTTGGCACTTTTAAGCTGCTTTCATGGTTAAGCCTATCTTTATTGCTAGCTGTAACACAAGCACTTAAAACACTTATTTAGTTCTCTCAAGGGTCTATCAAGGCCTGGGTTAAAGGGTGGAGAAAGGTATTTTCTGGTTCTCCATTTTCTATTTTTAATTTCACCAAAAATTTCCCTCACTTGTAAGATCTGAACTCTGGATTTAATCTCAATTCATTTATGTATTTAATTGTGTTTCTGTAGTTTAGATTAAAGTGACAACCCCTTAAAACCTCTCCTCTCTCTTTTGCTATTTTAGTATTAGGCAGGGTGCCAGATCTGCCTTAGATATGGAGATTTATTTAATTTTCAGCTCACATTTCCCTATGGACATACCCTTACTTACCCTCTTTAAAACTGGTTACAACAGACCCTGAATACTTGCAGGTCTGTATGTCTGCTTACCTTGGTGTGTGCAATCAATAGATCCTTTAATTGTGTGATTTAAAAACCCTTTTTGAACAAAAGGTAAGTGGCCAACAAATGTCATGTCTCCTGTGGCTACTATTGAGGAGGTTTCAACCAGACTTCTCCATCACGGGGTCCCGATTGATGATCTTCTTGTGCCTCGGGGATACCAGATGTGGTACAAGTCCTTGCCCTACCGGTCCCTTCTTCCGCGCTTCGTACCTGGTGCCAAATTTTTAGCCTTTGGTGGTCCGCGATCTTAGGTAACTCCCCTCTTTCTTTACACAAGTTTTTGGTGGTTTTGATTTGATTTTACTTTGGCTACTGAACCCTTGCTTCTTTCCACAGTTTGACAGGGGAGATGATTTTGATGATGATGATGTAGCGGCAGGTCCTGACGAGGCTCCCGGTGTCGGACCTTCCGACCCTTTTGGTGCAGGGGCTTCTAGTAGTTCGACAGTAGAGACTCAGGGGACTTTTAGATGCCTTGATGATGCTTTCCTCTCAAGTTTGTGTGCGAATGTAGATGAGCGAGCTCGTCTATCTACTAAAGCGATCCGGGTCCCTCCTCTTGAATTGGTTCCCGAGGTAAGTTTTCCCTTCTGTTTGTTTCCTTAGAGATATGTTTGCTTTTGTTTTATGGCTCTTACAGCTACCTCTGATGCTGCCACTGATGTGGAAGACCTAATCCCAACCCCAACCTCAACCTACCCAGTGCTTGAACTTCAATCTCCGTAGCCCATACTCCCTGCCTCCTCTTTTCCCCATCCCCCTCCATACTCCACCCTCCTCCATGTCATGAAATAGAACCCTTACCTCAAGAGGGATGTTGTGCGAGGAATAGCTGCTCTCCGCATGTCAATTGAGCTACCCTATGAAGCAGAGATCAAGCAAATGACTATGGACTACAACTGGGAAATGTTATCCAAGGATTGGCAAGGCATTTTACTCCACTATGAAGCTGAAAAGCTCATTACAGCCTCTAAGAAATCAAGAGCTGATAGATTAGAGGAGAGGTTGGTTACTTCCAAAGCTTGCAATAAGGCAGCCCAGGAATTGTATGACAGTGACGTTGCACTGTCTGCTCAGAAGATTGAGATCCTTGAAAGAAAAATTGCTAACTTGAGTGCTGGCTGGCCTGCATAGACCACTGAGCCTGCCCCAACTAAAGAAGGAGAGATTGCTACCCAGCCTGATGAGGCAGCTACCATAAAAGGAAATACCGAGGCTGAGAAGCAATCTAAAAAATTGCAAAGGAAATTGAGGTCAAGAGCTGAGTATAATGAGATAGTTGCCAAATATGGTTGGGAGCCAAATCCCCCATCTAGCTCTGATTCAAATTCCGATTCTGATTCTGAGTAGGTTGTATATAGTCATGTTTAGAGTTGAATAGTTAGGATGTTTTTCTCATATTCTCTTTGTAGATCATTTTTCTTTACATTGTACATATTTTGTTGTTCTTATATGGAATCTCTCTTTAGTCATTTACTATGCTTTTCTTGCTTTCTCTCTATTTCATTCTGTGCTTGCTTTTCCTCATTTTGTTTGTTATGATTTGTTCTTATTGATGATTTAGATAAGTGTCTAATTGTTTATTTTTCTTTCCTTCCTCATCTCTGTCTACTTTTTTCTCTTGCTGCTCATTTCCCTATATTCCAAGCAGTGAGGACACTACTCCTCATAGGTTTGGGGGTGTGGCAAGGTTTGCCAATGGATAGTTAATGGTAGTGCAACAAGGTTTTAATAGAAAGTGAGAAAATACAATAATTTCACACTTGATATTTTATATATAGAGGAAATAAAAAACTTTTTAAAACTGAAACATGCTATAGCTCTATCATTTTCATGAAGCAAATGTCAAGAATTTTTAAAAATTAGTGCTTAGTGAACCTGAAATGAGAGAAAATTGTGAGGATAAACCCCAGAAATCTGATGAAAGACCATACCCAGTGAGATTTGGGCCTGAATTTTTTTTTCTTTGAAGAGTGTTTGGCAATTTTTTCTGCTCTAAGGACTGATTGAATCTATCTCTGCTCACTAGAAGTTAGAAAAATCCGAGTTGAAACAGCTTGACAACACTCATGACATTGAAGACATGAAGTAAGGCCATCCCTTGGACAGTTTGAGCTCAAAAATTCCCTATCCTTTGAATTGCCCTTGATACACACCATTTGAGCTCTAAAAATCCAAGCTTTCTTTGATAAAAACCAGAGTACTTGAACCCAAACGTCAGTGACCTGATTCAACTTGACCCTCACTCTGAGATTTCAGAAGGTAAAGGAGAAGAAGTTGAAGAAGGTGGAGCTGGTTCAACATTTGGTGGAAGAAGAAGAAAACACATTGAAAGACAATTGTGTATCAGAAGTACAATAGTGGCATTCCAGCCCATAAAAAGAAAAATGCAGAAAAATACAAAAAGCATACAAAAGGAAAAGAAAAACAGAAAAGCAAAAAAAAAATAAGAGAGAAGTCATTTCATTGAAAAAATTGAAAAGAAGATTAGGAACTGATCACTTCAAATCTGAAAACTCAAGAAGTAGATGGAACTATGCTGAGAAGAAGGTGAAGTCATGAATCACCTCCTTACTTTACTGATTTCTCAATGTCGAATCCCATTCTACCCTTTTATTCTTTGTAGACTTCACCCATAAGCCACATTACAGCCTAATAAAAAGTCCTTACCGATCCAAAATTGATTGAGCTGTCATGTGTAGATGAGGATCTGTTTAATCTATAGTGAAAAGAGTTAGAAAAATTTAGAAATTGGAGAAAAGCCTATACTCATGCTTGCAGTCCTATTTGAGGGCTGTAATTGCTCTTGAGCTGTGTAAATTGATACACCCTTCTATTTTTATTGAGAGAGACAGCCCTGGTGAGTTTTGGGTCTGAAATTAAGATTGATGGGGGCATTATTAAAACATGATTCTCAATTTGAGGGTAAGCTTTGCATTAATTTTCATACAAAATACCTTGACATGAGCTGATTGACTGTGAAGGAATTACAACAGAATTTTAGTTTTAAACTGTCATGTTTTTGCTGAGAATCCTCTAAAACTGAATGGACAAGGTGTGGAATGAATTTTATATTGCTTAAATTTTGTTTAACACGCTGCACTAATATTAACTGAATCATTGGAGAAGTTTGTGGGTAACTTCAGTGTAAACCCTCAGGAGACTTCACTCCTCCACTGGGGATCACCTAGGGGTTTTAAATGCTTGATGCATATGCTAAATGCATTTGTGTTTCCTACAAAAGTGGCATTTTTATTTTAATAAATGTTTTTACTTTCTCCTTTGCTCAGGGACTAGTAAAGCTTAGGTTTGGGAGTGTGTTAAGCAGTGAAAAATACTATTTTTCACCTCTTAACCTGACCTTTAGTGGACTCTTGAGCTGACTAATAAGGTGTTTTAAGTGTGTTTTATAGATAAGCAATAAATTGTAGCTTAGTGCAGATATTTAATTAAAAGAGCCCAAGAAGCACTGTGCTACCCAATTGGAAAGGCTTGAGACCAAGTCCAACTACAAGGAATAAAGAGTGAACCTATTGAGGGGTTACTGTGTGTTGAACAAAGGAAAAATAACACATCCAAAAGGTGTGCTAGCTGTGGAAGCACAAAGCAGAGCTGTCGTGAGGTTTTGAAAGCAAGGAAAGAAGCTGCCGAGAGGTACTGAGTTGAAAGGATGAAGATCTCGAGAGGTTCCAGCACCTACCGAGAGGTTGGAAGTACAGGCGTGGATCCTGTCGAGAGGATACTTCAAGGTACAGGGGAAGTCGAGAGGTTCTAGTTTCATCTCGAGAGGTTGAAGCTGAACTTGTTGAGCAGTGCAAGATAGCCTGTTGATAACTTACCTGAAGCAACACTTATTCTCACGAGGATTGAGCCAACTGTTGAGCACTTCACTGGAGAATGTATAACAAGTTGACAGGTTGAGTATAACCTGTCGACAGGATGAGTGTAGAACTGGATAGGAGGATTAATTTAGTTTCCAATCCTATTGAGAGCTACTCCCAGTCCTATCAAGATGTTGCCAAACCTGTCGAATAACTTCTTCAATCCTATTGAGAAGTCTGCGAAGCTGTCAAAAGCCAATACAACCTGTCGATGTGAATATAAAGCAGATAGAGAACTTGTCGAGAGGTTCCTTGAACCTCTCGATAATCAAACTGGCAACTTCTCAGCATTCTTTCCTCAGTAACTGTCAATTCTAGAATTGTATGCACGAGTTCCAAAGCATGTCAGTGACCCCTGGGAGTATTTTTGGTATTCAACTGAGCACGAATGGCAACCTTAACTGCATCACATATTCCTGCCAGTTGAGAATTAATAAGAGAAGAACTTCTAGAAGAGAAATCAACCACATCAGCATAACAGAATTATTCCCTTGTGCTCTGAGTGGCTGAAACGGATCTGAGGACAGAGGAGGAGAGTATAAAAGCTTGAAGAAAATACAGAACAACCATCTAGAATTTGAGAGAACCAGAGCTTAGCGCGAGATCCATTTTCCCCTCCAAATTCTCCCTCCTTCTTCCTTCTTCTCCCATTCTCTCTTTAGACAATCATGAGTGCCTAAACTCTTTTCAGTAGTTAGGGTGAGGTCTTGAGCTGTAAATTGAGAGATTCAGAGGCTTGTAAGAGACTGTATATTGCACAGATTATAGATCTGGGCACAATAGTATTGTAAGCTTACAATATAATTGTGGTTTTTAAAGATGAGAGTAATCTATATTTCACTTTTTCGTATTTGATTTCCCTAGATTGGATACTCTTGCGGATGCCAGTCAGAAATGGGGAGCTGGTAGCCTGGCATCTGCAGCATCTGCAATGGTTTACCTATTCCAATCAAGATCAATAGATTGGGATAATCTCGGGGATGAACTGTATCCAGAAGAAGGGCAGATCATAAACTTCGAACTGTATCTTGTAGAAGGGTAGAGCCTAAGCTCAGGATTGCTTTGATCCATTGGTGGAGATTGGATTCTTATACCTCACCTCTGTTGGGAGAACCTGGGTAGATCAATAGGTTGGAGTAATCTCAAGGATGAACTGTATCCAGCAGACGGGCAGATCATAAACTTAGGACTATATCCAGTAGAAGGGCAGATCCTAACCTCAGGATTGCTTTGATCCATTGGTGGATTCGGGGGAACCTGGGAAGCATAGAGCCAGAAAAGAGGATTGTTGCAAATCAGTTCTCTGCATTGCCTTTGATTCCTTTGATTTTAAGTGAGAGACCAATACCCCTAGCTACTGTTCTCCACCTTTTGAGTTCTCATCTCTTCTATATCTCCCCTTATCTCCGTGTTTTGATTAGATCTAAATCACTTGCATTTAACTTTTATAGTTTGTAGTAAACGTGATAAAAATCCAAAACCTCTCATCTTTCCTTCTTTAGTTTAGTTTAAATTAGGATAGAGTGCCAGATCTACTCCAGATCTGGAGAGTTACCATAGTTAAATCACATTTTCTTGTGGACATACCCTTACTTACCTTTTAAAACTTGCTACAACAACCCTGATTCTTACAGGACTGACTGCTTTACTTGATTCAATATTGTTGTAATTTTTGCAGTTAATCTGTTGTTTTAATTGTATAATAATTTCTAAGGTGGGTAGTACAACACTTATCTAATTGTCATTTTGAAAAAATTCTTCTCTTTTATATAATATTTTGTTATAAATTCTCTTTTTCTGTGAATACAATCATTTTATTAGTGTAATTTTCTCTTTCTTTCTGTGGTATTTTTTTCTTCCTTTCCTAACCCTACTGCCCCTAAATACCCTCTCTGTTGAAACATTGAGGACAATTTTTATATTAAGTTTGAGTGTAAGGCAGGGTGGTCCAATAAAATAGTTTATTTTAGTGCAACATTGTTAGTAAAATTGAAAGAAATAAAGTAAATTCCCACCTAACCATTTTAGAAAGAGGAAATTAAAATTATTTAGTAGACATTTTAAAACTGAAATCTTTTGAAGATCTAACACTTCCAAGAAGCAAACTTCAAGAAATCTTTTTCACAATTAGTACCTAGTTAACTAGAAAGGAGAGAAAAATATGAGGATATACCCCATGAGTTTACTTAAAGACCATACCCAGTGAGATTTTGGCCTATCAAACTTTCTTTTGAAGAGTGTTTTGATAAATTTTTCTGCTCTAAGGAATGATTGAATCAACATCTTTTCACTAAAAGTTATACACCCCAAATTGAAACTGTTTGGCTGAACTCATGACACTAAGGATATGATTCAAGTCTCTCATTTGGACAGTTTGAGCCTAAAAATGCCTACCCATTGAATTGCCCTTTTTATACATTGTTTGAGTCCTAAAATTTAATTTTCTTTAACAAACACCAGAGTAGTTGAACCTAAACCTCATTGACCTGATTCAGCCTCACCCTCACTTTGAGATTTCAGAAGGTAAAGTAGAAGATGTTGAAGAAAGTTGAGCTGGGTTCAACATTTGGTGAAAGGAGAAGAGAAGAAATCTATAATGTGTTAGCTGTATATTTATGACATTTTAATTTTAAAAAAAAAGAAAAAAAAGAGAGAAGTCAAAAGAAGTACTTCATTTGAAAAATTAAAAAGATGAGAAGAAGCTAGCCACTTTAGTTCTGAAAAATATAAAAGAAGATGAAACTGTGATGTAATGAAGAAGGTGAAGTCATGAACCACCTCCTCCTCTTAGTTGATTTCTCAATTTTGAATCTTTTTTATCCTTTTATTCTTTTTAAACCTCAACCCTAAGCCACATTACAACCCAACAAAAAGACCTTATTGATCTAAAGTTAATTGAGCTATTATGTGGAGATAAGGGGATGTGTAATCTATGGTGGAAAGAATAAGAGGATTTCAGAAATTAGCAGCAATGCCTATACTCATGCTTGCAGGCCTATGTGAGGTCTGTAATTGATCTTGAGCTGAAGTGAAAGTGATACACCTTTGGATTGTATTTTTGAGTGAAAGCCATGGTGAGAATTGGTCTGAAGCTAAATTCATTGGGGCAATATTTTAACTTGATTCTTGAATTAATGGTGAGCTTAACACTGATTCTCACACACAATACTCTTGATGTAAGTTGACTGACTGTGATGGAAATTCATTATGATTTAAGTGTCAAACTGACTGCATCACTATTTTAATTTCTGTGAATTTGAAAGAGTAAGGTGAATGAATCTTTATTTGTTGAAACCTGATTTGACATATGTTGCACTAAACTTAACTATTCTATTATGAAGTTTGTGGGTACCTTCACTGAAAACCCTTAGGAGACTTCACTCCTCCACTAGGGACCACCTAGGGGTTTAAAAGGTTTGATGCATAGGCTAAATGCATCCGTGCTCCCTATGAAAGTGACATTTAATTTTTAGAATAATTGTTTAATCTTTTCTTTGCTCTAGGACTAGCAAAGATTAGACTTGGGGGTGTGTTAATCACTGAATTATGCCACTTTGTACCTCTTAACCTAGGCTTTACTAAACCCTAAAGCTATTTAATAATTAATTTTTAAGTGTGGTTTTATAGTTAGCAATAACCTGCAGAGTGGTGCAGAAATTCATTTAACAAGTACCAAAAAGAGAAGAATTAGAGTCAAGCACTAGAGTTGAGAAAATATAGAGATTGAACCATGGTGGTCCCCACCAAATGGGTTGTTCAGTATGCCTTGAACCCCTTGAAGCCCAGCCATAAGAGAAAAGTGGGACCCATGCCTAATGTGAAACTGTGGATTTTGATCAAACCCCGTTGCGACGATGCGCATGCACTAAAAAAATATCGAGTCGCCACCCGGAGCTTTTGGTGTCCCAGGAAACCTAGGATCAATATTAAATGCACCGAAGTGTCAAATATGACTCTGATTCACCGGTCTACGGCAAAGACTCTTGGATAGGGGCTTCGGTTATCGATTGGGAAGGCGTTAGGCACTTGATCAACCCATTCAAAAGTGGTCTCTACTTATGGCCAAAGCAAAAAGAAAAAAATAAAGAACAAAAGAGCTCTTTTTCTTGCCCGAAGGCACTTGGATCCTATTTGTGTCCCTTCGCTTATACCGAGATTTCGACAGCGTAATGGCACAAATTTAAGGATAGAGCAAAAGCTAAAGAAGGTAGAGGAGTAGAGGGAGAGCTAGAGCCCTCGGGCCCTTGTTGCACCCTAGTGGACCTTTGCGTAGGTGATCTTGATGAGCTTCCGATAGCTTGGATGATGGAATGAAGGGTTCTAACTCCTAAGGCTTGATAGCTAAGAGGTAGAGGAAGAAGGCTAGGGAATGGTTCTCTCCTAACTCGAGGGTTTTATTGTGGAATAAAAGGCTCAAATGAAGCTTTGGAATTCTGGAATTTGTATGGGAAAAAGGTACAAAAAAGGGGAGGAAAGCTCTCTCTTAATCTTTTCTCTCTTTTGGATTTTTTTCAAACCATTTGCAAGGGGGTAGCTCTATATTTATAGGGAAATGGGGGGTTAAGAGGGCACTTAAGTGCTAATTAGGTTTAGCAATTAGGTAATCTCCTAATCTAAGGTTTCCTAAGATTTTGAGGGCTTGGAAAAGCGAGCAAACTGTTTCAATGGTAGATGATTGGGTGAGGTTTCAAATGACTAAAAGATTGTAAATAGGGTAAGCATGGGTGCAACAGTCCTAATGAAACCCATCTTACACTTTGAGATTGTCAACAAGTCAAACCCTAAAAGTGATTTTCGAGCAAAAATCATCAGTATACTGTAGCTAAGCCTAGCGCAACTAATAGATGTGCTAGATAAAACTACAGTGCCTGAAAGTTTAGAGCTCGCGAGGAAGAGGGGTTAAGCTTAGCGCAACTAATAGATGTGCCAGGCCATTTCTGGGGAGAGATGGATTGGTGCATGTATTAGATGCGCCATGCTCTCGCGAGGCTCTCGCGAGGTTCAATGCCAGCCCCGCGAGGCTCAAAGCATGCTCATACTTTGAAACACCGTAGCTTTTGATGTATAGCTTGGATTGAGGCAATTCAATGGTATATAATTTAATCTTAGTAGAGGTCCTTACCTATTACTCCTCTCTCTACCATTACTCGAAAGGGTTAACTATGGGTTTGGAGGGGTTTCTAAAGGTTGGGATTGGTTCCTAAAGTTTCGAGGAGGGTTTTAAAGGATCAAGGGTGATTCCTAAAGGTTCAGATAATGCTATCGAAAGCTCGGAGGTGAACCTCTCTCAAAGTATGTCTTGATCAGGCCTTAGGCCAAATTTGGGTAATGCCCCTCTTTGATATCCGATTAGTAATGATCGAATGCCAAAGACAAGAGACATCCAAAGAGGCCTAAGGCATCACTGACGGGTCCGCCATACTCAGAACGAACCTCAAACATCAAATGGTTATATGGTGAGTAAACGAAATTTCTGTATGTCAGGAAAAAAATCCGTTTCTCAAGGTTATCGGTCCCCAAGCGCTTAGTGACATTACTGGGCATAACCGAGATGGAGCGAGTTACAAAAGCCCAATATGTTGGGAAAAATATCCGCTTCTCGAGATGATTGAAGATGCTTGATGTTCAAGTTTTATTCTGAATACAATAGCTCCGCAAGTGAGAGGGTGATCGACCCATACCTAAAAATAGGCGCGAAACAACTACGCGAAGGTCCATAGTTTGTGTTCAATCCCATGGGGCATTGATTGCCCCGTTTGATTGGCCACGGGTGCCCCTGCGTGAAGCAGGATTCGTGGTCTTTGGGAGAACCCATCAGTCTCTAAATTGATGTGGCACGACTACCCGAGCGAAGTGAATTGATGTCGCAACGCTTTTTGGGAGTACGTGCCACCTTTTGTTATTATTTTATGTAGAATTTTTTTGTTATTTTATGTAGGATTTTACATGGATTTTTTTTATGATTTTATGTGAGTTTTTATATAGGATTTTTTTTTGTGATTTTATGTGGATTTTTATATGGGATTCTTTTGTGAAATTTTATGTATTATTTTATGTGATTTTTTTTGTGATTTTTATGTGGAATTTTATGTGGAATTCTTTTGTGATTTTTTGTTGTTCGGGATTTTGAGCAAGCTCACTGATCCAAAATCATTTATTTTAGCAAAGCTGCTTGAGCAGGTCAAATGGAGATTGACACGCAGTTTGGGGGCGTGTGCACCGGTAGAGAAAAAATGGGGATCAGGCTGGACGTGTACCACACTTGTGCCAAGCCTAAATCCTGGCCGTTCATATGCCAGGTCAAACTTGGCTCAAAGCAGCTTGGCACATGTAATACATGCGCCAAGCCAAAAGTGGGCCGAAATATGCTTGGCACATGTATTACATGCACCAAGCCAAACCTGGGGAGGTTTAAAAATGCCCGAGCCCGAGCAGAAGAGGGCTTTTTTCAAAATTTCTTTGCTCCCCCCTCTCCAAACCGAAACGAGACCTTCTCCTAGGGTTTCCTTGCATTGATTTCATATGCTCCATTTCCGGGGTTTGCTCGCACCGATTGAATCCCCATTCTACGCTAGATTGAGGACCTATTTTCTTGAAGGAAATCACCTAAAACCCATTTTTTTGGTTTTTCTTGAATTATTTTGCAAATATGGTTGTGATTCTTGCTTTTCTAGATGATAAATGAATGATTGTCCTTGCAAGCATGGTTATTGGTTCGATTGTATTCCGTGTAATCGACGCCCTATATTTTTTGTTCTCTTTGTTGATTTTTCTTGAGCCATTTTATGATTAGGGCATTTTCTTTTGGATCCAAGTGTGGGCATATCACTCTTCTCTCTTTTTTTGTTTTGAAGAAGACTCTCTCTTTTTTCTTTGTTTTTGTTTTATGCTGTATTTTGGTTTATATTTGCACTTAAAGAAGAGATTTGCTTTTGCACATAAGGAAGGGGCCATTCTTTTTTGTGTTGTTTTTTTTTGTTTATTTTTTTTTTGCACATAAAGAGGAGATTTTTTTTTCTTTGGTTTTTGCTTTTTTTTGTTTTTTTGTTTTGCACATAAAGAGGAGATTTTTTCTTCTTTGATTTTTTTCTTTGTTTGGAATATGGGTGATATATTTTTTGAAGATGTGGGTGATGATGGGTGATGATTTTTTTTTGAAGATGATGAGTGATTTTTTTTTTTCTCTTTCTCTTTGAAGATGATGGGTGGTTTGATGATGATGATTTTCTTTTGAAAATGGTGATGATGATGATTAGGAAAGGGGCATACTTACCTCCTGCTAGCTTGTTTAGCAAATGGTTTCCTGCTACTGACATGTTTATTGCTATTGCTTGTATCCGTCTAAGCATCTTGGGTGATGAAGAGCACATGCAAGAGGAAGGGCAGGAGCAAGAACAGGGGCCGGAAGTAGCCTACGGTCCCGGGGGAGCAATTCTTTGTAGTACGATGCCCTGCTGGTTCTTTGTACGAAATGCAAGGGGAGGCTGCCCATATTGGTCTCCTTCACCAACAATACGTTCACATCTGTAACTTTGGCATTGTTGGCAAGGTAAAGTGCTTAAGCTTTGTTGTTATTGTTTCTTTGTGAACTTGCTATATCTTCAGGATTTGATGCCTCCCTAATTTTATGCAGGATTTGCCTCACATTGTGTTCCGAGGAGGTTGGTTGAACTTTCAGCAATTTTATCTCTACTTCCCTCTGATCGTTAAGTTCCTCCTTGCCTAGGCCGGCTTTGGAGACTTCCTTTCATGCCCCTCCATGTGAGCCTATGCAGCTTATCTGAGAGCTTTGATTGAGCATTTCCGCCCTGAGACCATGACATTTCATATGGCCATGGCAGAGATGACTTTGACCCCCGTCGACTGGTCAATGATTACGGGGATTCGGATTGGGGGGACACCGATGGCCAACCTTCCTATGCCTATTCGGGATGCACGGTTCACACGGTTTTGAGGTCAAAATGTCCTAGTTGTCTGCTCTGTTTGGTGAGAATGAGTTGGTAGACTTGGGGCAGCCGGATGCGGATATCTTCATTAAGCCCGTGCGGGCTGTGATGTTGGCTCGCATCTCGCTTCTGCTCGTGTTGGGCAAGACCCTCTTTTCTAATGCCAGTCGCGGGTGAGTCTCACTATCTTTGCTAAGCCTCATGGGGAATTGGGATGACGTGCGTCGATATGACTAGGGCGGGGTCGGATATGCCGTGCTGATTTCTAGCATAGCTCGAGTGTCCATTGGGGCTGTGAAGTCTGTTGTCAGCTTGTGGCCAACCTTAGTGGTAACCCCTGATTTCTTTGCTTTTCTTAGTTCATTGGCTAGTCATTTACTGCTTTTGACATATCTTGTATGTATACTACTTGTTTCAGGTTCGGAGATATCTGCATTTCCAGTCGAGTCCCCCCCTCCTTCACTCTGAAGTATCCACCTATCCACTTTTGAGCAATTAGAACTTGACCCGTCGTAAGGATGTTGCCATGAAGCATCTAGAGATGGGTCTATGGTCCCAGTTTGACCTGCTGATCTCTGAGCAGGTATGGTTATTTATCCTTCTCCTTTACCAGAGTTTCCATTTCGTTATGCATATCTATTTGACTGATGAGTTGCTTGTTTGTCCGGGCAGGTCATCTTTGACCCTTATATTGGTTCCCCCTTTTTGGACCGAGCTACTGTGGGCCATTCTCTCTTTTTTATTGACTGTCACATCATTTTCTTCTATGGACCTTAGGCCAGGGACTACTCTCTAGGGGAGCGAGAATTACACCAGTATTAGGGCCACCTGGCCGTGCCCTAGGCTCCTGCGGATGTTATGATGCCCCTGGGTACAGTTGAGGAGCTCGCCGCCAAATTTCTTTATCATGGGGTCCCTGTTAATGCTCTCCTCGTGCCTGGGAGTTATGAGCTATGGTATGTGATCGATTTTAAATAGACCCTTGCAAGTGTACAAGATCTGTTCTAGTAAGGCAAGAACAAGGGTGTCGAACCCACAGGGAAATCTGAAATTTTATTCAATTCTTCCTAGAGATTTAGAAAATATCCCCGAGGAAGTACCAAGGGGCAGATTTAATTTTTACCAAGAGTTAACACTTTTCTAATTGCAAGAAAGAAAATAAATTAATCTAAAAATTATGTAATGAGAAATCTAAGAACAAATTTTAAAAACAAGATCAAGGAATTTGCTACCCCAGATTTATACCCTTTTCTATTTTTAAACCCACAATTTTATTAACATCAAACACACCATCATTCTAAGAGAAACATAACTAGTAATTAAGCGTGATCATTAACCCGGCATACCCTATCTAAAAACAATGACTCAGCCTAATCGCGGTATGAATCATGTGAAAAGCATAGCGTATCTCATGGTATTTTAGATCAAAACACTAAAAACATGATCACTACACTTTGAGAAAAATGATTTGATGATGAAATTATCAAACTATGGCATTAAACATAAAATATAGGTACTTATCTGGGGATCGCATCCTCCTTGATCTACAGCCTTTAGCCTCTCATCATTGGTGCAAGATCTTCAATTGTATTCAAAACCATTCCCAAAGTAAAGAGCAAAGAAGGTGTAAAAGAAATATATCTTCTCAGGAAATCTCAACACAATTTTATTACTCTAAGAAAACCCTCTTACAAAAGTTTCTAATTATTACACAAATTTCTCTCAAAACTAAAACTCTCTATATAAAAAAAAACTCTCTCTAAAAAAACAACTCTCCTCTTCAAAAGCCGTAGCCTCTCTTTTATAATGGCCGAACACACCTAACCCTAATTGCCTCAATCGATTGAGAGAGAGATCTCAATCGATTGACTTTGAGTTCGAATCCCCTTAGGGCACTTCTGCCTTCATGTCTCAATCGATTGAATTTCATGTCTCAATCGATTGACTTTCTAGGGTTGAGTTTTTCTCCATCTGTCAATCGATTGACCATAATGCCTCAATCGATTGACTCTTCAATGCAAATTCTTCCCTTTCTTGATGGGGGTTGATTCTCTTTATGGCTCTCAATGCTTCTTTGGACCTTTTTGTCCATATCTCTTTTTTAGCCTGTAATTTCCTTCTTTTATGCACTTGAACGATCTAACTGTCAGAAACACCTGTAAACATCAAAACCTCACAACAACCATCAGATGCTTTCATTGAATAGCTAAATGTAGGATTTAAAGTGTGAATTATAGTCATTTTTCAGCACCGATCACACCCCCAAACCTACACTTTGCTAGTCCTCGAGCAAAGAGAATGATAAATATAAAAATAAACTAACATCCTAAAATTTAAATGCCACTTTCGTAGGGAACACGATTGCACTTAGCATGTGCAACAAGCCTTTAGACCCCTAGGTGATCCCTAGTGGAGGAGTTGTGTCTCCTGAAGGTTTTCAGTGAAGGTACCTACAAACTTCAAAGCTATTAGGATTGATTAATCATGTCCTTTAGCAATTAGATGCCCCTGAAAAATCTTTTTAGAATACATCTAACCATGTTTATTCCATTTATGCCACATTCAGTTCAGACCATTGTCTTCTAATATTCATATTTCATGCCTCAATGTCATGAGATCATCACTGCCCAAAGTTCTTATGTCAGAGGACAAGCTTAAACTGGAACTTTTAGATCACATGTCTAGACTCCAATCCTCACCATGGGTATACACTCAGAATGAAATCACTCCCGATGAATGAGATGGAATTGTAACACCATTAGGAGAAAATCTCACAAGTTTAAAGAAAGACGGTGTATCAAAGAATTATAAGGGAAATCTCATTAAGAAAGATATCTGTATTTTAAGCATGCATATATCAAGCACCATAGACAATTATGTACTTACTCTCCACAAGGCATTTCATCACTCATGATTGGATCAAAAAGGTCTTTTCTAAGGTTGTAATGGGGCTCGGGTTAAGGTTAAGAGAAGAAAGAAAGGGTGGATTCAAAAATTTCTGAGAAATTGGAAAAGAAACAACTACTGATTTTGTATTTTTATTCTTTTTCTTTTCTAGTCTCTCACCATTCTTCTCAATATATTTTTCATTGTTTTTACAATTTCCTTTTCTCCCTTTTTTTTTTTTTTTTTTTTTTTTCAGTACACACTACAACACATATAATCCCCACTTACTCTCGTTTCACTCATTTTCATCCCTTGTTCCTAATTTCTCAGAAATAAGTAAGGGCAAGCTAAATTTTCAGAAGCGGTAAGGGGTTAAAGGTTATTGCAGCTTATCAAAGAATGTATAAAGGTAAATTTCCAATAAGCTCAAAGGTGTACTAGAAGGATAAATTTCTGAGGTGGGGCATTTTAAGCACAGACGAACCAATGATGGCCTTAGATCATTTCCTTTCATGATGGTAAAATATGCCCATTCGTACACAATGATTTCTAGTGTAATGTTATAACACACATAAAATCACAAATCAATGGGTTTTAACAATTGGAACAAGGATTTCAAGGATACTCCGAATTTATTTCAGCACTCATTAAGAACGAGGACAAGTGTTTCAAAAACTTTCAAGGTTTTAGTCTTTCTTTGTGATCTTTAGGATTCCATGTTACACACTTAATCTCCGATTTTGAGATTGAGAGCGAGTGATGAAAACAATTATTTTTAAGCATGATTCATGATCATTAATGTTCAATATCTACACCTTATGGGCACTCATAAAATAACCATGGAATGATAGCATTGATTAAAGAAATTCAGGAAGAATCTTCATGCTGACAAATATGAATAATCAATTAAATTACAGCATTTGCCAACCATCAGTTAATCGATTGAGACCAAATTCTCAATCGATTGACAGATTGGACTCAATCGATTGACTGAATGGACTCAATCGATTGACTGAGCCATAAATTCTTATATCCTTTAATGTTTATCAGTTGATCGATTGAGACAGTAGGATCAATCGATTAACTGATAAACATTCAAAAATCCGAGAATCAGCTAAAAGGTTTTTTTTTTTTTTTTTTTTTTTAGAAAACAACCAATTACCCCCCCAAACCTGAACTGGCCAATGTCCTCATTGGTGATGATGTGGAGAAAGGGAAGAAGGCCTCCCCCAAACCTGTTCTATGCAATCAAAGGACAAAACAACCGAGCAAGGGAAAGAGAGAAAATACAAATACGAAACTAAATTGTTATTAGAAAGAAAATTATTACAAAGTAAATCAAAATCTAACGTGATGCAACACGAAACAAACGAATCCAAAACGAAAACAAACCGAACTGAAACAACAAAAACATAAGAACACCCCTACCCTAAAGACATGTAAACTGAGATCCTAAAAACTGAAAACAAATCCTCTAGTCCGCCATGGTAGAGATTCCGCCCCGTGGCTTTGGAAAAGCGTAGCGCCACATTTCTTCAGAAATTCCAACCGCGCCGACAGGTGGGATTGGGGCCCGAGGTGGTGATAAGGGTGGGGTAGGGGTGGTGAGGACGGGTGATGAAACAGATTCGTCATCAAGGTGGAGGATAGCATGGGTGGACCAATCGATGGGTGGTGGAGCGGTGTATCGGGCACGTTTGCGTGTGGGCTCCATTAACTTTTGAATTGCGGCTCGTGTACGAGGACGGATGGAAGACATGGCGACAAGGCGGGGACGGAAACTGCAAATTTGGACTCAAAGGAGGACCCGGCAAGTGCCCTAAATAGCTAAGAATTTCCTAAAAGAGGGACACTTTAAAGAAAAAAATTCGGAAGTCGGTGCATGGAGAAATATTTAGAAAGAAGTAACAGTCAATCGATTGACATGTTTGTGTCAATCGATTGACAAGAGAGGGCACAGATGGTAAATCCGAGCTCCACATCAAATATTTGGAGAAACTCCCCTATTCCAGCAGGGGTTGACTGGCTGACCAAGTAAGTGTCAATCGATTGGCACCTAAATGTCAATCGATTGATAAACCATACTAAAAATAGAGACCAAAACCAGGAATGTCCAAATTTAGGTGCATCATTCAATCGATTGAGACAGAAGTTTCAATCGATTGACGGAGGAAAATATAGGAGGGCATGAGGTAGCTCAATCGATTGAGAGAGAGATCTCAATCGATTGACTGAGAGCCAGAAACCAAACACAAATATGCCCAAAACAAAGCAAACATTATCATTGAAGCTTGCAGCCACCGATCCGATACATCAACAAAAATACCATAAACACCAAATAGAAAGAAAAAACTTCAAAACAAAACAAGACAATCAGACATCATCATCATCATCTTCATCTTCGGTTCCGCCCCTCGTTCATTGCCACGCCGTCGATGAAATGGTTGGCACGACCCGGGAATGACTCGTGAGCCATCCGCATAAGGAGAGCGGTTTGAAACCGGGACTGCCTATCCACACCACCGAGCCGTGCATTCAGCCTGTCCATCCGCACCTCGAGGTAGCAGCAATACCTCGGCATCAAAATCGGGGACCTCTTGGACGAGGTCGCTAACACCGCCACGCTGTGTAAGGGTTTGACGGGAGGAGGAGGAGCATCCTCAACCGGGGCCGATTACTGCACGGATGATCGCCTTGATGCTCTTGACCCACACATTCACACCATATTGATAGAATTGCATGTCACCCATCTCCTCATCATAGATGGGGCAGCCAAGGTGCTCGAAGGTGCATCACATAGTGTGGGAAGTGGGAGAATCGTGACACGCTTATGGTACGGCTGTTGGGCGATATCATCACTATGGCAGCGTACATCTCATGAGCATCAACCCAAAGCATCAAACCAAGTATTGGTGTGTGCCGCGTAGAGCGCCTTCACCCGACCCAAAGTCCTCTCGGTCTTTGTACCATGTGGCAGAAGGTTATTGGCCATAACGATGTCCCAAAAGAGGATATCCATGGGCAACACAGCACGCTTTGTGGCCTGACCGGTCCCACGACGACCACCACACATATTGTTGATCATATCATCTTGGCTACGCTCGATAGCCGGAGGAAGGTGGTGGTTGACGGGACGAGCCTCGTAGAAATTAAAAGCACGGGCGAGATCAGCGGCATGGAGGTTATATTGCCAGTTATCGATCTCAATGGTGATGAACGGCAAGCCGGTTGGGGAGAGGGTCTCGGGCACCCACACCATCTTTTGATAGAATAGCCGAATGATGCGTGGGGCTACATCGATGGGTGGTGGGGTGAGCAGCATTTCCAAACGGAGGGCCTCGATGAATTCGATCGACCGTGCGCATTCCGTGATGTTCCGGTACTTTACCAAGTCAAAAAAATTCTCCGTTTGGAATTGGCGATCGATATAATGCTCATTAGGGATGCGCGGTGGATCATTGGTCAAGGTGGTGGATAAGGGCAGCCATTTGATCAAAACAAGGATGAGCAAAAGATCTCGGCTTGAAAATTAGGCTGGAATTGAATGAGGACTCCACGGGGGAGGACCATATATAGTGTGAGCCTCAATCGATTGAGGCTTACTGCTCAATCGATTGAGGATGCATGGACTTCCCACGTCGTGAGGTGGGAGCGGCAACGTGGCACTGCTTGGGAGAAGGGGCTCGTGCCATTACTCCACTATTGAATGTCAATCGATTGACACTAAGGTGTCAATCGATTGAGGATTGATAGCGCCGGTTGGTGTCCTTGGAAACGGAAGGGCATTAAAGGGCCACGGAAAACCAACCCAAGATGGCAGCTGCCATGACAAGAGTTGTCGGGTGGCGGTCCAAATTCCAACACAAATGCACAAACTCTTAAGATGTCAATCGATTGAGGCCAAATTCTCAATCGATTGAGATAAAAGACTAAAAAAAATGATGATGAAGCTCAATCGATTGACACGCACCGCAATCGATTGAGGAATCTCGATCAATTGATTGTCACGCACCTTCAATCGATTGAGGAATCACGATCAATCGATTGATTTGTGGACTTTTTTTTTTTTTTTTTACAACAACTGGGTGCCTCCCGAGCGCTGAGTTTACATGTCGGCGACCTTTGGTGATCGATCCCGGATCACGGGAGGTGCATCGCCTCAATCAGAATCGGGTGATCGGCTCAAACATTGGTTTGAGTCTTTGCCCATTAACTTTACAAATGTGATTGTCAACAAGGCTCCGAATTTCAATGGCACCATGCGCACTAATGGACACTACCTGAAATGTGCCTTCCCATCGAGATTTTAATTTTCCCGGGTGGAGCTTCAGTCGGGAATTGAATAACCAAACTTTTGGCCAATGTGAAATTCTTTTAGAAATGGATGCATCATGCGACTTTTATACCTTTCCTTGTACATTTCAATTCTCATACGCTTCAGAAGCGTAATTCCTCCAATTCATTAATTACAATCGGCGATGCGCCCGTTGCTTGCATGTCGAATTAAATCTTTTATCGCCTAATGCTTTATGCTCCAATTGACAGAAGATGGCAAGCTTTCCGTAAACAATTCAAACGGAGACATTCCAATCGGAGTCTTGAATGCAGTCCGATATGCCCACAGAGCCTCTGAGAGCCGATTTGACCAATCTTTTCTATCCGGTCGGACCGTTTTTTCTAGAATTCGCTTAATTTTCTGATTAGACACTTCCACTTGGCCGCTTAGTTCAGGATGGTACGCGAGTAACAACTTTGTGAGTGATTTCTTCTTCATTAAGGTGGCAAAATGGCTATTACAAAATGCGAACCGCCATCGCGATGATTGCTCTTGGAATCCGAATCGTAAACACATTGTCTCGAGGAATTTGACCACAACCTTATGATCATTCGATCGGGTTGCCACTTCTATCCATTTGAGACATAATCAATGACCACTAGAATATATGAAAACCCAAAGGATGGGGGAAAAGGACCCATAAAGTCAATCCCCCAAACATCAAAAATTTCAACAATCAGAATTGGATTAAGAGGCATCATATTCCGTTTTGAAATATTGCCAAGCTGTTGACATCGTCGGCATTCCTTGCAAAATTGAGCAGCGTCATGAAAGATGGAGGGCCAGTAGAATCCGCTTTGAAGGATTTTCTGGGCGGTCTTCTGTCCTCCGAAATGGCCACCACAGGCCCCAGCATGACACAAATGTAGGACGCTCATTTGCTCCTCTTCGGGTACACATCTCCTGATGATCTGATCTGAGCAGAATTTGAACAGACATGGTTCATCCCAAAAATAGTATTTTATTTGGGAGAAAAAGAGATTCTTATCATTCTTACCCCACTCAGTGGGGATTCTGCCAGTAACCAGATAATTCACAATGTTCGCAAACCATGGAACCTTTGCATAAGCTACATCAATTGCTAGCAAATGTTCATCCGGAAACGTGTCACGGATGGTCTCAGGTATTGCAGATTCTTCAGGTAGAATTCTCGACAAATGATCAGCCACCACGTTCTCAACCCCCTTCTTATCCTTAATCTCGAAATTGAACTCTTGGAGCAGAAGGATCCAACGGATTAATCTCGGTTTAGTATCCTTCTTTGCTAGAAGATATTTCAGAGCGGAATGATCTGAAAAGACCACTATTTTTGATCCAAGCAAATAGGAACGAAACTTGTCCAGAGCATACACCACAGCTAATAATTCTTTCTCGGTGGTGGTGTAATTGAGTTGGGCATCAATTAATGACTTGCTAGCATAATAAATTACGTGAGGTAATTTATTCACCCTCTGCCCTAGGACAACTCCAATTGCGTAATCAGATGCATCACATATGAGTTCGAATGGGAGAGAATAATCCGGTGGCTGGATGATTGGTGCATTGGATAAGAGCTCATAATTTCAAAATGCTTGCATGCGCCCTCAAGAAATTCAAAAGGAACATCTTTGCCAAGCAAGGTGCACAATGGTTTAGCCACCTTGTCAAATCCTTAATGAACCTTCTATAAAATCTCGCATGACCCAAAAATGATCGAATTTGTCGAACACTGTTGGGTGGTGGCAAGTTAGCAATTAGATCAACTTTTGCTCTATCCACCTCGATTCCTTTCTGTGAGACAATGTGCCCCAGAACAATCCCTTGTTTAACCATAAAATGACTCTTCTCCCAGCTAAGAACAAGTTTGGAGTCAACACAACGTTGCAGCACTTGTGAAAGATGATTCAAACAAGAATCAAAGGTTCTCCCAAAAACCGAGAAGTCGTCCATGAATACTTCAATGAATTTGTCGATCATATCTGAAAATATGGCCAACATACACCGTTGAAATGTGGCCGGGGCATTACATAGGCGAATGGCATCTGCGGTATGCAAACGTACTACCATAAGGGCATGTGAACGTTGTCTTTTCTTGATCAAAGGGTAGACAGCGATTGTATCCCGAATACCCATCAAGAAAACAGTAAAACTCTTGCCCAGCTAACTTCTCAAGGATTTGATCAATGAACGGAAGGGGAAAATGATCCTTTCTGGTGGCGGTGTTTAATTTCCGAAAGTCAATGCAGACACGCCATCCAGTAGTTTCGCGAGTGGGGACCAATTCTCCTGCAGCAGTTTCCTTGACCGTGATTCCGGACTTTTTCGGAACAATTTGGACTGGACTAACCCATTCACTATCAGAAATCGGATAGATGATGCCAGCATCAAGGAGTTTAATGACTTCTTTTAGAACGACTTCTTGCATGTTTGGATTAAGTCGCCTCTGTGGTTCCCTTGAAGGTTTACTCTCATCTTCCAAATGTATTTTATGCATACATACCGATGGGTCAATCCCTTTGAGATCAGTGAGAGTCCAACCGATAGCTTCCTTGTGCTCTTTCAGCACCTTCAACAACTCTTTTTCTTGTTCGGCCGACAACGTGGATGAGATTATTACTGGAAGTGTTTCATGAGGTCCCAGAAAAGCATACTTGAGGGACTCTGGCAATTGTTTCAATTCCACAAGTGGTGGTTGCTCAAGTGATGGAGGCAGCACGTCCTTCACCTCAACAGGAAATGATTCTATCGCAGGCATACTCGCATCTAAGTGGTCATCCTGGCAGGATGAGCTAGACTCTATCTCGTCGGACTGCTTCTCTTCCGATCCTTTCGCTTCATAGATGGCCTACAAAGCATTTTCAAATTCCTCTTTGGTAAGCATTGAAGGTAATGCCTCATCCACCACTTCATCTATCTGATCGATGTAAAAACATTCGACCTCATCCTCGTTTGGGAAATGGTTCATCGCATGGAAGATATTCAATCGTACCTTCATGTTTCCAAAAGAAATGTCCATGACTCCCGTTCGACAATTAATGCACACGTTGGTCAGGCGAGAAGCAGACGTCCAAGGATGATGGGGACTTGATTAAGTGACTTAACGGTGTGTCCATGTCCAAAACAACAAAATCCACGGAAAGATAAACTTATCTATTCCAACCAAGACATCCTCAATAACACCCTCGGCGTCTTTCGATCTATCGCGATTGCGATGTGACCGTTGTGGGTCTCAATTCACCCAGTCCGAGTTTCTCGTACAATGAATATGGGATTAAATTAACACTGGCTCCCAAATCCAATAACGCTTTCCCAACTGGTTGCCCACCAATGACACATGGAACAGTAGGAACTCCAGGGTCTTTTAGTTTTTGTGGGGTTTCCAATTGCAATATAGAACTGACTTGATTAGTCAAGAACACTTTCCTCGAAACATGATTACGTGTCTTTCTCTTCCGAGTGCATAAATCTTTGAAAAACTTTGCATACTCAGGCACTTGCTTGATCGTTTCAAGCAATGGAAGGTTTATCTTTACTTGCTTAAATGTTTCAAAAATATCTTCCATTTTTGTTGGTCCCTTTCCCATTCTCGATGGAGGAGTTAGGCATTGAGGAAATGGTGCCTTTGGGACAAAAGGTGCGGGTTCCCCTTCTGAATCTTCGTCTTGTCCTTGTTGGATAGTTGAGGGAGACTCATTCTCTATCACCTTTTCTTTTCCCTTCTCTCTTCTTTTCTCTTCCTCTTTCTCTTTTCTGGTCTCTTTCTCGTTCTCTTTTCTTTTCTCTTTCTCCGCTCTTCTCGCTGACTCTTTCTCTTTCTCTGCTTCCTGCTCTTTGTCTGCTTCACTTTCTTCGTCTGCTGCCACAGGCATTTCCACTTGATTATGAACTTCCCGTCCACTTCGCAACACAGTAACAGCTTTCAACTGTTGACTATTTAATGGTCCTTCATCAGATGATGCTTGGCCTCGAGGATTGTTGATGGGTTGGCTGGGAAGCTTACCCTCCTCTCGTCGACTCAGTTGATTTGCCAATTGACTGACTTGGTCGATTATCATCTGTTGAAAAGATTGCATACTGCGCATCACCTTTTCTTCCAGATCAGAATCCTTTGAAGTGCTTGTATGAGATTGATTAGGATTCTGATTGAAATTCTGATTTTTTCGGAAATCAGAATTTGGATGAGAATATGAAGCATTCTGCTGAAAGTTAGAATTCTGGTGAAAATTAGAATTCTGCTGAAAATTCTGTTGTGGACGGAAATTTTGCTGAAAATTTTGTGGAAACGCTTGTTGTCCATTCATAGGATTGGCTCGGTATTGCTGGTTGACCTGACAGCTTATTTGATCCACCCCATCCTAAGTTGGGGTGATTTTTCCACTGGGTTGTAGGTATTTGAGTACACGCTTTCTACCTTGCACCGATAAGATTGAGTGACATTTATCTGCTCTGGAAGAGTAGATTCATCAGGAAGGAATGTCAAGGTAGTTGGGCACTCATTAGCCATATGACCTGGGTGTTCACAAATTGAGCATACAGTGGGGGTGACAGGAACTTTAGCTTGCTTGGTTGCAGCTAACAGCATGTTCATCTGTTTGGACAGCATATCAACCTTGGTTGATAGATCAGAGTTATTATTGTTGACCTCATACAATCCGTCTTTGGTCAACACATGAGATTTAGGTGCTAAGTCCAAAGTGGTTCGCCCCAGTGTCTCACTTTGTATCGAGGTTTGATACAATTTCTCAAACAATGCCCACAACTCATCGGCCTCTTTCGTGGCACAAGATCCACCGCAAGATGCATCAATCATGCGTCTTTCTTCAGGAATCAGTCCATTGTAGAAACTTTGGACTTGTTGCCACCTTGGAACTTGATGGTTAGGGCAACTTCTGATCAACTCCTTAAACGCGTTCCCAACATTCATGGAATGTCTCAGAGGTTGTTGGGAAAAGAAAAGGATCTTTGACGCATCTCTATGGCTTTAGTCATGGGAAAATACTTTTTGAGGAACCGACGATGTAGCTCGCCCAACTCGAATAGATTGCTCTAAAGAATAGAACCACGTTTTGCCTTGTCTCTTAAAGAAAGCGGAAAGAGTGAGCTTCGCTATCTCATCAAGAACATTGTGGACTCACGAACATTTTGCATACCCCAGTGAACTCGTTCAGATGAACGTGCGGATTTTCGTTTGCCAAACCATGGAATATTGGTAGCATTTGAATCATCGCTGATTTGAATTCATAATGATTCCCTGGAATGGGAGCATGCATGATACACTCCTGATCCTCGTAAAAACCAGGATCATTATAGTATTCAAGTGTTCTAGGTCCCCCATAGTAATTATTGTTCCCATTATTTCCATTATTCACATTGTTGCCATTCTGATTGTTGTTTTCATTCATTTCTTGCTCTTGATCAGCCATGTTATCAGTAGGATGATACTGATTCCGTTGGAGTCTACGATTGTCTCGCAAAGATCGTTCGATCTCCGGATTAAACGGTAGCAAATGTGGGTGATGAGAACGAGTAAAGCTCATACACCACACCCACAATCAAAGGTTTGAAGAACCCAAAATAAGTCCTCAAACAGACTCAATCGATTGAGACAAGGTCTCAATAGATGGAATGACTTATAAAATTACACACAAATGACTTGTCAGTCAATCGATTGAGGGGATACTCTCAATCGATTGAGGTTCCAAGAGTCAGAAAGCACACAGAATATCAGAAAAAGACTTTGTCAGTCAATCGATTGAGAGACTTATCCCAATCGATTGAGGTTCAAAGATTAAAATCACACAAGAATTCTGTCAATTGATTGACATAGGAATGTCAATCGATTGAGAAAAGAGTAGAGAGCACACAGAAAGTGGCTCAGTATCAATCGATTGAGAAAGTAGCTTCAATCGATTGAAAGCTGCTATGAACAGAGAGCAAAGTAAGAAGGAAAAGGAAAGAAGACCACTCAGTTTTTATTTTTATTTTATATATATATATATATATATATTTTTTTTTTAAAATTAAAATTCAGAAAAATAAAAAAAAAATCTAAATTCGAAAATTAGAAATTAGAAATTAAAAACCTAGAAAACCTTTCCTAAAAGAAAAATTTTAAAATAAAAATATAAGTTTCCTAAAAATATAAACTTCCTAAAAATAAAAACTTCCTAAAAGAAGATTGCAAAATCTAATCTAAGAGAGAAGAATTAAGGAAAGAAATTTGTTTTTTTTTTTTTTTTTTTTATATATATATTTTTTATGTTCAGCTTTCAATCTATTGACAGAGTTGTGTCAATAGATTGAGACACAATTATTGCTAAAAAAAAACACACACAGTCAATCGATTGAGAACGAGGCTCAATCGATTGAATAACAAGCAAACACACACACAAAATAGAGTCAATCGATTGAGGGGTTATTCTCAATCGATTGACTGCTATAAAAACAAAAATCTCTAATCGGAATTAACCAAAATTTCGCCGATGATCCCCGGCAACGGCGCCAAAAACTTGATCGATTTTAAATAAACCCTTGCAAGTGTACAAGATCTGTTCTAGTAAGGCAAGAACAAGGGTGTCGAACCCACAGGGAAATCTGAAATTTTATTCAATTCTTCCTAGAGATTTAGAAAATATCCCCGAGGAAGTACCAAGGGGCAGATTTCATTTTAACCAAGAGTTAACACTTTTCTAATTGCAAGAAGGAAAATAAATTAATCTAAAAATTATGTAATGAGAAATCTAAGAACAAATTTTAAAAACAAGATCAAGGAATTTGCAACCCCAGATTTATACCCTTTTCTATTTTTAAACCCACAATTTTATTAACATCAAACACACCATCATTCTAAGAGAAACATGACTAGTAATTAAGCGTGATCATTAACCCGGCATACCCTATCTAAAAACAATGACTCAAATTTAATCATGTATGAATCATGTGAAAAGCATAGCGTATCTCATGGTATTTTAGATTAAAACACTAAAAACATGATCACTACACTTTGAGAAAAACGATTTGATGATGAAATTATCAAACTATGGCATTATACATAAAATATAGGTACTTATCTGGGGATCGCATCCTCCTTGATCTATAGCCTTTAGCCTCTCATCCTTGGTGCAAGATCTTCAATTGTATTCAAAACCATTCCCAAAGTAAAGAGCAAAGAAGGTGTAAAAGAAATATATCTTCTCAGGAAATCTCAACACAATTTTATTACTCCAAGAAAACCCTCTTACAAAAGTTTCTAATTATTACACAAATTTCTCTCAAAACTAAAACTCTCTATATAAAAAAAAACTCTCTCTAAAAAAACAACTCTCCTCTTCAAAAGCCGTAGCCTCTCTTTTATAATGGCCGAACACACCTAACCCTAATTGCCTCAATCGATTGAGAGAGAGATCTCAATCGATTGACTTTGAGTTCGAATCCCCTTAGGGCACTTCTGCCTTCATGTCTCAATCGATTGAATTTCATGTCTCAATCGATTGACTTTCTAGGGTTGAGTTTTTCTCCATCTGTCAATCGATTGACCATAATGCCTCAATCGATTGACTCTTCAATGCAAATTCTTCCCTTTCTTGATGGGGGTTGATTCTCTTTATGGCTCTCAATGCTTCTTTGAACCTTTTTGTCCATATCTCTTTTTTAGCCTGTAATTTCCTTCTTTTATGCACTTGAACGATCTAACTGTCAGAAACACCTGTAAACATCAAAACCTCACAACAACCATCAGATGCTTTCATTGAACAGCTAAATGTAGGATTTAAAGTGTGAATTATAGTCATTTTTCAGCACCGATCAGTATGCGTCCCTGCCTTATCGATTCTTTCTACCGTGTTTCGTTCCTGGTGCCAACTTTTTGGCTTCTGGTGGTCTGCGGTCTCAGGTAGTTCTTCTTCCCTCTTAGGCTAGTTTCTATTTGTTTTACCTTTCCACTCTTTTGCCTTGACTAACTGGTACCCTGCTCTTTCTTACAGTTCTATTGGAAGGGAGATTCAGATGATGATGACGATGAGGAAATGGGGGCAGGTCCTTCTGAGCCTACGGGTGCTGGCCCTTTAGGCTCCTCTGACATGGGTGCCTCGAGTAGTTCGACCACCGGGTTCTAGGGGACCTTTAGGCGCCTTGACGATGCCTTTCTCACGAGTTTATGTACTATGGTCGACGAGCGGGCCCGTATATCTGCTAACACGGAGTGGGCTCCCCCACCTGAATTAGTCCTCGAGGTAAGCCTTCCTTCCTTTGTATGTTCGTTCTCTGTATTATGATTTGTGCAGCTGACCTCCTTTTTCGTTCCTCTCTCTTGCAGGATTACGAGTCGGTGGTCCATCAGGCCGAATACTATCAGAATCTTCATGGCCTTCAGAAGGATGAGATAGTAATTGTCTCATTGATTAATCTAGATGGTTGCTTCACTATCTTTATCTTTCGACTGATATTGATTGATTGGTTTTGGTGTGACCTGGTAGCACGTGCGGGAAAAAGAATCGCGCTCCATGCTCAACCGACTTGCTCAGGCGTGGACCTGAGTGGGAGATACCTAGACATATCAGAGCTTGGTGCATAGTCGTAAAAAGTCCAGGGGTGCTACAAATGATTAGGCTCTATTTTTTTTTTAATTTTCAGAACCTTGAAACATTTGAGAATTTTGGGATATGATTTTATTTTGTTGGATTTTGGAAATATGTAAAGGAGATAATGTGATGTTTTTTATATATATTTTTTGGATGGTTTTCAGTTTTTCAAAATGAATGTTAGTGCCCTTCTGTATATTCTATCTCCCTTTTGCTTGCTGTAATGTCTTGGATTGCCTGCATGATGGGATTGATTTTCTTTCAGAAAGGGTGACCACTGGGGCCACCTTTTCGTTAACTCTTAGCCATTATTTGGGTGGCTTTTTCTTGCACAAAGATTTACATGAGTTAGATGTGGCCAAAATTTCCCCTGTATGTGTTTTAATGCCTTTTTTAGGTGAAAGGTAGGTACTGCAGGCAAAATGGCCAGGGATCAGCAGAAACATGCTCCACAATCCTCATTTTTCCACATGTGGGGGGGGGGGGGGGGGGCTATTGGTCTGGCGCATGTATTACATGTGTTAGGCCAAATATGGGAAAAAGTGGCTTGGCGCATGTAATAGATGTGCCAGGCAAAACCTGGGGATAGTGGGGCCTTTTAAGCCCGAGAATGCCCCTTTTTCTCACTCTTTTGACTAAGGCCTGGTATTTTTTTGCTACTTTTTTCTTTTTGCTTTCCCAAGGGTGGGTCCATCGTCCTACATTGAATTTATATCTTTGGAAAAATCTTTGTATGACAATGGACTTGCTTTCCGACCCCACCTCTCTTGGGGGGCTTGGGACTAGCCTGAGCCTAGTTTCTTAAAGGAGTGGCTTGAGAGCTTGAATGAAAGCGAGCTCATGCATTTGGATCGGCTTAGGTTGACCCGCCTCTCCTCCTTTCTTGAAATTCTTCCATGGTGGGACCTTCTTCACGTGATGACCTTTTTTTGGGAAGTGGATACCCATGTCTTTCATTTTAGGAATCGGGAGATGTCTCCCACACTTGAAGAACTCTCCAACCTATTGGGTTTGAAGCTTCATAGAGGTCTTGCCCAAGTAGTGCCAAAACCGGGCTATGCTATTGTCGTCCAGGTGATTCTGGGTTTGAAGAAATCTGATTATGAGAAAAGTCTCATTGGAGGGCCCACCAGGTGTTTGACGAAATTTCTGAGAGGACTTTTTGGTGCCGAAAGCCTATGAAAATTGCCAATTAGAAATATTTATAACGTGAAGGCTTTTGCTCTTGGTCTCATCTCCGAGGTCCTTTTCTTCACTGAGGGAGAAAGTTTTTCACTCACACTCTGTGATATTTTGACCGAATTGGAGGGATGCCATTCCGTAATGCATCTGGTCCTGGCAGAGCTTTACCGTTGCCTCGATGCTTTTGCCTTGGGGAAGGTGGTGTGCCTTAGGGGATGCCTGCTTCTGTTTTAAGTTTGGCCAGGGGAGCATCTCGCCATTTTGGGACCCATGCCTCGCTTTTATGCTGCTCATGGCGAGGTGGTTCACTGCTTTTTGGGCAGATGCCATATGCTTCCACAGAGAGATATGCAGGGGTTGAACCTTTGGCTAACCGATGCTGAGTTAGTGTGAAGGCTTCCTTGGTTAAACCTGACTTTCTCAGTGGTTCCCTTTAGAGATCATGAGGGTATCACTTTTCTTGGCTTGACTGACAGTACTTACTACTTCCCATTATAGGTGCTACCCCAGTTTGGTTGTTCTCAGCAGGTGCTCTGTGTGGCAAAGCCCCCTTTATGTGGTTTGATCTCTTCTAGGGGGTCCTTTGGGGACATGGATAGGATAGCTGTCCTCTGGGTGACGCGTTAGTCGACGCTCATGTGTGACCTAGAGTAGGGAAATTTAGTTTTGTCCTCTCCTGAGTACAAGGCTTGGCTACTATTTGAGGGGCATTCTGTCAGTCACTTGGATCAAGCAGAGACCAGTGATATGGTGGGGCCTTGGCCAAATAAGGAGTCGACACTTTGATTCTGTATTGAGCTGTTGATAGATGGGAAGCGAGTCCTGCAAGAGCATTCATAGAAATACAAAGTTAGAGCAGAGGTGGTAGAAGCCAGGGCTGATGTAGCTGAGTGCGAGGTCCTTCATCTGAAAAGGGCTTTGAGTGACACTCTTGGAGCTACTGATGCTTCCCGAATGCGGTATAAGAGTCTTCATGGCCTCTTGGCGCTACTGATGCTTTCGTAAAGCATCCTTCCGTAGTGCCAAGAGTGACACTCTTGACACTCTTGGTGCTACTGATGCTTCCCAGAAGCGGTATAAGAGTCTTCATGGCCTCTGGATGACGAAGCGAGATATACAGGAGGATGCTTTACGCGCAGAGATCCGTGCTTTGAAGCACGAGTTGCGTCGTTGATTCCCTCCTACACATACTCTTTTTGCATAGATCAAAACCATAGAAAAGGAGCATAAGAAACCCCTATTAGATACATCTTTTTGGTATACATATTTTCTTCATATATTTTTTTTTTATTGTTTTTACACTTTTGTAAGAAAGAAAGAAGCTAGATAGAAGCTAGACACACACATATTATCTTTTGGGATGTGGTGTCAGCTAGGTACAGACTTGTAAGTGAAAAAGGAAATCTATCTTTTTACAAGGATTTTATCTTCTCTCTTTTTTTTTCGAGAAACTGTGGTATTGTGCTGGCTATTCCTTTGGGGATGTGGTGCACATACTGTGGGTGTGAAAATGGGAAAGAAAAATATATTATCTTTTACAAAAGTAGCCTTTCTGATTATCGAGCCAATCATCTCGGAGTGGGGCATGCACAGTGCTGGGAAGAGAAAATTACTAACTCTTTTTGTGGGTTTTTTTTTTCTCTCTTTGTTTTTTTTGGGTTGATGCCTTAATTATCGGTGAGTTGACGGGTCTCCTTTTGAGCATGGTCGAACCCCCTTCACGTGATTGGGTCTTGAGTAAAGTTCAGTAATTTCTACCAAGGCGGAACACCTATCCCTTTATATCAAATCCTCATTTTATCCTTACCTTGGGTCATACGTTTGACGGTGCGGCCTATGAAGACATTCTTAGTTGGGACCCTGATTTGAGCTAAAATGAGCGGCCCAGTCGGGAATTGGGTAATGCGGGAGTGGAACCAAGGGGATTTTGTTTATTTTCTTTCAACCTTTTCTCCTTTTTAATATTCTTACTCACAACGCCCAAGGTGGATTTTTGTCATGTCCGTTGTTTCCCTCTTCTTACCCGTAGTGCCCTCTCAGGTTCTCACTACATCCATGGGTTTGCATTTTTACCCCCGGCGCCCTTTCGAGTTTTCACCTGGTCCACACAAGCTCGCTCTTTTTACCCATGGCGCCTTGCGGGTTTTCACCATGTCTATTTTGCTTTGAGCTTGCATTCTTTATTATTATTATTATTATTATTATTATTATTTTAAATTTTATCAAAAGCCACGACATGGACGTCGATTCGGTCATAGCCGGCCGGATGGAATTCTTTATGTTGTCTCCTGCTTGGCTCGTGCTGACTCAACGGATACTGTGACTACTCGTGGACCTTAAAGAGGGCTTTATTTAGGGATGTATCTTGGCCATGGGTTAGGTTAGGATTTTTGAAGGTACTCTGGGTTTAAAAGGTCTTTTTTATAGGGTTCCAGTTGCCATAATACACTTCTTCCTTAGAAAATTTTGACTGTACATGCCTCACTTTTTCTTTTCTATTATTTTTTGTTCTTTTTGACATCCCCTTTTTGGGATTTTGCTTTTCTGATGTTTTTAGGATTTGATAGCAACTCTTTTTCTCTCTTTTTATTTATTTATTTGGTATATACACTTTCACATTTTTCTTTTGGGAGTGGTTATGAAGGAAAGGCTCATGGCTCAAAAGGTATAGCAAAGGATATAATTATTCAGGGATGCTTTTTGGCTACTTGGCTTTAAAATGATGGCCTCTTTTACTGGGTCCTTAAGCAGTCATGCAACCATCTTGTCAATACTTACTTTGCCGCAGAGACCTAGGAGTAGAATTATCAGATGTATCCAGCGATGATGGGCTCAGGAAAGTGATCTCCGTCCATGTTGGCGAGGTGGATGGCGTATCTTGGGAGCACTTCTTGGATGATGTAAGGTCCCTCCTAGTTAGGTTTGAACTTCTCTCTTGGGTCGGCATGGAGGGATGGGAAGATTTTCTTGAGTACGGTATCTCCCACCTTCAGATCTCGGCCGCGGACATGTTTGTTGTAAGCGCGTCCGATCCGCCCTTAGTATACTTAGGTATGACACAAGGCAAGGAGCCTCTTCTCATCTAGCAAGTTCAACTTCTCAAAATGGGATCTCTCTCTTTCTGCTTTGGGTACGCCTGATTCCATGAGGATACGGAGCAAGGGTACTTCAACTTCAACTGGCAGAACAGCCTCAGTCCCATACACAAGGGAGAATGGTGTTGTCCCTGTAGCGGTACAGATCGATGTTTTGTAGGCCCATAAAGCGAATGGTAACATTTTGCTCCAATCTTGATAAGTGACGACCATCTTTTCAAGGATGCAGATGACCATTTTGTTAGCTACTTCCACGACCCCATTGGTTTGCAACCGATATGGTGACGAGCGATGGTGCTTAATTTTGTACTGCTCAGAGAAGGCCCTGATGCACTTGTTTGTGAAATTCATGCCGTTATCAGTGCTGAGATCCTTGGGTATGCCAAATCGGCAAACTTTGTTGCTTTTGATGAATTTCTCGACATGCTCGGCCATGATGTTTGTGTAGGATGCAGCCTCTACCCATTTGGTGAAGTATTCGATGGCAACCAGGATGAATTGATGTCCATTTGATGCTTTTGGATTGACTTCTTTGACGACGTCGAGGCCCAAAGTGGCTAATGGCTGGAGCGTGTATCAGACTGGAGTGGTCATGATGTGAAGATCTATAGCTGGAGCGTGTTTCAGACTGGAGTGTTCTTGGCATTTGTAGCATTTCCACACGTGCTTGCAACAATCAGATTCCATAGTGGTCCATAAGTATCCTTGGTGTAAAATCTTTTTAGCGAGCATATGGCCATTGACGTGGGCACAACATACTCCCTCATGAATCTCCTTCATGATGTTTGCTGCCTCGCCTTCCGTTAGGCATCAGAGTAGGATATTGTTATATGACCACCTGTAAAGTCACTCGTCGCAGATGACGTAATTCGCTGCTAGACGCTGGATGGTCCGTCGATCTTCCATAGATGTCCCCTCTGAGAAAGTGCGGGTCTCAAGGAAATTCTTGATATCTGAGAACCATGGCGGCCATCATCAAGCTTTGTGGGTTCCTCAATCAGTAGGCAGAAGGCCAACTCATTCCTCTGTTCAATCATAATTGGCCTTATCTCGACACCATACGAGATTTCTACCATTGATGCCAAAGTCGCTAACGCGTTGGCGAAGCGATTCCTTATCTGTAGGACGTAGGAGAAAGTGATGTCCTCGAAGCAAGCTATCAGATCCTCGAGATGTTCATGGTAAGGGATCAATTTCTCATCCTTTGTGTTCCAATCTCCATCTGTCTAGCATATGATCAACTATGAATCGTCAAATATCTTGAGGTGGGTTACTTTTAGGCCAAGTGCCACTTGCAGTCGAGCTGCAAAGGCCTCATACTCGGCCATACTTTTTAGTACAGGGGAAGTTGAGTTTGATGAAAACTAGTACATGAGATCCTTTTGGCGAAATCATAATAGCGCCAACTCCCTGGCCCTTGACATTTGCTGCCCCGTCGAAGTGCATTACCCAGAATTCCTCCGTCTCTATTGTATCGTCCTCTATCATGAATAGGATGTCTTCATCTGGGAATTTGGTTCTTAAAGGCTCATAATCGGGTGAAGGATTCTCGGCAAGATGATCGGTGAGTGTTTGCCCCTTGATTGATTTTTGAGTGATGTCTATGATATCAAATTCGGATAGTAAGAGTTGCCAGCGTGCAATCCGCCCAGTGAGAGCTGGCTTTTCGAATAGGTACTTCAACGGATCCATGCGGGTGAGGAGTAGAATGTCTTGGGACAACAGGTAATGGTGGAGCCTCTGGGTGGCACATACAAGAGCCAAGCATGCTTTCTCCATATGGGAATAACGCGTCTCGTAGTTGGTAAATTTCTTGCTTAGATAATAGATGGTCTGCTCTCTTCTTCTTGTTTAGTCGTGTTGCCTTAAGACACATCCCATCAAAACTTTCATCGAGAGATATATTAAGAGTTGTCTCCCCGACTCGGGTGATACTAAAACTGGTGGGTTGAGAAGGTAACCCTTGATTTTATTGAATGCTACCTGACAGTCATTGTTCCACTCAACGGGAGAATCCTTTCTTAGTAGTTTGAAGATCGGTGTGCAGATAGGAGTGAGTTGTGTAATGAACCGACTGATGTACTGTATTCTCCCCAAGAACCCTCTGACCTTTTTTTCAGTAGACGGTGGTGGCATTTTCGTGATGGCCTTTACCTTGATTGGGTTGACCTCGATGCCTCTCCTGCTGATGATGACTCCTAGCAACTTTCTTAACATGGCGACGAATGCACATTTATGAGGATTCAAATGCAACCTATATTTTCTTAGCCTCTCAAATAGCTTTTGGAGGTTTATCAGATGGTCACTCCGCTCTGGTGACTTTGCGATCATGTCGTCAACGTACACCTCAATTTCTTGATGCATCATGTCATGGAACGGTGCCATCATAGCTCTCTGGTATGTTGCCCTGACATTCTTTAGCTCAAATGGCATGATGCGGCAATAGAAGGTACCCCATGGGGTGATGAATATTGTCTTCTCCTGATCTGCCTCTGCCATCTTGATCTAATTGTACCCAGAGAATCCATCCATGAACGAGAGCATCCCATGCTTAGCTGTGTTATTGACCAAGATGTCGATGTGCGATAACGGGAAGTCGTCCTTCGGGCTTGTCCTGTTGAGGTTTCTAAAATCAATGCACGTGCGGACCTTTCTATCTTTCTTCGGCACTAGGACGATATTAGCCAACCACTGTGGCTACTTGGAGACCATGAGGAATCCTGCATCATATTGCTTGATGACCTCATCTCTTACTTTCAACATCTACTCGGGTCATAGTCGCCTCATTTTTTGGTTGACTGGCTTGATATCAGGGTAGAGTGGCAACTCATGCTCGACCAAATCGATGTTCAAACCAAGCATGTTCTCATAAGACTAGGCGAAGATGTCTTGGTATGATCGAAGGAAATCAATCATGGTTTTTCTTTTCTCAGGAGACAACGATGTTCCGATCTTGGTAATTCTAGGAACCTCCTCAGCCCCTAGATTAATGTCCTCTGTTTCTTCAACAATGGGGGTAGGGCCGTGCTCAAAGTTGGTAAATCGCTCAAGGAGTTCATTGGGGAGCTCCTCAATAGGGATTTCGTCATTCAAATTCGTGACTCCTACCTCTTCTTGTATTTCTACAGGAAAGGCGTCGATTTCACGTGAGACGAGATTTTCGATTAAGACATCCTTTTCTTTAACTTATTTGAAATTTTGAAAGGTAATATTTTTGGATTTTATATTTTTTCTATGTTTTTGGGATTTTTATTTTCTTCGAAAATGGGCTCTTAGCAAAGAGAGTCCCTATATATACACGGGATGGCCTGCCAAGGGCTTATCTCGCTTTTTATAGGTTTTTGTTTTTTTTTTTAAATGAGTGCCATATTTTAGGCCACTTGTCACTTCTAGAGTTTGGGGCATAGATGCCTAATTACGTACCTGCGATGCAGCTCCTTTACCTTTTTGGATGGAGGTGGCTGCTTAATAGGATTGCTCAGAGTTAGCCTCCATCATGTTAATCATGGGTTCATCTGGGATCACATCCTCAAATGTCAGTAAAGACCTATGGTGGTTTACCACAAAGGGAGATTGTACAGGTATGGGAGACTCTTCCTAAAAAATGGATAGAGTGGTCAGGTCTATTTTCAGGTTGGGAGGGATGATCTGAGGATTTATAAGGTGGAGAGGGGGGGTGTGCAGGGTTAACTGCGTGGCCCCATTTCCGATCTATTTTTCTGATCCCTGCGCTCACAAAGGTGTTTTGAATGTGAGGTCTGGGATGGGGCTTCTCTTCTAAGTTGATTCCCCGGGCCCTAGCAGCTGCTGCGGCTCGGGCTTTCTCTTTGGCCTCTCATACCTATTCTGTGGGCTTGTAACTTAACCCAAATTGAACCTGTCGTCCACCTTTTGCCTTGACCGGCTCCCTCCTGCCTTGCAATCGGGGACCCAATCCCCTTCCTTTCTGATAGCCCCACTTTTGGACATGGCCACTGCTGCTATCATTCCGCCTTTGATTTTTAGAGTGATGCTCTCTGAGGGATCCGGGACTACAGCTGATACCTCGTATTCAAAACTGTGGAGGTCGGTATCCTCAGGTGTATGTGGCACATCCATCACTTTTGGATTCTCAATGTTGTGGCTGGCCTTTTCCTTCTCATCGTGTCCCTCACCTATGATGGTGATAATTTTATGCTCGGACATAAACTTGAGCTTTTGATGCAGTGTCGACGGTATTGCCCCAACTTCGTGCAACGAAGGTCACCTTAATAACAAATTGAAGAAGGATTTGATGTCCATTACTTAAAATAGTATGGAGAAGATCATTGGCCCAATTACTAGCTCAAGATCAACTTCTCCCATTATTTGTCTTCTCGCATTATCAAAACGTTGGTTCTTATTGGCCTTAACATGCACGGATCTACCCTTAGTTTGGTGGCAGTTCTTAGAGGGCATACATTCAGAGCAGACCCATTATCAATTAATACCAAGGGAATTATCCTGTTTCCAGATTCTATAGTTATATTGGGGGATTTAGAATGACTATTTCCCTCCTTTGATAAATTCGCATCTGAAAAGGAGATGACATTGGGGGCCTTCAGTTGTCCAATTATCTGCCAGACTTCATTTGGGCTCACCTGAAGAGACACATGCGTATTCTTAACACCCCCATTAGTGCTTGAAAATGAAGTGGGGACGTCATCAATAGGTCCTAGACTGTGATGTGGGCCGGCATCCTTTTCAACTGGGTTTCCAGTATGTGTTCTCTACTCATTTTCTCGAACGGGTTCACTACACTTGTATCTTTCTTCCCCTTTGGTTGGGCTGGCGTTGGTGTCGATGTCTCTTGCTGCTTGGATATCTTCCCAGATCTGGTGACAAAATCAACTATCCCTTTCGTGCTGCTACTGGCATTGATGTCTATTTGTTCATAGCTAAGTGGGACTTGATGAGGATTGTAAGTCGGTCCTGGGATCTGGAACGGGGAAGAGGTGGGTACTGGGGAAAATGGTGCTGAGGGATTCGAATGGGTGGGTATCACATGGTTAACTTCTGGAAGGGTGGAGAAGGTGGGCTATATGGGGTTGGCAAGGACCGTGGATGATTGAACTGGGGGTGATGTGACGGGGGTGGGCCATTGATAACTGATGGGCGTCGGAGGGGGATGGGGGACATAACCAGCCATCGAGTAACTGGTGGAGGATGCGGTGTATGGTTGGTAGGAGTTGATTTGTACATAATTAACGGGGGTTGGTGTCAAGAAATATGCCCTAAGAGAACTAAGGGTTCTATTTGTGGTGCGAAGTTGGGGAAGTAATTTGCCAGATTCAAAGGTTCAATCACCCCAATATTCCTATCTTTTCAGTCTCTCTACAATGGGGCCATAAAATTTTCCTGACTGTAAATGTAGTCTGATGGGTAAAACTCATATTCTTCATCACCTTCTTCGATCATACCGATAATGGGTCTCGGACCTGCCCCTCCAGGAGGGTGTGGGGATAGTGATACTTGGTGTATGTTGGCATGCTGGGTGGCTTGGGGAAGTGTCGGAGGGATGATTTTATTAGCCTCTATCAAATCCTTTATTGTATGCTTCAATGGGAAGCAAAATCAGTAGGGTGACCTGGCCCTTGGTGAAAGTTACAATGGGTGTTGGGGTCATAGTTCCTTGGGATGGGATTCGATGGCAGTTGTGGTTGGAGTGCTGTGACAAGACCCTTTTCAATCAGTAAGGGCAATAAGACATTCAATGATTACCCCAAAGGTGTGAAAACTCGATCAAAGCGGGCCTTTCTCTGCTCTGAGGTCATCTGTGCCCCCTTCCCATTCTAGATTCTCTGTATTGGCTTGCTTCTGGTTAGAGCTGGCTGTGGGCCTTTAAATTGAAATGGGACTATACAGGTGTTGGGCCTGGTATGCGTGATGTTCTGCACGTCTGCCCCGGTTCTTCTATCATTCCTCTGCTCTGAGAATCTCCTGACCCCGTCGGCCCCACCAAAGACATTCTTGCTCAAATGCCTTTCCCTGATAGCATCCTCGCAATGATTAGTGTTCCTCACCAAATCAGCAAAGCTAAATTACTGTTGGTAAATGAGGAAGTCTGAGATGACTGGCAAGGTACTTTTTGAGATCATCTCAATCTGCTCATCATCAGGTATTCGATTTCTTACTTGAGCTGCCAGTACTCTCCAACGCCTATGGTAATTGCTGAAGGTTTCATTTGAGTTTTACTTTAAATGGGCCAGATCTGACTTGCGAGGTTCAGTGCCTATATTTTAGACATATTGTTCTTGAAACAGATGAGTCAGATCCTTCCATGTCTTTATCATGGATGGTTCTAGGGATGTGAACCACCTCAAGGCCGAGCCCATCAGGCTTTTTTGGAAGGCCTTTATAAGTAGGCGCTCGTCTCCCCCATATTGGCACATGTCCCCACAGTAGGACTTGAGGTGTGAGATGGGGTTGCCCGTGCCTTTATATTTTTCAAAGATTGACATCTTGAATTTTGGGGGCAAGGGGACTTCTGTAAATAAGCACAAGTCTGAGAAGTCCGTGGCATGGATTTCTGCTCCACCCATCTTTAACTGCTGCTTCTGGATTTTATCCAATTATTCTTTCAACTGCTCAGACTCTTTAGACAGCGGGGTAATTTTTTCAACGGTCGGCCTTGATTCACTTTGTGCTATCGGGGGGTTGGTGATTATGGGTGGGAGATTCATGCTGGCAAATGCCCCAGTGAAAGCCCTGCTATTTCTGATCTCATCTTCCTCATATTGTGGGTCTATATATGGTGCAGTGAGGGTGAGATTTTCTTGTTGGTGCTGGATAGGTGCCAGGTGGGACTATTGGAAGGGGAAATTTTTTGGAGTGATAGGATGAGTGGGATTTGGATTTTGGGTGAAGCCCTGATGGGGCCACTGGGTTTGAGGGAAAGCTTAGAGATGGCTTTGGGGTGCTGGAACATGGGTGAATTGGGGTTGATGGGGGATAGGTGCCAGGCTTTTGCCTTGGGCTGTGTGTGAGGCTTGTGTGTGATGGAGGTATTGAGGGAATTGTGGAGGGTATGGGTATGTGGACCCAAGGTTTGGGCCTTGTTGGGCTTGGGTATTGGATGGGGGATTTAGAGGGGTTTGGGCCATAAGGCCTTGGGAAATTTGGCCCATTGGGCTTTATTGGCTTTGGGCTATTGGGTCTTGGTAGGTCTGGGTCATTGGGCCTTGGTGGGTCTGGGCCATTGGGCCTTGGTGGGCTTGGACCATTGAGCCATGTTGGGTTTGGGCCATGGTGGGCATGGGCCATTGGGCCTAGATGGGCTTAAGCCATTGGGCCTTGTTGGGTTTGGGCCATTGGGGTGGGCCTGGGCCATTGGGCCTTGGTGGGCTAGGGTATAGGGTGTTGGGCCTTGTTGGGTTTGGGCCATTGGGCCATGGTAGGTTTGGGCCATTAGGCCTTGGTGGGCTAGGGTATAGGGTGTTGGGGCTTGAGGCCCACTCAAGTGGCCCCATGGTTGATGGGTGCTTTGGATGGTATGGACAATGGGAGGTTGATTTGGATTTTGAGGAAATGAGGTTTGGAGATTTTGGAGGGTATGTTGGGGTGGATTAGGAAGGCTTTGGGAAACCTTCCATGCAGTGTAAGCCCTCATCACATTCTCCATCATGGACATGGGGTCGGGTATGGGATTGGAAGTGGATGGCTCAGCTGATGAGGGGGATGCATGAGAGAAAATGGGCATGACCTGAGTAGATGAGGGACAATTGGTCACGGCTTGGGTAGATGTAGATGGAAAATTGGGCATTACCTGGAAAGATGGGTGAGGAAAATTAGGCATGGTTTGGGTAAATGAGGGAAAATTAGGCGTGGTGGATGGGTGAGGAAAATTGGGCATGGCCTGGGTAGATGGGGAGAAAAGTGGTAGGTTTGGATTAGATGTGGGCATGGTTGGCATGGATGGAGAACATTGGGACATAGTTTGGGTGGAGGTGTGAGAGAAATGGTGTTTGTGTTGGAAAAATGGCAAATTGGGCATGGTTTGGGGAAAGTTGGGCATGACCTAGGGAAAGGAGGGAGAAAAATGGGGTGAATTTTGAGAAGTGGTGGATGGGGGAAAATTAGAGTTATTTGGATCGGATGAGGAAGGAAAATTTGGCAAGATTTGAGTAGATGAGGGAAAGTGTGATGGATTTGAATTGGGTGTGGAGGGAAAATGGGAAGTATGTTAGTTTAAAACCTGGGGGGTATTTTGGATTGGTATGGGAGAAAAATGGGATGTATGCTGTGTGGATCAATGTGAAAAATTGGGTATGGTGGAAGTGGAGAGAAAATGGGGTATATTGGATGTGAAAGGTGGAAAATTGGGCATGATGGATGGATTGGGTATGGATGCCTCAGGTGGAACCTCGAAAAGTTTTCTCCTCCCCCTATGGGACGATGGAGGGTAAGGTGATGCCGTTATGCTGACACCATAAATCTTTTTTAGGATTTTGATCTTTTCTTAATTTTTTTTTATTTTTGATATTTTTTGGTTTTTGGATAAAGCAAATGAACCTTTATACGATGAGTTTCGGGGCCTTGGAATTCTTATTTCGGGCAGCGTTCGCATGCCAAATATTTCTCACGGCGGGATCCCGATACACTTTGGAAAAATCAAAGGGAAAAACCCCTAGATCTATGTGAAGATACGAGAATCCACGCGACAACCCAATCCCTCAGAAAAAGTCAATAAGAGGGTGACCTCTTTTGACCGAGGTGTAAAAAAGTGCAGGATTTATCGGAGATACTAAACCGCTAAGCAGGGGACTCGGGGAGGTGATAAAGGCCTCATATTCGGGCTGCCTAGCTCGGATTAGGCTTGGCGTGTGTATTACATGCGCCAATGCAAATCTGGGAAAAACTAATCTTGGCGTGTGTAATATATACGACAATGTAAATCTGGGAAAAAAAGGTTTAGCGTGTATTTTACATACGTTAGGCACAAACAGTGGGGACAAATAATTTTGACAGTAGAATAGCAAGCCCGAAATTGGTCTTCTTTCTTGGTTTTCTGGAAGCAATGCTTCCGGGGATTGATTTCTTTGTTATTTCGGGTCCCTCCTCTTCAATCCTAGGGATATAAGGTTTGATTTGGGGCAACTAATCACACACCCCCGGGGTTTTAAGCTTTGTAATCGGCTCGATCACCCACCCTATATACCTCTAGCACAAGCGCCTTCTCAGACACTAGATGGGGTGGTACTTTTTTGAATCATCACCACTAGGGGCTGCCGCCGTACTAAGAACCGGGTGTTTGTATCGCTGCCTAAATTCCCAACCCTTTAAAATCTACCCAACGCAAACTGAATTGAGTCCCTTAGTTCAATTTTAAGGTTTAGTTTTAAATTTAAATTTTAAAAGGGGAGTTTGCTTAGGTTCAAAAACGGGTTGTGATGATCCCGTGCCGCCTCTACAGGGTGGCATCCACTGTTGGAATATGATTGCAATAAATTAAATGCTCATGTAAGCCCACCAAACGGCTAAGGCGGTAAAATGTGCAAGTAAGCCCGCCAATCGGCTAAGGCATTTAAATGACAAAAAGAAACTAAGTTATCAAGTAACCCGCCAATTGGCTAAGGTAGTAAAGAGCTCAAGTAGGCCCGCCAATCGGCTAAGGCGTGTAAATGATAGAAAAGTAGGGGTAAGTAAAAACTTGATAGAAGCGTAGGGGTGAGTAAGCAAGAAATGAAAAAAAAGTTACTGAAAATAAAAAACACATGCAATGAAAAAGGACCAAAACTTCAAGAGGAAGCTCTACAAGCTCTCCCCAGTAGAGTCGCCATTTGTGAAACCGTGGATTATGATCAAACCCCGTTGCAACAATGCACACTCACTAAAAAAAATCAAGTCGCCACCCGGAGCTTTTGGTGTCTCGAGAAACCTAAGATCAATATTAAATGCACCGAAGTGTCAAATATGACTCTGATTCACCGGTCTACGCCAAAGGCTCCTGGGTAGAGGCTTCAGTTACCGATCGGGAAGGTGTTAGGTACCCGATCAACCCACTCAAAAGCGATCTCTACTTATGGCCAAAACAAAAAGGAAAAAAATAAAGAATAAAAGAGCACTTCCTCTTGCCCGAAGGCACTTGGATCCTATTTGTGTCCTTCCGCTTCTACCGATATTTCGGTGGCATAACAACACAAATTCAAGGATAGGGCAGAAGCTAAAGAAGGTAGAAGAGTAGAGGGGAGAGTCAAAGCCCTCGGGCCCTTGTTGCACCCTTGTGGACCTTCGTGTAGGTGCGCTTGATGAACTTCCGATAGCTTGGATGATGGAATTAAGGGTTCTAACTCCTAGGGCTTGATAGCTTAGAGGTAGAGGAAGAAGGCTAGGGGATGTTTCTCTCCTAACTCAAGGGTTTTATGGTGGAATATAAGGATCAAATGAAGCTTTAGAACTCTAGAGTTTGTATGGGGAAAAGGTGCACCAGAGGGGAGGAAAGCTCTCTCTTAATCTTTTCTCTTTTGAATTTTTTTCAAGCCATTTTCAAGGGAGGGTAGCTCTCTATTTATAGGGAAAGGGGGGGTCAAGAGGGCACTTAAGTGCTAATTAGGTTTAGCAATTAAGTAATCTCCTAATCTAAGGTTTCCTAGGATTTTGAGGGCTTGGAAAAGCGGCGAGCAAGCTATTTCAATGGTAGATGATAGGGTGAGGTTTCAAATGACTAAAGGGTTGCAAATTGGGTAAGCATGGGTGCAACAGTCCTAATGAAACCCATCTTACACTTTGAGATGGTCAACAAGTCAAACCCTAAAAGTGATTTTCGAGCAAAAACTATCAGAATACTGTACCTAAGCTTGGCGCAACTAATAGATGCGCTAGGCAAAACTACAGTGCCTGGAAGTTCAGAGCCGGCAAGGAAGAGGGGTTAAGCTTGGTGTAACTAATAGATGCGCAGGCCATTTCTAGGGAGAGATGGCTTGGCGCCTATATTAGATGCGCCATGCTCTCGTGAGGCTCTTACAAGGTTCAAAGCTAGCCTCGCGAGGCTCAAAGCATGCTCATACTTTGAATGTCATAACATTTGATGTATAGCTCGGATTGAGGTGATTTTTAGCTTGTTGGAAAGCTAAAAACCTCTACTTTTCAATGGTATATTATTTAATCTTAGTAGAGGTCCCTATCAACTCTGATACACCTCTCTCTAACCATTGCTCAGAAGGGTTAATTATGGGTTCGGAGGGGTTTCTAAAGGTTGAGATTGGTTCCTAAAGGTTCGGGGAGGGTTTTAAAGGATCCGGGGTGATCCCTAAGAGTTCAGATAATGCTATCGGAAGCTTGAAGGTGCACCTCTCTCGAAGTATGTCTCGATCGGGCCTTGAGCCCAATTTGGGTGTCTACACCTAAAGGAGAGTTGCATTAGTTAGACATCCCAATTGAGAGGCAGAACTATCCTCTCGAGTAGTCTCGAGCAGACTAGGCCTTCAGATGTTATCCTCACGAGTAGTGACGAGCAGTCTAAAGCTATCAGAATCCATCCTATCGAGCAGTCTCGAGCAGTTCAAAGCCTACAACATTCTATCTTCACGAGTAGTCAAAGACTGCAACATTTCATCTTCTCAAGCTGGACAATTAGAAGCCTTCAGAAGCCATCCTCTCGAGCAGTGTCGAGCACACCAAGACTTAAGCATTTCATCCTCTCGAGGCTCGAGAGCCAGCAGATATCTATGGACATTGGGGGCATTTTTGGAACTTCTGTAGCACATGGGACACCTGTCCGAGTGTGTATTGCTTTCCTAACAAATTGGGGCAATACTTGACTGAAATTGAGCCACATCAGTAGAGATTAACCATTTTGATTCTTCTTCCCTCTGATTGGCCATAGCATAAAGTTACTTTTTGGATGTGTATATATACCAAGCAAAGCATGCCTGCAAAAACACACACTACACACAGAGGACACTAAGCTGAGCTCATTTTTAGGGTTTACGTCATCTTCCCTTTTTTATTTTCTTCTCTCCTTAGCTTAGCATGGCTGGCTAAGCCTTAGTAGTAGTTAGGGCCAATTTGAACTATAAATTTCTTTGTAATAGCATTGTGAAGAGGCCTGGAATCTTGTAGAGACTGCAGACTTGAGAGCTAGATCATTGTAAGCATATTTTTGGCAATGAATAGTTGGTTGTAGTATTTCATTTAATTTGTATTATCTTATGATTTTTATGGATTTTATGCACCTATGGATGCATGTGCTTGTAGCCTTGTAGACATAGTGTAGCCTTGCAGACATAATGTTTGTAGTGATTTTATTATTTCAACTTTAACCCCTATGGCTGGATTATATCCATGGGATATCCTGTGACCATTTGAGTGGACAGGATATAGCCCTAAGACTAATCCATATCTCAAGGTTGAGTTGGATTCTTCTTCCTTGCATTTGTGCTTGTAGCCAAATGAAGGATTGCTGTAGATCTAATTCTTGCTCTACTTTACAATGCTTTTTGCAGTAAAAAATAGCCCTAATTGCTTACTTCTCCATTTTCTTATTTATTTTTACCAAATCACTGTCACTCTTCTTTAAACCCCTTTCTTTTATTTCTGATTTTACATCTATTTCTGTTTTAGTTAGTGACAAAACCTCAAAACACCTTCTCTTTACCCTATTTTATTAGTTTAAGATAGATTAGGTTTAAAATTGCCAGATCTCCACCTATAGCAGATTTGGAGATTTATTACCTTTAGATCCATAACTCTCTGTGGGACAACCCTTATTTCATCTAAAACTTGCTACAACAACCCTGTATCTTGCAGGTTGTGGTTGTGTTCTAATCCCATCTTTATTCCTCTTTGTTTTGTTTCTACCCTTCTTTGTTGTTGTCATAATTTGATCACTTTTGTAATAAAGAATATAAAAAATAAACAACCAACAATTGATACCTACACGTGTGGTACAATTCCCTTATGCATTTGCAAGGTGAGAAGACAAGGTATAGCAAAGAGTCTATAAAGTTTTTAGCGCCGTTGCCAGGGAAGCAAATTTTTATGAAAATCTAATATTTGTCTTTCAGCTTTGTTTTTCTATTTTTTATTCTTTACACGTTTGAGTGCGGAGTTGTAGATCAGGGGCTCAACATCATCTATGGTTTGAAGCTAGAGGCCGAGATTTGCTCTATCTCAACCTTTACTATTCTTTGAAAAAAAAAAAGTTCTTTCTGTTTTATGCATAACACTCATTCCAAATCTATAAATATTTTTGAGTGTGATCATGAAATTGAACGGACTCACTTATGGAATCTGGCTTTCAGCCGTATTTCTGAAAGTGAATCTGTTATAATGGCGAAAGATCGCCCTATCCAAGTGCATTTTACCCTAATTGGTTTGACCGCACCCTCATGCATTGCTTTACCTAAGGTTGTGAATGGTCAACACTTCGAGATCAAGCACACCCTGCTACAAGCTCTTTTGAACTATCACGGGCTTGATCATGGAGACCCCTATCAGCATCTCAGGGACTTCATAGAACTCTACACCACATTAAAGATGACAACACTAAATGATGAGGCTGTTAAAATGAGGTTGTTCCCTTTCACTCTAAAGGACCGAGCAAAAGCATGACTTATATTCTTGCCCACAGGAAGTATTACCACATGGGATAGACTTCAGGCCAGATTTTTGACCAAGTATTTTCCAATTGGTAAGACTAACCAGGTTCGTCAAGTAATACAAACCTTCCAAAAATTTTCAGGAGAACAATTTCACGAGAGTTGGGAATGAATGCAAGACCTCTTACGCAAATGTCCTCATCATGAACTACCTAACTGGTCAATTGCATAGAGTTTCTACCACAGTCTCACTGAGGGGAACCAATAAATTATAGATGTTGTAAGTGGAGGCACCTTCATCGCCCAGAATGGAAGAAAATCCTAGGATCTTTTTGAGAGACTGACCGATAATTCACTACAAAACTAGGCCCTGCAAAAGGTTGACCCTGATGTTACTCACCACACACCTCTTGGCAGGGGTGGTCTTTACGATGTCAATCTTGATAAAGTAAAGACGGAGAGAGACATCAGTGTTAAAGTAGTATCTTTGGAATAGAAGTTGAACTCATTGATGACCACCAACCTTAACTCCATGGAGAAACCTGTAGTTTCCTGCTCTATTTGCCAGAGCTTGACCCATGTTGTAATCGAATTCCATGCTATTCCATTATACCTGAAGATGATAGAAAAGGTACATGCTTATGCATTCCAATGGAGTGACTATGGTAACATGTATAACCAACAATGGAGAAACCATCCTAGTTTTAATTATGGCTCCACCAGTGTGTTAAGCAGTGAAAAATACCATTTTTTACCTCCTAACCTGACCTTTGATGGACCTTTGAGCAGACTAATAATGTGTTTTGAGTGTATTTTATAGATAAGAAATAAATTATAGTCTTAGTGTAGACATCCACCTAAAATGGCCAAAGAAGCTGCTCATACATCTCAACATGTGCTCAGACAGCCCAAAGTCAGCCAAGCAACCCACAAAGCCTTAAAAGTTCATGAGAATGTCTTAAGCCCAACCGGGTATGCTTGGAACCAAGAGCAGTTGCAAGGAATGAAGATTAAACCCACCAAGAGGCTGCTGAGTGTTGAACAAATGAAGAACAACAACACAGGATTATATGCCAGCTGTGGAAACAAAGGACACAACCTGTCGAGAGGATAAGCTAACCTGTCGACAAGTTTGGATGCTTAGAATAAAGCTGTCGAGAGGTTGGAGGCATAGCAGAAGATCCTGTCGAGAGCTTCTGAGTACCTGTCGAGAGGTTCTGGAAACAAAAGCCAACCTATCAAGAGAAACGGAGTTGGAAATATGAAGATCTCTCGAGGTTCCAGTACCTATCAGGAGGTTGGAGGTACAATCATTGATCTTGTCGAGAGGATACTTGGAGGTGCAGAAGAAGTCGAGAGGTTCCAAATACTTATCGCGAGGTTCAACTGAACTTGTCAAATAGTGAAAGGCAACTTGATGACAACATACCTAAAGCTATGGTCATTCTCGCGAGGATTGAGCCAACTTGTCGAGCACTCAACTAATGACCGTATAATAAGTCGACAGGTTGACTATAACCTGTCGAGAGGATGAATGGAGAACGGGATAGAAGGTGAAGATGTACTCCAATCCTGTCGAGAAAGCTCCAAACCTATTGAGAGCTACTCCATCCTGTCGAAGTGAATGCTGGGAAGACTCATGAACCTGTCTAGAAGTCTCTAATCCTGTCGAATAGTCAACCGAACCTCTCGACATTTGAATTAGGAACTTCTAAGTTCCTTTCACAGTAGCTGCCACACGCCAATGCTTTGTGCACACATTCCAAAGCATGTCAGTGACCCTTGGGGTATTTTTGGTATGCAACTAGGCACGAATGGGAACCCTAACCACTTCACGTGCACTTGTCTAGTTTGGACTAATCAGTGAAGAGCTTATAGAAGAGAAATCAGCCACATCAGTAGCTAGGAATAACAAAATTATTCTCTTGAGCTCTGATTGGATGAAATGGATCTGAAGATAGAGAGAAGAGTATAAAAGCTTGAAGAAATTACAGAGCTATCATCCAGAAATTGGGAGAACTAGAGCCAAATTCGATCTCCAAAAATTCCCTCTCTCTCTTCCTTCTTCTCCATTCTCCTCTTAGCCAATTATGGTTGGCTAACCCTCTTTGGTAGTTAGGGTGAGATTGAGAGCTGTAAATTGAGAGGTTTAAAGCTTTGTAGGAGGATTAGGTGTTGCACAGATTACAAATCTGAGAATAATCGATTGTAAGTTGTATTGATTCAGTCATTGTTGAATGAAAATTTAATTTAGATCCATAGATCTTTTGATTGCCATTTGATTTTCCTAGATCTAATATCCCTGTGGATGCCTAAGCTTGTAGCCTTGCATCCACAACATCTACAATGGTTTAGATGTTCCAAGTAAGATCCCTGAATTGGAATAATCACTAGGATGATCTGTGACCATTCGAGTGGACAAATCATAGCCTTAGGATTGCTTCAATTCTCTGGTTGAGAATGGATTCTTATACTATGCATCTGAGCTTGTAGCTAGGTGAAGGATTGCTGCAAACCAGTTCCCTGCACTGCCTTTGAATCAAATAATTTTCAGTAAAGACCAAAATCCCTAGCTGCTATTCTACATCTCTTGATTTTAATTTTTTCTCTATATTCCTTTAACTCTATGGTTAATCAAATCTGGATCATTTGCATTTAATTTTTTGTAAATTTTAGTGACAAAATGTTAAAGACCTCTCCTCTTTCCTATTTTAATTTTAGTTTAAATTAGAATAAAGTGCCAGATCTGCTATAGATATGGAGATTTATCATAGTTTAAAATCATATTTTCCTGTGGACATATCCTTACTTACCTATTAAAACTTGCTGTAACAGCTCTGGTTCTTGCAGGACTGGCTGCTTACCTTGATCCCTCATTGCTATAATTTATGCAGTTAATCTACTATTTTAACCATTTAATAATTGCAAGGTGAGCAACACATCAAGTTTTTGGTGCCGCTGTTGGGGACCTGTATTTTAAAAGTAGTAGATCTAAGTTTTTCTCATTTTAGATTTAGATTTTTTGTTACCTATTTTGTGTTTGACTAATTGCTGCTATGGTTTTTTATAGCTTAATTTTGTGATTGCAGATATGAATTTATTGTTTGGAAAAGAGCATTGTGCCAAATTTAGGAGCAAGTTGTGCTTAAGTTTGCATTTCTTAACTCTATTTATAGTCCTAGATCTGCAGTTTTTAGATCTGCAACATTAGTTGTCTGTTTTTAAATTTGTTTTGCTAAATCTGTGCTGCATTTTGTTTGTGTTGTATTGTGTTTCTGCTGTGTGTCTGCTTGGTAGGAGATCTCTTAATCCTGAGATTGCTCCTTTAGATCTTGAAGTTGAGAGACTTCTTAGACCTAAGCATCCCATACACACACACGTAGTTGATTATGGTAGTTCTGCAATGGGTGAGCAATTTAGGACATTGAAAGAATTCAATGCACCAGGGATGTACAATTCCCCCTTCTACATTCAATTCCCTGCTGCCCAAGGGAACTATGAGATTAAATCTTCCATCATCCAGATGCTACCCTCATACCATGGCCTGAGTAAAGAAGATCCATATAAGCACATTGATAAATTTTTAGGACTGTGCACTACCTTCAACATTGCAGCTTTGAGGGAGGAAGCAACCAGGTTGAGACACTTTCCTTTTTTACTAAAGGATAGAGCCAGGACTTGGCTGTCAATGCTCTCAACCAATAATATTCAGTCCTAGAATGACCTTCAATGTCAGTTTCTGGCCAAGTTTTTTCCCATGTCCAAAACAAGACAGTTGAGGAAGAGTATAATCTCTTTTGGTCAAGCCCCAACTAAAAACTTTCACCAAACATGGGACAGATTTAAAGAACTCTTGAAGAAATGTCCCCATCACCAAATTCCTGAATGGCAACTTGTCCAAAGTTTCTATCAAGGAATTAATTCCAAGAGTAGGGATATGGTTGATGCCTCATGTGGTGGTACATACCTCCACAAGACAGCCGATGAGGCTTGGGAATTGTTTGTTATCATTAGTGAAAACTCCATGCATAGGGAGACCTTGTTAAGAGACCTTGAGACCCATGCTAGATTGGTGAGAGAGACCACTACAGGAGGGGAAATATATGTGGTGAGTGGATACAATGATTTAGAAAGGAAAGTGGATAGCTTGACTCTTAAGTTTGATAAGCTCATAGGTGCAATGCAGTCTCCAACGGCAGGCCAAGTGGAGGAGGCATGTGTGATCTGCCAGTCCCCCACTCACTCCCTTGAGGAATGCCCCTTTATTGCCTAATTTCTAGACTTTGTGATGGAACATGTGAATGCTACTCAGTCCTATAGGCAACAGCCTACTAGTGGTTATTGTTGTTTATTTCGGATTGTGCTGATTTATTATGTGGTGTTGGAAGAAAATTAACATTAAAGTGAAACAGAGGATAAAGATATGGTAAAAACAGCAATCCTAAAATATCCTAGACCTACAAAATATAGGGCCTATTATAGCAAGTTTTGATAAGTAAGAGTTTATCCCACAGAGAAATTGATCTAAAACCCAAAATGGGCTATAATAGTAGGCCTCCAAATCTGGCTACAGATCTGACAATCTTAAAGAAAGGGAGTTGGGTGTCACGACTACACTAAATTAACCCAAACAAAAGCAAAATAAAGTGCAGCCCTATCTTAAAGAAAGGGTTAAGAAGAAGATGGAGATGGTGTGTGACAAAATAAAATATACAAATGATGGGAAGTAAGCAGGTTAAGTTAGAGTTAATGTAGTAATGTAACTCAGATTGAGACCGTCTCCGCAGTGATCCTTGCTGAGATGCTATTACTAACCTCAACAAGGTAGAAATATCCAACTTAACTCATGCCATTTGGGGTGCTCTTAAGGCTATAGGCTGTCCACTCAAATGGCCACAACCTATCCTATAGAGTCTGTCAAATCCCATTGATAAAGCTAGAAGTTGCTAATCTAATCCAGAGGAGTGGACTAATCATTTCCCTAACCGCTGGACCAGAGTAGGCCATGAATATTATTACAAGCACTATGTAATGCCAGTGCTATAAGCTCCCCAGATCTGTGCACAGATCTGGCCGACATCCATAGGTGTTCTAACTCACAAAAAGGACCAACAATAGCTTGAATAAAGATTTAGATTCAGCTGGTCATTGCTATAAAAGGCCTTCAATGACTCAACCTTAAGCTGCAATTACTACAGAGGAATCAGATCTAACATCTGATATCGGTCAAGTAAAATAGAGGGGAGCTTGTTCCTGCACAAACCTCCTCATAAGGCTCTAGAAGCTCATGTGCAGAGGAGAAGAATCCTTCTCAGACATGTGGCTGGACACCACGTTAGGTTTATACTCTGTCCACTCAAATGGCCACAGGATATCCGATAGGTCTGTCCATACCATAGAGATCTGAGAAAGAACATGTAAACTGCTGCTGCCACCATGGAGTCCCAGGGCTACGAGCTCTCCAGATCTAGCTACATATCCGACTTGCTATCCATGGGCTAGTCCAAAAGCATGGATCCTATAGACATCTAAGAAAACCACAAGATCTATAGATTCAACTAGTCATTAAAACAACAATCTATTGATAAAAGAAAAACTTATAATGAACTATCTCAAGGCTGTAGCCTGTACACAACTACTCATCCAAAAGATCCCAATGTATACAAGGCCTATTACAAAACTGAAATAAAACTAAACCTAACTGCCTACAAAAGGATTAGCCAGCCAATTTTGAGCTAAGAGAGAAGAAAAATAAGAAAAAGAGATGATCAAACCCTAACCCTAGCATGCTGAAATTCTCCACCGACAGAGGATGAAGGAAAGATGAAAATATTAAGGTCTAAGTACAACTTATATACTCTGTCCATAAGGCCTTAGCTCAAAAGAGAGTAACCCTAATTTTTCCAGCAGACGTGGCACTATTACTACCCTTGAATGTTTTGAGATATGCACCTCAAAATCCATGCCTCAGGAAGTGTCCCCTAGCCTTGGGAAATTCTTAAAATGTCCTTGAGTTAGGGTTGAGAAGTGGAGAACTCGAGCTTTGCGAGGCTGGCATCTGCATTAATGCACTAGCACAGTTGCTTTGCCTTTGCTGAGGAGCATTTGGCTTAGGAGGTTTATTCACTCACGCAAAAGATACTTTGTTGATCATACAGTTGCTTTGCACTACAGTGCTATCACGGAGGTGATTTGGAAATGCCTAGATTTCTCGCGCAGTAGAGCTTCAGAAGTTCTCTCTCGTTGGATACTCGCACAGGTAGGCTCCTGCGCTCACGTAGTAACTGGTTAGGCTCTAGAGTGCGCGAGAACTGCGAGAGGAAAATTCTGGGCGTCTCTCTCTTCTAGGGCTTCACGAGAACTTCGCGAGGTGACAAATTGTTCTTTATGCATATGGACTCGCTATGTTTGTCCGCAACTGCTTTAAGGCTCGATCTCCGTGAGAGCTTCATGACCACAAATTCTGAGGGTTTTAAGACGCGAAATCTTCGTGATGTATTTATTGCTTTCCTCTTGACTACACGCCCCATCTGCGCATGGGCAGCTTCCATTGCATCCTTAGCTCTGCGAGGGAGCTCTTCAACTTTGCGAGATGATTCTTTTAATCCTCTGATGCCTTGCACTTGCTGCTGTTGCAGCTTTCTCCATTCTCAGCTAACTTCTTTCATCTACGAGACTTTTTGGTCAATGATGACCAGCAAACGAGTTACCATGGTGAGCACTACCAGAGTGTTCCATTAGGCTGTGACTCAGTTGTCATCTTTGCATGTCTTCATTCTCTTCTTTGGACAAAAAAGCAGGGATTTTATATTAAGTTGTATAATTTATTACTAACTACAAAACACACTTAACAAATGATTATTAGTGAACTTCAAGGTCAGGCAAAGGATAGGTTAAGAGGTGAAAAGAGATACTTTTTCATGAATAACACACCTCCAAACCTAATCTTTGCTAGTCACTAAGCAAAGGAGAAATTAAAGCAACTTATTCTAAGAATTTAGATGCCACTTTTATAGGGAACACAGATGCATTTAGCTTAGTCATCAAGCCTTTTAAACCCTTAGGTGATCCCTAGTGGAGGAGTGAAGTCTCCTGAGGGTTTTCAGTGAAGATACCCACAAACTTCTCAATAAAATAGTTAGCAAAACTGTAAAATTATCAAGTCAGCTATCAAGAAACAGAGCATCAGTTCACCTTTGATTTAATAGAAAAAATGTGAGGAATTTGAACATATGATATGCACAGACATTTAATCACTACAACTTTTACATAGATGCACATCATTTCCAATTAGTTCACAACAAGAGAAAACATCACATGTAAGTTAGTACTGAGCTCATCATTAATTCAAAAATTAGGTTATAGGTCATGTCCAATACACTCAACATCAAAGCCACTGCTCACCAGGGTAGGCTCTCATAGGAAACTTTGAGGGTTCCCATTTTCTCTCAAGCTCAAGAGCAGTTACAGGTCCCAAATGGGTCTGTAAGCATGAGCATAGGCAAAGCATCTAAGTTTTGGCATCATTGGCTAATCCTTACCATATATTGGACAACTCTTTGTCTCTGTATGACAGCTCATTCAACTTTGGATCACAGGGTCTTTTGACTGGGTTGTAATGTGGCTTATGGGATAGGTTATAAAGAATGGAAGGTTGAAACTAGATTCAAAATTGAGAAATCAGTAGGTGAAGGAGGTGATTCATGACTTCACCTTCTTAGTTCAGCACCCTTCATTTTCTCTAAAATTCTCCAGACTTGAAGTGGCCAACTTCTCCTCTTGTTTTTTATTTTTCCAATGAACTTTTCCTCTTGACCCCTATCTTGTTCCTCTTCATTATTGTTTTTCTTTCATTTTGATGCATTTTTTTTTTTGAATTACCACCTCTCTCTTTAGCTACTACACTGCTAAGTGTTAAGTGGTGAAAAATGCCACTTTTCACCCTTTAACCTGACCATTGATAGACCTGTGAGCACACTAATAAGCCTCTATCTAGTGCATTTTGTAGACAACAATAAAAGATGACACTAATGCAGAAAACCACTCAAGAATTCCCAGAAAGGGGCCATCTCTCAGCGCAGGACAAACCCAGCAACAACACACCAGAGGGTAGTGTTGATATCTTCTAAGTGTGCATGATTTATTTGTGTTTTGAAAACAGACTTACAAATGATGAATTGTACTGAATTTGTAAAAATAAAAAGAATAAGAAAATATCAGCACAGAGAGAACATAATTAGCCTGCGAGATCAGGGCCAATTATAGCATGTTTTAAATGTAAGTGAGTAAAAGATCGTCCACAGAGAATTGATTTAAAATGTAAGATAAACCTTCAAATCCGAGCTACCAGATCTGACCTCTGATCCTATCTACAAAGCACATAAGATGGGAGGTTGAATTTGTCACATTAACTAAATGATAAAATTAAAATTAAAACTAGGTGATCCAGATCTGAGTTGGGGAGATTTTGATGTAAATTAATAAGAATGGAGAAATAATATCTAACTTTGATTTGGTCCTTGATGCAAAATGAGAATAAATGTAGATCAAATGAGATGTGATCCAATCTTCATCTGGCTACAAGCACAGATGCAAGAGAAAGTAATCTAACTCAAGGGTTAGAGTTAAACTTATGGTTATGGTCTGTCCACTTCAATGGCCACAGACCATCCAATAGTCTTTAATCTAAACCCTTAATTCAGAACGAGAAACACCACTACAAATGCTCTGAGAGATTAGGTTACAAACACAAATTCTCACAGGGATAATGAATTAAGGGAAATTGCTTAAAAAATAGTAAATCTAAAGGAGTCTAGTGCAATACGGAGATCACAGGGAACCCTCAACACGAATCCAACTGAGAACGTACGGTTCACAGCAACCTTTTTAAATTCACCATTACAGTTACAAAGCACAGCTTAAACAACTCTCGGATTTGTAGTCTTGAATACAATTCTCTTTTGAATTACAGAAGTATCTCACAGCTCTCAATTACAAATAAAAGCTAGGCTATTACAGGAGTTTCAGACAAATTATCTGAATTGGAAATGGGGCAATAGAAATGAAACTCAAAATCTGGATACCCAAATTGGGCAAATAGTTCATCTATTTATAGTTTTCCCCAAGTCCATCTCAGATGTGCATCAACTAATCAGAATTGGTTAAATCCATATCAGCCAATAGGATTCGAGCACTAGGATCCAGATCTGTTCTGGCCAATCAGAACTGCCTGATCTGGTTCAGCCAATCAGGAAACAGAGGCATCAATTCTGTTAGGAAATTCAAAAATCTGTTGGAACTTCTAGAAGTTCCCGCCAAGTAATTTCATCTTTGGGTGTTCACATGGGGTGGAATATGCCTCTGGTTCATGCTTTGAATCTTCCAGAATGCCCCTAGGTTTTTTAAATGCATTGGGGCATGTGCAGAGATTACCAAATTACCCTTGCAGATGCTAGGAATCTTCAGGATACCATTTCGCAATGTTTGGAGACCTTTTCGAAAGGTATTGTAACTTCTGAAACTCTATTCGCACAGATTGGAGACCTTTTCGAAAAGAACTGTAACTTCTGGAGATCTATTCGCAAAGATTGGGAACCTTTTCGAAGAGAATTGTAACTTCTGGAGATCTATTCGCAAAGATTGGGTACCTTTTCGCAAAGATTGGGGACCTTTTCGAATAGCATTCTGTAGTGCATTCTTCTTTTCGAATAGCTCCAAACCTCTTTCCAGGTTGAAACCAAGCCTTTGTCCTCTTTATTTTAGGCATTTTGACAGCCAGTGAGGTTGTCCTTTCTCCTTCTTCCTCTAGATCAAGATGGGTCATCATCTTTTTAGCACTTTTAAGCTACTTTCAAGGTTAAGCCTGCCTTTATTGTTAGCTGTAAAACAAACACTTAAAACACTTATTTAGTTCTCTCAAGGGTCTATCAAGGCCCAGATTAAGGGGTGAAAAATGATATTTTCCAATTCTCAACAGACCCCCAAACCTAAGCTTTGCTAGTCCCTGAGCAAAGACAAAATTAAAAACAAAGTAAAAAGCCACTTTTGTAGGGAGCACAATTGCATTTAGCATATGCAACAAGCCTTTTAAACCCCTAGGTGATCCCTAGTGGAGGAGTGAAGTCTCCTGAGGGTTTTCAGTGAAGGTACCCACAAACTTCTCCAATAAATCAGTTAAGATCAATGCAGTTCTGCTAAAACAGACTTTCATCCAATCAGATTATTCACACCTGCATCAGTCAAGCTATAAGAGGATTCTCAAAAAAACATCAGTTCAAAACTGAAATTCTGCTGTAATTCTTTTACCATTCACTCGATTTGTGTCAAAAAGTTTTTAAAAGAAAAATTAATGAAAAGCTTGCCTTCTATTTGAGAATTCAGTTTTGATGTTACCCCAATGAGTTGATTTCAAACCCAACTCTCTCCAGGATTTTCACTCAACATGCAAGTAAGAGGGTTGTACTATTTCACACGGCTCAAGAGCAGTTACAGCCCTCAAATAGGACTGTAAGCATGAGTATAGGCATTGCTTTTTAGTTCTGAATTCACTGCTCTTTTCACCATAGATTACACAAATCCTTATCTCCATGTGACAGCTCAATCCATCATTGATCAATAAGGACTTTAACTTGGGTTGTAATGTGGCTTATGGGTGAAATTTATCAAGAACAAAGGGGTGGAATGGAGTTTAAAATTGAGAAGTCAGTCAAGGTAAGGAGGTGATAGACACACCTTCTTCAATTTAGCACAATTTCATCTTCTTCTTTGAATTTTCAGAGCCAAAGTGGCCATCTTTTTCTTTTTCTTTTTCAAACTTCCAATGAAATGCCTTCTCCTTTTCTTTTTTCTCCTTTTTTTTTTTTTTTTTTTTTTTTTTTCAAAGCAAAATTGACTGGAATGCCACATTTCTTCTACTGATACATCATTGCCTTCAATTATTTTTTTACCAAACTGTTACCCAACTCAACTTTCTTCAGCTTTCTTTCCTTTACCTTCTGAATTCTTAGAGTGAGGGTTAGGCTAAATGAGGTTGATGAGGTTTCAAAGAAATCTTGGATTTATAAAGCTCAACTGGTATGTATCAAGGGCAGTTTTAAAAGGTAGGGATTTTTTAAGTTCAAACTGTCCAAAAGGAGGCCTTACATCATGTCTTTAATATCATGATTACTGTCAAGCTATTTTAACTTGGATATGTGTAACTTCGAGTGATAACAAGCAGGTTCAAACAGTCTCTAGAGCAGAAAAAATTGCCAATTCATACCTCCAAAGAATACATTTCAGCAGGCCCAAATCTCACTGGGTGTGGTTTTCTATCAAATTCCTGAAGTATATCATCACTGTTTTCTCTCTTTTTAGGTTTACTAAAACATCAATTTTCTTTTGGAAATTTTCTGACATTCACTTCATGAAAGTATTAGAATTACACTAGAAATCAATTTTAAAAAAGTTTTAACTTCCTCATTTTCAAAACAATAGGTGTGAAATTACTTCATTTTCAAAAATTTCACGACCATAATTTCCAAGCATTAACTTATTTTATTGGCATACCTGCCATACCCCCAAACCTAAGATGAACATTGTCCTCAATGTTCTAGACACTGAGAAACTAGGGGCAGCTGGGTAAAAGAAGAAAGGAAAGCAGAAAAAAAATAAATTTACAGCTATGTGTAGCTGAAAATAAAGAAAATAACACTGAATATATGAGCAAGAAAGGGAAAAAAAATGCTATATAAATATAGGAAATTACTGATAAAACAGAAAAATAACAAAACTAAGCTAGAACTGCTACAAAATAAAATCTAAAAACTGAATATATGATCAGAAAAATAAAAGAACTGCAAAGCAAATGGAAGGAAACTAATGCTAATAACAGAGAAACAGTAAAAACAAGGTAAGGGACTGAATACAAAGTTAAAAAAAAATAGAAAAGTGTTGATACAAAAACAGAATTTGTGAATGCAAAATAGGAAAACAAAGTTAGAAACTAACTATACTCATAGAAAAATGACGAAAATCAATAAAACTAGGACACATTAACCTAAGAAAGAAAAAAATATCAGCGATCTAAAAACAGAATTTGAAACTAAAATTCCTAAAACAGAAAATCTAGAGCCAAATGATACATCCTAAGCCTAAAGAAAAAAAAAAAAAAAAAAAAACCAAAAGCCTGAGATACTTATGAATCTAAGTGATTATAAAAATGATTAGCAGGAATAACATACAGTGAAAAGCAAGATTCATAAGACTGACCCCTTTGTTGATGATGTGTATGAATCAAAAAGAATAATGAAGCATGGGAGCACATATTAAAAATAGGGTTCATACATAGCTGAGACCCATTTATGATGAAGAAATCTCGAAGGAAAATAAAATCAGTGGGTCCATTGAATATTCAAAACAACCTATGATTCACTACTCATTATCCTACATGATTCCTAAAAATAAAAAAAAAATGATCTCAGCAGGTCCAGATGGGAAAAGTGGATGCAAACAAAGAAAAACAGCCCATCTGGAAGATATATATATATATTTTTTTTGTTTTTATAATTTTCTATATATATATTTTTTATTTGTTTTGGATCAGCCCAGGCTCAACAAGAGCCCTTATTTACTCAAAAATAATAAGAAACAACTGAGATTTTCTACTTGAGTTTTCATTTTCTTTTATTTTTGTATTTGGTTTTGTAAAAAATCAAGATGCCTAAAAGGCGAGAAATTATAATCAAAACAAACATTAAACACAACAGTGTTGGTTCTCAAGAATTTAAAATAGAAAATGAATGCAAAGGAGAAGGGATGCGAACTCAAGCGATCTGCCCAAATTTTAGTCCAGATGCTTTGTTGGACTAGCTGCAGATCCAGAAAATCCAAAAACTACAGCAGTACCTTATTCAAGTATATTGGCAAAAACAAAAAGAAAAACTCAGGCTACTGCCCAAATTTGACAAAAAGACAAAAGAGTGAAAGCCACATTTATTTAAATAACTAGAAGACAAGGAATAAAAACTCAGAAAAATAAAAAAAATTCTGCTGCAGTAAAATAGGTTTTCTATACAAAACTGCAGTAGACATTTAATAAAGCACTTGGAATAAAAAGTGCAGGTTTAAAGCAAAAATTAAAATGAAAATCAGATCTACAAAATTGAAAAACTTAGGTCTACCAATTTTAAAATCTATTCCCCGACAACGGCGCCAAAAACTTGTTGATATCTTCTAAGTGTGCATGATTTGTTTGTGTTTTGAAAACAGACTTACAAATGATGAATTGTACTGAATTTGTAAAAATAAAAAGAATAAGAAAATATCAGCACAGAGAGAACATAATTAGCCTGCAAGATTAGGGCCAATTGTAGCAAGTTTTAAATGTAAGTGAGTATAAGATCGTCCACAGGGAATTGATTTAAAATGTAAGATAAACCTTTAAATCCGAGCTACCAGATCTGACCTCTGATCCTATCTACAAAGCACATAAGATGGGAGGTTGAATTTGTCACATTAACTAAATGATAAAAGTAAAATTAAAACTAAGTGATCCAGATCTGAGTTGGGGAGATTTTGATGTAAATTAATAAGAATGGAGAAATAATATCTAACTTTGATTTGGTCCTTGATGCAAAATGAGAATAAATGTAGATCAAATGAGATGTGATCCAATCTTCATCCGCTACTACAAGATGCAAGAGAAAGTAATCTAACTCAAGGGTTAGAGTTAAACTTATGGTTATGGTCTGTCCACTTCAATGGCCACAGACCATCCAATAGTCTTTAATCTGAACCCTTAATTCAGAACGAGAAACACCACTACAAATGCTGTGAGAGATTAGGTTACAAACACAAATTCTCTCTGGGATAATGAATTAAGGGAAATTGCTTCAAAACAGTAAATCTAAAGGAGTCTAGTGCAATAAGGAGATCACAGGGAACCCTCAACACGAATTCAATTGAGAACATACGGTTCACAGCAACCTTTTCAAATTCACCATTACAATTACAGAGCACAGCTTAAACAGCTCTCGGATTTGTAGTCTTGAATACAATTCTCTTTTGAATTACAGAAGTATCTCACAGTTCTCAATTACAAATAAAAGCTAGGCTATTACAGGAGTTTCAGACAAATTATCTGAATTGGAAATGGGGCAATAGAAATGAAACTCAAAATCTAGATACCCAAATTGGGCAAATAGTTCATCTATTTATAGTTTTCCCCAAGTCCATCTCAAATGTGCATCAACTAATCAGAATTGGTTAAATCCATATCAGCCAATAGGATTCGAGCACTAGGATCCAGATCTATTCTGGCCAATCAGATCTGCCTGATCTGGTTCAGCCAATCAGGAAACAGAGGCATCAATTCTGTTAGGAAATTCAAAAATATGTTGGAACTTCTAGAAGTTCCTGCCAAGTAATTTCATCTTTGGGTGTTCACATGGGGTGGAGTATGCCTCTGGTTCGTGCTTCGAATCTTCCAGAATGCCCCTAGGTTTTTTAAATGCATTGGGGCACGTGTAGAGATTACCAAATTACCCTTGCAGATGCTAAAAATCTTCAGGATACCATTTCGCAATGTTTGGAGACCTTTTCGAAAGGTATTGTAACTTCTGAAACTCTATTCGCACAGATTGGAGACCTTTTCGAAAAGAACTATAACTTCTGGAGATCTATTCGCAAAGATTGGGAACCTTTTCGAAGAGAACTGTAACTTCTGGAGATCTATTCGCAAAGATTGGGTACCTTTTCGCAAAGATTGGGGACCTCTTCGTAAAGATTGGGGACCTTTTCGAATAGCATTCTGTAGTTCATTCTTCTTTTCGAATAGCTCTAAACCTCTTTCCAGGTTGAAACCAAGCCTTTGTCCTCTTTATTTTAGGCATTTTGACAGCCAGTGAGGTTGTCCTTTCTCCTTCTTCCTCCAGATCAAGATGGGTCATCATCTTTTTGGCACTTTTAAGCTACTTTCAAGGTTAAGCCTGCCTTTATTGTTAGCTGTAAAACAAACACTTAAAATACTTATTTATTTCTCTCAAGGGTCTATCAAGGCCCAGATTAAGGGGTGAAAAATGGTATTTTCTTGTTCTCAACTGCTAGCACATCACTGGACCCTTGGAGCGCGTGGCTGCACCAGGGCAATGCGAAGGAAGTTCAAACAGGCTAAAAACATCCTATCGAGAGGTCACACGAAGACTTCGATAGGAGCTGAAAGCAAAGAAAGGAGGAATTCGTGCAGTTGAAAAGGTTTCGATAGGATCTGAAGGCAGAAGAAGGATGAATTCGCTTGGATTAAGGAGTTTGATAGGATCCAAGAACCTATCGAGCAGCTGAAAGAAAGGAAGAAATCATCCTATCAAAAACCTGCCTGAGGTGTAAAGGGAACCTATCGAATGGTTTCCTGAACCTATCGAAATGGTTCTCCAACCTGTCGAAAACCTTCTCCAACCTGTCGACTGCTCCAGGCCAAGGGCTGAGAATGCTGAAGCTCTAAGAGAAGGCTCATCCTATCGGAACCTATCGAAGAGATCTGGGAACCTAGCGAAAGGACCAAAAAGCTCCATTTGAACCTGTCGAAAGCTTCCTGAACTTGTCAAAATCGTGTGCAGGACTTCTCAGAAATTCAGCTATGCACACGCTGTGACTTGGTGACCTGCTACACGTAACTCGAGGCACTCAGTGACCGACACGACGGTTCTAGAAGATGCCCTAACCGACCCACGTGCTCTAACAGAACCCTAACAAACTCTGAGGACCTTCTAGAAGGGATTTTTGGGGGGAAAAATAGAGGAGAAAGCTATATATAGAGACCCCCAATTGCAATTGGGGGGAGATCGAGATCTGAGCCAAATTCTGTAAATTAGAGCTTGTAAAGAAATTCTATTTTCCCTCCTTTAGCCCAACAATGGTTGGCTAATTCCCTTGGAGTAGCAAGGAGAGAGGTTAGATATGTAATTGGGTAAGGTTAAGAGTGCTATTGTAGGTTCCCAGTTGCAAAGACTACAGATCTGAGAGTATTTTCATTGCAGAGTGACTTTGATTGCAATGTAAATATTGTTTTTAATGCTTTAATTAGATCTAAGGTTCCTTTGGTTACATTTGGTGATAGATTGGATTTATGTAGAGGAGTCTGTAGATCAGCTCACCCACTTAACTGGTAGGCCTCGTGGATACCATCCGATCTCCCTGGATTTGATACTCCTGCAATTCCCTGAGTTTGTGACCTTGGAATTACAGCATCTGTAGTGATTTTAATTGTTCTAATTGATGCTTTAGCTTTGGAGGAGATCCCTAGGATGGTCTATGACCATTAAAGTGGTCAGATCATAACCTTAAGATTTGTCCAAGCTCAGGCTCCAATTAGATTCGTCTGCTGTAAATCCATGGATCAGATAAAGTCTATAGGACGGTCTGTGACCATTCAAGTGGACAGATCATAGGCTTAAGACCAGGTGGATCCTGCAATTTGGAGTGGAGCCTTCTACCCTGCAGCTGTGCTTATAGCCAGTTGAGGGAATTGTGTGCTCTGAACCTCTGTAGCATGATTAATCGAATATGATTTCAGTGAAGACAAATTTCCAAGCTGCTCTTCTCCATTTTCTACTTTTTACTCTCTTCCCCTACAAGATCTAAGTTCCTAAACTCGATCCAAGTTAGTCTATGTTTAATTTTAGCTTAGCTTAAGTGACAATCTATTTTAAACCTCTCCCCTATCTTTTAGCTAACTTAGCATTAGTTAGGGTGCCAGATCTCCTACAGATCTGGAGATTTATCACATTTTAAAACCAACCTCCCTGTGGACATTCCCTTACTCATCATCTTTTTAAAACTTCCTACAACAGACTCTGATTACTTGTAGGTTTGTGTGAGTGTGTTCTGCCTAGTTTTATTAGTAATTTTAGACCCTCTTTGGAGGGAAGGCAAACATCCCAACAAGTTTTTGGCGCCGCTATCGGGGAGGTGTGTTTAGAAATTGGTATATCTAAGTTTTGTAGTTGTTTGTTTAATTTTACTAACCGCATTTGTGAGCTTTGTTGTTTTTTAGTATTTTGTGTGCATTTCATCAGATCTGAGGTTGCCAGTGAGAGGAGATTTATGCTGGAGGCTGATCTGTAGTTTGCATCCCTCTACTCCCCTTTTATTTTTTAGATCTGTTGATATTTTTGTTAGAGTAGTTAGAAAGTTTGGTTTATTATACTTGTTGTGTTGAGAATCTGTTCTGCATTCAGAATTTGAATGTTGTATGTTTGGTAGGAGAACTCTCCAACCTCAGATTATTCCACTAAATCTAGAGGTTGAAAGACTTCTCAAATCCAGACCAGCTACACCCACATCTGTTGCAATTGACTCTGTAGAAATGGGTGAGCAACAGCAGCATAGAACTCTCAAGGAATTTAATGCACTAGGGGTTTACAATTCCCCCTTCTGCATTCAGTTCCCAGCTGCTTAAGGAAACTATGAGATAAAATCTTCCATAATTCAAATGCTGCCCTCATTTCATGGCTTGACTAAAGAAGACCCCTACAAGCACATTGATGAGTTCTTGGGACTGTGCACTACATTTAACATCACAGGTTTGGGGGAGGAGGCCACCAGGATGAGACTCTTTCCTTTTTCATTAAAGGACAGAGCCAGGACCTGGTTGTCAATGCTCCCACCCAACAACATTCAGTCCTGGAGTGATCTTCAATGTCAGTTCTTGGCCAAATTCTTCCCCATGTCCAAAACAAGCCAGTTGAGAAAGGGCATCATCTCATTTGCCCAAGATTCAACTGAGGATTTTCACCAAGCTTGGGAGAGATTCAAGGAACTCCTAAACAAATGTCCCCACCATCAAATCCCTGAATGGCAATTGGTTCAGAGCTTTTATCAAGGAATTGATTCTAAGAGCAGAGACATGATAGATGCTTCTTGAGCAGAGACATGGTAGATGCTTCCTGTGGTGGCACCTACCTCCATAAAACTGCTGAGGAGGCAAGGGAGCTCTTTGATATTATTAGTGAGAACTCTATGCAAAGGGAAACCTTGGCTAGAGATCTAGAGCCTCCTAGGTTGGTGAAGGAGAATACTTCCAGAGGGAAGCTATATGAAGTGAGTGTGCCAAGTGATTTGGAAAGGAAAGTGGACAGCCTAGCCCTGAAATTAGATAGGCTGATGGGAGCAATGCAATCACTTGTGGCTATTAGGGTGGAGGAGGCATGTGGCATATGCCAATCCCCTGCTCACTCCCTTGAAGAACGCTTATCTGCTGACCAGTTTCCTGATTATATAATAGAGCATGTGGCTGCAGCTTAGTCTTATGGGCAGCAGCCTGCTGCTGGGTATCAATGTAGGAACCACCCCAATTTAAGGTGGAGATAAGATGCATACCCCAGCCAGCAGCAGCAGCCCCTGCAACCCATGCCCTATAGAAATGCTCAGCCATATCGAGAAGGTTATGTCCCAGGGCCTCAGTATCAGTAACCCATGGCCCAACCTGTAGCTCCTCCTGTGCAGCAATCTACACCCCCTCCAGCTGCGAGAGCACCTTCCTTTGAGGAACAAGTTCTATCGTCACTATAAAACTTGAACTCCTTATCCCAAACTGTGCACTCTCACAACTAGAGCATCAAAAAGATAGAGGATCAACTTGGTCAGTTGTCTGATGCCTTGACTAGAAGAGAAGGAGGGAAGCTGGCTAGCCAACAACAGGACAACCCACGAAGACAGTTTGTAGTGGGTGAAGTTTCCTCCACCTATGAGGAAGCCAAATCTGTTACAACATTGAGAAGTGGTAAGCTAGTGGACAACCAAGTGGACTGTGAGCCTGTGAGGAACTTGGAGAGAGAAAATGAAGAGATTCCTACAAGAACACAACAAAGGCCACCAGTGATGGACTTGAAGGAGCAACTAGCTGTGAATAAAGAGGATAATGAGGATCCTTAAGAAAAAAAACAAATAAAAAAGAAAGAGGCCCCATTGGCTAAGGCTGTAAGTGAGGGAGCAATCTCACATTTGCCATTTCCTAAGGCACTATAAGCACCTTCCCCTTTTGATAAAGGGCAAGGAAAAATTGAGGCAATGATGGAGAATTTCAAGTAAGTAAAGATCAATTTGCCCTTACTTGATGCCATTAAACAAGTCCCAGCCTATGCCAAGTTTTTAAAAGACCTGTGCACCCATAAAAGACAGTCTAGGATACACCTATCCAAGAAGGTCTTCACAATAGAAAAATTTAAGCAAGTCCTATCTATGACAACTCCCCCCTAACTTCGAGACCCTGGCCTCCCCACTATCCCCTGTATCATTAGGGATCATACCATTGATAAAGCCTTATTAGATCTAGGAGCGAGTATAAATTTGCTTCCATATTCAATATATGAGAAGCTGGGTTTAGGCAAGTTAAAGCCCACACATGTGGTCCTCCAGCTGGCTGACAGATATGAAAGGAAACTTGTGGGGATAATCGAGGATGTTTTGGTTGGAGTTGACAAATTCTTCTATCCTGCTGACTTTTTAGTGTTAGATATGGAACCAGGTAGGAGTGCCACTTCCATACCTGTGATTCTAGGCAGACCCTTTTTGGCCACAGCTAATGCTTGTATTCAATGCAGGTCTGGAATCATGGAAGTGTCATTTGAAAATATGAAGGTCAAATTGAATCTGTACAACGCAGTAAATCAACTTCATCCCGATGAGGACTATTTTTTTCTTGATGTGATAGATGAGGTTGTCTAGGAAAATGTGAATATACTGCTACACGGTAAGGAATGGTTTAATGAGTTAGCTGAAGTATGGAAGGAAACAGAGGTAGAAAAGATTCCCACCTTTGAGATTGAGCATGTGAAACTTGTCTCTTCTGAAGCAACACCAGCACAACACTATCCATGGAGGCCTACTTTGTTACCTCTCCCACCCCCTCTAAGGCACCCCTATTGCCCTCCCTCATCAGTCCCCCAGAGGTGGAGTTAAAGCCACTCTCAAAATCTTTGAAATATGCCTTTTAGGAGCCAACACCAAATTGCCTGTGATCATCTCTTCTTCCCTCTTTCTTGAGAAGGAAAATGAACTACTTTGTATACTAAAAAAGCATAAGAAGGCAATAGGATGGACCATTGCAGACCTTGGGAGAATCAACCCTGCTGTATGCATGCATAAAATTCATCTTGAGGAAGGCTCCAAACCTTTCAGAGAGATGCAGAGAAAACTCAACCCACACATGCAGGAGGTTGTGATGAAGGAGATAGTCAAACTCCTAGATGCTGGGATAATTTACCCCATCTCGGATTCACAATGGGTAGCACCTACCTAGGTAGTACCCAAGAAATCTAGCATTACAGTTGTTGAAGCTGATTCAGGTGAGCTGATTCTAAACAGACATACCACTGGTTGGAGGGTAATGCATAGATTACCACAAACTCAATGAAAAAACTAGCAAGGATCACTTCCCATTGCCCTTCATAGACCAAATTTTGGACAAGCTGGCAGGCAAGGCCTATTACTATTTTCTTGATGGATATTCAGGGTACAATTAGATCCCTGCATACCCCTAGGACCAAGAAAAAACCACATTCACTTGCCCATTTGGAACCTTTGCATATAGAAGGATGCCATTTGGGCTGTGTAATGCACCTGCCACGTTCCAAAAATGCATGTATGCTATCTTCTCTGACATGATTGATAAGTTTTTGGAGATCTTTATGGATGATTTCTCCATTTATGGAGATGATTTTAGCCAATGCCTACACCATCTCAGCTCTGTGCTGTAAAGGTGCGAGGAGACCAACCTAGTTCTGAGTTGGAAGAAGAGCCACTTCATGGTGACTCAAGGCACTGTTCTAGGACATGTTGTCTCCCACAGAGGAATCAAGGTTGATCAAGCTAAGATCGATTTAATTGCTCATTTGCCCCCCCCGAAAACTGTCAAACAAGTTAGGTCATTTCTGGGCCATGCTGGGTTTTATAGGAGGTTCATCAAGGACTTCAGTAAAATCTCCAAACCCCTTTGTAACCTGTTGTGCCAGGATGTTCCTTTTGACTTTAATGAGGAATGTCGAGCTGCTTTTGAACTGTTAAAGACCTGTTTGACCACAACTCCCATCTTGCAATCCCCTTATTTCTCTCTGCCATTTGAGCTTATGTGTGATGCATCAGACTTTGCCATTGGGGCAGTATTGGGTTAAAGAAAAGACAAGGCACATTCTGTGGTAGCATATACCAGTAAATCAATGGTTGCTGCTCAATTGAATTATATCACAACTAAGAAAGAGCTATTAGCTATTGTCTTTGCCTTAGAAAAATTCAGGTCTTATGTGCTGGGATAAAAAATTATTGTGTTTAGTGACCACTAAGCTCTGAAATACCTCTTGTCCAAAAAGGAAGCCAAAGCAAGACTAATCAGATGGATTCTTCACTTGCAGAAATTCAATTTAGAGATTAAATATAAAAAGGGAGTTGAGAATGTGGTGGCTGACCATTTGTCAAGGATCCCAGTAGCTGAATCAGAAAGCTTGCCCATTAATGACTCCTTCCCAGATGAGCAACTTTTTACTGTTTAGATAAGTATGCCCTAATTTGCCAATATTGTCAATTACCTTGCTGTAGGTAGGATCCCTCCACATTGGAACAAGGATGATAAAAATCTATTCTTTGCATAGATTCGATATTACATGTGGGAGGATCCTTACCTCTTTAAGCATTGTGCAGATTAGGTGATCAGATGTTATGTACCCGAAACTGAGTTTCAAAACATCCTAACCATGTGCCATGAATAGGCTTGTGGGGGCCACTTCAGTGGTAACAAGACCGCGACCAAGGTTCTTCAAAGCAGTTTCTACTAGCCTACCCTATTCAAAGATGCTCGACAACACTGTCAAGCTTGTCATCGATGCCAGCAAATGGGCAGTATTACAAGGAGAAACTCTATGCCCTTGCAACCTATACTTGTTGTCGAACTGTTTGATATTTGAGGAATCGATTTTATGGGACCTTTTCCCCCTTCTGCTAGATACAACTTCATCCTTGTAGCTGTGGACTATATATCCAAATGGGTAGAGGCCATAGCTATGAGGACAAATGATCACAAAGTCGTCATTCAATTCCTGAAAGACGACATCTTCTCAAGATTTGGCTTTCCTAAAGCTATTATTAGTGATGGGGGAAGCCACTTCTGTAATAAACCTTTTGAAAAACTGATGGAAAGATACTCTGTTACCCACAGAGTAGTCACTCCCTACCACCCACAAACCAGTGGGCAAGTAGAGATTTCCAACAGGGAAATCAAACATATTCTCGAGAAGACTGTGAGAACTGACAGAAGGGATTGGTCCAGCAAATTTACGGATGCCTTATGGGCTTATAGAACAGCCTATAAAACCCCCATAGTCATGTCCCCATTCAGACTAGTATATGGCAAGGCATGTCACTTGCTTGTTGAATTGCAACACCGAGCATATTGGGCCATTAGAGCAGTAAATTCTGACTTACACTCAGCTGGTATTCATAGGAAACTCCAGTTATCCGAGCTGGATGAATTGCGACTAGAAGCTTATGCAAATGCTCGGATATATAAGGAGAGGACCAAAGCCTTCCATGACAGACATTTGCTACGGAAAGAGTTCAAGCCAAATGGCAAGGTATGGATGTTCAACTCCAGAATGAAATTCTTTCTAGGAAAGTTGTAATCCAGATGGGATGGACCTTTCACAGTGGTACACGTTTCCCCATCTGGAGCTGTCAAAGTCATGCATCCTACAGATGGTAGAATCCTTAAGGTCAATGGTCAGCGGCTGAAACATTGCGTCAACAACATTTGCGAGCCTGAAGAGACCATTGATCTTCAGGATCCTCCAGGGTAATATCTGACTTCGATCTGTATCATATGTATTATATTTGATTTATACCTTGATTCTTTCCCATGATATTTTTTTTGTAATAAAATGGCCATGTCCAGATCCAGCTTCATTTCAATAAACTAACTGGTAGCACAACAAAAGAGTTGTTGGGTGCTTAGGCTAAAGCCCTGCACACACAGGCCATGTTCATAAACTCATAGAACTTCTCGATATGTCATTGGGACCTTTCGCTAGGTCAACTGCTGACAACGATAGGATTGGTCAAGTTTTCGATAGGTGTTGAAACTTCTCGATAGGTGAGAACAAACCTTGCGATAGGTTCTGGACTCTTACCTAGAACCTATCGACAGGATTGACAAATGTACTACCCAACCTATCGAACCTCGTCATCCTAACGAATTGAATGTTTTACCTACCTTGCGTTTGACAGGACACCGACTTATCAAAATCGCCCTGACTCCTTCCATGCTTGTTGTGCACCTGCGCTGCGCGAGAATTCTACCCCACGTGTACCATGTACAACTGAGCACAACACGGGCCTTAAACTCTACACCCCCCCTAGGTTTCTGCCCCACGCCATAACTCCCTGCGCTAAATATAGGTGCTAGTTAATGCACGATTTTGTTCCCCATGCTGATTAGTTGAATTAACCATTCACTCCTTCTCATCGACGGCGGCGATGTTGAATGCACCGCTTCATATTCCCTCATACATCCACCTTAAATAGATGTAGATGGCTCGACTTCATCCCATTCCTCTCTTTCTACCCTCTGCACTCCTCATAACTATGGCAGAGGACAAGCCCACCTTCACTCCTGCTCAACTCTACCTCTTCTGGCTGGAGCCACTACCACCCCAGGAACCAGACCTGTTGCAATTCCTCTAGGATGAATATGAGGAGGTACAACGGATCCTCACCAAGGAGGAAAAGAAAAAAAATAAGAGGGAGAAAAAGAAGCAAAAGACCGACCCACCGGCTTCCCCGCCCCCATCCTCCTCCACCACCCCTCCCCCTGCCCCCTGAACCTGCTCTTTTTCCTTTTCTTCCTCCCCCTGACTTGCAGTTCCTCTTCCACCTGCCGTAGGCTGAGGATGTCCCTGAGCCAAGGGAAGGCTTTTCATTTTCCAAGGTTATTTTGTCCACATGAATGTCATACTTTTCGCACCCTTGTGCTTGACCATTGTACTGCTTGGCCGCTTCGTCTCTTTTTAATAAAATACTCTGTTTATGCCATTTTCTTTTTCTGGTTGTCTTGTTTTTGTCCTGACTGCACAGCTACACCCACTATGCCGTAAACAGTGAGGACACTATTTTGTTTAGGTTTGGGGGTGTGGCATGTATGCGAATAAATTAGTTAATGATAGTGCAGCTAGGCTAAAAAGGAGTGTTTGGAATGAATTAGAGTGAATTCTCACTTGAATTTTTTTTGGAAAAGAGGAAATTAAAATACTGTTTGAAACTAAAATAAGCTGTAGTCCCACAGACTTCATAAAGCAAATGTCAACAATTTGTGAAAAATAATTTTGATGTGTAGTAAACCTGAAATGAGAGAAGATTGTGAAGATACACCCCTGAAAATTTGATGAAAGGCCATACCCAATGAGATTTGGGCCTGAAAAATATTCTTTAAAGAATGTCTTGGCAATTTTTTATGCTCTAAGGACTGATGGGATCTAATTATAATCACTAGAAGTTAGGCAATTCCAAGTTGAAACAACTTGATAGCATTCATGACATTGAAGACATGAAGTAAGGCCATCCCTTGGACAGTTTGAGCCTAAAATGCCCCACCTTTGAACTGTCCTTGATACACACCAGTTGAGATTTTAAAATCACAGTTTTTCTTTGATGGAAACCAGAAATTTTAAACCCAAAACCTTTTGACCTATTTCAGTTCACCCTCCACCTGAGAAATCAGAAAATAAGAGGAGAAGTGAGGTTAGAGGTGCAAGGTTCGATGTCTAGCAAAAAGAAGAAGAATATCTAAAGGCTAGTGTGATGCATAGTTGTGGCATTCCGCTTTAAAAAAATAAAAATAAAAACTTAAATAGAGCAAAAGGATGAGAAAGAGAAGTCACTTCATTTGAAAATCTACAAGAAGATAAGAAATTGATCACTTCAAGTCTGAAATTCCAGAAAGAAATTGAAGAGGTGCTGAAATGAAGAAGGTTGAGCTGCAGACCACCTCCTTACTTTTACTGATTTCTCATTTTGAACACCTTTTTACCCTTTCATTCTTTTACAAACCTCATCCCTAAGCCACATTACAACCCAATAAAAAGACCTTACTGATCTGAAATGAATTGAGCTGTCATGTGGAGATAAAGATTTGTTTAATCTATGCTGAAAAGAACTAGAAAATTTCATAAATTAGAGCAATGCCTAAGCTCATGCTTGCAGTCCTATTTGAGGGCTGTAACTGCTCTTGAGCTGTGTGAAATTCTATACCCTACATTTTTTCTGTTGTAAGTGAACAGCCCTGGTGAGACTTGGGTCTGAAATCCAATTTGATGGGGGTAGTATCAAAACAGAATTCTCAAGTGAAAGGTGAGCCATGCATTCATTTTTAAGAGCACTGCCTTGACATGAGCTGAGTGATGGTGAAGGATTGCAGCAGACTTTCAAGTTTGGAACTGATTTTGTTTTCGGATTAAAATCCCTCTAATGAATTGAAAAGACATGGTGTGAATTTATTCTATTTACTGAAACTCTATTTAGCAGGATGCACTACTATTAACTAACCTTATTGGGGAAGTTTGTGGGAACCTTCACTAAAAACCCTCAGGAGACTTCACTTGTCCACTAGGGATCACTTAGGGGTTTAAAAGGCTTAGTGCATATTCTAAATGCATCCGTGCTCCCTATGAAAGTGGCATTTTTAATTCCTTTTAATTATCATTTGCTCAGGGACTAGAAAAGCTTAGGTTTGGGAGTGTGTTAAGTGGTGAAAAATGCCACTTTTCACCCTTTAACCTGACCATTGATAGACCTGTGAGCACAGTAATAAGCCTCTGTCGAGTGCATTTTGTAGATAGCAATAAAAGATGACACTAATGCAGAAAATCACTCAAGAATGACCAGAAAGGGGCCATCTCTTAGCACAGGACAAACTCAGCAACAACACACCAGAGGGTAGCACATCACTGGACCCTTAGAGCGTGTGGCTACAGCAGGGCAAGGTGAAGGAAGTGAAAACAGGCTGAAAACATCCTATCGAGAGGTCACACGAAGACTTCGATAGGAGCTGAAGTAAAGAAAGGAGGAATTCATGCAGTTGAAAAGGTTTCGATAGGATCTGAAGGTAGAAGAGGGATGAATTTGTGTGGATTGAGGAGTTCGATAGGATCCAAGAACCTATCGAGTAGCTGAAAGAAAGGAAGAAACCATCCTATCGAAAACTTGCCTGAGGTGTAAAGGGAACCTATCGAATGGTTTCCTGAACCTATCGAAATGGTTCTCCAACCCGTTGAAAAGCTTCTCCAACCCGTCGAATGCTACAGGCCAAGGGTTGAGAATGCTGAAGCTCTAAGAGAAGGCTCATCCTATTGGAACCTATCGAAGAGATCTGAGAACCTAGCGAAAGGACCAAAAAGCTCTATTTGAACCTGTCGAAAGCTTCCTGAATTTGTCGAAATCATGTGCAGAACTTCTAAAAAATTCAGCTATGCACACGCTGTGACTTGGTGACCTGCTGCATGCAACCTGAGGCACTTAGTGACCAGCACAACGGTTCTAGAAGATGCCCTAACCAATCCACGTGCTCTAATAGAACCCTAACAAACTCTGACGACCTTCTAGAAGGGAATTTTGGCGGGAAAAATAGAGGAGAAAGCTATATATAGAGACCCCTAATTACAATTGGGGGGAGATCGAGATCTAAGCCAAATTTTGGAAATTAGAGCTTGCAGAGAAATTCTATTTTCCCTCCTTTAGCCCAACAATGGTTGGCTAATTCCCTTGGAGTAGCGAGGAGAGAGGTTAGATCTGTAATTGGGTGAGTTTAAGAGTGCTATTGTAGGTTCCCAGCTGCACAGACTACAGATCTGAGAGTATTTCCATTGTAGAGTGATTTTGATTGCAATGTAAATGCTATTTTTAATGCTTTAATTAGATCTAAAGTTCCTTTGGTTTCATTTGGTGATCGATCAGATTTGTGTAGAGGAGTCTGTAGATCAGCTCACCCACTTAACTGGTAGGCCTCTTGGATACCATCCGATCTCCCTGGATCTGATACTCCTGCAATTCCCTGAGTCTGTGACCTTGGAATTGCAGCATCTGTAGTGGTTTTAATTGTTCTAATTGATGCTTTAGCTTTGGAGGAGATCCCTAGGATGGTCTGTGACCATTAAAGTGGACAGATCATAATCTTAAGATTAGTCCAAGCTCAGGCTCCAATTGGATTCATCTGCTACAAATCCATGGATTAGATAAAGTCTATAGGATGGTCTGTGACCATTCAAGTGGGTAGATCATAGCCTTAAGACCAGGTGGATCTTGCGATTTGGAGTGGAGCCTTTTACCCTGCAGCTGTGCTTATAGCTAGTTGAGGGAATTGTGTGCTTTGAACCTTTGTAGCATGATTACTCTTCTCCATTTTCTACTTTTTACTCTCTTCCCCTGTAAGATCTAAGTTCCTAAACTCGATCCAACTTAGTCTATGTTTATTTTTAGCTTAGCTTAAGTGACAATCCATTTTAACCCTCTCCCCTGTCGTTTAGCTAACTTAGCATTAGTTAGGGTGCCAGATCTCCTACAGATCTGGAGATTTATCACATTTTTAAACCAACCTCCCTGTGGACATTCCCTTACTCACCATTTTTTTAAAACTTTCTACAACGGACCCTGATTACTTGCAGGTCTGTGTGAGTATGTTTTGCCTAGTTTTATTAGTGATTTTAGGCCCTCTTTGGAGAGAAGGCAAACATCCCAACACTAAGCTTTAGGTATTTCTTCTCCATTCACCCAATGTTGACCCTATTTTGTCCATCTTCCTTCTTCTTTACCTTCTGAATTCTCAGAGTGAGGGTAGGTTTGAATCAGGTCCAGAGGTTCAGGTATAAGTAATCAGGTGTATTTTAAAGAAAATTAGAAATTAAGGCTCAAAAGGAGTGTGCACAAGGGCAGTTGATTAGGGTTTGGTCTATTTAAGCTCAAACTGTCCAAGAGAAGGCCTTGATCCTTTCCTAGGTGTCATGAGTGCTGTCAGTTGTTTTGACTTGGAGGTGCCTAACTTTTAGTGAGGGCATTGACTCAGCCAGTCCTTAGAGCTGAAAGAATTGTCTCAGTCACTCCTCAAAGGAAAATTTTTTTGTAGGCTCAAATCTCACTAGTTATGGTCTTCCATTAAACTCTTAGGCATGTCCTGACCTTTTTCTCTCTTTAATGATTCACTAAGTACTGATACAAGTGAGTTTTCTTGGTGTTCATATCATGAAAATGCTAAGATTTAAAAGCTTGTAATGCCTAAAGGTCTGCAAATTTTTTTTTTAAATTTCCTAAATTTTTTATGATTTTATGAGTGAATATGGCTCCATTTCTATCTTACTCACTTGATTTCTGTTGCACTTAGGTTAACTATTTCATTGGCAGGTCCTACCACACCCCCAAACTTATGAGGAGCAGTGTCCTCACTGATTCAAAGGTAGATGTGGATGTGCAGCAGGCTCAAGACAGTGATATTAAAAGAAAAGAAACAACAGGAAAAAAAAATGCACAACAAAAAACAAACAACACATACCAATGAAAAATAAAAAAAGACAGTGAACTAATCAAAATATAAAAAAAATAAGATTCTATTATAATGTAAAAGTATGTACAAAGTAAGGGAGAGTAAACTACAAAATTACACCTACTTCCTAACTAAATACATGTGTAAAAATAAATCATCTAATCATCTGTTGGTTCCTTCTTAATTTTTATCCCTTTTTCTTTATCTTTCTTCACAGCAGTAGCTTCTGGAGCAGGTCCAACAATAGTGGCAGGTACTCCCCCAGTTAATTGAGTAAGTTACATCTCCAGGATTTCCACCTTTTGTTCAGCCAATGCAGTCCTGGCTGCAAAAAGCTCCCTGATCTCTTTTGATGCAGCCAACTTTTTCTCCAATCCATCAACCCTCAGCTTTTTTATTGCAGCAGCCATTTTTTCTTGATCATTATTTAGCTTTACTTGTGCAATCATACGCTCTTGGGCTTCATATAGTCACAATATTCGTGTCCAGCCCTTAGCTATGTTCTTAAGCTGCATTTCTTTATCCAATTTCATGAGATTGATCTTTTCTTCATAGGGTATCCTGATTGATGTTCTAATTGCAGCCATCCCACGAATGACATCTTTTTTTAGGTAAGGATTAGATTTCATTGCATGAAGGAGGGTGGAGTAAGGGGGAATGGAAAAAGAATAGGTATGAATCAAGAGTTATTGCTCACTTGAAGAAGGGCCAGCCAAGAATGAAAAGGAAGTGGGCTGTAAAATTAGGGTTGGTGGCTCAGGTTGGGGCTCCAGTTCAGGTTCTGTTTGGATCGACCTAGAAGAGGTGGGCATTAAGTCATCCACATTTGTTGTAACATCAGAGATAGCTACAACAGGTGAGAGTTCTATGATAGGTTCAGGGTCAGTTTGTGTAAAAGCTTCAGTGAAAGTAGGGAGGAGTGTGGGTATAGTTGAAGTTAAGGATTGGGAAAAAGGGGGAGGAAGATGAAGGTGTGGAGGTAGGGATAGTTGGTGAGTCCAATGGTTGGGGTAAAGTGGCCAAGGTTGATTGGATGGCTTGTAAGCTAGGCTCAAGGTAGGCCTGAATGGATGATTGGGTTTAGGTATTGGCTAATATTTAGAAATGAAGGGAGAGTAGGACGTGCAGGATTTGGGGTAATAGGTCAAATATGGTAGTGACTTTGGGTTGGATAGGAGAAACTGGTTGAAGGGGGAAAGTGGGTCTATGAGTGAAGGTAGTGGCCTGGGGTGATGTTTGATGTGGAGGGGTGAAGTATGGAGGGTGAAGTGAGTCTGGGAGAGGGGTATACTCTAGGTTGATGTCTCCTAGGATAGTAGACATCATAGTGGAAAATTTCTCTCCTATAAATGGGGCATGGTCATGGGATAATGGAATGGATTGGTCTAGGGGTTCATATGTGATAGGTACAAAGGGTGGGGTTTCAAAGGTATGGCTTTCAGGTTCATAGAGTGTGGGTATGGGGTCTGGAATGGTTGTGGTTTCTAGAATTAGAATTATTTGAGAGATATAGGTGGGCTAGGGTCCAGTGGGGTTTTGACAGCTTTTCTTCTCTTCTGATATGGGGTCTTGACAGGTGGGCTAGTGTGGGATGGAAACATAGGTAAGGATACAGAAATGGGTAGGGTGTCAGTAGCTATGGTGGTTGGTGGTGAGATTAAGGTGGCTATAGCTATGATAATTTGTGATATAGGCTCAGGTAAGGGTATTGGACCTGTTAGGGGATGTGAGGTCTGGGTTGAGGGTGGAGGTGGTGGTAAAAGAGTTGGGGCTGGCATGGAGGTAGAGGGAATGGCTGGGGAGGTGATGGTTGTGCTGGCTGGCACATGTGAGGTAGAGGTTGCAGCAACATCAGTAGTAGCAGCAGCAGCAGCTGATTCATGAATGGTGGGGGCTGCTTCTCTCAGTAACTCCTCCCTCCACTTTTCTTTTTCTTTATCATTGTGCCGCTAATTCCCTACTATTTCTTTTCACTCTTTTTGGGATTCAAGGTCACTGTCTCCTCCTCCCTATGAAAGGGGTATTTCCCAAACTTCAGCAATACAGTAATAAACTTACAGTAGGAAAGGGCATGAAGTTTCTTCTTTATTTTCACCTTCTCACATAGGTCCTTAATCCCCTCAAAAGTTAACTTGGTTGCATCCAAGTAATGATTCCTGTGAAATGAGAAGAGGGCATGAGCTATAGGGTATCTCCTCTCCTGCTCATGCCCAGAGCAATAAACATTTTTCATCAACACTGCATCCATGAACCTGAGGTTGGGGTGTAAGTCCCTCTTCCTAATTGAGTCTCCTGAGGCTGTGATTCTTCCAATTAACTCCCTTGCTATCTCAGTGATGGTGACAGTCAAAGGAGGATCCAAGCCACACTCAGGGCTATACGTAGCTGGTATCCCCAATATTTTTGTAATGTCTGCTTGGTTGAACATCTCCAAGTCATCAATCAATACTAGCAGTGATGGGTTCCCATCATCACCAATTTTCAACCTCATATTCTGATAAAATAGTCTCACTAGTCTTGGGAAAACCAGCTGCATCGGGGGCCGCAACAAGGGCAACAGAGATGCCTTACAGATTTTCTAGTGGCCACAGGGCTGCCACTGACAGGCGAGTTCAGCATTGCAACTAATGTATCTAAAAATTTTAAACCCGTGGCCATGGGTGCTCAACTTATTGAAATTAGGGCTCATTACTCTTAAAAATGCAGAACACACTGAGTAAGCACAGAAGCACCAAATTTTTGCCCTTCTTCTCTCCAATTAATAAATCAAGCACAGCACAGGGAGAGAAAAGGAGATCTTACCAATTGAGAGCTAAGGTTCCACCTAAAAATGTGTACAGTTGTTCAAATCCCCCCAAACCTTGTTCAAAGTGATCAGGAGTAGCTGGGGAAATAACTGATGGGAGGAAAATGCATGAGATGGAGTGACTTGAAAAGTAGAGAAGAAAGAAGAGACATGGTATTTCAGTTTTGGTGTGGGGAAGCTAGAGCAGAAAGATGAAATGAAGAAAATGAGGGGTTTCGCAGAGTTTATAGAGCTAATCCCACGATTCGCGCACTTGGAAATAGGTGTTCATGAGGTAGATTTCTCCCGCAGTTGGCTTATAATCCAGTGAGAAGGTCTGTCGCGCAAAAGAACAAACTGCTACATAATGTACTTTGCAGAGCTGAGACTTTGGCTATGGTGTGCGAGACCTTGTGCTGCCTTAGAAATTTACCTCGCGCGGTACTCGAGCAGAACAACACAAAAGATACACTTCATGCGCAAATTGGGCTCGAGGAGCAGAAAGGTAACTCCGTGAGGCATTTTTATAGCCATTGCTCAGGCGTTTTAGCACGTGAGAAAGCCAAGAGATGGCTTGTACAGTAGATCTAAGCCTTTTAGCTCGGTGAGACAACATTTCTTCTCAACCTTTACTCTGTTAGTTTAGCGCAGCACATTGGTTGGTGCATCCATGCTGTTGTGCACCCAACTACTATGCATGAGCACCAACCCTCAGACAGGTACTATATTTCAATCATGAGAAATATATGTCATTTTCAACATTAGTTCAACAATATTATAGAATCTAAAAAATAGTTTTCCAGCTCAACTTCATGCAAATTCAAATGACAAACATTCATCAACGAACACACACAGCAAATTCAAATGACAAACATGGACATGCATTCAATCACAAAATTTAAACACAGACAAAGTAACATAAGCAATTCAACATCACGCTAAAAACATAACTGACAGATTTCTAGAGAACACAAATCAAAATAAAATTTTCATACATATGGTACACTTATTACCAATTTTTTGGATCACTGAGCACTAGCTTCCTCCTGAGTAGAGGATGCATCTCCAATCATATACTGACCTTTTGGATTTGTCAGGGGCTGACTAAGCAATTTTTTTTCCTCCTTTTTGTTCAAAGCATTACAAATTTGACCTAATTGGTCCTCAATCTTCTTAATGCTCTATCCATGAGAATTAACAGTCTGTACCAGGCTCTCCAAATTTTACATTGAAGCCAGCACTTGCTCTTCAAATGAGACTGTTAAGACTGGGGTAATGGTAGAAAATTTTGCCTTAGTGGGTAACCTTGATTAAACTGGTGCTAGGGTTTGTAAGGAGTTACAGCTTGCTGCTGCTGGGGTTGAGGATATGAATCTTGTCTCCACCTCAGGTTTGGGTGGTTCGTCCAAGAATACCTAGCAGGCTGTTACCCAAAAGTTTGAGCAGCATTGGCATGCTCCATAACAAAATCAGGAAACTGGTTGGCAGATGGACAATTATGAATAGAACATGTGAGAGATTGGCATATCAGACATGCTTCCTCCACCTGTGCAACCATCCGGGACTGCATCACATTCATTAATTTTTCAAATTTTAAGGACAAATTGCCCACCTTCCTCTCCCAATCACCTTGCACCTTGACTTCATATATTCCACCTCTAGGGGTGGCCTCTTTCACCATCTTAGCTGGGGTTTGGCTATCATTGCGTGACAGGGACTCCTGCGGTATGAAATTTTTCCCTATTATATCAAGCAGCTCCCAAGCTTCCTCAGCTATCTTGTGGAGGTAGTTACCACCACAAGAAGCATCCACCATATCCCTGCTCTTAGAATTAATTCCTTCGTAGAATACTTGTACTAGTTGCCACATTAGAATTTGGTGGTGGGGGCATTATTTTAACATCTCCTGAAATCTTTCCCAAAAATTCTCAGTTGAGGACTGAGTAAATGACAAAATACTTGTTCTCATTTGGCTGGTTTTATTCATGGGAAAGAATTTGGCCAGGAATTTGGTTTGAAGGTCACTCCATGACAGCATGCTATTGGCTGGGAGCTTTGATAGCCATGTGCTGGCTTTGTCCTTTAGTGAGAAAGGAAAAAGCCTGAGTTTAGTGGCCTCAGGTCCCAAGCTAACAATATTGAAAGTAGTACAAAGTGCCAAAAATAGGTCGATATGCTTGTAGGGATCTTCTTTACTAAGCCCATGAAATAATGGCAACATATTAATAGTGGAGGATTTAATTTCATAATTCCCCTCAACAGAGGGGAATTGAATGCAGAAGGGAGAGGTGTACTCCCAAGGTGCATTGTACTCCTTTAATGTTCTCCGCCTCTCAGCCATGATAGATGGTTCAGTTTCAAAAGCAGGGCCCTATGTGGTGTGTCTAGGTCTAAGGATCCTTTCAACCTCTAAATTTGGAGGTTCTAACTCAGGGTTTAATGACCTTTTGCCATGCATATACTCACACCCACAGTAAGTATAGAGAATGCTCACAAGCACATATAAAAGAATTTCAAACAAAAATTAACAACGACATAGATTTACACCAAACAAATAACATGGAATTAAACATAAATGGACTGAGATTTAGGAGAAAGGAAGTGCAAACAGAGATAGCTACACTCCAGCTACAACTCTAGCTTTTCCTTTATTCTGCTGTCCATTTATGCAAAATTCTAAAAAATATCAGTTGTACTTTATTCTAGATTAGGCAAAACTACAAAGAATTTGGACGTCTAAATTATAGTACAACTCAGGTCTACTAACAAGATCAATATCCTCGACAGTGGTGCCAAAAACTTATTGTCTGTTCGAAATTGTGTAGATTTATTATGTGGTGTTGGAAGAAAATTAATATCAAAGTGAAACAGAGGATAAAGATATGGTGAAAATAGCAATCCTAAAACATCCTAGACCTGCAAGATACAGGGCCTATAATAGCAAGTTTTGATAAGTAAGTTTATCCTACAGAGAAATTGATCTAGAACCCAAAATAGATTATAATAGTAGGCCTCCAGATCTGACAATCCTAAAGAAAGGGAGTTGGGTGTCACGACTTTACTAAATTAACCCTAATAAAGAGAAATAAAGTGCAGTCCTATCCTAAAGAAAAAAGAAGATGGTGATGGTGTGTGATAAAATAAAATATACAAATGATGGAAAGTAAGCAGGTTAAGCTAGAGTTAATGCAATAATGTAACTCAGATTTAGACTATCTCTGCAGTGATCCTTATTGAGATGCTATTACTAACCTCAACAAGGTAGAAATATCCAACTTAACTCATGCCATTTGGGATGCTCTTAAGGCTATAGGCTGTCCACTGAAATGGCCACAGCCTATCCTATAAAGTCTGTCAAATCCTATTAATCAAGCCAGAAGTTGCTAATCTAATTCAGAGGAGTGGACTGATCATTTCTCCAACCACTGGACCAAAGTAAGCCATGAATATTATTGCAGATACTATGTAATGCCAGTGCTACATGCTCCCCAGATTTGCGCACAGATCTGGCTGACATCCATAGGTATTCCAACCTATAAAGTCCTAAGTGCTTTACTAAGGCCAACGGCTCACTGTGCCCATAAAAAGGACCAACAACAGGTTGAATAAAGATTTAGATTCAGCTCGTCATTGCTACAAAAGGCCTACGATGATATAGCCTCAAGCTGCAATTACTACAGAGGAATCAGATCTAGCATCTGATATCGGTCAAGTAAAATAGAGGGGAGCCAGTTCCTGCACAAACCTCCTCACAAGGCTTTAGAAGCTCATGTGCAGAGAAGAAGAATCCTTCTCAAACATGTGGCTGGACACCACCATAGGGTTATACTCTGTCCACTCAAATGGCCATTGGGTATACGATAGGTCTGTCCATACCACAGAGATCTGAGAAAGAACATGTAAACTGCTACTGCCACCATGAAGTTCCAGGGCTACGAGCTCTCCAGATCTAGCTACAGATTCGACTTGCTATCCATGAGGCTATTGAACCGAGGAAATTAGATGGTAAACAATAAATCTACTAGAAACTGAATGGGCTAGTCCCAAAGCATGGATCCTATAGACATCTAAGGAAACCATAAGATCTATAGATTCAACTAGTCATTAAAACAACAATCCATTGATAAAAGTAAAATTTACAATTAACTGTGTCAAGGCTGCAGCCTGTACACAACTACTCATCCAAAAGATCCCAATGTATATATGGCCTATTACAAAACTGAAATAAAACTAAACCTAACTGCTTACAGAAGGATTAGCCAGCCAATACTGGACTAAGAGAGAAGAAAAATAAGAAAAAGAGATGATCAAACCCTAACCCTAGCCTACTGGAATTCTCCACCGACAGAGGATGAAGGAAGGATGAAAATACTAAGCTCTAAGTACAGCTTCTATACTCTGTCCATAATGCCTTGGCTCAAAAGAGAGTAACCCTAATTTTTCTAGCAGACATGACACTGTTACAACCCTTGAATGCTTTGAGATGTGCACCTCAAAATCTATGCCTCGAGAAGTGTGCCCTAGCCTTGGGAAATTTCCAAAAGGTCCTTGAGTTAGAGTTGAGAAGTGGAGAACCCGAGCTTCGCAGGGTTGGCATCTGCATTAATTCACTTGCACAGTTGCTTTACCTTCGCGGAGGAGCATTTAGCTTAGGAGGTTTGTTCACTCGCACAGAAGATCCTCAGTTGATCGCACAGTTGCTTTACGCTACAGTGCTGCCACGGAGGTGATTTGGAAATGCCTAGATTTCTCGCGTAGTAAAGCTTCAGAAGTTCTCTCTCGCTGGATACTTGTGCAGGTAGGCTCCTTCACTCGCGTAGTAACTGGTTAGGCTCTAAAGTGCGTGAGAGCTGCACGAGGAAAATTTTGGGCGTCACTCTCTTCTAGGGCTTCGCGAGAACTCCATGAGGTGACAAATTGTTCTTTATGCATATGGACTCGTTATGTTTTGCGCGTAGCTGCTTGAAGGCTCGATCTCTGTGAGAGCTTAGCGAGCACAAATTCTGAGGGTTTTAAGACGCGAGATCATCATGATGTCTTTATTGCTCTCCCCTTGACTGCGTGCCCCATCTGCGTGAGGGCAGCTTCCACTACATCCTTAGCTCCGTGAGGGAGCTCTTCAACTCTGTGAGATGATTCTTTTGATCCTCTGATGCCTTGCATTTACTGCTGTTATAGTTTTCTCCATTCTCAGGTAACTTCTTTCATCTGTTAGACTTTTTGGTCAATGATGACCAGCAAACGAGTCACCATGGTGAGTACTACAAAGGTGTTCCATTAGGCTTTGGCTCAGCTGTCATCTTTGCATGTCTTCTTTCTCTTTTCGGGACCAAAAAGCAGGGATTTTGTATTAAGCTGTACAGTTTATTGCTAACTACAAAACACACTTAACAAATGATTATTAGTGAGCTTCAAGGTCCAACAAAATTTAGGTTAAGAGGTGAAAAGTGGTACTTTTCAGTGAATAATAGTTATTAATAGAGAAATTACCCCAATTTAGGATGGAGACAAGATACCTTCCCAAACCAGCAGCAGCAGTAGTAGTCTATGGCTCAGCGAATGACTCAACCTATGCATCAAAATACACCTGCCCCAACACCCTCTAGATCCCTCACATTGGAAGAGCAAGTTCTGGCTTCACTATAAAATTTAGGCCCTTTGTCACAAACTGTCAACTCCCATAGCCAAAGTATCAAGAAGATAGAGGACCACCTTGGTTAACTATCTAATACTTGACTAAGAGAGAGGAGGGAAGACTGCCTAGTCAGCCCATGAACAATCCAAAGGAGTAGTACATGATGGGTGAGACTTCTTCCCATGAAGAAGCAAAATTTGTCATCACCTTGAGGAGTGGAAGGTTGGTTGATAACCAAGTTGGTGTTAAGCCTGATGAGGAAAATATAGGAACTGAAGGATCAACCCATGATGATATGTAGCAAGAGTAGCATATAAAAAATAAGGGCGGTGGTGATGTACCCCAACAGAAAACTGAAAACAAAAATAAAGAAAAATCTGATGAGCTCGCTAAGGCAGTAAATATGAGATCAGTCCCCCATTTGCCATTTTCCAATGCATTTAAAGCACCTTCTCCTTTTGATAAGGGGAATGCTAAAGGGGAGGAGATGATGGAAACATTCAAACAAGTAAAGATCAACTTGCCTTTACTTGATGCTATCAAGCAAGTTCCAGCCTATGCAAAATTTTTAAAAGATTTGTGCACCCACAAAAGACAATCTAGGATACATCTATCCAAGAAGGTCTTTTGTGCTGAAAAAAGGAACCAAGTGCTGGCCATTGCAACACCAACCAAGCTTCAAGACCCTAGAGTTCTCACAATCCCTTGCATCATTGGGGATCATACCATTGAGAAGGCTTTATTAGATCTGCGAGCTAGTGTAAACCTACTTTATATTCAGTTTATGAGAAGTTAGGCTTGGGAGAATTGAAGCTCACACATATGGTGCTACAACTAACTAATAGATATGAGAGGAGGCCTGTGGGAATGATAGATGATGTATTAGTTATGGTTGATAAGTTTTTCTACCCAACAGATTTTCTGATGCTTGACATGGAGCCAAGAAAGTGCACCACCTCTATTCCTGTGATTTTGGACAGACCTTTCTTGGCCACTGCCAATGCTTGTATTTAGTGTAGATTAGGAATAATGGTGTTATCTTTTAGTAACATAAAAGTGAAATTGAATGTGTATGATGTAGCCAATCACCCTCACTTGGATAGTGAGGATTGCTTTGTAATTGATATACTCGATGAGCTTGTTGAAGAGACTTTGCCCAAGCTGCTGCATGATGATAATTTTTGTGATATTTTTGAAAATGTGAGGAGTGAGATTGTGGAAGAGAAGGCCCCCACACCCATGGTTCAAGAGGTGAAAACCTTAAATTCTGATATGGGGCACCATGGAAACCTGCTGTGTTGCCTCTTCCACCACCATCAAAGGCACCTTTGTTGCCTTCTCTCATATGTGCACCAGATGTAGAGTTGAAACAACTGCCTAAGTCCTTGAAATATATTTTTTTGGATGCAAACAAGAAGTTACAAGTGATCATTTCTTCCTCTCACTGATGAGCAAGAGGAAGAACTGTTGTGTGTTCTAAAGAAGCATAAGAGAGCAATAGGCTGGACTATTGCTGACCTAGGGGGCATCATCCAGGTTGTGTCCATACATAAAATCTATCTAGAAAAATGCAGAGAAAATTGAACCCCCACATGCAAGAAGTGGTAATGAAAGAAGTGGTCAAATTATTAGATGTTGGAGTCATCTACCCAATTTCAGATTTCGAATGGGTGGCACCTACTCGGGTGGTCCCTATTATTCACTAAAAAGTACCACTTTTCATGTCTTAACCTAGCCTTTACTAGACCTTGAAGCTCACTAATAATCATGTTTTAAGTTTATTTTATAGTTAGCAATAATCTGTGCAGCTTAAAAAAAAATCCATGCTTATTGATCCAAAGAAGAGAGGGAATACATGTAAAGATGATAGCTGAGCCAAAGTCTAATGGAACACTCTGGTAGTGCTCACCATGGTGATTCAATTGCTGGTCATCATTGACCAAAAGCCTAGCAGATGGAAGAAGTTAGTTGAGAATGGAGGAAGCTGCAACAGCAGCAAATGCAATGTATCAGAGTGACAAAAGAATCACCTCGCTGAGTTGATGATCTCCCTCGCGAAGCTAATGATGCGGTGGAAGTTGCCGTCGCGCAGATTAGCCACGCAGTCAAGAGGAGAACAAAAAAGACATCGCAAAGATCTCACAGTTTAAAACTCTCAGAATTTGTCCTCACGAAGATCGAGCCTAAAGGAGCTGCGCACAGAACATAGCGAGTTCATAAGCACAAAGAACAATATGTCACCTCACAGAGTTCTCACATAGCCAAAGAAGTGAGCCTAATGAGTGTGCCTGCGTGAGCACTCTGAGAGAGCTTAGAAGCTCTATCATCTGCAACGAAGTCTCGCCCAAATCATCTCCACAACAGTAAGGCAGAAAGGTACTGTGCGATGAATTAAAGTTTGACTATGTGAGTAAGCACTTCTCACCAGCTAAAGGCAACTCCGCGATGGCTCTACAACTGCATGTATGAACTAATGTAGATGCCAGCCCTGCGAAGCTCAGGCTCTCCACTTCTCAGTTTTAATTGAAAGACTTTTCAGGAATTTTCCAAGGCTAGGGCACACTTCCCGAGGTACAAATTTTGAGACATATATCTCCAGGCATCCAAGGGTTGAAACAGTACCACATCTGCTGGAAAAATTAGGGTTAATCTCTTCAGAGCTAAAGCCTTATAGACAGAGTATATAAGCTGTACTTAGAGTTTATTATTTTCATCTTTCCTTCATCCTCTGTCGGCTAAGAACTCTTGCAAGCTAGGGGTTAGTGTTTGATCATCTCTTTTTCTTATTTTTCTTCCCTCTTAACCCAGCACTTGCTGGCTAATCCCCCTATAAGTAGCTAGGTTTAGTTTTATTTCAGTTTGTAATAGGTTTTTTGGTATACATTGGGATTCTGGATGAGCAGTTGTGTATAGGATGCAGCCTGGAGATAATTTATTATAAGTTTTGTGTTCATCAGTGGATTGCCATTTTAATGCCTAACTCAATCTAAAGATCTTATGGTTCTTTGGATGTCTATAGGATTCATGTATTTGGGACTAGCCCATTCAGTTACTAGTAGATCTATTGTTTATCATTTGATTTCCCTTGGTTTGATAGCCCCATGGAAAGCAATGTTGGATCTGTAGTGAGATCCAGGGAGCTCGAAGGCCTGTGGACCATGGTGGTTGCAACAGTTTTCATGTTCTTTCTTAGGCCTCTGTGGTATGAACAGACCAATGGGATACCCTGTGACCATTCAAGTGAACAGAGTATAGCCCTAAGATTATGTCCATTCACATGTTTGAGAAGGATTCTTCGCCCCTATGCATGAGCTTCAAGAGCCTTGTGAGGAGGTTTGTACAGAAACTGACTCCCCTTTGTTCTACCTAGCTGACATCAGATGTTAGATCTGATCTCTTTATAGTAATTACATCTTGAGGCTGAATCATTACAGGCCATTTGTAATAATGACCAGCTGAATTTAAAGCCCTATTCAACCTGTTGCATGGTCCTTTTTGTGGGCACTAGTGAGTAGTTGGCTTTAGCAAAGCACTTAGGATCTTATGGGTTGGAATACCTATGGATGTCAGTCAGGTCTATGTGCAGATCTATATAGCTTGTAGCACTGACATTACATAGTGCTGCAATAGTATTCATGGCTTGATTTGGTCCAGTGGCTGGGGGAATGATCAGTCCACTCCTCTGGGTTAGATTGGCAATGTCTGTTTTAACTAATGAGATTTGATAGACTCTATCGGATACCCTGTGACCATTAGAGTGGACAGAGTATAGCCTAAAGAGCGCCCCAAATGACATGGTTAAACCGGATATTTTTACCTTGTTGAGGCTTTTAATAGCGTCTCAGTAAGAAACACTGCAGAGACAGACTAAATCTGAGTTACATAACTGCTTTAACTCTAGCTTAACCTGCTTACCTTTCATAATTTTTGTATTTTATTTTGGCACACACTACCACCATCTTCCTCTTAACCCTTTCTTTAGGATAGGGATATATTTTATTTATCTATTTTTAAGATTAATTTAGTGTAGTCTTGACACCCAACTCCCTTTCTTTAGGATTGTCAGATCTGTAGCTAGATCTGCCGGCCTACTATTATAGCCCATTCTGGGTTCTAGATCAATTTCTCTGTGGGACAAACTCTTACTTATCAAAACTTGCTACAATGGACCCTGTATCTTGCAGGACTGTGTGTATTTCAGACTTGCTGTGCTGACCCATCTGTAATTTCCCACTCTTGATTTATTCTCTCCACTGTTCTTAATAAAATAGCAGCAAGAGTTTGAAATAAAAGAACCAACAAGTTTTTGGCTTCGCTGTCAGGGATCTTGATCTTTTTAGTAGACCTGAGTTGTATTATAATTTAGACTAACCAATTCTTTGTAGTTGTGCCTAATTTAGAACAAAAAGTACTACTGATTCTTTGTGGAATTTTGCAAAAATGGATAGCAGACGAAGGGAAATGCTAAAGTTACTGCTGGAGTGTAGCAAGCTTTGTTTGCACTTTCTTCCCCCTGAATCTCAGTCCATTTATGTTTAATTCCCTATTATTTGTTTAGTATAAACTATGTAGTTGTTAATTTTTACTTGAGATTCTTTGTATGCTTGTGAGTATTTTCTGTACTTACAGTGGGTGTGAGTTTATGCATGGTCGAAGGTCCTTAAACCCTGAGTTGGAACCTCCAAATCTAGAGGTTGAAAGGATCCTTAGACCTAGGGATACCACACAGGGCCCTACTATTGAGACTGAACCAGCTACTATGGCTAAGAGGCAGAGGACATTAAAGAAATATATTGCACCTGGGGAGTACACCTCTCCCTTTTGCATTAAGTTTCCCTTTGTTGAGGGAAACTATGAAATTAAATCCTCCACCATCAGTATGCTGCCTTCATTTTATGGGGTAAGTAAAGAAGATCCCTACAAGCATATCGACCATTTTTTAGCACTTTCCACTACCTTCAACATTGCTGGCTTGGGGCCTGAGGCCATTAAATTGAGGCTTTTTCCTTTCTCATTAAAGGAAAAGGCCAACACATGGCTATCAAAGCTCCCAGCCAACAACATACAATCATGGAGTGACTTTTAAACCAAGTTCCTGGCAAAATTTTTCCCCATGAACAAAACAAGCCAGATGAGGACAAATATTTTGTCATTCACTCAGTCCTCAATTGAGAGTTTTAATAAAGCATGGAAATGATTCCAGGAGATGTTAAAACAATGCCCCCACCACCAAATCCCAATGTGGCAGCTTGTTTAAGTGTTTTATCAAGGAATTAATGCCAAGAGTAGGGATATGGTGGATGCTTTCTGTGGTGGTAGCTACCTCTACAAGATAGCTGAGAAAGCATGGGAGCTGTTTGACATAATAGGAGAAAATTTCATACAGCAGGAGTCTTTGTCACACAATGACAATCAGATTCTAGCTAAAATGGTGAAAGAGGCCACCCCTAGAGGTGAAATATATGAAGTAAAGGTGCAAGGTGACCTGGAGAGGAAGGTGGACAACTTATGCTTGAAGTTTGATAAATTGATGAATGTGATGCAACCTTGGATGGTTGCTGTGCAACCATGAGAATTGAGACGATCCCGTCGCGACGATGCGCTCTCTAACGAAAATATAGAGTTGCCACTCGGAGCTTTCGGTGTCCTGGGATACCTAGTTCATTTTCATGAGCACCGAAGTGCTAAAAATATGACTCTGAATCTGGTCCACACCAAAGGCTCTTAGGTAGGGGCTTCGGTTATCGATCGGGAAGGTGTTAGGCACCCGATCAACCCGCTTAACGCAGTCTCTACTAATGGCCAGAAATAAAATAAAGTAAAAGAAAAGAAAATAGCTTCCTCTTGCCCAAAAGAGCTTAGAATCCTATTTGTGCCCCTCTGTTCCTACCGAAAAGTCAGCGGCGTAATGGCACAAATGGGAGGATGGAGGGAGCTAGAAAGAGATAGGAGAAGAAAGGGGAGAGTCGGAGCCCTCGGGCCCTTGTAGCACCGTAGGAGAGCCTTGCGTTGGTTTGCTTTGATGAGCTTTTGAAGGCTTGTATGGTGGAAAGAGAGGTTCTAACCTCTAAGGCGTGCTAACTAAGAGGTAGAGAGGGAAGGTGAATGGGTAGCATATATCTAAACTAAGGGATCTAAGGTGAAAAATACACTCAAAGGAGGTTTTGGAATTCTGGAATTTGTATGGGAAGTGTGCACTAAAGGGAGAAAGATCTTCTCACTTCAAGCTCTTTCTCTCTTAGGCCAAAATTCTCAACCCTTAAACCAAGGGGAGGGGGGCTCTATTTATAGAGAAAAGGAGGATTAGTGAGGGGTTAAAGTCCAAATTGGATTAGCAATTATGTAATGGGCAATCTAAGGTTTCCTAGGGTTTTTGGAGCCTTGAAATGTGTGAGAAGGTCCTCCAATAGTGGAGATGGGGTGAGGCCTTAAGCCATTTAAAGGGGTGCAAATAGGCTTCAAAAGGGTGCAACAGAAGTAGCAAAACACACCCCAAAGGTCAAGGTGGTCAACAAGTCAAACCCCAAACATGAAATTTGGGGCAAAATCTAACATCGTTATGAGAAGCAACTAATAGTTGCGCTGTAAATGCACAAGAAAATAGTGCAAAAGTGTCCGGAAGTCACCATGAGGATGGGGCCCATTATTTGAATCAAGAACTATTAGTAGCGCCAGGCTTAAAATGAGGGAGAATTGGCCTAGCGCAACTATTAGTTGCGCCAGGCAAAGTTTATTACTGGCCCAACTATTAGTTGCGCCAAGTCCCTAAGGGAGCCCACATGACTTTAACTTTCTACCCTCCGGATTCGGTTTATCATATCTTTTGACTTATACCTCCGATTGGGGCGATTCTTGAACCGTTGAAAAGCTAACGACCTCTACTCCTCAATGGTATGACACTCAATCACAGTAGAGGGCCGTTGCTAGTTCTGGTGCACCACTCTTCATCCATAGCCTAGCAAGGTTAGGTTTAGGGTTCAAAATGGGTTCTAAGGGTCGGGATTGGTTTCTAAAGGTTCATGATAGGTTCCTAAGAGATCTAAGGTGATTTCTAAAGGTTTGGGGTTCCTAAGGGTTCCATACATGTCGTCAAAAGCTCTAAATTGTACCTCTCTCGAAAGATATTTTGATCAGGCCTTGGGCCAAATTTGGGTGTCTACAGATGCCCCTCTTTGGTATCTGATCACTAATGATCGTATGCTAAAGAAAAGACACATCTGAAGAGGCCCAAGGCATTACTGACGGGTCCGCTGTATTCAAAATGAACTTCAAACATTAGGTGAGTAACACAGTGAGAAAATGAAAGCCCTAGGGTGCCAGGCTAATCATTCATTTCTTGAGGAAATCGGTTCCCAAGCACTTAGCGACATTACTGGGCATAACCGAGGTGAAACGAGTTGTGAAAGCCCAATAGCTGGAAAAAATGTTCGCATCTTGAGTTACGAAAGCCCGTTAGTCAAGAAAAACATCCGCTTCTCGAGATGATTTGAAGGTGATTGATGTTTGAGATTTATTCTGAATATAACAGTTTCCTAAGTAAGAGGGGTGATCGACCCACATTCAAAGATAGGAGTGAAGTAAACATACGCAAGGCTCCAAAGTTTACGTCCAATCCTACAAGGCATTTGATGATCTCATTGGATTATTCGCGGGTGCCCATGTTAAAAGCAGGGTTCGAGATCTTTGGGCGAACCCATCACCCCGAAGTTTATTTAGCATGATTGTCTGAGCGAAGTGGATAGATGTCACAACTCTTTTTGGGAGTACATGCCGTTTTTTGAAAATGTGCCCTGGATCAACATGACCTAGGGCATCCAACTTCAACTACCTTGAACAGATCAAACCAAACATTAGGTGTCTCCCAAAAAGGGGCATCCAATCCTAGCTTCTGCCGACAATGATCATAAACATCAATTAACTATGCATAATCATGCACCCATCAGGGGCAATAAGCAACAACAAAGGCGATGGAAGCTCCGACCCAGACCTGCTCAGGTACAATTTATGGGGACAAACGACCATCATACGGATACCCAGATGCAAGGTGTATACTTTACAGGGATACCACTGCCCATACAGGTTTTAAGCCTGCAAAAAATAAAAGGGAAATGAACCCTTCTGAATGAATGGTTGTACATAGTTTGATTGATACGTAATCTCATTCATAATAGGTTGGTTTCAACCAACGATTGACCTTTTCCATCGGAGAATTTGAAGCTTTAAGACACTTAAGTTCATATGAACAGAGCGCTCATCGCAAAGATTTAGCAGTGGAGTCGACTCGATCAAAAAATTAACTGTTTGACCGGGACCGGCACTGTTGCTCCTTCCTTAACGTAGGATCCCAAGATCCGAGGCGAACCTCTGACTCATGACTTTAATATGGCACAACTGCGTTGCAGATAAAATATTGACATTTTATCGCCTTATGCTTGTGTGTCTCTGTGGGGAATACAGATCTGTTTCCGATATATATTTTTTTTGGATTTCCAAACTATTTTATGTGATTTTTTTTTTGGAATTTTGAAGTTATAATTTTATGTGAATTTTTTTGGGATTTTTTTTTTTCGGCTTCTCTATGGGGATTCTCTTTTTCTATTTTTTTTTGGACTTTTTATATTTTCGGTGTAGGATCGAGGTGCTTATCGACCTCGGTCTACCTTTATTTTAGCACGGCTTCCTCGGTAAGTCGATGGATGATCAAAATGCCCTTCCGAGAGCATGTGCATCTGTCGGGGGTGTTAAAACAAATAAGGAGGAAGTGGGGAACCGGCCCTCCTATCTGGTCCGTACCAGGCCCAAGACCCGGCCTAAGTGCCTGGCGCAACTAATAGTTGCGCCAGGCCACTAGGGGCCTCAAAATAGCCTGGCACAACTATTAGTTGCGCCAAGCAAATGGGGGGCAAAATTTTGCCTGGCGCAACTATTAGTTGCGCAGGCTTGGCTGGGGAATTTAAACAGCCCGAGTTCGGGCTCGGGGGAGTTTCATTTCAAAAATTTCTCCCCCTCCTTCTTTGAAACCGAAAATCGCCTCTTCCTAGGGTTTTCTTTCATTGCCTCTTTGCATGCCTCATTGTTGTTGCCCTGCTTGTGTGGAGTGAGTGCTGACTTACGCTAGATCAGAGACCCATCCTCTTTCAAAAGGTAATCATTAAAACTTACTTCCTTTGATTTCTCTTGCTTTTTATGTGATTTGTTTTGCAATGATCTTGCATTCTTTGATGAATAATGGTTTATCTTCATTGTATGCTTGTTTATTGATGATATATTGGCAATTTTTCATGAATGGTGCCCTATTTTTGTTATTTTGTGGAATTTATTGGTGCCTAATGTATATATATATTTTTTTTGTTTGTTTTTATTTGTGTATATAGAATGGACATTATTTTTGTTTTTTTGTTTTTTTGTTTTTATTATTTTGCATATATTGGATTTTTGGTCTTTTCTTTTCTGAACACTAAATTAGAAAGAAGAAGGGATTTTTGGTTTCTTTTTTTTGAAAATTAAGGAAATGATTTTTGACCTCTCTTGAAATTAAGAGAACAAGAGATTTTATTTGTTTGGGAAAACAAACTAAGGCATTTTTATTATTTTTTGGTTATTATTTTTTTATTTTTTATTTTTAATAGTCATGAACTAAGGATTTTTTTTGGTGTCTTTGTTGTTTTGTTTATAAAAGAAAGGCTTCACTTTTTTGGTTTTTGATTTTTAGGAGCATAAAAGAAACGGACTTTTTGTTTTGAAACATAAGGTTTTTTCTTTTGCTTTTCTTATTTCTTTTTTTCCCTCTTTTTTTTGTTTAAACAAAGTAAAATTATTTTTTTGTTGTGCTTTGATTTTTTCTTTTTGAAAGAATTTTTAAACAAGGATTTTTTTGTGTTTTGATGTTTGAAAGGACTTTTTACACTCTTCTTTTTTTTGTTTTGAAAGAACTTTTCTACCAAAGTGAAAAGGATTTTTTTGTTGAAAGAACTTTGCTTTCTTTTGTTTTTGTTTTTGTTTGAAAGACAAAGTAAAAGGTTTTTTTTTTTGAAAGAACAAAGTAAAAGGTTTTTTTTTTTTTTTTTGAACAGAACAAAGCAAAAGGTTATTTTTTTTTTTTTGGAAAGAACAAGGTAAAAGGTTTTTTTGTTTTGTATTTTTTTTAACAGAACAAAGCAAAAGGTTTTTTTTTGTTGTTTTTTTTGGAAGAACAAAGATGCACATGTATCCTTGTACTTGACCAGCTGTGATTGCCTTTTATTGCCCCAGTATGTCAGGCGGTGATGAGCACATTCCCGAGGAGGGCCCCGAGGGGGGACCTGAGATCGTTCATGGCCCGTGGGGGGAGGAGTTTGTCTAGGTGGAACGGAGAGCGGGCCCATGGCTCGAGATGCAGGGTGAGGCCACCTGGGCCGGCCTCCTTCACCAGCAGCACACTCATATTTCAAACTTTGGGATAGCGAGCAAGGTAAACGAAAGGTTCAATTTATTTCCAATATGCACTCTCTTTTTTTTTTTTTGCCTCTTTGATCTGATGTGCATTTTCTTTGGGTGCAGGACCTGCCCAATATTGTGTTCCGCGGGGGGTGGCTCGACTTTCACGAATTCTACCTCTATGTCCCTCCTGTAGTGAAGGTTTTGTTGGAGCAGGTGGGCTTCAAGGAGTTCCTGTCTTGTCCTGCCATGAGGGCCGACGCTGCCTATTTGAAGGCCCTGATTGAGAGGTTTCACCCTGAGACCATGACATTCCATATGCCGTATGCCGAGATGATGTTGGCCTTTCGATTCGGGCCATGATTACTGTGTCGGTAGGGGATACCGATACCGATCTCAATGTCGTAGGAGGACATTACTCGACTGATTAGGGCCTATCCTCCTCGTGGGCAGACCCATGGCACAGAGGTCAAGATGTCTTGGCTAACCTCCCTTTTTTCATTGATGAGTTTGTGGACTTGGGTCATCCAGATAGGGTGCTCTACATCGCGCCAGAGGGGGCGATTGTCTTAGCTCGCATGACACTCCTACTCCTGCTGGGCAAGACCCTTTTCACAAATGCCAACGGGGGCTAAGTCAGCCTGGCCCTGTTGAGCGTGATGGACAATTGGAGTGACATCCCTAGGCACGATTGGGGAGGGGCAAGGTATGCGTGGTTGATGTATAATTTGTCTCGGGTTACGACCGGGGATTCGAAGTCTGCCGTGGGTTTTTGGGCCGCCCTGGAGGTAATTTCGCATCCCTTTGCCCTTATCAATTTTTTTTTGCATGACCTTTATGTGTTGTCGACCTGCTCTTATGTGATGTCTCTCATTTTTTCTTTTTAGGTGTGGGGATACCACCACTTCCACCCCGGGTGCCCGCTCCTTTACTCGGAGGCACTCACCAATCCTCTGCTTAGCAACTGGCATCAGGCCCGATGCCGTGACGTGGGCCTAAAGCAGCTGGAAATGGGTCTAAGGTCCCAACTTGATTTGATGGTCCTCGATTAGGTAACAACTCTCCTCTCTTTTTTCAACCTTTGTTTATTTTTAGTTTGGAAGTTTCCTTTGACTGAGGTGTTGCTTGCTTGATTTCTCTCTTTTTGACTTGAGCAGATCCTCCCCGATCCGTACCTTGCATCCCCCTTCTGGGACCGAGCAGCTGTAGGTGCCTCCTGCTTATTCAATAATCGCCGTGTCGTGTTCTTCTACGGAGTGTGGGCTAAATTCTATTATTTGGGAGAGCAAGTGGTGCACCAGTTTTAGGGTTATTATGCCATACCCGTGGACCCTCCGGTGGATGTCTGGTATCCTGTTGGCAGTATCGAGGAGCTCATAGCGGCCTTCTTCCACAATGGGCTCCCTATCCATGCCCTTCACGTGCCCGGGGATTATCGCCTTCTTGCATTTGGTGGCCCGCTCAGTTAGGTAATTTGTCTCGGCCTGGATTAGTTCTTTTTCTACTTTTATTTGGCTTTTTCCCCCCTCTAAGTGGACTTTTATTTTGTTCACAGTTTGCCCCAGGGGATGATTCGGATGGTGAAGGCGAACCCAGTGCGACTCATATGTTGGGGGTGGAAACCTCTGGTGCTGGTTGGGACCTTCTGACGCCTTGATGATAGCTTCCTTTCGATCCTCTGCATTGATGTAGATCGACAGGCACGACTCTCGACCAAAGCGGCTCGAGTTCCCCCTCCCGAGTTGATCCCAGGGGTAAGTCTTCTGATGGCCCAAAATCTCTCCATTTCGGTTTCTTTTAGCACACGCTTTCAGGATTGTCCTGACATTTGATATTGCATTGTTCTGAATATAGGACTTTAACTCGGCCATGGAGTATGCGGCATACCATCATCACCTGGCGGAGCTTAGGGAGGTAGAGACGGTGAGTGCCTTGCTGTTCTATTCCTCTTCATTCATTTTATCATCATTTGCCCTTTAACCGATCCTGACTCTTTACTTTGGCTTGTGCTTCGCAGCGTGCTCGCGCTAAGGAATTACGCTCCTTACTCAGCAGGATCTCGCAGGCGTGGTCTAGGGTGGGGGATATGCGAACTTTTCAGAGTTCTTCTCGCCGCCGCAAGAAGTCAAAGGGCGCAAACCAGGGATAGGCCTTTAATTTTTTGAAAAACTCAGTATTTTTTGGAATTTGATTTGAATCTGTTTAAACAATTTGAGGAATGGTTGATGTGATACTTTGGGAACAAATTTTTATTACTATTATTTTTTGGAAGATAGTTCCACTTTGCTTTTATGCCCCAATTTCTTGGTATCGGATCCGTTTTTCTACAGGATGTGTTGGCCCAAAATGTTTTCAGAAAGTGACTCCTTGGGTTTCATGCCTTCATGTAGGATCAATCCTGCACATAAATAAACAAAACAAATGCCTAGTTGTTAAATTAACAGGGTGTGTGAAACAAACAAAAGGGGTGTAAGTCCCCCAGTTAGGTCTCGAAATGGCTGAAGAGGAGGAGTTCGGAGTGTGGCGCAACTATTAGTTGCACCAAGTCAAAATCTCAGCCAATTTGTGTTGGCGCAACTAATAGTTGCGCCAGGCAAGAAAGGGGGCCAAAATGCACTGGCGCAACTATTAGTTGCACCAGGTGTAACCTGGGGAGCAGTGGGTCCTTATATACCCGAGTTAGTCTAAAAGTTAGTTCTTTTTTGTTTGACTTGGTCTCTTTGACTGGTTCTTTTTTCCCTTGGTTTTTCAAGGCGGGTCCATCATCATACATCAATTTTTATCTTCTCAAAAGATCCCTATACGTTCATGGACCCGCTTTCCAGCCCTCCCTTATGCGGAGGGCCCGGAGCCAATTTGCCCCCCTTGTTGGGCTTGGGGCCCAAATTTTTAACGGCCTGGCTTGGGAGCTTGAATGAGAACGAGCTCGCTGACTTGGAGCACCTTGGGCTATCTTGCCTTCCTTCCTTCCTAGAGGTTCCTTTTCGGTGGGAACTTCTTCATGCCACCGCTTCATTTTGGGATGTGAACTTCCACATATTTCGTTTTGGGAAGCGGGAGCTAACCCCAACCCTTGAGGAGCTATCTAATCTGTCTAGTCTGAAGCATCACAGGGGCCTTGCAAGAGTCACGCCTCAGCTGGGCTATTCCAAATCTGTTCACCTTACTCTCGGTTTGAAGAAATCTGAGTATGAGAAAAGTCTCATTGGGGGGTCCAAAAGGTGTTCGCTAAAATTCCTTAAAGAACTTTTCGGTGATGAAAGCCTCCGAAAATTGCCGGTTAGGAATGTTTTTAACGTGAAACCTCTAGCGCTCAGTCTCATCTCTGAAATCCTTTTCTTCACCAGGGGAGAGAGCTTCTCATTGGCAGTTTGTGATATTTTGACGAAGCTGGAGGCAGGCCGGTCCATGATGCATTTAGTGCTTGTCGAGCTGTACCGATGCCTTGATTCCTTTGCTTTGGGTAAGGTGGAGGGCCTTCGGGGATGTCCCTTGTTGCTTCAGGTCTGGTTGGGTGAGCATTTTGCTGTTTTGGGGCCCGTGCCCCGCTTTTATATTGTCCGAGGTGAGGTGGCCCAATGTTTTCTTGGGAGATGCGACTTGCTCCCCCAGGGCGATATGTTAGCTCTGAAACTTTGGTTGATCGATGCCAAGTTGACATGGAGGCTTCCTTGGCTGGACCGGACTTTCCCGATAATTCGTAGTAGGGATCACGAGGGCATCACCCTCCTAGGATTGACGGGCAGCACCTTTTACTTCCCATTCCGAGTGTTGCGTCAGTTTGGCTACCCTCAGCTTGTGCCTTGTGAGGCCAGACCCCCTTTTTGTGATTTGATCTTTTCTAAGGGGTCCTCTGGGGATATAGATTGGATTGCTGCTCTTTGGGAGACGCATCAGTTGACGCTAATGTGTAATATTGAGCAAGGAGACTCGGTTAGGACTTCTCTTGAGTACGAGGCCTGGTTGTTGACTAAGCAGCCTGCTGTCGATGGTCCAGATTTGTCAGAGATTATAGACACTGGAGGCCCCTGGTCAAAGAAAGAGACGACACTCTGAGCCTGCATCGAGTTACTAGTGGATGAGAAGGGGATCCTGCAAGAACTTTTGGCATATGAAAAGGTTAGAGCAGAAACAGCAGAGAGTGAGGTCCTCTGTTTGAATGGATCACTAAGTGTCTCTTTTAGAGCCGCTGATTCTTCTCGGAAGAGGTTCAAGAGCCTGCATGGTCGTTGGCTGACTGAACGGAATGTCCGGGACGATGATCTTCATGCTGAGATTAGCATTTTAAAGCACGAGCTGGGTCGCTAACTCTTCCTGCACACAGAACTTTTTGCACAGATCAAATATACAGAAAAGGGGCATAAAAAAAACCCCTTTACAGATACACATTTTTTGGTATACATATTTTCTTTATGCTTTGGTTGTTTTTATTTATACTAGTAAAAAGGAAAACACGTTAGTCATCACACCGATTGTTTTTTGGGACGTGGTGTAAGTGGTGCAAAAGGCAATTTATTAAATACATCTATATAGATCTATTGGCCTTTTGGTTTTATTTTGTGCATTTTTTTTTTGGTGCCTTAATCACTGGGTGAAACTTTGGGAAACCCTAGGTCCTCCTTTGAGCATGGTCGAACCCTTCCTTTGAAGTCAGACTCGGGTGGATTTCCAGTTTTTTTGTCGAGGCCGAAACATTGATCCTTTTGGATTGAGTCAAACCTTTCTCCTTGCCTCGGGTCATGCGTTTAGCGGTGCGGTTTCACAAAGACAATTCTGGTCAGGTCCCGATTCGAACTAGCATGAGCGGCCCCTAAAAGGGATCAGGGAGAGTAACAAAAGGGTTCCTCAAACATTTAATCAATCATTCCAACCCTTTCTTCTTCTATTTTCTCTATTCTTTTTTTTATATTATTTATTTATCTCCCCATTTTACCCATGGCGCACTTTCGGGTTTTCACCTGGCCTGCACAAGCTCGTTGTTTTTACCCATAATGCCCTTTCGAGTTTTTACCATGCCCAGCTTGCTTTGAGCTTGTATTTTTATTTTTATTATTATTTATTTTTATTCTTTTTATTTTTTCCAAGTGCCACGACATAGACGTCGATTCCGTCATAACCGACTGGATGGGATTCTGGTGTCGTCTCATGACTCGGCTCATGCTTGACTTAACAAATATTATGACTGCTTGTGAACCTACAAAGAGGGCTTCCTTCAGGGTGTAGCTTGGCCATGGGTTAGGTTTGGATTTGAAGGTATGCTAGGCTAAAAGGGTTTCCTTGAGACGGCTTCAGTTTTCTCAACATACTTTCTCCCTTGGGGGTTTTTACTGTACATGCCCCATGGTTCTTCTACACAGTTTCTTTGTTCTTTTTGTTCCATTTTAGGCAATCTCTTTTTGAGGTTATGCTTTTTCAATTTTTTTGGATTTTGATGGTAACTTTACACACATGCATCTTTTTTCTCTTTTTTTTGGTATATGTACACGTATTTTTTTTTTGGGAAGGGGTTTATTGAAAGAAAGGCTTAGGCTCAAAATTGGGCAGCAAAGGATGTCATCATTTTTAGGAATGCTTTTTGGCTACTGTGCTTGGAATGATGGCCTCTATTGTGTGGTTCTTAAGCATCCACATATCCGTTTCACCAATACTTACCTTATCGCAATAGACTAAGAGTAGAACCGTCGGACGTATCCAGCGTTGATGGGTTCAGGAAAATGATCTCCGTCCATGGTGGTGAGGTGGAGGGCGCATCTTGGCAGCACTTCTCGAATGACGTATGGTCCTTCCCAATTCGGCTTGAACTTTCCTCTCGGATCGGCATGGAGAGATGGGAAGATCTTCTTCAGTACAGTGTCTCCTACCTTTAGATCTCGACCGCGGACACTTTATTGTAAGCGCGTGCGATTCACCCCTGATAAACTTGAGTGTGACACAAGGTTAGGAGTCTCTTCTCATCCAATAAGTTTAATTGTTCAAAGCGGGATCTCTCTCTCTCTCTTCTTCAGGTAAGCCTGATTCCATGAGGATTCAGAGTGAGGGTACTTCGACCTCTACCGGGAGGATGACCTCGGTTCCATACATAAGGGAGAATGGTGTTGCCCCTGTAGCAGTACAGATCGACGTTCAGTAGGCCCACAAAGCAAATGGTAGAATTTCGCTCTAATCTCGATAAGTGATGACCATTTTCTCAAGGATGCAGACAACTGTCTTGTTCACGGTTTCCACGGCTCCATTAGTTTGAGGTCGATAAGGGGATGAGCGATGTGCTTGATCTTGTATTGCTCATAGAAGTCTCGGATGCGCTTGTTCGTAAAGTTTGTGCCGTTGTCCGTGATGATATCTTTGGATACTCTAAATCGGCATATAATATTATTCTTGAGAATCTTCTTGATGTGACTGGCCGTGATGTTGGCATATGACGCCGCTTCTACCCACTTGGTGAAGTATTCAATAGTGACGAGGATGAACCGATGTCCATTTGATGCTTTCTAATTAATCATTCCGGCAACGTCAAGGCCCCAGGTAGCAAATGGCCAAGGAGTGGTCATGCAGTGAAGATCAATGGCAGGAGCGTGTATCAGACTGGAGTGTTCTTGACACTTGTAGCATTTTTGAACATGTTTGCAACAATTCGATTCCATGGTGGTCCAAAAGTATCCCTGCCGTAGGATTTTCTTAGCGAGCATGTGACCGTCAACGTGGGTTCCGCATACTCCCTCATGGATTTCTTTCATAATATTGACCGCTTCACTTTTAGTGAAGCACCTAAGTAAGATGTTATTGTATGATTTCTTGTAGAGGCATTCTCCGCAAATGACGTAACCTGCCGCTAAACGTTGAATGGTTCGTCGGTCTATCTTGGATGTACCCTCTGGGAAAGTTAGGGTCTCAAGGAAATTCTTGATATCTGAGAACCAAGGTGGCTCATCATCAGGCTTTGTAGGTTCCTCAATCTAGAGGCAGAAAGCCTGCTCATTCCTCTACTCGATCATGATTGGCTTCATCTCAACACCATAGGGGATTTCAATCATTGACGCCAAAGTTGCTAATGCGTCGGTAAAGCGATTCCTTATCCGAGGGACTTATGAGAAAGTCACATCTTGGAAGCAAACTATCAGATCCTCGAGGTGTTCATGATAGGAGATCAGTTTCTCGTCTTTCATCTTCCAGTCACCATTCGTCTGGCATATGATTAACTATGAATCGCCAAATACTCGAAGGAGAGTTACATTCAGATCGAGAGCCGTCTACAGACCAGTAGTGCAAGCTTCATACTCAGCCATATTGTTAGTGCAGGGGAAGTTAAGCTTGATAGAGACCAGTACATGGGATCCTTTCGGTGAAATCAGGATGGCGCCAACTCCTTGGCCCTCGATATTTGCTGCCCCGTCAAAGTGCATTACCTATGATTCTTCTGCTTCTTCTGTATCGTCTTCTGTCATGAACAGGATGTCCTCATCGGGAAACTCAGTTCTCAAAGGCTCATAATCAGGTAAAGGATTGTCAGCAAGATGATCAGCAAGCGCCTGCCCCTTGATCGACTTCTGAGTGACGTACGTGATGTCGAATTCAGATAATAAAAGTTGCCATCATGCGATTCGTCCAGTGAGAGCTGGCTTTTCAAATAGGTATTTCAATGGGTCCATTCGGGCCAAGAGCAAAACTGCCTGAGATAGCAAGTAGTGGCGGAGCCTTTGAGTAGCCCATACAAGAGCCAGGCATGCTTTCTCCAGATGAGAGTAGCGCACTTCATAATCAGTAAACTTCTTGCTCAGATGGTAAATGGCCTGCTCTCTTCTTCCTGTTTCATCGTGCTGCCCCAAGACGCATCCCATCGAAACTTCCTTCGTGGAGAGATACATCAAGAGTGGTCTCCCTAGCTCAGGTGGTACCAAAATAGGTGGATTAAGGAGGTAGCTTTCGATTTTTTCAAACGCTGCCTGACAATCATCGTTCCATTCAACAGGCAAATTCTTCCTTAGTAACTTGAAGATCGGTGTGAAGATTGGAGTTAGTTGTGTAATGAACCGACTGATATACTATATTCTGCCCAGAAACCCTCTAACCTCTTTCTCGATAGACGGTGGTGGAATTTTATTGATGGCTTTGACTTTGATTGAGTCGACCTCGATCCCCCTCCTGCTGACGATGAACCCTAGAAGTTTCCCTGGCATAACGCCAAATGCGTACTTCTGTGGATTCAGTTGTAGTTGATACTTCCTCAGCCTTTCAAACAGCTTCTGAAGGTTTACCAGATGGTCGCTTCGCTCTGGTGATTTGGCTATCATGTTGTTAACATACACTTCAATCTCTCTGTGCATCATGTCATGAAATAGTGCAGTCATAGCTCTCTGGTACATTGCACCGGCATTCTTCAGCCCGAATGGCATAGCTCGATAGTAAAAGGTTCCTCAGGGGGTAATGAACGTTGTCTTCTTGCGATCAACCTTTGCCATCCATATCTGGTTGTATCTTGAGAATCCATCCATAAAAGAAAGCATCCCGTGCTTAGCTGTATTATTGACCAAGATGTCGATGTGTGGTAATGGGAAATTGTCCTTTCTGCTCGCTTTGTTCAAATTGTGGAAATCGATACACATGCGGACCTTTCTGTCCTTCTTCGGCATAGGTACGATATTGGCTATCCATTGCGGGTATTTGGATACCATGAGAAACCCCGCGTCATACTACTTGATGACCTCATCTTTGACTTTCAACATCTGCTCGGGTCGGAGACGTCTTAGCTTCTGTTTGACAGGCTTCATATCAGGGTAGAGGGGCAACTCATGCTTTACCAAATCAGTATCTAGACCAGGCATGTCCTCGTATGACCAGGCAAAAATGTCTTGGTATGACCGAAGGAAGTTGATCATGCTTTTTCTTTCCTTAGGAGACAGTGACGTTCTGATTTTGGTTATCCTGGGAACCTCCTCAGTTCCTAGATTGACGTCATCGGTTTCTTCGACAATGGGGGTAGGGCCATACTCAAAGTCAGCAAATCGGTCAAGGAGCTCATTGGGGAACTCCTCGAAGGGGACATCCTCATCCAGACTCGTGATCCCTACCTCTTCTTGTATTTCTACAGGGAAGGGGTCGATTTCACGTGGGACAGGCATTTTGATTAAGGCATCCTTTTGTGGGACATTTTCTAGAATTTTAAATGACAATATTTTTGAACTTTGGATTTTTTTAATGTTTTTAAAATTTTATATTTTTTTCATATTTTTGAGATTTTGTATTTTTTTCATGTTTTTGAGATTTCGTATTTTTTCCATGTTTTTGAGATTTTTGTTTTCTTTGGAGATGGACCCTTGGTAAGGCGGGTTGCATATATACAAGGTATTGCCTGCCAAGGGCTTATCTCACTTTTTATAGGTTATTTTTTTTAGAAAATAGGTGTCAAACTTTAGGCCACTTCCTGCTTCCAGAGTTTGGGGCGAAGATGCCAAGTTGCGTACCTGAGGGGCCGTTTCTTTACCTGTTGGGATGGAGGGTGCTGGCTGATATGGCTCATTGGAGTCAGCCGCCATCATATTGATCCCCATTTCATCTGAGATCATGTCCTGAAATGATAACTCAGTTTTGTGGTGATTCACCACAGGGGGGTTTGTTCAGGTACCGACCGTCGTTCCTCGTAAAGGGACAACGCGGCCAAATCTATCTCAAAGCTGGGAAGGGAGATCTGAGGATTGGTGGGATGGATTGGGGTTGTGGGTTTATGTGGGGTCAAATGGGTTGTCCCATTTCAATCGATCTTTACGACCCCTACGCTGACAAAGGAATCCCTGATGTGCAGCCTAGGGCAAGGTTTCTCTTCTATGTTGATTCCTCGAGCTCTTGCAGTCGCGGCGACCCTAGCTTTCTCTTTGGCCTCTCGGACCTCTTCTGCTGTGGGCTTGTATCCTTACCCGAATCGGACCTTCTGCCCCTTGGCGGCAACTGGATCTTTTCTTCCTTGTAATTTGGGTCCCAGATCCCTTCCTTTATGATAACCCCACTTTTGGAGCATTGCCACTGCCGCTACCATACCGCCTCCTATTTTAGGCATGATGCCCTCAATGGGTTCTGGGAGTATCGCTGATACCTCATATTCGAAACTGTGAAGGTCGACATCCTCAGCAGTGTGTGGTATATCTAACATATTGGGTCTTTTCAATGCTATTGGCGGCCTTTTCTTTCTCACTATGCCCTTCCCCGATGATTGTAACGATCTTGTGCCCAGACACAAACTTGAGTTTCTGGTGCAAGGTGGAAGGTATAGCTCCGACCTCGTGCAGCCATGGACGCCCCAATAATAGATTAAATGAGGTTTTGATATCCATGACTTAAAATAAGATGGAAAAGGTCATTGGCCCTATCAACAACTCAAGATCAACTACTCCCATTATTTCTCTCCTGGTATTGTCAAACCCTCTAGCGCTGGTTCAGGTGGGCCTTAACATGCACGGATCAACCCCGATCTTGGTGGCAGTTCTTAACGGGCATATATTCAATGTGGACCCATTATCAATTAGTACCAAGGGGATTACCATGTTTCCAGACTCGACTGTTATATTTAAAGACTTCGAGTGGCTATCCCCTTCTTCCGGCAAGTTAGCATCAGAAAATGAAATGGCATTCGGAGCCATCACTTGCTCAATTATCTGCCCGACTTCATCTGGGCTAACTAGGAGTGATACATGCGCATTTTTTAACACCCCCATTAATGCCTAGAAATGGAGTGGGGACGTCATCAATAAATCCCATATAGTAATATGGGCCAACATTCTTTTCAGCTGAGTCTCCAGTATATGTTCTCGACTCATCTTCTTAAACGGATTCACAGTGCTCTCTTTCTTCCCCACGGGATGGGCTTGTGCTACTGCTGTTGTTGTTGTTGCTGCTGCTGTTGCTATCTCAAGCTATCTCGAGATCTTCCTCGACCTGGTAACAAAGTCCACGGCTCCCTCTCTGTTGCTGTTGCCGGCGTTAGCATTGGTTTGCAAGTAGCTCAGCGGGACCTGATGTGGATCATAGGTTGGTCCTGAGAGCTGGAATGATATGACTATCGGTGTCTGGAGTGCATGTACTGATGGCTCTGGGAGGGTAGGTGAGACATGGCTTTCCTCCGTGATGGATGGGGGGGTGACAAAATTTGGCCAGGTAGGGGTGGTGAGGTTTAATGGTGGTTGCACCGAGGGTAATGGTGTGGGTGTAGGCCATTGATAATTGATGGGTGCAGGCAAAGGGTTGGGGGTTTGATGGGCCATGAGGGAATTGACAGGGGTGGTAGAGTTTGCATGATTGAGCTGACGATAATGGGGTGGGAGTAGGCCATTGGTAATTTATTGGTGGTGGGGGATCGGGGGTCTATTGGTTTATTGGGTAATGGATGGGGGTGGTGGAATATGGTTGATACGCATTCATTTCTACGTAGTTAATGAGGGTGGATGGTGGGAAATAGGCCCTAAGATCTAGGGGTTCAACTGTTGGTGTAGGGGTAGGAAAATAATCTGCCAAATTCAGGGGTTCAATCACCCCAACAGTTCCTTCTCCTAGATTTCTCTGCCTTGGTGCCACAAACATTTCTGGATTACAAATGAAGTCTAGCGGATCAAACTCCAATTCTTCTTCAAATTCCTCTACCATCCCTATGGGGGTCTAGGACCTGCTATTCCGGTAGGGTGTGGTGGTAAAGGCACCTGATGGATATTCGCATGCTGGTTTGCTTAGGTGGGTGCAGGGGGAATGATCTTTCCAACATCGATTAAGTCCTGGATCGCATGCTTCAATGTGAAGCAGCGATCAGTCGGGTGACCCGGACCTTGATGAAAATTACAATGAGTATTAGGGTCAAAATTATATGGAATCGGATTGGGAGGAGGTCGTGGTTGGAGAACAGTTATTAAACCCTTTTCAATTAATAATGGCAATAGTACACTCTAGGATTGCCCTAAGGGCATAAAGACTCGATCATAATGAGCTCTCCTCTTCGGAGTCATTTGCATTCCCTACCCATTTCCTGCTCTTTGTACTGGCCCTGTCCCGACGGGAGCTAGTTGCGCTGCTTGGAATTGGAACAGGGCTACATTGTTATTGTTGGGCCGAGTGTTTGCAACATTTTGCACCTCTGCCCCTACCCTCTTGTCATTCTTCTGCTCAGTAAACCTCCTAACCCCGCTAGGGCCCCCTGAAGAATTCTTACTCAACCGCCCTTCCTTGATGGCATCCGCACAGCGGTTGGCACTAATCACCAAATAAGCAAAACTAGACTGCTGTTGATATACAAGAAAATCAGAAGTCACTGGCAGAGTGTTCTTTGAAATCATCTCTATCTGCTCATCGCCTGGTATTCTATTTCTGACTTGAGCTGCCAGTGTTCTCCAACGCCCCAAATAGTCACCAAAGGTCACGCTGGGATTTTGTTTTAAACGGGCCAAATCAGACTTGTGCGGTTCAATATCAGTATTATAGACATACTGTTCCTGGAACAAATGCGTCAAATCCTTCTATGTCTTCGTCATGGATGGTTCAAGAGATGTGAACCACCTTAGGGCCGGTCCGATCAAACTTTTCTGAAAGACTTTTATTAGCAGTCTCTCGTCCCCCCCGTACTGGCATATGTCCCCACAATAGGACTTGAGGTGTGTAATCGGGTTGCCTGTGCCATTGTACTTGTCGAATATTGGCATTTTAAATTTGGGGGGCAGGGGGACCTCGACAAACAGACATAAATCCATGAAATCCGTGGCATGGATTTCAGCACCACCCATTTTTAACAATTGTTTCTGGATCTTGTCTAGTTGCTCCCTTAACTGTTCCGATTCTTTGGACATGGGGGCCATTTTTTCAACAGCCGGCTGGGACTCGCTCTAGGCCACCAGGGGGTGGGCAATTATGGGAGGAGGGTTGAGGCTGGTCAAAGCCCCAGCATCGGCCCCGCTATTCCTAATCTCGTCCTCTTCATACTACTGGTCGGCATAGTGTTCAGCGAGGGCAGGATTCTCCTGTTGTTGTTGCATGGGTTGGATGGGAATGACATGAGTGGGGTTGGGTGAGCCCATTGGGGGTGAGGAAAGATTTGTTGGCTGATGGGAATTTGGTTTTGAGGTGGGGCTTGATAGGGCCATTGGGTATGGGGGAAGGTTTGGAGATGGCCTTGGGGTGTGGGGCCATGGGAGAATTGGGTTTGAGGTATGGCATGGGTTTGACCCGGTTGTAAAGGATGGGTTAAATGTTGGGGGTATTGTGGAAGGTATGAGTGTGGGGTTTGGGTTTGGGCCATGAACCCTTGGCCATTTTGGGCCACAGGCCATTGATAGGTTTGGGCCATGGACCGTTGGTAGGTTTGGGTCACGAGCCCTTGGTGGGTGTGGGCCAGTGGGCCTGAGTAGGTTTGGGCCAAGGGCCCTTGAGGGGTTTGGCCCAATGGGCCTTAATGGGTCTGGGCCATGGGCCCTTGATGGGTATGGCCCAATGGGTCTGGCCATGGGCCCTTAGTGGATCTGGGCCATGGGCCATTGGTGGGTCTAACCCAATGGGCCTTGATGGGTCTGAGCCATGGGTCCTTGGTGGGTCTGGGCCATGGGTAGTTCTGGCCCAATGTGCCTTGATGGGTCTGGCCATGGGCCCTTGGTGGGTCTGGGCTATGGGCCCGAGGTAGGTTTGGGTGGTGGGGTATTGGGCCATGGGCCCCTGGGATATGTGAGAAAAGGGGGTTTGGGCGAATGGGCCTTGGGGTAAGTGGGTAATGGGGGTTTGGGTTGTGTGGATTATGGGAGGTTGATGGGGGTCATGGGGGAGTGAGGCATGGAGATTGGCTAGGGTGTGAGATGGGTTTAGGGACATGGGGTGTGAAGGAGGAGGGGGGTTGTTTTGAGAAGCCTTCCATATGGAATAGGCTTGGAACATCTCCATCATGGTCGTGGAGGGAGGGTTGGATGGAGATGGGGGATTGAAGGGATGATGGGGTATAGATGGGATGGAGGTGGCGGGAAAATTGGGCATGGCTCCAGTATAATCGGGCATGACCATGGTAGGTGGGGGGGTATGGGAAAATTGTACTCAATCGCTTGCTGGTTCTATGTGTCTTGGCTATCATGGTTTTCCAGCCTTAGCCCCACATATGGAACTTTAGAGGTTGAGGTTCCCTATGGATTCTTGAGCTGGTAGCCTGGATGAAATAATGCCTGCAATGATTTATTTGTTATGTTCTGACCCATCCCTGGATAGTGGCTCCCGTATGGGATAGTCTGTGACCATTCAAGTGGACAGGTTATAGCCCTAAGGGTGGAGTCATAGCAGTAGAGATGGGTTGGATCCCTTCTCCTCAGAGGTGATAATGTAGCCTCTGGACAGGATTTCTATAACATCAGATCTAAATCTGAGTTACAAAACTCCTCTGACCTTGGCTCAATAACATATTTCTCACCTTTTTATAATTATTTTCCACACTCCATCCACCCTCTCAATTCTTTCTGTAATTTAGTTATTAGAATACTTAGAATAAGTGACCTTAAACTCCCCTCCTTTTAGGACTGCCATATCTGTAGACAGATCTGGAGGGACTACTAGAGACGGCTCCCTTGGAGCCATAGATCACCTTTCCCTGTGGGACAAACTCTTACTTATCAAAACTTACTACAAAGGACCCTGTATCTTGCAGGTCTAGGATTTCTGAGTTGTGCTGATTCATCCCCTGTTTTATTATGTTTTTTTTAATTTTTAAATAACTTTCACCACCAACCAATAAGCGAAGCACACTTGGAGAACAACAGGTGGATGAGGGGATGTATTGGGTATGTTTTGAGATGATGGGGGGCATGATGAGGAAAGTTGGGCATGGCCCCGATAAAAATGGGCATGACCCGGATGGATGGGGGATTTTGCGGGGGGACGGATAGGGCGGAAGTGGTGTATGTGAATGTGGGTGGATCGGGTCTATAGGGGGATGATGGGAATTGGGGCATGGATGTCGATTGGGAAAATAGGTTTGGGTTTGGCATGGGCATGGTTTTGGCAAAAGATGGAGAATGGGGGGTAGGACTTTGGATATTTTGGGGGGTAATGGTTGGAATATGGGGGCGCCAAATGGGCCAGAAATGGTAAACGGGGGTTGGGTGAGGGGAATGGTGGAAAAAACTTCTCCCGAATGGGAGTGGGTTGGAAAATGTGACGGGGATGAGTCGGGATCGGCGTAAGCCGGGTCCACTACCCTCGACATTCTACGGGAACGGGTTGGGTAACGGTGCCTTGGATAAGGCCCAAAAATCCTCTTCCTTCTTCCCCTATGGGACGGCAGAGGGCAAGATGATGCCGTTGTGCCAGCACCACAAACTATATATATATATATATATATATATATATATATATTTATTTTTTTTTTGGGTTTTGATTATATATATATATATTTTTAAATTTTTTTGGAAAAATTTTGAAAAATAAAGATTTCGAGGCCTTGAAATTCCCTTTTCAGGTGGCTCTCGTACCTTAATTCAAGACTCGCGGTGACGATTCCAATACACTTTGAAAGAATCGAAGGAGAACCTTCGATCTATTGAAGGCACAGAAATCGAGGCAAACAATCTGATCCCTCAGAATGAGCAAAAAAGAAGTTGCCCACTTTTAACCGGCAGGGGCGTATGGGTGTCGGAGATGGCAGCGCCTAAACAAGGCACTAAGCACACTGATCGGGGGACTCGGGAGGTGATGAAGGTCACAAATTCAGGCTGGGGTGCTGTTAAACAGACCTGGCGCAACTAATACATGCGCCCAGGTTGCAGGGCACTATTTTTACACTGGTGCAACTATTAGTTGCGCCAAGGTAAAAATGTGGATTTTAAAGCTGGCGCAACTATTAGTTGCGCCAGTTATAAATTCCAATTTTTTGCACTGGCGCAACTAATACTTGCGCCAGGCAAAAACTGATGCTCCAGAATTGATGACAGCAACCACCAACACCTGAAATGAGTCTCTTTTTTTGGTTTTTTGTGGAAGCTAGGCTTCCGGGAACTTAGCTATTTTTTGGTGATCGATTCTCTCCTCACCACACCTAAAGGGTTTGAGTCTGGTATAACTCGCTAGCGCGCTCCTTAAGGGGTTTAAGTTTTTGGAATGGGAACCCACCCGATATACCCCCAGCGCGAGCGCCTTCTTAGATACTAGGTGGGTTGGGACTTTTCTGGATCATCACCACTAGAGGCTGCCGCCATACTAAGACTCGGGTGTTTGTATGTGTGCCTAAACCCAACCCTTAGAAAATCTAACCCGTAAAAAAATAAATTGATCAAGCTCCCTAACTTGGTTTAATTTTTTATTTTTTTTTCAAAGCTTTTCTCTTTTTTTTGGAAGTTTTCTTTAGTTCAAAGACCGGGGGTGATTATCCTGTGCCGCCACTACGGGCCGGCATCCACTGATGGAATATGAGTGCACAAGTAGGCCCGCCAATCAGCTAAGGCACTTTAAATGACGGAAAATTAAGGGAATTAAAAGACAATGCTCAAGTAAGCCCGCCAATCGGCTAAGGCACTAAAATGATGGAAAAGTAAGAAATTTTAGAAGACAATGTGCATGTAAGCCCGCCAATGGGCTAAGGCTTGTAAATGACGGAAAAGTAGGGGTAAGTAAAACAACTTAATCGGAGGGGTGAGTAAAAAAATAGCAAAAATAAACTAAAAAAATAGCAATAACATTTTAGTAAAAATAAAAAATAATAAGGCCAAGTTCAAGGGGAAGCTCTACAAGCTAGTCCCCAGCAGAGTCGCCATCTGTGGGAATCGAGACAATCCTGTCGCGACGATATGCTCTATAACGAAAATATAGAGTTGCCACCCAGAGCTTTTGGTGTCCTGGGATACCTAGTTCATTTTCATGAGCACCGAAGTGCTAAAAATATGACTTTGAATCCGGTCCACACCAAAGGCTCTTGGGTAAGGGCTTCGGTTATAGATCGGAAAGGTGTTAGGCACCCGATCAACCCGCTTAATGTGGTCTCTACTAATGGCCAAAAATAAAATCAAGTAAAAGAAAAGAAAATAGCTTCCTCTTGCCCAAAAGGGCTTAGAATCCTATTTGTGCCCCTCCGTTCCTACAGAAAAGTCGACGGCGTAACAGCACAAATGGGAGGATGGAGGGAGATAGAAAGAGATAGGAGAAGAAAGGGGAGAGCCGAAGCCCTCGGGCCCTTGTAGCACCGTAGGAGAGCCTTGCGTTGGCTTGCTTTGATGAGCTTTTGAAGGCTTGTATGGTGGAAAGAGGGGTTCTAACCTCTAAGGCTTGCTAACTAAGAGGTAGAGAGGGAAGGTGAATGGGTAGCATACACCTAAACTAAGGGATCTAAGGTGAAAAATATCACTCAAAGGAGGTTTTGGAATTCTGGAATTTGTATGAAAAGTGTGCATGAAAGAGAGAAAGATCTTCTCACTTCAAGCTCTTTCTCTCTTAGGCCAAAATTCTCAACCCTTAAACCAAGGGGAGGGGGGCTCTATTTATAGAGAAATGGAGAATTAGTGAGGGGTTAAAGTCCTAATTGGATTAGCAATTAGGTAATGGGCAATCTAAGGTTTCCTAGGGTTTTTGGAGCCTTGAAATGTGTGAGAAGGTCCTCCAATGGTGGATGATGAGGTGAGGCCTTAAGCCATTTAAAGGGGTGCAAATAGGCTTCAAAAGGGTGCAACAGAACTAGGAAAACACACCCCAAAGGTCAAGGTGGTCAACAAGTCAAACCCCAAACACGAAATTCAGGGCAAAATCTAATCCTTTGTTCATATGCTCGCAACTAATAGTTGCGTGCAGCATCTACCGATAAAATAGTCTAAGAGTGCATGGAAGTCAGCTCGCGAGGATGGGGCCCACATTTGAATTTGGCACAACTATTAGTTGCGCTAGGCTTAAAATGAGGGAGAATTGGCCTAACGCAACTATTAGTTGCGCCAAGTAAAGTTTATTACTGGCGCAACTATTAGTTGCGCTAAGTCCCTAAGGGGGCCCACATGACTTTAACTTTCTGCCCCCCGGATTCGATTTGTCATATCTTTTGATGTATACCTCCGATTGGGGTAGTTTTTAGACCATTGGAAAGCTTACAACCTCTACTCCTCAATGGTATGAGACTCGATCACAGTAGAGGGCTGTTGCCAATTTCGGTACACCACTCTTCATCCATAGCCTGGCAAGGTTAGGTTTAGGGTTCGAAATGGGTTCTAAGGGTCGGGATTGGTTTCTAAAGGTTCGAGATAAGTTTCTAAGGGATCTAGGGTGATTTCTAAGGGTTTGGGGTGATTCCTAAGGGTTCCATACATGCCATCAAAAGCTCAAAATTGCACCTCTCTGGAAAGGTGTTTCGATCGGGCCTTGGGCCAAATTTGGGTGTCTACAGTTGCATAGGTGGAGGAAGCATGTCTATTATGCCAATCCCCCACACATTCTATTCATGATTGTCCATCTGCCAACCAGTTTTTAAATTTTATTTTAGAGCATGCCAATGCTGCTCAAACTTATGGGCAGCAGCCCGCTGGGTATTCTTGGAGGAACCACTCAAATCTGAGGTGGAGACAAGACTCATATCCTCAACCCCAGCAGCAGCAAATGATAGCTCCCTACAGACCCCAACACTAGGTTAATCAAGGTTACCCACCAAGGCAAAATTTTCTGTTACTTGCCCCATAGTCTAACCAATTGGTCCTGCCCCCACAATAGCCCAGATCCTCTTCATTTGAAGAGAAGATGATGGCTTCAATGCAAAACTTGGAGACCTTGGTGCAAACTGTCAATTCTCATGGACAAAGTCAAGAAGATTGAGGACCAGATGGGACATATTTGTAATGCTCTGAACATGAGGGAGGAAGAAAAATTTCCTAGTCAGCCCCTAGCCAATTCAAAATGACAGCTCTTGCTTGGAGAAACACCCTTTACCAATGAAGATGCTAATGCCATAACTACCCTTAGGAGTGGAAGGGTGGTTGAAAATTTAGTGGGCAATGAACAAGAGGAGGTCACTGAAAATGAAAGGATTGTTAGTGCCAAAGAGTAGAGGCTTGTGTCCCCTGCTATAGATCAGGTAGGGCAAAATAATGGGGCTGATGCTGAGCCCCAACATAAAGAAATAAATGAAGATAAAAGAAAAAGGAAAAAATATGACCATGATGACAGTAGGCATACAGCAGTGGCACCAGCAGTGCCACAACTGCCATTTCCTCAAGCTCTAGCTGGCCCATCCCCTCTTGATAAAGGGAATGCTCAGATGGAGGAAATGCTGGAGACTTTCAAGCAGGTTTATATCAACTTACCCCTGCTTGATGCCATAAAGCAAGTCCCTGCCTATGTTAAATTTTTGAAGGACCTCTGCACACAAAAGAGGAAAGCTAGGGTGCAATTGTCTAAAAGAGTTTTTGCTATTGAGCATGTTGAATCAGTTCTGTCCATCCCCTGCATAATCAAAAACCATACTATTGGAAAAGCCCTCTTGGATTTAATGGCCAGTGTAAACTTACTCCTTATTCAGTGTATGAGGAGCTAGGTTTGGGGGAGCTTAAACCTACATCAGTTGTGCTCCAACTGGCTGACAGGTCTAAGAGGAGACCTATGGGTGTGATAGAGGATGTCTTAGTTGGGGTGGACAAATTCTATTATCCAACTGATTTTCTTGTTTTAGACATGGACCCTTGCAAAAGTAAAACCCCAATTCCTGTTATCCTTGGCAGACCATTCTTGGCTACTGTAAATGCTTGCATACAATGCAGGTCAGGGGTAATGGAGGTTACCTTTGAGAACATGAAGGCCCATTTAAATGTGTACCATGCTGTTATAGTGCCTCAGATTGACATTGAGGGCTGCTGTATAGTAGATGTACTAGATGGCTTGGTAGAAGAAGATTTATCCAATCTGCTGGATTGGGATAATCTGACTGAAACCCTTGAAAGTGTTTGGAGTCTGTTTGAGAGGGAGGCCCAAATTCCCATGACAGAAGACAGCACAAACACTAAGTCTTCTGTGGGCTTAGTGCAACACAAATTGCTGCCCCTTCCTCAAGCCACAAAGGCACCTCTGTTGCCTTCAATTGAATGTCCCCCTGAGCTAGAGCTGAAGCAACTCCCAGCCATATTAAAATATGCCTTCTTGGGGCAAGATAACAAGCTTCCCGTGATTATCTCCTCCTCTCTCATTAGTGAGCAGTAGGAGGAATTACTAAATGTCCTTAAGAAGCACAAGAAAGCAATTGGGTGGACAATAGCTGACCTTGGAGGCATTGATGCCTTAGTGTGTATGCACAAGATGCACCTGGATGAGGGTGCAAAACCCTCAAGGGAGATGCAGAGGAAGCTAAACCCTCATATGCAGGAGGTAGTCCTTAAGGAAATGGTAAAACTATTAGATGCAGGGGTGATTTACCCCATTTCAGATTTCGAATGGGTGTCACCTATCCAGGTGGTACCTAAAAAGTCAGGCATCACAGTTGTTACTTCTGATTCTGGGGAGTTGATTCCAGCCAGAGAGACGAGAGTGTGTATTGATTATAGGAAACTCAACTCCGAAACCATAAAGGTCCACTGCCTTCTCCCTTTTATTGACCAAATCCTAGACAAGTTGGCTGGGAAAGCATACTATTATTTTTCTTATGGATACGCAGGGTATAACCAAATCCCTGTAGATCCTCAAGACTAGGAGAAAACTACTTTCACATGTCCCTTTGGCACCTTTGCTTATAGAAGGATGCCTTTTGGACTATGCAATGCCCCAGCCACTTTTCAGAGGTGCATGTATGCAATTTTTTCTAATATGATTGACAAATTCCTCGAAATCTTCATGGATGATTTCTCTGTGTTTGGGGACAACTTTAGCCAGTGTCTAGTCTACCTTGAAAACGTTTTGCAAAGATGTGAGGATAGCCACTTGGTCTTAAGCTGGGAAAAGAGTCACTTTATGGTGACCCAAGGTATTGTATTAGGCCATGTGGTCTCTCACAAAGGAATTGAGGTGGACAAGGCTAAAGTAGATTTGATTTCACATCTACCGCCACCCAAGACTGTTAAGCAAATTAGATAATTTCTCGGACATGCTGGATTTTACAGGAGGTTCATCAAGGACTTCAGTAAGATTGCCAAACCATTGTGCCACTTACTTTGTCGGGATGTGAATCATCACTTGGCCCTCTTTTGCAACGATTTTCGAACCATACATGATAATCAAATACTTCTCATCCACTATTTCCAACGCTCATTAGAAGGAGAAGCTCTAGATAGGTTTGCAGGACTCCCGCTCTATAAGATAGAAACATTCGATGATTTAGTCGGTCAATTCCTAGACCAATATAAGCATCTCATCCAAGAGACAGTCAGTCTTAGCGATCTGATGGCGGCAAAGCAAGGACCCGATGAAGAATTCACTGACTTCGTCACCCGATAGAGGAAACTCGCTGCCAGGACTGGCACTTCAACGAAAGAGAAAGACTCGATTGATATTATTATCGACAATACTAGGGAACCGTTGAAGGGCACAGTTGTCATAAGTGATTGCCCCGATTTCACTGCACTCCACTCTCGGGCATCCCGACTAAAGCGACACATTAAAGACAGAGACCTCGCCCTATCCATAGTTACGTCGAAAGTAGGCTCTTCTAGTGAATCATAGTCGAAAAATAATAAGAAAGCCTTAGGAACCGAACAGGTCAACACCATTGTAAACCAAGGATAAAACTCCTTGAACGGGAACTTCCAACCGCAAAATTTCGGGTAAAATCAGAATCAGCACCAATACATGAACCAAAACCAAGGCACTAATCAACATAGATATGCAAACCAAAACCAAGGCCAAAACTAGAATCAGGGCTACTACTAGAATAGGAACCAATATTCCAACACCTATCAGAACCAAAATACGACACAGAATCGACCAGCCCACGCGTTGAACTATAATAATGTACCCACACCGCAAAACTTCAATCCAGCTAGAGGCCCCTACCAGTCGAGGCGGGAATACTATCCCCCTTTACCTGATATGATCCCCAACATTTTTCATCTCCTTAACACTTTAAATCTCCTCCGATTCTCGCAGGAAAGACCCCGACCATGGCCGACAATCTAGACTACAGTAAATACTGCGCATTTCATCGGTACGTAGGACATAATCTAGAGGACTGCTGGGTCCTCCGGGATGTGATCCATGACATGAATGACTGAAACCAAATCGATTGGGAGGCACTTAGGAGTCCTAACCCTAATAATAACCAACCCCAACAAAACTTAGGGATCATTAATAACCCCATGCCTAACCACAACCAAGCAACACCGGGTCAAGTCACCACCGTAGATCTCCTCGGTCAATCCTCCTTCCAGCCCTCCACCTTAATCACTCACATCCAACCTTCTAATACTTCTGCCACACCTACAAGAGTTCCTTCACCCCCCACACCCCTCGGCTTGGATCACTCGAATCGCCCCGCCAAGTCCACCTTGTTATCCAAAATTCACTCAGATACAAGTCCACTCTTTTAAGGCTTGGAGACCATTCCTCCATAATCACCCACCAGAACCTTTAACCCCTTCAAATCCTGAACCAACACTAATGCCGCTCCCCTCATCCAATTCTGAGCCCACATATGGAGATCATATTCTTCAAACTGTAGCCCAAATTACTGCATAGGTAGACAGTGTCACTCGAAAAACTCCAAGCCAAGAAAATGAAATAACAACTGAGTGTTCACTAAACATAAAAGAAAGTGAGCAAGAAGAACATCCCGACCCATGTGAGACACTGGTCTCTACTTTCTTAGAAGAAGAGGATTACACACAGTACCTCCCACCTTGGAGCGGCACCGTGCGAGTACGCGCTCCAACCTCAAATTTCACTCACTTCACAAACACATCAACTTCGAGTAGTACTGGGTTCGGTCAACAACCGACTTGCCCGATTCTTAAATCAAGAACCAACTATCCACCTCCGCCTTTCCCTCGAAATAAGGATTTCGCGAATGTACAACCACCAGAGGGGAACATGCAAGAAAGAGAAGTTAACTTGTCACCCCCACCTTACATTATCCCTCCACCAATCCCTACACCTCAACCACTCCAACCACCTATACCCAAGGCTCATCGACCGAGCAAAGAAATGGCACTCGAGCCAGCGCAAGAATATGACCTTCTGCGGCATCTTCAAAAGATCTCAGCCCAGATATCAATATTGAAAATCATCAAGAAATCGCTTGACCATCACCAATTGTTGATAAGGACACTTGAAGACACACAAGGGGATAAGGACACAACCTTAGATGAACTTCATCAAATCGCCTCGGTCATGGCGCAACCTCTGGCACTCACTTTCACGAATGCAGACATGCTTAAAGAGTCCCTCCGTGAAAGCGTAGCTTCCATATACCTTACGATCATAATCAGAGGATTCTCCGTACCCCATGCGTTGGTCGATACAGGAGTAGGACTCAATATCTGCCCTATCACAATGTTAAAGACGCTTGAATACAAGAAGCAGGATGTCAGACCCTCGGCACTATCACTCATAGCTTATGACGGCTCACGTCATTTTATTAAAGGAACTATCAAACTACAGGTTCGCCTCAAACCTATAATGAAAGACGTTACTTTTCATGTTTCTAACTCCGCTAGTATGTACAATCTTATCTTAAGAAGAAAATGATTAGAGTCAATGAAAGATGTCGCGTCCACATACCATCAATGCGTCAAATTCCTATACGAGGACTTCGTTTTCCATATATATGCCGATGCACCACTCTAGGAGATGGACACTAATTACATGGCAAGCATTCCGACAGCCCATGATTCCATATTGAACATAGGCCACATTCAGAAGGCCTGAATTCTTGATAAGACAACTGTTGCGAAAGTCCATTCCCCTACCCCTCCTAGTTCTCCCCCAACGCGTCAATAAAAATTAATGAGAAGAGAGGTTAGCCAAGACCTCGTCAAACTGTACTACATCAACCCAACCGCGATAAAAGTGTGGGACCTTATGTATCAGCTCTGGTACACCCCCCACACCAAACTTGGTAAAAATAAGTAAGGTCATGTCGGACCCGTTGCCCCAACAAAAATACGGAAGCACATAGGGTTAGGTTACCAATCAGACGGCTCACAAGTTAACTTATTTCCTACCTTACCGAAATGGTCTCTATATGACCACTTCATCTATGGGACCACTGAGAAAGCAGATGTACCAAGGCAGAAGGAAGTTTCCTTCACTAGATCTCAAGAAGCAGAAATTGAATGAATGGCCAAAGCATTCAATGATTTAACTAATCTGAATGACGATATTGATAAACCACTCGAGGGAGTCAAACCCTTGTTTGACACTAAGGAGCTTACAGAAGAGAGAAAGAACGAACCTCCAGAACTCGAGCCGCAAGTGGGAGATTTGGAATCCATTGACGATGAAGATTTTCATATAGCTGTCGTGCAAGATAGTAAAGAGCACTTGCACTCAACATGCGAAGAGGATTACACCCCACAAGAAAGTCTTAGCTCACATAGCATCCGCCTCGGCCTTAGCCTTGGAGGATGGGAATGCCAGTGGGACTCCCCTTGTATCGCTCACCCATACTAACCCCACTGTGGGGCATGCACTAGCATATTAGAATGCTTCGCTAGTTGGATCTGACACTCCGTGATAGGAGGATCAAATGATTCCGACCCCGTAACGTTAAACAAGTAATGACCTACCAACTCAGCTACAGGCACAAGAAGAAGAAAATTCTGGTGGCCATTTGGTCAACCCAAGGGGAGACACCCAACACGCCCTTATAGAGTTTGAAGGGAAACTCAAACTAGATACTCCTCTATCCCCAGACCCGCCACAACTCCAAATATTTTTGAAATCTCTCGAGGAAGAGTGGCAACCCCCTTCGAGCAATGACGAGGACTACTGGATAGCCTGCACTCGAGTTAGCAGAGCAGGCTAACCTAGGACTTCAAGCACTGTTAGATCAAGAAGACAAGTTCGATACTAACCTTAATTCTGGCTCGGAAGGATGGGAATGCCCTTGGGGATCTCCCTATATTTCTCACCGCTACCAACCTCGCTGTCGAGCATGTGTGCTTATCCTAGCATATTACGAAGTTCAAGGGAAAGAGCTCGCCACTCCTAAGGATCCCTTAAGAGGTCATTCTCGACAGGAAGAACAACCATATTATAACTCAGAGGATGATAGTTTGATCAATTACGATCTCCAAAGTTTCTTCGAAAATGAGGCAATCAATATGACAGGAAATCTGAACGTTAGTATCATTGTCACCCACGTCACTTATTCAAAAGGTTTCATTAGCTGAGGACTCTTGAAAAAAATGCCAAATTCAGGACAAGTCCACATTTCCTAAAGAATCGCCCGAATGGCTTCGGCAGTCGAGACGCTCCCAACTGGAGGAAACAACTCCCCCAACGCCTCTTTAGGCGATCGACCCTGTACCATATCTACTATCGAAAATCAAAACAATAGAAAAAGAAGAAAACCCTAAAAATACAGAAATACAAAATCCAAAAAAATCATAAAACCCCAAAAAAGAAAGGGAACCCTTGGTCCTGAATCAAGTTTGCGACCAACAAGGAGACTTTTCTCCTAAGACTACTATCCCATCTCCCGTACCAGGATGTAAGGCATCCAGGCTAAACAACAGGTCAGTGATCATACCAGATGAGATACTTTGCGACCTTGAGAAAAGGATCAATAGCCTTAACCTTCACCTTACCAAAGATCTCTCAGTCATAAATTGTAACAATGAAGGGTTATCTTTCGTAAAACCGAATCCCCAATGTAGCAATTTTACAGTATATAAGCTTACCGAAGATGAAGAAGGAACACCAATCACCCAAGAGGTGCCAGACTTCCAATGAGTCATCAAGCATTTCGACGAGCAAGCCCAAGCTATCGCAAAACCTACAAAAGAAATCAACTTTGGCACTGAAGAGAAACCCAAGAAACTACTAATTAGCGCAACGCTCAACTCCAAGGAATGTCAACAAATCATACAAGTCCTATAAGTACACCTCGACTCCTTTGCATGGTCCTATGAGGATATGCCTGGTTTAGCCCCAAGCTTTGTAAAACATGGCCTTGCCTTGAAACCCGATGCAAAGCCTGTTAAGCAGAAACTCCGAAGGATGCACCCACAAACAACCCTTCAAGTTAAAGATGAAGTTGACAAGTTACATAAAGCCAACTTCATTCGAGTCATCCTCTACCCCAAATGGGTCACCAACACAGTACCTATTTCTAAGAAAGATGGCAGAGCACGAATTTGCATTGACTTCCGAAACCTCAACCAGGAATGCCCAAAAGACGACATCCCCCTTTCACACATTGATGCTCTAGTCGACAACACCGCTGGACATGAGATGTTATCCTTTATGGACGGTTTCTCTGAGTATAATCAGATCAAATTAGCAGACTTCGACCAAGAGAAGACTTCTTTCACCACACCATGAGAAACTTACTGCTATGTCGTCATGCCTTTCGGGCTTGAGAACGTGGGAGCCACGTACCAATGCTCCATGATGGCTATTTTTCATAACATGATGCATAAATATGTAGAAGTCTATGTCGATGACATATTAGTGAAGTCCCAAACGCGGGCAAGACATGTTAAAGCACTTCGCCTGGTGCTACAAAGAGCTAAGAAATATCAGTTAAAAATAAACCCAAAAAATGTGTCTTCGGAGTCACTTCCGAAAAATTACTCAGTTTTATAGTCAGCAGGCAAGGGATCGAAGTCGACCTCGCAAAAGTCAGAGCTATCCTTGAGATGCCACCTCCTAGTAATATCAAAGAATTACGAGGCCTGATAGGAAGATTACAATTCATCAGGAGATTCATCTCCCAGCATTCAGACAGATGCGATCCTTTCTACAGATTACTTAAAGGAGGAGCTGAGTACAAATGGGATGACCAATGTTGGCAAACCTTCGACAATATAAAAAAGTACCTCCTTAATCCGCCAATACTATCGCCACTAGTCTCCGAAAGACCCCTAATCCTATACCTCTCAGCAAACGATAAACAATGTGAGTAATTCTAGGATAATATGAGGAAGACGGTAAGAGAGAGAAGGCTATCTACTACCTCAGTAGGATGATGGTCGAGTACGGACGAAAACACACTCCAATGGAGAAGACCTGCCTTGCATTGGTGTGGGCCTCAACCAAATTACGGCACTACTTCGGAGCACATAAGATACTAGTATTATCCTGAATGGATCCTCTGAAGTACGTATTCGAGAAGCCCGCAATATCAGGAAAGATCGCTCACTGGTATATGCTCTTACAAGAATTCGATGTCATTTACATCACACAGAAGTCGCCCGTACATGCAGATTTTCCTGATGAAGACTTACTCACAATTCATAACGAAGAACCCGATAAGACGTCATGGACCCTTTACTTTGACGGTGCTCTAAATCATAAAGGAAGAGGTATCAGGATAGTCCTCCTAAGCCCGAAAGGAGTTGTCATACCTAAGGCTTTTCAACTATATTTCCCTGTCACTAATAATATTGTAGAATATGAAGCTTTCATAGCTGGACTATGAGCAACACTACAATTAAGTGTTAAACAATTAAAAATCATCAGTGATTCCAAGCTAGTAATCTCGCAAGTTATAGGAGAATGGAAAACTAAGAAAAAGAGACTAATGGCATACCTAGAAATTGCTCAATATTTAGTAAAGATATTTGAAAGAATCTCTTTCACACACATCCCTAGATTAGAAAACGAGCTTCCAGACTCCCTTGCCACGCTAGCCTCAGTCATCCAAATACCCATTGGACAAAATACTAAGACCTTCATCGAAATGCTGACAGTACCCGCTCACGAGGTAGCATGGACCGTCAAGAGAACTACCAATCCTTCTCACCAGTACAAGACCAAAAGAAGCAATCACTCCAAAAAAGATGTCAAGTCAGAAATCTAAGTCGTTATATTCATATTTGAAAATTCACCAACCGACGATGGACAACCATAGTATTTTGGCATCTGAAACTTCTTGAAGCATCAGCACGTCCCTCCATATGCTATAAAAATTGAATGAAAGATTATAAGAAATCGATGCGCTCGATTCTACATACTCGGGGAAACATTATACAAAGAAGCCTTCACCAAAGGAGCCCTGCTACGATGCGTCACGACTGTCGAAGGATAATACATCATCCGAGAAGCACATGCCAGTGCCTTTTGCAAAGTGTTAGATACAAACTATTCCCCACATCACTGAGCCTTACCCCCTCTTCTAGTTTTTATTTTGTTTTCGGACAATAAATCGGAAGCCTTTCAGGATACTCATAAGAATGAAACCGAGAACCGATGAATGATGACTGATGCAATCACTTAATATACCAACCATACTTCTCCCTAATAACCATGGGATAAGATGACCAACACCTTAAGGTAGACCCTTGTACGCAACTAACCCAATCAAAGAGACCTCCCCTAGTTCAATGATAGTACTAATAAACTCTTCTTCAAAACTAACCCACTCAAATACCCATAACCGCCCATAGACCCAAAAGTGCCCATCTCAAACCCAGAAAAGCTCCATTGCATCTATACAATGGGGCATTTTTTTTCTTCTTTTGGATCAAAACGAGAATCACCTTAGAAGCGTCGGCTCGTCCACCAAGGAAGATGAGGAATAACGAAGTTACCGTCCGAAGAATGCTACCAAAGACACTATACTGCCGATCCTACCACGCTCCTACACTGGGTCATTTTTATTTTTATTTTTATTCTAGTTATTTGCTTTCTCTATTGCATTATTTTCACTTAAAAAGAAAAAGAAAAAAAAAAGAAAAAGAAAAAAAAAAAGAAAAAATAAAATAAATAAATAAAAGAAATGAAAAAGAGCAACATATCCATCCTTTACTACTAGACCTCGGTCTGAGATACTCACCCCCCTTGACAACTTGCAAGGGGGAGAATAAAAATTACTGGTAGCGTTTCCTTTATATGTACAGATATGAAGCAACCTTCAAACCACCACCAAGCAAGCTCAGGAAGCATCCAAGTCCCAATGACGGTTGATGGTGCTAAAGAACTAAAAAAAAAAAAGCAAAGGACAAATGCGAGAGGTAATTAAAAGAAAAGGAGCCAATTAGGTACATCTAAACTAAAAAATCTCTATATATATATCAAAATTTTTCTTTTCTTTCTTTACACTTGTCATCGAGGGCATACCCCCTGTATATACAACGCAGACACAATGGACAAAATGGAAAATATACATGCACCCCTACTCCCTACGTTGTCGCTGGGATGGCCAATCACCGCTGTCCCCGGTATCATCAGCTCGGAGGTCGCCAAACTGATCTCCGGAAACACAATCCCACCACTTGGAGTCCACGGAACCTCTAGACGACGCAGCCCCGCTACAGAATCCCCCTCACTCATTTGGCTAACAGACCGCCTTGATCGAGAACAAGGAGGGTACTTCGCGAGAACCTTATGAATGATAGAAACCTCACGAGCATCACCCGACATGATCACGTGATGTGTGACGAGACTGCTCGGCCGAGGAACCCGTGGCCCTCTACTCTGATCCATCAAGCTGACCAGCCAACTTGCACACTCCCCTCTCACTCCTCATATTGTAGCCCATCTAGGGATACCTGCATCTCTTCCTGCATCGTCCGACGCACCGCCTCCAACTCCTTGATTTGAGTCTTCTGTGTGACCATCATCTCAACGAATAGGTCATCGCGACTTGGAGTATCTCCAAGGATCCGTCTCGCCTCAGGAGTGGCACGCGCTCGTGTCACCTCTAGGTGCGTCTCCTCAAGCTGACGAACTTGCATAACTAGACCAAGTCAAAGAAAAACCAATGCACATATATACGAAAACAGAAAAACTTTGAAAAGAAAGAGTCATACCAAATCCGCCCTCTCCCCCAGAAGTCGGTTTGGGGAATTTCAGTGTGTTGATTTATTGTGTAATGGTAAAAGCAAAATAAAAAAAAAATAGAGAATGAATTCAGCACATCGAAAATATCCTAGACCTACAAGATACAGGGTCCTTTGTAGCAAGTTTTAATAAGTAAGAGTTTGTCCCACAGGGAGTAGTGATCTAAACCTAGAAGAAGTATAGTAGACCTCCAGATCTGGCTATAGATCTGGCAATTCTATGAAAATAGGGAAAAGCAAGAGAGTTTTTCTGTGTCACTAGATCTAATTCTACAAAACTAAAATGAAACTAAACTAAAAGATGGAGGAAGATGGATGGACAAATAAAGATCAAATGGTGAGAAATAGGCAGCCAGGACCTAGTTTTTTATTACAAAACAAATCAAGATCTGAGGATATGCAACCATCCCTCAACTGGCTATAAGCACAACTGCAAGGTATAAACTCCACTCCAAATCGCAGGATCCACCTGGTCTTAAGGCTATGATCTGTCCACTTTAATGGTCACAGACCATCCTATAGACTTTATCGAATCCATGGATTACAGCAGATGAATCCAATTGAAGCCCGAGCTTAGACTCATCTTAAGGTTATGATCTCTCCACTTTAATGGTCACAGACCATCCTAGGGATCTCCTTCAAAGCCAAATCATCAATCAGAATAATTAAAACCACTACAGATGTTGCAATTCCAAGGTCACAGACTCAAGGAATCACAGGCATGTCAAACCCAGGGAGATCGGGTGGTATCCAAGAGGTCTACCAGTTAAGTGGGTGAGCTGATTAACATACTCCTCTACACAGATCCGATCGATCACCTAATGGGACCACAAGATCTTTAGATCTAACTAAGCTTTAAAATCGACAATTTATTGCTTCAAACAAAATCACTTACAATAAACTTGTTCCCAAATCTATAGTCTGTGCATCGATCCACATTTTCTTCATGCCCAAATTACAATTACAAACCAGGTCTGAGCTACTATCTAGATCTAATCCAACATGCTAGATTACAGAGAGAAGGGGGAAGAGAAAAAAGAAAATAAAAACCTAAACTAAACCTAAATGAGCTAAGGAGAACTCAGGCTATTCTTTTGTTCCTACTTTCCTTGCTGAAGAAAAACAGCAAAATAGATAGGTATTTATACATATGCCTTGATCCTTGTGCCTTAGGTTTCAGCCAATCAGAGAGCAGAGATGGATCCCTTCTGTTGTGCTTCAATTGCATTCTCGCAAAAAATTAGCTCCTACCCATGTGCTGCATTTTCTGTGCATTGAAGTTCCTAATCCGCCTTTGTCAACCGCAAAAATGCCTGCTACTCATCTTCATACTTGTTGTCCGCAAAATGGGCCCAAGCTGCCCCTTTTTCCATTACTTTTTCCAATTGCACACCTCAAGTGATTACCCACAAAATGATCATTCTTGCTGCCCAAAATACCCCTGCTGTTTGTCAACAAAACACCCCCAATTGGGCCCCGTCTGAAGCAAGAAATATATGTATATATATATAAATGTATATGTAGCTGCACTCGAGCCCCCAGAATTGAGAGGCCTTTTGGGAAATTGATGGTTGGATAGGATCTTGACTGCATCTTGATAGGTTGGGGGCAGGCTAGAGGTTGGGCTTCTCGATAGGTTGAGATATTTAAGCAGTCAAAGGGTGCTATGGTGTGAATTGCAGCTGAAACTCTGCATGGTTACAGCTTTGGAGATGTCGATAGGTTTGGGTTGAAAATTGGGTTTGCTGCTGCAGCTGATCAGATGGTAAGTTCGATAGGTGCAAGCTGGTTATTTCAGCATTTCGACAAGTTTAAAGCTACAGCTTTGTAGCATTCGATAGGATTAGATCAATGGTTGTATTTCGATAGGATGAAGCTTGCAGTCCAAGTGGTCGATAGGTTTGAGCTAAAGCTAATGCAATCCGATAGGTTCCATGGGGCTGCTTCTTCAGGCTTTTCAATAGGATTTCATCCCACTTGGTCGACAGGTGCAGGCTTGAGGAACCTCACTTCGATGGGATCACCAACAGGAAAACTCGATAGGTTAGCTATTGACCATGCTGCACTGCTCGATGGGTTGAAGAAGTGAGTATTCGACAGGTTCAGCCTTGTGCATGGAGCTCATCTGCTCGGTAGGTAGCTGACAGGTTTAGTTGCTGGTTTAATGGTTGTAGCTCATGCCTGTTGAGAGGTTGTTGCAGCTTTAGATCGACAGAATGGCTGAAAGGTGCACTACTCCCTTTGACAGGTTTACATGCTGATGCTGATTTAGATGGCTAGAGCTGCAAGTTGATCTACATCTGAAGTGGTTCAAATGCACGTGCATGAACTGCTCGAACCCTTGCTGAAACTTGAAGCAATCCATTCGTGAGGTTGGGGCTACATCTTGACAGAATTAACAGCAGGCTTGCATGAATGCAGCTGCTGTTCGGGTTGTACCTTATGGCTGCCCTAATGTATGCAAGGTTAAGGCTTGGGCTGCTCTGCCATGCACTTACTGTGGAGCTGTTTGAGTTTGTTTTAGTACACACACAACTATTTAGTGTGTAGCTAAGTGCTTTATGTTCTCAGGCTCCAACTTGAGAGGTTCACTCTCCATCAAGTGCAACTACTCAACATCAAATTTACTCAGCTATTCGGGAGTGAAATTCTTAAGTTGCTTGGTGTAATTTGCAGCTTTCAAAAAAAAGGTGAACAGCTAGAATATGCAACTGCTATTTTCTTCCTCATCACTAGACATAGAACCATCTCATTCCCAGCTATTGCTCAATTCCAAAACTCCTCTAAATGGCATTTTTTACTGGAAAACTGCACTAAGGACAAAGTTACCTCCTTGCTACAAAATAATACTAAAAACAAATATTAAATACTCTAGGTCCTAGCAAAAGCCAAGTTTAAAGGTGTAGAAAGTGGCAAAAATCAGTTCTTAACAGTCGGTCAACTGTCGCAGAGGTCACTGGATCAGCAGATGGCACGAAAGGAACATCAAACATAGGCGGCTGTAATGCGAAAATGAACAAATACATTAGACAACGCTACGATGACAAATAAGCTACGAACACAACAATTAAAACATACCTGGGAAGGAATAGGAGCGGACCCCTAGCGGGTGCCTCAAGAGCAGAGTCCGAAATAGCCTGCACAGAGAACCAAACAAAACAACACAAAATATGTCAAAACAAAATAAACTAAATATAAATTGAATTACGCCAAATCAGAAATTATACCTGACTCTCAAGGCGCAGAGAGGCAGCAGTCACTTCCCTCATCTGGAAGTTCTCGGCAATCCGACGTTAAAAGACTAACACAATGTTAATAAACCATTAAGAAAGCGAAACAATAACACCCAACGAACTACTACAATTATACAAACAAGTCGAAGGATTGAGGAAACTTACCCAGTGCTCCAGCTCAGCCTGAAGCTGAACCATCGCTAGATCCACCCGACTAGAGGAAGCAATTGAAGAAGGATCAAATGCCAGAGTGGGACCTCTAGCAGCAAGCTCAGCTCTCTACGAATAATAATAAACACATCAATTGGCAAGCTCGCAATGCCAGCAATTAACAAAATCGTGTTCCTATAGACACTTACTAATCAACCGATCTCAGATCGTAGGCTAGCCTCCACCTCCCGGTTGGCTTGCTGTTGACCGCGTAAGAACCCAATCATCACCACATGACTGGCAACCTCGGCCTCCCTCTCAAACTATTCAAAATAAAATGAGACACCACGACTACATCAGAACTATGGGAAGACTAAGTTAACATGATACATAAGCAATTAAACTAATAAACTAACTCACAAGGAGTCATCTGGTCTCTGCTAGCCGAGCCCCCAACTCATCCTCCGCTCCCCTAGCCTGAGCAACCGAGGTGGCTAGGGAGCGCAACATCTCCTCATCAGGACGAGGGGCTCACCCCATTTGCTCTATTGCTCGATGAAGGGCATCTAATGTCCCCTGCACACTCGCCGTGAGATGGCCCTGCTCCAATGCAGCCAACCTCTCCTTCAATGCCAACACTGACTCAGACTCGCCGATCGCAAAAGAGCCACTCTCGTGGAAGGGACGCGTGAAGAGGCGCCCACCACCTAGAACACTAAACCACCTCACATACTCTGGCACATCCACCTTGTCACACGCCCCAGTAACCCTGGTTCCCCAGCTCTAAAATCAGCCATCTGAAGCACCATCCACTCTGCAAAGTTTCGGCTAGGAGGGCTGGTCATCCTCTTCGCCACCCTATGGAGAATCTCTGGAGGGACTCCCTGAGCGAGCCACAGCTGCCGCACCACTCAAGATAGGTGGATCCTCTCCACCTTCTCAAAACAATGAACCCATATGTCCATGTCAAAAAAAGGATGGCCAGACTAGATCACCGGCATAGTAGCATCCTCCCCATCCTCGTAGGGCCTCCAGATCACCTACAACCAAACAAGCAAGCCAACCCATCAATGAAACCGTAGATCCTAAAAGCCCAAACAGAATGAAACAAAATTTGAACACAATGAAATATACCTGCCCTGCATGCATGTCCTCAAAAAGACCACGCGCGGTCTGAAGATCCAAAGACCAATGATGACCTCATAGAGCTACCCTCCACACATGCATCTACTGAAGATCTAAAGACCAGCGACGACATCGTACGTCAAAAACTAGAAAATGCAAAAAGAGGAAATGCTAAAAAGCTATTCTCAAAAGACCAAGAAAACAAAGACATCATGACACTGATTAACTAAAACTCACCTAGAGGAAGGGAAGGAAACCTCCAATCGTCGCGGCGCCCCATCCCCGATGATAAAGCTTCTCATAGAGATGCGCCAATGTGGCAGCACTCCACGCGTAGGTAGGGACTCAATCCAAGTCCCTGAGAACCATAAAAAACAACCAGGTGATGCATCCCTGAGTCAAAGATGAAAAGAGTATCGCACCAAGGAAGTGCATCAAGAATGCTTGAAGCACTCTATCCGCAGCCAATCCCGACTCAACTATGGGCTCCCAACCCGCCAACGCCACACAACGCGCCTCATAAGATGCCCTCGCCTCTGAATGATGCCTCGAAGGGATGAAGCCACTAACAAATGTATCAAAGAACCAAGTGACTCGAACTACACCCGGCCCTGATCCACTCGACCTATACGGGACACCCAAAATCTCCTCACACACCTCCAAATATTCTCCCACCATCCACCCCGTGATCGATTGACCCTTAAAAAGAAGTCCAGAATTGCGGACCCAATCCTCTGGAGTCGACAACAATATAACCACTAGAAAGAGAAGCACCTGATGCTCCTCCCTCCACCTAGAATCATCGCAATCAGACCACGATTAACCTGAAAGGGCTCCAGCTCCAGGATCGATCTGAAACCAAAAGACAACAACTGCGCCCATTGAAACTCTGGCAAGGCACGATAAAAAGTATGAGACTCAGTTCATGTCGAGCTGATAGCCAGCTGCGAAGGCTCCTATTGAATGAAACATAAGCAAGAAAAATAAGACTAACACACATACCTATGACGAGAGACAGGCATATCCACCAAGAAGCCAATAAAATATGCCCAAACATGCAATGACAATTCATAACAAGCACACAAAATATGATAAGAACAACCAAGCAGAAACGTGACCTATCTCTAGATGTTGTTATGATGAATGGGTGAGCACACAGTCAATGATCAATGCAGGTTCAACATAAATTAAAAACGGTTTTCAGATCCTAATAAATCTATGTCATAACCTAAATGCCAAAAAAATAAAATTTGAAAGAGCTCTTGCTCACAGGTACCTACCCGGCTTCAAGCGAAGAAATCCTCTAGCGAGAAGTATCTGCGAGCCTGACGCTCCTCATCCTGGTGCTCCTCAGCCTCGTCCTCAGCTCTCTCCTCCTCATCTCTCTCACCCTCAGCTCTCTCACCCTCAACCCTCTCACCCTCATCCTCAGCTACACCCTGCTCAATCTCGAGTACCTCCTCCCTGACCTCCACCTGGTCAACTTCTGGTTCCTCCTCTCTAGCCATCTCCCCGACATCCACCTCCATGGCAACAGTGCTGATCCGAGCCTCGAAAGTCTCACCTATCTCCCCCATCATCATCCTCTCCAACTCAGAGATAGTAAGATCATGTCTCCCCCCCCCCCCCCCCCCCAAACTCCATCCTAGAATAAAGAGCTCAAAAAACTAGAAAGAATAGAAGAAACGGTGCCTAAAACGGATGGTCGGAGCACAAGATATCACGAAAACACAGAAACTAGAGCACAAGGAAACAAGGAATCTAGAGAATCGAAGACAAAAATAGATAGCGTGAAAATGAAAATTTTTTAACTATTTACAAGACATGGCTAAATTGTGCACGTCAACCGATGCACTCGATCGAATCACGCACCACCATCTCCCAGCTCGAAATAAAGATAAACAGATTGTCGCCTGCCTGAATTCAAACTAACCCAAACTAACTCGACCATTGGTTGCGCTGCGATCCTCCGGGGACGCGTAATCATCTTGTGCACCCACACAATGGCGCGTATATCCCAAAGGTCACCCGCACAGTGACCGGCCACCACCCTAATCCTATGCCCTATACCGTCCGTTTAACTCGGTTAAATGACCGGACACTAGAGCTTAATGGCCTTCCGACCCCTAGAATCTCGCGCGTCCTGGCCGACGCGTAATTTGTTCCTATGCCAGGAGTGAAGCGCGCAATCCCCCAGAAACATAAAATATATACCCCAGAACAACAGGTTCACAGGACCAAATTAGGAGACTTCCGACATTAATTACCAACCTAAACCATGCCCCCCTGTAAAGACCAATCCAAAACACTCGTAACTTAAAAATATACACCCCAAACTAAACTGAAAAAATGGTCCTCAACATCATTCACACACATCAACTAAGACCAAAATGAAAGAAAATGCCCCCCATCACTTACGCACTCCAACAAAGCCTAAACTAAACTAAACTATAAAAAAATGCCCCCAACATGCCCCGATCCAAAATAAAGGCAGCAAATCAAATCAAACTTAAATAAATAAACCTCATACCCGACACAAACGAAGTAAGCTACAAAGTAAACGAAACCAAATTAACTAAATAACCACAAATGGAATTAAGAAGCATAATTACTTTATAAATGAATAAAATAATTACAAAACACACCAAGGGCATACCCTCTGAATATAGAACTTAAAACAAGAAATTTAAAACCAGCACGCTCAAGCAATGCCCGAATCCGGATTTATTCGGGAAACAAAAAATCTCGGAGAAGCCCGGAGGAGGAACGCACCCTGAATGAATACTGACAATGACAACCATTCCCCACCCCAAGCTAGCAGAAAAGAAAGAGTGGCTCACGGAAAGCCACCCAGGATCTACGGGATCCACCTTTGGAAGCTCACCTTAGAAAGCATAACAAGGAGGAGCAACTAGCACTGAATCCGCAGAGCCTACCGAGGAAAAATAGGCACCGGTCACGAGAACTCTGACCTTGCCTTATCCTTGGGTTTCCTTTCTACCACCTTTTTCTCCTCCACTTCTTCCCTTGGCACGGTAGCAATTCGACTGCTACCTTGCATTCCCAATCCCGTCCATTCCCAATAATCCGCTCAATGAACATAAATCTTCGGGTTCAATAACCGGGATACAAAAGAGAAAGGAAGAAGAGACATTAATAATAAAAAAAAATATCCTAAATCACAAACGAAAAAAAATGCCCAAAATCATAAACAATAAAATATGCCCCAAAACTTATAATCCTAAACTTGAAATAAAATTCAAAACAACAAGAACCAAAGCCTTTGGGCTCACACTTATAAACTATACATTCCTAAATTACAAAATGACAAGTGTCACACCTTTAAACCCTTCTAATCTAATTAAGTCCGAACCAAACACGTACCCCCACTTTGAAAAACTACAATCCGTGACAAGCTTAGATAAACCAATAGGAGTAAAACACCCAACAACCATCTAGAATTCTTTGAAAACTCACACACTTCTAACAAATGTCATCTCAAATTCAATAAAAGGTCTAAAACAAACAACAAAAAACCTCTCTAAAGCAAGACCCTGACTTGTTTGGGACCAGAAAAAAAATGCCTCCGACAAACCCATTAGAACCAAGTTAACCCTCCAAACAAAGCTCAATAAAACAAATTAATCTCGGGATAAACCCTCAATAAATCCAGAATGAATCCAAAACTATAAGATAAAGCCTAAACTAAACTAAACAAATCAAATACGCATTGACTAATCCATTAAACGAGTTAAAATAAAAAGTAAATAAGCACAAAAAAAACACAACAACCCATCTTTATTCATAATTTAAAATTTTTACAAGTGTCACTGGAGGCATACCTCCTGAAATTATAACCCAAAACGAAGACCTAGAACCTAATTTACAATCCAAAATGAAAACTGGAAACCTGAAATCAACACAAAGTGAGGAGCAGAGCGTCCAATCCGAGGCTTCAGGAAGGATTGGTTGGGTAATACATCCCTCCACTTGTAACACCTTCTCTTCTGCCATCTTCACCTCCTCCGCCCCCACCTCCCCTACGCTGCCTTCACTACTCCCTAAAAGGGATCGATGTGAAGACTAACGCCCTCATTCCTAATACCGCCCATTCCCAGAATAACACCGTCCCTTAGCATCACCTCAGGGCAAAGACCATGTGAAATCATGAACATAGGAAGAAATGACATCCCAATCGGATGGTTAGGTCGTCCGATATCACTAAAACATGAATTTTAAAACATAAGAGATCCAAAAAAGTAAAACTCAAAACTAAACCAGAGAATAAAATACAAATGAAGGCTCCCTCGCTTATATAGAGTATGAACTTAATCACGCACCTAGACATGTGCGCTTAAATCAGTCACGCGTCGCGCATACTACGCACGATCTAAAGCACGCGTTCTGATCCAAGGGCACAATGAAACCATCACCCAGGTCGATGACGTAATGCTTCGATCATGTATAAACTATAGGCCGCACAACCCTATTAAACGACTCACACACACCACGCAGTATGAAACGTCGCCCGCACAATAACATGGTGGCGCCTTGATCACGCACTATGATTAGAGTGCGTAATACATTCACGCAGATACTCTGACACACGTAAACAACCCTTCGAACTTATGATCGCATGCCCAGAAACAAGCACGCAATGCCTGACGTTGGACAAAATTTATACCTTCACATCTTTCTACCTCACCTTGATCAAAACTCTCCTGACCCATCGCATAGCCTCACAGGCTGTTCAGAGAGAAAGAAGGAGAGAGGGGCAGCCGCTCACGCACATCCCACCACGATAAGATGCACACACATGAAACCACCGCAATATCTAGTCCCATTGTAATAAATTAGCCATGCCCTTATGTCCCATCACGAAAACCCAAAAGCAAATCTCTCAAAAATGCGAGCACACCGCTAAAAAACTAAGCCAATCATTACGCAACCACAACATGATTTTTTCATAACCCAAGATCTACCAAAGAAGGAAATAAGACACACTTATCGCGCAAATATCCTACTAGCGTCCCATCGCTAACTATGCTCTGCTAATATCCCATCGCAAACATCACTACCCAAAAACACTTAGACAACACCTGCCACGCCATATGATGAAAAGGGAGAAAGCTCGATCGTGTCCCATCACTAAAGCAAAGTGCTCTCTCCCAAATTACTCGCTACGTAACAATTACCTGGCCTCATCCAGCACACAGCCAAAGAAAGAAAAATTCCCCAAGTCCCATCGCGACATCACTTCCCCCAAGATGTATCATCACATTGGTGACCGCCAAGCCCTACCACAAAGGACATGAAGAAAAGGGAGGAAATCTCCAAAGTCTCATCGCCAAGCCCTGCCACAACAAACATGAAGAAAAGAGAAGAAATATCCAAAGTCCCATCGCAGCATCACCCCGACAACCCATCAGTCCCATCATGGACTATACAAGCTATGAATAATTCAAGTAGGTATCACCCCCAAGTAAGTACTACCCACTTTTCAATTACTCGATATACCTTATAAATATATAGTTAGCTATGATTAAATCAAAATATTTTTAAAATCTGCTTCTCTCCACTCGCGAATCACTGCAGTCCTCCCATAAGAGACAATCATCAGTATTCATCGAGAAGGTTAGATGGAGTATCCAGCATGCCAAGTGTCATCTTGACAACCACATAAATAGTCGGGTCCATAAATCCCGTACCGGTGGATCTACTCAGCGACGTCTCTGAAGCCACATTTTTTGGGCCGTTTTACCACAGAATTGATCTTAAGTTAAATTTCCAAACTTTCAAAAAAAAAATCCCAAAATATAAAAACCCCCTTATTTCCAAAACCAAAAACTTTTACTTCCAAAAACAAACAATCAAACTACCGAAAGAAGAAACCAACAAAAAAGAAATAATAATAAACAAAAGACTTACCTACCAAAATTCACTTCAATCACCACTTACCCAAACCGGCCATCCCCCTGGGAAACTGAACAATGAGTATATTTAATCTAAGAACCTACAAACGCCTATTAGGAAAGGAACGCCTGACGTGCATTGGAGTGAGCAATGACGCACCAGGTCTGACATGACCTGCGAAAGCCTTCGACATTATATTGCATTTTATTATTGGTCTCTGGACTTTATTTATGCATATTTGTATGACGCCCCTCGGTACCTTGACTGCGTCATATCCCTTTTTTTGACTGCCCCTTACAGCAGGTCGCGACATGTGGCAGGATGCCCCTTGCACCCACAGATTAGGATATGGTGATTCTCCTTTTCATTTGGTTGTCACTCGTCGCAGATCATGCCATGCAATGGGATGCCCCTTGCACTCATGAAATAGGATACGCTGACTTTCCCCATCGACTATCTATGATAGCGTGTCGTGATACGGGACAGGATTGCCCCTGGGCATCCACGACATGGAACACACCTTTCGACAGCTACCATTGGGCTCCCGAATGCTCTATCTTAGCTTGCGCTGATAGATAAGAAAGCCAAGCATGCCATGTCAGCATCCCCAGTTCACATTTGTGATATTCCAAGAGAAACGAGAAAACACCTCGAATGACGGGTGTCTACTTCTTCGATGCATTCTTACTTCGCAAGAGTGCGCTGAAGAGGGGCATCTGTAGACACTCCCATTTTGTCCTCTCGAAATATACAAATCTGTTCGGTCAACCTTTGACCCCTTTTCCCTATTGTGGGTCCATATACTAAAATAATAGTATATGTCTGGACACAGGCTGAAATAATAGCTCTGTGGCTCAGGCCCCATAACCCTAACATAGAGACCATACACTGAAACAATAGTACATGACTGAACACAGGCTGAAACAATAGCTCTGTGGCTCAGATCCCGATGTAGGGAGACTATATACTGAAATAATAGTATATAATTGAAATATAGACTAAAACAATAGTCTGACATTTCAAAACCCTCGAACCCTAACGCGGGAACCATGCACTGAAACAATAGTACATGACTGGACACAGGCTGAAATAATAGCTTTATAGCTCAGATCCCAACGTAGGGAGACTATATACTAAAATAATAGTATATAGTTGAACTGTAGGCTAAAATAATAGTCTGGCATTTCATAATCGACCCAGACCCGAACAGCCCCGAATTACGCACCTAAAACCACGTGCGTAATTCGATTACACACAAAACCACACACGTGGAATCAGTCCCCTTTCAGACCAAACTTCCTTTCCCCAGACCACCTCGAGACTCGATTATGCACCTCACATGAGACGCACGATTGGGAAGAGCGCCCCACCGCTGGTGCGCAATTGGCATATGCCCGACCTAGTCTTACAGTCCTTGACCCACAAGCTTCCTCGATAATGTGCTTCGGAAGAGACGCTTAATCGGATTGCGCACCCTACAACAAGTGCGCAATTAGTCCTAACTTTGTTAGAACTAGGAAACTCACTGAGAAAGTCAGTCGGTCGCTCACTGAGTCGGTAACCGACCTAAAGTGATTAAGCACCGGGAAACCGGTGCCCAATTCAGTTAAAGGCCTGAAATAGGGCGCTTAATTAGAAAAAAACTTATAAAAGCCTTTTAATTCAACCAAAAAAGGGGGACAAAAGAGAGAGAGGAGAACGGATTTTTTTTGGGATTTCGAGACTAGAGAATTCCGAGAACAAACCCATAGAGAAACATAGCCATGATTTCGAGATTCAAGCTTCAAATTTTTAAGATTCCTCTCTGCAGCCCCGACCTTAGGTAAGAATTTAGTTTCCAACCGTATCTTTTTTAGTTCTTAGATCTAGGTTTATTTTCTTAGTTTTAATTATTAATATTAATTTTTAGTTTTTAGACCGTAGCACCTTTTTTAGACCGTAATTTTAATCTCTGGTTCTAGTTCTCCCATTTTTAGAACCAGTCCTTAATCTGACGGCCTAATTCACCGACCATAAACTTTAATTCTGCTCTAAAATCTTAATCTCTAGTCCTATCATTAATCTCTGATTCTAGTTCTTAGTTTCTCAAACCAGTCCTTAATCATATGGCCTGATTTTCTGATTTTGAACCCGAATTCAGTACTTAAATTCTTAAATTCTAGTTTTAATCCCTTAGTTTAATATTTCTAAAATCCCAAATATTAATTTAGTTTTTAAAATTCTAGTTCCATAATTTAATTCATCATTATAATCCCGAAAACAACTCTAAAAATCTAAAAATACTATTTTATAACCCAAAATTTAACTTGCTTTAATCTCAGCCACCCGATTTGCCCAAGGGAGCTTACAGAGGATACTCGGGGACGAGGCCAATCCTCCTTACAATAGCGGGCCCAAAACCCCTTTTTCCTTAAATTTTTAGTAGGATTAATTCATTGCATTAATTAAAATTTTAGTAAAATTAATTCATTGCTTCAGTTAGAATTTTAGTATAATATAATTTATTGCTTTAATCAGAATTAGTAAAATGGTAGTTCCTTTATCTCAATTAAAATTTAGTATAGTTAATTCATTACTTTAAATCAGATTTTTTAGTGAAGTTAATTCCTTGACCTGATTAGAAAATTTGATAAAATTTGTTCCTTTATTTTAATTAGATTTTTAGTATAGTTAATTTATTGCTTTAATCAGAATTTTAATAAAATTAGTTTATTTGTTGTAATTAGATTTTAATTAAATTAGTTTATTTGTTTTAATTAGAATTTTAATAAAATTAGTATATTTGCTTTAATTAGAGTTCTAGTAAAATTAGTTCTCTATTTTAATTAGAATTTCAGTAGAATCAGTATATTTGCTTTAATTGAAATTTTAGTAAAATTAGTTCTCTATTTCAATCAGAATTGTAGTAGAACTAGTATACTTGCTTTACTGAAAATTTCAATATAACTAGCATGCTTGATTCAATTAGAACTCCATTAAAATTAGCATACCTGCATTCCTAGTATGATTAGGAGACTAATATTAATTAGACTTTTAGTAGCATTAGGAAACTAAATTAATTAGAAATCTAATAAAATTAGAACATTTAAATTAATTAGACTCCTAGCACAATTAGGAGACTAATATTAATTGGACTTCTACTAGTATTAGGACACTAAATTAATTAGACTCCAAATAAGACCATAACTAGACTCATAATAGAATTAGGAAATCTAAACCAATCAGAATTACATTAATAACAGGGAAAGAAAAGGAAAACTAAACTATCTAAATTGTAAGAAGAGTCGGTGCTGCTAATGTTAGCAGGCGGACGATTCAGTAAAGAAGTAACCCACACCCGCTCTAAAGCGTGATCATTGACGTGTTACAACGTTGTTAAATATCTGTAACTGACAATCGTAACTAACTAGGAATCTTCTTAGAAATCCCCCCTTTATTTTTAGCATTCCAAACACCACATTACCAAAGTCCACTTGGACAGAATTGGGCCACTTATTCAACAGGGTCGAGAGGAACCCAGGAAAAGTGTGCACCAACACCAAGGTATCCTCACGGTCAGCCATTGGACACACAATCCACACAATCAACTCTCAACAACCCACAGTAAACTTCCTTTACCCAATCAAATTACCACACACATTGAAAACTTTCAAAAATATAGAACTATAATGCTGGAAAATCACAGGATTGGGGTTAGGGAAAACTTACCCAAAAACCCTAGGGTTTCTCAGAACTTGCAGTACACAACACCAAACCGGCACAAACTAGGTGCAAAATTTTGCCCTTGTAAAATTTAATGCACTTGGAACAATGGCAAGGTACTTGGAATTCGAACCAGTGAGATGGAGAAGGAAGGAAGAAAGAAATTTGAAATCGGGCAGAGGAAAAGAACTCTGAGCGCAAGGTGTCGAATGGATGGACTAACCTGTCGATAAGTTTAAAACAAGCAAAACACTATTTCGATAGGTTGGAAAGGAGATTTCGATAGGTCAAATCAACCTGTCAAACAGTTAAAACTAGTTGAATGGACGGGACTGTCAGGCTGAAGGTCTCGAGAGGTTCTTTCAACCTCTTGACAGGTTACATGCTTCAGAAATTGCAAGTCGAGAGGTTCATGCAACCTCTCGACATGATTAAAATTTTTAGCAATCAACCTCTCGACAGCTATTAGAACTTGTCAAAATTGTAGCCAACACCATCAGTACTTGTCCACTTCCTCTCTCAACTTCTCGACAGGTAGTCAGATCCTGTCGAATTTCACAGGAACACCTTCAGTAACTGTCAAAAATCATCACACCTCTCGATAGGTCTCAGTACCTGTCGAAATTCTCAATAGGAACCTTCAAAACCTATCGAAAATCATTTAGCACCTCTCGACAGGTCTGTTTAGCAATCCACATTATTTCTCATTAGTTCACTTGTCTGCTTTCACCCCAAACTCATCAATCCTCCTCTAATCCCATTTATTTTTCATGCATTAGGGACCTTCCAACCTTTATCACAGCTGACTCATTATTCTAAATGAAAAACTAAGTAAAATTATAGAATATATACAATGATAGACATATTTAAAAACATCAACATAGATAGAACTGATAGTTATGATACATAGTGTACAATGTTGAAAATTAGTCACACTTTGGAGGATCTTGAAGGTGAATGGTCACCACAGGCTCTAGTATATTTTCAACAAAGAGTTTGAGCCTTTGACCATTAACTTTCATGATCCTACCATCCTTTGGATCCATGATTTCAACAGCTCTAGATGGGGATACATGCATTACAAGATAAGGTCCCACCCATCTAAATCTCATCTTGCCTGGGAAATATTTTAATTTGAAATTGAATAGTCATACCTTGTATCCTGCAGCAAACCCCTTCCTCAGCATGGGCTTATCATAAAAAGCTTTGGCTTTTTCTTTGTAGATCCTTGCATTAGAGTAGGCTTCCAATCTCAGTTCTTTCAGCTTTGACAGTTGCAGCCTCCTGTGCATACCAGTAGCAGTTAGATCAACATTCAATGATTTAGTAGCCCAATAGGCTTTATGTTCTAACTCCACTGGTAAATGGCATGCCTTTCCATACACCAACCTAAAGGGAGACATCCCTATTGAGGGTCTTATAAGCAGTTCTATAAGCCCAAAGAGCATCAGTCAACTTCAAGGACAAATCCTTCCTATCTCTTCTCACAGTTTTCTCTAGAATGTGTTTGATCGCTCTATTAGAATTTTCACCTGCCCACTGTTCTGTGGGTGGTATGGGGTGGCAACTTTGTATCACAGATTACTTTTTAAGCAGGTTTTCAAACTATCTATTATAGAAATGGCTTCCTCCATCACTAATGATAGCTCTTGGAGTGCCAAACCTAGAGAAAATATTGTCTTTCAAGAAATTGAGGACAACTCTGTGATCATTGGTTCTTGTGGCTATGGCTTCAACCCATTTGGACACATATTCCACAGCCACAAGAATAAAATTGTATCCATAAGAAGGAGAAAAAGGACCCATGAAGTCAATCCTCCAAATGTCAAATAATTCAACAATAAGTATGGGCTGTAAAGGCATGTAATTTCTTTTTGAAATACTTCCTATTTTCTGGCACCTTTCACAAGCTTTGCAATGCTGCCATGCATCTGTAGACACCCAAATTCGGCCCAAGGCCCGATCAGTCTGTACTTCGAGAGAGATGTAGCCCTGTGCTTCCGATGGCACCCTTGAACCCTTAGGAACCAACCCAGAAATTTAGGAATCACCCTAAACTCATTAGAACCATTCCCCTAACCCTTAGAGATCACCCCTAAACCCTAGGATCCCTTCCCGGACTCGGCTAAAACCCTTCTGAATAGTTGATGGGAGGAGAGCTACAAAATATTACACAAACCATTACTGAGGAGGAGCCCCATACCATTGGAAGGAGGACTTCTCCAGCTTTCCCGCGAGCCAAAGATCACCCCATTTGGAACTGTGGTTCGAAAGTTATGGCTGATTGAAGTTTCACATAAAATCATAACTTTTGCTCAGGCGTATGTATTACATACGCCCGACAAATTTGGCCCCATTTTGGTCAGGCGTATATATTATATACACCTGGCATTTTTTAACCAAATTTGGCCGAGCGTATATAATACATACGCCCAGCATAGGTAGGGCCCACCATGGATACTCACCTTCTCTGATCTCCTCTGGTTTCCATGAAATTTACTGTGCATAAACTGGGCGTATGTAATATATAAGCCCAGCTTAACTACAGTAACTATCATCAAATGCTCGAATTTTCTCCATCTGATTTGACCTTTTGACCATCCCCTTGGTTGAGGTGGGTGTCTTAAGGTTGGTTGCACCCCCTTTGAGCTTATTGGCAACCCTTAAGTCACCCATGGTCTCACCCCATCATCTGTCATTGAAACCAGTTTCCCAAACCCCTAGGACCCTAAAAACCTAGAAAACCTTAGATGGAGGATTACCTAATTGCTAAACTAATTAGCTCTTAAGTAATCCTCTAATCCACCTCTTCTCTATAAATAGAGAGGCCCCCCTCTTCCCAAAAGGATTGAAAAATTAAGGTTGAGAGTTAAGCTTAAGAGAGAGAGCCCTAGTGGGAGAAAAATATATATTATTTTGCATTCTTCAACCAGAATTCTAGCATGCTTAGTTCATCCTTTGCAACCCTTTTCAACCATTAGATCACCCCTCTTTAGTCAAGCTTAGTCCCTAGCTCCATCCTACCCTTCCTATCTACCGAATCCTAGCATTAAAACCTATTCCTCTACCGTTTAAGCCATTTAAAGCCATCGGGAATACGCCGAAGCGAAGGTCTTCCATGGTGCAACAAGGGCCCGTGAGCTTTGGCTCACCCCTCTTTTCCTCTACCTTCTTGGTGTTTCCTTCGTCCAAGGATTCAGATCGTTACGCCGCCGAAATTTCGATTTGGCTCAAAGCTTGATAAGACCGTATTGCCTTCGGACAAGGGGAAGCTCCGCCCATTTGTTTTTATTTTGGCCATAAATAGAGACCGCTACGTGCGGGTTGATCGGGTGCCTAAACCCTTCTCGATCAATAACCGAAGCCCCTACCCTAGAGCCTTTGGAAAAGACCGGTAAATCAGAGTCATATTTAGCACTTCGGTGCTCAAAATATTGATTTAAAGGTTTCCCGGGTCACCAAAAGCTTCGGGTGGAGACTCTACATTTTTATCCCATCGCTTGTGCATCGCCGTGACGGGTTCGAGAGAATCCATGCACGCACAGATGGCGACTCTGCTGGGGATATCTCCCTAGCGCTTCCCCTGTTGTTGGCTTTTTTTATCTTTGCTAAAAAAAGCCAACAACATACTTACCCCTACGTTTCAGCTTTAAATTTCAGTATTTTTGCCTAGTCACTTGACTGGCACCCTTTTTCACTCCCCCCTACGTTTCGACTTTAAATTTCAGTAATTTTTGCCTAGTCACTTGATTGGCACCTTTTTTACTTACCCCTACATTTTGGCTTTAAATTTCAGCAATTTTTGCCTAGTCACTTGACTGGCACCGTTTTTTACTCACCCCTACATTTTGGCTCTAAATTTCAGCAATTTTCGCCTAGTAACTTGACTGGCACCTTTCTTTCTTACCTTTACGATTCGTTTTAATTTTTAGCACTTTATATTTTCTGTCTAGTCGCTTGACTGGCCCCGTCTTTTTTCTTACTTCTTGTCATATCCTAACAGTGGACGCCGGCCCGTTGAGGCGGCACGGGCTTGTCATCCCCGACCCAATTTTGAACTTAAATTCACTCCCCTTTAAAATCTGTAATTAAAAGTGAACCAACAGTGTGGGGGCATAATCAAATCTATTTTTGCGTGTTTTGGGTAATTTTTGGGGTGTTAAGCACAGATATAACTTACCCGGTTCCCAGTAAGGCGGCAGCCCTAGTGGTGATGATCCTGAAAAGAACCATCCCTTCCAGTACCTGAGAAGGCGCTTGCGTAGGAGGTATATTGGTTGGGTTGCCAATTCCGATCAAGCCGTAAAACCTGCATTGGTGAGAGCGTAGACAGCCCGAATTCAGCCGTGTATCCCTAGGAAGCGAAAAGGAGTGACCCGATAACACACACAGCAATCCCCGGGAGCATCCCTCCCAGGAAACTAGTTTAAAAGTCTCATTGTAGGCTTGTTGTTCACTGTCAAAACAAGTTGACAAAACTGTCTTTGCCAGACGTATATAATATATACGCTCAGCCAAAAATCCCCAGAAATACTCAGGCATATATAATATATACGCCCAACCAAAATACCCAGATTTAAGCTAGGCGTATATAATATATACGCCCAGCCAAATCTGCCTAATTTTGGTCAGGCATATATAATACATACGCCCAGCATATACTGGGTAAGCAACCCGATCTGAGGCCCAATCCACCACCCAAGTTCCCCGATTAGCGGTATTAGTGCCCACAGTAGCCTCCCGCATTCTATAACGCCCAATATGCCCCCGCCCAGTCAAAAGAAGGCCATTTCTCATTGATTTGCTCCGGGGGATCGGGTCATTTGTGTGAATTCCCTCACCTTCAATAGAACGAAAGGGTTCCCTTTCGCCTCTTCCGAAGTGTGTCGGATCCCGCAGTGGGACCTACCAAAGGTGCATATATCACCCGAGACGGGAATTTTTCTACGGCACCAGATCATCATTCATTTAAATAGGGGAGATATTTTTCATTTGAAAAATCTAAGAAAATAAATATATAGAAAAATCAAAAATCCGTATATACATGCACTTTCGGTGTGACCGTCACTACGGCGACCTCAAACCCAACCCGTAGAAAAAGAACTAGGAAAGTGTTCGGCCCTTACCCAAGGCATCGATACAACACTCGTCAGCGGATCATGTCGAGCACCGATACATCCCCACCATCATCTCCATCCCATTCCCATGTAGGAGAAAACCCAATCTCCAACACCTTCACCCAAACCCGGTTCGATGTCATGGGTCCATTTGGGGCACTCGTGTTCACATCCACCCCATCCCCCGCCCTTACATTTTCCCAACGTAACCCCCATCTCATCCTCTACTGAAACACCTCATTTCCCAACTAACCCATACATCCCCATTTCCCATTCGTACACCCTTACCGCACCCCCCTACTCCCAAAGACCCCATCGGGAGCCCCATCCCCCGCCTACCTCCCACATCCCGTCCACCTCATCATCCATGCCTCCTACATCCTATATCCCATTCACCTCATCCCACATGCCTTCCACATCACATGGCCCATCCACATCCCAACATACCCCCCTATTTACCCAGGTCATGCCCAACTTTTCCCAGGGTGTGACCAGTAACCCACTGCCTTCCATAGCCATACATCCACACCCTCCAAGCACAATCATTCATACCCCCCATACCTGGGTCATGCCCAATTTCCCCCAACCCCCTCCGTCCTTGAATGGGCCATCACCGTCCAATCTCACACCTGAATCCATGCCCTCGATGGAGGACATGAGAATGATGTATGCCCTGTGGGCTACCTCTCGGAGTCCTACATTCCAAACCCCACATCTAGGTCTCCAAAACCTCCATACCCCATTCCCCCATGACCATGCCCAACCACCCATCATCCATACCATCCAAGATCCCCCACCTCAGGTCCAAGCCCAGCAGGCCCAAGCCCACTCATCTCAAGCCCAAACCCACACAAATCCATGGGCCCAAGCCCAAATATCTTTAGAACCATGGGCCCAAGCTCACTCATCCCAAGCCCAAGCCCACCAAACCCACCAGACTCAGAATCCTCAAGGCCCATGGGCCCAAGCCCAAACCCACACAAATCCATGGGCCCAAGCCCAACTATCTTTAGAACCATGGGCCTAAGCCCACTCCCAGACCCAAGCCCACTCATCTCAGGCCCAAGCCCACCAAACCCACCAGACCCAGAATCCTCAAGGCCCATGGGCCCAAGCCCAAACCCATAAGACCCAGGCCTAAAACCTTCAAGGTCCATGAGCCCTAGCCCAAACCCACCAGACTCAGGCCCAAGCCCATCAGACCCGACCCAGTTTCAAGCCCCCAGGGCCCTTGGACCCAGACCTATCAAACCCAAGACCAAGGGCCATCATCCCACACCCAATACCCACATGGCCCATTAGCCCAAACCCAACAGGGCCCATTGGCCCAAAATCATACCAACCCCCACACCCAGGCCCCAGGCCCATCAACCCAAGCTTTCCAAAACCATCAAGCCCAAACCCAAGGCCCACCCACCCACACTCATCAAGGACCGTTCACAAACCCCTTACCCCTTCACCAGTACCCTTCATTCACCTATACCCCTTATGCCCCCATCCCACTTCAAACGGAAAATCCGATCCACCCCATTCCTCAAAACCACGCCTACTACATTCCGTCACATCAACCACACCCCCATCATCCCCAGAATGTGCACCCAGCTCAGCACATCATTCATCCACAAACCACTCATTCATTCACTCCTTCCCATCCCCTACAAGCCTTGTGGCCCCACCAGGTCATCCAACCCATCACCCCCCAGGTCCAAATAGTGGACCTCGCCCCTCACCAGTACAATGACCAACAGTACGAGGAGGACGAGATCTGCAATAGTGGAGGAGCTGCCAGCTTCGCCCCCCCCAGGCCCATCATCATCACACCCAGGGCCGAACAAAATCAGGGGGAGGCGCCCCATGACCTCAAAAGAATCAGAGCGCTAAAGAAGAAGATAAATGTATACGTATAGAAGGTGGGAGGGCTAGAATTGCATTCGATAGACTTTTCAGACTTATGTCTGTTCTCGGATGTCCCCCTACCATAAATATTTAAGATTCCATCATTCGATAAATATAATGGCACTGGCAACCTCATCGCCCACTTAAAATCTTACTGTGGGGCTATGTGCCAGTATGACGGGGATGAACGACTCCTCATCAAAGTGTTTCAAAAGAGTCTAACGGGCCCAGCACTGAGATGGTTCACGTCCCTAGAACCATCCATGATAAAAACATGGAAAGATCTAATGCACTTATTCCAAGAACAGTATGTCTATAACATGGACATAGAGCCAAGGAAGTCGGATCTGGCCCGTTTGAAGTAAAGGCATGATGAAACTTTCAATGCCTACTTAGGAAGGTGGAGGGCATTGGCTGCCCAGGTGACCCATCGGATTCTTGATGATGAGCAGATTGAATTGATAACCAAGGGAGCTCTCCCAGTCATCGCAGATTTTTGGTATCGTACCGGCTTTCTTGATTTGGTTCGAAATGCTAACCGTTGCGAAGACGCCGATAGAGAGGGCAGGTTGCGAAAGAGCATGGCCAACGGAGCCACCGGGGTTTGAAAGGTTGTCGAACCAAGAATCGAAAGAAAACTAGGGGCCAAGGTACAGAACATCGTTTACCCCCAGACCAACACCAATCCCCCCCCTGATACAGCTCCAGGCCACGCAACCACCCCCAGCCCGTTTCGAGAAAGCACCAAGACCAAACAACGGACCGAGAGCCCCATTTACCCAGGAACAGATGAGAGGACGATTCGAATGGGTGTTCACGCCGTTAGGATAATCTTTAAGTGTCTTATTGCCAGTGTTGCTATAAAAGGGTCTGGTCAATTTACTCCAGCCTCGCCCACCACCCAATCTAATCCCGAGAAACTATGACCCGAACTTGCATTGTAATGTCCACCAGGGCAGGGTCACCCTACGAACCGGTGCTTCTCACAAAAGCACGCGGTCCAAGATATAATAGAGGCAGGAAAAATTGTTCCCCCACCGATTCCTCAAGGACAGAACTAGAACATCCATCAAGCCCCTCTACCCTCGCACCCAGGAGGCCCAAGGCCTAACATCCATTGGGTAGAAGAGGAAGAAGAATAGTTTGACCCTCAGATTACATCAGTAATTAAGAGGAGTTCTCATTTCCCAGGATAAAAACGGACGAACCATTTGTGGGGGTGATCGAGCGGCTGTACTTAGCCGATCACTTCCCCACCCCGGTATACCAGGAGGAGCCCTTAGATTTAGGGCAGTATTTTTCCACTCCCGCTCCCGCCTATCAAATCCAAACGGGCATAGCCCCGCCACAATCATACACATATCCGCCTCACTCCCAATTCACCCCATATACCTCTTCGTCACACCCAAATCACCCCACGCCACACATAACTCCACCATCCCCATACTATCCTACCCCATACACACCCCCAAATCCCAACACCCAGTATACCACCCTGCCATCCCCAAATCATCTAGCCCAATACACAACTCCACCATCCCCAAATTCCCCCGCTCCATGCATAGCTCCATCATCCCCAATCTATCCCGTTTCATCCATGAGCCCATCATCACCCCACCATGCCACCCCATATACCAACCCTTCATACCCATACCACCCTACTCCAGCAACTACCCCGTCATATCCCAGCCACCCCACCCCATGCACAACTCCATCATCCCCGATTTACCCTGTTTCATCCACGAACCCATCATCACCCCACCATGCCACCCCAGTTACAAACCCTTCATATCAGTACCCCCTACTCCATCCGCTACCCCGTCATACCCCTATCACCCCGATCCACCTACACCTCCGACGTTTCCTAGTTACCCCATCCCAGTCACACCCCCACCATCCCTTCTCCATTTCGCCCCCAATCCAACTCCACCGCCACCCAAAAAAACAACCCCTCACCCACTCCCCTTATCATCTGCTCCCAATCACCACTGGTCTTACCATGCCCCGATAACGCATGCACAAACCCACTCCGTACCCTCAAATCCAACTTTACTAATTCCCGCCAATACCCTTCCGCCCCCTATCAGAGTCAACCTGGTTGGACCCGAGAATCTGACATACCCAGCCTAATCTGCCCCAGGATCACCATGCACTCCCTTCCTCATCCCAAAACCCACCTACGACCTGCATCAACTGCCGCTAAGTTACGAGCAGACGGACATGAATGATGGTCGCAACCGAGAAGAGACTGTTAAATTTATTACCCGGTCAAGTAAGATTTCTACACAGTCAGAAGCATCGGGGGCCGTTAGAGGAGAAGAGAAGAAGAAAGAGCAAGCCACAGGGAACCCCTTTGAGAAAATGGCCAGAGAGCATGTGTTGGAGACACAGCTCAAGAGGACACCCGCACATATTACTGTCTGGGATTTCTTAATCACGTCCCCGCTCCACTTTCAAGCCATAATGGAAGCACTCAAAGATGCACATGTTTCCACGCACGTAACCCCAGACGAGGTGGGAGAAATAATTGGGCAAGTATTGGCCCCAAATGCCATCTCATTCACTGATGCGGATCTGCCGCTCGAGGGGAACAACCACTCTAAGCCCTTGAATATAACAGTGGAAGTAGGGAACCTGGTAGTGCCGTTGGTCTTAATAGACAACGGGTCGGCATTGAACATATGCCCTCTAAGGACAGCAATCAAAATCGGTGCGAACCCCAACACCTTTCGGTCATCAATAACAAGCGCTAGGGGATTCGACAACACCCGAAGAGAAATCATAGGAGAAGTAGACTTCGACCTGATCATCGGGCCACAAACCTTCACTGTCCCCTTCCAACTGATGGACATCAAGTCTACATTTAATTTACTATTAGGCCGGCCGTGGCTACATGAGATCGTGGTAATACCATCAACTCTACACCAAAAACTCTGATTCATCTCAGGCGGAAGAATCATCACCATCGTAGGTGAGAGCAGAGAAGACAGGGAGTAGAGCACTCTGTATATTGAGAATCTGAATGTACTTGACATTACGCATACAGTAGATGACACCGATCTCCATCGGTTTGAGTATGACTTTTCAGCCATTACCCTTGAGTCACCTGAAAAAACCCCTGCCAATACTGGGGCAGGAATGGATGCAGCAATGTTCATGCTCCACAAATGGGGCCACCAAAAAGGGAAAGGGTTGGGCCCACGCCTTCAAGGAAGAAGAGACCCCGTCAGGGCTAAGGGACAGCAAACCAAATTTGGCCTGGGCTATAGGCCCGTCGAAGAAGAAATCAGAGAGGCCAAAGAAAGGATAAGAGCCGCAACAGCCGCCAGGGCCAGAGGAATCAACCTGGAAGAAGAAACTCCCACCCGACCCCACATCCGTCAAACCTTTGTGAGCGCCGGGGTGGTAAAGATTGATCTGAATGGGGAGACAAGGGTAACCCCACAAAAGCCAGTTTCCGCTCACCCCAGACCTCGAGGTGGACTTAGCCGCCCTCTCCTTATTTGAGGAAGAAGTCCCCCGGTCTACCTGTCACTCTAGCACCGGCCACTTTGGGCCCATCCTAACCATAGAGGACAAGGTCCCAGAGGATCCCTCCATAAAGCCTATCGATGCCGTTTTCAACCAAAAGGGTAAAGGCCAAGCCTCGCAGGTAAGTAACAGGGCATCTTTGCCCCAACCCCTGGGAACCGCCAAATGTCAGAATACACAAGACCGCTCTCCAAAAAAACAACTCAGAAGAAGTGAGGTTAGCCTCTGGGACACTCTACCCTGTATATATAGAGATCCACCTCGCCAGGAGCTAACCTCCAAAAAATTGCAAAAAACCATAAAAATAGAAAAAACACCAACTCCAAATATATTGTCCTTTAAAATTCCCAATAAAATTGAAAATGATGTCATGATACCCATCCCACGAGAAGCCGACCCCTTCCCTGTAGAAATACGAGAAGAGGTAGGAGTCACGAGTCTGGACAAGGAAGGTCAAGTCGATGAGCTCCTCAAGCAATTTGCCGATTTTGAGCATGGCCCTACCCCGATCGTCGAAGAGACAGAGGACGTCAATTTGGGCACCGAAGAGGTCCCTAGAATCACCAAAATCGAAACATCGCTGTCCCCTACGGAGAGAAGTCCAGTCATACCAAGACGTCTTCGCATGGTCGTATGAAGACATGCCTGGTCTGGATACCGATCTGGTTGAGCATGAGTTGCCACTCTACCCTGATTGCAATCCAGTTAAATAGAAGCTAAGACGTCTCCGACCTGAGTGGATGTTGAAGGTCAAGGACGAGGTCATCAAGTAGTATGATGCGGGTTTCCTCATGGTATCCAAGTACCCGCAATGGCTGGCCAATATCGTCCTTGTACCAAAGAAGGATGGAAAGGTTCGAATGTGCATTGATTTTCAAAACCTCAACATGGCAAGCCCTAAGGATGACTTTCCATTACCCCACATTGATATCCTGGTCAATAACACTACTAAGCATGGAATGCTCTCATTCATGGACGGGTTCTCGGGCTACAATCAGATTAAGATGGCAGAGGCCGACCGAGAGAAGACCACGTTCATCACTCCCTGGGGAACCTTCTACTACAAGGTGATGCCATTTGGGCTCAAGAATGCTGGGGCAACCTACCAGAGAGCAATGACGGCCCTATTTCATGACATGATGCACCGAGAGATCGAAGTGTATGTCGATGATATGATTGACAAATCGCTGAAAAGGGATGACCACTTGGTAAACCTTCAGAAGTTGTTCGAGAGGTTGAGAAAGTACAGGCTGCAATTGAATCCCTAGAAGTGCGCATTCGGCGCTATGTCAGGAAAACTATTAGGTTTTATTGTTAGTAGGAGAGGCATCAAGGTCGATCCGAACAAGATCAAGGTCATCATTGAAATGTCGCCACCGTCTATAGAGAAGGAGGTCAGAGGCTTTTTAGGTAGAATCCAATACATCAGTCGATTTATCACACAGTTAACTCTGATATGCGCACCGATCTTCAAACTACTAAGAAAGGATTCACCAGTTGAGTGGAATGATGAGTGTCAAGCTGCATTTGACAAGATCAAGGGTTACTTCCTAAATCCTCTAATATTGGTACCACCTGTACCTGGTAGACCTGATAATGTACCTGTCCATGACAGAGTTTTCTATGGGCTGTGTGTTAGGGCAACACGATGAGACAGGAAGAAGAGAGCAGGCCATCTACTACCTGAGCAAGAAGTTCACTGATTATGAGACGTGCTACTCTCATCTGGAGAAGACATGCCTAGCGCTGGTGTGGGCTACTCAAAGGCTTCGACATTACCTCTTATCCCAAGCCGTTCTACTTCTAGCACGGATGGATCCATTGAAGTACCTATTCGAGAAACCTGCTCTCACTGACCGAACTGCACGATGACAACTTTTATTATATGAATTCGACATCACATACGTCACTCAGAAATCGATCAAGGGACAAGCGCTCGCCGATCATCTTGTTGAGAACCCTCTGCCTGACTACGAGCCTCTAAGGACTAAATTTCTCGAGAGGACATCCTGTTCGTGACAGAAGATGATACAGAAGAAGCAGAAGAATCATGGGTAATGCAATTTGACGGAGCATCACATATCGAAGGCCAAGGAGTTGGCGCCATCCTAATTTCACCAAAAGGATCCCATGTACCGATCTCTATCAAGCTCAACTTCCCCTGCACTAATAATATGGCTGAGTATGAAGCTTGTGCCACTAGTCTACAGGCAGCTCTCGATCTGAATGTAACTCACCTTCGAGTTTTTGGCGATTCACAGTTAATCATATGTCAGACGAATGGTGACTGGAAGATGAAAGACGAGAAACTGATCCCCTATCATGAACACCTTGAGAATCTAATAGCTTGCTTCTAAGATGTGACATTCTCATACATCCCTCGGATAAGGAATCGCTTTGCCGACGCATTAGCAACTTTGGCATCAATGATTGAAATCCCCTATGGTGTTGAGATGAAGCAGATCATGATCGAGCAGAGGAATGAGCCGGCCTTCTACCTCCAGATTGAGGAACCTACAAAGCCTAAAGATGAGCAACCTTGGTTCTCAGATATCAAGAATTTCCTCGAGACCCTAACTTTCCCAGAGGGTACATCCAAGACAGACCAACGAACCATTCAACGTTTAGCGGCAGGTTACATCATTTGTGGGGAATGCCTCTACAAGCGATCATACAAAAACATCTTACTGAGGTGCCTCACTGAAACTGAAGCAGTCAGTATTATGAAAGAAATCCATGAGGGAGTATGCAGAGCCCACGTCAGCAGTCACATGCTCGCTAAGAAAATCCTACGGCAGGGATACTTTTAGACCACCATGGAATCGGATTGTTGCAAACATGTTCAAAAATGCTACAAGTGTCAGGAACACTCCAGTGTGATACACGCTCCTGCCATTGATCTTCACTGACGACCACTCCTTGGCCATTCGCTACCTGGGGCCTTGACGTTGTCGGAATGATTAATCTGAAAGCATCAAATGGACATCGGCTCATCCTCGTCGCCATTGAATACTTCACCAAGTGGGTAGAAGCGGCATCCAATGCCAATATCACAGCTAGTCACTTTGAGAGATTTCTCAAAAATAATATCGTGTGCTGATTTGGAGTACCCAAAGATATCATCACTGATAATGGCACTAATTTCGCGAATAAGCGCATCCGAGACTTCTGCGAACAGTACAAGATTAAGCACCATCGCTCATCCCCTTATAGGCCTCAAACTAATGGAGCCGTGGAGGTGGCCAACAAAACTCTAGTCTGTATCCTAGAGAAAATGGTCGTCACTTATCGAGATTGGAGCGAGCAGTTATCCTTCGTGCTTTGGGCCTACAGAACGTCGATCCGTACCGCTACAGGGCAACACCATTCTCCCTTGTATATAGAACTGAGGCCATCCTCCCGGTGGAGGTTGAAGTACCCTTGCTCTGAATCCTCATGAAATTGGGCTTACCCGAAGCACACAGAGAGAGAGAGAGAGATCCCGCTTTGGAGAATTAAACTTATTGGACGAGAAGAGACTCCTAGCCTTATGTCACACTCAAGTTTACCAGGGGAGAATCGCACGCGCTTACAATAAACGTGTCCGTGGTCGAGATCTAAAGGTAGGGGACACTGTGCTGAAGAAGATCTTCCCTTCCCTCCATGCCAATCCAAGAGAAAAGTTTAAGTCAAACTGGGAAGGACCTTACGTCATTCGAGAGGTGCTGCCGGGATATGCCATCCGCCTCACCACCATGGACGGAGATCATCTTCTTAAGCCCATCAACGTTAGATATGTCCGACAATTCTACTCTTAGTCCATCACGACAAGGTAAGTGTTGATGAAATAGATACGTGACTGCTTAAGAACCACCCGAAAGAGACCATCATTCCAAGCACAGTAGCCCGAAAACATCCCTTAAAATGATGATATCCTTTGCTACCCCATTTGAGCCTAGGCCTTTCTCTCAATAAACCCATTTCCCAAAATATATATATATATATATATATATATATATATATATATACGTATACATATACCAAAAAAGAGAGAAAAGATGAAGTAGAGTTACTATCAAAATCCAAAAAAATTGAAAAAGTAAAACCTCAAAAAGAGATTGCCTGAAATGAAACAAAAAGAATAAAAAATATAGAAGAATCACGAGGCATGAACGGTAAAACCCCCAAGGAAGAAAGTATGTTGAGAAAACTGAGGTCGTATCAAGGAAACCCTTTTAACCCAGCATACCTTCAAATCCTAACCCTACCTATGGCCAAGCTACACCCTGAAGGAAGCCCTCTTTGTAGGTTCGCCAGCAATCATATTATCTGTTACGTCAATATGAGTCGAGTCGTGAGACGACACCAGAACCCCATCCAGCCGATTATGACAGAATCTTCGTCTATGTCGTGGCTTTCTGGTTCTAAAAAAAAGAAGAAAAAAAAAAAGAGAAAGAAAATCAATTTGAGTTCAAAGCAAGATGGGCGTGGTGAAAACTCGCAAGGGCACCGCGGGTAAAAACAGGGAACTCACGCGGACCATGTGAAAACCTGAAAAGGCACTTGGGGTAAGAGAGCGGACCCATGGACGTAGTGAAAACTTGAAAGGGTGCTACGGGTAAAAACAGGGATGACAGGCATGGCGAAAACCCGTCTTGGGCGCTGTGAGCAAAAATGTCAAGAAAAGAGAGATTAGGAGAGGATCTGTTCTGGCTCACCTATTTTAGGCTGGATCCCTTAAGCCTCTTCTCCCCTTTGCTGGGCCGCTCATGTCAAAATTTGGATCGGATCCCGATCAAGTATGTCATCTCTACCACATCGTCTGACACATGACCAAAGGTAAAGACAGAAGACCAATCAATCTCGGAGAAGCTGACCTATCCATGTTTAAAAAGAAAAAAACTGGAGCCTCACAAACAGGGTTCGACCATGCTTAAAAAAGGACCCACCAGTTGGCCTTGAAAATACCGACATCACAAAAGGAGAAACTTTCAAAACAAGATAATAGATTTTCCTTTTCCATAAAAAGCCTCACACTGTGTAGGAGAAAATTTTCAAAAAAGATAATGGATTTTCCTTTCCCATAAAAAGCCTCACACTGTGAAGGAGAAAATTTTCAAAAAAGATAATAGACTTTCCTTTTCCATAAAAAGCCTCGCACTGTGAAGGAGAAAAATTTCAAAACGATAATAGATTTTCCTTTCCCATAAAAAGCCTCACACTGTGTAGGAGAAAATTTTCAAAAACGATAATGGATTTTCCTTTCCCATAAAAAGTCTCACACTGTGTAGGAGAAAATTTTAAAAAAGATAATAGATTTTCCTTTCCCATGAAAAGCCTCACACTGTGTAGAAGAAAATTTTAAAAATGATAATAGATTTTCCTTTCCCATAAAAAGCCTCACCCTGTGTAGGAGAAAATTTTGAAAAAAAAAAAAGATAATAGATTTTCCTTTTCCATACAAAAAAAAAAAAAAAAAAAAAAAAAAAAAAAAAAAACCTTACATTGTGAGACGTATGGAAGAAAATTCGAACACCAAAAAAATATGTATATGTGTATATAGCAGATTTCATTTCTTTTCTTACAAGCATCACATATGAAGTGCCACGTCCCAAAAAGATAACATGACACACTTTCTGCTTTCTGCCTTCTGTACAAGTATAAAACAAACAAAAAAAGAAAACAACCCAAAAAAGGAAGGAGATCTCTATTAAGGGGCATCAGTCCCCCCTCTGTGTATATGATCTATGGTATGTGCAGGAACAGGTCAGGGGTAGGAACCACGCTTCAAAGCACTGATCTCTGCAAGAAGAGAGTCCTCACGGGCATTTCAATCAGTCAACCACCTACCATGAAGACTCTTCTGCCGCCTCCGCAAAGCGTCAGCTGCACTGCGGGACTCAGTCAAAAGCCTGGTCAACCGAAGAACCTCACTCTCGGCCGTAGCAGCTCTCACCTCCGCCATCTCGGCTCTGGCCCTCTCCTTCCCCAAAGCCTCAGTCAAAGCAAGCTTCTCTACAGAAAGAGACTCAATCCTAGTCTGGAGCATCGTTTCTTTGAATGGCCAGGGTCCCGTCCCTATCACATCTACCGAAATCGGGTTAGGGACAGGTAAGCCCTCAGACGCCAACCAAACCTTGTAATCAGAAGGGAAGACGCCCTCCTGAACCAAGCTACACATGTGCGTCGATGGGTGGGTCTCCCAGAGGGCTACTATGCGATCTAGGTCACTGAGAGAACCTCGAGAGAATATAAGAGAGTATAAGGGTGGCCTCACAGTGCATGACACGTGTTGGGTATATCCGAATTGACGAAGCACCCGAGATGGGAAATAGTAGGTACTACCAATCAACCCCAAAAGTGTGAAACCCTCACAATCCTGAGAGCGAACAATCGGAAAGGTGTCGTCCAGCCAGGGAAGTTGCCAGATCAACTCCGCATTAGATAGCCACAGGCTCAATTCCTCGATGTTCCCATGGGGCAATCTCGAGCACCAGATCAGAAAGCCCCGAGCCACATCCCCTCTTACCTAGCAAAATCTCGGCACAGGCCCCATGATAGTCAAATGCTCTCCTAGCCAAATCTAAATAAGGAGTGGACTCCCCCTAAGGATCCCAACCCGGCTCGAGGCCGAGGCATCCAGGCCCCGATACATCTCAGCCAGGACCAAGTGCACCAATGAACGACCTCCCTCCAATTCCATCAAGACATCACACAGTCCGAGGGAAAATGACTCGCCGTCGGTAAAGAAGAGAACTTTCGATAGCAAATAAAGGGTAAAGGCCTTTACATTGAAAGGATCTCGGGTAGGCAACTTTTGGAGACTCGAGTCGCCAAAAAGTTCTCTCAGGAATTTCACCGAGCACCTGGTGGGCCCCCCGGCGAAGCCCTTCTCATAGTCACCCCTTTTCAAACCAAGAACCGCGTGGACCGCCTTTGCATACCCCGGTTTGGGTACTACTTTGGCAAGTCCCCGATGCATCCTCAGGCCAGTAATAGAGGCTAGCTCTTCCAAGGTTGGGGTAAGCTCCCTAGACCCAAATCTGAAGACGTGGACCTTATGGTCCCACAACGCCAAAGCCGCTTGCAAGAGATTGGGCAATAGAGGAATAGCAAGGAGGGAGGAAAGGCGGGATAACCCGAGGCGATCCAGAACAGCGAGCTCACCCTCGGCCAAGCTGTCACACCATTTCTGTAAAAACCTGGGCCCCGGGTCCATACAGGGAAGTGTACTAGCCCCAGCCTCCGTATGAGAATTTAGGCCTTTCTTGGGAAGCGGGTCCATGGACGTACAGAGTTGGTCTTTATGGAAATCAGCCCATGCAGGGCGACGGACCCGCTCGAAAAAAAAGAGGAGAGAGAAAAGAAGGAAAAAAGAGGGACAAAAGAGGCCAAGCTCGGGTGAAAAGGGGAGCAAGGAGGGCCAGGATCGGGTTATAAAGAACCCGTCGAGCCCAGTTATGTGAGGCGTATATAATATATACGCCAGGGAAAATTTTTAAAGTATTTTGCCAGGCGTATATATTATATACGCCAAAGCAATACAACAGATGTTTTTTCCAGGCATATATATTATATACGCCAAGGCAAAATTTCAAAATTTTTGCCTAGCGTATATAATATATACGCCCAATTAAAAAGGGCAGGAAAGTGTGGATCCCCTCACATTAGCCCATTCTTTCCTATTTTCCTAAGGAAGGTACGGATTTAGCTTAGCCTACTTTTTTCTCCCGGGGCAGCCCACGGTCGGGCACGCTCACGCACCCATGGGAAACCCTCGGATGATGCGGTATCCGTGGGTCATATGCGGGTAATCACATGCGGGCTCAACCCCATCATTGGAGAGGCTCTGGCCCACTTCATGCCAAAAAAAAAAACCCATAAAGGCAGAGAGATAACCAAACGAAGCAGTCATATAAACCATAAAAACTATAAAACCATCCAAAAAGTGTTGATTCAAAAAATATTACATATCCCCTAATAAATCAAAGTCTAAATTGTTTCACTGTTTCAAATTTTCAGAAAAAAAAACTAGCCTTAGGTAGTCCCCTTTGACTTCTTCCGGCGACGGGTCAAGCTCTGAAAAGTACGGGTCTCCCCCACCCGAGTCCATGCTTGAGAGATGTGGCCGAGCAGAGAACGGGACTCCTTTTCACGAGCACGCTGCATAAGCACACGAAAGGCCATCAGTTAGGGAAACAAACAGAAAGTAAATAAGAAGATGATTAGATACGGTCAATATTCACTCACCACCTCAGCGTCCCTAAGTCCAACAATGTTGCTGTAGTATTTGGCTTGGTTCACGGTCGACTCATAATCCTACACAAAAAAAAGAGAGAGAGGGAGAGGTATCAGTCACGTAGGTCATCGGCATGATCCAAGAAAACAGAAGAGAAAGGTAACAAGGGAGAGATTACCCCAGGGATCAGCTCAGGGGGTGGGATCTGAATAGCTTCAACGGATATGTGTGCCTTCTCAGCCACATCGGCACATATATGTGACAGAAAGGCATCATCCAAGCGCTTAAAAGTCCCTTGGACCTCAGTGGGCGAACTGCCGGAAGCGCCAGCACCGGAAGGGTCGGAAGGTCCAGCACCGGTAGCCTCATCAAGAGCAGCTGCCTTATCCCCCTCATCTGAATCATCATCCTGTCCAAACTACGGAGAGAAATAGTTTTTGTTCAAATAGCAGGGCAATCAAGGTAATCATATGAAAGGCTGCTACATAGAAAGAGGAAAGAACATTACCTGAGATCGCAGACCACCAAAAGCCAAAAAGTTGGCACCAGGCATGAATCGGGGCAGCAGAGAACAATAGGGAAGAGACTCATACCACATCTGATATCCCCCAGGAAAGAGAAGGTCATCAATGGGGACCCCGTGGTGGAGAAAGCGAGTAGTAAGCACTTCGGTAGAACCTTCGGGAGCCAATATGTCAGCTGGAGGAGCTTGGGGCACAGCAAAAAGAGGTCAATACTGATGAACCACCCTCTCCTAAGTAATAGGCCCTAGCCCAGGACCCATAGAAGAAAATAATGCGTCAATCTAACAAAAGGTGAGAAGGGCCCACTGCAGCCAGGTTCCAGAAGGGGGATCCGACGTAGGGATCAAGGATGACCTGCTTAACAAAAAGGAGGAGAGATATATACATTTGGTCATAACCCACAGCATAAAAGAACTATCAAATTTGCAAAGAGAGAAATTGTTATACCTACTCAGGGATCAGCAGATCAAATTGGGAGCGCAGCCCTAACTCCAGGTGCTTCATACCCACGTCCCGACGGGGGTTCGCGTGCCAATTACTCATAAGGGGGAACGTAGGAACTTTTGAGAGAAGCAGAGGGCGACTAGGTTGGAAATGCAGATACCCCCAAACCTAAGAAAGCAAACAGAAAAAAATAGACATGTCACGAAAAAGGAAAAGTCAGACAAACTGAGACCAAAGGATAAAATACCTCAAGTGCCAGCCAAAAGCCCACAACGGAGCTAGACTCCCTAAGAACGGCTCGCACTAGGCTAGACATGAGCACCGCGTAACCAGCACCTCCCCAATCAAATCGATGTACAGTGTCCCAATTCACCATAAGACTGAGAAGGGACAATGAGGCCCGCCCTCCGCTAGTATTTGAAAGGAGAGTCTTGCCCAAGAGGAACAATAAAGAAATGCAGGCCAGCATCAGTGCGCGCTCAAGCTCGAGATAAATGGCCGCATCAGGCTGGCCCAGATCCACTAACTCATGGGGCTCAAACAAACCAACCAGCCAAGATAACTTGACTTCGGAACCACAAACATTCCCGGAGGTTGGGTAGGCCCCTATCAGCCGAGTCATCTCCTCCCTATCAGGCGTGCGGGTAGTGTCACTACCACCCCTCCAATACAAACCCCAATAATCATGGACCACTCCGTGGGTGTGAGGGTCATCTTAGCCATGGCCATGCGAAATGTCATGGTCTCAGGGAGGAAGCGCTCTATCAAGGCCTTCAGATAGGCCGTATCGACCCTCACGGCGGGGCATGAAATGAAATCTCTAAAACCAGCTTGGGCAAGCAGGTCCTTCCCCACCTAGGGGAGATAAAGTACGAGGCGCTGGAGGTCGAACCAGCCACCTCGGAACATAATGTGTGGCGAAGGCTGCAAACAAAGTGGTATAATGAAGGTATCAAAAGAAAAGAAAAAGGGCTCATCTGTTTACCTGGCCAGTGATCCCGAAGTTGGAAATGTGGGTATGCTGACAATGAAGGAGGCCAGTACGGGCGGCTTCACCTTGCATTTCATACCAAGGTTGAGAGGAGCGTTGTGAAATGATGAACTGCTCCCCATGAGGACCATAGGCCATCTCTGGCTCCTCTTGTGGATCCTGCCCTTCGTCGCCAAACATCTGAAAATATGAGACACATCGGTATAAGAAAGGGCTGCTAAAAAAAAAAAAGAGAATAACAAGAAAAAAAAATGCACTAATCCATCAAGATAAATGAATGAAAAATGAATGGTGATGAATAATGATGAAAATGAAAAAAAAAGAGAGGAGCATAGGCCTAAGGAATCACATATACCTGAAAAGAAAAAAAAAATGCACTACAAAAAGAAAGAATATCAAGCATTTCAAACAGAAAAAAGAGAGAGAGAAAGGTAACAAAAAAAATGCAAAAAAAGATATATGTGCACTAATCCATCATAAAAAAAAAAAAAAAACAACAACAATACAAACAAAAACAACAAACAAATAAGAATAAAACTAATGAATGGTGATGATATATAATAATAATATGATGAATGATGAATGATGATAAAAAAAAAAAAAGAAGGGGGAAAAAAGGATGATGATGAATGAAAAAAAAAAAAAAGAGAAAAAAGGAAAGAGAAGAGCATGAGCACAAGGAATCACATATACTTGAAAAAAAATGCATTAATTTGTCACCACAAAAAGGAAAAATATCAAGCATTATCAAAATTCAAAAAGGAGATGAAAGAGGGGTTGATGATTACCTTCAAGGGGAGAAGAAATAGATCCAAAAACCGGCGGAGGACGAACGTTTCTGATCCACACACACGAACCCCGGTGATAAAACCCAAGAAAAATCAAATGCAAAAACCCTAGGGGGCTGTCCCGGACTTGAGAAGGAAGGAGGGAAGAAGATAGAATTTGAGAGAGAGGGCCCGTTTTGTGCTCAGGCTCGGGCAATTTTAAAACTGCCAGATTTTGGTTAGGTGTATATAATATATACGCCCGGCCATTTTTTCCGCAGAATTGGCCAGGCGTATATATTATATACGCCCAGCCAATTTTTGGCTTTGATGGCTCGACAGGCCCTCTGTATGTTCTAGATCAAGGCCCGGTCCCTCTTAGAAGCCCAGGTACCATCGGGCGATGGTGCATGCATCCCCAAATGGCCCTGCGAGCTCCCTTCAATTGGCCCAAAGGGACCGTGCTACAATAAGCGGATCTAGATCTGTAAGCGCCCGCCAAGTGCTCCCATAAAATCATAAGATCATGAAAAAAATATTTTGCACACAAAAAAAAAGAAAAAAAAAGATTCACATAAAATAACAAAAAAAGAGAAAAAGGAAAAATGTCGAAAGAAAACACTAGTTCTTAAAGGAGCGTCGCAATGCCTGTTGGCGCCACTCCGAGAACCATGTTAAATCAATTCAGAATGATCGGGTTCACCCGAAAACTCTCGAACCCTGTTTTACACAGGGACACCCCGCACCTGATCCGGCAGGCAGAAAATTTCTCCCATCCCTGGTCCTTGGTCCCTAAACATGCCCCAGGAGGCAATACCAAACCCGGCAGGCACACAGAGGACTTATCACCGGAATGCGCATGTCCTCAGGGCATATCAACATGACAAGTTGATTCGCCTAAAGATACGCGCACATATAGAAACATTTTGAGCATGCTTAAAGTCTCAAACTCACATGAAAAAAGGAAAAAAGAAAAAGCAAACAAAAAAAAAAAGAAGAAAAAGAAGGAGAAGGAATAACAACCTTTTGTTATGAAGTAAAAATCCTGAGTAAGTTGACCCCACCTTCCAAGCGTTGGCTCTGATCATCCACCTTCGGATCTATGTTTACCAAGAGTGTACCCGACTTCAGACCATTTGAAAAGTCTATTGTCAGTCGAAACTGACCCGTCAAAAATGAAATTACAACCAACCAAACTATGTGCAAACATACAGACCAAAGGGCTCATTCCCTTTTATTTCCTTTTACATGTGCTTAAAACTCAGATAGGTACCTGTCCTGTGAATGTACGCACTTGCGTCTGGGTATCTGCAGGATGGTCGTTTGTCCTCGTAAATTGTACCTTAGGGTCGAAGCTTTCGTTCGCGCCTATTTGCTGCTTATCACCCCTGATGGGTGACTGTCTGTACATAGTTAGTAAGATATGATTTCATTAGGGACGGAGGCTAGAATTGATCATCTCTTTCGATGGATGTTTGGTCCTAGCCCGACCTTTTTTAGCTTTATATCGAGTTAAGGCAATCCGGTTCATGTGAATCAAGAGCACCTCGCCATTGGAACGGGCACATACCCAAGGTGCACCCATCCCCGGCAAAGAGCACGCACTCTTAAAGCGTATCAACTGACATTTGATCCACTTAAAGAGTTGTGCAAGAATAAAGTTGCCAGAGGTCCTTGAGCTTTGCTTAGAGGCCTCGAAACAAAAGAGGTCCTTGAGCTTTGCTTAGAGGCCTCCAAATTCGGAACCAGTCCTTAATCCGACGGTCTAATTCACCGACCCTAGGCCTTTAATTCTATTCTAAAATCTTAATCTCCAGTCCTATCATTAATTTCCAGTTCTAGGTCATAGACTCTAGAACCAGTCCTTAATCATACGGTCTTATTTTCTAATTTCGAACCCGAATTCAGTCCTAGAATTTTAAATTTCTAGTTTTAATTTCTTAACTTAATATTTCAAAAAACCCATAATTAATTTAGTTTTCTAAAACTTTAGTTTCTAATTTAATCCATAATTATAGTCTAAAATCAATTCCAAAAATCCAAAAATACTATTTTATAGTCTGAAATTCAATTTACTTTAATCTCACCACCCGATTTGCCCAAGGGAGCTTACGGAGGATACCCAAGAATGGGGCCATTCTCCCTTAACATAGCGGTCCCAAAACCATTTTTTTTAATTAATTCGATTTCTAATTAAAATTAGGATATTTAAAGTAATCAGACTTCTAGTAGGATTAGGAGACCAAGTTAAATAAAATCCCAGCAGGAATAGGAAAACCAAACTAGTTAGACTAAAGACAACCCATAGCTTCTGACGTTCGCCGGTGGACGATTCAGTAAAGGAGTTCAACCTAGAAGCCCTCGCTCCCCTTAAAGCGTGATCAATGATGTATTGCAGCGTCAATAAATACCTACAGCTGGCGATCGCATCTTCTCAGTTATTCTCCATTTAATATTCGCCTCTTTAATTTCAGCAATTTAATATTCTCTAAGTTGTTACTCCATCATCACCATCGCCAGAGTCCACTTGGGACAGAATCGGGCCACTTATTCTGGGGATCGAGAGGAACCCAGAAAAAGTGTGCACCAACAGGTATCCCTGTAAAGTGTACGCCTTGCATTTTGCTATCCGTTGGATGGTCGTTTGTTCTCATAAATTATACCCGGACAGATTTTTGGTCGGGACTTTCATTCCCCTTTATTTTTATCTACCCCTCATGAGTACATATTTTTGTATAATTATTTGATAATAAGATCATTATTGACGGAGACCAAGATTGAGTGCCTCCTTTGGTAGGCACCCAATTTTGGTCGGATATGTTCAGTTTTATTTGAAGTTAGATACTCTAGGTCATGTTGATCTAGGGCACATTATCAAACATGGCACACACTCCTAAAAAATATTGCGACATCATTATTCGCTCCGCTCAGGTAGTTATGCTAAATTAACTTCGAGATTGATGTTTGCCCAAAGACCTCAAACCCTACCTCGTGTAGGGGCACCCGTGGCCAATCAAAAGGGGCAATCAATGCCTCATACTATTGGACACAAACTGTGGACCTTCGCATTTTTATCTTGCGCCTGTCTTAAAGTATGGGTCGATCACCCTCTCACTTACGGAGCTATTTTATTCAGAAGAAAACTTGAACATCAAACATCTTCAATCATCTCGAGAAGCAAATATTTTTCCTAGCATATTAGGCTTTCGCAACTCACTCTATCTCGGTTATGCCCAGTAACATCGCTAAGTGCTTAGGGACCGATGACCCTGAGAAACGGACGTTTTTCTCAACATACAGGGCTTTCATTTTCTCCCCATGCTACTCACTTGATGTTTGAGTTTCATTTTAAATATAGCGGACCCATCAGTAATGCCTTGGGCCTCTTCAGATGTCTCTTATCTTTGGCAATCGATCATTAGTGATCGGATACCAAAGAGGGGCATCTGTAGGCACCCAAATTTGGCCCAAAGCCCGATAGAAGCACACTTCGAGAAAGGAGCACTTCCGAGCTTCCGACGACAGGTATCATAACCTTAGGAACCTTCCCAAAACCTTAGGAGTCATCCTAAACCCTTAGGAATCAAACTTGATCCCTTAGAAACCTCTCCGAACCTTTAGAATCCAATTCCAGCCTTTAGAAACCCTTCTAAACCCATACCTAGATTTTCTCGGGTAATGATCAAAGAGTGGTGTACCAAGACTAGCTGAGATTTTCTACTATAATTGAATTATATACCATTGAAAACTAGAAGTCTTCAGCTTTTCGACAAGCCAAGAATCATCTCATTCGAAGTTGTACATCGAAAGATATCGCGTTCCAAACTTTTTGACAAAATTAGGGTTTTGGGTGGGGGATCCATATGAATTTGGCGCATGTAATACATGCACCAAGCCATTTCTTGGAAGAAATGGCTTGGCACAAGTATTAGTTGTGCCATGTTTAAGTGAGTCCCCCCACAGCCTTGTAACTTCCCATGTACTGTTTTACTGTACTTTTGCTTGGCACATCTATTTGTTGCGCCAGGCTTAGCTACAGTAACCCTAAGTTTTTTGCTCAAATTTTATCTTTGGGGTTTGAATTGTTGACCATCTTGATAACTTGGGTGTGTTTCACTTGTTCTGTTGCACCATTCCTTATCCTATTTACAACCCTCAAGTGATTTGAAACACTACCCTATCATCCACCATTGGAGCTACTTTCACACTTTTCTAAGCTTCAAAGATCCTAGGAAACCTTAGATGCTTGATTACCTAATTGCTAATCCAACTTAAGCATTTAAGCATCCTCCTAAGCTCTCCTTTTCCTATAAATAGAGAGGTACCCCTCCCTTTGAAAGGGCTTGAAAATTTTCCTAAGAGAGAAGATTAAGAAAGAAGCTCCCTCTCCCTTTGGTGAACCCTTTGGCATACAAATTCTAGAATTTCCAAACCTTCTTTAGACCTTACATTTCCTCAAAAATCCCCTAGTTTAGGGAAGATCCATCCTCTAGCTTTCCTTCCTTACTTGTTAGCTATCAAGCCCTAGGAGCTAGAACCCTTGTTCTACAAGCCATTGGAAGCACACTGAAGCACACCTATGCAAGGATCCACAGCGGTGCAACAAGGGCCCAAGAGCTCCGGCTCTCCCCTCTACTCCTCTACCTTCTTTCTCCTTCCTCTATCCTCGCATTTGTGCCGTTACGCCGCCAAAATTTTGGTAGGAACGGAGGGGCACAAATAGGATTTTGGTGCCCTAGAGCAAGAGGAAGGACATTTTTTCTTCTTTTATTTTATTTTTATTTTGGCCATAAGTAGAGACCGCATTAAGCAAGGTTGATCAGGTTCCTAACACCTTCTCGATCAATAACTGAAGTCCCTACCCAAGAGCCTTTGGCGTAGATCAGTGAATCAGAGTCATATTTGGCACTTCGGTTCATTTAATATTGATTTAGGTTTCCCAGGACACCAAAAACTCTAGGTGGCGACTCTAAATTTTTCACGAGTGCACATCGTCACGAAGGGATTGTTAAAAATCCACGATTGCACAAGGAGGATTGCATCATCCTCAACTCCTCTGGCTTAACCAACAAAAAGGAAATCTATAGTCTTGGGTGACTCTTCAACTTCAACCAAGAAAACTAAAGTTGGCACCCACGAGCCTAAAGCTTTAAAGACAAACAAAAAGAAGAATGGTAAGGGGGCTGCCCCTGAGTTCGACCTTTTCACAACTCCCAATGATTTTGAGGAGAAATTAAACCTGGTACTCGAGACCATCTTTGATAGATCCTTTTTCACTAAAGAAGAATGGGCTAGAGAAGCCATATTGTATTTGGCTAAGGCCTCCATAGATTCCCTGCTAAGGCCTTTGGAAGAGATTGTCTATCCCATATTAGTGAAACTGTAGTACCAAAATATTAGGATGAAAGAGTCAGGAGGAGGGCCAACTGAGGAAGACCCAATGCTAGTGATTCTGATAGATGATTTTGAGGTAGTTGTGGATGGCACTGATATAGCACATGCATTGAGTATTCCTACAAACTATGGCCCATCTTGCGGCCTAGGGGCCCCTATCAATGCTTCATTTAAAGAAATTGCCAACCATTTAACTCAAGGAAAGACTGCATCAAAAGAATCTGTTATGAGAAGTGATTTCAGCACAAATTTACCGTTCATGGATAATATCTTAAGGAAAAATATTTTTGTAGTTGGACATCAACAGGAGAGGAGGCATCCAATCATGGATGCACTATACTCCTTCTCTAAGGGGCATTTTTTCAATGCTGCCAAGTTAATTTTTGAGAGAATGTGTGATATTCATGGTAAAGTCAAAAAGAGGCAGGTAATTCAAGGCTTACCTTACAGCAGGCTGATCACAACCTTGCTAAAAAAGGGAGGATATGTATGAAGAATAGGAGAGAAAACTTCTGAGTTGTCACCAATTGTTTTTGGGGAGAGACAGTGGAAGATCAGCTTAACATTGATGAAGAAGGAGTCCGAAGTAGCCCTTTCTGGGCAAACCTCTGTAGCCATCTCAGAGCAACCATCTTTTACCCTCGATTCTATTCCAGCATCAGCTCTTCCACCATCCTTACCTTTCCTCCACAGCCTTCCTAAACCCACAATCAAGAAAACCTACCAAAAGAAAACCAAATCCCAAGCATACACTAACTTAACCTCATCCACTGCCATGCCTCCACCAATACCAAATCCAACACCCGAAGGACTTTCTCCCTTTATCCATCCTGACTATGGGCCAATGGCTGTTGCCATTGAACCCACTGACCCCAGTCCTTCCCTTGCCCATTCTCCTCCACTTATCCTTATCCAAAACCCATTTTATAACAGCTCTTAACAATTCACCACAGAGGTTACTCAGCCCTAATGGACTCTATTGTGGAGGACATTAGGCATGAGTACACCCCTCTGCTTGACTCCCCACACCACTATCCATTCAACCATACACCCACTTCACCCTTTAAACCAATTTTCACTCAACCTATTACCCCTATCCTCCCAGACCCTCTAACCCAAATCATTTCACTCTTAACCTCCCTTCAATCCCAAATCCTACCTCCACAGAAAGCCAATCCTCAATCCAAAACAGCCTTACTTTCATCCACTCAACACTTCAATCTTTCATACCCACAACCCAAAACCCCACCCCTATGCCTACCTCTCCTCAATTCCAGAAATCTTCTACAGTTGTGACAACAATTGATGTTGCCACCCAAACAGATTTTGAATCTGAAGAATTATTTCTGGTTCCCCCTTCCACATCTTCCACCTCTACCCAAACTAGGTGGAGCTGATCCCTTCCCAGCCATCCATTTCTTCCCAATCAATCTACCCGGGTACTGAACCTGCTATTATCTCCCTCTCTACTAATGAACCATATCACTGGACCATTGTACTAGCTGACCCAATCTAAGGACCTCCAGCACCAACCCTCACTACTCTCATGCATGCTAACCCATATATTTCCAGGGATGTGTGTCTGCTGGTCAATTTTGTAAGAAATAGGGTACTAAAAAGTTGTGATGATCAACTGGCCTTTATGAAGCTAGCCTCTTGGAAACGGTTGGAATCAGTAAAGCTAGCTCATCAACAGGAGACGTTTGCAATGCAAGAAAAACTTGACACAGCTGTAGCTGTATATCGATTATATGATAGCGTGCTAATCAATATGCAAAGTTGGTTGATTCACTATCAACCACTCTCCTTTCTCTAGGTGTTCAAGGTGATAAGTCTCAACCAATAGCAAAAGGCATTAAAATTCAGGAGCCTCAACCACAAAGGGGTAGCACCAAATAAAAGAAACGAACTGCTTCAAAGACTAAAGCTGGCGCTGCCAAGGCTGAAAAATGTCAAGAAAGGAAAAGAAAAGGTAGAGGAGCACATAGATCTTGATTCAGATTAAGACTGTTTTAGGAGTTTCTATATTTGTTTTGTTTCTTATCCAGTTGTCATTTTGTACAAAGTCTTCTCTTTTGTATAATATTTTGTTATAAATTCTCTTTTTCTGTGAATACAATCGTTTGTCAGTGTAATTTTCTCTTTCTTTTCTGCAGTATATTTTTCTTCCTTTCCTAACCTGGTTGCCCCTAAATATACTCTTTGTTGAAACATTGAGGACAATGTTTATATTAAGTTTGTGGCAGGGTGGTCCAATAAAATAGTTAATTTTAGTGCAACATTGTTAGTAAAATTGAAAGAAATAAAGTAAATTTCCACCTAACCATTTTAGAAAGAGGAAATTAAAATTGTTTAGTAGACATTTTAAAATTGAAATCTTTTAAAGATCTAACACTTCTAAGAAGAAACTTCAAGAAATCTTTTTCATAATTAGTACTTAGTGAACCAGAAAGTAGAGAAAAATGTGAGGATATACTCCATGAGTTTACTTAAAGACCATACCCAATGAGATTTGAGCCTATCAAACTTTCTTTTGAAGAGTGTTTTGACAAATTTTTCTACTCTAAGGAATGATTGAATCAACATCTTTTCATTAGAAGTTATGCACCCCAAATTGAAACTATTTGGTAGAACTCATGACACTAAACATATGATTTAAGGCCCTCATTTGGACAGTTTAAACCTGAAAATACCTATTCATTGATACACTGTTTGAGCCTTAAAATCCATTTTTCTTTAACAAACATCAGAATAATTGAACCTAAACCTCATTGACCTGATTCAGCCTTACCCTCACTTTGAGATTTCAAAAGGTAAAGGAGAAAATGTTGAAAAAAGTTGAGATGGGTTCAACATTTGGTGAAATGAGAAGAAAAGAAATCTATGAAAAAGTAGTGCGTCAGTTGTATATTTGTGGCATTTCAATTTGTTTTTTTAAAAAGAGAGAAAGAAGTCAAAAGAAGTACTTCATTTGAAAAATTAAAAAGATGAGAAGAAGCTGACCACTTTAGATATGAAAAACATAAAAGAAGATGAAGATGTGATGTAATGAAGAAGGTGAAGTCATGAATCACCTCCTCCTCTTAGTTGATTTCTCAATTTTGAATCATTTTTATCCTTTTATTCTTTTTAACCCTCAACCCTAAGCCTTATTATAACCCAACAAAATGACCTTATTGATCTAAAGTTAATTGAGCTATTATGTGGAGATACGGGAATGTGTAATCTATGGTGGAAAGAACAAGAGGATTTCGGGAATTAGCAGCAATGCCTATACTCATGCTTGCAGGCCTATTTGAGGTTTGTAATTGATCTTGAGCTGAAGTGAAAGTGATATACCTTTGAATTTTATTTTTGAGTGAAAGCCCTGGTGAGAATTGGGTCTGAAACTAAATTCATTGGGGCAGTATTTGAACTTGATTCTTGAATTAATGGTGAGCTTGACACTGATTCCCACACACAATACTCTTGATGTAAGCTGACTGGCTATGATGGAAATTCATTATGATTTAAGTGTTAAACTGACTACATTACTGCTTTAATTTCTCTGAATTTGAAAGAGTAGGGTGTGGAATGAATCTTTATTTGTAAAAATTTGATTTGACATATGTTACACTAAACTTAACTATTCTATTGTGAAGTTTGTGGGTATCTTCACTGAAAACTATCAGGAGACTTCACTCCTCCACTAGGGATCACCTAGGGGTTTAAAAGGCTCAATGCATAGGCTAAATGCATCTGTGCTCCCTTTGAAAGTGACATTTAATTTTTAGAATAATTGTTTAATTTTCTCTTTGCTTGATGACTAGCAAAGATTAGGCTTGGGGTGTATTAATCACTGAATTATGTCACTTTCCACCTCCTAACCTAGGCTTTACTAAACCCTAGAGTTATTTAATAATTGATTTTTAAGTGTGGTTTTGTAGTTAGAAAAAATCTGCTAAGTGGTGCAGAAATCCATTTAACAAGTGCAAAAAAGAGAAGAATTAGAGTCAAGCACTAGAGCAAAGAAAAATATAGAGATTGAACTATGGTGGTCCCCCCCAAATGGGTTGTTTAGTATGCCTTGAACCCCTTGAAGTCTTGTAATGAGAGAAAAGTGGGACCCATGCCTAAAGGAGAGCTGCAGCAATTAGACATCCCAGTCGAGAGGCAAAAGCTATCCTCTCGAGTAGACCAAGCCTTTAGAAGCTATCCTCTAGAGCAGTCTTGAGTAGATCAAGCCTTCAGAAGCCATCCTCTCGAGCAGTGTCTAGCAGTCAAAAGACTGCAGCATTCCATCCTCTCGAGAAGTCTTTAGAAGCATTTCATCTTCTCGAGTAGACCAAGACTTCAACATTCCATCCTCTCGAGAAGCCTTCATAAAGTAGTCCATCTTCTCGAGTTGGACAATCAGAAGCCTTCAGAAGTATTTCATCCTCTCAAGGCTCGGGTGCTAACAGATATCTGTGGACATTGGGGCATATTTGAAACTTCTACAGCACATGGGACACCTGTCTGAGTCTGTACTGCTTTCCTAACAAACTTGGGCAATACTTGGCTAAAATTGAGCCACGTCAGTAGAGCCTAACCGCTTTGATTCTTCTTCCCTCTGATTGGCCAGAGCATACGGTTACTTTTTGGATGTGTATATATACCAAGCAAAGCATGCCTGTGAAAAAAAAGCACGGGGGAGGCCAAAAAGCAGCAGCAACCCTGAGCTCATTTTTTAGGGTTTAGGTCATCTTCCCTTTTTATTTTCATCTCTCCTTAGCTCAGCATGGTTGGATAAGCCTTAGTAGTAGTTAGGGCTAATTTGAATTGTAAATTGCTTTGTAATAGCATTGTGAAGAGGCATGGAGTCTTACAGAGATTGCAGACTTGAGAGTCATACCATTGTAAGCTTCTTTTTGGCAATGAATAGCCGGTTGTAGTGTTTCATTTAATCTGTATTATCTTGTGATTTTTATTAAATTTTTATATATTTTATGCACCTATGGATGCATGTGCTTGTAGCCTTGTAGACATAGTGTCTGCAGTGGTTTTATTGTTTCAGCTATGACTGGATTATATCCATGGGATATCCTGTGACCATTTGAGTAGACAAGACAGCCCTAAGACAAATCCATATCTCAGGGTTGAGTTATATTCTTCTTCCTTGCATTTGTGCTTGTAGCCAAATGAAGGATTGCTATAGATCCAACTCTTGCTCTGTTTTATAATACTTTTTACAGTAAAAATTAGCCCCTAATTGCTTACTTCTCCATTTTCTTGTTTATTTTTACCAAACCACTTTCACTCTTCTTTAAATCCCTTTCTTTTATTTCTGATTTTGCATCTATTTCTGTTTTAGTTAGTGACAAAACCCCAAAATACCTTCTCTTTACCATGTTTTATTAGTTTAAGATAGATTAGGTTTAGAGTTGCCAGGTCTGAAGCAGATCTGGAGATTTACTACCTTTAGATCCATAACTCTCTATGGGATAACTCTTATTTCATCTAAAACTTACTGCAACAACCCTGTATCTTGCAGGTTGTGTTTGTATTCTAATCCCATCTTTATTCCTCTTTGTTTTGTTTCTGCCCTTCTTTATTTCTATCATACTTTGATCACTTTAATAAAGAACATAAAAACTAAACAACCAACATTGGGCCACTTATTCCGGGAATCGAAAGGAACTCAGAAAAAGCGCGTACCAATAGATTGGCGATCGCGAAGGGAATCTTTTCTATAAAAGTAGTTTTGCCTACTTTAATGTTCTACTTAGTTTAGTCTTATTTCCTGTTCGCTACACACGCTCACCCTCTCAAGATCTCCCCAAGGGTATATGAGTATCTACCAAAGGTTAGAAATGTCAGAGATACGTAAAATAAACCTGGCCAGCACTGGTAGTCCACCACTATGGGGATACCACGATAACCCTATATACGATGTTGAACAGTCCTACGACTCACCCTCATGTCACCCGGAGATTAACATGGCCGGTGATTAAGAAAACCCCTTCACTCCTCCGAGCACCAACAATAACCACAGCAGGAAAGAGAGTAGTATCGGGCAGAATTTCACCGCTCGACAACTCGTAGAGCTCAGTATTCAGAGATTACAAAAAGGAGGCTCCGAGGCATGGCCGTCGCGTACGAATCTGTCAAAGAGCAGCAAGACAGGGAAGAACAAGAATGACAAAAGGGGGAGAGGTTGCCACCTACGCCAAGCACGGTATTAGCCCACGCATCACCACTAGGGCGGGCCGCCCGCACCCTCTTCAACGACGATCACAAAGATAGGGTTCACCCCCAGTCTACCCAGAAAGATGCCACAGTAAAAGAATAGGACCTTCCCAAGATACTCGACGAATACATGGCCAAGAGAAGTCACCCCGGCTTATCATTCAAGTTCGATAGGTTCTGTTGAGATCTCGAGTTTAACCTCCCTATAGGATTCAAGCCCCCTAAGTTCACCAAATACAATGGCACAGGGAACCCGAATCACCATATGGCATTGTTTTGTAATGATTGCCTACCCATTCACGATAATCAAGGACTCCTGATACATTACTTCCAGAGGTCACTCGAAGGGGAAACCCTCGATTGGTTCGTTGGACACCCACTTCACAAGATCGACACGTTTGACGATCTAGCCGAACAATTTTTGGACTAATATAAGCACCTGATACAATAAGCGGTTAGTCTTAGCAGCCTGATGACGACGAAGCAAGAACCTGATGAAGATTTTGCGAGTTTTATAGTATGCTGGAGGAAACTTTCATACCGCATCGAAAGCTAAATGAAGGAAAAAGATGCAATCGACATCATCATAGACAACGTCAAAGAGCCTCTCTGAAGTGCTCTTATTATAAGCGATTGCTCAAACTTTGCTACCCTTCACCTGCTCGCTAACAGCTTCCATCGACATATAAAGGGGGGAGACCTCACCTTTTCAATTGTAGCATCGAAAGTCATTGCTTCCACTCACTCAAAGCCAAAAAACAATAAGAAAGCCTCTATCTCTGAGCAATTCAACATAGTTTCCAACAAGGGTCAAATCTCTGGAAATGGAAATTACGAACCGAGAAATTCCAGTCAAATTCAATACCAGAGCCAAAGTCAACAGTAGTACCCCAATCAGAATCAGAACCAATACCAAAATCGAAACCAATACTCTAACCAAAATGCCAACCAGAATCAGAATGCCACTCAAAACCTGCCAGCCAACCCTCGGAGCTATAACAATGTACCCCCACCTTAAAACTTCAACCAGCAAATCAGAGGCCCTTACCAACCTAAACGTGATCACTATCTCCCATTGCCTGTCACCATCCCCAACATATTCCACCTTCTTAGTGATTAAAATCTTATCTGATTCCCACTAGAATGACCATGGTCCTAGCCCGCCAACCTTGACTACAGTAAGTTCTGTACTTTTCATCGATACGCAAGACATAATTTAGAAGGCTACTGGATTTTACAAGATATGATCTACGACATGAATGATTGAAACCAGATTGACTGGGAATCCCTCCGAAATTTCAACCAGAACAATAAAACCCCTGTAAAACTTACGGATCATCAATAATCCCATGCCTAATCATAACCAAGGGACAGTCCCTCACAACCCCATAGTGGATCTCCCGAGCCGATTCCCTCTTCGTCCTTTTACCCTCATCACCCGTGTCAGTCCTTCGGACACTTCATCCCATCCAGGTGATCCCCCAAGGCCTCTCATCATTTGCCCACATCCTTCATCCTTGATCACCAGAATTGCTCCTCCAAATCCTCTACCCTACCCAACCTTCACTCGAATTAGAGTCCAATCGTTCAGAGCTCGAAAACCAAGCCTCCAACCCGCAGAACCCTCTACTCCTCTAAATTCTTAGACAACTCCACCACCGTTTCCCCTATGTGACTCCAAGCTTGACAATGAAGACAATGTCCTTCAAACCACGGACCAAATCATGGCATGGGTTGAAAGCCTCTCCCAAAATGCTTCAAGTCGAGGGCACAAGACTACAGTGGAACACCAAGCAGATGCAAAGATGAGTCAAAAGAAGGAAGAACGCAGCAAGGAGGAGGCACTGATCTCCACCATCTTAGAAGAGGAGGACTACACGCAGTATCTCCCTCCATGGAATGGCATAACTTCGTTGCATATCCCTTCTTCAAACTTCACCTACTTCATGACAAGCGCTGTAACGAATTCATCAACATCAGTCACAGCAGGGCTCCAGGGTCAACAACCGACATGCCCAGTCCTTAAATCAGGGACCAATTATCCACAGCCACCATTCCCCCAGGAGAAGCAAAACGTCGACGCTCAACCATCAGAAAGAATAGCAAGGGAAAGACGAGTGAACCTGCCTCCCCCACCTCATGTAATCCCTCTGCCTCCAGCTCCATAATTGGTATCTCAACCACCTCAGCCGAATGTCAACAAATCCCACCGGCCCGACAAGGAGCCAAGCCTAGAGACAAGTCATGAATACGACCTTCTTTGGCACCTTCGAAAGGTACCAGCACAGATATCAATACTTGAGCTCATCAAGAAATCACCAGAACACCACAGACTATTAATAGAGATGTTGAATGAGACACACGTGAATGAAGAAACCACCCTAGATGAGCTACACGAGATTGCTTCGGTTATGGCTCAACCTCTGGCACTCACTTTCGCTGAAGCTGATATGCCTAAAGAATCACTGCGCAAAAGCTCTACCCCTATATACTTGATGGTTATAATCAGAGGGTTCTTAGTACCCCACGCACTGGTCAACAAAGGAGTAGGGCTTAACATTTGTCCCATATCGTCGCTCAAGACACTCAAGTATACCGAGTAGGACATAAGGCCTTCGTCCTTATCCCTCATTGTGTATGATGGTTCTCGATGCTTCGTTAAAGGAACTATCAAGTTACAAGTCTACCTCAGACCAATCACCAAAGACGTCACATTCCACGTCTCCAACTCCTCAAGCACCTATAACTTAATACTAGGGAGAAAGTGGTTGGAATCCATGAAGGTTGTTATGTCTACATACTGCCAATGCATCACGTTCCCTTATGAGGATTCTATCGTTAGGATATACGTCAACGCACCTCTCAAAGAAATAGATACTGAATATGCGGCAAGCATTCCAATGACACATGACTTCGTGCTAAATACTGGCCACATCAAAAGGGTGAAAAATATCGATAACGCATCAGTAGCAGAAATCAGCCATCCCCCGTTCCTCTCAACTTACCAGCAAACATTAACAAAGAGTGCAACAGGCCTTGACCTTGCCCGCCTGTACGACATATACCCAACCACGACCAAAGGCTGGGACTTGATGTATCAACTAGGATATGTCCCGAATATAGAACTTGGCAAGAATAGACAAGGACGCATAGGACCGATCGTCCCGAAGAAAGTTTGCAAGCATACAGGATTGGGCTACCAATCAGACGGCAAACAAGCTGACATCCTACCATCCTCACCTAAGTGGTCACTCTACGACCATTTCATCTATGAAACCACCGAGAAGGCCGATGTGCCAAGGAGAAAGGAAGTGTCCTTCACCAAACCACAGGCAATAGAGATTGAGCAGATGGCCAAAGCCTTCGCCAACCTAAGGATCCCTCCACTACAAAAAGAAGAGAGTCTTCGGGACCTGAGTCGCACATAGAGGATTGGGAGTCAACCAACGAGGAAGACTTCCATGTCACCGCTATTGAGATCAAGGAAGAACTAGAATTAGACACCCCTCAATCCCTAGAAGCACCTCAATTGTAGATATTCTGGAAATCGTTAGAAGAGGAATGGCAGCCATCACTAAGTGATGATGATGATTATTGGATAGACCTCCCCGCACTCAAGCTGACCGAGTAAGGCCTCCAAAGGATATCAGACAAGGAAGATGAGTCTGACTCTTACAACGGCAATCCTAGCCTCGATCTTGAAGGATGGGAATGCCCCTAGGGATATCCCTGCATCTCCCAACCATATCAGCCTCGCTGCCAGGCGTGCATCCTATTATACTACGAAGTCCAAGGGAGAGAGCTCACAAGTCTAGAAAATCATCAGTTGAGCCCACCCGAAGAAGACAAGCTTCAACAAGAAGAACATCTCCAGCCCAATTCTAAGGATGAGAACTCACACGACTACAACCTCCAAACTCTCTTTGAAGACGAAGCGATTAATATGATAGAAGAAGCCGGAAATCAATCGAACCACCGCCTTCATTGTTCATCCAGAAGATCACGCTTGATGAGGGTTATAAAAAAAAACACCAAATTCAAAACGAGTCCATGCCATTTGAAGACTCGCACGAACGGCTCCAGCAGCCATCACATTTCCCCAACTAGGAGAAGCATCCCCGTCGATTCCTCTTCAAGAAGTCGACCCTATACCACACTTATTATCAAAAATATAAAAATAGAAAATCCTAAAGCCCCTAAAAGTCTAGAAGTAGAAAACTCAAAAAATTTAAATACCTTGGAAAAGAGAGGGAGCCCTTCATTCCAGACCCGTTCAACAACCAACAAGGAAAGTCTTCTCCTAAGGCTACAAGTAGCGGTTACGTCAATGGAGTCAAGGAAGAACCAACTGATATACTCGCACAGAGGCGCACTGCCACCTTTGACATTGCAGAGTCGCACCTTGATCCCACTTGATGTAACCCTACGACACTCCCCTCATGTAAGCGCAGGGCATCCCAATGCAACAACAAGCCTGTAATCATACCTGAAGAGATACTTTGTGATTTCAAGAAGAGAATGAATAGCCTTGACTTACACCTCACTAAGGATGTCGCAATTATCAATTGCATCGATGAAGGGTCCCCTCTCATGAGCAGACTCAAGCCACTGTGGAGCCCACAGAGGAAATCAACTTCGGCACCGAGTATAAGCCTAAGAAGCTACTGATCAGTGCAATGCTTAGCCCCAAGGAATGATGACAGATTATCCAAGCCCTTCAAGACCACCTCAGCTCTTTAGCATGGTCCTATGAGGACATGCCTCGTTTGGATTCGAGCTTAGTAGAACATCGTCTGGTCCTAAAACCCAATGTGAAACCCATCAAGCAGAAACTCAAAATAATGCACCCACAGACATGGCTACAGGTCAAAGAGGAAGTCAACAAGCTACACAAGGCAAAATTCATTCGAGTCGTCCTCTATCCCAAGTGGGTCGCAAATATAGTTCCTATCACCAAGAAAGATGACAAAGTATGGGTGTACATCGACTTCCAAAATCTCAACCAGGCATGCCCAAAAGATGACTTCCCACTCCCACACATCAACACTCTGGTCAATAACACTACCAGGCATGAGATGTTATCCTTCATGGACGGTTTCTCTGAATACAACCAAGTTAAATTAGCATAATCAGACCAAGAGAAGACTTCCTTCACTATGCCATGGGAAACTTACTATTATGTCATCATGCCTTTCAGGCTCAAGAACATAGGCACCACATATCAGCGTGCCATGATGGCTATCTTTCGCGATATGATGCACAAATGTGTAGAAGTCTATGTCGACGACATACTGGTGAAGTCTCAAACACGAGCGGGACATGCCGAAGCCCTCCGACTCATACTACAAAGATCTACAAAGTATCAATTGAAGATGAACCCAAAGAAATGCGTGTTCGGAGTAACCTCCAGAAAACTACTAGGATTCATAGTCAGCAAGCGAGGAATCGAAATCGATCCAGTCAAATTCAAAGCCATTCTCGAGATGCCACCTCCCAGCAACATTAAGGAACTACAAGGTCTAATAGGAAGATTGCAATTCATTAAGAGGTTTATCTCTCACCACTCAGACCGATGCGACCCTTTCTACAGACTACTTAAAGGAGGACCCGAGTACATATGGGATGACCAGTGTCAGCAAGCCTTCAACAACATCAAGAAGTACCTCCTCAAACCTCCAATATTATCACCGCCAGTCCCTAGGAGACCCCTAATCCTTTACATCTCGACCAACAAGAAAGCCATGGGGGTAATCCTAGGCCAACACAATGAAAAAGGAAAAATGGAGAAGGTCATCTATTACCTCAGCAGGACGATGGTCGTGTATGAACAAAAATACACCGTAATAGAGAAGACTTACTTGACACTAGTATGAGCTTCAACGAAACTACGACACTACTTTGGAGCACACAAGATAATAATACTAGCACGCATGGACCCTCTGAAATACATCTTCGAGAAGCCCACTATATTCAAAAAAATCGCTCGCTGGCATATGCTACTATAAGAGTTTAACATCACCTACATCTCATAGAAGTCAACCAAAGGGCAGGTGATTGTCGATTACCTCACAAATCTTCCACTCCCGGGCAGCGACCCAGTATGCACAAACTTCCCTGATGAAGACTTACTCTCGATTCACAACGAATAGCCCAACAAGACCTCATGGACCTTATACTTTGACGGAGCTCTCAACCATAAAGGGAAAGGCATCGGAATAGCCCTACTAAGCCCGGAAGGAGTTGTTATCCCGAAAGCCTTTCAACTTGATTTCCCAGTCTCCAACAATGTCATAAAATATGAAGCCTTCATCGCTGGACTACGAGCAACACTCCAACTAGGTGTCAAACAGCTGAAGACAATCGGCAACTCCAAGCTGGTGATATCACAAGTCATTGGAGAGCGGAAGACCAAAGAGAGAAGACTAATGGCATATCTAGAAATAGCTCAATTTCTTATAAAGAAGTTCGAGAGGATCCCCTTTAAGCATATCTCGAGATTAGAGAACGAGCTGGCTGACTCCCTCGCCATGCTAGCCTCAGTCATACATATATCGATCAGATAAAGTACCAAGTCGTTCATCAAAAAATTGACCATGCCAGCACACGAAGTGGCATGGAGAGAAAAACCAGAATTACCCGTCCTCCTAAAGACCATAAAGTAAGAAGAAATGTCCCCCATAAAAAGTCCCAAAAAGGAAGCAGCCACCGTCATCACCTTCAGATTTGAGAAGTCGCCCATCGACGATGGACAGCCCTAGTACTTCGACATATGGAACTTCCTGAAATACCGACATGTCCCTCCTTACGCTACAAGATTGAATGCAACACCATAAGAATTCAACGCACCAAGTTCTACATCCTAGGTGAGATACTATACAGGGAAGCCTTCACCAAAGAAGTATTGCTATGATGTGTTACGGCGACCGAAGGACAAAACATCATTCGAGAAGCAAATGCCAGTGCCTGCGATGCCCACTCTGGTAGATAGAGACTCACAAACCAAATCATATGACAAGGCTACTACTGGAAAACAATGACAAGAGATTGCCACCTATACATTCAATGCTGCAACTAGTGTCAAGAGCACGCCACACTCATTAAAGCCCCATCAGCTGCATTGATCCCCATAATCGTGCCATGGACATTCCCGATGTGGGCCTTCAACATCATCGAACCCTTCACAGACACAGTAGGGAACACTCACCAGCATGTGTTCATCCTCACTGCAACCGAATACTACACCAAGTGGGTAGAAACCAAGTCATATGCCAGAATCACCGCTTCAACGCCCATAAAGTTTATTAGTCAGAACATTAACACAAGGTTTGGAGTCCCCAGAATATTCATCACAGAAAATGGAGCATAATTTATCGCAAAAAAGATAATGAAATTGTGCAAGAAATACGACATCGATCTACACCATTTGTCGTCGTTCTATCCCCAAGGAAATGGGCATGCAGAGGCCACAAACAAAATGTTGATCCATATTCTAAAATGAATAGTGGAGACAAGTAATGGAGCCGACTGTCTCGATTGACTACCTGAAGCATTTTGGGCTTATAGAACTTCTATTCGCATGACCACTAGCCAGAGTCCTTATCTCCTCACTTATGGGAGGGAGGCAGTTTTACCATACGAAGTACAAGTATCATCCCTGCGTGTCCAACTTGATAATCATTTATCCATAAACGAGAGGAGGGTTACTCTACTCAACGAAATAGAACAACTCGATGAGACACGTCTAAGGGCAGCTGATCACGCGCAAGTGTGCTAAAGGAGAGTGGCTCAAGCCTACGATAAGAAAGTCCTCGAGCGAACCTTCGAAATTGGGGATTTGGTCTTGAAGAAGTTCATGCCTTCTAAGCATGCTCATCATAAAGGAAAACTGAAGCTGGATTGGGAAGGACCCTATTTTATAATAGCCGCATACCCTGAAAATGCGTCCAAGCTGGTAAACCAAGATGGGGAGGAACTTCCTAACCCATGGAATGCCAGGTACCTCAGAAAATACTACCTTTAGCACCATGATAGTCATGTCCCATTGTCGGACATAGTTACTTATAATTACCACCCTCGTAGTCATCGTGACCCATTCACCAGTCGTACGTCATTATTTCTAAGAATATCCTTCGAAGCTTTCTGACACATTGCCCACCTTCTTACTCGGGCGATTTGATCAAAATGACTACCAGAATACTCAAACCCTTCTAAAAGCATAGGTAACGCCTGACTCTCACCCCTTCCCCTAACATTGGACGAGACGTTAGAGCGCAGAAAATGAAGATGTTAGGCTCATTCAAAACTCACTATTCTTGTGTTAGTAGGCTACTTTTAACATATATATATGTGCTTCAAGAGAGACAAAAGCGAGAGATCAAAATACAGAGATAACAGAAGCATACTTGAGCGAGAGCAATATGACAGGTGAACAAGTCAATGAGCGTAGGGAAGCATAAGCAACATGTGAGGACATTCCTGGGTCCCTACCAAGAGAGCATTAGCAAATTGTGAGGGTCCCCCTAGTGCCTCTACACTACTAGATATCGTCATAGAGTGGCGGGAAGATGACAAACCTCTGCTAACCACAAAATATGAGACTTTGATGGTACTAAAACATGACAGAGAGCTCAATCATGGCACCGCATACCACCTAAAAAAATGACTGTTACCTACCTCTTTTAAAGTTGTTAAGTAGAAAATTGTCTCCATATCACTAAGCCTTACCCTTCTTTCGCTCTTAATTTTACTTTAGGACCATGAGTCAGAACCTTTTCATGGATATCCCTGGCAATAAAGCTAAAAACTTGTGAATGATGATTGATGCAATCACCTACTACCTATCACTCACCTCACCCTAGCCAAGACTATGTGATATGAGGACCACTGTTAAAGGTAAAATCTAACACATGACTGATATAACCAAACGCCCCCTTCCCAATACGGCAAAGTATCATCAGGGAATTTTCTTCGAGACTAACTCCTTAAACACACTCATCGCTCTACATACTCACCAAGGAAAGTTCCATTGCAACTCAACATTGGGGCATTTTTATTTTGAAAGAGGAGTCACATTAAGGCCCCTGCTTATTCATAGTCAAATGCAAAACAACAAGGTCATCAATCAAGGAAGACTGTCAAAGATACTACACTGCTTATTCAATCACGCTCCTACACTGGGACATTTTTTTAGTTTTAGAGTCCTTTTCAATATTTTGCTTTCCCTGTTGCATTATATTTTCTCCTTATAATGAAAAATAGTAGACAAAATATAAATAAAAAATAATAATAATAAAATGACACAATGATCCTCCTCTATTACCAGACCCTGAGATACTTCCCCCCTTGACAAATAGCAAGGGGAAAAATAAAATTACTAATGAACTTTGTTTTCTTATGCAGACACAAGCAACCTTCAATTATTACTGGGCCAGCCTGAGGAGCATCCGAGTCCCAATAATAAAGAGGTACGCCTAAACCAACAATTTCTGTGTATATATATATCGTTTTGTTACATAAGCCACTGGGGGCATACCCCTTGTATATACAATGAACACAATATCCTACTCCTTTCATTGTCTCTGGGATTGTCGCTCGCTACTATCCCCAGTATCATCAACCCGGGGATCAGGTGTCTGATCTATCAAAATCTCTATCCTAGCCCCCGGAGTAAGTGGACATGCCCTGGCAAGGGAGGGCCCGGCAACGGAACCTCCCTCGCTCATCTGGCTTACGGCCCACCTAGACCGCGAGCGCGAAGGACCCTCGGCAAGCAGTTCATGGATAATGGATTCCTCATGAACGTAATCCCTGACACACTTGCGTGTCATACGATGAGGCTGACCAGCTAAGGAGCTAGTAGCCACCGACTCCGACTAGGCGAGATGACCGATCATTCCACGCACTCCTCCCTCACTCCTCGCCTGCTGGTACCGTAGGTGGTCAATCATTGCCTGCATCTCAACCCTCACTACACATCGAGCTGCATCTAGTTCGGCCACATGGGTATCATGACGTATAATCAGGTCCATAAGCACATCCACACGATCCCGCCCTGGATCGCCTGCAATCACGTGATGTCTCGCCTTAGGGTAAGCACGAATACGCGCAACCTCCAAGCGAGATTCCTCTAGTTGACGAGCCTGCACATAAAAAAAATATATATAGGTATAACTAAAAAAAATGACAAAGGATGGCAGTACTAGAAAAGAAGAGGAAGAGGATCTTGAAAAAGATGCTCAACTGTCGCTGTGGTCACTGGATCCTCAACCGGCACAGGCGGAGGAGGCCGCATCACTGCAGGCTCCTACAATACAAACGAAAATGCATCAGGCAGATACATGAAAACTAAGAAAAAAATTACACTAACCCAATAAACCTAAACGGGAGGAGGAGTGGAATCCTGGGGAGGAGCCTTAGGAGTAGAGTCAGGAGCGGCCTGCACGAGACAAAGCAAAACAAACAAACACAGACTCATAAGATAAAGCCAACTAATCAATCAATGCACAAACTAAACCACATACACGTACTATACCTGACTCTCTGAGTGCAGTGAAGTGGCTGTAGCCTCCCTCATCTAGAGATCCTTGGCAAGCGTGCGCTGGAAACATTCCAACACAATGTCAAACACCTAAATGATTGGATATGATAAAACAAAACAAATCAAGGAAAAAAATACTTACTCAACTCTCTAACTTGGCACAGAGCTGAGCGATCACCGGGTCCTCCCGACTCGAAGAGGCCACTAAAGACGGGTCAAAAGTTGGAGCAGATACCCCAGCAGTGGAAATCTCCGCCCTCTACAAATAAAACAATTAACAAACATCTTAGAAATCACAGGATCAACGACGCCAGTGATCAACAAAATCAATACAGACACTCACCGGTCTATCAATCTCAAAACACAAGCTGGCCTCCACCTCGCGACCAGCCTGCTAGTGCCCCTGGAGCAACCCAATAAGTTGCGCCTGGCGAGCAACCTCATCCTCTCTCACCCCCTAAAATATACGTAAACATATTAGCCAACTAAAATGAGATAGAGCAAACACAACTAAAGAAAAATGAATCAAACTCACCAGAGCATGACGAGACGCCTCCAATTGACCTCTCAGCTGATCCTCTGCGGCTCTAGCATCAACTATGGAGGCCGCCAATGACCTCATCATCTCCTCATCTGGACAGGGGCACTCCCCATCCACTCATGTGCAAGATGCGGGGCCTCTAATGCCCCATAAACTCCTGGGTTGAGCTGACCATGCTCTAGCTCCACCACTCTCTCCTTGAATGCTCTAGCAGAATAAACCCGCCAACCGTTGGATCTCGTGCCCTAAGCCATGTGTAAAATTGAATTCTGCGTCAGTACTTAAGTGCGAAATTACCAAACTCGACTAAAAAAAATATATACATATATATACCGAGGTCGAGAAGTTCCCTAAACACAATAACATGGCCCAAGAAGGCCTCCTAACACTCACACTCGCACACATTAAATCCAAACAAAAAAGCGAGATAAAATAAAGATAATTTTATTAAAAATTAAAGCTTCTTATAGATAACACCAGGGGCATACCCCCTGAATTTACAACCCAAAACAAAAACCTAAAACAAAGACCAAGGATTCCAAAACGGACACGAAAGGAGGAGCGTCCAATCGGAAGCAACAGAAAAGCGAGAAGATTGGTTGGGTAACACCTTCTCCCTCCACTTGTAACACCACTCTTCTGCCATCTTCACCTCCTTCACCACCGCCTCCAATGCTGCCTTCACTGCTTCATGCCAGCAGTGACGGAAGGCACCCGTTCACTAGCCGATCACCTCGACTACGGCGGTGCTTCTAATAACACCTCCCTTCAACTACAACGGTACTCCCAAGTGGCATCATCACCGAACATCACGACAGGACGAAGATCGCACGAAATCATGAAGAAAGGAAGAAGAGACATCGGACCTCGGACTGATAAGTAGAGAGAAGAGAGGAAAGAATGAAGAGACATTGGAAAATCTCACGCTAAACACTCTGCGCTTAATCCAATTAAGTGCTATTTACATCAAGCAGATTCGGAATCTCACGCAAACCATAATGCGCGGTATCCAATCATCGCCGACCCATGCATGCAACGATCCAGTCTCACGCATCACTCCTATGCAAAATATGAAATAAGCACCAACCACATTGCACGAAATTCGAGCCGACGTCTCAAAGTCAGTGTAAAGTAACACTTGACCCTTCAATCACGCATAATTGAACTTGCGCAGAATTGAATCTCATGCCACCAAAATTGCGCTTAATTAGCCCCTGACCCTTGAATCCAATGCAAGTAAATATGTGCTGAATTTAATTTCATGCACATGCGCAGAATTCCCTAGGTATAACAAAAAAAATGCCCAAACTAGCTGCGGCCAGAGATGGAGTTGCAAGCTCACAGCCATACAGAAAACAACGCCTACACACATAACTTATGTGTATGATCATTCCACCCTAGGAACACATCGAACTTAAGCACCCAGGCCATGAAATCACATGAAAGCCCTTGCTCTGCTATACGCCCTTCAAACTTAACCCTTAATCACGCCAACGTAAACCAAACTAAACCCAAAACACACCCATAACCGGATCAAAACAAACTAGACTGAACCAAACCACACCATAATAAATCCAATCAAACTAGAATTTATGAAACTTAAAATAAATTCATAAAAGGATTCACTTTTAGTATAAATTTCACCAAGGGCATACCCTTTCAATATACAAGATAGTTACAAACCCCGAAACAAGAATCAAACTAAATCCGCCGAATGAAAGACGAATTTAAAATCAGAATGGGCACCCCAAAGTGAAAATGCCCAAAGAATAACAAATAAAAAGGGGAAAGATGATGAAGAAACCCGAAAAAGAAGCACACGCTGAACGAATTCTAACAAAAATTTCATCTTCACCTCCTTTTCTCCCTGAGACGCTGCTTATAATGCAATCTTCCAAGTTACACAATAAAATGACAACATCGCAGAGCCCCTAGCCGGTGGAAAAGAAAGAGTGACTCATAGAAGGCCACTTAGGATCTGGGACATACACCTATGAAAAGCCGATCTTGGAAACCCCCAAGGGAGGGCCAACCAAAGGTCAATTCACAGAACCTACCAAAGAGCAATTGGCACCGATCATGAGAACCCTGACACAATTCTTTTCCTTAGTTTTCTTTCCTCCACCTTTAACTCTTCCATCTCTTCCCCCAATAGGGTGGCACTTCGGGTAATAATATAATAATATAATAAACAATAAAAGTTTCATCGCAATACAAAAGCATAAAATAATGATGACAAAATAACCACAAGATAAACCATTCCGTGCTACTTGTCCCACCACGATCGGAATCACTCTCCCTTGTCCCATCACATAACCCCACACACCGACCAGAGGGAGAGAGCCGTTGATATCCCATCACACATTCTCACAAATAACACATCCCATCACGATAGAACGCATATACCCAACGATATCCCAATGCCTAAGTTCATTTACCTAAATCAACTATACCCTCATGTCCCATCATGACGCTAAAGCTCCACCACACCACCAAGGCCAAAGGCAAGTCCCGTCGCGATCTCAAGACACCATTCAAACTGACTCCAACCCATCGTATAACCAAGATCTGTGAAAGAATGAAATACACGATCATTGTCCCATCACGACATCAAAACTGCGAAGGAGTCATCAAACCAAAATGCCCCATCACAAAGCCACTAAGTCCCATCGCAACCCGCTACGACACACGACTAGAAGGGGAGGCTCAATCATTATCTCATCACGAAAAGCAACGAGCCAAACCTCCCAAACGTCCTATCGCGACAATTGGCATTGTCCCATCGCACAACAATCGCCAGATTCCATCACAGCATAAACATACACTCACCGACAGAAGAAGAGGAATTTCTCTGATGTCCCATCGCACCCATCAATTATCAAGTCCCATCGCAAACATCTCATCAGGCAATCTAGAGATCCCTCTCACAATAAATCAGGTAAGTATCACCCCCTTTCTCTCTACTCGATATTCCTTGTAAAGTATTGTTAGCTAATATTAAGTCAAATGTTTTTAAAATCCATCTCTCTCGACTAGCAAATCACTGTAGTCCTCCCATAAAAAACAATTATCAGTATTCATGAAAAGATTAGACGGAGTATTCGACATACCAAGTGTCGTCTTGACAACCACATAAATGATCGGGCCCACAAATCCTGCTCCGGTGGATCTGCTCAACAACATCTGGGAAGCCACATTTTCTGTCGTTTTACCACCGAATTGATCTTAAGTTAAAAATTCCAAACTATAAAAAAAAATGATAATAAATAAACCATCTATCTATTAAAATTCTATCTCTCATCACTCCAAATCGTTGTTTCCCTTAGAAAATCGAACACTAAGTATACTCAACTCTGAGAAATCACAAATATCCACTGGAAATGAATACCTGACGCGCCATTAGCGTGAGCAATGACACATCCGGTTTGACATGACTTGTGAAAGCCTTCACCACCATATTACATCATATTATTTGGTCACTTGAACTTATTTCTTGGCATTCGTATGACGCCCCCCGGTACCTCGATTGCGTCAATTTCCCTCAATTTGACTACCCCTTACAGCACGTTGTGATATACGACGTGCTGTAAATAAATAAGCTTGTGCTTATAAATAAGCTACCACTAGGCCCCCGAATGCTTATAAATAAGCTACCACTAGGCCCCCGAATGCTCCTCCTCAGCTTGTGCTGATAAATATGAAAGCCAAGCATTTCATGTCAGCTCCCCGATTCACACCTGTAATTTCCCAAACAAACGAGAAGGCACCTCAGAAGAGGGGTGTCTACTTCTTCGATGTATTCTTATGCCACAAGAACGTGCCGAAGAGGGGCATCTGTAGACACCTCGATTTTGCCCTCTCGGAGTATGCAAACTTATTCGGTCAACCTTTGACCTTGCCCACGATCTCTGAAAAAGTACTGACCTTTTTTGAAGTTCTTAAAACCCTAAATATAGGGAGCATTGCTGAAATAATAGTATATGATTGAGACCCGGGCTAAAACAATAGCTCTGCGGCTCGGACCCGACTTAACCCGAGAAAATTCTGAATTTCGCGCAGGTACACTTGCGTGAAATCGATTCCACATGTGGACACATGCGCAAAATTGGTCCCACTTAGACCAGGTTCACTCTTCCCGCGGACCACTTAAGACCTAGATTCTGCACAAGTTACTATGGGCTTAATTCAATTTCACGCAGACACAGTTGCGCGAAATTAGTGTCACTTAGCCTAGGGCAGTCTTTCATACACCGCCCAAAGACCCCTATTCCACGCAGATACACTTGCGTGAAATTGATTCCACATACTCCCATACATGTGAAATTGGTCCAGATTGGACTGGGACTCTACTCCCCAAACCGCCCAGGGACCCGAATCCCGCGCAAACGCCACTGCGCGAAATTTAATTCCAAGCATCACTAGACACGTGGAATTGGTTCCCAATCAAACCCAGCCTTTAGTTCCTTAGACTGCCTGAACTCTCGATTCCATGCATACGCCACTGCGCGAAATCGATTTCTCAGGCATACTAGAATAAGGAAGCTGACTCAAATTGAATCAAGCGCATACTCCACTACCCGAAATTCAATTAAGCGTAGCCTCACTTGCGCGCAATTGGTTTTTGAAGCACACTGGAACTAGGACTCCGGTTCACAGGCCGACTCAAACTGAATTAAGCGCATACGCCACTATGCGGAATTCAATTAAGTGCAGCCTCACTTGCGCAGAATTCACCAATCCTACACATGTCCACATGCATGGAATTACCCCACTACCTATAAAAGACCCCCTTACCTCACCCCAAACAGACAGAATTGAATAGCAATCCTCTCTTTTTCGAGCTCAGGCCTTTCCTAAGCTCGATTTTCTTCTCTCTGTGGCACTGGAAGGAGGAAGAAGCGCTTAGCTTCAGGTAATCTCTTTCTAGTTCTTAATTTCTAGCTCTAGATCTTAGCTTTTAATTCCTAGTTCTTAATCTTTAATTCTTAAGTCTTATTTATTAGTTCTTAATTTTCTAAGTTATAGATCTTAGTTCTTACTATCAGGTTCTAGTTCTAGTTCCTAATTTATTACTTCTAGTTCATAGCTCTCAGTTCTGATTTTAATTCTTAACCCTTAAACTCGTAATTTTGATCCTTAAATCCTCAATTTTTAAACTTAAGTTTAGTTTTCAACCCATAATATTTTTAAAATGACCCTTAGCCAACCGATTTGCCCAAGGGAGCTTACGGAGGGTACCTGGGAACGTGGCCGATCCTCCATAGCATAATGGACCACAACTCCCTTTTGAAATTAAAGTAACATTAGGAGACTAAAATAATTAGAATTAGGGTAGTATTAGGATACTAAATCTCTTAGAATTAGAATAACATTAGGAGATTAAAATAATTCGAGTTAGAGTGTCAGTAGGATACTCAACCAATTAATGTTAGAATATTACTAGGAAACCTACAATTAGTCAAATCCAGGACAGGATAAGGAAATAAAGTTAGTTAGATTTAAAGTAGAATCAGAAGTTAAGCCAGATAAACTAACAACTATTGGAGTCGGCCGGCCGACATTCAACAAAGGAGTTAACCCACATCCCGTAAAACGTGATCAGTGACGTGTTGCAGCGTCAATAAACATCTGCAGTGAGTGATCACATCAAACCTAAGTATTTCTCCTCTAGAATTTACCTTTTTAATTTCAGTATTTAATATTTCATAGTTCATTACTCCATCGTCCCTTGCCCGAGTCCACTTAGAATTCAAAATAGAAGAGGAATAGGAGTTTATTATTTATGAATTTGTGATCCAAGGGGGATCCCAGTCTGCCTTCTAACACCTTTTCCAAAACTATGAGTAGTTTTAGGAAACTTCTTTTGCAATTGTTTTAGACTAAGATAGTAGTTAGAAAAGTAAACGACAAGTCCCTGTGGTTCGACACCCTTGTATTTGCCCGATTACTTCGAACTTGTGCATTTGCAAGGTTTCTATTTATAAATGATCACACCTGCGACTCCACCTTTTCAAATCCCTCTCCATTTTCACACATTTTCATCTTCCAAACTTGCACAGCTCATTCACGCTACCTCTTCCTCTTCTTACCTTTTCAAATCCAGGCATTCAAGCCACCTTTCATCTTTCGTTGCGTTGTTTCCTTGCCGCTTCGAATCCCCATGGTTTGCAACTATAAATACAAGGTGTGGAGTGTTTCCTCTTCATCCTTAGGCCACGGTCAAACATCTTCATCATGCATACACGCTACAAGGGTAATATCTTCTCTTTTTGTATTTATTTTTCTTGGTTTAGTTTTGTGTTTGATTAATAGCCAAGAAACGCGACAAGGGCAACACCCATGGTGGATGACCTACCCAAGAAGAAAGCATGCCCTCCGTGCTTCTGAACCCAGGTGTTGGTATCCGCATTGACACCCGAGCTTCAACAATAGTGTCTGCCCCATCTTCCGCAATCCCTCCAATCACCATGCTCTTCACTGACCCCATCATTACCCCCGAGCGTGTGACATCCACCTCTAGTTTGGCTCCTCCATCCATACCCCTCCCCACTACTTTTTTACCTGACACCTTTGAAAGCAATGTTGGAGGGTTTAGAGGTTTGATGGATGAGGCCATCCATGGGGATGCTACCCCATTTGTGGGCTCTCATTCGACTTCCACATTTCAATCCATAGTGGAGTAGCGCCTTAGCGTGTTTGAGACCCGGCAGTCGGAGATTTGTGTCGAGCTTGCCTCTATGAAGGGGATCTCTATTTTCCTGTTGAGGGGCAATCCGAGTGGGCCTTCTCATGATGATGGACCTGCTCCTCCACTCAGTCCACCCCCCCCACCACCACCACCACCACCGTCTAGTGAGGTCTTTGTAGAGGAGGGTTCGGGCGTTGCCTACTCCGATGTTCGGACCATAGAGCCTGTAGGCCCTGCTCCTCCTTCTTCATCGGAGGAGCCAGGGGCCAGCTATTTTTCTGAGCCCATGGATTTTGAGGAGCCCATTTCCTCACCCCCAGTTCTTGAGGGGGATGTACTAGAGGAGCCCACTGAGGGGCCCTCCACGGCTTTAGTTGTCAGTGGCAAGGGTCCGCTTGACCTCGTCACTTTTGACTCTTCGACCTGGGCCATTATGCCTTATCATGGAGAACCTATGTAGTCCTAGGTCATTGTAGATGTCATGCTCGTCCACGCCATTGGAGCCTACACTGATGCCCTTGAGGAGAAACTGCTTTGGTCCAATGCCGCCTTGGTGGGTGAAAGATCGATGACTATTTCTCTTCGGCATAATTGGCTAAAGATGAAGGAGGATTATGAGGACATGCACCTCAACCGAAATTATGAGAGGTATTTTCTGGAGGTTGATGCTAAGAAGCATGCAGAGGCTAAGGAGAAATGAGAGAAAGAGATGAACAATTTACATGCCCAATTGTCTCCCATTGTTCTTGATGTCGATAATGCAAATATGGGTGGAGCCTCTCCTTCCTCTCATGGGAAAGGGGTGGCTTTTGCTTCTACCCTCTGCCCCCCTCCTTCGTCCTTTTGTAAACGAAAGGGACGTTGAGTATGCATCATCAGTGCTTATTATGAATTGCTTTATTTTTCTTAATTGCCCTCTTGTGTGTCTTTTCCTGTTTAGTGTTTTGTGCAATGAGGGCATTGCACCGCTCAGGCTTGGGGATGTTTGTGGTTATTTTTGTAGTTTTTATTTATGAATATATGCATCATTTATTAACCATTGTTTTATCTTGCTATACAACTGTTTTAACTTCCTCAAAACCCCATTTTTATCAATTTTTGAACCATCATATGCTTATTTTTTGTAGTATTCAAACATTAGTTGTTAATACATGTGAGTTCTATTTTAAGAATGCTTATGCCATGTTAGGGCTGCTATTGTCTATGATTATAAAATTCAATGTGAACATTTAAGGATAGGTCTGAATTTCTTGCTTAGAAAACTTTTTGCACGTTTACCATGCTTCAGTCCAAAAATCAAGGAACTTGTTTGAACTTGGAACCTTAGGATCTTAGTGGAGACTAAACCCGGTGAGCTTTAGATCCATCTATTGGTATTTGATGAGTGAATATATAAACTCAGAGTGTTTTTTAATACAAATTTTCTTGTTTAATCTCATACACTTTACCTTGGCTTGTTACCTTGCATGACATCACTTTCATATCCTTGTGCTAGAACACATTATATTTTTGCTCAAGACAAATAGGCGTACTTACCATCTTGTGAGGACATGATTGAAGGCCATATTTGGCTCGTTTGTGCTCAAAATGCCTCACCTCATACAATTTTACCTTTTAGTTCTCCTTTTGAGCCTCTTTGAAAATTTTGCCTTTATATGTTCTTTGATAAGCCACATTAACTATTATCCCTGCACTATTTATGAAAGTTTAAGCCTTACCCTTCTATTTATGAGAAATTAGGAACGAGGGATGAGAGTGAATGAAAATAGAGTAAATGAAGAGGAATCAGTTGTGGTGTTTATTGAGACCATGTGGCAAAAAATTCAGCGAAAAAAGGGAGAAAAGCAAAAAAGAAAAGAAAAGCTAGAAAAGGAAGGAAAAACTATGAGGTGTTTCCAAAAAGAAACGGAGTAAAAATAAAAGAAGTGGAAGTTGCGAAAAAGAAAATTTGAGAGATTAGAAAAGAAAAGTGGAAAATTTTAGAAAAATCAAGTTATTTTCTCCTCCAGTTTCTCATGAATTTTGAACCCCAATTTTCCTTTCTTTCTTAACCCTTACCTGAGCCCCGCTACAACCATTCAAAAGACCTTTATGATCCAATCTTGATATGGTAAATGCCTTGTAGAGAGTGAGACTGTGATGCCTATGGTACCTAATATGACATGCTTAGGATAGAAGCATCTTTCTTTATGAGATTCCCTTTATTCTTTGATGCACCATATTTCTTTTTATCATGTGAGACCTTTTATTTATTTTGTATTGATCTCTCACATGTGTGCGAAAACATATCCATTCATCGGAGCCATTTTATTTTGAGAGTATACCTAAGGTGAGGATTGAGTCAAGACATGAGATCCGATGGTTCATTGTTTGGACTGGTCCCGCGACTGAAGGAATTTAGCATTGATAAGCACACACACTTCACTCTAGGTATGAATGAAAGAAATATCTAAGGATCGGAGCATTGAACTAATTTGAATGGACATCAGTAAAATTTTAACATGGCATTGGCATTTGAGAATGAAGATTCACATGTTAAAACAATTACTGGTTTTTGTTTCTCAAAAGTATATACGTTAAGAACACTAGTTTTGAAAAGTCAATTTACCGATGGTTTCAAAAAAAAAAAAAAAAAGTTTGGAAGTTTGTGGATAACTTCACTGTAAACCCTAGACACAACTCCTCACCTAGGGGTTTAAAGGCTTATTGCATACGCTAAATGCAATCGTGCTCCCTGCAAAAGTGGCATTTACTTTCATAGAAGAACTTGCATTTTCTAGGATAATTTGTGTATTATGCATTTGGGATTCATTTTAAAATTTTGCCTTTGCTCGAGGACTAGCGAAGTTGAGGTTTGGGGGTGTGATCAGCCTTTAAAACAACATATTTTATGCCCAAATCTCGACCTTCCTAACCTTCAATTAATCACTAATGTTTGCCTTTAGTATGAGATGTGTGACAACAGGTTTGAAGGCCGAAAGTATGTACAAGTGGTTAAAACAGCATAATAGAAGAAGACCCAAAGCCACGATAGAAAATAGAGTTGAAACAAAGTGAAGAAGCGCAAAGTAAGCAATTTCAACCGGTCAAGATCCAAATTGGATCGGTCAAAATAGTGCAATAGCAAAGAAAGAAAAAGAAGAAGAGTAAAAGAGACTGCAATTTTCTACCGGTCGAGATGTGAATTTCGGCCGATCGTAATGAGAAGAGCTCCAAAAATTGAAACTGGACTGATCGAGACTAAGCTCGACTGGTCGAAACAAAAGAGAAATATTGGGTTGCTTATGAATATAATCTCAATTGGTCGAAGTGAATTTTGACCAGTTGAGTTTGGAGGTTCAGTTTGAAGGAAATAAAGAGCTAGACCACTCGAAATCCAATTCGACCTGTCGATATTCAAGAATTTTGAGGATCCACGCACCCGGAGAGTAAATTGAGAGCTCGATCGGTCGAGACCCAATTTTGATCGGTCGAGACAGGCCATTCTTGCGATTATTCAAGCATTACAGCCAGGATCTTCTGATGCTCAAGAATCCACCTTATTCTATCTTCTTCAGCTGATTTTTTGGGAGATTTCAGGGATTACTTGCCGTGTAAAAACATTGTGCTAGGACCTTATGATCTATAAATAAAGACCCTAGAGTTAGGATTAAGATAATTTTTTATTCGAGAGTTTCCTAAGGGTTATTTTTCTTTTTGCGTTTTATGTTTTAGTTTTCCAATTTTAGACAGTTGTGTTACTTATAATCATCGTTCGATGATCGAATCAGAGATAATGAAGATCAATCTGACGATGCGCGACTAACTTCTCCAAGGCTGGAATCCCTTGTAAATAACAGATGAGTTTTTAATATAATTTTTATTCTTTTTCTATTTTAAATTCTTTGTGGTACGATTGCATGTTTGAGGTTTATGATTGTTATCATAGACATGTCAGTAGCGATTTTTTTCCGTTTTATTTAATCCTAATGGCCTTGTAGGGATTAAGGTTAGATCTAATGGGATAGACACCCTCAGATTAGTGCTTGTATCCTAGTTTCGGTAGTTACATGCAATGATGTTTACTGTTTAGGTCACTAGTGATTAGACGGATCATATCGACTAAGACTGGTCTGTGACTATGAATAGGACCTGATTCTTATACCTCGCTTTAGCTTGTAGTGCAGAGCAAGACTGTACCCGGAATACAAAATAGGATAGGAATAGAAGTTAGCTTATTTACAAGCCTGTGATCCAAGAGGGATCCCAGGCTGCTTTCTCATAACTTCTCCAAATCTATTTTATTCGCTTTTGAGTTAATTAAATCAGAAAACTTCTTTTAAAATTCTTTCGATTAAGACTGTAGTTACAAAGTAAACGACAAGTTTCTGTGATTCGACACCCTTGTATTTGCCCTAGTACATTCAGACTTATGCGCTTGCAAGGTTTCAGATTATCAGCGATCAGTGCTAGACTTAGGATCTGACATTCAAATGTTGGTCCTAAGCCAGATGACCACTAGGATCACACGAGAACACAAGTTTTGCCTGTTTGGGTGCTACAGACTCGAGTGCAAAGTAGATAGGGTGAAAATTTGAGCAGTAAATGATCAGTCACATAATTTACCATTTTGATGCCCCTAACTATGTGATGTTAGCCCATAGTTTGCTACTAATAATGTCTGAATGTGAAGATATTTAGAACAGTAAGTAAAAAATAACAAAAATGTTAATTTTTTCCAACTCATAAAGCAGTAAAGGAAGTAGATTGCAAAAGAACCATAGCTGAAACACCAGTCTCAGAGCTATCGAAGAGAAATCGAAAAGCTCAGGAGTTAGTCGAAGTGAAATCAGGAGCAAGAACCAGAAGAAAAGATGAAATCGTACTTTAAGATTTTGCTGGAAGAAGACTGAAGAGAGCTTGGTGAATTACGAGCAATCGAGTAGAAGCTGAACTGAAGAAATCAAATAAAATCGTGCACTCTATTTTGTACAATAAAGCTTATAAAGAACTCCTGAATGTCATGTGAGAGATGTAAAGCCATGCATAAAATCGAGAACTCTAAAATTATAAGTTATGCACTCTACGAATCAAAGAAGATTAGTGAGAATCACCGATACTGGAACTCAGGAAAAGAAGTCCCACACACATCTAGCAGTCAAAGAAAGAACGACTAGAATTAGAAAGTTTAAAATTTTAGGAAAACTTAGTTTAGGTAGTTTACTTTATTTAGAGTCCTGAATTATTGTAACCGACCTCTTATGGTTCTATAAATAAGAGAGCTCGACACCTAGAATAAGCATCCAAGGTTTCTCGAGATCAATTGACAACTGAGATTGGGAACTAGAAGATCAACCCTAGGATAGATTATACTTTTAGTATTTGAATTTCCTGTCTTTTATTTTATGCAATTTAGAGTAGTCTGTATCTAAGGAATTTCAATCTTAATTGATGACTAAGGGAGAATTTCTGAAGATCAGTGTATCGACAAATTACTTTTCTTTCAATTCATGCAATTTACTTTCATGCACGTAAATATCTGCGGACTAATAGATTTTAATTGACGACTAGAATCTAGAAGGCTGAGGATTAGGTTTCTTTTTCCGTAAAATTTACTTTTTGCAACTTAGGATTTCGAGAGTAGTTCAAATATTAATTGATGCCTAAGATCTGGAAAACTTGAGATATAGTGTAACGGTATTTTAAATTCATCGAATAGATTTATTTTCTACATCATAGTTTAAGCAAACAAATAATTTTTTATTCTTTAAAGGCAAATAGAAGTTCTTCAGATCAATATCTTCCTCATGGAAATGATCCTATACTAGTGCTACAATCACCTTTGTGCGCTTACAATAGGTTAAGACAAGGTATAATTTAAGAGTCACCAAGTTTTTTGCGTCGCTGCCTGGGAAGCAATATCTGAAAGCCAATATTTGTCTTTTTAATTTTCTTTTCTTCATTTTTTCTTTTATTTTCTCACTTCTTGTTCTTTTGCAGGTTCAAGCCATAGCAGCAAATCAAAGTTTCAAGACTTCTTCTGACAAAGGAAGCTAGAGGCCCAGATTTGTCTTCTCTCTACCTGATTTCTAAAATAAAAATCAAATAAAACTAAAAATAAAACATAGTAATACTTCTATTGTATGCATCATACTAGATCTTAAAATTCAAATCTTCTTAAGTGTGATCCAGAAATCGAGAGGACTCTCTTGCGAAACATAGCTTCCAGTAGATCTTCCAAAGAGAATCTATCAAATGATGGAAGATCTCTCCATTCACAAGCACTACACCCCAGTTACGTTGACCGCACCCTCATGCATCGCTTTTCCTGAGGTTGGGAATGGTCAACACTTCGAGATCAAGTATTCCATGCTACCAGTCCTACCAAATTTTCACGGGCTTCAACACGAAGATCCCTATCAACATCTAAGGGATTTCATAGAATTCTGCACCATGATCAAAATGGCAGCATTTATTGATGTTGTTAAATTACGTTTGTTCCCTTTCTCTCTTAAGGACATAGCAGAAGTGTGGCTGATCTCACTGCCCGCTAGGAGTATTACCTCTTGGGAAGGACTCCAGGCCAGATTTCTAACCAAATACTTTTCGATTGGTAAAACTAATCAGATTCGCCAAGCAATTCAATCCTTTTGGCAATTGCCGGGAGAACAGTTTCATGAGATTTAAGAACGAATTCAGAACCTTTTACGAAAATGTCCTCATCATGAAGTGCCAGATTGGTCGATAGCATAGAGTTTTTATCAAGGATTAATTGAGGGACAACAATAGATGGTAAATGTCATGAGAGAAGAGAACTTCATGGCCCAAAATGGATGGCAGTCCTGGGACCTTTTTGAAAAACTGGTCAATAATTTATTACAGAAACATACCCTGCAAAAGGTAAATCCCGATGTGATTCACCACACTCCTCTAGTTAGGGGTGATCTTTTTTATGTCAGTAATGACAAAGCAAAGGAGAGTGACATCAGCGCAAAGGTGAAAATTTTGGAACAAAAACTTGCATCTTTAATGACTTCCAAGCCTAGTGCTCTGGATAGATCTATTGCAGCCTGTGCAATTTGCCAGAATTTGGCCCATGTTGTAACTAAATGCCCAGCTACCCCATTATACTCGGATGTGGTGGAAAAGAAACAAGTACTTGCATTCCAATGGAATGATTACAGGAATTCATACAACCCACAGTGGAAGAATCATTCAGGTTTTAACTATGGCTCCACAAGTGGGGCATTATAAGGACCATTTGTTGTGCAACCACGATATCCACCTACCCAGATTTTTCACCAAAGACCACAGATGCCTGCTATGCAGCCACAGTATGGGCCACAGAGCAGCGGAACTAATGCCACTGTTATTCAGATCCTCTGGGATTTGCAGCAACAGTCTCATCACCATTCTAATGATCTATCCCAGCTCACTTAGTTCTCTCAAGTACTACATTCACATACCCAGTCCATCACGAAGCTGGAAGGCCAAATTGGCTAGCTAGCTTCACATATGACAAAGAGAGAAAGTGGTCAGTTACCAGTGCAACCAGTTACCAACCCAAGAGGACAAGTATTTATGGGAAAACATCTGCCCCCACTGATTAAAGTTGAGTTCTTCAAAAGACCCGTCGAGCTACCTACTCATTCGTAGCAAAATCTGGTAAAATATGTGCATCAATTCTTTTGTCTAAATTAGGAAATTTTGGTAGAGAAAGCATTACGATTTAAATCGTTGTAAAACGCGATCGATCATAAGGTCTTCTCTAATGTATTTTATTTAGATTCGAGTGAGCGTATAGATTTATGAGCGCTCAAAATTTTTCTTTTCCCTATACATTACTTTGAACTGTCGAATCGTAGTGATTACGATTTGATTCGTGGAATAGTCTGATCCACTGAGAGCTGTGTATCTAGAATCGTAACCCACAATTCTAGATTACAGGCGAAAGTTGTGAGCAGTTCAGTCGAGTCACCTTGGAAGTAGACACGCATCGCATTCATTATCTCTACCTACCCCTACCCAAACTTACATGCATAGCCCTTCGAAATTTATTTTGAAGTGACTTTTCAAATCCCTAGCCTTTTCCCTATAAAGCCATGTCCCATCACAAACCATCTCTATTCCAAACCCATATTCTTCACCTTCTGCCTCCAAACCTTATCACCATGGCGGAAGAACCTAACCATGATGAACTCAGTAGAAGACTTGATTGCATTATTGAGAGGGAGAAGACTGAACTGCTCGCACTAATAGCCAAAGTAGAAAGGCTAAAGGGCCAACAACCCATCCCAGACGCTAAATCATCTACAGCAAGCCCTCTTCAATATACCACCTCTCCTAAACATACACCTCTTTCCAACTCCTCAACGTCTTCCTCTTCCCCAAACTCCCTTGAATGCAAGTTCCTCTATGAAAACGATGGGTTGAGAACTTCCATCTCCTCAACTTCTTCTCTTAACTGCGCCCCCCTTTCAAAGGTGGCAAGTTGAGGATATCTGGAAGATAGGAAGGAGAAGCGCTCGGGTTGATGGAACAAATTTTGAAGACCCTGAATCAAATCGTAATCACTACGATTCGACAGTTCAATGTAATGTATAGGGAAAAGAAAATTTTTGAGCGCTCATAAATCTATACGCTCACTCGAATCTAAATAAAATACATTAGAGAAGACCTTATGATCGATCGCATTTTACAACGATTTAAATCGTAATGCTTTCTCTACCAAAATTTCCTAATTTAGACAAAAGAATTGAGAGAGAGACTGCTATGCCTATATATGCTCTAAAATTTCCTTGAACTTCTTGAATATTTTTCATTGAAATCTTATTGTTGTTTATTTCAATCAGATTCTATGATTATGTTAACTATTTGTCTAGAACTCTTTATTATATGCATCAAAGCAATATGATATTATTGCTAGTAAATCTGGAAATGAGAAGTGGCCTTCTTTTGATACGTTTGAGCCAAAAAGTCAAAATCCCTTACAATTTACCTCTTAAACTCATATTAGAAACTTTAAATCGAATTTTTTTATACCAAAATTTTATAAACCCTTAATCATGTGCACTGCCTAAAGCTTTCGATCTTTAACTCTTATACTTCAGAGAATTTAGAACAAAGGGAGAAATAGGAGAGTGGAAGGAGTATGCAAAAGCAGAAAAGGGAATTGTTGAAAATGGTACATCTAATAAAGAAATAAATTTGAAGGCTGAAAATATGGGAGAAAATGAAGAGAGAAGCAAATAAGCTTCCAAACTGTAAAAGAAATGAGAAAAATCAAGAGGATGTCTGAAAAAGAAATTAAAGAAGAAGAGATTTATCTAACAACTATATAAATGGGAGGAAGTGATCCAACTTCTTGGATCCTTGCTGAAGTAGAAAAAAGAAAAAGATGAAGAAGAAAAGGAGAAAGATGGACTGAATTCTCAGAACTTTGAATCATTTTACCTTTCTTTGAAACCTTTAACCTGAAGCCCCATTACAAGCCAAATAAAAATATTTTTGATCTATGATTTACAAAAGCAAGAGGCTAGTAGAGATGTCTGTGATAAACACTATGGAAATCAAAAAGCATAAAAGTAGAATAGATTATCTTTTTCATGAAATTTATCTTTTTGTTATTTGTCCTTAAAATTATTCATCATATATATCATTGTGAGAAACCCAACAAATTTCATAATCTCTTTTCGAGCTTATGCCACAGTGAGAGTTTGGATGAAAATATTTTCTAAATCTACAATTTAGAAAAATTTATAATTAATAGATTCTGTCATTGGTACGCACATACTCCACGCTTTATATGAATTGAAATTGTTGAGTATCTAATCAATGATGACTGCTAGGATGGGAAGTAATGGTTGAATGGAATCTTATTGTTAAAAATCTAAACAACCATGTGATGACTAGCTAGTATACTAATAGTAGTTTAGTGTTTTTAAAATTTTGATTTGAAAAATTGAAAAAGTAAAAAATATTTGAAGTCTGTAGGTAAATTTACTGGAAACCTTCAGGAGACACCAATCCCCCACTAGGGATCACCTAGGGGTTTAAAGGCTTGTTGCATCCGCTAAATGCAATCGTACTCCCTACGATAATGACATTTAATTTTTAGTTAGATTATATATATTTTCTTTGTTTGCTAGGGACTAGCAAAACTCAAGTTTGGGGGTGTGATCAGTCACATAATTTATCATTTTGATGCCCCTAACTAAGTAATGTTAGCCCATAATTTGCTTCTAATGATGTGTGAATGTGTAGATATTTAGAACAGTAAACAGAAAAGAACAAAAGTGTTCACTTTTGCCAAAATGAACTCATAAAGCATTAAAGGAAGCAGATCGCAAAAGAACCATAGCTGAAACACCAGTCTCAAAGCTATCGAAGAGATATCGAGAAGCTCAGGAGTCAGTCGAAGTGAAATCGAGAGCAAGAACTAGAAGAAAAGATAAAATCGTACTTTACGATTTTGTTGGAAGAAGACTGAAGAGAGCTTGGTGAATTACGAGTGATCGAGCAGAAGCTGAACTGAAGAAACAAAACAAAATCGTACACTCGATTTTGTACAATAAAGCTTATAAATAACTGCTGAAGGTCACATAAGAGATATAAAGTCATGCATAGAATCGAGAACTCTAAAATTAGAAATTTGCACTCTACAGATTTGAGAAGATTGGCGAGAATCACTACTACTGAAAATCAGGAAAAGAAGTCCCACACGCATCTAGCAGTCAAAGTAAGATGGACTAGAATTAAAATGTTTAGAATTTTAGGAAACTTAGTTTAAGTAGTTTACTTTATTTAGAGTCCTTAATTATTGTAACTGACCTCTTATGGTTCTATAAATAAGAGAGCTCGCCACCCAGAATAAGCATCCAAGGTTTCTCGAGATTAATTGACAACTAGAAGATCAACCCTAGGATAGATTAAATTTTCAGTATTTGAATTTTCTATCTTTTATTTTATGCAATTTAGAGTTGTCTGTATCTAAGGAATTTCAATCTTAATTGAAGACTAAGGGAGAATTTTTGAAGATCAATGTATCGACAATTTACTTTTCTTTCAATTCATGCAATTTACTTTCATGCATGTAAAAATTCGAGAAGGCTGAGGATTAGGTTTATTTTTCTGCAAAATTTATTTTCTGCAACTTTGGATTTCGAGAGTAATTCATATTTTAATTAACGCCTAAGATCTGGAAAACTTGAGATATACTGTAACGGTATTTTAAATTCATAGAATAGATTTATTTTCTGCATCATAGTTTAAACAAACAAATAATTTTTTATTCTTTAAAGGCAAATAAAAGTTCTTCAGATCAAAGTCTTCCTCATAGGAATGATCCTATACTAGTGTTGCAATCACCATTGTGCGCTTGCAATAGGTTAAGACAAGATATAATTTTAAAGTCACCAATAAACTGTTCATCATTTCATCCTTTTTGCTTCTTCTTTTTGTAATAATTTTATTTTTATTCTTATTTTTTGAATACCTTAGGGAAGGGTAGGAGGGGTGGGTGCCTCATGGCATTATGCACGGTATTAGGATGCTGGTAGGATCTATGTTACTTAGTTCGCTAATTCGTTGAATCCGAATACATCCGAATACAAGTTCGCTATTATTACGTGAACTTGATTCACTAGGGTATGATGGTTTTTTTATCTAAAACCATATAGAGTTGTATAATATAATAAATTGAAGTTACATTCTAATGACTAAACTAACTTTAGGGCTAGTTGTGTTAGGCATTGCCTGTTCTTCTATTCTTTGACACAATGGATCTTGAGATCATAAGCTTACCATCTGATGGTCAAAATTTTATTGCATATGACACACATCACAAAAATACCATGACCATGGCATACATCAAACGTCAGTTATGGATTTCTTTTTGAGATATGTGCCACGTTGTATCAAAATCTGGGCATCTGATGGTTCACCTATGATCTAAAGATCCATTGGGTGAATGCTCGGGACGAAAACCATCTCTATTGTCTGAATCAAAGGAGTCAAATGATCTTCAACTATAATTTATCATTAGTGGGAGATATTTAGGTTGTGTTCGGCATAGCTCTCTGCTAGCCTCTACCAGAGCAGAGTTCACTTTCTTTAGCGGGTTCTCATTCTCTTTCCTAACTCCCTACAAAGAAGAATTTTACCTGCTCTAGCAGCTACCTCCCTGCTCTCTGCTAACTCTCAATCGGAGCAAATAAAATATGTTCTAACAAGGAATGAGCGAGGAGAACTAATGAAGAGGTAAATCTTATATAAAATCTTGCTATGCAAAGAGTTGTCAAGAAGAAGGGGGCCTTGTTAAAAGCAGGTAGCATAATGTTAACAAAGAGAATGAAAACTTGCTCAAGCAAGTGAACTCTACTCCGCGAGGGACTAGTATAGATCTATGTCATACACAACCTTAATATTTGGTGAGGGGTTACTAGGAGCCCCTAATCTAAATAGTAAAATGTTAAAAATGTACTTTCACTAGTTTGACAGTTCAAATGGGGGGATTGAAGGTGCACTCTATTTAATAATTAATATATAATCAATGTACCATCTAAGAAATGGCAATTAATGATGGGGAGCCATTACTTGCACACGTCTTTCAAGTGATTGCACCGAATTTAAAGAAAGACTTGATATTTTAGGGACATGTGATATATAAAAATGTAATATGGGCCGTCTGATTTGAAGTTCATGATCAATAGATCTCTGGTACATAAAATTAGAGCAAAACATGATACTTGTCATATGATCTATTGTAGTCAACTGTTGAATTATATAATAGCCTTTGACTCCATTTAATCAAATTATGAAAATTATATTTTGTTATAATCTTTTGCAATTGATATCTTTAAATTATGGCATTCAAATCAAACGGCTTAGATGATGTTTTTCACATAAGAGAAGTCGCCAAACTTACAAGTCTTTCTTTTATATTCGATGCAATCCGGTATAGTTACTTAAAAAGTGTGTGCAAGTAATGGCTCCCTTAATGATGCTACGAAGATACAATTGGGCATTTATAGACCACGTCCGGCCGTACTAAAGCTGCTAAATGTTGACAACACAGTGCTCAATTATATGGAAAATTATTAACAGAGGATAATAATGAACCTCACGACTCGCTGCATCGGCCTGCATTAATTGAGTCCCACGGTACTTGCAACCAATTGCATCGTACCACATCAGCTGCTCGCACTTTGTCTACATATAATATGTGTTCCATATAACACTATCCCTATTATATTAACGGATTGGTACTAATTTAATGTAGGGAAATTTTCCAAATCACCATTTCTTTTGAAGATACTTTCTAAATCCTCCCCACTTAGATTTTAATATCTAATAAAACCATGTACTTAAAACCAAGCTATCTAAATGCCCACTCAACCATAAGTATCCACCTTAGTACTACAACTACCCAATCATATCATATCGTTGCACCACCACTTAGATATGTCGCCAAAATATGACCAGATGATGCGTCACCACTTATATAAGTCGCCAAACTATATTCGTGTAAGAACATGACTTTTACGTAATTTTTATTATTTTTCTGAGATTAAAAATAATTGTTTTTAAATATTTTTATTATCTTTTTCAAAGTTTTCCCAGTGTTTATTTTTTTGAGTTTTACCTATTATCGCATAATTTTTTTCCTTTATTTTTTTGAGTGAAAAAGATTAGATTTTTACATTTTAAAGGCAGTTTTTACTAGATTTTCTTGAGGTTAAAAAATATATTTTTTTCACATATTTTTTATTTGTTTCTATTTTTTTTTTAGTTATACAAAAATTTTAATGTTTTGTTATTTTTTCGTGTGAAAAAAGTGGAATTTTTTTTATTTTTTATAATGTAATTTTTACTAGCCTATTAGCTCAAATGTCCAACCCATTTTCTAGATTCTTTCCCTTTAAGGGTAATTTTCTTATTAAGGTGGATATTTACGATTGAGGAGGCATTTAGATAACCAAGTTTTAACTTTTAAGTACATGGGTTTATTAGCTATTAAAAAATACATGGGGAGGATTTAGAAAGTTATTTTAAAGGGAGGAGACTGATTGAGCAATAGCTTAATCGGTATCCTCTTCCCTTGCAGAAGCACAGGTCGTGGGTTCTAATCCCCACAACTGCTCCTACCCTTTGTGCGGGTCCCTCTCAGTGTGTTGCGCCAAAAAGTGGATCCTCTCTACTTACAAGTTTGTACTGGCACTACATTTGGGTTGTCTATGCCGTATGACATCCTATTTAAAAAAAAAAAAAGTTTAAAGGGGGGAGATTGCAGGAAATTTTCTTTTAGGGTCTATTTGACAATTTTTCGAAAAATATAAGAAAAAGATTTTGATTTTCCTCTGGATTCTTACGAGGCTGAAATCCAAAGGAAATTTAATTTTTCGGAGTTTTCTTGTGTTTGGATACTCTTTTTTCAATCTGAAAATGTTATTCAAAATTCATTTCCTGTGTTTGGATAGTAAAAAAACAAAAGAAATTTTTTTAAATCTTATATCTGAGGTAATTGCTTTAACAAGCCTTTCATAAAAATATATTTTGTTACACGGCTCATATTATATATAAAAAATTGCTCTGATCGAGTGGTTTGAATCATCTTATGAAGATAAATTTGGACTACTTCTCATATTTTCACTTAGACTTATATTTTATAACATGGTTCAAACTGTCGAGAAAGTAGTCATCGCAGATTGAATCGCCAGTGATTTTGCCAATGGTTTTTATCCGCCGATGATTCTTAACATACCCCGATAATTTTAACCGCCGGAAATATGCTCTAATCTTTTTGTTTAATTTTACTTGCCGACAATTTTAAATTGTTGGCAAATTGGTATGCCTTCTCCGATAGTTAAGAACTGTGGGCAAAGTATCACTTCCCTGATATTTCAGAACCGCTGACAATAATATTTTAAAAATAAAAAACATTCGCCATATAAACCTATAGGTTTTTTTGGGGGAGCTACAAGTTGCACACAAGATTTGTATTGTGGTGCATGAGTTAAACGGAAGGACTTGATAATTTTGAGACCTGTGCCACATGGAACACCGTCTCTGTTATTTGATTTGAATGACATGATATAAAAATCTTTGATGCCAAAGATTGACACAAAATACAAGTTCTGTGTTGAATCAGATGATAAATATTGCATTTCATGCCTTTTTTGGCATCAAAGATCTTTACATCATGGTCATCAAATCATATGGCTTATATGGTGTTCCATGTGGCATGGGTCTCAAAATTATCAGGCCATTCCTTTTAACTCATGTGCCACAGTACAAATTTTTGAAATGACATAATATGCGGGACTTTAGACCCTATTGATTAAAATTATTATTTGAGATCAACAAAGCAAGCTCTCAATTAAGATTACCCTAAATCTCAATCCAAACTATCAACTAATTAAATCCACAATAAGATGACAAATTCTTCATCTTCTACACCAATCAAATAAAAGAAAAAATTAATTATATAATTTTACAAGAACTTCCAGTAATCCGAGAATAAATTTTCAAAATCCTTTCTCCACGAACGAGCCCTCAAATATCCTTTTGCATCGAAACTGCAACCTGAGATTGCAATACTCAAATAAAGCTCTCTAAAAAATTAGCATTTCGAGATAGATTCTCTTCTCAATCTGGGTATAAACAACATACAAACGTCACCTGTTCATTGTGACCTTGCAGGAAATGAACCATAAGATTTCCCATTGGAGGCAATGACACAAACTGCCCTACACATGCTGCCAAATCACGGAGAAGGACCTGAAACAATGTACCTGAATGAAGAGTAGATACATGACAATTGGTTATAGCAACGTATAAGCCCTAAGTATAAAACAATGAAAAAAGAAATCATAAAATCCTATCAACTTCAAAATATTATTTCCAAAGAATGGTTGCAAAGATTTCAAAAGAACGAGTTTGCCAAAAAATAATACATGTCTTCCTTAAAATATCAGCAGATCCTAAATTTCACCACATAATGGTTTAAATCCACCAATAAAAATGATATGTGAGCTGAATCTCATCCTCCATGATGGGCTGCCACCCAGGTTTAAAAATTCCGCCAAGTTGTTGTGGCTAAGGTGCTCTAAAGGCACATCTCGGCTGAGCCGCACCTGAGTTGACTCAATCAACATGGGTTTAAAGCCTCTCCCGCTACTCAAACATCTCAGATTGATTATGATGTGATCCGTATGTCTAGTATTGATGACTTGTACATCATAGGTGGTGGATAGGCCTGTCCACCTAATACCAACTCTCTTAAATTATCTTTCAACCTACTTCCGAATAAATAAGTAAAGATACTTCCGAATTTACAGGGTTGAATATGAAACTATACTGAAGGCAGTTTGACTAACAATTCTGACACTTGCATTTAGCTTGAATTTCAATAGATCAATATTTCAATGTACTAACTATTAGGGAGGAAAAAAAGAGAAGATACTGATTTATACCTTAGAAAAGATTGAGAGCCATTTGTGCTTGTTCTGTTTCCATTTGGGCAGCTCGTAGAAGGCATTCTTGGACATTCCAAACTTCTCTTGAAACTCTTCCTTTGATAAGTACGTCTACATGTCATAAAAGATGCAGCTAGCTTTTGTTAATAGAATCAGTGATAAGACTAATGCACACACCAAGCAGAAGCAGCTAGCCTATGAAGCAGATGCAAAGTGTCCTGCTAGTTTTAATCAAGGTATCAATATTGGGTCTATCGTGAAACGATATGTATTGGCCGAAACGGTACCGCCGATAATGAATCATTTTTTTTTTAAGTACAAAATAAAAATTTGAATTTGCATGGGTTAGTATCAGCCGCTACTGAGACAGTATCGGCCGATGCAGACCCGTATCGGCCCAATATAGATATGATGCCAATACACCCTAATACCTGTATCGAGGTGGTATCGGTATCTGTTGTCGACGAAACTGGTACAAATTGTCGATACATAATGGTATCGGCCGAGTTTTGATACCATGGTTCTAAGCTAGACATCATTAATAAGTAAATGTGAAGTAAATTTGCTCATAGAGTTTTGCGTAAAGTTGAATATTATCATTTGGATTTATGGGGCATCACTTACATCAATAGATAAAATGCACACAAATGCACTTGTTTTGCCATGTGGCACACTCCCTTGACCAATCTAGTTATCTAAGTGCTAAATTATCATGAGAACTGATGCTAACCTAAAAATCTTGCCTATTAGAGTATATTTTTTTTTACAGGCTCTTTAATACTGAAGTGCTTGGATTGGTTGATATTGATCCTCTAATGGGTATGTTTTTTGGGCTAAGTAAAGGGTATGATGTCTAATTACTTTGACAAAGTGGATTGACCAAAAACATGGGCCATGTGGCACCACAAGGCCTAGAAGTATGCCAGTGAGGGTGCCATCTGTTGATGTAGGTGACCAGAGTCAAATCTCGTCACTCATACATAAGCTTGGCCAGCCAAACCAAGAGTGACACAAAATATTGTTAAAGCAGAGAAAAACCAATTACATATCCCCAAAGGCCTCCACTATAAGTAGCAACACCAGAAAAATATGCCATAGTGCAGAATTGAATCCACAACTTCTTGCTGCACTTCACCAGAGATAGCAAGGAAAGATGTAATATCAGGTTGGTTTACTAAAAGAACAAAGGAACATCTCTGCATGCTGGGATATCATATTTTCTGGAAAACAGAAGCACACTCTCTTCATAGGTCAGAATTCAAATAATAATCTAACATCTCTTTGAAAATATCTTTCAAGAAACTACCTATGATGCAAATGTAGGACACAAATTGACATGGCTTTTCAGACAAAAGTGCAGGGCCTGTTCGGTGCATGGTCACTCTTGGAATCCGGAAGTCGGATTTGGCATCTGGATTCCAGCCATTTTCAACTTAAAACTGATTCCTGCAAAAGCTATTGGCGCAAGAATCAATTCGAGGAGTGAGCATTACCAAACAGTAATCAAAAGATGTTTTACTTTTTAGGGTGTTTTTGGTTTTCAAATCCACTATTGGGAATCGGGCCCATCTGAGTGTTGCCAAACACTACCTCGGTTTCTTTCAGTAGTAACTATGAAATTCTATAGCACCTTTTAATTTATCTGGATGCATCTCTTTATACCAAGGATCAAAATGTCGGTCTCGGTATCGGTTTTGGGATTGGCCGAAACAAAAAATTTAACCAAAATTTCAGAATTTTGGCCAAAATTTCGGCTGAAATTTGCAGGCTGGGCCAAAATTTCGATCCCAACTATAACTTGAGGGGCATTGTTGTTAATAAGTTAAAAGGTGGGGGTGAATGGTGGAGACTGGAGAGAGAGATCGCCGCCACTTGGTGACAGCTATTGATAAAAGAGAGATAAAATTAAGGCATTGTCAAATCTCAAAATAATAAAATATAAAAAATAGAAAACAAAGTTAAAAGAGAGAGAACTCAGAGAAGAACTAATGAGAAATTGCCCTTGCCTGAGACACTGATCATAGACGTTATGGGCCAGCGATGATTGGGGTTCCAGGGATTCCGATGAGATTATTGCGAAGTTGAAGAGATGAAGAATCAGGGTGATGAGAAGAAATGAGTCTCTTCTTCTTCTGCTTCTAGAGAGGTTAAGATGATGATGAAGATGAAGGATGATGATTATAAAGGAATTTGAAGCATGGTTCAAAAGTTTAGAGAAAAATGGGTCTCTTGTGTTTGATGGGTTTTTGAACATTAGAAAGAAATGGGTTAGAGAATTTTTTTTTATTTAATTTTTTTTGTAAAAAACCCTAAATATGGTCTTGAAATTATTAGAAATTATCGGTCGATAATTTCTTGATTAGAAAATTATCGGCCAATAATTTCGTGATTAGCAAGTTATCGGCCGATAATTTCAACTTCCAATATTTTGACCTGATAACTTAGTGTTATCGTTTCAGTGCCGACAGAAACCGATACATTTTGGCCGATAATTTGAATTATCGGCTGAAATTTTGAACCACGCTTTATACTTTATACTTAAAGAAATAATTTTAGATAGTTAAATAGAAAAGATATAGAAAAATATCAAGAGAAGGATATGCCTGGATTTAAAGCTCATACAAAGAGTAATTAATTTCTAGAAAAACAAGAAAAATGCTTATGGGAGGATTGGACCCATAAGATCGGTGCACTTTAATACCAAATGTTTAAAAGATAAAAATGCAAAACTGTCCATATTAGAGAGCATAACTTGGTGGTGCAAATTCCTCAAAATGTTTTATAGGCCCATGGTAGCTCTCAAAGTGAGCTACAAGTTTGATGGCTTGGATTGCTAAAAGAATGTGCCATGTGGCATAAAATGGGTTGTCATGCCCCACCCTGTTATAGATCATGCTAAATTAGTTATAGATCATGCCACCATCATTAGTATATTCGAGCTTCTTTTGCATGTGCCTACTAATATTGAAACTTAAATGTGAAAACATGAAGCTTCATGGAAACCCAGTAATTTTATAAGATCAAAATGCTCTTATAGATGTGGAAGCTTAAGTTTTATATCGTATAAGAGGAGAATCTAGTGCCGTTTTGGAAGTGAGCCAATGATAGTGACATTTTGAATACCCGTATTTGTTAAATTCAAATGTGAAAGTAGTAAGGTTAGAGAATTGAAAGAGCAGGTTGTTGAGGTTAGCAGAGCAAAATGTGCATTGTTGTATTCCTTAATTTCTATGAAGTTGAGTTCTAATACAGTCTACGACAATTCAAAATCTAAGTACACAAGAAGAAAAATGCAATCGAATTTCTATGCATCATAGAGGAAACTAATCAGCTCAAAATTATGTGCATAATTTCCATTTGACAACCAAACATTTCATCAAACAACTTGCAGGCATTGCTCACACAAATCCAACACCTCATACTAACAGTATGATATATATTAGAAATTAGTTTAAGAATATTACTAGAAGTAGGAAATTCCTAGTATGCTATGATGCTAAAAACTGAAGAAGAATCACCCAATTGTGTAAATCATTTATGCTTATACAGCCAAAATTTGCACCAAAAGAGCTCCTAAAAATTTCTTTTATCATCATCCAACATTAGCAACTGATCGTGTGATGATTGTTGTGTGATGTTTCAGTGAAACAATGATAAATATGTGGATCTAAAATATTGCTCGCTTGCTATAAGAAGTAGAACATCTAAAGTATTGCTTTGTTTATGTGAGAAGAAGATGAAGAATATTTTAATAAAAAAACCTTACAAGAAGGGGAATCCTGCCAAAATATCAGGTAGGTCGCCTGAAATGGAGGAGAGAAAAAGATTATAGAAAACGTTAATTGATCATAAAAAATTAGAATGAATGATAAAAGACCTAGAAACGATCTTTAAAAACCCTAATCATTCATAAAAAATCCCTAATTGACCATCAAAAAACCATAATCAATCATGAAAAACCCTAGTTCGGCCACACTAATCCAAGGACCAAAATCTCGGTTTCGGTTTTGGTCAGGACCCGAACTGTAAATTGGTCAAAATTTCGAAAATTTTGGTCAAAATTTCGGTAAATTTCAGATTTTCTTTTAAATATGCTCCGAACTTTACCGAACTTTATTTTCTTAATTTTTTTAAGCTATTTAACATTATTAGAACAGATATATACATTGGTGAGGCTAATTTTCGCCCGTTTAAAATACTTATACGTCTATTCAAAGCCACATAGAGTTCTTTATTATAAAATATGGAACATAAAATAGATAAAAAATGACTTCATTACCTGAACTCGAGCAGCCACCTACTCAAAGCCACATAGAGTTCCTGAATGGTTCTTCTTCATCAACATCATTTTGTTGTTGTGGCCTATAATATTATCCATATTGATAGCCATATGCCCCGTGCTGAGATGTTTCTGGTGGTTGATTATATTGGGGGTAGTATGAAGCATACGATCCACCAAATATTTGATAAACGAAACCCTCATTTCTTAGGATGCTTGGTTGAGGATATTGTGAGTTGTAAGATTGGTTGGTAGGTTGAAACCCAAACCCACTAAAACTACTAATTGTAGAGTTAATGGCGTCGAGAGAATCTTGTGGAGTTTGGTAGGACTCTGATGGCCCTCTTCCTTCCAACCCTCCGTGTCTAAATGTGGGAGTATCGTACATAGTCATGTTATCATCAGTTCACTGTTGAACACCGCTTGAAGACTGCCCATGTAAAGTACCATAATCACCACTGTAAGTTTCACCCCCCCACTGTGTGCCCTCTCTACCACTCCCAGTACCATCGTCGTCATCATCATCACCACCACCACCATCGTCACCACCATCGTCACCACCATCGTCACCACTATCGTCATCACCACTATCTCCTCTCTCATCGTTATCTCTAAGAGGTGTTCCTTGGCGAACAAGCCTTCGTTTTCTACGAGATTGTGAGGGTTGGCCTTCGGCAGCTCTTTCAGCTTCATCTAACCATTCTGTGCTCTCACTATCTAAAACTGGAATTTCTCTCTCCTCAATCCACTCTCTCAAAGGATCATCTTCCGAGAAAATGTAATCCAATTCGATCGGATTAAAATATTCCTCATCTACATAAGAAGAATACAAAATTAATTAATACATTTTATAAGCATTGTAATTTAAATTTATGAATCACTTTGAAAGTAAACTTTATTTTATTAGATATTCTTACCACGGCTCGCTCTTTTAATATTTCTGACCCTCAACCTCATATTGTAATGGACATAGACCATACTTTCCAATCTCTCCATAGTTAATCTATTCCTTGATTTGGTATGGATAAGAGAGAAGGTGCTCCAATTTCGTTCGCAATTTGAGGAGGATGTAGTTTAACATAACACTCGAATTGCTATCCTTCTTAAATTAGGGGCCTTCTTCACATCACTGAAGTTTATCTATCATTCAGCTACATTGAATAATATAGATACATCAAATTTAATGGACTATAAACTTTCATAAGTAAAATAAAATCTAATTTACCTGGCTTCTGATCATGGATCTCAGATAATGCTAGTGGCGTTCTAAAAGAGCCAATTTTATTTCGAAAGAATTCAATCTGCACAATATTGTCAAACAAGGAAGATCAATATTACAAATATCAGTAACAATAATCTTAACAATTATACGGGAAAATTAATTATTTGTTACCTCTCTCATTGCCTTCCCTTGAATGTTGATGTCTGACTCCATCTTTTGGATCACGCTTAATAAGCCACTGTAGATCTCATCATTTATCGATATTTCAATTTGTATTGGTAGACGAGGTTCAAGAAATACCCTGTTGAAATATCTCAATTAATTAAAACTATAAAGATAAATGTAACGAAAGTATGATTCTCAATTAATTAAAGTAATAAATTACCTGCTGCATGTAGATTTTGGTGGAACTGCTCATTCCACCTTCTATCGATCACCTTCCAAAATTTCTTATGACTTTTGGGAAACTTATCTCTAATGGCCAACTTTGCTTTGTTCATGGCCTCATAGACATACCCCATTGTGGGTTTGTCATCCCCATCTACCAATCTTAATACGTGCACTAGCGGTTCAATAATATTCACAACGTAGTTGACACTGTTCTAGAATGCAGAGCTGAAGATAGGATCAGCCACATTATTGGCCAATGGTCGTTTAATCTTTGGAATTTTGGCTTCATAACTTACCCATTCTGGAGATCCAGCCAGACTCTTCAAGGCTGCCCTATACTTATATAAGCTTTGAAGGGCAACGAAGTGGGTGGCAAACCGAGTTATTACAGGCCTTATAATGTCTCTTTCGTCTGTAAAGGTTCTCAGCAAATTGACTAGGCTTGCACTTTGGTAGATGAAACTGATTATCATCTTGTAGTTCTTTATGACAGTATGCACAGTTTCCATCTTTTCGAGGTCAGTGAGAATCAGATCAATACATTGGGCTGCACAAGGAGTCCAGAAGATGTGGCTATATGTGGACGAAAGTTTGTTGCCAGCTGCCTTATAGTTTGATGCGTTATCAGTGATGATTTGTACAACTCACTGCGGCCCAACTGATCTTACAACCTCATCCATCAATCCAAACAGATAGTTGGCATCCTTTGTTGTTTTTAAAGCATCAACAAACTTCTTGAAGATTGTTCCCTGATAACTGTATACTAAGAAGTTGATTAAGGTCTTCTTAGTAACACCCGTCCAACCATCGCACATAATTGTGCAGCCTCTCTCGTCCCATATTTTCTCGAAGCTCGTTACATAGTCTGTTATCTCGGTCACTTTATCGTCTAAATATGGGCCAGCTATCTCATAAGCCGTTAGAATTTTTACCCCAGGTCTTGCCTCGGCACTAGTCTCTAACATGGTCTTAAAGTACGGTGATTCGACAACTTGAGTTGGAATATGATTATACAGAACGAATTTGGCCACTGATTTACCTAATCTTTTACCCCAACTCTTCAAAAACATTGTGCTCAACTTGGACTGTTTGGAGCTCTCTGTTTTATATAAGAAAGGATCTATAGGTCCCACTGGACATCTAACACTACCAGAACCAAAAGGTCTAGAACCACCCTCCCGTATAGTAGATGACATGCGTAAACCTGTGTCTCCATGGCCTTGGCTATGACTTGACCCTCCCCCACCTGCTGCTGTAGATGGTCCATGCAAACTAGACCGAAATCTATGAGAAACATATTGTTCATCCTCTCGTCTTCTCCTTTCATTCAAACTGTCCCTCATTACTCTCCTAAGTTGACTCTCTTCATCATCTTCATCATCTTCATCATCATCATCATCATCCAAGTCTACTGGAATTGAAGTACGGTGAGATTGCGATATGGTTTCCATAAATTCTTGATTCATTCTCTCGGCCTCTGCTCTCTTTCCTTTGGCGATCTACAATTGTTGTTTTATTTGCTGCCTAATTTCTTTGGGCACGTTAGTATATGACTGCATGTCACCCTGTTTGTCAGCTAAGTGTTCCTTAAGTCTGTTGACACCGCCACCCTTTAGTTATTTATTACAGAAATGACATTTTAAATTAAGCCTCTTAGGTCCCAAAGGAGTGTCATACTGTCATACAGGATTAAGATCGCGAACCATTTTTATATATCAAATAATAGAATCTGTAGAAGAAATATCATTCCAATTAAAAAATTATTAAATTCAAATTGACCCCATAGATAAAGTGGAGATAAAAGTTTTAAATTATAGATCATTTAGCTATTTAAAAAATAATATACCGAGATTTTAGTGATGAAAGTTAGTTATAGGGATATTCAAACAATTATCCTTAAACATAATAACATAATTGAAACTTTAAAAGTAGCAACCCAGTGAAATATAACCAAAACCAAATTATTCATATATATATGGTTAAAAATAGAGACTTTGTTATCATTTGGATATGTGCCACATGGAATACCCATCTAAGCCATCGGATTTAAAAACTATGATGTAAAGATCTTTGGGCAAAATATTAGCACGCAAATAATCTCTATTATCTAATTTCTCACAGACAACCATTGAATCAAATAATGTCCTTTGACTTTATTCCATCGGATGATAGAGATCACGTTTCGTGCCAATCTTTTATATAGCAATCTTGATCATTCTTTGGTGTTCACATATAATTTATATATATATATATATATATATATATATATATATGTATAAATTATAACATGATCTTACAATATAGTTAATATAATGATTAATATTTGTATAATAAATTTATAATTAATTGTAAATATAGTTATAATTATTATTTTATTATTGGTGTTATTAAGTATTATTTCAAAAAATTTATTTTGATAGTTTTATTGTGAAAATATTAAATTTATTTAATTATTTATAGTATTGTAGTTAAGTGTAATAATATTGTAATAAGTATATTATTACAATATTAATATGTAATGTAAATATAGTGGTTGTTAATTTTTATATTTTAATAATATCATTATATCGTTATAAATATTAATTATATATATTATGAATAATAGTTTTAAATAGTAATATATTTATGATTTTTATTAATAATTAATTTATTGTTATTGGTTTATATTTAATATTAAGTTATATTATGATGATTAAAGTTATATTAGTGTTTTTAATATATAAAAATATAAAATATATAATATTATGTAAATATGTATGATAAATATTTGTGATAATGCAGAGTTTATACAATTTTAATATATAAATTAAATGAATTGGATAGTTGTTTTTAAAAGAGAATTGTATTATTTTTAAGTATATTAAAAAATGTTAAATGATAATAATAAATTTGTAAATGTTAAGTATTTTTATATAATGATGTTTATATACCATTTTTTTATATAAATTTTTATTTATGAAAATCAATTATATAATATAATATATTATTATATTTATTATTGTTAGTATAATAATTAATTTTATAATAATTTATTTCAAATTATATATCTTTATAAATTATTTTATAAAAATATTGTTAAATATAATTATAGTATAAATATTGTTAAATATAAGATATTGTATATAAAAAAAGTTATTAAATGAGGGTTTCCTTGGGCTGGACTAGGCCGATTTAATGCCAAATATATATATATATATATATATATATATATATATATATATATATAGATAATAATATAATTAAAATATTATTTCATATGGCACCATCAATTATATAATATAATATATTATTATATTTATTATCGTTAGCATAATAATTTATTTCAAATTATATATCTTTATAAATTATTTTATAAAAATATTGTTAAATATAATTATAGTATAAATATTGTTAAATATAAGATATTGTATATAAAAAGAGTATATTAAATGAGGGTTTCCTTGGGCTGGCCTAGGCCGATTCAATGCCAAATATATATATATATATATATATATATATATATATATATATATATATATATATATATATATATATACAGTGGCGGAACCAGGATTTTCATCTAGGCGGGGCGCAAGATGAATTAGATTTAATTTTGATTCATTTCAGAAATACTTTCGGAAAAATTGTTGGGATTAAAAAAAATATAAAAATATATATATTTATAATTTTAAAAGATATTAAAATATATAATATCATATTTAAATTATATATTATCGTAAAAATCATGTTTCGTGCCAATTTTTTCAACGTAGGATCTTTTGACCATGACTTTCAAATCCGGCGGCTTAGATGGTCTTTCCTACCTATGATCTTTTGATCATCGGTTTAATTTTTTTCATAGGATTTTCTATTCGTCGACAATTGATTGATATGACTTAGACGATGGAGATCGTTTTTCACTCCAATCTTCCACACAAGGGATCTTGAGACTATGAGTGTACCATCCGATGGTCAATTTTTTAGTTTAAGTAGCACAAATCTCAATAAAGTGACTAAAAAGCCATGAGACACACATCACACCAAATTTGGGCTATGTTTAGGGATGTGTGCCACATAGAGAAAACTGGCGGTTGATGGCAAGTCCATGGTCTCAATATCTTTTGTGTGGAAAATTAGGCTTAAAATATATCTTCATCATCAAATTCAAAACAGTCAACTGGTTGTGGCATGTAAAACTTGAGTTGAGAAGAAAGAATCTCGAATTTTAAGGATTGCAAATAAATTAGGAGTACCTTTAAATCCACCCACCAAATCTTTGAATTCACCCACGCTAGAACACTTTGATTATATTGAATCGAACGATGGAGATTGTTTATCGTCCCAATCTTTCACACGATGGATCTTGAGAACATGATCGTACCATCCGACGGTAGGATTTTTATTTCAGGTGGTGTACACCCAAAAAAGGGACGTTAAAAGCAATTTTGAGCTTGCACGTGATGTTAAGGTCATTTTTCTGAGATGTGTGCCACGAGAAATAAAACACTAACCGTCTGATGGTAGGCCCATGATCTCAAGATACATCTTGTGAAAGATTTAGAGGATAAACAATCATCATCATCTAATTCTACCAAGTCAATGTGTTTCAGTGTGGGTGAACTAAAAGATTTGATGGGTGGAAAAGCAAAAGGGGTACTTTGTTTGCGCCCACATCTTAGACCCCTTGATAACCATTGATTAAGTCGGATAAAATGATGGAGGTCATGTTTCATCCCGATATTCCACACAAGAGATCTTAAGATCATGACGCATCTATCAGACGGTCGGGTTTTATTCAAAGTGTCACAAATTCTAAAAAATGGTCTTTGAATCATATGTTAAACATTATGCCCAAACGCTAATTTAGGGCCATTTTTTGGGATCAGTCACATATAGAATAAAAAATTTATCGTCTGATAGGTGCACCATGACCCCAAGATCTATTATGTGGAATATTGGGCTGAAACACGATCTCCATCGTTAATCTGAAGCAATCAATGATCTTCAAAGAGTCTAAGATGTGGGCGCTTTCAGAGATGTCATGGGTGCGAACATAGATACCCAACGCAAAATGGAGGAGATATTTTTTTACTGGCTCTTCTTAGATAAACAAACCTTTTTTTTTTTTTTTTGCCCTTTTAAAAGTCAATGCGGGCGGACGCCCGCACTCGCCCTTACATGCGTTTGCCACTATATATATATATATATATATATATATATATATATATATATATATATATATATATATATATATATATATATATATACTAGTGGGCCCTGCCCGTGCGATGCATGTGCAGACAACTTATTCATAATTCTAATTCTTATGACAACGAACTTGACAGAAGATAAATGAAATGATCTTAAGGACCGGTGTAAATGGTGTAAGATTATTTGATCAAAGATCATTTAGTATCATGTGATGAAGTAATAAGAAGAGATCCCAAATGATTCAAACCATTCAGTATTTTTTTTTAACCGAAAGTATTGGATAAAACTAAAGTATGAGTGGAACTGTTCATTGGGACCATGAAGAGAGAATTAATCGGCATGAGATAATGAACTGATTTCTTTTATGCAAAAGCAAAAAGTTCATCTAATATTAACATTGGACAAAATTAAGGATTAACAAACATCCAATACCAGTCAGTCTAGTTTTTAATCAGGATTTATATGATTTATTGAGTGAGAATCAATCACTCTTTCTATTTATTGAAATATCAATAAAAGATAACAGGGGAACCAAACAATCCAGAAGACGCTAGATAACAATAAATTTTGATGTTGATAGGAATATGAACTCCCTTGAACAAATTCATCATTATATAAAGTCGTGGGTTTGAAATAAGATATAATTTTAATTTTAGCTAAGTACAATAAAATCAAAGAGAAGGAAACATGGAAGCACTTACAACAACATCAGGGCCATCATCCTATTTCCACGACCCATAGCACTCCAGTATCAAGACCCACAACCATATTTCCCTAAAATCGAACTTTTAACTCAGAATCGCAACACACCCACCTCTTTTTCTCCCTAAATTCAAGAAAAAAAAACCTCAAAAAACAAAGGTGCTACTCACATTTACCAGTAGCCAACAAACCTCTGGTAAACCTGTTGTTGCTAACGATTTAGTTGGCTGCAGCTAAAACAATTTTAATGCTAACGGCGATTATAGCCGCTAAAAAGAGAAAATAATCTAAGCAATAGGGAGTTCACAACGCACGGGTGTTGAGAAGAAATAATGAATTGCAAAAATTATAGCAAACAAAATAAACATAATCTTGATTAAAAATAATCTGGGTCATCTGAGTTTTCATCGTTCCAAGCTATCAAAGGGGCAAATTATCTTTGGCATTAGTGCAGTCCAAAAATATATGAGATCAAGTGATCCAAGGATAACTGTGATGGATATTTAAAAATCATAGAAACTAAGAAACTAAATTCCTAAAACAGAAAAAGAAAAAATCAATAGATACTCCAAAAAAAAAAAAAAAGCTATATCAAACCCCATTTTAAAAAAAATCGATAAATAAATAAAAAAATAAACAAACAAACAAAATAAATAAACATCCCAACCTCCAAAACCCAAAATCCCAAATAGCTAAATCAATTCTCCCCAAAAGATTTGAAACCCTAAAATCTCTATAAAAGAGAACTCCAAAATCATGAAAGAACCCTAACCCAAATCCTAAAAAGAAAACATTTAAACCAAAAACACCTTCAGAAGAAGTTGAAACTTAAGAAATACCTAAATTTTGAAACAATTCAAGTAAACGATATGATATAAAATAAGTGATTATATATAATTTATCCTTGTTTGTCTTCTATTTTGATAGATTCCAAAAAATCAGTCAATGCAATTTGATTTCAACCCATCACAAAAACTTACTTAAAAGTTTCACAAAGAGGTTGATCAGTTTATCACTAAAGTGAAGAACAAATCTTTGTTGATTATTATTTTTTTATTTAAGCCCAACTCTGATATGGGATGGGCTCATTCTAAGTCCGGCCCGCCCATTGATAGCCCTAAATTAGTAGTATAATTTTCTGAGTTTCACCTATCCACGTCCATATGTTGGGAAAAGGTGCAAGTAAAATGAGTGAAAGAGAGGTTTTGTTGATTTGTAATTGTGATTCATTCAGAAACCTTAGTTGTTCAATCAAAAGCATCAATGTGCAAGTGCAATCTATACGTCATTTACTCTATGAATTAAGTGCTTGTGAGAGGTTGTTTTCAAGGGATTCGACCAAAAGAATTGAACAACATCAAACAAAAAAAAGGCTACTAAGATAAATCAAAACCACAATTTCTACATAATTGAGGCAAGCCCATCACTAAAAAACTCAAATTGGAAGAAGAAGAATAACAATAATCATAAATAAGAATCAAAACAAGCAAAGAGAAAGTGAAGTCAGTCTCAAAAACTCAAAACCTGTCTCAAATACCCTCTTTTTCCAATCTCAACTGAACCCATAACTGCAAATTTGATAAAAATAAATAAACCCCACAAAGCTATAACCCATTTTAACCAAAACTCATATCAAGCTCAAAACCTATCCCCAAATACCCTCTTCCCAATCTAAATGCCTTCTTCAAATTTGATGAGACCTGAAAAACCTTCAACCTATCATCACAAAGACCACAATCAAACATATTTTATAGATTAAAATATATCTTAACAAATCAGCTAATAATTTAAAACCGAAGATAGATAGATAGAATCGAAAGAAGATAATTTAGGTGTTTTGTTTTATTAGATAGAACCGAAAGGGTAGAGATAGGACCGAAAGGGTAGAATTGTGTCTGTTAGTTATGCGTTTTTTAAAAACCAAACAATCAACAAGAACACATCTTTGATGCAACATGGGTTAAAATAACACTATAATAAAATTTTAATTGAAACAAAAATTATATATAAGTGCTATTTTTTCAATAAATGCTCATAATAAACACCACCCAAACATAAAAATCGAATCAAATTATGACATACAAATTGCAATATGTATGTGTAATATACAAACATGAAAGACCCATAGTCATAAAAGGGTCTCTGACACATGGCTGCTAAACATCATCTCAGAGCATATTAAGACACAACGACTGGAAAAAAGTAGTAAATAAATAAAATAAAGATGATCCAAAAAGTAGAAAGAAATAAGAAAAAAAATACTTACTGGCCAACCCATCCAACACTGCGTAAAATGCTCGTCGCCCTGAAATTTTATGGGTAAATTTTAGGAAAACTGACATGACAGCCTAAGGTTTTTTGGTATTGTCATGGAAAAGAAAAAAACCAATAGTAAAAAGAATTAATAGATAGATACTCCTAAAAAATAAAAATAGATAAATCAAACTCCATTTTAAATCAATTCTCTCCAAAAGATTTAAAACTCTAATATCTCTATAAAAGAAAAACCCAAACTCACGAAAAAACCCTAACCCAAATTTTAAAATGAAAAAATTTAAACAAAAAAAAGCTTCAGAAGAAGTAGAGAGTAAAAAAATCGATCAGAAAAAACCCAGAAAGAAGTTTTTTACGATGCCTCAAAAAAGAAAAATTCCCAAAAAAATCAAAATCAATAAAAAAATAACCATAAAAAACCCTAAAAAATTCAGAACACCCATCAAAATTGATTTAAAAAAAAAAACATAAGAAACCACCAAAAACCCATCAAAATTGATCAGTAAAAAAACCAACAAGAAGTTTTTTACCATAGTTAGGTTGCAAAGGACCTCTTTTTTTCTTGATTTTCTTGTTTCCCTTTTCTGCTTCCTACTAAAAAAAAGAAGTTTTTTTTTCATGTGAAAAATGGAAAAGTTCCAAAGATTTATATAGAAACTGGGCTTATTCAAACCTGTTTCAATTGGACCCCTGCTTCTTCTTTTTCTTCTCTCTCTTCTCTTGCTCCTTTTCTCTTAGAGACTGAACAAGAGGGAAACTCTACACAATAGAAAACAAAGAACAAAAACTAAAGATCATATTAATTCAAAAATAAAATCTGAAGAAGAAAGCTCGAGAAAGGGGAAAAATATAGCAAACCGTGGGTTTGAACTCCTTCAATTTCTGTAACTTCTTTAGTTCCAACTGGAGCTTCTCTTGTGCTTTATCACGGTTTTTCGAGTTCTTCCTCTTTCTGTTTCAATAACTCATCTCGCTCCTTTAAAATCTTCCATTGATTAGATAGAACCAAAGGGTCTCTTTGTCTTCTTTGTCCATAGAGACGGTTGGTCTTTTGGTATTTTTAGATAGAACTAAAGGGTCTCTTTGTCTTCCTTATCCATACAGTTGATCTTTTGGTATTTTCCCATTTTGTCTTGTAGTGAAAGAACCCAAAAACCTAAAGGGAGAAGACGGTTGGTCTTTTGGTATTTTTAGATAGAACTAAAGGGTCTCTTTGTCTTCCTTATCCATACGGTTGGTCTTTTGGTATTTTCCCATTTTGTCTTGTAGTGATAAAGCCCAAAAACCTAAAGGGAGAAGAAACGGTTAATCTTTTGGTATTTTTAGATAAAACTAAAGGGTCTCTTTGTCTTACTTATCCATACGGTTGGTCTTTTAGTATTTTCCCATTTTGTCTTGTAGTGATAGAACCCAAAAACCTAAAGGGAGAATTTGTCTTTTAGCTTTGCATTTTTTATAGGTTATAGATATATATATATATATATATATATATATATATATATATATATATATAGATAATAATATAATTAAAATATTATTCTATGTGGCATTGATACCATCAATGCAATTATCTCTAAACATAAAAAGATAATAATATAATTAAAAAATATATATTATTATATATTTTTTAAGACCCGAGTAGGGACGGCGAACTCACGTAATTTTTTAGATAGATTTGGGTAAATTCCGACTAGATCCGGCGAGATTTGGTCACTTTCCGCCAATATTTTTCGAGACCCGAGTAGAGACAGCAAATCGGGCTGAGATTTGGGAACTCCCGTAATTTTTGAAAGCAAAATCCGGTGAGTTTTGGCGAAATCTGGCGAGTTTGAGCGAAATCCGGCATGAAACCGCCTAGATCCGACAAGATTTGGGCGAAATCCAACGAGATTTGGGTGAAATCAGAGTCCAAACGGTGAACCACACGTACATTCGGCAACTTATGATATTTTTTGCGTGAAATCCGGCGAATCCCGACGAAATCCGGCGAAAGTTTGCAAAAACCGACTTCACATGGCGAATCACGCAAAGATTCGGCACCTATATTAATTTTTTGAAGAAAATCCGGCGAGTTCCGACGAAATCCGGCGAGGTGTCGGGGAAATCTGGCGATGAGTTGACTGGGCTGTAGATGAGAAAGATGACGGGTTTATATGTATTTGGGTTGTCATTAAAGAATCTGTTGCAATTAAAAAAGCTTAAATGGGTTAAATGGGTGCAGTTACAAAAATTGGCTTTTAAACCGTTAAATACATGGCTTAAATGGGTGCAGTTACAAAAATGGGTATGATACCCATTCAAATAGGCCAAAGGACCGTCCAAGCAAGATTCCGGCCGATAATTAGAAATTATCGGCCGATAATTTCTATTTTCCAAGGGGGGGGGCGATTTTTTATAATTTTCGGTCTCGGTCTTGACGGAAACCGAGATGTCTCGGCCGAAAATTTGAATTTTCGGCTGAGATTTTGATCCTTGATATAGCCTAGTGGAATTTGAGTATAAGTACTTATATAATACTAACTCGAAATTAACTGAGAGGCAACCACCCAAACATAGTGATGCAAGAAAAAACCCAAACCGACTCGAAGATCGGCCAACCTAGACTGGACAGAAATCGATTTGAAACCAAATCAAATGTTCGGTTCGATTTCAGTTTTGGGTGGCGAATACGGAAACTGATCAGGTAGGATTAGAAATAACAAATTCAGGAAACCAAAAAAAAAAAAAAAAAAAAAAAAAAAAAAAAAAAAAAAACTGAAACCAGACTGAAATCAGCCCAAAAAACTGAAATTCTCGAGTTTCGGTTCAATGTCGCTTTCAAATAAATAAATAAATAATTTGTTTGATTTCAGTTCGGTTTCAGTCATGTTTTTATCGATCCCTCAGGTTTGTAGTGATTGCTCAAAAATTTGCTTAGGAAGAGCCTAATGTTACATTAAGGGTATGTTTGGATAGGGTGAAAGGAAAAGAAAATGTAAGAAAGGAATGGAAATGAGATAAAATCGCTCGTTTGGTAATGAATTTAGGGCATTGGAAATGGGAGGAAAATAAACTTGTTTTCCGACCTTTTGGAAAATATCAAATCCATTTAAAATCGAAGGATTTCTTCGTTTCCGCACGGAAAAGAATCTCGGGCGCTTGGTGACTTTGCCTCATTCTATATTCTCGGTAAGCTCTCTTCTTGCAAAATCTCTCCATCTCTCTAATTTTGCCTAGATTAGTGCAAGGATCAAAATCTTGGCCGAAAATTTAAATTTTCGGCCGAGACGTTCGCTTTGGCCAAGACCAGACCGAAATCATAAAAATCGCTTCTTGGAAAATAGAAATTATCGATTGTATCGAAAATTAATTTCAAATTATCGGCCGGAATCTTGCTTGGACGGTCCTTTAGCCTATTTGAATAGGTATCATACCTATTTTTGTAACTGCACCCATTTAAGCCATGTATTTAACGGTTTAAAAGCCAATTTTTGTAACTGCACCCATTTAACCCATTTAAGCTTTTTTAATTACAACAGATTCTTTAATGGCAACCCAAATACATATAAATCCGTCATCTTTCTCATCCGCAGCCCAGCCAACTCATCGCCGGATTTCCCCGACACCTCGCCGGATTTCGTCGGAACTCGCCAGATTTTCTTCACAAAATTAATATAGGTGTCGAATCTTTGCGTGATTCGCTATGTGAAGTCAGTTTTCGCTAACTTTCGCCGGATTTTTCAAGATCTAACATTTTTGGTCGCCGAATTTCTTCTGGATTCGCCGGATTTCACGCAAAAAATATCATAAGTTGTTGAATGTACGTGTGGTTCACTATTTGGACTCGGATTTCACCCAAATCTCGTTGGATTTCGCTCAAATCTCGTCGGATCTAGGCGGTTTCTCGCCGGATTTCACTCAAGCTCGCTGGATTTCGCCCAAACTCGCCGGATTTTGCTTTCAAAAATTACGGGAGTTCCAAAATCTCAGCTCGATTCGCCGTCTCTACTCGGGTCTCGAAAAATATTGACGGAAAGTGAATAAATCTCGTCGGATCTCGTCGGAATTTACCCAAATCTCTCTAAAAAATTATGTGAGTTCGCCGTCCCTACTCGGGTCTTGAAAAATATATAATAATATATATATTTTAATTATATTATTATCTTTTTATGTTTAGAGATAATTGCATTGATGGTGCCATATGGAATAATATTTTAATTATATTATTATTATATATATATATATATATATATATATATATATATTTGGCATTGAATCGGCCTAGGCCAGCCCAAGGAAACCCTCATTTAATAACTCTTTTTATATACAATATCTTATATTTAACAATATTTATACTATAATTATATTTAATAATATTTTTATAAAATAATTTATAAAGATATATTGTCACGACCTCAGATTTTTGAGATAAGTGCACGGTATGCATTACACATAGGTATATGTGTTTCACAAGGAGACCAAAACGAATCAAAGACACTAAGTGTGTACGTGGGAAACACACTAGTATACCCCTAACTTATAGATATAAAAGTGAAAGAGAGAGAGAGAGAAACCTTTACGTAACTCTATTCTAACCTAAATAGAGAGAAGGAGAATATAGAGAGAAAGAAGAAAAGAGCCTAGTAGAGAACTAGGGTTTGTTTGGGACTTAAGTCGGCAAAGGAGATTAGAGGAAATGACGGGAGGAAGAACCAGGGAGGCCAGATAGCCTAGTAGATATTCGAATCATAAATCGGACCGGTGCATGACTCATCGTCAGAGGTACGTTAAGGACATGATAGATGCCTAAGAATGTTTTAAATAGTAGGAAAGATGTTGGCTAAATGTTTCCTTGTATGAGATTAAGGTTAAATGATGGATGGAAACATGTTCTCGATCTGATCGAGGGACAAAAATCATTGTTCCTCGCTCGAGCGGTCTAAAAAGGCTCGCTCGAGCGAGGATGAACAGAGAAAAGTATAACTCTGGGCTCGCTCGAGCGGTCCCCAAAACTAAAGGGAAGCTCGCTCGAGCGAGGGTCCACAATAATAATTTGAAAGCTCGATTTAACCGTTCGAGCGACCTCGATTTAACCGCTCGAGCGAGGTCAAGAGACCGCTCGAGCGAGGTCAAGTGACCGCTCGAGCAAGGATAAGTGGCAGCGCGAGCGAGGTCTGGTGACCACTCAAATCTTGGTTTTTCGAATATAAGAAACTTGGGGGTCATACACCCCAATGACTTTAGATTGTTCTAAACCTATCTTTGAAATGTAGGTTTGATGCATTATAACCCTCTACGAGCAGGTGTGCCTTGAGATTCGTCGAGGTAGGGAATATTCTTGAAACATGTGCATTATTCCGTGAACTCATATGCGTAGTATAATCTATTTAAATAGTCACATATTTCATGAACCCTCATGATAAGGGTGTGTGTGTGTGTTACAACGTGAAAATCTTGGAGTCCTCAGGGGACGAAAAATTATGTAGTTCAATCAAAGAAGGGTGCAACAGCAGTATGGGGCATCCCAGGGATGCGGATGAAAACTAACAGAGAAACGAAGGTAATGTGATAAGGCCTAATGTAATATAATTAGCACAATCACGGTGAATAACTATATGTAAAGCACATTGATATTTTTATTATTTAAGGTTGATTAGAATACCCCACCGACGTGGCGGGATACCCACGACTGACTCGGCAGGATATCCGTGACCGGTACGGCGCCAATCCGACATTTATAACACATCTGTGGATGTAGATTGAGAATAGACCCAACCGCCTATGAGAAAGGGGCCCGGGCGGTATTCCCAGGGAATACATATAACAACTGTCTAGTTAGACGACGATGGCGGGTATTCTATCGGGGCTCGATACTATATTGCTCGAGGACTACTTAAGTTAAGATTTAAGTAATTAGGCCAAATTCACAACTAAACTAATAAGGAGATTAAACAAAACCATGCTAAGTAACGACCAAAAAAATCATTGGGTTATTCCCTGTTATTCAATTTGTTGTCCATAAGTGATTACTTTATAATTCTATGCTTGTCAAATTACTGATATATGTGGGAAGGTTGATCTATATGTTCTTTTTGTTTTCCCTACTGAGCTAGGATGTAGCTCACCCCCTTCGACTTTACGTCGCAGGTCCAGGACTAGCGGCAGCAAAGACTTCGGAAGAAGCTGATCCAAGGGCTTCGGTTTTTGTGCCCACAGAAGAGTCAGAACCTCCTCCTGAGGAATTCTTCTAGGAAACCCGCTGCATACTTTGAGAGTGAGTCGAGAGAGTACTATGTATGGCTTGGTATATCAAGCCTCTTTATTTCGAATGTTTTAATTACCATTCCTTGACAGAACGCCTAGGATGAACTGTTATTACTAAAAATTTGGGTAAGTTCTTATGCCCATGAGTTGGCATGGGACAAGGACTGCCTTGCGACACCTTGATTATTTTGTTGAGTTTTTGTGTAGCTACGAGTGCTTCAATTTCAGTTTTAGTTTTTATATACCAATGTTTCGTAAGGAACCCGGGGCATGGCCTTGAAGGTCGTGCTGATGGCACGGATTTCGGGGTTTCGAAATTCGGGCTGTCACATATATAATTTGAAATAAATTATTATAAAATTAATTATTATACTAACAATAATAAATATAAGAATATATTATATTATATAATTGATTTTCATAAATAAAAATTTATATAAAAAAATGGTATATAAACATTATTATATAAAAATAACCACTCGATGGTCCCATCTTACTTTAAAAAAGAACCACACACGCTAGTTGTCTTAAAATTGTGGCCACTTGCTTATAGTAGCAAGAATGTGGCCACTCGATGCCGAGCAGTGGGTAGTTAATTGCAGCAACATGGAGATCTGATCATTGTTAGGAGAGCCAGAACCCAGAGAACAAAAGTGCCGGATGTCTCTGGCTAGGGCCGGGCTGTTGACAGGCCTGACTATTTTCGACCCTCAAAACTATGCTGGAACTCGGCCTGGATATAAAATTGGGCCAAGTTTAATTAGCCCTATAATTGGGCTAGAGATTTTTATTTAAGCCCAAACCCAACTTAAATAAGGTTTCGACGAACCTGATTCGGGCCTGCCTAACCTTATTCCTTAATATAATCTGGCTTGGCAAGGCCAGGCCGTGCTCGAGCAGGGCTTCGATAGGCCTGATTTCTTACCCTAGGTTGATAACCCACAGCAGAAGGCTGAAACTTAATAAGGCGGATGCATACCTATAATCCTCCTTGGACAAAACTGAAGATATTGTCCCTAAATAAAGGTGGCTTGGTGCATGGCGTTTATTAAGGCCAACTCCTCGATTCGAATTCTAGGAATTCCGTTTTCAAATCAAAGGCAAAAAATAAAATAAAAAAATAGAAAAAGCAAAGGAATGACTTATCAGCCTTCCAATCCCATAGTATCTAGATTCCTAATACCCAAACCCCCATATTTGCATGACCGTGAATGATCGCGCTTCGGCACGTAGGAAACAAACTTCGGGAAGGAGAGAGTGGGAGCCATAAAGATTCCTACGACAAACCTCACAAGGAGACCCCGATAAAAACGAAATAGACCAATCATGTCACCGGTCGCCATCGATTGTGTAAGCTGTTAATGTATAATCTCATTAGCTGAGAGAAACCTTTGAAACTCAGTAGACAAATATTCACCTTTTGAGTCATGCCTTGATCTTCCATTCTAACTGATTTTCCACTTGCATATCTTACAAAAAACGAATGGGTGATCATTGGTCCGACGCTTTGGGCGAAACCAATTCCCAGCCTCGCAGGGTTTGACGGGTGTGTACAAGGCCCTAGTGTAAATTCACAGCTGCATGTTGATCTGCAATTACTAGCTATTCCAACTTCATGTTCCCGAAGAACTAAGTCTGAACCCGGCTTGGATCCAAAACCGGGCGGGTTTGGCCCGATTAATTTCGGGCTTGAGTTTATTATTTAAGCCCGAATCTGACCAAAGCTGGGCCTCTGAGCTAGGCCTGGTGTCACGGGGTCGCTCTTTTGCAATCTCAATCCGTCACGGCACCTAACGCCGGCAGCTTAAGTCACCACGTCTAATACCAACGTCGGGCGCCTTTTCACGCTTTCAACCCACGCGTGCCGCCACTGACACGCATTTAAGCCAATCAATCTACACATCAGCTCTGATACCACCTGCTTAGAGGACGGGAACTCCCCCAACGTGGTTACCTCTGTTTCATGGCCTACCACCCAACTTATCGTGCCCCTTACGATATGCTCATTTTCACCACTGTACTAAACTTAGCCTGCTTAAGCTTCACCCTGTGCACAACACTAGTATCTCGCTTTGCAACAGTCTTGGCATGCAGTTCCCCATGCCATCATGTCTTGCTCACATACCGAACCAAGCCCACAGCCTTGTGCTTGCTCATGCTGCCGTGCTCAACGAAGTCCCACATAGCCCTCATGCTAGCGTGCTCTACTAAGTCCCACGCAGCGCTCTGGTGTTCTCATGAGGTTATCCAGCCGTATGTACCGCGACACTTAGTCCGGAGCCATACTTTAACCTCGCATTGGGTGCCACACAGCATCGCTGCGTCGACGTCCTAGGCTCACCCTTTCAGGCCTATGAGACACTTACGCCCCCTCTGACAACACAAGGCCCCGTGTGGGTGGAAAGCAACCCTCCAGCTCCTCTCCCACATAGAGGGATAAAATAGTTATTCGGCCAGAATGGCAGGAAAACCTCAAACCCCTTGATTTGACATACTGCAACGCCTCCGCATCGCTAGCCTAGCTTGGCCTTGTCGCGTCTGTGTCACTCCCTCGTCTTACCCACATGAGACCATGTCGCGTTCTCGTAGCGCGACCACGTTGCCAGGCCCTCTTGGCCCCATGTCGCGTGCCCTCTTGGAACGATATGTCGTGCCCCAAGCACCATGCTGCAAGCTCGAGTATTGGCCCTGTCACATCTCCACCACTCCATAATGTCAATGTCCTCGTAGACGTATTATCACAGTGAACTGACCCCGCCAACTCCTCCCAGCCTGTCAGCATTACATTTCTAGTTTTTAGGTCTGCACCTTCCCACTAGCTCCCCATCGTCAACCTTGCCGGATCAACTCGGTTCTGCTATCACAAGGCCCTCACCTGTTAACAAGCTCAGGGATGTTGCGTGCCCTCTTGGCACCATATCGCGTGCCTCTGCTGGCACCAATTAGCTCAATAGCATCATCACTTCTGGATCGAACTTGACTCTGATACCAAATGTCATAGGGTCGCTCTTTTGTCAACTCAGTCCCATGCGGCACTTAACGCCCGGTGCGCTAAGTTAGCCTACTTCTGATACCAACTGTCACGGGGTGTCCTTCGACGCGCTTTCAACCCGCGCGGTGCTTCGCTACCGCATGCGACAAAGCTAACCAATCTACACATCAGCTCTGATACCACCAGCCTAGAGGACGGGAACTCCCCCAACATGGTTACCTCTGTTTCATGGCCTACCACCCAACTTATCATGCCCCTTACGACACGCTTATTTACACCACTATGCTAAACTTAGCCTGCTTAAGCTTCACCATGTGCACTGCACTAGTACCTCGCTTCGCAACAGTCTTGGGATGCAACTCCCCATGCCATCATGTCTTGCTCACATATCGAACTAAGCCCACAGCCTTGTGCTTGCTCATACTGCTGTGCTCAACGAAGTCCCACACAGCCCTCATGTTAGCGTGCTCTACTGAGTTCCACGCAGCGCTCTGGTGTTCTCGTGAGGTTGCCTAGCCGTATACACCGCGATGCGTAGTCAGGAGTCATACTTTAACCCTGCATTGGGTGTCACACGGCATTGTTGTGTCGACGTCTTAGGCCCACCCTTTCAGGCCTAGGAGATACTTACTCTCCCTCTGGCAACGCAAGGCCCCGTGTGGGTGGAAGGTAACTCTCCAGCTCCTCTCCCACATAGAAGGGTAAAACAATCATTCAGCTAGAATGGCAGGAGAACCTCAAACCCCTTGGTTTGACATACCACAATGCCTCCATATCGCAAGCCCAACTTAGCCCTATCGCGTCCGTGTTGCCACAGTGTCACTCCCGTGTCTTACCCACATACAACCGTGTTGCATCCTCGCAGCGTGACCATGTCACCAAACCCTCTTGCTCTCATGTCACGTGCCCTCCTGACACCACATGTCGTGCCCCAAGCACCATGCTGTAAGCTTGAGTATTAGCCCCGTCACATCCTCCACCACTCTATAACGTCAACATCCTTGTTGACGCATTATCACAGTGAACTGACCCTGCCAACTCCTCCCAGCCTGTTAGCATTACATATCTAGTTCTTAGGTTCGCACCTTCCCACTAGGTCCCCACCGTCACCCCTGCCGAGTCAACTTGATTCTGCTATCACAAGGCCCTCACATGTTAACTAGCTCAGGAATGTCGCATGCCCTCTTGGCACCACATCGCGTGCCTCTGCTAGCACAAATTAGCTCAATAGCATAATCACTTCTGGATCAAACTTGGCTCTGATACCAAAAATTCACGGGGTCTCTCTTCTGCAACCTCAGTCCCGTGCGGCACCGAACGCCCAATGTGTTAAGTCAGCCTACTTCTGATACCAACTGTTGCGAGGCATCCTTCGACGCGCTTTCAACCAGCGCGGTGCTTTGCTACCGCATGCGACGAAGCCAACCAATCTACACATCAGCTCTGACACCACCCGCCTAGAGGACGAGAACTCCCACAACGTGGTTACCTCTATTTCATGGCCTACCACCCAACTTATCATGCCCCTTTCGACACGCTCATTTGCACCACTATGCTAAACTTAGCCTGCTTAAGCTTCACCATGTGCACTACACTAGTACCTCGCTTCGCAACAGTCTTGGCATGCAGCTCCTCATGCCATCATGTCTTGCTCACATATCGAACCAAGCCCACAGCCTTATGCCTGCTCATGCTTCCGTGCTCAACGAAGTCCCACGTAGCCCTCATGCTAGCATGCTCTACTGAGTCCCACGCAGCGCTCTGGTGTTCTTGTGAGGTTGCCCAGCCATATGCACCGCGATGCGTAGTCCGGAGTCATACTTTAACCCCGCATTGGGTGCCACACGGCATCGCTGCGTCGACGTCTTAGGCCCACCCTTTCAGGCCTAGGAGACACTTGCGCCCCCTCTGGCAACGCAAGGCCCTGTGTGGGTGGAAGGTAACTCTCCAGCTCCTCTCCCACATAGAAGGGTAAAACAATCATTCAGCCAGAATGACAGGAGAACCTTAAACCCTTTAGTTTGACATACCACAATGCCTCCACATCGCAAGCCCAACTTAGCCCTATCGCGTCCGTGTTACTCCCGTGTCTTACCCACATGCGACCGTGTCGCGTCCTCGCAGTGCGACCACTTCGCCAGGCCCTCTTGCTCTCATGTCGCGTGCCCTCCTGACACCACATGTCGTGCCCCAAGCACCATGCTGTAAGCTCGAGTATTGGCCCCATCACATTCTCCACCACTCTGTAATGTCAACATCCTCGTTGACGCATTATCACAGTGAACTGACCCAGCCAACTCCTCCCAGCCTGTTAGCATTGCATATCTAATTCTTAGGTCCGCACCTTCCCACTAGCTCCCCATTGTCACCCCTGCCGGGTCAGCATGGTTCTGCTATCACAAGGCCCTCACATGTTAACTAGCTCAGGGATGTCACGTGCCCTCTTAGCTCCACATCGTGTGCCTCTGCTGGCACCAATTAGCTTAATAGCATCATCACTTATGGATCAAACTTGACTCTTATACCAAATGTCACGGGGTCACTCTTCTCCAACCTCAGTCCTGTGCGGCACCTAATGCCCGATGCGTTAAGTCAGCCTACTTCTGATACCAACTGTCGTGGGACGTCCTTCGACGCACTTTCAACCCGCGCGGTGCTTCGCTACTGCATGCGACAAAGCCAACCAATCTACACATAAGCTCTGATACCACCCGCCTAGAGGACGGGAACTCTCCCAACGTGGTTACCTCTGTTTCATGGCCTACCACCCAACTTATCGTGCCCCTTACGACACGCTCATTTGCACCACTGTGCTAAACTTAGCCAGCTTAAGCTTCACCCTGTGCATTGCAAGAGTACCTCGCTTCGCAACAGTCTTGGCATGCAGCTCTCCATGCCATCATGTCTTGCTCACATACCGAACCAAGTCCACAGCCTTGTGCCTACCCATGCTGTCGTGCTCAACGGAGTCCCACGTAGCCCTCATGTTAGCGTGCTCTACTGAGTCTCACGCAGCGCTCTAGTGTTCTCGTGAGGTTTCCCAAGTGTATGCACCGCGACGCGTAGTCCGGAGCAATACTTTAACCCCGCATTGGGTGCCACACGGCATCGCTGCGTTGACGTCCTAAGCCCACCCTTGCAGGCCTAGGAGACACTTGCGCCCCCTCTGGTAATGCAAGGCCCCGTGTGGGTGGAAGGCAACTCTCTAGCTCCTCTCCCACATAGAAGGGTAAAACAATTATTTTGCCAGAATGGTAGGAGAACCTCAAACCCGTTAGTTTGATATACCGCAACGCATCCTCATCACTAGCCCAGCTTGACCTTGTCGCATCCGTGTCGTGACCGTGTCACTCCTGCGTCTTACCCACATGTGACCGTGTCGCGTCCTCGCAGCGCGACCACGTCGCCAGGCCCTCTTGGCCCCATGTCACGTGCCCTCCTAGCACCATATGTTGTGCTCCATGCACCATGCTGCAAGCTCGAGTATTGACCCCGTCACACAGGACTCAAGCCCAACCTCTTCACAGCCCTATAAGCTTTAGCCCTCGAGCTTGATTTTGGAAAAATAGGCTGGCATGTCCAACTAGCATATTGGGACCGGCTTGCGGGCAAATGATTTTGCTCGCTAGTTGGTAGGTGACACATGGCTCGGGCTTGGATAAGGTCCTTTTGTACACCTACATGACCTAAAGACCCAAATTTCGAGTCATTTTCACAATAATTCATTTGGTTTCTATTAATGAAATTAATCTTATTTGGTGTAATTTGACATTTTTAAAAATTAAAACCATAAAATTTTATGGGCCTAACTCAACCTCATAAAACCCACCTAGAAGGTGATGTTTGCTCAAGTTTTATATACAACCCAAGGCTATTGGCCATAGCGATGTGGGACTATAGTTCACAAACAATAATAAAAACACAATCCCAAGCACCCTATGCCACAAATCATAGTTACCAAATCAGAATTCGGGGAAAATATGGGCGAGGCAAAAATACAAAAAAAAAATGTTATCAACTAAGAATTCGGGAAAAAATGGGCAACCAAAAAAACCAAAACTATGTGAAAAATGGGCACAATTTGGAAAAAAATGGGGATGCATTTGAGAAAAAGAACTATAATATTTAAAAATATAAAATAAATATATTTTTGAGGACAAAATGAGGAAATTTTTGGAAAAAATTATTAAAATAGGCATTTAAAAAGTAAAAATCGTGATTTTTTAAAAGGGTACCACTCTTCGCGCTAACCTAATTTTTGAAAGTGCAAACATGTGCAACCCCTTTTAACTCATTGACTGCTTGAAATTATGATGGAGATCATGTTTCACCTTGATCTTCGACACTGAATCTTGAGACCATGATCTTAGCATCAGACGGTAAGTTTTTTATTCCACGTGTCACAAATCCCAAAACATTAGACTTAAAATCATGTTTGAGCATGATGTGTGTCATGATTTAGACCACTGTTTTGGTACACTACAAAAAAATAAGACTATTAGCTGTATTAAAAAAAAAGCACTAAAGGCTATTAAGACGGTAAGGGTATTAACGACAATTTTTTTGTTAATAGCGGCAGTTTTTGGCTGCCACTAATAGTCTTATTTTTTGTAGTACTACATGGAATAAAATATTGACCGTTTGATGGTACGCTTATGATATCAAGATCGATTGTGTGGAAGATCAGTGTGAAAAATGATTTCCATTATCTAATTTAAGTTGTTTCCGAAACTGGCCCTTTTCAAAAATCCTATTGGTAGAGTTTTTAAAAATGGTGTTTTAAACGACCTTTTTTGTAAAAAAATCGAGATTTTAGTAACTATGTTGGAACACTTGCCCCTAGACCCCTGTATTAGTCAAACTATTGACTGGACACTGGTATTATCTGACTATGCCAAGCAACTGCCTGAGGCCAGGTTTACCAAAATTATTGAAGCACCTACTATAAATAAATAGGAAAATGGCTATTACTAGTGGCACCCATAGGGCACCCCATTTAATTGGATGGGTGTGTTAGAAAAAGTAATGAGACACACACCACATCTCATACCTCAAATTTAGCCCGGATTATTGCACTGATAAGTTTCGACCCGAGGTTGGACTCGAATTGGGCCTAACCCTTGGGGGTGATGAGAGGATCATCGCCAATGGAACGACTTTTAGAAATTATCACAAGATTTTTAGATGTATCAAGTCAAAGGTTGATCCATGAAATAAAGGTTTAGAGATATGCTAACACATAGAGTTAAGTGTTTGTGTTTTACACACATGAGTGACATTTCTTATAAATTCAATAAAAGCTCAAGGATAAAGGTAATTAATAATCCTAAATTTTGAAATTGGAAATTAGAATAATTCAAATCTCTAGTTAATCTCCACCCTTGATCTAATTGACTTAAAGTTGACCCATCTTATACCACCCATTTTGCATTGAGGAAATCTAGGGTGTAAGATACTTTAAGTGGCATGCACCACAAGATCTTGGAGAAAATGGGCATTCACATGAATTAGGGACCTAGAAAACCATAAAAGACAAATCAAAATTTGATGTGTGGTAGAAAAATGGGGTCAAAGTCCAAGGGTGTCTGGGAGCTTGGAGGATAGAGAATGCATGGGAAGTGGGAGAATCTTGCATTGGGAAGAAATGGTGTGCCGTGTGGCACAAAAATTCAGCTTTGTCCCCCAGCTCCCTTGACAAAATTTGAGTTCTTCATGGGCTCCCCATTTCACTCCATCTTCATCGTCTTCCTCCCTCCCAATATCCATTAGAGCTTCCTTTGAACCCTAGATCTAACACCACCAATCCACTCCCCACACCCTCCACTATCACATATAAATTTTTGGGCCCCATCTTAGCCCTTTCAACCACAAGAATCAAAGCAAGCCAGCAAGGAAGCGCTAGCACTAGCAAGGTAAAGTCTTAGCCTAGCTTTTGTCTAGAATTCCTAGTTTAGTTGTATTTGATTTTTCATAGATCTATAGTCTTTTCATGCTTTGGATGGTTAAAATTCTGAAATGACCATGTTCCTACATGAGACCAGCAAGTGTGAGCCTTTGGTTGTGAACTTCAGGGTCACTTAGAGCCATCCAATGGTCCATGATGGCCATATATGCCTAGACTACTAGATCCTAACAATTTTAATGATTTTTCTTATAGTTTTGATAGTTAGAATGGAATTTATTTATTTTTTTATCTCTAAAATTCTGGAATGAAGTTTGGACCTGAGGTAAGGGTGACCATGCATGTGATTTTTACATCCATGCAAGGCCATCCAATGGTTCCAATTGACCAAAATGGTCAAATTACGTCATATTTGTAAGATTAGCCAAGAAATTGTATATTTTTGGTAAAATAAAAAGAACTTTGATATAAATTTTTTAAATTTTTTATAATGAGACATAGACCTGAGTCAAATGATGTCATGCATGAGATCTTGATACACATGCAAGGCCATCTAATGGCTTAGATTTACCAAGAAGGTTAAATTTTAGAAAATTAGCATATTTGGGAAGTTTCTTGATTAGGTCATAAATTTTAGAACAAATAATTCTTATAGATGGATGATATAAGGACAACAGATTAGGTTTATAAGTTTTTAATCTCTATCATTCATCACTTTTCGTATGGAATTTTAGGTCAAATGTTAGTAAAACAATGCATCTTTACTCTATGAATAGTATAGTCTTGATATATGTTGTTTTTCTTACATGGATTTATCACAAAAGTTATGATTTAATACTTGATGCCTTTTGATAGAATATCCATGTGAAATATCATATTTTTATTCATCATGAATTGATTTGATCGTGCTTAAAATGTGTGGTCCTAGATCACTAAAATTTTAGAATAAATTATATGTGATCTAGTATAGAATGTTGTCTTATTTTTATGGATTAAAAATAGATTTTTAGTATGACTTAGTTGCTGAAAATATACTTAGAACCACATGGTAATATCCTTGAAAATTTTAGTTCATCATGATGAATATCCATTCGGATGGTCCCGATTGATTGCTTTGAAAACTTGTTAATTAGGCTAGGATTACTTGATAAAAATGCCTAGAACTGGTTTGTTTTAATTATAGAATCTTGATTTTTTGATGAATTATATAAGATTATAAATTCTGAAATTTTTTATGTTTGACCCTTTGTTGGGGGATTTTAGTGTGCTGATTATTATGTAATGAAAATAAAGGAAATAAAATCAAAGTAAAATAGAGGGTGAATTCAGCACATCTAAAATATTCTAGACCTGCAAGATACAGGGTCCTTTGTAGCAAGTTTTAATAAGTAAGAGTTTGTTCCACAGGGAGTAGTGATCTAAACCTAGAAGGAGTATAGTAGACCTTCAGATTTGGCTACAGATCTGGCAATTCTATGAAAACAGGGAAAAGAAAGAGAGTTTTTCTGTGTCACTAGATCTAATTATTTTATAGAACTATTGGAAATTTTCTAAACTACTGGAGAAATATGAATAAAAGAATGGTTATTAAACTAAAGTGCATAAAAATAAATCCTAATCCTCCTTCTTCAGATTAAGGTTGTCAATCTTAGTCTTCAGCTATTAGATATTTATGAAAATAAATAGTACCGTTACACCATATATCAAGTTTCCTACCATTGGTCGTCAATCAAGTCTAGGATCCTATCAATACAGATTTAATCTAATCATAATCCTCCTTCTTCAAATTAAGGTCGTCAATCTTAATCCTCAGCTATCAGATATTTATGAAAATAAACAGTACCGTTACACCATTTATCAAGTTTCCTAACATTGGTTGTCAATCAAGTCTAGGATCATATCAATACAAATCTAATCAGCAATTAATCAGAAATTTGGGTGTTAATCAAATTCTAGCAAACTGAAGATGGAAAAATAGAAATCGTTACACAAATCTGCAAATTCTAACCTGAGTCATCAATTCAAGTCAAAACTTGGAGATCTTTACAAAATTGAAATAAAACTAGACTAAAAGATGGGGGAAGACGGGTGTTAAAATAAAGATCAAATGGTGAGAAATAGGCAGTCAGGACCTGGTTCTCATTGTAAATTAATTGAATCAAAGGCATTGTATAGATCTGATTTGCTACAATTCGCCATCTGGCTACAAGCTCCCCAGGTTCAACCCTAGTAGATGTACAGTATAAGGATCTTATCTTAACTAAAGAATCAAAGCAATCCTAAGGCTATGACCTGTCCACTTGAATGGTCATAGATCATCCTAGAGATTGGCTCAAGGCAAGGGTCTCGATTAGAACAGGTTAATCATTACAGATGCTGCAAAGGCCAGGCTACAAGCTCCCCATTTCTGGCTAGCCTGCAGGAGTATCCAATCCAGGGAAATCAAATACGAAAAAGTGAAATTTAGATCAGAATCACCTTTAAAACCCATAATTACTGTAACACCATCTTACAGCTTATTGAGCTCGGATCTGTAATCTGTGCAACATCAATCTATTCCCAAATTCTTTGAAGCTTTCAAGATAAAATTACAAAACAAATTTGGACTGCTTATTTAGATCTAATCCAATAGGCTGGATTAGAGAGAGAAGGGGTAAGAGAAAAGGAAAATAAAACCTAAAACTAAACCTAAATTAGCAAAGGAGAACTCAGGCTATTCCTTTGTTCCTACTTTCCTTGCTGAAGAAAAATAATAGAATAGATGGGTATTTATACATATGCATCGATCCATGTGCCTTGAGTTGCAGCCAATCAGAGAGCAGAGGACTCAGTTCTGTTATGCACAGCTGAGGTGTCTTCATTTTGGCCAAAGAAAATCACATGTGGACTATTGTCCCATGTGCAGAAGTTTGTGCCCAGCTGATGTGTTTTTGCAGCTCTCAAAATTGCCCCTACCGGCCACAGATATTTGCTAATGAAACTCGAGATAAATCCCTGAGATGTGTGGGACATTGGGATGTGTACCCTAGAAGCATTGGAATCCCCAAAATGTCCCTAAAGTGTGAAATAGATGGCTGGAACCCGTGCCTCGATAGGTTGGAGCTTAAGAACTTCGATCTCGACAGGTTCAGGCATCTATTCGATAGGTTGGAGCTTCAGAACTTCGATCTCGATAGGTTCAGGCCTCTATTCGATAGGTTGGATGGGCTTCAGGTGTGCATTTGACAGGATCTCGACAGGTTCAAACAACTATTCGATAGGTTGCGACAAGTTCAAACAACCATTCGATAGGTTGCGACAGGTTCAAACAACCATTCGATAGGTTGCGATAGGTTCAAACATCCATTCGATAGGTTGCGACAGGTTCAATTTTAGCCTTTTTTTCAGCACTGTAGCTTGATTTCAGCACATACCAGCTCGTGGGGTTCAAAACAACCCCTCGTGGAGTCAATTTTCAGCACATAATAGCTCTGCAATCCACATTCCAGCTTTGACATCTTCTCTAGTCCTTCAAGTACAGCAGTTGTGCTATTAATGTGGCTCATTTTCTAGTAATAAAACTGCTTGAAGATCATGGTTTGCAGCACAAAAACTGCTGAGTGCAGCAGTGACAGTTCAGCCAACTGTTCGAGTTCTTCAAGGCAGCTATGCATGCTGGCTTTGCAGTTTTATGGCTTGGTGCATCAGCACTAAAGTGCTCACATCTTTAATGGTATCAGCTGCTCTTATGCTTCAAAGATTGCTTTAACCAACGCTGCATAAGTGCCACTTGAACTGCTGCACTGCTGAATATATAAATTGCTAAATTGCCGGTTTGCTCAATTCGTTGCAGCAGCAGTCCATAAAACTTGGGCTTCACCACTCTCTCTCAGCAGGTCTTCAAAGGCCCCCAAAGCATGCTAAAAAGCCTCAATGGTGTGAACCACCATGGTGCCTTTTCAATAAATCCATCAGCTCCACTGCTAAACACAAAATTCCTTCTTCTTGGCTTCAAAAGCATGGATTGCAACATTAAGCTCTTATTTTGCTGCTATCTGTAAAAACACACTTAAAAGACATTATTAGCATGCTCAAAGGTCCATCATAGGTCAGGTTAAGGGGTAAAAAGTGGTATATTTCAGTGGTCAACACCCTTGACTTTGATCATGGGCATTTCGATGGTGCTAGATGCATGGATAGGATTAGATGTATAATTACGCTATACATGTGATATCGGAAATAAAATTTAAGAATTTATTCAATGAGGATTTTAGAAGGGATTTTTGTATAAAGAGTTTTAAAAAAGGAAATGGATTTTTAAAATACAAATATGCCTGATGTGTTAGGCCCTATCGATGGCTCTTAAAGCCTAACTAGATAACTTTAAGAAAAATATACATCGGTGACTAAGAAAATTTCGACAACCGATTAGTGCCATTTAAATAGATAAGATGACTCGAAACTTGATCCTGATGGACTTGGGATTAGCTTGAGAATGCCCTAGATCAAGATCCGATAAATGTGTAGCATTTTATGGACCACTAGGTGGACCCCATCAATGGCCTATGTCTGTGAACCTTGCAACCCACGGAAATCTGTCTCGGAATAGCAAACAGAATAATTAGAAATAAATTCTAAAAAAGTCCCTAAAAATTCTAAAACATGCTTTATAGGGTTCCCGATGCTCAATTAAATTTCAGACCCGGACCCCGAACGATTTGAATGTTACGACACCCAAAATACAATGGGACGAATCTGCCCTTTTACACCTGAAAACAGAGCTGTAATAAGCATTGGTTTCTAAGCTTGAAAAATTATCAGAGAAATCTAGAATTAATTGAACATAGACTTGGACATACCCTTAAGGCCTGAGAAAATTTTTATGCCTCAATTCAATAAGAATTGATGGCGAGAAAATCGGCAAATTATAGCCCAAAATTTTGGCAAATGGCACCCAGACAGAAAACAGACCCGACCTTCGATCGGATGGACCTAATTAGGTCTTGATACATTGACTTTTGACCCAAAAAATATAATAAAAAGTTGGGTAACTCATGGATCTTTCCAGAGAGCCAGTGAGTGCTTGATTTACTTGTCGGTGCTAATAGTTATGGGCCCGACACCGAGGCTCAATAAATCTGTCCTAAAGCTTTGATAAAACAGAACAGATCTCGGTGATTTGTCTACCATGATCAGCACAGATCATATTTTAGAATGCCACCACCTGAGAAAGATGTTCTCATCAATGATCTCGCCCTCAATTTTGGAAGCACTCAAAAATTCGAACGGAATTGAAAATGGCGGATGATTTACCGTAAGTTGTCCACTATCTTTTTGAAAAATATGAATATATGAAGAATAAAGGCTTAGTACACAGACCTTGACCTAAAACCCATGATTAATTGGGAAGGCTCAATCACATGGTCATTATGAACCCAACCTGGGATAAATCCCATGTTAAAATTGGTCAACCAACTCAAAGGCCTGCCTTTGACAACCCGATTAAGGCCAAATCCTAACCTTGGTAAATAAGATTGGTAAAACGAACAAGAAGTCTATTAACAGATCCGGCCCATGGCTCAACCACTATGATACGAGCCCGACCTAAAACATGTTGATCAAGGCCCCTGACGATTTAAAAACACATGGCTCAGACCTTGGAAAGGCCCGCACCTCTAGATTTAAATCTAGTAAAGGCTTGAATCACATAGGAAATGACCCGTTGGGCCCTTTGAACTTATAATCCATTGGACCCATAACTTATTAGACCTACTGGATCTTTTGGACCCATAACTTATTGGACCCTTTGGACTTATAATCCATTGGACCCATAACTTATTAGACCCGTTGGACCCTTTGGACCAATAATCCATTAGACCCATAACTTATTGAACCTATTGGGACCCTTTTGACTTATAATCCATTGGACCCATAACTTATTGGACCCATTGGACCCATAACCTATTGGACCTATAATTCGTTGGACCCACGACCCATACTCGAAATTATAAAATAAGTAAAGTGATTGACCCTCGATTAAAAAATCGGTCAGTTGAAGTTAATTTAACATGCTTGTACATGATAGTATATGATAGATAATACATAACAATACATGATAGTACTTGATTGATAAAAATGATAGTATATAATAGATAGTACATGAAAATATATGATAGTACATGATAGTATACGACAATACATGATAGTACATGATAGATATATAATAGATAGAGACATATTACACATGTTAAATACGTGATAGATAGTGACATGTTATACTTGATAGTTCATGATAGATACGTGATAGACAATAACATATTGTACATGATAACCCAAACATAGGTAATTTAAGGCTTAAATCTCATATCTTACCTTTCTATGCTCCGCATGCAGAGCCCAAAATGATCGGGATCGCGAGGGTCCGACGCCTAACTCCTTGTCTGTAATAACCCCAGATTTTCGGAATCCGTACAAGCCATATGCCATGCACGTGTATGTGTGGTTCACATGGAAACCTGGGTCAACATATACACACGGTGTGTATATGTGTGTAACATATTATTTTTTTCCCTTCCTTTTACTATATAAGTGAAAGTGGAGGGAAGTCTCCCCCCTACGTAACATAATTTAAACCTAAATAGAGAGGAGGAAAATAGAGAGAGAGAGAGAGAAAGGAGAGTCTTGTAGAGAAGAAAGGCTAAGGCCTTGTTGGAGTGTAAACCGGTGGAAGACCTGGAGAGAAGGTCGGACCAGAAATGTAGAGATCTTTTCGAAGTAACAGAGATTCGAACGTTAGATCGAACCGAATTACGAGATCCGCCGATTTAGGTAAGAGATAATGCTTGATAAGTGCTTAGGTATGCTTTAATGATAACCTACAATGTATTGGTAAATGGCTGATTAATTATATTTAAGATTTAAGGAAATAGAATAGATTTCTTGAAGAATCAGGAAGTGAAGGTTTCCGCTCCTCGCTCGAGCGATCTAAACGTCTCGCTCGAGCGAGGACAGAATATATATACCTGAGAATAAGTACGTTCTGGGCTCGCTCGAGCGAGACCCATATTGAATGAATAAGCTCGCTCGAGCGAGGTATCACGTTAGGCTTCAGACACCTCGCTTTAACCGCTCGAGCGAGGATAAGAGGCCGCTCGAGCGAGGCTTGGCAACCGCTCGAGCGAGGTTAAGACGTCGCTCGAGCGAGGCTAAGCAACCGCTCGAGCGAGGTACCAAAACTAAATTAAATTTCTTTTATGTATACAAATATACCTCATGTGAACTATGCGCTCTAGGAGTGCTAGTGACCACTGGTAACCATTCTAAGGCATGTCCTTACGCATGAAATGTAGGTTGACGTGAGAGCAGTACGTGTCATCACTAAGAGAAAGGACCACTGGGTTTTGCCTTGAGGTAGGGAACCTTATCGAAATATGTACATTGTTCAATTTCTCATATGTGTAGTACATATCTAATTGCTAAACTAAGTATCTCATCATGTCACATAAATAGAGCGTGCATGTGTAAACTTTAGAAAATGAAGCCAGAGGTCCCAAGGGGACGCAAAAACTACAAGATAAATACCTGTATGATACGATATATTAGTGGCATCCCAGGGGTGCAGATGAGAATCAGTGGGGAAAAGAAAGTAAGGTGATAAGGCCTAATATATTAAAAATTAGCACAATCACGGTGAATAACTATATGTAAAGCACACTTGATATTTTTGTTATTTAAGGTTTGTTTAGAATACCCCACCGACGTGGCGGGATACCCACGACTGACACGGCAGGATATCCGTGACCGGTACGGCGGTTAATCCGTATACAGTAGCACATCCCAGGGATGTAGATTTAAGAGTAGACCCCGCCACCTATGAGAAAGGGGCTTGGGTAGTATTCACAGGGAATACAAAATTGATAACTGTTTAGTTAGACGACGATGGTGGGTATTCCATCGGGGCTCGATGCTATATTGCTCGGGGACTATTTAAGTTAACGAGTTAAGTTATTAGGCCGAATTCATAACTAAATGAGTAAGATGAGAAAGAACAAAACCATGCAAAGTAAGTAGTTGTATTCATCATTTTCTTCAGTTATTTCGATTGTCTTTCCAAATAGTAACATCAGATAAACTATATTTTTTTTTTTTAAACTGCACAACATATATGTAAGAATTAATCTATATGTTCTTTACGTTTCTCTACTGAGCTAGGATGTAGCTCACCCCTTAGACTATACGTCACAGGTCCAACACTCGCGACAACACAGGCTTCGAGAGACATTGATCCAAAAGGTTCGGATTACGTGGCCGGAGAAGAGTTAGAACCTCCTCCTGAGGAATTCTTTTAGAAGTTCTTTACGTTTTGAGTGGTGAGTAGAGAGTACTCATGGCTTGGCATGTCAAGTCCTTTCTTTTAAATATAATTAAATACTATACTTTCCTTTTGGCGAACCATCGAGGGTGATATGATTGTCATCAATGGTTCGGGACAGTTCCTCTGCTCATGAATTGGCATGAGACCGGAACTGTCTGTTGGTTGCTAGACTTGTTGAAACACGGAGACTTAGTTAGTTTAAAGCTTTGGTATTTTAAATTGTTGGCTTTTACTTGTTACTTGATGTTCCGCATAGATTTAAGGTGCATGACCTCGAGGGTCGTGCTGATGGTACGGATTTTGGAGTGATAAAATTTGGGCTGTCACAGTTGGTATCAAAGCAGTTCTTCTAGAAATTCTGACAATCATTCTTTTGTCAGAGCATAGGGACTTCTGCTGACGAAAGTTAATTTCATATGCAGATCGTGATGTCTTCGGGAAGGAGAGGTCGACCAAGGGGTGGTCATGATAGGAACTTACGCAGTAGAGGTGAGTTCATCTCGCCAACGAACAGAGTACCGTTGGGAGAAAGAGAAATTCCCGAGAGTAGTAGTCAAGGGAACAAAGACCAGGCCGAAAATCACGATCAAGACCGTCAGGGTCAAGATCAGAGAGAACAAGATAGGATCAGGGAGAGAAATGAAGAGAGAGAGGAGCGTCAGAGGATGATGCACACTATGGAAACCATGGCGGCTGCCATGGCAGCATCCTTGTCGGCTCAAAATACTGGTAATCAGCATCAGCCACCTACATCTCCGGTAGTGCCAACACCCCCAGCAGCTTCAGCATTTACGGAATTCCGGAGGATGAGACCTCCTAACTTTTCAGGGCAAGCAGACACTATGGCTACTGAAAATTGGCTAAGTGAGATGGAAAAGCTTTTCAACGTACTCACTTGCACGGAAGATGAGAGCGTCCGTTGGGCAGCGCACATGTTAGATGGGGAGGCTGGACCATGGTGGAAGTCTGTGTCGCAAACTAGGGCTCAGGAGACCCCAAATGTACCATGGACGTGGAATGAATTCGTGGAAGAATTCAATAAACAGTATTTCCCCGAAGTGGTTAGAAATCAGATGGAAGTACAGTTTTTACAACTCCAACAGAGAAACATGACAGTAAGGGAGTACGGAGTGGAGTTCATGAGACTTGCTCATTTCGCTTCCGACTACGTGGGTTTCAACAGGGTTTGAGGCCAAATATTCGAGGAGGAGTTGCTCCATTTCAGCTAAGAACCTACGGAGAGGTTATGAGTAAGGCGCTAGTGGAAGAAGAAGAGAACAACAACCGCTACCGTCAAAGGGAACAACAGGGAAGAACAAATGTGGATCAGAACAGAACTGGGAACTACGAGCCAATAAACAAAAAGCCGAGGTTCGTAGTACAAAATCAGAGACAACCTTTTCAAGCAGGATATGGGAGACCGACACAACAGAGCACATATCAAAGGTTTCCATTTCTGGCATCAGGGAGACCGACGAGATATGAGAGTCCTGCCATTTCTACTGGAGCTACGATAACACAAGGCTTCTCACGAGCCGCATCTTCAACACCAAGGGATACTTGTGCCAAGTGTGGCAAGTCCCACAAAATGGCTGATTGCAAACAAGGGATGCGAGGTTGTTTTAAATGTGGCAAGATGGGCCACGTGATTAAGGACTGTCCTGAGGCAAACAAGGATAAGACAGCTTCAGCTTCGATGTCACGACCAATTCAAGCAAGGAAAACGGTCGTGCAAGGGAGAGCCTATGCTCAGAATGGACGTCATCCAAGGTGAGACTATTTTAAATTTAAGAAATTCCATTTCATTAAAATTTTAGAAAGAGAAGGTGCATTCAATAGAAATAGTGTAGTTCCTTTTGCTAAACACCAAATTTATACGTGAACTAGGGGTGTGAATGGATGTGTAATTTATTGTATGTATGTATGTATACTATAGGTACTTTAATCGTGTATGAGAAAGGATGCTTCGTTGGATATGACGCTAGAGTATTGATAGACCCAGGGTCTACCCACTCATTCGTCACTCCACGTTTTGTCAAGAGGATGAAGATTGTTCCAGAGGTGTTGGACTTCGTCCTATCTGTGTCTATTCCGGCTGGAGAATTAATAGACATGGAGTTAGCTTGCAAATCCGTCATTGTAGCAGTTCGAGACCTAGAGGTGCATGAATTGGAAGCAAAATTGATACTGCTGGACATGCAGGGGTTTGATGTGATCCTTGGCATGGACCGGTCAAGGCGCAACACAAAGGCAACAATGATCAAGAACAAGGTCGCCATTTTCGCACTCCAACACAAGAAGATCATTTCGGTTTCAAGGAGTGAGGTCGTCATCTATGCCACTGATCTCAGCAGTAAGGGCCGAGAAAATGATCAGAAAGGGCTGCGGCGGTTACTTGGCATTCTTGAAAACGGATAAGGAAGAGAAGAATGTCATTTCAGAAATCGCAGTGGTACGAGAGTTTGAAGATGTGTTCCCAGATGAATTGCCAGGGTTACCTCCATAGAGGGAAGTGGAATTCGCTATCGACTTAGCGCTAGGAACGGAGCCTGTCTCAAAGGCACCATATCGAATGGCTCCTACTGAGTTGAAGGAATTGAAGGAACAGTTATAAGAACTCATGGATAAAGGGTTTGTGAGACCGAGTGTGTCTCCTTGGGGAGCACCTGTCTTATTTGTAAAGAAGAAAGATGGGTCAATGCGTTTATGCATTGACTATCGACAGTTAAACAAACTAACTGTGAAGAACCGATACCCGTTGCCAAGAATTGATGATTTGTTCGATCAACTGCAAGGAGCAAGGTATTTCTCTAAGATCGACCTCAGGTCGGGATACCATCAGTTGAGAGTTAAGGCCGAAGATATTCAGAAAACTGCATTCAAAACACGGTATGGACACTACGAATTTTTAGTGATGCCGTTTGGGTTGACAAACACACCGACATCGTTTATGGACTTAATGAACCGGGTGTTTAAACCACATCTGGATTATTGCGTCGTAGTGTTTGTCGACGACATTCTGATATATTCCAAGTCAGAAGAGGAGCATGAGAAGCATCTAAGACTCGCTCTACAAACTTTGCGTGAACACCAACTTTACGCCAAACTCAGTAAATGCGAATTTTGGTTAGAAGAGGTTAGCTTTTTGGGACATGTCATCGCTAAGCATGGTGTCACAGTGGACCCGTCCAAAATCGAAGCAGTAGTGAATTGGGAACAACCTAAGACAGTGACCGATATCCGTAGTTTCCTTGGACTGGGAGGATACTATCGACGTTTTGTTGAGGGGTTTTCAAAAATATCGGGACCTCTCACAAGACTTACAAGGAAGGATGCGAGATTCGAATGGAGTGAGGCATGCGAGAAGAGTTTTCAAGAACTCAAAACGAGACTCACTTCAGCTCCAGTATTAGCGATTCCTTCAGGCAGTGGGGGATTCGCAGTGTATAGTGATGCTTCGTACAATGGTTTGGGTTGCGTGCTCAACCAACACAAGAAGGTGATAGCTTATGGGTCAAGACAGTTGAAAGAGCATGAGAAGAACTATCCGACACATGACCTAGAGCTAGCAGCAGTCATATTTGCATTGAAGATTTGGCGATACTATTTATACGGTGAGACCTTTGAGATTTTCATCGATCATAAAAGCCTCAGATACTTGTTCACACAGAAGGAACTAAATATGAGACAACGCAGATGGATGGAGTTTCTTAAGGACTACGACTGTTCCATACAGTATCATCCAGGTAAGGCTAACGTAGTAGCCGATGCCCTAAGTCGGAAGGGTCCAACTTTGTTGGCCAGTTTGGTTTTGGGTATGCATAGATGGAAGTTGTTTGAAGATCTTTCGATGTATGATGCAAATATTGAGCCACGCGCTACAGGGGCCTTTTTGGCTAACATATCAGTGAGACCAGTAATATTCGAGCATATCCATGAGCTACAGATGAGGGACCCAGCGTTAATGAAGAGTCGTCAAGATGTAACTGAGGGCATCAAATCAGATTTCTCAATCAAGGAGGATGGTTCCTTGTTGTTCAAGGGTCGACTCTGTATTCCGGACAATGTTGAGCTAAAGCGAACTATCCTTGACGAGTCGCACAAATCAAGTTACGCGATACACCCAGGCAGCACGAAAATGTACCAAGATCTGAAAAGGAATTACTGGTGGAGAGGTTTAAAACAAGATGTAGCAGAATACGTTTCACGATGTTTGACGTGTCAACAAGTGAAGATTGATCATAGACACCTTGCAGGATTGTTGCAACCTCTACCAATACCAGAATGGAAATGGGAATCAATATCTATGGATTTCATCGTTGGACTACCGCGTACGGCAAAGAGATATAATGCCATCTGGGTAATCGTGGATCGACTGACCAAGTCAGCACACTTCCTACCTTACAACACGATGTATACAGCAGGAAAGCTAGCGGAACTCTATATGAAGGAAATAGTACGCCTACATGGGATCCCAAGTAGCATTGTCTCCGATCGAGATCCGTTATATACATCAAAATTCTGGAAGAAGTTTCAGGAAGGGATGGGGACACGATTAGATTTCAGTTCAGCTTTCCATCCACAATCAGACGGACAAACAGAACGGGTAAATCAAGTAATAGAACACATGCTCAGAGCTTGTATGTTGGAAATGCAAGAATCGTGGGATCAATATTTACCGTTAATCGAATTTGCATATAATAATAGTTTCCAGACAAGCATCGGAATGGCACCATATGAAGCATTATACGGAAGGCGGTGTAAATCGCCCATCAATTGGGAGGAAACTGGTGAAAAATTTATTTTAGGGCCCGAGTTGCTGAAAGAAAATGCCACAGTCGTCCGAATCATTAGGGAGAAACTTAAGTCGGCTCAAAGCAGACAAAAGCTACGCTGATATCAAGCGGACCAGCGTCGATTATAAGGTGGGTGAACACGTGTTTGTCAAGGTGTCACCTATGAAGGGCGTGATGAGATTTGGAAAGAGGGGGAAATTGAGTCCACGATATCTTGGACCATTCGAAGTTTTGGGCCGAGTTGGCGAAGTTGCATATCGCATTGGCTTACTTCCGGTGTTCGATCGAGTACATAACGTTTTCCACGTTTCTATGCTCAGGAAGTATGTGAATGACCCTTCCCACATTTTGAAAGGTCAACCACTAGAGATGTGTGAAGACATGAGCATGATAGAAGAGCCGGCAGAGGTACTGGATAGAAAGGAACAAGTACTACGCACCAAAATCATTCACTTAGTACTTGTTCGATGGAAGAATCATCCGACCGAAGAAGCAACATGGGAACGGGAGGCTGATGTCAAGGAACAATATCCCAAGTTGTTTGAGAGGGTCAATTAGAATTGTTTGTAAATAGTGACGTCACATAACACTTTGATTTCAAGTATAAATTTCTATATTTTTCTAGCTTAATTTGTTTGTTATGGCGGACTCCTCATGCGTTTTCGATCACCGTGTCCTTAAGTGATGTTAGGGGGTGATTTGGATCACAATGTTCCCGAATGTAAGAACGGAGGAAGACAAGATACGAGCTTATGGATGACTGAATCATGTGATGGGCTCGCTCGAGCGAGACTTCACACTCGCTCAAGCGCGAGCTACATAAAATAACAAACGTGACATGTTCTGGGCTCGCTCGAGCGAAGAATAGTGACCGCTCGAGCGAGGTGTATTAGTCGCTCGAGCGAGGTTTCCAAGCCGCTCGAGCGAGGCCAAATTATTATGCCAGTTACCATTCTGTGCTCGCTCGAGCGATAACTAACGACCGCTCGAGCGAGGACAGACTATATATAGTGGACAGATTGCTAAACACCCATTTCTTCTTCACGCGAGGAGCTTGGTGCCGAGCGAGGGTCCAGGGTTTTCACTTTCAAGCATTTTCCGTCTGATTCAATCGGATTTGAAAAATCCGAACTGTACAAACCATTTTGCTAGGTAAAATCTACCTTCTCCACACTCCTTTACGCTTTTTTTTTAAAACTCTATTAACTCAAATGGCTTCTTCAAGCCCTAATCCCCAACCGAGGAAGCGAATGGCGACTCGATCGCCATCATCGCGAAACAAGGCACCACAACAACAACCCCCACCACCACCGGCACCCATCCCGATCCAACTAGATGATTGGTGGGGCACGAAAGAAATGGAACCCGAATGGGAAATTCATCCCTCGTGCTTTATAGATCCGACATCTACTAAATGGACATCGGATTTCCTGACAAACCACCAACTCCGACCCTTACTTACACCATTTGGACTTCGGTACTATTCGAGATTAGTCCGATTATTTTATCAGACCCTCAAGACCAATGTAAATGAAGACACCATCCTCGTCACAATTGACAGGAAGGATCTGTCTTTTGGAGGCGGCGATGTATCCGCCGTCATGAACTGCCCTCTCACCTACACCCCGAGCCCAAACACACAACCTCCACTTGTTGGGAACGTCGGGTTTCCGACGATCATTGATGATATTACTGGCGGCGCGTCCGCATCGGGTCAATCCATCACCCGATCCCAGTTACCACCACACATGTGGTTTTTAGACATCATTTTCAAGAAAAATTTATACCCTACCGGTCATGACCAAGAGCGTCGTAACACCTTTTTACGAGCCTTGCACTCTGCCTTCCACAATAGGTGGTTTAGCACCCCAATGGTCGTCATTAAAGGCATGGTGCATGCCTATAAAAGAAATGTTAGGGGCGTTATCCATCCGCCGATCAACCGCCTCCCATACGCACGTCTTATATCCCGACTCCTCGATGCGCGTAATGGGAGGGATGGGTTCAAGATCAACACCAACGAGTTATCGCTTACCGATAACGTTGTACCCTACATAGCCCAAGACCTCAGCCGAAACCTAAAGGGGCTTCAAAACAGTGTAAACAAGAAAAGAGATCGTCAGGCTGCAAGGCAGGCACCACAGCCGCCATAGACGGGATTAGCTACTCCCTCCACTGTGCCTCCACCAAATCTGCATACCACTGACACCAGTATGTTAGGGGAGATCCTCCAACAGGTACGGGAGACCCGACTACATCAGCGGTTCCAGGAGGCGCTTCTCATTGACCTCATGGGTCAGGCATATCCGCAAACATCGTGATGCAAATGCCATTTTTGGGACATCTAGTTCGGGCCAGGCTGCTAGGACCACTACAGAGGGTGCCACCCACGTCGGAGAGACCGTTGGTGATGGTGAGGGAGGCGATGCGGAGAGTGATGAGGACTGGGACACAGGCGATGACGACGATGAGTACGAGGAGGGTGATGACTAGGTCGCTATAGATATATTTTCTTTTTGAAATATTGAGAAGTTAAAAAAAAAATTTGTTGGTATGGTGGATGGTTGATACTACTATGACATGATTGTCACAAATTATAATTTCGTGGGCACTAAATATTTGTTATATATATATGTTTTTGATTAGATGAGTCCCTGATAAAATAACTGTAGAACATGACAAAGTTTTCATGCGTGATGTGGTAAGAACATCATTTCAAATTCTGATGATAATCGTTTATCAGGTTCTAAAACTCTTTTGGTTGTTCTGGTGATTGTATTATTGTTTGGTCCAAACACTTGTAATCTTGAAATAGGTCATTTCGGGTCACTGGACCATACGATTAACTAATAAATGAGTAATGAGTTAATCAAGGACACATCCGTAAAATATGTAGTAACATTACTTTAGGTCATGATCGATTTTCGAGGATGAAAATCTTATAAGGTGGGGTGAATGTAACAACCCCAGATTTTCGGAATTCGTACAAGCCATATGCCACGCACGTGTATGTGTGGTTCACAAGAAAACCTGGGTCAACATATACACACGGTGTGTATATGTGTGTAACATATTATTTTTTTCCCTTCCTTTCACTATATAAGTGAAAGTGGAGAGAAGTCTCCCCCCTACGTAACATAATTTTAACCTAAATAGAGAGGAGGAAAATAGAGAGAGAGAAAGGAGAGTCTTGTAGAGAAGAAAGGCTAAGGCCTTGTTGGAGTGTAAACCGGTGGAAGACCTGGAGAGAAGGTCGGACCAGAAACGTAGAGATCTTTTCGAAGTAACAGAGATTCGAACGCTAGATCGAACCGAATTACGAGATCCGCCGATTTAGGTAAGAGATAATGCTTGATAAGTGCTTAGGTATGTTTTAATGATAACCTACAATGTATTGGGCAATGGCCGATTAATTATATTTAAGATTTAAGGAAACAGAATAGATTTCTTGAATAATCATAGAGTGAAGGTTTCCGCTCCTCGCTCGAGCGATCTAAACGTCTCGCTCGAGCGAGGACAGAATATATATACCTGAGAATAAGTACGTTTTGGGCTCGCTCAAGCGAGACCCATATTGAAGGAATAAGCTCGCTCGAGCGAGGTATCACGTTAGGCTTCAGACACCTCGCTTTAACCGCTCGAGCGAGGATAAGAGGCCGCTCGAGCGAGGCTTAGCAACCGCTTGAGCGAGGTTAAGAGGTCGCTCGAGCGAGGCTAAGCAACCGCTCGAGCGAGGTACCAAAACTAAATTAAATTTCTTTTATGTATACAAATATACCTCATGTGAACTATGCACTCCAGGAGTGCTAGTGACCATTGGTGACCATTCTAAGGCATGTCCTTTCGCATGAAATGTAGGTTGACGTGAGAGCAGTATGTGTCATCACTACGAGAAAGGACCACTGGGTTTTGCCTTGAGGTAGGGAACCTTATCGAAACATGTATATTGTTCAATTTCTCATATGTGTAGTACAGATCTAATTGCTAAACTAAGTATCTCATCATGTCACATAAATAGAGCGTGCATGTGTAGACTTCAGAAAATGAAGCCAGAGGTTCCAAGGGGACACAAAAACTACAAGATAAATACCTGTATGATACAATATATCAGTGGCATCCCAGGGGTGCAGATGAGAATCAGTGGGGAAAAGAAAGTAAGGTGATAAGGCCTAATATATTAAAAATTAGCACAATCACGGTGAATAACTATATGTAAAGCACACTTGATATTTTTGTTATTTAAGGTTTATTTAGAATACCCCACCGACGTGGCGGGATACCCACGACTGACTCGGTAGGATATCCGTGACCGGTATGGTGGTTAATCGGTATACAGTAGCACATCCCAGGGATGTAGATTTAAGAGTAGACCACGCCACCTATGAGAAAGGGGCTTGGGCAGTATTTTCAGGGAATACAAAATTGATAACTGTCTAGTTAGACGACGATGGTGGGTATTCCATCGGGGCTCGATGCTACATTGCTCGGGGACTATTTAAGTTAAAGAGTTAAGTTATTAGGCCGAATTCACAACTAAACGAGTAAGATGAGAAAGAACAAAATCATGCAAAGTAAGTAGTTGTATTCATCATTTTCTTCAGTTATTTCGATTGTCTTTCCAAATAGTAACATCAGATAAACTGTATATTTTTTTTTAAACTGCACAACATATATGTAAGAATTAATCTATATGTTCTTTACGTTTCTCTACTGAGCTAGGATGTAGCTCACCCCTTAGACTATACGTCGCAGGTCCAACACTCGCGGCAACACAGGCTTCGAGAGACGTTAATCCAAAAGGTTCGGATTACGTGGCCGGAGAAGAGTTAGAACCTCCTCCTGAGGAATTCTTTTAGAAGTTTTTTACGTTTTGAGTGGTGAGTAGAGAGTACTCGTGGCTTGGCATGTCAAGTCCTTTCTTTTAAATGTAATTAAATACTATACTTTCCTTTTGGCGAACCATCGAGGGTGATATGATTGTCATCAATGGTTCGGGACAGTTCCTCTGCTCATGAATTGGCATGAGACCGAAACTGTCTGTTGGTTGCTAGACTTGTTGAAACACGGAGACTTAGTTAGTTTAAAGCTTTGGTATTTTAAATTGTTAGCTTTTACTTGTTACTTGATGTTCCGCATAGATTTAAGGTGCATGACCTCGAGGGTCGTGCTGATGGCACGAATTTCGGAGTGACAAAATTTGGGCTGTCACATTGTCTCTACGGTGACTCGATTCTCCTCATCCGAGCTCAATTCTCTCACATTCTTTATAGTTTATGCATGCGAAGCTTACGACTCTTCTTCGAGCTCACGGTGTCGAAATCAAGGGACTCTCGCTGTTGAAAACAGGGAAAAAGGGTTCTTTGTGCGAAGGGACATTTGAGAAGAAAATGGTTGTGATTTCACAAAGGAAAGCAAATGAGAAGAAAATTATGGGGGCTTTCTTCCGTTCGGGGATTTTTCTTTTCTCCCCCAGCCGAGCTCTTTTTCCTCTCTCAGTTGTCCTTTCTCTCTTCTCTCAAACGAATTGCAAATGAGGATAAGGCTAATGGGTTTTTCTTTTATATTAAGTGTGGTTGATTCGGTGTGGATTTGATATACCACAATCGGTGTACGGGCTCTTATCTAATGGTTCAAAAATGAACTCTAAAGGTTCACTTAATCAGTTTTGACCCTCAGACCTCTCACTTACGAGCTAAACCTCTAGCCGTTGCTCCATCACGTGGCTTTCGTACCTCTTTCGCTAATGTTTATATATGGACAACGTATATTTATGTATATAACATATGATAGTTTGGGTCATTGGCTTGGGTTATGCTTGTGCTTAAGGAGCACCTGACCTCCCTTGATTACGCGTACGCCATTTTTCTCGTTCTAATATAGTCATATAAAATTAAGTAGTTAAGCCTATACGCTATACTATGGTGCTTGAAATAGGTGGAATCGAACCTGATCCGATTCTGGGTTCAAGTCGTGTGCCACAGACACTTCTCACGAGGGTTTGATACCGATTCAGTGTTCGAGTCAGGGATTAGTTATCAAAATTCGTGTATCAGGTCCGTTTACCCAATCAAGGTGAATGGGCCGAAGGCCCCATCACAATTATCAGCATCTTGCCCAAAGTCAAATTAGTCAAGGCCGTTGTATCATCGTCGAGGGTTAACGATTCAGTGCTAGAAAAACCAGGGCTGTTACAATGATAGTACATCATAGATAATATGTGACAGTACATGATTGATAATACATGATAGTAGATGATAGTATATGATAGATAGTACATGACAATATATGACAATACATGACAGTAAACGACAATATATGATAGTACATGATAGATACATGATAGATAGTGATATGTTGTACATGCTAGATAGTGACATATTGTACATGATAGTACATGATAATATATGATAGTACATAATAAATATATGATAGACAATAACATATAGTACATGATAGGACCTCATAGATTGTGACATGGCTGAGCATGATAATAATATGCATGAATATGAAATGATATGACAGTAATATGACATTATATGATAGTAAATTGATAGAAAACAGACATGCTTTGACATGATATGACAGTAATGTGGTATGACATGATAGTAATATGATAGTAATACTGATATGTTTGGAAATGATATGACAGTAATATGCTATGATATGATAGTATTATGATAGAATCCTGAAATGCTTGAAATAAAATGTCTGATAATGATATGCTTGAACATAAAGATAGAATCTTGAAACTATTTAGAATGCAGTGTATGAATATAAAAATATATATGATAGATAAAAGTGTATATGAATATAATACATGTTAGACATAAATGTAAATGAATACAAAATCCCAAAAATGAGGATACAAACTACAGAACCTCATAAATGAGCATACAAAATACAGGACCTCAAAAATGAGGATACATGAATACAGAACCTCAGAAATGAGGATACATGAATACAGGACCTCAAAAATGAGGATATAAATTACAGAACCTCATAAATGAGGATACATAAATACAGAACATTAGAAATAAGGATACATGAATACAAAATATCATAAATGAGGATACAAAATACAAAAATATGATTACAGTACATGAAAGATAGAATCGTGAAATATATAAAGAATACATAATTCGAAAAATAATATAACGAAAACTGAAAATATGAAAGTGAAAAGACGATACCATACAGACAAGTACATGACCTCACATAGTTGATCACTGTTCTCTTGAGTAGGCTTGTATGAGTGCCTCGTATATAAAAGACTTATAGAAATATTAGATGAGGATTGATTCTAGTTAGATTAACAGAGTCATTAATTCTTACCTTAATTGACTAAACGGCGGGGAGTACTATGGTTGGTGTTTGGTATCAACACCAAATTAATTAAAAGATACTAAGAATTAATTCACTAATCTCTATGATAGTCAAAATTATTCATAATCATTCTGGATGAAACTTGGAGAACTATAACTTATGTCCGATAATATTATTGTAAATCTTTTCCTTCAGTATTATTATTGAAAGTAATCTGTAGAACATAATTTCATGCTTAGCTCTTTAATTGTATTGTTTCCTATTTAGTTATGAATTGAAGGTCTTTGAACTTCTATTATTTCTGCAATTGCTTACCATTGAATTAAATAATATCTGCTTGTATTACATATAGTAATAATTATTGCTTGATAATTGATTATTTTCACAATTACTCGAAACCCCACTTACACATGCACCTAATGAAATATTTATATACTACTTGTATTAGAAACCTATGACAATGATAACTAAGACTTTATTGAGCTTCATCGTTTACGATTATTTCATGACTCAAAAATTTCAAAGGCCAGTCAGCAGACACCCAGCCAGGATTAGAGAAGTTGGATACTGAAGGATCCAAGAGTGACAATCGAGCAGATAGTTTCAAGCTCCTTTTGTCTATATAGCTATCAACACATGTACTAAGTTTTTGAAAGGATCTTTCCTTTTTCTTTGGTTTTGTTTCAAAGTCCATCACTTTTGAAATATGGGTTGTAATTTTGTAATTGGGCTTGTATAAACCTCGTGCTTTTAAAGTTTTATTTTAATGAAAAATGTTTCAAAGTTTTCTTAATTACATTTCTTTACTCTTTGAAAATTTATTATGATAAAGTCATAAACTCGGACACGCCCGATCAGGTTAATTAAATTGGGGAGTTAAAACGATAGTGTTTAACTTAAGTTTTCGCAACTACTTTGATAAATGAAATTAACTCGTTTTCGCACTTAAAGTAATTTTCCGAAACATTTAAAAAAAAAACGGTGATAATTTAACTAAAAGGAAATAGAAAGTAAAGAGTTAAACTTGAAAGTTTAGAATATGAGCATAGATATGAATATCGATAGAAAGGTGCATACCCGTCGTACCACCTCGCATCAGAATCGCTGACGGACCGCGAGGCCGGGTGCGAGGGGCGTGAAATATGTCACATATTAAAGGCTCTCTGCTACTCAATTTATAATTTATTTTAGGGTAACTTTATTCGTGCCCACTCCATCTATGAAATCGGGAACTCCTTTAAAACCATTGATTGCTTCGGATCAGATGATGGAGATCGTATTTCACCCCAAGATTATTTAAAATGGATCTTGAGATCATTTTGCACCTATCAGACAATTAGTTTTTTATTCCATGTGTCACAAATCTCAAGAAAGGCTCTAAAGTCACATTTGATCGTAGTGTGTGCCATATGATTCAAGGGCCTGTTTTTGGGATATATTACATCTGGAATAAAAATTTAATCGTGTGATAGGTGCTTCATGATCTTAAGGTCCATTGTGGGAAAAATTATAGTGAAAAATGATTTCTATCATATGATCCGAGGCAAGCAATGAGTATGAAGGAACGCGTGTGCGAAGAAAGATACCCTTCTTTTATTCAATTTTAGCTTTTCCTGACAAAAAAATGGGCTCTCTGCTTAGTCGACCTTAAAATAGGAAGGTACTAAAATCAGTTATTGTCCCACGCTCCTTTTGTCTGACAAAGGAAAAAAAGGGTCAATCTTCTCACATGTGCGGCCTTCTTTAAGCTATCAAGGTTCCCCACCTCCACTCTGTTTTTAGTATTTTGGCGTGGGGTCAACTCCAGCCATTAACTTTGGGACCAAAACCAGGTACACGCCCTATGTTAGTGACGGTGGTGGCCAAAATACTATTATGTGCACTCTTATTTGCAACTGTATATTTTGTATCTATAACCTGGGTTTTCGCCCTTAAAAATCATCAATTGCTTTTTTTTTTTTTTGTGATATTTGTAGGTGTCTGGGCCAGCTTACGCACACCTCAACTAATTTCACGGGACCCTAGAGCTAACGACCGGGTAATACTCCAGTGATCCTGAGGGGACTCGAATTGATGACCATTGGGGAGCAAACCCAAGGCCTGACAAAAGTTAAACAACAAAAATACCATCAATTAATCACCATCAATTGCTTTTAACATGGTGTTAGAGATCTATTTTTGGCCCAATCTTCCATAGAATAGATCTTGAGATACTGATGTACCTATTGGTTTGAGATATTGATTCCATGTAGCAAACATTTGTTACAATCCAACCTATTGACCGAGGTCACTTAAATTATTTATTGGGGTCAAGATGTTGATTCCATGTTGCACACATTCGTTACCGTACAACCTGTTGACCTAGGCCACTTAAATTATTATTTGAGGCAATTAGATATTAGGTAAGAGTTATCCTTAGAAAGGGACCCCTCATGGAGGACCATTCCAGGACCATTTCATATAATGACCTCTTTTCTCCATTGAATGATGGACATGAATTAATTTTTTCCAGTGTGCCTGTACGAAGAGGATGCTCTTACCACAGTAACCAAACACGCCTTTTTATTCGTATTTTTTTTGGGAAAAAAAGAAACTATGAGAGAACGTTTTTTTTAACAATTTCTATTTTTTTATAAATAAAATGCATTTAAACCCGATTTTTTTTTTTTCGAAAAATAGGTTTTACACCCGTTTTTTTCCATTCACCAGAAACCTAAAGTAGTTTTTTGTAGCAATAGGACTAATAGCGACAGTTTTTGGTAGCGACAGGGCTAATAAAAACTGTCGCTAATAGTCTTATTTTTTGTAGTGATTTAAAACTTGTGTTTGGTCAAAAGATGTATATATTTTATTTCTTATAATTGTTCATATATTTTTTATTTTCATAATTTTCCTGAAATAATCAAAATTGACAAGGCAGAGGCATGAAATTGAAAAGTTATGCCCCCACTTTTGAGAGGGTAAAGGCATCCTATTCTTGCAAGCACACATGAATAAGTTAAATCATATATATCATTTATTAATAGAAGGGCTTGCTTTGATATGATGATAAATCTATGTATCAAACTGATAACAAATTGGCAATGAGGAGGGGCCAGGGATATTATAAGGGAGAGACAAGGCTATAATTTGCTCGATGTGGGACAAAACTTCAACAATAGTCCTCTACGAAATTTAAATAAGACAACTAGAAATAAACTATTTAAGAATTTAAGTGGGTCAGGTCAACAGGTTGAGCTGTAACAACATCCCTAAAAGTGACTTGAAAACTACTCCTTTGTCTTAATAGGAAATTGGAATCGAACATGGGACCTTGAGGCTCCAATACTGTAAACCTTCCATGGTGCTACAGTCTTAACATGATAATCTCATAGCATTCCCATAAACATAATTATTTTAAGGGCTGCTTGCAATGAGGAATTAATGTCTGACCGTTCAATATGTGGGCCATGATCTAAAGATTTGTCGTGTGAAAGATTAGGACCAAAAATGATCTCTATTGTTTGATTCAATGCAATCAACGGTTTTAAAAGTGTGAAAGCCCTAATTGATAATATAAAATGTTTGGTTGCAAATAATGGTAGCCTACTATCGCTAAAGTATTATCACCAGCAAAATATTTTGTTGAGGCTCAAAATCATCATCTTCAACTCCTCTAATTCTATAAATCATTTTTTCCGTGGATTATTTGCAACCAAATATTTGGACCAATTCCGAGTTCTGAAATAAATCAGCTTGGGAAAAATTTGTCAAAATTTTGGAAATCTGGGAAAAATGATAATGTTTGGAAAATCTAAAAAAGCAGACAAAATAAAAACAATTGTGAAAAATCAAGAAAAAATACGAAAATGTATAAAAAAAATTCACATTTTATTCATTCTCGAAGTCACGACTTTTTCAAAAAATTGCAATTTAGTGTAGAGTTTAATCGTTGATTTTGAGTAGTGCCATTTTAACTAGCATTCCACATGAAACATGACCCTTAGCTTTTATGCTCCCACACTAGGGAGGCTAAAAAGATTTAACAGATAAGGTACCACAATTGATACCCACCAAGTCTTAGAGGGCATCTACTTAAAAAATTATTTGTTTGTTTAGAATTAGACGATGGAGACCGTTTCCCTCCAATCTTGGGCACTAAGCATCATGAGACGGCCTTGAGGGTATCATCAGATGGTCAGTTTTTCATTTCACGTGACACATATCTCAAAAAAGTGATGAAAATTATGTTTGATTAATGTAGTGTATGTCTAAGTAATTTTTTTATAACGTTTGCGAGATGTGTGTCAGTCAGAAATAAAGAAGTGAAAGCAGTGAATGATTTTTGGCATATGCGTGCCCGCGTGCCCTCCAAGCTTAAGCTACCCAAAACAGAAGTTTGAAAATTAGAAATAGGTCCCCACACTATGTTTCTTTGGTGTACCGGAAAGGAATTCAATCATCATTGCCAACTGTTAGGCACTTTCATGTCCAAAGATCATAAGGCAGCACTTTATGTTTGGTGGCGGGACACAGTCCACTCAATGATTTGCTCGGACTCTTTCGTGGATAATGTAATGTCACACTGCCTAAAACTTTTGGCACTCTTAACAAGGATCAAAATTTCGGCCGAAATGAACGAAATTTCGGCTGAAATTATCGGTTTCGGTGGGGATTATTGGTTTCGGTCCCCACCGAAACGATAATTTGGGACCAAAATTTCGATCATAGAATATATGAAATTAAAGTTTTCGGTCAAATTATCGGCAGAAATTTTGATTTTCGGCCGAAATTTCAATCCAAAATTTCGGTTTCGGTCCCCTCCGAAACCGAAACGAAACCCGAAATTTTAATCCTTGCACTGTAATCATCGATTTTTCTCCATTTGGGTTCCAATTTTAAGCATCGGCCATATTAGACATGGGTTTAATTACTTTAAAAAATATATATATATATCCTCTATTTTCAACTCAGGATTCGTCCTCCATCCTCCTCAATTGAGGTTTTATGTGTTTAAACTGTCAATGGTTTTGAATCATAAGATGGGAATCATTTTCAACTCCATCCATCAACATAATCATTTTCTGTCTCATTCAAAGCAGTCAACGATTTACACATGTAAAACCCAATTGAGAAAGAAGAATCTTAAGTGATAAATAAAGGTTCCCTTTCTTAAGTTTGGAACTTAATATATTGATCTAGTAACTCCATATTTCTGGAAAGCACATCCCATTTACCCACTAACTTTTCCATAAGGCTGGGCACAGAGAGAGAGAGAGAGAGAGCACCTAGATTGGAAAGTGCGCCGTGACAATGCGTTCTAGTCATCGAATGAAACACAACTCAAGAGAGAGAGAGAGGGAGCACTTCAAATGGATAATGCTTTGGGGGCGTAGAAAGAATCACAACTTTGATTGAGAGAGCACCTGGATTGAAAGGTGCACGCTGGCACAATCTTGAGGTCACAATTGAGTCACACATATCTCAAATATATATATATATAGAAAAAGGCCTTCGTCCTTCATGGGAGGACGGTCACCGTCCTCTAACCTTTCACATGGAGCTCCACGTAGCACCTAAAACACTTTTTGGGTGCCACGTAGACCTTAGTTGCATTGCTTAGATCATCTTTGAAAAAAAATATATTTTAAAACTCATCTCCACCGTGTATATTTGAACCGTGAAATGTGGACCAATGAAAATTGTCAAACTTTGACTTGTGAGTTTAAAATTTAATTTTCAAAATTTTTTTTTTAATGTTGATCTAAACTGTTCACCTGTGCTCCACGTGGCACCCAAAAAATATTTTGAGTCCCACGTGGAGCTCCATATAGACCTTGGAGAACGGTCATCGTCCTCCATTGGAGGACCTAACCGGCTCCCATATATATATATATATATATATATATATATATATATATATATATATATATATAATCCATGCGTTCAAACTAGATGGGGTCCACGTGGCACCTATCGAGAGGATCCGGTGCCATCACAACTTTCCCAAGGAACATTAGGTGCATTCAAACAAATGGAATTGACTGTATATCTACTCTCTAGATGTTGTATATTGTATATTTTAATTTTTTAATAAATTATAAATGGACTCCCCATCTCCATCCATCCAAGACATAGTCGATGAACACAATCTCGTCGTACATTTGCGAGAAGGTGGTCATGATCAAAATGTGATTGTAGATGACCAATCCATGCCTCACTACAAAAAATAAGTCTATTAGCATCAGTTTTTTTAACTACCGCTATTAGTCATGGCGTTAAAAAAAATTGCCGTAACCGCAAATGCCGCTAAAACACCTTATTTTTGTAGTGCCTTCACAACCTCCCACAAATGTGTTGGATGATTAACACCTGGGCTCTCATGACCTCAACCAATTTTGAGACTTGGAAAACTAAGCAACGGAGAAGAAGCCTTCAAAATATGTAACAAAAAGATAACCGAGTTACCTGGTGGTCATATGACCCGAATATAGCCCGATGAGAGATTGTTAAATTTTTTATTCGTAAAGAAGTGCCCTTTGTTTGGAGAGAAAATAATTTTTTTATTGAAAGGATTCAAAAGGCTTTTACACTAAACAGAAATATAAATAAGTTATATACGGAAAAACAATCTCTTATAATTCAAAAATATAAAACAATCCCCGTTGGCGTACGTTTGACTTTGAATATATGGACATTCTCAAGTGGAAATTAAACAAATGTATAATTTCTTTGAGTACCACTCACCGGGGTTAGTATAGATAATGGTATTAATAATGTATTAAAAATAAAATATAAAATATTTTTAATAAGTTTTGATAATGTTCAAAAAATAAAATCACCATTGATGAATTATTAAACAACTATTTAAAGGATATAGCTTAGGTATCAATTTTAAAGGAAATATTTTATGTGCCTTGTTGCGCACATGTATTAGCATTAATCATAAATGATGGACTCAAATGTTTTAAAGGCATGATTGATACTCAACAAAATGGCCACCCGCCAAATTATAACAATTTGAGGAAAATTGTAACAATAGACAAATTTTAATTAAAAAATTAATATTACATTGACCATCTCGATGGAGTTTTATATTTAACATGTTGGACACCATTATACCATAAGTTCACTGGTAGATATGATTAACAAAAATTTACATTTGAGAAGAATTAAGAATTATAAGAAACTTTTATAAAAATCTTAAAAAATGCAAGAACTCTATTTTTCAATACATCTAAATTTTGAATATTTCAAAATATGAATTTTAATAGTAATTTTGAATTAAATAAAACATGCCCGATCATTATAGAAATTAGAGAAAATATGATAAATATCATAATCAAATTTCAACAAATCTAGTATTAGCTAGTATGATGGATCTCCATTAAAAATTAACTCTATTAACATATGTTTTAAACATTATTAAAAGGGAAAGCAGTGAAAAAATTTAAATTGAATTAAGTAAATATAAATCTCTATTTAATGACTTTTTCCAATATTATAAGATATAGTTAAATAAAATACTTGTAGTGAAACATCTAATACTTATAGATATTCATCTATGTTTTAAAAAAATTTGGAACCCTAATAAAAAATATTAAAAACTTAATCCTTTCGTCGTCTTCTTCTAATGATAAGTTACAATTTTATTTTGAAAGTGATGATTTGGAATAGAATGATAGTGTCTCACTAAATTTCAAATATTAGAATGGTGTGGAACAACTACTGTTCCTAATATTCTCATCTCAAGGGCTAGTCCTATGGTTTTGTTGGCCTATGTTGAGATTCCGAAATGGGGCCTACTTATATTCATAAAAAAATGATCGAAACTAAGATCAACCTGGTTTTCAGTTAAAATTTTGGTAAAAATTTTCAGTCATATTTTTTTACCGAAATTTCAGTTTTTTTATTTAAAAAAAAATGAAAAAAATGAAAAAATTGTTGAATAATTATTTAGGAAAATTAGATATATATTTTGGACACTTTGAAGACTTTAGAGTAACGTTTTTGGCATATCATTTCTTACAAAATATAGCTTATAAGCATGCCAAATTATTAATGCATCTTATTTCAGAAAAACCTTAATTAAAGGTTAAAGCAAAAAAATATTCTCCAAAAATTAAATAAATAAATAATAAAAATAAAAATACAAACTCTAAATTAGAGGAGAAAAGTAATCTCTTTCCAAAGTTTACAAAGTAAAACTCTAATAAATATAAGCATTAGATTAACATAGTTTTCATGGCGTGCATTAAGTTAAACACAGTTAGAAATTAAAACCCTAAGTAGCAAACATTAGGTTATTAATCTATAAACACTACAAAAAATAAGACTATTAGCGGCATATTTTTTTAATAAAAAACTGCCGCTATTAGTCCTGTCACTACAAAAAACTGCTGCTATTATTTTTGTAATGACAGTTTTTTGTAGCGACAGGACTAATAGCGGCAGTTTTTTATTAAAAAAAACTGCTGCTAATAGTCTTATTTTTTGTAGTGAAAGAAACAAAAAATGCAAATATGAAGTTATAAGCGCATGCTTATTGAAATCTCTAAGATGGTAGGGAGTTTGAGAGAGGAAAGTATGGCAAAATCCAACCTTTACTATGTAATTTTTTATCTAAGATGGTAGGAATATTTTTGGAGGAAAGGGAAGGGAAGGGAAAGCACGGAAAAATCCAACCTCTACTTTCCAGAATTTATGACATTATTTTTTATTTTCAAAATTATATATGAATTAAAATTTTTATTTCTCTAATATCTTAGTAAACCACTCTAGTGGTTAAATTAGTAGTTTGTGACACCTAGGCTCTAGGTTCAATCTTCCTTATGTTTATGGTTTTTTAAATAATGGACCACCTCAAATATAGTAACTAAGAGAAATCTCTTAGTCCCAAAATAAGTGTGAGAGAAATCTTTCCTAAAATTAGTCTGAAAATAATGGACGAGCAGTTTCGGTGGTGTTATTTACACCAATTATTTTTCCGAAGAACACACACATTTCCACCATTGAAACCATTGATTGCCTTGAATCAGACGGTGACGACCATTTTTTGTCCTAATCTTTCACACAATAGTTCTTCAAATCATGGTGCACCTATTGGACGGTCAGATCTTCAGATCATTTTATCGGTATCATAATTTTATTTATTTTTCTTTTAAACTTACATGTGGGTCATTGACTTAAGCAAGGTCGGATGCCTATGTTTGCCGCCCCACTTGACATCACCTAGGGCAAGCCTTGCCCATCTCTACAATTGTGTCGGAATCGAAGTTTAGTCCAGGGAAAGTGTGATAGCCCAGATTTTTGAATCCAGAAACCCGCACCGTTGGATCACCCATAAGGCGATCCCGGAACACAAAAACACTTGGTACATCCACACGAAACAGGAGCAAAGCTGATATTTCTAACTGTACAGATAGAGTCATCATATATATATATATATGGCAAAAGATATTTCAATTCGACAAAATAAGAAAATGACGATTTTGCCCTTATATGAACTGTAAGCTTGACAGAACCAAAATGAACCACTGGTGATGAACAATCACCACCCAAACAGTGATTCAAAATAACTATTTACATATCATTCTAAATAAAATAAAAAGGCTGGGCATTCCAAGTCTTGTACAACATCTCAAAAATATATCTTCCAAGTCCCCTAACGGAAACAATCATCTGGCAGAAGATCTGATTCCTCTTCTGGTATGTAATCGAGATCTTCTTCTCGGCCAGAATCCTCAATGCATATATCTGCGTCTGTTCCTGTGACGTATAGTCGAAGGGTGAGCTAACATTGAAGCTCAATAGGGGAATATCACTAGCATGGATAACATATTTCAAAGCATAGATCTCATGATTGAATTCAAGTATATTTCACCAAATTGAACATTTAGATGCTTGACATTTGAATAACTAAATTTGAAATACACACACACACATGATTTGTCTCTTAGTTTTCAACTTGCGTACTTAATTCATTTTCATATGCTTCTCAAGCTTCAAATGACTTAATGCTTTAACTTAAATAATCTCCCAAGCGTATATAGCATTGGGAGCCACATTAATACCGATGAGAATCTCCGAACCACCGTCGTTCAATGAACACTTTATACAATTGCGAAGCCCCAGAGCTAAGTTAACAGGGTCACTTATGCCACATTGGCCGTTGGCTGGCCCATATGTACGGATATCCTGCCGTAACGGATACACGATGGGGATTTATTTCACGAAACCTTAAAATCATTGTACAATTATAACTTATAGCTTCTCACTGTGTAGTTAATTAGTGTGATTAATTATAGCTAGATTTGGAGTTTCACATGCTTGCTTATCACATTCACACATGTTCATTATATTCACACTTGCTTGCTTATCGTACTTATTTCATTCACACACACATCCCTTATTATGTTTACATTATTATCACATACACACGCACACATATATTTAATCACATTCACATTATTTACACAATTCATATTGGCAGTCATGGTATTGAATTTTCCCTGCCTCGTACAAGGTTCACGCCGAAGCATGCAAGAACGGAGTGATAATTCTTAGGCGATAATCCCAATCACACCTATATTTTAGGGTATTTAAAGGTCATTAACTAATATCTAAAAGACCACACATACAAAAAATTCAGAGAGTTCTCGAAGAAAAATCTAAAATTGCCTTAACTAGCTCAGTCATATGCGCGAGCTCCAAGGTCACACGAGCAAGTCATATGGCACCTCATAGTTGCACGAGCTTGCTTGAGCAACTGTGGCTTGTTTGTCTTTCTTGATCTCACGACCTGAGATAGTCGTGTGAGCGAGATTGATGTCGCGCGAGTGACTTCTCCAATTCTTTCTCAGTCGCGAGAGCGACTATTCAAACACAATTTCATGCCTATTCTGAAGCTTCTCTCGTGCGAGCAAGTCCATGTCGCGCGAGTGAGGCTCAAAGTTGCACAAGCTACTTTCGAGATTTTGGGGTTTCTTTATCAAATTGAATTTCTTTCTCTTTCCGTCCTTCACCTAACCCTCATGCATCATAAATGTACACATTTAAGGCATTTATTACCCCTATTCATGGCTAGTAATTTACACACAAGTACTCAATCTTACTAGATCTTACCTCCTAAATTTGGCACAGACTTGAGATCAATTGAATGCATCCCTTGATGCCATTGAAAGGGTTCTGGAGTCCACGCTTCCACGATCACTACAGAGATCCTCTTCTCGCTTTTCTTGCGATATTCAAATCCTTAAATGGAAGATTGAGAGGGAGATCAACAATCCATAAAAGGAAAATGCTCCTCTTCACCACATGCAAAACCCTCTCTCTCTAGGTCACTCCTTGGATCAACAAGAATAGCGAGAGTGATTCCTATTCCAGATTGCATATGATCGTGATCTCAAGTATCCGATTTCCACAAGCCCTCTCTTCCTTCTCTCCTCTTTCTCAAACCCACTCTCTCTATCTTTAGAATTTGCAAAGGTAATAACCTAAGAGAGTTTCCCTTCTCTTATACTTGGGTAGCTTCCTTGTGAAGCATAAACACCATTCTTGGGTGTTTCACACATAGCACGTTTCACTTGTTAGTACGCATACCTAAGTTAGGTGTTCAGCTTTTCTCACTCACACCAAGGTCAAATCCGGTATGGTACACTATGCTGCATCGACACACGTACTGAGTTGAACCACACGGTTTCCTAAGTTTTTGAATCTGGAAACCCGTGCCGCCAGATCACCCATAAGGCGATCCCAGAACACACAAACACTTGGTACATCCACACGAAGCAGGAGCAAAGCTGACATCTCTAACTATGCAGATATAGTCATGATATATATATATATATATATATATATATATATATATATATATATATATATATATATGGCAGAAGATATTCCAATTCGACAAAATAAAAAAGTGACAGTTCTGCCCTTATGTGAACCATTAGCTTGGCAGAACCAAAACGAACCACTAGTGATGAACAATCATCACCCAAATAGTGCTTCAAAATAACCATTTACATATCATTCTAAAGAAAATAAAAAGGCTGGACATACCAAGTCTTGTACAAAATCTCACAAATATATCTTCCAAGTCCCCTAGGGGAAATAATCCTCTTGCAGAAGATCCGATTCCTCTTTTGGCATGTAATCGGGGTCTTCTTCTCGACTAGAATCCTCAATGCCTATATTTGTGTTTGTACCTGTGACGTATAGTCGAAGGGAGAGCTAACATCGAAGCTCAATAGGGGAATATCATTAGCATGCATAACATATTTCAAAGTATAGATCTCATGATTGAATTAAATATATTTCACGAAATTGAACTTTTAGATGCTTGACATTTGAATAACGGAATTTGAAATACACCCACACATGATTTGTCTCTTAGTTCTCAAGTTGCGTACTTAATGTTTTCATATGCTTCTCAAACTTCAAATGACTTAATGCTTTAACTTAAATAATCTCCCAAGCGTATATAGCATTGAGAGCCACATTAATACCAATGAGAATCTCCGAAGCACCGTCGTTCAATGAACACTTTACACGATTGCCAAGCCCCTGAGCTAAGTTAACATGGTCACTTGAGCCACATTGCCAAACCCCTGAGCTAAGTTAATAGGGTCACTTGTGCCACATTGGCCGTTGGCCGGTCCACATATATGGATATGCCGCCGTACCGGATACACGATGGGGATTCATTTCACGAAACCTTAAATTCATTGTGTAATTCTAACTTATAGTTTTACACCGTGTAGTTAATCAGTGTGATTAATTATAGCTAGGTTTCGAGTTTCACATGCTTGCTTATCACATTCACACACATTCGTCATATTCACATATGCTTGCTTATCACATTCACACATGTTCATCATATTCACACTTGCTTGCTTATCGTACTTATTTCATTTACACACATCCCTTATCATGTTCACATTCTTATCACATACACACGCATACACATGCTTAAGCACATTCACATTATCTACACAATTCATATTGGAAGTCATAGTACTGATTCCCTTACCTCGTACGAGGTTCATGTCGGATGTAAGAACGGAGTGAAAATTCTTAGGCGATAATCGCAATCACACCTATATTTTAGGGTATTTAAAGGTCATCAACTAATGTCTAAAAGACCACTCACACAAAAGATTCAAAGAGTTCTCGAAGAAAAATCTAAAATTGCCTTAATTTGCTCAGTCACGCGCGTGAGCTCCAAGGTCGCACGAGCGAGTCATATGGCACCACACAGTCGCGCAAGCTTGCTCAAGTAACTGTGGCTTGTCTGTCTTTCTTGAGCTCATGGCCTGAGATAGTCGCGTGAGCGAGATTGATGTTGCCCGAGCAACTTCTCCAGTTCTTTCTCAGTCGCGCGAAAGTGGGGAGCCCGTGCTTCGCGGGGCTGGCATATGCATTCACTCATTCGCACAGTTGCAGAACCTTCGTGGAGTAGCTTCTGGTTGGTGGGAAGTGCTCACTTGCGCAGTAAATCTTCAGTTAATCGCGCAGTTCCTTTGCGTTGCAATGCTGTTGCAGAGATGATCTGGAGTGCCTAGACTTCTCATACAGTAGAGCTTCAGAAGCTTTCTCTCTCGCTAGGTACTCACACAGTTATGCTCCTGTGCTCACATAGTAATTGGTAAGGCTTCAGAGTGCGCGAGATCTACGCGAGGAGAATTCTAGGCGTCTCTCTCTTCCAGGGCCATGCACGAACTTCGCAAGGTGAAATTTAGTTTAGTACACACATGAACTCGCTATGTTCTTCGCGCGGCTGCTTTAAGGCTTGATCTCTGCAACCACACATTCTGAGGATTTTAATCCTTGAGATCTTCGCGATGTCCTCACAGCTCTCCTCTTAACTGCGCGTCCTATCTACGCGAGGGCATCTTCCACTGCATCCTTAGTTTCACGAGGGAGCTTCTCAACTCTGCGAGATTTGTCTTTCTATGCTCTGATGCATTGCACTTGCTGCTTTTGTAGTTTCTCCATTTTTAGCCAACTTCATTCATCTGCTAGGATTTTGGTTAATGATGACCAACAAATGAGTCACCATGGTGAGCACTACCAGGGTATTCCATTAGGCTTTGGTTCAGCTGTCATCTTTGCATGTCTTCTTCCTCTTCTTTGGGCCAATAAGGATGGATTTTGTGTTAAGCTACACAGATTATTGCTAACTATAAAATACACTTAACAAATGATTATTAGTCTGCTTCAAGGTTTATCAAAGGCTAGGTTAAGAGGTGAAAAGTGGTATTTTTCAGTGAATAACACACCCCCAAACCTAATCTTTGCTAGTCCCTGAGCAAAGGAAAATTTAAAACAACTATTCTATAAATTTAAATGTCACTTTCCTAGGGAGCACGGATACATTTAGCATATGTACCAAGCCTTTTAAACCCCTAGGTGATCCCTAGTGGAGGAGTGAAGTTTCCTGAGGGTTTTTAGTGAAGGTACCCACAAACTTCACCATTAAAATAGTTAAAAATAGTGCAGTTAATGACAAAACAAATTTTAATGAATAAAGCCTCAGTCCACACCTATCCTTTAAAATCAGAGGAAATTACAGCAGTAATGCAGCCATTTAAAACTCAAAATCAACATGCATGTGCATCACCACCAATTAGTTCACAACAGGAATACAATGTGCATAAAATCAGTACAAAGTTTGCCTTAAATTCAAAAATCAGGTTGGATACAACTCCAATGAAGTTGAAATTCAGACCCAATCCTCACTAAGGCTATCTCTCAACAATAAAAATCAAAAGGGTGTTTACATTCTCATCAGCTCAAGAGCAGTTACAGACTCCAAATGGGCCTGCAAGCATTAGCATAGGCAAAGCTTCTGATTTCTGACATCCTCATGACTTTTCACCATAGATTAGACAATGCCTCATCTCCACATGACAACTCATTTCACTTTGGATTTACAAGAACTTTTGGAATGAGTTGTAATGTGGCTTATGGGTGAGGGATATAAAGAATGAAGGGGTAAAAAGGGATTCAAAATTGAGAAATTAGTAAGGTAAGGAGTGATTGATGACTTCACTACCTTCATTTCAGTACAACTTCATCTTACTTGATATATTTCAGAATCAAAGTGGCCAGCTTCTCCTCTTCTTTTCAATTTTCAGATGATGTTCTTCTCTAGACTTCTCTTTCTTTTTCTTATTTATTTATTTAGTTTTATTTAATATTTTTATGATGAACTGCCACACAAAAACCACTGATACGCTACTGTTCATATGTTACTTTTCTTATCCTTCCACCAAATGTTGGACCACTCTCACTATCTTCAACTCTTTCTCCTTTACCTTCTGAATTCTCAGAGTGAGGGTACAATTGAATCAGGTCAAGGGGTTAAGGTGCAAGTACTCCGGTGTTTGTCAAAGAAAAGTAGGATTTTTAAGGGTCAACGAGTGTAAGCAAAAGGGTCAGTTTTAAAAGATTGGATTTTCAGGCTCAAACTGTCCAAATGAAGGCCTTGAATTATTTCCTTAGTGGCATGAGTGCTGTCAATCAGTTTTGATTTGGAGGTGCCTAACTTCTAGTGAAAAGGTCTTGACTCAATAACTCCTTAAAGAAAAAATAATGCCAAAAACACTCTTCAAAAGAAAATGATGGGCCCAAATCTCACTAGGTATGGTCCTCAAATTAACCCATGGGGTATATTTTCACCTTTTTCTCTCCTCTTAGGTTCACTAAATACTAACTGAAAAAATTTCTGATGTTAGCTTCATGGTGGTGCAAAGATTTTAAAATTTTTAGTTTCAAAATGTCTGAAATTTTTTTTAATTTTCCATAAATTTTCTCATTCTAACAAGTTAGGTGGGAATTGACTTTATTCATTCCAATTAAACCAACACTACTGCACTAAAGTTAACTGTTCTATTGGTAGACCTACCCTGCCACACCCCCAAACCTATGAGGAGCAGTGTCCTCACTGATTCAAAGTTATATATGAATGTGCAGCAGGCTCAAGACATAGACATTAACAGAACATAAACTACAAGAGAGAAAAACACATAGCAAACAACATAAAAACAAGCACATAGAAATAAAGAAAGACATTTCATTATAAGTACAAAATAAAAAGATTATAAAGAGATAGAAAATTATAAACCTAAGAACAATCTAGACACACAACAACAAAATATCCTGTCAAAAACAAAATATTCTTCCTCCTGGCTCAGGGATATCCTCAACCTGCTGCATGTGGAAGAGGAACTGCATGCTAGGAGAGGGGGGAAGAACAGAGATCAGGGAGAAGGATGCTGAGCAGGTGGTGGGGGGATTGAAGAGGATGGGGGGGAAGATGCAGGTGGTTCGGTCTTTTGCTTCTTGTTCTTTTGCTTACTCTTTTTCTTCTCCTCCTTGGCGAGGATCCTCTGCACCTCTTCATATTCATCCCAGAGGAATTGTAGTGGGTCTGGCTCTTTAGGTGGGGGCAGGTCCAACCAGTGGGATAGAATTTGTTGGGTAGAACGGTGGGTTTGTCGTCCGCCATAGCTGGGAGAAGGGAAGGACTGTTGAGAATAGAGGAGAGTGAATAAGAAGAAGATGAACTATCCTTGTATTTAAAATGCTTGGATGGTGGAATATGAATCGGCGAATTAAATATCGCCTCCTTCCAAGGCCAATTGCCAAAATAAAATTAAGGGTAGTTGGCAATGAATTGTGATTGTTATGGGAAATGATAAATCGCACAATTTATTATGGGGAGTGGGAGCACACAATAAATGCTGGTCTATTTTTAGCACTGAGAGTTGAGGCGAAGAAATAAGAAATTAAAGAAATTAAAGAAATTTCTCAGGGTAAAAAGGGCTAATCCCGCAGTTCGCGCAGTTATCCACTGGTATTCGCGGCGTAGAATTCTCGTGGAGAACAGATGTACCATCACGAGAAGGAAAATCACGCAAGAGAACATAGCTCCGCGAGTACAAATTAAGAAGCTGTGTCTGCCTCGCGACGTTACTTCACAGAGTAGTCGTTGGGACAGAGCGCGCGAAGTAGTTTCTCATTTCTCGCACGGCTTACTCTCGTGCAATAGAATATTTTGAATTCTACATTTCGTGCCCTCTTGACTCCACGAGAAAGCTTTGAAATGGCTCATGATTGTGAAAATTAGGCCATTTAACCCCGCGAGAGACCAGCACTCTACCGCTTTTCACAATTTGTGCCCTGGCCTGCGCTTGTACAGTGTTAGGCACCCATTTAGCGGCCATCAACATCCATTCTTGTAGATGTGTCCCCTTCCAAAATGATAATGACCTCCCTCATACCAGCACATGCATATCAAACATTCAAAATGATAAAATTCCTTCATGAAAACAAATTCTACACAGTTACAGTGTTAGTACTTCAATCACCCAACAACAGTAAGCATGCATCTCCCATGTTACTGACAAAAATGAACAAGTACTCAAAATATAACAAACAAAGCAGATGAAAAGAAACAAATCTCCATGATAAAAACAGTAAATGACAGGTTCCTAATAAAAAAAAAATATACAGTAATTTTAAACAGATATGGCACACATAATACAAAGCTGTGGATCACTGAGTAGTGGGAGGCTCATGTAGGTGAATGGTTTGAGGAAGCTCCACTAGTTATTCTACACAAATATTGAGCCTCTGATCATTTACTTTCATGATCTGCCTTGACATTGGACAAGGATTTCCACAATGCCAGATGGGGAAGCTTTGATGACAGTGTAAGGTCCATCCCATTTGGATTTCAACTTTCCTGAGAAAAATTTAAGTCTGGAGTTGAAAAGCCAAACCTTAGTGCCAGCATTGAAGTCCTTCCTTAACAGCTTCTTGTCAAAGAATGCGTTTGATCTCTCCTTGTACATTCTGGCATTTGCATAGGCTTCTAGACTCATTTCATCAAGTTCTGCCATTTGCAACTTCCTGTGAGAACCAGCAAAAGTTAGATTTAAATTCATTGCTTTGATAGCCAAATAGGCTCTATATATTAACTCCACAGGTAGGTGGCAGGCCTTGCCACACACCAGGCTAAATGGGGACATGCCAATAGGGGTCTTGTAGGCAGTCCTATAAGCCCACAAAGCATCCTTCAGTTTTTATGCCCAATCCTTTCTATCAATCCTCACAGTCTTCTCCAGAATATGCTTAATCTCCCTATTGGAAATTTCAACTTATCCACCAGTCTGTGGGTGGTAGGGAGTTGTGATTCTATATGTAATAGAATACTTCTTGAGTAGGTTCGCAAAAGATTTGCTACAGAAGTGGCTCTCCCCATCACTGATGATAGCTCTGGGGATGCCAAATCATGAGAAGATATTATCCTTTAAGAAGTTAAGGACAACTGTATGGTCATTGGTTCTTGTGGCAATGACTTCCACCCATTTGGACACATAGTCTACTGCCACAAGTATGAAGTTAAATCCCATAGATGAAGGAAAGGGGGCCATAAAATCAATGCCCCAAATATAAACAATTTCAACCACTAGGATGGGCTGCAATGGCATGGAGTCTCTTTTGGAAATGCCTCCCATCCTTTGACATCTCTCACAGGCCTTGTAATGTAAGTATGCATCTCTGAACGAAGAAGGCCAAAACAAACCCCATTGGAGCACTTTTACTGCAGTTTTTCTGCCACTGAAGTGACCTCCACATGCTTGCTCATGGCACATTGAAAGAATATTGTGAAAGTCACTTTCAGGCACACATCTCCTAATGACCTAATCTGCACAATGCTTATAAAGGTATGGATCCTCCCACAGAAAATGTCTAACCTAAGAGAAGAACAAGTCTTTCTCCATCTTAGACCAGTGTGGAGAGATCCTACCAGCAACAATAAAATTGACAATGTGTGCAAACCAGGGTACACTAGATTGTAAAGCAAAAGACTACTCATCAGGGAACATGTTGCTGCTCTAAGTGTGCATGATTTATTTGTATGTTGCAAACATACTTGCGAATGATGAATGCTACTGAATTTGGAAAATTAGAACGAATAAGGAAATATCATCACAGAGAGAAGTTAATTAGCCTGCAAGATCAGGGCCAATTGTAGCAAGTTTTAAAAGTGAAAAGATCGTCCACAGGGAATTTATTTAAAATGTAAGATAAACCTCCAGATATGAGCTACCAGATCTGGCCTCTGATCCTATCTATAGAGCAAATAAGATGGGAGGTTGAATTTGTCACATTAACTAAATGATAAAAGTAAAATTAAAACTAAGTGATCCATATCTGAGTTGGGGAGATTTTGATGTAAATTAATAAGAATAGAGAAATAATATCTAACTTTGATTTGGTCCTTGATGCAAAAATGAGAATAAATGTAGATCAAATGAGATGTGATCCAATCTTCATCTGGCTACAAGCACAGATGCAAGAGAAAGTAATCTAACTCAAGGGTTAGAGTTAAACTTATGGTTATGGTCTGTCCACTTCAATGGCCACAGACCATCCAATAGTCTTTAATCTGAACCCTTAACTCAGAATGAGAAACACCACTATAAATGCTGTGAGAGATTAGGTTACAAACACAAATTCTCACAAGGATAATGAATTAAGGGAAATTGCATAAAAAAATAGTAAATCTAAAGGAGTCTAGTGCAATAAGGAGATCACAGGGAACCCTCAACACGAATCCAATTGAGAACGTACGGTTCACAACAACCTTTTCAAATTCACCATTACAAGCATGCCTTAAACAACTCTCGATTTGTAGTCTTGAATACAATTCTCTTTGAATTACAGTATATCTCATGCCTCAATTACAACTAAAAGCTAGGCTATTACAGGAGTTTCAGACAAGCTATCTGAATTGGAAATGAGGCAATAGAAATGAAACTCGAAATCTGGATGCCCAAATTGGGCAAATGGTTCATCTATTTATAGTTTCTCCCAAGTCTAGCTCAGATGTGTATCGACCAATCAGAATTGGTTAGATCTGTATCAACCAATGGGAGTCGAGCACAAGGATCCAGATCTGTTTTGGCCAATCAGAACTGCTTGATTTGGTTCAGCCAATCAGATGACAGAAGCATCAATTCTGTTATGTATTTCAAAAATCTGTTAGAACTTCTAGAAGTTCCCGCCAATTGATTTCATCTTCGGGTGCTCACATGGGGTGGAATATGCCTTTGGTTCGTGCTCAGAATCTTTCGGAATGTCCCTGGGTTTTTAAATGCATTGGGGCGCGTGCAAAAGATTACTAAATTACCCTTGCAGATGCTAGGAATCTTCAGAATACCATTTCGCATAGTTTGGGGAACTTTTCGCAAGGTACTGTGACTTTTGAAGCTCTTTTCGCACAGTTTTGGTGCTGTTCACAAGGAGTTCTCTTCTTTTCGAATAGGTCAGAAATCCTTTCGAAGAGTTCAGGTGTTCTTCAAAAACTAAGCCTGGACCTTTTAGTTCTTTTCGCAAAGTTCAGGTTCTTTTCGAAATGTTTAGATTTTTTTCGAAAAGCACTCTGTAATGCATTCTTCAGTTCGAATAGCTCCACACCTCTTTCCAGGTTACAATCAGGCCTTTGTCCTCTTTAGTTTAGGCATTTTGACAGCTCGTGAGGTTGTCCCTTCTCTTTCTTCCTTTGGATCAACATGGATCATCATCTTTTTGGCAGTTTTAGGCTGCTTTCATGGTTAAGCTTGTCTTTATTGTTAGCTGTAATACAAGCACTTAAAACACTTATTCAGTTCTCTCAAGGGTCTATCAAGGCCCAGGTTAAAGGGTGGAAAATGGTATTTTCTAGTTCTCAACACACCCCCAAACCTAAGCTTTGCTAGTCCCTAAGCAAAGATAAAATTAAAAACATAATAAAAAGCCACTTTTGTAGGGAACACAGTTGCATTTAGCATATGCAACAAGCCTTTTAAACCCCTAGGTGATCCCCAGTGGAGGAGTGAAGTCTCCTGAGGGTTTTCAGTGAAGGTACCCACAAACTTCTCCAATAAATCAGTTAATATCAATGCAGTTCTGTTAAAGCAGACTTTTATCCAATCAGGTTATTCACACCTGCATCAGTCAAGCTGTAGAAAGATCTTCAAGAAAACATTAGTTTGAAACTATCATTCACTCAGTTGGTGTCAAAAAGTTTTTATAAGAAAAATTAATGAAAAGCTTGCCTTCTATTTGAAAATTTAGTTTTGATGTTACCCCAAATAATTTGATTTCAAACTCAACTCTCACCAGGGTTTTCACTCACCATGCAAATATGAGGGTTGTACTATTTCACACAGCTCAAGAGCAATTACAGTCCTCAAATATGACTGTAAGCAAGAGTATAGGCATTGCTTTTCAGTTCTGAATCTACTGCTCTTTTCTCCATAGACTACACAAATCCTTATCTCCATGTGACAGCTCAATCCATCATTGATCAGTAAGGATTTTGACTTGGGTGCTACTGTGGTTTATGAGTGAACTTTATCAAGAATAAAGAGGTGGAATGGAATTCAAAATTGAGAGGTCAGTCAAGGTAAGGAAGTGGTAGACACATCTTCTTTATTTTAGCCTAATTTCATCTTCTTCTTTGAATTTTCAGAGCCAAAGTGGCCATCTTTTTCTCTTTCTTTTTTCAAATTCCCAATGAAATCACTTTTTCTGACTTTTTTCCTTTTCAAAGCAATATTGACTGGAGTGCCACATTTCTTTTGTTGATACATCATTGCCTTCAATTATTTTTCTTCTTCTTTTTTTTTTTTTTTTTTACCAAACTGTTACCCAACTCTCCTTTCTTCAGCTTCCTTTCCTTTACCTTTTGAATTTTCAGAGTGAGGGTTAAGCTCGATGAGGTTGATTAGGTTGGTTGATGAGGTTACAAAGAAATCTTTGATTTATAAAGCTCAACTGGTGTGTATCAAAGGCAGTTTCAAAAGGTGGGGCTTTTTGAAGTTCAAACTGTCTAAAAGGAGGCCTTGTATCATGTCTTTAATATCATGATTGCTGTCAAGATATTTCAATTTGAATATGTGTAACTTCTAGTGATAGTAAGCAGGTTCAAATAGTCCCTAGAGCAGAAAAAATTGCCAATTCATATCTCCAAAGAATACATTTCAGGCCCAAGTCTCACTGGGTGTAGTTTTCTATCAAATTCCTGAGGTATATCATCACTGTTTTCTCTCTTTTTAGGTTTACTAAAACATCAATTTTATTTTGAAAATTTTCTGACATTCACTTCATGAAGGTATTGGAATTACTCTAAAAATCAGTTTTTAAAAAATTTTAACTTCCTCATTTTTCAAAACAACAGGTGTGAAATTACTTTATCTTCAAAAATTCTGCTGTGATCATAAGCTGCACTGATTTTAACTAAACTATTGGTAATTCTGCTACATCACCCCCAAACCAAAGATGAGCAGTGACCTCACTGGTCCGAAATACATTAGCAAAGAAGCAATCAAACAAAAAGAAAAGGAATACACAGTAATTACTAATGAACAAAATTTTAACAGAAAACCAGAGGTACATATCACAGACCCACAAAACAAACATGTACAATGTAATCTAATAACTGAGGTCAAAATCTGTATCATAAGTTGGTTCAATGGGATCGAATCGGAGTCATCAGAGTCAGAACTAGAATCAGTATTGGAGTCTGAACTCGATTTAGCCTTCTCCTGGATTGTGTTTTGCAGCTCTGTGTATTCCTCAGATTTGATCTTTTTGGTGAGGCCAATATACTTTTCAAGTCTAGTAGCCCTCAATTTTTCCTGTTCAAGCTGTGCTTGCAACATGGTGACCTTGTGCTGCTCACTCCTAACCATCTGAAAAGTTTAACCCAGCAGGTCCTGCATCTTTTCTCTCTCAAATTTCATGAACAACTCCAATTTCTGAATCTGGTCTTCATAAGGGGTTCTAATGTAAGCTTGCAGATCAGCTAACCCCTTGAGGACATCGCGACAGATATAAGGGTTCTCTTCCATAACCCTTTTGAGAGTGGCAAATCTGGGAATGGGAATGGAGTGGTAGGGGACCAAAGGTATGCCAGCAGTGGGAGAAGAGGAGTCCAAAAGTATGACCTCAGAGTCTGTTTAGGTGGCTTGATCAGCGACATTAGGGATGGGTGTAGGTGTATCCAAAGGTAGTGCCTTAGGTTCAAATTGGGTAGCATGATCAGACAGAGTGGGGATGGGTGAATCTAAAACTATTACCTCCGGATCTGTTTGGGTAGCACGGTCAGCAACAACAGATACAGTGGCTAAGGTGGTTGTTTGGGATGTGGAGGCTAAGGTTTGGAGAAGGGAATTTGTCGCAGACTGATTGTCTGTGTTGATCTGTAGTTGGGCTTGGATGGATTGGAGAAAGGTAAATATTTGGCTAATTGATTCAGGTGTGGGTGTGGTATGCAGTAGGGGTAAAATTGAAGTAGATGGTTGAGGTGCAATGGGTGAAATGGCTGTAAAGGGGGAAGTAGCCAAATGGGTGAAATGAGGAGGGTCGGGTATAGGTACAGATTCAAGCCCAATATTCTCCAAGATAGATCCCATCAATGATGAATAGGCCTTTGTAGTGAATATCTCAGGTTCAGGGGTATGAGTTATTTCAGGTGTATGAGTTGAATGGGCAGGTGATCCTGAGAAACTTTGGAGAAGAGGAGTGCTAGGAGATTGTTCAACAAAATCTGGGGCTAAATCTTGAACATTGTTAGGAGAAATTGGTGGTGTGAGTATGGTTGGAGTGGTTGGTGTAGAGGGGGAGTCTGCAATTGGGATTATGTTGGTTATGGGAGATGGGACTGCTTGAATGGGTGAAAGAATAGGAGCTGGGCTAGGTGAGGTGGGTAAGATGATAACTTCTTCAACAATGGGTGTAGCTGAAGAGCTGGTCACCATAGGAAGGACAATTTGTTCAATGTTAACTACAGTTGAAATAGGTGCAGCTAAAGAGCTGGTCACCTCGTGGTCCAGTGCAAAGCGATTCTTGGGCAGTCAGAGGGTGAAAGTGTGCAGGTATGGCAGGTTCAATGGCAGCTGCAGGGGCCCTCATTCTATTCAACATGGTTTGGCTTGTAGTCCAAGCCTTTTTCCCAAAAGCATGAGGAGATATAACTTCAAATGGCTCTTGCTCATCAATGTCAAATTTGGCTCTTAGTAGGGCTGTGATGAACCTACCAAATGGTATTCCAGCTTACTTCTGCTCCTTTTTCAGCTTGGTACTAATATCAGCCATGGCTTCAAAAATCAACATAGGGGCATTGAAGAATTTCCCCTTAGAGAAATGAAAGAGAGCCTCTAAAATTGGTGTCCTTCTTTCCTGGCTGTGCCTAGTGACATAAAAACATCCCCTCAAAATAGAATCCATCAGCAAAAATTAAGGTGCTAAGTCTCTCCTCATGATGGATTGCCCAGTTCCAACTATGCCTTGGGTTAAATGTGCAGCCATTTCTCCAAAAGAGGCTATTTCTTGTGCGGCCAATGGACTAGTAGGATCATATTGAAATGGTATCCCCAAAGCATTTCCAATGTCTTCATAAGTGACAGTTAAATCGCAATCATCAATGAAAATTACAAGAGTAGGGACATCAGCATCTTTCTCTGTCAATTTTACCTAGTTTTGGTACCATAGTCTCACCATTCGCGGATAAATTTTCTCTGGAAGAGGGGTTAGGATATTGCTCAGTGAGGCATCCCTAATGTATTTCAAAGATAATTGACATTCAGGTTTGTTGTAGAAAAAGGTCTCATCAACAATAAGCTCTGGGATCAGCTTCTGAGCTTCAATGAATGGGTTTGGCAGTACCAAATGCATAGGGAGAGGAGGAGGCTCAGGCTCAGGACTAGGGTCAACTGCTGGGATGGGTTCCTCATGTCTAACCTTCTTCCCCTTCTCAATTCTATCTGCTTTATCCATCAAAAGTTTTCTCTTGGCTGAGGTTTTGGCTTTTCCTTTTTTGGAGGGTTTGCTAACTTTCTTAGCAGAGGATTGTGGGAACATTGCGGCCAATGATTTTTCAGTTTTCCCCATCTTAAAGTTTTGTTTGAATCTCACACAATGAATGCTGATATCAAATTGAACTTTGCAAAACACAAACAGAGGCAATGCATAAAAAAATACTGAAATCTAGGGTTTTGGTTGAACTCTTTGAACGCTTGATGAGATCCACCAGAATCAGAAGCAAAATGTCCCTCTCTTCAAGCTTAATTAGTGGAACAAATATGAAACAAATTAGATCTGAACTTTAAAAACACACAGAGATGGAACGAAAATGGGTTTTCTGTGAAACAGGACACTCAGGGAAGGCTTTCGAATATGAAACCCCTGCTTCGAAAGGGTTTAAATATGCTTAAAACAAGTTTCGCAAAGTATTTTTGAAGTTTTCGAAAAGTTCAAAATAGTCCTTTTTACAAAAGAGAATGGCATCAGTACCATTCGAAAAGCACTTGGCTTCAGAAACAATATTTCGAAAAGCAAATAGCTTCAGAACTAACTATTCGAAAAGCAAATAACTTCAAAACTAACTATTCAAAAAGCAAATAGCTCTTTTCGATTGAATTAGTTATGTACGATCCTTTTCGAACAGAAAATTGAACTTTTCGAAATGAATTTTTTCTTTGCGAATTCATTTTTCACATATTATAAACTTCTCGAATTGAGTGTACACATGACTAAAAATAGAGAGTAGAAACTATGAAAAAAAACTACAAAACAAACACAGGTAAAATACATATGATACAGTTGTTTATCATCAGATATGTGGAGGTTCTTGGTGATAGATAGTCAGCACAGACTCCAGAGTATTTTCAATGCATGGTTTGAGCCTCTGACCATTTACTTTCAAGATTCTCCCATCACTTGGGTCTAAAATTTCAACAGCCCCTGAAGGAGATACATGAATGACAGTATATGGCCCTTCCCATCTGGATCTCAGCTTTCCAGGAAAAAACTTAAGTTTTGAGTTAAATAGCCATACCTTAGAGCCAGCTATGAACTCTCTTCTCAGCAGATTTTTGTCATAGAAAGCTTTAACTTTTTCTTTATAAGATCTTGCATTGGTGTATGCATCCATTCTCAGCTCCTCCAACTCAGTTGCTTTCTCGTGATTACCAAAGCAGAGTAAGATCCATGTTCAAGGTTTTAATAGCCCAAAAGGCTTTATATTCTAACTCCACCGGTAAATGGCATGCTTTTGCCATAGACCAATCAATGGGGACATGCCAATTGGGGTTTTATAGGCTGTCCTATATGCCCACAATGCATCATTCAAATAAAGGACCAATCCTTTCATCCTTCTTCACGGTCTTTTTCGATATGTTTGATTTCTATTGAAATCTCCACTTGTCCACCGTTTGTGGATGATATGGAGTAGCTACTCTATGAGTCACAGAGTACTTTTTCAATAAAGCTTCAAAATGCTTATTACAAAAATGGCTTCCCCCATCACTGATAATAGCTGTGGGGGAACCAAACTCGAAAAATGTTTTCTTTCAAAATTTCAAGACAACTCTATGATCATTGGTTTTAGTAGTGGCTTCAACCCATTTGGATACATAATCCATACTACTAAGATGAAATTACAACCATTTGAAGGAGTAAAGGTCCCATAAAATCTATCCCCAAATATCAAACAATTCAATTACCAAAATGGGTTTGTAAAGGCATTGAGTTTCTCTTGGAAATGCCCAATTTCCGGCATTCGACAAGACTTACAAGTGCAGAAGGCACCTTTGAAAAGTGTAGGCCAATAAAATCCACACTGCAAAACCTTTGCAGCAGTTTTGTTTCCACTAAAATGGCCTCCACAGGCCTGTTCATGACACATGGAAAGTATGCTATGAAAGTATTCTTCAGGGACACATCTTCTAATTATTTGGTCTCAAGACAAATCTTGAATGTATATGATCCTCCCAAATAAAATGTTTGACCTTTGAGAAGAAAAGATCTTTATCCATTTTATTCCAGTGTTGAGGAGTTCTTCCAGTAGCCAAAAAGTTGACTATATTTGCAAACCAAGGGGTGTGTACACTGATAGCAAAAAGTTGCTCATCAGGGAAAGATTCATTTATAGGCAGCCTATCAATCTCAACAGTTAGAATTCTAGACAGGTGGTCAGCCACCACATTTTCCACACCCTTTTTATCTTTAATCTGCAAATCAAATTCTTGTAATAGGAGGATCCACCTGATTAATCTTGGTTTAGTATCCTTCTTAGACAGAAGGTAATTCAAGGCTGAGTGGTCAGTGAACACCACTATTTGTGAACCCAAAACATATGACCTAAATTTCTCCAAAATAAAAACAATTGCCAGCAGCTCCTTCTCAGTTGTTGTATAATTGAGCTGTGCATCAATCATTGATCTACTGGCATAAGCTATGACATGAGGCAGCTTATCCTTTCTCTGCCCAAGAACAGCTCCCAAAGCATAATCTGATGCATCACACATCAGCTCAAAAGGCAATGAATAGTCTGGAGACTGTAGTATTGGAGCTGAAATCAAACAATTTTTTTAAGAATTCAAATGCCTTCAAACATTCATTGTTAAAAACGAAAGGGACATCTTGGCACAATAAATGACAAAGAGGCTTGGATATTTTACTGAAGTCCTTAATGAACCTCTCAGAAATCCAAAGATGCCCGTAAAACTTCTGATTTGTTTAACAGTTTTGGGAGGTGGCAGATGTGCAATTAATTTAATTTTTGCTCTATCCACCTCAATGCCCTTGTGGGAGACAACATGGCTAAGGACAATGCCTTGGGTGACCATGAAATGGCTCTTCTCCCAGCTCAAAACTAGATTGGTTTCTTCACATCTCTGTAACACCAAGTTGAGATGATGTAAACACTGGGCAAAATTGTCTCCATATATTGAAAAATCATCCATAAAAATCTCCATAAATTAGTCAATCATATCAGAGAAAATGGAGTACATGCATCTTTGAAAGGTAGCAGGAGCATTACAAAGACCAAAAGACATTCTCCTATAGGCAAAAGTGCCAAAGGGGCAAGTGAATGTGGTCTTTTCCTGATCTTGTGGATACACAGAATCAAGGTTGTAACTGAGTAACCATCAAGAAAACAATAATAAGCTTTTCCTGCTAGCTTATCTAAAATTTGATCAATGAATGGAAGAGGGAAATAGTCTTTTCTGGTCATTGTGTTTAGTTTTCTGTAATCAATATAGACCCTCCAACCAGTGGTTTGCCTGGTTGAAATGAGCTCACCAGAATCTGAGGTTACCACAGTGATCCCCAGATTTCTTAGGTACCACCTGTGTAGGTGCCACCCAAGCTGAATCTGAGATGGGGTAAATTACCCCTACATCCAACAACTTAACAACCTCCTTCATGACCACATCTTGCATATGAGGATTCAGCCTCCTCTGCATTTCCCTAGAAGGCTTTGCATCTTCTTCCAAATGAATTTTATGCATGCAAACAGCTGGACTAATTCCTCCCAAATCAGCAATAGTCCAGCCAATTGCCCTCTTATGCTATTTCAATACAATCAACAACTCTTCCTCCTGCTCCTCAGTGAGGGAGGAAGAAATAATCACAGGCAATGTTTTATGGTCTCCTAAAAACACATATTTCAAATTTTCTGGCAATTGTTTCAGCTCTACATCAGGTGGGCTGAGAAAAGAAGGTAACAAAGGTACCTTGGCTGTTTGTGGAAGGGAAAGAATAGCAGGTTTCCATGAAGAGAACCTTACTGATTGATCATGAGTTCCTTGCACAGCATTTACTTCCTCAGACTTTGAGGTACAAAATGTTTCTTCCTCAGCATTTCTCCAAGCATCTTTAAAATCTGTGGTTAAATCTTCACACTGCAAAAACTGGGGAAAAGTTTCTTCTACTAGTTCATCCAACAAATCAATAAGAAAACATTCCTCAGAACTGAATTGAGGCTGTGTAACTGCATTGTAGACATTTAACTTTAGCTTCATATTTCCAAAAGACACTTCCATAATACCAGATTTGCATTGAATGCAAGCATTGGCTGTAGCCAGGAATGGTCTCCCCAAAATGACAGGGATGGAAGTTTTACTTTTTGTAGGTTCCATGTCCAATACCAGAAAATCAGTAGGGTAGAAAAACTTATCTACCCCTACCAACACATCCTCAATCACTAACGGCTTTCTTTTCAGATCATCGCTAGTTGTAACACCACATGAGTGGGTTTTAACTCTCCCAAAGCTAGTTTCTCATATACAGAATATGGAAGCAGGTTGACGCTAGCACCCAAATCTAATAAAGCCTTTTCAATGGTATGTTCCCCAATAATGCAAGAGATTGTGGGGATTCCAGGATCTTGGAGTTTTTGAGGTATGGTAATGGACAAAACCTGATTAACTCTTTCCACAGCAAAGACCTTTTTGGATAACTATATTCTAGATTGTCTTTTGTGAGTGCAAATATCTTTCAAAATTTTTGCATATGCTGGGACTTGTTTGATTGCATCAAGTAAAGGTAGATTTATCTTGACTTGCTTGAAAGTCTCCATCATTTCATCTATTTTTGTGTTCCCTTTATCAAAAGGGGATGCAGATTTCATGACATGGGGAAATGATAAATGAGGAACTAGTCCTTCATTTACAGCTTTAGAATCATTATCATAATCTTTTTGATTTTTCTGTTTTTCATTTTTTTGATTTTTCTGAGGTACATTAGCACCCCCAATGCTAACATCATGCTGCTCCTGCTGCATATCTCTAGCAGTTTCCTCAATTTTTTCTTCTTCCTTTTCAGTACCCACATTGTTATTTATAATTCTTCCACTTCTTAAGGTAGTGACCGCTTTTACTTCTTCATGTGAAACAGAAACCTCTCCAACCATGAACTGTCCTTTGGGATTGTTCAAAGGTTGGCTGGGTAACCTGCCTTCCTCTCTTTTGGCCAAAGTATTTGAAAGTTGACCCAATGTTTCTTCAATCTTCTTTATGCTCTGACCGGAAAGTTCTGAAAGTTAAGGACCCTAAATTCGGAGTGAATTTAGAACTTGGCCTTCAAAAGAAGGGGATGCGGAAGGGTTTGAACCGGAGCGATTCTTGTCATGCAGTTGTTGTGGAATGGGCTGTTGAAGATTTGGCTTGGTATAAAAATTCTGCTGATAGGGCTGAGCAATTTTGAAAGGTACTTGGTTCTTTGGTTGCTGCTGCTGTTGTGATTGATAATTGCCCTGGCTCCACCTTAAATTGGGGTGCCCTCTCCATGCATATTCATTTGTCTGCATCTGTCCAGATGATTGGGCAGCATGAGCTTGCTCCACCACTAAATCTGGGAACTGTGGTGCAGCTGGACATTGATCAAGAGGATGAGTAGAGGACTGACATATCAGACATGCCTCCTCTATTCTTGCAACCATTAGATTTTTAAGTGAGTCCATCAATCTATCAAACTTTGTGGTTAAATTATTCATCTTTCTTTCCAACTCATTCACCTCATAAATCTTTCCCTTGGTGGTTTGCTGATTGTTCAACCGAGCAGGATTCTCAATGTCTTTTGACAAAGATTCCTGTTGAGTTGAATTTTTACCAATCACTTCAAATAAATTCCAGACCTCCTCAACTATTTTTTGCAAGTAGGTGCCTCCACAGGAAGCATCTACCATATTCTTGCCCTTTTGATCAATTCCTTGATAGAAGCTTTGAACAAGCTGCCATCGGGGAATTTGATGATGAGGACATTGCCTTAAAAGTTCTTTAAACCTTTCCCATGCTTCATGGAAAGTTTCAGTTGAGTGTTGTGAAAAGGAAATAATATTTTGTCTCAACTGGCTGGTCTTAGACATAGGGAAGTATTTGGCTAAAAATTGACACTTCAAATCATTCCAAGAAGTGATACTATTTTGTGCCAATATAGACAGCCATGCTCTAGCTTTGTCCTTTAATGAAAAAGGAAAGAGCCTAAGCTTGGTTGCCTCTGGACCCAGTCCAGCTATGTTGAATGTGGTACAAAGAGACAGGAACTCATCCAAATGCTTGTATGGATCTTCCTTACTTAAACCATAGAAGGAAGGAAGCATCTGGATAGTTGATGATTTGATCTCATAATTTCCTTCAACAGTAGGAAATTGAATGTAAAATGGAGAATTATATGCACCAGGTGCAAAGTAATCCCTCAAAAGTCTAGGTTCTTCACCCATAGTAGTAGTCTCAGCAGAATTCTGTGATGTTTGTCTAGTTCTTAGTAGCCTTTCAACTTCTAAATTCAGAGGGACAATCTCAGGATTGAGAGTCCTCCTACCAAACATACAACACAGAAACAAAGAATCAAATTATGCACAGCAAACCTTCAGTATTCCTTTCAAAGTATGTTCCACGCTCAAAGTGTATATGAATAACTGCACAGATTTAAACAATAGAACAGTTAGCACTGATGCAATAATAAAATAAAAACTTAGGTCTACCAATTTTAAAATAAATTCCCCTACAGCGGCGCCAAAAACTTGTTGCTACTCTAAGTGTGCATGATTTATTTGTATGTTGAAAACATACTTGCGAATGATGAATGCTACTGAATTTGGAAAATTAGAACGAATAAGGAAATATCATCACAGAGAGAAGTTAATTAGCCTGCAAGATCAGGGCCAATTGTAGCAAGTTTTAAAAGTGAGTAAAAGATCATCCACAGGGAATTTATTTAAAATGTAAGATAAACCTCCAGATCTGAGCTATCAGATCTGGCCTCTGATCCTATCTATAGAGCAAATAAGATGGGAGGTTGAATTTGTCACATTAACTAAATGATAAAAGTAAAATTAAAACTAAGTGATCCAGATCTGAGTTGGGGAGATTTTGATGTAAATTAATAAGAATGGAGAAATAATATCTAACTTTGATTTGGTCCTTGATGCAAAAATGAGAATAAATGTAGATAAAATGAGATGTGATCCAATCTTCATCTGGCTACAAGCACAGATGCAAGAGAAAGTAATCTAACTCAAGGGTTAGAGTTAAACTTATGGTTATGGTCTGTCCACTTCAATGGCCACAGACCATCCAATAGTCTTTAATCTGAACCCTTAATTCAGAACGATAAACACCACTACAAATGCTGTGAGAGATTAGGTTACAAACATAAATTCTCACAGGGATAATGAATTAAGGGAAATTGCTTAAAAAAATAGTAAATCTAAAGGAGTCTAGTGCAATAAGGAGATCACAGGGAACCCTCAACGCGAATCCAATTGAGAACATACGGTTCACAGCAACCTTTTCAAATTCACCATTACAATTATAGAGCATAGCTTAAACAGCTCTCGTATTTGTAGTCTTGAATACAATTCTCTTTTGAATTACAGAACTATCTCACAGCTCTCAATTACAACTAAAAGCTAGGCTATTACAGGATTTTTAGACAAGCTATCTGAATTGGAAATGAGGCAATAGAAAAGAAACTCGAAATCTGGATGCCCAAATTGGGCAAATGGTTCATCTATTTATAGTTTCTCCCAAGTCTAGCTCAGATGTGTATCGACCAATCAGAATTGGTTAGATCTGTATCAACCAATGGGAGTCGAGCACAAGGATCCAGATCTGTTTTGGCCAATCAGAACTGCTTGATTTGGTTCAGCCAATCAGATGACAGAAGCATCAATTCTGTTATGTATTTAAAAAATCTGTTAGAACTTCTAGAAATTCCCGCCAATTGATTTCATCTTCGGGTGCTCACATGGGGTGGAATATGCCTTTGGTTCGTGCTCAGAATCTTTCAGAATGTCCCTGGGTTTTTAAATGCATTGGGACGCATGTAAAAGATTACTGAATTACCCTTGCAGATGCTAGGAATCTTCAGAATACCATTTCGCATAGTTTGGGAAACTTTTCGCAAGGTACTGTGACTTTTGAAGCTCTTTTCGCACAGTTCTGGTGCTGTTCACAAGGAGTTCTCTTCTTTTCGAATAGGTCAGAAATCCTTTCGAAGAGTTCAGGTGCTCTTCAAAAACTAAGCCTGGAGCTTTTAGTTCTTTTCGCAAAGTTCAGGTTCTTTTCGAAATGTTCAGATTCTTTTCGAAAAGCACTCTGTAATGCATTCTTCTGTTCGAATAGCTCCACACTTCTTTCGAGGTTACAACCAGGCCTTTGTCCTCTTTAGTTTAGGCATTTTGACAGCTCGTGAGGTTGTCCCTTCTCTTTCTTCCTTTGGATCAACATGGATCATCATCTTTTTGGCACTTTTAGGCTGCTTTCATGGTTAAGCCTGTCTTTATTGTTAGATGTAACACAAGCACTTAAACCACTTATTTAGTTCTCTCAAGGGTCTATCAAGGCCCAGGGTAAAGGGTGTTAAATGGTATTTTCTAGTTCTCAACAGAACAACTCATTAACAGGTGTTGCTGTACATTCATCCAAAATAATCCTAGAGAGGTGGTCAGCCACCACATTCTCAACTCCCTTCTTGTCTTTTATTTTTAGATCAAACTCTACAAGAGGAGGATCCATCTGATCAACCTAAGCTTTGCATCCTTTTTAGCTAGTAGGTATTTCAGGGCTGAGTGATCTGTAAAAACTACAATCTTAGACCCTAACAAATAGGGTCTAAACTTGTCCACAACAAACACTACTTCAAGTAGCTCCTTCTCTGTTGTGGTGTAGTTCAGTTGAGCATCTGCTAGTGTTTTGATGACATAATATATCACTGCAGGCAGCTAATCTGTCATATGTCCTAAGACAACACCTATGGCCAAGTCAGATACACATCAGCTCAAATGGGAGTGAGTAATCTGGGGCCTAAATTACAGGGACAGTAGTAAGGTACTTTTTCAAAGCCTCAAAGGCCTCAAGGCATTCAGCAGAAAATACAAATGGCACATCCTGGCAAAGCAGGTGACACAATGGTTTGGCAATTTTGCTGAAGTCTTTGATGAACCTCCTGCAAAATCCAGCATGTCCAAGAAATAATTTGATTTGCTTGATAGTCCTGGGTGGGGGCAGATGTGCGCCAAAAACTTGTTGTCTTACCCCTAGTGTGCTTTGCTTATTGTGTGGTGAAAATCAATTAAAAATAAAGTAAAATAAAAGGATGGATTCAGTACAACCAAGGTAATCCTAAACCTGTAAGATACAGGGCCTATTGTAGCAAGTTTTGATAAGTAAGAGTTTATCCGACAGAGAAATTGATTTAGAACCCAAAATGGGCTATAATAGTAGGCCTTCAGATCTGGCTACAGATCTAGCAATCCTAAAGAAAGGGAGCTGGGTGTCACGACTACACTAAATTAATCCTAACAACAGAGAAATAAAATATAGCCCTATCCTAAAGAAAGGGTTAAGAAGAAGATGGTGATGGTGTGTTCCAAAATAAAATATAAAAAATTGGTGAGAAGTAAGCAGGTTAAGTTTAGAGTTAAAACAGTAATGTAACTCAGATTTAGTCTATTTCTGTAGTGCTCCTTGCTAAGATGTTATTAAAAGCCCCAACAAGGTAGAAATATCTAGTTTAACCTATGCCATTTGGGGCGCTCTTAAGGCTCTAGGCTGTCCACTCAAATGGTCACAGCCTATCCTATAGAGTCTATCAAATCCCATTAGTTAAACCAGAAATTGCCAATCTAGTCCAGAGGAGTGAACTGATCATTTCCCCAGCCATTGGACCAGATCAAGCCATGAAAACACTAGCAATACTATGTAATGCCAGTGCTACAAGCTCCCTAGATCTGCGTACAGATATGGCTGACATTCATAGGTATTCTAACCCATAAGATCCTAAGTGCTTTGTCAAGGCCAATGGTTCACTGGTGCCCATGAAAAGGATCATGCAACAGGTTAAATAGGGCTTTAGATTCAACTGGGCATTGCTAAAAATGGCCTACAATGACTCAGCCTCTAGCTGCAATTACTATAGAGAGATCAGATCTAACATCTGATGTCAGCTAGGTAAAACAGAGGGGAGCCAATTCCTGTACAAACCTCCTCACAAGGTTCTAGAAGCTCATGTGCAGGGAAGAAGAATCCTTCTCAGACATGTGAATGGACAACACCTTAGGGCTATACTCATTCCACTCGAATGGTCATAGGGTATCTCATTGGTCTGTCCATACCACAAAGATATGAGAAAGAATATGAAAACTGCTACAACCACCATGGTCCACAGGCCTCTGAGCTCCCCAGATCTCACTACAGATCCAACATTGCTTTCCATGGGGCTATCAAACTAAGGGAAATTGGATGGTAAATAATAGATCTACTAGAAACTGAATGGGCTAGTCCTAAATACATGGATCCTACAGACATCTAAAGAAACTATAAGATCTTTAGATTCAATTAGGCATTAAAATAGCAATCCATTGATAAACACAAAACTTATAATGAACTATTTCCAGGCTGCAGCCTGTACACAACTGCTCAACTAAAATCCTAATGTATACAAAACCTATTACAAACTGAAATAAACTAAACCTTGCTACTTACAGGGAGATTAGCCAACAAGTGCTGGGCTAAGAGAGAAGAAAAAGGGGAAAAAGAGGTGATCAAACCTTAACCCTAGCCTGCTGGAGCTCTTAGCCAATAGAGGATGACAAGAAGGGTCGATGATAAAACTAAACTCTAAGTGTAGCTTATATAGTCTGTCCATACGGCCTTGGCTCTGAAGGGATTAACCCTAATTTTTCCAGCACACATGGCACTGTTACATCCCTTGAATGCCTTGAGACGTGCACCTCGAAATCTGTATCTCGGGATGTGTGTCCTAGCCTTGGGAAATTCCTAAAAGGTCTTTGAGTTAAAACTGAGAAGTGGGGCACCCGTGCTTTGCAGGGCTGGCATATGCATTCACTCATTCACGCAGTTGCAGAGCCTTCACGGAGTAGCTTTTGGTTGGTGGGAAGTACTCACTCGTGCAGTAAATCTTTAGTTAATCGCACAGTTCCTTTATGCTGCAATGCTATTGTGGAGATGATCTGAAGTGCCTAGACTTCTCACACAATAGAGCATCAGAAGCTCTCTCTCTCGCTAGGTACTCGCACAGTTATGCTCTTGTGCTCACTTAGTAATTGGTAAGGCTTTAGAGTGTGCAAGATCTGCGTGAGGAGAATTTTGGGTGCCTCTCTCTTCCAGGGCCACGCACGAACTCCGCGAGGTGAAATTTAGTTTAGTACACACATGGACTCGCTATGTTCTTCGCGCGACCGCTTTAAGGCTTGATCTCTACGAGAGCTTCATGACCACAAATTCTGAGGATTTTAATCTGCGAGATCTTCACGACGTCTTCACAGCTCTCCTCTTAACTTAGCATCCTATCTGCGCGAGGGCATCTTTCACTGCATCCTTAGCTTCGCGAGGGAGCTTCTCAACTCTGCGAGATCTATCTTTCTATGCTCTGATTAAGAGCCCGTGCTTCGCGGGGCTGGTATCTGCTTTTAGCTCATTTGTACAGTTGCTTTGCCTTTGCGAAGTTGCCTTTGGCTGGTTGGAAGTGCTTGATCGTGCAGTGAATCTTCAGTTCATCGTGCAGTTCCTTTGTGCAGTAATGCTATCGTGGGGATTATTTGGAGTGACTAGACTTCTCACGCAGTAGAGCTTCAGAAGGTCTTTCTCTCGCTAAGTACTCGTGCAGTTATGCTCCTATGCTCGTGTAGTCAATGGTAAGGCTTCAGAGTGTGCGAGATTTGCGCGAAGAGAATTCTGGGCATCTCTCTCATCCAGGGCTATGCAAGAACTACGTGAGGTGACATTCTGTTCAATATACATATGGACTCGCTGGGTTCTTCACACGGTTGCTTTGAGGCTTGATCTCTGCGAGGGCAAATTCTGAGAGTTTTAACTTGCGAGATCTTTGCGAGGTCATTTCAGCTGTTCTTCTGACTGTGTGGCATATCTGCGCGAGGGCCTCTTCCACTGCAACTTTAGCTTCGCGAGGAAGCTCCTCAACTCTGCGAGGTCTATCTTTTGCTACTCTGATGCATTGCACTTGCTGCTGTCATAGTCTCCTCCTTTCTCAGCTAACTTCATTCATCTGTTAGACATTGGTCAATGATGATCAACAATAGTGAGTCACCATGGTGAGCACTACCAAGGTGTTCCATCAGGCTTTATCTCAGCTATCATCTTTGAGTGCATTCTCTCTCTCTTTTAGGCCAAAAAGTAAGGAGTTTGTATTAAGTTGCACATTTTATTGCTAACTACAAAATACACTTAAAAAATTATTATTAGTCTGCTTCAAGGTCTAGTAAACGCTAAGTTAAGAGGTGAAAAGTGGAGGAGTGAAGTCTCAAACCTAATCTTTGCTAGTCCCTGAGCAAAGGAAAAATAAAAAAAACAACTATAAGAATTGAAATGCCACTTTCGTAGGGAGCACAGATACATTTAGCATATGTACCAAGCCTTTTAAAGCCCTATGTGATCCCTAGTGGAGGAGTGAAGTCTCCTGAGGGTTTTCAGTGAAGATACCCACAAACTTCTCAATGAAACAGTTAACAATGGTGCAACATTATCAAGTCAGCTATCAAGAAACAGAGCATCAGTTCACCTTTGATTCAATAAAAATATGAGGAATTTGGGCATGAAAAGCACAAATATTTAATCATCTAACCTCTACCTGAGTGCACAATATTTCCAATTAGCTCACAACAAGGGGGACAACACATGTATATCAACACTGAGGTCATCATTAATTCAAAAATTAGGTTATAGGCCATGCCTAATACATTCAGCCTTAGACCCAATGCTTACCAGGAGATACTCTCACAAGGGATCTTGAGGGTTTCATTTTCTCTCAAGCTCAAGAGCAGTTACAGCCCCCAAATGGGTCTGTGAGCATGAGTATAGGCAAAGCACCTAAGTCCTGACATTATTGGTAGGTCCTCACCATAGATTGGACAACTCCTTGTCTCTGAATGACAACTCATTCAACTTTGGATCACAAGATAAAGAGCTGGGTTGTGATGTGGCATATGAAGTGGGTTATAAAGAATGTAAGGTTGAAGAGGGATTCAAAATTGAGAAATTAGTAAGTGAAGGGGGTGATTCATGACTTCACCCATTTATAGTTCAGTCCCTTTCATTTTCTTTCAAAATTTTCAGACTTAAAGTGGCTAGCTTCTCCTCTTCATTTTGATTTTTTCAATGAACTGTTCCTCTTGACTCCTCTCTCACTCCTCTTCATTATTGTTTTTCTTTCTTTTCTTGTATTTTTCTTTCTATTTTTGTTTTTATTTTTGTGTTTGTGACTTGCCACCTCTTTCCTCAATTGCTACATTGCTCAACTTGTAGGTATCTCTTCTCCATTCACCTAATGTTGACCCTATCTTGTCCATCATCAGCTCCTTCTCCTTTACCTTCTGAATTCTCAGAGTGAGTGTAGGTTTGAGTCAGGTCCATAGGTTCAGGTGCAAGTACTCATGTGTATTTTGAAAAAAATTGGAAATTAAGGCTCAATAAGTGTGTGCACAAGGGCAGTTGATTAGGATTTGGTCTGTTTAAGCTCAAACTGTCCAAGAGAAGGCCTTGATCCTTTCCTAGGTTTCATGAGTGCTGTCAGTTGTTTCAACTTGGAGGTGCCTAACTTCTAGTGAGGGCATTGCCTCAGCCAGTCCTTAGAGCTAGAAGAATTGCCTTAGTCACTCCTCAAAGGAAATTTTTTTTTTGTAGGCCCAACTCTCACTGGTTATGGTCTTCCATTGAACTTTTAAGTATGTCCTTACCTGTTTCTCTCTTTAATGATTCACTCAGTACTGATACAAGTGAGTTTACTTGGTGTTCACATCATGGAAAAGTTAAAATTTAAAAGCTTATAATGCCTGAAGGTTTGCAAAATTTTAAATTTCTCATTTTTCCAATGATTCTTAGGTGAACATGATTCTGTTTCTATCTTACTCACTTGAATCTGCTGCACTTAGGTTAACCATTTCATTGGCAGAACCTGTCACACCCCCAAACCTATGAGGAGCAGTGTCTTCATTGATTCAAAGGACAATCGGTTGTAGCAGTGAACAAACAGAGATACATAAAACACTGCACTAAAGTAGAGAAAGAAATGAACACACAACACATTAACAAACGCACAAACCGACAAACAACGATGAAACAAAGTAATAAGTTCACAAAAGTAAAAAAAAGAAAGTTCATTATATTAGAGAATGTATTTACAACACACTACTCCTAACTCAAAACATGTGCAAATATCAATCATCTGAGTCCTTGTGTTTAGTAGGTGGTTCCTGGATCTCTTTACCCTTTGCTATCTTTAAAGCAGCAACCTTAGACAGTGGTCTCTTTGAAGTGGTTTTCCTAGGCTTGGTTGTTCTTTTTCTCTTAGAAGTGGGTGATTTCTTTGGAGTAGGGTCCTTAATTTAGAGTCCGGGTTTGACAGGGCTAGGACTCGTGGCATCCGGACCGGATTGTTGAAGAGGTACATCAAGGTTGAGTTCTTTAAAAAGAGCTTCTGCCATCTCCCGGTCAGTTTGGGCATTTTTCCTTTTCTCTAAGGCTGTAATAGTCACCCGTAATCATAAGCTCTCTCCTCAGTCGGCCGGAGTCTCTCTTTTAGTTCTTTGATAACATCTTCTTGACTCTCCACCCTTTTCTTCTCTTGGTTGTATTGGACCATAATCTCTCTCTAGCCATCCTTGATTTCCTTTTTCTCAATCTTGTGGGCAAGCATCAGGAGTTGAATTTTATTCAAGAGGGGTTGCCGCACTGTTGCTTTCAAGTCGGCCATGCCTTGAAGTACATCCCTTTTTATATAGGCATTTACTTGCATGGCTCGGAGTAGGGTGGGATAGGGTGGCATGGGAGTAAACGAATCAAGAAATAAGGTCAGATCAGTAATGGAAGGCCCAACCATGGAAGTAGAGGGGGTGGGTGTAGACAAAGGTGGGGAGGATGATATAGTTGGATGTATGTCAAGGGTAGGTTCAGGATGTGACTGAGGTTCGGGGTCAGTTTGGGTGAAAGCATCTTTAGAGGGAATGAGAGAAGCTTCTAGGATAGGGACAATGGGTGTAGGAGTAGGTGAAGGAGGACGGATTGATGGGGAAACATGTGACTGTTGGGAAGTTTGGGTTAGAGTGGATAGAGTTGTGTGGATGAATTGTAAAATGGTGGGGATGGAGGTAGGCTTTGGTAGGGTGGAGTGAATAGAGTGAAGGCCGGCTTCGAGGGTTGATTGGTTTTGGGTATTGGTTAACATTTGTGATTGGAGGGATAGTAGGAGGTGTAGGATTTAGGGTAAGAGGTTTGGTATGGTATTGGGTGAAACTGGCTGGAAGAGCGATGTGGGTCTATGAGTGAAGGTAGTGGCCTGTGGTGGTGTAAAGTGTGGTGGGGTAAAGTGTGTGGGGGGGGGGGGAGGTGAGTCGGGGAGAGGTGTATACTCAAGGTTGATGTCTCCTAGGATAGTAGACATCATAGTGAAAAATTCCTTTCCTGAAAATTACTCACTATCATGGGATAAGGGAATAGATTGGTCTACAAGCTCACTAGGGATAGGTACAAAAGGTTGGGAAGTTTTAATGGACTGCTGGGGGGTGTCAAAGGTATGGGGTTCTTGTGCATAGTTTGTGGGTATTGGGTCTGGAATGAAGGTGGTATCAGGGATTGGAATGATTTGAGAAATGTAGGTGGGATGGGGTGCTATACGGGCTGTGCCTTTTATGAGTTTTCTTTTCTTAGTGTAGGCAACTTTTACAGGTGGGCTGGTATGGGCTGGAAAAATAGGTAAGGGTGTTGTGCCTATGAGGGGTTGTGATGTGTGGATGAAGAGTGGAGGTGGTGGGGCAATGGGTGTAGATAAAGTTGAGGGAGAGGGGGTTGGTACTGGCAATGAGGTTGGGGGCCTGGCTGGACTGCCCAACAGAGGCTGCTGCCTTAGCAGTGGTAGCAGCAGCAACAACAACCACTTCATGAATTGTGGGGTTTGCTTCTCTCAATAATTCCTTCCTCTTCTCCCTCTTTTTCATCATTGTGCCACTGATACCCTATTGTTTCTTTCCACTATTTTTGGGGTTCAGGGCCACTGTCTCCTCTGCCCTTTTGAAGGGGTAATTCCTATCTTTCAACAGTGCAGTAATCAACCTGCAGTAAGAAAGAGCATGCGGTTTCTTATTAACCTTCACTTTCCCACACAAATTCTTAATCTCTTCAAACACTAACTTGGCTGCATCTAAGTAGTGCTTTCTGTGAAATGAGAGAAGGGCATCAACTATGAGGTACCTCCTCTCTTGCTCATGACCCGAGCAATACACATTTTTCTTCAGCACCCAATCCATGAATTTGAGGTTGGGGTGCAGATCTCTCTTCCTGATTGGGTCCCCTGAAGCCATGATTTCTCTAGTTAGTTCCCTGGCTATCTCTATAATGGTGGTAGTCTGAGGGGGTCCCAAGCCAAACTTAGGGTCATACCCAGCTGGTATCCCTAGTACCCTTGCAATATCAGACTGGTTAAATAGCATTTCAAAATTATCAATCAGTATCAGCAGTGCTGGGTTCCCATCATCACCAGTCTTCAACCTCATATTCTGATAAAATAAGCTGACTAATCTTAGGAACACTAGCTGCATAGGGGGCGTTAGCAAGGGCAGCAGAGATGCATTGGTCAGATACTCAATGGAGGCAGAGGTCTCTGGTAGCTCCTCAAAGTAGGCTTTATCAAAAATAGTTTTAGCCTCTAACGAAATTACCGACACAAACTTAGAAGGGACCTTGAGGTATTCATTATTTTCTTCCTCCTCAACCTCAGGGGCCATAGGGGTCACAACCATGCCCTTTTTCCGCTTCTTCTTTGATTTTTCAGGGTTCATAGCAGGTGGGTGCTCTTTGGCCCTCTTCTTTGGGGCAGATTTCTTCTTTTCCTTCAAAATTATAGGGTCAGCACCAGGTGAGGGCACCTCAGAGGTCTCCAATGTGGAGGACGCTGTAATCCTTACTGATTTCTTAGTTGCCACAAGGCTGCCACTAGGAGCAGGGTCTAACATAACCGCCAATGTATTAATAAATTTCAAACTTTTTGCCATGGGTGCTCAAAATTTAAAAATTAGGGTTCATAAATCTTGGAAAATACAGAACGCAATGAGTAAACTCAGAAACACCAAATTTTAGTCCTACTACTCTTTGAAACTCAAATCAATCATACCGCAGAGAGGGAATGGAGATCATACCATTTGAGAGCTAGGGTTCCAGCTCAACGTGTTCACAGTGGCTCAAATCCCCTCAAACCTTGTTCAAAGAGACCGGAGTGTGCTGGGGAACAAAATAGTAAGAGGAAAAAGCTTTAGGTGGAGAGGCTTAAGAGGTAGAGAAGAAAGAAAGAACTGGGAGTTCTGGTGGAGTGCGCCAGAAACTAGGGCAGATAGCAGAAATGAAGAAAATGAGGGTTTTTGCTGAGTTTATAGAGTAAATCCCGCGGTTCATGGAGTTGGCAGCAGGTCCTCGCAGAGTAGATTTCTCGCACAGTTGGTTTTGAAGTCCGCAAGACATTTTGTTGCACAACAGAGTATCTGACACTCAGTGAATTTCACGGAGTTGGCAACAGTGGCTTAGGTGCGCGAGACCTTATTTTGCTTTAGAACTGTACCGCGCGTGGTGTTCACGCAGAATAACACAACACACACTTCACGCACAGATTAGGCTCGCGGAGTCAAAAGTAGCTCTGTGAGGCACATTTTTAGCCCATGCTCTGTTGTTCTAGCATGAGAGGAAGCCAAAGAATGGCTCGTGCAACATATTTAATCTCCTCAGCTCAGTGAGCTAGCATTCTTACACAACCTTTACTCTATTAGCCCAGTGCATCACATTGGTTGGTGCATCCATGTTATTGTGCACCCAACCACTATGCATGAGCACCAAGCTACAGATAGGTACTTCATTTTACTCATTCAAAATATATGTCCATTTTCAATCAGCAGTTCATCAACATTGCCGAATCCTAAAATAGTTTTTCAACTCAATCTTCATGCAAACTATGATAAGGGCACCTCAACCATTTTTCAATAAACATAGTTCAAATTCAAATGAAATATAGGCACATGTATTCACGCACAACAATTCAAACACAGACAACGCAAAACAAACAATTCAACAACACACTAAAAGCTCAAATGACAGAATTCTAAAGAACACAATTCAACACAAAGTTTTCATACATATGATACAATTATTACCAATATTTGGCTCACTGGGCACTAGCTTCCTCTTGAGTAGAGGATGCATCACCAATCATAAACTAACCTTTCGGGTTTGTCAGGGGCTGACTAGGTAATTTTCCTTCCTCCCTCCTGTTCTGAGTGTTACAGATTTGACGAAGCTGGTCCTCAATCTTTTTGATGCTCTGTCCATGAGAATTGATAGTTTGCACCAAGCTCCCCAAGTTCTGCATTGAAGCCAGCATCTGCTCTTCAAATGAAGAGGATTTGGGCTATTGTGGGGGCAGGACCAACTGGTTAGACTGTGGGGTAGGTAACAAGAAATTTTGTCTTGATGGGTAACCTTGATTAACCTGGTGATGGGGTCTGTAGGGAGCTACCATTTGCTGCTGTTGGGGTTGAGGATATGAGTCTTATCTCCACCTCAGATTTGGGTGGTTCCGCCAAGAATACCAAGCAGGCTGCTTCCCAAAAGTTTGAGCAGCATTGGCATGCTCCAAAATAAAATCCGAAAACTGGTTGGCAGATGGACAATCATTAATAGAATGTGTGGGGGATTGGCATAACAGACATGCTTCCTCCACCTGTGCAACCATCCGAGGTTGCATCACATTTATTAATTTATCAAACTTCAAGCTCAGGTTGTCCACCTTCCTCTCCAGATCACCTTGCACCTTCACTTCATATATTCCACCTCTAGGGGTGGCCTCTTTCACCATTTTAGCTAGAATCTGATTGTCATTGCATGACAGAGTCTCTTGCTGCATGGAATTTTCCCCTATTATGTCAAACAGCTCCCATGCTTCCTCAACTGTCTTGTGCAGGTAGCTATCACTACAGGAAGCATCCACCATATCCCTGCTTTTGGCATTAATTCCTTGATAAAACACTTGAATAAGCTGCCACATTGGGATTTGGTGGTGGGGGCATTGTTTTAACATCCCCAAGAATCTTTTCCAAGCTTCATTAAAGCTCTCAGTTGAGGACTGAGTGAATGACAAAATATTTGTCCACATCTGGCTTGTTTTGTTAATGGGGAAAATTTTACCAGGAACTTAGTTTGAAGGTCACTCCATGACTGTATGCTATTGGCTGGGAGCTTTGATAGCCATGTGCTGGCTTTGTCCTTTAATGAGAAAGGAAAAAGTCTCAATTTAGTGGCCTCGGGCCCAAAGCCAGCAATATTGAAGGTAGTACAAAGTGCTAAAAATTGGTCGATATGCTTGTAGGGATCTTCTTTACTCAGCCCATAAAATGAAAGCAGCATACTGATGGTGGAGGATTTAATTTCATAGGTCCCCTCAACAGAGGGAAACTGAATGCAGAAGGGAGAGGCGTACTCCCCAGGTGTATTGTATTCCTTCAATTTCCTCTGCCTCTCAGCCATGGTAGTTGGTTCAGTCTCAATAACAAGGCTTTGCGTGGTGTGTCTAGGTCTAAGGATCCTTTCCACCTTCGGATTTGGGGGTTCCAAGTCAAGGTTTAAGGACCTTCTACCGAGCATACAGTCACCAACAGTAATGAAAATGCTTACAAGCACACATAAAGAATTTCAAACAGAAAAAAGAAGTAATAACTACACAGATTTATACTAAATAAAATAACAGGGGATTCAACATAAATGGTATGAGATTTAGGGGAAAGAAAGTGCAAACAGAGCTAGCTACACTCCACTTGCAGCTCTAGCTTTTCCCTTCTTTTGCTGTCCATTTTTGTAAAATTTCACAAAGAATCAGTAGTACTTTAATTCTAGATTAAACATAACTACAAAGAATTTGTTAGTCTAAGTTATAGTACAACTCAGGTCTACTAAAAAGATTAATATCCCCGATAGCGACGCCAAAAACTTATTGGTTCTTTATTCGAGACTCTTGCTGCTATTTTATTAAGAATAGTGGAGAGAATAAATCAAGAGTGGGGAATTGGAGATGGGTCAGCACAACAAGTCTGAAATAAACACAGTCCTGCAAGATACATGGTCTATTGTAGTAAGTTTTGATAAGTAAGAGTTTGTCCCACAAAGAAATTGATCTAGAACCTAAAATGAGCTATAATAGTAGGCCTCCAGATTTGGTTACAGATCTGACAATCCTAAAGAAAGGGAGTTGGGTGTCATGACTACACTAAATTAATCCTAAAAGTAGAGAAATAGAATGTAGCCTCATCCTAAAGAAAGGGTTAAGAGGAAGATGGTGATAGTGTGTGCCAAAATAAAATATAAAATTTATGAGAAGTAAGCAGGTTAAGCTAGAGTCAAAGTAGTGATGTAACTTAAATTTATTCTGTCTCTGCAGTATTCCTTGCTGAGACGCTATTAAAAGCCTCAACAAGGTAAAAATATCCGGTTTAACCCATGCCATTTGGGACGCTCTTAGGGCTATACTCTGTCGACTCTAATGGTCACAGGGTATCCGATAGAGTCTGTCAAATCGCATTGGTTAAAACAGACATTGCCAATCTAACTCAGGGAATGGACTGATCATTCCCCCAGCCACTGGGCCAGATCAAGCCATGAATACTATTATAACACTATATAATGTCAGTGCTACAAGCTCCACAGATCTGTGCACAGATCTGGCTGACATCCATAGGTATTCCAACCCATAAGATCCCAAGTGCTTTGCTAAGGCTAACTGCTCACTAGTGCCCACAAAAAGTACCATACAACAGGTTGAATAAGGCTTTAGATTCAGCCAGTCATTACTACAAATGGCCTATAATGACTCAGCCTCAAGCTGTAATTATTACAAAGAGATCAGATCTAACATCTGATGTCGGCTAGGTAAAATAAAGGGAAGCCAGTTTCTATACAAACCTCCTCACAAGGCTCTAGAAGCTCATGTACAGGGGAGAAGAATCCTTCTCAAACATATGAATGGACACAACCTTAGGGCTATACTCTGTCCACTTGAATAGTCATAGGATATCCCATTGGTCTGTCCATCCCACAGAGGCCTGAGAAAGAACATGAAAACTGCTGCAACCACCATGGTCCACAGGCCTCCGAGCTCCCTGGATCTCACTACAGATCCAACATTGCTTTCCATGGGGCTATCAAACTAAGGGAAATCAGATGGTAAGTAATAGATCTACTAGAAATTGAATGGGTTAGTCCCAAATACATGGATCCTATAGACATCTAAAGAAACCATAAGATCTTTAGATTCAATTGAGCATTAAAATGGCAATCCACTGATGAACACAAAACTTACAATGAATTGTCTCCAAGCTATAGCCTGTACACAACTGCTCATCCGAATCCCAATGTATATAAAAACCTATTACAAACTAAAATAAAACTAAACCTAGCTGCTTACAGGGGGATTAGCCAACAAGTGCTGGGCTAAGAGAGATGAAAAAAAGGGAAAAAGAGGTGATCAAACCCTAACCCTAGCATGCTAAAGTTCTCAGCCGGCAAAGGATGAAGGAAAGATGAAAATAATAAACTCTAAGTACAGCTTATATACTCTGTCAAAATGGCCTTGGTTCTAACGAGATTAACCCTAATTTTTCCAGTAGACGTGGCACTATTATAACCTTTGAATGCCTGGAGATATGTGCCTCAAAATTCATGCCTCGAGAAGTGTGCCCTAGACTTGGGAAATTCCCAAAAAGTCCTTCAGTTAAAACTGAGAAGTGGAGAGCCCGTGCTTTGTGGGGCTGGTATATGCTTTTAGCTCATTCGCGCAGCTGCTTTGCCTTCGCGGAGTTGCCTTTGGCTGGTGGGAAGTTCTTGCTTATGCAGTGAATCTTCAGTTAGTCGCGCAGTTCCTTTACGCTGCAACACTGTCACGGAGATTATCTGGAGTGCCTAGACTTCTCATGCAGTAGAGCTTCAGAAGCTCTTTCTCTCGCTAAGTACTCGTGCAGTTATGCTCCTGCGCTCGTGTAGTCAATGGTAAGGCTTTAGAGTGCGCGAGATTTGCGCGAAGAGAATTCTAGGCGTCTCTCTCATCCAGGGCTATGCGAGAACTACGTGAGGTGACATTTTGTTCAATGTACATATGGACTCACTGATTTCTTCACGCGGTTGCTATGAGGCTTGATCTCTGTGAGAGCTTTGCGAGGGAAAATTTCGAGAGTTTTAACCTATGAGATCTTCGTGAGGTCATTTTAGCTGTCCTTCTGACTGCGCGGCATATCTGCGCGAGGGCCTCTTCCACTGCAACTTTAGCTTCGCGAGGAAGCTCCTCAACTCTGCGAGGTCTATCTTTTGCTGCTCTGGTGCGTTGCACTTATTGCTATCACAGTCTTCTCCTTTCTCAGTTAACTTCATTCATTTGCTAGACATTGGTCAATGATGATCAACAACAATGAGTCACCATGGTGAGCACTACCAAGGTATTCCATCAGGCTTTGTCTCAGCTATCATCTTTGAGTGCATTCTCTCTCTTTTAGGCCAAAAAGTAAGGAGTTTGTATTAAGTTGCATATTTTATTGCTAACTACAAAACACACTTAACAAATGGTTATTAGTTTGCTTCAAGGTCTAGCAAAGGCTAAGTTAAGAGGTGAAAAGTGGTACTTTTCAGTGAATAACAATGAGAAAAGGAGAAATAAAAAGCAGTTATTGAAAATGAAAAATGCCACTTTTGTTGGGAGCACAGATGCATTTAGCATATGCATCAAGCCTTTTAAACCCCTAGGTGATCCCTAGTGGAGGAGTGAAGTCTCCTGAGGGTTTTCAGTGAAGTTACCCACAAACTTCTCCAATGACTCAGTTACTATCAATGCAGCATATTAAAAACAAAATTCAAGCAAAGTCAAATTCATTCCACACCTTGTTCATTCAATTTTAGAGGATTCTCAGTAAAAAATCAGCAGTTTAAAACTAAAACTCTGTTGTAATTCCTTCACAATCAATCAGCTCATGTCAAGGTATTTTTTATGAAAAGTAATGCAAAGCTTACCATTAAATTAAGAATTTTGTTTTGATAATGCCCCCAACAAACTCAATGGTAGACCCTAGTCTCACCAGGGCTCTCACTCAAAATAATCATGAGGGGTGCATCATTTCAGACAACTCAAGAGCATTTGCAATCCTCAAATAGGGCTGCAAGCATGAGCATAGGCATTGTTCTGATTTCTGAAATCCTCTAACTCTTTTCACCATAGATTAAATAAATCCTCATCTCCACATGACAACTCAATCCATTTCAGATTAGTAAGGTAATGTGGCTTATGGGTGAGGTTTATGAAGAATAAAGGGTAAGGAAGGCTTCAAAATTGAGGAATCAGTAAGGTAAGACGGTGACATGTACACCTTCTTCATTTCAGCACAATCTTCTTCTTCTTTGAATTTTTAGTTTTGAAGTGATCAATTTTCAATCCTCATTTCAATGTAGCCAATGAAGTGACTTCTCTTTTATTTTTGTATTTTCTGTTTTTCTTTTCTTTTTCTTTTTTTTTTTTGTTTTTTTTTGTATGCTTTTCCTTTGTATTTTTCCCAATATTTTTGTATTTTTATGGGCTAGAATGCCACAACTGCTATCAACTGTGTTTCCTTCTCTTTCAACCAAATATCAAACCAGCTCTACCTTCTTCAACTTTATCACCTTCACCTTCTGAAATCTCAGGATGGGGTTAGGCTGCATCAGGTAACTGAGGTTTTGGGTTCAATTTTTCTGGTTGTTTATCAAAGAAAAACTTAGATTTTTAAGGCTCAAATGGTGTGCATCAAGGGCAGTTCAAAGGTGAGAATTTTTAAGCTCAAACTGTCCAAAGGATGGCCCTACTTCATATCCTTAATGTCATGAATGCTGTCAAGCTGTTTCAATTTGGAATTGCCTAACTTTTAGTGAACAAGACTAGATCCAATCAGTCCTTAGAGCAGAAAAATTACCAAAATACTCAAAGAAATTTTATTCAGGCCCAAATCTCACTGGGTATGGTCTTCCATCAAATTTCTGGAGAATATCCTCACAGTTTTCTCTCTTTTCAAGTTTACTAAGCATCAATTTTTGAAAATTCCTGACATTTTTTTCATGACAATGTTAGAGCTACATCAATATTCAGTTTTGAAAAGTTTTTAAATTCCTCTTTTTCAAAAATTAGGTGGGACTTCACTTTATTTTCACAAGTTTTATTTAACATTACTGCACTAACATTAACTATCCCATTGGCACACCCTGCCGTACCCCCAAAACCTATGAGGAGCAGTGTCCTCATTGCTTTGGAAGTATAACAACAGGAATCAATAGGGTACATATAAAAGATAGTAGCAAGGGAGCAGAAAAAAAAGAGAACAAAATGAAACACAAAGGAAAGCAAAAGGCACAGTGAAATGTATAAAACAACATATTTATTCACACAAGTGATTACAAAGTTATAAGAAGAAGTAGTACAATCAAACAAAAATATATACATTAGAAACAAAAACAGACTAATTACAAGCAAATCCTACTACAAGCTACTGACAACCAACAAGCCCTAAACACAATCTATTCCTAATCAGAATCTGAATCAGAGCTAGATATGGTCATTGGCTCCTACCCTTTCTGTGCTGCAAGCTTGTCAAACTCCTCCTTGAGATTCTCTTTCTTCTTTAGCTTCTTAGTGCTGGCAGCACTTTCTTTAGTTCTTGTTGCCGCTGGCTTCTGAGGTCTTGAACTGCCTTGGGACATGGTGGGCTCCCTGATGGAAAGTGCTTTAGATCCTGAGGGACCCACGGCAGAGTAGAGGGAGAGGGTCTATACTAGTCTGGCAAGCATGTCAAATTTGGTCCTATAGGTTTTGTACAGGTCGAGGGAGTTAAGGACCATCTTCCATAACTTCCATTCCTCAGCTCGATGAGCCTCCAAAACAGGTTCAATCTCCTGCTGGTGGGCCTACTATTGTAATACCATGACTGCATCTATTAGGAACTTCACATCCTCCTGGATATAGGGGTTGGCCTCAATGGATTTGGCAAGGGATTGCAGAGGGGAAAGGGAGTTGGTGCCATAAGGGACAATGGCCCAATGGTGAGGGTCATCCATGGGGGAAGGAGTAATGGACAACTCAGGATGTGGTGATGATGGTGCAATGATGGTAAGTGGTAGGTCCTCCTCCACAGCCAGAGACTCAGGTGGGGTGGAGGAGTAGGTGAAAGGTAAAAAAGGTAGGTTTGCCTCTATGGGGTCAGTTTGGGTTGAGGAATCTTGAGTGGAAGGTGTAGGGAGAGGTACTTCCACCTCAGCAGTGGAGACCATTGCTAAAGGAGATGGAGGTGGAGTGGGTAAAGGAGTAGGTGTAGGAGAGGGGATTGGAAGAGAATGGCTGGTTGAGGTAGATAGGATGAGGGTGGACTGAATGGCCTGAAGGCAAGTGGCCATGGTAGCTTGGTTAGCTCTGTTGGTTTGGAGCTGGGCAAGGATTGTGGTAAGAAGGGAAAGGGTTTGGGTGGAGGCCACAGGTAGGACTTGGGCTTGGTAACAGGTGGAATGGGGAGAATGGGTTGGAAGGGAGATGTGGAAGCATGTTGGAAAGGTGGGGTGGCGGCAGGCTGTGAGTGGGTAGGCTGTGGAGAGGTGGGTTGTGAGGAATCAGGTAATGGGGAGTATTCATGTCCAATATTGTCCACAATGGACTTTATTAGGGATGAATACCCCTCAGTGGTTAAATGGTCATGGTCCTGGGTGTGTGGAGGAGAGATGGAAAAGGTGGGGTCAATGTCAAAGGGTATGGATGGTGGAGAAGTGGTAAATAGATCAGCTGATGTAGATGGTGCAGGGCTCAAGGGTTCAACAGTTGGGATGGATGAGCTCACTGGAGGGGTTATAGCTGATCTTCTTAGGTAGGTGGGTGTGATGGGTGATGAAGGTAAGGTAAGGATGGGGGTTGTGGAAAGAGGAGCTGATAGAGGTGTAAATGTGGTGATGGTGGAAAGGGTGGCTGAGCTGCTGGAAGGTATGGAGACTGCAATGGAGGGCAAGGGAAATGAGATGGATGGTAGAGAGGCTGGTGGGATGAAAATGCTGGCCATATCAGGGCTGACCATAGGCAAGGGTACTAAAGTGGAAGGGATGAGTAAGGGTGCAAAGGGTACAAATGGAGGCTCTGGGCTAGGACCAACAGATGTGAGCAGAGGCTCAAAGGTGACTGATGTAGAGATCTCTGGAGGAGGTATTGAGCTAGTGGTAGCTGTTGGGAGAGGCTCTGAACTAGCTGAAGTAGAGGCGCCCTGTGCAACAGCTAAGCTAGCTGCTTGTGGAGCTTCTATCATAGGATCCTCACTTGATTTGTTCTTACTTTCCTAATTAAGACCCTACTGGCAGACCAGGCCCTCTTCCCAAACATCTTAAGCTTCAATTTCACCACAAGCTCATCCTTTTGAAACACAAATTTCCCCTTCTTAAGCAAGGCAATGATGAGCCTGCTGTAAGGTAGCCCAGGCAAAGCTTGCACTTTCCTAATCTTCTCATTCACATCCACCATTACATCAAACACTAGCTTGGAGGCATTTATAAATTGTCCCTTGGAGAAAAAGTACAAGGCATCCACTATAGGGGTTCTCCTCTCTTGCTGATGGCCATTGACATATATATTTTTCCTCAAGATTGAATTAATAAACATGCTGGGGTGTAGATCTCTCCTCATCAATGACTCCCCAGAGCCCACAATGCCTTGAGTCAGGTGTCTAGCCATAGCTCTAAAGGACACACTCTCAGGTTCTGCCAGACCATAGGATGTATCAAAAATAGAAGGGACCCCTAATGCCAACCTAATGTCATTGTAATCCACCAAGATCTCCCAATTATCAATTAATATCACAAGGCAAGGCTCAGTTGAACCTGACTTGGTCTTCTTCCTGATATTATGATACCACAACTTGACCAACCTAGGGTAGGAATTTTCATTCAATGGGGTCAGCATGGGTGTCAGGTCTGCCTTCACCAAATAGTTCAAAGTATCCTTACACTCCTCTTCCTTAGAAAAATAGGGGATGTCAATAGTTGTCTCTAGAATCAGGCTTAATACATCCACAAATTCCTTTGGAGTGGATAGGTTTACATTGGCTTCAGGCTCAACCTCTGGGTTAGGTTTAGGCACAAGGTTAGGCTCAGGCACAAGGTTAGGCTCAGTCATAGGGTCAGATTCAGGGATATCCTCCACAATTTCCTCAACAGTTTCCTCAATAATTTTGGTTTTCTTGGCTTTCTTGGCTTTCTTAGCCTTCTCAAATTTTTTAGCTTTATCCATGACAAGTTTCCGCTTAGCAGGTGGGGTCTCCTTGGGTTGTGTGGTTAGCCTACTGGATTTCCTAGTGGCTTTTGTGGCAGATTTGGAGGGAGCTTTGAAAAGGGTAGCTAGGGTATCCTCTTGATCAACCATTGGGCAAGCAATTCACTCAAAATTAGCTCTCAACAATCATAGCAGACCTCTATGCTCAATGAAAGTAACCACACTCACTAAAACTTAGAATTAAAATGTTGAAAAATCACAAAGTGGAGCTGAAAGAAAATTTACCCACAGAAACCTAGGGTTTCTCAGATCTCGATGTGCACGACACCAAACCAGCTTAGACTAGGTGCAAAGTGTAGCCCTGGAGGAATTGAAGTATTTGGAACAATGGTAGGGTCCTTGGAGTAGAAACCAGTGAGGGAGAGGAAGAAGAAAGAAATGGGAAATCGGCAGACAAGAGACAAAGCTTACACACAGAAGCTGTCGAATGGTAAAAATGAGTTGTCGATAGGTTTAAAGTACCTAAATCGTGCTTCGATAGGATTGGGGAAAAGATGTCGATAGGTTGCCTTAGCCTTTCGAGCAGAGAACATGTGAGCTTGTGGTGTCGAGAGGTTGGTTGAACCTCTTGAAGGGTATATATGCTTCAGATTTTTACAAGTCGAGAGATACAAACATTCTCTCGGCAGGTTTTAAAAACTCAACATTTAATCCTCTTAACAGGTTTCAAAACCTATCGAGACACAGTCTACACCTTCAAAACCTCTCGATAGGTTCACTCAACTTCTTGACAAGTTTAAAAGATCCTGTCAAAACTCATATTTACAGCTTCAGAACCTGTCGAGAATCGACTCAAACCTCTCGACAGATCCTAGATCTTGTCAAAATGCATAGGAGGAACCTCCAAAATCTATTGAACATCAATTGAAACCTCTCGACAGGTCTATTTTACATTCTTAACCTATTTCTCAGCAGTTCTCTTGTCTCCATTCATGTAAATTTATCACTTCTACTTTCTTCCCTCTTGGATTCCCCACGGATTGAGAGCATTTCTGACTCAAACAAGTTTGATTCCTTATTCCAACTAAAGAACTAAACACACATGGCAACATATATATAATACCAAAACAGTAATGAAAAGAGAAACAACAACAAAAACTGACAAAAGCAGTAGTTATTATACATATTATACATTGTTGAAAATCGATCATGTTGTGGAGGTTCTTGAAGGTGAATGGTCAGCACAAGCTTTACTATATTTTTAACAAAGAGCTTGAGCCTTTGACCATTAACTTTCATGATCCTACCATCTTTGGGATCCTTGATTTCAATAGCTCCAGATGGGGATACATGCTCTACCATGTAAGGTCCCTCCCATCTGGATCTTAACTTACCTAGAAAAAATTTCAATTTAGAGTTGAACAACCATACGTTACTGCCAGCTGTGAACTCCTTCCTTAACAAATGCTTGTCATAGAAAGCTTTGGTTTTCTCCTTGTAGATCCTTGCATTGGAGTAGGCCTCCTTATCTCAGCTCGTCCAGCTCTGACAGCTAGAGTTTCCTATGCATGCTAGTAGAAGTTAGATCAATGTTCAATGCTTTAATAGCCCAATAAGCCTTGTGCTCAAGTTCTACTGATAAATGGCATGCCTTGCCATATACCAGCCTGAAGGGAGACATCCCTATTGGGGTCTTATAGGCAGTCCTATAAGCCTAGAGCGCATCAGGTAACTTCAGAAACCAGTCCTTCCTATCAACTCTAACAGTTTTATCCAAAATGTATTTGATCTCTCGATTAGAAATTTCCACCCGCCCACTGGTTTGTGGGTGGTATGGGGTGGCACTCTGTGTCACAGAGTTCTTTCTAAGCAAAGTTTCAAACTGTCTATTGCAGAAATGGCTCTCCACATCACTAATGATAGCTCTGGGGGTGCCAAACCTGAAGAAAATGTTATCCTTCAAAAAGTTGAGGACAACTTTGTGATCATTGGTTCTTGTGGCTATGGCCTTAACCCATTTGGACACATAGTCCACAACCACAAGAATATAATTGTATCCATAGGAAGGAGGGATAGGACCCATGAAGTCAATCCCCCAAATGTCAAAGAGTTCAATCACAAGTATAGGCTGCAAAGGCATGGAGTTTCTTTTGGAGATACTTCCCATCTTTTAGCATCTTTCACAAGCTTTACAATGCTGCCATGCATCCTTGAAGAGAGTTGGCCAATAAAATCCACTTTGGAGCACCTTGGCAACAGTCTTGTTCCTACTAAAGTGGCCTCCACAAGCCTGTTCATGACACATAGTTCGTATGCTGTGGAGTTCCTCATTAGGGACACATCTCCTCACCACTTGGTCTGCACAGTGCTTAAACAGGTATGGATTCTCCCACATGTAATGTCTGATCTATGAAATGAATAGCTCATTGTCCATTTTGTTCCAATGTGGGGGGATCTTACCCACTGCCAAGTAGTTCACAATGCTTGTAAACCAAGATGTAGAGGTGCTGATGGTAAACAGCTGTTCATCAGGAAAAGAATCATTGATAGGCAGCCTCTCAAACTCCTCAGCTAGGATCCTGGATAAGTGGTCTGCAACCAAAATTTAAACCTCTTTCTTGTCCTTAATCTCAAGATCAAACTCCTATAATAGGAGGATCCATCTGATTTATCTTGGCTTAGCCTCCTTTTTTGATAAAAGGTACTTCAGGGCTGAGTGGTCTGTGAAGACTACTATCCTAGATCCCAACACATAAGGCCTGAACTTTTCTAAAGCATAGACAATTACCAACAATTCTGTAACATTCTCGAAATTTAGGGTTCGAATAATGTCCTTGAGATGCATGCCAGACTGGTCGTAAGTTTGACCAAGTGACAGTCAACTTGACGACTTAGGCTAGACTAGGCTTGAGGTGAAAATACACCTAGGTGGGTGGTGTAGATCTTTGGATAAGGCCATATACACTTGTTATGGGTGTATGTGTTTTACACTAAAGAATGAGTTGGGTTAAAAAGTCTAATAACTTAAGAGAAGTTATTTCTCTTGGGTTTTTGGTAGTTGGTTGGAGATTTATGAAGAGAGAGAGAGAGATTAGAGGGAAAGGGGGAGTAAATGCTTGGAAGTTAATGTGAAGGAGCTGCGGGGAGGTCTTGCGAGGACATTTAATTGCGATGAGAAGTGGTCTGGTTCGTTGGAGTCGAAGCTAAGAACCCTAGCTTTTGGTCCAAGCCATTGAATCATCTATACTTTGGATTTAAGGTAAGATTTCATTGACTTAGGATGTGTGTGATTTTATGCATGACATTATTGAATTTAGGGTGAATTAAAGAAATAGGAAAAATTATAAGAAAAGAAAGCTTAATGAACAGCCCGAAGATGACTGTTTTGTGACAAAATCGATTAATCGAATTGAGAATCGATTAATCGATTTTTGTTAGAAAGCAAATTTGAAGACTGAAGCATGAAACCGATTAATCAAAATTAATTTGATTAATCAATTTTTGGTTTTCGAATGATCGATTTGGAATTGATTACTCGAGTGGATACTTCCAGTGGCTGAAAAAGTCTGAGTTTTGGAAAACCAATTAATCGATTTGGGGATCGATTAATCGATTTTGGATTTTGAATTAATCGATTTGGGATCGATTAATCGAATTTGGGAATTCGATTAATCAATATTGAGTTCGATTAATCGATTTTGACAGTTTTCGTGTGGGTTCTATTTTTGACCATGGAGTTCTGGGAGGGCCTTGTACCCTTCTTTTATACATTGTTCTTGATGCTTTGTGTATTATATGATATACTTTAGGTTGAGCACTATGATATGCACACGTAAAGCTACTTTGGACCTTGATGCTTGGGGCTAAAGCACGTGAGGTAGGGAATACTCTGAACATGTATCCTTGATTACAAAATCATGTATGTAGTGATGTGATATATACATGCGTGTGTTAAGAGCATAGTTATTTGCTTGTTACTCAAAATTGAGCTTAAGTGTGTGAATTAAAGATGTGTGTGTGTGTGTGTACACTAAGTAAGAAACCAGTAAGCGTATAAGTACATGACATCCCAGGGATGTGTATGAGATGTAGGCATCTAGGTGATGTGTAAGAGTATGTGACATCCCAGGGATGTATAATCAAATGAGAAACTATGTGAATAAGCCTTGAACAAACTTTGAATATTATAATTAGCATAATTACAAACTATATGTATTTTGCACAATTGATTTAAGGTTCGTAGAATACCCAACTGACTTGGTGGTATACCTGTGATTGACTCGGTAGAATATCCGTGACCGGTATGACGGCCAATTCGTACACCAGTAAGACATCCCAGGGATGTATATGAGTTATGTGCCTCGTCACCTATGAGAATGGGACTTGGGTTATGTTACATTGAAATATAGTTCAATTGGATGACGATGGGGGGTATTCCATCGGGGCTCGATGCTATATTACTCGAGGATTATTTAAGTTATTTGATTTAAGTTTCAAGACAAATCTTCTAGCCTATGAGAACAAAATTGAAAATAAGTTAACACATGTGAGTAACAGATGCATTCAATTCATATTTTCAGTAACTTAAACTATTTTCCAGCTATCTTTTATTGATATATCATGTTTCGTAATGTCATGGAATATATGTGAGTAAGATAGACTTATATGTTTATTCAGTTATTTCCCTATTGGGCTATGATGTAGGTCACTCCTTCGACCATACATCACAGGTCCAGTGTTAGCTGCTGTTGCTGCTTCGGTAGACATTGATCTAGAGGATTCTGATTATGTGCTTGGGGAGGAGTCAGAGCCCCCTCCTGAGGAGTTTTTCTAGAGCACCTCTTATGTATTTTGATTATTTTGTGAGAGAGACTGTACGGCTTGGTATGTCCAGCCTTTTTGTATAAGAAGTATATAAATTTTGTGAGACATTCTTTTGGTGAACCATCTGGGGTGACGACTGTTTCGTCACCGATGTTTCGGGTTGGTTCTTTTGCTCATGTAGTGGCATGAGATCAGAACTATCTTTTGGGCCGTATGTTATTGGCTTTATCTTATAGAATTAGAGTTTTAGTTCTGTATTAGCTCTTTAGTGCATGTTTTGCTTTCTAGTTGTGTGGATATATCAAATATTCCGTGTATGAATATGGGGCACGGCCTCGAGGGTCGTGTCGATGGCACGAGTTTCGAGGCATTGAAATTTGAGCTATCATAAATTCCTTCTTAGTTATGGTGTAATTTAATTTAGCATCATTCATAGTTTTGCTTGCATAAGCAATCACACAAGGAGCCTTATCCTTCCTTTGTCCCAAGATTGCACCAATAGCAAAATCTGATGCATCACACATTAGCTCGAATGACAAAGAAAAATAAGGTGCTTGAAGGATAGGTACAGAGGTTAAACAGCCTTTCAAAAGCTCAAAAGCCATAAGACATTCATCATTAAATTCAAAGGAAACCTCTTAGCACAATAGGTGACAGAGGTTTTGAGATCTTGCTAAAATCTTTGATGAATCTCTTATAGAACCCAACATTCCCCAAGAAAGATTTGACTTGTTTCACAGTTTTTGGTGGGGGCAAATGTGCAATCAGGTCAATTTTAGCCTTGTCTACCTCAATGCCTCTGTGGGAAACCACGTGACCATAAAATGACTCTTTTCCCAACTCAAAACAAAGTTGATTTCCTCACATCTCTGCAACACAAGGCTGAGATAGTGTAGACATTGGCTAAAACTGTTTCCAAAGATAGAGAAATCATCCATGAGTATCTCTAAAAACTGATCAAGCATGTCAGCAAATATATCATACATGCACCTTTGGAAAGTTGCAGGGGCATTTCACAGTCCAAATGACATCCTTCTATAGGCAAAGGAGCCAAATGGGCATATGAAAGTTATCTTTTCTTGATTTTATGGATAAACAGGGATTTGGTTATACCCCGAATATCCATCAAGAAAGTAATAGAAAGCCTTGCCTGCTAACTTATCCAAAATTTGGTCAATGATGGGTAAAGGGAAGTGGTCTTTTCTAGTTCTCAAATTGAGCTTTCAATAGTCTATACACACCCTCCAACCTATGGTTTCCCTAGTTGGAACAAGCTCACCAGAATCAGTTTTAATCACAGTAATTCCAAATTTCTTAGGGACCACCTGAGTAGGTGCCACCCATTCGAAATCTGAAATAGGGTAGATGACTCCATCATCTAACAATTTGACCATTTCTTTCATTACCACTTCTTGTATGTGGGGGTTCAATTTTCTCTGCATTTCTCTAGAGGGTTTAGAACCCTCTTCCAAGTAGATTTTATGCATACACACAGCAGGGCTGATGCCCCTAAGGTCAGCGATGGTCCAACCTATTATTCTCTTATGCTTCTTTAAACATTCAATTTCACTTTCATGTTTTCAAAAGATACCTCCATTACTCCTGATCTACACTGAATGCAAGCATTGGCAGTTGCCAAGAAAGGCCTGCCCAAAATCACAGGAATAGAGGTGGTGCACTTGCTTGGCTCCATGTCAAGCACCAGAAAATCCGTTGGATAGAAAAACTTATCAAACCCCAACTAATACATCCTCTATCATTCCCAGAGGCCTCCTTTCAGATCTGTTAGCTAGTTGTAGTACCATATGTGTGGGCTTCAATTCTCCCAAGCCTAACTTCTCATAAACTAAATATGGAAGTAGGTTTACACTAGCTCCCAAATCTAATAAGGCCTTCTCAATTGTATGATCCCCAATGATACAGGGAATTGTGGGAACTCTAGGGTCTTGAAGCTTGGTCGGGGTTGCAATGGACAACACTTGGTTCCTTTTCTCAACACAAAAGACCTTCTTGGATAGGTGTATCCTAGACTGTATTTTGTGGGTGCACAATTCTTTCAAGAACTTTTCATAGGCTAGAACTTGCTTGAGAGCATCCAGTAAAGGCAAGTTGATCTTTACTTATTTGAATGTTTCCATCATCTCCTCCACTTTAGCATTCCCCTTATCAAAAGAAGAAGGTGCTTGAAGTACATTAGGAAATGGCAAATGGGGGACTGATCTCCCATTTGTTGCCTTAGCAAGATCATCATGTTTTTTTTTATTTTTGTTTTCAGTTTTTTCTTAGGGTACATCCACACCCCCTTTATTTTTTATATGCTACTCTTGCTACATATCTCCATAAGTTGTTCTTTAATTTCTTGGACTCTTCTCAGGCTCAAAACCAACCTGGTTATCAACCAGCCTTTAACACCTCAAAGTGGTGACAAATTTGGCTTCTTCATGGGAAGAAGTCTCTACCACCATGTATTGCCCTCTTGGATTATTCATGGGCTGACTTGGTAGTCTTCCCTCCTCTCTCTTAGTCAAAGTATTAGATAGCTGACCAAGGTTGTCCTTTATCTTTTTAATACTTTGACTATGAGAGTTGACAGTTTGTGACAAAGAGCCTAAATTCTATAGTGAAGCCAGAACTTTCTCTTCAAATGTGAGGGATCTAGAGGGTGCTAGGGTTGGTGCACTTTGCTGCATAGGGCACTCACTCCCTTGAGGGATCTAGAGGGTGCTCTTAGTCATTAGCTGGGCCATAGGCTGCTGGTAATGGGGCCTTGGAAAGTAGTTCTGCTGGTAGGGCTGGGCATTCCTATAAGGCATAAGATGCTGTTGCGACTGTTGTTGCTGCTGGTTTAGCAAGGTATCTTGTCTCCACCTCAAATTGGGGTGGTTTCTCCAATGATAACCAACAGTAGGCTGTTGTCCAAAGGACTAAGCGACATTCACATGTTCTATCATAAAGTCTAGAGATTGGGCAACAGAGGGACACTCCTCAAGGGAGTGAGTGGGGGACTGACATATCACACATGCCTCCTGCACTTTGGCAGCCATTGGAGACTGCATTGCTCCCATGAGTTTATTAAACTTTTGAGTCAAGTTGTCTACTTTCCTTTCCAAATCATTATATCTATTTACCTTATACATTTTTCCTCTTGTGGAGTTTTCTCTCACCAATCTAGCAGGGGTCTCAAAGTACCTTGACAAGGTCTCCATTTACATGGAGTTTTTACTAATGATATCAAACAACTCCCAAGCGTCATCAGCTGTTTTGTGGAGGTAAGTACCACCACATGAGGCATCAACCATATCCCTGCTCTTGGTATCTATTCCTTGATAGAAACTTTGGACAAGTTGCCATTCAGGAATTTGGTGATGGGGACATTACTTCAAGAGTTCTTTAAATCTCTCTCATGCTTGGTGAAAGTCTTCAGTTGGGGCTTGAGCAAATGAGATTACGCTCTTCCTCAGCTGACTTGTTTTGGACATGGGAAAAAACTTGGTCAAGAACTGACATGGAAGGTCATTCCAGGATTGAATACTATTGGTTGGGAGAATTGACAATCAAGTTCTGGCTCTATCCTTTAATAAAAAAGGAAAGAGTCTTAACTTAGTTGCTTCCTCCCCCAAACCTGTAATATTGAAAGCAGTGCACAATCCTAGAAATTCATCAATATGCTTATATGGATCTTCTTTGCTTAGGCCATGGTATGAGGGTAACATCTGTATGATGGAAGATTTGATCTCATAGTTCCCTTGAATAGCAGGGAATTGAATGCTGAAGGGGGAATTGTAAACCCTTGGTGTATTAAATTCTTTCAATGTCCTAAGTTGCTCACCCATTGCAGAACTATCACAATCAATCACAGGTGTGTGTATGGGTTACTTAGGTATAAGGAGTCTCTCAACTTCAAGATCTAAAGGAGCAATTTCAGGATTAAGAGATCTCCAATCAAGCATACACACAACAGAAACCCAAGTACACTACATAAAATATAGCATAGATTTCAGCAAAAAAAATTCAAAAAAACACACAACTACTACTATAGATCTATAATTTTACAGATCTAAAAATGTAAAGGAGTTAGGAAATACAAACTTTAGCACAACTTGCTCCTCCAATTAGCACACAACTCCTTTAAAAATAACAAATCCAGATCTGCAATCACAAAAATAACTATAAAAAATGAGACAGCCTGGATTTTGGTACCCCAAAATCCGTGCCATCAGTACGGCCCTCGAGGCCGAGCCCCATCTGTATGTACGGAAAATTGGTATAACCAAGCAAAAACTAACTATAGTAAAACGTATGAACTGAATTGCACATGCATTAAAGATATATTATTCTAAATTAAAAGCTCAAAGGACAGTTCAAATTCCATGCAAACGCATGAACAGAAGAACCGACCTGAACCATCGATGCAAAACAGAATCACCCTTGATGGTTGGTCAAAAGAATGTACCATTGTAAAATTATATTTTTCTCAAAAGGCTTGACATACCAAGCCGTACAACACGCTCTCAAAATTAAACAAGGTACGCAGTGGTCCTCTAGAAGAAGTCCTTAGGAGGAGGCTCCAATTCCTCTCCGGGCACGTAATTCGAATCTTCTGGATCAACGTCTCCCGAAGCCTCAGCAGCTGCAAGCACGGGACCTGCGACGTATAGTCTAAAAGGGTGAGCTACATCATAGCTCAATAGAGAAATAACAAAATGAACATATAAGTTAAGCTCTCACATATATTCTAGGACATTAAACAATATGATGTATCAATGAATTATCTAGAAGAACAGTTTACATGACTGAAAATATGCACTAAATGTTACTATGTACTTTACACATTTTATTTATTCTCACATGCTCGTATTAGACAATGATTCGGCCTAAACACTTAAATCATAACTTAAATATTCTCCGATTTACTATAGAATCGAGCGCCTGATGGAATACCCTCCATCGTCGTCTAATCAGACAGTTTTCATATTCATTCATTTAATACTACCCAGGTCCCTTTCTCTTAGGCGATGAGATTTCAAGTCTCATACATACATCCCTGGGATGTCCAATTGGTGTACGAATTGGTCGCCGTACCGATCATGGATATCCTGTCGAGTCAGTCGTGGGTATCCCGCCACGTCAGAGGGGTATTATGTTCAAACCTTAAATATCAAAGTGCACTACATATAGTTATTCACCGTATGATTGTGCTAATTTTTGTATATTAGGCCTTATCACTTTTCTTTCACTTTACTGACGGGTTTCTTATACATCCCTGAGATGCAACTAGCTCAACGTATCACATAGATGCTCACTATCACGTTCACATCCCCTGGGGTCGTCACCTACTCACTTAGTATTCATACACACACACACCCTTACGAATCACAATTTAGATGCATGAGTTTCCATTTGTATATCCCTACATACATGCTTTTGCAATTTAAATACATGTTCAATGGCGTTCCCTACCTCACGCATCTGAATATCTAAGCATCAAGGTTCCACGTGATTCCCCATGCTTGCTTTCCCTCGTACTACCTATGGTATACCATAGCACAAGCAAAGAATCAAGAGAGATGCAATAAAGAAGGTACAAGACCCTCCCTGAACCTCAAAGTCCAAAACAAAGTCCAATTGAAACTGTCCAAAAATAAAGTCCAATTGAAACTGTCCAAATCAATTGATCGATTCCCAAAATCGATCAATCGAATTCCCAAAATCGATTAATTGATCCCAAATCGATTAATCGAAATTCTAAACTCGGGTGGTCGTTTTTAAAATCGATCAATCGATATTCCGAGCTCTCTATTTTTCTAGTCACTAGAAGTGCCCAGACGATTAATCGATTTCAAATTGATTAATCGAATTCCACAAATCGATTGATCGATTTTAAATCAATCAATCAATTTCGAGCAATTTTTCCCAGAAATCCTTCAGGCCAAAATCGATTGATCGATTTTTGAAATCAATCGATCGATTTGGTCAGAATTTCAGCCCTTTTGCGAGCATTCTTCCAACTTCCTTCTCTTTCTATTTTTATTTCTTTTCTACACATTTAATTCAACATTAAATCCATAATTTAATGCACAACAACATGTTTATAGAGATTCAATAGAACTTACCTCAATCAATCTCTTGATTGAATCAATGGATTGGTATATGGCTAGGGCTCCAACTCCAACGAGTTCACCCTCGCATTGCTATCGTAATTTATAGTTTAAATGTGGCTTCAATCCTTCATTCCACCCAATTCCCTAGCAATTACTCCATCTTACTGTCTCTCTCTCTCTCTTCTTAACTCTCTATAGCAACCTAAAACCAAAGAGTAATAACTCCTCTTAGTTATTTGCTCCCTTTTAATCCCTCATGCTTTGGTGTAAGCACATACACCCATGATAGGTGTATGTGATTTCTAAGTTAGTCCTTAACACTATGTACACATGCCCATTCACATCAAGGTTACTTCAATCATAGTCATCATGTTGATTTCCACCTGGTCAAACCTATGACCAGTCGGGCATGCATCTCGAAGACACTGTTCAAGGTCCCAAATTTCGGGGATGTTACATTCTCCCCACCTTAGAAATTTTCGTCCTAAAAAATACACCCAAAGGCATTCCCTACTGGTACCCACAGACAGACAAATATAGTTTCACTGAATAGTAATCACACACATGGAAAACGAAGTACATTTGCAATGATGGAAGAAAACAAGTACAAGCTAAAATAATGTATGAGCTGAAATGGATGTGCAGTATATATGGCGGTTACCTGCACCCAAAAATAAGTACAATCCAAAATAATGGCATCCATGCCAAATAGCTCCATACGGCAGAAATTTAAAATCATTACAACCCCAAAATTTTAATTACAACACAAAAAGAAATGCCATAAGCTCACGATCACGCCGTCCCCTCTCCTGGCTGGCCTGCCATGTCTGGCTGCTGTGGCTCCGAACTAGATGCACCAGTGTCAACGACACCCTCAGCAGGAGCGTCAGGCGTCCACGTTCGCTCCTCCGTGAGGCGCTGTTGGAAATCTGTGGGATAGATGTACCACATAGTATGGTACATTAGGAAATCCGTGGGAGAGATGTAACACCTTTCATAGGTGATACCTTTACAAACACATGTTCACCCACCTTGTAGTCCATACTCGTCCTCTTGATATCGGCATAGCTTTCCTGTCTACTCTGAGCCGACCTAAGTCTTTCTCTGATCAATCAGACAATGATGGTGTTATCTTCAAGAAACTCCAGTCCCAAAACAAACTTCTCACCAATTTTTTCCCAATTGATAGGCGATCTACACTGCCTTCCATAAAGAGCTTCATATGGTACCATGCCAATGCTCGCTTGAAAACTATTGTTGTATGCAAATTCAATCAACGGTAGGTGTTGATCCCATGATCCTTGCATTTCAAGCATACATGCTCTGAGCATGTCTTCTATGACTTGATTCACCTGCTCTGTTTACCCATCAGTTTGCAGATGACAGGCTGAACTGAAGTCCAATCGCGTTCCCATGCCTTCCTGAAATTTTTCTCAGAACTTTGAAGTGTATAGTGGATCACGATAAAAAACAATGCTGCTTAGAATCCCATGTAATCGCACGATCTCCTTTATATATAACTCAACAAGTCTTCCTGCCGTGTACATTGTGTTGTAAGGCAAGAAGTGTGCTGACTTGGTCAATCGGTCTACGACTACCCAAATGACATTGTATCTCTTAGCTGTAGGCGGTAGTCCAATGATAAAATCCATAGAGATTGACTCCCATTTCCACTCTGGTATGGGTAGAGGCTGTAATAATCTAGCAGGATGTCTATGATCGACCTTCACTTGCTGGCATGTCAAACACCGTGAGACATACTTAGCCACGTCTTGCTTCAAACATCTCCACTAGTAATTCTTTCTCAAATCTTGATACATTTTTATACTACCAAGATGGATCGCATAATTTGATTTGTGAGCCTCATCAAGGATGGTTTGCCGCAGATCGGCATTATCTGGAATGCAAAGACGACCCTTGAACAATAAGGAACTACCTTCTTTTACTAAAAACTCTGATTTTATGCCTTCAATCATATTTTGGCGAATCTTGGCCAACTCTGAGTCTTTCATCTGTAGCTTGTGAATGTGCTCAAAGATCATCGGTCTCACTGATATGTTAGCCAAGAAGGCTCCTGTAGCTTGTACCTCGATATTTGCATCATACAGTGAAAGATCTTTAAACAATTTTCGTCTGTGCATCCCCAAAATCAAACTAGCCAACTGTGATGAACCCTTCCGACTTAAGGCATCGGCTACCACATTAGCCTTGCCTGGATGATATTGTATGGAGCAATCATAGTCTTTGAGGAACTCCATCCATCTGCGCTGTCTCATATTCAACTCTTTCTATATAAATAGATATCTGAGGCTCTTGTGGTCAGTGAAGATCTCAAAGGTCTCACCGTACAAATAATATCGCTAGATCTTCAATGCAAATATGACCGCTACTAGTTCCAAGTCATGTGTCGGGTAGTTCTTCTCATGCTCTTTCTGCTGTCTTGACCCGTAAGCTATCACCTTCTTATATTGGTTAAGTACGTAGCCCAAACCATTATGTGAAGCATCACTGTATACCGCAAATCCTTTACTGCCTGAAGGAATCTTTAACAAGGGAGCTGAAGTGAGTCTCTTCTTGAGTTTTTAAATACTCTTTTCGCACGCTTCACTCTACTCAAATCTTGCGTCCTTCCATGTAAGTCTCGTAAGAGGTCCCGATATTTTTGAAAATCCCTCTATAAAACTTCTATAGTAGCCAACCAGACTAAGGAAACTATGGACATCTGTTACCATCTTTGGTTGTTCCCAATTCACCACTGCTTCGATCTTAGTCGAATCTACTATGACACCCTCCTTTGAGACAACATGTCCCAAAAAGCAAACTTCTTATAACCAAAACTTGCACTTACTGAGCTTGGCGTATAATTGGTGTTCATGTAAGGTTTGTAAAGCAACTCTCAAGTATTCTTCATGCTACTCTTTTGACTTGGAGTATATCAGGATATCATCAACGAATACCATAATGCAGGAGTCCAGGTGTGGTTTAAACACCCAATTCATCAAATCCATAAATGACGCGGGTGAGTTCGTCAACCCAAACGGCATCACTAAGAACTCGTAGTGTTCGTACCATGTCTTGAATGCTGTCTTCTGAATATTCTCGGCCTTGACTCTCAGCTGATGGTATTCAGATCTCAGATCGATCTTGGAAAAATATCTCACTCCTTGCAGCAAATCGAATAAATTGTCAATCATGGGCAATGGATATCGGTTCTTAATGGTCAGTTTGTTTATCTGGCGATAGTCAATGGACAATCGCATTGATCCATCCTTCTTCTTTACAAACAAGATTGGTGCTCCCAACGGAGACACACTCAGTCATACAAACCCCTTATCCATGAGTTCTTGCAACTATTTTTTCAACTCCTTCAACTCAGCAGGAGCCTTCCTATATGGTTCTTTCGAAATAGGCTCCTTTCCAGGTGCTAAGTCGATGGCAAACTCCACTTCTCTATTTGAAGGCAATCCTGGTAATTCCTTAGGAAACACATCCTCAAATTCTCGCACAGCTGCTATCTTCGAAATAATATTCCTCCCTTCTTTATCCTCCTTCAAGAATGCCAAATACCCACTGCACCCCTTTCTGATAAAACGTTCAGCCTTGATTGCAGAGATAAGTGGCATATACGTCGATCTCTCTCCTCGAAATCGGAACGATCTCCTTGCGTTAGGTCTGAAGATGACAACCTTGTTTTTACAATCTACCATCGCACAGTATTGTGACAACCATTCCATGCCACAGATCATGTCGAATCCTTGCATGTCTAATAAAATTAATTTTGCTGGATATTCATAATCGTCCCTATCATGAATACCCACTATTATGGACTTACAAATCAATTCTGTGTCAACCACTTCTCCAGTCGAAATAGACACTGTTAGAACAAAATCCAACGTCTTCGGGACAATCTTCATTTTCTTTGCAATTCGCGGAGTGACAAAGGAGTGGGTAGACTCAGGGTCTATCAACACTCTAGCTTGACATGCTACACAACTTCCTTTCTCATAGACTTGTAATGTACCTATAATATACATATATATAACACATATTTTACTTAGAAACTTTAACATACAAGAACAAGTCTACACTCTTTTCTAAATGAATGCACCTTCTCTATCTAAATTTTTTTAAGAAATTAAAATTCTTTATTTAAAAGGAATCTCATCTTGGATAACGTCATGTACATTCCGTGCTTCCTGGGCAGTGACTGTGTAAGCTCTTCCTTGCACGACCGACCTCCTTGCTTGTATCGGTCGTGGCATTGAAGTAGAAGCCATCCTCTCTTTGTTCACCTTAGGACAATCTTTAATTATGTGGCCCACTTTTCCACATTTATAGCATCCCCGAGTTCCTTGCCTATAATATGCCATCTTGTCAGACTTGCCACACTTGGCACAAGTCTCCCTAGGTGTGGAAGAAGCAGTTCATGAGAAACCCTGTGTAACTGCTGCTCCAGTGGTGGTAGCGGGGCTCTCATATCTTATCGGCCTCCTCAACGCAAGCATTGGGAATCTCTGGTAGTTTGTTTGCTGCACCGGTCTCACATACCCTGATTGGAACGGTTGCCTCTGAATAGGCGCTACGAACCTTAGCTTTTTGTTCACCGGTTCGTAGTTTCAAACTCTATTCTGATTCGTTCTTCCCTTGCCTGTCTGATCCCTTCTCTTATATCTGTCTTCATTATCCTCCTCAATCACTAGGGCTTTGCTCATGACCTTTTCATAGGTCTTCAACTCAAATGCTGCTACTTTGCCTTTGATGTCCGGCCTCAAGCCGTGTTGTAGTCATTTTGCTTTCATCAAATCCGTGACCACATACTTAGGAGCAAAGCGAGCAAGTCGCATAAACTCAACCTCGTACTCTCTAACTGTCGTCTTTCCCTATTCAAGCTACAAAAATTTCACATCCATCTAATTTCTTACAACTTCAGGGAAGTACTGCTTGTTAAATTCCTCCACAAATTCCTTCCACGTCCAGAGCAATCCTAAGGTCTCCTGAGCCCTAGTCCTAGAAACGGACTTCCACTAAGGCCTAGCCTCCCCATCAAGCATGTAAGCTGCCCAACGTACACTCTCATCTTCTGTGCATGAAAGCACGCTAAACACCTTCTCCATTCCGCTCGGCCAATTTTTAACAACTATTGGCTCGGCTTGCCCTGAAAAGTTAGGAGGACGCATCCTCCTAAACTCTGTAAATGCAGAGGGCACTGGCGGTGTCGGACCTATTGGAGGTGTAGGTAGTTGTTGCTGAGCATTGACATTGTGAGCTGCCAGATATGCTGCTTGTTGAGCCATGGCTGTCACTATGGTTTCTATGGTATGCATCATCCTCTGACGCTCCTCTCTCTCTCTCTCTTAATTCCTCTCCCTTATTCTTTCTTATTCTCTTTGGTCTCTTTCCTGTTGATCTCATTCTCGGCCCTCTTCTTGATCTTGGCTCTCTTGGCCACTACTACCCGAAGCCCCTCTGCTTAGGTACTCTGTTCGTAGGCGAGATGAAATCATCTCTACTACATAAATTTCTCTCTTGACCGCCCCTGGGTCGGCCTCTTCTCCTAGAAGACATAACGGTCTATACATGAAACTAAAGTTCCATTAGCAGAAGTCCCTATGCTCTGATAAAAATAAGAGTTATCAAAAGTTTTAAAAGAAACGACTCTGATACTAACTGTGACAGCCTGAATTTTGGCACCCCAAAATCCATGCCATCAGTAAGGCCCTCGAGGTTGTGCCCCATCTATATGTACGAAACATTTGTATAATCAAGCAACAACTAACTACAGTAAAACATATAAATGGAATCGCACATGCATTAAAGATATATTATTCTAAATTAAAAGCTCAAAGGACAGTTCAAATTCTATATCAACGCATGAACAGAAGAATCGACTTGAACCATCGGTGCAAAACATAATCACCCTTGATGGTTCGTCAAAAGAATGTATCATTGAAAAATTACATTTTTCTCAAAAGGCTTGACATACCAAGCTGTACAACACACTCTCAAAATGAATCAAGGTACGCAGGGGTCCTCTAGAAGAAGTCCTCAGAAGGAGGCTCCAATTCCTCTCCGGGCATGTAATTCGAATTGTTCGGATCAACGTCTCCCGAAGCCTCAGCAGCTGCAAGCATGGGACCTGCGACGTATAGTCTAAAAGGGTGAGCTACATCATAGCTCAATGGGGAAACAATAAAATGAACATACAAGTTAAACTCTCACATATATTCTAGGACATTAAACAACATGATGTATCAATGAATTATCTAGAAGAATAGTTTACATGACTGAAAAGATGTACTGAATGTTACTATGTACTTTACACATTTTATTTGTTCTCACATGCTCGTATTAGACAATGATTCAGCCTAAACACTTAAATCGTAACTTAAATATTCCCCGATTTACTATAGAATGGGGTGCCCGATGGAATATCCGCCATCATCGTCTAATAAGACAGTTTCCATATTTATTCATTTAATACTACCCAGGACCCTTTCTCATAGGCGACAGGGTTTCAAGTCTCATACATACATCCCTGGGATGTCCAACTGGTGTACGGATTGGCCGCCGTACCGGTCACGGATATCCTGCCGAGTCAGTCTTGGGTATCCCGCCACGTCGATGGGGTATTCTGTTTAAACTTTAAATATCAAAGTGCACTACATATAGTTATTCACCATGTGACTGTACTAATTTTAGTATATTAGGCCTTATCACTTTTCTTTCACTTTACTGACGGGTTTCATATACATCCCTGGGATGCAACTAGCTCAACGTGTCACATAGATGCTCACTATCACGTTCACATCCCCTAGGAACGTCACCTACTCACTTAGTATTCATACACACACACACCCTTAGGAATCACAATTTTGATGCATGAGTTTCCATTTGTATATCCCTACATACATGCTTTTACAATTTAAATACATGTTCAATGGCGTTCCTTACCCCACGCGTCTCAATATCCAAGCATCAAGGTTCCATGCGGTTCCCCATGCTTGCCTTCCCTTGTACTACCTATGGTACACCATAGCACAAGCAAAGCATCACGAGAGATGTAATAAAGAAGGTACAAGACCCTCCCTGAACCTCAAAGTCCAAAACAAAGTCCAACTGAAACTGTCCAAATCAATTGATTGATTCCCAAAATTGATCAATCGAATTCCCAAAATCGATTAATCGAAATTCCAAACTCGAGTGATCATTTTTAAAATCGATCAATCGATTATCCCAGCTCTCTATTTTTCTAGTCACTGGAAGTGCCCAGATGATTAATCGATTTCAAATTGATTAATCGAATTCCACAAATCGATTGATCAATTTTAAATCGATCAATCGATTTTGGGCAATTTTGCCAAGAAATCCTCCAGGCTAAAATCGATTGATCGATTTTTGAAAACGATCGATCGATTTGGTCAAAATTTTAGACCTTTTATGGGCATTCTTCCAACTTCTTTCTCTTTCTATTTTTCTTTCTTTTCTACACATTTAATTCAACATTAAATCCATAATTTAATGCACAACAACATGTTTATAGAGATTCAATAGAACTTACCTCAATCAATCTCTTGATTGAATCAATGGATTGGTATATGGCTAGGGCTCCAACTCCAACGAGTTCACCCTCGCGTTGCTGCCATAATTTATAGTTTAAATGTGGCTTCATTCCTTCATTCCACCCAATTCCTTAGCAATTACTCCATCTTACTCTCTCTCTCTCTCTCTCTTCTTAACTCTCTACACCAACCTAAAACCAAAGATTAATAACTTCTCTTAGTCATTTGCTCCCTTTTAATCCCTCATGCTTTGGTGTAATGCACATACACCCACGACAGGTGTATGTGATTTCTAAGTTAGTCCTTAACACTACGTACACATGCCCATTCACATCAAGGTTATTTCAATCATAGTCATCGTGTTGACTTCCACCTGGTCAAACCTATGACCAATCGGGCACCCATCCCGAGGACACTGTTCAAGGCCCCAAATTTCAGGGATGTTACAAAAAACTACAACAACAATTAGTCAAACACAAAATAGGCAATTAAAAATCTAAATCTAAAATGAGAAAAACTTAGATCTACGACTTTTAAAAACACAAATCCCTGGCAGCGGCACCAAAAACTTGTTGGTTTGCTTACCTTACAACTATTAAAGGGTTAAAACATCAAAATAAGAGGACAAAGTACAAAGGTATGGGCTCAAGGTAAGCAAGGAGTCCTGCAAGAACCAGAGCTGTTGCAACAAGTTTTAATAGGTAAGTCAGGGTAGGTCCACAGGGAAATGCATTTTGAAATGAGATAAATCTCCAGATCTATGATAGATCTGGCACTCTATCATAATTTAGACTCAATCAAAACAGGAAAAAGGAGAGGTTTCTAAGATTTGTCACTTTACTAAAAACTATAAAAATCAAAAGCAAATTGATCTAGAACTGATTAAACTCATATTCAAGGGAATGGAAAATATTGAAATCAAAAAGTGGAGAGTAGCAGCTAGGGCTTTTGGTCTTTATTAAAAATCAATTGAATCAAAGGTAATGCATAGGATAGATTTGCTACAATCTTTCATTTAGCTACGAGCTCAGATGCAAGATATAAGAATCTAATCTCAACCAAAGAATTGAAGCAATCCTAAGGTTATGATTTGTCCATTTGAATGGCCACAAATCATCCTAGAGATTGTCCCAATTCAAGGATCTTGATTGGAACAGGTAAACTATTATAGATGCTGTGGGTGTCAGGCTACAAGCTCAAGCATCCACAGGAGTATCTAATCCAAGGAAATCAAATATAAAAAAGTAAAATTTAGATCAAAATCACCTTTAAAAACTATAATTACACTGTAATAATATAACTTATAATCCTATTATGCTCAGATATGCAATCTGTGCAACATACAATCCCTTATAAAGCCTTTGAAACTCTCAATTTGCAGCTCTCAACCTCACCCTAGCTACTGAACGGGTTTAGCTAACCATGATTGGCTAAGGAGAGAATGGGGGAAGAAGGAAGAGAGAGGGAATTTTTGGAGGGAAAATGGAATTTTGAATTGGGTCTGGTTCTCTCAATTTCTGAATGCTAGCTCTATAAATTCTTTAGGCTTTTATACTCTTCCTCTCTATCCTCAGATCCATTTCATCCAATCAGAGCTTAAGAGAATAATTTAGTTATGCTGATGTGGATGATTTCTCTTCTAGAAGCTCTTCTCCCATTGGTCCACAACTGGTAAATACATGTGAGACAATTAGAGTTCTCATTCATGCCTAGTAGCATACCAAAAATACCCCCAGGGGTTGCTAACATGCTTTGGAATGTGTGCACAGAAATTTGAAGTTGGCAACTGCTGTGAAAGGCACTGGGAAGTTCCCAATTTGAGTGTTGAGAGGTTCAGGGAACCTCTCGATAAGTTTTGAGTCATCTTTGTGTTCACATCAACAGGTTGAGCTAGCTTTCGACAGGTTTGGAGACTTCTCGAGAGGTTGGGTTGCACTAGTCGATAGGATTGGAGCCAAATTTCACCTTCTATCCAGTTCTTCATTCATCCTCTCGACAGGTTATAGAAAATCTTGTTGACTGCTTATGAGGCTCCAATTGAGTGCTCGACAGGTTGCTTCAATCCTCGCGAGAATGAGCATAGCTTCATGTAAGTTGTTGATAGGTTGCCTTACACTGCTCGATAGGTTCAGTTGGACTTCTCGACATGTAGCTGAGACCTCTCGACTTCTTCTGCACCTCCAGGTATCCTCTCGACAAGATCACTACTGTACCTCCAACCTCTTGATAGGTAACTGGAACCTCGTCAGGTCTTCACATTTCCCACTCAGTACCTCTCGACAGGTAGGCCTATACTTCCAGAATCTCATGATAGCTTGATGGAACCTCTTAATATCTCGGTTTTTGAGCATCAGGACTTCTCGACAGGTTCTGCTTTGTACTTCCATAGCTGGCACACATCTTTGGTGTGTTGTCTTCATTTGTTCAACACTCAGCAACCTCTTGGTGGGTTCAATCTTGATTTCTTGTAACTGCATTTGGTCCCAAGCACCCCGAGTTGGGCCCATGACCTTCTCATGAACCTCTAAAGCTCTGTGGACTATTTTATTGGCTGGCCTTTCGGTTGTCTAAGCATTTGTTGAGCAGCAGATTGTTTCTTTGGCCTTTTTAGATGGATGTCTACACTAAGGTTGCGATTTATTGCTTATCTATAAAACATACTTAAAACACCTTATTAGTCAGCTCAAGGGTCCATTAAAGGTCAGGTTGGGAGGTGAAAAATGGTATTTTTCACTGCTTAACACACCCTCAAACCTAAGCTTTGCTAGTCCCTGAGCAAAGGAGAAATTAAAAATTATTGAAAATGAAAAATGCCACTTTTGTAGGGAGCACAGATGCATTTAGCATATGCATGAAGCCTTTTAAACCCTAGGTGATCCCTAGTGGAGGAGTGAAGTTTCCTGAGGGTTTTCAATGAAGTTACCCACAAACTTCTCTAATGACTCAGTTACTATCAATGCAGCATATTAAAAACAAAATTCAAGGAAAATCAAATTCATTCCACACCTTGTTCATTCAATTTTAGAGGATTCTCAGTAGAAAATCAGCAGTTTAAAACTGAAACTCTGCTGTAATTCCTTCACAATCAATAAGCTCATGTCAAGGAATTTTGTATGAAAATTAATGCAAAGCTTACCATCAAATTGAGAATTTTGTTTTGATAATGCCCCCAACAAACTCAATGTCAGACCCAAGTTTCACCCGGGCTGTCACTCAAAATAATCATGAGGGGTGCATCATTTCACACAGCTCAAGAGCATTTGCAATCCTCAAATAGGATTGCAAGCATGAGCATAGGCATTGTTCTGATTTCTGAAATCCTCTAACTCTTTGCACCATAGATTAAACAAATCCTCATCACCACATGATAGCTCAATCCATTTCAGATTAGTAAGATCTTTTTATTGGGTTGTAATGTGGCTTATGGGTGAGGTTTATGAAGAATAAAGGGTAAGGAAGGCTTCAAAATTAAGAAATCAGTAAGGTAAGGAGGTGACATGTACGCCTTCTTCAGTTCAGCACAATCTTCATCTTCTTTGAATTTTTAGATTTGAAGTGATCAATTTCCAATCCTCATTTCAATGTAGCCAATGAAGTGACTTCTCTTTTATTTTTGTATTTTATGTTTTTCTTTTCTTTTTCTTTTTTTTTTTTGTATTTTTTTTTTGTATGCTTTTCCTTTGTATTTTTCCCAATATTTTTATATTTTTATGGGCTAGAATGCCACAACTGCTATCAATTGTGTTTCCTTCTCTTTCAACCAAATACTAAACCAACTCTACCTTCTTCAACTTTTTCACCTTCACCTTCTGTTTCACCTTCACCTTCTGAAATCTCAGGATGGGGTTAGGCTGCATCAGGTAACAAGGATAAATGATCACAGAGTTATCCTAAAATTTGTAAAAGAAAATATATTCTCCAGATTTGGCACCCCTAGAGCCATCATCAGTGATGGGGAAGCTATTTCTGTAATAGACACTTTGAGAGCTTGCTCAAAAGGTATGCTGTTACACATAGGATTGCCACTCCATACCACCGATAGACTAGTGGGCAGGTGGAGATTTCCAATGGAGAAATCAAGCATATACTGAAGAAAACAGTCATGACAGATAGGAAGGATTGATCCCTAAAGTTGACTGATGCTTTGTGGGCTTATAGGACAGCCTATAAGATCCATATAAGGATGTCCCCATTCAGACTGGTTTATGGCAAAGCTTGTCATCTCCCGATGGAGTTAGAGCACAGGGCCTATTGGGCCATTAAAAGTTTAAACATAGAATTAACTCCTGCTGGTTTGAGCAGGAAGTTGCAATTGTCTGAGCTGGAAGAACTGAGGTTGGATGCCAATTCCGATGCCAAAATTTATAAGGAGAAAGCCAAGGCCTTCTTTGATAAGAACCTTATGAGGAAGGACTTTGCTAATGGAGCTAAGGTATGACATTTTAACTCAAAGCTCAAGTTCTTTTTGGGCAAATTAAGATTCAGATGGGATGGGCCATATATTATAATTCATGCATTCTCATCTGGTGCTGTTGAGATCATGGACCCCACTTCTAGAAGGGTCATTAAAGTAAACGGACAGAGGCTCAAACTCTGTATCAAGAATATTGTGGAGCCCTCTGAAACCATACACTTGCAAGAACCTCCCACTACTAAGTGATCTTCAGCATGTATCATATGTATCATAGCTATGGTTTATGTTTTGATTTTCTATAAATATTGCTCTTTTTACGGTCAGTGTTCATAAATCTGGATGTGTGTAGTTGTATGATTTGCTGTTATATGTAGATGTCTATGTTTAACACTATAAACCATTGATCTTTAATGTATGAGAGTGTGCTTGGTAGCAAAATTGTAAACTGGGCTATTTTTAGCCTTCTCAAGAGGATTAGGAGCCTTCAGGCATCCTCTCGAGGCATTTTGCATATGTATTTAGTCTTCTTGAGAGGTTCTGGCATTGCAGAGCAACCTCTTGAGACACTTTACCTGAAGAAAATGTAAGCCTTGACAGGCTGTTGTGTATAAATGGCATCTGCTCGAAAACCTCTTAAGGTGTTACACCTGAAGGCCTAGCCTCTCGAAGCTCGGGTTCTTAGTGAAGAAGCCTGTCGAGCAGTTCACATTCACAGCTAGATAGGCTAGTTTTCATATCTTTTATCTGCTTGAGATCCTCTCGAGCTGTGTATTCTGAACACCCAACCTCTCGAGGCTCAGGATTTCAAGTTATAAACCTCTCGGGCTGTCCACTCTCTCATTCCATTATTTGCTAAAACACCCAAGCACAGACACCTAGCCCAGATTTTCTTTTTCCCTCTTCTCTGCAACATCTGCTACACAATTTACCCATTGCCCTTGCCATTTTCTAAAGCTACTCAAGCCAATCAGTTTGCACCTGGAACCTATGGTTTGATCCACTGTGCATCATCCTCAACAGAACCCTAGTTTTGGGTATTAGAAATTTTCTTCTCAGTCTCTTTATTTTCCTGCATACTTTTACTACAGTGACTTGTTTTTACTGAGGATTATTTAGTGGATTGAGTGTTTATTGAAGTGTAGAAAACCTAGGGTTTCAATTTTGTGTGATAGTAATTAGGGTTCTGTCAATGGCTAAGAGTTCAGATTTTGGAGACACCCTACAAGAATTGCTGAGCCATGCCCAAACCCATCCTCCTTGATCGACTTATAGTATCTATATATTTAAATTAAAATCAAGCCTTAACCTATTGCAAGAGCACAATAGAAATTATAACACTAGTGATAGGATTGATCCCACGAAGAAGTGATTATCTTCTTATAGATTTTTATATTCTTGTTTTAAAAACCATCTTTATCTTTTAAGAACTAAACTACTGAAGAAATATGAATAAAAGAATATTGTTTATACTAATTTGCAGAAAAATAAATCCTAATCCTCCTTTTTCAGATTGAGGTCGTCAATGTCAACCTTCAGCTATCAGATGTTTACAAATTTAAAATACCATTACACCGTATTACAACCTTCCAGAATTTAGTCATCAATCAAATACTAAAATTCTTTAATATAGATGTAATCTAATCAATAATCTCCTAAAATCTGGGCGTCAATCAAATTCAAGAAAATTGAAGATGGAAAAATAAAACCATTACACTAATCTACAAACTTTAACTTGAGTTGTCAATTTAAATCAAAATTTGAAGATGTTTACAAAGCATATAAAATCTAAACTAAAAATAAAATAAAATCTAAACTAGAAAGAAAAAGTAGAACCATCCAAAGGGTTGATCTTTCAGCTTCCTCAGCCTTGGTTGTCAGGAAAGACCTCAGAAAACTGTGGATGATGTTACTTTGTAAAACCTAAGCTATTGATCCGTCACATATATAATTTACCACTTTATGTGACTGATCAGTAGCAGTGGGGAGTGAAAGGAGTATGAGTTAATAGATGAAGGATCTGCTGAAAAGGGTACAACTGAAAAAGAAATACAAATGTATGAAAATATGGGAAAAGAAAAGAAAAAGAATGAAAAATCGTAAAAGATGATTTTGTGAAAAGAGAAGCAAAAAGCTTCCAAACTAAAAAATAAGAGAAAAATGGGAATTATAAAAAGAAAAAGAAATGGGAAGAAGTTATTAAAAATAAGGATACTTATTAAAGCTAAAAAATAGAAGAAGAAGAGAAGGAAGAGCTAAACTCTTGGAAATAATTTTGAATCATCTTTACCTTTTTCTTTGAAACCTTCTGAAAACCCAAAGCCCCTTTACAAGCTAAAGGAAAGACCTTTGTGATTTACGATTTACAAAAATAAGAGTCAAGTAGAGATATATGAAATAGTTAATATGAATAAATAGAAAAATTATATGAAAAGAATTGATTATCTTTTCCATGAGATTTATCTTTTTAGCTGATTGTCCTTTAAATTTATCACAAACACATCATATCATGAGAATCCAAAATTTTGATTATTTTTTAGCGTATGACAATAAGTGAGTTTGGATGAAAATATTTTCTAAAAACTGTAGTTTAGAAAAATTTATGATGAGTAAACTTTTCACTGATATGTACACACTCTACACTATACAAGAATTGAAATTATTGAGTTCTGATCAAGGATAATTGCGATGATGGGAAGCTAAGGGTAAACGATTCGAATTATTTTGAAATAATGAACATATAATGACTAACTGAATAATTAGTAGAGTATAAAAATTAGTTTATATTTTGAATATTTAGTCTTCAAAAATATTTTGAAAAATCTAAAAATATTTGAAGTTTGTAGGTAATTTCACTGAAAACCTTTAGGAGACTACAACTCCTACACTAGGGATCACCTAGGGGTTTAAAGGCTTGTTGCATCTGCTAAATGCAATCATGCTCCCCACGAAAGTGGCAATTAAATTTAAAGGTTTTAAATATTTTATATTTCCTTGTTTGCTAAGGACTAGCAAAACTTAAGTTTAGGGGTGTGATCAGTCACATAATTTACCATTTTATCACCCTTAACTTAGTGATGCTAGGCCATAGTTTGCTACTAATGAGTTACTGATGTACAGATATTAAAGATAAGCAGTAAATTAGAGCTTATTTGTTAATCATTGTCAAAATGAACTCAAAAGGTAATATGAAAGACGATCGGGGGAAAAATTCATTTTTCCACCTATTGAAAGCCAAAGAATCGTAATTTACTATTCTTTAAAAGAAACAAAAGGAGAAAAGTGATAAAACGTAATTCAGAGGATCGTTAACTATGAGGAAACTTTGAAAAATAGAAAATCGTGATTAATGATTTTCCAACAGAAGCTATGAAAGACAGAAAATCGTGATTAACGATTTTCCAAAAATAGAAGCTTTCCTACTACTATTGCAGTTACTACTGATTGTTAAGCAGTGAAAAATATCATTTTTCGCCTCCTAACCTGACCTTTGGAAGACCCTTGAGGTGTTTAATAATGTGTTTTAAGTATGTTTTGTAGATAAGCAAAAAATTGCAGCCTTAGCATAGATAGCCAATAGAAAGGACTAAATAAGCAATCTGAAGCCTCAACCTGTGCTCAAACTCTAATAATCCACAGAGCCTTAGAAACTCATTGAAGGCCATGAACCCAACTGGGTGCACCTGAGACCAAGTACAATGCCAAGGGATGAAGATTGAATCCGCCCAGAGGTGGCTAAGGGTGAGACAGATGAAAGACAACACATTAGAAGTGCGTGCCAGTCAAGAAAGCATAGAAATCAAGCTGTCGAGGGGTTCTCTTAAGTTGCTGAGAGGATCTGGTGCCTAAATGAGAAGATATCAAGGGGATTGATTTATATGTCGAGAGGTTCAACTGAACCCGTCGTGCAGTGCACTCAATCCTGTCGATAACTACTGGGCGCATTCATCGAGAGGATGAAAAGAAGCTGTCGACAGGATCTACGACAACCAATCGATGAGTCGACCAGAACTTGTCGAGGAGAAGAATGAGATGATTGCCAATCCTATCGATGAGCACCGTCAATCCTCTCGATAGGTCTACAAACCTGTCAATTTGCATGCAGAGCCAAACAGAACCTGTCGAGAGGATCCCAAAACCTCTCGACACTCGATTTGGGGAACTTCTCAGTTCTATCTTTAGCAGTTGTCCATGCCAGAAACCTATGCATGTGTTTCAAAGCACGTCAGTGACCCCTAGGGTATTTTAGGCACACAATGGGTCACACGCGGAAACCCTAATGGTATCACATGTACTTGTCAGATGAGAGCCAATGGGAGAAGAGCTTCTAGAAGAGAAATTGGCCATATCTGCATAACAAAATTATTCCCTTGCATTTTGATTGGCTGAAACAGATCGAGGACAGAGGAGGAGATATAAAAGCTTAGAGAAAATGCAGAAGAAACGATCCAGAAATTGAGAAAATCAGAGCTTAGGACGAGATCCATTTTCCCAAAATTCTTCCTTCTTCTTCCTCCTTTCTCCCTTCTCTCTTTAACCAATCATGAGTGGCTAAACTCTTCTCAGTAGTTAGGGTGAGGTCTTAAGCTGTAAATTGAGAGATTCAAAGGCATTATAAGGAACTGTAAGATATATAGATTGCAGATCTGAGCATAATTGTATTGTAATTTTACAGTATAATTATGGATTTTAAAGGTGATTCTAATCTATATTTCACTTTTTCGTATTTGTTTCCCCTGGGTTGGATATTCCTGTAGATGTTAGCCTTTGAGGGTCTCATATCTTGGCATCTACAGGATCTATAATGGTTTTTCTGTTCTACTCAAGATCTTTGAAGCGGAACAATCCTTAGGATGGTTTGTGACCATTAAAGTAGACAGATCATAGCCTTAGGATTGCTTCAAGTCTCTGATTAAGATTAGATTCTTATACCTCACCTCTGCTAGGGTAACTTGAGAAGATGGGAGCCAGAAAAGAGGATTGTAGCAAATCAGATCTTAGCATTGCCATTGATTCCTTTGATTTTCAATGAGAGGCCAATACCCCTAGCTGTTGTTCTCATCCTTTGATTTTTCATCCCTTCTATATCTCCCCTTACTTTTGTGTTGAATTAGATCTAGATCAGTAGCATTTAATTTTATAGTTTATAGTTAAAGTGCCAAAACCCCAAAACCTCTCATCTTTCTTAGATTAGGATAGAGTGCCAGATCCACTCTGGATTTGGAGATTTACTGAAAGTTAGACTACATTTCCCTATGGACATACCCTTTCAAAACTTGCTGTAATAGCCTTGAATACTTACAGGTCTGTGAGTCTGTTTACCTTAGTGTGTGTGCAACCTAGAGATTCTATAATTGTTTGATTTTAAACCCCTTTTTGAGCACAAGGTAAACGGCCCAACAAGTTTTTGGTGCCGCTGCCGGGGATTTGTGTTTCTAACTTGGTAGATCTAAGTTTTTCTCATTTTTTGGGTTAACATTTTTAATTGTTTGACAAGTGTTTGATTAATTGCTGCTTTAGTTTTTACTGTAGTTTAATTTTGTTTCAGATCTGGATCTGTGGAGCTAAGAGGAGTTCTGTATCACTTGGAAAAGAAATCACTGCTTAAGTTTGCATCTCTCCACTTTGTTTCTCTATTTAGATCTGTAACTTAGTATATCAGTAGTTGTGTAGTTGTCTGTCTTGTGATTGAATTGCCGTTCCTTACATTGTGATTTGTTGTGTTATTCTTGATCCTTGGGGTGTGTATGCTTGGGAGGAGATCTCTTAATCCTGAGATTGCTCCTTTGGATCCTGAGGTTGAAACACTTCTCAGACCTAAGAACCCCTTGCACACTTCTGTTCTTGAGTCTGATAATTTTGCAATGGGTGAGAAACCTAGGACCTTTAAGGAATTCAATGCACCAGGGGTTTACAATTCTCCCTTCTGCATTCAATTCCGTGCTGTTCAAGGGAACTATGAGATCAAGTCATCCATTATCCAAATGCTACCCTCATTCCATGGCCTGAGCAAAGAAGACCCATACAAGCACATTGATGAATTTCTAGGACTATGTACCACATTCAATATTGCAGGTTTGGAGGAGGAAGCAACGAAGATGAGACTCTTTCCTGTTTCACTAAAGGATAAAGTCAAAACTTGGTTGTCAATGCTCCCAACCAACAGTATTTAGTCTTGGAGTGACCTTCAATGTCAATTTTTAGCCAAGTTTTTCCTCATGTCCAAGACAAGCCAGTTGAGGAAGGGCATTATTTCATTTGCTCAAGCCCCAACTGAGGACTTTCACCAAGCATGGGAGAGATTCAAGGAGCTCCTGAAGCAATTTCCTCATCAGCAAATCTCTGAATGGCAACTTGTTCAAAGTTTCTATCAGGGAATTGACTTTAAAAGTAGAGATATGGTTGATGCCTCTTGTGGTGGTACCTACCTCCATAAAACTTCTGAGGAGGCTTGGTAACTGTTTGATATCATTAGTGAGAACTCTATGCAAAGAGAGACATTGGTCAGGGATTGTGAAACTCCTAGAATGGTGAGAGATAATACCACGAGAGGAAAAATGTGTGAGGTGAGTGGACACAATGATTTGGAGAGGAAAGTGGGCAGTTTAACCCAAAAATTTGATGAGCTCATGGGAGCAATGCAGTCACCCATGGCTGCTATAGTAGAGGAGGCATGTGTTATATGCCAGTTCCCCACTCACTCCCTTGAGGAATGCCCTTCATCTGTCCAATTTCCTGATCTTGTGATGGAACATGTGGCTGCTACTCAGTCTTTTAGGCAACAGCCTACTGCTGGTTACCAATGGAGAAACCACCCCGATATGAGGTGGAGACAAGATACTCTTTCAAACCAGCAATAACAGCCACAACAGTCCATGCCTTATAAAAATGCTTAGCCCTACCAATAGAATTACTTTTCAAGGCCCCATTACTTTTCAAGGGCCATGGCTCAGCCTGTACAACAAACTGCACCCTCTCCAACTGCTAGATCATTTTCTTTTGAGAAATAGGTTCTAGCCTCGTTGTAGAATTTAGGGCCCTTGTCTCAAATTGTACACTCTCATAGCCAAAGCATTAAAAAGATAGAAGACCATCTTGGCTAGTTGTCTAATACTTTGACCAAGAGAGAGGAAGGGAGGCTACCTAGCCAATCCATGGACAACCCAAGGAGACAATATGTAGTAGGTGAGGTCTCCTCTTCTCATGAGGAAGCCAAATCTGTCACCACATTGAGAAGTGGAAGGCTGGTGGACAATCAAGTAGGCTGTGGGCCTGTGAAAAATTCAGAAAAAGAAAGAGAACTATAGAGAATGTATAGTAGAGCAACTCATGTTGAATAAAGAGGAAGATAATGATCCTCAACAAAAACATAAAAATAAAAAGAAAGATGATAAGTTGGCTAAGGCTGCAAATGGGGGAGCAATTCCACATTTGCCATTTCCTAGGACAATGCAAGCACCTTCCCCTTTTGATAAAGGGCATACCAAAGTAGAGGAAATGATGGAAACCTTTAAATAAGTAAAGATAATTTTGCCTTTACTTGATGCAATCAAGTAAATTCCAGCCTATGCCAAGTTTTTAAAAGACCTTTGCACCCACAAAAGACAATCAAGGATACATCTCTCCAAGAAAGTTTTTTCAGCAGATAAAGTGAAGCAGATACTGAATATTGCAACCCCAGCAAAGCTCCAAGACCCTGGAGCCCCCACTATCCCCTACATCATTGGGGATCATACCATTGAAAAAGCCTTGTTAGATTTGGGAGCTAGTATAAATTTGCTTCCATATTCAGTATATGAGAAGCTGGGCCTAGGAGAATTGAAGCCCACACATGTAGTCTTACAACTAGCTGACAGATCTGAGAGGAAACCTATGAGGATCATAGAAGATGTCTTGGTTGGGGTTGCCAAATTTTTTTATCCTGTTGATTTTCTGGTGCGTGATATGGAACCGAGAAAGCGTGCTTCTTCTATCCTTGTGATCCTAGGCAGGCCATTTTTGGCCACTGCAAATGCATGCATATAATATAGATCAGGGGTCATGAAAGTGACTTTTGGAAACATGAAAGTCAGGTTGAATGTTTATAGTGCAGCTCATAACCCTCATTTGGAGAATGAGGACTATTTTTTCATTGATGTGCTGGATAAGCTTATTGAAGAAATATTTCCTAAATTGTTGTAGGGTAATGATCTGTATGGTGATCTTGAAGAAACTAGGGAGGGAATAGTGGAAGAAATGGTCCCCACACTCGAGTTTGAGTAAGTGAAAACTATCAATGAAAAGGGGGGACCACCAGAGCAACATCCATGGAAACCTACTTTACTTTCTCTCCCATCACCCTCTAAAGAACCCCTATCGCCGTCCCTCATCAGTCCCCTAGATGTGGAGTTAAAGCAACTCCTAAAATCTTTAAAGTATGCCTTCCTAGCAGCAAATAAGAAACTGCTAGTCATAATTTCTTCCTCCCTCACTCTTGAGTAAGAGGAAGAGCTACTTTATGTGCTAAGGAAGCATAAGAGAGCAATAGGGTGGACTATTGCGGATCTTGGAGGGATAAATCCTACTATGTGTATGCACAAGATTCATCTTGAAGAGGGCTCCAAACCCTCTAGAGAGATGCAAAGGAAATTGAACCCACACATGCAGGAGGTTGTCATGAAAGAAATTGTCAAGCTGTTAGATGCTGGAGTCATTTACCCCATCTCGGATTCTAAATGGGTGGCACCCACCCAGGTGGTGCCCAAGAAGTCTGGGATCACTGTAGTTCAAGCAGCCTTAGGAGAGCTGATTCCAACCAGGCAAACCACTGGTTGGAGGGTGTGCATAGGTTATAGGAAGCTCAATGAGAAAACCAGTAAGATCACTTCCCATTGCCCTTCATTGATCAGATCTTAGACAAGCTGGCAGGCAAATCATTTTACTATTTTCTTGATGGTTATTCAGGGTATAACCAGATCTCTGTATACCCACAAGATCAAGAGAAAACTACCTTTACATGTCCCTTTGGAACCTTTGCATACAGAAGGATGCCATTCGGACTGTGTAATACACCTGCCACCTTTCAAAGATATATGTATGCTATTTTCTCTGACATGATTGATCAATTCTTGGAGATTTTTATGGATGACTTTTCCATTTATGGGGATGATTTTAGCTAGTTCTTGCAGCACCTTAGTTTGGTGTTGCAAAGATGTGAAGAAACCAACCTAGTCTTGAGTTGGGAGAAGAGTCACTTCATGGTGACTCAAGGGACTGTCTTAGGACATGTCTCCCACAAAGGGATAGAGGTTGATCAAGCTAAAATTGACTTAATTGCACATCTCCCCCCACCCAAAATTGTCAAGCCAGTCAGGTTATTTTGGAACATGCTAGTTTCTATCGGAGGTTCATCAAAGATTTCAGCAAAATCTCCAAACCTCTTTCCACTTGTTGTGCCAAGAGGTTCCTTTTGAATTCAATGATGAATGCCTGGCTACATTTGATAGTCTAAAGACATGCTTGACCACTGCACCCATTCTACAAGCCCCTGATTTCTCCCTGCCATTTGAGCTGATGTGTGATGCATTAGGCTTTGCCATTAGCGCAGTCTTGGGACAAAGAAGAGACAAAGCACCAAGTGTAGTGGCTTATGCAAGAAAATCAATGGCTGATGCCTAGCTGAATTCCACAACAACTGAGGAGTTTTTGGCCATTGTATTTACTTTGGAGAAATTTAGATCTTATGTGCTGGGATCTAAGATCATTGTGTTCACTGACCACTCGACCTTAAAATATCTCTTGTCTAAAAAAGATGCTAAAGCTAGACTTATAAGATGGGTTTTGCTTTTGCAGGAGTTTGATCTAGAAATTAGGGACAAGAAGGGGGTTAAGAATGTGGTAGCAGATCACCTATCCAGGATCCCAGCTATTGCACAAGATAGCTTGCCCATCAATGACTCCTTCCCAGATGAACAACTGTTTGCTATTGCGATGAGTGACCCTTAGTTTGCAAACATAGTCAACTACTTGGCTGTGGGGAGGATACCCCCACATTGGAACATGAATGATAAAAGTCTATTTTTCTTAAAGATCAAACATTACATGTGGGATGATCCTCACCTCTTTAAGATTTGTGTAGACCAAGTAGTAAGGAGATGTGTGCCAAAGACTGAATTTACAAACATCCTAGCCATATGCCATGAACAAGCCTGTGGGGGCCATTTCAGTGGCAACAAATGTGCTGCAAAGTGGTTTCTATTGGCCCACTCTTTTCAAGGATGCCTGGCAACATTATAGAGAATGCTCAAGATGTCAGAAAATGGGAAGTGTCTCAAGAAGAAACTCAATGCCTTTGCAACCAATATTGGTTGTTGAACTATTTGATGTTTGGGGAATAGATTTTATGGGACCTTTCCCTCCCTCCGATGGCCATAATTTCATCCTAGTAGCTATAGACTATGTGTCCAAGTGGGTAGAGGCTATAGCTTCAAGGAAAAATGGTCACAAAGTTGCCCTTAAATTCTTAAGGGACAACATCTTCTCCAGATTTGGCACCCCCAGAGCCATCATTAGTTATGGGGGAGCCCACTTTTGCAATAGACAATTTGACAAATTGTTGGAAAGATACTCTGTTACACAGAGTTGCTACTCCCTATCACCCACAAACCAGTGGGCAAGTGGAGATCTCCAACAGGAAAATCAAACATATCTTGGAAAAGACCGTGAGATCAGACAGGAGGGATTGGTCCATGAGACTTTCAGACGCCTTGTGGGCTTATAGGACAGCTTATAACACCCCAATAGGCATGTCTCCCTTCAAGTTGGTTTATGGAAAAGCATGCCACTTACTTGTAGAATTAGAGTATAGGGCATATTGGGTGATTAAATCATTGAACACTGACTTAACTGCTGTGGGTATTCGTAGGAAACTCTAGCTGTCTGAGCTAGAAGAGTTGAGGTTAGAGGCCTACTCCAATGCACGAATTTACAAGGAGAAGACCAAAGCCTTCTTTGACAAGCAGCTATTGAAAAAAGAGTTTATTGTTGATGAAAAGGTATGGCTTTTCAACTCGAGGTTGAAGTTGTTCTCAGGAAAATTGAAATCCAAACGGGAGGGACCGTACCTAGTTTTGGCATATATCCCCATCGGGAGCTATTGAAATCAAGGATCCTAAAGATGGCAGGATCCTGAAAGTAAATGGTCAAAGACTCAAACATGTTGTTGACAACCTAGTGGAACCTACGATGACCATCTTCTTTCAAGAACTGCACTTACCTGATTGATTCTCAATCATGTACACTATGTATCATAGTTACTATAGTTGTTAGTGTTGCTACTGTCGCGTTGATAGCTTATCAATATTTAGCTTAGCTAATAGGATTCATTGTAACCATTTACACTATACTATAGCTTGTTGAGAGGAGTGGAGTACCGTTCGACAGGTTCTAAAGGCTTTAAGTGTTCATTTCGACAAGATCTGGAACCTGTCGAGAGGTATGAAGCAATTGTCGACAGGATTAAAAAAAAAATTAAAAAAGAACAATTGTCGATAAGTTCTAATAATGAGTGGTATGTTCAACAGGTTCAAAGTATTGGTCGAGAGGTTTTACGAACCTCTCGAGATGATGTTTGCTGAAAAGAGAACCTGTCGATAGGTTGTGAACGTACCCAAATTCTGAGAACCTCTCGACATGATTTTGTCTAAAGCCAAACCCCGTCGACAGGATGGAGGGAACCTCTCGAGAGGTTCAATAGTTTTTAATTGCTCAACAGGTTGCACCAACCTATTGAAACCGTATCTCCAATCCTGTCGGAGCTCGTTTTCATCCTTGTTCACAAGCCGGTGTCTGAGCATTAATTGCGCATACTTCCTTGACTTAACCACCATTGCTAAAAATAGCCCAACATGCAGTCCGTGCTTCCATTCCCCAAATTAATTCGCACAACACCCCATATAGCAACCGTCTTACCATTTATTCCCACCTTCTTTTTCAGCAAAAATTCAGCTTAGAAGAATGCGAACGATTTATTTTACCGATTCATATTCCACCGCCCATGCATTTTAAATATCAGACTCGTCCACCTCTTTCACATCCATTCCCTCTTGCCTCTTCAATCCTTCCATAACCCCAATCATGGCTGACGACAAACCCAAAGATCTGCCAACCAAATTCTACCTCGTCTGACAACCACCGCCACCACAAGTCGAGCCTGACCCTTTACAATTTTTATGGGACGAATACGATGAAGTGCAACGGATTTTGGCAAAGGAGGAGAAGAAAAAGAAAAAGAGAAAGAAGAAAAAATAAAAGCGAGGACCACCGGCATCCCCTCCCGCTTCCTCCTCACTCTCTCCACCCCCTACCCAGCCTCCTACTCCTTAAAACCTTTCCCCCCTCTAGCTTGCAGTTCCTCTTCCAGGAGTAGCAGGTTGAGGATATCCCGGAGGAGGCTACGGGTCATTTTGATACCTTGTGTCTAGATTTTTTTTTTTTCTTAGGTTTTTACTTTTTTTTTTGTCATTATGTCATTGTACACATTTTTTCTTTTACTACTTTATATAATAGATTTTCTATTTTCTTTTACTTCGTAATTCTTTGATTGATGTACTGCATTTCTTTGATTGCCTACTTAATGTACTTCTATTGTTACCATGCTGCACTACACCTTTCTCTCTCAATAGTGAGGACACTACTCCTCATAGGTTTGGGGGTGTGGCAAAGTATACCTTGCCAATTGGATAGTTAATGTTAATGCAGCCAGAATTGAACAAACAATCTGTGAATAAATGAAAGGAAAATCCCCACCTAATTTTTCTTTATAAGAGGAAATGGAAAACTTTTTAAACTAAAAGTGTTGGAGTTCCAACATGTGCAGGAAGTAAATGTCAAGAAATTTTCAAAAATTAGTGCTTTGTGAACTTGAAAAAGAGAGAAAATTGAGACGTTATACCCCATAAATCTTATGGAAGACCACATCCAGTGAGGTTTGGGCCTGAAAAAAAAATAAAATTTCTTTGAAGAGTGTGTTGGCAACATTTCTTTCTGGTCCAAGGACTAATTAGACCTGGCTCTAATCACTAGAAGTTAGGCAATTCCAAGTTGAAATACCTTGACAGCACTCATAACATTGAGGATATGAAGTAAGGCCATCCCTTGGAAAGTTTGAGCCTAAAATGCCCCACCTTTGAACTGCCCTTGACACACACTTTTTGAGCTTTAAAATTCCCAGTTTTCTTTGATAAAAACTAGAAAATTTGAACCCAAAAACCTCTCGACCTATTTCAGTTCACCCTCCATCTGAGAAGTCAGGAAATAGAAGGAGAAGTGAGATTAGAGGTGCAAAGTTTGATGTTTGGTTGAAAGAAGAAGAAAGTATATTTGAAGGCTAGTGTGATGTATAGTTGTGGCATTCCAACCCATATAAAAAAATAAAATAAAAAAATATATAAATAAATAAACAAACAGAAAAGTAAAATAAAAGGAATGAGAAAGAGAAGTCATTTCATTAAAAGATTGAAAAGAGGATTAGAAACTGATCACTTCAAATATGAAAATTCAAGAAATAGATAGAATTGTGCTGAAATGAAGAAGGTGAAGTCATGAACCACCTCCTTACCTTTACTGATTTCTCAATTTGAATCCTTCTTACCCCTTTATTCTTTTACAAATTTCACCCATAAGCCACATTACAACCCAATAAAAAGACCCTACCGATATGAAATTAATTGAGCAGTCATATGGAGATGAGGAATTATTTAATCTATGGTAAAAAGAGTTATCGAGGTGGCTAAGGGGGAAATAGACGAAAGACATCACATTAGAAGTGCGTGCCAGTCAAGAAACCATAGAAATCAAGCTATCGAGGGGTTCTCTTAAGCTGTCGAGAGGATCTGGTGCCTAAATGAGAAAATATCGAGAGGATTGATTTACATGTCGAGAGGTTCAACTGTACCCGTCGTGCAGGCACTCAATCCTATCGATAACTGTTGGGCATATTCCTCGAGAGGATGAAAAGAAGCTGTCGACAAGATCTGTGACAACCAATCGATGAGTCAACCAGAACCTGTTGAGGAGATGAATGAGATGAGCGCCAATCCTATCGACGAGCACCGTCAATCCTCTCGATAGGTCTACAAACCTATCGATTTGCATGCAAAGCCAAATAGAACCTTTCGAGAGGATCCCAAAACCTCTCGACACTCAATTTGGGGAACTTCTTAGTTCTATCTCTAACAGTTGTCCATGCCAGAAACCTGTGCACATGTTCCAAAGCACATCAGCGATCCCTGGGGGTATTTTAGGCACACAATGAGCCATGCGTGAAAACCCTAACAGTTTCACATGTACTTGTCAGATGAGAGCCAATGGGAGAAGAGCTTCTAGAAGAGAAATTAGCCATATCAACATAACAGAATTATTCTCTTGCGTTCTGATTGACTGAAATGGATCTGAGGACAGAGGAGGAGAGTATAAAAGCTTGGCAAAAATACAGAAGAAATGATCCAAAAATTGAGAAAATCAGAGCTTAGGGCGAGATCCATTTTCCCAAAATTCTTCCTTCTTCTTCCTTCTTTCTCCCTTCTCTCTTTAGCCAATCATGAGTGGCTAAACTCTTCTCAGTAGTTAGGGTGAGGTCCTAAGCTGTAAATTGAGAGATTCAAAGGCATTGTAAGGAATTGTAAGATGCACAGATTACAAATCTGAGCACATTTGTGTTGTAATTTTGTAGTATAATTATGGATTTTAAAGGTGATTCTTATTTATATTTCACTTTTTCGTATTTGTTTTCCCAGGGTTGGATATTTTTGTAGATGTTAGCCTATGAGGGTCTCATATCCTGGCATCTACAATATCTGCAATGATTTTCCTATTCTACTCAAGATCTTTGAAACAGAACAATCTCTAGGATGGTCTGTGACCATTAAAGTAGACAGATCATAACCTTAGGATTTCTTCAATTCTCTGATTGAGATTAGATTCTTATACCTCACCTTTGCCAGGGTAACCACGGAAGCTGGGAGCCAGAAAAGAGGATTGTAGCAAATCAGATCTTAGTATTGCCATTGATTCCTTTGATTTTCAGTGAGAGACTAATACCCCTGGCTGCTATTCTCATCCTTTGATTTTTCATCCCTTCTATATCTCCCCTTACCTCTGTGTTGAATTAGATCTGGATCAGTAGCATTTAATTCTGTAGTTTGTAGTTAAAGTGACAAAACCCCAAAACCTCTCCACTTTCTTAGATTAGGATAGAGTGCCAGATACACTCTGGATCTGGAGATTTGCTGAAAGTTAGACCACATTTCCCTGTGGACATACCCTTACTTATCCTTTCAAAACTTACTGCAATAGCCCTGAATACTTGCAGGTCTGTGAGTTTGTTTGCCTTGGTGTGTGTGCAACCTAGAGATTCTATAATTATTTAATTTTAAACCCCTTTTTGAGCACAAGGTAAATGGCCAAACATTGATCACATGAGAGTTTAACACCGCCATATCCAGAATTAGACGGTTTCTACAATTAGAAGTCCGATGAACCACAAATCTGAGAAGATTGATGAAGATCTAATCCGAAGGATTCTACTGCTACTCAATAAAGAATAATCTAGAAGCACATCAACTAAAGAAAGCAAGGAAAGATAAAATTAGGAATTACAATTATATTAGGAATCTTTTATTTTTAATAGTTTCTTTTATTAGAACTAGATCTTTGTAAACTGACCCCTTATAATCTATAAATAAGAGGGCTCGACATAGGAATAAGCATCGAAGAATTTCAGCATCAACTGATACCTAAGGTTGGATTTTCTTCCGATCAGTAGTGTATACTAGTTAGAGTAGATTAGATATCAGAGGTTTCTCAAGAGCAATTGACGACTGTAATTGAGTGCTGAAGATTAGTATAGATATCTATAATTTCTTAGGAGTAATTGATGACTGTGGCTAAGAGGTGAATGATATATTTTACTTTACTTTCTAGTTTAGATTTTATTTGCTTTGTAAACATCTCCAAGTTTTAATTTGAATTGACGACTTAGGTTAGAATTTGCAGATTAGTATAATGGTTTTTACTTTTCCATCTTCAATTTTCTAGAGTTTGATTGACGCCCAAATTTTTGGTTGATTGTTGATTAGATTAAATCTGTATTGATAGAATCTTAGACTTGATTGACGACCAATGCTAGGAGACTAGAAAGATGGTGTAACGGTACTATTTATTTTCATAAATATTTGAAAGCTGAAGATTAAGATTGGCGACCTAAATTTGAAGGAGGATTAGGATTTATTTTTATGCACTTTAGTTTAATAACCCATTCTTTTATTCATATTTCTCTAGTAGATTAGGAAATCTTAAAGATAAATAAAAGTTTTTAAGATAGAGATTTAGATAAAAGATATTAACTAAGAATTAATAAGATAATAAACTTTCTCGAGTGAACGAACCTATGCTAGTACTATAATTTCCATTTTGCACTTGCAATAGGTTAAGACTTGAATTTAATATAATTATAATACATAAATAGACAAGAGTCAGCTACTTTGATCGAGAGAAAACACAAACAACTCTTAGTTGTCAATTGATGCTATGAAATTCTTCGATAATTATTCCTATACCGAGCCTTCTTATTTATAGATCATAAGGAGTCAGTATATAAGACCTCTAATTTTAATAAAAGAAATAACTAAAATACAAGATTCCTAATATAACTCTAATTCTAATTTTATCCTTGTTTTCAATGGTTGATGTGTTTTGGATTTCTCTCCCTGATAACAGCAGCAGAGATCTTAGAAGTCTATCTTCATCAATCTTCTCAGATCTGTGATTAACCAAACTTCAAATTATAGGGTTCTTCTACTTTTGTTCTTGGCGGTGGTAATTCTCCACATGATCAGCAGCAATAGAAATAACAGGGAAGCTTTTATAATCATAATATAATTCACGATTATCCTTTTTCTTCTTTTTCCTTAGAAAATCATAAATCATGATTTCCTATCTTTCATAGCTTCCTTAGTAGACAACGATCGCTTTCTTCTGAATCACCTTTTACTCTTTTGTCGCTTTCTGAAGAATCATTTTTTGAAGAATTGTAAAATATGATTTCTCATTTTCTTTTCTTTAACTTTAGTATTAGCGCTCAATCGTAAAATACAATTTCTCATCTTTTAATAGGTGACGAATCGTCTTCTTACTCTCAGTCGTCTTGTTATTGCTTTTTGAGTTCATTTTGATAACTGTTAACACTTTGGATCTCTTTTACTAATTTTCTTTAATATCTACATATCAGCAACTTATTAATAGCAAACTAAGTCCTAGCATCACTAAGGGTGATAAAATGGTATATTCCATGACTGATCACACCCCCAACTTAAGCTTTGCTAGTCCCTGGCAAACAAGGAAATATAAACTAAAAATTCAAATGCCACTTTCATAGGGAGCACGATTGCATTTAGCGGATGCACCAAGCCTATAAACCCCTAGGTGATCCTTAGTGGAAGAGTTGTAGTCTCCTGAAGGTTTTCAGTGAAGTTACCTATAAACTTCAAATATATATATATATATATATATATATATATTATTTTATTTTAAAAAATAAATAACAAATTTAACTAATCTACTTAATTAGTCAATACATATTCTATTATGATTTACGAAAATTACCAATCCTTTATTCTTATTTTCCATTACAACAGTTATCCTTGATTAGAACTCCAACAATTTCAACTCGCAATAAGCACAGAGTGTATATGCACTAGTGAACAGTTTATTCTTTAGAAAATTTTCTAAATTACAGATTTAGAAAATGTTTTCATTCAAAAACTCACTATTGACATACTCTCAAAAAGATATCGAAACTTTTTGGATTCTCTCAGTATATTTTTTAGAAGAATTCAGTCAAAGATAATTGCAAAAATGAATCTCATAGAAAAGATAATTCTATCCTATTCTTATGATTCATTGTACAATCTATAATATCTATTATCCTTATCTCTATTAGGCTTATGCTTTTGCAAATTGTAAATCAGAAAGGTATTTCCTTCAGCTTGTAATGGGGTTTTGGGTTTTAGAAGGAATTAAGGAAAGGTAGAAAATAATTCAAAGTTTTTCTGAGAATTTAGCACTTCCTTTTCCTATCTTCTTTTACTATTCTACTTCATTAAGTATCCATGATTGGATAACTTCTTCCCATTTATTTCTTTTTTTTATACATCCCAGTTCTTCAGTAAATTTGCAAAATCTCATTTTCATGATTTTCTTCTTTTGAAAGCTTTTTACTAAATCGTAATTTTTCCTTCTTCAAAAATCATTTTTTTATGATTTTTCTCTCCTTTTCCCATATTCTCTCTCTTTTTTTTTTTTTTCTGTCGTACCTCTCCTAACATTCCCTTTATCTGTGTTTATTTTACTCCTTTTACTCCCTCTTCTTCCCTTCTTTCCTTCTAAATTCTCAGAAATTGTAAGGGTTAAAGGTAGAAAACTTTGGATAGTACATATGGTTAAAGGTTTATAAAATAATGGTGCAAAGAAATTTAGTTTAGGCTTCTAATATGATTTCAAAGGATAAAATGTTCTGGGATTTTAGCTTTTGACTCTGGTTTAAACAAAAGATGATTTTAAATCATCTTCACGATTTACTAGCATAGATGTCTTATTGCTTTGATATTTCTAAAAGATAGTTCTAGACAAAAAATTAGTTCATCATAATTATAGAATAATTCGATTCTAAATTCAGCAATATGAGATTTCATATCAGTATAGAAGTTCAAAGAAATTCTACAATTTGAATAGAAAAAGTCTCTCTAAGAATAAAAGAGAAAATATGGCTCAAAATCTCACTAGTTTATATTTTTTGAAATTATAATATAAATTTGTACAGTTTAGATCAATCTATTATTTCAAACATTCATTTTAATACAGTGTTTCAATGAGCTAAGTGTTATTCACTGAAAAGTACCACTTTTCACCTCTTAACTTAGCCTTTGCTAGACCTTGAAGCAGACTAATAACAATTTTTTAAGTGTGTTTTATAGTTAGCAATAAAATGTGAAGCTTAATACAAACTCCTTGCTTTTTGGCCCAAAAGAGAGAGAGAATGCACTCAAAGATGAAAGCTGAGACAAAGCCTGATGGAACACCTTGGCACTGCTCACCATGGTGACTCATTATTGTTGATCATCATTGACCAATGTCTAGCAGATGAATGAAGTTAGCTAAGAAATGAGGAGACTATAACAGCAGCAAGTGTAGTGCAGTAGAGTGTTAAGAAACAGACCTCACAGAGTTGAGGAGCCTCCTTGCGAAGCTAAAGATGAGGTAGAAGAAGCTCTCGCGCAGATAGGCCGCACAGTCAAGAGAAGTTCTCGCGTGGCCCTGGAAGAGAGAGACGCCTAGAATTCCCCTCACATAGATCTCGCACACTCTGGAGCCTTACAAGTTACTACGTGAGTGCAAGAGCCCACCTGCGTGAGTACTTAGCGAGGGAGAGCTCCTGAAGCTCTACTGCGCGAAACACTCGGGCTCTCCAGATCATCTCCGCGATAACATTGCGACGCGAAGCAATTGCGTGATTCACTAAAGGTTTACTGTGCGAATGAGCCATTCCCATCAACCAAAGGCAACTCCGTGATAGAACTGCGACGCAAAGCAACTGTGCGAGTAAACTAAAATAGCTGCCAGCCCTGCGAAGTGCAGGCTCTCCACTTCTCAGTTTTAACTCAGGGACCTTTTGGGAATTTCCCAAGGCTAGGGCTCATGTCTTGAGGTGCGAATTTTGAAGCGCACATCTCCAGGCATCCAAGGGTTGAAATAGTGCCACGTCTGCTAGAAAAATTAGGGTTAATCTCTTTAGAGTCAAGGCCATTTTGATAGAGTATATAAGCTATACTTAGAGTTTATTATTTTCATCTTTCCTTCATCCTCTGTCGGCTGAGAGCTCTAGCAGGCTAGGGTTAGGGTTTTATCACCTCTTTTTCCTATTTTTCTTCTCTCTTACCTCAGCACTTGCTGGCTAATCCCCCTGTAAGCAGCTAGGTTTAGTTTTGTTTCAGTCTTGTAATAGATTTTTATATAAATTGGGATTGTGGATGAGCAGTTGTGTACAGGTTGCAGCCTGGAGACAATTCATTGTAAGTTTTGTGTTTATTAATGGATTGCCATTTTAATGCTTAATCAAATTTATAGATCTTATGATTTCTTTAGATGTCTATAGGATCCATGTATTTGGGACTAGCCCATTTAGTTTCTAGTAGATATATTATTTATAATCTGATTTCCCTTGGTTTGATAGACACATGGAAAGTAATACTGGATATGTAGTGAGATCCAGGGAGCTCGGAGGCCTGTGGACCATGGTGGTTGCAGCAGTTTTCATATTCTTTCTCAGGCCTCTGTGGGATGGACAGACCAATGGGATACCCTGTGACCATTCAAGTGGACAGAGTATAGCCCTAAGGTTGTGTCCATTCATATGTTTGAGAAGGATTTGTCTCCTTTGCACATGAGCTTCTAGAGCCTTGGGAGAAGGTTTGTATAGTAACTGGCTCCCCTCTGTTCTACTTAATCTATATTAGATGTTAGATCTGATCTCTTATAGTAATTGCAGCTTGAGGCTGAGTCATTGCAGGCTGTTTGTAGTAATGACCAGCTGAGCTAAAGGCCTTATTCAACCTGTTGCATGGTCCTTTTTGTGGGCACTAGTGAGCAGTTATCCTTAGCAAAGCACTTAGGGTCTTATGGGTTGGAATACCTATGGATGTCAGCTAGGTTTGTGCGCAGATCTGGGGAGCTTGTAGCATTGGCATTACATAGTGCTACAATAGTATTCATGGCTAGAGCTGGTCCAGTGGTTGTGGAGATGATCGATCCACTCTTCTGGATTAGACTAGAGAATTTCTAGTTTAACTAATGGGATTTGACAAACTCTATCGGATACCCTGTGACCATTGGAGTGGACAGAGTATAGCCCTAAGAGCGCCCAAATGGCATGGGTTAAACTGGGAGCTTATACCTTATTGAGGCTTTTAATAGCGTCTCAGCAAGGAGCATTGCAGAGATAGACTAAATCTGAGTTACATTACTGCATCATTAATGTAACTCAGATTAATGTAACTCAGAGATAGACTAAATATGAGTTACATTACTTCTCATAATTTTTGTATTTTATTTTGCCACACACTACCGCCATCCTCCTCTTAACCCTTTCTTTAGGATAGGGCTACATTTTATTTTTCTATTTTTAGGATTAATTTAGTGTAGTCATGACACCCAACTCCCTTTCTTTAGGATTGTTAAATCTGTAGCCAGATCTGGAGGCCTACTATTATAGCCCATTTTGGGTTCTAGATCAATTTCTCTCTGGGACAAACTCTTACTTATCAAAAATTGTTACAATGGATCCTGTATCTTGAAGGATTGTATTTATTTCGGACTTGCTTTGCTTACCCATCTCCAATTCCCCACTCTTGATTTATTCTCTCCACTGTTCTTAATAAAATAGCAGCAAGAGTTGCGAAAAAAATAACCAACAAAATTTTGGCACCGTTGCCGGGGATATCGATCTTTTTAGTAGACCTGAGTTGTACTATAACTTAGACTAACAAATTCTTTGTAGTTGTGTTTAATCTAGAATTAAAGTACCACTGATTATTTGTGGGATTTTGCATAAATAGACAACAGAAGAAGGGAAAAGCTAGAGCTGCAAGTGGAGTGTAGGTAGCTCTATTTGCACTTTCTTTTCCCTAACTCTCATGCCATTTATGTTGAATCCCCTGTTATTTTGTTTAGTATAAATCTGTGTTGTTATTACTTTTTTTTTTATCTTTATTTGTCTGTTTGTGTGTTTGTTAATGTGTTGTGTGTTCATTTTTTGATTTTGTCTGCTTTAGTGTAGTGTTTTATGTATCTCTGTTTGTTCATTGCTGTAAACCCATTGTCCTTTGAATCAGTGAGGACACTGCTCCTCATAGGTTTGGGGGTGTGGCAAGTTCTGCTAATAAAATAGCTAACCAAAGTGCAGTAGATTCAAGTGAGTAAGATAGAAACATAACAATGTTCACCTAAGAATCATTAGAAAAATGAGAAATTTAAAATTTTGCAGACCTTTAGGCATTACAAGCTTTTAAATTTTAACTTTTCCATAATGTGAACACCAAGTAAACTCACTTGTATCAGTACTAAGTGAATCATTAAAGAGAGAAAAAGGTAAGGACATACTTAAAAGTTCAATGGAAGACCATAACCAGTGAGAGTTGGGCCTACAAAAAAAAATAAAATTTTTTCCTTCCTTTGAGGGGTGATTGAGGCAATTCTTCTAGCTCTAAGGACTGGTTGAGGCAATGCCCTCACTAGAAGTTAGGCACCTCCAAGTTGAAACAACTGACGTCATTCATGAAACCTAGGAAAGGATCAAGCCCTTCTCTTGGACAGTTTAAGCTTGAACAGACCAAATCCTAATCAACTGCCCTTGTGCACGCACCTGTTGAGCCTTAATTTCCAATTTTTATTCAAAATACACCTGAGTACTTGCACCTAAACCTATGGACCTGACTCAACCTATCCTCACTCTGAGAATTCAAAAGGTAAAGGAGGAGCTGAAGATGGACAAGATAGGGTCAACATTGGATGAATGGAGAAGAGATACCTAAAGTTGAGCAATGTAGCAGCTGAGGAAAGAGGTGGCAAGTCACAAACACAAAAATAAAAACAAAAATAGAAAGAACAATGCAAGAAAAGAAAAAAAAATAATGAAGAGGAGTGAGAGAGGAGTCAAGAGGAACATTTCATTGAAAAAATCATAATGAAGAGGAGAAGCTGGCCACTTCAAGTCTAAAAAATTTGAAAGAAAATGAAAAGGTACTGAGCTAAAAATAGGTGAAGTCATGAATCACCTCCTTCACTTACTGATTTCTCAACTTTGAATCCCTTTTCAACCTTACATTCTTTATAATCAAATTCATAAGCCACATCATAACGCAGCTAAAGACCTTGTGATCTAAAGTTAAATGAGCTATCATGTAGAGACAAGGAGTTGTCCAATATATGGTGAGGATATGCCAATGATGCCAGGACATAGGTTCTTTGCCTATGCTCATGCTTACAGACCCATTTGGGGGCTGTAACTGCTCTTGAGCTTGAGAAAAAATGAAACCCTCAAGGTCCCTTGTGAGAGTATGCCCTGGTAAGCATTGGGTCTGAAGTTGAATGTATTAGGCATGGCTTATAACCTGATTTTTGAATTAATGATGAGCTCAGTGCTGATATACATGTGTTGTCCCCTTATTGTGAGCTAATTGGAAATATTGTGCACCCAGGTAGAGTTTGTGATGATTAGATGTTTGTGCTTTTCATGTCCAAATTCCTCACATTTTTATTGAATCAAAAGTGAACTGATGCTCTGATTCTGGACAGCTGACTTGATAATGTTGCACCTTTGTTAACTGTTTCATTGAGAAGTTTGTGGGTATCTTCTCTGAAAACCCTCAGGAGACTTCACTCCTCTACTAGGGATCACCTAGGAGATTAAAAGGCTTGGTACATATGCTAAATATATCTGTGCTCCCTACGAAAGTGACATTTCAATTCTTAGAGTAGTTGTTTTAATTTTTTCTTTGCTCAGTGACTAGAAAAGATTAGGTTTGGGGGTGTGTTATTCACTGAAAAGTACCACTTTCACCTCTTAACTTAGCCTTTGCTGGACCTTGAAGTAGACTAATAACCATTTGTTAAGTGTGTTTTGTAGTTAGCAATAAAATATGCAGCTTAATACAAACTCCTTGCTTTTTGGCCCAAAAGAGAGAGAATGTACTCAAAGATGGCAGCTGAGACCATGCCTGATTGAACACCTTGGTAGTGCTCACCATGGTGATTCATTGTTGCTGATCATCATTGACCAATGTGTAGTAGATGAATGAAGTTAGCTGAGAAAGGAGGAGACTGCAACAGCAACAAATGTAGTGCAGTAGAGTGTCAAGAAATAGACCTCGCAGAGTTGAGGAGCCTCCTCATAAAGCTAAAGATGCAGTGGAAGAAGCTCTCGCACAGATAGGCCATGCAGTCAAGAGGAGAGCTATAAAGATATCGTGAAGATCTTGCGGTGTAAAACCTTTAGAATTCGTGGTCGCGAAGCTCTCACAGAGCTCAAGCCTCAAAGCAGCCATGTGAGGAACACAGCAAGCCCATATGAATAGAGAACAAAAAGTCACCTCGCGGAGTTCTCGCGTGGCCCTGGAAGAGAGAGACGCCCAGAATTCCCCTCGCGTAGATCTCGCGCACTCTGGAGCCTTATAAGTTACTAAGCGAGCGCAGGGGCCCACCTGTGCGAGTACTTAGCGAGAGAGAGCTCCTGAAGCTCTACTGCGCAAAATACTCGGGCTCTCCAGATCATCTCCACGATAGCACTGTGACGCGTAGCAACTGCGCGATTCACTAAAGGATTACTGCGCGAATGAGCCCTTCCCATCAGCCAAAGGCAACTTCGTGACAGCACTGCAACGCAAAGAGACTACATGAGTAAACTAAAATAGCTGCCAACCCCATAAAGCGCGGGCTCTCCACTTCTCAGTTTTAACTCAGGGATCTTTTGGGAATTTCCCAAGGCTATGGCACACTTCCTGAGGTGCGGATTTCGAAGCGCACATCTGCAGGCATCTAAGGGTTGAAACAGTGCCACGTCTACTAGAAAAATTAGGGTTAATCTCTTTAGAGCTAAGGCCATTTTGACATAGTATATAAGCTATACTTAGAGTTTATTATTTTCATCTTTCCTTCATTCTTTGTTGGCTGAGAGCTCTAGCTGGCTAGGGTTAGGGTTTGATCACCTCTTTTTCCTATTTCTCTTCTCTCTTAGCTCAGCACTTGCTGACTAATCCCCCTGTAAGAAACTAGGTTTTGTCTTTTTTAGTCTTGTAATAGATTTTTGTATACATTGGGATTGTGGTTGAGCAGTTGCGTACAGGCTACAGCCTGGAGACAATTCATTATAAGTTTTGTGATCATCAATGGATTGTCGTTTTAATGCTTAATCAAATTTATAGATCTTATGGTTTCTTTAGATGTCTATAGGATCCATGTATTTAGGACTAGCCCATTCAGTTTCTAGTAGATCTATTATTTACCATCTGATTTCCCTTGGTTTGATAGACACATGAAAAACAATGCTGGATCTGTAGTGAGATCCAAGGAGCTTGGAGGCCTGTTGACCATGGTGGTTGTAGCAGCTTTCATGTTCTTTCTCAGGCCTCTATGTGATGGACAGACCAATAGGATACCCTGTGACCATTCAAGTGGACAGAGTATAGCCCTAAGGTTGTGTCCATTCACATATTTGAGAAGGATTCGTCTCCTCTGCACATGAGCTTCTAGAGCCTTGTGAGGAGGTTTGTAAAGTAACTGGCTCCCCTCTATTCTACCTAATTGATATCAGATGTTAGATCTGATCTCTTGTAGTAATTACAGCTTGATATTGAGTCATTGCAGGCAGTTTGTAGTAATGACCAGCTGAGCTAAAGGCCTTATTCAACCTATTGCATGGTCCTTTTTGTGGGCACTAGTGAGCAATTAGCCTTAGCAAAGCACTTAGGATCTTATGGGTTGGACTACCTATGGATGTCAGCCAGGTCTATGTGCAGATTTGGGGAGCTTGTAGCACTGGCATTACATAGTGCTACAATAGTATTCATGGCTAGAGCTGGTCCATTGGCTGTGGAGATGATCGATCCACTCTTTTGGATTAGACTAGCGAATTTCTAGTTTAACTAATGGGATTTGACAGACTCTATCGGATACCCTGTGACCATTGGAGTGGACAGAGTATAGCCCAAAGAGCGCCCCAAATGGCGTGGGTTAAACTGGGAGCTTATACCTTATTGAGGCTTTTAATAGCGTCTTAGTAAGGAACACTGTAAAGACAGACTAAATCTGAGTTACATTACTGCATCATTAACTCTAGCTCAACCTGCTTACTTCTTATAATTTTTGTATTTTATTTTGGCACACACTACCACCATCCTCCTCTTAACCCTTTCTTTAGGATAGGGCTACATTTTATTTCTCTATTTTTAAGATTAATTTAGTGTAGTCGTGACACCCAACTCCCTTTCTTTAGGATTGTCAGATCTGTAGCCAGATCTCTAGGCCTACTATTATAGCCCATTTTGGGTTCTAGATCAATTTCTCTGTGGGACAAACTTACTTATCAAAACTTGCTACAATGGATCTTGTATCTTGCAGGACTATGTTTATTTCAGACTTGCTGTGCTGACCCATCTCCAATTCCCCACTCTTGATTTATTCTCTCCACTGTTCTTAATAAAATAGCAGCAAGAGTCGCGAAATAAATAAACAACACTAAGCATGAATTATAACTATTCTAAATTCTAATTATTAAACTTCTATTATAATGAATTGTAAGTTTTCAAGATTTCGTAATTTCTTCTATCATAATTCCTATGCAATGATCAAATAAAATTTTAAAATTACTTAAAATAACACTACTATTACAAAAATTGTGTATCCCCCCAAACCTAAATCGGACAATGCCCTCATTGGCACAAAAAATAAGGGAGACAAAATAAATTAAGTTACAAATTATTAAGAACTCTGATTATTTACCGAAAAAAATATGTCACCAGATATATACTTTCCCCCAAACTTGAGAGAAAATATCTGCGACTTTTTCTTGGAGTATCAATAACAAAAATGTTAGGAAGAAAAAAAATGTTAGTGATGTTAGTAAAAAAAAATGAAAGTTAGTGAAAAGAAAATTTTATATATAACTGAATATTTACAATGAATAGAATAAAAAGTAAAAATAAACAAAAGAAATAAAAATCAAATTATAAGAGTGTGAACCTAAGAAAAATCTATGGAGATCATACCTGTGGGGTTTGTAATTTTCTGTAATTTTTTTACTCACTTGTAGAATATGATGCAAGAGTCGAGGAAGTGGGTTCATCTTCCCCATGTGACATATCAGCTGTAGAATAACCATCTATATCTTTTTCTGCAGTGGAATCCCCATGTGCTGCTATTAAGACCTGAAAAGTACCACTTTTCACCCCTTAACTTAACCTTTGATTAGACCCTTAGCCATCTAATAAGTTCTTGTTAAGTGTTTTATGTAGGTAATAATCAGCAGTGAAATAAGGCCAGGAATCCTACTAAGGAGCCTGTTTTAGCACCAGAAGTCCCTCAGAAGGATGAACTCTAAATCCAGACTTGAAGTGAGCCTCGCACAACTGACCCAAGCTTTAGAGGATTTAAGAGAAATATGCCTTGCGCAGTCCAGCTGAGCTTCCCAAGACTTTACAAACAACTTCTCGCGTAATTGAGTGACTGAAGAGCTTTAGAAGCACAAACTCGCGTAGCTCTCGTGAAGCTCAAGAGTAGAACACATCACATAGTCTCACGCAGTTCAAAGTAGACCTCTCTCAGCCTTGCTCAATTCACTCAGAACGGCTGAGGAGAGAGAGCTTCAAAAGACGCTTCGCGCAGTAGCCGCGGGATGTAAATATCAGAAGAGAACTCCTCGCGTAGTTCTCGTGCTATTCAGGAAGAAAGCATCCTCACGAAGACAGAGCCATCCTTGCGAAGATCAATTAAGACATGAACCTCACACAATTCAGAACTCATTAGAACCTCGCGAGGAAACTCGCGAAGTCCATTGAAGGGAAGTGCTCGTGAAGTTCTCGCGCTATTCAAATCCATTCTTGCGAAGATCAACCCAGCAAATGCGCAGCTACCTCACGACTGCGTGAACTCCAACCCCGCGACATCTGAGGCTTTGATGTCTACTCAACCTCGCGAAGCCCAATCCAGCGAGAGCGCAATTCTCTACCGCGCGACTGTCTGAAGAGCAAACCAAGGCAACCTCGTGACGGTTAAAGCTTCAATGTCAAACCATCCTCGTGAAGAGCAAGAGCTATCACGCGACAAGTCTGGGAAATAATAGCTACCTAGCGAAGCTCTGAACTTCAACTTCCATCTCTTCAGTAGAGGACCTTCTGGGAATTTCCAGTGATTAGGGCACGCACTCCCACACTTAAATCTTTGTGCATGCACCTTGAGGCATCCAAGGATCACTATCAGGCCACGTGGCATCGTTAAAATTAGGGTTTCCTAACCCTAATGCGCCGCCACACCACTGCTATATAAACCCATACTTAGCTTAGGTTTAGAGATCTTGGAAAATCTTAGAAATCTTGGAACACGTCTCATCTCTTAGAGATTTGATCTGAGATCATTTTTCTTTCCTTTTGTAGCTGTAAGTAGTCTCCTTTTTCTTTTTCCTTCTCTCCATAGTCCAGCACTTGCTGGCTATGCCTTTGTATGCATTTTGAAGTAGTTTAATGAAAGTTTTGTAATAGGATTTGTACTTTATGGGATTTGTGTTTGAATGTGATTTGCTCTGTGCAAGGCTGCTGCCTCGTGATCCGCCATTGCTTTGGCTGTGATTTAAAGCAATGGAGGACTGATTCTAAGGGTCACTCAGATCCAAGTGACCTGTGTGTCTGGGCTATCATGGTCATATACAACCTTAGCCCCACCACAGGACCCATAAGATATGAAATCCCCATGGGAGCTTGAGCTGATAGCCGTGTGACCATGGTGGTGGCAGCGATATTCTTGTTTTGTCTTGGGCTCCGTGAGGAGGATAGCCTCTGGGATAGTCTGTGACCATTCAAGTGGACAGGTTATAGCCTTAGGGTGATTCTAATCCACCGATCCAAGATGGATCCTTCTTCTTTACACCTGAGCTTGTATTAGCCTGGTGGGAGATTGTGCAGAGGCAGACTCCCCTATATTTGTATAGATCCGCTATCAGATATTAGATCTGATCTAGTTATAGAGATTGTAGGCTTATGACTGGACCATTGTAGCCTCACTCAAGCAATGGACAGCTAGATCGATGGTTGTACTCAATCTCTTGTTGGTTCTATGTGTCTGGGCTATCATGGTCCTATACAGCCTTAGCCCCACACATAGAGCTTTAGAGGTTGAGGTTCCCTATGGATTCTTGAGCTGGTAGCCTGGATGAAATAGTGCCAACAATGATTAACTTGTTTTGACCCATCCCTGGATTGTGGTTCCCCTATGGGATAGTCTGTGACCATTTGAGTGGACAGGTTATAGCCTTAAGGGTGGAATCATGGAAGAGTAATGGGTTGGATCCTTTCTTCTCAGTGGTGATAATGTAGCCACTGGAAAGGACTCCTATAACATCAGATCTGAATCTGAGTTAGAAAACTCCTCTGATCTAGGCTTAATAACATACTTCTCACCCTTTTATATTTATTTTCCACACTCCATCCATCCTCTCAACCCTTTCTGTAGTTCAGACATTAGGCTACCTTAGGATCTGTAAACTAAGTGACCTTAAACTCCCTTCCCTTAAGGACTTCCAGATCTGTAGTCAGATCTGGAGGGACTACTAGAGATGGCTCCCTTGGAGCTGTAGAACATCTTTCCCTGTGGGACAAACTCTTACTTATCAAAACTTGTCACAATGGACCTGTATCTTGCAAGTCTAGGACTCCCCAGTTGTGCTGATTTCATCCCCTGTGTTATTTTGATTTTAAATTTTTTTTACCACAAACAAATAAAGAAAGCATAGTTGGGGTAGCAACAAGTTTTTGGCGCCACTGCCGGGGAGAGTTGATCTATTAGTAGACCCTAAGTTTTGTAGTTTTATTATTCTTTGGTAGTGAAGAATAATAGATACTGCTGATGTATTTGTGAATTTTTTTTTTGCAGATCTAGACAGCAGCAGTGAAGGACAGTTGGACTGCAATTGGAGCTTAGCTACCACTGTTTGCAAACTCTCTAACTTTTAAAACTCTGTCTATCTTTCTTGAAAATTCTCTAGCAATATCAAGGATAGTAGTAAATGTATTATTTGAATAGCTGTAAATTATTTAGATAAAATTTGTTAATTGTAAAGTTATTCATTTGCAATGTGCCTGCAAGAAGCTCTCCTTGCTGTTGGTGTGCTTGTATGCTAGGGAGGAGATCTCTCAGCCCTACTTTAGAGCCTCTTAACCCTGAGTTAGAAAGGGGAAGGAGACTTAGAAGAGACAGGCACACCACAGGAGAGCCCCCAAGTGAATCTGTGACAACAAATATGGGTGAAGAACAACCCAGAACTCTCAAGGAGTTGAATGCTCCGGATGACTATAACTTCCCTTTTAGCATTCAATTCCCTGATGTTCAGGGGAATTATGAAATAAAAACTTCAATCATCCAAATGCTACCCTCTTTCCATGGGCTTAGCAAGGAGGACCCGTACAAGCATATTGATCAGTTCTTGGCCTTGTGCACCACTTTTAATATCACTGGTTTGGGACCTGAGGCTACTAGGCTCACACTCTTTCCCTTCTCTCTGAAGGATAGGGCCAGTACCTGGTTGACCACTCTTTCCAACAATAGCATTGCTTCATGGAAAGACCTGCAGACCAAGTTTCTGACCAAGTTCTTCCCTGAGACCAAAACTAGCCAGTTGAGGAAGGCAATTCTTGCTTTTGCCCAAGCCCCAACTAAGGATTTTAATCAAGCCTGGGATAGGTTTAAGGAAATGCTCAAACAATGCCCCTACCACAAGATCCCAGACTGGCAGCTTATTCAAAGCTTCTATAATGGGATTGATGAAAAAAGTAGAGATATGATTGATGCCTCTTGTGGTGGCACTTACATGCACAAAACTGCTGATGAGGCATGGGAATTGTTTGAGGTGATTAGTGAAAATGCTTTTCAAAAGCTATTCTTGGAAAGAACTAGTCAGGAGTCCGAGTCAAAAGTTGGGCCTGCTGCATTGACAAGAGGAAACGTTTATGAGGTGTCTGGGAACAATGACCTATAGCTGTAGATGGCAAACCTCTCTATGAAGTTTGACAAATTACTGACTGTGATGCAACCCAGAAGGGCTGCTCATGTTTCGGAGGCATGTCTGATATGCTAGCCCCCACAGCACACAGTGGAGGAATGTCCATCTGCAGGGCAATATCCGGAATTGGTTTTGGAACATGCTGCTGCTGCTCAATCTTATGCCCAACAACAATCTGGTGGCTATAATAGACAGCCATATGGATACCAGCACCAAAATGCTGGTTACCAATGGAGAGACCACCCAAATCTGAGGTGGAGGCAAGACAATTACATGCAGCCCCAGCAGATGTGGGCTGTACCTCAAAGGCCACAGTAGCAGTTCAATCAAGGGTATGCCCCTAGGTCTAACTTCCAGCACCATCAGCGGCCCCATCAGCAACAAAATCAATTGGTCTTACCCAACCCTCAGCTAAGAAATGCTTCCTTCGAGGACCAGGTCTTGACTTCATTGGAAAACTTGGGATCCTTGGCTCAGACTGTGGACTCTCAAGGTCAGAGCCTCCAGAAAATGGAAGAACAGATAAGCCAAATTTCAAATGCCTTGGCTAGGAGAGATGAAGGGAGGTTGCCCTACCAGCTAGTTACTAACCGCAAGGGTCAGTTTTTAATCGAAGAAGCTTCCTCAAGGTTTGAGGGAACCAATGTTGTTACTACCCTAAGGTCAGCGGTGAGACAACGTTAGATATGATACATTTCTACTAATGATGCAAATGATCGTGATAGAGATGTTGTTGGAACACAAAGCCAAGAATTACCTGCCACCCTGCAGCAAGAGAAAAATAAAGAGGCTGTAGTTGAGCCTCAGCAAGAGGAAAAACATGAAAAAAGAAAAATAACAGAAGTGTAGTCATGGGCTAGCAGTTGAGGGACCAACAGTACCTCAGCTGCCATTTCCTCAAGCTTTGGATGGTCCCGCCCCTTTTGATAAAGGGAATGCTCAGATGGAGGAAATGATGGAGACCTTCAGGCAGGTGAAAATTAATTCGCCCCTGCTTGAGGCAATTAAACAGGTCCCAGCCTATGCAAAGTTCCTGAAAGACCTCTGAACCTAAAAGAGAAAAGCTAGAGGCCATGTGTTCAAAAAGGTCTTTGCAATCGATCGTTGAATTATATTTAACATATCAATGCCTGAGAAGTTGCAAGATTCAGGGATACCCACTATTCCCTGCGTAATTGGAGACCATACAATTGGAAAAACCCTTTTAGACCTTGGAGCTAGTGCTAACCTGTTGCCATACAGTGTATATCTTCAGCTAGGTTTGGGGGAGCTGAAAGCTACCCACATTGTGCTAATGATGGCTGATAGTCTGAGAGGAGACCTCTGTGAATGGTTGAGAATGTCTTAGTGGGGGTGGATAAGTTTTTCTACCCTACTGACTTCTTAGTTTTGGACATGGACTACAGCAATAGCCCAAATCCCATACCTGTTATATTGGGAAGGCCTTTCTTGGCCACTGCCAATGCATGCATTTAATGTAGGTCTGGAGTAATGGAGGTAACTTTCGGATATATGAAAGTTGAGCTGAATGTGTACAACAGTGCAAAGTACCCTCAGATGGACAATGAGGAGAGCTTTACAGTGGATGTACTAGAGGAAATTGTAGAAGAAGAATTGCCCACTCTGCTGGAGTGGGGCAACATTGTCAGGAATTTAGTTAAAATTTGGGACATGGTGGAGGAAGAGAGCCCAGATGTGATACCAAAACACCTGACCACATTGAAGTCTTCTATGGGCTCAGTGTAGCATTCCAGTTGCAAACCTACATTGCTGCCTCTTCCTCCAACCTCCAAATACATCGCAGGGCCACGTGCCTCAGCGCCCACGCATGCTACACGGCTATGCTACACGGCTAGCTTACACGGTCCGCTTGCCTTCTTGCTAGCTAAGTGCCCAGTTCCAAGGTCGTCATGCCTTTATGCTGGCGCACAGATTAATGAGGCCGTCACATCCTCCCCGACTCAATAAGGTCAACGTCCTCGTTGACGCGGTATCTCAAGGAAATGGACCATGCCACATCCACCAATCTGGTTGTGTCAACGTCTTTATTGACAGTAAAACTCGCATTAGTTCCTCGACTTAATGTCTTCACCCCATGCATAGCCTATCCAGAGTCACTTTACTCATAGTGCACTCATGTGCTACACGTAGCGTCCCATGCTAAATCAGCCTATCTTACACTCGTGTGTGGCCCGCGTCACCAACACACATAGTATTTGGACCTTCTGGCCCATGTACTCTACTGAGTCTCACATCGCATCCTCATGCAGACGTGTTCCACCAATATCTAGCCCCGAGGTTTCCCACCTCCTCGCTGGAGCAATTTGGTCATCCATGCGGTTTCGCACCACGCTATCCGTCACTATGCCAGGCACTGAGCGTTAGTGATTACAGCTCACTCTAGTACCTCGACACCACATGTCTTCACCCAAGAGTTTACGTAGAAAATTTTGAATTCGAAGCATTTTAGTGCTTCAGTCTATGCAATAGGGGTGTGATTTTAGAACATTGAAAATATGTCTCACCTCAGCCCCTGTACTCCAAACACCAGAGTATACCCTGCCTTTTGAGCTGATGTGTGATGCATCATACTTGGCAATAGGTGCTGTTTTGGGCCAAAGAAAGGATAAGCTGCCTGTGGTCATTGCTTATGTCAGCAAATCACTTGCTGAAGCTCAGCTGAACTATACCACAACTGAGAAAGAGTTTCGGGCAGTGGTTTATGCTGTTGACAAATTTATAGCCTATCTACTAGGATCTAAAACTGTAATCTTCACTGACCATTCAGCATTGAAGTACCTATTGTCCAAGATAGATGCTAAGCCTAGGCTGATTAGATGGACACTACTGCTGCAGGAGTTTGACATCGAATTCAAGGACAAAAAGGGTGTGGGGAATGTGGTGGCTTACCACTTGTCCAGAATTGTCTTGGAGAAATGCCTTGATGGTCCTACAAATGATGCCTTCCCGGATGAGCAATTATTTGCCATCCAATCCTTGGTCCCTTGGTTTGCACACATTGTCAATTTTCTAATTATAGGAAAGATTCCTACCCACTGGACCAAAATGGATAAAGACCTATTTTTCTCAAAGGTCAAATATTTTTTCTGGGAGGAACCTTGCCTATACAAGTACTGTGCAGACCAAATCAGCCGAAGATGTGTTCCTGAAAGTGACGTCCCCATTATTCTAGCCATGTGCCATGAAAATGCCTGTGGAGGCCACTTTAGTGGGAGAAAAATAGCTGACAAGGTCCCGCAGTGTGGGTTTTACTGGCCTTCTTTATTCAAAGATGCATATACACACTGCAAGGCATGCGCGAGATGTCAAAAATTAGGAGGGCTGTCCAAAAGAAATTCAATGCCTTTGCAGCCCATCCTTGTTGTAGAACTATTTGATGTATGGGGTATAGACTTCATGGGCCCCTTTCCTCCTTCGAATGGTTATCAGTTCATCTTAGTGGCAGTGGATTACATTTCCAAATGGGTAGAAGCCATTGCCACAAGAACCAATGACAACCAGGTGGTCCTCAAATTTGTAAGGTAGCACATTTTCTCCAGATTTGGAACCCTTAGAGCTATTATCAGTGATGGGGGTAGCCATTTCTGCAACAGAAATTTTGAGAGCTTGCACAAGAAATATTCTGTGACCCATAGGATTGCTACTCCCTACCACCCACAGACAAGTAGGCAAGTTGAAATTTCCAATAGGGAGATCAAGCACATCCTTGAGAAAAAGCGATGGGGCGAGAGATTGGGCGATAAATAATGATGATGCACTGTGGGCTTATAGGACTGCCTATAAGACTCCCATTAGAATGTCCCCATTCAGATTGGTCTATGGCACGGCTTGCCATCTCCCAGTAGAGTTAGAACACAAGGCCTATTGGGCCATTAAGAATTTAAATATGAACCTAACTTCTGCTGGTCATCACAGGTCATTGCAGCTGTCTGAATTGGATGAGCTGAGGATGAATGCTTACACCAATGCCAGGATCTACAAGGAACGGTCCAAAGCTTTCTTTGACAAGGGCTTGCTGAGAAAAAGCCTCCTATGTGGTGGTAAGGTTTAGTTATTCAACTCCAAAATAAAATTCTTTCCTGGCAAATTAAAATCCAGATGGGAAGGTCCCTATATTGTCTTAAATGTTTCCCCATCTGGTGCTGTGGAAGTCCAGGTTCCCAAATCTGGGAGGACCTTCAAAGTGAATGGTTAGAGGCTTAAGCCTTGTATCGAAAAACCTCCTGCCCCTATGAACACTATTCATTTTCATGGGACCCCTACATCTACCTGACCCACAGTTGTGTCCATGTTGTACTATACTACTTTTGTTTCTTCAATAATTTTTAGGAAATTATAGTGTTTATGTGAAGTCTGAATATGTTGAGCTTGATAGAGTTTATGTGGGATTGGTATGTTTTCTTCTTTTTCTTTTGCGAATTGCTGATTTTCGAATTGAATGCATATTGCTTGAATATTTTTGATGAATATGCTGCACTACCTGCATTGCCCCTGTCTCGTACTAAGCCCTCGCGCATTCCAAATTGAGATTTGGGAAGCTCTCGTGCAATTCACATAGAACATTTATTTCGCTGTCGCGAGCTTCAACAAATGCTGCAGAGTCTCTTGCGCACTTCAAGCTCCAATATCCATCATCGCGAAATTCAGTTATCTCGTGATCCCCTTGCCCAGCTACGCGAGTCAAATGCATTTGTCATTTCCCATGCTGATTGCTGAGACTTGTCGTTTCCCAACTCACTCAATTAATTGCGGCGACTTGGATGTTATTCCATCGTTTCATCTTCCACCATCCTCATTTTTAAATACACAGGGAGCCCCTTTTATATTCATCTCATCCTTTCTCCTCTCGCCCTTTCGGTCCTTCCCTAGTCCTAACAATGGCAGATGACAAGCCTAATGCGCTGCTTAACAAGTTTTACCCGATGTGGTTGGAACCGCCTCCACCTAAAGAGCCGGACCCCCTACAACCCCTCTGGGATGAATATGAGGAGGTTCAACAGATCCTGGCTAAGGAGGTGGAGGAAAAGCTCCAGCCACAGAGACAGGCTATAACCTTAAGGGATTGAATCATGGCAAAGAGATGGGTTGGATCCTTTCTCCTCAGCGGTGATAACTAGCCATTGGACAGGATTTTTATGACATCAGATCTGAATCAGATTTACAAAACTCCTCTGATCTAGGCTCAATAACATACTTCTCACCCTTTTATATTTATTTTCCACACTCCATCCATCCTCTCAACCCTTTCTGTAGTTCAGACATTAGGCTACCTTAGGATCTGTAAACTAAGTGACCTTAAACTCCCTTCCCTTAAGGACTGCCAGATCTGTAGTCAGATCTGGAGGGACTACTAGAGATGGCTCCCTTGGAGCTGTAGATCATCTTTCCCTGTGGGACAAACTCTTACTTATCCAAACTTGCCATAATGGACCCTGTATCTTGCAGGTCTAGGACTCCCCAGTTGTGCTGATTTCATCCCCTGTGTTATTTTGATTTTAAATTTCTTTTACCACAAACAAATAAAGAAAGCACAGCTGGGGTAGCAACAAGTTTTTGGCGCCGCAGTGTGATATAGTTGATCTATTAGTTGACCCTAAGTTTTGTAGTTTTATTATTCTTTGGTAGTGAAGAATAATAGATACTGCTGATGTATTTATGAATTTTTTTTTTGCAGATCTAGACAGCAGCAGTGAAGGACAGTTGGACTGCAATTGGAGCTTAGCTACCTCTGTTTGCAAACTCTCTAAATTTTAAAACTCTGTCTATCTTTCTTGAAAATTCTCTAGCAATATCAAGGATAGTTATAAATGTATTCTTTGAATACCTATAAATTAGTTAGATAAAATTTGTTAATTGTAAAGTTATTCATTTGCAATGTGCCTGCAAGAAGCTCTCCTTGCTGTTGGTGTGCTTGTATGATAGGGAGGAGATCTCTCAGCCCTACTTTAGAGCCTCTTAACCCTGAGTTAGAAAGGGGAAGGGGACTTAGAAGAGACAGGCACACCACAGGAGAGCCCCCAAGTGAATCTGTGACAACAAATATGGGTGAAGAACAACCCAGAACTCTCAAGGAATTGAATGCTCCGGATGACTATAACTCTCCTTTTAGCATTCAATTCCCTGATGTTCAGGGGAATTATGAAATAAAACCTTCAATCATCCAAATACTACCCTCTTTCCATGGGCTTAGCAAGGAGGGCCCTTAGAAGCATATTGATCAGTTCTTGGCCTTGTGCACCACTTTTAATATCACTGGTTTGGGACCTGAGGCTACTAGGCTCAGACTCTTTCCCTTCTCTCTGAAGGATAGGGTCAGTACCTGGTTGACCACTCTTCCCAACAATAGCATTGCTTCATGGAAAGACTTGCAGACCAAGTTCCTGACCAAGTTCTTCCCTGAGACAAAAACTAGCCAGTTGAGGAAGGCAATTCTTGCTTTTGCCCAAGCCCCAACTGAGGATTTTAGTCAAGCCTAGGATAGGTTTAAGGAAATGCTCAAACAATGCCCCCACCACAAGATCCCAGATTGGTAGCTTGTTCCAAGCTTCTACAATGGGATTGATGAAAAAAGTAGAGATATGATTGATGCCTCTTGTGGTGGCACTTACATGCACAAAACTGCTGATGAGGCATGGGAATTGTTTGAGGTGATTAGTGAAAATGCTTTTCAAAAGCTATCCTTGGAAAGAACTAGTCAAGAGTCTGAGTCAAAAGTGGGGCCTGCTGTATTGACAAGAGGAAAAGTTTGTGAGGTGTCTAGGAATAATGACCTGCAGCTGCAGATGGCAAACCTCTCTATGAAGTTTGATAAATTACTTACTGTGATGCAACCCAGAAGGGCTGCTCATGTGGCGGAGGCATGTCTGATATGCCAGTCCCCACAGCACACAATGGAGGAATGTCCATCTGCAGAGCAATATCCTGAATTGGTTTTGGAACATGCTGCTGCTGCTCAATCTTATGGCCAGCAACAATCTGTTGGCTACAATAGACAGCCATATGAATACCAGCACCAAAATGTTGGTTACCAATGGAGAGACCACCAAATCTGAGGTGGAGGCAAGACAATTACATGCAGCCCCAGCAGATGTTGGCTGTACCTCAAAGGCCACAACAGTAGTTCAATCAAGGGTATGCGCCTAGGTCTAACTTCCAGCACCATCAGCAGCCCCATCAGCAATAAAATCAATTGGTCTTACCCCACTCGCAGCTAAGAAATGCTTCCTTTGAGGACCAGGTCTTGACTTCATTTTAAAACTTGAGATCCTTTGCTCAGACTGTGGACTCTCATGGTCACAGCCTCCAGAAAATGGAAGAACAGATAAGCCAAATTTCAAATGCCTTGGCTAGGAGAGATGAAGGGAGGTTGCCCTACCAGCCAGTTGTTAACCCCAAGGGTCAGTTTTTAATCGAAGAAGCTTCCTCAAGTTTTGAGGGAACCAATGTTGTTACTACCCTAAGGTCTGGCAGGCTGATAGACAACCAGGTGGGTAACAGACCAGCAGAGGTCATTTCCACTGATGATGCAAATGATCGTGATAGAGATGTTGTTGGAACACAAAGCCAAGAATTACCTACCACCCTGCAGCAGGAGAAAAATAAAGAGGCTATAGTTGAGCCTCTGCAGGAGGAAAAACATGAAAAAAGAAAAAAAATAGAAGTGTAGTCATGGGCTAGCAGTTGAGGGACCAGCAGTACCTCAGCTGCCATTTCCTCAAGCTTTGGATGGTCCTGCCCCTTTTGATAAAGGGAATGCCCAGATGGAGGAAATGATGGAGACCTTCAGGCAGGTGAAAATTAATTTGCCCCTGCTTGAGGCAATTAAACAGGTCCCAGCCTATGCAAAGTTCCTGAAAGACCTCTGAACCTAAAAGAGAAAAGCTAGAGGCCATGTGTCCAAAAGGGTCTTTGCAACTGATACAGTGAATTCTGTATTTAACATATCAATGCCTGAGAAGTTGCAAGATCCAGGGATACCCACTATTCCCTGCGTAATTGGAGACCATATAATTGGAAAAGCCCTTTTAGACCTTGGAGCCAGTGTAAACCTGTTGCCATACAGTGTAAATCTGCAGCTAGGTTTGGGGGACCTGAAAGCTACCCCCATTGTGCTAATGATGGCTGATAGGTTTGAGAGGAGACCTCTGGGAATGGTTGAGGATGTCTTAGTGGGGGAGGATAAGTTTTTCTACCCTACTGACTTCTTAGTTTTGGACATGGGCTGCAGCAATTGCCCAAATCCCATACCTGTTATATTGGGCAGGCCTTTCTTGGCCACTGCCAATGCATGCATTCAATGCAGGTCTGGAGTAATGGAGGTAACTTTCGGACATATGAAAGTTGAGCTGAATGTATAGAACAATGCAAAGTACCCTCAGATGGACAATGAGGAGAGCTTTGCAGTGGATGTACTAGAGGAAATTGTAGAAGAAGAATTGCCCACTCTGCTGGAGTGGGACAACATTGTCAGGAATTTAGTTAAAATTTGGGACATGGTGGAGGAAGAGAGCCCAGATGGGATACCAAAAGACCTGACCACATTGAAGTCTTCTGTGGGCTCAGTGAAGCATTCCAGTTGGAAACCTACATTGCTGCCTCTTCCTCCAACCTCCAATGCACCAATTTTGCCATCTACCCTACAAGCCCCCGATCTGGAGCTCTAGAAGCTACCAGAAACATTAAAATATGCCTTCCTTGAGAAAGGTGATAAGCTTCCTGTGATTATCTCTTCCTCTCTTACCAATGAGTAGGAAGAGGAATTACTAACAGTTTTGAGGAAGCACAAGAAGGCAATTGGTTGGACCATTGCCGATCTGGGAGGAATAGATGCATCAATCTGCATGCACAGGATTCATCTTGAAGAGGGAGCACTACCCTCCAGGGAAATGTAGAGGAAGTTAAATCCTCACATGCAGGAAGTGGTCCTCAAGGAGATCATCAAATTGCTAGATGCAGGGGTGATTTACCCCATCTCTGATTCTAACTGGGTGGCACCTATCCAAGTGGTGCCAAAGAAATCTGGCATAACGGTGATTAAAACTGAAACTGGAGAGTTGAGACCAGCCAGGGAGACCACTGGCTGGAGAGTGTGCATTGATTATAGGAAGCTCAACTCTAAGACCAGAAAGGACCACTTCCCTCTCCCCTTCATTGATCAAATTTTGGATTAGTTGGCTGGAAAAGTTTTTTACTGTTTCTTGACGGATACTCAGGGTACAACCAAATCCCTGTGCATCCTCAGGACCAAGAGAAAACCACCTTTACCTGTCCTTTTGGCACCTTTGCTTACAGAAGGAGGACTTTTGGGCTTTGTAATGCACCAACCACTTTTCAGAGGTGTATGTATGCCATATTCTCTGATATGGTTGACAAGTTTTTGGAGATTTTTATGGATGATTTTTCTATCTATGGGGACAATTTTGGCCAGTGTCTACAACACCTCAGCCTAGTTTTGCAAAGATGTGAGGAGACCAATCTGGTCTTAAGCTGAGAAAGGAGCCACTTCATGGTAACACAAGGCATTGTGTTGGGCCATGTAGTCTCTAAAGAAGGGCTTGAGGTAGACAAGGCCAAAGTTGACCTCATTGCCAATTTACCCCCTCCAAAAATAGTCAAACAAATCAGATCTTTCCTTGGGCATGCAGGATTTTTCAGGAGGTTCATTAAGGACTTCAACAAAATTGCTAAGCCATTGTGCCACCTGCTCTGCCAGGATGTGCCCTTTGACTTTTCTGCTTCACGCGTCAAGCCCCCATACTAGATCGCAACTTAGTTCTGGTCACCGTCGCATCATGCATCAGGGACTCATGCACACATCGCAGGGCCACGTGCCTCTGCGCCCACGCGTGCTACACGGCTAGCTTACAAGGTCCGCTTGCCTTCTTGCTAGCTAAGTGCCCAGTTCTAAGGTCGTCATGCCTTTATGCTGGCGTACAGATTAATGAGGCCGCCACATCCTCCCCGACTCAATAAGGTCAACGTCCTCGTTGACGCAGTATCTCAAGGAAATGGACCATGCCACATCCACCAATCTGGTTGTGTCAACGTCTTTATTGACAGTAAAACTCGCATGAGTTCCTCGACTTAATGTCTTCACGCCATGCAAAGCCTATCCAGAGTCACTTTACTCATAGTGCACTCATGTGCTACACGTAGCGTCCCACGCTAAATCAGCCTATCTTACGCTCGTGTGTGGCCCGCGTCACCAACACACATAGTATTTGGACCTTCTGGCCCATGTACTCTACTAAGTCTCACATCGCATCCTCATGCAGACGTGTTCCACCAATATCTAGCCCCGAGGTTTCCCACCTCCTCGCTGGAGCAATTTGGTCATCCACGCGGTTCCGCACCACGCTATCCGTCACTATGCCATGCACTGAGCATTAGTGATTACAGCTCACTCTAGTACCTCGACACCACGTGTCTTCACCCAAGAGTTCGCTTAGAAAATTTTGAATTCGAAGCATTTTAGTGCTTCAGTCTATGCAATAAGGGTGTGATTTTGAAACATTGAAAATATGCCTCACCTCTGCCCCTGTACTCCAAACACCAGACTATACCCTACCTTTTGAGCTAATGTGTGATGCATCAGACTTGGCAATAGGTACTGTTTTGGGCCAAAGAAAGGATAAGCTGCTGTGGTCATTGCTTATGTCAGCAAATCTCTTGCTGAAGCTCAGCTGAACTATACCACAACTGAGAAAGAGCTTCTGGCAGTGGTTTATGCTATTGACAAATTTAGAGCCTATCTACTAGGATCTAAAACTGTAATCTTCACTGACCATTCAACATTGAAGTACCTATTGTCCAAGAAAGATGCTAAGTCTAGGCTGATTAGATGGATACTCCTACTGCAGGACTTTGACATCGAAATCAAGGACAAAAAGGGTGTGGAGAATGTGGTGGCTGACCACTTGTCCAGAATTGTCTTAGAGAAATGCCTTGATGGTCCTACAAATGATGCCTTCCCGGATGAGCAATTATTTGCCATCCAATCCTTTGTCCCTTGGTTTGCACACATTGTCAATTATCTAGTTATAGGAAAGATTCCTGCCCACTGGACCAAAATAGACAAAGACCTATTTTTCTCAAAGGTCAAATATTTTTTCTGGGAGGAACCTTGCCTATACAAGTACTGTGCAGACCAAATCATCCGAAGATGTGTTCCCGAAAGTGACGTCCCCATTATTCTGGCCATGTGCCATGAAAATGCCTGTGGAGGCCACTTTAGTGGGAGAAAAATAGCTGACAAGGTCCCGCAGTGTGGGTTTTACTGGCCTTCTTTATTCAAAGATGCATATACACACTGCAAGGCATGCGCGAGATGTCAAAAATTAGGAGGGCTGTCCAAAAGAAATTCAATGCCTTTGCAGCCCATCCTTGTTGTAGAACTATTTGATGTATGGGGTATAGACTTCATGGGCCCCTTTCCTCCTTCGAATGGTTATCAGTTCATCTTAGTGGCAGTGGATTACATTTCCAAATGGGTAGAAGCCATTGCCACAAGAACCAATGACAACCAGGTGGTCCTCAAATTTGTAAGGTAGCACATTTTCTCCAGATTTGGAACCCTTAGAGCTATTATCAGTGATGGGGGTAGCCATTTCTGCAACAGAAATTTCGAGAGCTTGCACAAGAAATATTCTGTGACCCATAGGATTGCTACTCCCTACCACCCACAGACAAGTAGGCAAGTTGAAATTTCCAATAGGGAGATCAAGCACATCCTTGAGAAAACAGTAAGGACTGACAGGAGAGATTGGGCCGATAAACTGAATGATGCACTGTGGGCTTATAGGACTGCCTATAAGACTCCCATTAGAATGTCCCCATTCAGACTGGTCTATGGCACGGCTTGCCATCTCCCAGTAGAGTTAGAACACAAGGCCTATTAGGCCATTAAGAATTTAAATATGAACCTAACTTCTGCTGGTCATCACAGGTCATTGCAGCTGTCTGAATTGGATGAGCTGAGGATGGATGCTTACACCAATGCCAGGATCTACAAGGAACGGTCCAAAGCTTTCTTTGACAAGGGCTTGCTGAGAAAAAGCCTCCTACCTGGTGGTAAGGTTTGGTTATTCAACTCCAAAATAAAATTCTTTCCTGGCAAATTAAAATCTAGATGGGAAGGTCCCTATATTGTCTTAAATGTTTCCCCATCTGGTGTTGTGGTAGTCCAGGATCCCAAATCTGGAAGGACCTTCAAAGTGAATGGTCAGAGGCTTAATCCTTGAATCAAAAAACCTGCTGACCCTATGAACACTATTCATTTTCATGGGACCCCTACATCTACCCACGTTGTACTATACTACTTTTGTTTCTTCAATAATTTTTAGGAAATTATAGTGTTTATGTGAAGTCTGAATATATTGAGCTTGATAGAGTTTATGTGGGATTGGTATGATTTCTTCTTTTTCTTCTGTGAATTGCTGATTTTCGAATTGAATGCATATTGCTTGAATATTTTTGATGAATATGCTGCACTACCTGCATTGCCCCTGTCTCGTACTAAGCCCTCGCGCATTCCAAATTGAGATTTGGGAAGCTCTCGCGCAATTCACATAGAACATTTATTTCGCTACCGCGATCTTCAACAAATGCTGCAGAGTCTCTCGCGTACTTCAACCTCCAACATCCATCATCGTGAAATTCAGTTATCTCGTGATCCCCTTGCCCGGCTGCGCGAGTCAAATGCATTTGTCATTTGCCACGCTGATTGCTGGGACTTGTCGTTTCCCAACTCACTCTCAATTAATTGAGGTGACTTGGATGTTATTCCACCGTTTCATCTTCCACCATCCTCGTTTTTAAATACACAGGGAGCCCCTTTCATATTCATCTCATCCTTTCTCCTCTCGCCCTAGCGGTCCTTCCCTAGTCCTAACAATGTCAGATGACAAGCCTAATGCGCTGCCTAACAAGTTTTACCTGATGTGGTTGGAACCGCCCCCAACTAAAGTGCTGGACCCCCTACAACCCCTCTGGGATGAATACGAGGAGGTTCAGCAGATCCTGGCTAAGGAGGAGGAGGAAAAGCTCCAGCCACAGAAGAAAAAGCTAAAGATAGAACCATCCCCTGCCCCCTCCAGTCAACCCCTTCCACCACCTTCTCACCCCCCCATCCTTGATCCCTCTCTCCTCCCTTCTTTCTTTTTGTAATTTTCTTTTTAGTCTGAATGAAATTTTCTTGTTCTGATTATTCTATCCAGTTCTATGTTCTTAGTTGTTTTCTTTCTTGCTGTTTCCTTTTATTATGCCCTTAATAAATTTGCTGCACAGACACCTTTGAACCAGTGAGGATAATGCTCCTCATAGGTTTGGGGGTGTGGTAAGCGGAACCACCAATGGAATAGTTCACGAAGACAGAGCCATCCTTGTAAAGATTAATTAAGACATGAACCTCGCGCAGTTTAGAACTCATTAGAACCTCGCGAGGAAACTCGCAAAGTCCATTGAAGAGAAGTGCTCACGAAGTTCTCGCGCTATTCAAATCCATCCTCGCAAAGATCAACCCAGCGAATGCGCAGCTACCTCGTGACTGCGGGAACTCCAACCCCGCGACATCTGAGGCTTTGATGTCTACTCAACCTCGCGAAGCCCAATCCAGCGAGAGCGCAATTCTCTACTGCGCGACTGTCTGAAGAGCAAACCAAGGCAACCTCGCGATGGTTGAAGCTTCAATGTCAAACCATCCTCGCGAAGAGCAAGAGCTACCACGCGACAAGTCTGGGAAACAATAGCTACCTAGCGAAGCTCTGAACTTCAATTTCAATCTCTTCAGTAGAGGACCTTCTGAGAATTTCTAGCGATTAGGGCACACACTCCCACCCTTAAATCTCTATGCACGTGCCCCGAGGCATCCAAGGATCACTATTAGGCCACATGGCATCATTAAAATTAGGATTTCCTAACCCTAATGTGCCGCCACACCACTGCTATATAAACCCATACTTAGCTTAGGTTTAGAGATCCTGGAAAATCTTAGAAATCTTGGAACACGTCCCATCTCTTGGAGATTTGATCTAAGATCGTTTTTCTTTTCTTTTGTAGCTATAAGTAGTTTTCTTTTTCTTTTTCCTTCTCTCCATAGTCCAGCACTTGCTGGCTATGTCTTTGTATGCATTTTGAACTAGTTTAATGGAAGTTTTATAATAGGATTTGTACTTTATGGGATTTATGTTTGAATGTGATCTGCTCTGTGCAAGGCTGCTGCCTCGTGATCCGCCATTGCTTTGGCTGTGATTCAAAGCAATGGAGGACTGATTCTAAGGGCCACTCAGATCCAAGTGACCTGTGTGTCTAGGCTATCATGGTCATATACAGCCTTAGCCCCACCACAGGACTCACTAGATCTGAAATCCCCATGGGAGCTTGAGCTGGTTGCCTTGTGACCATGGTGGTGGCAGCGATATTCTTGTTTTGTCTTGGGCTCCATGAGGAGGATAGCCTCTGGGATAGTCTGTGACCATTCAAGTGGACAGGTTATAGCCTTAGGGTGATTCTAATCGACTGATCCATGATGGATCCTTCTTCTTTGCACCTGAGCTTGTATTAGCCTAGTGGGAGATTGTACAGAGGCAGACTCCCCTATATTTGTATAGATCCGCTATCAGATGTTAGATCTGATCTAGTTATAGAGATTGTAGGCTTGTGACTGGTCCATTGTAGCCTCACTCAAGCAATGGACAGCTAGATCGAAGGTTGTACTCAATCTCTTGCTGGTTCTATGTCTCTAGGCTATCATGGTCCTATATAGCCTTAGCCACACACATAGAGCTTTAAAGGTTGAAGTTCCCTATGGATTCTTGAGCTGGTAGCCTGGATGAAATAGTGCCTATAATGATTAACTTGTTTTGACCCATCCCTGGATTGTGGTTCCCCTATGGGATAGTCTATGACCATTTGAGTGGACAGGCTATAACCTTAAGGGATTGAATCATGGCAGAGAGATGGGTTGGATCCTTTCTCCTCAGTGGTGATAACGTAGCCATTGGACAGGATTTCTATGACATCAGATCTGAATCTGAGTTACAAAACTCCTCTGATCTAGGCTCAATAACATACTTCTCACCCTTTTATATTTATTTTCCACACTCCATCCATCCTCTCAACCCTTTCTGTAGTTCAGACATTAGGCTACCTTAGGATCTATAAACTAAGTGACCTTAAACTCCCTTCCCTTAAGGACTGCCAGATCTGTAGTCAGATCTGGAGGGACTACTAGAGATGGCTCCCTTGGAGCTGTAGATGATCTTTCCCTGTGGGACAAGCTCTTACTTATCAAAACTTGCCACAATGGACCCTGTATCTTGCAGGTCTAGGACTCTCCAGTTGTGCTGATTTCATCCCCTGTGTTATTTTGATTTTAAATTTCTTTTACCATAAACAAATAAAGAAAGCACAGCTGGGGTAACAACAGCTGCCAATTCAGCCTCTTCTGTATGTCCTTCCTCAATCATTGGACAAGAAGTTCCTTTCAGGCACTATTTTTCTTTATCAGCCTTTTCTTTATCCTTGAGATCTGTAGTTAGCTTCTTAATTACGACATATTTTAGTTGAATTTCTATTTTCAGCTTCTCTGCCATGGCTTGTTCCTTTGCTAATGCGACAAAGTATTTCTTAGTTTGGGACTCAATCATTTTTATCTGTTTATCATTGACTGATCATAAGGAATCCCTATCCTCTTACAGTTGTCGAACTTTCCCTTCTGCTACCGTCAATAAGTGATTATTTTCTCTTAGTTGTTGATGGAGCATTTTCTGGTAGTCCTTAAAGGCTTTTTCTCTTGCTGTTTCAGCATCATCAGGAACTACCATCAAACCTCCAAACTGTTCAAGGATACTAGCAATTTTCTCTTCATATACTCTCTTCTCTTCTTCCTAAGCTTGCTATTTTTTCACTCGTTTCTATAGTCTTCTGCACTTGTTGGCCTTGAAGGGTTGAAGTAGCATCCTGAACTCTCTATTCTGTCTCTGCTGCCCATCTCGCACCTTGCTCTTGTATAACTTTTTGTCACAAGTTGTCCATTAATTTTTCCTGCTCTTGAGCTATAAAGGTGGTATCATAGACTCTCTATTTCAAATTTTGGAAGTCCCCCATCCATATTTTTATGGTACTTGGTAGTTGCATCACTGGTGGGGCATTTATAGAGATCCATTGTTCCAGTTTCCTCACCCTTCTTAATACTTCAGGCAATGGCAATAAGTTTGGTTCATGTGTATTTTGCCATTGCTCTACTGCCCTCAATCTCCTTTCTATTTCATGTAATGATGTGGTGCTGACTAGAGGATCCTCAGGGGGTGCTTCTTTTTCATGTAATAAAGCTATAAAGCTCTCTCTTGGTAACTCTGAGCTTTGTTCTGCTTCCACTTCTTGGGCTATGAGAGTTTGCTCGGTATTGGTTGCAAGTGTAGGCTGAGCAACAGGTTTTGCTGGTACAGGGGTATGGCTAGAAGTAGTCATTCCTGCAACCTGTTTATTAATTGTGGAAGGAATTTCTTTTAATCTTTCGATCATTTGGCTCACAGGGTTTACTCCAGTGATTATTGGTAGTGTGTCTACCTCTGTTGAAGGGGGTATAGCAGCCTACTGGTGAGTCCAAAGCAGGGTTGTATAGACTGGCTTGGTGTGTAACTGGGACTCGTAATTCAGTTATTCTTTTTGATATCAGAGAGTTAACCTCTACTATCTTATGAGGTGGAGTAGAAGTACTCACACCTTCTTCCATAACTACTTCTTCTGGGGCTACAATTTTTGTTGTCTACTCTATGGCAGTCTCCTCTCTTTCCTCAAGAATTTTGGAGATTTGTGGCACAGAGGGGGTACTTTTGGTGCGAGGACCAAATGGAATTTTCTTCTTATTTTTCAGCACCTAAAGTTCTCCTATAGGCTAAAACTATTAAGCCTTCCTCTGGTCTTGGTAAAGCTTTTTCCTTGGGGTCTATACTATACCCCACATTCATCAGCAGATTCGTTATAAGTCCTCCAAATGGCAGGGTCAACTTTTTCGCCTAGTATTTTTCGTAACTCAGCTTCTCCCTCATGATAGTGATTACTTCAAAAAGATAAGAGGGCACATTGAACTAATAGCGATTTTCCATTAAGTACAACGCCTTGGCAAATAATGCTCTTCTCTGTGTTCCATGTCCCGTGGGGTGAATAGTCCTATGGATAAGTACATCGAAAAAGTGAAGTGATAAACTCCTTTCTTCCAGATCCTTTCTAAGGAAAAAGGACCTATCTCGTGGAGCTTTGCTTAATAATTATATTGCCATTTGGATAAAGTTGGGGAGGGTATATGATAGTATCCTCAAAAGGTTGGCTTTTGGGTTATCTTGGGACAATTGTGGTATCTCTAGGGGTGCATTCATAACCCTGGCGACCATTTCCTTTGAAAATTTGATCGGAAACCCATCAATACTTGTGGAGAGGGTAGGGGATGGTCCCTAGACGCTTTTGGTCATATTTTTATAAAACAACCTCACCAATCTAGGATAGACTGGTGTGACTCTAGGAAATAGGTCAGCCCGACATCCTTAAAATATTTAATGGCTTCTCCACCTATTACCAATTTTTCTAAAGACTCAACATCGACTGCAATTTAAATTCCCATGATATGATATTTCATTGAAGTATGAAGTTTATCTGCTAGCATAGCAGAGGACGTTGACCTTTTTCCTTTATCTAATTTTATCCCCTTTTTAGGGATAGACACAGATTCTGTCTCATTTGTGTCTTTAGGATTTTCTCTGATAACTATCCCTGAAGATTTGATCTTCTTCTTGGATGGGTCTGCTGCTTTTGATTTGGTCTTATGAACAGCAAATCGTGCGATACGGTGAATGATTGGGATGTCATCAGAATTATTACCTTCATCTTCTTCTTCTTCTTCTTCTTCCCTTCGTCGTTTGCCTGTCTCATTCGCCATGCTCTAATTCTCGTTTCTGCAAAAATTAATACCAACACCATTAATTAAACTTAAATTACATGTATTGAATAAAATGTCTTGCAAAAACCCTTCCACTATACAATTAAAATCATCACCTTACCTCCTTGAAGATTGAAACCCTAATTTGTAATTGTAGAATTAAATGCATCTAGGGTTCTCCAGAATAAAATAAAGGAAATAAATGATTTTTAAGAAAATAAACGGCTAGGTTGGGTGGAAGAATCAGTTAAGATTATGGACGATTTGAAAAAGAGAGGAAAGGTAGGGGGAGAAAACTGGAAGGGTGAAAATGGGACTGACATATCCTTTTTACAAATATGTAGGTCCTATTTTCAGTGACGACTTGCTGAGCCGGTCATCGTATGAGTTTTAACCAAGAATTGTGAGTGGATTCCAGCTTTTTAATAATCGCAATTGCTCCGTTTCTGATGAGCATAACTACGATCAATCATAAATCCATACGATTGTCCAATATAATATACAGTAGGTATTAATTACGACTTGTTGCTTTTCAACGAAATGGGTCGTATTATAAATACCTATACTAATTAAAAAAAAAGAAAAATAGTTTACATAGTTTATAATTGATTTTGGTTAGAATTTCAGCCCTTTGCGGGCATTTCTTCCAGCCTTCACTCCTTTCATTTTTCCTTCATTTCTACTCTTTATTTCATCATTTAAACCTTAATTAAATACACAACAATATGTTCATTTGAAATCAAATGAGACTCACCTTGAATCAATCTCTTGATTAATTAAATGGTTGGGTTAACGACAAGGGCTCCAACTTCGGCTTCCACAAATTCTATGCGTCGAATCCGGCATTAATTGCTTGAATCCATCTTCACTTTGGAACCCACATTAACTCCCCATGCATTTACTCCACTTCTTACTCTCTGTTAAGACCTGAAAAGTACCACTCTTCACCCCTTAACTTAATCTCTGTTAGACCCTTAGTCATTTAATAAATGTGTGTTAAGCCCATTTTGTAGGTAATAAGCAGTAGCTGCAGATAAGGCCCTAACCTTGCTAAGAAGCCTACTTTTGCACCAAAACTCCAACCAACTGGTAGCCCATTCACAGAGGAAAGAAACACCAAGGTAGAACACACTTGGATGTACACATTGAATGCCCAAGTGGGCCCCAAAAGTTCCTTAGAAGAAAGGAAGTTGGACCCAGACAGAGAACTTGACTGCAGCATAGGCAAAGCACAGCAGCAAGTCAAGAAGTGAGCCTCGCGCAGATGTCATAGGGATCAATTGATTCAGAAAAAATGCTTCGCGCAGTTGTCGCGGGTTTCTCAAGGTAGCACACCAATTGCTCGCACTGTTCTCGCATAAATTAATGACAGAAGGGATCAAGAAGTAGACTTCACATAGTTCTCGCGAGGCTTAGTTGTAAGCACTCGCGCAATCTCGCGTAGCTCAAGAGAGGAGCATTTAATCCTCGCGCGATCCGTTGAGGAGAGAGCTCTGGGCACTTTGACGCACAGTGGCCGCGGGATGCAGATCTTCAAGGAACTGCTCACACAATCCAGAGGCCTATGCACATTGCTTCTTCGTAGGGATCCCCGCGAGATTCACTAAAGAATGAATTGTGCGCGTAATTCTCGCGCTATTCAAATGGAAAGTGCAATCTTGCGACGAGCAGAGCATTTCCGCGATGACCAAACTATCTATCCCGCGACTGTAAGAGCTTCAAGTCAATTCAATCCCGCGATGACATTTCTATCACGCGACAAGACATGGAAATCCTTCCTACCTAGCGAGGCTCGGGATCTTAACTTTCTCCCACTTCTGTAAGGGCAGTCTGGGAACTTTTAGAAACTAGGGCACGCACTCCAATGCTCCAATCTCAGTGCATGTGCCTCGAGGCATCCAAGGAATAGAAATAGGCCACGTTTACATCGTTAAAATTAGGGTTTTTCTAACCCTAATGCTCCCACAGCCGACTATTATATAAGCCTAAGCCTAGTTTAGGTTTGAGGAGGCTGTTCTTCTTGAATCGATTGTAGAGTTCCAATAAGCTAAGGTTAGGGTTTAGGTAGCATCTTTTTCCTTTTTCTTCTCTCCATAGCCCAACACTTGCTGGCTATGCCTTTGTATGTCTATTTAGAATAGTTTTAATGAAGTTTTATAATAGGAACTTATACATGTATGGGATTAATGTTTGAGGGTTGTTCTGTACAAGGCTGTTGCCTTGAGATCCTCCATTCCTAAGTTGTATTATAAGCAATGGAGGATTGTTTTTAAGGATTTATTTAGATCCAAGTGATCTGTGTGTCCAGGCTAGGCACATATGCAGGCCTATGCCCCACCACAGGATCCACTAAATCTTGCTAAGTTGTATTGTAAGCAATGGAGGATTGTTTTTAAGGATTTATTTAGATCCAAGTAACCTGTGTGTCCAGGCTAGGCACATATGCAGGCCTATGCCCCACCACAAGATCCACTAAATCTGAATCCCCGTGGGAGCCTAAGCTGGTAGCCTTGTGAACATGGTGGTGGCAGTCATCTACTTGTTTTGTCTCAGACCTCTGTGAGGAGGATAGCCTCTGTGGATAGTCTATGGCCATTTAAGTGGACAGGTTATAGCCTTAGGGTGAGGCCAATCCACAGATCTAAGACAGATTCTTCTTCTCTGCACTTATGCTTGTAGCCCTATGAGAGATTGTGCAGAGACAGACTCCCCTATATTTGTATAGACCCACCATCAGATGGCAGATCTGATCTGGCTGTAGGGATTGTAGGCTTGTGACTGGATCACTGCTGTCTTTCTAAAGCAGGGAACAGCTAGTACTCAAACTCTTGCTGGTCCTGTGTGTCCATGCTAGTGCATATTGTAGGTTTATGCCCCACACACAGAACTTTAGAGGTTGAGGTTCCTATGGATTCCTGAGCTGGTAGCCTGGATGAAGTAGTGCCTACAATGATAAACATGTTCTGACCCAGCTATGGACTGTGGCTCCCCTATTGGATAGTCTGTGACCATTTGAGTGGACAGTTTATAGCCATAAGGGATTGGATCATGGCACAGGGGTGAGTTGGATCCTTTCTCCTCTTTGGTGATAATGTAGCCATTGGACAGGGCTTCTACAGCAGCAGATCTGAGTCTGAGTTATAAAACCCATCAGACCTGTACCTAATAGCTTACTTCTCACCCTTGTTATATTTATGTTCTCACACTCCATCATTCTTCTCAACCATTTCTGTAGTTTAGGCATTAGGTTACCCTAGAATTTAAACAATAGTGACCTTAAATCCCCTTCCATTTAGGGTTGCCAGATCTGTAGTCAGATCTAGAGGACCTACTAAAGATGGCTCCTTAGAGCTTTAGATCATTTTCCCTGTGGGAAAAACTCTTACTTATTAAAACTTGCTACAACAGGCCCCATACTTGTAGGTCTGTTTAGACTTGCTGCTTTGTATTTTTCAATCCACCTTTGATTTATTTTCACTAATACATTCTTATCACTGTTTTCAATAAAGTTAGCAGCAAGCATCTAAAACAACTCAACAAGTTTTTGGCGCCGCTGCAGGGGAATCTTGATCTATTAGTAGACCTAGATTTTTGTATTTTTTTTATTCTTTGGTAGATGTGCTTGTGAATAACTGATATTGCTGACTTACATTTGGAATTTTTCTTTGCAGATCTGGATAGTAGCAAAGAAGGAAAGTCGAACTGCACTAAGAGTCTAGCTACCTCTGTTTGCATTTCTCTAACCCTCAAAGCTCAGTCTATTTTCTTTTGCAAATTCCATAGCAGTTGATTAGGATAGTTGTAATTTTGTTTAGATAATTCTTTGAGTTAATTGCAATGTGTCTGCAAGTAGTCTTCCCTGCTGTTGGTGTGTGTGCATGTTAGGAAGGAGATCTCTCAGTCCAACATTAGAGCCTCCTAACCCTGAGATAGAAAAGGCCAGAAGACAAGGAAGGCCCAGACACACCACAGTTGAGCCCCTTATTGAAACCGAGACAACAGTCATGGGTGAAGAGCAACCCAGAACATTGAAGGAATTGAATGCTCCTGATGATTATAATTCCTCATTCAACATTCAATTCCCAGATGTTCAGGGAAATTATGAGATTAAAACCTCAATCATCCAAATGCTTCCCTCTTTCCATGGACTCAGTAAGGAAGACCCATACAAGCACATTGACCAATTCTTGGCCCTGTGCACAACATTCTCCATTACTGGTTTGGGATCAAAAGCCACTAGATTAAGGCTCTTTCCTTTCTCCCTAAAGGACAAGGCCAACACTTGGTTAGCTACTCTCCCAAACAACAGCATTAGTTTTTGGAAAGACCTCCAGACCAAATTTTTGACAAAATTCTTCCCAGAGACAAAAACTAGCCAGTTGAGGAAAGCAATACTTGCTTTTGCCCAATCCCTAACTGAAGATTTTAATGAAGCATGGGACAGATTCAAGGAGATGCTCAAACAATGTTCCCACCACAAGATCCCTGACTGGCAGCTTGTCCAGAGCTCCTATAATGGGATTGATGAGAAAAGCAGAGACATGGTAGATGCCTCTTGTGGTGGAACTTACATGCACAAAACAGCTGATGAAGCATGGGAGTTGTTCGAGGCCATCAGTGATTATTCGAGGTCATCAGTGAAAATGCTTTCCAGAAGATGTCCTTGTCAAAAACTGTTCATGAGCCTTCTTCCAAAATGGGACTAGCTGAAATTTCTAAAGGAAAGATGTATGAAGTAACTGGGTATAATGACCTAAAAATACAGATGGCCAATCTTTCTGGTAAGTTTGATAAACTATTTACTATGGTGCAACCCAGATTGGCTGCACAGGTGATGGAGGCATATCTGATATGCTAATCTCCACAACACAGAGTGGAGGAGTGCCCATCTGTAGTGCAATATCCTGAGTATGTGATGGAGCAAGCTGCTACTGCCCAATCATTTGGCCAGCAATAACCTGTTGGCTACAACAAGTAGCAATTTGGATACTGGCACCAAAATGCTGGTTACCAGTGGAGAGACCACCCAAATTCGAGGTGGAGACAAGATAATTACATGCAGCCACAACAGATGTTGGTCTTACCTTAAAGGTCACAACAACAATTTAACCAGGGATATGCCCCAAGGTCAAATTTTCAGCATCAGCAGCTACCCCAGCAGCAAAATCAGTTGGTAGTTCCACCACCTCGCCCCGAAATACTTCTTTTGAGGATTAGGTTTTGACCTCATTGCAAAACCTTAGAACCTTAACTCAGACTGCGAACTCTCACAGTCAAAGCATAAAGAAAATGGAAGAGCAGCTAGGCCAAATATCCAATGCCTTGGCTAAAAGAGAGGAGGGCAGGTTGCCAAGCCAGCCAGTGGCCAACCCTAAGGGCCAATATTTGATTGGAGAAGGTTCCTCAAGTTTTGAGGGAGCTAATTCCATTACAACCCTAAGGTCTGGCAGGTTGGTGGACAACCAGGTTGGAAAGGAACAAAGAGAGGTCATTTCCAAAGAATTTTTGAATGAAAGTGAAAAAGAATTTGTTAGAGCACAAAGCCAAGAGTTGCCTGCTACCCTGCAACAAGAGAAAAATAAGGAGGCTGTAGTTGAGTCTCAGCAGGAAATAAAAGATGAAAAAAGAAAAAAAATAAAAGTTTAATCATAGGCTTGCAGCTGAGGAACCAGCAGTACCTCAGTTGCCATTTCCTCAAGCTTTGAGTGGCCCTACCCCTTTTGATAAGGGGAATGCACAGATAGAAGAAATGATGGAGACCTTTAAGCAGGTAAAAATCAATTTGCCCCTGCTTGATGCAATTAGACAGGTCCCAGCCTATGCCAAATTTCTGAAAGACCTTTATACCCAGAAAAGAAAAGCTAGAGGCCATTTGTCCAGAAAGGTCTTTGCAACTGATACAATTAATTCTGTGTTAAACATATCAATACCAGAGAAGTTGCAAGACCCAGGGATACCCACTATTTCCTGCATAATTGGAGACCGCACAATTGGAAGGGTCCTTCTAGACCTTGGAGCCAGCGTAAACCTGCTGCCATACAGTGTGTATCAATAGCTAGGTTTGGGGGAGCTAAAACCCACCCCCATTGTGCTGTTAATGGCTGATAGGTCTGAAAGGAGACCTATGGGAGTGGTTGAGGATGTCTTAGTAGGGGTGGACAAGTTCTTTTACCCTGCAGACTTCTTGATTTTGGACATGGGCTGCAACAAGAGTACAACCCCTATACCTATTATTTTAGGTAGGCCATTCTTGGCCACTGCCAATGCATGCATTCAATGCAGGCCAGGGATTATGAAGGTAACTTTCAGACACATGAAGGTTGAACTGAATGTGTACAACAGTGCAAAGTACCCTCAGCTGGACAATGAGGAAAGCTTTGCAGTGGATATACTAGAGGAAGTTGTTGAAGAAGAATTGCCCATCTGCTGGATTGGGGCAACATTGTCAAAAGTTTAGTTGAAGTTTGGGACATGGTAGAGGGGCGTAAGACATGACCACATTGAAGTCTTCTGTGGGCTTAGTGCAGCATTCCAGTTGGAAACCTACATTGCTGCCTCTTCCTCAAACCAACAAAGCACCAATCTTGCCATCCACCCAACAAGCCCTTGATCTGGATCTCAAGAAGCTTCCAGAAACATTGAAATATGCCTTCCTTGAGAAAGGTGAAAAACTTCCTGTAATTATCTCCTCCTCTCTTACCAATGAGCAAGAGGAAGAATTACTAACAGTCTTGAGAAAGCATAAAAAGGCAATTGGCTGGACCATTGCGAATCTCAGAGGGATAGATGCATCAATATGTATGCATAGGATCCATTTAGAGGAAGGCTCAGTACCCTCCAGGGAAATGCAGAGGAAATTGAATCCTCACATGTAGGAAGTGGTCCTCAAAAATATTATTAAATTGCTAGATGCTGGGGTAATTTACCCCATTTCTAATTCTGAATGGGTGGCACCTATCCAAGTGGTGTCCAAGAAATCTGGCATAATAGCTATTACAATTGAGTCTGGAGAGCTGAGACCAGCCAGGGAGACCACTGGCTGGGGGGTTTGCATAGATTATCGGAAGCTCAACTCTAAAACCAGAAAAGACCACTTCCCTCTCCCCTTCATAGATCAAATTCTAGATAAGTTGGTTAGAAAAGCTTTTTATTGCTTTCTTGATTGGTACTCAGGGTATAACCAAATCCTTGTGCAACCTCACGACCAAGAGAAAACTACATTTACTTGCCCTTTTGGCCCCTTTGCTTACCGAAGGATGCCTTTTGGGCTATGTAATGTAGCAGCCACCTTTCAGAGGTGTATGTATGCCATATTCTCTGATATGATTGACAAGTTCTTAGAAATTTTTATGGATGATTTCTCTGTATATGAGGACAATTTTGGCTAATGTCTGCAACACCTCCACCTGGTCTTGCAAAGATGTGAGGAGACCAATCTGGTCATAAGTTGGGAAAAGAGCCACTTCATGATAACACAAGGTATTGTGTTGGGCCATGTAGTCTCTAGTGAAGGGATTGAGGTAGATAAGGCCAAAGTTGACCTCATTTCAAATTTGCCCCCTTCAAGAACAGTCAAACAAATTAGATCTTTCGTTGGACATGCAGGATTCTACAAGAGGTTCATTAAAGACTTCAGCAAAATTGCTAAACCATTGTGCCACCTGCTCTGCCAGGATGTACCCTTTGATTTTTCTGCTGAATGTCTGGAGGCTTTTGAAACTTTGAATATATGCCTCACTACTGCCCCTGTGCTCCAAACACCTGACTATGCACTACCCTTTGAGCTGATGTGTGACGCATCCGACTTGGCAATAGGTGCTGTTTTGGGCCAACGGAAAGATAAGCTGCCAGTGGTCATTGCCTATGTCAGCAAATCACTTGCTGAAGCTCAGCTGAATTACACCACAACTGAGAAAGAGCTTCTGGCAGTGGTTTTTGCTGTTGACAAATTTAGACCTTACCTACTTGGTCTAAAATTATAATCTTCACAGACCACTCAGCATTGAAATACCTATTGTCCAAGAAAGATGCTAAGCCCAGGCTGATTAGATGGATACTCCTGTTACAGGAGTTTGACATTGAAATCAAGGATAAAAAGGGTGTGAAAAATGTGGTGGCTGACCACTTGTCTAGAATTGTGTTGGAAAAATGTGTTGATGACCCTGCAAATGATGTTTTCCCGGATGAACAATTGTTTACCATTCAATCCTTGGTTCCTTGGCATGCACACATTGTAAATTATTTAGTTATAGGCAAGATTCCTGCCCATTGGACCAAAATGGACAAAGACCTGTTCTTCTCACAGGTCAAATTCTTTTTTTAGGAGGAACCTTGCTTATACAAATACTGTGCAGACCAAATCATCTAAAAATGTATTTCAGAAAGTGATGTCTCCAGTATTCTGGCCATGTGCCATGAAAATACCTATGGGGGCCACTTTAGTGGAAGAAAAATAGTTGATAAGATCTTGCAGTGTGGGTTCTATTGGCCTTCTTTATTCAGAGATGCCAATACACATTGCAGAACATGTGAGAGATGTCAGAAATTAGGAGGGTTGTCTAAAAGAAACTCAATGCCTTTGCAGCCCATCCTTGTCGTGGAACTGTTTGATGTCTGGGGTATTGACTTTATGGGCCCCTTTCCTCCTTCAAATGGTTATCATTTCATCTTAGTGGCAGTGGATTATGTTTCAAAATGGGTAGAAGCTATTGCCACAAGAACCAATGATAATCAGGTTGTCCTCAAATTTGTAAAGTAGAGTATCTTCTCAAGATTTGGCACCCCTAGAGCCATTATAATTGATGGGGGTAGCCATTTCTGCAATAGAAATTTTGAGAGCTTGCTCAAAAAATATTCTGTCACCCATAGGATTGCTACTCCCTACCACCCACAAACCAGTGGGCAAGTTGAAATTTCTAATAGGGAGATCAAGCACATCCTTGAGAAGACTGTGAGGATTGACAGAAAGGACTGGGCTGATAAGCTAAATGATACATTATGGGCTTATAGGACTGCTTATAAGACTCCCATTGGGATGTCCCCATTCGGACTGGTGTATGGTAAGGCTTGCCATCTCCCAATAGAGTTAGAACACAGGGCCTATTGGGCCATAAAAAATTTAAATCTAAACCTAACTTCTGCTAGTCATCACAGGTCGCTGCAACTGTCAGAACTAGATGAGCTGAGGATGGATGCATATGCCAATGCCCGGATATACAAGGAAAGGTCCAAGGTTTTCTTTGATAAGGGTTTGATGAGAAAGAGCTTCATGGCTGGTGATAAGGTTTAGTTGTTTAACTCTAAACTTAAATTTTTTCCTGGCAAACTGAAATTCAGATGGGAAGGCCCCTATATTGTCATGAATGTTTCCCCATCTGGTACTGTGGAAATCAAGGATCCCAAGTCTGGGAAAAACTTGAAGGTGAATGGTCAGAGGCTTAAGCACTGTTTAGAAAAACCTGCTGAACCTATGGACACCATTCACTTTCAAGGGGACCCTTCATTAAACTGATCCACAGATGTGTCAATGTTGTATTATATGTACTTTGATTTTGTTAGGTTTATATTGCCTTCTTTTGTTCATATTTTATAGGAAATTTTAGTGGCCTCACTTAAGTCTGAATCTGTCTGGTCTGATTTCTTTTTATGCTTGGTTTGATAATTACTTCTCTTGAATTGGTATTTTTGATTGAATGCACGATGTTTGGATAATGATTTTTGCTGCATATGCTTGAATGATTGATTTCAAAGTGTCTGAGGGTGTCCCTGGTGGTGAGTTATTCCTAGGAACCAGCCACAGCACAAATGCAAATGGCAGAATGAAGAGCGCATGCTCTCTGTTTAATGATTTGCTGTCACGGGGTCCAAAATGAGGCCTGGGAGATTCTCCCGCAATCCAAATGGAGTACTTCATTTATTGCCGCGGGGTCCAAAAGGAGGCCTGGGAGACTCTCGTGCAATCCAAATAGAATTCTTCACTAGCTGTCGCGAGCTCCAAGGTAAACCTGAGAGCCTCTCGCGCAATCAAAGTTGCATTTACATCATCGCCAGTTTCATTTCCCATCTCGCGACTAGATATTTTCGAAGTGTGCCAAGCCTAGCGGTAAGTATTCCAAACCCGTGATTATCTCCTTTCCCAGTACTCTCTCTTCTCCAGCCAACGAAACCCTAGCTCTCGTCTCTCTTCTCCCTCTCTCCTCCAACATCCATTCTACAACCCATTGTTCACACCAGGATCCTAGAGAATTGTTCCAAATGTCAACCCCATCAGTTGCCCTTTGCTTAGAGATCTCGTGGTGCACTGTGCGTCAGATCGAACCAAACCCTACGATTTTAGGGTAAGCACTCATATCTCAGTCTCCCTTTTGCATCTTCAAAAGTAGAGTTTATAATGGCCCCTAAGAGTGCACCAAAGAAAAGGGCCAGGGATAAGGCCCTTGTTGAGCCCCCTCCTAAGAAGGTCAAGACTTCCAAGGCACCAAAAAAGGAGAAGGAAGTGGTTGAGGAGGTGGAGGAGCCAACCCCTGAGTTTTCTACACCCTCTGACCTCATGGCTTCAATCCCCTTGGAGCCTGAAATAGCTTTCGACCTGCCCTTCTTTGAGACAACGTCTCTCTCAGCCCCTGCCATTGAGTTTATGAGCAAGGTTGGTTTGACACCCTTGATGAGAGGAATTCTAGCACTAGCCTACCCTAGGCTAGTGCAACTTTTTTATCAGCACATCAGGGTCACCAAGGATAAAGATGGACAATCAGGCTTCCTCGTGCTGATTGATGATTTTGAGATGTTGATTAACCCAAAGCTGATTACAGAAGTATTGGGCATCTCAGCTGCATTTGACACTAGTTGTGGATATGGCCCTCCCCTGAGTGCCTCAATTGATACCATTGCGAGGACTCTTACTAGAGGATTAAAGGCCTCAGGGGATTTCATAAGAAGAAGAGAGTTGGAGCCAAGCCTCCTTTTCATTGACCAGGTCCTGAGAAAGAACATCTACTGCTCAGGCCATCAGCAGGAGAGGAGGGCTCCTATTGTTGATGATGTTTACTCTTTCTCTCTGGGCCATGGCTTCCATGCAGCTTGATTAATTTTTGAAGCAATGAAGGATTTGGTGGAGAATCTAGGGCAGAAAAAGAAGCCACACACACTCCCCTATGCCAGAGTCATCACCAAACTACTTTAGAGGGGGGGTACAATATACTAAAAGGAGAGGAGACTACCACCCTCACCCCTACAACTTTTGCCAAGAGGCCTCTTTGGAAGCTGCATTGGCTGCTGCCAGAAGTGCAGCTCAGCAGCCCACCCCACTTTCTATACTCATGCTAGAACCTGAGCCTCAAGCTACCCAAACCCTTGCTGCCCCTCCTTCATCACCTCCTACTGAGCAAACTTATCATAAACAGAGGAAAGTCATTGCTAAGAGGACTGCTCCCATAGCAGCCTCTATCAAAATTGGCAAAGAGCCAACTGCCCAGTCTGAGGAGGCACAACCACATGGCCAGCCAGATAAAGGGAAGTCCCCTGTAGCCCCCCTGAGTAAGATAAAGGAAAATCCCCTATGATCCCTCCTGAACCCAAGACCAGAAAAATATGGGTGAGGGCACCAAAACCTCCATCCATGAAGAAACCACCAGCCCAACTAAAGAAACCAAGGCAGCCAAAGAAAAAGACCAACGCTCCCACAGACAGAACCAAGTCCATGCTCAGTTCTGAGAACAAAGCTGAACTTAGGAAACATGCACAACAGATGGGCTGGGACTGGTTCACAGATTCAGATTCTGATTCCTCCTCTTAAACTAGATTGTAGTTAGGCTTTTCTTTCCTTTCCCCTTCTTTTCTTGTCATTGAAATTACAGTTGTACATTTCTTTCTAAGTTAATAGAATTTTTTTTGTATATTACTTTGTGTATATTGTCTATGTGTGTTTACTTTTTTTTTCATGACTATTACCCTACACTTTCTGACCTTTGAACCAGTGAGGACACTGCTCCTCATGGTTTGGGGGTGTGGCAGGGTAGGTCTTCCAATAGAATAGTTAACTTTAGTGCAATAGTGGTGGTGTAAATGGGATGAATAAAGTCAATTTCCACCTAGCTTGCTGCAATGAGGAAATTTGTGAAAATTTAAAATGTTTTTGCAGACATTTCGAAACTGAAAATTTTAAAATCTTGGCACCACCAAAAAGTTAACATCAGAAATTTTAAATTAGTACCTAGTAAACATAAGAGGAGAAAAAAATATGAAAATACACTCCATGAGTTAAAAAGAAGACTATATCCAGTGAGATTTGGACCCATCAATTTCTACTGAGGAGTGTTTTTGGTATTTTTTCTGCTCTAAGGTTTGATTGACTTAACACTTTTTACTAGAAGTTAGACACCTCCAAATCAAAACTAGTTGACAACAACACATGACACTAAGGAAATGATTCAAGGCCTTCATTTGGACAATTTGAGCCTAAAAGTACCAAGCCATTGAAACTGCCCTTTTGCATAAACATTTTGAGCCTTCAAATCAATTTTTCTTCAAGATACACCAGAGTACCTGCACCTCAACCTGTAGACTTGATTCAACCTTAGCCTCATTCTGAGAATTCAGAAGGTAAAGGAGAAGGAGATGAAAGTGGGTAGCTGATATATGAACATAAGTTTGGCAGTGGTTCAGTTGTGGCATTTCATTAAAATTAAATATATATATATTAAAAAATATATATCTAATAATAATAATAATAAAAGAGAGCAAAGAGAAGTCAAGAGAATACCTTCATCTAAAAATTAGACAAAAGAAGAGAAGATGGCCACTTTGAATCTGAAAAATATCAAGGAAGATGAAGTATGCTGAATGAAATGAAGGTAGTAAAGTCATGAGTCACTCCTTACCTTGCTGATTTCTCAATTTTGATTTCCGTTTTACCCCTTCATTCTTTATATCCCTCACCCATAAGACACATTACAACCCATTCAAAATACCTTGAAGATCCAAAGTGAAATGAGCTATCAGGTGGAGATGAGGGAGTACCTAATCTATGGTGAAAAGCCATGAGGATGTCAGAAATTAGAAGCTTTACCTATGCTCATGCTTGCAGGCCCATTTGGGGTCTGTAACTCCTCTTGAGTTTCTTTAAATGTGAACACCCCTAGATATTCATTGTTGAGAGATAGCCTTGGTGAGAATAGGGTCTGACTTGTAACTTCATTGGGGTTGTATCCAATCTGATTTCGAATTTAAGGCAAGCTTGGTACTGATATGTGCACATTGAATTTCTAATGTAAAATGATTGGTGGAAATGCAAACACATGCTAAATTTTTTTTTTTTTTTGAGTTTTAAATGGCCTGCATTATTGCTACAATTTCTTCTGTATTCTAAAGGAAAGTGGATTGATGCTTTATTCATTGAAATTTGTTTTGTCATTGACTGCACCACTGTTAACTATTTTAATAGTGAAGTTTGTGGGTATCTTCACTGAAAACCCTCAGGAGACTTCACTCCTCCACTAGGGATCACCTAGGAGTTTAAAAGGCTTTGTACATATGCTAAATGTACCCATGATCCCTACGAAAGTGCCATTTAATTAGTTAAAGCTTTGCTAAGGGACTAGCAAAGGTTAGGTTAGGGGGTGTGTTAAGACCTGAAAAGTATCACTTTTCACCCCTTAACTTAATCTCTGTTAGACCCTTAGTCATTTAATAACTGTGTGTTAAGCCCATTTTGTATGTAATAAGCAGCAGCTGCAGATAAGGCCTTAACCTTGCTAAGAAGCCTACTTTTGCATCAAAACTCCAAGCAACTGGTAGCCCATTCACAGAGGAAAGAAACACCAAGGTAGAACACACTTGGATGTACACATTGAATGCCCAAGTGAGCCCCAGAAGTTCCTCAGAAGAAAGGAAGTTGGACCCAGACAGAGAACTTGACTGCAGCATAGGCAAAGCACAGCAGGAAGTCAAGAACTGAGCCTCGTGCAGATGTCACAGGGTTCAATTGATTCAGAAAAAATGCTTCACACAGTTGTCGCGGGTTTCTCAAGGTAGCACACCAACTGCTCGCGCTATTCTTGCATAGATTAATGACAGAAGGGTTCAAGAAGTAGACTTTGCACAGTTCTCGTGAGGCTCAGTTGTAAGCACTTGCGTAGTCTCGTGCAGCTCAAGAGAGGAGCATTTAATCCTCGCACGATCCGCTGAGGAGAGAGAGCTCCAGGCACATCGGCGCGCAGCTGTCGCACAATGGCCACGGGATGCAGATCTTCAGGGAATTGCTCGCACAATCCAGAGGCCTATGCACATTCCTTCTTCGTGGGGATCCCCACAAGATTCACTAAAGAACGAACTGTGCATGCAATTCCCGTGCCATTCAAATGGAAAGCACAATCTCGCGACGACCAGAGCATTCTCGCGATGACCAAACTATCTATCCCGTGACTACAAGAGCTTCAAGTCAATTCAATCCCGCGACGACAATTCTATCACGCGACAAGACATGGAAATCCTTGCTACCTAGCGAGGCTCGGGATCTTAACTTTTCCGCACTTCTGCAGGGGCAGTCTGGGAACTTTCAGCAACTAAGGCATGCACTTCAATGCTCCAATCTCTGTGCACACGCCCCGAGGCATCTAAGGAATAGAAATAGGCCACATTTACATCATTAAAATTGAGGTTTTCCTAACCCTAATGCTCCCACAACCGACTGCTATATAAGCCTAAGCCTAGTTTAGGTTTGAGGAGGCTGTTCTTCTTGAATCGACTGTAGAGTTCTAGTAGGCTAAGGTTAGGGTTTAGGAAGCATCTTTTTCCTTTTTCTTCTCTCCATAGCCCAACACTTGCTGGCTATGCCTTTGTATGTCTATTTGGAATAGTTTTAATATAGTTTTATAATAGGATCTTATACATGTATGGGATTGATGTTTGAGGGTTGTTCTGTACAAGGCTGCTGCTTTGAGATCCTCCATTGCTAAGTTGTATTGTAAGCAATGGAGGATTGTTTTTAAGGATTTATTTAGATCCAAGTGACCTATGTGTCCTGGCTAGGCACATATGCAGGCCTATGCCCCACCACAGGATCCACTAAATCTGAATCCCCATGGGAGCCTGAGCTGGTAGCCTTGTGAACATGGTGGTGGCAGTAATCTACTTGTTCTGTCTCAGACCTCTATGAGGAGGATAGCCTCTGTGGATAGTCTATGGCCATTTAAGTGGAAAGGTTATAGCCCTATGGTGAGGCCAATCCACAGATCTAAGACAGATTCTTCTTCTCTACACTTGTGCTTGTAGCCCTGTGAGAGATTGTGCAGAGACAAACTACCTTGTATTTGTATAGACCCACCATCAGATGGCAGATCTGATCTGGCTGTAGAGATTGTAGGCTTGTGATTGGATCACTGCTGCCTTTTTAAAGCAGTGAACAGCTAGACCTAAAGCTAGTACTCAAACTCTTGCTGGTCCTGTGTCTAGGCTAGTAAACATTACAGGCCTATGCCCCACACACAGAACTTTAGAGGTTAAGGTTCCTATGGATTCTTGAGCTGGTAGCCTGGATGAAGTAGTGCCTATAATGATAAACATGTTCTGACCCACCTATGGACTATGGTTCCCCTATTGGATAGTCTGTGACCATTTGAGTGGACAGGTTATAGCCATAAGGGATTGGATCATGGCACAGGGGTGAGTTGGATCCTTTCTCCTCTTTGGTGATAATGTAGCCATTGGAGAGGACTTCTACAGCAACAGATCTGAGTCTGAGTTATAAAACCCATCAGACCTGTACTTAATATCTTACTTCTCACCCTTTTTATATTTATTTTCTCACACTCCATCATTCTTCTCAACCATTTCTATAGTTTAGGCATTAGGTTACCATAGAATTTAAACAATAGTGACCTTAAATCCCCTTCCATTTAGGATTGCCAGATCTGTAGTCAGATCTGGAGGACCTACTAAAGATGGCTCCCTTGGAGCTTTAGATCATTTTCCCTGTGGGACAAACTCTTATTAAAACTTGCTACAATAGGCCCTGTATCTTACAGGTCTATGTATTTTTAGACTTGCATCTTTGTATTTTTTAATCCACCTTTGATTTATTTTCACTAACACATTCTTATCATTGTTTTCAATAAAGTTAGCAGCAAGCATCTAAAACAACTCAACACTCTCTCTCTTCTTAATTCCTCTACACCAACCAAAACTAAAGAGAAATAACTTCTCCTTAGCTATTTGCCCCTTTAACCCTTCCTTTGCCTTGGTGTTAAGCATGTATACCCAAGACAGGTGTAGGTTATCTCCACTTAGTTTTTAAACCACACACTTAGACACACACACTTATTACATCAACCTAAGTTGAAACCAGAGTCATCGAGTTGACTCTCATTTGGTCAAACCTGTGACCCATCAAGCATGCATCCCGAGGACACTATTCAATGCCTAAAATTTGAGGATAATACATTCTCCCTACCTTGGGGATTTTCGTCCTCAAAAATGCACCTGAAGGTGTGTCGATGGAGTCCCCCCACACACACAAACACACGTAGTTACAAAACTAAACTATCGATCCTGCACAAAATGAATTACATAGATAACGATGCAACTAAAGAAGCACAACTGAAGGTAATTGACAAAATTTAACTTTGAGTCACTTTCGATACAAAACAATATAATCCCCCATAAAATGGCATCCATGCCAAGATAGTTTCATACATGAGATTTTTCAAAATAATTACAACTCAAAAATAATTACAACTCAAAAAACATAATCACAACCAAAACAAAATGTCATCATCGGAAACTCACGCCGTCCCCCATCCTGGCAGATCTGCTATGTTTGGGTGCTGGGGTCCCTCTCCTGGTTGCTGTGGCCCCGAGCTCGACATACCCACACCAAAAGCATCCCCTGCTGGGGCGCCAGGAGTCCAAGTCTGCTCCTCTGTGAGACGCTACTGTAAATCTGTGGGATAGATGTACTGCATAGTATGGTACATCAGGAAGTCCATACGGTGATTCATCTGCTGGTTGTTGGCCTCCATCCGGGTCAGCACGTCATCGATAGTAGGAGCGGGGCGAGTGGCTCGCCGACGGTAGAAAGACGTAGGTGTAGAAGTAGCTGGAGGTGATCGTGACATAGTAGAGGTGGCACTATGTGCTGCCCCTCAGGTGGCAACGATCCATGAGATGGTGCTCCCTCAGTTGGTGGTACAATAGGTGGCTCCCCACTTACTAGAGGATCACAGGGTGGGGTGGTCTTTGGGCCGACTGAGGTGTGTCTACATCAGTAAGGTCTTCTTGACATATGGTAGTGCTGCGGAGCGATGGAGTAATGCTTCACGTGGTTGGTGACCTTCGGCTCGATGGGTGAGATGGCATATTTGGGGGCGCTAGAATAGCACTCCAACATGCTAGAGATCAGTAGGGCATACGGCATGCACTCCTTGGGTCTTAAAGGCCCTTTCATCATCTTCCCTTTGATGTACACCATACCCTCAATAACTAATTTTGTAGTGTCGAACCAACGGCCGCGGTATGCCGCGTATTGGGCTTGTTGGACCAACTCTACTCTCTCGGTGTCGTGACACAGTGGGTATAAATTGCACTTGATTATAGAATCAAGCATCCACATGTAATGAGGTAAGTCTACCCTCCTTATGGATTTGCCCAATCCTTTGCTCCCCTTGGTCATTTCGGCCATAATTTCCTCAAATTGGACTTCCTCGGTAAATGGAGGAAAAAGGGTGGTCTCGGGCACATAATCTAGGTAACACTCTAGAGATTCATGAACATGGTGGTGAGTGAATGTATAACTACGACCGTCGATCTCGGTTGTAACGGTGTCGTCAACCCGACCCGCCTTTAGGTTTTGGAAAAATAGGTGCACGAGTCAAGGATAAAAGTACCCGTGCAAAGGATCGGGTCCTTTGCCGCCCACCACTCATTTGGTTGGGGCAAATTTTTGAGTGGTGGTTGGGGTATCGGCGACGACTCGCGTGAAGACACGTTCGTCGAATCAGATTCGGAGTCTGATGAAGAAACTGGAGATGATGGGGATGATGGTGATGGTGGTGGCGATGCAACATTCTTACACCGTACCGGGAGCTTGGACGTCAATTATTTTGTGGCCAATCATGTTCGAGGCGGCATTTTGGGGTTTAAACTAGACAAATCCCTAAAATCTAGGGCTGTGATAATTGAAATTAAAAAGAACTCGAAGAACTAGGGTTTACCCTGCGTGTTCGATCCGAATGGCTAGGGTTTCGATGGGAAATCGATCCGCAAAACTCCCAAAACCTAGCTGCTATGGTAGCTAAAAGAGGTAAGAAAAATGGCACCCAAAAGAAAAACAGAAACTGAATTTCGAATGGGAACCAAAAATCCCAAAACTATTATATATAGGCAAAAATCGATTGATTGATTTAAAAAAATCGATTGATCGATTTTTGTAACTTAACTTGAGCTGCATGAAATCGATTGATCGATTTCAAAATTGATTAATCGATTTTCCAAAATCGATTAATCGAATTCCACTCGATTAATTGAAATTTAATGAATATAATTTTTCAACTTTTCCCCTCACTAGCGCGTGCCAGTCGTTCAATCGAACAAAATCAATTGATCGATTTCCAAAATCGATTGATCTATTTGGAAATCGATTAATCAGTTTTGATAGATTTTCTAAAAAAAATTTTGTTTTATTTTTCCTCTATTTTCTTGGTGATTCTTGACTAGTTGGTCATTGGCTTTGTGGAGCATGCACTGATCATTGCTTCCATGATGTGATCATCATTACACCCTACATTTTGATCACCCAACGGGGCAATTAGAACTCACATTCGTCCTATTCATTCATCAAATAAGTGGACATATATGTTCAACATGTGATTAAATTAACGGTTCAAACTCAAAAGCATACATGCGATTATATAAATTGGCTCTCAATTCTCGGTAAACAAATCCGGGTATTGTTCTCTCACATCCATCTCCCTTTCCCACGTCGCCTCTTTGACCGGATGATTTTTCCATCGTTCAAGCACTAGAGGAACCACCTTGGTGTGCAGTACTTGCTCCTTTCTATCCAATACCTCCGCCGGTTCTTTGATCATGCTCATATCTTCGTGCATCTCTAACGGTTGACTGCCCAAAATATGAGTAGGGCCATTAATATATTTCCTGAGCATAGATACATGAAACACATTGTGCTCCCGATCAAACAATGGGGGCAAACCAATGCGGTAAGCAACTTCCCCAACTCGACCTAAAACCTCGAATGGTCCAAGATAGCGGGGACTCAACTTGGCCCTCTTTCTGAATCTCATTACGCCTTTCATAGGCGACACCTTGACAAACACATGCTCACCCACCTTGTAGTCTACACTCGTCCTTTTGATATCGACATAGCTTTTTTGTCTGCTCTGAGCCGACCTAAGTCTTTCTCTGATCATACGAACAATGGCGGCGTTATCTTCAAGTAACTCCGGCCTTAGAACAAACTTTTTGCCGATTTCTTCTCAGTTGATAGGTGATTTACATTGCCTTCCATACAGAGCTTCATATGGTGCAATGCCAATGCTTGCTTGGAAACTGTTGTTGTATGTAAATTCAATCAACGGTAAGTGTTGATCCCATGACCCTTGCAATTCAAGCATACAAGCTCTGAGCATCTCCTCTATGATTTGATTCACTTGCTCTGTTTGTCCATTAGTTTGCGGATGGAATGCTGAGCTGAAATCCAATCGCGTTCCCATTCATTCTTGAAATTTCTTCCAAAACTTTGATGTGTATAACGGGTCATGATCAGAAACAATGTTGTTTGGAATCCCATGCAATCGTACAATTTCTTTCATATATAACTCCACAAGTCTTCCCGCCGTGTACATCGTGTTGTAAGGCAAGAAGTGTGCTGACTTGGTCAATCGGTCTATGAGTACCTAAATGGCATTGTATCTCTTTGTTGTATGCGGTAGTCCTTTAATGAAGTCTATAGAGATTGATTCCCACTTCCACTCTGGTATGGGTAGAGGCTGTAATAATCCAGTAGGGTGTCTGTGATCGACCTTCACCTGCTGGCAGGTCAAACATTGTGACACGTACTTAGCCACGTCTTGCTTCAAACCTCTCCACCAATAATTCTTTCTCAAATCTTGGTATATTTTAGTGCTACCAGGGTGGATCGCATAATTTGACTTGTGAGCTTCATCAAAGATAGTTTGTTGCAGATCAGCATTGTCTGGAATACAAAGACGGCCCTTTAACAATAAAGAACCATCTTCTTTCACTGAGAACTCAAGTTTTATGCCTTCAATCACATCTTGGTGGATCTTGGTCAATTCTGGGTCTTTCATCTGTATCTCGTGCATATGCTCAAATATCACTGGTCTCACTGATATGTTAGCCAAGAAGTCTCCTGTGGCTTGCACCTCGATATTTGCATCATACAGGGAAAGATCTTCAAATAATTTCCATCTGTGCATACCCAAAATCAAACTAGCCAACTGAGCTGAACCCTTCCAACTCAAGGTATCGGCTACTACATTAGCCTTGTCAGGATGGCACTGTATGGAACAGTCGTAGTCCTTGAGAAACTCCATCCATCTGTGCTGCCTTATATCTAGCTCTTTATGTGTAAATAGATATCTGAGGCTCTTATGGTCGGTAAAGATCTCAAAGGTCTCACCGTACAAATAATGTCGTCAGATCTTCAACACAAATATGATTGCTGCTAGTTCCAGGTCATGTGTCAAGTAGTTCTTTTCATGCTCTTTCAACTGTCTTGACTCATAAGCTATCACCTTCTTATGTTGGTTGAGCATGCAGCCCAAACCATTATACAAAGCATCACTGTATACTGCGAACCCTCCACTGTCTGAAGAAATCGCCAATACTAGAGCTGAAGTGAGCCTCTTCTTGAGTTCTTGAAAACTCTTCTCGCATTCTTCACTCCACTCAAATCTCGCGTTCTTCCATGTAAGTCTTGTAAGAGGTCCCGATATTTAAAAAAATCCCTCTACAAAACATCGATAGTAGCTAGCTAGTCCAAGGAAACTACGAACATCTGTTACCATCTTTGGTTGTTCCCAATTTACCACTACTTCGATCTTAGCTGGATCTACTGTGACACCTTGCTTTGAGATGACATGTCCCAAAAAGCTAACTTCTTCCAACCAAAACTCACACTTATTGAGCTTGGTGTACAGTTGGTGTTCCCGCAACTTTTGTAGAGCAACTCTCTGGTGCTCTTCATGCTCTACTTTTAATTTGGAGTATATTAGGATATCGTCAACGAATACCATGACGCAAGAGTCCAGGTCTGCTTTAAACACCCGATTCATTAAATCCATAAACGACGCCGTAGCATTCGTCAAGCCAAACAGCATTACTGAGAACTCATAGTGTCCATATCATGTCCTGAATGCAGTCTTCTGAATGTCCTCTGCCTTGACTCTCAGCTGATGGTATCCAGATCTCAGATCGATCTTGGAAAAATACCTCGCTCCTTGCAGCTGATCAAATAAGTCATCTATCCTTGGCTAAGGATATCAGTTCTTTATAGTGAGTTTGTTTAACTAGCGATAGTCAATGCACAGTCGCATTGACCCATCCTTCTTCTTCACAAACAAAATCGGTGCTCCCAATAGAGACATGCTCGGTCTTACAAACCTTTTGTCCATGAGCTCTTGTAACTGCTCTTTCAATTCCTTCAACTCAGCAGGAGTTATCCTATATGGTGCTTTGGAAACAGGCTCCGTTCCTGGTGCTAAGTCGATGGCAAACTCCACTTCCCTCTCTGGAGGTAATCCTGGTAATTCCTCCAGAAATACATCTTCAAACTCTCACACCACTGTTATCTCGGAGATAATATTCTTCTCTTCCTTATCCCCCTTCAAGAATGCCAAATAACCGCTGCACCCCTTTCTGATCAAGCACTCGGCCCTGACCGCAGAGATAAGTGGCATATGCGTCGATCTCTCCCCTCGAAATCAAAATGATCTCCTAGTGTTAGGTCTAAAGATGACAATCTTGTTCTTGCAATCTACGGTTGTACAATGTTGTGACAACCAATCCACGCCAATGATCACATCAAATCCTTGCATGTCCAATAATATTAATTGTGCTGCCAGTTCATAAATGTCCCCATCATGAATACACACTACTACCGACTTGCAAATCAACTATGTGTCAACCAATTCTCCAGTCGGAATAGACACTGATAGAGCAAAGTCCAATGTCTCCGGAATCATCTTCATTCTCTTTGCAAGTCTCGGAGTAACGAAAGAGTGGGTAGACCCTGAGTCTATCAACACTCGTGCTTCACATGTTACATCACATCCTTTCTCGTATACTTGTAACGTACCTATAGCATACATATATACAAATATAGTGCATATTTACTTATCAAAATTTAATGCATAAGAATTAGTCTACATGATTGCCAAAAGAATGCACCTTCTCTATCTAAATTTTAAAAAATTTATAACTCTTTATTTAAAAGGAATCTCACCTTGGATAACATCATGTACGTTCCCTGCTTCTTGGGTAGTGACTGCGTATGCTCTTCCTTGTACGACAGGCTTCCTCGCTTGTATCGGTCGTGGCATTGAAGCAGAAACTATCTTCTCTTTGTTCACCTCAGGGCAATCTTGAATTGCATGACCTACCTTTCCGCATTTATAACAACCCCTTATTCCTTGCCTACAATCCGTCATCTTATGAGACTTGCCACACTTGGCACAAGTCTCCCTAGGTGTGGAAGAAGCAGCTCGTGAGAAACCTTGTATCACTGTTGCTCCTGTGGTGATAGCAGGGCTCTCATATCTCAATTGCCTCCCCGACGCCAGCACAGATTGTCACTGATAGTTTACCTGTTGCGCCGGTCTACCAAAACTTGTTTTGAATGGTTGCCTCTGAGTAGGCGCTATGAATCTCGGCTTTTTATTCACTAGTTCGTAGTTCCCAACTCTACTCTGATCTACATTTCCTCTCCCATGCTGCTCTCTTCGGCGGTATCGATCATTATTTTCTTCCTCAATGACTAGAGCTTTACTCATGACCTCTCCATAGGTCTTCAACTGAAATGGTGCTACTCCTCCTCTAATATCTGGCCTCAACCCATGTTGAAACCTCTTTGCTCTCATCACATCTATAACCACATAATCAGGAGCGAAGCGAGAAAGTCCCATGAACTCCACTCCATACTCCCTTACCATCATTCTCCCTTGCAAGATCTGTAAAAATTGTATCTCCATCTGATTCTTCACGACTTCCAAGAATTATTATTTATTAAACTCTTCCACAAACTCATCTCACGTCCAGGGCAATCCTGGAGTCTCCTGAGCCCTAGTCCTAAAAACGGACTTCCATCAAGGCCCTGCCTCCCCATCTAACATGTAAGTTTCCCAATAGACGCTTTAATCTTCCGTGCACGTGAGCACACTGAAAACTTTTTCTATCTCGCTCAGCCAATTCTCGGCATCCATCGGCTCCGCTTGCCCTGAAAAGCTAGGAGGTCGCATCCTCCTAAACTCAGTAAATGCAGAGGGCACTGACAGTGTCAGACCTACTGGAGGTGTAGGTGGCTGTTGTTGATCATTGGCATTGTGAGCCGCCAAGGATGCTTCTTGTTGTGCCATGGCAGTCGCCATGGTTTCCATGGTATGCATCATCCTCTGACACTCTTCCCTTTCTTCATTTCTTTCTCTAATTCTTTCTTGTTCCCTCTGATCTTGATCCTTATGATCTACTTGGCTGCTACTCCCTGGTGCCCCTCTATCTCCCTTGGGCACTCTATTCATAGGCGAGATGAAGTCATTTCTATTATGCAAATTCTGATCCTGGCCGCCCCTAGGTCAACCGCTTCTTCCTCTAGAAGACATCACAGTCTGCACGTAAAATTAAAGTTTCATTAGCAGAAGTCCCTATGCCTTGAAAAAGCAAGACTTGTCAGAATTTCTAAAAGAAAAAGCATTGATACCAACTGTGACAGCCCGAATTTTAGCATCACTAAGAGCCTGTGCCATTAGCACGACCCTCAGGGCTATGCCCCATGATCCCGTACGGAATATTAGTATAACAAGCAATAATAAAGAGAAATAAAATGCATAAGAACTGATACTGAAATAAATCTCCAGTTCTATATATATTTCAAGTCTCCAAAGTATGTGACCAAAAGATGGTTATGAACTCATGCCTCTGCATTAGTAGGAGAACCCACCCGAACCCTCAGTGAGATCACATTAGTCACCCTAGACGGTTCGCCAAAAGAATATATCATTTTAATTACACATTTCACAAAAATAAGGCTTGACATACCAAGCCGCACGATACTCTCTCAACTATATCAAAGTACGTAACGGGTCTTCTAGAAGAAGTCCTCGGGAGGGGGCTCCAACTCTTTCCTGGGCACGTAATCCGAATCCCTCGGATCAACATCTCCCGAAGCCTCACCAGCCATAAGTAATGGACCTACGACGTATAGTCTAAAGGGTGAGCTACATCCTAGCTCAATAGGGAAACCACCAATGAACATATAAGTCATGTTCTCACATATATTCCATAATATTAGCAGCATCATGTAACAATGAATTTTCTAGGAAAGCAATTTAAATGACCAAAAAGATGCATTCAATTATTACCGTTGCTTTACATGTTTTACTTATTCTCAAATTGCTCATAACTATACTAATTTGGCCTAAAGACTTAATTCCGTAACTTAAATATTCCCCCACTTTCTATGGAGTCGGGTGCCCGATGGAATACCCTCCATCGTCGTCTAACTAGATAGTTTTCATATCATTTCTCATGTATTAATGCTACCTAGAACCCTTTCTCATAGGCGATGGGATCTACTCTCATATCAACATCCCTGGGATGTGCCACTGGTGTACGGATTGGCCATCGTACCGGTCACGGATATCCTGCGGAGTCAGTCGTGGGTATCCCGCCACGTCGGTGGGGTATTCTGTTCAAACCTTAAATAACAAAAGTATTAAATGTGCACTACATATAGTTATTCACCGTGTAATTGTGCTAATTATAGTATAGTAGGCCTTATTAGTTCTCATTCACTTTTGCTTTACAATATTACATACATCCCTAGGATGTCCAAGTCCATTGCATCATACAGATGCCTTTATCACAATCTCATCCCCTGGGGATGTCATAATTTCACTTGTTTTGTGTCACATATACACACATTCAAGGATTTATAATTTCTATGCATTAGCATTCATTTCTATATCACTACATACAGGCTCTTGAAATTTAAATATATGTTCAAGGTGTTCCCTACCTCACGTGTCCGAATTCACAAAGCATCAAGGTCCACACGATTCACCATGCTTGCATTTGCTCGTACCACCTATGGTACATCATAGCACAAGTAAGGCATCAATAAGGATGCATTAAAGAAGGTACAAGACCTTCAAGGAACCTCAAAGTTCAAATCAAAGTCCAACAGAAACTGTCCAAATTGATTGATCGATTTCCAAAATCTATTGATCAAAATCCCAAAATCGATTAATCGATCCCAAATCGATTAATTAAACTTACAAAATCGATTGATCGATTTTCCCCAGCTCACATTTTCCAGTCGCTGGAAGTGCTCAGACGATCAATCGATTTTAAATCGATTGATCGAATTTCTAAAATCGATTGATTGATTTTAAAATCGATCAATCGATTTTGGTCCCTTCTGCCCAGATAACTTCCAAACCAAAATCGATCGATTGATTTCAAAAATCGATCAATCGATTTGGTCAGAATTTCAGCCCTTTGCGGGCATTTCTTCCAGCCTTCACTCCTTTCATTTTTACTTCATTTCTACTCTTTATTTTATCATTTAAAGATCAATTAAATACACAACAACATGTTCATTTGAAATCAAATGAGACTGACCTTGAATCAATCTCTTGGTTGATTAAATGGTTGGGTTAACGACTAGGGCTCAAACTTTGGCTTCCATGAATTCTACGCGTCGAATCCGACATTAATTGCTTGAATCCATCTTAACTTTGGAACCCACATTAACTACCCATGCATTTACTCCACTTCTTACTCTCTCTCTCTTCTTAATTCCTCTACACTAACCAAAACTAAAGAGAAATAACTTCTCCTTAGCTATTTGCCCCTTTAACCCTTCCTTGGCCTTGGTGTTAAGCATGTACACCCAAGACAGGTGTAGGTTATCTCCACTTAGTTCTTAAACCACACACTTAAACACACATACTTATTACATTAATCTAAGTTGAAACCAGAGTCATCAAGTTGACTTTCATTTGGTAAAATTTGTGACCCGTCGGGCACGCATCCCGAGGACACTGTTCAACGCCTAAAATTCAGGGATCTTATAAGAGCTGTCTGGAGTGCTAGATTTGGTTGTCATTAATATCGCGATTTACTGTTCCAAAGCTAAAATTTTTGGGATATCGTAAAGTCCACCCCTCGCGAGCGGGTTGTGGTGAATAACATCAGGATCGAAAGTGACAACCTAAATTTTGAAGCCCCAAAATCTTGCCCATCGACACGATCTACAAGGCCATGCCTAAACACATCAGTGGAAACATAGTGGTAACACACATACTATGAAGAAGGTTACATGATTACCATATAAAGAGATCATAAATATGTCTCCTTTATCCACATGACTACATTAGTCAATTATCCAAAAAGATAGTTCTAACTCCCATGTCTACTACATAGGACAAAGAATTGAATCGACCCATTGGTGATATCTTCTAATCACCCGAGATGGTTAGCCAAAAACATATACATATTACAATATTTTCAAAATGACAGCCTAACATACCAGGCCCAAACAGTATCTGCAACTACCGCAAGGAATCTCCTAAAAGAAGTCTTCCGGAGGAGGCCCGTGCTCCTCACTCGGAACATAATCTGTATCTATTCTCTCACAATCGTCTGCTACGGAATCTTCAACTACACCTGTGACGTATAGTCGAAGGAATGAGCTACATCCTAGCTCAATGATAAAAACAAAATCTAATATGTGTAGTTTTATATAAACATGTCTTTCATGATAATTCACAATGCATAATTTACTGAAAAGAAAACATATGATTCATGAGCAAAGGTAATTCGACGAAAATGAACAGTGAATGCACATTCAGACTTGACTTATCATATTTAAAAGAAATGACCATTGTTACTCAACACACCCACTTAAAACACTTCACTTAAATAATCCCCGAGCAATATAATATCGAGCCCCGATGGAATACCCACCATCGTCGTTCAATTGAACCATTTTTACCGAAATTATAAGCCCACGAAGCGGAGGGACTTGTGGGACAAAATGGTTCCACTATTGGAACCAAAAGACCGGATATCCCGCCGGACCGGAGCACAAGTTGTACGGATATTCTGCCATATCGGTCACGGATATCCCGCAGCGTCGGTCGCGGTTTTCCCACCATGTCGGTTGGGTATTCACATAACCTTTAAAAAATGTGCAAAAGCTACATATGTTATTCACCGTGTAAGTGCAATAAACATAATAGTTTTCCAAAAATTTAAAAGTCCTCCCACCACAATTTGGTTCACATCACATTCACATGCGCACATTCAGAACTAACCATTGTGAGTACCAATGTGCTTCTCAAAATCTGTCACACAATTTCACATGACTTATTCAAAAAGGCGTATACATATAACCAGACGTTCACATTTTAGAAGAGCATATCATATGTTCAAATGAAGGGATTCAAAATCGCATGCTTCATATATCACTACGTACATGCTTATTAAGTTCATCTATACATATTAAAGGGTTTTCCTCACCTCGATCTAAGTTCCTTGGCTCACGTAGCTCGAGTTTACTTCACACCCCTCTTAGGTCCAATCATACCTAACATACATCTAATCTCAATTAGAATGTCATAATTTACCATAACTAGGTAGATTCTTCACATCCCCCCAAGGTTTCAAACCAAAATGGAAGACAGCCTTAACTGTCATGAATCGATAGGTCAAATCCTAATTCGACCGCTCGGTTTCCAAAATCGACCAATCGACCTAAATTTTTTATCGGTCGGTTTTGCTCATGAAACCTTGCACTTCTTATGGCACCTAAACTGATTGGTCAATTCTTCAAATCGACCGATCGGATATCCAAAATCGATCGGTTGGTTTTTCGATTCAACAGGTCGGCCCAAAACTATAAAATTATCTTCTCCTGTTTTGTGAGAATCGACCGGTCGATTCTACTTCGATTGGTCGATTTCTCAAAATTGACTAATCGAATCAAGGTCGATCGGTCAAATTCACGGTTAGCTCCCTTCATAGCGAAAATCGACTGGTCGATTCATAATTCGACCGGTTGGTTTTCGCCAACCTTCAACGGCTAGGATCTATTCCTCATAGATCCATTTCTATGGATTTTCTTCTCCTTTTTCTCCATTTTTATTCTTCTATTCACCTAATTAAACTACAATCACACACTATAAATTAATTATCAATTGATTTTACAAGATCGTACCTTTTGGATCGACCGATTTGATGATTCGACGCTTCACACTGCAAGCTAGGGCTTGGCAGCTCGATCCTCGGATTGTGCGCGATCCAACGCCAAAATTAAACACGTATCCTTAATTTCCTCATGCACACAACACACAACCCTCATAAATGTCCTCTCCTTCACTTCCCTTCTCTCTCTTCATCAATAGCCCTAACAACTAGAAATTTAAGAGAATTTATTTCTCTTACTCTTTTATAACCCTTTTGTGTTCCAGTGCTAGGCACCTACACCTAACCCATATACATATCTCAATTCACACACACCCCTTTACTTTATTCCACCTATAACCTCCCTAGACTCGGCGACCATTCACAGAACCACGCATGCGTTTGACGTGCATGCATCACGAGGTACTGTTCACGGTCAGGATTCCATGGGGCATTACATTCTCCCCTCCTTAGGAATTTTCATCGCCGAAAATTAACTAAGGTTTCACACATCCTAAGGGAAGTACACACACACACACCCCCCCGCACGCGGAGTGTGAAGGGAGAGCAATTAAGGTGTCTAACTGAAGAGAATCCAATCTGTTAACAAGGATTGGACAAATCCTAACTTAATTTAAAACCATTAGTGAAGGCCAACCAGCATTCACCCTACAATATATATTCAAGACCTCGCCGATGAATTTGAGAGGTTAAACCCCTCCATTTAAGTACCTGCATGACTGAACACATTTACATTGTCATATAGTCACATGCATAGCCAAAAGTTAACACATATATTAATCAACTAACCAGCAGGCCACAATAGTGGTAACAAAAACCACAAAATCATGTCAACGTGGCAACCATGCCACAATAGTTCAAACATTTCGACCCCAACCTGTATTAATCACAAGAATTGTGTAAAAAGTAACCAAAACATCGACAATCTCAGCTCAAACCTTCGCGTCTTCCGGCGGCACTCTAGAAGGTCTCGTCTCATCCGTAGGCATGAGGTCCTCTCAATCAATGCCAGGAACACCGCCTGAAGTAGATGCGCCAGCGGAGTAGTACCACGGGTTAGGTACCGCGACACGTGTGTTTGCGAGGCGCGTCATATAGTCGGCAGGGTACGTGCACTGCATCCATTGGGCGAAGATACCGTCATGATGATCCATGCGGCGATGTAGTAATCTGTTGCTTTCTTCCACTTGGGTCATCTTAACAAGAATATCACACAAAATTTTAGAATCTGGCTGTGATGGAGGAGGCATCGGATAATGGGCTTGTGGCTTCATTGGTGGCTCTGGTGCTACCGGCATAAGCTACTCTGGGGGTGGAATTTGTTCTCCTTGCTCTTACTGAGGCTCGGGTGGAGGAGGTGGTGCTTGGGCCCCCTCGACAGGTAGAACCTTCTTCAACTGATTATAAGTGTGGTTCCAATCTGTGAAGGTAAAGAACTCCACATGGTCGTTCAATCTCGGTTCCTTTGGAGAAACCCGATATGGTCTCGCATCAGCATACTCCTCAAACATTGAGGAGATAAAATGGGCGAATGAAAGATAGTCTTTTGTTTTGGCCCCACCCTTTAGCAGTTTCCCGTGTATATGAATCATACCCTCGAACACCATCTTGGGTGCATTGAACCAACGGCCCCTAAACGCCGCGTACAAGGTTCATTGCACCTCTTACACTCTTTTGTGTTGTGTCGCATAGGGTAGAGATTACATTTAATGATCGTATCTAGCATCCATAGGTAGGGTGGTAAATCCACTCTTCGAATGGAATGGACAAACCCGTGCTGTCCCTAAGTCATTTGATCCCAAATTTCCTTATAGTGGATATCCTTACCAAAAGGGGGTAATAGCTCGATGTCATCAGAATACTCATCGTAGCACTCTAGGGCTTTAGATGCATGATCCCAAGTAAACTGATAATCGCGTCCATCAATTGTAGTCTCAATTGCGAAAGTTGTACTTGTAGATTTTAGGTTTTAATAAAAGAGGCGTACGAGCCTCGGGTAGTAATAGCCATGTAATGGCTCTAAAATGTTAATCAAACCGGCCTTCTCGAGATACTCTCGAGCCCACACGGTATCTCCTTGTACATTTGCATCCTCAACAGAGCCGGATCAATTGTGTATTCAATTTCAATTTTCTTGGTTGCCCACCACTCATTGGGCTGATCTAAAGGCCATGGCGGTGGTGGTGAAGGCTCGCTCGTAGGCGTCGTGGGTTGTGGGGCTGCGGGTGGCGCCGACATTTGTGTTACTGCAGGTGGGGGCGGTGCTGACACACCAGGGCATCGGACCGGTAGTTTCGAAGCCAAAGGCTTCGAAGACTGTCATGTGTTAGGCGGCATGGCTAGGGTTTGGGCGCAATAAATGACAACTGTGGTCTAGAAGAAAGGAAAATTCAAAATCATGGGTTTAACGATTTGGGTTTATCTTTTTAATCCTCCTTGTATCCCAATCGGCGGAGAATCGGAGCGCAACTAAACCCTTCTCCCCCTTTTTTCCTCTCAAACCCTAGCAGAGCCCCCAATAAAAACCCCAAAAGTTGAAATGACGAAATGGACAAGAAAACCCAATTTAAAGTCGTCTGAACAAAATCGACCGATCGGTTTCCCTACTTAAAACCTGAGTGGAAATTTTGACTGGTTGATTTGCAATCGGCTGGTCAAAATTTCAAAATTGACCTGTCGGTTTCACATTTCGACCGGTCGGTTTATATATATCTTAAAATTAGTAATGTCGGTGAAAATCGACCAGTCAATTCCCTATTCGACCGGTTGATTTTCTATTTCGATCAGTCGAATAAAAATTCGATCGATCGGTTTATTATATAAATCCAACTTAATTTTGTTTGTGAGAATCGACCAGTCGATACCCTATTCGACTGATCGATTTCAAAATTCGGCTAGTCGATTTACATTTCGACCAGTCGATTTATGACAGCAAATTGAAATTTGTGTTTTTGCCTGCTAACTCCTAAAATCTCTAAATTTTTCCACCCTTTTTTGCTTTTACACCATATATTATGCACATTTTGCACTAAACATCCTTTCTATAGCCCTGAACAATGTCGATTACACAGCTGTTTACAATATGTTCATATACTCTTCACACCTACGAGTGCAATTTCATTACATTAACGAGACTCTCAGCTCTCTTGGAATAATTGAGGATACTGGGCTCTAACTTCCTCTTCCCGTTCCCATGTCGCCTCTTCGGGAGGATGTTGTCCCCATTTGACGAGCACTAAAGGAATGGTTTTGTTGCATAGTACTTGTTCCTTCCTATCGAGGATTTGCGCCGGTTCTTCTATCATCGTCATGTCCCCGTACATTTCGATTGGCTGGTCCGCCAAGATATGTGTAGGATCCCGCACATATTTGCAAAGAATGAATACATGGAATACATTATGTACTCTATAAAACAAAGGAGGAAATTTGATTCTATAGGCAACCTCGCCCACTCTTCCCAACACTTCGAAGGGTCCAAAATACCTAGGGCTTAGCTTGCCCCTCTTCCCAAATTGCATAACACCCTTCAAGGGTGATATCTTGATGAACACATGATCCCTGACTAGGAAATCAACACTTGTTCTCTTCAAGTCAGCATAACTCTTCTGCCTGCTCTGGGCTGATCTAATCCTGTCTCTGATCATACGAACAATATCGGCATTGTCATCAAGCACCTTAGGACCTAATACGAACTTCTCACAGGTTTCTTCCCAGTTAATTGGCGATCGACATCGCCGTCCATAAAGCACCTCATGCGGTGCCATGCCGATACTCGCTTGAAAGCTATTATTGTATGCAAACTCGACCAAGGGTAGGTGTTGATCCCATGATCCTTGAAAACTAAGCATACAAGCTCTGAGCATGTCTTCTACCACTTAGTTCATCCGTTCTATTTGTCCGGCCGTTTGCGGGTGGAACGCTGAACTAAATTCTAATCACGTACCCATCTCCTCTTGGAACTTCTACCAAAATTTTGAAGTGTAGAGAGGGTCACAATCTGACACTATACTAACTGGGATGCCATCCAGCCATACAATCTCTTTCATTTATAACTCTGCTAGTCATCTAATCGTATACGTAGTATTGTAAGGTAGAAAGTGGGCTGACTTCGTCAACCTATCAACGATCACCCACATGGCGTTGTGTCCCCTTGCAGTCCAGGGTAATCCTAATATAAAATCCATCGAGATTGATTCTCACTTCCACTTAGGTACTGGCAGAGGTTGTAGCAATCCAGCAGCGTGTCTATGATCTATCTTCACTTGTTGGTACTTCAGACACCTTGATACATATTCAACGATGTCTTTCTTTAAACCTCTCCACCAATAACTCTCTCTCAGGTCTTGATACATCTTCGTGCTACCAAGGTGTATAGCATATACCGATTTATGAGCTTCATCTAATATAGTTCATTGTAATTCAACATCAACTAGAATACACAGTTGTCCCCTGAATAGAAAGGACTCGTCGTCCTTAATCGAGAAATCTGGCCTGGTGCCCTCAATCACGCCCTGCTTAATCTTGACCAACTCTAGATCGTCCATCTGTAGCTCGCAAATATGCTAAAAAATAGTCGGTTGTACTGTGATATTGGCCAAAAAGCCCCCTAACGCTTGCACTTCAAACTTTGCATCATAGAAGGTTAGGTCCTCTAATAACTTTCAGCAGTGCATCCCCCTAATAAGGCTAGCTAACTGAGCTGCACTCTTACAACTCAAAGTGTCTGCTACCACATTAGCTTTACCGAGGTGGTACTATATGGAACAATCATAATCTTTGAGAAACTCCATCCATCTGCGCTGCCTCATATTCAATTCCTTCTAAGTAAATAGGTACTTGAGACTTTTATGGTCAGTGAATATCTCAAAAGTTTCACCGTACAAGTAGTGTCTCCAAATCTTTAGTGCAAAGATGACCGCTGCTAATTCTAGGTCATGCGTCGGGCAGTTCTTCTCATGATCTTTCAACTACCTTGACCTATAAGCGATAACCTTTTTGTTCTAATTGAGTATACATTCTAGGCCATTGTGTGATGCATCACTATAAACTGTGAACCCTCCGCTTGCTGAAGGAATCTCAAGCACTGGAGCTGAAGTGAGCCTTTTCTTGAGCTCTTGAAAGCTCTTCTAGCATGCTTTAGTGCACTCAAATCGTATATCATTTCGGGTGAGTCTGGTAAGTGGCCCAGATATTTTTGAGAATCCTTCTACAAAGGGCCTGTAGTAATCGGCAAGTCCAAGGAAGCTACGCACATCCGTCACCGTCTTTGGCTATTCCCATTTCACCACAACCTCGATCTTAGCCAGATCCATTGCAACATCGTCCTTTGTTACGATGTGTCCCAAAAAGCTGACCTCTTCTAACCAAAATTCACACTTACTGAGCTTGGCATATAACTGGTGCTCTCGCAATGTCTGTAGCGCGATTCTCAACTGCTCCTCATGCTCCTTCTTTGTCTTAGAGTATATCAGTATATCATCGACAAACACCACGGCGCACATGTCTAAGTGTGGTTTAAAGACCCAATTCATTAGATCCCTAAATGATGTCGGGGCATTTATCAAACTAAATGGCATAACTAAGAACTCATAGTGCCCATACCACATTCAAAATTCCCTCTTCGGGATATCCTCTGCCTTGACCCTTAGCTGATGATACCCGGACCTCAAATTGATCTTAGAAAAGTATCGCGCTCCTTGCAGCTGATTGAACAAGTCGTCAATCCTAGGCAATGGGTATCTATTCTTTATAGTGAGTTTGTTTAACTGACGGTAGTCGATGCATAGCATCATCGACCCGTCTTTCTTCTTTACAAATAAGACCGGTGCTCCCCAAGGAGACACGCTAGGTCTCACAAACCCCTTATCCAATAATTATTGCAACTATTCCTTCAGTTCCTTTAATTCAGCAGGAGCCATTCGGTATGGTGCTTTAGAAACAGGCTCCGTTCCAGGTGCCAAGTCGATAGTGAACTCCACTTTCCTCTCAGGAGGTAATCTTGGTAATTCCTCTGGGAAAACATCTTCAAACTCATGCACCACAGAGATGTCAGATATGATGTTCATCCCTTCCTTATCGTCCTTCAAGAATGCTAAGTAACCGGTGCACTCGCTCTTGATCATGCGTTTAGCTCTAACTGTAGACACCAATGGCAGGAACTTTGATCTTATTCCCCTAAAATAGAATGATCTCCTTGTGTTCGGTCTGAAGATAACCACCTTGTTTCAACAATCGACTGTGACACGATGAGTTGACAGCCAGTCCATGCCAAGGATTACATCGAATCCTTGCATTTCCAACAAAATTAAGTCTGCTGCCAATTCATAGTCGTCTCCATCCATGATGGCTACCCTTACCGCCTTACATACCAAGTCTGTATCCACTGACTCTCTAGTTGGAATGGACACCGCTAAGAAAAAATCCAGTGTCTCAGGAGTGACCTTCATCTTTTTCACAAACCGTGGCGTAACAAAAGAGTGGGTAGACCCTGGGTCTATCAACACCCTCACTTCATATGCTACACAACTTTCCTCCCATATATTTGTAACATACCTGTGTAGCACATGCCTTTTAGTAGTGTATTTATATATTTATTTAACCAAGTTAAGAACTAACAAAAGATTCTCTAATAGTGGCATACTTCCTATATATATTTATAACTTCTACGCAAGAATTCAATTATCGATCTAAATTTGTACCTTGGATAACGTCGTTAACATTCTAGGCTTCTTCGGCAGTCACTGCATATGCACCCTTGAGTAGTTGGCTTCCTCGGTGGTATTGGTCTGGTCGCTAGAGCAGAAATCGTTGTTCCTTGACAACCGATTGGAGTTGAGGCCATTCCTTCTTTTGCCATTTCTGGGCAATCTCGGATATGGTGATCCATTTTTCTACATTTGAAGCAACCCCCAGTTCCCCTTCTACATTCAGACATCTTATGTAACTTAGCACAATGGGCACACGTGACTTGGGGTGCTGAAGGTGCCGTCCATGAAAGTCCCTGATTAACTGACACTCCTGAAATGTGAGGCTACGTAGGACCTTCAATGCGGATAGGTCTGACCTGTGTAGGCGTGAATGGTCTGGTATAACTGGTATAGATTAGTTGCCTCGCTACTGGTGCTGGTACTATAAACCTTGGCTTTTTATTCCCCGAGTCGTAGTCGCTCACTGCCCCTTGAGTAGCCTTGTTCTTATGCTGTTGATCCCGTCGTCTATACATATTTTTGATGTCTGGCTCTATGACTATGGCCTTATCAATCACCTCAGCATAAGCTTCCAACTCGAACACAGAGATTCTTTCCCTCACGTTAGGCCTTAGGCCTTCCCCAAACTTATTGGCCTTCATCTCTTCGATGGCGACCAACTCCGGAGCAAATCTAGACAATCTTATAAACTCGTTACCGTACTCCCATACGATCATACTTCTTGACTCCAACTTCGCAAAATCCCTTCTTAACTGGTTCCTCACCTACTTGGGGAAGTATTCTTTATTGAACACCGAAACAAACTCAACCCAAGTCCATGCTCCCTGAGGATTTTTGATCTCCCTCTTTCGTAACACCGAGTTCCACCATGGATCGGCATCACCTTCTAGTTAGAACGACGCCCAACTGACCTTCTCATCTTCACTGGCCTGCAACCGTTGTAAGAGTTTCTCTATCTAATTCAACCACTTCTCCTCTTCCAACGGATCCGTTTTCCCATAAAAACAAGGAGGTCTTAATCTCCTGAAATCTATAAAGAAGGAGGGCAATAGCGTGGGAGGAGGTGGTGGTGGTTGCTGATGACTCGTGTTGTTGGCAGCCAACATTGCCGTCTCCTCGGCCAACATTGCTGTATGTTGTGTTTACTGGGCCATTGCAGCGGCCACAGCCTCCATGGCCTGATCCAATATATTTGTTGCTTCATTTCTCTGTCCCCTTTCTTCAGGAGGATGTCATTGCTCTCGACTAGTATCCGCAAGGATATCATCTATACTGCTTAGGTTCCTTTGACGGCCGCCTCTAGGGCGTCCTCGACCTCTAGACTCCATCTCAATCTGTCCAATGAAACAAAAGTTCCATTAACAAAAAACCCATATCCTAACAAATCTTAGGCTTCTAATCCGATATAAGACTCGTCAGAATTTTCTAGAGCCTTAAAGCTCTGATACCAACTGTGACAGCCCAAATTTCAGAGCCCCGAAGCCTGGGTCGTCGGCACAATCTACAAGGCCGTGCCCAAACACATTAGTGAAAACATAGTGGTAACACACATACTATGAAGAAGGTTACAGGGTTACCATATAAAGAGATCATAAATATGTCTCCTCTATCCACATGACTACATCAGTCAATTATCCAAAAAGATAGTTCTAACCCATGTCTACTACATAGGACAAAGAACTGAACCGACCCATCGGTGATATCTTCTAATCACCTGAGATGGTTTTCCAAAAACATCCACTCTACACATATTACAATATTTTCAAAATGACGGCCTGACATACCAGGCCCAAACAGTATCTGCAACTATCGCAAGGAATCTCCTAAAAGAAGTCTTCCGGAGGAGGCCCGTGCTCCTCACCCGGAACATGATTTGTATCTATTCTCTCATGATCGTCTGCTACAGAATCTTCACCTACACCTATGATGTATAGTCAAAGGAATGAGCTACATCCTAGCTCAATGAGAAAAACAAAATCTAATATGCGTAGTTTTATATAAACATGTCTTTCATGATAATTCACAATGCATAATTTACTGAAAAGAAAACATATGATTCACGAGCAAAGGTAATTCGACGAAAATGAACTGAGAATGCACATTCAAACTTGACTTATCATGTTTAAAAGAACTGACCATTTTTACTCAACACACCCACTTAAAACACTTCATTTAAATAATCTCCGAGCAATATAGCATCGAGCCCCGATGGAATACCCACCATCGTCGTTCAATTGAACCTTTTTTATCGAAATTACAAGCCTGAGAAGAGGAGGGACTTGTCGGACAAAATGGTTCCACTATTGGAACCCAAAGACTGGATATCCCGCCAGATTAGAGCATAGTTGTACAGATATCCCGCCGTACCAATCGCGGATATCCCGCTGCGTCGGTTGGGTATTCACATAACCTTAAAACAATGTGCAAAAGCTATATATAGTTATTCACCGTGTAAGTGTAATAAACATAATAGTTTTCCAAAATTTTAAAAGTCCTCACACCGCAATTTGGTTCACATCACATTCACATGCACACGTTTAGAACTAACCATTGTGAGTACCAATGTCCTTCTCAAAATCTATCACACAATTTCACATGACTTATTCAAAAACGCTTATACACATAGCCAGACGTGCACATTTCAGAAGAGCATATCATATGTTCAAATGAAGGTATTCAAAATCACATGCTTCATATATCACTACTTACATGCTTATTAAGTTGTCTATACATATTAAAGGGTTTTCCTCACCTTGATCTAAGTTCCTTGGCTCACGTAGCTCGAGTTTACTTCACACCCCTCTGAGGTCCAATCGTTCCTAACATACATCTAATCTCGATTAGAATGTCATAGTTTACCATAACTAGTAAGATTCTTCGCATCCCCCCAAGGTTTCAAACCAAAATGGAAGACTGCCTTAACTGTCATGAATCGACCAGTCGAATCCTAATTCTACTGGTCGGTTTCCAAAATCGACCAGTCGACCTAAATTTCGACCGATCGGTTTTGCTCATGAAACCTTGCACTTCGTATGGCACCTAAACTGAAAGGTCAATTCTTCAAATCGACCGGTCAGATATCCAAAATCGATCTGTCAATTTTTTTATTCAACCGGTCAGCCTAAAACTATAAAATTATTATCTCCTATTTTGTGGGAATCGACCGATTGATTCTACTTCGACTGGTCGGTTCTCAGAATCGACCGATCAAATCAAGGTCGACCAGTCTAATTCGCGGTTAGCTCCCTTCAATGTGAAAATTGATCGGTTGATTCATAATTCGACCGGTCGGTTTTTGCAAACCTTCAACGGCTAGGATCTGTTCCTCACAGATCCATTTCTACAAATTTTCTTCTCCTTTTTCTCCATTTTTCTTCTTCCATTCACCTAATTAAACTACAATCACACACTATACATTAATTATCAATTGATTTTATATGATCGTACCTTTCGGATCGACCGATCTGACGATTCGAGGCTTCACACTCCAAGCTAGGGCTTAGCAGCTCGATCCTTGGATTATGCGCGATCCAACACCAAAATCAAACGCGTATCCTTAATTTCCTCATGCACACAACTCACAACCCTCATAAATGTCCTCTCCTTCACTTCCCTTCTCTCTCTTCATCAATAGCCCTAACAACTAAAAATTTAAGAGAATTTATTTCTCTTACTCTTTTATAACCCTTTTGTGTTCCGGTGCTAGGCACCTACACCTAACCCATACACATAGATATGTATATACATATCTCAATCCACACACACTCCTTTACTTTATTCCACCTATAACCTCCCCAGAATCGGTGATTATTCACCGGACCACGCATGCATTTGATGTGCACGCATCGCGAGGTATTGTTCACGATCAGGATTCCACGGGGCATTACATCGGATCTAAGCAGAGCCTATTTCTGTTTAGAATTGTTGGCCAATTTTTTTAATAAATTCTAGGACTGCAAGCCGTTTTGAGCCATAAAGGCTCCAATTACAGCATCGACTGTAGACTGGTTGGTCTCAGTCAATCCTTGATAGAAACTTTGTTCTATCGACCAATTTGGGACGTCGTGATGAGGACACCTTCGTAACAGATCCTTCATCCTTTCCCAACTCTTGTGAAATAATTATCCTGGCTTTTTCCTGAAGTCTTGAATAGCTTACCGAATTTGGTTAGTTTTACCTATTGGGAAGTACTCGCCTAAGAATTTGAACTGCAATACCACCCAGGTGATAATACTTTTAGCAGGTAACGAAATTAATCATGCCTTCACCCTATCCTTGAGAGAGAAAGGCAACATACGTAGTTTTACAACCTCTTTATTGACATTTAATGTTTACAACACTGTGCAAAGTTCTATGAAGTCCCTTAGATGCTGGTAGGGATCTTCTCGATTAAGCCCATGAAAGGTCGGTACAGATTGAAGTGTATGGAGCTTGATTTCATAATTTTGACCCGTAGGCACCTCTGGTGGAACTATACAAGAGGGCTCAGTCAATGCTATGTGACTGAAATATTCCTGGATGGACAAATCATCAGTCATTATTAAGGATTCTCTTGTAGAAATTCAGCTTGCTGCCAAATTACTTCGGAATGTCCTTTCAATTTTTGGATCACACTCGAAGAAATCTAGGTTTCGAGAGTGGGTGTGATGAAGAAAATGGAACTCTATTTTCAATATTTTTAATTTTATATAATTTTTATTCTAGAAAGCAGGGAGAGAGAACAAATCTTAAGCCTCGAGCTTTGCTGATCAGGGGAAGTTGAGATTCTGAGTCGTCGCTCTGAATAATCTTGTGATAGATTAAGAAGTGATCAAAGAAAGTTAAAAATATAAAGAAATATAAAAAGAGAAAGATAAATATTGAATTTTAAAAATAGGAATATAAACAAAGATAAAAGATATACTGCTTCCCCGGCAATGGCGCCAAAAACTTGACCGACTTATAGTATGTATATATTTAAATCAAAGTCAAGCCTTAACTTATTGCAAGCGCACAATGGAAATTATAGCACTAGTGATAGGAGCGATCCCACGAAGAAGTGATTATCTTCTTATAGATTTTTATATTTCTGTTTTAAAAACTATCTTTATCTTTTAAGAACTAAACTACTGGAGAAATATGAATAAAAGAATATTTTTTATACTAATTTGCAGAAAAATAAATCCTAATCCTCCTTCAGATTGAGCTCATCAATCTCAACCTTTAGCTATCAGATGCTTACAAATTTAAAATACCATTACACCGTATTACAACCTTCCAGAATTTGGTCGTCAATCAAATACTAAAATTCTTTAACACAAATTTAATCTAATCAATAATCTCCTATAATCAGGGCATCAATCAAATTCGAGAAAATTGAAGATAGAAAAATAAAACAATTACACTAATTTGCAAACTTTAATCAGAGTCGCCAATTCAAATCAAAATTTGAAGATGTTTACAAAGCATATAAAATCTAAACTCAAAATAAAATAAAATCTAAACTAGAAAGCAAAAGTAGAACCATCCAAAAGGTTGATCTTTCAGCATCCTCAGCCTTGGTTGTCAGGCAGAATCTCAGAGAACTATGGACGATGTTACTTTGTAAATCCTAAGCTACTTTGATCGGGAGAAAACACAGACCTCAATTGTCAATTGATGCTGTGAAATTATTTGATAATTATTCCTATACCGAGCCCTCTTATTTATAGATCATAAGGAATCGGTTTACAAGACTTCTAATTCTAATAAAAGAAATAACTAAAATAAAAGATTCCTAATATAACTCTAATTCTAATTTTATTCTTCCTTGCTTTCAATGGTTGTTGTGTTCCGAATTTCTCTCCTAGATAATAGTAGCAGAGATCTTAGAAGTCTATCTTCACCAATCTTCTTAGATTCGTGATTAACCGAACTTCTAATTAAAGAGTTCTTCTAATTCTGTTCTTGGCGATGATAATTCTCTACATGATCAACAACAATAGAAATAATAGGAAAGCTTCTATAATCATGATCATAATTCACGATTATCCTTTTTCTTCCTTTTTCTTAGAAAATCATAAATCACAATTTTCTATCTTTCATAGCTTCTTTAGTAGACAATTGTTTTTTGAAGAATTGTAAATTACGATTTCTCATTTTCTTTTCTTTGGCTTCAGTATTAGCGCTCAATCGTAAAATACGATTTCTTATCTTTTAATAGGTGGCGAATCGTCTTCTTACTCTCAATCACCTTTTTATAACTTTTTGAGTTTATTTTGATGAATGTTAACACTTTGGCTCTCTTTTACTATTTTTCTTTAATATCTGCATATCAATAACTTATTAGTAGAAAACTAAGTCCTAGCATCACTAAGTTAAGGGTGATAAAATGGTATATTTCATGACTAATCACTCCTACACCCATTAGGAAGTCTCAAAGGATAGCTTCATCCTCAGCCCCTGAAGGCCCTGAAGCTTTTGTAGCAAACCCTAAGAGGAAAACTGTTTTGGGAAAATCTGCAGCCCTAAAGAAAAAAGCCAGAATTGACACCCAAGAACCCAAAATGGTCAAATCCAAAAAGCAGAAGAAAGGAAAGGGAGCAACCACTGTGTCTGACCCATTCACCACCCTAACGATTTTGTGGCTACCCTTAGTCTGGTACCAGAGACAGCCTTTGATAAGGCAATTTTCACTACGGAAGCCCTGGCTAAGGAAGCCATTGAATTTCTGACCAAGGCCTCCTTAGACTAATTATTACAGCCTCTTAAAGAACTGATTTACCTTAGATTGGTGAGGTCGTGGTACCAAAACATCATAATGAAAGAGTATGGGGGAGGACCGGAGGGGAAGGATCCTATGATGGTAATCCTCATTGATGATTTTGATGCACTTGTGGATAAAACTGACATTGCATAGGCATTGGGCATCCCACCATCATATGTCCCATCCTGTAATTTGGGAGCCCCAATCAATGCCTCAATCACAGTGATTGCCCAGCAATTGACTCAAGGGAAGAAGGCAACTAGGGACTCAGTAATGAGAAGTGACTTCAGCCCTAATTTACTTTTTATGGACAATGTATTAAGAAAGAACATCTTTGTGGTTGGTCACCAACAAGAGAGGAGGCACCCAATCGTAGATGCCTTGTACTCTTTCTCAAAAGGGCATTGCTTTAATGCAGCCAAATTGATATTTAAGAGAATGAAGGGCATTCATAGCATGGTCTAGAAGAAGCAAAATCTACAAGAACTACCCTACAGTAGGCTAATCATAGCCTTATTCAAGAAGAAAGGTTATATCTAGAAGATGGGGGAACCCACTGATGAGCTGCCACCAGTATTGTTTGGAAAAAAGCAATGGAGCATCAGTATGACATTGACGAACAAGAAGAAGAAGAAAGAGCCCACAGTAGCCATTCCTGTAGAAGCCACTTCAGAAGGCCATGCCATAGCCACTGCTCCAGCCAGTCTTGAGGATGCAACTACAGCCACCTCTGCAACAACATCTACAGTCATCTATGCAGCACCCTCATCAGTCCCATTAGTAACCTCTCCACCCTCCACAATACCGGCCATACCTTCTATCCTAAATCCAGCTCCTCCTCCTATGCCTTTTCCTTTTAGCCTTCCCACACGCTCCATCAAGAAAATATATAAGAAGAAAACCCACCACCCAACCACAACACCAATCCTATCCCCTACAATACCTACTAACATACCAGCCCACAACCAGACCCACCTTCCCCTTTTACCTATGATGGCTGTCAGTCAATGGCTACTGCCATTGAACCACCTAACCCCATTGAGCCCTTTAACCCAATTCCTACCCCTACCAATTCCCCTCCATTTTTATCCAACCAAGACTAATTCACAACGAAAGGGTATTTAGCCCTAATAGACTCCATTGTGGGAGATATTAGGCATGAGTATACCCCTCTACTTGAATCCCTGCAACCCTACCAATTTACCCATGCCCCTAACTCCCCATTTCAACCAATTCTCACCCAAACCAGTACCCAACCTATTACCTCTTCCTTATCAGATCCTCTAACCCAGATTCTCACCCTCCTAATCTCTCTCCAAGCCCAAATCTATACCAACACTGAAAACCAAGCCACCATCCAAAGCAACCTTAACTCCATCCAATCAACCCTTCAAACATTTATACCTACACCCCAACCACCCACACCTACCCCTGCCCTTACCCCTCTTTCTTACCAGCAGCCTTCTACATCAGTGGCAATGACTAATTCTGCCACACAAACAGACTTTGATACTGAAGAGCTACCTGTAGTTCTCTTTTCTACAGTCCCAACCTTCCCCCAAACCAAAACCACTAAAAAGGTACTGCTACATGCCCTCCCATCTAGCCCTTCCCCATCTACCAATACTTGTACTGAGCTTGCTGTGATCTCCACCTCTAATACTGATCCTTCCAACTGGGCCATTGTCCCAGCTGAAGAAATTCTATTACCTCTTTTGGCTACCCTCACTACTTTCAGGAATGACAACCCATATATTTAAAGGGATGTGCATATGGTGGTGGAATCTATGAGAGAAATGGTATTGCAGATCTGTGAGGACCAACTAGAACTGATGAAGATTGGGTATTGGAAAGGGATGGATGCAGTATTAATAGATCATCAGAAGGAGATGAAAGTCATGCAAAAAAGGCTAGACACTACTGTATCCATCTATAAATTATATGAGCAGAGAGCTTAAAGGTATAAACAACTGGCTGATTCATTATCAACAACTCTAATATCTATGTGTTAAGTAGTGAAAAATGCCAGTTTTCACCCCTTAACCTGACCTTTTATGGACCTATGAGCACACTAATAAACACCTATTGAGTCTGTTTTGTAGATAGCAATAAAAGACAGGAATAGTGTAGAAAACCACTCAAAAATACTGCACAAAGAAGTCCATCTCTCAGCATAGTGCAGACCCAGCAATGGCACACAGAGGGTTGCACACCATTGGGCCCTTGGGGCGCGTGTCAACATCAGAGCAAGGTGAAGGAAGTAAAAACAAGCTAAAAACATCCTATCGAGAGGTTATCTGAAGACTTCGATAGGAGCTGAGAGCTAAAAATGGAGGAATTTGTGCTGATGGAAGGGTTTCGATAGGATATGAAGACAGAGAAAGGAAGAATTTGTGCGAGTTGAGAAGTTCGATAGGATCCAAGAACCTATTGAGCAGCTGAAAGAAAGAAAGGAATCATCCTATCAAAAGCCTGCCTGAGGTGTAATGGGAACCTATCAGATGGTTGCCTGAACCTATCGAAATGCTGACATGAAGAACCCAACCTGTCGAAAAGCTTACCCACTTGTCAAATGCTCCAAACACAGGGGCAGAGAATGCTGAAGCATCAAGAGAAGGCTCATCCTATTGGAACCTATCGAAGAGATCTGAGAACCTAGCGAAACGACTAAAATGCTCCATTTGAACCTGTCGAAAGCTTTCTCAACCTGTCGAAATAGTATGAAGAACTTCTCATAAAATAGGTTGTTCACACACTGCAACTTGGTGTCCTGTTGCACGCAAACTGAGGCACTTTGGTGACCGACACGATAATCCAAAAGATGCCTTAGGAACCCCTAACCAACCCATGTGCTCTGACAGAACTCTAACAAACTCTGAGGACCTTCTAGAAGGGAATATTGGCAGGAAAAATAAGAGAGAAAGCTATATATTGAGATCCCCAATTGTAATTGGGGGAGATCGAGATTTGGATCAAATTTTAGAGATCAGAGCTTGCAGTGAAATTCCATTTTCCCTCTTTTAGCTCAACTATGGTTGGCTAATTCCCTAGGAGCAGCGAGGAGAGAGGTTAGATCTGTAATTGGGTAAGGTTAAGAGTGTTATTGTGGGTTAATTGCTGTACAGAATATAGATCTGAGAGCATTTCATTGTAGAGTGAATTTTATTGCAATGTAAATGTTGTTTTTGTTGTTTTAATTAGATCTATAGTTCCTTTGGTTTTATTTGGTGCTCGATCGAATTTGTGTAGAGGTGTCTATTGATCAGCTCACCCACTTAACTGGTAGACCTCATGGATACCATCTGATCTCCCTAGATCTGATATCCCTATAATTTCTTATATCTGTGACCTAGAAATTGTAGCATCTGTAGTGGTTTTAATGCTCTGGTTGAAACCTTTGGTTTGGAGGAATTCCCTAGGATGATCTGTGACCATTGAAGTGGACAGATCATAGCCTTAAGATCAGTCCAGTCTCTGGTTTCAATTAGATTCTTCTACCATAAACCTTTGGATCGGATGAAGTCTATAGGATGGTTTGTGACTATTGGAGTGGACAGACCATAGCCTTAAGATCAGTTAAATCTTTTGGTTTAGAGTGGAGTCTTCTACCCTGCAGCTATGCTTGTAGCCAGCTAAGGGATTTGTGTGCTTTGAACCCCTGTAACATGATCAGCTCAACTTGATTGCAGTGAGACCAATCTCCAAGTTGCTCTTCTCCATTTTCTATTTTAAAACCCTTCCACTTACAAGATCTAGATCTCTAGACTCGATCTCAGTTAGTTTGCATTTCATGTGTAGTTTAGTTTAAGTGACAACCCTTTAAAACCTCTTTCCTTTCTTTTACTAACCTAGTATTAGGTAGGGTGCCAGATCTCTTTTAGATCTAGAGAGTTACCATATTTTAAACTCACCTCCCTATGGACATTCCTTTACTTTTCTTTTAAAACTTGCAACAACAGGCCCTGACTACTTGTAGGCCTTGTGTGTGATCTGCCTTGATTTGAGTGAATTTAAACCCTTGTTGAAGGCAAGGTAGACAACCCAACACTATGGGAGCCCAAGATGTGCACCAACATGTAGCAGCTCATGGCATCAAACTCCATGATCCTCCAGAACAGAAGAGCAGCACTAAAAAACTGGGGAGTTGCACAGGCTGACAATCTTAAGAAGGGCAAGGAGAAAACTGGGGAGTACATAGATCTAGATTCCTATTTAGATCACCTCTAGGAGTAGTTGTAGTTAGTTTTGTTTGGTGTCTTTTGTAGTTGATGTTTTTAAGAGTGTTTGTAATTGTGTGTCTTTTGTAGTTGCAATTTTATATAAAGCTTCTCCTATGTATAATATTAAATTGTGTGAATAAAATTTTCTGTTTATGTGCCAACATTCATTGTCTTGGTTTAATTTTCTATAATTAGTTGTTCATTCAATTTTCTGCTGTATCTTGTTATGCCTTTTCATGCCTTGCCGCCCCTAAATAAAATTCTACTGAAACATTGAGGACAATATTTATCTTAGGTCTAAGGTATAGCAGGATTGACCAATGAAGCAGTTAAATTTACTGCAGTAGTGTTAATTGGATTGAAATAAATGAAGTTAATTCCCACCTAACCATGTTAGAAAGAGGAAATTAAAACTTAAGCAAATATTTTAAAACTAAAATCCTTTGAAAATTTAACACTTCCATAAATTTGACATCAAGAAATTTTTTCACAATCAGTACTTAGTAAACCAGAGAGGAGAGAAACAGGTGAGGATATACCCAATGAGTTTAATTGAAGACCAAACCCAGTGAGATTTGGGCCTATAAATTTTTTTTCTTTTAAAGAGTGTCTTTAGAAATTTTTCTACTCTAAGGAATGACTGACTCAACATCTTTTCACTAGAAGTTAGGCACCCCAAATTGAAACTATTTGGCAGTACTCATGACACTGAGGAGATGATTTAAGGCCTTCATTTGAACAGTTTGAGCCTAAAATTCCAACCCATTGAACTGTCCTTTGCATACACTCTTTGAACCTTCAAATCCATTTTTCTTTAACAAACACCAGAGTACTTGAACTTAAACTTTATGACCTGATTCAGCCTTACCCTCACTTTGAGATTTCAAAAGGTAAAGGAGAAGATGTTGAAGATAGGTGGGTTGAGTTTAACATTTAGTGGAAGGAGAAGAGAAGAATGCTATAAACAACAATGTATCAGTTGTATAGTAGTGGCATTTCATAAAAAAATAGAAAAATAAAGAAAAAAGAAAAAGAAAAGAAAGAGAAGTACTTCATCTGAAAAAGTAAAAATAAGAGAAGAAGCTGGCCACTTCAGATCTAAAAAATACAAATGAAGATGAAGTTGTGATGAAATGAAGAAGGTGAAGTCATGAACCACCTCCCGCCCCTTGCTGATTTCTCAAATTTGAATTCTTTCTACCCCTTCTATTCTTTTTAAACCTCAATCATAGGCCACATTACAACTCATCTAAAAGACCTTGTTGATCCAAAGTGAAGTGAGCTATCATGTGGAGACAAGGGGATGTCTAATCTATGGTGAAAAGTACATGAAGATGTCAAGAATTAGAAGCAATGCCTATGCTCATACTTGCAGGCCTATTTGAGGACTGTAACTGATCTGGAGCGGTAGTAAATGTGAACACCCTTGAACTTCATTTCTGAGAGATAGCCCTGGTAAGGGTTGGGTCTGGAAGTAAACTTATTGGGGTTGAATTAATGGTGAGCTTAGTACTGATTTTCACACATTGTATTCTTGATCTAAACTGATTGGTAGTGATGCAATACTTATTGATCTGAGTGTTAAATTGTTTGCATTATTGTTTTTAACCCCTCTAAATTTAAAGAAAAAGGTGTGGAATGAAGCTTTATTTACTGAAGTCTGTTTTAAGATATAATGCACTATGCTTAATTGTTTGATTGTAAAGTTTGTGGGTATCTTCACTGACAACCCTTTGGAGACTTCACTCCTCCATTAGGGATCACCTAGGGGTTTAAAAGGCTTGATACATAAGCTAAATGCATTCGTGCTCCCTACGAAAGTGGCATTTAAATTTTTAGAATAATTATTTAATTTTTCCTTTGCTCAAGGACTAGCAAAGATTAGGTTTGAGGGTGTTAATCTCTGATTTATGCCACTTTCCACCTCCTAACCTAGCCTTTAATAGACCTTTGAGCTGTGTAATAATTAATTTTTAAGTGTATTTTTGTAGTTAGAAATAAGCTGCAGCTTAGTGCAGCAATCCATATAATAAGTGCCAAGAAAAAAGAAATTGGAGTCAAGCGTTGAAGCTGATGGGAATTATAGTGAATGCACCATGGTGGTCCCCACCATGTGGGCCATTTAACATGCCTTGGAGCTCTAGAAGTCCTACAATGAAAGAAAGTGGGGCCCAAGCATAATCGAGCAAAACAGTGACTTCCCAAACATCCTCTCGAGCAGCTCTCGAGTGGAACATAGCTCCAGAAATCTCAGCTCTAGTGGTTCTCGAGTGGATACATCTTCAAAAGCTTCAAATTGAGAGGATCTCGAGCACATTATATACAGAAGCCTTGAACTATCGAAGGGAAGAAGTATTCAACTTGTCGAGCATCCACTCAAGCAGTTCTGAAGCATCCTGTCGAGCTGTATTCTGAATCCATTTAAGCCTATCGAGAAATTCTGAAGCAACCTCATGAGCTATCTTCTTTAACATTTAAACATGTCGGGAACCTCTCGAGATTTATGTTCTGAAGCTGCAACCACTCGAGGCTCGAGTTCTTACTTGCATTTGGGAACTTCAAGGGTATTTATGGAACTTCCACAGTGCCTAGGACACATTTCCCAATGTGTTGTGCTTGCCCTAACTGTCAGGGGCAACACTTGGCTAAAAATAAGCCACATCAGCAGTATCCTAACCAACTTGATTCTCCTCTTCTCTGATTGGCCAAGGCAAAAAGATACTTTATGGATTGTATATATAGGGTATAAAGTGTGCAAAAAAAGCATCTGGAGCAACGAGGATATTCTTGCCTGAAGTCATTTTTAGGGTTAGGCTATCTTTTTCTTTTCTTCTTTCCTTAGCTCAGCATGTTGAGCTAAATCTTTGTAATAGTTAGGGTTGAAATAAGCTATAAAAAGGTTGTGCATTAGCTTTGTAAAGAGTCTGAAGTCTTACAGAGACTGCATCCTTGAGGGCAAACCATTATAAGTTCCTTTTTAAGCAATGAAAGCTGTATTTACTATTACATTCAATCTATAATTTTCTTGTATTTTTCATTCAGATCCTTACAGATTGTATGCACCTATGGATGCATGAGCTTGTAGCCTTGCAAACATAGTGGCTGCAGTGATTATCTTGTTCTGGCTTTTAACCCTCATGACTGGAGTATATCCATGAGATATCTTGTGACCATTTAAGTGGACAAGGTATAGCCCTAGGACTAGTCCATATCTCATGGTTGAGTTGGATTATTCTACCTTATATTTGAGCTTGTAGCCAAATGAAAGACAATTTCATATCCAACCTTTACTCTGCCTTGCCATGCCGTTTTACTCTGCCTTGCCATGCCTTTTTTAGTGAAAATCAACCCCTAGCTATTTACTTCCCACATTTTCTATTTACTTTCCCAATCCATCTTCATCCTTCTCTAAACCCCCTTTCTTTTACTGTTGGTTATTTTTATTTTTATTTTTGTTTTTAGTTTAGTTTTATGACACCCAAAAACTGCCTCTCTTTACCTTGCTTTCCTAGTTTAGGCTTAGAAATGCCAGATCAGTAGCAGATCTAGAGATCTACTATATTATTATTTTTAGATCATTGATCCCTGTGGGATAAACTCTTACTTATCAAAACTTGCTACAGCAGCCCTGAATCTTGCAGGAATGTGTTTTTGTTTTGCTGCTGTGTTCAATCCATTCTCACTCCCTCTTTATTCTCATTTTGCCCTTCTCCATTGTTGTCATACCTTTACCATTTTTAGTAATAAGCACAAGCAAAATAACCAACAGTATTCATCACATGAACCAAAGTGCGAAAACTAACTTATAGTTTATCACCGTGAATTGTGATAATTTATAATTAGGTTTAGAATTTGGAATCTGAAGTTCACACACACACATGTACATATCTTATTAAGTTCACACACAGACACATTCTTACATTTGAATCTGTGTAAAAAGCTCAGGTATATTGAATGAAAAAGTTCATGATTTTCACACACATATTTATCACATCATAATTTCCATGCCTGTTGTAACAAATGCATATGTCATAGGATTTTCCCTACCTCAATTCGGAGTCAAAACGAAGGTCTTTCCTTTATAAGAGAATCTTCACGTCACATGCTCTTGGTCTCAACCTAGAACAAATCAATTCATATCTTACACGTCAAAAGTGACGAAGAAAAGGAAGTCTCAAGGACCTTTTTCCTCAAAACAGACAATTGCCAGAATCTGACTAAATCGATCGATCGAAACACATTTTGATCGATCGGTTTTTTCCGAAAAACACATACATTTCTATTTGTATAATCAGTCTCACACTCGATCGATCGGTTCACAAACCGATCGATCGATTTCCAAATCGATCAATTGATTCCCAAATCGACCGATCAGTTTACTCAGAAACCAATCCCATCTTCACATCACAATCCTATCGACTTTTCATGAAACCTATCAACCTTGAATGGAGCTTGTCAACAAATTTCCATCGATCGGTTCCTCAAATCGATCGATCAAATTTAAATTTGATCGGTCGGCTTCTAAAAAAAAACTCTTCACATACTTATGTCCTGTCAAAATTGATCGATCGGTTCTTATTTCAATCGATCGGTCGAACACATCCAATTTATCATCTTGAACTGTGTGACCTGTCGAACGCACATCCCGAGTGGGATTGGTTTGGGAATCAAAATTTTTGGGACATCACATTCTCCCCTCCTTAGGAATTTTCATTCGCGAAAATTGGTTAGGGTCATTTGGTTTGAGAGTAGGTTGTCACTCCTTATGGAGTCGAACATGCACAAACTAAAGGACACCTAATGAAAACGAATGTGTCCCCTTTAAGTGAATCCAATCCTTTAACTGAGGTCCTAACAAATTCTTATCTTTTAAAAAATATTCCTTATTGTACTTGCATGAAATCCACTATCTAATAGCAATATCTGCACATTCCTAACATTCACAGCCATATGCAAATAAAGCATGAATTCCCAATAAAACATTGAAATTAAATATATATACCACCACGTCCAAAAAGAAAATTTTGAAGTTCTACCAAGACCGAATAGTTCTCCTATTATACAAAATAGTGAAATCAAAATAACTCAAAAGTTTATCTTTAGTCCCTCTCGTCTCACGGATCCTATTGCGCATTCGAAGGTCCAACATTGTCATCCGCCACATCCTGGCTACCAGAAGTAGATGCTCCAGTGGTATGGTACCATGGTGTGCAACCATGGGATCCATGACGGTCCCGTCGCGGTGATGCGCTCACATGCAAAAAAATATAGAGTCGCCACCTGGAGCTTTTGGTGTCCTGGGATACCTATATCATTTTTATGAGCACCGAAGTGCTAAAAATATGACTCTGAATCTGGTCCACACCAAAGGCTCTTAGGTAGGGGCTTCGATTATTGATCGTGAAGGTATTAGGCACCCAATTAACCCGCTTAACGCGGTCTCTACTAATGGCCAAAACAAAAATAAAGTAAAAGAAAAGAAAATGGCTTCCTCTTGCCCAAAGGGACTTAGAATCCTATTTGTGCCCCTTCTTCCTACCGAAAATTTGGTGGCGTAACGACACAAATGAGAGGATGAGAAGAGCCAAAAAGAGATAGGAGAAGAAAGGGGAGAGCCGGAGCCCACGGGCCCTTGTAGCACTGTAAGAGAGCCTTGCGTGGCTTGCTTTTGATGAGCTTTTGAAGGCTTGAATGGTGGAAAGAGGGGTTCTAACCACTAAGGCTTACTAGCTAAGAGGTAGAGGAGGGAGGCAAATGGATAACACACACCTAACCTAGAGGCATTTTAGGAAAGGTAAGGCATGGAATGAGGTTTTGGAATTCTGGAATTTGTATGGGAAGTGTGCACCAAAGGAAGAAAGATCTTCTCACTTTAAGCTCTTTCTCTCTTAGGCCAATATTCTCAACCCTTAAACCAAGGGGTGGGGAGCTCTATTTATAGGAAATGGGTGGATTAGGAGACCACTTAAGAGCTAAATAGATTTAGCAATTAGGTAATCTCACATCTAAGGATTCCTAGGGTTTTTGGAGCCTTGAGATGTGTGAGAAGGTCCTCCAATAGTGGATGATGGGGTGAGGCCTTAAGCCACTTAAAGGGTTACAAATAGGTAGGAAATGGGTGCAACAAAACTAGCAAAACACACCCCAAAGGTCAAGGTGGTCAACAAGTCAAACCCCAATCATGATTTTCAAGGTAAAATCCACAGGTTACTATTCATATTTCTGGCGCAACTAATAGTTGCGCCAGGCAAATGTATAATAAAATAGTTTTAAATAGTGCCTGAAAGTTAGTTCGCGAGGGTGGGCCCCACCTTTAACCTTGGCGGAGCTTAAAATCTGGGAGATTTTAAGCTCCGCCAACTATTAGTTGTGCCCAATTCCTAGGAGGGCCCACATGAATTTACACTTATGCCCTTCGGGCTCGTTTTGCCGTATCTTTTTATGTATACCTCCGATTGGGGCGATTCTTGGACCGTTGGAAAGCTAACGACCTCTACTTTTCAATGGTAAGGGATTTGATTGAGTAGAGGGCCATAGCTAGTTTTGGTGCACCCCTCCTCAACCATTTAGCTGATAAGGTTAGGTTTAGGTTCAGAACGGGTTCTAAGGGTCGGGATTATTTTCTAAAGGTTTAGGTCAGGTTCCTAAGGGATCTAGGGTGATTCCTAACCGTTTGGAAAGGTTCCTAAGGGTTCTAGGGGGGTTCCTAAAGGTTCCATACATGTCATCAAAAGCTCAGAATTGCACCTCTCTCGAAAGGTGTTTCAATCAAGCCTTGGGCCAAATTTGGATGTCTACAGATGCCCCTCTTTGGTATTCGATCACTAATGATCGAATGCCAGAGAAAAAGAGACATCTGAATAGGCCCAAGGCATTACTGACGGGTCCGCTACATTTAGAATGAACTTCAAACATCAAATGAGTAACACGGTGAGAAAACAAAAGTGCTGAGATGCCAGGTTAAACATCATTTCCTCGAGGTAATCTGTTCCCAAGCGCTTAGCAACATTACTGGGCATAACCGAGGTGGAATGATTTGCAAACTCCCTATAGTCAGAAAAGATATTTACTTTTTGGGATGATTTTGAAGGTATCTGATGTTTAAAATTCATTCTGAATGCAACAGCTTCGTGAGTAAAAAGGGGGGGGGGTGATCGACTCATATCCAAAGATAGGCACAAAGTAAGCGTACGCAAGGCTCCACAATTTGCGTTCAATCCTACAAGGCATTTGATGGCCCCATCTGATTATTTGCGGGTGCCCTTCCTAAAAGCAGGGTTCAAGGTCTTTGGGCTAACCCATCGACCCCGAAGTTTAGTTAGCATGACTGCCCGAGCGAAGTGAATAGATGTCATAATGCTTTTTGGGAGTGCATGTCATTTTCAAAAGCATGCCTTAGATTAACATGGCCTAGAGTATCCAGCTATGATTACCTTGAACAGATCCAACCAAATATTGGGGTATCTCCATGAAGGGACATCCAATCCTTGTCTTTACTGACAATGATCATAAACATCAATTAACTATGCATAATCAGGGGCAATAAGCAACAGCAAAGGCGATAGAAGCCCCGACCCAGACCCACCCGGGTATAATTTACGGAGACAAACGACCATCATATGGATACCCAGACGCATGGCGTACACTTTACAGGGATACCGCTGCCCATACAGGTTTTAAGCCTTCAGAAAATAAAAAGGGAAATGATCCCTTCTGAATGCATGGTTGCACATAGTTTAATTGAGACATAATCTCATTCTCAACAGGTTGGTCTCAACCAACGATTGACATTTTCCAATGGAGAATCTGAAGCTTAAGACACTTAAGTTCACATGAATCCAAAATAGAATGCTCGTCGCAAAGATTTAGCCGTGGAGTCGACTCGATCGAAACATTGACTGTTTGACCGGGACAGACGTTGTTGCTCCTTCCTTAAAGTAGGATCCAAAAATCCGAGGCGAACCTCTAACTTAGGACTTTAGTATGGCACAACTGCATTGCAGATAAAATATTGACGTTTTACCGCCTTATGCTTGTGCGTCTCTGTGGGGAATACAAACCTATTTTTGATTTTTCTATCATTTTATGCGTTTTTTGAAATTTTCAACTATTATTTGATGTGATATTTTTTTGGGATTTTTGAAGCTATTATTTTATGTGGATTTTTCTTGTGAATACTTCAGGCTTCTCTGTGGGGATTTTTTTTTAGATTTTTTTTTATATTTTCCTGTGTAGGACCGGGGTGCTCATTGATCTCGATCCACTTATATTTTAGTGCGACTCTCTTGGCAAGTCGAAGGATGGTCAAAATGCCGCCTTGGGAGCGCGTGCATCTGCCGGGAGCGACAGAACAAACAAAAAGAGTGGGGGGCCGGTCTTCCCCTCTGGCCCATACCAGGCCCAAGACCCGACCTAAGTGCTTGGCGCAACTATTAGTTGCACCAGGCCACTAGGGGCCTCAAAATAGCCTGGCGTAACTAATAGTTGTGCCAAGCAGAAGGTGGGAAACATTTTGCTTGGCGCAAATATTAGTTGCGCCAGGCTTGGCTGGGGGGAATTTAAACTGCTCGAGTTCGGGCTGGGGGGCTTTATTTCAAAATTTTCTCCCCCTCCTTCCTTTTTGAAATCGAAAACTGCCCCCCTCCTAGGGTTCCTTTACATTGCCTCTACGCATGCCCCATTGCCATTGCTTTACTTGTGTGGATCGATTGTCGGCTCACGCTAGATCAAAGACCCCTTTTCTCTCTAAAGGTAACCATTAAAACCCATTTTCTTTGATTTTTCTTGCAACTATGATCATGATCTTGCATTCCTAGGTGAAAAATAGTTTATTTCCATTGTAAACATTGATTGATGATGTGTGAATGGTTTTTCTTGAATAATGCCCCTTTTTTGTTGTTTTTTTTTTTTTGTGGTTTTATGGGTTTTATTAATATTTGTAAACAATAATAATTTTTGTTTATGTTTTTATTGGTGCTTAGAAAAGGGGTTTTATTTATTATTTTTCTTTGTTTTTATCTTGAATACTAAGCATGGATACTATTTTGGAAAAGGGAAAAATTTTGTTTGTTTTTTTTTTTTTTTTTTTCTCTTTGAAAGGTTAATAAAAAACAATTTTTGGTTCCTATATATATTGAAAACTAATCAAGGGAATTTTTTTTTATTTTCTTTCTTATACTTAATTAAGGAAAATGATTTTTCCTTTAAAAATTTTATTGTTTGAAAACTAAGGCATTGATTTATATATATATTTTTGGTTTTAATTTTTTTTTGTAAAAGTGGATTTTTTTTTTATTTTATGGACATAAAGGGAGGGATTTTTTTTTGAAGGAGTTTTTTTTGTTTGCTTTTTTATTTTTGATTTTATGAACCATGCAGAATAGGATTTTTTTTTGTTTGTTTGCGTTTTTTTTTTTTCTAAAACCCCCCCTTTTTTGGCATAAAGGAAGGACCCTTTGGTTTTGATGATGATTTTTTTTTATGGAGCATGGGCCAAATTCTATTATGTAGGGGAACGAGTCGTGCACCAATTCCAGGGTTATTATGCCATACCTGTGGACCCTCCGGTGGATGTTTGGTATCCCATTGGCAGTATTGAGGAGCTTACCACAGCCTTCTTCAACAATGGGCTTCTCATCCACGCTCTCCATGTGCCTGGGGACTATCATCTTTGGTACGTGTACCTGTCGTACTAGTTTATCTTGCCGCACTTTGTACCTAGCGCCAATTTTCTTGCGTTCGACTGCCCTCTCGGCCAGGTAATTCCTCTTGGCTTGGATTAGTTCCCTTTATGCTTTAGTTAGATCCTTCATTCCTTCTAAGTGGATCTTTATTTTGTTCACAGTTTGCTCCAGGGGATGATTCAGATGGTGAAGGTGGGATGGGTGCAGCTGATATGTCAGGGGAAGATCCCTCCGGTGCAGGCCTTTCCGGTGTGGATCCCTCGGGCGAGGGCTCCTCGGGTGCTGGTCCATCAGGTACCTCTCATGTTGGTATCCCTAGTGGCGATCTGCCTGTGGTCTATGGGACCTTCCGGCACCTGGATGACAGCTTCCTTTCGGGCCTCTGCGCGGATGTGGATCAACAAGCGCAACTTTTAGCTGAGGCAGCCTGTGTCCTCCTCTTGAGATGGTTCCAGGGGTAAGTCTACTGACGGCCCAATCTCTTTCCGTTTCAACCTCCCATTGTACATGCTTTAAGATTGCCCTGATAATTGATGTTATATCATTCTAAATGTAGGATTTAAACTTGACCATGGAATATGTGAAGTACCATCATCATCTTCCAGAGCTTAGGGAGGTGGAGACGGTGAGTACATTGCTGCCCTACTCCTCTCATTCATTTCATTATCATTTGTCCCTTAACTGATCCTGACTCTTGACTTTGACTGTGCCTTGCAGCATGCTGGTGCTAAGGAGTCGCGTTCTTTACTCAGTAGGATCTCGCAGGCGTGGTCCAGGGTGGGGGACATTCGGACCTTCCAGAACTCCTCTCACCGTCGTAAGAAATCAAAGGGCACGAGCAAGGAATAGGCTTTTAGTTTTTGTTTTGAAAACTCAGTACTATTTGGAATTCGATTTGTTTAATCATTTTGGGGATGGTTGATGTGATACCTTGGATCATTATTTTTAGAATTTTTTTTTAGAATTTCTGCTTTGATTTTATGCCATGATCTCTTTGTATTGGACCTATTTCTCTGCAGGATGTGTTTGCCCAAAATGTTCTCAGAAAGCGACTCCTTGGGTGTATGCTTTGATGTAGGATCGGTCTTGCATATGAATAAACAAAATAATTGCCAAACTGTTAGTGAAAGGAGGTGTGTGAAAAAAATAAAAGGGGTGTAAGTCCCCACAGCTGGGTCCCGGGATGGCTGAAGAGGGGGGACTGTAGTGTGGCGCAACTATTAGTTGCGCCAGGTTGAAATTCCAGAAAATATGTACTGGCACAACTATTAGTTGCTCTAGGCATAAATGGGGATCAAAATGTGCTGGCGCAACTAATAGTTGTGCTCTGTTTAACCTGGGGAGCAGTGGATCCTTATATACCCGAGTTAGTCCAAAAATCTCTTCTTTTTGTTTGTCTTGGCCCATTTGACAGGTTCTTTTTGCTCTTACTTTTCCAAGGCGGGTCCATCACCATACATCGATTTTTGTCTTCTCAGAAGATCTTTGTATATTTATGGACCCGTTTTCTAACCCTCCCTTACGTGGAGGGCCTGGAGCCAATTTACCCCTTTTTGTGGGCTTGGGGCCCAAACTTCCAACTACCTGGTTTGGGATCTTGAATGAGAGTGAGCTCTCCGACTTGGAGTGCCTTGTGCTATCTCACCTTCCTTCCTTTCTAGAGGTTCCTCCATGGTGGGAACTCCTTTTTGCTGCCGCTTCATTTTGGGATGTTAATTCCCATGTATTCCGTCTTGGGAAGCGGGAGCTAACCCCAACCCTTGAGGAGCTATCCAATCTGTCTGGCCTGAAGCTTCAAAGGGGCCTTGCAAGAGTCACGCCTCGGCCGGGCTACTCCAAATCCGTTCACCTTACTCTCGGTTTGAAGAAAGTCGAGTATGAGAAAAGTCTCATTGGGGGGCTGACAAGGTGTTTGCTAAAGTTCCTCAAAGAATTTTTCGGTGATGAAAGCCTCCGAAGATTGCCGGTTAGGAATACTTTCAACGTGAAAGCTCTAGCAGTCGGTCTCATCTCTGAAATCCTCTTCTTTATTGGGGGGGAGGGCTTCTCGTTGGAAATTTGTGACATTTTGACTGAGCTAGAGGCGGGCCGATCCATGATGCATTTGGTGCTCACTGAGCTATTTCGAGGCCTTGATTCATTTGCTTTGGGCAAGGTGGAGGGTCTTCGGGGGTGCCCCTTGTTGCTTTAGGTCTGGTTGGGTGAGCACCTTGCTATCTTGGGGCTTGTGCCCCACTTTTATATTGCCCGAGGTGACATGGTTCAGTGCTTCCTGGGTAGATGCCATTTGCTTCCATAGGGTGATGTGTCAGCTCTGAAACTTTGGTTGACCTGTGTCGAGCTGACATGGAGGCTTCCCTGGTTAGACCGGACCTTAGTGATAGTTCGCTCTAGAGACCATGAGGGCATCACCCTCCTAGGATTGACTGGCAGCACCTTTTACTTCCCATTCTGAGTGTTGCATCAGTTCGGCTGCTCTCAGCAGGTGCCTTTTGAGACGAGACCCCCTTTATGAGATTTGATCTTTATTAGGGGGTCCTCTGAAGATAGATCGGATTGCTGCTCTTTGGGAGACGCATGAATTGACGCTGATGTGTGATATCGGGCAGGGAGATTCAGTTCAGGCTTCTCCTAAGTACGAGGCCTGGTTGTTGACTGAGCGGCCTGCTGCTGATGGTTCAGATTCATCAGAGATCATTAACATTGGAGGCCCCTGGCCAAAGAAAGAGACGACACTCCGGGCCCGCTCGCATTGAGCTACTGATGGATGAGAAGAGGGTCCTGCAAGAACTTTTGGCACATGAAAAGGTTAGAGCAGAAACAGCAAAGAGCGAGGTCTTCCGTTTGAAGGGATCACTGAGCATCATTTTTGGAGCCGCCGATTCTTCTCGGAAGAGGTATAATAGCCTGCATGGTCGCTGGCGGACTGAGCGGAATGTTCGAGAAGATGACCTTCATGCTAAGATTGGCGCATTGAAGCACGAGCTGGGCCGCTAACTCCTTCTTGCACACAAAACTTTTTGCACAGATCAGATACACAGAAAAGGGGCATAAAAACCCCTTTACATATACACACATTTTTGGTATACATATTTTCTTTATATTTTTATTTGTAAAAAAGGAAAACATGCTTGTCATCACACCGGCTATTTTTTTTCGGGGATGTGGTGTAAGTGGTACATTTTGTAAATGAAAGGTAGTTTATTAAATACATCTATATAGACTTTTTGGTCTTTTTGTTTTATGCATATATATATATATATATATTTTTTTTTTTTTTTTGTGCGGTGCCTTAATCACCTTGTGAAACCCTGGGTCCTCTTTTGAGCATGGTCGAACTCCTCTTTGACTGGTCAATTCTGAAAGAGTTTCAACAGTCTTACCAAGGCCGGAATGTCCATCCCCTTGGGTCGAGTCAAACCTTTCTCCCTATCTTGAGTCATACGTTTGATAAAGCAATTTCATAAAAATAAATCTGGTCGGGACTCGATTCGAACTAGCATGAGCGGCCCAGTCAGACAAAAGGGTATTAAAGAGAGTAACCAAGAGGGTTCCTCAAGCATCAATCCTCTCAATCAGTGCAAACCTTTCCTTTTCACTTTTTTTTTCTCTTATCTTTTTTTTTTTTTTTTTTTTAATCTCCTTTTTTACCTGTGGCACCCTTTCGAGTTTTCACCACGTCGATGGGTTTAACTCTCTTACCCAAAGCGCCCTTTCGGGTTTTCACCTGGTCCGCACAAGCTCGCTGTTTTTACTCGTAATGCCCTTTCAGGTTTTCATCATGTCCATCTTACTTTGAGCTTGTATTTTTATTTTATCTTTTTCTTTTTAATATTTCTTTTTTTTTTTCCAAAGCCATGACATAGACGTCGATTCCATCATAACTGGCTGGATGGGGTTCTGCTGTCGTCTCACAACTCGGCTTGTGTTGACTTAATAGATATTGTGACTGCTTATAAACCTAAAAGAGGGCTTTCTTCAGGGTGTAGTTTGGCCGTGGGTTAGGTTAGGATTTGAAGGTATGCTAGGCTAAAAGGGTTTCCTTGATACGGCTTTAGTTTCCTCAACATACTTTCTCCCTTGGGGGTTTTGACTATACATGCCCCGTGATTCTTCTACACATTTTTTTTTGTTCTTTTTGCTCCATTTCAGGCAATCTCTTTTTGAGGTTTTGCTTTTTTAATTTTTTTGGATTTTGATGGTAACTTTACTTCCCCTTTTTCTGTATATGTACGCACACAATTTTTTTGGGGAAGGGGTTTATTGAAAGAAAGGCCCCTGCTCAAATGGGGTAGCAAAGGATATCATCATTTTTAGGGATGCTTTCTGGCTACTGTGTTTGGAATGATGGCTTCTTTTGGGTAGTTCTTAAGCAATCATGTATCTGTTTTACCAATACTTACCTTGATGTGATAGACTAAGAGTAGAACTGTTAGACATATCCAACGTTGATGGGCTCAGGAAGATGATCTCCGTCCATGGTGGCGAGGCGAATGGTGTATCCTGATAGCACTTCTTGAATGACGTAAGGTCCTTCCCAGTTTGGCTTGAACTTTCTTCTTGGATCAGCGTAGAGGGATGGGAAGATCTTCTTCATCATAGTATCTCTTACCTTTAGATCTCGACCACGGACACGTTTCTTGTAAGCGGGTGCGATTTGCCCTTGGTAAACTTGTGTGTGACACAAGGCTAGGAGTCTCTTCTCATCTAATAAGTTCAATTGTTTGAAGTGAGATCTCTCTCTCTCTGCTTCGGGTAAACCTGATTCCATAAGGATTCAGAGCGAGGGTACTTCAACCTCAATTGGTAGGACGACCACAGTTCCATACACAAGGGAGAATGGTGTTGCCCCTATAGCGGTACGGATTGAAGTTCTATAGGCCCATAAGGCAAATGGCAGCATTTCGCTCCAATCTCGGTAGTTGACGACCATTTTCTCTAGCATGCAGATGACCGTCTTGTTCGCAGCTTCCACGGCTTTGTTAGTTTGAGGCCGATAAGGTGACGAACAATGGTGTGTGATCTTGTATTGCTCGCAGAAGGCTTGGATGCGCTTATTCACAAAATTGGTGCCATTGTCTGTGATGATATCTTTGGGTACTCCAAATCGGCACACAATATTACTCTTGAGAAACTTCTCGACGTGACTAGCTGTGATGCTAGCATATGATGCCGCTTCTACCCACTTGGTGAAGTACTCAATGGTGACGAGGATGAACCGATGTCCATTTGATGTTTTCAGATTAATCATTCTGACGACGTCAAGACCCCAAGTAGCAAATGGCCAAGGAGTGGTCATGCAGTGTAGATCAATGGTAGGAGCGTGTATCAGACTGGAGTGTTCCTGACACTTGTAGCATTTTTGAACAGTTGGCAGCAATCTGATTCCATAGTGGTCCAAAAGTATCCCTACCGCAGAATCTTCTTAGCAAGTATGTGACCACTGACCTGGGCTCCGCATACTCCCTCGTGGATCTCCTTCATGATATTGATCGCTTCACTTTCAGTAAGGCACCTGAGCAAAACATTATTGTAGGATCGCTTGTAAAGGCATTCCTCGTAAATGATGTAGCCTGCCTCTAGACGTTGAGTGGTTCGTCGATCCATCTTGGACGTACCCTCAGGGAAAGTTAGGGTCTCAAGGAAATTCTTGATATCTGAGAACCAAGGTGGCTCATCATCAGGCTTTGTAGGTTCCTCAATCTGTAGGCAGAAGGCCGTCTCACTTCTCTGCTCGATCATGATCCGCTTCATCTTAGCACCATACGGGATTTCTATCATTGACGCCAAAGTTGCTAGTGCATCGACAAAATGGTTCCTTATCCGAGGGACATATGAGAATGTCACATCTTGGAAGCAAGCTATCAGATCCTCGAGGTGTTCATGATAAGGGATCAGTTTCTCATCCTTCGTCTTCCAATCTCCATTTGTCTGGCATATGATCAACTATGAATCGCCAAACACTAGAAGGTGAGTTATATTTAGATCGAGAGGCACCTACAGACCAGCGGCACAAGCTTCATACTCAGCCATGTTGTTAGTGCAAGGGAAGTTGAGCTTGATAGAGATGGGTACGTGGGATCCTTTTGGTGAAATCAGGAGGGCGCCAACTCCTTGGCCCTCGGCATTTGCCACCCCGTCGAAGTGCATTACCCATGATTCTTCTGCTTCTTCTGTATTGTCTTCTGTCATAAAGAGGATGCCCTCATCAGGAAATTCAGTTCTCAAAGGCTCATAATCTTACAAAGGATTGTCGGTAAGATGATCGATGAGTGCCTGCCATTTGATTGACTTCTGGGTGACGTACGTGATGTCGAACTCAGATAATAGAAGCTGCCAGCGTGTAGTCTGCCCAGTGAGAGCGGGCTTCTCAAACAGGTATTTCAACGGATCCATGCGGGCCAGAAGTAGAACTGCCTGAGATAGCAAGTAATGGCAGAGCCTCTGAGTAGCCCATACAAGAGCCAGGCATGCTTTCTCTAGATGAGAATAGCACGTTTCATAATCAATAAACTTCTTGCTTAGATAGTAAATGGTCTGTTCACTTCTTTCTGTCTCGTCATGCTGCCCTAAGAAACATCCCATCGAGACTTTCTTCGCGGAGAGATACATCAAGAGTGGTCTCCCTGGCTCGGGTGGTACCAACACAGGTGGGTTAAGGAGGTAGCTTTTGATTTTATCGAATGTAGCTTGACCATTCAACGGGCGAGTTCTTCCTTAGTAGCTTGAAGATCAGCGTGCAGATGGGCATTAGCTGTGCAATGAACCAACTGATATATTGTATTCTGCCCAGGAACCCTCTGACTTCTTTCTCGGTAGACGGTGGCGGCATTTCCTTGATAGCTTTTACTATAACTGGGTCGACCTTGATCCCTCTTATGCTGACGATGAATCCTAACAATTTTCTGGACATAGCACCAAATGCGAACTTCTGTGGGTTCAGATGTAGTCGATACTTTCTCAACCTCTCAAACAGCTTCTGAAGGTTTACCAAATGATCGCCTCACTCCAGTGACTTGTCTATCATATCATCGATGTACACCTCAATCTCTCGGTGCTTCATGTCATGAAACAGCACAGTCATAGCTCTCTGGTATGTTGCACAGGCATTCTTTAGCCCAAACGACATGACTTTGTAGCAGAAGGTTCCCCAAGGAGTGATAAATGCCATTTTCTCGCAATCAACCTCCGCCATCTTGATCTGATTATATCCTAAGAATCCATCCATAAATGAAAGCATCACGTGCTTAGCAGTGTTATCGACCAAGGTGTCGATGTGTGGCAATGGGAAATTGTCTTTCAGGCTCGCCCTGTTCAAATTACAAAAATCGATGCACACGCGAACCTTTCCATATTTCTTTGGTACAGGCACGATATTGGCTAGCCACTGTGGGACTTGGATACCATGAGAAACACCGCATCATACTGCTTGATGACCTCGTCTTTAACTTTCAACATCCACTCAGGTCAGAGACGTCTCAGCTTGTGCTTAACCGGCTTCATATCAGGGTAGAGAGGCAACTCATTCTCAACCAAATTAGTGTCCAGACTAGACATGTCCTCGTAGGACCAGGGAAAAACGTCTTGGTATGACCGAAGGAATTCAATCATGCTTTTTCTTTCTTTGGGAGACAGTGACGTTTCGATCTTGATTATTCTGGGAATCTCCTCAGTCCCTAGATTGATGTCCTCTGTCTTTTCAACAACGGGGGTAGGGCCATGCTCAAAGTTGGCGAACTGGTCAAGGAGCTCATTGGGGAGCTCCTCCAAAGGACTATCCTCATCCAGACTTGTAACTCCTACCTCTTCTTGTATTTATACAGGAAAGGGGTCGATTTTATGTGGGATGGGTATTTCGGTTAAGGCATCATTTTGTGGGACTTTTTCTGGAATTTTAAATGACGATATTTTTGGACTTTGGATTTTTTCAATGTTTTTGGGATTTTATATTTTTTCCATGTTTTTGAGATTTTAGTTTTCTTTGGAGATGGACCCTTAGCAAGGCGGGTTACTATATATACAAGGTATTGCCTGCCAAGGGCTTATCTCACTTTTTATAGGTTGTTTTTTTTTTGGAAAACAAATGCCAAATGTTACGCCACTCCCTGCTTCTAGAGTTTGGGGCAAAGATGCCCAGTTACATACCTGAGAGGTTGCTCCTTTACCTGTTGGCATGGAGGGTGCTGACTGATATGGCTCATTGGAGTCAGCTTCCATCATGTTGATCCCCATTTTGTCTGAGATGATGTCCTCAAACGATAACTCAGTTTTGTAGTGATTTACCATAGGGGGAGTTTACAACACGGCCAAATCTATCTCCAAGCTAGGAAGGGAGATTTGGGGATTGGTGGGATGTATTAGGGCTATGGGTTTGTGTGGGGTCAAATGGGTTACCCCATTTTGGTCGATCTTACGACCCCTGCACTGACAAAAGATTCCCTGATGTGCGGCCTAGGGTGAGGTTTCTCTTCTACGTTGATTCCTCGAGCTCTTACTGCTGCGGCAACCCTGGCTTTCTCTTTGGCCTCTCGGACCTCTTCCTCTATGGGCTTGTATCCCAGCCCGAATCTGACCTTCTGCCCCTTAACAACAACTGGCTCACTTCTACCTTGCAATCTAGGCCCGAGCCCTCAGCCTTTCTGATAGCCCACTTCTGGAGCATAGCCATCGCCGCTACCATACCGCCTCCTGATTTAGGCATGATGCCCTCAATGGGCTCCGGGAGTATCGTTGACACCTCATATTCAAAACTGTGGAGGTTGACATCTTCAACGGTGTGCGGTATATCCAACACATTGGGTTTTTTTACGCTATTGGTGACTTTTCTTTCTCACTGTGCCCCTCACCAATGATTATAATAATTTTGTGCCCAGACACAAACTTGAGTTTCTGGTGCAAAGTGGAAGGTATGGCTCCGACCTCGTGCAGCCACGGGCACCCCAACAATAGATTAAATGAAGATTTGATATCCATGACTTGAAACAAGATGGAAAAGGTCACTGGCCCTATCAACAACTCAAGATTAACTTCTCCCATTATTTCTCTCTTGGTATTGTCAAACCCTCTTACGCTGGTTCTGGTGGGCCTCAGCATGCATGGATTGACCCCGATCTTAGTAGCAGTTTTTAACGGGAATATGTTCAATGCGGACCCATTATCAATTAAAACCAGGGGAATGACCATATTTTCAGACTCAACAGTTATATTTAATGACTAGGAGTGGCTACACCCTTCTTCAGGTAAATCAGCATCAGAGAATGAAATCGCATTTGGAGCCATCACTTGCCCAATTATCTTCCCGACTTCATCTGGGCTAACTTGGAATGATACATGCGCATTTTTTAATGCCCCCATTAATGCTTGAAAATGGAGTGGAGACATTATCAACAGATCCCAAACGATTATATGGGCGGGCATTCTTCTCAGTTGAGTCTCTAGTATATATTTCTGACTCATTTTTTTTAAGGGGTTCATAGTGCTATCTTTCTTCCCCTCTGGTTGGGCCTGTGCTACTGCTGGTGCTTCTGGCTGCTTCGATATCCTCCCAGACCATGTGACAAAGTCAATTGCCCCTTCTCTGCTGCAGCTGTCGGTATTGACATTTGTTTACTCGTAGCTTAACGGGACCTGATGAGGGTCATAGGTTGGTCCTGAGAGCTAGAAAGGTATGGCTGCCGGTACTAGAGCCACTTGCACTATCGACTCAAGAGGTGTGGGCAACACCTGATTTATTTTGGTGGAAGTGGGTTGGGTGGAAAAATTAGGCTAGATAGGGGTGGTGACGCTTGAGGGTGATGACATTGGAGGGAAGGAGGTAAAAGGAGGCCATTGATAGCTGGTGGGCACTGGCGGAAGATGGGGGGTCTAATGGGTCGTTAGGTAATTGACCGGGGTTGTGGAGTTTGCAGGTGGAACTTGGGGTTATGGGATGGGCGTAGGCCATTGATAACTGACGAGTGCGAGTGTGTGATTGGGGGCCTGATGGCTTATTGGGTAATTGATGGGGGCAGTGAAATATAGTTGATACACATTTATTTGTACATAGTTGATGGAGGTAGGTGATGGGAAACAGGCCGTAAGATCTAGGGGTTCAACTGTTGGTGTAGTGGTAGGAAAATAATCTGCCAGATTTAGGGGCTCAATCACCCCAATGGTTCCTTCTTCTTGGTCTCGCTGCCTTGGGACCACAAAATTTTCTGTTACTGATATAATTAGTGGGGTCAAATTCATACTCTTCCTCAATTTCCTCTACCATCCCTATGGTGGGTCTGGGACCTGCTATTCTGATAGGGTGTGGGGGTAGTGGCACCTGGTGAATATTCACATGCTGAGAAGGTGTAGGTGGAATGATTTTTCTGGCATCAATTAAATCTTGGATTGCATGCTTCAATGGGAAGCAGCGATCAGTCGGGTGACCCCGACTCTGATGGAAATTGGAATGAGTATTGGGGTCAAAATTATATGGAATCGGATTAGGAGGAGGTCATGGTTGGAGAACAGTTACTAAACCCTTTTCAATTAAAAATGGCAAAAGTACACTCAAGGATTTCCCCAAGGGCATAAAGACTCGATCATAACGTGCTCTCCTCTCTGGGGTCATTTGCATTTCCTTCCTATTCCCTGCTCTTTGTACTGGCCTTGTCCTGACAGGAGCTGGTTATGCTGCTTGGAATTGGAACGAGGATATATTGTTATTACTGGGCCAGGTGTTTACAACATTTTGCACCTCTGCCCCTATCCTCCTGTCGCTCTTCTACTCAGTAAACCTCCTAACCCCGCTAGGTCCCCCTGAAGCATTCTTACTCAAACGCCCTTCCCTGTTGGCATCCTCACAGCTGTTGGCATTCCTTATCAAATCAGCAAAACTGAACTACTGTTGGTATACAAGAAAATCGAAAATCACTGGTAGAGTATTCTTTGAAATCATCTCTATCTGCTCATCGTCTAGTATTCTATTTCTGACTTGAGCGGCCAGTGCTCTCCAATGCCCCAAATAGTCACCGAAGGTCTCGTTGGGATTCTATTTCAAACGGGCCAAATCAGACTTGCGCGGTTCAATATCAGTATTGTAGACATACTGTTCCTAGAATAAATGCGTCAAATCCTTCCATGTCTTCATCATGGATGGTTCAAGAGACATGAACCACCTCAGGGCCGAACCGGTCAAACTTTTCTGAAAGACTTTTATTAGCAGTCTCTCGTCCCCCCTGTACTTGCACATGTCCCCACAATAAGACTTGAGGTGTGCAATTGGGTTATCCGTGCCATTATACTTGTCGAATACTGGCATTTTAAATTTGGGGGGTAGGGAGACCTCGGCAAACAGACATAAATTTGTGAAATCTGTGGCGTGGATTTCAGCACCACCCATATTTAACTATTGTTTCTGGATCTTGTCGAGTTTCTCCCTTAACTGTTCCAATTTTTTGGATATGGGTGTCATTTTTTCAATTATTAGCCAGGACTCACATTGGGCTGCTAGGGGTGGGGTAATTACAGGTGGATGATTGACATTAGTCACTGACCCGACATAGGCCCCACTGTTTCTGAACTCGTCCTCCTCATACTGCTAGTCTACATAGGGTGCAGTGAGAACAAAATTTTCACATTGATGTATGGACTGGATGGGATTGGACTGGATGTGGGTTGGGTGAGCCCCTTGGGTGTGAGGGAAGTGTTGTGGGGTGAAGGGGTGAGTGGTAGTTTGGTTTAGGGGTGGGGCCTGATGTGGCCATTGGACATGAGGGAAGGTTTGGAGATGGTCTTGGGGTATGGGGCCATGATAAAATTTGGTCTGAGGTATGGCATGGGTTTGACCCAGTTGTAAAGGTTGGGGGTGGGTGAAATTTTGGGGGTATTGTGGAGGGTATGAGTATGGGGCTTGGGCCATGGGCCCGGGGTAGGTTTGGGCCTCAAGGCCTTGATCAGGTTGGGTTTGGGTAAAGGGCATGGGATTTTGGGGATCTTGTCCTATTAAGCCTTGATGGGTATGACCCATTGGGCTTTGGAGGGCTTGGGCCATGGGCCATTGGTGGGTATGGGTCTGGGCTGTGGGCTTGGCCTACTAGGTTTTGAGGGGTATGGGCCATGGGCCATTTGTGGGTATGGGCCATGGGCCCTTGGAGGGTTTGGGCTTGGGCCAAATGGGTTTGGGCCATGGGACCTTGGGTAAGGGTTTGGGAAATGGGCCCTTAGGGTATGTGGGCCTGGCCCACTCGGTTTTGAGGGGTATGGGTCGTGGGCCAATGGTGGGTATGGGCCATGGGCCCTTGGAGGATTTGGGTCATGGGCCCTAGATGGGTTTGGGCCATGGGCCCTTGGGGTATGTGGACCTGGCCCACTAGGTTTTGAGGGGTATGGGCCATGGGCCATTGGTGGGTTTGGGCCATGGGCCCTTAGGTATGGATGATGGGGTGTTGGGCCATTGGGCCTTGGAGATCATGGGTGGTGGGGTTTTGGGCCAATGGGCCCTGGGATATGTGGGAAAAGGGGGTTTGGGCCAATGGGCCTTGGGTTATGTGGGAGGTTAGATTGGGCCATTTAGCCTTGGGGTGTATGAGTAGTGGGAGGTTGGGTCATGGGGCCTTGGGGCATGTGGGTAATGGGGGTTTGGATGGTGTGGATTATGGGGGGTTGATGGGGGTCATTGAGGAGTGAGGCATGGAGATTGGCTAGGGTGTGAGATGGGTTTAGGGACATGGGGTGTGGAGGTGGGGAGGTGTTTTGAGAGGCCTTCCATATGGAGTAGGCTTGGAACATCTCCTCCATCACGGTCATGGAGGGAGGATTGGATGTGGGTGGTGGAGATGGGATGGAGGGGAAATTGGGCATGGCCCTAGTATGATCAGGCATGGCTATGGTAAGAGGTAGGGTATGGGGTGGATTGGAGAGTTGAGGCGGGGCAAAGGATGTGGAGGGATTAGGGATGTTAGGGGTGGATGCTTGAAAAAAATAGGGCATGGCCCCGGTAAAAACGGGCATGATCCGGGTAGATGAGGGGATTTGTGGGGGATTAGATAGGGAGGAATTGGCGTATGTGAATGTGGGTGGATCGGGTCTATAGGGGGAAGACGGGAAATGGGGCATGGATGTGGATGGGAAATGGGTTGGACTTGGCATGGGTATGGTTTGGGTAAAAGATGGAGAATGGGTGGTTGGACTTTGGATATTTTGGGGGGTAGTGGTTGGGAAAATGGGGGGTGCCAAACGGGCCGGTAACGGCAAAGGGTGATTGGGTGAGGGGGATGGTGGAAAAAACTTCTCCCGAATGGGAGTGGGTTGGAGAATGTGGTGGGGATGAGTCGGGATTGGCGAAAGTCGGGTCCACTACCCACGACATGTCTCGGTATCGGGTTAGGTGTGGGTGCCTCGGATAAGGCCCGAAAATCCTCCTCCTTCCCGTACGGGATGACGGAGGGCAAGATGATGCCGTTGTGCCGGCACCACAAACTATATTTTTTTAGTTTTTGATTTGCTTTTGATTTTTTGATTTTTTTAAAAAAAAAATTTTAAAAATAAAGGTTTCGAGGCCTTAGAATTCTCTTCTTGGGTGGCACTCGTACCCTAATTCAAGTCTCGTGGCTATGATTCTGACGTGCTTCGGAAGAATCGAAGGAGAACCTTCGATCTATTGAAGGCACAAAAATTGAGGCAAACAACTCGATCCCCAGAATAGGCCAAAAAGAAGTTGCCCTCTTTTGACCGGCGGGGGCGTATTGGATGTCGGAGATGGCGGGGCCCAAACAAGGCACTAAGCACACTAATCGGGGGACTCGAGAGGTGAAAAAGGCCACAGATTCGGGCTGGTGTGGTGTTAAACAGACCTGGCGTAACTAATACATGCACTTAGTTTGCAGGACACCTTTTTTACATTGGCGTAACTATTAGTTGCGCCAAGGTAAAACTTTGAATTTTAAAGCTGGCGCAACTATTAGTTACGCCAGTTATAAATTCTAGTTTTTTTGTACTGGCACAACTAATACTTGTGCCAGACAAAAAATGGTGTTCCAGAATGTATAACGGTAGAGACAGCAGCTTAAAATGAGTCTCTTTTTTTAGTTTTTGTGGAAGCTAGGCTTCCGTGAAGTAAGCTATTTTTTGGTGATCGATTCTCTCCTCACCATACCTAAAGGGTTTGAGTCTGGTATAACTCGCTAGCGCGCTCCCCAAAGGTTTAAAGCTTCGGAATGGGAACTCACCTGATATACCTTCGGCGCAAATGCCTTCTCAGATACTAGGTGGGCTGGGACTTTTCTTGATCGTCACTAGGGGCTGCCGCCATACTAAGACCCGGGTGGTTGTGTGTTTGCCTAATCCCAACCTTTTTAAAATCTACCTCGTAAAAATAAATTAATTAAGCTCCCTAACTTGGTTCAATTTTAATTTTTTCAAAGCTTTTCTCTTTTTTTTTTTGAAAGTTTTCTTCAGTTCAAAGACTGGGGGTGATGACCCCGTGCCACCACTATGGGCCGGCATCCAATGTTGGAATATGCTTGCACAAGTAGGCCCGCTAATCGGCTAAGGCACTTTAAATGACGAGAAAGTAAGGAAATTAAAAGACAATGCTCAAGTGGGCCCGTCAATCGGCTAAGGCACTTAAAATGACGGAAAAGTAAAGAAATTTAAAGACTATGCGCAAGTAGGCCCACCAATCGGCCAAGGCTTGTAAATGACGTAAAAGTAGGGGTAAGTAAAGTGACTTAATCGGAGGGGTGAGTGAAAAAAAATAGCAAAAAAAAAAAAAAAAAATAGCAATAAAATGTTAGGAAAATAAAAAAAAGACCAAGTTCAAGGGGAAGCTCTACTAGCAAATCCGCAGCAGAGTCGCCATCTGTTCAACCGTGGGATCCGTGACGGTCCCGTAGCGGCGATGCGCTCGCTTGCAAAAAAATATAGAGTTGCTACCGAGAGCTTTTGGTGTCCTAGGATACCTATATCATTTTTATGAGCACCGAAGTGCTAAAAATATGACTCTGAATTCGGTTCACACCAAAGGCTCTTGGGTAGGGGCTTCAGTTATTGATCGGGAAGGTGTTAGGCACCCGATCAACCCACTTAACGCGGTCTCTACTAATGGCAAAAATAAAAATAAAGTAAAAGAAAAGAAAATGGCTTCCTCTTGCCCAAAAGGGCTTAGAATCCTATTTGTGTCCCTCCATTCCTACCGAAAATTCAGCTGCATAACGGCACAAATGAGAGGATGAGAAGAGCTAAAAAGAGATAGGAGAAGAAAGGGGAGAGCTGGAGCCCTCGGGCCCTTGTAGCACTGTAGGAGAGCCTTGCGTAGCTTGCTTTTGATGAGCTTTTGAAGGCTTGAATGGTGGAAATAGCGGTTTTAACCACTAAGGCTTACTAGCTAAGAGGTAGAGGAGGGAGGCAAATGGATAGCACACACCTAACCTAGAGGCTTTTTAGGAAAGGTAAGGCATGAAAGGAGATTTTGGAATTCTAAAATTTGTATGGGAAGTGTGCACCAAAGGGAAAAAGATCTTCTCACTTGAAGCTCTTTCTCTCTTAGGCCAAAATTCTCAACCCTTAAACCAAGGGGTGGGGGGCTCTATTTATAGGAAATGGGTGGATTAGGAGAACACTTAAGAGCTAAATAGGTTTAGCAATTAGGTAATCTCACATCTAAGGATTCCTAGGGTTTTGGGAGCCTTGAGATGTGTGAGGAGGTTCTCCAATGGTGGATGATGGGGTGAGGCCTTAAGCCACTTAAAGGGTTGCAAATAGGTAGGGAATGGGTGCAACAAAACTAGAAAAATACACCCCAAAGGTCAAGGTGGTCAACAAGTCAAATCCCAATCATAATTTTCGGGGCAAAATCCAGAGGTTACTATTCATATGCCTGGCGCAACTAATAGTTGCGCCAGGCAAATGTACAGTAAAACAGTTTTAAACAGTGCCTGAAAGTTGGTTCGCAAGGGTGGGCCCCACCTTTAACCTTGGCGCAACTAATAGTTACGCCAGACTAAATTATAACTGGCGCAACTATTAGTTGCGCCAAATCTCTAGGGGGGCCATATGAATTTACACTTATGCCTTCCGGGCTCGGTTTGTCGTGTCTTTTGATGTATACCTCCGATTGGGGCGATTCTTGGACCGTTGGAAAGCTGACAACCTCTACTTTTCAATCGTAAGAGATTCGATTATAGTAGAGGGCCATAGCTGGTTCCGGTGCACCCCTACTCAACCATTTGCTTGATAAAGTTAGGTTTAGGTTCAGAACAGGTTCTAAGGGTCGGGATTGATTTCTAAAAGTTTGGGGCAGGTTCCTAAGGGATCTAGAGTGATTTCTAAGGGTTTGGAAAGATTCCTAAGGGTTCTAGGGGGGTTCCTAAAGGTTCCATACATTTCATCAAAAGCTTAGAATTTCATCTCTCTCAAAAGGTGTTTCGATCAGGCCTTAGGCCAAATTTGGGTGTCTACACATGGGTCAGGTACGCAGGCACTAGCATCGACAAGCTGCATCATATAATCGGTCGGATAGGCGTGCTGGATGAGACGTGTAAATACGCCCTCATGGTAGTCCATCTAGCGATGCAATAGATGATAGTTCTCCTCGAGGTGAGTCATGCAGGCGAGAACATCATCAATCTTTGCGGTTGATGGACGTTGTTGTGTGGGCATACCGCGTGGTACATGCTAGTGGTGTTGGCTACTCAGATCCCTGTGCTGCCACTTCAGGCTGATCCAAACCTCTTGTTTTCTCACTCTTGACCAACTGATTGTAGGTCTTCTTCCATTCCTTGAATGAGTAGTTTTGCATTATCGGTTGTCCGTGGCTCTGTCTCCGAAATATCATATTTCTCTCCGCCCAAATAATCCTCTATCATGCTCGAGATCAGGTGAGCATAGGGTATCTTATCTTTAGGGCTCGCTCCTCCCTCTAACATCTTCCCTCTGGCATACACAATGCCATCATGAACCAACTCCGGGGCGTGAAAACCTTGTCTAGTAAATGTTAAAAATAGTGCCTGCTGGACAACCCCAACCCGCTCTGTCTTGTGCCTCATCGGGTAAAGGTTGTACTTGAAATTAGTGTCTAACATCCATATATGACAGGGAAAATCGGCCCTCTTTATCGCTTAACTCAATCCTTGTCTGCCCTGGGTCATCCTCTCGATCACATCGTGGAAATCCATGGCTTTAGGGTAGGGTTCAATCAATTCTATGTTAGTGTTGTACTCCGCATAACACTCTAATGCATCTGAAATACTATCATGGTCAAATTTATAAACCCTATTATCGATTTTTGTATAGGTGGTCTTTTTTTCCTCCCCCGTATACATGTTTTGGTAAAATAACCTCACTAAACGAGGGTAGTAGTAGTTGCCTAGGGATTTGAGCAAATTGTCGAGCCCAACCTTTTGAAGGTAATCCAAAGCCCATCGGGTCAGTTCTATCCCGCTGAAAAGTGCTAGGTCGAAGGTCCATTTAGTTTCGAAGTCCTTCGCCGCCCACCATGCGTTGGGTCGTTCTAATGGTGGTGGTCGACCCAAAGAACCCGAATGTGTCGCGGGTTGCTTCGAAGTCGAAGGATTCGCGGGTTGCTTGCTCTTGGGTGCCATTTGTTTTCAAGAAAGCTCTAAGAAACTAGGGCTTGAATTCAAGAAAACTCTAAGAAACTCAAAAGAAAGGTATGATTTTACCTCTAGAAAAGATTCGGAGTCAAACTCGTGAATAATCGAACTCCAATGGTTGAAGATCGAAGGTTGAAGACCCCCAAGCAATAGCAACAAAGACCCAAAAGAAAAACCCAAAAGTTTTTGTGCAAATGAAAAAAAAAAAACCCGAGTTCCTTTTATAACGCCCAAATTGATCGATCGGTTTTTCAAATCGATCGATCGGTTTGTTCATAAAATGAAGCCTATTGACTAATGAACCCATCGACATTAAATGAACCTGTCAACTTTAAAACTTAGCTATTCGACTAATTTTGATCGATCGATTTGTGGTTCGATCGATCGGTTTGTACATTAATGAAGCCTGTCGACATTAAATGAACCTGTCGACATTAAATGAAACTTGTGGACAAATTTTGATCGATCTATTTTCAAATTGATCGATCAGTTTTCCTAATCGATTGATCGGTTTCCATTTTGATCGATCGGTTTTCAATGAAAAAATGCCATTTCTCTGTTTGGCCATTTAAATGATCGGTTTCACAATTTCTCGATCGGTTTCAAAATCGATCGATCAAATTTCATTTCGATCGATTTTGACAGAAAATCCTACATTTGTTGAACAAGTCTTTCTCTACCTATTTTTGTGAGTTTGGGTTCATAATTCTAGTTGAATTTTATCATTTGAACTCCATAATGGTGCCTTTACCTAGATTAAACAACTTACATAATCTTAAAACACAAGTGTGCAATGTTTGCATTAATAATTACATATCATCAAAAATTTTCTAGAGTCTCATTGAAATAGATGAGGGCATTGCTCGAGAACATCGACCTCGCGTTCCCAAGTAGCCTCCTCATGAGAATGATTCTTCCATTTTAGCAACACTAGAGGAATACGCTTATTACGCAATACTTGTTCCTTCCGATTGAGTATCTGAACATGTTCTTCCCTTATTGTTAAATCCTCATATATTTCTAGCGATTGGTCATCAAAAATGTGAGTCAGGTCCTTCACTTACTTCCTTAACATTGATACGTGAAACACATTATGCACTCGATCAAGTTGCGTGGGTAGAGCAACCCTATATGCAACTTCACCAACCCATCCCAAAATATCAAATGCTCCGATGTAGCGTGGACTTAGCTTCCCACGGTTCCCAAAGGGTATCACACCTTTCATCGATGAAATCTTGACGAACACGTGATCGCCAACTTGAAATTCAATGCTCATTCTTTTCACATCGGCATAACTCTTCTGCCGACTCTAAGCTATCTTGATCCTTTCCTGAATTAGGCGAATTGCCTCGGTATTATTCTCAATAACTTTGGGACCCAATACAAACTTCTCTTCGGTTTCTTCCCAATTAATCAGAGATCTGTATCTCCGTCCATACAACACCTCGTAAGGAGCCATACCAGTGCTCGACTGATAGCTATTATTATATGCAAATTTGATTAATGGTAGGTGTTGATCCCATGATCCTTGAAAGTTGATCATACAAGCTCTGAGCATATCCTCTATGATCTGATTTACCTGCTTGGTATGACCATCTGTTTGTGGGTGAAGTGCTAAATTGAAGTCCAACCTCGTACCCATTCCTTCTTGAAACTTTTACCAAAACTGAGAGGTGTACAACGGGTCACGATCGGAGACAATGCTCATCGGAATACCATGTAAATGTAATTGAAGGATTTCTCTCATATACAGATCTGCCAATCTACTCGCTGTATACGTAGTGTTATAGAGTAAGAAGTGAGCTGATTTGGTTTGTCTATCAATGACCACCCAAATAGCATTTTGTCGCTTTGCTGTCCGTGGTAATCCCAAGATGAAGTTCATGGAGATTGACTCCCATTTCCATTCTGGTATTGACAGAGGTTGTAACAAATCAGATGGATGTCTATGATCCACTTTCACTTGCTGACATACCAGACACCTTGAGACGTACTCAGCTACATCTCTCTTCAAGCCTCTCCACTAGTAATTCTTCTTTAAGTCTTGGTACATCTTTGTACCACCAAGATGAATACCATAAATTGATTTGTGTGCTTCGTCTAAAATAGTGTGTCGGAGATCGACATCGGTTGGTATACATAGACATCCTCTGAACACTAGCAATCCATCCTCTCCTATGGAGAAATCTGAATTTGTGCCCTCTGTCACCCCTTGTCCGATCTTCACTAACTATGTATCTTTCATTTGAACTTCATATACTTGATCGAAGATCATCAATCGAATTGTGATGTTTACCAACAAGGCACCTGAATCTTGCACCTCGATCCTTATGTCATACAGAGAAATATCTTTTAGTAGTTTCCATCTATAAATCCCCATGATCAGGCTAGATAATTGAGCCGATCTCTTTTGACTCAAGGCATCTGCCATGACATTAGCCTCTCCTGGGTGATACTGAATGGAGTAATCATAATCTTTTAGAAACTCAATCCATCTTCGTTGGCTCATATTCAATTCCTTCTGTGTAAACAAATACTTGAGGCTCTTATGGTCAGTGAAGATTTCAAATGCTTCTCCATATAAATAGTGTCTCCATATTTTCAATGCAAAGATCACTGCTGCTAATTCCAAATCGTGTGTTGGGTAATTCTTCTCATAGTCCTTTAGTTGTCTAGACCCATATGCAATGACCTTCCGATGTTGGTTCAACACACAACCTAACCCACTGTATGAAGCGTCGCTATAAATAATAAATCCTCCACTGCTTGATGGAATAGCCAATACTGGTGCGAAGGTAAGTCTCTTCTTAAGCTCTTGGAAACTCTTCAGTCCACTCAAACTTAATGTCTTTCCTTGTGAGTTTGGTGAGTGGTCGTGAGATCTTGGGGAATCCCTCTATAAACCTTCTGTAATACCCAACTAGACTAAGGAAATTGTGAATTTCTGTCACACTCGTTGGCTGCTTCCAATCTATTACCGCCTCAATCTTTGCTGGATCCACTGTGACACTTGCCTTAGATACCTCATGTCCTAGGAAACTCACTTGCTCTAGCCAGAACTCACACTTGCTGAGCTCCACATAAAGTTGGTGTTCACGTAGCGTCTGTAGAGCTATTCTTAAATGTTGCTCGTGTTTTCCCTTAGACTTTGAGTAGACTAGAATTTCGTCCATGAACACAACCACACATGTATCGATATGTGGTTTAAATACCCTATTCATGAGGTCCATGAATGAAGCTGGCGTGCTAGTCAACCCGAATGGCATCACTAAGAACTCGTAGTGCCCATATCTGGTTCTGAACATCGTCTTCTGAACATCCTCTGTTTTGACCTTCTGCTGGTGATAACCCAATCTCAAATTGATCTTAGAAAAGAATCTTGCACCTTGTAACTAATAAGACTAGTGCCCCCCAAGGAGACACACTAGGTCTTATGAATCTCTTATCTAGGAGTTCCTGCAGTTGTTCCTTTAACTATTTCAACTCATCCAGAGCCATCCAATAGGGAGCTTTAGAAACTTGCTCCATGCTCGGTGCTAAGTCAATAGCCAACTCCACTTCTTTATCTGGTGGCACCCCTGGTAAATCATCTGGAAACACGTCCTCAAATTCGCAAGCAATCAGAATATCGATTATGATGTGCTTCTCTTCCTTTTGCTCTTGTAGAAAAGCAAGGTATCCTCTACATCCGTTCTTCATCAAGAGTTCTGCTCATATCGTGGATATAAACGGTATGATGGTTGATCGCATACCAAAGAATATGAAAGATCTCCCTCCATTGGGGTGAAATGTGACTATCTTTCTTTAGCAATCAACACTCGCATTATGAGCGGATAACCAATCCATGCCAAGGATTACGTCGAGTCCTTGCATATCGAACAGAACCAGGTCAACTGCTACCTCATGATCTGTATAATCCCTAATCGCGACAACCACTGACCTACACACTGTATCGGTGCTCAGGGTGTTTCCCGTCGGAAGTGATACTGCCAAGATAAACTCTTGGGAACAATTTTCATCTTCCATACAAATTTAGGTGTTACAAATGAGTGGGTAGACTGTGGGTCTATCAACACTCGAGCCTCATAGCTATAGTAGTCACCATTCTTGTATATTTGTAAGGTACCAAAGTTTCTGATTGGTTGCTTATTATGTATTATAATTATATTAAATTCAAGTCCTAACCTATTGCAAGCGCACAATGGAAATTATAGAGCCAGTATAGGATCGATCCCACAAGAAAGTTCATTATCTAGTTAACTCCTAGTTTATGTCTTTTATCTAAATCCCTATCTTAAAATTTTTTATTTATCTTTAAGATCTAATCTACTGGAGAAATATGAATAAAAGAATGGATTATTAAACTAAAGTGCATAAAAATAAATCCTAATCCTCCTTCAGATTAAGGTTGTCAATCTTAATCTTCAACTTTCAGATATTTATGAAAATTAAAAATACCGTTACACCATATTTCTAGTATCCTAGCATTGGTCGTCAATCAAGTCTAAGATCCTATCAATACAGATTTAATCTAATCAACAATCAACTAAAAATTTGGGGGTCAATCAAATTTTAGAAAACTAAAGATAGAAAAGTAAAAACTGTTACACTAATCTACAAATTCTAACTTGAGTCATCAATTTAAATTAAAATTTGGAGATGTTTACAAAGCAAATAAAATCTAAACTAGAAAGCAAAGTAAAATATATCCTTCACCCCTCAGCTGCAGTTGTCAATTGCTCCTGACAAATTACAGATATCTACACTAATCTTCAGCACTCAATTGCAGTCATCAATTGCTCTTGAGAAACCTCTAATATCTAATCTACTCTAACTATGTTACGCTACTTTGATCGAAAGAAAACCCAACCTCAGGCATCAATTGATGCTGAAATTCTTCGATACTTATTCCTATGTTGAGCCCTCTTATTTATAGATCATAAGGGGGTCGGTTTACAAAGATATAATTCTAATAAAAGAAACTACTAAAAACAAAAGATTCTTAATTTAACTCTAATTTCTAATTTTATCTTTCCTTGCTTTCTTTAGTTGATGAGCCTCTGGATTATTCTTTATTAAGTAGCAGCAGAGTCCTTCGAATTAGATCTTTATCAATCTTCTTAGATTCGTGGTTCACCAGACCTCTAATTACAGGAGTCTTCTAATTCTGGATATGGTGGTGTTAAACTCTCACGTGATCAGCGCAGCAGTGTGTAGTAGAAAGCTTCTATTTTTAGGAAATTGTAAATAACAATTTCTTTCTTATTCTTTCTAAAAAATCGTAATTCACAAATTTCTATTTTCAGTAGGCTTTCAGCTAACAATTTCTTATTTTGGATCGATCACTTTTTGAAGAATCATTTTTTGAAAAATTACGATTTTTTAGCCTTCCTGTTGTTGGTGAATCGTCCTTAACGCTTAATCGTCTTTTAACTGCATTTTGAGTTTATTTTGACAAGGATTAACACTTACACTATAGTTTACTACTTATGTTTAATATCTGCACATCAGTAACTCATTAGTAGCAAACGAAGTCCTAGCATCACTAAGTTAAGGGTGATAAAATGATAAATTATGTGACTGATCATACCCCCAAACTTAAGTTTTGCTAGTCCCTAGCAAACAAGGAAACATAAAATATTTAAAATTTTTAAATTTAAATGCCACTTTCATAGAAAGCACGATTACATTAGCAAATGCAACAAGCCTTTAAACCCCTAGGTGATCCCTAGTAGAGGAGTTGTAGTCTCCTGAATGTTTTCAGTGAAGTTACCTACAAACTTCAAATATTTTTGAAATTTTCAAAACTAAAAATTTATAATATAAACTAATTTTTATACACTACTAATTATTTAGTTAGTCATTATATGTTCATTATTTCAAAACATTTCAAATCTTTTATCCTTAGCTTCCCATCATCGCACTTATCCTTGATCAGAACTCAATAATTTCAATTCTTGTATAGCGTGGAGTGTGTGCATATCAGTGAAAAGTTTATTCATCATAGATTTTTTTAAACTACAGTTTTTAGAAAATATTTTCATCCAAACTTTCACTTATTGGCATATACTAAAAAATAATCAAAACTTTGGGTTCTCATAATATGATATGTTCGTGATAAATTCAAAGGACAATTAGCTAAAAAGATAAATCTCATGGAAAGGATAATAAATTATTTTCATATAATTTCTTTATTTATTCATAGTATCCATTTTATATATCTCTACTAGACTCATATTTTTACAAATCGTAAATTACAAAGGTCTTTCCTTCGGCTTGTAATGGGGTATTGGGTTTTCAGAAGATTTCAAAGAAAAAAGGTAAAGAGGATTCAAAATTATTTCCAAGAGTTTAGCTCTTCTTCTTCTATATTTTTTAGCTTTAGTAAGTATTCTTATTTTGGATAACTTCTTCCCTTTTCTTTTTCTTTTTATAAATCCCATTTTTCTCTTCTTTTAAAGTTTGGAAGCTTTTTGCTTCTCTGTTCACAAAATCGTCTTTTACGATTTTTCATTCTTTTTCTTTCCTTTTCCCATATTTTCATATATTTGTATTTCTTTTTTAGTTGTACCCTTTTTAGCAGATCCCCTATCTATTAACTCATACTCCTTTCACTCCCTTTTCTTCCCTTCTTTTATATTTTAAACTCTAAAAAATTATAAGGGTTAAGGATAGAAAGTTTTGGGTAGTACATATAGTTAAAGGTTTATAAAATTCTGGTACAAAGAAATTTAGTCCTTAGGCTTCTAATATAGGTTCAAATGGTAAAATATTCTGGGATTTTTAGCTTTTTGGCTCTGATTTAACAAATGATGGCCTTGGATCATTTTCATGATTTACTAATATAGATGTTTTATTACTTTGATATATTTAATAAACAATTCTAAATAAATAAATTATCATAATCATAGAATATGTTGATTCTAAGTTCACATTATGAGATTTTAATTAGTCAGCAATAAGTTCAAGGAAATTTAGCATGAATAAAAACAGTCTCTCTTTCTCAGAGAAAAAAAGGAAATAGGCTCTATAGCTCACTGGTTATATAATTTCGAAACTATAATTTAAAATATTTTGTAGATCAGATCAATCAAGTAGTTTCAAACATTCTTCTGATACAACATTCTAGAGATGCTTTACTTTGAATTGTAACTATTTTTATTTAAATTTTTGAACTACTACTATGATGGATTGCTAAGAATTTTGGATTTTCATATTTTTTTATAATAATTCTCATATAATGATTAACTTTCTAAAAAGATGTTGTAAATTATTTTTTAAAATTTTAAAACCTGCAAAATTATAAAAAACTACTATACTAATATACTCATATCTGATGTATTCCCCCCGAAACTTGAATAAGATAATGTCCTGATTGTGCAAAACAGGGGACATAAAAAAAATGTTACCTTATATTACTACTGGATTAGTTATCGGGTTTATAATCTACAAAAAAGAATAAAAAATCTTCCCCCAAACTTAGGAGAAAAGTACTATCGATTTTAATGGAAATAAAAAGTTAGATGTTAGTAGCACTGTTAGTGAATTAGTTAAAAATATCAAAGAAAGAAAAACTATTTTTCATATATATGAACTAACTATAAAAATATGGAAAGAAAACTAATTACATCAAAGAAATTCCTAGAAAAAATCTAGACACACACTAAACTAAGACACTAGCAGCAATGTCCATAAATCCATGCATTCGTTCGAGAATATAATATTATACAACAGGAAGAATCTTACGATCGATCATATTTTACCACGATTTCAATCGTAACATACTTACTAGGAAGAAATTTTCTAACTAAAGCAAAATAAAAGAGTTAGTTTACATATTTTACAGGATTCTGCTAAGGGTGAGTTGGTAGCTGGACGGTGCCTATGAGTATATCAGACAAACTCAGGGTCTTCTAGTGATATAATGATCACTGGCCCTTCTTCGATTGGAAAGAAAAAAAATTTAGGGTTTCATATACTCGTTTGAGAATTAAGATGGGAGACATGAACAAAATATGTTCTCTCCTCTAATTTTTTAAGATTTTTATAAAATGGTGACGGTGGGCTGAAAGCATTAGAGAAGGGTAACCTCAGTATATATGGTACTTCGGTTACAATATTAGGCATACTATCTTTGATATCTTTTTGGGGTCTATTTTTAATTTTTATTATTTTTAGTTTTTTTGGTGGGAAAACATCTTTGATTTCAAGCTCACTATCCCTGGTCTCGGGGACGACTACTAAGGTAGGCATCTCCACCTTATTGTCAATAGTCTTACCACTTCTTAAAGGTGGAACAATTTAATACCATTTTGCGGGAATGAATGTATCTCCCACAAAAACTTTTCCTTCCGGGTTTCTCACTGGTCGTAACTATAACTGGTTGCTCTCTCGTTTCACCAATTGCGTAGCTAGCTGACACACTTGGGTTTCCAGCTTAGTAATGGATTGTGTGTGCGAATGTAAAAGTTAAGAGAATTGAGCGAGCTGGGATAAATCCTTGGAACGCTGATGCCACTGTTGCTGTAAATCTCTAAGGATTTCAATAATTGTATCATCAAATTCGCTGCTCTGAGGACTGAATTGCTGCTACTCATATGACTTATATGGCCTCATGGGTGGCAGGTAGGTCTATTGGAGGTTTAAGTTCGAGGGATATCTTGGATGAACAACAGATGACCCTTGTTGTTGGCCACTAGTGGCGTCATAATTAAAATGAGGATGACTTTTCCACTGTGGGTTGTACGTGTTACCGGAGTCAATCTGTTGGAACGCATACGCCATTCCCAGTCTATCATCTTCGGGTATAGTGGGACGATAGGGCAATTAAACACTCAAAATATTTATAGAATTGGAACGAGTGTGGTGCATAAACTAAAAAGAATACAATAATAAATATATACATATATATATATAATTATTTATTAATTTATTTATATGTTTTTTGGAATTTTGCCAAAAATAGCAAATTTCATAAACATACCAAAATAAAAATACGTAATAAAAAAAATATTCTAAAAAAATTTGGCCCAAATCGGATTCAGAATTACCTCCTAAACACTAAAGGAAATATTACCAAAAAAGGAAAAATAGCTAAAAAGGAGGATTTAGAAGGGTAATCAGTGGATTTTGGGCTTGAGAAAAATTCTACCAAAGGTAGCCAAGACTTGCAAGTCACAAAGAGCTTTCCGAATTAGGGTTATTTGCGCGATTTTGATGCCCACAGCCAAAGTTATGGCCAAAATACCGGCACACACCCAAAACAATCCCAATTAGGAAAAGATCATAATTTCTTGTCAAATATATATATATATATATATATTTTTATTTTTTTTATTTTTTTATTTTTTTCACTTTTTTTTTTAAAATTTTAGAAAGCAGGGAGAGAAACAAATCTGAGTTTTTCGCCTGTATGGCCGGCAGAAGTTGAAACCTTGATTCACTGGCTCCGAATAAACCCGCAAAAGCTTAAGAAGTGATTAAAGAAATTGAAAATATAAAAAAATAAAAAAAGTGAAAGATAAATATTGGTTTTTAAAAGGATAAAAATATTAGATAAAAAATTGAAAGAATTAGATAAATTCGTCCTCCCTGGCAGCGACGCCAAAAATTTGATCGGTTGCTTATTATGCATTATCGTTATATTAAATTCAAGTCTTAACCTATTGCAAGCGCACAATGAAAACTATAGAGCTAGTATAGGATTGATCCCATGAGGAAGTTCATTATCTAATTAATTCCTAGTTTATATCTTTTATCTAAATCCCTATCTTAAAAACTTTTATTTATCTTTAAGATCTAATCTACTGGAGAAATAAGAATAAAAGAATGGGTTATTGAACTAAAGTGCATAAAAAAAATCTTAATCTTCCTTCTTCAAATTAAGGTCATCAACCTTAATCTTTAGCTTTCGGATATTTATGAAAATAAACAGTATCGTTGCACCATATTTCTAGTCTCCTAGCAGTGGTCGTTAATCAAGTCTAAGATCCTATCAATACATATTTAATCTAATCAACAATCAACCAAAAATTTGGTCATCATTCAAATTCCAGAAGACTGAAGATGAAAAAGTAAAAACTATTACACTAATCTATAAATTCTAACCTGAGTCATCAATTCAAATTAAAACCTGAAGATGTTTACAAAGAAAATAAAATCTAAACTAGAAAGTAAAGTAAAATATATCTTTTACCCCTCAGCTACAGTCATCAATTGCTCCTGAGAAATTACAGATATCTACACTAATCTTCAGCACTCAATTGCAATCGTCAATTGCCCTTGAGAAACCTCTGATATCTAATCTACTCTAACTATATCACACTACTTTGATCAAAAGAAAATCTAACCTCAGGCGTCAATTGATGCTAAAATTCTTCGATGCTTATTACTATGCTGAGCCCTCTTATTTATAGATCATAAGGGTTAGGTTTACAAAGATCTAGTTATGACAAAAGAAACTACTAAAAATAAAAGATTCCTAATATAAGTCTAATTCCTAATTTTATCTTTCCTTACTTTTTTTAGTTGATGCGCTTCTGGATTATTCTTTATTGAGCAGCAACCGAGTCCTTCAGAATAGATCTTTATCAATCTTCTCAGACCCGTGGTTTACCAGACTTCTAATTGCAGGAGTCTTCTAATTCTGGATATGGTGGCGTTAAACTCTCACGTGATCCACAATAGTAATGTGTAGTAGAAAGCTTCTATTTTTCAGAAATCGTAAAATGATTCCTTTCTTATTCTTTCTAAAAAATCGTAATTCATGATTGTAGACACCTAAATTTGGCTCAAGGCATGATCGAAACATAATTCGAGAGAGGCGCACTTCCGAGATTCCAATGGCATGTATCGAACCCTTAGGAACCTTCCCCAAACCTTAGGAGTCATCCCAAACCCTTAGGAATCACCCCTAACCCCTTAGAAACCTCCTCGAACCTTTAGAAACCAATCCCAACCTTTACAACCCCTTCCGAACCCATACCTAGACTCTCTCGAGAAATGATAAAAGAGTGGTGCATTAAGACTACCTAAGCTATTCCATTGAGATTGAATCATATACCATTGAAAAGTAGAAGTCTCCAGCTTTCCAATGAGCTAAGAATCACCCCAATCGGAGTTGTACATCAAAAGTTATGGTGATTCGAAGGTTGGGCACAAAATGGGCAAGTTTTGAACCTGTTGAGAGGATCATTTGGAACCTCGCAAGAGCTTCTCGAGGATCCCTATGTACTTAGCACAACTAATACATGCGCCAAACCATTTCCTTCCATAAATGACTTGGCATAAGTAATAGTTGCGCCAGACTTGAGTGGATTCCCCCGTGGGCAGGAACTTCCCAAAGCACTGTTTTGACATTGTTTTACTGTACCTAAGCTTGATGCATCTATTAGTTGCGCTAGGCTTAGCTACAGTAACCCTGGGCTTTTTGCTCACATTTTCATCTTTGGAGTTTGACTTGTTGACAATCTTGATGCCCTGGCTGTGTTTTACTTATTCTGTTTCACCCTTCCTTATACTATTTGCAACCCTTAACTGATTTGAAAAACTACCCTATCATCCACCATTGGAGCTACTTTCACACTTTTCTACGCTTCAAAGATCCTAGGAAACCTTAGATGCTTGATTACCAAATTGCTAATCCAACTTAAGCCTCTAAGCATCCTCCTTACTGTTGCTCCCCCAGCTGTGCTTTCTTTGTTTGTTTATGGTAAAAGAAATTTAAAATCAAAATAAAACAGGGGATGAAATCAGCACAACTGAGAAGTCCTAGACCTACAAGATACAGGGTCCATTGTGGTAAGTTTTGATAAGTAAGAGTTTGTCCCACAGGGAAAGATGATCTACAACTCTAAGGAAGCCATCTCTAGTAGTCCCTCCAAATCTGACTACAGATCTGGTAGTCCTTAAGGGAAGGGAGTTTAAGGTCACTTAGTTTACAGATCCTAAGGTAGCCTAATGTCTAAATTACAGAAAGGGTTGAGAAGATGGATGGAGTGTGGAAAATAAATCTAAAAGCGTGAGAAGTATGTTATTGAGCCTAGATCAGAGGAGTTTTGTAACTCAGATTCAGATCTGATGTTACAGAAATCCTGTCCAATGGCTACGTTATCACCACTGAGGAGAAAGAATTCAACCCATCTCTGTACCATGATCCAATCCCTTAAGGTTATAACTTGTCCACTCAAATGGTTACAGACTATCCCATAGGGGAACCACAATCCAGAGATGGGTCAAAACAAGTTATCATTGTAGGCACTATTTCATCCACGCTACCAGCTCAAGAATTCATAGGGAACCTCAACCTCTAAAGCTCTATGTGTGGGGCTAAGGCTGTATAGGACCATGATAGCCCAAACATGGAACCAGCAAGAGATTGAGTACAACCTTCAATGTAGTTGTTCATTGCTTGAGTGAGGCTACAATGGTCCAGTCACAAGCCTAAAATCTCTATAACCAGATCAGATCTAACATCTGATAGTGGATCTATACAAATATAGAGGAGTCTGCATCTGTACAATCTCCCACTAGGCTAATACAAGCTCAGATGCAGAGAAGAAGGATCCATCTTGGATCGGTGGATTAGAATCACCCTAAGGCTATAACTTGTCCACTTGAATGGCCACAGACTATCCCAGAGGCTATCCTCCTCACGAAGCCCAAGACAAAACAAGAATATCGCTGCCACCACCATGGTCACGAGGCTACCAGCTTAAGCTCCTATGGAGATTTCAGATCTAGTGGGTCCTGTGGTGGGGCTAAGGCTGTATAGGATAATGATAGCCCAGACATACAGGTCACTTGAATCTGAGTGGCCCTTAGAATCAGTCATCCATTGCTTCGAATCACAGCCAAAGCAATGGCGAATCACAAGGCAGCAGCCTTGCACAGAGCATCTCACAATCAAACACAAATCCCATAATGTAAAAATCCTATTACAAATTTCCATTAAACTAGTTCAAAATGCATACAAAGACTTAGCCAACAAGTGCTGGACTATGGAGAGAAGGAAAAAGAAAAAGAAAAACTACTTATAGCTATAAAAGAAAAGAAAAAATGATCTCAGATCAAATCTCCAAGAGATGAGATGTGTTCCCAGCTCTGTTCTGAGATATTCCAAGATGTCTAAACCTAAGCTAAGTATGGGTTTATATAGCAGTGGTGTGGCGGCGCATTAGGGTTAGGAAACCCTAATTTTAATGATGCCACGTGGCCTAATAGTGATCCTTGGATGCCTCGGGGCGCGTGCACAGAGATTTAAGCGTGGGAGTGCGTGCCCTAATCGCTAGAAATTCCCAAAAAGCCCTCTGCTGAAGCGATGGAAGTTGAAGTTCAGAGCTTCGCTAGGTAGCTATTGTTTCTCAGACTTGTCGCGTAGTATCTCTTGCTCTTCACAAGGATGGTTTGACATTGAAGCTTCAACCATCGCGAGGTTGCCTTGGTTTGCTCTTCAGGCAGTCGCGCGGTAAAGAATTGCACTCTCGCTGGATTGGGCTTCGGAAGGTTGAGTAGACATCAAAGCCTCAGATGTCGCGGGGTTGGAGTTCAAGCAGTCGCGAGGTAGCTACGCATTCGCTGGGTTGATCTTCGCGAGGATGGATTTGAATAGCTCGAGAACTGTGGGATCACTTTTCTTCAATGGACTTTGTGAGTTACCTCGCGAGGATTTAATGAGTTCTGAACTGCGTGAGGTTCCATGTCTTAATTGATCTTCGCGAGGATGGCTCTGCCTTTGCGAGGATGCTTTCTTCTCGATTGGCATGAGAACTGCGCGAGGAGTTCTCTTCTGATAGTTGCATCTTGCGGCGACTGCGCAACAGCTTCTCGACAGCTACGTGAGGAGTCTTTTGAAGTTCTCTCTCCTTAGCCGTTCTAAGCGAATTGCGCGAGGTTGAGAGAGGTCTGCTTTGAACTGTGTGAGACTGAGCGATGTGTTATACTCTTGAGCTTCGCGAGAGCTGTGCGAGTTTGTGCTTCTGAAGCACTTCAGTTACTCAAATGCGCGAGAAGTTGTTGTAAAGTCTTGGGAAGCTTAGTTGGACTGCGCGAGACTCATTTCAGGTCTGGATTCAGGGTTCATCCTTCTGAGGGACTTCTGGTGCCAAAATAGGCTCCTTAGCAGGATTCCTTGCCTTATTTCACTACTGATTATTACCTACATAAAACACTTAACAAGAACTTATTAGATGGCTAAGGGTCTAATCAAAGGTTAAGTTAAGGGGTGAAAAGTGGTACTTTTCAGGTCTTAACACACTCCCAAACCTAATCTTTGCTAGTCCCTTAGCAAAGCTACATTAAATTTACTACAAAAATTAAATGCCACTTTCGTAGGGAGAACGGATACATTTAGCATATGTACCAAGCCTTTTAAACCCCTAGGTGATCCCTAGTGGAGGAGTGAAGTCTCCTGAGGGTTTTCAGTGAAGACACCCACAAACTTCTCAATGAAATAGTTAACAAAAGTGTAATATCATCAAGTGAGCAGTCAAGGAGCAGACTTAGTTTACTCTTGAATCAGTAATCATAAAAGAAATTTAATCCATTGGTTGCACAGTAATTTAAACAGCATAAACTTCTCATGAATGCACAACATTTCCAATCAGTTTACAACCACAAAAAACTGCACAAGTGTGTGCCAGCACTGAGCTCATCATCAGATTAAAAATTAGGTTATAGGTCATACAGAATACACTGAAGATCAGACCCAAAAATTTCCAGGGCATACTCTCATAAGGGTCTTGTTGAGGGGTTCATTTTCTCTCAGGCTCAAGAGCAGTTACATCCCCCAAATAGGTCTATAAGCATGAGCATAGGCAGAGTTCTTAAGTGCTGACATCATTGACACATCCTCACCATAGATTGGATAACTCTTTATCTCTACATGATAGCTCACTCAACTTTGGATCACAAGGGCTTTTAACTGTGTTGGAATGTGGCTTATGGAGTGGGGTTAAAAAGAATGGAAGGTTGAAAAGGGGTTTAACATTGAGGAATCAGTAGGTGGAAGAGGTGATTCATGACTTCACCTTCTTGATTTTAGCTCCTTTCTTCTTCTTTGAGATTTTCAGATTTGAAGTGATCAGATTCTCTTCTTGATTTTGATTTTCCAGAAGAAAGATCCTCTTGACTCCTCTCATACTCCTCTTCATTATTATTTTTGTTTCTTTTTTATGGAATTTTCTTCTTTTTATTTTTGTTTTTGCTTTTCTGAAATGCTACCATGTTCTCAGTTACCATACTGCCAGAATTTTGAGATACTTCTTCTCCATTCACCTAATGTTGACCATAGCTAGTCCATCTTCAACTCTTTCTCCTTTACCTTCTGAATTCTCAGAGTGAGGGTAGACTGAATCAGGTTCATAGGTAAGGTACAAGTACTCAGGTGTATTTTGAAGAAATTCAAGATTTAAAGCTCAAAGGGGGTATGGACAAGGGCAGTTGCTTTAGGGTTGGTCTTTTTTTGGCTCAAACTATCCAAGAGAAGACCTTGATCCTTTCCTAAGTCTCATGAGTACTGTCAGTTGTTTCAACTTGAAGTTACCTAACTTCTAGTGAGCACAGTGACTCAGCCAGTCCTTAGAACCAGAATAAATTGCCTTAGTTATTCCTCAAAGAATAGAAAAAAAAATAAAAATTTTATAGGCCCAATCTCACTGGTTATGGTCTTCCTTTGAACTTTTAAGTATGTCCTCACCTTTTTCTCTCTCTAATGATTCACTTAGTGCTGATACAAGTGAGTTTCCTTGGTGATCTCATCATGGAAATGTGAAAAATTAAAAGTTTATAATGTCTAAAGTTTGCAGAAATTTTAAATTTTTTATTTTTCATGATTCTTAAGTGATCATAGATCCATTTCCATATTACTCACATAACTCTGCTGCACTTAGGTTAATTATCCATTGGCCGGGTCTTCCTGCCACACCCCCAAACCTATGAGGAGCAGTGTCCTCACTGATTCAAAAGTGTCTGAGCAGCAGATTTATTGATGGTAAAAAGAAAAGGACAGAACAGGGAACAAAACACACAACAGACAAAGCAAAATAGTAATGACAGAAGAAGGAAATCTATTAAAAATGTGAAATGTACAAACTACAAGAAAATAGAAGCAAAAGAGTGTAGAAACAGAAAAAATCCTAGGTACAATCTAATCAGAATCTGGCTCAAAACTTGTCCCAACCCATCTTCTTGGCATGCTCTTGAAGGTAAGCCTCCTCCTCTTTTTTCTTTCGTTCCCTCTCTTCCTTTTTTTGAGCGCAGTTTTGGGTATGGTTGGTGCCCTGACCCTCATTTTTCTGGTCTTTGGTGGAGGAGGGGTCACTGAAGATTTATCTGTGGTTGGCTCAGGGGATTTGATAGGACTTTTGCCTTTGGGACTCTTCCCTTTTGGGCCTTTCCCTGGTTGAGGCTGAGGGGGAATGAGAGGGGAGGTGGAGGTAGGTAAAGATAAGGCAGGGGTTGTGTGAGAGGTTTTCTTTTTAAGGTAGGTTATCAAGGGAGGGCTGTCAGGGTTTAGTTCAGATGAGGTTGGAGATACTGGGGCTGTGTATTGAGGTAAGGTGGGTGAAGGGGGAGTGCTGTCATGGGGTTCAACACTTTCCACCCAGGAACGAATCACAGGGGGTGGTGGAATGGAAAAGGGAGATAAGAGAGGGAAAGGGAGAGATGGAAGAGGCAAGGAAACTGATGGAGGGGTAAGTGTGGAGGATGGAGGTATTGCTACAGAAGCAGAGGTGACAGAAGCTTGCACCACCTTCTTTGGAGCAGGGGCTTTAGCCCACTTTTTGGGGGCAGGGGTGGCCTTTGCCACAGCAGTTCTCTCACCTTGCTCAGAAACAACCTGAGCTTCAGCCTTCTTCTTCTTCTTCTGGGGATCCATCAGACTCCTACTGATCCCCCATTGTCTTTTGGAAAAGTGGTGGGAGTGAGGTCAGCAGATAACTCCCCCACTGGTATCTTGTATCCTCCCCTCAGAAGTAATTTGGTGATGAGTCTTCAATAGGGGAGAGTGTGGATCTTCTTTTGCAGCCCGAGCTTCACCATCATATCCTTCATGTCCTCAAAAATCAACCATGCAGCATTAAATCCATGGCCCAGAGAGAAGGAATAGAGAGCATTAGCAATTGGTGTCCTCCTCTCTTGCTGATGGCCGGAGTAATAAATATTCTTCCTCAGCACTTGATCAATGAACAACAATTTGGGATCCAAATCTCTTCTTCTGATGGAGTCCCCTGTGGCCTTCAAACCTCTTGTAAGGGCCTGTGCAATGGTATCAATGGGGGCACTCACAGGGGAACCATAACCACAGTTGGGATAAAAAATAGCCGGAATGCCCATGACTTCAACAATCAATGCTGGGTTGAGTAGCACCTCAAAGTTGTCAACTAACACAAGGAGGCCTGGCTGCCCATGTGTGTCTGGTCTGACCCTAAGGTGTTGGTAAAAGAGTTGCACTAACCTAGGGTAGGCTAGTGCAGGAATCATTTGCATCAAGGGGAACAAACCAGCCTTGCGTAAGAACTCAATGGCAGGTGCTGACAACGGCTCAGATTCAAAGATGGATATATCAAAAATGGCTTCAGGCTCTAAGGGAATGGAAATGAGGAGCTCAGAGGGTGTAGAGTAATAAGGTGTTTGTTCAGCCACGTCAGGAACCACCTCCTTCCCTTTTTGTTGTGTCGTAGAGGACTTGGCTTTCTTAGGGGCCGGCTCCACGGGAGCCTGATCCCTGGCTCTTTTCACAGGTGCACTTTTAGGAGCCATTAAGATCCTCCTTGGTGAGCGTGCAGTTGAAATTTTGAAAGAAAAAATTAAGAGCTGAGTCTTACCCTAAAAGTTAGGGTTATGTTCAATTTGATGCACAGTAAACTGCAGGAGCTCCTAGTAGGGGGCAACTGTTGATGGAAGCTTTAAGAGCAAAAATCTAGAATTTCAAAGTGAACGACGAACTGTAGATAGGATGTTGGAGGAGAGAGATTGAGAGGAGTGGGAGCTAGGGTTTCACAAGGTGAGAGGAAAGAGAAAGAAAGAAAAGCAACAAGGGTTGGATTTTAAATATCGCGAGGCTCAAGGCTTCAAAAATATCTCCATTGGATAGAATGAATGGGTCATGAGATTGATGTTCATTTAAATCATGAGGAAGCCCACACACAACTATATCTCAAACTCGCATAACAAAGCCAAGTAATTCTTTATAAATCGAGAGGAAACCAAACCAAATTTTCACAACCTCGCGATGGCTTAGCAGTCGAAATTCACACACCCACTAGTCAGCCTTTTGACCTTTATTTTGTGTGTGGATGCTCTCACAGGCTCTCTTCCAGGGACACCCATAAGCATTATAAAACATTCAAAAATTCCCATACTCTCAAAGCATTAAATTCACACATCATGAAAAGCATTCAAACAATACCATCATCATTCAATCACTTGAAATTATCAAACAAAGGGAACAAGAATAAAAGTAGGCATAAAGCATTAAACTCAGACTCCAACAAGATCACTAAAAATTCCTATAAACAGTAAAGTACATAACATACAAAGTGCACAGTTCTTAGCATCAATTCAATGAAAGATCCCCTTCAGGGTTTGAGGATCCTTCACCAATCAAAAATTGGCCCTTGGGATTAACCACTGGTTGACTGGACAACCTTCCCTCTTCTCTTTTGGCTAAGGTATTTGCTAGTTGGCCAATCTATTCTTCCATCTTCTTGATGCTCTGACCATGAGAATTCACAGTCTGAGCCAAGGAACCCAGGTTTTGCAATGAGGTCAAGACCTGGTCCTCGAAAGAAGTATTTATGGGTTGAGATGGGGGTAAGACCAATTGATTTTGTTGCTGATGGGGTTGCTGATGGTGCTGGAAGTTAGACCCAGGGGCATTCCCTTGATTGAACTGCCGCTGTGGCCTTTGAGGTACAGCCAACATCTGTTGGGGCTACATATAATTGTCTTGCCTCCACCTCAGATTTGGGTGGTCTCTCCATTGGTAACCAGCATTTTGGTGCTGGTATCCATATGGCTGTCTATTGTAGCCCCTAGATTGTTGCTGGCCATAAGATTGAGCAGCAGCAACATGTTCCAAAACTAATTTGAGATATTGCCCTGTAGATGGACATTCCTCCACTGTGTGCTGTGGGGAGTGGCATATCAGATATGCCTCTGCCACATGAGCAGCTCTTCTGGGTTGCATCACAATTAGTAATTTTTCAAACTTCATAGAGAGGTTTGCCATCTGCAGCTGCAGGTCATTGTTCCCAGACACCTCACAAACTTTTCCTCTTGTCAATGCAGCAGGCCCCACTTTAGACTCAGACTCCTGACTAGTTCTTTCCAAGGATAGCTTTTGAAAAGCATTTTCACTAATCACCTCAAACAATTCCCATGCCTCATCAGCAGTTTTGTGCATGTAAGTGCCACCACAAGAGGCATCAACCATATCTCTACTTTTTTCATCAATCCCATTGTAGAAGCTTTGAACAAGCTGCCAGTCTGGGATCTTGTGGTGGGGGCATTGTTTGAGCATTTCCTTAAACCTATCCCAGGCTTGATTAAAATCTTCAGTTGGGGCTTGGGCAAAAGCAAGAATTGCCTTCCTCAATTGGCTAGTTTTGGTCTCAGGGAAGAACTTGGTCAGGAACTTGGTCTGTAGGTCTTTCTATGAAGCAATGCTATTGTTGGGAAGAGTGGTCAACTAGGTACTGGCCCTATCCTTCCGAGAGAAGGGAAAGAGTTTGAGCCTAGTAGCCTCAGGTCCCAAACCAGTGATATTAAAAGTGGTGCACAGGGCCAAGAACTAGTTAATGTGCTTGTAAGGGTCCTCCTTGCTAAACCCATGGAAAGAGGGCAGCATCTGGATGATTGAAGTCTTTATTTCATAATTCCCCTGAACATCAGGGAATCGAATGCTAAAAGGGGAGTTATAGTCATCCGGAGCATTCAACTCCTTGAGAGTTCTGGGTTGTTCTTCACCCATATTTGCTGTCACAGATTCACTTGGGGGCTCTCCTGTGGTGTGCCTGTCTCTTCTAAGTCTCCTTCCCCTTTCTAACTCAGGGTTAAGAGGCTTTAAAGTAGGGCTGAGAGATCTCCTCCTTAGCATACAAGCACACCAACAGCAGGGAGAACTTCTTGTAGGCACATTGCAAATGAATAACTTTACAATTAACAAATTTTATCTAAATAATTTACAGCTATTCAAAGAATACAGTTACAACTATCCTAGATACTACTAGAGAGTTTTCCAGAAAGATAGACAGAGTTTTAAAAGTTAGAGAGTTTGCAAACAGAGGTAGCTAAGCTCCAATTGCAGTCCAACTGTCCTTCACTGCTGCTGTCTAGATCTGTAAAAAAAAAATTCACAAATATATCAGCATTATCAATTATTCTTAACTACCAAAGAATAATCAAACTATAAAAACTTAGGGTCTACTAAAATATCAACTCTCCCCGGCAACGACGCCAAAAACTTGTTGCTCCCCTAGCTGTGCTTTCTTTGTTTGTTTGTGGTAAAAGAAATTTAAAATCAAAATAAAAAAGGGGATGAAATCAGCACAACTCAGAAGTCCTAGACCTGCAAGATACAGGGTCCATTGTGGCAAGTTTTGATAAGTAAGAGTTTGTCCCACAGGGAAAGATGATCTACAGCTCCAAGGAAGCCATCTCTAGTAGTCCCTCTAGATCTGACTATAGATCTAGCAGTCCTTAAGGGAAGGGAGTTTAAGGTCACTTAGTTTACAGATCCTAAGGTAGCCTAATGTCTAAACTATAGAAAGCGTTGATAGGATGGATGGAGTGTGGAAAATAAATCTAAAAGGGTGAGAAGTATGTTATTGATCCTAGATCAGAGGAGTTTTGTAACTCAGATTCAGATATGATGTTATAGAAATCCTGTCCAATGGCTATGTTATTATCACTGAGGAGAAAGAATTCAACCCATCTCTGTACCATGATCCAATCCAGAGATGGGTCAAAACAAGTTAATCATTGTAGGCACTATTTCATCCAGGCTACTAGCTCAAGAATCCATAGGGAACCTCAACCTCTAAAGCTCTATGTGTGGGGCTAAGGCTGTATAGGACCATGATAGCCCAGACACATAGAACCAGAAAGAGATTGAGTACAACCTTCGATCTAGCTCTCCATTGCTTAAGTGAGGCTACAATGGTCCAGTCACAAGCCTACAATCTCTATAACCAGATCAGATCTAACATCTGATAGCGGATCTATACAAATATAGGGGATTCTGCCTCTGTACAATCTCCCACCAGGCTAATACAAGCTCAGATGTAGAGAGGAAGGATCCATCTTGGATCAGTGGATTAGAATCACCCTAAGTCTATAACTTGTCCACTTGAATGGCCACAGACTATCCCAGAGGCTATCCTCCTCACGGAGCCCACCACAAAACAAGAATATCGCTGCCACCACCATGGTCACGAGGCTACCAGCTCAAGCTCCCATGGAGATTTCAGATCTAGTGGGTCCTGTGGTGGGGCTAAGGCTGTATAGGACCATGATAGCCCAGACACACAGGTCACTTGGATCTGAGTGGCCCTTAGAATCAGTCCTCCATTGCTTCGAATCACAGCCAAAGCAATGGCGGATCACAAGGCAGCAGCCTTGCACAGAGCATCTCACAATCAAACACAAATCCCATAATGTAAAAATCTTATTACAAATTTCCATTAAACTAGTTCAAAATGCATACGAAGATATAGCCAGCAAGTGCTGGACTATGGAGAGAAGGAAAAAGAAAAAGAAAAACTACTTACAGCTACAAAAGAAAAGAAAAAATGATCTTAGATCAAATCTCCAAGAGATGAGATGTGTTCCCAGCTCTGTTCTGAGATATTCCAAGATGTCTAAACCTAAGCTAAGTATGGGTTTATATAGCAGTGGTGTGGCGGCGCATTAGGGTTAGGAAACCCTGATTTTAACAATGCCACGTGGCCTAATAGTGATCCTTGGATGCCTCGGGGCACGTGCACGGAGATTTAAGCGTGGGAGTGCATACCCTAATCGCTGGAAATTCCTAAAAAGTCCTCTGCTGAAGCGATGGAAGTTGAAGTTCAGAGCTTCGTTAGGTAGCTATTGTTTCTCAGACTTATCGCGTAGTAGCTCTTGCTCTTCATGAGGATGGTTTGACATTGACGCTTCAACCATCGTGAGGTTGCCTTGGTTTGCTCTTCAGGCAGTTGTGCTGTAGAGAATTGCACTCTCGCTAGATTGGGCTTCGCGAGGTTTAGTAGACATCAAAGCCTCAGATGTCGCGGGGTTGGAGTTCAAGCAGTCGCGAGGTAGCTGTGCATTCGCTAGGTTAATCTTCGCAAGGATGGATTTGAATAGCGCGAGAACTGCGTGATCACTTTTCTTCAATGGACTTCACGAGTTACCTCGCGAGGCTTTAATGAGTTCTGAACTGCGCGAGGTTCCATGTCTTAATTGATCTTCGCGAGGATGGCTCTGCCTTCACAAGGATGCTTTCTTCTCGAATGGTGTGCGAACTGTGCGAGGAGTTCTCTTCTGATAGTTACATCCCGCGGTGACTGCGCGACAGCTGCGTGAGGAGTCTTTTGAAGCTCTCTCTCCTTAGTCGTTCTGAGCGAACTGTGCGAGATTGAGAGAGGTCTGCTTTGAACTGCATGAGACTGCGCGATGTGTTCTACTCTTGAGCTTTTGTGAGAGCTACGCGAGTTTGTGCTTCTGAAGCTCCTCAGTTACTCAACTGCGTGAGAAGTTGTTGTAAAGTCTTGGGAAGTTCAGTTGGACTGCGCGAGGCTCATTTCAGGTCTGGATTCAGGGTTTAACCTTCTGAGGGACTTCTGGTGCCAAAACAGGCTCCTTAGCAGGATTCCTGGCCTTATTTCACTACTGATTATTACCTACATAAAACACTTAACAAGAACTTATTAGATGGCTAAGGGTCTAATCAAAGGTTAAGTTAAGGGAAAAGTGGTACTTTTCAGGTCTTTACACTTACCTCTCCTTTTCCAATAAATAGAGATGTACCCCTCCCTTTGAAAGGCCTTGAAAAATTTTCCTAAGAGAGAAGATTAAGAAAGAAGCTTCCTCTCCCTTTGGTGCACCCTTTTGCATACAAATTCTAAAACTCTCAAACCTTCTTTAGACCTTACCTTTCCTCAAAAATCCCCGAGTTTAGGGAAGAGCCATGATGAGGTGTGAAATATGATCATATTTCACACCCTAAAACCTACATTTAGTTACGCAATGAAAGCTATTTAATAAATTTTGTATAGTTTTAGTGATAAACATGTATAGAGATAAGTTGAGTATAAAATAGCCCAAGAGTTCAGAAAATAACGTAAAATTCATGCAACCTTGGATCATCTCGAACTTATCCCGACTTGCAGTTCAATTTTGACCTTTAAAAAATCAGATTCATGAAATTGCTAAATCACCAAAGTTGTAGAGATCGTTGTCTTCTTTTCAACACCGCAAAATTGTCTCAATCTGACTTGAAAGCAAAAAGTTGTGGCCAAAATACTGAGGTTATATCTGTTAAAGAGTTAGACCGAGTTTCACAAAAATATGGGAAAATCAATGGATCTAGCAACATACTCGATCAATCAAGTTTGGGCCGAATCTTTATATTTTTAAAGCCGAAATTAGTCAAAGTTGGGGGGAAAAAGTTGGGTTTCAAAATTAGACCCTATTTAAGGGAAAACTAGTATAACGCCCCACAAAATCCTGACCGAGAACAGTATCTTGCGATGCGTGTCCGTCAGAATGCATGTGTGGCCAGGTGAATGGTCGCCAAGTCAAGGGGAGGTCATAAGTTGAATAGAGTTAAGAGTGTGTGTGGATTAAAGTATGTATATATATATATATATATATATGGATTAGGTGTATGTGCTTAACACTGGGCCCTAAAGGAGTTATAAAAGAGGTAAAGAGAAGTAAATTCTATTAAATTCTGGTGGTTGGGGCAATTTGTGAAGAGAGAGAGAGGGGACGTGAAGAAGAGGAGCATTTATGAGGGTTGTGATTTTGTGTGCTCGAAGAAATTTGGCATTAGATCTCGCGAAACATGAGGGTTTTGGCTGCCAAGCCCTATCTTGGAGTGTGAAGTCATGGAGTTTGAAGTCTTGAATCGGCGAATAATCGATCTGAAGGTATGACCTTGTGTGATTGTGTTGATAATTAAGTTATAGAGTGTGATTGTAGTTTAATTGGGTGAATGGAAGAAAAAAAATGGAGAAAAAAGGGAAGGAAAATCGATAGAAATGGATCTGTGAGGAACAGATCCTAGCTGTTGAAGGTTGGCGAAAATCGACCGGTTGAATTATGAATCGATCGGTCGATTTTCGATGTGATAGGAGTCAAACATGAATTCGATCGGTTAACTTTGATTCGATCGATCGATTCTGAGAAACCAACCGTTCGAAGTAGAATCGACCAGTCGATTCCCACAAAACAGGAGATAGTAATTTTATAGTTTTGGGGCCCGAATGGTCGAACCAAAAACCGACCGATTGATTTTGATATCTGACCGGTCAATTTTTAAAGTCGACCGATCAGTTTTGTGCCATGTGAATTGCAGGGTTTCTTAAGTGAAACCGACCAGTCAATTTTGGAAACCGACTGGTCAAAATGGGATTCAACCGGTCGATTCATAACAGTTAAGGTTGTCTTCTATTTTTGGTTTGAGACCTTCGGTGGATGTGAAAGATCTCCCTAGTTCAGGTCAATTATGAGATGCTAATCGAGATCAGATGTATATTAGGTGTAATTGAACCTAGCGTCTGCGTGAAGCAAGCTTGAGATACGGGAGTCGAGAAGCTTAGCACGAGGTGAGGAAAACCCTTTAATATGTATAGATGAACTTAGTAAGCATGTACATAGTGATATATAAAGCATGTGACTTTCGAATACATTCATTTGAGCATATGATATGTTGTTTTGAAATATGCACGTCTTGCTATGTGTGTACACCCTTTTTAAATAAGTCATATGAAATTGTGTGATAGATTTTGAGAAGCACATTGGTACTCACAGTGGTTATTTCTGAATGTGCGATTGTGAATGTGAGGTGAATCCAAATGTGGCATGAAGACTTTTAAGTTTTGGAAAACTATTATGTTTATTGCACTTACACGGTGAATAACTAACTATATGTAGCTTTTGCACATTGTTTTAAGGTTATGTGAATACCCAACCGACGCTGCGGTATAATCGCAACCGACGCGGCAGGATATCCGCGACCGGTATGGCAGGATATCTACACAACTTGTGCTCCAGTCCGGTGGGATATCCGGTCTTTGAGTTCCAATAGTGGAACAATTTTGTCCGACAAGTCCCTCAGTTTCGAGGGCTTGTAATTTCGATAAAAACTGTTTAATTGAACGACGATGGTGGGTATTCCATTGGGGCTCGATGCTATATTTCTTGGGGATTATTTAAGTGAAATGTTTAAGTGGGTGTGTTGAGTAAAAATGGTCATTTCTTTTAATAATGATAAGTGTTGAATGCACATTCTCTGTTCATTTTCGTTTAATTACCTTTGCTCGTGAATATATGTTTTCATTTCAGTCAATTACTCATTGTGAATTTTCATGAAAGACATGTTTATAAAAAAACTATGCATATTAGATTTTGTTTTCCTTATTGAGCTAGGATGTAGCTCATTCTTTTGACTATACATCACAGGTGCAGGTGAAGACTCGGTAGCCAACGATCAAGATAGACTAGATACTGACTACGTCCCTAGTAAGGAGAACGAGCCCCCTCCAGAGGACTTCGTTTAGGGGAATTCCGGTGTGGTTCAGATATTGTTTTAGGGCTTGGTATGTCAAGCCTTCATGTTGAAAGATAATGTAACATATGTACAGACAATATTTTTTGAACCATCATGGGCGATTAGAAGAAATCACCGATGGTTCGGTTCGGTTCTCGTTCCATGCAGTTGCATGGGAGTAGAACCGTCTTTTTGGTTTTGATAGTAAGTATTAAACTGGTTGAAGAGACATATTTTATGATCTCTTTATATTGTAAATCATGAACTTTCTGCAGTGCTTGTGTTACTACTACGCTTTTTGCAAATGGGTTCGGGCACGGCATCGTAGATCGTGCCGATGGCCCGGGTTTCAGGACTCCAAAATTTGGGCTGTCATAGTTGGTATCAGAGCTTTAAGGCTTTAGAAAATTCTGATGAGTCTTAGATCGGGTTAGAAGCCTAAGATTTGTTAGGATATAGGGACTTTCTATTGATGGAACCTTTGTTTCATTATAACAGAGTGGGATGGAATCTAGAGGTCGAGAATGCCCTAGAGGTGGCCGTCAGAGGAACCTAAGCAGTATAGATGATATTCCTGTGGGTACTAGTCGAGAGCAGAGACATCCTCCTGAAGAATGGGGACAGAGAGATGAAGCCACTAATAGATTGGCTTAGGCCATGGAGGTTGTGGCCGCTGCAATGGCCCTGCAAACCCAGCAGACAGCTATGTTGGCCTAGCGGACAGCAATGTTGGCCGACAATAATACGAGTCATCAGCAGCCACCACCACCTCCTTCAACGCTATTGCCCTCCTCATTTGTAGATTTCAGGAGATTAAGACCTCTTAGTTTTTATGGGCAAACGGATCCTTTGGAAGCGGAGAAGTGGTTGAACTAGATAGAGAAACTCTTACAGTGGTTGCAGGCTGGTGAAGATGAGAAGGTCGGTTGGGCGTCGTTCCAACTAGAAGGTGATGCCGACCCATGCTGGAAGTCGGTATTGCAAAAGAGGGAGATTGAAACCCTCAGGGAGTATGGACTTGGGCGGAGTTGGTTTCAGTGTTCAATAAGGAATACTTCCCCAAGCAGGTAAGGAATTAGTTAAGAAGGGATTTTGCAAAGTTGGAGCAGGGAAGTATGACCATACGAGAGTACGGTAACGAGTTCATAAGGTTGTCAAGTTTTGCTCCGGAGTTGGTATCCACTTAAGAGATGAAGGCCAGCAGGTTTGAGGAAGGCTAAGGCCTAACATGAGGGAAAAAATCTCTGTGTTTGAATTGGAGACTTATGCTGAGGTGATCGGTAAAGCCATAGTCGTAGAGCGAGACATTGAAAACATGTATAAATGATGAGATCAATAGCATAAGAACAAGGCTACTCAAGGGGCAGTGAGCGACTACGACTCGGGGAATAAAAAGCCGAAGTTTACAGTACCAGCTCCAGTAGCGAGGAAACCGGTCTATACAAGTTCTACCAGACCATTCGCACCTACACACGTTAGACCTATCCGCATTGAAGGTCCAACGCAGCCTCAGATCTCAAGAGCATCAGTTAATCAGGTACTTTTATGAATGACATCTTCAGCACCCCAAGTCACGTGTGCCCATTGTGGCAAATCACATAAGACGTCGAAATGTAGAAGGGGCACCGGGGGTTGCTTCAAATGTGGAAAGATGGGTCACCGTGTCCGAGGTTGCCCAAAAATGGCAAAGGAAGGAATGGCTTCTGCTCCGATTGGTCATCAAGGGACGCCGGTTTCGACTCCAGCGACCAAACCAATACCATCGAGGAAGCCAACTATTCAAGGGCGAGCGTATGCAGTGACCACCAAGGATGCTCAGAACGTGAACAACATTATTCAAGGTAAACCCTTGTTTAAAAAAAAAAATTTGTAGAAGCTTTAGAATTTTAGATAGAGAAGGTGCATCTATCTAGGGAATAGTTCACCTAGTTTTTAATTCGCTAACATGCATATGCTTTATAGGTACGTTACAAATATATAGGAAAGAAAGTTATGTAGCATATGAAGTGAGGGTGTTGATAGACCCAGGGTCTACCCACTCTTTTGTTATGCCTCGATTTGCAAAAAAGATGAAGGTCACTCCTGAGACACTGGATTTTGTCTTAGCGGTGTCCATTCTAACTGCAGAATCAGTGAATACAGACTTGGTCTGTAAGGCGGTAAGGGTCACCATCATGGATGGAGGCATCTATTAACTGGCAGCAGACTTAATTCTGAATTGATGGAGGCACTTACGGGTCAAGGCAGTTGAAAGATCACGAGAAGAACTACCCGACACATGACCTAGAATTAGCAACAGTTATTTTGGCGCTAATAATTTGGAGACACTACTTGTATGGGAAAACTTTTGAGATATTTACCGACCAAAAAAGCCTCAAGTACCTATTTACTCAGAAGGAATTGAATATGAGGCAACGCAGATGGATGGAGTTTCTCAAAGATTATGATTGCTCCATATAGTACCACCCTGGTGAGGCTAATGTGGTAGCAGACGCTTTGAGTCATAAGAGTGCTGCTTAGTTAGATAGCCTTATTATGGGGATGCACCACTGGAAACTATTGGAGGACCTAGCCTTATATGATGCAAAGTTTGAAGTGCAAGCATTAGGGGCCTTTTTGGCTAATATCATAGTATGACCTACTATTTTTGAGCACATTTGCTAGCTACATATGAACGATCCGGAGTTGGTCAAGATTAAGCAGCGTGTGATTGAGGGCACAAGACCGGATTTCTCGATTAAGGACGATTGATCCTTCCTATTCAGGGGACGACTGTGTATTCTAGTTGATATCGAATTGTGACGAACTATCTTAGATGAAGCTCATAAATCGGTATATGCTATACACCCTGGTAGCACAAAGATGTGTCAAGACCTGAGAAAGAGTTATTAGTAGAGAGATTTAAAGAAAGACATAGCCGAATATGTATCAGGGTGTCTAACATGCCAACAAGTGAAGATAGATCACAGACTCCCTACTGGATTGTTACAACCTCTGCCAGTGCCTGAATGGAAGTGGGAGTCGGACTTCATATTGGGATTACCCCAGACTGTAAGGCGACACAGCGCCATTTGGGTCATCGTTGATAGGTTGACTAAGTCAGCACACTTTCTACCATACAACACTATGTATATGGCTGGAAGGCTAGCAGAGTTATACATGAAAGAGATTCTACGGCTGCACGACATCCCAGTTAGTATAGTGTCAGATTGTGACCCTCTCTACACTTCAAAATTTTGGCAAAAGTTCCAAGAAGGGATGGGTACGCGATTAGAATTCAGCTCGACGTTCCACCCACAAATGGACAGACAAACAGAACGGGTGAACCAAGTGATAGAAGACATGCTCAGAGCTTGTATGCTCAGCTTTCAAGGATCATGGGATCAACACCTACCCTTGGTCGAGTTTGCATACAATAATAGCTTTCAAGCGAGTATCGGTATGGCACCGTATGAGGCACTTTATGGACGACGATGTCGATTACCGATCAACTGGGAAGAGACCGACAAAAAATTCTTATTAGGACTAGAGGTACTCAAAGACAATGTCGATATCGTTCGTATGATCAAAGGCAGGATCAGATCAGCTCAGAGCAGGCAGAAGACTTACGCTGACTTGAGAAGGACAAGTGTTGATTTCTAAGTTGGTGATCATGTGTTCGTCAAGATATCACCCATGAAGGGCGTCATGCGCTTTGGAAAGAGAGGCAAGCTAAGCCCTAGGTATTGTGGACCCTTCGAAGTGTTGGGAAGAGTGGGCAAAGTTGCCTATAGGATTGGGCTTCCTCCTCTATTTGATCGAGTGCACAATGTATTTCACGTGTCCATGCTTCGCAAATACGTTCGGGACCCCACGCATATCTTGGTGGATCAGCCAATCGAAATGTACGAGGACTTGACAATAATAAAAGAACCGGCATAGATCCTTAATAGAAAGGAGCAGGTTTTATGCAACAAAACCATTCCGTTAGTGCTCGTCAAATGGGGACATCATCCTCCCGAAGAGGTGACTTGGGAGTGGGAAGAGGAAGTTAGAGCCCAGTATCCTCAGTTGTTTTAAGAGACCTGAGAGAGAGCCTCATTAAAGTAATGAATTTACGCTCATAATTGTGAAGAGTATATGAAAAAATTGTAAGCAGCCGTGCAATCAACATCATTTAGTGCTATAGAAAGGTTGTTTAGTGCAAAATGTGCCTAATGTATGGTATAGATGCTTAAAAGGGTGAATTTTTTTTAAGATTTTACGAGTTAGCAAGCAAAAACACAAATTTTAGTTTGCTGCCATAAATCGATTGGTCGAAATGTAAATCGATTGGTTGAATTTTGAAATCAATCTGTCGAACGGGGAATCGACTGGTCGATTTTCACAAATAGAACAACTTTAAGGTTATATAAAAATTGATCGATCAAAAAATTAAACCGACCGGTCGATTTGTAAATTGACCAGTCGAAATTGCGACTCAGGTTTTAAGTGGGGAAACCGACCGGTCGATTTTCTAAATTCGACCGGTCGATTTTGTTCAGACGACTTTAAATAGGGTTTTTCTTATCCATTTCATTTTGGCTTCGAAGCTAACGGTCCGGCGCCCTAGTGCGTCGGTACTGCCACCACCTGCAGCAACACAAATGTCGGCACCACGCACAGCCCCACAGCCTGGGACGCCTTTGAATGAGCCTTTACCACCACCGCCACCAACTTTAAATCAGCCCAATGAATGGTGGGCAGCCAAGAATATTGAAATTGAATACACAATTGATCCGGCCCTGTTTGAGGACACGAATGTACAAGGAGATACCGTGTGGGCTAGAAACTATCTCGAAAAGGCCGGTTTAATCAATATTTTGGAGCCATTACACGGCTATTACTACCCAAGGCTCGTACGTCTCTTTTATCAAAATCTTAAATTGACTAGTACAACTTCTGCGATTGAAACTACGGTTGATGGACGCGATTATCGATTTACTTGGGATCATGTGTCTAAAGCCCTAGAGTGCTACGACGAATATTCCAACAACATTGATTTATTATCCCCTGTTGCAATGGACATCCACTATAAGGAAATTTGGAATGAAATGGCCCAGGGACGACACGATTTTGGCCATTCCATTCGAAGAGTGGATTTACCTCCCTACTTGTGGATGTTGGATACCATCATCAAATGCAACCTCTACCCTATGCGACACAACACAGAAAGAGTAGAAGAGGTTAACGAGCATTGTATGCAGTGTTTAGGGGCTGTTGGTTCAATGCACCAAAGGTGGTGTTCGAGGGTATGATTCATGTACACGAGAAACTGATGAAGGGTGGGGCCAAAATGAAGGACTGTCCTCCGTAACCTAGCCTTTGTTAGACCTTGAAGCTCACTAATAATTATTTGTTAAGTTTGCTTTGTAGTTAGCAATAAATTGTATAGCTTAATACAAAATCCCTGCTTATTGGTCCAAAGAAGAGGAAGAATACATGCAAAGATGACAGCTGAGCCAAATCCTAATGGAATACCCTGGTAGTGCTCACCATGATGACTCATTTGCTAGTCATCATTGACCAAAAATCTAGTAGATGAAAGAAGTTAGATGAGAATGGAGGATGTTGCAATAGCAGCAAGTGTAATGCATCAGAGGATCAAAAGACTCACCTCGCAAAGTTGAGGAGCTCCCACGCGGAGCTAAGGATGCAATGGAAGCTGCCCTCGTGTAGATAGGATGCGCAGTCAAGAGGAGAGCAGTAAAGAAATCACGAAGATCTTGCGTCTTAAAACCCACAAAAATTATGTTCACGAAGATCGAGCCTTAAAACAGCCGCACGTAGAACATAGCGAGTTCATATGCACAAAGAACAATTTGTCACCTCGCGGAGTTCTCGCGAAGCCCTGGAAGAGAGAGACGCCCAAAATTTTGCTCGCACAGCTCTCGTGCACTCTGAAGCCTAACTAGTTATTACGCGAGCGCAGGAGCCTACTTGCGCAAGTATCCAGTAAGAGAGAACTTCTAAAGCTCTACTGTGTGAGAAATTTCGGCATTCCAAATCACCTCCGCGACAACATTACAGCACAAAGCAGCTGTGTGATCAACTGAGAATCTACCACATGAGTGAACAATCCTCCTAAGCCAAATGCTCCTCCCTGAAGGCTCTGCCACTGCACGAGTGAATTAATACAGATGTCAGTCCCGCGAAGCTCGGGCTCTCCACTTCTTAGTTGTAACTCAAGGGCCTTTTGGGAATTTCCCAAGGCTAGGGCACACTTTTTGAGGTGCAGATTCTGAGGTGCACATCTCAAGGCATTCAAAGGTTATAACAGTTCCATGTCTGCTGGAAAAATTAGGGTTAATCTCTTTTGAGCTAAGGTCGTATGGACAGAGTGTATAAGCTGTACTTAGAGTTTAGTATTTTCATCTTTCCTTCATCCTCTGTCGGCTAAGAGTTCTAGCAGGCTAGGGTTAGGGTTTGATCATCTCTTTTTCTTATTTTTCTTCTCTCTTAGCCCAGCATTGGCTGGCTAATCCTTTTGTAAGTAGCTAGGTTTAATTTATTTTAGTTTTGTAATAGGCTTTGTATATATTGGGATCTTTTGGATGAGCAGTTGTGTACAGGCTGCAACCTTGAGACCGTTCATTGTAAGTTTTGTTTTTATCAATAGGTTGTTGTTTTAAGGACTAATTAAATCTACAGATTTTATGGTTCCCTTAGATGTCTATAGGATCCATGCTTTGGGACTAGCCCATTCAGTTTCTAGTAGATCTATTATTTATCATCTGATTTCCCTTGGTTTAATAGACCCATGGATAGCAAGCTAGATATATAGCAAGATCTGGAGAGCTCGTAGGCCTAGGACTCCATGGTGGCAGCAGCAGTTTATATGTTCTTTCTTAGATCTCTGTGGTATGGAGAGACCAATCGAATATCCTATGACCATTTGAGTGGACAAAGTATAACCCTAAGGTGGTGTCCAGCCACATGTCTGAGAAGTATTCTTCTTCTCTGCACATGAGCTTCTAAAGCCTTGTGATGAGGTTTGCGCAGGAACTGGCTCCCCTCTATTTTACTTGATCGATATCAGATGTTAGATCTGATTTCTCTGTAGTAATTATAGCTTGAGGTTGAGTCATTGTAGGCCTTTTGTAGTAATGACCAGCTGAATCTAAATCCTTATTCAACTTGTTGCTGGTCCTTTGTGTGAGCATAGGGAGCCGTTGGCCTTGACAAAACACTTAAGAATTTATGGGTTGGAATGCCTAAGGATGTCAGCCAGATCCATGCGCAGATCTGGGGAGCTTGTAGCATTAGCATTATATAGTGTTTGCAATAATATTCATGGCCTGATCTGGTTCATTGGTTGGGAAAAGATCAGTCCACTCCTTTGGATTAGGTTAGCATGTCTGATTTAATCAATGAGATTTGATAAACTCTATTGAATACTCTATGACCATTTGAGTGGACAGAGTATAGCCCTAAGAACACCCCAAATGGCATGAGTTAAATTGGATTCTTCTACATTGTTGAGGTTATTGATAGCATCTCAGCAAGGACCACTGCAGAGACAATCTAAATCTGAGTTATATTACTGCATTAACTCTAGCTTAACCTGCTTACTTCCCATCAATTTTATAGTTTATTTTGGCACACACCATCACCATCTTCTTCTTAGCCCTTTCTTTAGGATAGGGCTGCACTTTATTTCTCTTTTGTTAGGATTAATTTAGTATAGTTGTGACACCCAACTCCCTTTTTTTAGGATTGTCAAATCTGTAGCCAGATTTGGAGGCCAACTATTATAGCCCATTTTGGGTTCTAGATCAATTTCTCTATGGGACAAACTCTTACTTGTATGGAGGCCAACAACGAAAGGATGAATCGGAGGATAGATTTCCTCCTATTTCACACCCTCCGCCACATCTATCCTATCGACTACCGCCGCTACCTCGCCCAGGAGGAGGAGTGGACCGCTGGACGCACCGCCTTCCACAGAGGACCCGTCTTCCATCCCACCACTACAGATGCGGCTCCTTCCACATCTACATCCACCACTGGGCAGGCCACAACCCAACAGACACACCAGCCTCAGAGCACCCACCATTTTGACAGGGGACTGCTGAAATGATAGTTATTTTGTATCAGTCATGTATGTGTACATGTATATTTTGTATGCCAACTTATTGGCGCTTTGTAAACATTTTCTGATATTAATAGAAATCGAATTTATTTTGAGTACATTGTTTCATTTTCTTAAAGTACTTCCATGCTTATATTGATAAATACCTAAATGAGCCTGAGTAAACGAGACCACCTCACCTGAGTGTGGGTGGGGGGAGGGTAGAGACCCAGACAGCCATGCCTTGGGTTATTTTCGAGGACGAAAATTCCCAAGGTGGGGAGGATGTAATAGCCCGAAAAATCACGCTAAACTATGACCTCGGGATCCGTGCCCGATTGGTCACAAGTTTGACCAATCAGGAGATCAAGAGTTAGCATAGAATGTGATGAACGGACGAGATGTGATGGGTTGAATGCCTATGTGGTGTGTGTTGTGAATGTGAAGTCGCATACACTTACCGCGGTGTATGTGCTCAACACACACGTGAGGAAAGGGATAAAAGGGTTTAATAACCCTAAATGTGTGTTTTTGGTGGTTGAGAGAGAAGTAAAGAAGAGAGAGAGAGAGGAAGTAAAGAGGAGTTATTGCAACTGATTTGGAGGGGGGATTCAAGCGATAAAAGCTGGATTCAACACGGGTTGGATCTGTTAGAGCCAAAGCTGGAACCCTAGCCTTCCAACCATTTGATTTGAAATCAATTTGAGATTGATTTAAGGTAAAAAATTTTGTGAATAAAATACATAGATCATAGAGGCTAAGTTGTAGTTGAAAATGGTTAGAATCATAGGATAATGGCTTAGAAAAATAGAGGAAAAAGTATGGAAGAAGATTGAGAAGAACAGCTCGAAAGGGGCTGAATCTGACAATTTCGATTAATCGAAATTGGGTTTCGATTAATCAAAATTGGCCAGGAAGTTGAAAGGTCAGAGGACCCCGATTTCGATTAATCGAATTGGAGTTCGATTAATCGACCTGGGATTTCGATTGATCGATTTGGGTATCGATTAATCGACCTGGGATTTCGATTGATCGATTTGGGTATCGATTAATCGACTGGGAACCTCCAGTGGACCCTAGGGGTTGGAGGAAAGGACTTGAGGGAAATCGACTAATCGAAATGGGATTTCGATTAATCGATTTCAGTTTTTGATTAATCGAATTTAGGAACTCGACTACTCGAATCGAGAATCGACTTTGCGAAACTTAGAATTTCGATTAATCGAATTAGGATTCGATTAATCGAATGAAAACTCGACTACTTGAATTGAGAATCGACTTTGCGAAACAGAGAATTTTGATTAATCGAATTCATTTTGATTAATCGAATGAAAATTTCGATTAATCGATTTTGGTGTTCGATTAATCAACTGAGAAAATTTATGTTGACCTTGGAGTTTGACTTTAAGATTCTTGGAGGGTCTTAGACCTTCTTTATTGCATCCTTTGTGATGTGTTTCACCTGTTATGTGGTACCATAGGTGGTACGTGTGGACTAGTGCACAAGGAGCCACGTGGGACCTTGATGCAATGATCAAATGAAGACTTGAGGTAGGGAACACCTTGAACATGTACTTTATTTTACAAGAGCATGTATGTAGTGATATAGAATTCAATTCAAATGTTTATTTCTTAAGAATTTGTGAAAAGTGTGTGTGTGTGACATCCATAAGAGTAATCATGATGAGCCATCCCCAGGGGATGAAGAAGTAAAGAGATAAGAGCATCAGGTGTGATGCAAGTAAATGGATACATCCCAGGGATGTATCCAAGGATTGAATCATGTTGATAGGGCCTAACTGATATAAGATAGCACACTTACACGGTGAATAACTATATGTAAGGCACCGATATTTTTGTTATTTGAGGTTTTATAGGTTACCCCACCGACGTGGCGGGATATCCACGACTGACACGGCAGGATATCCGTGACCGATACGGCGGCGAAACCGTACGCCAGTGCGGAGGCTTATCCGTACATAGTAAGCACACCCCAAGGGTGTTGATTGAGACAAGTGAAACCCCGCCACCAATCCCCAGGGGAAAGGGGCTTGGGTACTATTTGTATTCCCAGGGAATACGATTAAAACTGTCTATATAGATGACGATGATGGGTATCTCAACGGGGCTCGATGCTATATTGCTCGGGGATTACTTAAGTTGAAAGTTTAAGTTTTGCTTTAGGCCTTTTCAGCATCATTCATGAGTAAATGAAAACATAAGTAATCAACAGTAAAACGAAATGCTTTTTAACTGTTTCATCAATAATTGCATAGACACATCATGCATGGCATATCATAGAATATATGTGAGTAATAATTTATATGTTCAACTGTGTCTGTTCCCTATTGAGCTAGGATGTAGCTCACCCTATAGACTATACGTCGCAGGTCCACTACTAGCAGCTGCCGAGGCTTCAGGAGACGCTGACCCCGGTGAGTCGGACCTTGCGGCCGGAGACGAGTTGGAGCCACCTCCTGAGGACTTCTTCTAGAGGACTCCGTTGTGCCACTTTGAGGGCTTTTTAGAGAGATTTTGTACGGCTTGGTATGTCAAGCCTTGATTTTGTTTAAAACCATGTACATAAGGAGTTGGGATTATTCTTTTGGGACGAACCATCCGTGATGATTTCTATCATCGATGGTTCGGATCGGTTCTGACATTCATGCAGAGGCATGAGGGTAGAACTATCTTTTGGGAAGTTAATTAATATAGATTTAAATTTTGCAATTTCGTTTATTATACTCTTTGATGCTTGATATACCAGTGTTCCGTGCTTAGCTAAAGGGCACGATCAAGATGATCGTGCTGATGGCACGGGTTTCAGGGTGCCGAAATCCGGGCTGTCACAATCCAGGAAGCAAAGATTGATGAACTCTTGAACCTTCAGCAGGGAGAGATGATCGTTGACGCTTACACCAAGATCTTTACGAAACTGAGTATGTATGAACCGACCCTGGCTTCTGACGAGAACTTTTAGCTCAGGAGGTTTGAGAAGGGTTTGAGGCCCCAAATCAGGAAATTGGTGGCTGGACACTGATGTGATTCATGTAAGGATCTAATTGATAGGTGTTACACCATCGGGAGGGAACTGAAGGTAACTCCCACAACTGGTAATGTTGGTCAGAGCTCAGTTAGGAACTTTCAATCTAGCCATAGAGATCCCGTGTTTTCAAAATCAAACACAAGATTGAAGAGTAGGACCACGCCATACTCAAGGCTGACTTTCTCTTAGCAAAGCAAGAGTGTCTCTGCAGTGGCGTCGACTGCGAAGACTAGCCCGATTTGTACATGTGGAAAGAATCATTATGGCACCTCCCTAAAAGGATTGGGTGTTTGTTTCAACTGTGGGCAGCAAGGGCATAGAGCAGCTGAGTACTGAATGCCTAGAAAATAATCTAGATCGAGGACTACGCCTCCTGGAATGATTAGGGATAATGGGCGCGTGTATACCCTATCTGAAGCTGACGCAAGAGCTTCAGACGATATCATCCTGGGCATGTTTATTTTGTTAAAATTCATGATTACATTGTTTCATACTTGTTTATGTAGTAATGTCATGCTTATTAATTTAAGTAAAATGAACATTTTTTCAGAAATGTATGCTTTAAAAAAAAATGATTATGTTGGAAATTAACCTTACCTTGTAGACATTAACTTTTAAATTGAATGATAATTATTATGCTAGACATTAACTTTTAAATTGAATTGTGGTATGTCTTCGATGCCCAGGTTTGGTGTTGATCGATGGGCTTCATGTTTTTTTGGATTTCGGTACTGCCCATTCATTCGTCTCCTTAAACATCGCTAAGTGTCTTGATAAGGATTCATCTTCAATGAACATTCCATTGACTATAGCAAATCCCCTAGGGAAGAGAGAGCTTGCTAATAGAGTCTATCCTCGATGTTTTGTCCAGATTGGAACCCATGCATTGGTTGTAGATCTGATTGAATTAAACTTCAAAGATTTCGATATTATCCTAGGGATGGATTGGGTCTCTAAATCCCATGCGACCCTTGATTGTTTCATCTAGACCGTGATTTTTACCCCTTTGGATGAACCGACGTTTAAGTTCAAGGGAGCACAAAAAGGTGTCATTTCTAAACTCTTTACCTTATTAGAAATGAAGGAAAAGTGGGGAGATATATCTTCGACACCTGCTGTGAATGAATTTGCATGAGTTTTTCCTGATGAAGTGATGGGTTTGTCGCCGAGTAGGAAAGTCAAATTTCAGATTGAGCTCGTACCTGATACGGCACCGATAGCTAAGACTCCTTACAAAATGGTACCTGTAGCACTGTTATAATTGAAGAAATAATTACATGAACTTCAAGATAAGGGCTTTATTAGGAGTCAATCACCATGGGGTACTCCTATTTTATTTGTGAAGAAAAAAGACAGTACTTAGAGATTGTGCATAGACTACCAATAGTTGAACCAGCCGATGATTAAGAACAAGTATCCATTGCTACGGATCGATATTTTATTTGATCAACTGCAAGGTGCATGATACTTCTCTAAGATCTATCTGAGATTGGGATATCACCAGTTAAGGGTGAGAGAGACCACTGTGGCTAAGACGACATTCAATACAAGGTATGGGTAGTATGAATTCGTAGTAATACCCTTTGGATTGACTAATGCCCCTGCAATCTTCATGGACTTGATGAACCATATTTTTAAGCCCCACTTGAATTTGTTTTTTGTGGTTGATCAGTCACAAAATTTACCATTATATCACCCTTAACATAGTGATGCTAGATCCCAGTTTACTACTAATGATATGATATGTGCAAATATTAAGAACATATAGCATAATAGATCCAAAGTGATAATCTTCACTGAAATGAACTCAAAATGTAGTAAGAAATACGATCATAAGTAGATATGATTCAACCATGTTTGGAGCCAGTCTGTAGCTAAAAGAAAGAAGAGATACAATCCATCGCAAGAGAAATCATCAATCTCGAGAGAGTGAAAAAAGAAAGAAAGAAGAGAAATCGTCTTTATGATTCCTCAAAAGATGCTCAAGACTGGAGGATACAAAGCAAAGATATGATCGATCATGTTGAAGAAATCCTACTGAATGAAGAGAGAAATCGTAATTTACGATTAAACCAAACAAAGCTCGCTACTGCTGATCACATGAAGATATGCACCACCATGAATAGAATTAGAAGATCTCTTAAATTAGAAGTTTGGATACCCATAAATTTGAGAATATTGGCGAACGAATCCTAAAGATCTCTTATGCTGTAAAATAAGAAAAATTCTAGCACACATCTACCATCCAAAGTAAGGAAGAGTAGGATTAGAAGTTTAGTTTCATTAGGAACTTTTAATAGCTTTCTTTTATTTGAATTCGAATAATGTAAACCGGACCCTTATGATCTATAATTATGAGGGCTCGGCTTAAGAAAAACTTATCCAAGGAATTCTTAGCATCAATTGACAACTAAGGTTGGAATTCTGGAAGATCACCATAGAGTAGTTTTTATCAAGTAAAATCGTCCACAGATTTCTGAAAGTCTTGCCTGACAACCAAGACCGAAGAGTGGGAAAGATCAATCCTTTGGATGGTTCTACTTTGCTTTCTAGTTTAGATTTACTTTTATACACTTTTCCTGCTTTGTAAACATCTAAGAATTCTTTATTTTAATTGACGACTAAAGTCTTGAATTTGTAGATTAGTTTAATAGTTTTTATTTTTCATCTTTAGTTTTCTTGAGTTTCATTGACGCCCAAATTTTTGGAAGATTGTTAATTAGTATAAATCTGTGTTGAGGAAATCTAGTTTTTAATTGATGCCCAAGTTCAAGAAGACTGAGATACAGTGAAACGGTATTTTACTTTTGTAAGCATCCGAGAACTGAAGGATTGTGATTGACGACCATAATTTGAAAGTAGGAGGATTTAGATTTACTTCTCGCAATTAATTTAACAACCATTCTTTTATTAATATTTCACAACCTTTAAAAGACAAACAAAAGTTTTCACAAGAAGGAAAAAGAAAGATTAACCCTCCTGTCGGAACAATCCTATACTAGTGCTACAATTTTCGTTGAGCGCTTTCAATAGGTTAAGGCTAAGTACGATAAAAAGCCTCATCAAGTTTTTGGTACCGCTGTTGGGGAGGCAATAATTTTTTTCTTTCTAAAAACTAATATTTGTCTTTCTCTTTTTATTTTCTTTATATTTTTACTTTTTTTAATCACTTCTTAATCTTTTGTAGGTTTATTCGGAGCAGCGAATCAAAGGTTTCGATACTTCTTCTGACAATAGAGGCTAGAGGCTTAGATTTGCTTTCTCTCCCTACTTTTTGAAATAAAAATCAGAAAAAATCAAAATGAAAATAGATATTTATAATAATTGTTCTAACCAACTTGACTTGTCTCCAATCCAAATCAATATGACGGGAGAAGACCAATTTGTGACTAGAACGTTGGGGGAGTATTATGTATTGACCCCTCTTACACCTCCCTTGTGCATTTGCTTACCCCTAGCGACCGACGATGGAACCTTCAAAATAAACCCCAGTGTACTTCAACTACTTCCTATCTATTATGGGTTTGGTGAGGAAGACATGTACTTACACTTAATGAGTTTTCTAGAAATCTACACAAAAGTTAAAATTAAAAATTTCTTGGAAGAACACACTCGTCTGAAGCCCTTCCCATTTTCCCTTTAAAATAGGGCAAAGCAGTGGCTTAATTCTTTGCCCAACAATTCAATTATTAGTTGGGAAGAGTTGCAAACTAAGTTTATTACAAGGTACCTCCCAATTAGCAATACGAATTGAATCCTGAAGGTTATTACAATGTTTCATCAATTTCCGGAGGAGTCTTCTCATGAGAGCTGGAAATGTCTTAATGAGCTTCTGAATAAAGGCCCTCACCATGAGGTCCCGTGCTGGCAAATAGTGCTTGATTTCTATGAAGGCCTTAATGAACAAACCCAACACATGCTTGCTGTTGCTTGTGCAGGGATGTTCTTAACATTTACTACAGAGGATGCGTGGGAATTCTTTGAGACCCTTAACGGGGAATCGATGCAACACCATGCATCGAATGAGACTGATTCTAAGACTTTAAGGAATATACCTCCTAAGTGAGGAGGACTAGATGAATTAGAGTTAATGATGAATTGCCTCCCAAAGTTAAAGCTTTGAAAGATAAAAATTCAGTCAATGTTGGGTATAAAATCTCACCCTACATCCCAAAGAGGAGAGGCTCGTGGTCCTCACTTTGGCCCATCTCAGGAGGACCCTCAGTACCCTGTTGTACCTTTTTGCCCCACAAGAATCCAAGACCTTACTGTTGCCATAAAGAACACCATGTTGCAGACATGTGAAAAATGACAGCAGCATGACCAAAACAAATCGCAGCCACTCCTCTCTCTCTAGCAATCTATTTTTAAGTTAGAAACTCAAGTTGAGCAACTAACTATTTTAATTGGTAGGAGAAAGTAGCTATGTAATGTCCCAAAAATTTTAAACCTTGAACTGTATGCCTCGGTACTGGTGCCTGACGGTCCGCACGTCGAGGGCTTTATCGATGGACTATGTAATGTCTATAGATTAAAGCCGATGAAAGGGATTAGATGTTTGTAGGCTAGGTTGAGGGTTAGTTCACCCTCGTACAGCCAACCTAGGCGTAACCACTTTGTACCAAAGCCTAGGACTTAGGTATAAGAGGAAATTAAATGCCTCATTTGTGTTGCATTCAATACCCTAGTTATTACTGATCATAGGGAGTTAAGAGGAGGGAAGGGGGGGTGATTCGTGCATTGAACGCGAATTGAATGCAAAAACAATCCGTTCTCGAAGCTCGTAGCCACGAGTTTGAAGCGATGAATGAGCCACTGCTCTTTTGGTGAACTGATCGGTGCCAAAATATGACTATATTTCGTACCTTAATTCTTATATTTAGCTAGCCGATGAAAGCATCTTATGGTTGTTATGGAGTTTCAATGTTTACAGGTGTTTCTGACCGTTGAATCATTAAAGAACATAAAAGAGAACAATTAAGGGTTATGCAAGAACTGTGGATCAAAAAGGTTAAAAGAAGCATCGAAATCTATGAAGTAGCTCAACATTCGCCAGGAGAATGGAAACTCTACCCATATATGTCAATCGATTGAGAACCAAATGTCAATCGATTTGCCCTCTTTTTCGAAATTGAGGTCAATCGATTGAGAAAGAATTCTCAATCGATTGAGGTAATTAGAAAAATATTTTGCTCGTCCCTATATAAAGAAAGCTATGGCTTTATTTTGTAGAGCTCTTCTCCATCCCTTCTCTCACTCTTGGGCTCACATTCTTTTTTTTTCTTTTTAGGGTTTTCTCTGGGTAGATTGTACTTAGGCTTTTAAATTTTTTTTCTTTTACAGTTTGTAGAATCATAGATTGTATTTAGGAAAAGCATTGTAAAAAGATCTTTGGATAAATAAAAAGTGCATATTTAAGATAATGGCTTCGAGTTTACAATGAGATCACACACCAAGGATAAGCGACTAAATCATTTGTTTAAGGAGGATGCGATCCCCAGATAAGTAACATTTTTATGATTAACTCCACAGTCTCTTAATTTCATCATAGAATCATTCTGCTAAAAAGTGTGCTTAAATTGAATATTTTTTGAATACTTTATTATGACCGTTGATCTACGTTATCAATGATAATAATCGCCAGATCTGTACCTACAAGCCGATCTAGGCTGCAGAGTGATTATATGTTCATGGTCATGATTTAAGAATCTTGAGATATGCTATGCTTTCTACATGATTCATACCACAATGATAGGTTGAGTAATCATTTTTAGATAGGGTATGCTGGATCTATGATCATGTTTTCTTACGATTCATTTTTCTAGATAAATGATGGTGTGATTAATGTGTTATGAAATTATGGGTTTAATAGTAGAAAGGTTATAAATCTGGGATAGCAAATTTCTTGTTCATTCGTAGAATTATCATTTTATTTATCAGAAATCGTCTTGCTCAGATTAGTTATTTCTCTTGCATCTAGAATAGTGAGGTAATTGTTTAGCAAATTGAACTTCCTCCCTTGGTACTTCCTTGGGTGTTTTAAATCTCTTTAAGGATTAATTAAATTTTACGTTTTCTTGTGGGTTCGACACCCTTGATTTTACCGTGCTACAACTGATCTTGTGCACTTGCAAGGGTACAATTTAAAACTGACGAAGTTTTTGACGCCCTTGCCGAGGAATCGGCGAAATTTTGATAAATCCAGAAAATGATTTGTGTAGAATTGTGTGACAGTCAATCAATTGAGATCTCATCTTCAATCGATCGACTGTTTCTGTGGTTGTGGTGTGCTGATTTGTCAATCGATTGAGTCTAAAGAGTCAATCGATTGACCATTGTGAGTTTCAATTTTCAAAATTCCAACAAATAAAAATCTGAAATTTTAATTTCGAAACATTGAATATTGAAATTTTGGATTTTTAAAATTTGAATGATGAAAATTTTGAGATTGTTGAAATTTGAAATTTGGAGCTTGAAAGTTGAATTTTGATTTTTGAAATTTGAAATTTGCAAATTGAATTTTGAAATTTAATTTCAAAATTCAATTTTGATTTTCATGTGTGAACTTTGATTTTTGAAATTTAGAATTGAAATTTAATTTTTGATTTGCAAAATCTTCTTTCCCTTATTTTATTCTCTTTGATAAGATTTTGTGGAGCTCTTTTAGAGAGTAGAGGATTTTTTTAGGATCTCTAGTTTAGGATTTATAGGAGTCTTTTATTCTTTTCCTTCTTTGCCTCTTTTAGGTAAAATTTTGTAAGATTTTGTGAGATTATTTTTAGATTTTAAAATTTTAATTTTTGAATTTTGATTTTTGAATTTAAAATTTAAAATTTTAATTTTAATTTCAAAATTTGAAATTTGAAATTTGAATTTAGAGTTTTGAATTTAAAATTTTTGAAATTGATTTTGAAATTTGAAATTTGGATTAAAATTTTGAAATTTAAATTTTGACTTTAAAATTTTAAATTTTAATTTTTGAATTTTGAATTTTGAAATTCGAATTTAAATTTTAAAAAATAAATAAATATTTGAATTTAAATTTAAAAAAAAAAAAAAAAAAAAAAAACAAATAAAATAAAATAAAATAAAATAATAATTTTCTTTTCTTCTAATACTGGCTACTGTTCATCTTAGAAATCAATCGATTGAAAATTCTTTGTTAATCGATTGAGACTGGAATATTATTGCTGTGGAAATTTTTAGAGCTCTTTCAATCAATTAACATTTCTTTGTCAATCGATTGACTAAACCTCTGTTGCTTACCTTCTCAGCTGACATTTATGTGCTGTTCAGCTAGAGTTTTGAACCTCAATCGATTGATTTTAATACATCAATCGATTGATGGATAAGTCTGTTGAAATATTGGTTGTGTGCTTTGTTTCAATCGATTGTACCATTGCTTCAATCGATTGAAGCTGAAATCTGTGAGTTTATTATGGATTCAGTAATCCTTGTTTTGGGTGTTGGTGCATGAGTTTTACTCAATCTCATCACCCACATCTACAACCTTTTAATCTTGAGATCAAACGGTCTTGCAAAGAGAATCGCAGAATTCAAAGGAATCAGTATCATTATATTGAAATCATGGCAGTTCAAAGGCCAGAAATGAATGGGAATAATCAAAACATTAATAATAGAAATAATGGGAATAATAATCATGATGAGGGTCCAAGAACATTAGAATATTATAATGATCTTAGTTTTACGAGGATCAGGATAGTATCATGCATGCCCCCATTATAGGAAACCATTATGAATTCAAATCCGCGATGATTCAAATGTTACCGATTTTCCATGGATTGTCTAATGAAAATCCACATGTTCATTTAAATGAGTTTACTAGGGTGTGTAAAATGTTCAGAGTTCACAATGTCACCGACGATATAGCTAAGCTACGACTCTTTCCTTTTTCTTTAAGGGATAAGGCAAAAACTTGGTTCTATTCGTTAGAACCACAGTCTATCCAGAGTTGGGCAGAGCTACACTGTCAATTCCTTAAAAAATATTTTCCGATAATCAAAACTATTGAGTTAAGTTAGAAGATTCAATTTTTCTCCCAACAACCTACGGAAACATTTCATGAATATTGGGAACGCTTCAAGGAATTGATCAGGAGTTGTCCTAATCATCAACATCCAAGGTGGCAACAGGTCCAAAGTTTTTACAATAGACTGATTCCAGAAGAGAGACGCATGATTGATGCATCTTGTGGAGGATCATGCGCCATAAAAGAGGCTAAGGAATTATGGGAGTTGTCTGAAAGTTTATATCAAACCTCAATACAAAATGTGACAATGGGGCGAACTAACTTGGAAGTGGCAACTAAATCTCATGTGTTGACCGGAGATGGACTATATGATGTCAACAATAATACCTCAGAACTATCAACAAAAGTTGACATGTTGTCCAAACAAATGAACATGTTATTAGCTGCAACCAAACAATCTAAAAGTCCCATCAACCCCACGGCTTATTCAATTTATGACCACCTAGGTCACATGGCTAACGAGTGCCAAACTACCACGTCATTCTTTCCTGATGAGCCTACTCCTCAAGAGCAGGTGAATCTGACTCAATCTTATCAGCGCCAGGGTAGGAACATGTACTCAAACACCTACAATCCAGAATAGAAAAATTACCCCAACTTAGGATGGGGAGGATCAAACCAAACTAGGCAGGTGAACCAGCAGTACAGATCTAACATAACGAGGGACAACAGAACTTTCGTCCACAATAGAATTCTAATTTTCAATAGAATTCGCCTTATTATCATCCAAACTCTGAGTTCAGATAAAATCAAAATTTCAATCAAAATTTTAATCAATCTCAAACTACCGCTTCAAAAGATTCTGATTTGAAAGAAAAGATTATGCGAAATATGCAAGCTTTTCAACAGATGATGATGGACTAATTTAGCCAATTGGCCAATCAATTGAGTCAACGAGAGGAAGGTAGGCTTCCTAGCCAACCCATCAACAATCCTCGAGGCCAAGCATCACCTGATGAAGGACCATTGAATAGTCAACAGTTGAAAGGTATTACTGTGTTGAGAAGTGGGCGAGCAATTGATAATCAAGTGGAAATGCCAGTGGAACCTGATAAGGAAGAAGAAAAAGAAGCGACAAAAGGTAAAGGGCTAGAGAAAGGAAAAGAGAAAGAATCTCCTCAAATTGTCCAACAAGGACCTGAAGAACCAGAAAATGAACCACAATCCTATGCCCCAAAGGCACCATTCCCTGAGTGCCTAACACCTCCATCTAGAATGGGGAAAGGAGCATAAAAAATGGAAGAAATCTTTGAAACATTCAAGTAGGTAAAGATAAATCTTCCATTACTTGAGACAATCAAGCAAGTTCCTGAGTACGCAAAATTTTTCAAAGATCTATGCACTCGTAAGAGAAAAGCATGTACTCAAGTTTCAAAGAAAGTGTTTTTGACTAATCAAGTCAGTTCGATATTGCAATTGGATGCCCTTAAAAAACTTAAGGACCCTGGAGTCCCAACTGTTCCATGTGTCATTGGTGGGCAACCAATTGGTAAGGCATTACTGGATTTGGGAGTAAGTGTCAATTTGATCTCATACTCAGTGTACGAGAAATTAGGACTGGGCGAATTGAAACCCATGACAGTTACACTCCAACTTGCTGATAGGTCAGAAAGAAGACCTAGGGGTACCATCGAAGATGTTTTGGTTGAAATAGATAAATTTGTCTTCCCGATGAACTTTGTTGTGTTGCACATGGAACCACCAGTTAAATCCATCAATCAAGTCTCAATCATTCTTAGACATCCGTTTCTCGCAACTGCTAATACCTGCATCAATTGTCGAATGGGAGTTATGGATGTTTCTTTTGAAAGCATGAAAGTCAGGCTCAATATATTTCATGTGATGAACCATTTTCCCAATGAGGATGAGGTTGATTGTTTCTACATCGATCAGGTGGACGAAGTAGTGGATGAAGTTTTACCGTCAATGGTTACCAAAGAAGAATTTAAAACTGCTTTGTTAGCCATCTATGAGGAGAAAATATATGAAAAGAAATAACCAGAAGAGAAGACGAATTCATCAAGTGAAGGTGATAAGTTATGTGAAATTGAGACTAAGGTGGAACCATTACCTATTGAGGTAAATGATGAGCTAACTCCATCAATTGAGCAGCCACCAACCGTTGAATTAAAGCAACTACCTGAGTCACTCAAATATACTTTTTTGGGACCTCAAGAAACACTTCCGGTAATTATCTCATCAACATTATTGGAAAAGCAAGACCATGGATTGTTAAAAGTGCTTAAAGATCATAAAAAGGCTATCGGATGGACCTTAGCTGATCTTAAAAGGATTGATCCATCAGTATGTATGCAAAAAATACATCTGAAAGATGGTAGTACACCATCGAGAGAACAAAAAAAGTGACTTAATCCAAACATGAAAGAAGTCATTTTAAAGGAAATCATCAAGTTACTCGATGCTGGAATAATCTATGCGATCTCTGATAGTGAATGGGTAAGTCCAGTTGAAATTGTTCTCAAAAAGTCTGGGATAAGAGTGAAAGATACTACTGAAGGAGAATTGGTACCTAGTTGCAAAACTACGGGGTGGCATGTGTGCATCGATTATCGAATATTGAACACGGCTACTAGAAAAGATCATTTTCCCCTTCCATTCATTGATCAAATTCTTGAGAAGTTAGCGAGGCAAGAGTTTTACTGTTTTCTCGATGGATATTCAGGATACAATTAGGTGCCCGTATTTCCTGCTGATCAAGAGAAGACAATATTCACGTGTCCTTATGGTACTGTTGCATATCGCAGAATGCCATTCGGCCTATGTAATACTCCGGTCACTTTTCAACGATGTATGTTAGCCATATTTTCGGATATGATTGACAAATTCATCGAGGTATTCATGGATGATTTCTCTGTTTCCGAGAAGACGTTTGAATCATATTTGAATCACCTTTCACAAGTGTTGCAACGTTGTGTGGAATCTAAACTTGTTCTCAGCTGGGAGAAGAGTCATTTCATGGTTCGACAAGGAATAGTTTTGGGGCATATCATTTCAAAAAAAGGGATTGAAGTCGATAAGGCAAAAGTTGACTTAATTGCTAATCTGCCTCCACCAAAAAGTGTTTATCAAATCCGATCATTTTTGGGTCATGCTGGATTTTATAGACGATTCATCAAAGATTTTATTAAGGTGGCTAATCCATTGTGTACCTTGCTTGGAAAAGATGTTATGTTTGAATTTGATGAGGAATGCATGAAGGCCTTCTTAAAATTGCGTGAGTTGTTATCAAATGCACCGATAATCCAACCACCGGATTATTCTCTACCTTTTGAACTCATGTGCGATGCATCCGACTACGCTATTGGAGTAGTCTTAGAGCAAAGGGTAAACAAATTATCTCATGTGATCTACTACGCCAGTAAGATGCTGATTGATGCATAACTAAATTACACCACCACCGAGAAGGAATTGCTAGCTGTGGTGTATGCATTAGATAAATTCTGTTCCTATTTGCTTAGATCGAAAATAGTGGTCTTTTCAGACCACTCTGCATTGAAATATCTGTAGGCGAAAAAGGACACAAAAAAAGATTGATCCGATGGATCTTGCTCCTCCAAGAATTTAACTTCGAGATCAAAGATAAAAAGGGGGTTGAAAATGTTGTAGCTGATCATTTGCCAAAAATTTTGTCTGAAGAATCATCTGTATCTGAGGTTATCCGTGACACCTTTCCGGATGAGCAGTTAATGACAATTGATACAACAGGTACAAAAGTTCCTTGGTTTGCCAATATTGTGAATTATCTAGTCACTGGTAGAATCTCTACGCAATGGGGTAAGAATGATAAAAATCAATTTTTCTCCCAGATTAAATACTATTTTTGGGATGAACCATAGTTGTTCAAATTCTGTTCAGATCAAGTCATCAGAAGATGTGTACCTAAATTTTTATCATGCTGGAGCCTGTGGAGGCCATTTCAGAGGACAGAAGACCACAAAGAAAATTCTTCAAAGCTGATTCTACTAGCCCTTCATATTTCGGGACACTGCAAAATTTTGTAAAGAGTGCCTATGATGTCAACAGCTTGGAAATATTTCAAGATGAAATATAATGCCACTGAACCCGATTTTGATTGTTGAGACTTTTTATGTTTGGGGGATCGACTTCATGGGTCCTTTTCCCCATCATTCGGTTATTTATACATTCTGGTGGCCATTGATTATGTCTCAAAATGGATAGAAGCTGTGGCAACCTGATCGAATGACCACAAAGTCGTGGTCAAATTCTTGAAAGAAAATGTGTTTAACAGATTTGCGATCCAAGGAGCAATCATTAGTGATGGTGGTTCACACTTCTGCAACAGCCACTTTGCCACTTTAATGAAAAAATATGGTGTCACCTATAAGGTAGCAACGCCGTATCACCCGCAAACTAGTGGTCAAGTGGAATTGTCGAATCAGGAGATCAAATGAGTTTTAGAAAAGATGGTACAACCGGATAGAAGAGATTGGTCGAACCGGGTATCTGATGCTCTATGGGCATATCGTACTGCATTCAAGACACCGATTGGAATGTCGCCATTTAGGACTATATATGGGAAAGCATGCCATCTCCCAGTCGAATTGGAGCATAAGGCATTCTGGGCTATAAAAATATTTAATTTCGACATGCAAGAGGTAGGGTCTAATCGCAGGTTACAGCTGAACGAATTAGAAGAGCTATGCTATGATGCGTATGAGAATTCGAAGATGTACAAGGAGCGGTATAAAAAGTTGCACGATCAATCAATTTCACGGAAGGAGTTCCACATCGAACAAAAGGTTTGATTGTTCAACTCCAAACTTAAGCTCCATCCAGGAAAATTGAAATCAAGGTGGGAAGGACCATTTCAGGTTGTACCCACAACCATACATGGTGCGATTAAGATTAGAATTCTTAAGGACAATCGAACTTTCAATGTAAATAGGCAACGACTTAAACCAATGGTTGAGCTAATGACCCAGTTCAAGATTGAAGTGATGTACCTCAGTGACCCAGAAAAGTGAACAATGAAGGGGTCGAGCTGTCGACACATAAACTCAGCGCTTCCTGGGAGGCAACCCAATGTATTTTAAGTTTCTTTTTATGGTAGAAAGAGGGAGTCTTTGTCAATCGATTGATTGGAGATAAGTCAATCAATTGACCCTTTACATGGATCAATCGATTGATGATTTCACTATCAATCGATTGATAATTTCACTATCAATCGATTGAACCTCCAATCATCATCACCTCATCCCTGCCCGCGTGTGCCTGACCAATCGGCACAATTGTTATGTCAATCAATTGAGACACAAATTTCGATCAATTGACAATACCTCGAGTTAATGGTCAGTTTTCATAAATCAGAGTGTCAATCGACACGTCCTTTCGTTGGTGGAGAAGCCAAGGGGCACGTCAATGTCAATTGATTGAGACTAACCTCTCAATCGATTGACTTGATTGCCTATTAACTCCGCCAGTTCTCGAGACACCTAAACGGTGCGACTTTTCACGAAAAATTTATTTTCAATCGATTGAGACTAGCCTCTCAATCGATTGACATTAAAAGTATTTGAGTGGATTGTACCACGTCGCATCCGCAAGTCCAAATACCCTTTCACATTCTCGCAATGTGGTGGAGGCCAACCGGTGTCAATCGATTGAGACTAGCCTCTCAATTGATTGACAATCACATTATGTAATGGGGACACCCGTGGCCTCCATCTTCACAATTCTCCTCTAATCCGAGCATTGGTCTATATTTTCATTCTCCTTGTACACGATCGAAATGGTGGCACCTGGTCCATTGATCTACCGACCACCTCGTCTCGCCAACAATCCTATGTGCATCCCCAATGATGAGTGCGTAGATCACCAATTTCAAACGAAAAATTTCTTTGATCTAGCAAAATATTGATGCATCGTCGAAGCCGCTCGTTCGATCGAATTCATCGAGGCTCTGCACTTGGAGATGTTGCTCGCTCCTCCGCCTATAGATGTCTCGTTGTGTATCTTGCGACTGTTTTACCAAAACATGGAATGGGTATCAGCCACACTATCACCGACGGGTTTGACATTCATCCACCTCGAGATTGACAACTAGGCGTATAACTTGCATGCCGCCGATCTTGCCCGTGCATTCAATTTCTACGTGGTTCATCCATTGAACCACCACATCAATCCCGCCATTGATCTGAGCTAGGACCTCATGATCAACAACATGTGTGGAGGACGGCGCGGGTCCGGTTTGTCCACTAAACGAGCCGTCCTACCAATGGACATCTTATTTTGGGACATTATTATGTCAGACAATCTCTTACCGCATGGCACGAAGAGCGAGAGGACAAAGAATAGGGTGTTGGCACTTTATGCAGCGCACACAAATACTTGGTTTGATGCTCCGGGATTGATGCTTGAAGAGATGTATCGGTGTCATAGGGACATCGTGATCACCACCGCATCGAAAAAGCGAGAAGCCATTCTTTTGCATTTTCTGCACTATTTAACGCATCTTTTGGACCAAGTTGGGTGCCCAATTTACGATGGTGACGAGACGGGTGATATGCAATTTTATCACTATGGCGCGAACATTTGGGATAAGATCATCAAGGCCATTTTGTGTGTTACGCCACCACCTATCGACGTCGATGATGTACCTCCTCCTCCTCCCCGACCAAACCCTGTACAACGCCAACGCGACAGCATTCGACGACCTCGTCCTGAAGAGGTCCCCGATTTTAATGCCAAGGCAGTAGTAGCTCACCTCGAGGTGTGGATGGATGGGCTGAGTACAACTATGGGAGGTATTGATCGACGTTCACGATTTCAGAGTTCCCTTCTCGTGCGGATTGCCCGTGAGTCATTCCCTGGGCAAGCCGAGGACTTCATCGCAGGAGCGAGAGCGGCGATGGATGGAGAGGGAGATCCGAAAAATAATAATGATGATGATGTTTAGTGTGTTTGTGTTTGTGTCTGTTTGTGTGTTAGTGTTTGTTTTTAGTTTGCTTTAGTTTGGTTGTGATCATGTTTGTTTTGATTTGGTACATTATAGTTTGTATTAGATGTAAGATTTGTTTTAATGTTGATGATGGGATCACGTTGGGTGTAATCAAATCAGGCTTTAGAAAATGAAAATCATAGTGTTTTTCATTTCTGTGTATTCTCGGATTGGTGCTTATGTTCATCAGTCAATCGATTGATATTTTCATATCAATCGATTGATAGTTTCAATTCCTATATGTTTGAAAAAGAATTTCCAAACAGTCAATCGATTGAAAAGCCTTCTTTTAGTCGATTAGCTGTGGCAGCCACGTAACATCAATTGCTTGAAAGCAGTTTCCGAATCAGCAAAGGCTTTTCATTCTAAATTTTGTCGATCTATGGTGACAGTTCAATCGATTGAGACTTATATTTCAATCGATTGACACTGTAGTAGACAGAAGATCCTTCTGTCAGAAATAGAGAATTTTGGAACATTGTGTTCGATTGCATAAACCTACTAAAGGGCTTTTCTGCCAAAGTTGTTGTTTTGGCCGTGCACCATATATCAAACTTGACATCATATATCAATCGATTAACACTCAGGGGTCAATTGATTGACTGATGTAGGTATCCAAAGAAATTGCCCCTTCCACTCCCAAAATAGAGAGATTTGAGTACCCTTAGAGTCCGTAGTTTAGGAGGTTCCTTTAAGTCCTTAGGGTACGTGTTTTAGGAATTTTTACAGGTTATTTACAAACTATCGTGACATGAATGTCACACTTTTTGTGGATGGTTAACGTCATGATTGTATAGCTCTTTAGTGTTATCATATGATCAATTAGTGTCATGATGATGGAAATACCTGATAGTATAAAATATTATCATCATTATTCTTGATATCATCATCATTCTTGACTATATGGGTATAAGTTGACATGGTTTAACACAAGTCGTTGCGAGATTAGACCATTTGTTCAATTACCTGATGATGTATGAAGCTAGCCTATTCATGGCCTAGTAGTAGTAGTAGTAGTAGTAGTACTTAGTAACGCGAGTATCGTCAATTTTTGAGGACGAAAATCTTATAAGATGGGGTGAATGTCATAACCCCAGATTTTTGGAAACCGTACACGTCATGAACCATGCACGGGTATGTGTGGTTCACAAGGGAACCAAAACTAATAGGTATACACTTTGTGTGTGTGTATGAAACACACTAACTTTCACTAAGTTATATATAAGTGAATGAGGAGGGAGAGGTTTCCCCAATACATGACCTAATTAACTCTAGATAGAGAGAAGGAAAAGAGAAAGAGAAGAGAGGGAATCAGAAAAGAGAATAAAAACTTGTTGTTCTAGGCCGATAGAAGATTGGAAGAGGGCTAGATGAGGAACCTTGATGAGTTTCTCATCTAGTTAGAACTTGGATCACGTTTACATCAAATACATCGATCGAGGTATGATTTTTAAATACGTATACGGGTGATTAGATAACATAGGAAGCATTAACTGAAATATTTTTTTAGGTTAATTAATGCTAATAAGACTTTAGATGAAGAAGGCAAATAGTCTTCAAACTGAAGCGATTACATCCATCGTGGCTCGCTCGAGCGGTATAATTGGCCACTCGAGCGAGGACAGGATATGAAACTTGAGAAAATGAAATTAGTTCTGGGCTCGCCCGAGCGAGACCCAAAATAAAGGGGAAGCTCACTCGAGCGAGGCCTCCAGTAAAGCTACAGATGGCTCGCATTAACCGCTCGAGCGATCTCATTTAACCGCTCGAGCGAGGAGTTGTGCTCGCTCGCGTGAGGCACCACACAGATTTTGATAGTTTAGTGTAATACATGGAGGTTATGTGCTCCAACGATTCTAGTGACCTTTCTAAACATATTCTAAACACATGAAATATAGGTTGACACAAGATCGTGACGTGTAAACCTCTACGAGAAAAGTGTACATTGGAATTACGTTGAGGTAGGGAATATTCTTGAAACATGTGCATTATTTCATCAACTCATATAGGTGGTGTAATTCAATTAAATAGTCAAGTATTGAATGATCATTGTGAAAAAGGGTATGTGAGTAAGTTTCAAATGTGATAGTCATGAGGTCCCCAGGGGACGTAAAAATTGTAAAGTGGACATCTAGATGGTACATTGAACCAGTGGCATCCCAGGGATGTAGATGAAAACTAACGATTGAAAGCGAAAGTGATAAGGCCTAATGTAATAAAATTAGCACAATTACGGTGAATAACTATATGTACAGCACGTTTGATATTTTTATTATTTAATGTTTGACTAGAATACCCCACCGACGTGGCGGGATACCCACGACTGACTCGGCAGGATATCCGTGACCGATATGGCGGCCAATCCATATATTCAGAGCACATCCCAAGGATGTAGATTTGAAATAATAGACCCCGCCACCTACGAGAAAGGGGCTTGGGTAGTATTCCCAGGGAGTACACATAATAATTGTCTAGTTAGACGACGATGGCGGGTATTCCATCGGGGCTTGATGCTATATTGCTCGGGAACTACTTAAGTTAAGATTTAAGTGATTAGGCCAAATTCACAACTAAACCAGAAAGGAGAATAAACAAAACCATGCAAAGTAACAATTGAAATCATCTTTACCTCTCTTAGGCTCTTCTTTTAAATCACCTTAGTCAGAAATTTTAATCTTCCTCAAGTTTTGGCTATGGCGCCTATCAAGTATCGTACCCGATCTGCCGTCAAGAAATTGATGGAACCGGCTCAGAAACGTGCACGATACCACTCACCTCGACCACCACTCGATTTGGCGAATCATAAAGTTATTGATTTAGAATTACCATCTTCGATGCCATCATCACCACCCCGTGCACCAGTTCCTCCTCCTGGCGAGGTTGGAATCACTGATGAGATGTGGCGCTATGCATTCCCACAGCCAAAGCGAGGGAGCGCTTCCAATGATGCTTAAGAGATTAGGACTGTTAGTTTTGGGTCTAGTTTTAGGAGTCCTTTAGATTTTATTACATTTTATTTTTATGTTTTAGAGTAGGTTATTTTTAGATTTGTTTTAGACTAGGTTATTTTCTTTAAATTTTCAATAAAGTGTAATAATTTGCACAAGTTTAATAAACTTTAGTTTAGTTAAATATTTGTGTTTTCAATTTTGGTCACAATACCTTTCACCTGGTCAGCCTTCTAGTCCTCGATTGCATTAAACCGGTTTAGGAGTCTCATTCACTTTCCAGATATCAAGCCAATGAGAACATTGGATAATTCAGGTTTGTGGGAGTATTTCTTTTGATGTGTAGATTTTTATTTAAAAAAATAAGAGGATTGCTTTTGGATTTTAAAAGTGCATCAGTCAATTGATTGAAACCAATTGTCTCAATCGATCGACTGATAATCATCAGACCTATCGAAAGCCTACATCAGTCAATCAATTGAGGAATTGGATTCAATCGATTAACTTATGACAATTAGACTTATGGATTTCAAATTTTATTGACATTCTTAAATTGTAGATGACCGGAAATTCATTTAGAGATTGCCATCATGCCATGATTGCTTTACAAATGCTAATAAATTTTAATGATGAATAATGATGTTCATGACCTATGACTAAAAATTCTATACCATCACATTGTTTTAATTCCAAAATATGAGAATTAAGTATAGAATGTGAAATCCTAAGATTCCAAGGAAAGACTAAAACCTAGTGAGCAATGAAACTTTGTCCGCATTTTTTATGAGTCTTGAAAATTTTCGAGTATCTTTGAACTTCATTCTTAAATTGTTGAAATCTCATATATTTTATCTCGATTTGTTGGTTTTGCATGTGTTATATTGTTGTGTTAGAAATCATTATGTGAAAACTTAAGGCAAATAGGTATCATTACCATCATGAGAGGAGATGATCAAAGGCCATCATTGGCTTGTTTGTGCCCAAAATATCCCACCTTATATTAATTTATCTTGTTGCACCCCCTTTGATCCTCAATTGAAAGATTTTGCCTTAAATATTCCTTGTGAGCTATATTAACCATACCCCACACTGATTTGGAAAGACCTGACCCTTTAATTTCTGAGAAATTTGGGAGGAGAGCAAGAAAGGAAATAGAAAGTTAATGCAATAGTAGTTGCAAGGAGTATAAGGTAGAAAAATAAAAAAGGAGCAAAGGAAGAAAATATATCTTTGTGCAAGAGATAGAAAAATATGTAAAAGTTGTGTTATAAAAAATAAATAAAATAAAAAAGATAAACAAAAAAGAGAAAAGTGATAAAAAGAAAAAAGCTTCTGAAAGGTTCGAAAAAGAAACTGTGAAAAATCAGAAAATCAAATGTGCTTCCTTTTCCGATTTCTCAGAGAAAGTTGAATCCAATTTCTCCTTTCTTTCTTAACCTTTACCCAAGCCCCATCACAACCTTAGAAAAGATCTTCTTGATCCAATCATGAGTGGTAAATGCCTTGTGGAGAGTGATTATACAATATTTATGGTACTTGGTATGTGCATACTTAGGATACAAATATCTTTCCTAATGAGATTTCTTTTAGAAATTCTTTGATGCACCGTCTTTCTTATAACATGTGAGTTTTTCTAATTTGTGTTGTAATTTCATCTCACATATGGGTGAAAGTAAAACTATTCATCGGAGCGATTTCATTTTTGAGTGCATACCTATAGTGAGGATTGAGTCTAAATATGAAATCTAAAGACTTCGAGTTTAAACTTATTCTTAGATAAAATAATTTTAGCAGTGATAATTGCACATGACACTTTGGGCATGAATCATGAGCATTGGAAAAACAATGACTTGAGTTGAATGAGCATTAATAAAATAAGCATGGTCAGTAGCATCTTATAAGTTTTCACGAATAATTAACAATTTAAGGGCATGACTACAATTCTGAAATTCATAAGTTTTGAAGTTGGTAGGTACCTTCACTAAAAACTTTCAGGGGACACAACTCCTCCACTAGGGATCACCTAGGGGTTTAAAGGCTTATTGCATAGGCTAAATGCAATCGTGTTCCCTACGAAAGTGGCATTTATTTTATGTGCTAAAGTGTTAGTTATTTTTCATTCTCTTTGCTCGAGGACTAGCAAAGTGTAGGTTTGGGGGTGTGATCGATGCCGAAATGTGACTATATTTCGTACCTTAATTCCTACATTTAGCTAGCCAATGAAAGCATCTGATGGTTGTTATGGAGTTTCAATGTTTACAGGTGTTTCTGACCGTTGGATCGTTCAAGAACATAGAAGAGAACAATTAAGGGTTACGCAAGAACTATGGATCAAAAAGGTCAAAAAAAGCATTAAAATCCGTAAAGTAGCTCAACATCCACCAGGAGAATGGAAACTCTACCCACATATGTCAATCAATTGAGAACCAAATGTCAATCGATTGACAAGAGAGATAGTTTTGCCCTCTTATTCGAAATTGAGGTCAATCGATTGAGGTAATTAGGGAAATGTTTTGCTCGTCCCTATATAAAGAAAACTACGGCTTTTTTTTTAGAGCTCTTCTCCATCCCTTCTCTCACTCTTGGGCTCACATTCTTTCTTTTTTTTTCTAGGATTTTCTCTCGGTAGATTGTACTTAGGCTTTTACATTTATTTTCTTTTACAGTTTATGGAATCATAGATTGTATTTAGATAAAGCATTGTAAAAATATCTTTGGATAAATAAAAAGTGCATATTTAAGAGAATGGCTTCGAGTTTACAACGAGATCGCACACCAAAGATGAGCGGCTAAATCATTTGTTCAAGGAGGATGTGATCCCCAAATAAGTAATATTTTTATGATTAACTCCATAGTCTCTTAATTTCATCATGGAATCATTCTGCTAAAAAGTGTGCTTAAATTAAATATCTTTTGAATACTTTATTATGACCGTTGATCTACGTTATCAACGACCATAATTGCTAGATTTGTACCTGCAGGACAATCTGGGCTGCAGAGTGATTATATGTTCATAGTCGTGATTTAAGAATCTTGAGATACGCTATATTTTTTACATGATTCATACCGCAATGATAGGCTGAGTCATAATTCTTGGATAGGGTATGTCGGATCTATGATCATGTTTTCTTACTATTCATTTTTCTAGATAAATGATGGTGTGATTGATGTGTTATGGAATTATGGGTTTAATAGTAGAAAGATTACAAATCTGGGGTAGCAAATTCCTTGTTCATTATTGAATTGTCATTTTATTTATCAAAAATCGTCTTGCTCAGATTAGTTATTTCTCTTGCATCTAGAATAGTGAGGTAATTGTTTAACAAATTAAATTTCCTTCCTTGGTACTTCATTGGGTGTTTTAAATCTCTTTAATGATTAATTAAATTTCAAGTTTCCTTGTGGGTTCGACACCCTTGATTTTACCGTGCTACAACTGATCTTCTGCACTTCCTAGGGTATAATTTAAAACCGACCATGAACCCTATTCCGATTTATAAGCTAGGATTGCGGATTTAAAGGAAAAAGAGGTATAAAAATTAAGGCCAAATCTTGAAATTGTGTTGGTAGTTTTTTTATACAATTTTAGATCAAAGAAACGTATGGGATGGGATTTGTTTTGAGAAAGAGAAGAGAACGAAGGTGAAAATCCTAGAACAAACGAAATCTGTTCATTTCGACCGATCGAAATTGAGTTCAATCGATCGAAATGATAAATCCAAAGTCTAATGGAATTCGTTCAATTGAAGTTAAATTTGATCGAACGAAATGTGTTCAATCGATCGAATTAGCACACTCAATCGATTGAAACGTATAAAACAACGACGTTGATAAAGCCCTCTGTGAGGACTCAATCGAGTGAAAGATATTCGATCGATCGAATTTAGAAATTCGATCGATTGAACCTTGTGGATCACTATTTAACTTTTGGGAGATTTAACCGATCAAAATGTTTTCGATCGATCGAATTATGAATTTTAGATCGACCGAATTGGGATTCGTTTGATCGAACTGTGTTTGGTTTTTTGCTTCTGTGAGAGCTTGACCGATCGAATTGATTTCGATCTATTGAAATTCCCAGATCTAGGTTTTGTCATGTTTTGACTACGAGATTTTGGGGGAACCATTTTCGGGTGTGTTCAACATCATTCTAATAGGTGAACCATGGATTGATGTGTTTAGGTGACTCGGTATTGGGTGAAGAAGGGCTAACCCAAAGGGCATTTTGAGCACATGCGAGTTAGGATCTCGAGGTAGGGCAAACTTGATATCATGTGCATTTACTATACTAGCATGTGTGTTATGATGTGATGCTCTCCTTGATTCAATCACGTGAATTTGATTACGATTTCAATTTGAAAAGACATGTGTACCCGTACGTTTATGAATTTTGTAAGAGTTTTGGAATCTCTCAAGATTCAATCTAGTATGCGTGTGTGATCTTCACATTTCATTCTGACTTTTGACCTAAATTATAGTTATCACTTTACACGGCGATAAGCAATATGTATACAATTTGATTTAAGGTTCTATGTGAATACCCTTTTGTGTTATGTGATTTGTGACTCCTACCGTATAACGGTAATTATGTTCAGCCAAGTGTCCAACTCTATGGGATTGTGGATATATGTGCAAATTACTCATATGAGTAACGATGGTGGGTATTCCATCGAGGGCTTGAGGCTATAGTTCCTCATTCAATCCTTTAAGTATAACACTTTTAAGTTTTCTTTTCATATGTTGGGATAGAGATGTGGACATGTTTTGTGAATTCCAAATAAACATCGCATATATATTTCATTCCATGACAATCACACTGTGCATATGTGTTGATCATTTTGTTTCATTATGCCATAAGATATATGTTGATGTTATAATAAGCATGCCATAAGTTTTTCCCTATTGAGCTTGGATGAAGCTCATTCCTCGACTAAATGTCACAAGTCTAGGTGAAGACATTGGAGCGGAGATTTCAAAGAGAGAGGATCCTGACTTGGCTCCAGGGGAGGACTTAGAAGAGATTCACCCCGAAAGCTTTTTTATTTGTGCTAGGCCAGGGTAGGTCCGGCCTTAGGCTATAGAAGTGTTTGGTTTCCTTTTTTGTAGTAAAAGATATTAATTTTGGGTTAACGATTGAAATTCTTTTTAGTGAACCATGTTTCGGTAAGGAAAGGTCCTTACCAATGGTTCTTGTCGGTTCTTTTTCCATAGGCATTCATGTGGAATTAAAACCTTCATTTTGAGCTTTTGTTGAAAGATGGTGTGTCTTCCTTATTTTGTTTATGTTATTTGTATAGTATGGTTCTGCTTTATTTCCGTTGTGTAAATATTATGCTATGTACTTAGTTCAGGGGTTTGGCCTTAGCGCCAGCCCACTGACGGCGCGGGTTTCGGGGCATCGAAATCTAGGCTATCACAGTTGGTATCAGAGCATGGCTTTAGAGATGTCTAACAAGTCTCAAACCGTTGAGATTGAGATTTTGTTGGATGTTGTCAACAAGTAAAGGTGGATCACAGACACCCAACAGGTTTATTGCAACCTCTGCCAATACCAGAATGGAAATGGGAGTCCATTTTTATAGATTTCATTGTGGGATTACCGAGAACGATGAGATGCCATAATGCTATATGGGTGAGAGTGGATCGACTGACGAAGTCGGCACACTTTTTACCCGACAACACAACATACACAACAAGCAAGTTGGCGGATTTGTATATGAAAGAAATTGTCTGACTCCACGGTATTCCGGCCAGCATTGTGTCCGATCGTGACCCATTGTACACATCGATTTTCTGGCAAAGATTTCTAGATGGTATGGGCACGAGATTGGACTTTGGTTCCATATTCCATCCTCAGACTGATGGTCAGACAGAGAGAGTCAATAAGATTATTGAAGATATGCTCCGAGCATGCATGATTGATTCTCAGGGATCATGGGATTAGCATCTTCTGTTGATAGAATTTGCTTACAATAACAGCATTCAGTAGAGCATTGGGATGGCTCCATTTGAAGCACTATATGGATGATGGTGTAGATCTCCGATCAACTGGGAAGAAATAGGAGACAAATTTGTATTGGGACCAGAAGTCATATGGAAAAATGTTGAGACCGTTCGCATTATAAGGGAACGAATCAGGACGGCACAGAGTCGACAGAAGAGCTGTGCGGCTATTAAGCGATTAAGCATGAACTTTCATGTGGGAGATCTCGTATTTGTGAAGATATTTTCGATGAAGGGTGTGATGCGCTTCGAAAACTGCAAAAAGTTGAGCCCTCGCTACATTGGACTGTTCGAGGTATCGGGAAGAGTGAGTGAAGTTGCATATAGGGTTGCATTACCCTTGTAGCTTGATAGAGTGTATGACGTATTTCACGTTTCTATATTACGAAAGTACGTGCGAGACCCAGCTCATATCCTGGATGCACCACCAGTTGAAGTCTTTAGGGATCTGACGGTCATAGAAGAACCAATGCAAATTTTAGACCGAACCAAGCAAGTGTTGCGCACAAAATGGATTCCTTTAGTGCTAGTTCAATAGAAGAACCATGCTAGAGAAGAAGCGACGTGGGAACGCGAAGCGGAGATTCACGTCTAATATCCCTTGTTGTTTAGTGAATTGAGAGAGTAGAGGCTTTTACAAAAGTTAATTGGGACTTTAAATCCTTGTAAACAAATTAAATGATGAATATGAAGTGTGAGTTTGAAGCATAAAGTATAAAATTGTTGAAGAAAACTCAAAAACACTGAGAATGAGGTTTCTGCAATTTTTGATCGATCGAAATCAGTTTCGATTAATTGAATATGATTTTGACCGATCGAGGTGTAAATTGACCGATCAAAATGTTCTAGCAGAAAGTCAATGAAAGTTAAGGCATGTTAAATTCGTTCGATCGATCGAATTTTGATTTCGACCGAACAAGAGTTATTTCATTCGATCAAAAATTTTATAGGCCTGAGAAGCTCGATCGATCGAAAAGTTTTCGTTCGATCGAATTTTGGCGTTTTGACCGATCGAATTGAAATTTGTTCGATCGAAATGTAGGGTCAAGTTTTTATGAAGCTAATTTCGACCGATCGAAATGAGTTTCGATCGATCAAAATTGGAGCGTGTTCTGTTTAAGTCAGATTTCGATCAATCGAAATGAATTTGATCGATCAAAGTTTGCGTATATATGGGAACCGCGCTTTTTTTAAGTTCAAATTTTCTAAAAATTTTGGGACTTCCGTTAGGGTTTTCGAGGGTTTTCATATTGGGGGATCAAACGAACTACCGATTGCGCTATATCCTCTGAGAAATCGAATCCAAACCTCCTCAAATCGGTAAATCTTTAATTTTGGATTCTTGAATTCTTGCTTCGAGTTAACTTTTGGGATTTGATTAGAACCCTAGTTTTGTTTTTCTTTAGACTGGCACCTAAGAAGAAAGCTGCCACTTCTAAAACCCCTACATCGAAGCGACCCAAAATCACATTGGGTCCTTCGCAACCACCACCTAACCGTCCACCACAGCCACCTATCGAACCATCGGATGTCCCTCAAGCGCCCCAACGCGACCAGCCAACCGAATGGTGGGCCGAGAAGGGTTTTGCTTATGAGTACACCATCGATCCGACCTTATTCGAAATGCCTAATGTGCACGGCATTGACGCTTGGGCACTTGACTACTTAAAAAAGGCTTGGTTGGATAACCTACTACAACCCATCCACTCAGACTATTACCCGCGCCTCGTGCGCTTGTTTTACCAAAACATGTTTGATGGCCCTGACCCTAAGACCATTAGCACCAAAATCGATGGAAAGACGTATGTTTTTACCCACACAATGGCCTGTAAAGCATTGGAATGTTTTGACGACTATGGCCCAGGGATTGAGTTGTTGCCCCCAAACCCTCCCAATCTAACCCATCTTTATGTAGCGGAGAGAATGACTCAAGGGCGGGTTGTACTGGGTCGAGCTATTACACGAGCCCATTTGCCGAGTTATATGTGGATGCTCGACACTATTTTCAAGTGCAACCTGTACCCAATTCTTCATAAAACACAGAGACTAGGAGTATTGATGAACGCGCTATTTGCTACTTTTGAGGGCAAATGGTTTGACGTTGCAGCAGTAGTTTTTGAGGGGTTGAAACATGGGAGGAAGAAACTGTTAGCAGGGGCGGAAAAGCCCGAGGAGTTCATACCGTATGCCAGCCTGATCTCGGCTATGTTTGATGAGTACGCCGCGACCTTCTTACACATGATCTCGTTGCGAGAGCCTAAATTCTCTGACAATGTGGTGCTCTATACATTCAAGCAGTGAAAGAAAACCTATAATCGGTTGAAACCACATCTTCAGCCAGCTCTAATAGTGCCTCCTATCCCTCCTCAACCTCAAGATATGCCTGCTCAGGACACACCACTGCCTGATCAACCTGCTCTTGAGGGTCCTATTCCTTATCAACCCAATGTCATTCCTCCAGTACACCAGCCAGCTGACATACCGATACCACCCGATCATCAAGCAGCTCCGATGACTGTTGAGGCGTTGGTTGCTCTCGTTCTAGAGAGTAACCGCCAACTCAATTAGCGCCTTGATTATTATGAGCTGCTCATGGAGGACATCTTGCACGCCATGTACCCTACCAACTACATTCAGAGGATGGCGAGTATGCGTGCATAGGTATTCAACACTTCTACGTCTGGCACTGCTGCAGAGGACCCGTAGCCTGATGAGGCGGCCAGCGAGGATCAAGCTGATGAGGAAGCGGAGGCTGCGGTTGATCCTATCGATGCGGAGGATCCTATTGGTGCGACGGATCCTATTGGAGCTGCTGAAGGAGCTGATGTTTGAGAGATTGTGAGCTTGAGAGTTTTTCTTTTTGGAAAATTCAAATTTTGATGGATGTGTATAAATTTTTAACTATAGTGGCATGGTTGCCACATTTGCTTTTCGCTCGTTAGAACTATGGTGGCATGGTTGCTACGATAATCTATTTTATACATAATTATGCTAGCTTTTTGATTAATGATGAGTCTGGATGAACCTTGCAAGAATTTACTGTGTGTCTCTGGTAAGTTGTATAACGAAATGACATGTTTAGCCTTGTGTGGTGCCTTACGAGGTCACCCTTCATGTTCCTAACCGCACGTTAGATCAATTTTCGAGGACAAAAATTTCTGAGGGGAGGATGTAACGTCTTAAAAATTTTAAACCTTGAACTATATGCCTCGGTACGTGTGCCCGACGGTCCACACGTCGAGGACTGTACCGATGGACTATGTAATGTCTATAGATCAAAGCCGACGGAAGGGATTGCATGTTTGTAGGCTAGGTTGAGGGTTAGTGCACCCCCGTGCACCCAACCTAGGAGTAACCGCTTTGCACCAAAGCTTAGGACTTAGGTATAAGAGGAAATTAAATGCCTCATTTGTGTTGCATTTAATACCCTAGTTATTACTAATCATAGGGAGTTAAGAGGAGAGAACGGGGGCTGATTCGATCATTGAATGCAAATTGAATGCGAAAATAATCCGTTCTCGAAGCTTGTACCCACGGGTTTGAAGAGACGAACGAGCCGCTGAACTTTTGGTGAACCCTAGTCTGATTTATAAGCTAGGATTGGAGATTCGGAGGAAAACGAGGTATAAAAATTAAGGCTAAATCTTGAAATTGTGTTTGTAGTTCTTTTTATACAATTTTAGATCAAGGAAACATAAGGGATGGGGTTTGTTTTGAGAAAGACAAGAGAACAAAGGTGAAAACCCTAAAACAGACGAAATTTGTTCATTTCGACTGATTGAAATTGAGTTCGATCGATCGAAATGGACTTAGGAATGATAAATCTGAAGTCTAATGGAATTTGTATGATCGAAATTAAATTCGATTGAATGAAATGTGTTCGATCGATCGAATCAGCACACTCGATTGATCGAAAGTTATAAAACAACGATGTTTATAAAGCCCTTTGTGAGGACTCAACCGAGAGAGAAATATTCGATCGATCGAATTTAGAAATTCGATCGATCGAATCAAAATTCGTTCGATCGAACCTTATGGATCACTATTTAGCTTTTGGGGGATTCGACCGATCGAAATGTTTTCGATCGATCAAATTATAAGTTTTCGATCGACCAAATTTGGATTTGCTTGATCGAACTGTGTTTGGTTTTTGGCTTCTGTGAGAGCTCGACCGATCAAATTGAGTTCGATCGATTGAAATGGGGTTTCGATCGATCGAAATTCCCAGATCTGGGATTTTGTCGTGTTTTGACTATGAGATTTTGGGAGAACCTTTTTAGGGTGTGCTCAACATCATTCTAATAGGTGAACCATTGATTGATGTGTTTAGGTGACTCGGTATTGGTTGAAGAAGGGCTAACCCAAACGGTGGTTTGAGCACGTGCGAGTTAGGATCTCGACATAGGGAAAACTTGATATCATGTGTATTTACTACACTGGCATGTGTGTTATGATGTGATGCTCTCCTTGATTCAATCATGTAAATTTGATTACAATTTCAATTTTAAAAGACATGTGTACCCGTACGTTTCCAAATTGTGTAAGAGTTATGGAATCTCTCAAGATTCAATCTAGTATGCATGTGTGATCTTCACATTTCATTCCGACTTTTGACCTAAATTATAGTTATCACTTTACATGGCGATAAGCTATATGTATGAACTTTGATTTACAGTTCTATGTGAATACCCTTTTGTGCTATGTGATTTGTGACTCTTACTGTATAACGGTAATTATATTCGGCCAAGTGTCCAACTCTATGGGACCTTGGATATATGTGCAAATTACTCATATGAGTGATGATGGTGGGTATTCCATCTAAGGCTTGAGCCTATAGTTCCTCATTTAATCCTTTAAGTATAACACTTTTAAGTTTTCTTTTTATATGTTTGGATAGAGATGTGGACATGTTCTATGAATTCCAAATAAACATCGCATATGTATTTCATGCCATGACAATCACACTGTGCATATGTGTTGATCATTTTGTTTCATTATGCCATAAGATATATGTTGATGTTATAATAAGCATGCTATGAGTTTTTACCTATTGAGCTTGGATGAAGCTCATTCATTGACTTAATGTCACAGGTCCAGGTGAAGATATTGGAGCGGAGATTTCAGAGAGAGAGGATCCTAACTTGGCTTCGGGGGAGGACTTAGAAGAGATTCACCCTGAAAGTTGTTTTATTTGTGCTAGGCCAGGGTAGGTCTGGCCTTAGGCTATAGAAGTGTTTGGTTTCTCTTTTTGTAGAAAAAGATATTAATTTTGGGTTAACGATTGAAATTCTTTTTGGTGAATCATGTTTCGGTAAGGAAAGGTCCTTACCGGTGGTTCTTGTCAGTTCTTTTTCCATAGGTATTCATGTGGAATTAGAAGCATCATTTTGAGCTTTTGTTGGAAGATGGTGTGTCTTCCTTATTTTGTTTATGTTATTTGTTTAGTATGGTTCTGCTTTGTTTTCGCTGTGCAAATAGTATGCTATGTACTTAGTTCAGGGGTTTGGCCGTAGCACCAGCCCATTGACGGCGCGAGTTTCGAGGCATCAAAATCCAGGCTGTCACAAGCTATCCTTCATCATGTGCAGTTGGTAACCCTAGAGGACATCTCTTTATGGGAGGCACATCAACTCCCCTTGATCCAAAGTAAGTTCCTCATGGACCTGTCGTGCTACTGATCTGTACGTAGTAAAATTTTGTCCCATATGTACAAATATTTCTTTTGTCGCTAGTAGGAAAATTTTGTTAGAGAATACCTTACAATCTATTTTGTGCCGAAACATACTCGATCATAAGGACTTCTCTTGTGCAATAAAATCACATGTGAACACATGGATTTGCACTCACTTGTGAGTCCCCATTGATGAATCGTAGAGATTACGATTCAGTCGTCTCAGAGTCCATTCGAATGGAGTACTATGATCTAGAATCATAATGTACAATTCTAGGGAATAGGCGATTCTAGTGACCAGTCTTACCAGTTATCTTGGAATCCAAACCCACCTAAATTGTTAAGGGAACAAACAAGCATTGCACTTATGGCGAAAGAGCATGACCAAGTAAATTTTAGTAAAAGACTTGATCGAATTCTTGAGATACAAAGGGCCGAGCTCCTGGCTGCAATGAAGAAAGTTGAAAAAGTGAGGCGCCAGCGACCCATACCAGATGCTAAATCGTCCACTGAAACTACCTATCACACTAAACCTAACCCAAATCCGAAATCCCTTTCCTATGACCCATCTTCTCCCACTTCTTAACCATTCTACTATCACAATCCACCCCAAGTGTGAGTTCCTTTCTGATGATGGTGGGTTGAGCTATCCCTTGCCACCCCTCTCCATTGCTCACTCTCCTCCTAATTGCATTACATTCTCTTCACATAGTCTTCGCAAGGGTGTAGTATAGGATGTTGGAGACTAGAGATGTGATAGCCCGATTTTCCCACACAGACTTTCGGGAAAAATTGGACCATCGTACAAAGATTCAACAATATTAGATGTCGTATACCCATAAGAACAATGCGGAAATCAAAATAGATATCCTATGCACAATGGAAACTTAGAACATACATATATCATATGGCATTTTACAGAATTCCTATATATACAATATATTCCACTATCCAAAATGACCACCAGTGATGACCGACCATCATCTAAACAGTGGTTCGAGTCCAAAAAAAAAAAAACAAACCATATACCTAGTCCAAATCCAAGAACTATAGGTAAAAATCCTCAGGCGACAAATCTTCCTCTGCCTCCAGAACGTAGTCAGGATCGGCCTCTAGCCCAGGATCCTGATCAAGATCTAAACCTGTGACATAAATGTCGGGATGAGCTAACAGTCTAAGCTCAGTAAAGAATTATTCAATGCTAATCACATTTTATCTATTAAGCATAGATTCAATGACAAAATTTTCAAAGCATTTTTTCAAAAATAATGGAAATAAGGACTAAATTTTGAAAGCATATTTCTTGTATCAATAGAGAATTTCAGAAGCAAAGTGAGTTCGAAATCACAAAATCTAAAACTTGTCATATCAAGGCTCAAGTTCAAAGTTCAAAATTCAATTTCATACTACGATCCATATTCCATTGGGGCTAAAGCATCCCATTAAGTGGGAACAAAGCAGTCCATCAACGAAAATGAGGTCGAAACCTTGGAGCCTCTACTCCTCTCGCCCACAGGCGTCAGTGATCACAGTCAAGGTTCAAGGTTCATATTCATACATAAGGTTCATGTTCAAATTCAAGATTCATAGTCAAATTCAAGATTCATATTTCGATGCTCACATTCATACACAAGGTTCAAGTTTCAAGAATTCGATAGTTTAGAAGGTTTGATGCGATTCAGAAACCCAGTGAGTTCAAACAGTCAATGCAGTAAGGTTTAACAAAATTCTTTTTCAAATATGATGATCATCAATTCATTTCCATCATTGAGACCTATGAATCAAATCTAAATGAAATCGAGTAGTGAAATTCCATACCTTAGGTTCGGTGTCGTAAAAAAGTAATGCGAGTTCTTATCGATGGTCTCCCATTCTCAATCTAGATCACATCAAGTTCATAAATTAGTGTCAATGATTGAGGAATCAAATGGTTCAAAGCTTCGTAAGTTCCTCGTATGAAAGACTAAGACAGCCAGAAATAGAATAATTCGCTCGAGCGATTTCCAAATTCACTCGAGCGGATTTGGCCGATTCCACATGGCAAACACAAACTCGCTCGAGCGAGTTTGTCCCGAAATTTTTTGCCTAAAATCTGGGAAAAATTCACTCGAGTGAATATTTCCAAGACTTTTCCCAATGTATCTGAAGGGGCCTCGCTCGAGCGATTTCCAATTCACTTGAGCGATAATGTGCGAGTCTGCACATATTCCTCTTTTGTCAAAATTCGATTCTCTTCCCAAAATCCAAATAAAAACTTCCCAAAACTCAAATCATCTCTAAAATGAATTCTATACTATTACGTCATGAATTTTACCTCCTAAATGTGTGCATGCAATGTTTACAGTGATCGATATCGGAAGAGATCGATACCCATGCTTCGTGCCCATCCGATCCTTAAAATCATTGCATGCGATCCAATCACACACAAATCAGGATCGAAACTTCGAAAACAAAGTCCATTATTGAAACGGTCATGCGCTCGTTCAATGACCCGATCACCACTCTCCGGTCGCAATGAGGAAAAAGATCGAAGCTTTCTTGCCACGCCGAATAGAACAAATGTGGGATTTGTGGTGGAGATAACCGGTGGAGATCTCACGAAGGGAAAATGAGATGGAGGAGGTTTTCTCTTCTCACCTGGTTCTTTCTCTCAAGCTCTCTCCTTCAACGAGTTTGCAATGAAATTTGTAAGTGGGTTTCCTCTCCTAACTTATGGGGGCTGGTTCAGTGTAATGCTGGTACACTAAAAATAGGTGTATGAGCTTCCTTTAAAAAATCCAAAAATAAGATCTACAATGCACTCCATAGGTTTTGATCCTTGGACCTCATGCATATAATTGAAATCTTTAACCAGTGGTGCTCTCACGGAGCTTGTGTAACAATCCACACATTTAATACATATACCTTAGTACACAGGTACACATTCTGAATTAATTATTTTTAAAGTCGAGGCCCGCATCAAGTACGGTATCGAATGTGTTCATTTAGTCGGCGTATTCGGGTTCAGAATTTTTAGGGTGTTACATCCTCCCCCCCTTAAAAGAATTTTCGTCCTCGAAAATTCACTACGTGACCTTTGGGTCGGAGGACGTATCCTCATGTTCACAAGGTAATGAAGCATGACTACTGTTAGTAGTAGTAATACTAGAGCAGTTAAAAAACTATCTGCTGAGCTTTACACCAAAAGATGTCGACAAGAATTTCTATTAACTAACTGGCAACAGATTTACTATTTATGCAAGCACATCATCCACTACAATAAAATTTCAACATTAACTACCGGAAGTCATTATCATTCCAAACATGATACCTTTACCAAAGAAAATGCCAACGACTAGTTAACATCATTGGCCATTATTGATCAGTCTACATATCATCACATCAAATTCAACCCACAAATAGCAGTCTTAAATCATTGTTCTGACACATACATTTTCACTGTGCATCAAAATACATCATTGGCATGGATAAAATTTAACCTATCCATTAGCAAGGTTAACCTTTACTTAGGCATTCATCACCAAAACAAAATTTAATTTATCAGTTAACAAGTCACCATAATTTAACCATCCGTTACAACCATCAAAATTAAACAATTCATCATAACCATCAAAATTAAACCATTCTGTTTACTACCCTCACCATAAACCATAATTTAACTATTTATAACTACAATTAACTGCTATTCAAGGCATCTCAATGCCATAACAACAAAAAGCAACCATTTACCGATTCCAGATCCATAAGTGATCCGGCTGCTAGTCTCCTTGTTCAGTTCCTTGTGCCGAACTACCTCCGACTATTGAGCTAGAAGCTCCTGGTGTATATTCCCATGCCCTCACGATGCGTTGACAGGCAGTGTTTGGGTACAAATACTGAGCATTGCTTCATGGAAATCCAATCAGTGGTTGAGAGCGTTCCAATCATCCAAGGAACCCGGTGTAGGCGAAGGTCCTTGTTGTGGAGGTGCCTGTTCCTGCTGAGCCGGTTCATCCTGATCGTGTTCTGCGACATGCTGATTATGCCAATCTAGGACACTTTTTTTCAATTCCTAGTAGCTCAGGTTCCAATCTTCAAACCTATACCTCTTGATGTTTGCTCTTGATCTTTATGTTGTACTAATTAAGTCTTAACTTGTTGCAAGCGCACAATGGAAATTGTAATGCTAGTATAGGATCATTCCCACAAGGAAGTGATTTATCTTTTTTATTCTATTTTATGAAAACTTATATTTATCTTTAGGATCCTAAACTACTTGAGAAATAGGAATAAAAGAATGGTTTTTAAACTAAAGTGCAGAAAATAAATCCTAATCTTCGAACTTCTGGATTCTGGTCGCCAATCAGTTTCCTTTTGTTCTAAAAAATTTATAAAATTAAAATACCGTTACACTATATATCAAGTCTCCTAGTGTTGGTCGTCAATCAAAACTAGAATCCTATCAATACAGATTTAATCTAATCAACAATCTCCTAAAACTTGGGTGGCAATCAAAATATAGAAAATTGAAGATGGAAATAAAATACCATTACACTAATCTGCAAATCTTAATCGGAGTCATCAATTCAAATCAAAACTTGGAGATGTTTACAAAGCAGGAAATTGTAATAAATATAAACTAGAAAGTAAAGTAAATATATCTTTCACCCTTCAGTTGCAGGAGTCAATTGCTTCTGAGAAATTATGGATACCTACACTAATCTTCTAGCTCTTAATCCCAGTCGTCAATTGTGATCGAGGTATCTAAACTAAACTACTCTAAATTTTGATCAGAAGAAAACTCAATCTCAGTCGTCAATTGATGCTGAGAAATTTTTCGATGGTATTATTCCTATGTCGGGCTCTCTTATTTATAGATCATAAGGAGTCAGTTTCCAGTGTTCTAATTCTAATAAAAGAAAATACTAAAAACAAAAGAATCTGAATATAACTCTAATTCTTAATTTTATCTTCCTTGCTTTCAATGGTTGATGGCTTATGGACTTTCTCTTTAATTTCAGCAATCGAGATCTTTAGGAATTTATCTTCATCAATCTTCTGAGATCCGTGATTCGCCAAACTTTTAATTTAAGAGTTCTTCTATTTTGAGGCATGGCGGTATAGATCTTCACTTAATCAGCAACAATGAGAAGCTTTAATTTATACAATCATAAATTATGATTTCCCTTTTTTTACATAGCTTTCACTCTGGACGATTCTGAATCACGAACGATCATTTTTTTCTTTGTATTGCCTTTCGCTGGAACGTCTTTCGAAGAATCGTAAATTACGATTTTATATTTTCTCTGTATAACGCTCCATCGTCTTTTATGATTTCTTATTCTTTCAGCAGTGTCTGAGCATCTTTTTTGTTCAATCATCTTTCTTACTGCTTTTTGAGTTTATTTCAAAGAAGATTAACACTTTAGTTCTTTTTTACTGATTATCCTTAATATTTTCATATCATTAACTTATTAGTAGCAAACTAGGGTTTAGCATCACTAAATTAAGAGTGATAAAATGGTATATTCTTTGACTGATCACACCCCCAAATATACGTTTTGTTAGTCTCTAGCAAACAAGGAAAGAAATACAAGTCTAAAATTTAAATGCCACTTTTGTAGGGAGTACGATTGCATTTAGCAGATGCAACAAGCCTTTAAACCCCTAGGTGATCCCTAGTGGAGGAGTTGTAGTCTCCTGAAGGTTTTTAGGGAAGTTACCTACAAACTTCAAAATCTTTTTTTGGGTTTTTCAAAATATTTTTTAAAGTAAAAAAAAAAATCTAAACTAATTTTATACACTAATTATCTAATCATCATATGGTTATAATGATTTTCAAAACTAGGATTCCATTAACCACCACTTTCCATCTTAGCAGTTATCCTTGATCAGAACTCATCAATTTCATTCCTGTAAAGCGTGGAGTGTGTGCGTACCAGTGAAAAGTTTATTCTTCATAAAGTGTTCTAAACTGTTGATTTAGAAAATATTTTCATCCAAAAACTCACTATTGGCATACTCTCAAAAAGATGTTGACATTTTTGGATTCTCTCAGTATGATATATCATATAAATTCAAAGGACAATTGAAAAGAAAATGAATCCCATGGAATGGATAATCAATTCTGTTTATATGATTCCTTGTGCAATCCATAGTATCTATTATTTACATCCCTACTAGGCTTATGCTTTTATAAATCGTAAATCGAAAGGTCTTTCCTTCATCTTGTAATGGGGCTTTGGGTTTAAAAGGTTTCAAAGAAAGATAGATAGGATTCAAAGGTTTCTCTGAGAATTTAGTTCTTCCTTCTCTTCTTTTCTTTTCTACTTTTTTATTTCAGTAAGTATCCAGAAAGTTGGATGACATCTTCCCATTTACTAATTCTTTTTTGTAATCCCATTTCTTCAATTAATTTTCTTCAGATATCCTCTTTGATTTTCAGTTTTTGAAACTTTTTGCTTCTCTTTATTTTTTTTCAGAATCGTGTTTTACGAATTTTGACTTCTTTTCCCATATTTTCTTTTTTTATTTCTTTTCAGTCGTAACATTTTTCGGCATATCCTTTATCTGTTTTCTTTTACTCCTTTCCCTCCCTCTTTTTTCCTTCTTTTGCATTCTAAACTCTCATAAAATTATAAGGGTTAAAGGTTGAAAGCTTTGAGAAGTACATATGGTTAAGGGTTTATAAAATCTTGGTACAAAGAAATTTAGTTTAGACTTCTAATATGGATTCAAAGGATAAATTTTTTCTGGGATTTTAGCTTTTTGGCTTTAACTAAATAAAAGATGGCCTTTGATCATTTTCACGATTTACTAGCATAAATGTCTTATTATTTTGATATTTCTAATAGATAGTTCTAGACAAAAAATAATAATTTATCATAATCTTAAAATATTTTAATTCTAAGTTCAGCAATATTAGATTTTTCATAAAATAGTAGAGAAGTTCAAGAAAATTTAAATTGAATAGATAACAGTCTCTCTCTCCAAAAGAAAGGAAAATTAGTCTCTAAAGCTCACTGATTATATAATTTTGAAACTATAGTCTAAATACTACAATTCAGATCAATCTATTATTTCAAATATTCAATCTAATATAGTATCTTGAGGAGTTAAACATGAATTGTAACTGTCCTATTTACTGATTGTTAAACTTCTACTATGGTGGATCGTTAGATTTTTTTAGATTCATAATTTTTTCTATCATAATTCACATATAATGATTAGCTAATCCTAATATTTACAAAACTATAAAACTATTCTAAAATAAAAACTACTAAAAACTGAAACAAATTTCTTCTGCAAAAATGCTAAAAGTAATCCAAAAATAAAGTGTTTGTAGACACCCAAATTCGGCCCAAGGCCCGATCAATCTGTACATCGGGAGAGATGTACCCCTGTGCTTCCAATGGCACCCCTAAACCCGTAGGAATCCACCCATACCTTTAGGAATCACCCTGAACCCTGTAGAACCATTCCCCAACCCTTAGAGATCACCCCTAAACCCTAGATTCCCTTCCCATACCTAACTTGAACCTTTCTGAGCAGTTGATGGGAGAGGAGTTACAAAATTTTATACAGACCACCACCTTGGATGGGCCATATACCATTGGAAAGAGGACTTCCCCCGCTTTCCAACAGCCAATGATCACCAAATTTGGAGCTACGGTTCAAAAGTTATGGCCGATTGAAGTTTCACATAAAATCATAAAACTTTTACTCAGGCGTGTATATTACATACGCCCAACCAATTTGGCCCCAGATTAGTCAGGCGTATATATTATATACGCCTACCTTTTTTGGGGGAAATTTGGCCGGGTATATATAATATATACGCCCAGCATAGGTGGGACCCACCACGGGCTTCATCTTTCCAAAGCTCCCCTGTTTTTGGTGAAATTCACTGTGCCTAAACTAGGCGTGTATAATATATACGCCCAGCTTAACTATAGTAACTGTCATCAGTTGCTTGGAATTACTTCATCTGGTTTGACCTTTTGACCATACCCTTGGTTGAGGTGGGTGTCTTGAGATTGGTTGCACCCCCTTTGAGCTTGTTGGCAACCCTTAAGTCACCCATGGTCTCACCCCATCATTCGCCATTAAAACCAGCTTCCCAAAACCCTAGGACCTTGAAAACCTAGAAAACATTAGATGGGGGATTACCTAATTGCTAAACCAATTAGCTCTTAAGTAAACCCCTAACCTATCCCTTCTCTATAAATAGAGAGGCCCCCCTCTTCCCAAAGGGTTGAATTTTTGTTGAAGGATTAGAGAGTGCTTAAGAGAGAACCCTAGTGAGAGAAGATGCCAATATTTTTTCAGAATTCCAGCATGCATATTTCATCTATTTTAGTCCATTTCCACCATTAGATCACTCCCTTTAGCTAAGGTTTAACCTTTAGCCTCACCCTACACTTCCTATTTTACCGAATCCTAGTGTTAAAGTCCATTTCCATACTGTTTAAGCCATCGGAAGCACGCCAAAGAGAAGATCTTCCACGGTGCAACAAGGGCCCGTGAGCTCCGACTCACCCCTCTCTTCCTCTACCTTCTTGGTGTCTCCTCCGTCCAAGGATTCAAGCCGTTACGCCGCCGAAATTTTGGTTTGGCTCAAAGCTTGATAGGACCGTATTGCCTTCGGGCAAGGGAAAATTCGGCCCTTTTATTTTTATTTTTGGCCATAGATAGAGACCGCTACGTGCGGGTTGATCGGGTGCCTAAACCCTTCCCGATCGATAACCGAAGCCCCTAGCCTAGAACCTTTGGCAAAGATCGGTAAATTAGAGTCATATTTAGCACTTCAGTGCTCAAAATATCGATTTGAAGGTTTCCCGGGTCACCAAAAGCTCCAGGTGGCGACTCTACATTTTAGTAAAAGCGAGCGCATCGCCGCAACGGGTTCGAGAGGATCCACGGTTGCACAAATGGCGACTCTACTGGGGAAATCACCCTAGCGCTTCCCCTCTTGTTGGCCTTGTTTTTTTGTTACTAACCATTGCTATTTTCTTCTTATTTTCTGCTGTTTTTTTATATATATTTTTGTTGTTTTTACTAATGTACTCACCCCTATGATTCAGTCCTTTAAGTGCCTTAGCCGATTGGCGGGCCTACGTGTGCATTTAAATTTCTGTTTTTCCGATTCTTGTCATTTAAGCCGCTTTAGCCGTTTGGCGGGCTCGCTCGCATTTACTTTTCACGTCATTTAAATTTCAGTCATTTACGAGCCTTAGCCATTTGGCGGGCCTACTTGCGCACTATTTCGGTCATCATATCTCACCTTTGAACGCTGGCCCGTTGAGGCGGCACAGGATTGTCATCCCCGACCCGTTTTTTGGACTTAATTTCACTCCCCTTTAAAAATCTGTCATTAAAAGTGAACCAACAGTGTGGGGACATAATTGAATTTATTTTTACGTTTTTGGGTAGTTTTTGGGGGGTTTAGGCACAGATACAATTTACCCGGTTTCCAGTAAGGCGGCAGCCCTAGTGGTGATGATCCTGAAAAGAACCACCCCTTCCAGTACCTGAGAAGGCGCTTGCGCTGGAGGTATATCGGTTGGGTTGCCAATTCCGATCAAGCCGTAAAACCCGCATTGGTGAGAGCGTAGACAACCCAAAATTCGGCCGTGTATCCCTAGGAAACGGAAAGGAGGGACCCGATAACATACACAGCAGTCCCCGGGAGCATTTCTCTTAAGAAACTAGTTCAAAGACCCACATTCGGGCTTGTTGTTCACTGTCAAACTAAGCTGACAGAAGTGTTTTTGCCAGGCGTATATATTATATAAACCCAGCCAAAATCCCAAGACAATAGCCAGGCGTATATAATATATACGCCCAGCCAAAATCCCCAAATTTAAGCCAGGCGTATATGATATATACACCCAGCCAAAATCTGCATTTTTTGGTCGGGCGTGCATAATATATACGCCCAATATATACTAGGCCCCAGCAACCCGACCTGAGGCCCAATCCATCGCCCCAAGTCCCCGATTAGCGGTATTAGTGCCCGCAGTAGCCTCCCACATCCTCTAACACCCAACATGCCCCCGCCCAATCAAAAGAAGGAGACTTCTCATTGATTTGCTTCGGGGGATCGGGTCGTTTGCGTGGATTCCCTCGCCTTCAATAGAACGAAAGAGTTCCCTTTCGCTTCTTCCGAAGTGTGTTGGATCCCACCGTGGGGCCTACTAAAGGTACATAGACCATCCGAGACCGGAATTAACCCTGAGCACCAGGTCATCATTCACTAGGTAGGGGGGGAGTTAACTTCCATTTAGAAAAAAAAAAAGAAGAAAAAAATCCTCATCTTCAAAAAATCCACCTTCAAAAAGAAAACAAAAAAACAACAACCAAAAATCATCTTCAAAAGCCAAAAAAATCATTTTCCGAAAAAAAAGAAAAAAAAAAAACACAAACCAAAAAAAATCCAAAGAAAATTAAAAGAATATATTTTGGTGTGACCGTCACCATGACAACTTAAAACCCGGGCCGTAGAATGAGAACCAGGAAGGTATTCGGCCCTTATCCGAGACATCGATACAACACTCGTCAGCAGATCATGTCAAGAGCCGATACATCCCCACCGTCATCCCCATCCCATTCTCATATCGGAGAAGACCCGATCTCCGACACTTTCACCCAAACTAGGTTCGATATCACAGGTCCATTTGGGGCACCCGTGTTCACATCCACCCCATCCCCCTCCCTCACATTCTCCCAATATACCCCCTTTTCATCCCCTACTGAAACCCCTCATTTCCCAACTGATCCATACATCCCCATCTCCCATCCATACACCCTTACCGCACCCCCATACTCCCAAAGACCCCATAGGGAGCCCCATCCCCCGCCTACTTCCCATGTTCCATCCATCTCATCATCCATGCCCCCTACATCCCACATCCCATCCACCTCATCTCACATACCATTCCCACCACATGGCCCATCCACATCCCAACATACCCCCCCATTGGGTCATGGCCAATTTCTCCCAACCCCCTCCATCCTTAAGTGAGCCATCACCCCCCAATCTCACACCTGAATCCACGCCCTCAATGGAGGAGATGAGAACGATGTACGCCCTGTGGGCTGCTTCTCGAAACCCTACATCTCAAACCCCGCATCCAAATCTCCAAAACCTCCATACCCCATTCCCTCTTAACCATGCCCAACCACCCATCATCCATACCTCCCAAAATCCCCCACCTCAATTCCAGACCCAAACCCATACAAATCCATGGGCCCAAGCCCAAACACTTCTAGAGCCATGGGCCTAGGCCCAAGCCCAAAATCCTCAAAACCCATGGGCCCAAGCCCATCAGGCCCTGGCCCAAAACCCTCAAAACCCATGGGCCCAAGCCCATCAGACCCAGGCTCAGGCCCATAATCCTCCAGGCCCATGGACCCAAGCCCATCAGGCCCAGGCCTAAAACCTTCAAAACCCATGGGCCCAAGCCATCAGACCCAGGCCCAGGCCCAGAACCCTCACGGCCCATTAGCCCAAACCCAACAAGGCCCATTGGCCTAAAGTCATACTAACCCCCACACGCAAGCCCAAGGCCCATCAATCCAAGCCTTCCAAAACCATAAAACCCAAATCCCTCAAACCCAAGGCCCATCCACCCACGCTCATCAAGGCCCATTCACTAACCCCATACCCCCCACCAGTACCCTTCATTCACCTATACCCCTTACGCCCCCATCCCGCCTCCAACGGGAAATCCAATCCATCCCATTCCTCAAACCCACAACATCCCACCACCTCAACCACACCTCCCTCACCCCCAGAATGTGCACCCAGCTCAGCACATCACCTACCCACAAACCGCTCATCCATTTATCCCTTCTCATCCCCTACAAACTATATGACCCCACCAGGTCATCCAACCCCTCACCCCCCAAGTCCAAATAGCAGAACTCACCCCTCACCAATACCATGACCAATAGTATGAGGAGGATGAGATCCGCAATAGTGGAGGAGTTGCAAGCTTCAACCCTCCCGGGCCCACCATCATCACACCTAGGGTCGAACAAAATCAGGGGGAAGCAGTCCCCACTGTAGCCTCAAAAGAACCAAAACAGTTGAAAGAACAGATAGACAGAATACATAAGCAACTGATGAAGATGGGAGGAGTAGAACTACATTCAACAGACTTTTCAGACTTATGTCTGTTCTCCGATGTCCCCCTGCCACAGAAATTCAAGATGCCATTATTCGATAAGTATAATGGCACTGGCAACCCCATCGCCCACTTAAAATCTTACTGTGGGGATATGTGCCAGTATGGCGGAGATGAATGACTCCTCATCAAAGTATTCCAAAAAAGTCTAACGGGCCCAGCTCTGAGACGGTTCACATCCCTGGAGCCATCTATGATAAAAACTTGGAAGGATCTGACACACTTATTCCAAGAGCAGTATGTCTATAACATGGACATAGAGCCAAGGAAGTCAGATTTGGCCCGTCTAAAGCAAAGACATGATGAAACATTCAGTACTTACTTGGGAAGGTGGAGGGCGTTGGCCGCTCAGGTAACTCACCGGATTCCCGATGATGAGTAGATTGAATTGATAACTAAGGGAGCCCTCCCAATCAACGCAGATTTTTTAGTATATCAGCAGCAGTCTAGTTTTGCTAATCTGGTCCGAAATGCCAATTGTTGCAAAGACGCCATTAGAGAGGGCAGGTTAGGAAGGAATGTGGCTAGTGGGGCCATCGTGGTTTGAAAAGCCGCCGAACCAAGAATTAAAAGAAGACCGGGGACAGAGGTACAGAACATTGTTTACCCCCAGGCCAATACCAATGCCCCTCGATACAGCTCCAGGTTACACAACCACCCCCGGCCCATTTCGAGCAAGCACCAAGGCCAGGCAACGGACCAAGAGCCCCGTTCACCTAGGAGCAGACGAAAGCACGATTTGAATGAGTGTTCACACCGTTGGGGCAATCCTTGAGTGTCTTATTGCCGGTATTGCTACAGAAAGGCCTGGTCAATTTACTCCAACCTCGCCCGCCACCCCATCCCATACCAAGGAACTATGATCCGAATCTGCATTGCAATTTCCATCAGGGACCGGGTCACCCTACGGACCGGTGCTGCCCGTTAAAGCACGCGGTCCAAGATCTGATAGAGGCGAGAAAAATCATTCCCCCGCCACTTCCTCAAGGGCAGAACCAGAATATCCATCAAGCCCCTCTGCCACCGCACCCAGGAGGCCCCAGGCCTAACATTCATTGGATAGAGGAGGAAGAAGAAGAGTTTGACCCTTCAAATTATATCAGTAATCAAGAGGAATTTTCACTCCCCAGGTCGAACAAAGATGAACTATTTGTTGGGGTGATCGAGCCGTTGTATCTGGCTGATTATTTCCCCACACCTGCATACCAAGAGGAGCCATTAGATTTAGGGCAATATTTTTTCCACTCACCTCCGCCTATCAAATCCAAGCAGTGACCCGCATAATCATCATACACAAATCCTCCGCCAATTTACCCCTTATACCTCTCCATCACACCCAAATCACCCCACCAAATACACTACGCCACCATCCCCATATTATCCTACCCCATACACACCCTCAAATCACCCCACCCAATACACTATGTTGCCATCCCCATATTATCCTACCCCATACACACCCTCAAATCTCCTCACCCCATACACTACTCCACCGTCCCCAAGTTATCCCATTCCACACACACCTTCAAACCCCACCACCCAATACACTACTCCGCCATCCCCAAATCACCCCGCTTCATGCACAACACCATCATCCCCCATCTACCCCATTTCATCCACAAACCCATCATCACCCCACCATGCCACCCCCTATACAAACCCTTCATATCCCTATCACCCCGCTCCACCCGCACCTCAGACATCTCTCCATCCCTCCATCCCGGTCACACTCCTGCCATCCCTTCGTTATTTCGGCCCCAATCCAACTCCACCGCCACCCAAACAAGCAACCCCTCACCCAATCCCCTTATCACCTGCTCCCAATCACCACTGGTCTTACTAAGCACAGGCAATACCTGTACAAGCCCCCCCTGCACCCACAAATTCAACCTTGCCAATTCCCGCCACTACCGTTCTGCCCCCTATTGGAGTTAACCTAGTGGGATGGTCCTTTCCTTATCCCAAAACCTGCCTATGACCCACATCAAGTGCCATTAAGCTATGAACAGACAAACATGAATGTCGGGTGCAACCAAGAGGAGGCTGTTGAATTTGTTACCCGATCAGGCCGGATTTCTACACAGTCGGAAGCATCAGGGGCCGTTAGAGGAGAAGAGAAGAAGAAAGAACAGGCCGCGGGGAATCCCTTTGAAAAAATGGCCAGAGAGCACATACTAGAGACACAGCTTAAGAGAACACCCGCACATATTACTGTCTGGGATTTGTTAATGACGTCCCCGCTCCACTTCCAAGCCCTAATGGGAGCACTCAAGGATGCACATGTCTCCACTCATGTAACTCCAGATGAAGTAGGAGAAATAATAGGGCAAGTGTTGGCCCCAAATGCCATCTCATTCACTGATGCGGACCTACCAATCGAGGGGAATGACCACTCTAAGCCCTTGAATATAACAGTGGAAGTAGGAAACTTGGTGGTGTCGTTGGTCCTAATCGACAACGGGTTGGCATTGAACGTATGCCCTCTAAGGACAACAATCAAAATTGGGGCAAACCCCGACACCTTCCGACCATCCATATCAAGCGCTCGGGGATTTGATAACACCAGAAGAGAAATCACAGGAGAAGTAGACCTCGACCTGATCCTCGGGGCGCAAACCTTCACCACCCCCTTTCAGGTGATGGACATCAAGTCCATTTTCAATCTGCTATTGGGCCGACCATGGATACATAAGCTCAGAGCAATACCATCTACCTTGCACCAAAAGCTCCGATTCATCTCGGAAGGAAAAATTGTCACCCTCTTAGGCAAGAGCAGAGAAGACAGGCAAAGAAGCACTCTGCACATTGAGAATCCGAAAGTGCTGAACATATAGCACATAGCAGAGGACGCCGATCTTCACCGATTCGAGTATGATTTCTCAGCCGTCACCCGCGGACCAACTGAAAAGACCCCGAATAAAACTGGAGGAGGAATGGACGTAGCAGTGCTCATGCTCCATAAATGGGGCCACCAAAAGGGGAAAGGCTTGGGCCCGCGCCTTCAAGGAAGAAAGGACCCCGTTAGGGCGAAGGGGCAGCAAACCAGATTTGGCCTAGGCTACAAGCCCGACGAAGAAGAAGTCAGAGAGGCCAAGGAAAAGATGAGAGCCACAACAGTCGCCAAGGCAAAAGGAATCATCTTGGAAGAGGAACCTCACGCTCGCCCCCACATCCGTGAAACCTTTGTGAGCGTCGGGGTAGTAAAAATTGATCTAAATGGGGAGACGAGGGTTACCCCACATAAGCCTGCTTCCGTCCACCCCACCAATCCCTACATCATTCCCCCATTCTTCGAGATGGACTTAGCCGCCCTTTCCTTATTTGAGGAAGAAGTCCCCCGATCCACCCATCACTCCATCACCAGCTACTCTAGGCCCATCCTAACCATAGAGGACAGGGTCCCAGAGGATCCCTTTGTAAATATATTGAGGGAGGAACTGCAAGAGCCTATCGATGCCTCTCCCAATCAAAGAGGTAAAGGCCAAGCCTCGCAGGTGAGTAACTGGGCATCCTTGCCCCAACTCCTGAGAGCCGCCAAATACTGTGAAAACGGCACCGACTCTCCAAAAAAAAACAACCTGTAAAAAGTGAGGTTAGCCTCTGGACCACTCTACCTTGTATATATAGAGATCCACCTCGCTAGGGGCTGACCTCCGAAAAAATGCAAAAGACCATAAAAATAGAAAAAATACCAATTCCAAAATTATTGTCCTTTAAAATTCCTAATAAAATTGAAGTTGATGTTGTGATACCCGTCCCACGTAATGCCGACCCCTTTCCTGTAGAAATACAAGAAGAGGTAGGAATCACAAGTCTGGACGAGGAAGGTCAAACCGATGAGCTCCCCAATGAGCTCCTCAAACAATTTGTCGATTTTGAGCATGGCCCTACCCTGATCGTCGAAGAGACGGAGGATGCCAATTTGGGCACCGAAGAGGCCCCCAGAATAACCAAAATTGGAACATCGCTGTCCCCTGCGGAGAGGAAAGGTATGATAGACTTCCTTCAGTCATACCAAGACATCTTCGCATGGTCGTATGAAGACATGCCTGGTTTGGATACCGATCTGGTTGAGCATGAATTGCCACTCTACCCTAATGTTAAGTCGGTTAAACAAAAGCTGAGACGCCTCTGACCCGAGTGAATGTTGAAGGTGAAGGACGAGGTCATTAAGTAGTATGACGCAGGTTTCCTCATGGTATCCAAGTACCCGCAGTGGCTGGCCAATATCGTCCCCATACCAAAGAAGGATGGAAAAGTTTGAATGTACATTAACTTTCGAAATCTCAACAAGGCAAGCCCTAAGGACGACTTTCCATTACCCCACATCGATATCCTGGTCGATAACACTGCAAAGCATGGAATGCTCTCATTTATGGATGGATTCTCAGGATACAATCAGATAAAGATGGCAGAGGTTGATCGCGAGAAGACAACATTCATTACCCCCTGGGGAACCTTCTGCTACAAAGTAATGCCATTCGGGCAGAAGAATGCTGGGGCAACCTATCAAAGAGCAATGACGGCCCTGCTCCATGACATGATGCACCAAGAGATCAAAGTATATGTCGACGGCATGATTGCCAAATCACCAGAAAGGGAGGATCACTTAATAAACCTTCAGAAGCTGTTCGAGAGGTTGAGAAAGTATAGGTTACAGTTGAACCCCTAGAAGTGCACCTTCGGCGCTATGTCAGGAAAGTTGTTGGGCTTTATTGTCAGCAGGAGAGGGATCGAGGTCGATCCGACCAAGATCAAGGCCATCACTGAAATGCCGCCACCGTCTACATAGAAGGAAGTCAGAGGCTTTTTAGGCAGAATCTAGTACATCAGCTGATTTATCGCACAGTTAACTCTTATATGCGCACCAATCTTCTACTGAGAAAGGACTCACCGGTTGAATGGAATGATGACTGCCAAGCTGTATTTGACAAGATTAAGGGTTACCTCCTAAAACGTCTGATATTGGTACCGCCTGTACCTGATAGACCTCTGATAATGTACCTATCAACGACAGAGTTTTCCATGGGCTGTGTTAGGATAGCATGATGAAACAGGAAGAAGAGAGCAGGCCATCTATTATCTAAGCAAGAAATTCATTGATTACAAGACGCGCTATTCTCATCTGGAGAAAGCATGCTTGGTGCTCGTTTGGGCTACTTAAAGACTTCGACACTACCTGTTATCCCAAGCCGTCCTACTTCTAGCACGGATGGATCTCTAAAGTACCTATTTGAGAAACCTGCACTCACTGGCCAAACTGCACGATGGTAACTACTCCTATCCAAATTTGACATTACTTATGTCACCCAGAAGTTGATCAAGGGGCAGGCGCTCCCTGATCATCTTGCTGAGAACCCTCTGCCGGACTATGAGCCTCTAAGGACTAAATTCCCCGATGAGGACATTCTGTTCATGACTGACGAGGATACAGAGGAAACAGGGGAGTCCTTGGTAATGCACTTTGATGGAGATCGCATGTTGAGGGCCAAGGAGTTGGCGCCATTCTTATCTTGCCAAGAGGATCACATGTACCCATCTCAATCAAATTGAACTTCCCATGCACCAACAATATGGCCGAGTATGAGCCCTGTACAGCTGGTTTACAGGTGGCTCTTGATCTAAATATAACTCACCTTAAGGTCTTTGGAGATTCACAGTTAATTATATGCCAGACCAATGGAGATTGGAAGACCAAAGATGAGAAACTGATCCCATACCATGAACATCTTGAGGATCTAATAACTTGCTTTGAGGAGGTCACCTTCTCCTATGTGCCACGAGCAAGAAATCGGTTTGCTGATGCCTTGGCCACCATGGCCTCTATGGTTGAGATTCCATATGGAGTTGTGATGAAGCCGATCATGATAGAGCAGAGGAACAAACCAGCTTTCTGTCACCTAATCGAGGGACCTACAGAGGTAGATGATGAACCACCCTGGTTCTCGGACCTCAAGAATTTCCTCGAGACCCGAACTATCCCAAAAGGAACATCGAAGGTAGACAGACGCGCCATCCAGCGATTGGCGATGAACTATGTCATCTGCGGTGATCTCCTGTATAGGCGGTCTCACGACAATATTCTGCTCTGATGCCTAACCGAGAGAGAGGCGATTGAGATCATGAAGGAGATCCATGAAGGAGTCTGCGGGGCACCCGTCAATGGACACATGCTTGCTAAGAAAATTCTAAGGCAAGGATACTTTTGGACCACATTGGAGACCGATTGCTGCAAACACGTACAGAAGTGCTACAAATGCCAAGAGCACTCCACTCTAATACATGCTCCGGCCATTGACTTGCACAGCATGGCCACTCCTTGGCCGTTCGCCACCTGGGGTCTCGACGTCATCGGCAAAATCAATCCTAAGGCTTCCAACGGGCATCAGTTCATCCTCGTGGCGGTAGAGTATTTTACGAAATGGGTAGAGGCAGCCTCCTATACGAGCATTAAGGCTAGTCATGTTGAGAAGTTCATCTGGAACAACATCATTTATAGATTCGGCATACCCAAAGATATCATCACTGATAATGGCACTAATTTCGCTAATAGGCGCATCAGGGCCTTATGTGAGAAGTTCCAGATCAAGCATCACCAATCATCCCCTTACAGGCCATAGACGAATGGAGCTGTGGAAGCGGCCAACAAAACTCTGATCCGCATCTTGGAGAAGATGGTAGTCACTTACAGAGATTGGAGCGAGTAGTTACCCTTCACCCTTTGGGCCTATAGAACGTCTATCCGTACCGCAACAGGGGCAACACCATTCTCCCTTATGTATGGGATCGAGGTCGTGCTACCCATTCAGGTCGAAGTACCGTCGCCCCGTATCCTTTTGGAATCCCATCTACCTGAAGCTGAGAGGGAAAGAGCCCGTTTTGAGCAGTTAGATTTAATTGACGAGAAAAGACTCCTAGCCTTGTGCCACACCCAGATCTATCAGAGGAGAATTGCACGTGCTTACAATAAGCGTGTCCGCAGTCGAGATCTGAAGGTAGGAGACACTGTACTGAAGAAAATTTCCCGTCTCTCCACGCCGATCCAAGAGGGAAGTTTAGGCCAAATTGGGAGGACCCTATGTTGTTCGAGAGGTTTTGCCAGGATACGCCGTTCGCCTCGCCACCATGGACGGAGACCACTTTCCTGAGCCCATCAATGCTGGATACCTCCGTAAGTTCTACTCATAGGTCTTGAGACAAGGTAAGTTTTGATAAAAGTAGATGCGTGACCGCTTAAGGACCCCATAAAAGAGGCCATCATTTCAAAGTCCAGTAGCCCAAAAGAAATATTCCCTGAAAACCTTCGCCCTTTTTGCTACACACGTCAGGCCAATAACCATTTCTTTCATATACCCCACCTAAAATTCCAAGAAAAAAGAGAAAAGAGAAAAGAGGAAAAATCCAAACCAAAAAAGGAGAAAAAAAGAAGAAAAAAGCAAACCCCTCAAAAAAGAGGGGGACCAAGAAAAAAGAAATGACTGGGGCATAAAAAGCCTTTGGAAAGAAAGAGGAGTCCCCGAATCTAGAATTCACTCAAAACTTTGATCCAAATCCCCAGAAAAACCCAACCTGTTTGAACCCCGACCACATTACAGCCCGGAAGAAAGCCCTCTTTAAGGTCCCCAAGCTGTCATAGCATCTACTGCAGCAGAACAAGCTGAGTTAACGAACCACGCAGAACTTCATTCGGCCGGCAATGACGGAATCGACGTCCATGTCATGGCCTTCTAGTTCTAAAAAAAAAAAGAAGAAGAGAAGAGAAAAAAAAAGGGGAAAAATTTTGAGTTCAAAGCAAGATGGACGTGGTGAAAACCCGCAAGGGCGCCACGGGTAAAAACAGCGAAATCACGTGGACCAGGTGAAAACCTGAAAGGGCACTTGGGGTAAGAGAGCGAACCCATGGACGTAGTGAAAACCCGAAAGGGAGGTACGGGTAAAAACAGGGATGACGGGCATAGCGAAAACCCGTCTTGGGCGCTATGAGCAAAAATGTCAAGAAAAGAGAGATTAGGAGAAGATCTGTTCTGGCCCTCCCATTTCAGTTTGAACCCCTTGAGCCCCTTTACCCCCTGTTTGATGGGCCACTCATGTGAAAATTAGATCAGATCCCGATCAAGTATGTCATCTCTACCGCAGCGTCTGACGCATGACCAAAGGGAAAGACAGAAGACTAGACCAATCCCTGGGAAGCTGACCTTCCCACGTTTAAAGGAAAAACCTATATCTCATGAACAGGGTTCAACCATGCTCAAAAAAGACCCACTGATTTGGCCTTGTAATTACCAACATCACAAAAGACCCAAAGGGAGAAAATTTCAAAAAAGATAATAGATTTCCCTTTCCCATAAAAAGCCCCACACTGTGGAGGAGAAAATTTTAAAAAAGATAATAGATTTTTCTTTCCCATAAAAAGCCCCACACTGTGGAGGAGAAAATTTCAAAAAAGATAATAGATTTTCCTTTCTCATAAAAAGTCCCACACTGTGGAGGAGAAAATTTCAAAAAAGATAATAGATTTTTCTTTCCCATAAAAAGCCCCACACTGTGGAGGAGAAAATTTCAAAAAAGATAATAGATTTTCCTTTCTCATAAAAAGCCCCACATTGTGGAGGAGAAAATCTCCATAAAAAGCCTTACATTGCGAGACGTACGAAGGAAAAAGTCGAAAAAGAAGAAAAATATATGTATGTATAGATTTCATTCCATTTCTTACAGTATTACGTGCGGAGTGTCACGTCCCAAAAAGATAACGACGTGACACACTTTCTATTTTGCTGCCTTCTTTACAAACAAAAAACCAAAAAAAAAGTATATATATATGTATATATATAACGAAAATAATAAAAAAAAAGGGGAAAAATAACCCAAAAAGAGATCTCTGTTATGGGCCATTCCTCCCCTCCATGTATATGATCTATGATATGTGCTAGAACAGGTCAAGGGTAGGGAGCACGCTTCAAAGCACTCATCTCTGCAAGAAGAGAGTCCTCGCGAGCATTTCGATCAGACATCCACCTACCATGAAGACTCTTCTGTCGTCTCCATGAAGCGTCAGCTGCGCTGCGAGACTCAGTCAAAAGTCCAGTCAACCGAAGAACCTCACTCTCGGCTGTGGCAGCTCTCGCTTTTGCAATCTCAGCTCTGACCCTTTCTTTCTCTAAAGCCTCGGTCAAAGCCAGCCTCTCTACAGAAAGAGACTCGATCCTAGTCCGGAGAATCATCTCCTTACATGGCCAAGGCCCCGTCTCTATCACGCCTACTGAAACTGGGCTAGGGGCAGGTAATTCCTCAGATGCCAGCCAAACCTCATAATCAGGAGAGGCGACGCCCCCTGAACCAAGCTGCACATGAGCGTCGATTGGCGGGTCTCCTAGAGGGCGGCTATGCGATGAGATCACTGAGAGAACCCTGAGAAAATATCAGAGAGCACAAAGGTGGCCTCACAGAACATGGCACATGTGGAGTATACCCGAACTGACGAAGCACCTGAGATGGGAAATAATATGTGCTACCGGTCAACCCCAATAGGGTGATACCCTCACAATCCTGAGAGTGGACAATCAGAAAGGTGCCATCCGACCAGGGAAGTTGCTAGATCAACGCCGCATCTGATAGCCACGTACACAGCTCCTCGGCACTCCCATGAGGCAATCTCGAGCACCAGATCAGAAAGCCAAGAGCCACATCCCCTCTTATCAAGCACAATCTCGGCACAGGCCCCATGATAGCCAAATGCTCTCCTAGCCAAATTTGAACAAGGAGCGGGCTCCTGTTGAGAATCCCAACCCGGCCTGAGGCCGAGACATCCAGGCCCTGATACATCTCAGCCAAGACTAGGTGCACCAATGAACGACCTCCCTCCAACTCAGTCAAGACATCGCACAACCCAAGGGAAAAGGTCTCGCCCCCAGTAAAGAAGAGAACTTCCGATAGCAAATAAAGGGCAAAGGCCTTTACATTGAAGGGATCTCGAATGGGCAACTTCCGAAGACTCGAGTCACCAAAAAGTTCTCTCAGGAATTTAACCGAACACTTGGTGGGCCCTCCGGTGAAACATTTCTCAAATCTACCCTTTTTTAATCCAAGAACCGCGTGGACCGCCTTTGCATACCCTGATTTGGGCACCACTTTAGCAAGGCCTCGTGCATCTTCAAGCCAGTAATAGAGGCCAGCTCTTCCAAGGTTGGGGTCAGCTCCCTAGACCCCAATCTAAAGACATGGGCCCTATGATCCCACGACGCTAAAGCCACCTGCAGTAGGTTGGGAAACAGAGGAATAGCAAGGAGAGAGGAAAGGCGGGACAACCCGAGGCAATTCAGAACAGCAAGCTCGCTCTCAGCCAAGCTATCATGCCATTTTTGCAAAAAACTGGGCCCCGGGTCCAAACAGGGGGAAGTATACCAGCCCCCGTATAAGAGCTTGGGCCCCTTTTCGAAGGCGGGTCCATCGACGTACAAAGATGTTATTTATAAAATCAGTCAATGTATGGCGATGGACCCACTAGAAAAAAGAAAGGGAAGGAAAAGATAAAAGGAAGGGCAAAAAGGCCAAACCAAGATGGAGGAGGAGACAAGGGGGGACCAGGTTCGGGTTATAAAGAGCTCGCTGAGCCCGGATTATAGTAGGCGTATATATTATATACGCCAAGGCAAAAGTTTGAAGCATTTTGCCAGGCGTATATAATATATACGCTCGTCCATTTTCACTATGGATTTGTCAGGTGTATATATTATATACGCCCGACTATTATGGCTGAACATTTGCCAGGCGTATATAATATATACGCCCAGTTTAAAGCCAGGACTGGCAAGGCCCCTCTCACAGTGGTCCATTTTTGTTCCCCAAGGAGGAACTTATTTTTGTTTGCCCCACTTTTTCACCTCGAGGCAGCCCATAGGCATGCATGCTCACACCCCCATGGGGGGGGCCTCGGATGATGCACTATCCATAGGTGATATACAGAGAATCACCTGCAGGATCACCCCCATCATTGGATGGGTGCCAGCTCGTCTCAGACCAAAGAAAAGAAAACCATTAAAGCAAATAGATGAAACATTCACATAAAGCATGAAAATTATAAACCATCCAAAAAAAATGTGTTGTTTAAAAGTTATTACATATCCCCCAAATAAACCAAAAGTCTAAATTGTTTTTTTGTGTGTGTCAAATTTTCAGAAAATGAACTAATCCTGGGCAGCCCCCTTCGACTTCTTCCCGGCTGCTCGCTTTGAAAAGTCTGAGTCCCCACCCGAGTCCACGCTTTGAGAAATACACCGAGTGGAATGCGACTCCTTTTCACGAGCACGCTGCAGGAACACACCAAAAGCCATCAGGTAGAGAAACAGGCGAAAAGTAAATAAGAAAATTACTAGGTTGGGTCAGTATTCACTCACCACCTCAGTCTCCCTAAGCCCAACGAGGTTACGATAATATTCAGCTTGACTCACTGCCGACTCATAGTCCTGGCCAGTAAGAAAAAGGAAGTGTTAGTCACACAAGTAGTTAGCATAATTCAAAGGGGGAAAGAACAAAGCAACAAGGTAGAGATTACCCCAGGGATCAGCTCACGAGGTGGGACCTGGATAGCTTCAGCAGAGATACGTGCCTTCTCGGCCACGTCGGCACACACCCGAGATAAAAAAGCATCATCCAAGCGCTTGAAGGTCCCCTGGACCACGGTAGGCAAACTACCAGAGGCACCGGCACTAGAAGGGTCAGAGGGTCCAGCACCTGAGGTTGCACCAGAAGCACCAGCACCAGAAGGGGTCGGAGGGTCCAGCACCTATAGCATCATAAGGAGCAGCCGCCTCATCCCCCTCATCTGAGTCACCGCCCTGCTCAAACTGTAGAGAGAAACATTTTATCATTTAAAGTGGTAGGTCAATCAAAGTAATCACGAGGAGGCTGCTAGAGAAAAAGAGAAAAGGGCATTACCTGAGATCGCGGCCCGCCAAAAGCTAAAAAGTTAGCACCAGGCACGAAGCGGGGCAGCAGGAAATGATAGGGCAAGGAATCGTACCACCTCTGATACCCCCCGTGTAAAAGAAGGTCATCAATAGGAACCCCATGGTGAAGAAAGTGAGCAGTAAGCTCATCAATGGAGCCTTCCGGAGCCAACACATCAGCAGGAGGAGCTTGCACACGGCAAAGAGAGGGCGATACTGATGAACCACTCTCTCCCCTAAATAGTAGGCCCTAGCCCAGGACCCGTAGAGGAAGATGATGCGACGGTCCAGCAAAAAGCGAGAAGGACCCACTGAAGCCAAGTTCCAAAAGGGAGATCCTATGTACGGGTCAAGGATGACCTGCAAAAGAAGTGAAAATAGAGGAAGGATACACGCATTTGGTCGGAACCCATAGCACACAAGAGCTGTCAAATTTATAAAAAGGGAATTATTTTACCTGCTCTGAGATCAACAGGTCAAACTGAGAGCGCAGCCCTAACTCCAAATGCTTCATACCTACGTCCCGACTGCGACTCACGTGCCAGTTACTCATGAGGGGGAATGTAGCAACTTCAGACTGAAGCAGAGGGCGACCCGGTTGGAAGTGAAGACTCCCCCAAATCTGAGAAAGTAAGCAAATAAAGACAGGTATGCCGTAAAAGAAAATTGGACAAGCTAAAACCAAAGAATAAAATACCTCAATTGCAGGCCAGAAACCCACAATGGAGCTAGACTCCCCAAGAACGGCTCGCTTTAGGCTGGACATGAGTACCTCATAGCCAGCGCCGCCCCAATCGAATTGATGCACGGTCTCCCAGTTCACCATCAGGCTGAGCAGGGACAACGAAGCTCGCCCTCCGCTGGTGTTGGAGAGGAGAGTCTTGCCCAGGAGGAACAGCAGAGCAATGCGGGCCAGCATATGTGTGCGTGCGAGCTCGAGATAAATGGCCATGTCAGACTGGCCCTGGTCCACTAACTCGTGAGGCTCAAACTGATCAACCAGCCAGGACAGCTTGACCTCAGAACCTCGAATATTCTCGGAGGTCGGGTAGGCCCCTATCAGTCGAATCACCTCCTCCTTACCCGGTGCACGGGTAGGTACCACGGGCACCCCTCTAATACAGACCCCAGTGATCATAGACCAGTCCGCAGGTGTAAAGGCCATATCTGCCACGGCCATGTGAAATGTCATGGTCTCGAGGCAAAAACGCTCTATCAGAGCCTTCAAATAGGCCGTATCGGTCCTCATGGCGGGGCAAGAAATTAAATCCCCGTAACCGGCATCGGTGAGCAGGTCCTTCACCACTGGGGGAAGGTAAAGCACGAGACGCTGGAGGTAAAACCAACCGCCTCGGAACATAATGTGTGGCAGGGGCTGCAAACAGAAGGCATCAATCAGATAGGAGCAAGGTGGTATAATGAAGACATCAAAGGAAAACAAAAGCGGAAAGGGGGGGGCTCATCTGTTTACCTGACCAACGATCCCAAAGTTGGACATGTGGGTGTGCTGGCAGTAGAGGAGGCCGGTATGGGCATCCTCGCCTTGCATTTCATACCAAGGCTGGGAGGAACGCTGAGACACGATGAACTGTTCCCCACGGGGACCGTAGGCCATCTCCGACCCTTCTTGCTGATCATGCCCTTTGTCACCAGACATCGTAAAAATATGAGACGCATTGGCATATGAGAAGGGTGCCAACACAAAAAAAAGAAAAATATATATATGCACTAATCCAAAGACAAAAAAATCTCATAAAAAAAAAAAAAAAAAAACCCATGTGTGTGTGTACTAATTCATAAAAAAAAAATAAAAAAATAAATATAATAAATATATACGAGTATGCTAACTCGTCAAAAAAAAAAATGTGTGTGTGTAGTAATCCAAAAAAAATGTGTGTACTAACCCATTAACAAAAAAAAATGTGTGCGTATTAATCAAAAAAAAAATGTGTGTATAAAGGTACTAACCCATCAACAAGCAAAAAAATGTGTGTGTATACTAATCCACCAAACCAAATATATATATATATATATATATATATATATACGTATACTAATATATGTATGCACTAATCCCAAAAAAGGGAGAGGCACCAATCAATCAAATAAAATGCACTAATCCATCAAAAACAAAAAAGAAAAAAAAAATAAAAATAAATGAATGATAGATGGAAAATAGGCCTAAGAAATCAAACATTTCAAAAAAAAAAAAGAGGGGAAAACAACAAAAACAAAAAAGAGAAAAAAAGGAATATAGGCATCACAGAGCATTTCACCATAAAGAAAAAAAAAAAAGAGGCATCCAACAACAATATCATCAAAAATTCAAAAGAAAAATAAATGAAGGGTAATGATTACCTTCAATGAGAGAGAAAAACAAATATCGGCGGAGGATAAACGTCTTTCGATCCACACCCGCAACCTCCAGTAATAGAACTCAAGCCAAATCAAACGCAAAAACCCTAGGGGGCTGTCCCGAACTCAAGAAGGAGGGAGGGAGAAAGATAGAATTTGAAAAGGGGGGCCACGTTTGTGCTCGGGCTCGGGCAGTTTTGTAACTGCCAGTTTTTAGATAGGCGTATATAATATATACGCCCGACCATTTTCGCCAGATTTTGGTCAGGAGTATATAATATATACGCCAGACCAGAAATGGTAGTTTTTTTAACTACCCGGCCATTTTCGATTTTGAGGCTCGACGGACCCCCTTGTATGCTATAGACCCCGGTCCAGACCCCCCTTAGAGGCCCACATATCATCGGGCAAGGGTGCACGCATCCCCAAAATGGCCCTTCAAGTTCCCTTCAATTGGCCCAAAGGGACCGTGCTACAATAAACGGATCTAGACCCGCAAAATCAAAAAAAAAGAGAAGAAAAAAAAGAAGAAAGAAAATGCTGAAAGTGACACTAGTTCTCAAAAGAGCGCTGCAATGACCGTTTGCACCACTCCGAGAACTGTGTTAAATCAATTCGGAATGATCAGGGTCCACCCGAAAGTTCTCGAACCCCGTCTTACACAGGGACACCCCATACCTGATCCAGCAGGCAAATGAATTTCATTCATCACCGATCACTCCTGGGAGCATACACTTAGCCCCAGATCTCCCGTAGCAGAGGTCGAGGCCTGATCCAACAGGCAAACCGAGAACCAATCACCAGAATGCACATGTCCCTAAGGTATATCAACCTGGTAAGTTGATTCGCCTAAGGATACGTGCAGAAATAAAGGCAGTTTGAGCATGCCCAGAGTCTCAATCTGACATGAAAAAAAAGAAAAAAAGAGAGAAGAGAAAAAAGAACAACAAAAAAAAGGAGAAGAAATAACAACCTGTTGCTGCTTAGTGAAAATCCTGAGTAGGTTGACCCTACCTTCCAAGCATTCGCTTTGGTCATCCCCCTTCGGATCTATGTTGACCAAGAGTGCCCCCGACTTCAGACCATTCGAAAAGTCTATTGTCAGTTGAAATTGACCCGTCAAAAATAAAATTACAAACCAACCAAACTATGTGCAAACATATAGACCAAAGGGCTCATTCCCTTTTATTTCTTTTTACACAGGCTTAAAACCTTTATAGGCACGGTGTCCCTGTTGAATGTACGCACTTGCGTCTGGGTATTCGCAGGATGGTTGTTTGTCCTCGAAAATTGTACCTTAGGGTCGAGGCTTCCGTTCGCGCCTATTTTGCTGCTTATCGCCCCTGATGGGTGTCTGTCTGTGCATAGTTAGTAAGATGTGATTTCATTAGGGATGGAGGTTAGAATTGGCCATCTCTTTCAAGGGATGATTGGTCCTAGCCTGATCTTTTTAGCTTTGTCTCCAGTTAAAGCACTCTGGTTCATGTGAATCAGGAGAACCTCACCACTGGAACGTACACATCCCGAAGGCGTACCTATCCCCGGCAGAGCGCACGCACTCTTAAAGCGTATCAACTGACATTTGATACCCTTAAAGAGTTATGCAAACATAAAGTTGCCAGAGGTCCTTGAGCTTTGCTTAGAGGCCTCAGAACAAAAAATTCAGAAAAAGGAAACACCAAAACATTTTTCACTCAGAAAATGGGCATGCATTCCCAGGAAGTGTTGCGACATCAATATTCGCTTCACTCAGGTAAAGCGTGCCAAAATAACCTTGAGGTTGATGGGTCCGCCCAAAAAACTTCGAGCCTTACCTAGGTAAGGGCACCCGTGCCCAATCTGATGGAGCTATCAATACCCCATGGAATTGGACACATTGTTTAGACCTTCGCTTTGCGTGCTTCGCATCAATTCTGAAGCATAGATCGATCATCCCATTTCATGGAGCTGTCTGGTTCAAATTAATACTCAACATTTCAAATCTATAATTTCCCTTAGGAAGTGGACGATATCCCTGCTAGCGGGCTTACACTTTTTGTGATCATTGCAGTTATGCTCAGTAATGTCGCAATGCGCTTGGGGACTGTTAGCTTTGAGGTACGGATGATATCCCGAAATGAGAGGGCTTACGTACACTCACCATCACCATGAATGTTTGAGAATTGAGTTGAACCAGGCGGACCCATCAAGTGTGCCTTGGAACTCTTCGGATGTCTCTTGTCTTTGGAATCCAATCATTAGTGATCGAATACCAAAGAGGGGCATCTGTAGACACCCAAATTCGGCCCAAGGCCCGATCAATCTGTACTTCGGGAGAGATGTACCCATGTGCTTTCGATGGCACCACTGAACCCGTAGGAATCCACCCAAACCTTTAGGAATCACCCTGAACCCTTTAGAACCATTCCCCAACCCTTAGAGATCACTCCTAAACCCTAGATTCCCTTCCCATACCTAACTTGAGCCTTTCTAAGCAGTTGATGGGAGAGGAGCTACAATTTTATACAGACCACCACCTTGGATGGGTCATATACCATTGGAAAGAGGACTTCCCCCACTTTCCAACAAGCCAAAGATCACCCAATTTGAAGCTATGGTTCAAAAGTTATGGCCGATTGAAGTTTCACATAAAATCATAAAACTTTTACTCAGGCGTGTATATTATATACGCCCAACCAATTTGGCCCCAGATTAGTCAGGCGTATATATTATATATGCCTACCCTTTTTGGGGGAAATTTGGCCGGGCGTATATAATATATAAACCCAGCATAGGTGGGACCCACCACAGGCTTCATCTTCCCAAAGCTCCCCTATTTTTGGTGAAATTTACTGTGCCTAAACTAGGTGTATATAATATATATGCTCAGCTTAGCTACAGTAACTGTCATCATTTGCTCGGAATTCCTTCATCTGGTTTGACCTTTTGACCATCCCCTTGGTTGAGGTGGGTGTCTTGAGATTGGTTGCACCCCCTTTGAGCTTATTGGCAACCCTTAACTCACCCATGGTCTCACCCCATCATCCACCATTAAAACCAGCTTCCCAAAACCCTAGGACCTTGAAAACCTAGAAAACCTTAGATGGAGGATGACCTAATTGCTAAACCAATTAGCTCTTAAGTAAACCCCTAACCTATCCCTTCTCTATAAATAGAGAGGCCCCCCTCTTCCCAAAGGGTTGAATTTTTGTTGAAGGATTAGAGAGTGCTTAAGAGAGAACCCTAGTGAGAGAAAATGCCAATATTTTTCCAAAATTCTAGCATGCATATTTCATCTATTTCAGTCCATTTCCACCATTAGATCACTCCCTTTAGCTAAAGTCTAGCCTTTAGCCTCACCCTACACTTCGTATTTTACCGAATCCTAGTGTTAGAGTCCATTTCCATACCGTTTAAGCCATCGGAAGCACGCCAAAGCGAAGATCTTCCACGGTGCAACAAGGGCCCGTGAGCTCCGGCTCACCCCTCTCTTCCTCTACCTTCTTGGTGTCTCCTCCGTCCAAGGATTCAAGCCGTTACGCTGCCAAAATTTTGGTTTGGCTCAAAGCTTGATAGGACCGTATTGCCGTCGGGCAAGGGGAAACTCTGCCCTTTTATTTTTATTTTTGGCCATAGATAGAGACCACTACGTGTGGGTTGATCGGGTGCCTAAACCCTTCCTGATCAATAACCGAAGCCCCTATCCTAGAACCTTTGGCAAAGACCGGTAAATCAGAGTCATATTTAGCACTTCGGTGCTCAAAACATCGATTTGAAGGTTTCCCGGGTCACCAAAAACTCCGGGTGGCGACTCTACATTTTATTAAAAGCAAGCGCATCGCCGCGACGGGTTCAAGAGGATCCACGGTTGCACCGTGTTATTTATAAAATTAAACTAATATATACACAAGTTGTATATCCCTCCTAAACTTAAACTGTACAATGCCTTCATTGGCACAAAAAATAGGGGATACAAAAAGATCATACCTGTGAGGCTTGTGATGTTCTGAAAATTTTAGTCACTTGGCGAAGATGGATATGGTACAAGGGCTGAAGCAGAAGGACCTAGTTTTGGTGCTTTTGGCGAAGAAAGAATGTTTGTCTCTTCCTCTTCAGATTCGAGCATTACTTCTGTGGAGCAGTCAAATTCTTCTGCTGGAAGTAGTTCTCTTTGTGTCTCAGGCTCAGCATCCTTGTAGGAAACATCAGTGCTTTCCTTTTCAACTACCAATATGCAATAGTTCCCTTTCAGACTCTGTAGCTCCTTTTCAACCTTTTATTTTCTTTTCAAATCCTTATTCAACTTAGTAATCACAGTGGATTTCAACTGGACCTCAAGTCTCAGTTTTTCTACTTCTTTTTCTTTTTTTCTATAGAGCATCTTTGAGGGTATTGTTATCAACAGATTTTGCTTTTATCTCTTCCCTTAGCTTCTCCGATTCATCTTTTTCTCTTTCTATTTCTCCCGATTCATCTTTTGCTCTTGCTATTTCTCTCCCAATTTTGGTCGTAAGAGACTCACTATGTTTCTTTTATTCTTTGTAAATTAGGCTTAGGGAATCTTTAACTCCTTGCAATTTGAACAATTTCCTTTCTATTACTATCAGTTGATGAGTCTTTTCATCCAATTGGGCATTTAGTGCCTTCTAGTACGCTTGATGGGCTTTTTCTCTTACTGTTCCTCTGCATCTGGGTCTTCAATGAATTTGCTGAATTGCTCCATCAGAGATGCTAATTTGTTCTCATACTCTTTCTTCTCTCCTTCCCATGCTTGCTAATTGTTTCGCAATGTGTGATTTTCTTGTTGCAACTGCACAATCTGTGCTTGAAGAGTCCCAGTGGCTTCTTGGACTTTCTTAGCAGGTTCTACTATGAAATGCACATTGTGGTCTCTGACAACCGTTCGACGCATATTTTCTAATGTTTCTTAGCATTCTTGAGCAATGGGCAGGGAATATAAGACTCTACTTTTCAGTCTATTATATTCCTCCATTAGTCTCCTCACCACAACTGGTAATGGCATTAAATTTGGTGCATTTATCCTCTACCATTGCTCTACTTCTCGCAATCTCCTTTCCCAATTATGATGTTCTTCGAAGGATGTTGGAGCTGCTGTACTGGTGACTAGAGGAGACGTTTCTTGTGTCATCAACTCTATGAAACCCATCCTTAGATTCTCAAAACTTGGTCCTGCCTCTGCTATGTGAACTGCAAGAGTTTACTCTTTAGTGGTTGGAATTATAGGTGTAGCAACGGACTCTATGTTCGCAATATTATGGCTAGAAGTGGCATTTTCTGCAATTTGCTCCTCTCTTTGTGGAAGGATATCTTCTGCTATAGTGATAAATGGGCACACCAGTTCTGCTACAGGAACAATTGGTAGTGTGTCTGCCTCAGTGGAAAGGGGCAAGGCAGACCCAGTTGGTGAGTCCAGTGCCGGATTGTAAAGATCATCATGACTTTCGATAGGTGCTAGTGGAATCAGTACGTCCTTTTCTGCTACCATTGGATCTTCTAGGACTTTGGATATTTGAATAGCTGGTTCTTCCCAGACCTCTGTATCTGCCATAGGGTCTTAGGTGGTCTCTGTTATAGAAGAGATACCCACTTTTTGTGTAGAGATAGGAACCTTCTTTTTATTTTCGGAAGTGACGGTTCTCCTATAAGTAGTGGCTGTGAGGCTTTCCTTTGCTCTAGGGAGAGCCTTTTCTTTAGGGTCAAATTCACATATGACATTCATTAATAAATTGGTAATTAAGCCTCCAAAAGGCAAACTCAATTTATTTATTTCGTACTTCTCTCTATTCAGTTTCTCTCTTACGGTATTTATAACTTCTAAAAGGTAGGAAGGGACATCAAACCAGTAACGATTAGCCATCAAGTATAATGCCCTCAAAAAAAGTGCTCGCCTTTGTGTTCCGTGACCAATGGAGTGGATGGTCTTATGAATTTAAATATCTAACAAGTGAAGGGATAAACTCTGTACTTCCAAATCCTTGTTAAGGAAAAATGATCTATCCCGAGGAGGTTTTCCTAGTAGATCGGTTGCCATTTGAACAAACTCCGGGAGAACATTGGGTGGCATCCTTAACATATGGGCTTTCGAATGGTCAGAAGGTAGTTAAGATATTTGCACAAGTGCGTGCATTACCCTAGTGACTATCTCCTTTGTAATCTGGATTGCTAGCCCGTTAATACTGGTGTAGAGATCTGGGACCCGACCCCTACTATTGTTGGTCAAGTATTTATAAAATTGCCTCACCACTCTAGGATAGATTGGTGTGACTCTCGGTTCTAGGAAATATTGTAGCCCAACATCCTTAAAATATTTGATGGCCTCTCCACTAATTTCAAATTTTTCCAAAAAATCAACATCAACTGAGACTTCAGCTCCCAGCAGATGATGTTTCATTGATTTGGGGAGTCATTCCAATGTCCTATTAGAGGTCGTTGGCTTTTTACCTTTATCCATTTTTCTACTCTTTTTAAGGGTAGGTATTGATTAAGTTCCCACTCCTTCAGATTGAGTTTCTCTAATAACCACCCATGAGGACCTAGCTTTCTTTTTAGGTTAGTTTGCTGCTTTGGATTTAGCTTTGAGGGTAGCAAACCGTGCAATATGGCTTGTAAGTGGAGAGTGGTTTGAACTGTTACCTCCTTCTTCTTCCTCTCTCTGTCACTTATCTTGTGCCTTTGACATTCTGCAATTCCTTTTTTTGCTAGATGTAGAAGAATAGTTCTTAGTAAGTTGCAACTTGCATATATAAATTCATAAACATATGCAGAGACTCATCCGTTTAAAAATGGAGATTGTTACCTTGCTCTCGGCTAATCACCAAACCCTACTTTTAAAATGTCACCTAAAACTTAAATAAGATTCTATAAATCGGTCAGAGAATGGAAGGGAAGTTTAAGAAAAATGGTTGGGTCTTGATCGAGGGATTTTTGAAAAATAGAGGGAAAACGGGAGCAAAAATGGAGAGTTTGAAAATGAGGCCGACGTATCCTCTCTCAAATATGTAGGCCCTATCTCAGTGATGACCTGCTGAACTGGTCAACACGCATGTTTAACCTAGAATCGTCGTTCATCACACATGTTTAACCTAGAATCGTCAGTCGACTCTAGCTTTCAGCTGTCTATGCGAACTCTCGTATCGATTAAATTGTAATTGCTACTCTTCAACTAATAAACATTCTTAAACTTACAAACAATCGTAAATCCATACGCTTGTTCATAGAAGTATACAATATGAATTATATTACGATCGATCATTTTTCAACGGTTTGGCCCGTAATGTAATGCCTAAAATTAAAAGAAAGAGACAATTTTACATAGTTTACAAAGGGTGCTATGGATGAGTCAGTAGCTTGACAATCCATATGGGGAGCAAATGCCTCCCCCACGAATACTTGTCCTCTAGGATTATTAACTGGTTGTATCGGTAATTGACCACTCTCTCTTTTTGGCACTTGTGAAGCTAGCTGGCCAATCTGGCTTTCTTATTTCGTAATGAATTGTGTGTGGGAATGAAGCACTTGAGAATTTTTAAGCGAGTTGGTGTAAATCCTTTGAGCCCTGATGCGACTGCTGCTGCAAATCCCAAAGGATTTAAACAACTGTGGCATCAAGTGCATTTCTTGGTGGTCCAAATTGGGGTTGCACAACAGGCAATTAAGGTCTCTGGTGGAAAACATACGTATGGGGAAATCGTGGTTGCACAACCGATGGTGCTAGTTGTGCTCCTCCTGTAGAACCAAAGTTAAATCTAGAGTGGCTTCTCCACGCTGGATTATACGTGTTCCCAAAATCTCCTCTCGGAAAGGCCATTTCTTCTTCATTTTCCACGACCTCTTAGTATGATGGCGCAACTGGGTTTTCAGTATAAGTTTCAGACTAACAGTTAGAGCAGTTTGCCAAGAGTCTATCCGGAGTGCTAGGTTTGGCAGCCATTAATGTTGCGATCTATTTTTCAAGAGCCAAAACCTTCGCACCTTCACACTCATATCATCCTCCTTTACTTTATCTTTACTGATATCATAAAGTTCACCCCTCACGAGCGGGGTGTAATGAGTGATATCTGGATCAGATCTAAGCAAGGCCTTTTTTTTACTTTGAGTTATCAGCCAATTTCTCTAATAGGTTCCAGAACTACTGGCCATTTTGAGCCATAAAGGCTCCTCCACTCACGACATCGACTGTGGACTGGTTAGTGTCAATCAATCCTTCGTAGAAACTCTGTGCTATTGACTAATTCGACACATCATGATTAGGGCACTTTCTCAGTAGGTCTTTTATACGCTGCCAACTTTCATGAAACAACTCTCTAGGTTGTTGCCTAAAATCTGGAATTGCTTGGCGAATCTAGTTAGTTCTACCAATTGGGAAGTACTCATTTAAGAATTTAGATTGAAGTCCATCCCAAGTGGTTATACTCCTGGTAGGCAGTGAGGTCAGCCATGCCTTTGCTCTATCTTTGAGAGAGAAAGGGAACAGTCGTAGCTTAACTGACTCCTCATTAGCCGCTGATGGTTGTAACATCGTGCAGAGTTCTATAAAATCTCTTAAATGCTGATAGGGATCTTCTCTATCAAGCCCATGAAAAGTAAGTACAACTTGAAGTGTATTGAGCTTGATTTCATAATTATGTCCGGCTGTAACCTCTGGTAAAGCTATATAGGAGGGTGCAGTGAGAGCAACCAGGCTGAAATGTGCTTTAATTAAACGGTCGTCAGCCATGGTTAAGGACTCTCTCCTAGAAGATTGATTTAATGCGAGATTATGCAAGAGAGTTCATTCGATTTCCGGATCACACTTGAAGAAATCTAAACTTCGAGATCGAGTGTGATGCATGCACTAAAAACAATTCAATATTTTTATGTTTTTAGCTTTATTTGATTTTTATTTTAGAAAGCAGGGAGAGAAACAAATCTAGGCCTGTAGCTTCTCTGATCCGGGGAACTTGAAACCTTGATTTGCTGGCTCCGAATAAACCTGTAAAAGCTTAAGAAGTAATCCAAAAAATAAAAATATAAAGAAATATAAAAAGAGAAAGATAAATATTTATTTTCTAAAACTAATATAAAGTAAAATCTGCTTCCGCGACAGCGACACAAAAAACTTGTTCATGATCTTTATGTTGTTCTAATTAAGTCTGAACCTATTGCAAGCACACAATGGAAATCGTAATGCTAGTATAGGATCGTTCCCACAAGGAAGTGATTTATCTTCTTATTTCTATTTTCTGAAAACTTATAATTATCTTTAAGATCCTAAACTACTTGAGAAATATGAATAAAAGAATAGTTTTTAAACTAAAGTGTAAAAAATAAATCCTATTCTTCAAACTTTTTGATTCTGGTCGTCAATCAGTTTCCTTCTATTCTTATACATTTATGAAATTAAAATATCGTTACACTATATATCCAGTCTCCTAGTGTTGGTCGTCAATCAAAACTAAAATCCTATCAATACAGATTTAATCTAGTCAACAATCTCCTAAAACTTGGGTGTCAATCAAAATCTAGAAAATTAAAGATGGAAAATAAAATACCATTACACTAATCTGCAAATCTTAATCTGAGTCATCAATTCAAATCAAAACTTTGAAATGTTTACAAAGCAGGAAATTGCAACAAAATATATCTAAAATAGAAAGCAAAGTAAATATATCTTTCACCCCTCAGCTGCAGACATCAATTGCTTATGAGAAATTACGAATATCTATACTAATCTTCTAACTCTCAATCCCAGTCATCAATTGTGATCGAGGAACCTTAGATATCTAAACTAAACTACTCTATATTTAGATCTGAAGAAAACCTAACCTCAGTCGTCAATTGATGCTGAGAAATTCTTCGATGATATTATTCCTATGCCTGGCTCTCTTATTTATAAATCCTAAGGAATTGGTTTACAATATTCTAATTCTAATCAGAGAAAATACTAAATAAAAAGGAATCGTAATATAACTCTAATTCCTAATTTTATCTTCCTTGCTTTCAATGATTGATGGCTTCTGGACTTTCTCCTTAATTTCAGCAATCGAGATCTTTAGTAGTTTATCTTCACCAATCTTCTCAGATCCCTAATTCGCCAAACTTATAATTTAAGAGTACTTCTATTTTGATGCATGGCAGTATCAATCTTCACTTAATTAGCAGGAATGAGAAGCTTCAATTTATACAATCATAAATTACGATTTCTCTTTCTTTACATAGCTTTCACTCTGGATGATTCTGAATCACGAACGATCTTTTCTTCTTTATATCGCCTTCCACTATAACGTCTTTTGAAGAATCGTAAATTATGATTTTACATTTTCTCTTTATAGCGCTCCATCGTCTTTTACAATTTCTTATTCTTTCAGCAATGTCTGATCATCTTTTTCGTTCAATCATCTTTCTTACTGCTTTTTGAGTTCATTTCGACAAAGATTAACACTTTGGTTCTCTTTTACTGATTATCCTTAATATCTTCACATCATTAACTTATTAGTAGTAAACAAGGATTTAGCATTACTAAGTTAAGGGTGATAAAATGGTATATTTTATGACTGATCAATATTAACGGTCCACTACGGTTAGTTTGGTGATATCTCATAATCATCCTTAGCATCCTGATATTTTTCTATTATCCAAGATATGAGGTGATTGTACGACAACAAATGCAAAGATTTCTTCTTCACCTCTAACATTTGCTCACGTGCATATTTTATTCCTTCGACCACCATTTTAGGTGCATTGAACCATCGGTCCTCGAAGGTAGATTACAGAGCACGCTGAATGACTCCTACTCTTTCTTGCTCATGTCTGGTACAGATTACACCTCAAGGCAACGTCCAACATCCACATATCTGGTGGCAACTACAATCTTCTTTTCGATTGACCGGACCCATGTTCTCCACCAGTCATTCTTGCCATAATATGATGGAAAGGTACTGTTTTAGGATGTGGTTCCAACAAACCTTTATCCTTAACAAATATAAGAGGGCACTCCATTATGGTGGCTATGTGTTTGACATCAAATTCAAACACTCTACCATCAATCTTTGTACAAAGGTTACCAGTGTTTTCCCTAGGTAAAAATTTTGATAGAAAAGTCTAACTAGCCTTGAGTAGTAGTACTCATGAAATGGGTCGAGCAAGGATTTCAACCCGGCCGTTGTGATATAGTTATATGACCAAAGGGTCGTGTCTTGGTCCTCGAAAAGCTCTTTATTGAATGACCATTCAGTCTCAAACCCTTTTGAATTCCACCTTGTTGTGGGTTGGTCACATGGTGGTTGTGGGGGGTCAACCTTGGGTCATTTCGATGAAGTGGCCTTCGAAGCAGGTTGTTTCGAAGTTGGTATCTTAGTGGTGACCTTCTATTTGAGTGTCATAGAAGAATTTCAAAATCTCACATGGAAAGGTAGGTTTACCTTGGCACGAAGAAGAACGTTGTGGAGCGAATACGCAAGAAATGGTGGAGTCCTCGCAATTGAAGGATGAAGAATCCCAACAAGTTTCTTATGAGAAGAAGAGTGCTGAAAAGATCCACTTTGAATTCAAAAGTCATGCAAATGAGGGAAAAGAAAACATGCAGTGTCCATATACTACATAAGTTGCTCGAGCAAATTTTAACTTATACACTGCCGGTCGAATATTTGCTTGAGCGAATTGGCTCATCAGTTTTACTGATTTGAAATAGTCAATGGACTATTCAGAGGCTTTAAGTCCTCTTTTGTTTTCCATTTTCACCTACATTCAATACTTGGATGACCACACATATTCATCCACACACATTGAATTAAAATTTGGGTCTCCGGTTGCCCTTTAATCATTTACAACTCTAATCGTCAAGAACGATAACCCATATAGTGCATTCTCCTTAAATTGGCATAAACCATAGTTTTGATGGCTTTAAATTAACACAACCAATCCACAAATTCTCATTACCTCCCTCTAGTTTACACGATGAAGTTATAGTTGGGACTAAGCCAACAATACATTTGAAAGGGTGAATTAGTACGACAAAATGACCAATGTTGAGACATCAGTCCATATACATCGTTTCATTTTTATTTCTTAGTACACAATTACCCTTAAATTTTAATGAATTTCAATTGAAAAGGTGTGGGTACTGGTCGTAGATCTCTACTTTGCATTCCAAAGTGGCTTCAGTGGTTGAGTGATTTTGCCACTTCATCAGCACAAGTGGAATCCGCTTGGTCTGCTCCTTATGATCCAAGAGCTATATCGGTTTTGCCACTACTGTTAGATAATCTTGGAGTTCAATGGGTTGGTAGTCCAATACATGAGTCGGGTCTTTCACACACTTCCAAAGTATTGATACGTGGAACACATTGTGCATACTCGATAGTTGCGGAGACAAAGCAACCTAATATGCCACTTCGGCAACCCAACCCAATATCTCAAAAGGTCCAACTTAGCATGGACTTAGCTTCCCACGTCTTTCGAAATACATCACGCCTTTAGTTGGTGAAATCTTGATGAAAACGTGGTCCCTGATTTGAAAAGATGTGGGGTGTCAGTATCACATAGAGATAATGGGAAATAAAGGCCATCAATTATACTGAGTTTACCTGAAACTCGACATTTATTCTCATAAGGTCAGCATAACTCTTCTGTTTGCGTTGGGCGACCCTCAATCTCTCCTGGATTAACCGAATCGCTTTGGTCATGCTTTCAACAATCTCAGTGCCTAACACGAGCTTCTCTCCAGCCTCTTCCCAGTTGAGTGGAGATTTACACCTCTGGCCATAAAGTGCTTCGAAAGGAGCCATCCTAATGCTTGCTTGATAGCTATTATTGTACGTAAATTTGATTAGGGGCAGGTGCTTATCCCATGATCCTTGGAAGTCAAGCATATAGGCCCGAAGCATATCTTCAATTATCTGGTTCACCCTTTTAGTTTGCCCATCGGTCTGGGGGTGAAATGTCAAACTGAAATCTAGCCCAAAACCCATTCTTTCTTGGAAACATTGCCAAAACAGTGAGGTGGATAGTTGGTCTCTATTTGAGATGATGTTGGCAGGGTTACCATGCAGTCTGACAATCTCCTTAAGGTATAACTCTGCAAGCTTACTGGTTGTATACCTCGTACTGTATGGAAGGAAGTGGGCAGATTTGGCTAACCAATCCCCAATTACCCAAATGGCATTGTGTCCCTTTGCTATTCTCGACAATCCTGGGATAAAATCCATAGATATGGCTTCCCATTTCCATTCAGGTATTGGGAGTGGTTTCAGTAGTCCGGAGGGATTTCAATGATTGACCTTTACTTGCTGGCAGACTAAGCACTTTGAAATATACTCTGTTATGTCCTTCAAACTCTCCACCAAAAGCTCTTCTTCAGGTCCTGGTACATTTTTGTGCAACCAGGGTGAATGGTGTATTTTGATTTGTGAGCCTCTTCTAAAATTGTGTGTCGAACCTCGGCATCGGTCGGTACACAAAGTCAGCCCCTAAAAAGTAACGAGTCATCTTCCCTAATGGATAAATTAGATTTAGTGCCATTGCTCATGCCCTGTCTGATTACTATGAGCTCCTCATCATTCATCTAGAGTTCACGGATGTTTTCTAATATCGTTGGCCTGATGGTAATGTTAGCCACCAAGGCTCCTGATTCCTTCACCTTGAACCACATGTTATATACCGCTATATCTTTAAACAACTGCCATCAATGGATTCTTGTTATGAGGTTTGATAGTTGAGCGGTTGTCATCTAACTTAACACATTTGCCACCACATTTACCTTTTTGGGGTGGTACTAGATGGAGTAGTCATAGTCCTTGAGAAATTCCATCCATCTCCTCTGCCTCATGTTCAAATCTTTCTGAGTGAAAAGGTATTTGAGGCTTTTATGATATGTAAAGATCTCAAACGTCTGTTAAGTGGTGAAAAATACCACTTTTCACCCTATAACCTGACCATTGATAGACCTGTGAGCACACTAATAAGCTTTTGTCAAGTACATTTTGTAGACAGCAACAAAAGAAGATACTAATACATAAAAGCACTCAAGAATGCCCAAAAAGGAGTTATCTCTCAACACAAGAAAGACCCAGCAATAGTACACCAGAGGGTAGCACATCACTGGACCCTTGGAGCGCGTGGCTATAGCAGGGCAAGGTGAAGGAAGTGAAAATAGGCTGAGAACATCCTATCGATTGGTCACCTGAAGACTTCGATAGGAACTGAAAGCAAAGAAAGGAAGAATTCATGCAGCTAAAGAGGTCTTCGATAGAATCTGAAGGTAGAAGAAAGATGAATTCGTGTGGATTAAGGAGTTCGAGAGGATCTCAGAACCTATCGAGCAGCTGAAAGGAAAGAAGAAACCATCCTATCGAAAACCTGCTTGAAGTGTCAAAGGAACCTATCGAATGGTTTCTTAAACCTATCGAAATGGTTTTCCAACCTGTCGAATACTCCAAACCATGGATTGAGAAGGCTGGAACTCTAAGCGAAGATTCATCCTATAGGAACCTATCGAACGGATCAGAGAACCTAGCAAAAGGACCAAAATGCTCGATTCCAACCTGTCAAAAGCTTCTTGAACCTGTCAAAATCATGAGCAAAACTTCTCAGAAATTTAGCTGTGCACATGTTGTGATTCAGTGACCTACTGCACGCAACTTGAGGCACTTGGTGACCGACATGACGGATCCAGAAGATGCCCTAGAAAGCCCTAACCGACCCACGTGCTTTAATAGAACTCTAACAAACTCTAATGACCTCCTAGAAGGGATTTTTGGCGAGAAAAATAAAGGAGAAAGCTATATATAGAGACCCCCAATTGCAATTGGGGGAGGATCGAGATCTGAGCCAAAATTTTGGAGATTAGAGCTTGCAGAGAAATTCTATTTCCCTCCTTTAGCCCATCCATAGTTGGGTAAGTCTCTTGGAGTAGTGAGGAGCGAAGCTAGATCTATAATTAGGTAAGGTTAAGAGTGCTATTGTAGGTTCCTAGCTACACAGACTACAGATCTGAGAGTATTTCCATTGTAAAGTGACCTTGTTTGCAATGATAATGTTATTTTTAATGCTTTAATTAGATTTAAATTTCTTTTGGTTCCATTTGGTGGTTGATCGAATCTGTGTAGAGGAGTCTGTATATCAGCTCACCCACTTAACTGGTAGACCTCTTGGATACCATCTGATCTCCCTGGATCTGATGCTCCTGTGATTCCTTGAGTCTGTGACCTGGGAATTGCAGCATTTGTAGTGGTTTTAATTATTCTAATTGATGCTCTGGCTTTGAAGGAGATCCCTAGGATGGTCTGTGACCATTAAAGTAGACAGATCATACCTTAAGATGAATCTAAGCTCAGGCTCCAATTGGATTCATCTGCTGTAATCCATGGATTCGATAAAGTCTATAGGATGGTCTGTGACCATTAAAGTGGACAGATCATAGCCTTAAGACCAGGTAGATCTTGCAATTTGGAGTGGAATTTATACCCTGTAGCTATGCTTATAGCCAGTTGAGGGAATTGTGTGCTCTGAACCTCTGTAGCATGATTAATCAAATCCGATTTCAGTGAAAACCAAACTCCAAGCTACTCTTCTCCATTTTCTGCTTTTTACTCTCTTCCCCTACAAGATCTAAGCTCCTAAACTCGATCCAATTTAGTTTATATTTAATTTTAGCTTAGTTTAAGTGATAATCCATTTCAAACCTCTCCCTTGTCTTTTAGCTAAATTAGTAATAGTTAGGGTGCCATATTTGACACAGATCTTGAGATTTATCATATTTCTAACCAATCTCCTAGTGGACTTTCCCTTACTCACCATTCTTTTAAAGCTTGCTACAACAGATCTTGAATACTTGCAGGTCTGTATGAGTGTGTCTACCTAGTTTTATTGATAATTTTATACCCTCATTTGAGGGTAGGCAAACACCCCAACAAGCTTTTGGTGCCGCTACCAGGGAGGCATGTTTAGAAATTGATAGATCTAAGTTTTGATCATAGATCTATAGTTTTTGTTCGATTATTACTAAATGCATTTGTAAGTTATGTTGTTTTTTAGAAGTTTGTGTGCAGTTCATTAGATCTAAGGCTACTAGTGAGAGGAGAATTGTGCTCGAGACTGCTTTGTCATTTGCATCCCTCTATTCCCCTGCTATTTTTTAGATCTGTTGATAATTTTTGTTAGAATAGTTAGAAAATTTGGTTGATTCTGCTTGTGGTGTTGAATATCTATTTTGCATTCGGAATCTGAGTGTTGTATGTTTGGTAGGAGAACTTTGCAACCTCAGATTATCCCACTAAATCCAAAGGTTGAAAGACTTCTCAGATCCAGACCAACTACACCCACTTCTATTGCATTTGATTTTGTAGAAATGGGTGAGCAACAACAGCCGAGAACCCTTAAGGAGTTTAATGTACCAGGGGTCTACAATTCCCCCTTCTACATTCAATTCCCAGCTGCTCAGGGAAACTATGAGATAAAATTATCCATCATTCAAATGGTGCCCTCATTTCATGGCCTGACCAAAGAAGACCCCTATAAGCACATTGATGAGTTCTTGGGACTGTGCACTACATTTAATATCACAGGTTTGGGGGAGGAGGCCACTAGGATGAGACTCTTTCCTTTTTCATTGAAGGACAGAGCCAGAACCTAGTTGTCCTTGCTTCCACCTAACAGTATTCAGTCCTGGAGTGATCTCCAATGTCAATTTATGGCCAAATTCTTTGCTATGTCAAAGACCAGCTAGTTGAGGAAGCGTATCATCTCTTTTACCCAAGGTCCAACTGAAGACTTTCATCAATCCTAGGAGAGATTTAAGGAACTCCTCAAGAAATGCCCTCACCATCAAATCCCTGAATGGCAATTGGTTCAAAGCTTTTATCAGGGAATTGATGCTAAAAGCAGAGATATGATAGGTGCCTCCTGTGGTGGCACTTATCTCCATAAAACTTCTGAGGAGGCATGGGAGCTCTTTGACATCATTAGTGAGAACTCTATGCAAAGTGAAACCTTAGCAAGAGATTTAGAGCCTCCTAAATTGATGAAGGAGAACACCTCAAGGGGAAAGATATATGAAGTGAGTGTACCAAGTGAGTTGGAAAGGAAAGTGGATAGCTTAACTCTGAAATTTGATAGGCTGATGGGAGCAATGCAGTCACCTGTGGCTGCCAGAGTGGAAGAGGCATGTGCCATATGCCAGTCCCCTGCTCATCCCTTGGAAGAATGCCCATCTGCTGACCAATTTCCTGATTTTATAATGAGCATGTGGTAGTAGATCTTATGGGTAGCGACTTGGGTATCAATGGAGGAGCCACCCCAATCTAAGGTAGAGACAAGATGGATACCCCAGCCAGCAGCAGCAGTAGCCCCAACAGCTGATGCCTTACAGAAATGCTCAACCCTATCGAGAAGGTTATGCCCCACGATCTCAGTATCAACAACCCATGGCCCAACCTGTAACTCCTCCTGTGTAGCAATCTGCACCCCCTCCAGCTGTGAGAGCACCATCCTTTGAGGAACAAGTTCTATCTTCATTACAGAGCTTGAACACCTTAACCCAAACTATGCACTCTCACAATCAGAGCATCAAAAAGATAGAGGACCAACTTGGTCAGCTGTCTGATGCTCTGACTAGGAGAGAGGGAGGAAGGTTGCCTAGCCAACCACAGGACAATCCACGAAGACAGTTTGTAGTGGGTGAAGTTTCCTCCACTTATGAGGAAGCTAAATCTGTTACAACTTTGAGAAGTGGTAAGTTAGTGGACAACCAAGTGGGCTGTGAGCCTGTGAGGAACTTGGAGGAAGGATATGAAGAGATTTCTACCGGCACACACCAACGAGCTCCTGTAAATAATGAGGATCCTCAAGAAAAGAAAAAACTCAAAAAGAAAGAGACCCCATTGGCTAAGGATGCAAGTGAGGGAGCAATCCCACACTTGCCATTTCCTAAGGCACTACAAGCACCTTCCCCTTTTGATAAAGGGTAAGGAAAAATTAAGGAAATGATTGAGACTTTTAAGCAAGTAAAGATCAATCAGCCTTTACTTGATGCCATTAAACAAGTCCCAGCCTATGCCAAGTTTTTAAAAGAACTATGCACTCATAAAAGACAATCCAGGATACACCTATCTAAGAAAGTCTTTTCAGCAGAGAAAGTGAAACAAATTTTGTCAATTGCAACCCCAACCAAATTTCAAGACCCTGGTACCCCCACAATCCCCTGCATCATTGGGGATCACATCATTGACAAAGCCTTATTAGATCTGGGAGCTAGTGTAAATTTGCTTCCATATTCAGTATATGAGAAGCTGGGCTTAGGCAAATTGAAGCCCACACATGTGGTCCTCCAGCTGGCTAACAGATCTGAAAGGAAACCCGTGGGGATAATTGAGGATGTTTTGTTTGGAGTTGAAAAATTCTTTTATCCTGCTGACTTTTTGGTATTGGACATGAAACCAAGCAAATGTGCTTCTTCCATACCTGTGATTCTAGGCAGGCCCTTTTTGGCCATAGCCAATGCCCACATACAATGCAGGTATGGGATTATGGAAGTGTCATTTGGAAACATGAAGGTTAAGCTGAATGTGTATAACACTGGCTATCAAACCTCTCCTGAAGAGGTTTGTTTTTCCATTAATGCCTAAAAGAAAATGATGCATGATAATCCACATTAGCTGGTGCAGGACAAGGCTTGGCTCGCAGCTGGAAGACTGCACCCAAGGAATGGACACTGGCTGAGGAAAAGATCTATGAAAAGTGCCAAGTTTGATGAACCAGAGGAGACCATGGACCTTCCAGACCCTCCAGATTAACCCCTGCAGTCAGTATGTATCATATGCACCATACTTTGTTTTTGTTTGTAGGTGTTTACTTAGTTGTTATTTGATTCTTTGCAATAATTAAAAGAAAACAACAAAACTGCCATGCTCAATACTAGACCATCATTCTCAGCTGTCCTAAGGTAATGGGAGCTGTTCATAACAGAATCTAATCATGGGGCACCACATCAACAAAGCCTGCTAAGAACTGAGACTGCGAATGCCCAGAAATACAGCTTTATTTGATTATTCGAAGTCTTCGACAGGTCAAGCTCACCTTTTGATAGGGTACTTAGTGATTTCGGCAGGATGTTAGATGGTTTCGATAGGTACTGAACCTCTCGATAGGTAAACCTAACTTTTCGATAGGAAAAACGGAGATTTTGATAGGTTCTAAATACCAATCGGGAACCTATCGAAATGAAGATTCAACTGCCATTTAAACTGATCGAAAGGATAGTTCCACCTATCAAGATCCTATGGAATCATCCCCTTTCAAAGTTTTGTTTGCTATGTTTTTGACAGGACGCACGAACCTATCGAAACCATCCAGTTCATCCTATCAGAATCGTATTTCACCTTTTATATACCCGTCGATAGGTCATCTGTGCCTCATTCCATACCTTCTGCAAACCCTAGCTCTTGTTCCTCTCTCTTTCGCCTCCCTCTTTTTCCTTTAAATCCTCGTAGAACCTTCAGCTGTTCAGTCTGCCTTTTTGTCAGTACATTCAGCTTGCACATAGGAGCTTTTTGCCCCTAATTCTGAAAAAATTGAAGCTGTGCAGTGCGATTTCTGTTAAACCCTAGGTATTTCGAGGTCAGTTGCCTTCCGACAATCAATCTATCGCTCCTCTGATTTTTAAACTTCAAACTCCGCTTCAAGTTGGTAAGTGCTAAATTTCTGAAGAGTAAAATGGATGAGCCGAAGGAAAGTCGCACGAACATACACCGGAGAACAACTGCTTCCACCCCCAAATCCTCTAAAAAGTCGAAGCCAACTGACAAACCACCTGTCAAGAGGAAGCTCACTGAAATGTCACTCAAAAAGACCCCTAAAGCTAAGAAAGCCAAAGATGTTGAGATTCAAGAACCTAGAGTAGAAGAGACCTTAGCGAGAGATGTCCCTCCAGTAGAACTGCCTGCGGGGTTAACTACCCCCAATGAGTTTGTAGAAAAATTGAGTCTTGTTCCTAAGACAGATTTTGATCTGGCATATTTTGCTAGCATTGGGGAGTGCTAGGGGACATTGGAATATTTGAAAAAAGAAGGTCTGCTACCCCTGCTTTCACCCTTGAAAGAAAATGTCTATCCCAGGTTAGTGAAATTGTGGTACCAGAACCTGACAAAGAAGGTGGTACCTGGAGCTGAGGATACACTGGAAATCTCGATTGATGATTGGCAGCTGACTGTCGATTGCAGAGATATTGGGATGACATTGGGAGTCCCATATCAATTTGACTCCACCAGAGCTGAGGGAGCACCTACAAGGGCCACATTTCGGGAAATGGCTAAACAGCTTACTAATGGAATAGTGGCTAAATCCTTGATGAGAAGAGACCTCCATCCTACCCTCCGACTCATTGATACCATTCTGAGGAAAAATGTCTATGTCTCTGGCCAATTGTAAGAGAGAAGGACCACTTTAGTGGATGCACTATACTTTTGTTCAAAGGGGCAATTTGTGAATGCACCTACGCTAATTTTTGAGACAATGCTGGACATCAATGACAAGGTGCTGAAGAGGCAAGCTTTTGCTAAAGGAGGTGGTCTACTTTTTTCAGACTCATCACATGTCTGCTCAGGACTGGTAAATATGTGATTAAGCAATCTGAACCAATGGAGAAGCTGACTTTTAAATTGTATGGTAAGCGAGAATGGTCAACCAACCTCACCTTGATTAAGAAAAGCCAACCAGTTGGAAGGGAGGCAGCTGAGAAGACAACCACTACCGTGGCAGCAGAGACTCCTGCAGAGATACCCTTAGCCACCCCTCCACCCAGCATACCTGTCCCACTATCCACACCTCCAACCACTTTGCTTTTTCCATTTGTATCAGTCCCTCTTCAACCTGACCTCCCCCCACCCATCTCTGAACTTGTTTTACCTCCACCCACCTCCCAGGTTTTCCACCCTGACATCCTGGAACCTCCCACATTAGCCAAGCTTTCCCCTACCATCCCTTCTCCACCCAGTACCCAACCCATTTCTAATTCTCCTCCATCTCCAACCCCTCTGTATCCACAAGGTGTGGGCCTGTTCACCACTACTAGGTTCACGGCCCTCATGACCTCAATTGTGGAGGATGTCGCTCATGAGTACACTCCACTTCCTGAGTCCCCATGCCCCACTCCTCATTTTAACCATGCACCATCTTCTCCCTTCCAGCATGTCCAAGCACAAGCCCCTTCTACCCCCACCAGGCTTGACAGCCTCACTCAAATCCTTTTCATCCTCCAATCCATTTAGTCCCAATTAACCATCAACACCGACACCGAGACCCTAATGAGCTCATGTCTCCAATCAATTCAATCCACCCTTATCCCATCCTCTTCTGGTCCTCAACCCCCGCACTTATCCCTTCCTGTTTCACCAATACCTACTCCACACCACGCAGCTGCCCAGCCTGAGGAAGTAGCCGCACCAACTCTCCCCATACTTTCCTCACCACAGGCCACTTTACCCTCATCCCCAGATTTATTGGCCTCCCTAGCAACTGAATCCCCTATACCCGTCGCCACACCCCCACCTATTTTCCAGGATGCCTCCACCCAAACTGATCCGTGGGAGGATCTGGTTATTTCCACCCCCTCCTCTTCATCCACTACACCCTTATCCTTGCCTATTGTCCTTCGACAATCCATGTGCATACCCCCTTACCTCACCCTCCTGTGTGCAATGAGGGACAACCCTTACATCCACATGGATGTCTTGAGAGGTATGGCTGCACTTCGAGCTTCCATTGTGGCCCCTTATGAGAGGAGGATTGCCAACATTGAATTGGAACACCGAATTCAACTCCGCATTATCTCTCAAGGGTGGTCTGAAATCTTGACTCGTTATGAGTCAGCAAAACAAGTGGCAGCGGCTGAGAGTCTCATTGCCAAATATGAGAAGAAGAATTCTGAGCTTCTCAAGAAAAAATTAGCCAATGCTCAGGAGATCCTCAAGGCCACCAAAGAACTATCTGATGCCAACCTGCTCTATGCTGCCAAATAGATTGGCATATTGGAGAAAAAGGTTGCTTCCTTTACCTCTTAGCCATTCCAACCCCCCCCCTCTTGCCACCGCACCTCCTCCCTCACAATCCTCCCCCTCCTACAACTCAACCTCCTCCCACCCCCTGTGGATGTGCACCCTCCTCCAGCCCAGGAACCCCCCCCACTCAATCTGCCCCTCAAAATTCCAAAAGGGCTCCCCTTAAGAAGAAAGTCACTGCCAAAAGATCTGCCCTCTCTGCTGCCCCTGCTAAGAGAGGAAAGAGGCCTGTTGCCCAGTCTAAAACAACCTCTCCCACCCAGCCCCCTACCCAACCTGCTGCCCCTTACACCTTAATGATAAAGGAAGAACGGAGGAAGACTGCTGCAGCTCTTGGATTGGACCCGACTACCCTTTTTCCTTGCGATTCAGATTCCAATTCTATTGTCGCTGTCAATCCCAAAGGAAAACAGCCTGCAGCCCAGTCTGAGGAGGCAACAAAGAGACAGCAACCGAGGGCTAAATCTAAAGGCAAAGCTCCCTAATCTAAGGATGAGTTGAAAACCTTGGCTGACCTCTACGATTGGCCAGATGACACCTGCAAATAGCTATGGCAACTTGTTATTTTAGTTTCTTCCTCATTTTCTCATGTATATATTTGACATTATAATACACTTTGTCTTCATGTAGTTTTTCTGTATCTCTCTTTTCCCCCCGTACCTCTCCCCTAATTTCATGCTGTTAACAGTGGGGACACTGTTTAGTTTAGGTTTGGGGGTATGACATGTATGTATGCCAATAAATTAGTTACTTTTAGTACAGCTAGGTTACAATGAAGTGTTTGGAATTAATTAGAGTAAATTCTCAAAGGAATTTTTGTGAAAAGAGGATATTAAGAAAACAACTTTTTAAAACTGAAAGGAGCTGTAGTTTTAACTTTTTTTCATGAGGCAAATGTCAACAATTTGTGAAAAATAATTTTTGATGTGCAGTAAACTTGAAATGAGAGGAAATTGTGAAGACACACCCCTGAAAATGAGATGGAAGGCCATACCCAGTGAGATTTGGGCCTGAAAAAGTTTCCTTGAAGAGTACCTTGGCAATTTTTCTGCTTTTTGGACTGATTGGAACTAATTCTAATCACTAGAAGTTAGACAATTCCAAATTGAAAAAGCTTGACAACACTCATGACATTGAGGACATGAAGTAAGGCCATCCCTTGGTCAGTTTGAGCTTAAAATATCCCACCTTTGAACTACCCTTGACGCACACCACTTGAGCCTTAAAAGTCCCAACTTTCTTTGAGGAAAACCAGAAATGTTAAACCCAAAACCTTTTGACCTATTTCAGTTCACCCCCAATCTGATAAATCAGGAAGAGGAAGGAGAAGTGAGATTAGAGGAAGATGTTAAATTTGGTTGAAAGAAAGGAGAACACATTCTGTGGTGTTGTGGTATTCCAATTAAAAAAATAATAATAATAAAAAAAAAAAAAAAGAGCAAAAAGGATGAGAAAGAGAAATCACCTCATCTAAAAATCTATAAGAAAATAAGAGGTTGATCACTTCAAGTCTGAAAATTCAAAAAGAAAGTGAAATGGTGCTAAAATGAAGAAGGAGTTGTCTAGACCTCCTCCTTACCTTTACTGATTTCTCAATTTGAACCCCTTTTACCCTTTCTTTTACAAACCTCATCCATAAGCCACATTACAACCCAATGAAAAGACCTTACTGATCTGGAATGGATTGAACTGTCATGTGGAGATAAGGATCTGTCTAATCTATGGTGAAAAGAGTTAGAAAATTTTTGAAATTAGAGCAATGCCTATGCTCATGCTTACAGCCCTATTTGAGGACTGTAATTGCTCTTGAGCTGTGTGAAATTCTACACCCTTCATTATTGTTGTGAGTTAACAGCCCTGGTGAGACTTGGGCCTGAAATCCAATTTGATAGGGATGGTATCAAAACAGAGTTCTCAAATGAAAGGTGAGCCATGCATCAATCTTAAGTCATATTACCTTGACGTGAACTGATTGATGATGAAAGAATTACTACAAAATTTCATGTTTTTAGTTGGTGACTTTTCTGCTGAAAACCCTCCAAAACAGAAAAGACATAATGAGAATTTATTCTAGTTTACTGAAATTCGGTGTAGCAGGATGTACTATTACTAACTAACCTTATTGGGAAAGTTTATGGGTACCTTCACTAAAAACCCTCAGGAGACTTCACTCCTCCACTAGGGCTCACCTAGAGGTTTAAAAGGCTTGGTGCATACGCGAAATGCACCCGTGCTCCCTACGAAAGTGGCATTTTTATTTTCTTTTTATTCTCCTTTGCTCAGGGACTAGCAAAGCATAGGTTTTGGGGTGTGTTAAGTGGTGAAAAATGCCACTTTTCACCCTATAACCTGACCATTGATAGACCTGTGAGCACACTAATAAGCTTTTGTCAAGTACATTTTGTAGACAGCAACAAAAGAAGATACTAATGCATAAAAGCACTCAAGAATGCCTAAAAAGGAGATATCTCTCAGCACAGGAAAGACCCAGCAATAGAACACCAGAGGGTAGCACATCACTGGACCCTTGGAGCACGTAGCTACAGTAGGGCAAGGCAAAGGAAGTGAAAACAGGCTGAGAACATCCTATCGATTGGTCACCTGAAGACTTCGATAGGAACTGAAAGCAAAGAAGGGAAGAATTCATGCAGCTGAAGAGGTCTTCGATAGGATCTGAAGGTAGAAGAAAGATGAATTCGTGTGGATTAAGGAGTTAGATAGGATCTCAGAACCTATCGAGCAGCTGCAAGGAAAGAAGAAACCATCCTATCGAAAACCTGCCTGAAGTGTCAAAGGAACCTATCGAATGGTTTCTTAAACCTATCGAAATGGCGGAATGCAGAGCGAAACTTGTCGAAGAGTTTCTCTAACTTGTCGAATACTCCAAACCAAGGACTGAGAAGGCTGGAACTCTAAGCGAAGATTCATCCTATCGGAACCTATCGAACTGATCAGAGAACCTAGCGAAAGGACTAAAATGTTTGATTCCAACCTGTCGAAAGCTTCCTGAACCTGTCGAAATCGTGTGCAGAACTTCTTAGAAATTGAGCTATGCACATGCTGTGATTCAGTGACCTGCTACATGCAACCCGAGGCACTTGGTGACCGACACGACAATTCCAAAAGATGCCCTAGAAAGCCCTAACCGATCCACGTGCTTTAACAGAACTCTAACAAACTTTGACGACCTTATAGAAGGGATTTTTGGTGGGAAAAATAGAGGAGAAAGCTATATATAGAGACCCTCAATTGCAATTGGGGGAGGATTGAGATCTGAGCCAAATTTCTGGAGATTAGAGCTTGCAGAGAAATTCCATTTCCCTCCTTTAGCCCAACCATGGCTGGCTAAGTCCCTTGGAGTAGCGAGGAGCGAAGTTAGATCTGTAATTGGGTAAGGTTAAGAGTGCTATTATAGGTTCCTAGCTGCACAGACTACAGATCTGAAAGTATTTCCATTGTAGAGTGACCTTGTTTACAATGATAATGTTGTTTTTAATGCTTTAATTAGATTTAAATTTCTTTTGGTTTCATTTGGTGATCGATCGGATCTCTGTAGAGGAGTCTGTATATCAGCTCACCCACTTAACTGGTAGACCTGTTGGATACCATCTGATCTCTCTGGATCTAATGCTCCTGTGATTCCTTGAGTCTATGACCTGGGAATTGCAGCATCTGTAGTAGTTTTAATTATTCTAATTGATGCTCTGGCTTTGAAGGAGATCCCTAGGATGGTCTGTGACCATTAAAGTTGACAGATCATAACCTTAAGATGAATCTAAGCTCACGCTCCAATTGGATTCATCTGCTGCAATCCATGGATTCAATAAAGTCTATAGGATGGTCTGTGACCATTAAAGTGGACAGATCATAGCCTTAAGACTAGGTGGATCCTACGATTTGGAGTGGAATTTATACCCTGCAGTTGTGCTTATAGCCAGTTGAGGGAATTGTGTGCTCTGAACCTCTGTAGCATGATTAATGAAATCTGATTTTAGTGAAAACCAACCTCCAATCTACTCTTCTCCATTTTCTGCTTTTTACTCTCTTCCCCTGCAAGATCTAAGCTCCTAAACTCGATCTAATTTATTTTATGTTTAATTTTACCTTAGTTTAAGTGACAATCCATTTCAAACCTCTCCCCTGTGTTTTAGCTAAATTAGTAATAGTTAGGGTGCCAGATCTGACACAGATCTAGAGATTTATCATATTTCTAACCAACCACCCTGTGGACAGTCCCTTACTCACCATTCTTTTAAAGCTTGCTACAACGGATCCTGCATACTTGCAGGTTTGTATGAGTGTGTCTACCTAGCTTTATTGATAATTTTAGACCCTCATTTGAGGGTAGGCAAACACCCCAACAATATCTCCCCATAAAGGTAATGTGTCTAGATTTTTAATGCAAAAATTATTGCTGCTAGTTCAAGGTTAGGCGTCGAATAATTTTTCTCGTGGTCTTTAAGTTGTCGAGAGCTATAAGCAATGACCTTTTCATGTTGGTTCAATGCGTTGCCTAATCCACTGTGCAATGCATCACTGAACACAATAAAACCTCCACTGTCTGAAGGTATTGCTAGCATCGGTGCGGAAGTTAACTTCTTTTTGAGTTCTTGGAAATTCTTCTCGCATGCATCACGCCACTCAAATTTATCAGTCTTTCGGGTTAGTTGTTGTTGAATTCGAGTGTGCTTCGCTTATTGGTTGATGTTGAAAATTAATTAAAAACCAAAAATAGAATAAAACAGGGGATGAATCAGCACAACTCGGAAATCCTAGACCTGCAAGATACAGGGTCCTTTGTAGCAAGTTTTGATAAGTAAGAGTTTGTGCCACAGGGAAAGGTGATCTAAGGCTCCAAGGGAGCCGTCTCTAGTCCCTCCAGATCTGTCTACAGATTTGGCAGTCCTAAAAGGAAGGGAGTTTAAGGTCACTTATTCTAAGTATTCTAATAACTAAATTACAGAAAGGATTGGGAGGATGGATGGAGTGTGGAAAATAATTATAAAAAGGTGAGAAATACGTTATTGAGCCAAGGTCAGAGGAGTTTTTGTAACTCAGATTTAGATTGGATGTTATAGAAATCTTGTCCAGAGGCTACATTATCACCTCTGAGGAGAAAGGATCCAACCCATCACTACTGCCATGACTCCACCCTTAGGGCTATAACCTGTCCACTTGAATGGTCACAGACTATCCCATAGGGGAGCCACTATCCAGGGATGGGTCAGAACATAACAAATAAATCATTGCAGGCACTATTTCATCCAGGCTACCCATTTCAACCTCTAAAGTTCCATGTGTGGGGCTAAGGCTGGAAAACCATGATAGCCCAGACACATAGAACCAGCAAGCGATTGAGTACAACCTTCGATCCAGCTGTCCATTGCTTGAGAGAGGCTACAATGGTCTAGTCACCAGCCTACAATATCTATAACCAGATCAGATCCAACATCTGATGGCAGATCTATACAAATATGGGGGAGTCTGCCTCTATATAATCCCTCACCAGGCTTCTACAAGCTCAGGTGAAAAGAAGAAGGATCCATCTTGGATCGGTGGATCAGAATCACCCTAAAGCTATAATCTGTCCACTTAAATGGTCACAGACTATCCCAGAGGTTATCCTCCTCACGGAGCCCAAGACAAAACAAGATTATCGCTGCTACCACCATGTTCACTAGGCTACCAGCTCAAGCTCCCATGGGGATTTCAGATCTAGTAGGTCCTGTGGTAGGGCTAAGGCTGGAAGACCATGATAGCCTAGACACACAGGTTACTTGGATCTGAGTGGCCCTTGAAATCAGTCCTCCATTGCTTAGGCAATGGGGGATCACAAGGCAGCAGCCTTGCACAGAGCATCTCACATATAAACCGCAATCCCACAAAGTATAAATCCTATTGCAAAACTTCCATTAATCTAAATCAAATACATATACAAGTCATAGCCAGCAATTGCTGGACTGTGGAGAGAAGAAAAGAAAAAGAAAAAGAAAAACTACCTACTGCTAAAAGAAAGAGAAGAAAAGAAAAAAGCAATCTGAGATAGGTTCCCAGATACCTAAACGTAAGCTAGGCCTGGGTATATATAGCAGTGGGGTGGCGGTGCATTAGGGTTAGGAAACCCTAATTTTAACGATGCCACGTGGCCTTCTACTGATCCTTGAATGCCTCGGGGCATGTGCACGGAGATTTGAGCATGGGAATGCATGCCCTAATCATTGGAAATTTCTAGAATGCCCTCTGCTGAAGAGATGGAAGTTTAGGTTCAGAGCCTCGCTAGGTAGCTGTAGTTTCCCAGACTTATCGCGTGGTAGCTCATTGCTCTTCGCTAGGATGATTTGACACTGAAGCTTCAGCCATCGCGAGGTTGCCTTGGTTTGCTCTTCAGGCAGTTGCACGGTAGAGAGTTGAGCTCTCGCTGGGTTGGAGTTCACGAGGTTGAATAGAAAACACAGTCTCAAGCGTCCCTAGGTTGCACTTCAAGCAGTCGCGCGGTAGATTAGTCTTCGCTGGGTAGCAGCGCGAGAACAAGCTCTTCTCTTTACTTGGACTTCGCGAGTTACCTCGCGAGGTTCTTTTCAGTTCTGAACTGCGCGAGGTTCTTTGTCTCACTCAATCTTCGTGAGCTTGGCTTTGCCTTTGCAAGGATGCTTTCTTTCTTGAATGGCGCGCGAACTGCGTAAGGCGTTCTTCTTCTGAGAATTGTACCCCGCGACGATTGCGCGACAATTGCGCGAGAAATCTTCTGAAGCTCTCTCTCCTTAGCTGTCTTAAGCGACCTTCACGAGATTGAGAGAGAGGTCTGCTTTTAACTGCCCGACACTGAGCGCTGTGTTCTACTCTTGAGCTTCGCGAGAGCTGCGCGGAGTTGAGTTTCTGAAGCTCCCCAGTCATTCATCTGCGCGAGAGGTTGCCTGTAAAGCCTTGGAAAGCTCAGCTGATCTGCGCGAGGCTTCAAGGTTCATTCTTGCTGAGGGGCATCTGGTGCCAAAGCAGGCTCCATAACAGGATTCTTGGCCTTATTTCACTGCTGATTATTTCCTGAACAAAACACTTAAGATGAGTTTATTAGGTGTCTAAAGGTCTAATCAAAGGTTAAGTTAAGGGGTGAAAAGTGGTACTTTTCAGGTCTTAACACACCCCCAAACCTAATCTTTGCTAGTCCCTTAGCAAAGCTACATTAAATCTACTCTAAAAATTAAATGCCACTTTGGTAGGGAGCACAGATGCATTTAGCATATGTACCAAGACTTTTAAACCCCTAGGTGATCCCTAGTGGAGGAGTGAAGTCTCCTGAGGGTTTTCAGTGAAGACACCCACAAACTTCTCCAATGAAATAGTTAACTAAAGTGCACTGTCTTCCAATGAGCAGTTGAGGAATCAGATTTAGTCTACTCATGAATTAGCATAAAAGAAGTTTAATTCATTGGTTACACAGGAACTTAGACATCATAATTCGCATGTTTGCACAGCATTTCCAAATAATTTGTGATCACAGAAAACTAAACAAGTGCATGTCAGTACTGAGCTTATCCTTATGTCAGAAAATTAAGTTAAGGTCATACATAATGCATTCAAGTTCAGACCCAAAAGAAAGCTTTACAGGGCATACTCTCGTCAAGGTTTGTTGAGGGGCTCAGTTTCTCACAGGCTCAAGAGCAGTTACATCCCCCAATTGGGTTTGTAATCATGAGCATAGGCAGAGTTCTTAAGTGCTGGCATCATTGTCAGTTTCTCACCATAGATTGGATAATTCCTTATCTTCACATGACAGCTCACTCAATCTTTGGATCACAAGGGCTTTTAACTGGGTTGAAATGTGGCTTATGGAGTATGGTTAAAAAGAATAGAAGGTTTGAAAAGAGGTTCAAAAATTGAGAACTCAGTGGGTGCAGGAGGTGGTTCATGACTTCACCTTCTTGAATTCAGCTCCCTTCATCTTCTTTGAGATTTTCAGGTTTGAAGTGATCAGTTTCTCTTCTTGATTTTGATTTTCTAATGAAGGTTCCTCTTGACTTCTCTCTTATTCCTCTTCATTATTATTTTTTTATTTCTTTTTGATGGAGTTTTCTTTTTTTTATATTTTGTTTTTGCTTCTCAGAAATGCCACCATGTCCTCAGTTACCATTCTGCCAGAATAGATGCTTCTTCTCCATTCACCTAATGTTGACCATAGCTAGTCCATCTTCAACTCTTTCTCCTTTACCTTCTGAATTCTCAGAGTGAGGGTAGGTTGAATCAGGTTCATAGGTTCAGGTTCAAGTACTCAGGTGTATTTTGAAGAAATTTAGGATTTAAAGCTCAAAGGGGGTATGGACAAGGGTAGTTGCTATAGGATTGATCTTTTTAGGCTCAAACTGTCCAAGAGAAGGCCTTGATCCTTTCCTAGGTCTCATGAGTACCATCAGTTGTTTCAACTTGGAGTTACCTAACTTCTAGTGAGCACAGAGACTCAGCCAGTCCTTAGAACTAGAAGAAATGCCTTAGTTCCTCCTCAAAAAAAATAAAAAATTTGTAGGCCCAATTCTCACTGGTTATGGTCATCCTTTGAACTTTTAAGTATGTCCTCACCTTTTTCTCTCTCTAATGATTCACTAAGTGCAGATACAAGTGTGTTTCCTTGGTGAAATGATTATGAAAATGTGGAATATTAGAAGTCTATAATGTTCAATGTTTGCATAAATTTTAAACTTCTTAATTTCATGATTCTTGAGTGAACAGAGGTCCATTTCCATATTGCTCAGATGAGTCTGCTGCACTTATGTTAACTATTCCATTGGTAGGGTCTGCCTGCCATACCCCCAAACCTATGAGGAGCAGTGCCCTCACTGGTTCAAGGTCAATGTGGAGCAGAGTTATTGTAACATAACAGAAAAGGAAACAAAACACATAGACAAAGCAAAACAGGACAAATAGTGGGAAAGTCTATGAAATATGAAAACTGTACAAAATACAAGAGAACATCTATAAAAGAAATAGAGGAAATCCTAGGTGCAATCTAATCAAAATTTGGTTTAAAATTTATCCCAGCCCATCTTCCTTGCATGTTCTTGAAGGATAGCCTCTTCTTCTTTCTTCTTACGTTCCCTCTCGGCCTTCCTCTACTCTGGAGTTTTGGGTATGGTAGGAGCCCAGACTCTCATTTTTCTCTTCTTCGGCTCAAGAGGGATCTCTGAAGATTGTACAGTGGGTGGCTCAGGGGGTTTGGTGGGGGATTTCCCTTTGGGGCCCGTACCTTTGGAGGCTTGCCCCGGCTGAGGCCGAGGTGGAATAGGAGATGATTGGGCGGGAGGAGGCGCAGAGATTTGCATTTAGCATTTGAGATAGGAGAGGACCTTTCCCTTTTTCTGCTGGAGGGGGAGCCACAGGAGATGGAACTGGTAATTTCGCTGGAGGCACGGTAGGGCTCTTTCCTTTCGGGGACTTGCTCGGTGGTGGTGCCTCCTCAGACTGGGCAGATGGTTCTTTGCCAATTTTCAAAGAGCGAGGTGGGGGAGTGGTCTTCTTAGCAGCAACTTTCCGTCTCTGAGGATAGGATTGGGCGGCAGGGGCATCTAAAGGGGCAGCCACAGTAGGTTGGGCACTGGGATTGTGGAGTGCCTCCTCGTCGAGTCGAAAGAGCTAGGGCCCAAACCTAGGGCAGCAGCAGCCTGTCTGCGTTCTTCTTTGGAGAGGAGGCGCCTATGGGGATCATCCTGAGTGGAGGCTCGGGTGACCTTTGGAGGTGGGGATGGAGGGGCCGGCCGTTTGCCTTTTTGGGCTGCAGTGGCTCTCTTAGAAGTGGGCTTTTTCTGGGAAGGGGTGCATTTCCTTTTGATAGCAGGAGAGGAAATAGGGGGGGCACTGATGTAGGAGCAGGAGCTATCGTAGGGGTCCTGGAGAGCACAGGTTGTGTAGGCTGAAGGCAGTAGGCATTGAGGAGGAACAGGAGGAGCTACCGGAGCGAGGGCTGGGGGAGTTGGGGGAACAGACTATGTAGGGGTTGGTATAGGGGTGGTGGAAGAAGATGGGCCTGGATGTGTGGAAGAAGATGGGGCCTCAGGGGGAGCGGTGGCGATGGGGGTGGCTTGGATAGGTTGGGCTAGGAAGCAACTCTTGCTCCAAGATTTCAATTTTCTTGTTAGCCCACAAGAGATTGGTATCATAAGATCCTTCTTGACGGTGATCTCCTGAGCATTGTTCAATTTCTTCTCTAATAGCCGGTTATGCTTTTCACCCTCTCTCATTGGCCTTTTCCATCTCAAGATAGTACCTTAGTAAGTTGTCATGACCTTGTTCGCATTTGATGTCATTGCTTCCCATCCTTTTGAAATATCTCGTGAGCAAGCCATCCCTCTTGATATAAGGATTGTCCCTCATGGCATGGAGGAGGGAAAAGTAGGGGGGGGTGTAGTAGGAGTGTCAGGGCAAGATAGGGAGAAATGAAGTGGAAGGATGAGAGGGTGATGGAGCCTGGGGGGGGAAGTGGGGGTTGTAGAAATGGTGTGGGTGGTCTGGGTGGAATGGTCAATGAACTTAGGAGGGGGTGGGAGAAGAGGGGGAATGGAAGGTATGGGTGGAAAATGAAATGAAGGGAGGGCGGCTGATGGGGATGGTTCAGGGGAAGGGAAGAAGGGTATGGTGAAGGGTTGAAATGGAAGGGAGGGGGTGCAAATAGGGGTGGAGTGAGAAAGGTGGATGGGAATGGAATGGGGTGCATGCTGGGTAGAAGTGTTGGTGAAGTGAGGGGAGGCGATTAGAGGTGGGAGGATAGGGAGAGAGGGAAAGGAGTGGTTAGGGATGGTATCAGGGAGGGGGAAGGATGGAGGCTAGTCAAGGGGGGTAGGGGCTGGGGGAACAGGGGAGGCAGAGGTGGAGGGGGGTTGTGTTGGGGTTGGTGGGTTTGTCAATGTGTGAAGGCTGGATTGGAGGGTGGTTATGTCAGTTTGCATTTTGGCTTGGGTCTCTGTGGTGTGGGATAGTTGGGTTTGGAGGTCATGGATAAGGGAAAAGATATGAGTAAGGGAATCTGAGGTTGGATGAGGGGGGGTAGGAGGGTAAGAAGGAATAGGTTGGAAAGGGGAAATGGGGGCATGATGAAAAGTGGTAGGGGGGAAGGGGGGAGGGTCGGGAGAATGATGTGGTGAAGGGAGAGGAGACTTAGGGAGAGTGATGTCGTGGGTGGGCAAGGTATCAAGCAAACTGGTCATGAAGGCTTGATACCCAGAGGTGGTGGCTAGGTTGAAGTCCAGGTCATGGAGAGGTGGGTTTAAGGGTTGGTCAGTAAGGGGTGTGACTATGGGAAGGGCAGGGGTAGTGTGAGAGGTTTTCTTTTTAAGGTAGGATATCAAGGGAGGGCTGTCAGGGTGAGGATCAGGGGCTATGGGAGAGACTAGGGATGCTGATTGTGGTGGGGTGGGTGAAGGTGGAGTGGTGTCTTGGGGTCCAGCACTTTCTACCCAGGTTCGGATAATGGTTGGAGGGGGAAGGGAGAAAGGAGAGGAAAGAGGAGAAGTGAAAGATGGAATGGGTGAAGAAGGGAGGGGAGAGGCCAGAGTAGTGGGTGGGGGAATTGCTGCAGAAGCAGAGGTGAGAAAATCTCACGCCACCTTCTTTGGGGCAAGGGTTGTTGCCTTCTTTTTGGGGGCAGGGGTGGTCGTTGCCACAGCAGCTTCCTCTCTCAGCTCGGAGACCTCTTGAGCTTCAGTCTTCTTCTTCTTCTTCTGGGGATCCATTAAGCTTCTGCTGATCCCCCATTGTCTTTTAGCAAATGTGGTGGGAGTGAGGTCCGCAGATAACTCCCCCACAGGTATCTTGTATCCTCCCCTCAGAAGTAGTCTCGTGATGAGTCTTCCATAGGGGAGAGTGCGGCTCTTCTTTTGATGCCCTAGCTTCACCATTGTATCCTTCATGGCCTCGAAGATCAACCAGGCAGCATTGAATCCATGGCCCAGAGAGAAGGAATACAGAGCATCAGCAATTGGTGTCCTCCTTTCTTGCTGATGGCTGGAGCAATAGATGTTCTTCCTCAAAACTTGATCAATGAACAGTAGTTTGGGCTCCAAATCTCTTCTTCTGATGGAGTCCCCTGTGGCCTTCAAGCCTCTGGTAATGGCATGGGCAATTGTGTCAATGGGGGCACTCACAAGGGCACCATAACCGCACTTGGGATCAAATCTGGCAGGGATGCCCAAGACTTCAGCGATCAACTCCGGGTTAAACAGTATCTCAAAGTTGTCAACTAATGCAAGGAGGCCTGGCTGCCCTTGTGTGTCGGGTCTGAGCCTAAGGTGCTGGTAGAAGAGTTGCACTAACCTAGGGTAGGCTAGGGCAGGAATCATTTACAGCAAGGAGAACAAACCAGCCTTGCGTAAGAACTCTATGGCAGGTGCTGACAATGGCTCAGATTCAAAGAAAGAGATATCAAAAATGGCTTCAGGCTCTAGGGGAATGGAAAGGAGGAGCTCAGAGGGTGTAGAATAATCTGCTGTTGGTGCAGCCAGCTCCGGTACCACCCCCTTCCCTTTTTGCAGAGCCGTAGAGGACTTGGCTTTCTTAGGTGTGGGCTCCACAATGGCCTTGTCCCTGGCTCTCTTCACAGGTGCGCTTTTAGGAGCCATACCAGTTCCTTGGTGAGAGTGGAGTTAAAAATTTGAAAGGAAATACCAGGAGCTGAGTTTAACCCTAAAAGTTTGGGTTCTATGTAATGGAACACGCAAAGGATCTCCAAAGCTCTAAACAGGGGGCAACTATTAATGGGAGCTTGAAGAACAAAAAATCCTGAATTTCGAAATGAACAATGATCTGGGGATAGGGTGTGAAAGGAGAGAGGTGGAGAGGAGTGGGAGCTAGGGTTTCGCTGGTAAGAGAGGAAAGAGAAAGCAGTAAGGAAAAGCAGCGTGGGGTGGGATTTAAATATCGCGAAGCTCGGCGCGCTTTAGAAACGTTCGTCCGCTGGTTGGGAATGAATGGGTCGCGAGATTAAATGTTCCTTGAAACTGCGCGATGCAGCCCACCCAGTTCTTTGAAACTCGCGACAGCACAATAAAGTATTTCCTTATGAACTGCACGAGATGGGACCAGACTCATTATTCAGAACCCCGCGATGGCTTAATCGAGGCAGAATTTACTCACCCCCCAGTCTGCCGTTTGACCCTTACCAAAAGGGTGGATTCTCTCACAGTCTTACTTCCAGGGACACCCCTAGTCATTATAAAGCATTCACAATTCTTATACTCTCCAGGCAAGAAAGTCACACGTCACGCAAAGCATTCAAATCATCATTTAATCACTTAAAATTATCACACAGGGGAAGTTGGTATCAAAGTAGGCATTAAAGCACTAAACTCAAATTCCAACAAGATTGCAAACTATTCCTACAAACTGTAAAGTACATATTATACAATGATGCACAGTTCTTATCATCAATGCAATGAAAGATCCCCTTCAGGTTCTGAGGATCCTTCACCAATCAAAAATTGGCCCTTAGGATTAACCACTGGTTGACTGGGCAACCTTCCCTCTTCTCTTTTGGCTAGGGTGTTTGCTAGTTGTCCCATCTGCTCCTCCATCTTCTTGATGCTCTAACCATGAGAGTTCACAGTCTGAGCCAAGGAACCCAAGTTTTGCAATGAAGCCAAGACTTGGTCCTCGAAAGAAGTATTTCTTGGTTGAGAAGGAGGTAGAACCAACTGATTTTGCTACTGATGGGGCTGCTGGTGGTGCTGGAAGGTAGACCTTTAGGCATGCCCTTGATTGAACTGCTGTTGTGGCCTTTGTGGTAATGCCAACATCTGCTGGGGCTGCATGTAGTTATCTTACTTCCACCTCAGATTTGGGTGGTCTCTCCATTGGTAACCAGCATTTTGGTGCTGGTATTCATATGGCTGCCTGTTGTAGCCCCCAAATTGTTGCTGGCCATAAGACTGAGCAGCAGCAGCATGTTCCAACATTAATTCAGGAAATTGCCCTGCAGATGGACATTCCTCTACTGTGTGCTATGGGGACTGGCATATCAGACATGCCTCCGCCACATGAGCAGCACTTCTGGGTTGCATCACAGCCAATAATTTATCAAACTTCATAGAGAGGTTTGCCATCTGCAGCCGTAGGTCATCGTTCCCAGACACATCATAAATTTTTCCTTTGGATCCAACAGCAGGCCCCACCTTTGACTCAGATTCCTGATGAGTTCTTGCCAGGGATGGCTTTTGAAGCGCATTCTCACTAATCACCTCAAACAATTCCCATGCCTCCTCAGAAGTCTTATGTATGTAGGATCCGCCACAGGAGGCATCGACCATATCTCCATTTTTCTCATCAATCCCATTGTAGAAGCTTTGTACAAGCTGTCACTCAGGGATCTTATGGTGGGGCCATTGTTTGAGCATCTCTTTAAACCTATCCCAGGACTGGTTAAAATCCTCAGTTGGGGATTGAGAAAATGCAAGAATCTCTTTCCTCAACTGGCTAGTTTTGGTCTCAGGGAAGAACTTGGTTAGGAATCTGGTCTACAGGTCTTTCCACGAAGTAATGCTATTGTTGGGAAGAGTGGCCAACCAGGTACTGGCCCTATCCTTCAGAGAGAAGAGAAAGAGTCTGAGCCTAGTAGCCTCAGGTCCCAAACCAGTGATATTAAAAGTTGTGCACAAGGCCAAGAACTGGTCAATATGCTTGTAAGGGTCTTCTTTGCTAAGCCCATGGAAAGCTGGCAACATCTGGATGATTGAAGTTTTTATCTCATAATTCCCCTGAACATCAGGGAATTGAATGCTATAAGGGGAGTTGTAGTCATCCGGAGCATTCAACTCCTTGAGGGTTCTAGGGTGTTCTTCACCCATTGTTGTTGTTGCAGATTTTCCTGGGCGCTCTCCTGTGCTGTGCCTGTCTCTTCTAAGTCTCCTTCCCCTTTCTAACTCAGGGTTTAGAGACTCTAAAGTAGGGCTGAGGGATCTCCTCCCTAGCATACAAGCACACCCACAGCAAGGAAAGCTTCTTGCAGGCACATTGCAAAAGAGTACTTATACACAAACAAATTTATCTAACTATTTTACAGCTATCCAAAGAAAACATTTAAACTATCCTAGATATTGTTGGAAAAATTGTTTAAAAAGAAAGATAGACAGAGCTTTAGAGTCAAAGAGTTTGCAAACAGAGGTAGCTATGCTCCAATTGCATTCCAACTATCCTTCATTGCTGCTGTCCAGATCTGCAAGAAAGATTCACAACTATATCAGCAGTATCAATTATTCACATGTATAAAGAATACTAAGAATACAAAAACTAAGGGTCTACTATTAGATCATCTATCCTCGACAGCGGCGCCAAAAACTTGTTGTCGATCTCAAGTGTGCTTCGCTTATTGGTTGATGTTGAAAATTAATTAAAAACTAAAAACATAATAAAACAGGGGATGAATTAGCACAACTCGAAAATCCTAGACCTGCAAGATACAGGGTCCTTTGTAGCAAGTTTTGATAAGTAAGAGTTTGACCCATAGGGAAAGGTGATCTAAGGCTCCAAGGGAGCCGTCTCTAGTAGTCCCTCCAAATCTGTCTACAGATTTGGCAGTCCTAAAAGGAGGGGAGTTTAAGGTCACTTATTCTAAGTATTCTAATAACTAAATTACAGAAAGGATTGGGAGGATGGATGGAGTGTGGAAAATAATTATAAAAAGGTGAGAAATACGTTATTGAGCCAAGGTCAGAGGAGTTTTTGTAACTCAGATTTAGATCGGATGTTATAGAAATCCTGTCCAGAGGCTACATTATCACCTCTGAGGAGAAAGGATCCAACCCATCACTACTGCCATGACTCCACCCTTAGAGCTATAACCTGTCCACTTGAATGGTCACAGACTATCCCATAGGGGAACCACTATCCATGGATGGTTCAGAACATAACAAATAAATCATTCCAAGCACTATTTCATCTAGGCTACCAGCTCGGGAATCCATAGGGAACCTCAACCTCTAAAGTTCCATGTGTGGGGCTAAGGCTGGAAAACCATGATAGCCCAGACACATAGAACCAGCAAGCGATTGAGTACAACCTTCGATCCAGCTGTCCATTGCTTGAGAGAGGCTACAATTGTCTAGTCACCAGCCTACAATCTCTATAACCAGATCAGTTCCAACATCTGATGGCAGATCTATACAAATATGGGGGAGTCTGCCTCTATATAATCCCTCACCAGGCTTCTACAAGCTTAGGTGAAAAGAAGAAGGATCCATCTTGGATCGGTGGATCAGAATTACCCTAAGGCTATAATCTGTCCACTTAAATGGTCACAGACTATCCCAGAGGTTATCCTCCTCACGAAGCCCAAGACAAAATAAGATTATCGTTGCTGCCACCATGTTCACTAGGCTACCAGCTCAAGCTCCCATGGGGATTTCTGATCTAGTAGGTCCTGTGGTGGGGCTAAGGCTGGAAGACCATGATAGCCCAGACACACAGGTTACTTGGATTTGAGTGACCCTTGAAATCAGTCCTCCATTGCTTAGGCAATGGGGGATCACAAGGCAGCAGCCTTGCACAGAGCATCTCACATATAAACAGCAATCCCACAAAGTATAAATCCTATTGCAAAACTTTCATTAATCTAACTCAAATACATATACAAGTCATAGCCAGCAATTGTTGGACTATGGAGAGAAGAAAAGAAAAAGAAAAAGAAAAACTACCTACTACTAAAAGAAAGAGAAAAGAAAAGAATAGTGATCTGAGATAGGTTCCCAGATACCTAAACTTAAGCTAAGCCTGGGTATATATAGCAGTGGGGTGGTGGCGCATTAGGGTTTGGAAACCCTAATTTTAATGATGCCATGTGGCCTTCTACTGATCCTTGGATGCCTCGGGGCATGTGCACAGAGATTTGAGTGTGGGAATGCATGCCCTAATCATTGGAAATTTCCAGAATGCCCTCTACTGAAGAGATGGAAGTTTAGGTTCAGAGCCTCACTAGGTAGCTATAGTTTCCCAGACTTGTCGCGTGGTAGCTCATTGCTCTTCGCTAGGATGATTTAACACTGAAGCTTCAGCCATCGCGAGGTTGCCTTGGTTTGCTCTTCAGGCAGTCACGCGGTAGAGAGTTGAGCTCTCGCTGGGTTGGAGTTCGCGAGGTTGAATAGAAAACACAGTCTCAAGCGTCGCTAGCTTGCACTTCAAGCAGTCGCACTGTAGATTAGTCTTCACTGGGCAACAGCATGAGAACTACGTGAGCTCTTCTCTTTACTTGGACTTCGCGAGTTACCTCGTGATGTTCTTTTGAGTTCTGAACTGTGCGAGGTTCTTTGTCCCACTCAATCTTCGCGAGCTTGGCTTTGCCTTCGCCAGGATGCTTTCTTTCTTGAATGGCGCGTGAACTGTTAGAGGCATTCTTCTTCTGAGAATTGTACCCCGCGGCGATTGTGCGATAGCTGTGCGAGAATTCTTCTAAAGCTCTCTCTCCTCAGCTGTCTTAAGCGACCTTCATGAGATTGAGAGAGAGGTCTGCTTTGAACTACGTAATACTGAGCGTTGTGTTCTACTCTTGAGCTTCGCGAGAGCTGCGCGGAGTTGAGTTTCTAAAGCTCCCCAGTCATTCATCTGTGTAAGAGGTTGCCTGTAAAGCCATGGGAAGCTCAGCTAATCTGCGCGAGGCTTCAAGGTTCATTCTTGCTGAGGGGCATCTGGTGCCAAAGCAGGCTCCATAATAGGATTCTTGGCCTTATTTCACTGCTGATTATTTCATGAACAAAACACTTAAGATGAGTTTATTAGGTGTTTAAAGGTCTAATCAAAGGTTAAGTTAAGGGGTGAAAAGTGGTACTTTTCAGGTCTTAACATTAGTTGAGTAAGCGGCCCTGCAATTTTGGAGAATCCTTCAACAAACCTTCTAGAATATCTGGCTAGACCCAAAAAGTTGCGGGCCTCGGTTACCATCTTCGGTTGTTCCCACTTTATAATAGCTTCTATTTTTGCTGGGTCGACTCTTATACCTTCTTCGGATACAACATGCCCTAGAAAGCTGACTTTCTCCAACCAAAACTCACACTTGCTTAGTTTTGCGTACAGTTGTTTATCACGAACTGCTTGGAGAGCAATGCATAGGTGCTATTCGTGATCTTCTTCGGTCTTCGAGTAGATGAGAATGTCATCCACGAAGACAATGACACACTTATCTAGATATGGTTTGAACACTCTATTCATAAGGTCTATGAAGGATGCTGGTGCATTTCTCAATTTGAATGGCATCACTAGGGACTCATAATGACAATATCTAGTGTAGAAAGTAGTCATCGGAATGTCTTCTGCCTTGACTTTCAGCTAGTGATATCCTGACCTCAAGTCTATCTTCGAGAAAAACTTAGCACCTTGGATTTGATCGAAGACGTCATCAATTCGAGGAAGTGGGTATCAATTCTTTATCGTCAGCTTATTCAATTGACGATAATCAATACAATGCCACATAGAACCATCCTTCTTCTTAACAAATAAAACTAGTGCTCCTCATGGAGAGAAACTAAGTATGAGAAATCCTTTGTCTAGAAGTTCTTGGAGCTGCTCCTTAAGCTCTTTCAACTCTGCTAGCTCCATATGATATGGTGACTTTGATACTGGTTCGGTGCCTGGAGCCAAATTAATTGCAAACTCCACCTCTTGGTTCGGTGGTAATCCTGATAGGTCATCAGGAAACACATCCGGGAATTTGCATGTAATGGAGATGTCTGTGATATCAATCTTCTCATCGTGTTAACCTTGTATCAAAGCAAGGTATCCTTGTCATCCTTGTTGTAATAGTCGTGTGGCTCGGATAGCAGATACGAAAGGTGCCACCTTTGACTTGATGCCATGGAATCGGAAAGACTTCCTTTTTAGAGGGCAAAACGTGACTACTTTTTGAAGGCAATCAATGCTTACATTGTAAGAGGACTGCCAGTCCATGCCAAGGATCACGTCAAATCCTTTCATATCCAATAGAATTAGATCTACCATTGTCTCACGGTCTTAAATCCGAATGATGATTGACCGGAAAATTGTGTCTATGATGAGTGAGTTCCCTATAGGAACTGACAGGGCTAAGATGTAGTCTAATGGTTCGGGAGTGATGCTCAATTTGGCCGTGAATTGAGAAGTTACAAAAGAATGAGTAGACCCTGGGTCTATCAGCACTCATCCCTTGTGCAGGCCAATGTCACATCTTTGGTACATGTACAGGGTACCTAGAGTTCACACATTTAAATTAATAAATATGCACAATTGGTGTAGTGAGTATACAACAATATGCTTTAGTTTAATCTCTAAATATACTCATTAGCAGAAAGTAAAGATGGATATCTTAGAACTGCAATGTAATTTCATACCTTGGATCACATTGTTGGTTGTTTGGGCATCGTGCGCTGAGACGGAAAAAGTGCGACCTTGTACTGTAGGTCGAGAGGGCCGCTTTGTAGGTGTCACTGTTGTCTGCCCTTTTAGCGTCTCTGGACAATCCTTTACCCGATGCCCTTATTTACAACACCTAAAACATGCACCCGATGCCCATCTATATTCTTCCATCTTTTGTCACTTTTTGCATTTCAAGCATAATTCTATCGGTGCAGAGCGTGTGAAGTTGGCTGAATCGTTGAGGCTCTTGTCGTGGTAGGGTTTGAAGGATGGGGAGGTCTTATGGGTGCAAACATAGTCAGTCTTGAGTAAGTGGTTTGAGCAAGTAGACTATATGCTGACATTAATAGCCTTGGTCTCTTGCTCGCCTGCTTGGAGGCATAGGACTACGTCCAGTCTGTTCTGCTCTTGTTTTGTTGTTCTCTCCTCCTTTGTGTGTTCTCAATATCTTGATCGGCAAATAGGTCTAATTCCATAACGTCCGCATAGGTTGTTAGCCTAAAAAAGGAGAGTCACTTCTAAATACTTGGTTGCAAGCTATGCTCAAATTTTTTCGCCTTCATTAGCTCAGTGGCAACAAGTAGGGGTGCGAATTTATAAAGCCTTGTAAACTCAGCTTCATATTCGCGTACCGACATTCGACCTTGCTCCAACGATACAAGCATGACTTCCCATTGTTCCCTAACTACATTAGGGAAGTATTGCTCATTAAATTATTCCACAAACCGAGCCCAGGTCCATGGGGCATTTGGTGTCTCTTGAAGTTTGGTCTTTTCCATAGACTTCCACCACGAGTTTGATGCTCCCGTTAGATGAAAAGTAGCCTAGTTCACCTTTTCCTCTTCGGTGCTTAGAATCTAACGAAGAAGCTTTTCCATTTGATTTAACCATTCTTCTGTTTCGAGCGTATCAGCTTGACCGTGGAGGATTAGAGGATTCATCCTCCTGAACTCTTAGAATCCAGAAGGTGGGCATCTCATTGCAAGCTTGACCATCGTGTTGACCATCGTCTCACAATTGCCCAATCAATCCATTGTTGTTTGCTTCTCTCAATGGAGTATTGTTCGCACCTGTGGTGATTCCTTCACCACTGGATGCCCCTTAGCTACTTGTGGTTCCTTTATTGCGGAAGGCTCTAGGTCTACCACGTGGGGCCATACTGATTTGTCACAATCAAACATAAGTTTCAATGAGTATCGATCGTGAACATCTAGCCCATAGTCATATGGAATCTAAAGCCATCTCTTTGATATCAACTGTGACATTTGGTGTCATAGTTGTCCCGCTCTTATGGTCTCACATGGACCTAAAGTCGTGTGCTCTGATACCAACTACCATAACCCGATTTTCCCGCACGGACTTCTGGGAAAAACTGGACTGTTGTACAAAGATCCAACCATATCAGATATCATATACACATAGGCATAATGCAGAAATAAGAGTAGAACATATAGATATCTTATGGCATTTTACAGAATTCCTACATACATAACATACCACAATCCAAAATGACCACCACTGACCGCCGACCGTCACTGGTTCGAGTCCGAAGCCAAGAACTACTGGTAAAAATCCTTAGGTGGCAGATCTTCCTCTGCCTCAGAAACATAGTCAAGATCGGCCTCAAGCCCAGGATCCTTATGACAACCTGACTTTTCCCATTTCCGTATATAGGAAAGGTTGAGTCGTTGGATCACCTAACATGATCCCTTCCATACAAGTCCAGCATGTACAAATTATTACAATTGTGGAAGAGTAAGATTAACTCTACTAAAGAGAACATATGGCATCTACCTGATATTTATTTACTGTCTAAAAGCAAAAATATATACAACAAGACAATATAAACCAAAAACCAATTATAGCTTTCCACCAATAATAGCCATCCGTTATCTAAACAATGGAAAGAACACCTATACATGAAGTACTGAATAACTCAAAATATGTTGTTGCTGTTTATACAACTCTAGTATTTAAAAACAAATCCCTCTCTCTCAAACCTCTCAATGAAATAAGTCTTTAGCAGAACCTTCCTCCACGTCCTCCTCGTCCTCCTCCTCCTCAGGTTGGTAGGTAGGATCAGCCTTGTGCTCAGGGTCTTGAGCAATATCTGTAGCTAAGATATAAAGTCGTAGGATGGATGAGCTATCATCGAAGCTCAGAAGGAAAATTTAAAACGCTACTCTATATGTTAGGTTTCTAATTTACATTTAGCTGCATAAATTTCAACTGAAGCACATTATATCCTATCTAGAATAGTAACATGTAGCATCTAGCATAAATAAGCACTATATCATGCGAATCTGTAAAAGAATTAAATTATTCAAAACAGTGATCATGATGACAGATTCATATTGAACATATACGAGAAATCATGCTTCATGTTGAAAAAATACAAGGAATCATGCTAACAAAGAATCCTGCTAAAATAAGACATCAAACTGAACAAAGAATCAAGCTTTCGAGATCAAATGTCTAGCCCCTGAGCTATGTTAACAGGGTCACTAGCACCGAGAAATCAAGCCCTGGAGCTATGTTATCAAGGTCCCTTGACATGAGACGAGTCAAGCCCCTGAGCTAAGTTAGTAAGGTCACTTGATACAAGACGAGTCAAGCCCCTGAGCTAAGTTAGCAAGGTCACTTGGTACAAGACGAGTCAAGCTCCTGAGTTAGCGGAATCACTTGTTTCAAGATGAGAACAAAGACATATACATGACATCAGGGATAACAGGACATGAACAATGCATGCTAACATATATGCAAGAACATCATGAACAGATATCATATAGAAAAACAAACTAGCATAATTGATTTTGCATGCTCATACAGAGCGGACACTAGCATATTCAAAACTGATCTAGCATGTGCATACCATCTATTCATCAAACTGAGCTAACTATTTATCGAAACTAATCTAGCATATTCATCTTTTAATCATACTTCAAAACTAAGCTTATCATCCTCATTTCCTAACTAGTCATCGAGACGGAATCTAGCATCTTTAACCCAAATTAGATATCAAATCTGAACTTGTATCATAATTCATAAACTCAATCTGACTTGATCATAGTCATGCAAAACTCACATCAAAATTGATATTTATCATCATCTAACTGATATGAGCACAGACATAAAAATCATTTGTATATACTAAATCTTTGATCGTCACTAGTCATCACTATACATCAAAACTGTCTGGCATACTAATACTAGCATGTTCATCTTTAACCATGTGTTGAACTGCAACTCCTAACAGAATTTTATATATCAAAATACATGACTAAAAACTAACATGAGCATTAATTTACATAATTATACCTTATTACATCAATAACTTGCTATCTAATCGAGAATGAGAAAATAAAATATAAAATAGTAAGGTAAACTCCCTACCATAATATCAAGTCTGCGTGTTATGTGTTACAGTTGCATTTATGCATCCAAGGAAATACCCATCGTTACGAACTTGTCATGTGCACCAAGTTCCTATAATTTACATGCATGTTTTTAGTATGTATAATGGCTTACAGGGTCACCATAGACTTAACATAAGTGCCTTATATGGTTACTAGTCCTAGTAGTCAATGCACAATACACACATACAACATGAAGGCATCACAGAGCAAGTCCAAATCCCAGCCACAGGCTTGCCTTGAAAACCTACAGGGCTGCCTCGGTAAGCTTCTCAGCTTGCCTCCTGCCGAGGCAAGTCTCTGAGCTTGCCTCAGCTTGCCTCAACTTGTCACTAATTTTTGACCCTTTAAATGTTAGATTCATGAATTTATTAATTCATGAAAGTTATAGAGCTTGTTGTCCCTTTTCCAACATATTAAGAATCATACCAATTAGAGTTCAGGGTCAAATTTTTTTATCGAAATACCTAATAGTGGAAGAAGCATAAGGTTGCCGCAAGGGCATGCTTGCTAAGGCAAGCCCTTCAGCTTGCACCTTGTCGCAGCAAGCACGTGGGGTTGCCATGGCAACCCTGAGACACAAGCTTGCTGTGTGCCTTCTTCCTCTTTTTTGAGTTTTGGGTTTTCTTAGCGTGCTAGGACCTTTTACACTCTATAAATACAATATGTTTTGTTGTATATATCACATATAGAACCCCTTTTATTTACTAATCACATATGAAAGTTTCAGAGTGCACTCTTCGGAAATTTTGACTCCAAAACCCTTCACACATGACTTGATTTTTGAGTAGCTGATTTGATCTCCCTGTGATCGACCCCATGGATTTATGTTATATCTAAATTAACTAATGAAATGAGCCTACTCTAGTACTTTGTTCGTTTACGGCATACCATTTTGGCGTGCTTACAATTGTGATGAGATGATGTCGAACATGTGTCAACGTCAGAGCTCGTAAGAACTTGGTCTGTACGAACTTTCCGACAGTGATTGTTTTCAAAATACGCTACTCGAATCGCCGATCACACAGTGATTTCTATTTTCGAAACCAAAGTTCGGATTCAATGGTTTGAATAGGTGCGAATATGTCGAGAGTTTAAGCTTATAAGAAGGGAATTTGTTTCTGCTATGGAATCATTTTGCATGGTCTTTATGTTTAGTGCAGATGCAGGGTTGTTTGTGATGGAAATTGGAGCCGAAAGAAGAAGGCTCCTTGGCTGTTTTATAGTGTTTTCTCCTAGCTTGCGTGCATGGAGTCGAAACGTGACTCATGCATGTGTAGAGGCAAGCTGCGAATTAAAATAGCTTACAAGCTGTTTGGGGCTGGAATCACCTATTGTGCCCACATGATTTTTGCATTGTATATCTATATAAGTCAAAACGGGCTGGGCTTTAGTGTAAAGCTAACACAAGGATAACATATATTGTAGGGTGTAGCTTTAGTGTAAAGCAGTTACACTCATAACTATGTATATAAGATAGTATTATTATTTATTATATTAGCTAATACATTGCGTGTAGATATTTGTAAGTTTTATGAGGTTGATTTTATTTAAGTGCTTGCCTTGATTGCCGAGGCAACCTCTTAGGCTTGCCTTAGGTGCCGAGGCAACCTTTTTTGCTTGCCTCGGTGCCGAGGCAAGACCATCTAACCTTGGTTGGCATTTTTCTCCATGCACTACTGGGTTTTGGGTCAAAGGGTTGACACCCCTCAGTGTCAAGCAGTCCTATTCATTATTTAAAATTGTGTTACGAAATTTTTTCATCTTGAAGGAGGGCTCCATATATTTTAATTCGTACTAAATCAATGATCAACCATTGTTTCACTTAATAATTAATACTGGGCCACTAAGGTTCCACTATGTAACAGTCATCATTAAAATTCTATATCAGTTCTTTGTGTCATGTTTTTGGCACAAGCCTTACCCTACTCGAGTTCATACCCAGGATTATTAGGATAAAAATGTGGCATATGTTACACTCTCCCCTACTTAAGGGAATTTCGGTTATATGTTGAAGGCATATCCCATTATAAGACAGAGTAAACATGACCAGGTAATAATGAATAATAAAATAAATATATTACAGATTTAGAACAATATAAAGTAAACTGAATCATGTGCAATATCATGTGCCAGTATATAGTGCATCAAAATCTAATATCCAACTATTTTTCTACTGCTAATTTATACATAATTATACGGGCAATGCATACGAAACTTTTATAGATATCATATGTAGTACGTTATTCTAACAAATGCAATAAATGATTTACCTCAGGAACATAAATGGGGATACTAAGCGCAAATAGCAGCTTCGCGTTCCCAGGTAGCCTTATGAGAACTATGATTTTTCCATTGGACCAATACGAGTGGAATACATTTTGTTCTAAAGATTTGGTTCTGTGAGCCAATATCTGAGTTGGCTCTTCAGTCACTGTTAAATCTTCCAGAATATCTAGTGGCTGATAATCCAACACGTAGGTTGGATCATTGACGTACTTCCTCAGCATAGATAAGTGGAATACATCGTGTACGCTGGATAAATGTGAAGGTAACACAACTTGATAGGGAACCTCACCAACTCTGCCCAAGATTGGGAATGGTCCAACGTATCGAGGACTTAACTTGCCTCATTTCCCAAATCGCATCACACCCTTTATCAAAGATATTTTAATAAAGACGTGATTGCCGATCTGTACGATATATGTTAGAGATATAATATACAAAATTGAATTTACATAACAAGGACAAGTATAGGTGTGTTTAAGTACCTGAAAATCAACACTAATGCGATTGAGATCAGCATAACTCTTCAGTCGACTCTGGGCACTCTTCAGTCACTCATAAATGATGTGTACAACTGAATTGGTACTTTCGATCGAGTCAGGGCCCAAAATAAGATATTCATTGACTTCTTCCTAGTTAATCGGAGATTTACATCGACGTCCATTCAGTGCCTCGAACGATGCCATGCCGATGCTTGACTGGAAGCTGCTATTGTATGCAAATTCAATCAGGGGTAAGTGCTTATCCCATGATCCTTAGAAATCAAGCATACAGGTCCTTAACATGTATTCGATTACTTAATTCCAACTTCTTGAAAACTCTGCCATAATCGAGAGGTATATAACGGATCATGATCTGACACGATACTCACTGGTATCCCGTGTAGTCTGACTGTCTCTCTCAGATAGACGTCGGCCAATTTTGACACTATATATTTTGTATTGTAGGGTAAGATATGTGTAGATTTGGTGAGACGATCTACGATCACCCAAATCGCATTGTAACCCTTTTGCGTACGAGGTCAGCCAAGGATAAAATCCATGAAAATATTCTCCCATTTCCACTCTGGGATGAGCAGTGGCTGTAATAGTCCAGTAGGATGCTTGTGTTTGACCTTTACTTATTGACAGATCAAACATTTCGCAACATGTTTTGCCACTTCTCACTGCAATCCGTTCCACCAAAACATCTTCTTTAGATCCTAATATATTTTCGTGCTACCAAGATGAATGGCATAAGCTGACTTGTGAGCCTCTTCAAGAAATTCATGACGTAAGGCACTATCATCTGGTACACATACTTGGCCTCAAAATAATAAGGACCCATCATCCTTAATAAAAAAATCTGGTTGTAGCCCACTGAGTACTCCCTGTCTGATGGTGATAAGCTCTGCATCATACATCTAGAGTTCTCTGATCCTATCAAAGAGTGTGGATCGTATCATAATAGTCACAAGTAAACCTCCAGTTAGTGTTGCCCTAATAGTGGCACTAGATGACACTATGTCATTAAGCAATTTCCTTCTTTATAACCATGTCACAAGATGGGATAGTTGAGCGGATGACTTCTGACTTAGCACATTAGCAACTACATTGGCCTTATCGGGATGGTACTAAATAGAACAGTCATAGTCCTTCTAGAACTCCAACCATCTTCTTTGCTTCATATTCAACTCTTTCTGGGTAAAGAGATACTTGAAACTTTTATGAGCAGTAAAAATCTTGAAGGTTTCACCATACAGGTAGTGCCTCCAAATCTTCAACGCAAAAATAACCGCTGCTAACTATAGGTCATGAGTGGGGTAGTTCTTCTCGTGATTTTTGAACTGTCGGGAACCATATGAAATCACACGTTCCCTCTGATTCAATACACACCCTAACCCACTATACGAGGCATCACTGAATGCAACAAAGCCTCTGCTGCCTGATGGTATTGCGAGGACTAGTGTTGAAGTGAGTCTTCGTTTCAACTCCTGAAAACTCTTTTCACATGCCTCATTCCACTCAAATTTAACATTCTTACGAGTGAGTTGCGTGAGTGGTATAGCAAGCTTTGAAAACCCTTCAACAAAATATTGATAATACCCTGTGAGACCTAGAAAATTTTGGATCTTGGTTATGATTTATGGCTGCTTCCATTGCACTATAGCCTCTATCTTTACAGGATCTATGGTAATACCGGCTTCGGAAATGACATGACCTAGAAAACTAACTTGATTCAACCAGAAGTCACATTTACTAAACTTTACATACAACTAAAATGTCTGTAAAGTAAAACACGGATGACCTTCGTGCTTGGCTTTCGTCTTTGAGTAGATGAGAATATCGTTGATGAATACTACGATACACTGATCTAAGTAAGATTTATTGACTCGGTTCATCAAGTCCATAAATGATGCAGGTGGGTTGGTCAACCCGAAGGGCATGACGAGAAACTCGTAGTGACCATATCGTGTTCGGAAAGTTATTTTTGAAATATCTTCAACTTTCACCTTCATCTGGTGATATCCTAATTGTAAATCAATCTTTAAAAACCATCATACTCCTTGCAACTGATCAAAGAGGTCATCGATTCTCGGGAGTGGGTAACGGTTCTTGATCGTCAGCTTATTTAATTTTCGGTAATCAATGCAGAGATGCATCAACCCATATTTCTTTTTTACGAATAATACTGGTGCGCCCCATGGAGATGCACTCGGTCTGATAAACCCTTTGTCAAGAAGCACTTGCAACTGCTTCTTGAGTTCTTTTAACTTCGCAGGTTCCATTTGATATGACACCTTTGATATTGACTCGGTACCCGGGACTAAATCAATAGCAAAATCTACTTCCCTGTCAGGCGGTAATCTTGGCAACTCATCAGGGAAGACATCAAGGAATTCACAGGCAATCGGCACATCTAAAAGTGAAACTTTCTTTTCTTCTTGTTCGTGACTTTGGATGAATGTCAGATACCCTTGAGCACCCTCATCAAGTAATCGCCATACTCGGATCGCTTAAATGAAAGGAAGTATCATTGACTGTACACTAATAAATGTAGCTGATTTCCTTCCTTGTGGGCGGAAAGTGATAATCTTCTTTCGACAATCAACATTTTCATGGTGGGTGAATGGCCAATCCACGCCAAGGATTACGTCGAATCCTTGCATATCGAGTAAGATCAAGTCAACTACTGCTTTGTATTCTCAGTAATCTTTGATCAGGACTAGAATGGATCGATATACAATGTCAATCGTGACAGATTGTCTAGTCAGAACTTACACATCCAATATAAAGTCGAGATATTCTGGGGTGGCTCCCAACATTCCCAACTTTTTCGTAAATAGTGGTGTGAAAAATAAATGTGTTGATCCAGGATCTACCAAAACTTGTGCCTCATACAATAAGTAGGCATCCTCTGGATACAATTGCAAGGTACCTAAGATATAGATTTACTAGTATTAGTTAAATTATTTCTACTTAACAAACTATATATCTATCATTTTTAAACTGATGAAAAGTAACAATTATACTAGATGCACAGATATATAGACTATTTAACATAATGCACCTTCTTTATCGAAAATAAAATTAAATAATCGGTACCTAAAATTCATGTACCTTGAATGATGTCATTGCTGGTTTGGGCACTTTATGCTGACACAACATAAGCTCGGCCTTGTACCGTAGGTTGTGCAGATCGTAAAACTGGTCCTGCCTTTGATGTTGTCCCCACCATCTCTGGACAATCTTTGATTTGATGTCCCCTTTTTTCACAATAAAAGCATGCACCAGACGCTTTTCGACATTCATCGTTTTTATGTGCCTTACCACACTTCCCACAGACCTCAATTGACACTGTTGATGAAACTACATAAGAACTAGTGCGAGAAACTATCGGTCGTGCTCATGAATCTCGAGACACAGACTGGGCAGGCTGATGTAACGGTTGTGGAATCTGAGGTGGTAGCGTTGCTAGTATAAGGCCGCGTATAAGCTACTGCAGCAGGTCGAAATGCTGGCTGCATAGAAACTTGTGATCGCTTATTAATTTGACCGGGACCAGAACTAACAGACTGAGATGGAGCTTTTCTCATTCTATTTTTCTCTTTTGTCCTTTTATTCATGCTTTCCACATCAATCTCTGCTATAAGGGCTAATCGCATCACATGCACATATGTTGTTGCCTGAAACAACGAAATTCTTTCTTTGATCAAGGGCTTCAAACCCCGCTCAAACTTCTGAATCTTCATGAGTTCCATGGCAACGAGCAATGGTGCAAAGCGAGAGAGGCGCATAAATTCTGCCTCATATTCCCTAACAGTCATCGAACCTTTCACTAAGGTCGCAAACTGAACCTCCATCTAGTAGCGCTCGGGTCTTAAAAAATATTTCTCATTAAAGGCTTCGCTAAATTCTGCCCAATTCAAGGTACTCCAGGTACTCTTGTCCGTTCTACTGACTACCACAATGGATCTGCCTCACCCACAAGTTTATAGGCCGCCCAACTAACTTTCTCGACCTCAGTGCATGTGACCATTTGCAGCACTTTGTCGATCTAGGTTAGCCATTTCTCTGCTTCCATGGGATCATGCTAATCATAGAAGCTAGGCGGTCGAAGGCGTACAAACTTTGCAAAGCCTTCTAGAGGTCATCGTACAACTAACATAGCCATGGCTTCCATCAGCTGAGGATTCTGTCCCGCATTCTGATCGGTGCCGGGAACCCATTTGTTTCACATTTGCTACGGGTGGAGTGTGCTTTGCAACATTCTCCATGGAAGTCCAGCTCTCTGGCATATTCCCGTCTTCTCTGTGTCTTGATGCAGTGTTATGCTCATAGCCCACTACTGGAATAGCATTCACCCCCATGCGATGGGGTAATCATGGTCTACCCCGTCAACCTCGTCTTGGAGGCATCGCAACCTATCATGATCAAGTAACACTTGATCGGATATACATAGACTCGACCTATACCCTAACACTGAATCAACATCAGAAGTCTTGCCATATGTCCATGCCAGAGAGTTAAGTCTCCAAAAGACTTAACGTCGGGCTTTGATACCACCTGTGACAACCCGACTTTTCCCATTTCCGTATGTAAGAAAGGTCATGTCGTTGGATCACCTAACATGATCCCTTTCATACAAGTGCAGCGTGTACAAAGTGTTATAATTGTGAAAGTGTAAGATTAACTCTGCTAAAGAAAACATATGGCATCTACCTGATATTCATTTACTGTCTAAAAGCAATAATATATACAATAAAACAATATAAACTAAAAACCATGTGTAGCTTTCCACCGATAATGGCCATCCGTTATCTAAACAATGGAAAGAACAACTATACATAAAGTACTGAATATCTCAAAACATGTTGTTGTTGTTTATACAACTCTAGTGTTTAAAAACAAATTTCTCTCACTCTCAAACCTCTCAAGGAAAGAAGTCCTCAGCAGAACCTTCCTCCATGTCCTCCACGTCATCCTCCTCCTCCTCAAGCTGGTAGGTAGGATCAGCCTCGTGCTCATGATCTTGAGCAATATCTGCAACTAAGACATGAAGTCATAGGATGAGCTATCATCGAAGCTTAATAGGGAAATTTAAAGTGCTACTCTATATGTTAGATTTCTAATTTACGTTTAGATGTATAAATTTCAACTAAAGCACATTATACCCTATCTAGTATAGTAACATGTAGTAAACATGTAGCATCTAGCATAAAGAAGCACTATATCATGCGAATCTGTATAAGAATTAAATCATACAAAATAGTGATCATGCTAACAGATTCATGTTGAACATATACGAGGAATCATGCTGTATATTAAACAATTACAAGGAATCCTGCTGAAACAAGACATCAAACTTTCGAGATCAAACGTCTAGCCCCTGAGCTATGTTAACAGAGTCACTAGCATTGCAAAGTCAAGCCCTTGAGCTATGTTATCAAGGTCACTTGATACGAGACGAGTCAAGCCTGTGAGCTAAGTTACCAAGGTCACTTGGTACAAGACGAGTCAAACCCCTGAGCTATGTTATCAAGGTCACTTGATACGAGACGAGTCAAGCCCGTGAGCTAAGTTAGCAAGGTCACTTAATACGAGACGAGTCAAGCCCGTGATCTAAGTTAGTAAGGTCACTTGGTACAAGACGAGTCAAGCCCCTGAGCTACGTTATCAAGGTCACTTGGTACAAGATAAGCCAAGCTCCCGAGTTAGCGGGATCACTTGCCAAGCTCCCTAGTTAGCGGGATCACTTGTTTCAAGACGAGAATAAAGACGTGTACATGATATCAGGGATAACAGGATATGAAAAATGCATGCTAACATGTATGTAAGAACATCATGAATAGATATCATATAGAAAAGCAAACTAGCATAACTGATTTTGCATGCTCATACATAGGGGACACTAGCATATTCAGAACTGATCTAGCATGTGCCTACTATCTATTCATCAAAATTGAGCTAATTATTTATCAAAGCTGATCTAGCATGTTCATCTTTTAATCAAACTTCAAAACTGAGCTTATCATCCTCATTTCCTAACGAGTCATTTAGACGGAATCTAGCATCTTTAACCCAAATTAGATATCAAATCTGAACTTATATCATGATTCATAAACTCAAACTAACTTGATCATAGTCATGTAAAACACACATCAAAACTAATATTTATCATCATCTAACTGATATGAGCACAAACATACAAAGCATTTGTATATACTAAATCTTTGATCGTCACTAGTCATCACTATACATCAAAATTTTCTGGCATACTGACACTAGCATGCTCATCTTTAACCAAGTGTTGAACTGCAACTCCTAACATAATTTTATATATCAAAATACATGACTAAAAATGAACATGAGCATCAATTTACATAATTATTCCCGATTACATCAATAACTTGCTATCTAGTCGAGAATGAGAAAACAAAATATAAAGTAGTAAGGTAAACTCCCTACCGTAATATCAAGCCTGCATATTACGTCTTGCAGTTGCATTCATGCATCCAAGTAAATACCCATCGTTACGAACTTGTCATGTGCACCAAGCTCCTATAATTTACATGCATGTTTTTAGTATGTATAATGGTTTTCTAGATCACCATAGACTTAACATAAGTGTCTTATATGGTTACTAGTCCTAGGAGTCAATGCACAATACACACATACAATATGAAGGCATCACAAATCAAGTCCAAAGCCCAGGCACAGGCTTGCCTCGGCAAGCAACAGGGTTGCCTCGGCAAGCTTCTCAGCTTGCCTCTTGTAGAGGCAAGTATCTCAGCTTGCCTCAACTTATCACTAACTTTTGACCCTTTAAACATTAGATTCATGAATTTCTTAATTCATAAAAGCTATAAGGCTCGTTGTCTCCTTTCCAACGCATTATGAATCGTGCCAATCAGAGTTTGGGGTCAAAAGTTATAACTGAAATACCAAACAATAGTCAAAGCATAAGGTTGCCGCAGCAAGGACATGCTTGCCGAGGCAAGCCCTTCAGCTTGTTGCCGCGAAAAGCCTGAGACACAAGCTTGCTGCATGCCTTCTTCCTCTTTTCTGACTTTTGGGTTTTCTTAGTGTGCTAGGACCTTTTGCACTCTATAAATACAATATATTTTGTTGTATATATCACATATAGAACTCCTTTTATTTACTAATCACGTATGAAAGTTTCAGAGTGCACTCTTCTGAAATCTTGACTCCAAAACCCTTCACACATGACTTGATTTCTGAGCTGTTGATTTGATCTCCCTGTGATCGACACCACAATTTATATTCTATCTAAATTAACTAATGAAATGAGCCTAGTCTAGTACATTGCTCCTCTACGACATACCCTTTTGGCATGCTTGCGATTATGATGAGATGACGTCGAACATGTGTTGGCGTCAGAGCTCGTAAGAACACGATCTACACGAACTTCGCGATAGTGATTGTTTTCGAAATACGCTTACTCAAATCGCCGATCACACAGTGATTTCTGTTTTCAAAACCAAAGTTCAGATTTAATGGTTTGAATAGGTGCGAATATGTTGAGAGTTTAAGCTTATAAGAAGGGAATTTATTTCTGCTATGGAATCATTTTGCATGGTCTTTATGTTTAGTGCAGATGCAGGGTTGTTTGTGATGGAAATTGGAGCTGAAAGAAGAAGGCTCCTTGGCTGTTTTATAGTGTTTTCTCCTAGCTTGCGTGCATGGAGTCGAAACGTGACTCATGCATGTGTAGAGGCAAGCTGCGAATTAAAACAGCTTGCAAGCTGTTTGGGGCTGGAATCACCTGTTGTGCCCACACGATTTTTGCATTGTATATCCATATAAGTCAAAACTGGCTGGGCTTTAGTGTAAAGCTAACACAAGGTTAAACATATATTGTAGGGTGTAACTTTAGTGTAATGCAGTTACACTTATATACTATGTATATAAGATAGTATTCTGATTTATTATATTAGCTAATACATTGCGTGTAGATATTTATAAGCTTTATCAGGTTTATTTTATTTAAGTACTTGCCTTGGTTGCCGAGGCAACCTCTTAGGCTTGCCTTAGGTGCCGAGGCAACCTTTTGTGTTTGCCTCGGTGCCGAGGCAAGACCATCAAACCTTGGTTGGCATTTTTTACCATGCACTACTGGGTTTTGGGTCAAAGGGTTGACACCCCTCAGTGTCAAGCAATCCTATTCATTATTTAAAATTGTGTTATAAAGTTTTTTCATCTTGAAGGAGGGCTCTATATATTTTAATTCGTACTAAATCAATGATCAACCATTGTTTCACTTAATAATTAATACTGGGCCACTAAGGTTCCACTATTTAACAGTCATCATTAAAATTCTAAATCAGTTCTTTATGTCACATTTTTTGCACAAGCTAGACCTTGCTCGAGTTCATACCCAATATTGTCAGGATAAAAATGTGGCAGATGTTACAATCCTGATCGAGATCTTAACCTGTGACATAAATGTCGAGATGAGCTAAAGTCTAAGATCAATAGAGAAATATTTAATGCCAATAACATTTTATCAATTAAGCATAGATTCAATCACGAATTTTGAAAGCATTTTTCCAAAAACAATGAAAACAAAGACTAAATTTCAAAAGCATATTTCTTGTATCAATAGAGAATTTCATAAGCACATTGTATTCGGAATCACAAAATCTAAAACTTGTCATATCAAGGTTCAAGTTCCAAGTTCAAAATTCAATTTCATACTATGATCCATATTCCATTGGGTCTAAAGCATCCCAGTAAGCGGGAATAGAGCATTCCATCAACAAAAATGTGGTCGAAAACTTGGGGCCTCTGCCCCTCTCTGCAGTCTCTACTCCTCTCGCTCACTTGGCGTCAATGATCACATTCAAGGTTCAAGGTTCATATTCATATACAAGGTTCATGTTCAAATTCAAGATTCATAGCCAAATTCAAGATTCATATTTCGATGCTCACATTCATACACAAGGTTCAAGTTTCAAGAATTCGATAGTTCAAAAGGTTCAATTCAATTCAAAAATCCAGTGAGTTCAAATAGTTAATGCGATAAGGTTTAACAAAATTCTTTTTCAAATCTGATGATCATCAATTCATTTCTATCATTAAGACCTATGAATCAAATCAAAATGAAATCGAAGCAATGAATTTCCCTACCTTAGGTTCGGCGTCGTTCGAAAGTAATGCGAAGTTCTTATTGATGGTCTCCCGTTCTCAATCTAGATCACATCAAGTTCATAAACTTGTGTCAATGATTGAGGAATCAAATGGTTCAAAGATTCTCAAGTTCCTTCAAAGAAAGACCGAGACAACCAGAAACAGAACAATTCGTTCGAGTGATTTCCAAATTCGCTCGAGCGGTTTTGGTCGATTCTACATGGCACACACAAACTTGCTCTCCTGAAATTTTTTGACTAAAATCTGGGAAAAATTTGCTCGAGCGAATTTTCCCTTTGTTTCTGAAGGGACCTTACTCGAGCAATTTCCAATTCGCTCGAGTGATAATGTGCGAGTCTGCACATCTTCCTCTTTTGTCAAAATTCGACTCTCTTCCCAAAATCCAAACAAAAATTTCCCAAAACATATAAATCATCTTTAAAATGAATTCTACACTATTAGGTCATGAATTTTACCTCCTAAATGCGTGCATGCAACATTTACGGTGATCGATATCAGAAGAGATCGATACCCATGCTTCATGCTCGTTCGATCCTCAAAATCCTTGCATGCGATCCAATCACACACAAATCAGGATTGAAACTTCGGAAACAAAGTCCGTAATAGAAATGGTCACGACTCTTACTTCCATAGCTGTGCATGTGGAGTTTGTGATGATCGGTTCACAATCGCTCAATGACTCGACCACCACCCTCTGATTGTAATGAGGTAAAAGATCGATGCTTTCTTGTAATGCCAAATAGAACGAATGCGGGATTTGCTATGGAGATCAATGGTGGAGATTTCACGAAGGGAAAACGAGATGGAGAAGGAGGTTTTCTCATCTCACTCGATTATTTCTCTCAAGCTCTCTCGGCTTTAACTAGTTTGCAATGAAATTTGTACATGGGTTTCCTCTCTTAACTTATTGGGGCTGGTTTAGTGTAAAGCTGGTACACTGAAAATAGGTGTATGAGATTCCTTTAAAAAGTCTAAACATAAGATCTACAATGCACTCCATAGGTTTTGATCCTTGGACCTCATGCATACAATTGAAGTTTTTAACCAGTGGTGCTCTCACGAAGCTTGTGTAACAATCCACACATTTAATACATATACCTTAGTACACAGGTAAACATTCTGAATTAATTATTTTTAAAGTTGAGGCCCAGATTGAGTACGGTATCAAACACGTCCATTTAGTTGGCGTTTTTGGGTTCAAAATTTTCAAGGTGTTACAAGAGATGTGTTCACTTTCCACTCCTAAATTCCCTCCCCCAAGTGCATTGCATTTCTTCTGAGGAAAGTATGTGGTGTGCTCTATTTGGGGAGATATTTGGAAGGAAGTGAGGAGTGTTCTTGGGGTGCGACTCCACTGAGTTGTGGATACTCTGTTTGGCAAGGAAGAATGAGACTTTGATTGAAGGTGGTAAGAAGTTGAGGGCCGATCTTTATCGAAGAAATCTTCTGCCTTGGACATTACTGTCGGTGTCATAGTTAGTCCGTGTCTAGATTTTTTCTAGGTTCAATCTTTTATGTAATTACTTTTCCTTTTCATATACTTTGTAAATATTTCATTCGATATATGAAAATTTCTTTTGGTTATTTTGTTGTTTCTAATTATTTTCTTTGTTCTACTTTTTCTGTGTTTATGCCGGAAGTGATTTCTCCTAAGTTTGGGAGAGATCTTTAATTTTCTTTAGAAATTATAAGCCTAGTACACATGCAACACTGTTAAGACCTGAAAAGTACCCCTTTTCACCCCTTAACTTAATCTCTGTTAGACCCTTAGTCATGTAATAAATGTGTGTTAAGCCCATTTTGTAGGTAATAAGCAGCAGCTACAGATAAGGCCCTAACCATGCAAAGAAGCTTACTTTTGCCCCAGAAGTGCCTCAGGAGAATGGAAGTTAGACCCAGACAGAGAACTGGCTGCAGCATAGGCATAGCACAGCAGCAACAAGTCAAGAAGTGAGCCTCACGCAGATGCCACAGGGTTCAATTGAATCAGAAAGAATGCTTCGTGTAGTTGTTGCGAGTTTCTGAAGGTAGCACACCAACTGCTCACACTGTTCTTGCGCAGATTGATGACAGAAGGGATTAAAAATCAGACTTCGCGCAGTTCTCGCAAGGCTCAGTTGGAAGCTCTCGCGCAGCTCATGAAAGGAGCCTTTAATCTTCGTGCGATTCACTGAGGAGAGAGAGCTCGAGCATTCCCTACTGCGGTATCGCACGATGGTCGCAGGATCTGAGACCTTGAGGCTGCTCTGCGATCCGAGGCCTCGCATCACGCTTCTTCGCGAGGATCCCCATGAGATTCACCAAGGAATGAACTGCGCGCGCGATTCCCATGCCACTCAAATAGAAAGCGCAATCTCGCGACGATCAGAGCAATCTCGCGATGACCAACCCATCTATCCCACGACTACAAGAGCTTCAAGTCAATTCAATCCCACGACGACAACTCTATCACGCGATAAGACCTAAAAACTCTTGCTACCTAGCGAGGCTCGGGATCTTAACTTCTCCCCACTTCTATAGGGGTAATCTGGAAACTTTCAGCAACTAGGGCACGCACTCCAATGCTCCAATCTCTGTGCACACGCCTCGAGACATCCAAGGAATAGAAATGAGCCATGATTGCATTGATAAAATTAGGGTTTTCCTAACCCTAATGCTCCCACAGCTGACTGCTATATAAGCCTAAGCCTAGTTTAGGTTTAGGGGACTTCTGTCTCCTATCTTCTTGAATCAATTATAGAATTCTAGTAGGCTAAGGTTAGGGTTTAGGCAGCTTCTTTTTTCCTTTTTCTTCTCTCCATAGTCCAGCACTTACTGGTTATGCCTTTGTATGTCTATTTGGAATAGTTTTAATAGAGTTTTATGATAGGATCTTATGCATGTAAGAGATTGAAGTTTGAGGGTTGTTTTGTATAAGGCTGCTGCCTTGCGATCCTCCATTGCTAAGTTGTATTATAAGCAATGGAGGATTATTTTTAAGGATTTATTCAGATCCAAGTGACTTGTGTATCCAGGCTAGGCACATATGCAAGCCTATGCCCCACGACAAGATCCACTAAATCTGAATTCTCATGGGAGCCAGAGCTGGTAGCCTGGTGAATATGGTGGTGGCAGTAATCTTCTTGTTCTGTCTCAGACCTCTGTGAGGAGGATAGCCTCTGTGGATAGTCTCTTACCATTCAAGTGGACATGTTATAGCCCTAGGGTGAGGCCAATCCATAGATCTAAGATAGATTCTTCTTTTCTGCACTTGTGCTTGTAGCCCTGTGAGAGATTGTGCAGAGACAGACTCCCCTGTATTTGTATAGACCCACCATCAGATGGCAGATCTGATCTGGCTGTAGAGATTATAGGCTTATGACTAGATCACTGCTGTCTTTCTAAAGCAGTGAACAGTTAGACCTAAAGCTAATACTCAAACTCTTGTTGGTCCTGTGTGTCCAGGCTAGTGCACATTGCAGGCCTAGCCCCACACACAGAACTTTAGAGGTTGAGGTTCCTATGGATTCTTGAGCTGGTAGCCTAGAAGAAGTAGTGCCTATAATGATAAACTTGTTCTGACCCATCTTTGGACTATGGTTCCCCTATTGGATAGTCTGTGACCATTTAAGTGGACAGGTTATAGCCATAAGGGATTGGATCATGGCACAGGGGTGAGTTGGATCCTTTCTCCTCTTTGGTGATAATGTAGCCATTGGACAGGACTTGCGATGGCAGATCTCGAGTGAGTTATAAAACCCATCAGATCTGTACCTAATAGCTTACTTCTCACCCTTTTATATTTATTTTCTCACACTCCATCATTCTTCTCAACCATTTCTGTAGTTTAGGCATTAGGTTACCTTAGGATTTAAACATTAGTGACCTTAAATCCCCTTCCATTTAGGATTGTCAGATCTATAGTCAGATCCGGAGGGCCTACAAAAGATGGCTCCCTTGGAGCCTTCGACCAATTTTCCCTGTGGGATAAACTCTTACTTATTAAAACTTGCTACAACAGACCCTGTATCTTACAGGTCTGTGTATTTTTAGACTTACTGCTCTGTGGTTTTCAATCCACCTTTGATTTATTTTTACTAACCCATTCTTACCATTGTTTTCAATAAAATTAGCAGTAAGCATCTAAAATATCCTAACAAGTTTTTGGCGCTGTTGTCAGGGAATCTTGATCTATTAGTAGACCCTAGATTTTTGTATATTTTTTATTCTATGGTAGTTGTGCTTGTGAATAACTGATACTACTGATTTACATTTGGAATTTTTTCTTACAGATTTGGATAGTAGCAGAGAAGGAAAGTTGAACTGCACTTGGAGTCTAGCTACCTCTATTTGCATTTCTATAACCCTCAAAACTCAGTCTATTTCCCTTGGCAAATTCCATAGCAGTTGATTAGGATAGTCATAATTTTGTTTAGATAATTCTTTGAGTTAATTACAATGTGTATGCAAGTAGTCTTCCCTGTTGTTGGTGTGTGTGCCTGTTAGGAAGGAGATCCCTTAGTCCTACATTAGAGCCTCCTAACCCTGAGATAGAAAGGGGCAGAAGACCGAGAAGGCCCAGACACACCACAGTTGAGCTCCTTACTGAAACTGAGACAGCAGTCATGGGTGAAGAGCAACCCAGAACATTGAAGGAATTGAATGCTCCTGATGATTATAATTCCCCATTTAGCATTCAATTCCCAGATGTTTAGGGAAGCTATGAGATTAAAACTTCAATCATCTAAATGCTTCCCTCTTTCCATGGGCTCAGCAAGGAAGACCCCTACAAACACATTAACGTGCACAACATTCTCCATTACTGGTTTGGGACTAGAAGCCACCAGATTAAGGCTCTTTCCTTTCTCCCTAAAGGACAGGGCCAACACCTGGTTAACTACTCTCCCAAACAACAACATCACCTCTTGGAAAGACCTCCAGACAAGATTTTTGACCAAATTCTTCCTTGAGATAAAAACTAGCTAGTTGAGGAAAGCAATACTTGCTGTTGCCCAATCCCCAACTGAGGATTTTAATCAAGCATGGGACAGATTCATGGAGATGCTCAGACAATGTCCCCACCACAAGATCCCTGACTGGCAGCATGTACAGAGCTTCTATAATGGGATTGATGAGAAAAGTAGAGATATGGTAGATGCCTCTTGTGGTGGAACATACATGCATAAAATAGCTGATGAGGCATGGGATTTGTTCGAGGTCATCAGTGAAAATGTTTTCCAAAAGATGTCCTTGTCAAGAACTGTTCATGAGCCTTCTCCTAAAATGGGACTAGCAGAGACTTCCAAAGGAAAGATGTATGAAGTAACTGGGAATAATGACCTGAAAATGTAGATGGCTAATCTTTCTGATAAGTTTGATAAACTATTAACTATGGTGCAACCCAGATTGGCTGCACAGGTGATGGAGGCATGTCTGATATGCCAATCTCTACAACATAGTGGAAGAGTGCCCATCTGCAGGGAAATATCCTGAGTATGTGATGGAACAAGCTGCTGCTGCCCAATCATTTGGCCAGCAACAATCTGTTGGCTATAACAAACAGCCATTTGGTTACCAGCACCAAAATGCTGATTACCAGTGGAGGGACCACCCAAATTTAAGGTAGAGATAAGATAATTACATACAGCCACAACAGATGTTGGCCTTACCTCAAAGGCCACAGCAGCAATTTAACCAGGGATATGCCCTAAGGTTAAATTTCTAGCATTAGCAGCTGCCCTAGTAGTAAAATCAGTTGGTAGTTCCCCACCTCAGCCCCGAAATGTTTCTTTTGAGGATTAGGTTTTGACCTCATTGTAAAGCCTTGGAATCTTGACTCAGACTGTGACTTCTCACAGTCAAAGCATAAAAAAAATGGAAGAGTAGCTAGGCCAAATATCCAATGCCTTGGCCAAAAGAGAAGAGGGCAGATTGCCAAGCCAGCCAGTGGCCAACCCTAAGGGTCAATATTTGATTGGAGAAGCTTCCTCAATTTTTGAGGGAGATAATGCCATAACAATCCTATGGTCTGGCAGGCTGGTGGACAACCAGGTTGGGAAGGAACAAGGAGAGGTCATTTTCAAAGAATTTTCGAATGAAAGTGAAAAAGAATTTGTTAGAGCACAGAGCCAAGAGTTGCCTGCTACCCAGCAACAAGAGAAACATAAAGAGGTTGTAGTTGAGCCTCAGCAGGAAATAAAAGATGAAAAAAGAAAAAAATAAAAGTTTAGTCATAGGCTTGCAGTTGAGGAACCAGCAGTACCTCAGTTGCCATTTCCTCAAGCTTTGAGTGGCCCTGCCCCTTTTGATAAGGGGAATGCACAGATCGAGGAAATGATGGAGACCTTTAAGTAGGTAAAAATCAATTTGTCTCTGCTTGATGCAATTAGACAGGTCCCAGCCTATGCCAAATTTCTGAAAGACCTTTGTACCCAGAAAAGGAAAGCTAGAGGCCATTTGTCCAAAAAGGTCTTTACAACTGATACAGTTAATTCTGTATTAAACATAACAATGCCAGAGAAGTTGTAAGACCCAGGGATACCAACTATTCCCTGCATAATTGGAGGCCACACAATTGGAAGGGCCCTTCTAGACCTTGGAGCTAGTGTAAACCTGCTGTCATACAGTGTGTATGAGCAGCTAGGTTTGGGGGAGCTAAAACCCACCCCCACTGTGTTGCTAATGGCTGATAGGTCTGAAAGGAGACCTATGGGAGTGTTTGAGGATGTCTTAGTAGGGGTGGACAAGTTCTTCTACCCTTCAAACTTCCTGGTTTTGGACATGGGCTACAAAAAGAGTACAACCCCTATACCTGTTATTTTGGGCAGGCCACTCTTGGCCACTGCCAATGCATGCATTCAATGTAGGTCAGGGATTATGGAGGTGACTTTCAGATATATGAAGGTTGAACTGAATGTGTACAATAGTGTAAAGTACCCTCAGCTAGACAATGAGGAAAGCTTTGCAGTGGATGTACTAGAGGAAGTTGTTGAAGAAGAATTGCCCACTCTGCTGGATTGGGGCAACATTGTCAAAGGTTTAATTGAAGTTTGGGATATGGTAGAGGAAGGAAGCCCAGCTGTTATGATAGAAGACATGACCACATTAAAGTCTTCCGTGGGCTAAGTGCAGCATTCCATTTGGAAACCTACATTGCAGCCTCTTCCTCAAACCAATAAAGCACCAACCTTGCCATCCACCCAACAAGCCCCTGATCTGGACCTCAAGAAGCTTTCAGAAATATTGAAATATGCCTTCCTTGAGAAAGGTGAAAAATTTCCTGTAATTATCTCCTCCTCTCTTACCAATGACCAAGAGGAAGAATTACTGACAGTCTTTAGGAAGCATAAAAAGGAAATTGGCTGGACCATTGCGGATCTAGGAGGGATAGATGCATCAATCTGTATGCACAGGATCCATTTAGAGGAGGGCTCAGCACCCTCCAGGGAAATGTAGAGGAAATTGAATCCTCACATGCAGGAAGTGGTCCTCAAAGAGATTATTAAATTGCTAGATGCTGGGGTAATTTACCCCATTTCTGATTCTAAATGGGTGGCACCTATCCAAGTGGTGCCCAAGAAATCTGGCATAACAGTTGTTACAACTGAGTCTGGAGAGTTTGCATCGATTATCGGAAGCTCAACTCTAAGACCAGAAAAGATCACTTCCCTCTCCCCTTCATAGGTAAAATTCTAGATAAGTTGGCTGGAAAAGCTTTTTATTGTTTTCTTGATGGGTACTTAGGGTACAACCAGATCCCTGTGCACCCTCATGACCAAGAGAAAACTATATTTACTTGCCCTTTTGGTACCTTTGCTTACCGAAGGATGCCTTTTGGGCTGTGTAATGTCGCAGCCACCTTTCAGAGGTGTATGTATGTCATATTCTCTGATATGATTGACAAGTTCTTGGAAATTTTTATGGATGATTTCTCTGTATATGGGGACAGTTTTGGCCTATGTCTGTAACACCTCCACCTAGTCTTGTAAAGATGTGAGGAGACCAATCTGGTCTTAAGTTGGGAAAAGAGCCACTTCATGGTAACACAAGGTATTGTGTTGGGCCATATAGTCTCTAGAGAAGGGATTCAGGTAGATAAGGCAAAAGTTGACCTCATTACAAATTTGTCCCCTGCAAGAACAGTCAAGCAAATCAGATCTTTCTTTGGACATGCAGGATTCTACAGAAGGTTCATTAAAAACTTCAGTAAAATAGCTAAACCATTGTGCCACCTGCTCTGCCAGGATGTGCCCTTTGATTTTTCTACTGAATGTCGAGGCTTTTGAAACTTTGAAGATATGCCTCACCACTACCCCTGTACTCCAAACACCTGACTATGCACTCCCCTTTGAGTTGATGTGTGATACATCCGACTTAGCAATAGGTGCTGTTTTGGGCCAAAGGAAAGATAAGCTGCTAGTGGTCATTGCCTATCTCAGCAAATCACTTGCTGAAGCTCAGCTGAATTACACCATAACTGAGAAAGAGCTTCTGGCAGTGGTGTTTGCTGTTGACAAATTTAGACCTTACCTACTTGGTTCTAAAACTGTAATCTTCACAGACCACTCAGCATTGAAGTACCTATTGTCCAAGAAAGATGCTAAGCCCAGGCTGATTAGATGGATACTCCTGTTGCAGGAGTTTGACATTGAAATCAAGGACAAAAAGGGTGTGGAAAATGTGGTAGCTGACTACTTGTCCAGAATTGTGTTGAAAAAATGTGTTAATGACCTTGCAAATGATGTTTTCCCGAATGAGCAATTGTTTGCCATCCAATCCTTGGTTCCTTGGTATGCACACATTATAAATTATTTAGTTATAGGCAAGATTCCTGCACATTGGACCAAAATGGACAAAGACCTATTTTTCTCATAGGACAAATTCTTTTTCTAGGAGGAACCTTGCTTATACAAGTATTGTGTAGACCAAATCATCCGAAAATGTGTTCTAGAAAGTGATGTCCCCAGTATTCTGGCCATGTGCCATGAAAATGCCTGTGAGGGCCACTTTAATGGAAGAAAAATAGCTGACAAGATCTTGCAGTGTGGATTCTATTGGCCTTCTTTATTCAGAGATGCCAATACACACTGCAGAATATATGAGAGATGTTAGAAATTAGGAGGGTTGTCCAAAAGAAACTCAAGGCCTTTCCAGCCCATCCTTGTTGTGGAACTGTTTGATGTCTGGGGTATTAACTTTATGGGCCCCTTTCCTCCTTCAAATGGTTATATTTCATCTTAGTGGCAGTGGATTATGTTTCAAAATGGGTAGAAGCTATTGCCACAAGAACCAATGATAATCATATTGTCCTCAAGTTTGTAAAGCAGAATATCTTCTCAAGATTTGGCACCCCTAGAGCCATTATCAGTGATGGGGGCAGCCATTTCTGTAACAGAAATTTTGAGAGCTTGCTCAAGAAATATTCTGTCACCCATAGAATTGCTACTCCATACCACCCACAAACCAGTGGGCAAGTTGAAATTTCAAATAGGGAGATCAAGCACATCCTTGAGAAGATAGTGAGGACTGACAGAAAGGACTGGGCTGACAAGCTAAATGATGCATTATGGGCTTATAGGACTGCCTATAAGACTCCCATTGGGATGTCCCCATTCAGACTAGTTTATGGCAAGGCTTGGCATCTCCCAGTAGAGTTAGAACACACGGCCTATTGGGCCATAAAAAATTTAAATCTAGACCTAACTTCTGTTCGTCATCACAGGTTGCTGCAGCTGTCAGAACTAGAAGAGCTGAGGATGGATGCATATGCCAATGCCCGGATATACAAGGAAAGGTCCAAGGCTTTCTTTGACAAGGATTTATTAAGAAAGAGCTTCATGGCTGGTGATAAGGTTTGGTTGTTTAACTCCAAACTTAATTTTTTCCTGGCAAACTGAAATTCAGATGGGAAGGTCCCTATATTGTCATGAATGTTTCCCCATCTGGTGCTATGGAAATCAAGGATCCCAAGTCTGGGAAAACCTTAAAGGTGAATGGTCAAAGGCTTAAGCCTTGTTTACAAAAACCTGCTAAACCTATGGACAACATTCACTTTCAAGGGGACCCTTCATTTAACTGATCCACAGATGTGTTCATGTTGTATTATATGTACTTTTGTTTTGTTAGGTTTATATTGCCTTCTTTTGCTAAAATTTTTTAGGAAATTTTAGTAGCCTCCGTTGAGTCTGCATCTGTCTGATCTGATTTCTTTTTATGTTTGAATAAAGATTTTTGCTGCATATGCTTGAATGTTTGATTTTTAAAGTGTATGGGGGTACCCCTGGTGGTGAGTCATGCCTAGGATCTAGCCACAACACAAATCAAAATGGCAGAATGAAGAGTGCATGCTCTCTGTTTAATACTTTGCTCTCGCATAATCCAAAAGGAGGCCTGGGAGCCTCTCGCACAATCCAAAAGGAGGCTTGGGAGCCTCTCGTGCAATCCAAAAGGAGACCTGGGAGCCTCTCGCACAATCTAAAAGGAGGCCTAGGAGCCTCTCGCGCAATCTAAAAGGAGGCCTGGGAGCCTCTCGTGCAATCCAAAAGGACGCTTAGGAGACTCTCGTGCAATTCAAAAGGAACACTTCACTAGCTGTCGCGAGATCCAAGGTACACCTGAGAGCTTTTCACGCAATCCAACTTGCATTTGTACCTTCGCTAGGTTTCATTTCCCATCTCGTGACCATATATTTCCAAAGCACGCCAAGCCTAGCGATAAGTACTCCAAACCCGTGCTTGTCTCCTTTCCCAATACTCTCTTCCTTCTCCATCCAGTAAAATCCTAGCTTCCGGCGCTCTTCTACCTCTCTCCTCCAGCGTCCATTCTACAACCCATCATTCACACCAGGATCCTACAGATTTGTTCCTAACATCATCCCCATCAATTGCCCTCTGCTCAGAGATCTCGTGGTGCACTGTGCGTCAGATTGAACCAAACCCTATGATTTTATGGTAAGCACTCAGATCTTAGTTCCCCTTTTTCATCTTTAAAAGTAGAGTTTCTAATGGCCCCTATGAGAGCACCAAAGAAAAGGGCCAGGGATAAGGCCCCTGTTGAGACCACTCCTAAGAAGGTCAAGACTTCAAAGGCACCGAAAAAAGGAAAGGAAGTGGTTGAGGAGGTGGAGGAGCCAACCCCTGAGTTTTCTACACCCTCTGAGCTCATGGATTCAATCCCCTTAGAGCCTGAAATAGCTTTCGACCTGCCCTTCTTTGAGAATGAGCCTCTCTCTGCCCCTGCCATTCAATTTATGTGCAAGGCTGGCCTGACACCCTTGATGAGAGGAATTCCAGCACTAGCCTACCCTAGGCTAGTGCAACTCTTTTATCGGCACATCAGGGTCACCAAGGACAAAGATGGACAAGTAGGTTTCCTTGTGTTGATTGATAATTTTGAAATGTTAGTTAGCCCCAAGCTGATTGCAGAGGTATTGGGCATCCTAGCCGCATTTGACACTAGCTGTGGATATGGCCCTCCCCTGAGTGCCTCAATTGATACCATTGCGACGACTCTTACTAGAGGATTAAAGGCCTCAGGGGATTCTATTAGACGAAGAGAGTTTGAGCCTGGACTCTTTTTCATTGACCAGGTCCTGAGAAAGAACATCTACTGCTCAGGCCATCAGCAGGAGAGGAGAGCTCCTATTGCTGATGCTGTTTACTCTTTCTCTCTGGGCCATGGCTTCCATGCCACCTGATTAATTTTTGAAGCAATGAAAAATCTAGTGGAGAAATTAGGGCAGAACAAGAAGCCACACACACTCCCCTATGCTAGAGTCATCACCAAATTGCTTCTAAAGGGGGGGTACAAGATAGCAAAAGGAGAGGAGACTACCACCCTTGCCCCTACAACTTTTGCCAAGAGGTAATAGGGAATCAACAGGAGCCTGATGGAAACACAGAAGAAGAAGAAAGCTGAGGCTCAAGCCCCTCCCAAGCAAGCTGAGGAGGAAGCTGTTACAAGGTCTACCCCTGCTACCAAAGAGGTGGTTCCAGAGCCTGTCACTACCACTGCTACAGCAGCCCCCACATCCCCTCCACCTTTTACTGCAGGATCCCCTCCCATTCAGCCATCAACATCTCTCCCTTTCATGCCACCACCCCTTTTTCCTATGATTGATACCTGGGAGGACACCACCCCCATGTCAGCCCCTCACCTTTCCCTACCCTACCTCAATACACAGTTCCAACACCCCCATCATCTTCAAAAACCACTGACAGCCCCCCACTGATCTCATACAAGAAAAGGAAAACCACTGACATAACCCTCACCATGTCCCTACCCCCACCCACAATCCCTTTTATCCCCACTGACCACCTCACATTGACCAAGACACCACTCTAGCCATGCCTACTACATCCCCACTCACAGACATAAACCTCAACCTTAACACAACCACAGGATTCCAAGCCTTTATGGGTAGTTTCCTTGACACCATGCCCACCCACTACATCCCCCTCATGGACTCCCCAACTACATCACCACATCACTCACCAGAACCCCAATCTCCTCCTCCTTCCACTTTCCATCATGCACCTTCCTCCCCTTTCCAACCTGTTCCATCTTCTACCCAATCTCAACCTTCCAACCCAGACACACTGACACTCATCCTCTCCCTCCTCCAAGACATCCAATCCCAACTATCCACCATAACACGCACACAGGACCAGATGTAAACTGAAATCACATCCATCAAATCCATAATTCAGACATTGACAAACCCACCCATCCCTGAACAATCCACTCAAACCCCCCTGGTCCTTTCCCATCCCTGCCCTGACCCCACAACCCAACCATTCTCTTTCATACCTTTCACCATTCCATTTTTCCCTCCCCCATCACCCCCTACTCCTAGTGAGTCTACCTCATTTTCTTTCCCCCCCAAGCCTTCAATTCCACCTCTTATACTACCCCCTCCAACATTCACTGACAAATCCACCCAAACAGACCCAGAACCTGTTACCCTCCCCCCAACAACTAGACTTACCCACTGATAACATCACTTCCTCCACCCAGGACAAATCACATTTTGCTCCTTCCACTTCTTCTCTTCCCATCGCACCCAAACACTCATTTTATATCCCTCCCTACCTCACTATCCTCCATGCCATGAGAGACAATCCCTACCTTAGGAGGGATGTCCTTAGGGGCATGGCCCAACTTAGGCAATCCATTGAGACCCCCCTGCTGCAGCAGATTGTTGAACTTGAGGAAGCCCACAGAAAGCAATTACTGAGTATTTCCCTTGGGTGGACTAACATCTTGGAGGCCTATGAGAAGGCAAAAACCATGGCTACTTATCATCAGATGAATTTGGAGCTGGAGAAGGCAAATACTAATGTGGAGAGGATGAAAGCCTGGATGTTTAAAAAGAGACTCAACAATGCCCAAAAAATCTTTCGACTTCAAAAGGAAATCTATGAAACTGACCTCTTGAAAGCCCAAATCCAGATAGCCTCTTTGGAATCTGCATTGGCTGCTGTCAGAAGTGCAGCTCAGCAGCCCACCCCACTCTTTGTACTCATGCCAGAACTTGAGCCTAAACCTACTCAACCTCCTACTGCACCTCCTACTGAGCAGCCTTAACCTACCCAAACCCCTTCTGCACCTCCCACTGAGCAAACTTATCCTAAACAGAGGAAAGTCATTGTTAAGAGGATTGCTTCCACAACAGCCTCTATCAAAATTGGTAAAGAGCCAGCTGCCCAATCTGAGGAGGCACTACCCCCTAGCAAGCCAGATAAAGGGAAGTCCCCAGTAGCCCCCACTGAGCAAGACAAAGGAAAATCCCCTATGATCCCTCCTAAACCCAAAACTAAAAAAATGAGAGTGAGGGTACCAAAAGCTCCAACCATGAAGAAACCACCAGCCCAACCAAAGAAACCAAGGCAGCGAAAGAAAAAGAGTCCAACTAAGAGCAAAGTAAAGAAGAAAAAGACCAAAGCTCCCACAAACAGAACCAAGCCCAAGCTCAGTTCTGATAATAAAGCTGAAATGAGGAAACATGCACAACAGATGGGCTGGGACTGGTTCATAGATTTAGATTCCGAGTCTTCCTCTTAAAATAGATTATAGCTAGGCTTTTCTTTCTTTTCCTCTTCTTTTATTGTCATTGTAATTATAGTTGTACAGTTCTTTCTAAGTTAATAGAATTTTTGTTGTATCTTGCTTTGTGACTATTGTCTGTGTTTATTTTTTTTTTTTATGACTATTACCCTGCACTTTCTGACCTTTGAACCAGTGAGGACACTGCTCCTCAAGGTTTGGGGGTATGGCAGGGTAGGTCTGCCAATAGAATAGTTAACTTTAGTGCAGTAATGGTGGTATAATTGGGATGAATAAAGTCAATTTCCACCTAACTTGCTGCAAGGAGGAAATTTGTGAAAGATTAAAATATTTTTGCAGACATTTCGAAACTGAAAATATTAAAATCTTGGCACCACCATGAAGCTAACATTAGAAATGCCAAATTACTACCTAGTAAACCTAAAAGGAGAGAAAAAGGTGAAAATGCGCTCCATGAGTTAAAAAGAAGACTATATCTAGTGAGATTTGGGCCCATCAACTTCTGTTGAAGTGTGTTTTGGTATTTTTTCTACTTTAAGGTCTGATTGACTCAGCACTTTTTACTAGAAGTTAGGCACCTCCAAATCAAAACTGGTTGACCGCACTCATGGCACTAAGGAAATTATTCAAGGCCCTCATTTGGATAGTTTGAGCCTGAAAACCCAACCTTTTAAAACTACCCTTTTGCATACACTCTTGAGCCTCAAATAGTCCTATTTTTATTTAACAAACACTGGAGTACTTGCACCTTAACATCATGACCTGATTCAACCTTACCCTCACTCTGAGAAATCAGAAGGTAAAGGAGGAGTTGAAGGAAGTGAGAGTGGTCCAACATTTGGTAGAAGGAGAAGAAAAGTAACCTATGAACAATAGTGTTGGTGGTATTTGTGTGGCAATTCATCATGAAAATCATAAAAATAAAAATAAAATAATAAAAAGAGAGAAAGGAAGAGAAGTTTAGAGAAGAACATCATCTGAAATTTAAAAAGAAGAGGAGAAACTGGCCACTTTGATTCTGAAATATATCAAGTAAGATGAAGTTGTGCTGAAATGAAGGTAGTGAAGTCATGAGTCACTCCATACCTTTCTGATTTCTTAGTTTTGATTTTCTTTTTACCCTTTTATTCTTTATATCCCTCACCCATAAGCCACATTACAACCCATTCAACAAGACCTTGAAGATCCAAAGTGAAATGAGCTGTCAGGTGGAGATGAGGGAGTGCCTAATCTATGGTGAAAAGTCATGAGGATGTCAGAAATTAGAAGCTTTACCTATGCTCATGCTTGCAGGCCCATTTGGGGTCTGTAACTGCTCTTGAGCTGCTTTAAATGTGAATACCCCTAGACATTCATTATTGAGAGATAACCCTGGTAAGAATTGAGTCTGACTTGTAACTTCATTGGGGTTGTATCCAACCTGATTTTTGAATTTAAGGCAAGCTTAGTACTGATATGTGCACATTGAATTTCTAATGTAAAATAATTGGTGGAAATGCAAACACATGCTAAATTTTTTTTTTTGAGTTTTAAATGGCCTACATTACTGCTACAATTTTCTCTGAGTTCCAAAGGAAAGTGGATTGATGCTTTATTCATTGAAATTTATTTTGCCATTGATTGCACCACTTTTAACTATTTTTTTCTTATTGTGAAGTTTATGGGTATCTTCACTGAAACCCTCAGGAGACTTTACTCCTCCACTAGGGATCACCTAGGGGTTTAAAAGGCTTAGTACATATGCTAAATGTACTCGTGATCCTTACGAAAGTGGCATTTAATTAGTTGAAGCTTTGCAAAGGGACTAGCAAAGATTAGGTTTGGGAGTGTGTTAAGACCTGAAAAGTACCCCTTTTCACCCCTTAACTTAATCTCTGCTAGACCCTTAGTCATGTAATAAATGTGTGTTAAGCCCATTTTGTAGGTAATAAGCAGCAGCTGCAGATAAGGCCCTAACCATGCCAAGAAGCTTACTTTAGCCCCATAAGTGCCTCAGGAGAAAGGAAGTTAGACCCAGATAGAGAACTGGCTGCAGCATAGGCACAGCATAGCAGTAACAAGTCAAGAAGTGAGCCTCGCGTAGATGTCGCAGGGTTCAATTGAATCAGAAAGAATGCTTCGGGCAGTTGTCGCGAGTTTCTGAAGGCAGCAAACCAACTGCTCCACTGTTCTCTCATAGATTGATGACAGAAGGGATTAAAAATCAAACTTTGCACAGTTCTCGTGAGGCTCAGTTGGAAGCTCTCGCGCAGTCTCGCACATCTCAAGAAAGGAGCTTCGCGCGATTCACTGAGGAGAGAGAGCTCCAAGCATTCCTGCGCACAGCTGTCGCGTAGTGGACGCGAGATACAGACCTTCAAAGAACTGCTTGCGCGATCCATAGGCCTATGCACATTACTTCTTCATGAGGATCCCCGTGAGATTCACCAAGGAATGAACTGCGCGCGCGATTCTCGTGCCACTCAAATGGAAAGCGCAATCCCGCGATGATCAGAGCAATTTCGCGATGACCAAACCATCTATCTCGCGACTGCAAGAGCTTTAAGTCAATTTAATCCCACGACGATAACTCTATCACGCGACAAGACCTGGAAACTCTTGCTACCTAGCGAGGCTCAGGATCTTAACTTCTCCCCACTTCTGCAGGGGCAATCTGGGAACTTTCAGCAACTGGGGCATGCACTCCAATGCTCCAATCTCCGTGCACACGCCCTGAGGCATGCAAGGAATAGAAATGAGCCACGATTGCATTGATAAAATTAGGGTTTTCCTAACCCTAATGCTCCCACAGCTGATTGCTATATAAGCCTAAGCCTAGTTTAGGTTTAGGGGACTTCTGTCTCCTATCTTCTTGAATCAACTATAGAATTTCAGTAGGCTAATGTTAGGGTTTAGGAAGCTTCTTTTTCCCTTTTTCTTCTCTCCATAGTCCAACACTTGCTAGCTATTCCTTTGTATGTCTATTTGGAATAGTTTTGATGGAGTTTTATGATAGGATCTTATGCATGTATGGGATTGAAGTTTGAGGGTTGTTCTGTACAAGGCTGCTGCCTTGAGATCCTCCATTGCTAAGTTGTATTGTAAGCAATGGAGGATTATTTTTAAGGATTTATTCATATCCAAGTGACTTGTGTGTCCAGGCCAGGCACATATGCAGGCCTATGCCCCACCACAGGATCCACTAAATCTGAATTCCCATGGGAGCCAGAGCTAGTAGCCTGGTGAACATGGTGGCGGCAGTAATCTACTTATTATGTCTCAGACCTCTGTGAGAAGGATATCCTCTGTGGATAGTCTGTGACCATTCAAGTGGACAGGTTATAGCCCTAGGGTGAGGCCAATCCACAGATTTAAGATAGATTCTTCTTCTCTGCACTTGTGCTTGTAGCCTTGTGAGAGATTGTACAGAGACCGACTCCCCTGTATTTGTATAGACCCACCATCAGATGGCAGATCTGATCTGGCTGTAGAGATTGTAGGCGTGTGACTGGATCACTGTTGTCTTTCTAAAGAAGTGAACAGCTAGACCTAAAGCTAATACTTAAACTCTTGCTGGTCCTGCGTGTCCAGGCTAGTGCACATTACAGGCCTAGCCCCACACAAAGAAATTTAGAGGTTGAGGTTCCTATGGATTCTTGAGCTGGTAGTCTGGAAGAAGTAGTGTCTACAATGATAAACTTGTTCTAACCCATCTTTGGACTATGGTTCCCCTATTGGATAGTCTATGACCGTTTAAGTGGATAGGTTATAGCCATAAGGGATTAGATCATGGCACATGGGTGAGTTGGATCCTTTCTCCTCTTTGGTGATAATATAGCCATTGGACAGGACTTCTGCAGTAGCAGATCTGAGTCTGAGTTATAAAACCCATCAGATCTGTACCTAATAGCTTACTTCTCACCCTTTTATATTTGTTTTCTCGCACTCCATCATTCTTCTCAACCATTTTTGTAGTTTAGGCATTAGGTTACCTTAAGATTTAAACATTAGTGACCTTAAATCCCCTTCCATTTAGTATTGCCAGATCTGTAGTCAGATCTGGAGGGCCTACTAAAGATGGCTCCCTTGGAGCCTTCGACCAATTTTCCCTGTGGGACAAACTCTTATTAAAACTTGCTACAATAGGCCCTGTATCTTGCAGGTCTTTGTATTTTTAGACTTGCTGCTCTGTGGTTTTCAATCCACCTTTGATTTATTTTCACTAACCCATTCTTACCATTGTTTTCAATAAAGTTAGCAGCAAGCATCTAAAATATCCTAACAAGCACCAATGGTAATTTTTTTTTTGAGTATCCCCTATTTTTGATAACAATGAGGACAATGTCCTATTTAAGTTTGGGGGGAACACACTTTGTGTATATTGCTTTTGCTTTTTTTGCATATAAATTTTGTTTTCTTCTATTTCTAGAGTTCCCTTTTAGAGTTAGACTTTTAGGTTAGTTTTGTTTTAAATATTTGTTCTAGTAACCATCATATGTGAGTTACAATAGGAAAATTTATGATTCCATCAACCTTACGAACTATCGTGGTAGGAGTTCAACCATAAAAAATACAGCATTTACAATTCATGTTTAGCCCTCTTGTACAGTATATCAGAATTGAATGTTTTAAACTATAATTTGATTTAAACTGCAATATTTAGATTATAGTTCAAAATCATATAACCAGTGAGCTTTTGGGACTTAATTCCTTTCTTTTTGAGAGAGACTGCAACCTATTTGAACTCAAAATTTTCTTAAACTTCTCGACTATATGAAATCTCATATTGTTGTAGTTCGAATCAAATATTTTATTATTTGGATGACTTATTTTTCTAGAACTATCTATTATATGCATCAAAATAATATGGCATTCTTGTTAGTAAATCGTGAAAATGATTAAAGGCCATCTTTTGATTCATTTGAGCCAAAAAGCCAAAATCTCGAGATAATTTTATCCTTTGAACTCATATTAGAAGCCAAAATCGAATTTCTTTGTACTAAGAATTTATAAACCCTTAACCACATGCACTACCCAAAACTTTCAATCTTTTACCCTTATTTTTCTGAGAATTTAGAACAAAAGGATGAAATAGGGAGTGGAAGGAGTATGCAATAACAGATGAGGGATGTGCCAAAAAAGGGTACATCTGAATGAAATAAACTTTCTGACAAAGAAGACAAAAAAATAATATGAGAGAAAAAGAAGAAAAATTGTAAATACAATTCTATGAAAAGAGAAGCAAACAGCATAAAAAAATAGAGAAGTATTCAAGAGGATATCTGAAAAGAGAAGCAAAAAGCTTCTAAACCAACAGAAAAGGGGATTTACTAAAAAAAAATTATATATATATATATATGGGAAGAAGTTATCTGGCTTTTTGGATACTTACTAAAGCAGAGAAAAAGAGAAGAAGATAGGAGAAATATGAGCTAAATTCTCAAAAACTTTTGAATCCTTTCTACCTTTCTCTAGAACCCTTAACCCAAAGCCCCATTACAAGCCGAATAAAGACATTTCTGATTAATGATTTACAAAAATATGAGCCACATAGAGATATGTATAATAGATAGGGAAAATTTCAAAATACCCCGTGAACTTTCACCCCATCATCAATAAGGCACCTAAACTATTGATAATGTCACATAGGCACCCAAAGTATACTTAAGTTCATCAACTAAAGCACTACTATCATCTTTCGTTAATAATTGAATGAAAAAAGCTGATTTGGCATACAACTCAGCAAAATTGATGACAGGGCATCCAACGTGGGGATGACTTAGCTGCCAACATTGTTGAGGTGACTTGCAATTAATACCGAAAATAGTTTGAAAAAAAAAGGAAATAAATATTCAAATGAACCGTTAGTCCTTCTTCTCTCTCCACATGTGAGCCTCACGTGATTTAATAAATTATAATTTGAAATTTCTTCACCGCAGAGGATGAAGTTCTGGGCAGAGAAGACGAAGCTAGGGTTTGTAAACATAGAAGATGAAGAGTGTGGTGGAGAAGACGAAGTTCAACGCAAAGGACCCATGTGGCGTTTGTAGAAATCTGTGGTAGATTAGGACATCGTGGATGTCTACAAACCCGAGGAGAAGATTCGTGAGCTGCTAGAATAGAGCGTGTGGAGACTTCGACTGGGTTGATGATTAAGAGAGTCTAAGTTATAATTCAATACCCACCTGTGATCACTGCATTTAAACTCATGTTAATAAGAACAAAGCATTCGTACACAATCATAACATCCACCTGTGATCAACCATGTTTTAGAACCATCATTTGATTATATAGCTATATTTTTAATTCAAGTTTATGATATTCACTATTAATTTTTACTTTAGATTTATCCATGGTTGAGAACTTGAGATACCTCAACAATACTTTGCTACATAATAGGAAAAGCATCATAGGTAACAGGCTATAAAGGCAGCACTCTTTAGCATATGATTAATGCTTAACAGCATAAAACTACAAACATGCACCAAAAAATCTTCGAAAACACCACAAATTATTCCTGTTTTGATCACAAACCATAAAAAAACTAAATGCTACAATGTTGTAGGCCATGCAATACTACAAACCATGAGAAAAAGCTTAGATCAGCGTCAATAATCAGCTAAGGATTTAGGTTGCAAGCACTCAATGACCACCTGTGAAGGAGATGTAATCCATGTGCTAAATCCTCGCATTCTTAGCATCCACCTATCATCCCTGCATTGAAACCCATGTTAACAAGAACAAGGTATTCATTGACAATCAAAACATCCACCTATGATTAACCATGTTGTAAGTCCTCACCTGTGATCACTGTATTAAAACCCATATTAACAAGAACAAAGTATTCATGCACAATCGGTGCATCCATCTATGATCATAAAATTGAAACCCATGTTCATAATAAAAGGACCATTTATATTTTCTAAAATAAATCATATACATCCACCCACATGTTCATGAATACATCCCAAAACGGGCTATATACATCCACCCACATGTTCATAAATACATCCCATATTTACCAAAATAGATCACTGTATTATTCTTCTTTGTTACATATCATAAATACTTCCTATAACCAAAAACCCAAAAAAGAGTAATCCTTATCACATATTCACTTTCCAACATAACATACTTATCATATACATTAATCCCAAAACCCAAAAGTATAACATATCATATACCAAAAAATACAAAAAGTATAACATCCCATATTCCTTGCTCTAAGATCACTGAGGAGATATCACTATTTGATTACTATCCTGTGCCTTTTTCACCAGTGTAGATAGATAGAACAAGTGAGCAGCGTACACAAATGATGATTGATTATAACAAAGTTGTCATGATAGAGGATTGAGCAAACAAACAAATGCGTTCACATTGACCTGATCCTTTCTCAATATTAGAAATTTTCTTATACTCGAAGTAGACATTATTTCATCGTTACTGTGCTGCATGTCGTTATTCCATTGTTACTTTGTCGTAATGTCGTTGTTCCATCGTTACTTTACTGTAATATCACACAACAACAAACATGTGAATTCTAAGAAATTCTGAATAACACGATGAATGAATATGCAAAAAAATACAAAATAAGAACTTTCTTAGTCTTAGCCTTCTTGCACCCCCTCTTGTTATGCCCCAACTCTTGACAATTGGTGCATCTCATCATTACTCCCATCTTTGATATTTTGGATGGATCTATTGATTCATCAGGTTTTCTATGCCTCGCCTTCTTAGGCCTCTCAGGCCTTTTCTTTACATTCGGTGGTAAATTATAGGGTCCCGAGTGGCAGGCCAAAAGTCTCTCCCATTAATTGGATTAAGCAGATTACTATAACACTTCAAATATATTGTAACTGAGTATATGTCATCTACGAAGTCTAGAGGATCTTTACTCAAAAACTTGATGGCGGACATAGCATGGAGACATGGCAGCCCTGCAATATCCCATCTTTTACAACCGCAAGTCCTCAGGGTTGGTCAATCCTGTACTGTTCCCCCTGTGGCCCAACTACTTCAAACTTCTCATCTCCACACCACCTTGGAATCCATGATTGCACCTTTTCTTTCATCTTTTCAATGTGCTTCACTATCTTGGGGTAGATAGGAAGTTCAACCCTCTTCATTATATCTCTTCTTTTTGAATGGTCTCCATCAATATAACTCTTATCTTCTTGAGCATAGTGATGATAGATTTATCCCTGACACCTAAAATCATGGCATTGAAGCTTTCACAAAGGTTATTCAAGAGTATATCACACTTTGGGAAGATATCAAAGTGTGACCTATTCCAGTTAATTGGTGGCCTAGAACTTAGCCACTGGTATGCCTTCGGATCCTTCTCATTCATCTCTGTCATTGCCTTTCTGAATTTAGGGACCACTGTCGCCCTCACAGCTCTCCACAAAATATCTTTTAAAACTAAACCTTTAAATTCATTCTTGAAGTTATTATACAAATGTCCCACGCATAACCTGTGGGCTGCGTTGGGGCATAAGGTCGCAACCGCATCGAGCAAGCCCTTTTGTTTGTTACTCATAAATGTATAGACCGATGAATTGTCAACACTGAGATCCATGCATAGAATCTCTAGAAACCAGCTCCATGTCTTCTTTTTCTTCTTCTCCCTAATAACATAAGCAAACTGTAGACACCCAAATTCAGCCCAAGGCCCGATCAGTCTATACTCCAAGAGAGATGTATCCCTGTGCTTCCGATGGCACCCCTGAACCCTTAGGAATCTACCCAAACCCTTTAGAACCATTCCCCAACCCTTAGAGATCACCCCTAAACCTTAGAATCCCTTCCCAGACCTAACTTAAACCCTTCTGAGTAGTTGATGGGAGGAGAGCTACAGAATTTCACACAGACTATTACCAAGGATGAGCCATATACCATTGGAAAGAGGACTTCTCCAGCTTTCCAACAAGCCAACGATCACCCGATTTGGAGCTACGGTTCAAAAGTTATGGCCATTTGAAATTTCACATAAAATCATAGACTTTTGTTCAGGCGTGTATATTACATACGCCTAGCCATTTTTGGCCCCATTTTGGGCAGGCGTATATACTATATACGCCTGACATTTTTGGGCCAAATTTGGCCGGGCATATATAATATATACGCCCAGTATAGGTGGGATCCACCACGGGCTTCTTCTTCCCAAAGCTCCCCTAATTTTCATGGCATTCACTGTTCCTAAATTGGGCATATATAATATATACGCCCATCTTAGCTACAGTAACTGCCATCTAATCCTCGAATTTCCTCCATCTGCTTTGACCCTTTGACCATCCCTTTGGTTGAGGTGGGTGTCTTAAGGTTGGTTTCACCCCCTTTGAGCTTATTGGCAACCCTTAAGTCACCCATGGTCTCACCCCATCATCCGCAATTGAAACCCATTTCACAAACCTCTAGGACCCTAAAAACCTAGAAAACCTTAGATGGAGGATTACCTAATTGCTAAACCCATTAGCTCTTAAGTAACCCTCTAACCCACCTCTTCTCTATAAATAGAGAGGCCCCCCTACTCCCAAAAAGGTTGAAAAAATCAAGGTTGAGAAGATTAGGGTGAAAGCTTGAGTTAGGAGAGAGAGAGACCTAGTGAGAGAAAGTTTTTTTTTTATCTCTTCAACCAGAATTCCAGCATGCATAGATCATCCTTTCCAGCCCTTTTCCACCATTAGATCATCCCTTTTAGTTAAAGCTTAGTTCCTAGCTTTATCCTACACTTCCTATCTACCGAATCCTAGCATTAGAAACCTATTCTTATATCGTTTAAACCATTCAAAGCCATCGGAAGCACGCTGAAGCGAAGGTCTTCTACGGTGCAACAAGGGCCCGTGAGCTCCGACTCACCCCTCTTCCTCTACCTTCTTGGTAATTCCTCCGTCCAAGGATTCAAGCCGTTACGCCGCCGAAATTTCGGTTTGGCTCAAAGCTTGATAGGACCGTATTGCCTTCGGGCAAGGGGAAACTCCGCCCATTTATTTTTATTTTTGGCCATTGATAGAGATCGCTATATGCGGGTTAATCGGGTGCCTAAACCCTTCCCGATCGAAAACCAAAGTCCCTACCCTAGAGCCTTTGGCAAAGACCGGTAAATCAGAGTCATATTTAGCACTTTGGTGCTCAAAATATTGATTTAAAGGTTTCCCGGGTCACCAAAAGCTCCGGGTGGCAACTCTACATTTCATTCCAATGTGAGCGCATCGTCGCGATGGGTTCGAGAGGATCCATGCTCGCACAGATGGCGACTCTGCTGGGGATATCACCCTAGCACTTCCCCTCTTGTTGGCCATTCCTTTTATTTTATTTTTTTTACTAACCATAGCTGTTTTTTGTTCTAATTTGTTACTGTTTTTCTTTATTTTTTGTTGTTTTTACTAACGTACTTACCCCTACAATTCAGTCCTTTAAGTGCCTTAGCCGATTGGCGGGCCTACTTGCGCCTTTAAATTTCAGCTTTTACGATTCTTGTCATTTAAGCCGCCTTAGCCGTTTGGCGGGCCCGCTCGCATTTACTTTTCACGTCATTTAAATTTTGGTCATTTACTAGCCTTAGCCGTTTGGCGGGCCTACGTGCGCTTTTCATTTCAGTCATCATATCTCACCATTGAACGCCGGCCAGTTGAGGCGGCACGGGCTTGTCATTCCTCGACCCGATTTTGGACTTAACTTTACTCCCCTTTAAAAATTTGTAATTAAAAGTGAACCAACAGTGTGGGGACATAATCAAATCTATTTTTGCGTATTTTGGATAGTTTTTTGGGGGGTTCAGGCACAGATATAACTTACCCGATTCCCAGTAAGGCAGCAGCCCTAGTGGTGATGATCTTGAAAAGAATCACCCCTTCCAAGATTACAGAAGGCGCTTGCCGAGGTATATCCAATTCCGATAAAGCCGTAAAACCCGCATTGGTGAGAGCGTAGACAACCCAAAATTCAGCCGTGTATCCCTAGGAAAAGGAAAGGAGGGACCCGATAACAAACACAGCAGTTCTCGGGAGCATCCCTCCCAGGAAACCAGTTCAAAGACTCACTTTTGGGTTTGCTGTTCACTTTCAAACTACATTGACAGAATTGATTTTGCCAGGCGTATATAATATATACGCCCAGCAAAAAAATCTCAGTTTTACTCAGGCGTATATAATATATATGCCCAGCCAAAATCCCCAGATTTAAGTCAGGTGTATATAATATATACGCCCAGCCAAAATCTGTATTTTTTTGGCGCATGAATATATCGCCCAATGTATATCTTGAGTCACAAAGAACCCGATCTGAGGCCCAATCCACCACCCCAACTCCCTGATAAGCGGTATTAGTGCCCGCAGTAGCTTCCCGCATTTTATAACACCCAACATGTCCCCGCCCAATTAAAAGAAGGTGACTTCTCATTGATTTGCTCCGGGGGATCGGGTCGTTTGCGTGAATTCCCTCACCTTCAATAGAACGAAAGGGTTCCCTTTCGCCTCTTTCGAAGTGTGTCGGATCCCGCCGTGGGACCAACTAAAGGTACATATATCACCTGAAACGGGAGTTGACTCTGGGCACTAGGTCATCATTCATCTAGGTAGAGGGGAGTTAATTTCCATCTAATCTAAATAAAAAAATAATAATCCTCATCTTCAAAAAATTCACCTTAAAAAAAAAAAAAAAAAAAAAAAAAAAATCATCTTCAAAAAACCAAAAAAACATAAAGAAAAAATCAAAAAATATATTTTGGTGTAACCGTCACTACGGCAACCTCAAACCCGGCCCGTAGGAGGAGAACCAGGAAGGTATTCGGCCCTTATCCGAGACATCGATACAACACTCGTCAGCGGATCATGTCAAGAGCCGATACATCCCCGCCGTCATCCCCATCCCATTTTCATATCATAGAAGACCCGATCTCCGACACCTCGCCCAAACCCGGTTCTATATCACAGGTCCATTTGGGGCACCCGTATTCACATCCACCCCACCCCCCTCCCTTACGTTCTCCCAACATACCCCCTTTTCATTCCCTACTAAAACCCCTCATTTCCCAACCGACCCATACATCCCCATTTCCCATCCAAGCACCCTTACCGCACCCCCATACTCCCAAAGACCCCATTGGGAGCCCCATCCCCCGCCTACTTCCCACGTTCCATCCATCTCATCATCCATGCCCCCTACATCCTACATCCCATTCACCTCATCTCACATACCATTCCCACCACATGGCCCATTCACATCCCAACATACCCCCCCATTTACCTAGGTCATGCCCAACTTTTCCCAGGATATGACCAATAACCCACCATCTTCCACAGCCATACATCCATACCCCCCAAGCACAATCATCCATACCCCCCATACCCGGGTCATGCCCAATTTATCCCAACCTCCTCCATCCTTGAATGTGCCATCACCCCCCAATCTCACACCTGAATCCATGCCCTCAATGGGGGACATGAGAACAATGTATGCCCTGTGGGCTGCTTCTCAGAACCCTACATCCCAAACCCCGCATCCAAATCTCCAAAACCTCCATACCCCATTCCCTCCTAGCCATGCCCAACCACCCATCGTCCATACCTCCCAAAACCCCCCACCTCAAATCCAGGCCCAAACCCACACAAATCCATGGGCCCAAGCCCAAACACCTTTAGAGCCATGGGCCCAAGCCCAAGCCCATCAGATCCAGGCCCAAAATCCTCAAAGCCCATGGACCCAAGCCCAAGCCCAGGCCCAGGATCAAGCCCTCCAAGCCCATAGGCCCAAGCCCAAACCCATCAGACCCAGGCCCAAGCCCATCAGGCCCAGGCCCAGGCCTAAAACCCTCAAAACCCATGGGCCCAAACCCACCAGACCCAGGCTCAGGCCCAAGACCCTCAAAACCCATGGGCCCAAGCCCATCAGGCCCAGGCCCATGGACCCAAGCTCATCAAGCCCAGGTCCAGGCCCAAAACCCTTAAAGCCCAAGGGCCCTTGGACCCAAACATATCAAGTCCAGGGCCCATGGACCCAAACCCAACCCCCTCATGGCTCATTAGCCCAAACCCAACAAGGCCCATTGGTTCAAAGTCATACTAACCCCCACACCCAGGCTCAAGGCTCATCAACCTAAGCCTTGCAAAACCATCAAGCCCAAATCCCTCAAACCCAAGGCCCATCCACCCACACCCATCAAGGCCCATTCACTAACCCCATGCCCCCCCACTAGTACCCTTCATTCACCTATACCCCTTACGCCGCCATCCCACCTCCAACAAAAAATCCGATCCATCCCATTCCTCAAACCCACAACATCCCGCCACATCAACCACACCCCCATCACCCCTAGAATGTGCACCCGGCTCAGCACATCATTCATCCACAAACCACCCATCCATTCATCCCTTCCCATCCCCTACAAACCTTATGGCCCCACTAGGTCATCCAACCCCTCACCCCCAAGTCCAAATAGCAAACCTCGCCCCTCACCAATACCATGACCAACAGTACGAGGAGGATGAGATCCAATGACAAGGAGGAGTTGCCGGCTTCAACCCTCCGAGCCCACCATCATCACACCTAGGGTCGAACAAAATCGAGAAGCAGGTCCCCTTCTGACCTCAAAAGAACCGAGCAGTTGAAAGAACAAATACGATGAATCTGAAGCGGTGATGAAGATGGGAGGAGTATAACTGCATTCAACAGACTTTTCAGACTTATGTCTGTTCTCTGATGTCCCCCTGCCGCAGAAATTCAAGATGCCATCATTTGATAAGTATAATGGCACTGGCAACCCCATCGCCCACTTAAAATCTTACTGTGGGGATATGTCCCAGTATGGCAGAGATGAACGACTCCTCATCAAAGTGTTACAAAAGAGTCTAACGGGCCCAACTCTAAGATGGTTCACATCCCTGGAACAGTCCATGATAAAAAATTGGAAAGATCTGACACGATTATTTCAAGAACAATATGTCTATAACAAGGACATAGAGCCAAGGAAGTCAGATTTGGCCCGTTTAAAGCAAAGACATGATGAAGCTTTCAGTGCTTACTTGGGATGGTAGAGGGCATTGGCCTCTCAGGTAACTCACCGGATTCCCGATGATGAACAGATTGAATTGATAACCAAGGGAGCCCTCCCGGTCATCTTAGATTTTTTAGTATATCAGCAGCAGTCTAGTTTTGCTGATTTGGTCAGAAATGCCAACCGTTGCGAAGATGCCATTAGAGAAGGTAGGCTAGGGAGAAACGTGGCCAGCGGGGCCACCGGGGTTCGAAAAGCTACCGAGCTAAGAATTGAAAGAAGACCAGGGACAGAGGTACAGAACGTTGTTTACCCCCAAGCCAATACCAATGCCCCCCCGATACAGCTCTAGGTCACACAACCACCCCCAGCCCGTTTCGAGTAAGCACCAAGGCCAAACAATGGACCAAGAGCCCCGTTTACCCAGGAGCAGATGAAAGCGCGATTTGAACGAGTGTTCATGCCATTGGGGCAATCTTTAAATGTCTTACTGCCAGTGTTGCTACAGAAAGGTCTGGTCAATCTGCTCCAGCCTCGCCCACCACCCCATCCCATCCCAAGAAACTATGATTCGAATTTGCATTGTAATTTCTACCAGGGACTGGGTCACCCTACAGATCGGTGCTTCCCCCCGAAGCACGCAATCCAAGATTTAATAGAGGAAAAATTATTCCCCCGCCGCTTCCTCAAGGGCAGAACCAGAACATCCATCAAGCTCCTTTGCCATCACACCCAGAAGGCCCCAGGCCTAACATCCATTGGATAGAGGAGGAGGAAGAAGAGTTTGACCCCTCAGATTATATTAGTAATCAGGACGAGTTTTCATTCCCCAGGATGAATGAAGGAGAACCATTCGTTGGGGTTATCGAGCCATTGTATTTGGTTGATTATTTCCCCGTCCCGGCATACCAAGAGGAGCCCTTAGATTTAGGGCAATATTTTTCTACTCCCACTCCCACCTATCAAATCCAAACGGGCACAGCCCCGTCGCAGTCATACCCATATCGATCCCATACCAAATTTACCCCATACACCTCCCCGTCATACCCGAATTACCCCATACCATACATAACTCCGCCATCCCCATATTATCCTACCCCATACACACCCCCAAATATCTCCACCCAATACACTACTCTGCCATCCCCAAATCACCCAGCTCCATGCACAACTCCATCATCCCCAATCTACCCCATTTCATCCGCAAACCCATCATCACCCCACCATGCCACCCCCTATACAAACCCTTCATATCCCTATCACCCCGCTCCACCCGCACCTCAGACGTCTCCCCATCCCTCCATCCTTGTCACACTCCCGCCATCCCTGTGTTATTTTAGCCCCAATCAAACTCCACCGCCACGCAAGCAAGCAACCCTTCACCCAATCCCCTTACCACCCGCTCCCAATCACCACTGGTCTTACCAAGCCCAGGTAATACCTGTACAAGCCCCCTCCGCACCCACAAATCCAACCTCGCCAACTCCCGCCACTACCATTCCACCCCCTATTGGAGTCAATCTGGTTGGACCCGAGAAACCGGTGTACCTGGCCCAATCCTCCCCAGAATCACCATACACGCCCTTCCTCATCCTGAAACCTGCCTATGACCCGCATCAGGTGCCGTTAAGCTATGAACAGACGGACATGAATGCTGGTTGCAACCAAGTAGTGGCTATTGAATTCATTACTAGGTCAGGCCAGATTTCTACACAGCCGGAAGCATCAGGGGCCGTTAGAGGAGAAGAGAAGAAGAAAGAACAGGCCGTAGGAAATCCCTTTGAAAAAATGGCCAGAGAGCACATACTGGAGACACAGCTCAAGAGGACACCCGCACATATTATTGTGTGGGATTTGTTAATCACGTCCCTGCTCCACTTCCAAGCCTTAATGGGAGCACTCAAGGATGCACATGTCTCCACACACTAAACTCCAGATGAAGTAGGAGAAATAATAGGGCAAGTGTTGGCCCCAAATGGCATCTCATTCACTGATGCAGACTTACCGATCGAGAGGAATGACCACTCTAAGCCCCTGAATATAACAGTGGAAATAGGAAACCTGGTGGTGCCGTTGGTCTTAATAGACAATGGGTCGGGGCTGAACCTATGCCCTCTAAGGACGGCAATCAAAATCGGTGCGAACCCCAACCAGCCATCCATATCAAGCGCCAGGGGATTCGATAACACCAGAAGAGAAATCATAGGAGAAGTAGACCTCGACCTGATCCTTGGGCTGCAAACCTTCACCACCCCCTTTTAGGTGATGGACATTAAGTCTACTTTCAATCTACTGTTGGGTCGGCCATGGATACATAAGCTCGGAGCAATACCGTCAACTCTACACTAAAAACTCTGATTTATTTCAGAGGGAAAGATCGTTACCATCTTGGGTGAGAGCAGAGAAGACAGGGAAAGAAGCACTCTGCATATTGAAAATCCAAAAGTGCTAAACATACCACACACAGCAGATGATGCCGATCTCCACCGATTGGAGTATGACTTCTCGGCCGTAACACTCGGGCCAACTGAAAAAACTCTTGACAAAACTGGAGGAGGAATGGATGCAACTGTGTTCATGCTCCACAAATGGGGCCACCAAAAAGGAAAAGGGCTGGGCCAGCACCTTCAAGGACGAAGAGACCTCGTCAGGGCCAAGGGGCAGCAAACCAAATTCGGCTTAGGCTACAGGCTCGATGAAGAAGAAGTCTGAGAGGCCAAAGAAAAGATAAGGGCTGCAGCAGTCGCCAGGGCCAGGGGAATCGACCTGGAAGAAGGGCCTCCCGCCCGACCCCACATCCGTGAAACCTTTGTGAGCGCCGGGGTAGTGAAAATTGATCTAAATGGGGAGACGAGGGTAACCCCACATAAGCCTACTTCAACCCATCCCACCAATCCCTACATCATTCCCCCAGACTTCAAAATGGACTTAGCTGCCCTTTCCTTATTCGAGGAAGAAGTTCCTTGGTGCACTCATCACTCCAGCACCAGCCACTCTGGGCCCATCCTAACCATGGAGGACCGGGTCCCAGAGGATCCTTCTGTAAATATGTTGAGGGAGGAACTGTAAGAGCCTACCGATGCTGCTTCCAACCAAAGAGGTAAAGGCCAAGCCTCGCAGGTGAGCAACTAGGCATCCTTGCCCCAACTCCTGGGAGCCGCCAAATACCGAGAAGACGGCACCGACTCTCGAAAAAAAAATAACCTGTAAAAAGTGAGGTTAGCCTCTGGACCACTCTACCCTGTATATATAGAGATCCACCACGACAGGGGCTTACCTCCGAAAAAATGTAAAAAATCATAAAAATAGAAAAAATACCAATTCCAAAAATATTGTCCTTTAAAATTCCTAATAAAATTAAAATTGATGTCGTGATATCCTTCCCACGTGATGCCAACCCCTTTTCTGTAGAAATACAAGAAGATGTAGGAGTCACGAGTCTAGACGAGGATGGTCAAACCGATGAGCTCCCCAATGAGCTCCTCAAACAATTTGCCAATTTTGAGCATAGCCCTACCCCGATCGTCGAAGCAATAGAGGACGTCAATTTGGGCACCAGAGAGACCCCTAGAATCACTAAAATCAAAACATCAGTGTCCCCGGCGGAGAGGAAAGGTATGATAGACTTCCTTCAGTCATACCAAGACGTCTTCGCATGGTCGTACGAAGACATGCCTGGTTTAGATACCGATCTGATTGAGCATGAATTGCCACTCTACCCCGATGTTAAGCCAGTTAAACAGAAGCTGAGACGCCTCCGACCAGAATGGATGTTGAAGGTGAAAGACGAGGTCATTAAGCAGTATGATGCAGGGTTTCTCATGATATCCAAGTACCCCCAGTGGCTGGCCAATATCGTCCCCATATCGAAGAAGGATGGAAAGGTCCGCATGTGTATCGATTTCCGCAATTTGAACAAGGCGAGCCCAAAGGACGATTTCCCACTACCACCCATCGATATCTTGGTCGATAACACTGCTAAGCACGGAATCCTCCCATTTATGGATGGGTTCCCAGGCTACAATCATATTAAAATGGCAGAGGTTGATCGCGAGAAGACAGCGTTCATTACACCCTATTGAGAACTGGAAAATATCATTTTTCACCCCTTAATTTGGGCCTTGATAGACCCTTGAGAGAACTAAATAAGTGTTTTAAGTGCTTATGTTGCAGCTAATAATAAAGACAGGCTTAACCATAAAAGCAGCTTAAAAGTGCCAATAAGATGACAATCCATGTCAATCCAAAGGAAGAAAGTGAAGAAACAACCTCATCAGCTGTTGAAAGGTCTGAATAGAAGAAGCAAAGACCTGGAAGAGAAGTATGGAACAATTCGAACAGAAAAATGCACTATAGAGTCCTTTTCGCAAAGAACCTGAAACTCTGTGAAAAGAAATAAAACTCCAGGCGTAGCATTCGAAGAGCATCTGAACTGTTCGAAGAGAGGATTGAACTTCGCGAAAAGAAGAAAACACAATTTGAACAGAACCAGAACATTGCGAAAAGAGCTTCAGGAGTCACAACACTTTGCGAAAAGGCCCCTAAGCTGTGCGAAGAGGCATTCTGGAGATTCGCAGCTTTAACAAGGGCAATTCAGTAATCTGTTGCACGCGTTCCAATGCATTTTAAAACCTAGGGACATTCCAGAGGGTTCTAAGCATGAAGTGAAGGAATATTCCACCCCACGTGAGCACCTAGAGAGGGAATAACTTGGCGGGAACTTCTAGAAACTCTAAAAAACTTTCAAAATGGAATTGATGCCTTTTTCACTTGATTGGCTGAACCAGATCGAGGAATTCTGATTGGCCAGAACAGATCTGGATCCCCGTGCTCAACTATCATTGGTCAATACAGATCTAAGAACCTCTGATTGGTTGATACACATCTGAGTTGGACCTGGGGAAAACTATAAATAGATGAAGCATTTGCCCAATTGGGGCATCCAGATTTTGAGTTTCATTTCTAATCCCCATTTCCCAGCCAGACAGCTTGTCTGCAATCCTTGTAATAGCCTACTTTGTACTTGCATTTGAGAGCTGTGAGCTACTGCTGTAACTCAAAGGAGAGTTTGCATCCAAGACTGCAAATCCGAGAGCTGTTAAGCCGTGCTCTGTAAATTGTAAGGATGAATTTTAAAAGGTTGCTGTAAACTATGCATTCTCCATTGGACTCATGTCAAGGGTTCCCTCTGATCTCCTCAGTACATTAGACTCCTTTAGATTCATTGTTTTGCATGTAATTTCCCTTGATTCATTAATCCTGTGAGAATTAGTGTTTGTAACCTAGTCTCTTACAGCATTTGTAGTGATGTTTCTTCTTCTGAATTGAGGATTTGGATTAAAGACTATCGGATGGTTTGTGGCCATTAAAGTGGACAGACCATAGCCATAAGTGTAAGCCTAATCCTTGAATTAGATTTATCTCTCTTACATCTGTGCTTGTAGCCAGATGAAGATTGGATCACCTCTGTTGAGCTGCAGTTATTCTCATTAGATTTCAAAGACCAAATCAAAGTTAGATATTACTTCTCCATTTTTTATATAAGTTTACTACAAACGTTTCCCCAACTCGGATCTGGATCACTTAGTTTAATTTTTACTTTTATCATTTAGTTAATGTGACAAATTCAACCTCCCATCTTATGTACCTCGTAGATAGGATCAGAGGTCAAATCTGGTAGCTCAGATCTGGAGGTTTATCTTAAATTTTAAATCAATTCCCTGTGGACGATCTTTTACTCACTTACATTTAAAACTTGCTACAATTGGACCTGATCTTGCAGGCTAATTCTCTTCTAACTCTGCTGATATTTCTTTATTTTTTTTTATATAGTCTAGAGCCACTGTAATTTAGCAGCTATAAATCTGTTTCCAAAACACAAATAAATCATGCACACTTAGAACAACAACAACTTTTTGGCGCCGTTGCCGGGGAATAGATTTTAAAATTGGTAGACCTAAGTTTTTCAATTGTGTAGATTTGATTTTCATTTTAATTTTTGCTTTAAACCTGCACTTTGCATTCCAAGTGTTTGATTAAATGTCTACTGCAGTTTTGTATAGAATACTGTTTCTTATCGCAGAATTTTTTTATTTTCGAGTTTTTATTCTTTGCCTTCTATTTATTTGAATAAATCTTGAATTTGCCACTTTTTATCTTTTTGTCAAATTTGGGCGAGCACGAGTTTTCTTTTATTTTGTCAATATATTTAAATAAGGTAATCTACTGCTTTTAGATTTTGCAGATCCGGGCGGCCATTCAACAAGGAGCATCTGGACTAAAGTCGCAGATCTCGCTTGAGTTTGCATCCTTCTCCTTTGCTTTCATTTTCTATTTTAAATTCTTGAGAACTAGCGCTCATTGTGTTTAATGTTTGTTTTGATTATAATTTACATGTCTTTTAGGCATGCTGATTTTTTTTTACAAAACCAAATACAAAATAAAAGAAAATGAAAACATGAATAGAAAATCTCTGAGTTGTTTCTCATTATTTTTAGCAGTAGTAAATAAGGGCTCTTGTTGAGCCCGGGCTGATCCAAAACAAGTAAAAAAAAAAAAATAGAAAATTATAAAAACAAATAAATATATATATATATATAGATATCTTCCGGTTGGACTGTTTTTCTCCATTTGCATCCACTTTTCCCATCTGGACCTGCTGAGATCATTTTTTCCTTTTTAGGAATCATGTAGGATAATGAGTAGTGAATCATAGGCTGTTTTGAATATTCAATGAACCCACTGATTTTATTTTTCTTCGAGATTTCTTCATCATAAATGGGTCTCAGCTGTGTGTGAACCCTATTTTTAATATGTGCTCCCATGCTTCATTATTCTTTTTTATTCATACACATCATCAACAAAGGGGTCAGTCTTATGAATCTTGCTTTTCACTGTATTCCTGCTAATCATTTTTATAATCACTTAGATTCATAAGTATCTCAGGCTTTTTGGTTTTTTTTCTTTGGGCTTAGGATGTATCATTTGGCATTAGATTTTCTGTTTTACGAATTTTAGTTTCAAATTCTGTTTTTAGATCGCTGATTTTTTTCTTTCTTAGGTTAATGTATCCTCGTTTTACTGATTTTTGTCATTTTTCTGTGAGTATAGTTAGTTTCTAACTTTGTTTTCCTATTTTGCATTCACAAATTCTGTTTTTGTATCAACACTTTTCTTTTTTTTAACTTTGTATTCAATCCCTTACCTTGCTTTTACTGTTTCTCTGTTATTAGCATTAGTTTCCTTCCATTTGCTTGGCAGTTCTTTTATTTTTCTGATCATATATTTAGTTTTTAGATTTTATTTTGTAGCAGTTCTAGCTTAGTTTTGTTATTTTTCTGTTTTATCAGTAATTTCCTATATTTATATAACATTTTTTTTTCCCTTTTCCTGCTCATATATTCAGTGTTATTTTCTTTATTTTCTGCTGCACATAGCTGCAAATTTTATTTCTGCTTAGTTTTCCTTTCTTCTTTTATCCTGCTGCCCCTCATTTCTCAGTGTCTAGAACATTGAGGACAATGCTCATCTTTGGTTTGGGGGTATGGCAAGTATGCCAATAAAATAAGTTAATGCTTGCTGCAGCTTATGATCAGCAGAATTTTTGAAAATGAAGTAATCTCACACCTGTTTTTTTTTTAAATGAGGAAGTTAAAACTTTTTAAAAATAATTTCTAGTGTAATTCTAATACTTTCATGAAGTGAATGTCAGGAAATTTCCGAAAATTGATGTTTTAATAAACCTAAAATGAAGGAAAACAGTGAAGATATACCTCAAGAAGTTGATATAAAACCACACCCAGTGAGGTTTGGGCCTGAAATGTATTCTTTGGAGGTATGCTTTGGCAATCTTTTCTGCTTTTGGGACTATGTGAATCTGCTTACTTACACTAGAAGTTACACATATCCAAATCGAAATAATTTGATAGCACTCATGATATTAAAGACATGATGTAAGGCCTCCTTTTGGACAGTTTGAACCTTACAAAGCCCCACCTTTTGAAGCAGCCCTTGATACGCACCATTTGAGCTAAATAAATCTATGATTCCTTTCAAATCTCCCCCAATAAACCTCATCAACCTCATTTAGCCTAACCCTACCCCGAGAAGGCAGAAGATAAAGGGAAGGAAGCTGAGGAAGGAGAATTGAGTAACAATGTAATAGCAAAAGAAGGGTAAAAGTTGAAGGCAATGATGAAACAACATAGGGAATGTGGCATGCAGTCAGTGCTAATTCGAAAAAGAAAAGAAAAATATTTGAGCAAAACAAAAGAAAGAAGGCATTTTCATTGGAAGTTTGAAAAAGAAAGAGAAAAAGATGGCCACTTTGGCTCTGGAAATTCAAAAGAAGAAGATGAAACTATGCTGAAGAAGAGTGGGTTTGTATATAACCTCCTGACCTTGACTGACTTCTCAAATATGAACACCATTCCAACCCTTTTGAGAAATTTCACCCATAAGCCACAATAAAACCCAAGTAAAAGTCCTTACTGATCAATGATGGATTGAGCTATCACATGGAGATAAGAATTTGTGTAATCTATGGTGAAAGGAGCAGTGAATTTATAACTAAAAGCAATGCCTATGCTCCTGCTTACTGTCCTATTTGAAGACTGTAACTGCTCTTGAGCTGTGTGAAATAGTACAACCCTCTCATTTGCTTATTGAGTGAAAATCTCAAGTAGAATTGGGTTTAAAATCAACTGATTAGGGCAACATCGAAGCTGGATTCCTAAATCAAAGGCTAGCTGTTCATTAATTTTTCTTGTAAAAACTTTTTGACACCAACTGAGTGAATGGTAAAGGAATTACAGCAGAATTTTAGTTTTGAACTGATGTTTTCTTAAAAATCTTCTTACAACCTGACTGATGCAGGTGTGAATAATCTGATTGGATAAAAGTTTGCTTTAACAGAACTGCATTGATCTTAACTGATTTATTGGAGAAGTTTGTGGGTACCTTCACTGAAAACCCTCAGGAGACTTCACTCCTCCACTAGGGATCACCTAGGGGTTTAAACGGCTTGTTGCATATGCTAAATGCAGCTGTGCTCCCTACAAAAATGGCTTTTCATTCTATTTTTAAATTTTGTCTTTGCTCAGGGACTAGCAAAGCTTAGGTTTGGGGGTGTGTTGAGAACTGGAAAATACCATTTTTCACCCCTTAATCTGGGCCTTGATAGACCCTTGAGAGAACTAAATAAGTTTTTTAAGCGCTTATGTTGCAGCTAACAATAAAGACAGGCTTAACCATAAAAGCAGCTTAAAAGTGTCAATAAGATGACAATCCATGTCAATCCAAAGGAAGAAAGTGAAGAAACAACCTCATCAGCTGTTGAAAGGTCTGAATAGAAGAAGCAAAGACCTGGAAGAGAAGTATGGAACAATTCGAACAGAAAAATGCACTATAGAGTCCTTTTCGCAAAGAACCTGTACTTTTCGCAAAGAACCTGAAACTCTGCGAAAAAGAATAAAACTCCAGGCATAGCATTCGAAGAGCATTTGAATTGTTCGAAGAGAGGATTGAACTTTGCGAAAAGAAGAAAACACAATTCGAACAGAACCAGAACATTGCGAAAAGAGCTTCAGGAGTCACAATACTTTGCGAAAAGGCCCCTAAGCTGTGCGAAGAGGCATTCTGGAGATTCGCAGCTTTAACAAGGGCAATTGATGACTGCACGTCCCAATGCATTTTAAAACCTAGGGACATTCCAGAGGGTTCTAAGCATGAAGTGAAGGAATATTCCACCCCACGTGAGCACCTAGAGAGGGAATAACTTGGCAGGAACTTCTAGAAACTCTAACAAACTTTCAAAATGAATAACAGAATTGATGCCTTTTTCACCTGATTGGCTGAACCAGATCGAGGAATTCTGATTGGCCAGAACAGATCTGGATCCCCGTGCTCAACTATCATTGGTCAATACAGATCTGAGAACCTCTGATTGGTTGATACACATCCGAGGACACGGGAAAACTATAAATAGAGAAGCATTTGCCCAATTGGGGCATCCAGATTTTAAGTTTCATTTCTAATCCCCATTTCCCAGTGATTATGCGCAATCCTTATAATAGCCTACTTTGTACTTGCATTTGAGAGCTGTGAGATACTGCTGTAACTCAAAGGAGAGTTTGCATCCAAGACTGCAAATCCGAGAGCTGTTAAGCCGTGCTCTGTAAATTGTAAGGATGAATTTTAAAAGGTTGCTGTAAACTATGCATTCTCCATTGGACTCATGTCAAGGGTTCCCTCTGATCTCCTCAGTACATTAGACTCCTTTAGATTCATTGTTTTGCATGCAATTTCCCTTGATTCATTAATCCTGTGAGAATTAGTGTTTGTAACCTAGTCTCTTACAGCATTTGTAGTGATGTTTCTTCTTCTGAATTGAGGATTTGGATTAAAGACTATTGGATGGTTTGTGGCCATTAAAGTGGACAGACCATAGCCATAAGTGTAAGCCTAATCCTTGAATTAGATTTATCTCTCTTACATCTATGCTTGTAGCCAGATGAAGATTGGATCACCTCTGTTGAGCTGCAGTTATTCTCATTAGATTTCAAAGACCAAATCAAAGTTAGATATTACTTCTCCATTTTTTATATAAGTTTACCACAAACGTTTCCCCAACTCGGATCTGGATCACTTAGTTTAATTTTTACTTTTATCATTTAGTTAATGTGACAAATTCAACCTCCCATCTTATGTACCTCGTAGATAGGATCAGAGGTCAGATCTGGTAGCTCAGATCTGGAGGTTTATCTTAAATTTTAAATCAATTCCCTGTGGACGATCTTTTACTCACTTACATTTAAAATTTGCTACAATTGGACCTGATCTTGCAGGCTAATTCTCTTCTAACTCTGCTGATATTTCTTTATTTTTTTTTATATAGTCTAGAGCCACTGTAATTTAGCAGCTATAAATCTGTTTTCAAAACACAAATAAATCATGCACACTTAGAACAACAACAAGTTTTTGGCGCTGTTGCCGGGGAATAGATTTTAAAATTGGTAGACCTAAGTTTTTCAATTTTGTAGATTTGATTTTCATTTTAATTTTTGCTTTAAACCTGCACTTTGCATTCTAAGTACTTGATTAAATGTCTACTGCAGTTTTGTATAGAATACATGTTTTACTGCAGCAGAATTTTTTTTATTTTTCTGAGTTTTTATTCTTTGCCTTCTAGTTATTTGAATAAATGCTGCTGCCACTTTTTTGTCTTTTTGTCAAATTTGGGCAGGAGCCTGAGTTTTCTTTTTTATTTTTGTCAATATACTTAAATAAGGTACTGCTGCAGTTTTTGGATTTTTGCAGATCTGGAGCAGCCGTCCAACAAGGAGCATCTGGACTAAAGCTGGAGCAGATCTGCTTGAGTTTGCATCCCCTTCTCCTTTGCTTTCATTTTCTATTTTTAAATTCTTGAGAAACCAGTTGATTCTAGCATTGTTTTAATGTTTGTTTTGATTATAATTTCTCTTTTTTAGGCATCGATTTTTTTTTTTTTTTACAAAACCAAATACAAAATAAAAGAAAATGAAAACACGAATAGAAAATCTAGTTGTTTCTCATTATTTTCGATAGTAAATAAGGGCTCTTGTTGAGCAGGGCTGATCAAAACAAGTAAAAAAAAATAGAAAATTATAAAACAAATAAATATATATATATAGATATCTTAGGATGGATTGTTTTCTCATTTGCATCCACTTTTCCCATCTGGACTTCTGAGATCATTTTTCTTTTAGGAATCATGTAGGATAATGAGTAGTGAATCATAGGCTGTTTTGAATATTCAATGGACCCACGATTTTATTTTCCTTGAGATTTCTTCATCATAAATGGGTCTCATTGTGTGTGAACCCCTGCTTAATATGTGCTCCCATGCTTCATTATTCTTTTTTATTCATACACATCATCAACAAAGGGGTCAGTCTTATGAATCTTGCTTTTCACTGTATTCCTGCTAATCATTTTTATAATCACTTAGATTCATAAGTATCTCAGGCTTTTTGGTTTTTTTTCTTTGGGCTAAGGATGTATCATTTGGCATTAGATTTTCTGTTTTAGGAATTTTAGTTTCAAATTCTGTTTTTAGATCGCTGATTTTTTTTCTTTCTTAGGTTAATGTATCCTCGTTTTACTGATTTTCGTCATTTTTCTGTGAGTATAGTTAGTTTCTAACTTTGTTTTCCTATTTTGCATTCACAAATTCTGTTTTTGTATCAAAACTTTTCTTTTTTTTAACTTTGTATTCAATCCCTTACCTTGCTTTTACTGTTTCTCTGTTATTAGCATTAGTTTCCTTCCATTTGCTTGGCAGTTCTTTTATTTTTCTGATCATATATTTAGTTTTTAGATTTTATTTTGTAGCAGTTCTAGCTTAGTTTTATTATTTTTCTGTTTTATCAGTAATTTCCTATATTTATATAACATTTTTTTTTTCCCTTTTCCTGCTCATATATTCAGTGTTATTTTCTTTATTTTCTGCTGCACATAGCTGCAAATTTTTTTTCTGCTTAGTTTTCCTTTCTTCTTTTATCCTGCTGTCCCTCATTTCTCAGTGTCTAGAACATTGAGGACAATGCTCATCTTAGGTTTGGGGGTATGGCAGGTATGCCAATAAAATAAGTTAATGGTTGCTGCAGCTTATGATCAGCAGAATTTTTGAAAATGAAGTAATCTCACACCTATTTTTTTTAAAAATGAGGAAGTTAAAACTTTTTAAAATTAATTTCTAGTGTAATTCTAATACTTTCATGAAGTGAATGTCAGGAAATTTCTGAAAATTGATATTTTAGTAAACCTAAAATGAAGGAAAACAGTGAAGATATACCTCAAGAAGTTGATATAAAACCACACCCAGTGAGGTTTGGGCCTGAAATGTATTATTTGGAGGTATGCTTTGGCAATCTTTTCTGCTTTTGGGACTATGTGAATCTGTTTACTTACACTAGAAGTTACACATATCCAAATCGAAATAATTTGATAGCACTCATGATATTAAAGACATGATGTAAGGCCTCCTTTTGGACAGTTTGAACCTTACAAAGCCCCACCTTTTGAAACTGCCCTTGATACACACCATTTGAGCTAAATAAATCTATGATTCCTTTGAAATCTCCCCCAATAAACCTCATCAACCTCATTTAGCCTAACCCTACCCCGAGAAGGCAGAAGATAAAGGGAAGGAAGCTGAGGAAGGAGAATTGAGTAACAATGTAATAGCAAAAGAAGGGTAAAAGTTGAAGGCAATGATGAAACAGCATAGGGAATGTGGCATGCAGTCAGTGCTAATTCGAAAAAGAAAAGAAAAATATTTGAGCAAAACAAAAGAAAGAAGGCATTTTCATTGGAAGTTTGAAAAAGAAAGAGAAAAAGATGGCCACTTTGGCTCTGGAAATTCAAAAGAAGAAGATGAAACTATGCTAAAGAAGTGTGGGTTTGTATATAACCTCCTGACCTTGATTGAGTTCTCAAATATGAACACCAGTCCAACCCTTTTGAGAAATTTCACCCATAAGCCACAATAAAACCCAAGTAAAAGTCCTTATTGATCAATGATGGATTGAGCTATCACATGGAGATAAGAATTTGTGTAATCTATGGTGAAAGGAGCAGTGAATTTATAACTAAAAGCAATGCCTATGCTCCTGCTTACAGTCCTATTTGAGGATCAGAATCGCTCTTAAGTGTGAAATAGTACAATCCTCTCATTTGCTTATTGAGTGAAAATCTGGTGAGAATTGGGTTTAAAATCAATCGATTAGGGCAACATCAAGGATTCCTAAATCAAAGGCTAGCAAGGTAATTTTTCTTGTAAAAACTTTTTGACACCAAGCGAGTGAATGGTAAAGGAATTACAGAATTTTAGTTTTGAATGATGTTTTCTTAAAATCTTCTTACAACTTTGCGATGCAGTGTGAATAATCTGATTGGATAAAGTTTGCTTTAATGTAATCGCATTGATCTTAACTGATTTATTGGAGAAGTTTGTGGGTACCTTCACTGAAAACCCTCAGGAGACTTCACTCCTCAACTAGGGATCACCTAGGGGTTTAAAAGGCTTGTTGCATATGCTTAATGCAACTGTGTTCCTCACTTTAATGGCTTTTCATTCTATTTTTAAATTTTGTCTTTGCTCAGGGACTAGCAAAGCTTAGGTTTGGGGGTGTGTTGAGAACTGGAAAATACCATTTTTCACCCCTTAATCTGGGCCTTGATAGACCCTTGAGAGAACTAAATAAGTGTTTTAAGTGCTTATGTTGCAGCTAACAATAAAGACAGGCTTAACCATAAAAGCAGTTTAAAAGTGCCAATAAGATGACAATCCATGTCAATCCAAAGGAAGAAAGTGAAGAAACAACCTCATCAGCTGTTGAAAGGTCTGAATAGAAGAAGCAAAGACCTGGAAGAGAAGTATGGAACAATTCGAACAAAAAAATGCACTATAGAGTCCTTTTCGCAAAGAACCTGAACTTTTCGCAAAGAACCTGAAACTCTACGAAAAGGAATAAAACTCCAGGCGTAGCATTCGAAGAGCATCTAAATTGTTCGAAGAGAGGATTGAACTTTGCGAAAAGAAGAAAACACAATTCGAACAGAACCAGAACATTGCAAAAAGAGCTTCAGGAGTCACAACACTTTGCGAAAAGGCCCCTAAGCTGTGCGAAGAGGCATTCTGGAGATTCGTAGCTTTAACAAGGGCAATTCAGTAAACTGTTGCACGCGTCCCAATGCATTTTAAAACCTAGGGACATTCCAGAGGGTTCTAAGCATGAAGTGAAGGAATATTCTACCCCACGTGAGCACCTACAGTGGGAATAACTTGGCGGGAACTTCTAGAAACTGTAACAAACTTTCAAAATGCATAACAGAGTTGATGCCTTTTTCACCTGATTGGCTGAACCAGATCGAGGAATTCTGATTGGCCAGAACAGATCTGGATCCCCGTGCTCAACTATCATTGGTCAATACAGATCTGAGAACCTCTGATTGGTTGATACACATCTGAGCTGGACCTGGGGAAAACTATAAATAGACGAAGCATTTGCCCAATTGGGGCATCTAGATTTTGAGTTTCATTTCTAATCCCCCATTTCCCAGCCAGACAACTTGTCTGCAATCCTTGTAATAGCCTACTTTGTACTTGCATTTGAGAGCTGTGAGATACTGCTGCAACTCAAAGGAGAGTTTGCATCCAAGACTGCAAATTCGAGAGCTGTTAAGCCATGCTCTGTAAATTGTAAGGATGGATTTTAAAAGGTTGCTGTAAACTATGCATTCTCCATTGGACTCATGTCAAGGGTTCCCTCTGATCTCCTCAGTACATTAGACTCCTTTAGGTTCATTGTTTTGCATGCAATTTCCCTTGATTCATTACTCCTGTGAGAATTAGTGTTTGTAACCTAGTCTCTTGCAGCATTTGTAGTGATGTTTCTTGTTCTGAATTGAGGATTTGGATTAAAGACTATCGGATGGTTTGTGGCCATTAAAGTGGACAGACCATAGCCATAAGTGTAAGCCTAATCCTTGAATTAGATTTATCTCTCTTTCATCTATGCTTGTAGCCAGATGAAGATTGGATCACCTCTGTTGAGCTGCAGTTATTCTCATTAGATTTCAAAGACCAAATCAAAGTTAGATATTACTTCTCCATTTTTTATATAAGTTTACCACAAACGTTTCCCCAACTCGGATCTGGATCACTTAGTTTAATTTTTACTTTTATCATTTAGTTAATGTGACAAATTCAACCTCCCATCTTAGGTACCTCGTAGATAGGATTAGAGGTCAGATCTGGTAGCTCAGATCTGGAGGTTTATCTTAAATTTTAAATCAATTCCCTGTGGACGATCTTTTACTCACTTACATTTAAAACTTGCTACAATTGGACCTGATCTTGCAGGCTAATTCTCTTCTAACTGTGGTGATATTTCTTTATTTTTTTTTATATAGTCTATAGCCACTGTAATTTAGCAGCTATAAATCTGTTTTCAAAACACAAATAAAACATGCACACTTAGAACAACAACACCCCCTGGGGAACCTTTTGCTATTGAGTTATGCCATTCGGGATGAAAAATGTCGGAGCAACCTACCAGAGAGTTATGATGGCCCTGTTCCCCGACATGATGCACCGAGAGATTGAAGTGTATGTCGACGACATGATTCCCAAATCACCAGAAAGGGAGGACCACTTGATAAACCTTCAGAAGCTGTTCGAGAGGTTGAGAAAGTACAAGTTATAGTTGAACCCCCAAAAGTGCGCCTTCGGCGCTATGTCAGGAAAGTTGTTAGACTTTATTGTCAGCAGGAGAGGGATCGAGGTCGATCCGACCAAGATCAAGGCCATCACGGAAATGCCATCACCGTCTACAGAGAAAGAGGTTAGAGGATTTTTAGGTAGAATCCAGTACATCAGCCGGTTCATTGCACAGTTAACTCCGATATGTGCACCAATCTTCAAGCTACTGAGAAAGGACTCACCAGTTGAGTGGAATGATGACTGCCAAGCTGCATTTGAAAAGATTAAGGGTTACCTCCTAAACCCTCTGGTATTGGTACCTCCTGTACCTGATAGACCCCTCATAATGTACCTATCCATGATAGAGTTTTCCATGGGCTGTGTTAGGACAGCATGATGAGACAGGAAGAAGAGAGCAGGCCATCTATTACCTAAGCAAGAAATTCATTGATTACGAGACGCGCTATTCTCATCTGGATAAAGCATGCATGGTGCTCGTGTGGGCTACTCAAAGACTTCGACACTAACTTTTATCCCAAGCCGTTCTACTTCTAGCACGGATGGATCCGTTGAAGTACCTATTCGAGAAACCTACTCTCACTGGTTGAACTGCACAATTGCAACTACTCTTATCTGAATTTAACATTACTTATGTCACCCAGGAATCGATTAAGGGGCAGGCACTCGCTGATCATCTTGCTGAGAACCCTCTACCGGACTATGAGCCTCTAAGGACCGAATTCCCCGATGAGGACATTCTGTTCATGACTGACGAGGATACTGAGGAAGCAAAGGAGTCCTGGGTAATGCACTTTGATGGAGCATCGCATGTTAAAGGCGAAGGAGTTGGCGCCATTCTTATCTCGCCAAGAGTATCGCATGTACCCATCTCAATCAAATTGAACTTCCCATGCACCAACAATATGGCCGAGTATGAGGCTGCATATTGGTTTACTGATGCTCTTGATTTGAATATAACTCACCTCAGGGTCTTTGGATATTCACAGTTAATTATATGCTAGACCAACAGAGATTGGAAACCAAGGATGAGAAACTGATCCCATACGATGAGCATCTAGAGGATTTGATAGCCTGCTTTGAAGAGGTCACCTTCTCCTATGTACCACGAGCAAGGAATCGATTTGTTGACACCCTGGCTACCCTGGCCGCTATGGTTGAGATTCCATATGGAGTTGTGATGGAGTCGATCATGATAGAGCAGAGAAACGAATCGGCTTTCTGTCACCTAATCGAAGGACCTATAGAGGTAGATGATGAACCACCCTGGTTCTCGGACATCAAGAATTTCCTCGAGACCCGAACTATCCCAGAAGGAACATCAAAGGTAGACAGACGCACCATCCAGCGATTGGCGACGAACTACGTCATCTGCGGTGATCTCTTGTACAGACGGTCTCACGACAATATTCTGCTCCGATGCCTAACCCGGAAAGAAGCGGTTGAGATCATGAAGGAGATCCATGAAGGAGTCTGCGGGGCACACGTTAGTGGACACATGCTTGCTAAGAAAATTCTAAGGTAGGGATACTTTTGGACCACATTGAAGATCGATTGCTGTAAACACGTACAGAGGTGCTACAAATGCCAAGAGCACTCCAGTTTAATACATGCTCCGGCCATTGATTTGCACAGCATGGCCACTCCTTGGTCGTTCGCCACCTGGGGTCTCGACATCATCAGCAAAATCAATCATAAGGCCTCCAACGAAATCAGTTCATCCTCGTGGCTGTGGAATACTTCACAAAGTGGGTAAAGGCAGCCTCCTACACGAGCATTAAGGCTAGTCATGTTGAGAAGTTCATTAAGAACAACATCATTTGCAGATTTGGCGTACCCAAGGATATCATCACTGATAATGGCACTAATTTCGCTAATAGGCGCTTCCGGGCCTTGTGTGAGCAATTCCACATCAAGCATCATCGATCATCCCCCTACAGGCCGCAGACGAACGGAGCCACAGAAGCAGCCAACAAAACTCTGATCCGAATCCTAGAGAAGATGGTAGTCACTTATAGAGATTGGAGTGAGCAGTTATCCTTCGCACTTTGGGCCTATAGAACATCCATCCGTACCGCTACAGGGGCGAAGCCATTCTCCCTTGTGTACGGAACCGAGGCCGTGCTACCCGTTGAGGTCGAAGTACCGTCACTCCGTATCCTTTTGGAATCCCATCTACCCGAGGCCGAGAAGGAAAGGGTTCATTTTGAGCAGTTGGATTTAATTGACGAGAAGAGATTCCTAGCCTTGTGCCACACCCAGATCTATCAGAGAAGAATTGCACGTGCTTATATTAAGCGTGTCCGCAGTCAAGATCTGAAGGTGGGAGACACCGTGCTGAAGAAAATTTTCCCGTCTCTCCACGTCGATCCAAGAGGGAAGTTTAAGCCGAATTGGGAAGGACCCTACGTTGTCCGAGAGGTGTTACTAGGATGCGCCGTTCGCCTCGCCACCATGGACGGAGACCACTTTCTTGAGCCCATCAACGTTGGATACCTCCGTAGGTTCTACTCATAGGTCTTGAGACAAGGTAAGTTTTAATAAAATTAGATGCGTGATCGCTTAAGGACCCAATAAAAGAGGTCATCATTTCAAAGACCAGTTGCCCAAAAGAAATATTCCCTGAAAACCTTTACCCTTTTTGCTACACATGTCGGGCCAATAACCACTTCTTTCATATACCCCTCCCAAAATTCCAGAAAAGGAGAAAAGAAAAGAGAGGAAAAATCCAAACCAAAAAAAAAGAAGAAAAAAGAGGAAAAAAGAAGAAGAAAGCAAAACCCCCAAAAAAAGAGGGGGATCAAGAATAAAAAAAAAATTGACTGGGGCATGTACCATAAAAAGCCTTTGGAAAGAAAGAGGAGTCACCGATTCTAGAATTCACTCAAAACTTAGATCCAAATCCCCAGAAAAATCCAACCTGTTTGAACCCCGACCACATTACAACTGGGAAGAAAGCCCTCTTTAAGGTCTACAAGCAGTCATAGCATCTATTGCATCAGCACAAGTCTAGTTAACAAACCACGCAGAACTTCATTCAGCCGGCTACGATGGAATCGACGTCCATGTCGTGGCCTTCTGGTTCTAAAAAAAAAATTTCAAAAAAAAAAAAAGAGGAAAAAAAAAGAAAAGGAAAAAGAAAAGAAAGAAAATTAATTTGAGTTCAAAGCAAGATGGACGGGGTGAAAACCCGAAAGGGCGCCACGGGTAAAAACAACGAACTCACGCGAACCAGGTGAAAACCCGAAAGGGCACCTAGGGTAAGAGAGTGAACCCATGGACATAGTGAAAACCCGAAAGGGCACTACAGGTAAAAACAAGGATGACGGGCATAGCGAAAACCCGTCTTGGGCGCCATGAGCAAAAATGTCAAGAAGAGAGAGATTAGGAGAAGACATGTTCTGGCCTGCCCATTTCAGTTTGAACCCCTTGAGCACCTTTCTCCCCTTTGACGGGCCGCTCATGTTAAAACTAGATCGGATCCTAAACAAGTATGTCGTCTCTACCGCGGCATCTAACGCATGACCAAAGGGAAAGATAAAAGACTAGACCAATCCCAAGGAAGCTGACCTTCCCATGTTTAAAGGAAAAGCCTGTACCTCATGAACAGGGTTCGACCATGCTCAAGAAAGGACCCACTAGTTTGGCCTTGTAATTACCGACGTCACTAAAAGGAAAAAATTTCAAAAAAAAAAAATAATAGATTTTCCTTTCCCATAAAAAACCTCACACTGTGAGGGAGAAAATTTCAAAAAAGATAATAGAATTTCCTTTCCCATAAAAAACCTCACACTGTGAGGGAGAAAATTTCTAAAAAGATAATAGATTTCCCGTTTCCATAAAAAGCCCCACACTGTGGAGGAGAAAATTTCAAAAAAGATAATAGATTTCCCTTTTCCATAAAAAGCGCCACATTGTGGAGGAGAAAATTTCAAAAAAGATAATAGATTTTCCTTTTCCATAAAAAGCCCCACACTGTGGAGGAGAAAATTTTAAAAAAGATAATAGATTTTCCTTTTTCATAAAAAGCCCCACACTGTGGAGGAGAAAATTTCAAAAAAGATAATAGATTTCCCTTTTTCATAAAAAAAAATAAAAAATTAAAAAAAAAAAAAAAAAAAAAGATAATAAATTTCCCTTTTCCATCAAAAGCCCTACACTGTAGGAGAAAATTTCGAAAAAAGAGATAATTGATTTTCCTTTTCCATGAAAAGCATTACATTGTGAGACGTACGAAAGAAAAAGTCAAAAAATAAAAAATATATGTATGAATAGATTTCATCCCATATTACGTGCGGAGTGTCACGTCCCAAAAAGATAACGACATGACACACTTTCTATTTTGCTGCCTTCTTTACAAATAAAAACCAAAAAATATATATATGTATATATATAACAAAAAAAAAAAAAAAAAAAATAGTAACCCAAAAAGAGATCTCTGTTATGGGGCATTCCTCCCCTCCGTGTATATGATTATGGTATGTGCAGGAACAGGTCAAGGGCAGGGAGCACGCTTCAAAGCGCCGATCTCTGCAAGAAGAGAGTCCTCGCGAGCATTTCGATCAGACATCCACCTACCATGAAGACTCTTATGTCGTCTCCGTGAAGCGTCAGCTGCATTGTGAGACTCAGTCAAAAGCCCAGTCAACCGAAGAATCTCACTCTCGGTTGTAGCAGCTCTCGCTTCTGCAATCTCATCTCTGACCCTTTCTTTCTCCAAAGCCTCGGTCAAAGCCAGCCTCTCTACAGTAAGAGACTCGATCCTAGTCCAGAGAATCATTTCCTTACGTGGCCAAGGCCCCGTCTCTATCACGTCTACCGAAACTGGGCTAGGGGCAGGTAATTCCTCAGATGCCAACCAAACCTCGTAATAAGGAGAGACGACGCCCCCCTGAATTAAGCTGCACATGTGCGCCGATTGGCGAGTCTCTCAGAGGGCAGCTATGCGGTCAAGATCACTAAGAGAACCCCGAGAGAATATCAGAGAGCACAAAGGTGGCATTACGGTACATGACACATGTTGGTCGTATCCGGATTGACGAAGCACCCGAGATGGGAAATAGAATGTGCTACCTGTCAACCCCAGAAGCGTGATACCTTCACAATCCCGAGAGCGCACAATCGGAAAGAGTGCCCCTGACCAGAAATGGTAGTTTTTTAAAACTGCTCGCCCATTCTCTTTGGCTTTGAGGCCCGACGGATCCCCCTTGCATGCTATGGACCACGGCCTGGTCCCCCTTAGAAGCCCGCATACCGTCAAGCGATGGTGGCACGCATCCCCAAATGGCCCTTCGAGTTCCCTTCGATTGGCCTAAAGGGACCGTGCTATAATAAACGGATCTAGATCTGTAGGCGCCCACCTAATGCGCCCACAAAATCAAAAAAAAGAAGAAAGAGAATGCTAAAAGTGACACTAGTTCTCAAAAGAGCGTTGCGATGACCATTTGCGCCTCTCTGAGAACCGTGTTAAATCAATTCGGAATGATCGGGTCCACCCGAAAGTTCTCGAACCCCATCTTACACAGGGACACCCCATACCTGATCCGGCAGGCAAATAAACTTATCCATCACCGATCACTCCTAGAAACACACACCTAGCCCCAGATCTTCCCTAGCAGAAGTCGAGGCCTGATTCGACAGGCAAACCAAGGACCCATCACCGGAATGCACACGTCCCTAAGGTGTATCAATATGACAAGTTGATTCGCCTAAAGATACGTGTAGAAATAAAAGCAGTTTGAGCATGCTTAGAGTCTCAAACTGACATGAAAAAGGAGAAGAAGAAAAAAGAGAAGAAAAAAAAAGGAAAGAGAGAAGAAATAACAACCTGTTGTTACATAGTGAAAATCCTAAGTAGGTTGACCCCACCTTCCAAGCATTAGCTCTGATCATCCACTTACGGATCTATGTTGACCAAGAGTATACCCGACTTCAGACCATTCGAAAAGTCTATTGTCAGTTGAAACTGACCCGTCAAAAATGAAATTACAACCGACCAAACTATGTGCAAACATATAGACCGAAGGGCTCTTTCCCTTTTATTTCCTTTTACACAGGCTTAAAACCTATATAGGCACGGTGTCCCTGTTGAATGTACGTACTTGCGTCTAGGTATCCGCAGGATGGTCATTTGTCCTCGTAAATTGTGTACCTTAGGGTCGAGGCTTCCGTTCGTGCCTATTTTGTTGCTTATCGCCCTTGATGGGTGTCTGTCTGTGCATAGTTAGTAAGATGTGATTTCATTAGGGATGGAGGCTAGAATTGGCCATCTCTTTCGATGGATGTTTGGTTCTAGCCCGATCTTTTTTAGCTTTGTCTCGAGTTAAGGCACTCCGGTTCATGTGGATCAGGAGCACCTCACCACTAGAACATACACATCCCTGAGGTGTACCTATCCCCGATAGAGCGCACGCATTCTTAAAGCGTATCAACTAACATTTGATCCACTTAAAGAGTTGTGCAAAAATAAAGTTGCCAGAGGTCCTTGAGCTTTGCGTAGAGGCCTCAAAATAATAAAATTCAGAAAAAGGAAACACAAAAAATTCACTCAGAAAATGGGCATGCATTCCCAAGAAGTGTTGCGACATCAATATTTTCACTCGGGTAAAGTATGCTAAAATAACCTCGAGGTTGATGGGTTTGCCCAAAGACTCCGAGCCTTACCTAGGTAAGGGCACCCGTGGCCAATCCAGTGGAGCTGTCAATATCCCACAGGATTGGACGCATTGTTTAGGCCTTCGCTTTGCGTGGTTCGCATCAATTCCGAAGCATAGATCGGTCATCCCGTTTCGTGGAGCTGTCTGGTTCAGATTAATACTCAACATCATAAATCTATAATTTCCCTCAGGAAGTGGACGATATCCCGACTAGCGGGCTTACACTTTCTGTGATCATCGCAGTTATGTCCAGTAATGCCACAATACGCTTGGGGACTGTTAGCACTGAGGTACGGACGATATCCCAAAATGAGAGGGCTTACGTACACTCACCATCACCATGGATGTTTGAGAATTGACTTGAACCAAGCGGACCCATCAAACGTGCCTTGGACCTCTTTGGATGTCTCTTGTCTTTAGCATCCGATCATTAGTGATCGAATACCAAAGAGGGGCATCTGTAGACACCCAAATTCGGCCCAAGGCCCCATCAGTCTGTACTCCGAGATAGATGTATCCCTGTGCTTCGGATGGCACCCCTGAACCCTTAGGAATCTACCCAAACCCTTTAGAACCATTCCCCAACCCTTAGAGATCACCCCTAAACCTTAGAATCCCTTCCCAAACCTAAATTAAACCCTTCTGAGCAGTTGATGGGAGGAGAGCTACAGAATTTCACACAGACCATTACCAAGGATGTAGCATATACCATTGGAAAGGGGCCTTCTCCAGCTTTCCAACAAGCCAAAGATCACCCAATTTGGAGCTACGGTTCAAAAGTTATGGCTGTTTGAAGTTTCACATAAAATCATAGACTTTTGTTCAGGCGTGTATATTACATACGCCCAGCCATTTTTGGCCCCATATCAGCCAGGCGTATATACTATATACGCCTGATATTTTTGGGCCAAATTTGGCTGGGCATATATAATGTATACACCCAGTATAGGTGGGACCCACCACGGGCTTCATCTTCCCAAAGCTCCCGTAATTTTCATGGCATTCACTGTTCCTAAACTGGGCGTATATAATATATACGCCCAGCTTAGCTACAGTAACTGTCATCTAATGCTCGAATTTCCTCCATTTGGTTTGACCCTTTGACCATCCCTTTGGTTGAGGTGGGTGTCTTAAGGTTGGTTGCACCCCCTTTGAGCTTATTGGCAACCCTTAAGTCACCCATGGTCTCACCCCATCATCCGCCATTGAAACCCATTTCCCAAACCTCTAGGACCCTAAAAACCTAGAAAGCCTTAGATGGAGGATTACCTAATTGCTAAACCAATTAGCTCTTAAGTAGCCCTCTAACCCACCTCTTCTCTATAAATAGAGAGGCCCCCCTCCTCCCAAAAAGGTTGAAAAAATCAAGGTTGAGAAGATTAGGGTGAAAGCTTGAGTTAGGAGAGAGAGAGACCTAGTGAGAGAATTTTTTTTTTTATCTCTTCAACTAGAATTCCAGTATGCATAGATCATCCTTTCCAACCCTTTTCCACCATTAGATCATCCCTTTTAGTTAAAGCTTAGTTCCTAGCTTCATCCTACACTTCCTATCTACCGAATCCTAGCATTAGAAACCTATTCTTCTACCGTTTAAACCATTCAAAGCCATCGGAAGCACGCCGAAGCGAAGGTCTTCTACGGTGCAACAAGGGCCTGTGAGCTCCGGCTCACCCCTCTCTTCCTCTACTTTCTTGGTAATTCCTCCGTCCAAGGATTCAAGCCGTTATGCCACCGAAATTTCGGTTTGGCTCAAAGCTTGATAGGACTGTATTGCCTTCGGGCAAGGGGAAAGTCCACCCATTTATTTTTATTTTTGGCCATAGATAGAGACCGCTATGTGCGGGTTGATCGGGTGCGTAAACCCTTTCCGATCGATAACCGAAGCCCCTACCCTAGAGCCTTTGGCAAAGACCGGTAAATCAGAGTCATATTTAGCACTTCGGTGCTCAAAATATTGATTTAAAGGTTTCCCAGGTCACCAAAAGCTTCGGGTGGCGACTCTACATTTCATTCCAATGGGAATGCATCGTCGCGACGGGTTCGAGAGGATCCATGCTCGCACACAAATGGATAAATGTAGTTGTTGGCATCTATTCCAACAGCTGAGAGAAGAATACCTCCATGGGGCCCTTTGAGGTGACATCCATCTAGGCCAATCACGGGCCTACATCCCTCTATAAATCCCCTTTTCAATCCCCCCCTAACACACATAAAACCTCTTAAACTTCATAACTCCCTCCAACCCATTAACAGGTTTTACTTCTACCTTAAAAGTAGAACCTACATTGGTGTCTCTCAACTCTTGTATGTAACCCCATAGTAACTTGAATTTGGCAGACGTTGTGCCCTCAACCATCTGTAAGGCCATTTTCTTAGCCCTATAAACCTTTTATTCATTCACTTTGACATTCCTTTCAGAGTCAATGGTCTCTACCAACGTAGTAATTGGCCACGTAGGATTAAGTCTAATCCTTTTAACATACTTGCTCAATATCCAATTCATGCTCACCCACGGGATATCAAAGGACCTGCTACATGTATGCAAATCTCTATATGTCTTCACTCTATACATGACATCATTTGGAACATACAAGGCATATATCACCCAAGGGCATCCTTCCTTGCACACAACCCTTATCTTCTCTCTATCACTCTTCACAAACTTAATCTATTTTTCCAACTTGATTGTATACTCTTTCACTGTATTTCTAAAGATCTCGTGTCTTAAACTCCATCCTAAGACAAAATGTGGGATTATCCATGTCTATTTCTAGTTAAATTTACAATACTTGTCATGCTTGGAAAGGTCCTCATCATCAGAGTCACTTTCTATGCTCCTCAATTCCTCTTCTAAAAAACCTTCATCATCATCACCATCTAGGTCATCACCAGCTAGGGATACAACTTTATCATCCTTGCAGATATCTACTTCCTCATCCACATGTGCATCAAATAATGCATCATCATCAGATTGAAGGTAGTTGCTATCGTACAACTCATCCTCATCATCGGAGAAACTGGAGTCCGGATCATTGTCATCTATGTCACCATCATCCTCGATCACATTCTTTTTTTCCTTTCCTTCAGACTGTCCTCTCGTAACCATACTACTAACTGTACTTTGAGTTCTTGAAAAAGTGGACAGGATACTTTTCATTGGCATACCCGTGTCTACTATACTCTGGGTTCTAACTATACTCTTCTGTTTTCTTATCCCAACTTGGCTTTCTTGAGTGGCCACTTCTCTTACTAAGCTAGATACAATATAGACATCAACCACCCTCTTGGAGTCAACTGCACTACCTAACTAAAGCGTGTCCAAATCAGTTTGCTTCAAAGAAAATTTTCCTTTCACTCTCACATATAACTAACATTCCCTTCTGTGACCTGCCTCTTTAGCCATAGTTGTTAACTCTAGAAGGGACATCTCATCTGTGTGACAGTAGTAAAAAAAGGTCATGATGCCCCCAATATATCTTCCCTCATGTCTACCCACAAACTGGCCACCATGGTGCAGCCTTACTATGTAATAATTTGAACCTGGATCTGTATAGTAACAACAATGATGCATAAATATTTTTCTGAAAACTACAATAGATGAGCAATTATATGTTTCCAAAAAGTACAATACAATAGATCCAAAAAGAAGAAAAAGTATGAAGGTTGTGTTTGGGATTGCTCTTTGGAGCAGTTTAGTATTAGACTGTATTTGCTTGTATGTGCTCTAAGGCCTTTCAGTGAGTGAAAGAGCTGAATTTGGTTCTATTTGAAAGAGCAATCCCAAAAGTTGATGTACAAAATTGGGCATAGCTTAGGGTGATATTTTGACAAGCTATAAACCTAACAAAATTAGATATACAAAGTGGGCTAATCTTCATGGGCATGCATTATATATATATATATATATATATATATATATATATACCCCTCTGTTATACCCCTGGATATGTCCCAAAGAGTTTCTGCCTATGAGGTTGGTGGGGCCTCACCCTTCCATTAAAAAACAAACACCAAAAACTAACTTTAAAAGCTAACTTCTTTCTTGTCATGATCTACATGTGCAATATAACTGGCAGCTTTATTGCATTCCCTAGAGATGCAAACTCAGAGCAAAATCATTTTAATTTTTAGAGAGCATTGGGTAGCAGAATCGTGGAAGAATATACATCTCATTCTCTTTAAATGGCTAGCTTAGTTACATCCAACCATTATTCTTCAAGTTTCTTTAAGACATTTCAGATAACTTAGAACATATATATATATATATATATATATATATATATATATATGTTATCCTTCTGTTATGCAACAAAGTTCTACATTATTTGTCTCTCTTTGATGCCTCGAAATCATGCATTATCTCTGCTATTAAACCCTAATTCAATATTACCCCTGTTATTCCCTAAAGCCATTTTTCATTTTTAGCATAATTCCAATCACAAGAGGGGCAAATCCCCATGAACCGTAGCAGAAACCTAACAAAAGGAAAGAGGAAACTGTAGATATGAACCCTAGTAGAAAACTCCTTACAAATGCTAAGAAAATCATAGTAGAAAATCTTAGGAGAAAATCCTAACCAAAAATCCTAATCTTAGAGGACTTACCATAGATAGGAACCTCGAATGGGTTGCCTCTCTTACTCCAAACCATTTCCACTGTCCTGATTTTAAATTAGAGAATGCAAAATGATTTGCAGATTACTTTGGAAGCCCAGAGCTGGAGAAGAAGACCAAGTGAGAGGAAGAAGAACCAGAACCAGCAGTTGTTTCTAAATCCCCACTCTCTCTAATCATTTTTTAGAGGGAATATTAATTACAAGTCACCTCAACAGTGTTGGCAGCTAAGTCATCGCCACGTTGGATGCCCCGTCATCATTTTTGTTGAGTTGTATGCCAAATCAGCATTTTCCATTTAATCATTAACGAAAGGTGACGGTAGGGGTTTAGTTGATGAACTTAAGTGTACTTCGGGTGCCTATGTGACATTATCAATAGTTTAGGTGCCTTATTGATGATAGGGTGAAAGTTCAGGGGGTATTTTAAAATTTTCCCTAATAGATACTATGGATAAACACGAAAGCATATGAATAGAATTGATTATCTTTCTTCATGAGATTTATTATTTTTTCAATTGTCCTTTGAATTATTCATTATATAAATCATAATGGGAGAACCTAAAAATTTCATTATCTTTTTAAGAGTATGCCAATAGTGAGAGTTTGGATGAAAATGTTTTCTAAATCTGCAGTTTAGAGAAACCTATGTGAATAAACTGTTCACTGATACACACACTCTAGGCCTAATATGAATTGAAATTGTTGAGTTCTGACTAAGGATAATTGCAAGGCTCGAGAGCAAGGGCTGATGAAATCATACTTTTGAAAATCACAACAACCATGTGATGATTAACGAAGTAGTGCGCAAAATTAGTCTAGAAATATTTTTGTTTCGTTAGTTTTGAAAATCATTTTGAAAAAAAAAATAAAAAAAAAATATTTGAAGTTTGTAGGTAACTTCACTGAAAACCTTCAGGAGACTATAAATCCTCCACTAGGGGTCACCTAGGGGTATAAAGAATTGTTGCATCTACTAAAAGTAATCATGCTCCCTACGAAAGTGGCATTTCAATTTGTAGTTTTAGATTAGTTTACTTTTCTTGTTTGCTAGAGACTAGCAAAGCTTAAGTTTGGGGGTGTGACCAGTCACAAAATTTACCATTTTATCACCCTTAACTTAGTGATGCTAGACTTTAGTTTGCTATTAATGATATGATGATGTTCAGATATTAAGAATAGCTAGCAGAATAGAGGCAAAGTGATAATCTTTGCCAAAATGAACTCAAAATGTAGTACGAAACACGATCATATGTTGATACGATTCAACTGTGATTGATGCTAGTTTGTAGCTAAAAGAAAGAAGAGATACGATCCATCGTAAGAGAAATCATAAATCTTGAGAGTGAAAAAAGAAAGAAAGAAGATAAATCTTCTTTACGATTCCTCAAAAGACGCTCAAGACTGGAGGACACGAAGCAAAGATACAATCGATCGTGTTGAAGAAATCATACTGAATGAAGCGAGAAATCGTAATTTACGATTGAACGAAACAAAGCTCGCTGCTACTGATCACGTGAAGATATGCACCTGTTGGTGATTCTAAGTGTGCATGATATATTTGTGTTTTGAAAACAGATTTGTAACTGCTAAGTTATAATGAATCTGAAACATTAAAAAGAGTAAAGAAATATCAGCACAGAGAGAAGTGAATTAGCCTGCAAGATCAGGGCCAATTGTAGCAAGTTTTAAATGTAAGTGAGTAAAAGATCGTCCACAGAGAATTTGTTTAAAATGCAAGATAAACCTCCAGATCTGAGCTACCAGATCTGGCATCTTATCTTATCTACAAAGCACATAAGATGGGAGGTTGAATTTGTCACATTAACTAAATGATAAAAGTAAAAGTTAAACTAAATGATCCAGATCTGAGTTGGTGGAATTTTGATGTAAACTTATAAAAATGGAGAAATAATATCTAACTTTGATTTGGTCCTTGAAACACAATGAGAATGACTGTAGATCAAAAGAGAGATGATCCAATCTTCATCTGGCTACAAGCACAGATGTAAGAGAAATAAATTTAACTCAAGGATTAGATTTAGGCTTATGGCTATGGTCTGTCCACTTCAATGGCCACAGACCATCCAATAGTCTTTAATCTAAATCCTTAATTTAGAACAAGAAATATCACTACAAATGTTGTGAGAGATTAGGTTACAAACACTAATTCCCACAGGGTTAATGAATCAAGGGAAATTGCATGAAAAATAGTAAATCTAAAGGAGTCTAGTGCAATAAGGAGATTAGAGGGAACCCTTAACACGAATCCAATTGAGAATGTATGGTTTACAGCAACCTTTTCAAATTCACCATTACAATTATAGAGCACAGCTTAAACAGCTCTCAGATTTGTAGTCTTGAATGCAATTCTCTTTTAAATTACAGAGGTATCTCACAGCTCTCAATTGCAAGTAAAAGTTAGGCTATTACAGGGGTTTCAGACAAACTAGCTGATTTGAAAATGGGGGAATAGGAATGAAACTCAAAATGTGGATGCCCAAATTGGGCAAATGGTTCATCTATTTATAGTTTTCCCCAGGTCTAGCTCAGATGCGTATCAACCAATCAGAAGTGCTCAGATCTGTATCAACCAATGGTAGTCGAGCACAAGGATCCAGATCTGTTCTGGCCAATTAGAATTGCTCGATCTGGTTCAGCCAATCAGGCGACACAAGCATCAATTCTGTTATGCAATTTGAAAATCTGTTAGAGCTTCTAGAAGTTCCCGCCAAGTGATTTCATCTTCGGGTGCTCACATGGGGTGGAATATGCCTTCGCTTCGTGCTTAGAATCTTCTGGAATGTCCTTAGGTTTTTAAATGCATTGGGACGTGTGAAAAAGATTACTAAATTACCCTTGCAAAAGCTAGAAATCTCCTGAATACCATTTCGCATAGTTTAGGGAACTTTTCGCAAGTCGTGACTCTGGACTTTTTAAAGTTCGTGTTACGTTATGCAAGGAGTTCTCTTCTTTTCAAATAGGTCAATCATCCTTTCGAAGAGTTCAGGTGCTCTTCGAAAACTAAGCCTGGAGCTTTTAGTTCTTTTCGCAGAGTTCAGGTTCTTTTCGAAATGTTCAGATTCTTTTCGAAAAGCACTCTGTAGTGCATTTTTCTGTTCGAATTGCTCCACATTTCTTTTCTGGGTTGAGACCAGGTCTTTGCCTCTTCAGTTTAGGCATTTTGACAGCTAGTGAGGTTGTCCCTTCTCTTTCTTCCTTTGGATCGACATGGATTATCATCTTTTTGGTACTTTTAGGCTGCTTTCATGGTTAAGCCTGTCTTTATTGTTAGCTGTAACACAAGCACTTAAAACACTTATTTAGTTCTCTCAAGGGTCTATCAAGGCCTAGGTTAAAGGGTGGAAAATGGTATTTTCTAGTTCTCAACAGCACCGCCATAAACATAATTAGAAGATCTCTTAAATTAGAAGTCTGACAACCCACAGATCTGATAAGATTGGCAAATGAACCCTAAAGATCCCTGCTGCTGTAAAATAGGAGAAAGTCCTGCACGCATCTACCATCCAAAGCAAGGAAAAGTAGGATTAGAAGTTTAGTTTTATTAAGTTTTAATAGCTTTCTTTTATTAGAATTCGAATAATGTAAATTGACCCCTTTTTATCTATGAATAAGAGGGCTCGGCTTAGGAAAAACTTATCCAAGGAATTCTCAGCATCAATTGACAACTGAGGTTAGAATTCTAAAAGATTACGGTAGACTAGTTTTTATAAAGTAAAATTGTCCACAGATTTTTGAAAGTCTTACCTGACAACCAAGATCGAAGAGTTTGAAAGATCGACCCTTTAGATGGTTCTACTTTGCTTTCTAGTTTAGATATACTTTTATGCACTTTTCCTGCTTTGTAAACATCTAAGAATCGTTGATTTTAATTGATGACTAAAGTCTTGAATTTACAGATTAGTGTAATGATTTTTATTTTTCATCTTCAGTTTTCTTGAGTTTGATTGACGCCCAAATTTCTGGAAGATTGTTGATTAGTACAAATCAGTGTTGAAGAAATCTAGATTTTAGTTGACGCCCAAATTCTAGAGGACTGAGATATAGTATAACGGTATTTTACTTTTGTAAGCATCCGATAACTGAAGGATTGTGATTAACGACCATAATCTGAAAGTAGGAGGATTTAGATTTACTTTTTTCGCAGTTAGTTTAACAACAATTCTTTTATTCTTATTTTGTAACCCTTAAACGACAAACAAAAGTTTTCACAAGAAGGAAAAAAGAAAGATTAACCCTCCCTGTGGGAATGATCATATACTAGTGCTACAATTTCTATTGTGCGCTTGCAATAGGATAATTCTATGTATGTTAAAAAGCCTCATTAGTGGTCTTCGTCGATGACATCCTGATCTACTCTAAATCCGAAGAAGAACATGCCGAGCACTTGAGGATAGTCTTGCAAACCATCTTGGACTACTAGATGTACGGTAAGACGAGTAAATGCGAATTCTAAATGCGTGGGGTGGCATTCATGGGCCACCGGATTTTTAAGGCGGGGATTATTGTTGATCTTGCTAAAATTAAAGCTATTGTGAATTGGGTGCGTCCCAAGAGTGTCACTAATGTAAGAAGTTTCCCAGGCTTAGCAGGTTATTATAGGAGGTTCGTGGAAGGTTTCTCAAAGATCTCAGGACCTCATACTAGGTTGACCAAGAAGAATGCAAAATTTGAGTGGACCGAAGAGTGCGAGCAGAGCTTTCTCAAATTGAAGAAAAGGTTAATTACTACACCTATTCTTGTAATACCTACTAGTAGTGGTGGCTTTACCATTAATACAGATGATTTGTATCAATGATTAGGTGGTGTCCTTATGTAGAATGAGAGAGTTGTGGCTTACGGATCCAGGCAACTAAAGGATCATGAGAGGAATTATCCTACGCACGATTTAGAACTGGCTGCTATCATATTTACACTGAAGATCAAGAAACACTACCTCTATGGGGAGAAATTTATCATCTCTACGGATCATCAAAGTCTGAAATACCTAATTGTCTTAAAATATGACCTTGCAAGTGTACAAGTCAAAATGCACTTGATTAGTCACATAATTTACTATTTTACCACCCTTAACTTAGTGATACTAGACCTTAGTTTACTACTAACAAGTTAATGATGTGTAGATATTAAATAAAATCAATAAAATAGAGTTAAAATATTAAACTTCATCAAAATGAACTAAAAAAGCAGTAAGAATGATGATGGAGCGTAAAAGATGCTTCACTATATGCTTTAAAGTTAGAAAATCGTAAAAGATGATTGAACGAAGCTGAAGAAGAGACAAAAAATAAGAAATCATAAATTATGATTCTTAAAAATGTTCAATGCGATACAAAGGAGAAAAATGATCAATCATAAATGAAGAATCTTCTTGAGAGTGAAAGTTTTAAAATAAAAACAATCATAATTTACGATTGTATAAAGTAAAGCTCTTGTGCTGCTAATCATGTGAAGAAGATATACACCGCCATGCATATGATTAGAAGAAATTTTAAATTAGAAGTTTGGCTATTCACAGATCTGAGAAGATCGACGAAGGAAGACTCCTAAAAGGACTGTTAGTGAAATAAAGGAGAACGTTCAGAAGCGCATCTACCATTCAAAGCAAGGAAAAGATAAGATTACAATTAGAGTTATAATAAGAATCTTTTATTTTAGTAGTTTCTTTTGTTAGAATTAGACCAATGTAAACTAACTCCTTATAATCTATAACTAAGAGAGCCCGGTATAGGAATTAATCATCGAAGAAATTCTCAGCATCAATTGACGACTGAGGTTGTGTTTTCTTCTGATAAAATTTAGAGTAGTTTAGTATAGATATCCAAAGTTCCTCGATCACAATTGATGACTGGGTTTGGGAGATAGAAGATTAGTGTAGATAGTTGTAGTTCCTCAAAACCAATTGACACCTGCGACTGTGGGGGTGAAAGATATAATTTCTATTGCTTTCTAGTTTAGATTTATTTTTATTATAATTTACTGCTTTGTAAACATCTCCAAGTTTTAATTTGAATTGACGACTTAGGTTGAGATTTGCAGATTAGTGTAAAGATTTTTTACTTTTCCATCTTTGATTTTCTGAAGTTTGATTGACGTCCAAATTTTTGATAGATTAAAGATTAGTTTAGATCTATATTGAAGGATGCTAGTTTTTGATTGACGCTGAAATTCTAGAGGATTGAGATAGAGTGTAACGATAGTTTTAATTTGTAAACATCCGTTAATTAAAGATTGTGATTGACAACCACAATCTGAAGAAGAAGGATTTAGGATTTATTTTTCTGTAAATTGATTTAAGATACCATTCTTTTATTCATATTTCTCAAGTAGTTTAGGATCTTAAAATATAAATATAAGTTTTCAAAAAATTAATAAATAGGTAAACTAGTTCCTCGTGAGAACGATCCTATGCTAGTATTACAATTTCCATTATGCTTGCAATAGGTTAAGACTTAATTAGAATGACATAAAGAGCGTACCAGTACTAGGGCAAGTACAAGGGTGTCAAACCACAGGGAGTTGTCATTTATCTAATATGATCTCTATTTCATATAATAAAATTATATATTTTAAGTTGCCTAAATTACTCCTAAAAATAAAAAGAAAACCTAATGGATTTGGATAAAGATATGGAAAGGCAGACTGAGATCTCTCTTGGATCTCAGACTTATATCTAATAATCTCCTATTTCTTTCCTATTTTAAATCCCAGGTACCCCAGCTCCTGGCTACAAGCTCAGTTGCGTCGTTTATGACCGAGAGGGATCTAATCACAAGTTAGATAACCTAATCGTTAAGCATCATTGCACGTAACCAACTAAGACTAGCCTACAAGGTCTTAGCCCGTCGCGAGTATCCTATCAAATCTAGTTCCTAAGCCCTACTAGGCTAATAAGAGTAGATTAAATAAAATTAAACCATTACAATCACTCATTCTCGAGGACTCTCGAAACCTCCAACACATAATTATACCATTCAAGCAGAATTTAAAACAGTAAAAGAAATAAATTATTATTGAATACTCATCAGAAACTTTACAAGAGATCTCAGCCTAATGTTTTAAGCGCACATAGATCGAAAGACCATCATCACTGAATCAATCTTTAAACGATGATTACAATCAATCCCCATCCATTTCAGAACTGATCTAACCCGTAACCTATGAGCAAGAGGCCCTAGGCTAAAAGTTGTTTTATTCCTAACCTAGGGTCCTTATTTATAGATTTACAAGGCCTTAGAACATTATACACGACAAGTATTCTTATTAGATCCTTAAAATACTCCAAGGAAGATGAATCCAAAAGGAATCGTCATGATTTAGAGTTATCTAGACTGCTGGAAGATATTTTCAGAGAAGATCTCGGGGCTGGAGGATATCCACAGCTAGAACAGCCGATTCTTTTCCTCTAAACTTTGTTGTGATCTGTCGAAAGTGGAGCACCGACCGGTCGACTTCAAATCTCTTCTCCAGGTTGAAGATGCTCCTCGGGGTTTTAGTTTAACTTGATTTCCTGATCGGTTGGGCCAATTTTTTGGCCGGTTGAGATATTCTCTGAGTGTTCATCATTCTGCTTGTTCTATTTCTGATCAGTAGATAGAATTCTAACTGGTCAACTTTAGGATTTCTAGAGCCTTCGTAGTCCTGACCAGTTGATAATGGTACTTTGACCGGCCTAATCAAGCTCAATTCTCTTCTGCTTGGATCCTCCTCTGCTGTGCCATTCTGACCGATAGAAAATCCCATTTCGACCGGTCTAAAGGACCTTTGAGAGCATTCCTTCCAGCAATTTCTCATTGGATTTTACCATTTGCTTGGGTTTCTTCATAGCTTTCCACTTTTAACTCTTTTTATATTTAACCAGCTTTTATACTTGTTGCAACACAACATGAACTAAAAGCATACATTAGTAGTTAAAAGAGGTATAACAAGGCTGAGATTTAGGGATAATTTATACAACTTTTGAGTACGATCAATACCTTTTTACTCAAAAAGACTTGAATATGAGACATAGGAGATGTTTGAAATTCCAAATCAATTATTGATCGTCTTAAAAGAAAATCTTGCAAGTGCATAAGTTCAGATGTACTAGGGTAACTATAAGGGTGTCGAACCACATGAATTTATCGTTTACCTTGATTTAATCTTTATTTTATAAAATACTTTGTAACATTACATTTCCTTAATTATTCTAAAACAAATAAAAGAAGATCTATATTAGTTTTAAAATAAGAGAGGAGAAGGCAGTCTGGAATCTCTCTTGGATTTCAGACTCGCATAAAAATAAACCTTATTTCCTTTCTACAATGAATCCCAGGCACCCCCGTTCCGAGTTACAAGCTCTGTCACATCAGATATGAATTAGAGAAATCTAATCGTCATTAGAGAAATTTAATCGACAAGGCATCATTGCACGAACCAACAAAAACTATCCTTCAAGGCCTAGTATGTTGGTGAATATCCTATCTAGGCTAACCCCAATACCTACAAGGCCACTGGGATTATTCTAAATGAGATTACAGCGTTACCATCCCATTCTCGATCTAGTTGAATCCTCAAACATGTAATCGTAGCATAAACATAATTCAAAAATAGAAAAAGAAACAAAAATTTATTAGAATACTTATCGAAATTTACAAGAGTTCCTAGCCTGAAGCTTTAAGCGTGCATCGATTTAAAGACCTTCATCATTGCTGAATTAGGCTCTGATCGATGATTACATTCAATCTCCCTCTATTATAGAACTAACCTAACCTAAACTACAGAAACTCATGCCAGAAACCCTCTAGAAAAGCCTATTGTGCAAGTCCCCTAAAACCTAACCCTAGGGTCCTTATTTATAGATTACAAGGCCCTAACACAATTACACACGACAAGAAACTCTAAGAGATCCCTAAAAATCCTCCAAGGAAAAAGAATCCAGAAGGAAATCATACTTCTTTAAGTAATCTAGCTTTTAGAAGAGAAATTCAGAGAAGATCTCGGACGCCGAAAGTTATCCACAGCTGGACATAATTTTTTTCTTGAAATACTGCTGTGATTGGTAGAAACTGGATTCTCGATCGGTTGGGCTCTAGATATTTTCTCCAGGTTGAAAACGCATCGTGGGGCTTCAAAACAAATTGAGTCTCTTACCGATCAAAAATATAAAGAGATGTTTGAGTGTTCTACTTGCTTGATTCTCGACCGATTGATCAGTCACAGAGAATGCCATTTTATCACCCTTAACTTAGTGATGCTAGACTCCAATTTACTACTAACTAGATAATGATGTGTAGATATTAAGAACAAACAGCAAAAAAGAGCCAAGGTATTAATCTCCGTCAAAATGAACTCAAACAGCAATAAGAAAGATAATCGAGTGAAGAAGACGACTCAAATTGAACTTGGAAGCCAGTAGAGTAAGAAATTGCAAGAGATGATTGAACAAAGTTGAAGAGAAAATAAGAAATCGTAAATTACGATTCTTCAAATTACATTTCAAGAAGAATGCGATATAAGAGGCTTGCGATCATTCGTACTAGAAGATCATACTGAGAGAGAGAGTTGGGTTGAAAAGAGAAATCATGATCACGATTTTGCAAGAATAAAAGCTCATGTTGCTATTGAACATGAGACTTACACCTCCATGCATGCAATTAGAAGACATCTTGAATTAGAAGTTCAGTAAATCATGGATCTGAGAGATTGACGAAGGACTCCTAAAAGAACTCTATTGCAGAAATAGAAGAAAAATCCTGAGCACATCTACCAATCAAAGCAAGGAAGAATTAGGATTATAAGTAGAAATATATTAGGAATCCTTTATTCTTAGTAGTTTTTTTTTCTTAGGATTTGAATAATATAAATCGACTCCTTATGATGTATAAATAAGAGAGCTCGACATAAGAGAAGAGTTTTCGAAGGAACTCTTAACAAAAATTGATAACTGAGGTTGGGTTTTCTTCTAATCAACTTTAGTTTAGCATAGTTTAGATATCCAAGATTTCTTCAGAGCAATTGACGACTGCAATTGAGCGCTGAAAGATTGGAGTAGAGTATTCGCAATTTCTCAGAAGCAATTGACGCATGTGACTGAAAGATGAAAGATCTTTTTATTGCTTTCTAGTTTATTTATTTTCATGCACTTTACTGCTTTGTAAACATCTAAAAGTTCTTGATTTGAATTGACAACTCAGATTGAAAATTTGCAGATTAGTGTAACGGTTTTACTTTTCCATCTTCAATTTTATTGAGTTTGATTGACGCCCAAATTTTAGAAAGATTGTTGATTAGTATAAATTTGTATTAAGGTATTCTACCTTTTTATTAATGGCCAAATTATAGAGGATTGAGATACGGTGTAACGGTATTCTATTTTATAAGTATCCGAAAACAGAAGGATTGCGATTGACGACCATAATCTGGAAGGAGGAGGATTTAGTTTTATTTTCTACAATTAGTTTCAACCAGTCATTCTTTTATTTATATTTCTCCAGTATTTTAGGATCTCAAAAGACAAATATAATTTTTTAAATAAAAGAAAAAAATACATCAAAATGATCACCTTCCTCGTGGGAACGATCCTATAGTAGTGCGGCAATTTCCGTTGCGCGCTTGCAATAGGTTAAGATTTTAGTACAATAAAAGCCCAAACACCGGTCAAACTAGTTCTGACCGGTCCATTTGAAAATTTTGAAGTTGCTGAGAGTCTTGACCAGTCGAAACTGGTATTTGGACCAGTCCATTTAGCCTCTTTTCTTCTTCTTTAGACTACTGGTTACTACACTATCCTGACTAGTCCATTTTGTAATTTTGACCGATTAGAATGATCGTTGAGGGCATTCCTTCGATTGCTCTTAGTTGGATTCTTGCCAAAACTTCGGGTTACCTTAAGTTTGCTCTTTTAACACATTTTGCATTTATCCAACTTTTATACTTGTTGCAACACAACATGAACTAAAAGCATCTATTAGTAGTTAAATAAGGGCTAACAAGGTCGAGATTTGGGCATAAATTATACCACTTTTGAGGCCGATCACACCCCCAAACCTCAACTTTGCAAGTCCTCAAGCAAAGACTAACCTAATAAAATACAAGCTAACCTATGAAAATAAATGCCACTTTCATAGGGAGCACGATATGCAACAAGCCTTTAAACCCCTAGATGATCCCTAGTGGAAGAGTTGTCTCTTGAGGGTTTTCATTAAAGTCACCCACAAACTTCCAAAATAGTTTTCAAAATCATCTGTAAAAGAATTTTCAAAATCAGTTTTCATATGATATATATACTTTTAAAATCAAAACCTGTAATCACTTTAGCATGCAAATTTTATTTTCAAATAACAATGCTTACATTGTTTTATCGCCGGATTAATCCAAATAGGGAATTGTCGGATCCAAAGTCTCCACTCATTCCTCACTTTAGGTATACACTCATAAAAAATTTGCCACGATGAATGATTTACTTTTCCACTCACATGTGAGATAGAGTTACAACACAAATTAAAAGATCCCACATGATATAAGAAAGATGGTGCATCAACGAATTAAAAAAGGTAATCTCATAAAGAATGATGTTTGTATCCTAAGCATGTTATATCAAGCACCATAATAATTTCATCATCACTCTCCACAAGGCATTTACCAACCAATATTGGATCGCAAAGGACTTTTTCAGGGTTGTAATGGGGATCGGGTGAAGGTTAATAAAGAAAGGGAAATTGGATTCAAATTTCTCTAAGAAACCAAAAAAGAACTGTAGACACCCAAATTCGACCTAATAGCCGATCAACACATACTTTGAGAAAGGCATACCCCTGAGCTTCCAAAAGTACTACCCCAAACCATTAGGAACCCTTCACAGACCCTTAGGAATCAACCCTAACCCTTAGAACCTTTCCCTGACCAGTTTTGAACCCTCCAGAGTAGTGGATGGAAAGAGGAGTGCTAAAGTTTATATAAACCTCTTTTGGAGCTGAGGCCTATACTCTTGAAAGAGGATGTTCTCAAATTTCCAATGAGCCAAGAATCACCTCAATCTGAGTTGTATATCAAAAGTTAGGACAATTTGAAAATTGTGTAGAAATGCAGGAAATTACAATAGCATGTATATTATACACGCTAGGCAAAAATGCCTTTTTTTGGGCACCAGGATGGGTTTTCCAGCTTCTAAACCAGGTCATTGTACCTAAGCCTAACATGTATAATATACACGCTAGCCTTAGGAACAGTGTTTTTTGAGAAAATATCCGAATTTGACCTTTGGGGTTTGACTTTTTGCCACCCCAATGTTTAGGGTGGGTTTCTTTAGGACTGTTGCACCCCCATTAGTTCTATTTATAACCATTTAGCCATTTGAAATGACACCCTATCATCTACCATTAAATCTAGTTCCCACCTATCTAAGCTCCCAAATACCTAGAAAACCTTAGATCCCTATTACCTAATTGCTATCCCAATTAGCCCTTTAACCCTTAACTAATCCTCTCCTTTTCTATAAATAGAGAGCTACGCCCCTTTTGTTTAAGGCTTGAAATTTTTTTATAAAGAGAGAATACCATTAGAGAATCTCCTCCTCCATTGCCTCCATTAGAACTCTAAAATTTCATAACCTAGGTTACCCTTTTAAACCCCATATTCCATCGCCAATCCTTAAGATTTAGCAATCTAAAAGCCATAGCCTACTTCTCCTGCCTCCTAGCTACCAAGCCTTAGATGTTAGAACCATTCTCTATCCCTAAAGTGCCATCAAAAGCTCATCGGAAGAACATCAACGCAAAGGTCTACAGCGGTGCTACAAGGGCCCGAGAGCTCTGACTCTCCCCTCTGTTCCTCTACCTTCTTTGCTTTTCCTCTATCCTAGAATTGAGCTATTACGTTGCCCAAATTTTGGCAAGCGGGAAGGGCTCAATAGGATCGGTGTGCCTTGGGGCAAGGGGAAGTGCTGCTCATTTTCCTTATATATATATATATATATATATATATATAGTTTTATATACACATCCAAGCAACCATAGTAGAGACCGCTTACGAGCGGATTGATCAGATGCCAAACACCTTCCCGGTCGATAACCGAAGCCCCTAACCAAGAGCCTTTGGCAAAGACTGGTAAATCGGAGTCATATTTCGCACTTCGGTACTTTTAATATTTATTTTGAGGTATCCTAGCTCACCAAAAGCTCCGGGTGGTGATTCCATCTTTTTTAGTGAAAGCGCATCGTTGGGACGGATCGGTAAGATCCATGGTTGCACAAATGGTGTCTCCACTAGAGATAGCTTGTAGAGCTTCTCCTTGAAGTTTTGGCCCCTTATTTACATGTGTTTTTTATTTTTCTTTTAGCTAACTTTCCTCTCTTTTTGCATATTTACCCCTATGATTCCGTTAGTTTTATACTTACCCCTACATTTCTGTCATTTTTATACGCACCCCTACGATTCAGTCATTTACCGCCTTAGCCATTTGGCGAGCTAGGCATACTTGAGCATTTGTATTTCTGTCAATTACAGGCCTTAGCCGATTGGCGGACTAACTTGTGCATTTTACTACCTTAGCCGTTTGGCGTGCCTACTTGAGCATTTACGTTTATTGTCATCATATACCATTGGTGGACACCAGCCCAAAGAGGCAGCACGGGATTCCCACCACCTATTTTTTATCTTAAGAAAACTCCCTTAAAACTGAACTTAAAATTGAACCAACAAGGGACTTAATTCATTTTTGCGGGGGTAGATTTTAAAAGGGAGGGAATAGGCAACAATATACTTATCCCGATTCTCAGTAGAGCGACAGCCCTAGTGGTGATGATCTCCAAAAGTACCACTCCATCCAGTATCTGAGAAGGCGCTTCCACCGAAGGTATATCGGGTGGGTGACCGAGCTTAATAAAAAGACTTCAAACCCTTGGGGAAACGCGTTAGTCATCTCGAAATGACCTTATATCCCTAGGTACGGTAAGGAGAGACCCGAAATAACAAAGAGAAATAGTCCCCGGAAGCACTGCTTCCAGAAAACCCAAAAAAATAGACCAACTCGAGTCTGCTATTGCTATATAAATATATATATATATATATATATATATATATACTTTTTTTTAACCTAGCGTGTATAATATACACGCTAAGCTAAAAATCCCCAGATTTAGCCAAGCGTATATAATATAAATGCTAAGAATGAAATTCTAAATCTTTAGCCTAGCTTGTATAATAAATATGTTAAGCACTAATTATTGACACTTTCTACACCTTTAAACTTGACTTTTGCTAAGCCTTAGAGCTGTTTATAATCACTTTTAGCTTGTTTTACAGTTTAAGGAAGAAATTGCAGCATAGTGCAGTAATCCAGTTAATAAGTGCAACAAAGATTAGAAGTAGAGCAATTCATTGGGGCTAACACAGGTGAAGCCCAATGGTCTGAAAAAGAGCTGTTGCTACTGTAATTTTAATGATGCAAGCTGCACTTAAAGCTCATAAGATAAATAGAGCATTTGCCAAATAGTGTTGAGACAGAAATGCATCCTATTGAGCAGTGCTTTGTGGCAGCAATTGAGCCTATCGAAAGCTTCAATGAACTTGTCGATTGGTTCATAAAAACTGGAGACCTGTCAAAGTGGAGAAAAGCTGGGTTTTCCAACATATCGAATGGTTTGAATATAGAATACACCAACCTGTCGAATGCTTTAGGAACTCAGCAGCTTGAGAACCTATCGAATAGTTCAGCAATAGAGTCCTCCAACCTATCGAATGGTTGTTTGAACCTGTCGAGAGGTTCTGATACTGAAAATGAACCTATCGAGCATCCTATCGAATGCTTGAATGAACCTGTCGATTGATTCATGAAGCTGGAGCTCAACCTATCGAATTGTTGCAATTCAACCGATCGAATGCTTAAAGAATGCTGCAGTTTTGTACCTATCGAGCAGTCCCTCAATGTATCAGCTTTGAACCTATCGAATGGCTCAATCCACCAACCTGCCAAAGGGTTCCTTAGACTATAAGTTTCATCCTATCGAAATGCAACAATATGAACCTATCGAATGGTTCACTTCAGTAACCTATCAAGCACTTCATGTATTAACCCTGTCGATTGGTTCAAGGCTGGAGCTACAACTTGTCGAACTCTTCTATGAAGCTTCCAGCTGATCCTATCGAGCAGTCCTCCAGCTTGCACCTATCGAATGCATCTACTAAAGCCACAATCCTGTCGACAGCTTGAGACTACAGTAGCAAAAATCAATGGACGACAGGGGCAAATCTGGGAACTCCAATGCACAGGAAATTCTGCACATGGGTGTGAAGTAATTTTTGGTGGGGAACAAATTAGCTTCAGCTGGGCACAAACAAAACCAGATCCTTATCTCTTCTCTGATTGGTTGAAACTCTTAAACAGAGATTAAGCTTAAACTGAACTCCTCTCTTCTAATTGGCTGCAATCTAAAGTACACGGATCACTGCAAATGTATAAATAGAACTCCTTTCTGCTATTTTTCCTCAGCAAGGAAAGTAGGAACAAAGGAATAGCCTGAGTTCTCCTTAACTCATTTAGGTTTAGTTTTAAGTTTTATTTTTCCTTTTTTCTTCTTCCCCCTTCTCTCTCTAATCCAGCCTGTTGGATTAGATCCAGATAGTAGCTCAGATCTAGTTTGTAATTATAATTTTGGCATGAAGAAATATGGATCGATGCACAGACTACAGATATGAGAACAATGTTATTGTAAGTTATTTTTTATTAAAGCAATAAATTGTTGATTTTAAAGCTTAATTAAATCTAAAGATCTTGTGGTCCTATTAGATTCTCGATCGGATTTGTGTAGATAGGACTAGCCCACCCGCTTAACTGGTAGATCTCTTGATGACCATCTGATTTCCCTGGGTTTGATATGCCTGTGGGTGTCTGTGCCTGTGGCCTTCCATCCACAGTATCTGTAGTGATTATCTTGTTCTGATTGAAGCCATTGGAATGGAGGAAATCTATGGGATGATCTGTGACCATTTAAGTGGACAGATCATATCCTTAAGATCAATCCAAACCACCGGTCTAAATCAGATTCTTATACCTTGCATTTGTGCTTGTAGCCAAATGAAGGATGGCTGCATATCCTCAGATCTTGATTTATTTTGCAATGAAAACCAGGTCCTAGCTGCCTATTTCTCGCCATTTGATCTTTATCTTACCATCCATCTTCCTCCACCTTTTAGACTTAGCTTGAAATTTCTGTTTTGTAGATTAATTAGATCTAGTGACACCGGAAAAGCTTTCTTTCTCCTTAGAATTACCAGATCTGTGGCCAGATCTGGAGGTCTACTATACACCTTCTAGGTTTAGATCACTACTCCCTATGAGACAAACACTTACTTATTAAAACTTGCTACAAATGGACCCTGTATCTTGCAGGTCTAGGATATTTTAGATGTGCCGAATCCATCCTCTATTTTACTTTGATTTTATTTTGCTTTTATCATTACACAATAATCAGCACACTGAAATCCCCCAACAAGTTTTTAGCGCCGCTACCGGGGAGTTTTGATCTAGATAGTAGATTTGAGTTTTTCATTTTTTGTAGATCTAATTTTTTTTAGTTTTTATTGCTGATTAGTTTTTAAAATTATAGAGTGCATTCCACCTGTTTGATTAAATGTCTGCTACAATTTTTATACAGAAAACTTGTTTTAGTGTAGCAAAATTTCTGATTTTTCTGAGTTTTTATTTTCTACCTTCTAGATGTTTGAATAAATGCCGCTGTAGCCATTTTCATTTTAGCCAAAATGAGGCCGCAGTTTGAGTTTTTCTTTATGTTTTTGTCAATATGCTTGAGTAAGTTACTGCTACAGTTGTTGAATTTTTGCAGATCTGGAGCAGCTGCCAAACAAGGAGCATCTGGATTGCAGCAGGAGCAGATCTGCTTGAGTTTGTATCTCCTTTCTCCTTTGCATTCATTTTCTATTTTTAAATTCTTTTGACCAGCAGTTTTGCTGTGTTTGCTGTCATTCTAATTTTTGTATAACTCAACAAAACCAAATAAAAAATAGATGAAAATGAAAACACAAATAAATATTTCTATTTCTTATTAGTTTTCAGCAATAGTAAATAAGGGCTCTTGTTTAGCCCGAGCTGATCCAAAACAAGTAAAAAAAATAGAAAATTATAAAAGCATAAAAATATTTTCAGATGGGCTATTTTTCTTTGTTTTTATTCATTTTTCCCATCTGGACCTGCTGAGATCATGGTTTTTCATTTTGAGGAATCATGTAGGATAATGAGCAGTGGATCATACGATTTTTTGAATATTCAATGGAGCCACTGATTTTATTTTCCTTCGAAATTTTTTTACCATTAAATGGATCTCAACTGTATGAATCCTGTTTTTAATGTGTGCTCCCATGCTTCATTATTTAGAAATTCTTTTTTAGTCATACACATCATCAACAAAGGGGTAAGTCTTATGAATCTTGCTTTTCACTGCATGTTAGTGCCGCTGATCATTTTTAAAATCACTTATATTCATAAGTAGCTGATTGGCTCAGGCTTTTGGGGTTTTCTTTGGGCTTAGGGGATTTATGATTTGGTCTTAGGATTTTCTGTTTTAGGAATTTTAGTTTCATTTATGTATTTAGATTGCTGATTTTTTTTTCTTAGGTCTTAACTTTACTAATTTTTTGCATTTTGGTAGTTTAGTATTCAGTTTCTAACTTTATTTTCCTATTTTTCTATATGCAATTCTGTTTTTTATATCTGCATTTTTCTGTTTTTATAGTTTTATATTAAGTTCTTTACTTTGGTTTTGCTATTGTTTCTGTTACTAGCATTAGTTTCTTTTCATTTGTTTCACATTTCTAGCCTTATTTTGCTATTTTTTTTGTTTTAGCAGTAATTTCCTGCATTTGTATATCATTTTTCCATTTTTCGGTTCATGTATTCAGTTTTGCATTTTTATTTTCTACTGCATATAGCTGTAATTTTTTTTAGTTTACTTTCTTCTTTTACCTTGTTGCCCCTAGTTTCTCATTATGTAGAACATTGAGGACAGTGTTCATCTTAGGTTTGGGGGTATGGCAAGTGTGCCAATGAATGAAATGAGTTAATAATAGTGCAGCTATGCTATGTTGGAATTTTATTTTTTTTGAAAAGAAACTAATTTCCCACCTGATTTTTGGAAAAAGAGGAAATTAAAATAAAAAAACTTTTTAAAACTGAAATGAGCTTTAGTCTAACATTCTTCATGAAGCAAATGTCAAGAATTTTCAGAAAATGGATGTTTAGTGGACCTGAAATGAGAGAAAACTGTAAGGACACACCCCAGAAAATTTGATGGAAGGCCATACCCAGTGAGATTTGGGGCTTGAAAAATTTTCTTTGAAGAGTGTCTTGGCAATTTTTCTGCTCTAAGGACTGATTGAATCTAGTTTCGATCACTAGAAGCTAGGCAAATTCGAGTTGAAACAGCTTGACAACATTCATGACATTGAGGACATGAAGTAAGGCCATCCCTTGGACAGTTTGAGCCTAAAATTTCCCACCATTGAACTGCCCTTGATACACATCATTTGAGCCTTTAAAATCCTAGCTTTTCTTTGATAAAAAAAATCAGAAAATTTGAACCCAAAACCCCTTGACCTATTTCAGTTCACTCTCGATCTGAGAAATCAAGAAAAAGGAGAAGTGAGGCTAGAGGAGCAAGGTTTAAAATTTGGTTGAAAGAGAAGGACGCACATTTGGTGGTATTGTGGCATTCTAGCCCATAAAAAGAAAAAAATAGAGAAAAAGACAAAAAGAAAAGAAAAATAGAAAAATAAAGCAAAAGCATGAGAAAGAGAAGTCATTTCATTGAAAGATTGAAATGAGGATTAGAAACTGATCACTTCAAATTTGAAAATTCAATATGTAAATGGAATTGTGCTGAAATGAAGAAGGTGCCATAACCACCTCCTTACCTTGTTGATTTCTCAATTTTGAATCCCATTTTACCCGTCATTCTTTATCAACTTCACCCATATGCCACATTACAGCCCAATAAAAAGGCCTTACTGATCTGAAATTAATTGAGTTGTCATGTGGAGACAAGGATTTGTTTAATCTATGGTGAAGAGAGTCAGAAAATTTTAGAAGTTAGAGCAATACCTATGCTCATGCTTGCAATCCTATTCGAGGGCTGTAACTGCTCTTGAGCTATGTGAAATGATGTACCCTTCTATTTTTTTTGTGAGTGAACAGCCCTGGTAAGATTTGGGTTTGAAATCTGGTTTGTCTGGGGCATTATCAAAATAGAATTCTTAAATTAAAGGTGAACTTTGTATCAATTTTCAGGCACAATGCCTTGACATGAACTGATTGATGATGAAGGAATTACAACAGAATTTCAGGTTTTAAACTGATGATTTTTCTGCTAAAAATCCTCTAAAAACTGAATGGACATGGTGTGGAATTTATTTTATTTACTTAAACTCTGTTTTAGCATGTTGCAGTAATACTAACTGATTTTATTGGAGAAGTTTGGGGGTACCTTCACTGAAAACTCTCAGGAGACTCCATTCCTTCACTAGGGATCACCTAGGGGTTTAAAAGGCTTGGTGCATGTGCCAAATGCACCCGTGTTCCCTACGAAAGTGGCATTTAATTTCATAGGTTAGTTGTTTTAAATTTCACTTTGCTCGAGGACTAGCAAGGGTTAGCTTGTTTATATTCACTTTTAGCTTGTTTTGCAGTTTAGGGAAGAAATTGCAGTATAGTGCAGAAATCCAGTTAACAAGTGCCACAAAGATAAGAAGTAGAGCCATTCATTGGGGCTGACACAGGTGAAGCCCAATGGTCTAAAAAAGAGTTGTTGCTGCTGTAATTTTAATGATGCAAGCTGCACTTAAAGCTCATAAGCTGAAGAGAGCATTTGCCAAATAGTGCTGAGACAGAAATGCATCCTATCGAGCAGTGCTTTGTGGCAGCAATTGAGCCTATCGAAAGCTTCAATGAACTTGCCGATTGGTTCATAAAAACTGGAGTCACAACCTGTCGAAGTGGAGCAAAGCTGGGTTTGTCAACCTATCGAATGGTTTCAATGTAGAATACACCAACCAGTCGAATGCTTTAGGAACTCAACAGCTTGAGAACCTATCGAATAGTTCAGCAATAGAGTCCTTCAACCTATCGAATGGTTGTTTGAACCTATCGAGAGGTTCTAATACTGAAAATGAACCTATCGAGCATCCTATCGAATGGTTGAATGAACCTGTCGATTGGTTCATGAAGCTGGAGCTCAACCTATCGAATGGTTGCAATTCAACCTATCGAATGTTTAAAGAATGCTGCAGTTTTGTACCTATCGAGCAGTCCCTCAATGTATCAGCTTTGAACCTATCGAATGGCTTAATCCACCAACCTGTCAAAGGGTTCCTTAGACTACAAGCTTCATCCTATCGAAATGCAGCAATATGAACCTATCGAATGGTTCACTTCAGTAACCTATCAAGCACTTCATGTATTAACCCTGTCGATTGGTTCAAGGCTGGAGCTGCAACTTGTCGAACTCTTCTATGAAGCTTCCAGCTGATCCTATCGAGTAGTCCTCCAGCTTGCACCTATCGTATGCATCTGCTGAAGCCACAATCCTGTCGACAGCTTGAGACTACAGCAGCAAAAATCAATGCACGACAGGGGCAAATCTGGGAATGCATAGGAAATTCTGCACATGGGTGTGAACTAATTTTTGGTGGGGAACAAATTAGCTTCAGCTGGGCACAAACAAAACCAGATCCCTATCTCTTCTCTGATTGGTTGAAACTCTTAAACAGGGATTAAGCTTAAACTGAAATCCTCTCTTCTGATTGGCTGCAATCAAAAGCACGCAAATCACTGCAAATGATAAATAGAACTCCTTTCTACTATTTTTCTTTAGCAAGGAAAGTAGGAACAAAGGAATAGCCTGAGTTCTCCTTAACTCATTTAGGTTTACTTTTAGGTTTTATTTTTCCTTTTTTCTTCTCCACCCTTCTCTATCTAATCCAGCCTGTTGGATTAGATCTAGATAGTAGCTTAGATCTGGTTTGTAATTGTAATTTTGGAATGAAGAAATGTGGATCGATGCACAGACTACAGATCTGGGAACAATGTTATTGTAACTTATTTTTTATTAAAGCAATAAATTATTGATTTTAAAACTTAATTAAATCTAAAGATCTTGTGGTCCCATTAGATTCTCGATCAGATTTGTATTGATGGGACTAGCCCACCTGCTTAACTGGTAGATCTCTTGATGACCCTGGGTTTGATATGCCTGTGGGTCCCTGTGTCTGTGGCCTTACATCCACAGCATCTGTAGTGATTATCTTGTTCTGATTAAAGCCATTGGAATGGAGGAAATCTATTGGATGATCTGTGACCATTTAAGTGGACAGATCATAGCCTTAAGATCAATCCAAATCATCGGAATGGAGGAAATCTATTGGATGATCTGTGACCATTTAAGGGGATATATCATTGCCTTAAGATCAATCCAAACCATCTGTCTAAATCAGATTCTTATACCTTGCATTTGTGCTTATAGCCAAATGAAGGATGGTTGCATATCCTCATATCTTGATCTGTTTTGCAATGAAAACAAGGCCCTAGATGCCTATATCTCACCATTTGATCTTTATCTTACCATCCATCTTCCTCCACCTTTTATACTTAGCTCTAGATTTCTGTTTTATACATTAATTAGATCTAGTGGCACTTGAAAATCTCTCTTTCCTCTTCGAATTACCAGATCTGTAGCCAGATCTGGAGGTCTACTATATACCTTCTGGGTTTAGATCACTACTCCCTGTGAGACATACTCTTACTTATTAAAACTTGCTACAAATGGACCCTGTATCTTACAGGTCTAGGATATTTTAGATGTGCTGAATCCATCCTCTGTTTTACTTTGATTTTATTTTCCTTTTATCATTACACAATAATCAGCACACTGAAATCCCCCAACAATATACGCTAAGCCAAATCTCCATAATTTTAGTGGTTTAGTACCCTTGATAAATCCCGAATTTGAGGCCTTTTTTCGATCATTCCCAAATCCCCCACTTAGTGGTTTAGTACCCTTGATAAATCCCACACTTTTCGACACCCACTACGCCCTCGCCGATCAAGAGAGGTCATCCTCTTATTGACCCTTCTGAGGGATCGGGTCGTCGCGTGGATTTTTGTGCCTTCACATAGATTGAAGGATTTCCTTTTATTCTTTCGAAGCACGTCAGGATCCCACCATGGGTGGCATTAGGGGTGTGAACACCACCCGAAATGGTAGTTCCTTGAGGCCCCGAAAAAAGCATCATGAAGATCTAAGACAAGGGAACTCATTTTTTTCATCCAAAATAAAATAAAATATAGATAAAAAAAATAAATAAAAAATAGAGAGCTTTGTGGTGCCAGAATCACGACATCACCTTATCCTCCCTCATCTCATATGGGAAGGAGAAGAGGGGTTTTTTGTCCTCACTCGAGGAACCTGTAACCAACCCCCCAATAAACCATGTCTTGGGCGGTTGATCCAGCCTACACCGACCCTGATTCATCCCCACCACCCTCCCCATTATATTCTCAATCAGAGGAGATTCCTATCTCCATTCCGCTCACGCAACCCCCATTTACCATCACCGGACCCTTTGGTGCACCCATATTTCCATCCACATCCTCCACATTCCCTCAAAATCCATCCCATTTTCCCCCCATATCCACTCTAAATTCACCTTTCACATCCATCCAACATACACCCCACTTCCCTTCATCCACCCAAAATCCATCCCATTTTCCATCCACATCCACACTACGGATGCCCCATTTTCCCTCCATAACAAATCCATACACACCCTATTCTCCCCCCACATCAACCCAACATATACCCCATTTTTCATCCACAACTACCCAAAATCCATCCACATCCATCCCCATTTTCCCAAAATTTCCTCCAATCAAAATACCCCCAATTTCCCCCCATACCCACTCCAAATTCACCTTGCACGTCCATCCAACAAACACCCCACTTCCCTCCATCCATCCAAAATCAAACCCCATTCTCCACATTTACCCAACCTATGCCCAATTTTTCCATATCCACTCCACATACACCCCATTTTCCCTCCAATCTAAATCCACCACATTTCTCCCCATCTACCTAGGTCATGCCCAATTTTTCTCACCCATCTACCCAGGTCATGCCTATTTTTCCCCATACACCCCCTCATCAGATGGACCATCTATATCCACCCCCACACCTGATCCCATGTCCATGATGGAGAACATGGTTAGGGCCTACACCATGTGAAAGGCCTCCCAAAGCCATCCTCATCAACCCCAAATACCCCATCCACAACAAACCCTCCAAAATATGCACACCTCCTTCATCCAAAATGTCAATCCCAACCAACCACCAATAATCCACACCACTCAATCATGGGGTCATCCAAGTGGTCCCCAAAGGCCCACTACCCAATCCCAAGCCCATGCTGGCCCAAGGCCCACTACCCATTCCCAAGCCCATGCTGGCCCAAGGCCCACTACCCATTCCCAAGCCCATGCTGGCCCAAGGCCCACCTCATCAAGCCATCCACAACTTTCCCAAAATTCCACATTCACTTTCACATACACCCAACAAACCCCCATACCCTCTCAAATGGCAAACCCCTCTCATCCAACCCCCCAATTTCCCACCTACATCCAACCAACGTACCCCATTCCCCCTTAATGGCCAACCCGCCTCATCAGCCTGACATAAGTTCAATTCATCCACATTCCTCTTACCCACACGAACATGGGGATCCATCCCAATCCATCAGCCATCCCCAATTCACTCATCCTCTCACCTCTCAACCCAATCCCCAAAATTTCCTCCACCCACAATGGCCTCATCAGGCACCCACCCAAAATCCACAATTCTCCCATCCCATTGCCCTACAAGCCCCTCATCAAAGCTTCCCCCAATGGCCTCATCAGGCACCCATTCAAAATCCCCCATTCACTCATCCTCTCATTCCACAAACACATCATCAAACCCTCATCAACTATAGTGGCCTCCCAGGATACCCACTCAACTCTAACATAATCCACCCGAAAATCTTATCCCTCCACCATATGTTGATCAACAATATGAGTAGGATGAGGTAAAAAATAGTGGGGCCTATCCAGGGGAATTTGCCGGTTTTAATCCACCACCACCCACGGGCCATTCAGAATGAAGGGGGACCAGCCCCAGCCTTGCAATCAAAAGAGTCCGAATTGCTGAAAGAGCAAATGGACAAAATACAAAAACAACTGATGAAGATGTGAGGAGCTGAAATTCATGCTACTGAGTTCTCTGATCCGTGTCTGTTTGTGAAAGTAACACTTCCCCACAAATCCAAAGTGCCTACTTTTCAAAAATATGATGGCATGGGCAACCCAATTGACCATCTAAAATCATATTGTGGAGATATGTGCCAGTATGGAGGAGATGAGCATTTACTCATAAAAGTTTTTCAAAAATGCCTCATAGGTTTGACATTGAGATGGTTCACTTCTCTTGAACCATCTATGTTGAAAATGTGGAAGGACCTAACCCACCTCTTTCAAGAAAAATATGTCTACAATTGAGACATCGAACCGGGCAAATTGGATCTGGCATGATTGAAACAAAACCATGATGAAACTTTAAATGAGTACCTTGGAAGATGGAGGACCCTAGCAGCCCAAGTAAAGAACCGCATCCCAAATGATGAACAGTTCGAGATGATCTCAAAAAAAACCCTACCAGTTATCTCTGACTTTTTACCAACAACAATCCAGTTTTGCTAACCTGGTAAGAAATGCCAACCATTGCGAAGACGCGATAAGAGAGGGGCGTTAAACAAAAGTCTAGCCAGTGGGGTTCAAAAATTTGTCCAGCAGAGAACCGAGTGAAGAGCAGGGCCAAATGTCCAAGCCATAATCACTACACAACCCTGTACCAGCATGGTACCATTTCAATTTGGGACAGCACAACATGCCCCAGCACCAAAAAATCTAGCTCTAAGGCTGAATAATCTCCCATGGGGGCAAATGAAGCCTGAGCAGAGAAGGGCCCGATACAACTGAGTGTTCACTCCCCTGGGGTAGTCTCTGAATATCCTCTTGCCCCTATTGGTAGAAAAGGGTTTAGCCACCATACTTTAGCCATGACCTCTACCAAATCCAATCCCAAGGGGGTATGATCCTAATGCACATTGTAATTATCACCAAGAACCAGGGCACCCAACTAATCGATGCTATCCTTTGGAGCATGCGATATAAGACCTCATTGAGGTAGGGAAGCTCATTCCCCCGATAGCTCCCCAAGCAAACCTGCACACCAATATTCTCTAGGTGCCATCGGTGTCACACCCGCAAGGAGGAATGGGCCCAAGGGCCACTATTAACATGTTGGAGGAAGGGATGAAAGAATTCGATCCCTCTGAATCTATCATTAAGGGAGGCAATTTCACAGTACCTAGGCATCAGAGTCATGAGAATGAGATCATAGGGGTGATTGAGCCATTAAATTAAATCAATTATTTCTCGAGCCCTGTTAAGACCTGAAAAGTACCACTTTTCACCCCTTAACTTAACCTTTGATTAGACCCATAGCCACCTAATAAGTTCTTGTAAAGTATTTTATGTAGGTAATAACCAGCAGTGAAATAAGGCCAGGAATCCTGCTAAGGAGCCGGTTTTAGCACCAGAAGTCCCTCAGAAAAATGAACTCTGAATCCAGACCTGAAATGAGCCTCGCGCAGCTGACCGAAGCTTTAGAGGATTCAGGAGAAATATGCCTCGCATATTCCAACTGAGCATCCCAAGACTCTACAACAGCTTCTTGCGTAGATGATTGACTGAAGAGCTTCAGAAGCACAAACTCGCGCAGCTGTCGCACAGTCGCCGCGGGATGCAATTATCAGAAGAGAACTCCTCGCGCAGTTCTCGGGCCATTCAAGAAGAAAGCATCCTTGTGAAGGCAAAGCAATCCTCGCAAAGATCAATTAAGACATGGAACTTCGCACAGTTCAGAACTCAGTAAAGCCTCGCGAGGTAACTCGCGAAGTCCAGTCAAGAGAAGTGCCCGCGAAGCTCTCGCGCTATTCAAATATGTCCTCGTGAAGACCAACCCAGCGATCGCGCAGCTACCTCGCGACTGCTTGAGCTCCAACCCCGTGACATCTGAGGCTTTGATGTTTACTCAACCTCATGACGGCTGAAGCTACAATGTCAAACCATCCTCGCGAAGAGCAAAAGCTACCACGCGACAAGTCTGGGAAACAATGGCTACCTAGTGAAACTCTGAACCTCAACTTCCATCACTTCAGCAGAGGACCTTCTGGGAATTTCCAGGGATTAGGGCACGCACTCTCACGCTCAAATCTCCATGCACACGCCTCGAGGCATCCAAGGATCACCATTGGGCCACGTGGCATCGTTAAAATTAGGGTTTCTTAACCCTAATGTGCTACCACACCACTGCTATATAAACCCATACTTAGCTTAGGTTGAGAGGCCGGTTTTTAGAGAGAAAAATCCTGGAATAGCTGGGAACACCTCTCATTTCTTGGAGACTGGATCTGAGATAGTTTTTTTTCATTTCTTTTGTAGTTGTAAGTAGTTTTCTTTTTTTTTTTTCCTTCTCTCCATAGTCCAGCGCTTGCTGGCTATGTCTTTGTATGCATTTTGAACTAGATTAATGGAAGTTCTGTAATAGGATCTGTACTTTGTGGGATTTGTGTTTGAATGTGAGATGCTCTGTGCAAGGCTGCTACCTTGTGATCCACCATTACTTTCGCTGTGTTTCAAAGCAATGGAGGACTGATTCTAAGGGCCATTCAGATCCAAGTGACCTGCATGTCTGGGCTATCATGGTCCTATACAGCCTTAGCCCCACCACAGGACCCACTAGATCTGAAATCCCCATGGGAGCTTGAGCTGGTAGCCTGGTGACCATGGTGGTGGCAGCGATATTCTTGTTTTGTCTTGGGCTCCGTGAGGAGGATAGCCTCTGGGATAGTCTATGACCATTCAAGTGGACAGGTTATAGCCTTAGGGTGATTCTAATCCACCGATCCAAGATGGATCCTTCTTCTTTACACCTGAGCTTGTAGAAGCCTGGTGGGGGATTATACAGAGGCAGACTCCCCTATATTTATATAGATTCACTATCAGATGTTATATCTAATCTGGTTATAGAGATTGCAGGCTTGTGACTGGACCATTGTAACCTCACTCAAGCAATGGACAGCTAGATCGAAGTTTGCACTCAATCTCTTGTTGGTTCTATGTGTCTGGGCTATCATGGTCCTATACAGCCTTAGCCCCACACATAGAGCTTTAGAGGTTGAGGTTCCCTATGGATTCTTGAGCTAATAGCCTGGATGAAATAGTGCCTACAATGATTAACTTGTTTTATTTTGACCCATCCATGGATTGTGGTTCCCCTATGGGATAGTTTGTGACTATTTGAGTGGACAGGTTATAACCTTAAGGGATTGAATCATGGCAGAAGTGATGGGTTGAATCCATTCTCCTCAGTGGTGATAATGTAGCCATTCGACAGGACTTCTATAACATCAAATCTGAATCTGAGTTACAAAACTCCTCTGATCTAGGCTCAATATCTTACTTCTCACCCTTTTATATTTATTTTCCACACTCCATCCATCATCTCACCCCTTTCTGTAGTGTAGACATTAGATTACCTTAGAATACCTAGAATAAGTGACCTTAAACTCCCCTCCTTTTTAGGATTGCCAGATCTATGGTCAGATCTGGAGGGACTACTAGAGATGGCCCCTTTGGAGCTGTAGATCACCTTTCCCTGTGGGACAAACTCTTACTTATCAAAACTTGCCACAATGGACCCTGTATCTTGCAGGTCTAGGATTTCTTAGTTGTGCTGATTCCATCCCATGTTTTACTCTTTCTTTGAATTTTAAATTACTTTTACCACCAACCAATAAAGCAGGCACACACTCAAAAATCGCCAACAAGTTTTGTATTTTGAGTAGACCCTTAGTTTTTGTATTCTTAGTATTCTTTGCAAATGTGAATAATTGATACTGCTGATATAATTTTGAACCCTTCATGCAGAGCTAGACAGCAGCTGTCCAGGACAGTTGGACTGCAATTGGAGCTTAGCTACCTCTGTTTGCAAACTCTCTAAATTTTAAAAACTCTGTCTATCTTTCTTGAAAATTCTCTAGCAGTATTTAGAATAGTTGTAAATGTATTCTTTGAATAGCTGTAAATTAGTTAGATAAATTTGTTAAATTGTAAAGTTATTCTTTTGTAATGTGCTTACAAGAAGCTCTCCTTGCTGTTGGTGTGCTTGTATGCTAGGGAGGAGATCTCTCAGCCCTACTTTGGAGCCTCTTAATCCTGAGTTAGAAAGGGGAAGGAGACTTAGAAGAGATAGGCACACCACAGGAGAGCCCCCAAGTGAATCTGTGATAACAATTATGGGTGAAGAACAACGCAGAACTCTCAAGGAGTTGAATGCTCCAGATGACTATAACTCCCCTTTTAGCATTCAATTCCCTGATGTTCAGGGGAATTATGAAATAAAAACTTCAATCATCCAGATGCTGCCCTCTTTCCATGGGCTCAGCAAGGAGGACCCGTACAAGCATATTGACCAGTTCTTGGCCTTGTGCACCACTTTTAATATCACTGGTTTGGGACCTGAGGCTACTAGGCTCAGACTCTTTCCCTTCTCTTTGAAGGATAGGGCCAGTACCTGGTTGACCACTTGTCCCAACAATAGCATTGCTTCATGGAAAGACCTGCAAACCAAGTTCCTGACCAAGTTCTTCCCTGAGACCAAAACTAGCCAGTTGAGGAAAGAGATTCTTGCTTTTGCTCAATCCCCAACTGAGGATTTTAACCAGTCCTGAGATAGGTTTAAAGAAATGCTCAAACAATGCCCCCACCACAAGATCCCAGAGTGGCAGCTTGTACAAAGCTTCTACAATGGGATTGATGAGAAAAATAGAGATATGGTCGATGCCTCTTGTGGTGGATCCTACATGCACAAAGGCTAGAGGAGGCATGGGAATTGTTTGAGGTGATTAGTGAGAATGCTTTCAAAAGCCATCCTGCAAGAAATGGTCGAGAAATGAGTCAAAGGTGGGACTGTTCTTTGGATCAAGAGGAAAAGTTTATGAGGTGTCCGAATAATGACTGCAATGCAAATGGCAAACCTCTCTATGAAGTTTGACAAATTCTTGTGATGTAACCCGTCATGTGGTGGAGGCATGTCTGATATGCCAGTCCCCACAGCACACAGTGGAGGAATGTCCATCTGCAGGGCAATTTCCTGAATTAGTTTTGGAACATGCTGCTGCAACTCAATCTTATGGCCAGCAACAATCTGGGGCCTACAACAGACAGCCATATGGATACCAGCACCAAAATGCTGGTTACCAATGGAGAGACCACCCAAATCTGAGGTGGAGGCAAGACAACTACATGCAGCCCCAGCAGATGTTAGCCTTACCACAAAGACCACAGCAGCAGTTCAATCAAGGGAATGCCCCTAGGTCTAACTTCTAGCACCATCAGTAGCCCCATCAGCAACAAAATCAGTTGGTCTTACCCCACTCTCAGCCAAGGAATGCTTCCTTTGAGGACCAGGTCTTGACTTCATTACAAAACCTGGGATCCTTGGCTCAGACTATGGACTCTCATGGTCAGAGCCTCCAAAATATGGAAGAACAAATAAGCCAAATTTCAAATGCCTTGGTTAGGAGAGATGAAGGGAGGTTGCCCTGCCGGCCAATTGCTAACCCCAAGGGTCAGTTTTTAATTGAGGAAGCTTCCTCAAAGTTTGAGGACACCAATGTTGTCACTACCCTAAGGTCCGGCAGGCTGGTAGACAACCAGGTGGGTAACAGACCAGCAGAGGTCATTTCCACAGATGATGCAAATGATCATGATAGAGATGTTGTTGGACCACAAAGCCAAGAATTGCCTGCCACCCTGCAGCAGGAGAAAAATAAAGAGGCTGTCATTGAGCCTCAGCAGGAAGAAAAATAAGAAAAAAGAAAGAAACAGAAGTTTAGTCATGGGCTAGCAGCTAAGGAACCAGCAGAACCTCAGCTGCCATTTCCTCAAGCTTTGGATATCCCTGTCCCTTTTGATAAAGGGAATGCCCAGAGGGAGGAAATGATGGAGACCTTCAGGCAGGTGAAAATTAATTTGCCCCTGCTTGAGGTAATTAAACAGGTCTCGGCCTATGCAAAGTTCCTGAAAGACCTCTGCACCCAAACGAGAAAAGCTAGAGGTCATGTATCCAAAAAGGTCTTTACAACTGATACGGTGAATTCTGTATTTGACATATCAATGCCTGAGAAGATGCAAGATCCCGGGATACCCACTATTCCCTACGTAATTGGAGACCATACAATTGGAAAAGCCCTTTTAGACCTTGGAGCCAGTGTTAACCTGTTGCCATACAGTGTATATCTACAACTAGGTTTGGGGGAGCTAAAAACTACCCCCATTGTGCTAATGATGGCTGATAGGTCTGAGAGGAGACCTCTGGGAATGGTTGAGGATGTCTTAGTGGGAGTGGATTAGTTTTTCTACCCTGCTGACTTCTTAGTTTTGGACATGGCGTGCAGCAATAGCCCAAATCCCATACCTGTTATATTGGGCAGGCCTTTCTTGGCCACTGCCAATGCATGCATTCAACGCAGGTCTGAAGTAATGGAGGTAACTTTTGGACATATGAAAGTTGAGCTGAATGTGTACAACAGTGCAAAGTACCCTCAGATGGACAATGAGGAGAGCTTTGCAGTGGATGTACTAGAGGAAATTGTAGAAGAGGAAATGCCCACTCTGCTAGAGTGGGGCAACATTGTCAGGAATTTAGTTAAAATTTGGGACATGGTGGAGGAAGAGAGCTCAGATGTGGTATCAAAAAACATGACCACATTGAAGTCTTCTGTGGGCTTAGTGCAGCACTCCAGTTGGAAACCTACATTGATTCCTCTTCCCCCAACCTCCACTACACCTATTCTGCCATCCACCCAACAAGCCCCTGATCTGGAACTCAAGAAGCTTCCAGAAACATTAAAATATGCCTTCCTTGAGAAAGGTGGTAAGCTTCCTGTGATTATCTCTTCCTCCCTTATCAATGAGCAGGAAGAGGAATTACTAACAGTTTTGAGGAAGCACAAGAAGGCAATTGGTTGGACCATTATCGATCTGGGAGGAATAGATGCATCAATCTGCATGCACAAGATTCATCTTGAGGAGGGAGCACTACCCTCCAGGGAAATACAGAGGAAGTTAAATCCTCACATGCAGGAAGTGGTCCTCAAGGAGATCATTAAATTACTAGATGCAGGGGTGATTTACCCCATCTCTGATTCTCACTGGGTGGCACCTATCCAAGTGGTGCCTAAGAAATCTGGCATAACAGTGATTAAGACTGAAATTGGAGAGTTGAGGCCAGCCAGGGAGACCACTGGCTGGAGAGTGTGCATTGATTATAGGAAGCTCAACTCTAAAACCAGAAAGGACCATTTCCCTCTCCCCTTCATTGATCAAATTTTCGACAAATTGGCTAGAAAAGCTTTTTACTATTTTCTTGATGGGTACTCAGGGTACAACCAAATCCCTGTGCATCCTCAAGACCAAGAGAAAACTACCTTTACCTGTCCTTTTGGCACCTTTGCTTACAGAAGGATGCCTTTTGGGCTTTGTAATGCGCCAGCCACTTTTCAGAGGTGTATGTATGCAATATTCTCTGATATGATTGATAAGTTTTTGGAGATTTTTATGGATGATTTTTCTGTCTATGGGGACAGTTTTGGCCAGTGTCTACAACACCTCAGCCTAGTTTTGCAAAGATGTGAGGAGACCAATTTGGTCTTAAGCTGGGAAAAGAGCCACTTCATGGTAACACAAGGCATTGTGTTGGGCCATGTAGTCTCTAAAGAAGGGCTTGAGGTAGACAAGGCCAAAGTGGACCTCATTGCCAATTTGCCCCCTCCAAAAACAGTCAAGCAAATCAAATCTTTCCTGGGGCATGCAGGATTTTACAGGAGGTTCATTAAGGACTTCAGCAAAATTGCTAAGCCATTGTGCCACCTGCTCTGCCAGGATGTGCCCTTTGACTTTTCTGCTGACTGTCTTAAGGCTTTTGAAACATTGAAAATATGCCTCACCTCTGCCCCTGTACTCCAAACACCAGACTATACCCTACCTTTTAATATGATGTGTGATGCATCAGACTTGGCAATAGGTGCTGTTTTGGGCCAAAGAAAAGATAAGCTGCCTGTGGTCATTGCTTATATCAGCAAATTTCTTCTTTGAAGCTTCGGTGAACTATACCTGGCGAGAAAGAGCTTCTAGCAGTGGTTTATACTGTTGACAAATTTAGAGCCTACCTACTAGGATCTAAAACTGTAATATTCACTGACCATTCAGCATTGAAGTACTTGCTGTCCAAGAAAGATGCTAAGCCTAGGCTGATTAGATGGATACTCCTGCTACAGGAGTTTGACATCGAAATCAAGGACAAAAAGGGTATGGAGAATGTGGTGGCTGACCACTTGTCCAGAATTATCTTGGAGAAATGCCTGGATGGCCCTACAAATGATGCCTTCCCGGATGAGCAATTATTTGCCATCCAATCCCTAGTCCCTTGGTTTGCACACATTGTCAATTATCTAGTTATAAGAAAGATTCCTCCCGACTGGACCAAAATGGACAAAGACTTGTTTTTTTCAAATGTCAAGTATTTTTTCTGGGAGGAACCTTGCCTATACAAGTACTGTGTAGACCAAATCATCCGAAGATGTGTTCCCAAAAGTGATATTCCCAGTATTCTGGCCATGTGCCATGAAAATGCCTGTGGAGGCCACTTTATTGGGAGAAAAACAGCTGACAAGATCCTGCAGTGTGGTTTTTACTGGCCTTCCTTATTCAAAGATGCATACACACACTACAAGGCATGTGAGAGATGTCAAAAATTAGGAGGGTTGTCCAAAAGAAATTCAATGCCTTTACAGCCCATCCTTGTGGTAGAACTATTTGATGTATGGGGTATAGACTTCATGGGCCCCTTTCCTCCTTCTAATGATTATCAGTTCATCTTAGTGGCAGTGGACTATGTTTCCAAATGGGTAGAAGCCATTGCCACAAGAACCAAAGACAACCAGGTGGTCCTCAAATTTGTAAGGCATCAAATTTTCTCTAGATTTGGAACCCCTAAAGCTATTATCAGTGATGGGGGTAGCCATTTCTGCAACAAAAATTTAGAGAGCTTGCTCAAGAAATATTCTGTGACCCATAGGATTGCTACTCCCTACCACCCACAGACAAGTGGGCAAGTCAAAATTTCCAATAGAGAGATCAAGCACATCCTTGAGAAAACAGTAAGGACTGACAGGAGAGATTGGGCCGATAAACTGAATGATGCACTGTGGGCCTATAGGACTGCCTATAAGACTCCCATTGGAATGTCCCCATTCAGACTGGTCTATGGCAAGGCTCGCCATCTCCCAGTAGAGTTAGAACACAAGGCCTATTGGGCCATTAAGAATTTAAACATGAACCTAACTTCTGCTGGTCATCACAGGTCATTGCAGCTGTCTGAATTGGATGAGCTGAGGATGGATGCTTACACCAATGCCAGGATCTACAAGGAATAGTCTAAAGCTTTCTTTGACAAGGGCTTGCTGAGAAAAAGCCTCGAACCGGGTGGTAAGGTTTGGTTATTCAACTCCAAACTAAAATTCTTTCCTGGCAAATTAAAATCCAGATGGGAAGGTCCCTATGTTGTCTTAAATGTTTCCCCATCTGGTGCTGTGGAAGTCAAGGATCCCAAAACTGGGAGGACCTTCAAAGTGAATGGTCAGAGGCTTAAGCCTTGCATTGAACAACCTGCTGACCCTATGAACACTATTCATTTCCATGGGACCCCTACATCTACCTGACCCACAGTTGTGTCCATGTTGTACTATACTACTTTTGTTTCTTCCATAAGTTTTAAGAAATTTTAATGGTTATGTGGAGTCTGAATATGTTGAGCTTGATAGAGTTTATGTGGGATTGGTATGATTTATTCTTCTTCTTCTGTGAATTGCTGATTTTCAAATTTGAATGCATATTGTTTGAATATTTTTGATGAGTAGGCTGCACTAACTGTATTGCCCCTGTTTAGTACTAACCCCTCGCGCATTCAAAATTGAGATTTGGGAAGCTCTCGCACAATTCACATAGCACATTCATTCCACTGTCATGAACTTCAACAAATGCTACAGAGTCTCTCGCGCACTTCCAGCCCCACCATCCATCATCGCGAGATTCAGTTATCTCGTGATTCCCTTACCCAGCTGCGCGAGTCAAATGCATTTATCATTTCCCACGCTAATTGCGGAGACTTGACGGTTCCCAAGTCACTCTCAATTAATTACAGGGACTTGGATGATATTCCACCGTTTCATCTTCCACCATCCTCACCTTTAAATACACAGGGAGCCCCTTTCATATTCATCGCATCCTTTCTCCTCGCACCCTAGCGGTCCTTCCCTAATCCTAACCATGGCAGATGACAAGCCGAATGCGCTGCGTAACAAGTTTTACCCGATGTGGTTGGACCCGCCACCACCTAAAGAGCTGGATCCCCTACAACCCCTCTGGGATGAATACGAGGAGGTTCTGCAAATCCTGGCTAAGGAGGAGGAGGAAAAGCTCCAGCTACAGAAGAAAAAGCAAATGATAGAACCATCCCCTTCCCCTCCACTCCACCCCCTCCCCCACCTTCTCAACCCCCTCACCCCTGATCCCTCTCTCCTTTCTTTTTTTTTTTTTTTGTAATTTTCTTTTTTTATATAGTTTTAATGAAATTTTCTTTTTCTGATATTCTGTACAGTTCTCTATTCTTGGTTGCTTTCTTTCTTGTTCTGGACTTTTATGCTTTATTAAATCTGCTGCACAAACACCTTTGAATCACTGAGGACACTGCTCCTCATAGGTTTGGGGGTGTGGCAGGCAGACCCTGCCAATGAAATAGTTAACCTAAGTGCAGCAGACTCATCTGAGTAATATGGAAATGGATCTATGTTCACTTAAGAATCATGCAAATAAGAAATTAAAATTTTCTGCAAACTTTTGACATTATAAAATTTTAATATTCCACATTTCCATGATAATATCACCAAGGAAACATACTTGTATCAGTACTTAGTGAATCATTAGAGAGAGAAAAAGGTGAGGACCTACTTAAAAGTTCAAAGGAAGATCATAACCAGTGAGAATTCGGCCTATAAAATTTTTTCCATCCTTTGAGGACTAACCAAGGCAATCTCTTCTAGTTCTTCTAGTTCTAAGGACTGGCTGAGTCACTGTGCTCACTAGAAGTTAGGTAACTCCAAGTTGAAACAACTGACAGTACTCATGAGACTTAGGAAAGGATCAAGGCCTTCTCTTGGACAGTTTGAGCCTAAAAGGACCAACCCTAAAGCAACTGCCCTTGTCCATACCCCCCTTTGATCTTTAAATCCTAAATTTCCTCAAAATACACCTGAGTACTTGAACCTGAACCTATGAACCTACTTCAGCCTACCCTCACTCTGAGAATTCAGAAGGTAAAGGAGAAAAGGTTGGAAATGGACTAGTTATGGTCAACATTAAGTGAATGGAGAAGAAGCATCTCAAAATTGCAGCGGTATAGTGGCGAGAACATGGTGGCATTTCTGAAAAGCAAAAACAAAAATAAAAAGAAGAAAATTCCATCAAAAGGAAATAAAAATAATAATGAAGAGGAGTAAGGGAGGAGTCAAGAGGAACTTTCATTGGAGAATCAAAATCAAGAAGAGAAATTGATCACTTCAAATATGAAAATCTCAAAGAAGATGAAGGGAGCTGAATTAAAGAAGGTGAAGTCATGAATCACCTCTGTCACCTACTGATTTCTCAATTTGGAACCCCTTTTCAACCTTCCATTCTTTTTAACCCTACTCCATAAGCCACACTACAGCCCAGTTAAAACCCCTTGTGATCCAAAGTTGAGTGAGCTGTCATGTGAAGATAAAGAGTTATCCAATCTATTGTGAGGAACTGCCAATGATGTCAGCACTTAAGAACTCTGCCTATGCTCATGCTTACAGACCCATTTGGGGGATGTAACTGCTTTTGAGCCTATGAGAAAATGAACCCCTCAACAAAACCTTTATGAGAGTATGCCCTGCAAAGTTTTTGGGTCTAAACTTGAATGCATTATGTATGACCTATAACCTAATTTTTGACCTGAGGATGGGCTCAGTGCTGGCACACACTTGTGCAATTTTCTGTGGTTGTAAACTGATTGGAAGTGATGTGCATTCATGAAAAGTTTATGATGTTCTGTGCAACCAATGGATTAAATTTCTTTTATGATTACTGATTCAAGAGTAAACTAAGTCTGCCCCTTGACTGCTCACTGGATGATATTGCACTTTTGTTAACTGTTTCATTGAAGAAGTTTGTGGGTGTCTTCACTAAAAACCCTCAGGAGACTTCACTCCTCCACTAGGGATCACCTAAGGGTTTAAAAGGCTTGGTACATATGATAAATGTATCCGTGCTCCCTATGAAAGTGGCATTTAATTTTTATAGTAGGTTTAATGTAGCTTTGCTAAGGGACTAGCAAAGATTAGGTTTAGGGGTGTGTTAAGACCTGAAAAGTACCACTTTTCACCCCTTCACTTAACCTTTGATTAGACCCATAGCCACCTAATAAGTTCTTGTAAAGTGTTTTAGTAGGTAATAACCAGCAGTGAAATAAGGCCAGGAATCCTGCTAAGGAGCCGGTTTTAGCACCAGAAGTCCCTCAAAAGGATGAACTCTGAATCCAGACTTGAAATGAGCCTCGCGCAGCTAACCCAAGCTTTAGAGGATTCAAGAGAAATATGCCTCGCGCAGTCCAACTGAGCATCCCAAGACCCTACAACAACTTCTCGCGCAGATGATTGACTGAAGAGGTTCAGAAGCACAAACTCGCGCAGATGTCGCGCAGTCACCGCGGGATGCAATTATCAGAAGAGAACTCCTCGTGCAGTTCTCGTGCCATTCAAGAAGAAAGCATCCTTGCGAAGGCAAAGCAATCCTCGCAAAGATCAATTAAGACATGGAACTTCGCACAGTTCAGAACTCAGTAAAGCCTCGCGAGGTAACTCGCAAAGTTTAGTCAAGAGAAGTGCCCACGAAGCTCTCGTGCTATTCAAATCTGTCCTCGTGAAGATCAATCCAGTGATCACGCAGCTACCTCGCAACTGCTTGAGCTCCAACCCCGTGACATCTGAGGCTTTGATGTTTACTCAACCTCGCGACGGCTGAAGCTTCAATGTCAAACCATCCTCGCGAAGAGCAAAAGCTACCACGCGACAAGTCCGGGAAACAATGGCTACCTAGCGAAACTCTGAACCTCAACTTCCATCTCTTCAGCAGAGGACCTTCTGGGAATTTCTAGCGATTAGGGCATGCACTCCCATGCTCCAATCTCCGTGCATGCGCCCCGAGGCATCCAAGGATCACCATTAGGCCACGTGGCATTGTTAAAATTAGGGTTTCCTAACCCTAATGCGCCGCCACACCACTGCTATATAAACCCATACTTAGCTTAGGTTGAGAGGCCGGTTTTTAGAGAGAAAAATCCTGGAATAGCTGGGAACACCTCTCATTTCTTGGAGACTGGATTTGAGATAGTTTTTTTTCTTTTCTTTTATAGCTGTAAGTAGTTTTCTTTTTCTTTTTTCCTTCTCTCCATAGTCTAGCACCTTCTGGCTATGTCTTTGTATGCATTTTGAACTAGATTAGTGAAAGTTCTGTAATAGGATCTGTACTTTATGGGATTTGTGTTTGAATGTGAAATGCTCTGTGCAAGGCTGCTGCCTTGTGATCCACCATTACTTTGGCTGTGTTTCAAAGCAATGGAGGACTGATTCTAAGGGTCATTCGGATCTAAGTGACCTATGTGTTTGGGCTATCATGGTCCTATACAGCCTTAGCCCCACCACAGGACCCACTAGATCTGAAATCTCCATGGGAGCTTGAGCTGGTAGCCTGGTGACCATGGTGGTGGCAGCGATATTCTAGTTTTGTCTTGGGCTCCGCGAGGAGGATAGCCTCTGGGATAGTCTGTGACCATTCAAGTGGATAGGTTATAGCCTTAGGGTGATTCTAATCCACCGATCCAAGATGGATCCTTCTTCTTTACACCTGAGCTTGTAGAAGCCTGGTGGGGGATTGTATAGAGGTAGACTCCCCTATATTTGTATAGATTCGCTATCAGATTTTAGATCTGATCTGGTTATAGAGATTGTAGGCTTGTGACTGGACCATTGTAGCCTCACTCAAGCAATGGACAGCTAGATAGAAGTTTGCACTCAATCTCTTGTTGGTTCTATGTGTCTGGGCTATCATGGTCCTATACAGCCTTATACCCACACATAGAGCTTTAGAGGTTGAGGTTCCCTATGGATTCTTGAGTTGGTAGCCTGGATGAAATAGTGCCTACAATGATTAACTTGTTTTGTTTTGACCCATCCCTGGATTGTGGTTTCCCTATGGGATAGTCTGTGACCATTTGAGTGGACAGGTTATAACCTTAAGGGATTGAATCATGGCAGAAGTGATGGGTTGAATCCATTCTCCTCAGTGGTGATAATGTAGCCATTGGACAGGACTTCTATAACATCAGATCTGAATCCGAGTTACAAAACTCCTCTGATCTAGGCTCAATATCATACTTCTCACCATTTTATATTTATTTTCCACACTCCATCCATCCTCTCACCCCTTTCTGCAGTGTAGACATTAGGTTACCTTAGAATACCTAGAATAAGTGACCTTAAACTCCCCTCCTTTTTAGGACTGCCAGATCTATAGTCAGATCTGGAGGGACTACTAGAGATGTCCCCTTTGGAGCTGTAGATCACCTTTCCCTGTGGGACAAGCTCTTACTTATCAAAACTTGCCACAATGGACCCTGTATCTTGCAGGTCTAGGATTTCTTAGTTGTGCTGATTCCATCCCATGTTTTACTCTTTCTTTAAATTTTAAATTACTTTTACAACCAACCAATAAAATAGGCACACACTCAGAAATCCCCAACAAGCCCTACACCACAAGCAGCACCTTTGGATTTAAGAATGTATTTCCCTACACTCCCACCCGTTTCTCATAAGCAGCCCAGTTTTACACCCCCACAATACCAAGCATATCTAGCACCAACCTCGGTCAATTACATGGTGCCCAAATTTTACCCCACCTCCACCTCCCATACAATACAGCTGGCTCGGTACTGTTGCACTACCATTAGTATATCCATCTCCAACACCAGCCAAATATAGTTGGCTCGATTTTGCCACATCATCATTAGTTTAGTCGCCTCTTGCACCAGTCAACCACATCTGGCCTAATTTTGCCACACCAGCCCCACTAGTTCAATCATACCTGACATCTCCATTCACTCCATTCCAAATCCCCCAACCAACATATAATCCCCATCAGGTCTTGCTCGACTACAGTCAAACAGATGCTAATGCTGGCAGCGGCAACACAAAGGCAGTAGAGTTCATTACCCAATTAGGAAGGATCTCAAAGCAGCCTAAGGCACCGGTGCCTGCCCAACTAGAAGAAAGAGAGAACTACAGTGGTGCACCTGTTGGAAAAGATGAGCAAAGGGCACACGTTAGAAACACAACTTAAAAGAATGCTGACTCACATTACCATCTAGGACTTACTGATGACATTTCCAGCACACTTCCAAGCTCTAATGGGGGCACTAAAAAATGCCCATGTATCAAGCAAGGTCTCCCTAAACAAGGTGGGACAGAGGATCGGACAGGTGTTGGCTCCTAATGACATCTCATTCTCGGACACCGATGTCCTGGCCGAAGGAAGCGACCATTCCAGATCCCTCAATATAACGGTCAAAATTGGTAACTTGGTAATACCAATTGTATTAGTAGATAATGGCTCAACATTGAATGTGTGCCCACTACAAACTGCGACCAAGATTGGGGTTGATCCCTCCACATTTAGGCTGGCCAGAATAAGTGCGAGAGGATTTGATAACACAAGGAGGGAAATAATAGGAGAAGTCAATCTTGAGCTGACCATTGGGCCAATGACCTTCTCAATCCCATTCTAAGTCATAGACATGACCTTCTCAATCCCGTTCCAAGTCATAGACATCAAGTACTCCTTCAATCTACTGCTAGGGCACCCATGGCCACATGAAATCGGGGCAATACCTTCGACCTTGCATCAAAAACTCAGGTTTATATCAGATCAGAAGGTCATAACCATCATATGTGAAGGGCGAGAAGAGATTCGCAGCATAGAGAACCCCAAAACCCTAGATGTGTCGCACATGGCTGAAGACACAGATCTCCATAGTTTCTAGTACGATATATCAGCTGTGGCATCGAAACCTGTCAGAGAGGTCACTACTTAAACCGGAGGAGGAATGGACGTAGCAGTAGCCATGCTCCAAAAGTGGGGCTATCAGAAAGGAAAATGGTTAGGCCTTCACTTGCAAGGCAGGATGGGCCCGATCAGAGCCAAAGGCGGACAACAGATCAGATTCGGCCTAGGTTACAATCCCACTGAAGAGGAAGTTAAGGAAGTCAAAGAGAAGGCCTGAACTATCACTGCAACCAAAGCCAGAGGGATAAACCTGAAAGATGAACCCCAATCGCGAACTCACATTCGAAGAACTTTTGTGAGCACGTGGGTCATCAAATAGATTAGAATGGGGCAACACAGCTGACCCCACACAAGTCGGCAACCATTATCCACCCAACCAATCCCTAAATCATTCCTCCTGATATAGAAATAGACCTTCCTTCCATATCCCTTTTTGAGGAAGAGATACCCTCACCTGCACAACCACCCATCTCCGCCCACTACAAACCCATGTTAACCTCTGAGGATTAATTTCAAGATGAACCTATGATAAACATGATGGGGGCTGACCCTCAAAAGCCATCTCAATCAATCTTGTCCACAAATTATGTAAAGGCATGACACCTTAGGTGAGGAATTGAGCTTCAATGCCCCTAACTCTGGAAGCTTCTAGTGGCTTGAAATTTTACACTCCCTTCAAAAAAAAAAACAACCTATAAGAAGTGAGGTTAGCCTTAGCAGGCAATACCATGTGTGTATAGAGACTCACCTTGCAAAGGGCCCATCTCCAAAGAAAAGAAAAAATATAAAAAAACACAAAAAGTACAAAAAACTCCAAAAATATTATCTTTCAAATTTCCTAAAAAAAGTAAAGAAAATAATGCCTTAATTGAAAAACCCGTCTCACCTGAAATCGATCCCTTTCCTATAGAAATATAAGAAGAGATAGGAATCATGAGTTTGGATGGTGAGGACTTAATGGAGGAGCTTCCCAATGAGCTCCTTGAGTAATACGCTAATTTTGAGCATGGCCCTACCTCGATTGTTGAAGAGATTGAAGATGTCAATCTGGGTACCGAGGGGACTCTTAGAATCACTAAGATCGAAATGTCGTTGTCTCCCAAGGAAAGAAAAAGTATGATTGATTTCCTTCGATCATACCAAGATGCCTTCGCATGGTCATACGAGGACATGCCTAGTTTCGACAATCATTTGGTCGAGCATGAGCTACCGTTATATCCAGATGTTAAGTCAGTCAAGCAGAAATTGAGGAGACTTAGGCCAGAGTGGTTGTTAAAAGTAAAAGATGAAGTCATAAAGTAGTATAGCGCATGGTTTCTCATGGTCCCCAAATACCTGCAATGGCTAGCCAACATCGTCTCGATGTCGAAGAAAGATAGAAAGGTTCGCGTGTGCATCGACTTCAAAAATCTGAACAAGGCGAGCCCGAAAGATGACTTTCCTTTACAACACATCGACATCTTGGTGGATAACACTGCCAGGCATGGAATGCACTCATTCATGGATGGATTCTTCGATTACAATCAAATCAAGATGGCAAAGGCTGACGAAAGAAAATACTGTGTTCATCACCCCATGGGGAACTTTCAACTTTCGAGTCATGTCGTTCGGCTTGAAAAATGTCAGAGCAATGTACCAAAGGGTAATGATAGCACTATTCCACCACATGATGCACCGAGAGATCGAGGGATATGTCAAAGACATGATCGCGAAGGCACCAGAAAGGAGTGATCATCTGGTCAATCTCCAAAAGCTATTTGAAAGACTAAGCAAATATAGGTTATGTCCTCAGAAATGCGCATTCAGTGCCATTTAAGGAAAACTACCGTGCTTCATCGTCAGCAAAAGAGGTATCGAGGTTGATCCAATCAAGTAAAGGCTATCCTTGAAATGCCACCTCATCTACTGAGAAAGAGGTCAAAGGCTTCTTGGGTAGGATACAGTACATCAGTCGATTCATTGCATAGTTAACTCCTATTTGCACGCTGATTTTTAAGCTGCTAAGGAAAGATTTGACCGTTGAGTGGAATGATGATTGTCAAGCAACATTCGACAAAATCAAGGGTTACCTTCTCAACCCGCTAGTATTGGTACCGCCAAAACCTGGGAGACCACTCATAATGTATCTTTCTACGATGGATGTTTTAATGGGTTGTGTCCTAAGACAACATGATGAAACAGGAAGAAGAGAGCAGGCCATTTAGTACCTGAGTAAAAAATTTACTGATTACGAGACATGCTATTCTCATATGGAGAAAATATGTCTGGCCCTCATTTGCGCTACACAGAGGCTTCATCACTACTTGTTATCTCAAGTCGTTCTGCTTCTAGCAATAATGGATCCGTTGAAATACCTGTTCGAAAAGCTGGCTCTCACTGGCCGAACTGCACACTGACATCTTCTTTTATCAGAATTTGACATCACGTATGTCACGTAGAAGTTGATCAACGGGCAAACACTCACTAATCATCTTGCTGAGAATCTCTTACCTAACTTCGAGCCTTTGAGAGTTGAATTCCCAGATGAGGACATCTTATTTATGACAAAGGATGACACAGAAGAGGCAGAAGGATCCTGGGTAATGCACTTTGATGGGGCAGCAAATGTTGAAGGTCAAGGAGTTGGCGCTATTCTAATCTCGCCAAAGGGATCCCACGTACCAGTTTCCATCAAGTTTAACTTTCCCTGCACCAACAACATTGCCGAATATGAAGCCTGTGTAGCTGGCTTACAAGCAGCTTTGAACTTGAACATAACTCATCTCAGTGTCTTTGGTGACTCATAGCTATTCATATGCCAAACCAACAGAGACTGAAAGATGAAGGATGAGAAGTTAACCCATACCATGAACTCCTTGAGGATTTGATAGCGTGCTTCAATGACGTTACCTTCTCATATGTCTCGCAAGCAAGAAATCAATTTGCTGATGCACTGGCGACTTTGGCATCAATGGTCGAAATTCCCCACTGTGTTGAGATGAAGTCAATCATGAACAGACAAAGGAATGAGCCAGCCATTTGCCTTCAAATTGAGTGATCCACAAAGTTAGACAATGGGCCTCCATGGTTCTTAGATATCAAGAACTTCCTCAAAACTCGAGCTTTCCTTGAAGGTACGTCCGAGACTGACAGGCAGACCATCCAATGTTTAGCAATGAACTATGTTATTTGTGGTGAATGCCTCTATAAAGAATCATATAACAATACCCTACTCCGATGCTTAACTAAAAGTGAGGCAGCCAACATCATGAAAGAGATCCATGAAGGAGTATGTGGGGCCCACGTCAATGGGCACATGCTTGCCAAGAAGATCCTATAGCAAGGGTACTTCTGGACCACCATGGAAATGACTGTTGCAAGCACATTTTAAAGTGCTACACATGCCAATAGCACTCCAGTCTAATACATGCTCCTACCATTGATCTACACAGCATGACCCCTACTTGACCATTTAACATATGGGGCCTCGACGTCGTTAGAAAGGTCAAACCAAAAGCTTCTAATGGGCATCAGTTCATCCTTGTCGCCATCGAGTACTTCACCAAATGGGTAGAGGCGGCATCCTATGTGAACATCATGATCAATCATGTCCAAAAATTCATCAAGAATAATATTATTTGTCGACTCGGCATACCCAAGGACATCATTACGGGTAACGGCATCAACTTTGTGAACAAGCACATAAGAGCCTTCTGCGAGCAATACAAGATCAAACATCATCGCTCGTCGCCATATCGACCACAAACCAATGGGGCCGTAGAAGTGGTTAACAAGACAGTCATTCGCATCCTTGAGAAGATGGTTGTCACATACTGAAACTGGAGTGAAATCTTGCCATTTGCACTATGGGCTTACCGAACATTGATCTGTACCGCTACAGGGGCAACACCGTTCTCCCTTGTATATGGAACTGAGGCTGTGCTACCGGTTGAAGTTGAAGTACCTTCACTCCACATTCTCATCAAATCCAATCTACCAGAAGCCGAAAGAGAGAGGTCCCACTTTGAGCAGCGGAACCTGCTAGATGAGAAAAGGCTCCTAGCCTTATGTCATACCCAAGTTTATCAGGGGCGAATCATACGCGCTTACAACAAACGTGTTCGCTTCCGAGATTTAAAGTGGGTGCCAATCCGAGAAGGAAATTCAGGCCCAAATGGGAAGAAACTTACGTCACCAGAGAAATGCTGCCTGGATACACTCTGCTTGCCACAGTGGACAGAGATTATTTTTCTGAGCTGATCAACGCTGGAAACATGCGTTGATTCTACTCCTTGTCTTCTACAGGCAAGGTAAGTACTAATAAGATGGATAAGTGACTGCTTAAGGGCCCCTTAAAAGAGGCCATTATTTCAAAGCCAAGTAGCCAAAAAGCACCCCTGAATGCTCATACCCTTTGCTACACCCTTTGCTACCCCTGTTGAGCCATTAGGCTTTTTTTTATAAACCCCTAGCCTTTCTTTTATAAACCCCTCCCAGAAAAAAAATGTGTGTATAATACCAACAAAGAAAGAGAAAAGGGTTACCATCAAAATCCAAAAAAATTAGAAAAGCAAAATCCCAAAAGAGGATAAGCAAAAGAATAAAAAAAATAGAAAAAAAAAAGAGATAGAAAAATCATGGGGATGTACAGTAAAAATCTCCCAAGAAAGAAGTGTGTTATGGCAACTGAAACCCATTCAAGAAAAACCTTGAAACCCGAGAATACCTTCAAAGTTCCCAACCTCTCCCCCTATCCCATGGCCAAGATACATTCTCGAAGAAAACCCTCTTTAAGTTCTATGAGCAGTCACAGTATCTATTAAGTCAAGACAAACCATGCTGAGAGACAACAAGGAACTCCATCCAGCTGGCTATGACGGAATCGACGTCCATGTCTTGGCCTTTGATAAATGAAAAGAAAAAATATATATATATATATATATATACAAGCTCAAAGTAAAATGGATGTGGTGAAAACCCGAAAGGGCACCACGAGTAGAACAACGAACTTTTGCGGACTAGTTGAAAACCTGAAGAGACGCATGGGATAAAAATGCATACCCATGGACGTAGTGAAAACCTGAAAGGGCGCTACGGGTAAAAAAGAGGGCAACAACGGGCATGACAAAAACCCATCTTGGGCACGTGAGTAAAAATGTCTAAAAGAAAAGGAGAAAATCATCGGTTACTCCCTTGGTTACCGAGATATCTGGTCTTCAATCAGGCTGCTCATGTTTGCTTAAATCAGGTCCTGATCAAGTATATCTTCACAGCCGTACCGTCAAATGCATGACCCATGGTAAGGATAAAGGTTAATTCAATCCAAAGGAATAGACGTTTTGACCTTGGTAAAAGTTTTGAACCTCACTCAGGTCTGACAGCATGAACGGGTTCGACTATGCTAAAAAAGGGACCCGATAGTTCATATCACTGTTAAGGCATCAAACAAAAAAAGAAGAAAAGCAAAAAAAGAACAGAAAAAAATCAAGAAAAATCCAAATACAAAAAAAAAATATATATTTCTACTCTTTTTCATGTACATATGTACAACATCATACTTCCATCTCAAAATAAAGAAAAAGAACAAAAAAATCTAAAAAAACAAAAATCCAAATCTTTGAAAAAAACGTAGGTAAAAGTTTGCTTCTCCTTCTGTTATTTTAGATGCATATTTGTTACCTATATAAATAAATAAAAAGGACTGGCGTTTTCTTCAGAATGTATAGGAACATCAAAATAGTCCAAAGCCTTGATGCCGACAACCTCTTGGTGATGGACAGATCAATTGAATCATCTCTCCACAGACGTCGGTCTATTCAAAAAAATGGAAAGAAGGAATTATTTGAATAAGAAAAAAAGATATCTATGTTTGAACTTTTGCTACACACATGCGTGCTCCAATGTGGTAAAATATTAATATTTTATAGACTATGCAGTTGTGCTAAATTAATGTCCTAAATCTAAGGTTTGCCTTCGATCTTTGGATCCTACTTTTAACTAGGAGCGACTGTGTCAATCCCAATCAAATGGTCAATGTTCAATCGGATTGACTCCATCGCTAAATGTTTACACTGATTGCTCCTTTTTCAGTTTCAGGTGAACTTGAGTGCCTTGAACTTCAAGTTCGTCACATGATTTTTCGGAGGAGTAGACTCTTGGTCTACGCTGTCCAAGCGTGCGCCCAATGGGGTTTGAGGTCCAGATAACTCCATTGTCCAAAAGGTCATTCGTTGGGTAGAAACCAACTTGTCAGATTTGAAATTACGTATCAAACAGCTATGTGCAAATATGCATATAGTAGGGCTCATTCTCTACTGTGGACTTAAAACCTTCATTTATATGGTCCCTTTGATAGGCGCCATGTGTCTGGGTATCCGTGGATGGTTGTTATTCATGTAAATGGTCCCCGGACGAGTTCTGGGTCTGGACTTCCATCGCCTTTTTATTTATCATCCCCTGATGGATGCATGTTTATACATAGTCATTCGTTTGTAATTTCATTATCTACAGAGACTAGGATTGGATGTCTCTTTTTGTGGACACCCGAATCTGGTCCGATCCTTTCGATATCATATGAACTTAAGTGTCTTAGCTTTGACTTCATCATGAACTATTTTCGAGGATTAGACTTTTGGTCCGCACTATTTGGGGGTGTGCCTTCTAGGGTTTGAGGTCCGGATAGCTCCATTAGAAGAAAAAAAAAGGAAGAAAAAGGAGCAAATAGAAAAGTGGCACACACTCCCAAAAAGCGTTGCGACATCAATATTCTCTCTGCTCGGATAATTGTGATAAATTATCTTCGAGATTGATGGGTTCACCCAAAGATATCGAACCCTATCTCGCGTAAGGGCACCCATGGCTGATCAAATGGAGATTAGACACACTGTTAGATCTTCGTGTCATCGCTTTACGCCAATCTTTAAGTATGGGTCGATCACCATCCAGCTTGCAGGGAAGTCTTGTTTGAAATTAATCTCAAACATCTTATATCTTCAATTTTATTATCTCGGTTATACCCAGTAATGTCGCTAAGGGCTTGGGGACCGATAGTCTCAAGGAACGGAAGTTTTTCGTAAGGTTGGGGTTTTTGCTACTCTCCATCTCGAGTGACGGACGTTTTCCCAAGTGATGGGCTTACGTCATTCTCTATGTTTTTCTTTTTTTCATGTTTAAGGTTCGTTTTGAATATAGCAGACCTGCTAGCATGCCTTGGGCCTCTTCGTATGTCTCTTTCTTTGGTATAAGATCATTACTGCTCGAATACTAAAGAGGGCCATTGGTAGACACCCAAATTCGGGCCAAGGTCCGATCAACGCATAATTTGAGAAAGGCATACCCCTGAGCTTCCGAAAGCACTAACCCAAACCCTTAGGAACCCTTCCCAGACCCTTAGGAATCAACCCTAACCCTTAGAACCTTTCCTGAACTAGTTTCGAACCCTCTCAAGCAGTGAAAGGAAAGTGGAGTGCCAAAGTTGATATAGATCTCTTATGGAGCTGAGGCCTATATCTTTTGAAAGAGGATGTTCCCAGCTTTTCAATAAGCGAAGAATTGCCTCAATCTGAGTTGTATATCAAAAGTTATGGCAGTTTGAAAAAAGTGTAGAAATGCAGGAAATTACACTAACGTGTATATTATACACGCTAGGCAAAATTGGCTTTTTTTGGGCTCCAGGATATGTTCTGAACCTCCAACTTCTGAACCAGGTCACTGTACCTAAGCCTAGCATGTATAATATACACACTAGGCTTAGGAACAATATTTTTTGAGAAAATATCTGAATTTCACTTTTAGGGTTTGACTTGTTAACCACCCTAATGTTTAGGGTGGGTTTCTTTAGGACTGTTGTATCCCCATTAGTTCTATTTGCAACCCTTTTGCCAATTGAAGCCCCACCCTATTATCTACCATTAAACCCATTTCCGACCTATCGAAGCTCCCAAAAACCTAGAAAACCTTAGATCCATATAACCTAATTGCTAACCCAATTACCCCTTTAACCCTTCACTAATCCTCTCCTTTTCTATAAATAGAAAGCTACCCCCCTCTTGTTTATGGCTTGAAAAATTTTTCTAAAGAGAGAAGACCATTAGAGAATCCCCTCCCCCATTGCCTCCATTAAAACTCTAAAATTTTAGAACCCAGGTTCCCCTTTTAAACTCCATATTCCATCACTAATCCTTGAGATTTAGCAAGCTAAAAACCTTAGCCTACTTCTCCTACCTCCTAGCTCCCAAGCCTTAGAAGTTGAACCATTCTCTATCCCTAAAGTTCCATCGAAAGCACATCAATGTGAAGGTCCACAGCGGTTCTACAAGGGCTCGAGAGCTCTGGCTCTCCTCTCTATTCCTCTACCTTCTTTGCTTTTCCTCCATCCTAGAATTGAGCCATTACGCTGCCCAAATTTCAACAAGCGGGAAGGGATCAATAGGATCAGTGTGCCTTCGAGTAAATCGGAGTCATATTTCGCACTTCAGTGCTTTTAATATTGATTTTCAGGTATCCTGGGTCACTAAAAGCTCCGGGTGGTGACTCCATATTTTTTAGTGAGTGCACATTGTCGCGACGGATCGATAAGATCCACGGTTGCATAAGAACACATTAGATTTTCTAACTTTGCAATCTTTCTTTTTCATATTTTTCATAATTTTCTTTTTCTTTTTCTCTCCTCTCTTCCTTCTTTTCATCCCCTCCCCCCTTTTTTTTTCTTAACACCACCTCAGGCTTTTCATTTCTGCTTCATTTTTCTACCTCTTGCACATATAGTTTTCTTTTCTTTCTTTCTTTTTCTCTCCCCTTTTTAATCATATTTCTGTCATATGCTTCTTGCAAGCATCACTCCATTCCTTTCTACTTCCTCTCTTACTCTCATTCCTCTATCCCAATTTCTCAGAGATTGAAGGATAAGCTTTTTGCATTTATAACACTGGTGTGGGGAATGGTTAATGTAGCTTTACAAGAAACTTATTTGTAGGCAAAATTTTTTCAACAAGGCTCAAACTTAGTGCTAAAAGGTAACTTAGTATAAGGTGGGGCATTTTAAGTTCAAACGAGCCAAGATGGCCTTTGATCAGTTCCTTTCACGGTGATAATGATGCCTATTTATTTTGAGTTCAAATGCAGTAAGTTCTAGTGCAATGATATGACAATGCAAAATCCACAAACCGAGATAAAGCATATGAGATTAAAACAATTAAGCATGAATTTCAAAGATACTCCAAATTTATTTTAACACTCATAAACAATGAGATAAAAATTCTAAAGCTTTTTGGGTGGTCCTAAAATTGCAGATTTAGACCAATCTTTTGATTTCCAGACCTAAGCATGGGAAAAGTGTAAAAATTTTGTAGACATGGAATTCTGACCAATCCTTAAAAGTTCACAAAGGTGTCAATTATCCTAAACAACAACAGTTTTATCATGGCATGAATATTATAAAAATTTAAAATTACATGCATCTTTGATTATATTTTGAAAACTACTGCAAAATAAACAGTGATGGTTTAAAAACTAAACAAAATATGGTATTGATGGGGTATATAAAATAGTGGTTCAACATAATATATAGAAAAATAAGAATCATAAACCACACATTTTGCACAACACTCCCAAACCTAAGTGGTGCTATGCCCTCATTGCACAAAACCATAAATAATCAAAATAGCATCAGGACAACAATAAAAGGGGTGCGAATCGAACATCAACTAAGAACTATAGCCCGGTCAAACCAAGGCCAAAATGCAGTAACTAGACCATTTGGACAGGTCAAGGAACAATTATAAGAAAAACGAAGGGCAAATAGGTCCAATGTCCTTCCTTTAAACCTGTTCAAGAGCTATATTCAACACCACCTCAAAAATTTTAGCAACCACCGAAAATTAAAAAGAACAGAAACAAAAGAATTATTTATATATATCCATAATTTACAATTTATAGACTCTTATGTACACAAACGTGGAAACCTAGGAAAAATCTAGACATGCCCAAACACTTGCAGTGATCCATGGGACATCTACAGATCGACATTCAAACGGTCCCTTGGTCTTAAAAAAGATCTGATCCCTCCAAAAGACTTTGTTCTTCCTAGCCCTGGTGGGTACATCCAATAGAAGAGGAAAAATAACTCGGGCCAAAATGTGAAATTATGTCGAAGGAGGAGGTGGAGATTGTGGAACAGTCTGACAGCGTTTTGGGGGAGGCAGCAAAGCAGGGGATGCAAGATTTGGAAATTTGGTGCCTAAAACAATTAGGAGTATAGCCTCCCACATGTCTTTCTCAGCCTTCGACATTGTGGCTACCTCTCTCCTTAGCCAATGGGTGATGGCCCTATGGAAATCTGACCAACTTTGTTCATCTGCGATGGCTAAAAGGGGTTTCAAGAAAAAGGGTTGAAAGAAGATGGGCGAAATGTGGGGGAGGGGGTTTTATAATGGAGGATGGTGGAGAAGGTGAAGGGTCATGTTTAATGAGGAAGGTGGAGGGTTAGAAGGTGAAAGGGTGCCAAAATTAAAAAGAAGCGACACAAAGGGTTCAAGGAAGAAGACTGAGGGGGAAAACTAGGGCATGATTGGTCGAAATGAGATTTCGATCGGTCACAAAGGCTTTAAGTAGCCCAACACATACAGATTTGACCAGTCAAATCCATTTCGATCGATCACAAAATAAGAGAAAATTTGATTTCTTCAGTAGCGCTTCGATTATGAAGCCAAGGTCCCCCATCTTGACGGATTGAAATTTACTTTGATTGGTCACAACACATCAAAAGCTCTGGCCTCTGCTGTAGTTCTTCTTTCTTGAGAAAATTGATAGGTCAAAATCTGTTAGAGAATCCAATTCTCATTCCAGATATTACCAACACACACCTACAAGCCTAAATTAATAATTTACATGTTCTTGGGTTGCCTCCTAGGAAGTGCTACGGATGTGTCAGTAGCTCGACAAGGGAAAAGTGCTCATCAGGGCACAGACGAGTCAGAGGAAGATGAAGTCTCCCCAGCCATTGCTTTACCTTTCTGATCATTAATAGGTTACATAAGAAATTGGGTCTCCTCTCTTTTATTTAAAGCAACTGCTAGTTTCCCTATTTGGTCCCCTAGCACTGTCGTGGAAGGCATGAGAGTGTGGAGTAAATGCTCTTGGTGTTGGCCCTGTTGCTACTAGGTCTGGACTGCCTGCAACATGGCTTCCTCCATAGAGTTACATCTGCGAGGCTAAAAGTATTGCTGTCTTGGTGAAATAAATTGTGAAGTGTTTGTCAGCCTCTGAGGTTGATTATTTCTTCACATTGAGTTGTGCTGCAGGGATAGATTTGGGTGATTCTTCCAGCTTGGATTATAAATGTTACCACAACCATAATTTTTATCCAAACGCTAGAAGGAACTTACTGCAGGAGGATGTTCTTGGGTTATTGTGGGGGGCATAGGGGCATCAAGATACGTAGAAACCTCTTGAGCAAGGTTATGGTTGAGACCATGAACCTCACCCCTTGGAGATGTTGGGTGCGATTTTATACCCAACATGGACTGAAATTTTATCTTCTAAAGTTTCAACTTCAGAAGAAAGGCCATTTTTTATTTCAAGTTACAACCCTCCTCGCTTCGGAGGTGTACTTTTTAAATTCTTCGAATCAATCTGTCTCGATGCAGGGTGTTGCACCGATTTCACACTTAGGGTCCTGAAAAGTTCCCATGCATCTGTTGCGGTAAGTGAGAGAAACATACCCCCACAAGTACATCAATCCAATGCCAGGTTTGTTCATTTAAGCCTTCATAGAAACTGAGCACTAATTCCTTGCACGAGACCTCATGATGAGGGCACCTAAGTAGAAGCTTGTTGAAACATTTCTAGCATTCATAAAAAGACTCTTTCAGAGTTTGATAGAATGCGGTGATTACCTTCCGGAATTGACTCATCTAATAGGTTGGGAAGTACTTATTGAAGAATATGTTTTGTAACTCTTCCCAACTAGTATTCGAGTCAATGGGCAAAGAGTTCAGCCATGGCTTTGCCCCGTCTCTAATTAAAAATGGAAAAAGCCTCAAACAAGTGGCCTCCTCTGATAAGTTTATAATTTTAAATGTAGCACAGATTTCCTAGAAGCATGTTAGATGCATATGGGGATCCTTGTTACCATGCCCTTGAAAAATAGGAAGCAATTGAATCACATAGGACTTGATCTCAAAGACCCCATTACCGGTGGCTGCAGGTACACAAATACATGAGGGAGGTGCTAAACTAGCCGATGTATAATACTCCCTCAATGTTCTAGCCATATGGTCCTCTCCCACCATAATGGATCCGATTAAAAATAATAGGGCGGGATGGCTATAACATTCAAAACTACCTTGTTTTGAGAAGAACAAGAGAATAATTGTAACCTTACCTTGGCAAAATCTAAAATAAAAAATAAAATGCTATTCCTATCTAATGAAAACTGGAAGCTCATACCTGAGCCTCTTGCAGCGTCCCGTGATAAACCGTTGGTACGTTAAAGCCTTCGATCTTCCAAGCCTAAAAATACAAACAAACTAAGGTTAATATAATGATACAAAATTCAATAAAACAAAAATCAAATAAAGATAAAGTCGAAATCCACGGCAATGGTGCCAAAAACTTTATCGTCTTAAAATAAAACCTTGCAAGTGCACAAGTTCAGATGTACTAGGGCAAGTACAAGGGTGTCGAACCATAGGTATTTGTCGTTTTCCTTGATTTATTTTCTATTTTATAAAATATTTTGTAACATTAGATTTTCTAAATTATTCTAAACCAAATAAAAGAAAACCTGCATTAGTATTGAAATAAGAGAGAAGGTAGTATGGAATCTCTCTTGGATTTCAGACTCGCATAAAAATAAATCCTATTTCCTTTGTATAATGAATCCCAGGTACCCTCACTCTAGGCTACAAGCTCTGTCGCATTGTGTATGCATTAGAGAAATCTAATCGTCAAGACATCATTGCACGAACCAACAAAAACTACTCTTCAAGGCCTAGTCCGTCGGTGAATATCCTATCTAAGCTAACCCCAATCCCTACAAGGCCATTGAGATTATTCTAAATGAGATTACAGCGTTACCATCCCATGCTCGATCTAGTTGGAACCTCGAACATGCAATCGTACCATAAGCAGAATTCAAAAATAGAAAAAGAAATAGAAATTTATTAGAATACTTATCCAAAATATAAAAGAGATCCCAGCCTGAAGCTTTAACCGCGCATCAATTCAGAGACCTTCACCATTGCTGAATCAGGCTCTGATCAATGATTACATTCAATGTCCCTCTATTTCAGAACTAACCTAACCTAAACTATGGAAACTAACCCCAGAAACCCTCTAGAAAAGCCTGTCGTGAGAGCCTAAAACCTAACCCTAGGGTCCTTATTTATAGATTACAAGGCACTAGCACAATTATATACGACAAGAAACTTCACGAGATTCCTAAAAATCCTCCAAGGAAGAAGAATCTGAAAGGAAATCGCATTACTTTGAGTAATCCAACTTTTAGAAGAGAAATCAGGAGATGATCTCGGACGTTGAAAGTTATCCACAGCTGGACCTGATTTTTCACTTGAAAATACTACTGTGATCGGTCGAAAGTGGATTCTCGACCGGTCGGGCTCTAGGTCTTTTCTCCTGGTTGAAGACGCTTCATGGGGCTTCAAAACAAATTGAGTCTCTGACCGCTCGAATGAGTTGTGACCAGTCAAAAATATAAAGAAATGTTTAAGTGTTCTGCTTGCTTGATTCTTGACCGATCAAACCAGTTCTGACCGGTCTATTTGAAATTTCTAAAGTTGTTGAGAGTCTTGACCAGTCAAAACTGGTATTTCGATCGGTCCATTTAGCCTCTTTTCTTCTTCTTTTGACTACTGCTTACTGCGATATCCTGGCTGGTCCATTTTATAATTTTGATCGGTCATAATGACCTTTGAGGGCATTCCTTCAACTGCTCTCCCTTGGATTCTTGCCAAAGCTTCGGGTTTCGTCTTAACTTTGCTCTTTTAACTCATTTTTCATTTATCCATCTTTTATACTTGTTGCAACACAACACGAACTGATGATCCATTAGTAGTTAAATGAGGGCTAACAAGGACGAGATTTGGGCATAAATTATACCACTTTTGAGATCGATCAATTACAATTGCAAGATCAAATATCATCTGAGAAAGGCTAATGTAGTCGTTGATGCCCTCAGCAGATTAATTCCAGAGCAGGTGATTCGACCAAGGGCATTACTTTCATATATTACTATCACATCTTCATTACTTAATCAAATCAAGAACTACAAATTTAAGATCCTATTATTTTGAAATTGAAGGACAGTGGAAAGCTGAAGATAACTGTCAGAAATGATGGAATGATTTTGTTCTAGGGACGCTACTGTGCACTAGATAATTTAGAATTGAAAAGAGAGATCTTGGACAAAGTCCAACCTTGGAAACAATAAGATGTATAAAGGATTGGAGAAAAAATATTGGTGGAACGATATACAGAGAGAGATCGCTGACTACGTGGCAAGATGTCTCACGTGCCATCAAGTCAAAGCCGAATATCATAAACCACTTGGTTTACTTCAGCCGCTATCAATTTCAGGATGGAAATGACAAAGTATTGGTATGGATTTCATCACCAGTTTGCCAAGGACTTCGGAGAGGAACGATGCTATTTGGGTCGTGGTTGACAGATTGACTAAATCAGCTCATTTCATTCCATATCGTATGACCTATCCAGCATCTCAGTTGGCGAATATTTACATTCGAGAGATTGTCAGATTGCATGGAGTACTTACAGATATTGTATTTGATAGAGACCCTCGTTTCATGATGAGATTTTGGCAAAAAATTTGAGACAGGATGGGGTCCAAATGGAAATTTAGCTCCGCTTTTCATCCTCAAACGGATGGGCAGACCGAAAGACTGAATCAAGTGTTGGAAGACATGTTTCACGCTTGTGTACTGGACTTTGGAGGTAATTGGAACAAATATCTACCTCTTGCGGAGTTTGCCTATAACAATAATTATCAATCTACCATTTAGATGGCTTCGTATGAAGCATTGTATGAGAGAAGTTACAGAACTCCTCTGTGTTGAGATGAGGTCGGTGTGAGAAGTTTGCTAGGACATTAGATTGTTGAAGATACGCCTAAACAAATTCAGTTGATCCGAGAATGAATGTGGACCATGCAGAGAAGGTAAAAGAGCTACGCTGATTTGAAGCGTAGGAATAGGGATCTTATCGAAGGGGATAAAGTTTTTGTGAAAATCTCTCCTATGAAAGGAGTGATGAGATTCAAGCTGAAAGGAAAGCTTTGTTCGAGATACGCGAGATCGTTCAAAGTCTTGAAAAGAATAGGAGAAACAACATATCGAGTCAAGATACCACCAAAATTTGTCAAGGTGCACTATATTTTTCGCATATCTGTGCTAAAGAAATATGTGGCAGACCCTGCTCACGTTATCGACTGGGAACCCTTGGAGATTTATAAGGATATGTCCGTTGTCGAGGGGCCTATTCAAATTGTTGATAAAAAAGAATAGACCCTGAGAAATAAAGTTATACCGTTGGTCCAAGTTATTTGGTAGCATCACTCTTGTGAAGAAGCCACTTGGGAACACGAGGATACTATCAGGAGAGACTACCCCCATCTCTTCGAGTAAAGGTATGGTTCAATTTCGAGGACAAAATTTTTATAAGTAGGGAAGATTGTAGAGATTCAAATTTCATGCCTTTGATACACCTAATTTACTTAGATGTGCCTAATAGCATATGCACCACATGCCTTGACTTTTCAAAATGTTTTAACTAAAAATATATGTTTTGGTTTTCAAGCTCTTATATTCATTTATGTCATTATTTAACACAAGTTATGTAATAGCCTACTAGTTAGAGGCTTGAGTTTGTGACAAGAGGTCAGAGGATCGAACCTTAGTATGTGGGTTTTAAACCTTTATTTGGGACCTTAAAATAAAAGCATATACATCCTTCTTTGGTGCATTAGCCTAACACCAGATGATTCCTAATAAGTTATAGAAAGGTGCGTTATGGAGAAAGCCCTAAATCATAATATCATTTGGAGTTCTTAAGAATAGAGCCGCAAGAAAACCCTAGAGACCCTTGAGATGAGATTCAAGATCCCATTTTTCTAGAACTTTTTATTTTGGAAGATCGACGAGACGTTTGTGTTGCCACATGCTTTTTCTAGGTTCCTTTCGGTCCCCAAAAGAAGTGGCCCAATTCGGTCCTAGTGGACTTTGGTCGAGGGCGATAGAATACTAAACTATAAAATATTAAATTACTAGAAGGAAAAGGTGAATTTTAAATGAAGAATACTTGGGTGATGTGATTGCCAGCTACAGATATTTATCGATGTTGTAACACGTCACTGATCACGCACAGGGAGATGTGTGTCGGCTCCTTTACTGAGCGTCGGCCGGTTGACTCCAGCAGCTAAAAATAGCCTAAGGTCTATCTAGTCTAACTTCGTAATCCTGCTAATCCTACTAAAAAAGGGGGGGTGATGGCCTTCTATGCTTGGGAGGATTGGCCCCGTTTCTGGATACCCTCCATAAGCTCACTTGGGCAAATCAGGTGGCTAGGGTTAGGGACCTAATAGGCTCTAAGCTGAGAATTTGGGCAATGGTTTCCTAGGGGTCTAAGGCTAAGGGCACTTATTCTTTTAATACCATTTCGAGAGTCAGGGCTAGCTAGCCAGTGTTGCTAGCTTGACTATCTGGGGCTCCTAGAGAAGAGTCTACACTTCTAGAAGTCTAGAAGAGCACCTTAACTCCTTTCTTTGGGATCCGTAGAGAGAACCTCGAAATTTCTAAGAAGAGCTAAGCTTGAGAGAGGAGAGAAATTGCTAAAGAATTGTGTTGAATGACTATGGGGTAGAGGTCTCTTTATAGGTATCGGGCTAATTACGCACCCTGGGGTAGGTGCGCATTTGGTCGGTCGGATCCAGTTGCGCACCCTGTTCAGCGCATGTAATTAGATTACGCACCCTATTCGGGGTGCTTAATCCAGTTTCAGTTGGTCACAGACTCAGGTGGTCGGCGGACTGGCTCAGCTAGGAAAGCTAGTTCAAACTCACTTGGAACTAATTACACACCTCGTGGTGTGCGCATAATCTGATTAAGTGCCTGATTCTGTACACTTAATTGAGAAATTTGGGCAGTTGTGGGAATTAGAAGCCAGGTCTAACTGGGGACCAATTACACACCGGTGATGTGGTGTATAATCAGTTGAGTGCCTGTTAAGGGCACGGAATTAGGTCTTCAGGGCGGTCTTGAGGATTGAGAGTTTTGATCCAAGTTGGACCAATTGTGTGCTTGTGATTAGGCGTGCAATCTATTTGCGCGCCCTATACAGGGTGCATATCGGGTCCTATGGCGGTCCACGGGAAGTGCAAACCCGGTCCAAGTGGGACCAATTGCGCGCACTCATCCATGTGTGCAATCAAATTGTGCGCCTTTGTGAGGGCACAAAATTCGGGTTCTTCCCCGAGCTAAGTTGGGTTTGAGTCATAGGGCTATTGTTTCAGTCCGAGATTCAGCCATATGCTATTATTTCAGCATATAGTCCCCGCTTTTAGGATTTAATGGTTGACTAAACGGGTTTGTATACTCCGAGAGGGCGAACATGGGGTGTCTACAGATGCCCCTCTTCGACGCTTTCTTGTAAAACAAGGATGCGTCGAAGAAGTAGACGCCTCCTTCTCAGGTGTCTTATCATTTCTTTGAGAGATCACAAGTGTGAACTGTGGAGTGGACATGAAGTGCTTAGCCTTCTTATCTATTAGCACAACCTAAGAGGGAGAACTCAGGGGCCTAGTGGTAGCTGTCGAGAGATATATCCTTATTCACGGATGTAAGTGGCATCCCGTAGCATGTTGCGGCTTGCTGCAAGTTGCGGTAAAATGGGGGAAAATTGATCAGTCGAGGTACCGGGGGACGCTATACGAATGTCTGAAGATAAGGTCAAGTGACTAGATAATATGAGATAATATGATGGCGCTGGCTTTCGCAAGTCATGTCAGGTCAGGTGCATCATTGCTCACACTAGTGATGCATCAGGAGTCCCTTTTCAATAGATATTTATGATTTATCAAAGTTGAGTATACTCGACATTCAGTTTCCTAGGGGAAAGAAAGGATTGGGGTGATGAGAAGTAAAAGTTTGATCGATAGGGGTTTTTGAAAATTAAAATTTTTTAATTTAAGATCAATTCGGTGGTAAAACGGTGGAAAATGTGGCTTCCAAGACGTCGCTGAGCAGATCCTTCGCTAAGGGATTTGTGGACCCGACCTTTGTTTGTTGTCAAGATGACACTTTGTATGCCAGATACTCCATCTAACCTTCTCGCAAACATTGATGATTGTCTCTTATGAGAGGACTACAGTGATTTGCAAGCTGGGAGAGAGGAATTTGAAAACGCTTGTCCTAATATTAGTTAATTATATTTTATAGGGAATATCAAGTAGAGGGGGATGATACTTACCTGGTTTGTTGTTGGCTTGTGGTCTTCGTGGTTTTCAGGATGGGACTTGATGATTGATGGCCACGATGGGACGTCAGAGAGATTTCTCCCCCCTTCTGTTTCTGTCGTGGCAGGACCCGATGAGTGCTGACATGGTGGGGTGTGATGATTGTCGTGATGGGACATGCTGATAGTCGTGGTGGGATATTTGGTTAAGTCTCCTCTTCTGGTTGCGTGTTGTGGGAGGTTGCGACGACGGGGATGATTGTGACCATGTCGCAATGGGACCTTCCATTTGCTGATGCTGCGACGGGACTGTTATCATGTATTGTAATAAACACGTGATGGGGTATTGGGGTTCAGTTAGTTTTCCTTTCTTTGGCAGATCTTGTGTTCGTAAATGGGATGGTTGATTTGCTTGGTACCAGGGTTGTGTCGTGATAGGACCTAAGTTTGGGTTGGTTTAGTTCTGGAATTGCGATGGTGGTGGTTATGTGTGCATCCTATAGTGATGGGACATGTTGTCGTGTCTGCCTGTGGGAGTGCAATGGGACAATGATGTGAGAGGCTATGAGATGGAACAAGGGTGTCCGGAGAGGGTAGAGGGTTTTACTCATTTCGGGAGCAGGTGGAATCACACAACTACCCACATCATCCACATCGCTTGACTTTGTCATCTTTTATTTCTTAAAACCTTTTTGTTGGACTTTATGTGTTGTCCGAATAGTCTCTCGGGCTGTCTTCTTGGTATCTCCCTACCTCAGGGTATCACGGTGAGCCAGCAGGGAGACGGTTCGCTTTCTGGTTGCGGTGGGATGGGTAGTCATGTATGAGAGTGTGCGATAGAATTTTATTATTCTTATTTTTTTTCTATTTTTTGGGGTTTTGGGGGGTTGATTTTGCTATCCGTTGGTTTATTTGTTGGAATGGAGCGAGTGGAGGTCATCAGGGGGTGGTTTTTGAATTTTTGAGTCTGGATGGGACTGCGGGGAGATAGTTTCTTCATCTAGTTTTATTGTTTATTTTGGTTTGGTTGTTTTTTTTTTTTCGTATTTTATTTTTATTTAGTTTTACAGTTTCTTATTATTATTATTATTATTATTATTTTCTTATTTTTTCTATTTTTCATTATTATTTTCTTAATGCTATTTTATTTTGTTTTGTTTTGTTTTATTCTTTTTATTTCATTGAGTGATTTTGCTCATTTTTATGGGCTGGATGGGCAGGTATCGTACTTTTGTCATTAGTGAACTTTTATGGTAAACGAGGAAATTTTGTGTATTTGTTTTGTTTAAGATATGGGTTTTGTTTTTGGTCTTATGTTTGGTTTGGAGTGACACTTGTTAGAAATGTGTGAATTTGGGTTTAAAGCTTAGATGGGTGTTAGATGTTTTCATCCTATTGGTTTATCTATTTTTCCTTGGATTTGTGTTTCTCAAGGGGTAAGTGTTTTGTGGCTAGGTTTATCTAATTTACGATGGATTGTGGTTCTTTTTCAAGGGGTATGTGTCTTGTTTTGATTTAATTAGATGGAGAAGATTTGCGGATGAGACACTTGTCACATTGTGGCTACGGAGTCTCTTTTCTATAAATAGGAATTTAGGGGCTTAGGTTTTATTTTGAATTTTTGTTTTAGTTTATTTTTAATGATCTTGTAATAATTTTTGGTATTTAAATTTTACTTTATTTTATTTTTAATACATTTTCTACCAATTTATTTTATACCCCGGGTATTATGTTGGGTTTGTAATGGTGATTTATTTCTTGGGAATGGGCAGCGGTGGGAATGTGAAGTAGCACTCGAAGTGCGACTATGTTGGAGGAAGAGATGGAAGAGATAAAGGTGGAGAGCCAAAGATATTGCAAACAGGAGGGTTGAAAGCTATAGAAAAGAGTTGGGCCATTTTTCTTGGCTTCCTTCCCAGTTGCTCTTTGGCCGGCTCTGTGGATTGACCTTTTGTCAGCCCTCCTTTGGGGGCTTCCTAAATCAGCCTTCCATAGGTGTATTCCTCGACCTCTGAGTGGCTTCCTGTGAGTCACTCTTTCTTTTCTGCAGACTCAAGGTCCCGCACTGTTGCTACTCAATCGTGTACATTGAAAGATTGCAGCATAAGCAACAACTCAGGTAGCAAGGGAGGTGAAGATGAGATTTGTTTTAGAACTTGGTCAGCCTATGCTTCCTCTTCGGGTCTCTTAGTCATCTCTTCCCCATCATCATTCAACCTTGAGGGCCCGAGTTTTATTTTGGGTTCTCATTTTGAATTGTATGTTCAGGGGGTATGCCTTCGGTGTAATTTGTAAAAGTTTGTTTATTTATAAGAATAATTATTTGATTTGGTTATATATGTTGGATTCGTCTTTAGGCTCTTAATTTGATTTGGTTATATATATTACGTTGATTGTGTGTTAGTATTCTATTTATCGATGTTTGTCAAATTTTGGCATCGAGTTTGTAGTTTTTACGAGTTTGTCTTTGTTCCTGTTTGTTGTATGTTTTAGTGTATGTGTGTGCGAGTGTGCTCTCTCAGGCTGCATATATTTTTTTGGTTCAGGCTGGAGAATTACGCGCATATATCTGGGAGCTTAATTCAATTACGCGTGACTCTAATGTGCATGAACGGGGGGTCAAGGTAGTGATTACGCACCTGTTCCAAGGCGTTTTATTCAATTACGCTCCTTGTTCAGGGTGAGTGATTGGAGCATCACCAGGTCACTATGTGGGCGACCTTTCGAATTACACGCAGAGGTAGGAGAGCCTGATTGTAATTGCGCGCGTGGTGGAGGGTGCGAGATTGGTTCGTCGCGCCTTTTCAGCTGAAGGAGGTTTAATTGTGCGCTCTGGGGAGCGCGCATGATTCGAATTTCGTGCATTTGTTTGTGTGCACAATTCAATTGCTCGCCAGTGGCTCGGTGTGCGATTGACTTGCGTTCTATATAAGCCTAAAAAACATCTTATTTCACCTACGCTTTCTGGTTTTTCTCTGATTCTTTGTTTCCTTGCTTCCTAGTGCCCTGATTTCAGTGTTTTCACGATATCTCGCGATCCGTTCATTTGCTTTGAGCGCCACTTCTTGGATTCTCTTTAGTTTTTTGAGCTCTTCTCTTTGAGATGGAGTCTGAGGGTAGTGACTGCCTTTACCTGACTGCCTCGGACTTGGAACAGAAAATTGTGGAGGGAGAGGAGACTCCCGCGAATATCGAGGGAGGTGCTGGGGCTGAGGTTGATGTCGATGCTGAGGGAATGGGGGAGCAAAGGGTGCTGAGGATGATGCTGCTTTGGCTCGGGCTTCGCTTTCGATGCACATCCCGTTGGAGGATTTCTTCGTGAGGGACTAGGTAGGTGCTCGAGAACAAGATTCTCTTCTTTTAACTTCTTAGGCATTTAGGTTATAACGTAGTTTTTCTAGGATCTGGAAACCCGTTTATTTTATGTAGAACGCATCTAGTTTTAGTGTGCATGCACATTCGTGCATAATGCCTGTATATAGTTCTAGGTCATGTCTATTTTATCATTCTGTATTACCTTTATCGTGTTTTATGTGCTTATCGTAGATTTTTGTTGTGATTACCATATGTTTTCTCTCATTGTTGTCACATAGTTTATCATTTTCTATTATTTCCTTAGTTTGTTTATTGTCATCGTTAATTTTATTGTTTATTATATTACTTATCGCTGATTGGTTTAATCATGGTCAGTTACTATCGTTAGTCGTTATTAGCTATAATTGTTATTGTTATTATTATATATTTTCATCGTTACAGTTATTATTATTATTATCATCATTCTTACTATTAGCATTATTAATATTAGTAGTATTTTTCATTATTATTCTCATTATTCAAGCTATTATTGTTTTTTTATATTATTATTTTTATTAGTGTTGTTGATTAGGTCTACCTATTATCAGTAACCCTTACTTATCGATCCCCACAGTTTCAAGTTTTAGTCTCATTCTCACTTTCGTTTCATCTCTCCTTAGGAGCTCTCTCACAGGCCATAAGCACAACATGGTGGGAGTCCCATGCGTGGTACCGTGCTCTATGTGAGTTTCAGCGGCCATGATTAGTTTCTTTCAGCTTCGGGCCGATCTTGGACCTCGAGCCCTTCCCGATCGATCAGGTTCTAATCGGGGCTATTCTGGAGAGATGGAGGGATGAGGAGCAGGCATTGCTCTTCCCATTAGGGATGTTGTTGTCGACCCCTAAGGACTGGATCTGCATTATTAGGCTTAGATTCGAGGGGGAGCCAATGACAGGGCAGATGGAGGGAGATTTTTTGGTAGTGTGTGAGGAGGTGCTTTGGGTCGCATATCAGTCTAATGGGTCCGGACCAGCGGCTGTTCGAGTAGCATGGTTTTTTGATACTTTTGCTAGCCTGTTTGTTCCTCTGAGGCATCACTCGGAGAAGAGAGAGGTGTTTCAAGAGCGTCGTTAGGCGATGGCGCCTTGTGAGCCTGTGATGGATCCGGGAGTGTCTGCGGACCAGGTCCTCAGGGCATTTATGATGCACATTTTTAGTGCGGTACTATTTTCATCCTCGACCCGAGGATGTGTGATGGGTTTTTTCTTGACACGTCTCAGGGATCTGGATCGAGTCCCTACATATGTATGCTTGGGGCGTAGTAGCTTTGGCACATCTCTATGAGTAGCTGTACCGCAGAGGGAGAGGTGTTGCCACTATTGGAAGCTTCATCCCCATCCTTCAGGCGAGTTTTAGTTAATTGTTAGCTTTTATAATGTATTAGTTGTCATATTTGCCTTTTAGTGATCGTTTTGATGTTTGTGTCTTTTCTTAGTTCTGGGCGTATGATAACTTCACCTTCCTATGCCTGTGGGTCCTAGCGGAGATTGACTTCATATTCCCACATATGCACATGTGGCAGAGGGCGATGGGGCACTGCTACCAGTCTTCGAATCTCCAGACCATGCGGGGTCTCTTCGAGGACTTGCACACGGGGTAGGTATGTGTCCTTTGTGTAATTAGGGCATTTCGGTTTGCATTTTAGGTTTTCACTGATGATTTGTTTTGTTTATTTCTAATTATCGGTCATTTGGAGTATGTGGTCGGGGAGGATGCTGAGCAGCCAGTGATACAATCCGGCTAGTCATTCTTTGGTGTGGACATATGGGTCCACTTTTTAAGAAGGTGGAGCACATCCACCTATCTCAGGTGGCACGACAGTTGGGGCTCCCACAGGGAGTCCCCTCGGAGATTCACTCACGTGTGGAGAAGAGGATGACCGGTCCCCTTGGGTGAGACTTTAAGTCTAGGATGAGGGCTCAGATTGATGATTTTAGAGCTGGGGGGACCAAATTGACAGGGGCGTGTGATGAGGCGGACGCTCGGGAGTTCATGAGATGGTTCCAAGAGCTAGGCAATGGCCGGCTCTTTATGCGTCATTTCCATGGGAGCTGCTCCTTTGTTTTTGGCAGGCTTGAGTCCGCCTCGACGTTGAGGGAGCGATTAGTTGCGGTGGAGCAGGGCCATCTCGGTCCTAGAATTCGCGGAGCGATGGACGCCCTTCACAGGGTGACGGAGCAGATGGGAAGTAATCCCCATCCTTATGAGGAGGTGCTGCGGTCCTTGACGGCTTCTAGAGGGAGCAGCTTGTGAGTCATGAGGTGCAGGTCAGTATGCACTCAAGGATTGAGTGGCTGGTAAGTGTTTGGTGCTTGGTTAATCATTAATGTTTTTCATTGTATCCCTGATGTGTCTGTTGTTTGTTATGTTCGTAGAGGGCAGAGCTCGCTGCTGCCAGTGTGTCTGCCCCAGCCCTTGATCCGACGTCAGTCACGTCCTCCAACAATGAGGACCCGGAGATGACTCACCTTCAAGGCGAGTTATCTCTTTGGGTGAGTTTTCATTTTGTTTATTCATCTTGTCTGATGTTCGGAATGTGTTCAATGCCTGATGGTCGAGTATCTCCAGACGAGGGATGTTACAGCTTCCTCACTACACTCGGAGAGTCAAGTATGGTGCATCTTTTAGTCTTATGTGTGTATGTTACTTTCTTGTCCTGTTCATTAGTTTTATCTGACGTAGTTATTGTTGTTTATTTTTTGTGTCTTGTGTAGGTCATTCCTGACTTTGCTCCTGAGGCTCCTCCTCAGGAGTCTACTACTCCTCCTGTCCAAGTATGCTGATTTAGTGTAGTTTTGTTCTCAGTTTTGTGTATGTGGCATTACCTGATATGTCTTCGTCTGTCTTATAGCTGCCTACAATGGTGCAGCCTCCTTCGCCTGTGCCAGTTGTTGATCTAGTGACTGTCGCGATAGTCGAGTGTCTTCTTCGGGAGCAGGGCGATCTGGTACATCGTTGTCCCTTTTCTTACATATCCTTCATTTTCTATGTGTGTAGTTCCGAGTGATGTGTTCTTATGTAAGCTTGTCAGCTCTAAGAGTCGCGTTTTGAGGTTGAGCACGCAAGTGCTGTCCCAGAGGTGAGATGCCTGGCACTTACGGGTGATCCGGAGCAGGTTGGTGAGGGGGGGCTTATTGACATGATCGTCCACTAAGCAGCTCATACGACCGAGCTGCAGACTGTCATCGGACGGTCTGGGCTAAGATGCAGGCGACGATAGACCAATTGCATTATCAGCTAGAAAGGAGGGATCGGGGCATCCGTGGGATGGTCAATCATTTGGCTAAGTCAGAGTCGGTGGGTACAGGCTCCTTGGCTGCTCAGCCTTGTCGTACGACTTGTGAGCGTGTTAGAGACTATGCTCACTAGGACTCTGTCTTTCATGTTGTGATGTCTGAGGGTCCTTCATGCTTGCGGTCTAGGTCAACTTTCAGTCTGGCGAGCGGGGGAGGCTCCGTTGCTGGACCATCCCCACCTAGGGTGTGTCCATCTATTCCGAGAGCTTTAGTTGAGGTCTCAGTGGATCAGATCCTTGATTCACAAGTCGATGATATTGGAGATAGCAGCGACCGGCCATCTCAAAGGCAACATAGGGAGTAGGGCATTTTTTGTATCTATGTTTTTTTGCATATGCAGGGGGTATGCCCCCGGTGACTTGTGTAAAAGAAAAAATTTTGAGATATATATACAGATTTTTTGTTCAGATGTACCTCTTTTTGCATTTCTTCTTACCTTCCATGCTTTAGTTGTCTGCTTAGGTGCCGTCATCTATTATTAGGACTTGGATTCTTTTGAGCTGGCCCCGTAGCAATTGAAGGAAGTTTATACCTGCACATGAGAAAAAAGTCATCAGTAATTTTATTTTCCCCCTTGCTAATTGTGAAGGGGGGAGGTATCTCAAATCGGAGTTTGGTAATGGAAGAAGTATCATTATATCTTTCTTTTTTGTCACTATTTTTCATTACAAGGAAAGGAAAATAATGCAACAGGGAAAGCAAAGTACTGAAAAAAAAACTCTAAAATAATGCCCCAGTGTAGGAGCGTGATATCATAGGTAGTACGGTATCTTTGACAGTCTTCCTCGAGTGATGACCTTGTTGTTTTACATCCAACTATGAATAAGCAGGGGCCTTAATGTGACTCCTCTTTTGAATAAAAATGCCCCAGTGTCAAGGTGCAAAGGAGGTTTCCTGGGGTTTTGTTAAGTAGTGAAAAATACCATTTTTCACCCCTAAACATGAGCCTTGAAAGACCCTTGAGAAGACTAAATAAGTGCTTTAGTGTGCATTTTACAGCTAACCAATCAAACAGGTCCAAATCCGAAAAGCATCCCAAAAAGATCAAAAAGCTGACAGCTCATGTCAAGATTAAAGAAGGAGTGAAGAAACAGCCTCAGCAATGGCTAAAGAGGGTCTAAAAGAGCAGACAAAGACCTGAAGCAAGAAAGAGAGCCATTCGCAAAGAAAAAATCAAGTTAAAAGTCAATTCGCAAAGAAGAATGGGAGCCTAGAGTTCAATTCGCAAAGAACTTCTACTATTCGCAAAGAACTTCTACTATTCGCAAAGAACTTTGAACTTTGCGAAAAGAAGAAAACACTCTGCGAAAAGTAGAGAAGTCCTTTGCGAAAAGATCTCCTGAAGCCAAAATGCTTTGCGAAGAGAGCTTACGAGCCAAACTACTTTTGAAAAAGCCCTTAAACTATGCGAAATGGCATTACGAGGGATTTGCGCTCGTCCGAAGGGTATTTCAGAAACTTTGCACGCCCCAATGCGTTTAAAACCCAAGGACATTCAGGAAGATTAAAACCACGAACCAAAGGCATATTCCACCCCATGTGAACACCCAAAGATGAAATTACTTGGCGGGAACTTCTAGAAGCTCAAACAGAATTTCAAAATGCATAATGTAATTGATGCCTCTGTTTCTTGATTGGTGAACGGATCAAGCGATTACGATTGGCAACAGATCTGGATCCCGGTGCTCGACTCCTATTGGTTGATATGATCTATCCAATTTGATTGGTTGATACACATCCGAAATGGACTTAGGGAAAACTATAAATAGAGCGAACCATTTGCCCAATTTGGGTATCCAGTTTTAGAGTTTTCATCTCTGTTTCCCTCATTCGGTCGGATAGTTTATCCCCGAATCCTTCTTGTAGTTTACCTTTGAGAGCCATTGTGAGTGATTTGTACTTCCAAGTTCGGATTCAAGGATCAGAATCGAGGGCTCTCGAGAAGCTCGGATGTAAGTCCGAGGGCTCTCTAAAGCCGTGCTCTGTAATTGTGCAATGGATTTTAAAGGTTGTCTTTGTGTCTTCTCCATTGGAGTCATGTCGAGGGTTCCGAATGTTCACCTTAGTGCATTAGACTTCTTTAGATTCACTTATCCGCATCCAACTTCCCTTAATTCATCATCCTGTCTAATTAGCGTTGGTAACCTAATTCAGCGGATTTATAGTGATGTTCATGTTCTGAACTAAAGAATAGGCCTGACATTAGTGAGATCTGTGACCATTTAAGTGGGATGATCACGATAAGTCTAAACCTATTCCTTAATTCGGATTTATTTCTCTTACATCTGTCTTTGGTAGATGAAGATTGAATCTGCCTGTTGAACTCTGATTCTCCATTAAAATTCAGAGGCTAAAGTACATGAAGCTATTATTTCTGCATTTGTCTTATTTTAAACATCTTCCCAACTCGGATCTGGATCATGTAGTTAGTTCTTTTCTTTATTTGCTTATAGTTAAATGTGACACAATCCAACACTCTCTTTTATCTATTCTTTTTTTAGATAATTATAGAGCCAGATCTGGTAGCACAGATCTGGAGGTTTATCTCTCAGTTTAGACAAACTTCTCTGTGGACGATCTTGAAATACTTACTTTTAAAACTTGCTACAATTGGCCCCGATCTTGCGAGCATGTTAGCCCCAATGTGCTGATATCCCTTTCATAAGTTAACATCCATATAACCTAGCATTCTTTAATTCTTTAATTTTTGATTCATAATGTACATAATTATGGCACACTTGGAGCAACAACAAGTTTTTGGCGCCGCTGCTGGGGAAGTTTGTTCTAAAATAGATAAACCTATGTTTATTTTCATTTATTTTAATTTTTGCTTTAAACCTGCACTTTGCATTCCAAGTGCTTGATTAAATGTCTCTGAGTTTTGTATAGAAAACTGTTTTCTTTACTTGAAATTTTTTTTTTTTTTTACGAGTTTTATTCTTTGCCTTCTAGTTATTTGAATAAATGTCTTGCCACTCTTTTGTCTTTTTGTCAAATTTGGGCGTGCTTTGAGTTTTTCCTTTTAGTTTTGTCAATACTTGAATAAGGTCTTTCTAGTTTTGGATGTTTGCAGATCTGGGCAGCCGTCAACAAGGAGCATCTGGACCAAAAGCTGGAGCAGATTCGCTTGAGTTTGCATCCCCTTCTCCTTTGTATTCATTTTCTATTTTTAAATTCTTGAGAACCAGCAATTCTGCTGTGTTTAATGTCTGTTTTGATTTACATCAGAAAATTCAAAAAAATGAAAAAACAGAAAATAACAAAATTGTTGAAAAAGAGGAGGAGAAATTTGTTCCTCACCTCCCATTTCCCCATGCAATGAAGTCAGTTTCTCCTTTTGACAAAGGAAACACAAAAATTGAGGAAATGATGGAGACATTCAAGCAAGTTAAAATTAATCTACCTCTGCTTGATGCAATCAAACAGTCCCTATGCAAAATTTCTCAAAGAGGTGTGCACCCACAAAAGGCAATCTAGGATACATTTATCCAAGAAGGCCTTTGCTGTGGAGAAAATCAACCAAGTGCTATCAATTGCAACACCACCTAAGATGCAAGACCCTGGAATCCCCACAATCCCCTGCATCATTGGGGAGCACACCATTGAGAAAACCTTGCTAGATCTGGGTGCTAGTGTCAACCTGCTTCCCTATTCTGTCTATGAGCAGCTAGGTTTGGGAGAATTGAAACCCACTCAAGTGGTGTTACAACTGAATGAAGATCCTGAAAAGGAAACCTATGGGGTTGATTGAAGATGTTTTGGTAGGAGTAGACAAGTTTTTCTACCTGGACTTTTTGGTGTTGGACATGGAACCAACCAAAAGTACCACGCCATCCTGTCATTACGGGAAGACCATTCACAGCTCTGACTAATGCATGCATTCAATGCAGTGCAGCATCATGGAGGTGTCTTTTGGAAATATGAAAGTTAAATTGAATGTGTATAATCTTGTTACTCAACCTCAATTCTCTGAGGAAGGTTTCCATGTTGACATCATTGATGAGTGGTGGAGGAGTCTTTACAAACATATCTGCAAGGTAAAGACTCCACCATAGAATTTAAAATGATTGGGGATCCACCGAGAAAGAAGGAAAAGGAGATCAAATTCAAAGGAGTCTGCTTTGTGCAAGGCACTCACCGATCATCAAGTTCTCTCTCTTGGAGACCTGCTCCTCTCCCTCTTCCACAAGTTACCAAGGTACCTTTCTTTGCCCTCTTTCTCACCCACACAATTGGAACTCAAACACTCCCCAAAAATCTGAAATATGTATTTTGGGAGATCATCAAACACTACTGTGATTATTTCTTCCTCCCTTACAAAGGAGCAAGAAGAGGAGTCATGGTAGTTCTAAACAAAGACAAGAAAGCAATTTGGACCATTGCTGATTTAGGAGGAATAAACCCAAATTGTATGCATGCATTTGTTTCATTGCTTCTTAGTTTCTATTGCTTCTTAGTTTACGCTTTTAATTTTTTTTTTCTTTTTCTTTCTTTCATAAATTCTACCATTTAGATCTGAGTGAGCACGCTATTTTCTTTATTTTTCCTTACAACAACAAGTGAGGACACGGTTCCTCACGTTTCCCCAATTTCAGTTGTTACTCACTTATTGGGGAATTAAATGCAGAAAGTTACTTTCTTCCGCCTCCCACGCATCGCCCAATGCTACTTAATGACCCACCGATTCTGGGCCATGAGCATTCCCAATGCCCCCCATTCAAGTCCCACCCTTTCGGCTTCCCCACCTTACCTATAAATAACCAACCTCTACCAAATTCCCCACATCTTTCCCCACCCTTCCAAAATGGCCATGACCAAGCCAATAAGCCACCACACGCTTTTACCCCATGTGGTGGACCCACCACCACCGAAGGTGCAGATCTCCGCCCCTCTGGGACGAATTTGAAGAGGTCCTCGCGATTTTGGCCAAAGAAAAGGAGGCCCAACTCCGGCCTCCTCGGAAAAAAACAAAAATCAACCTTCCCACACTTCCACCCCTCCACCGCCACCCCCCTCCCCTACAAAACACATCCTATTCTGCATCTTTATTTTTTTTTTATGTAAAATATTTCTAGTTAATAAACTTTACTTTCTCCCATTCTCCATGTCATTTTCTCATTGTTGATTTTTTTCTTCTTATTGTTGTCAGCCTTGTTTCAATTTTTCCTATAAAGTGACCATGCTAACCTTTGAACCAATGAGGACACTGCTCCCCATAGATTTGGGGGTGTGGCGGACAAGTCCCCTAGGAATAGTTAACATAAGGGCAGCGTGAATCACCTAAGTAATTAGGAAATGTATTAATTTACTTAAGAATCATGACAACTAGAAAATTTAAAATTCCTTTGCCAAATTTAGACATTCTAAACCTTGCGATATTCTACATTTCCATGATGATTACACCATAAAAACATCTTGGTATCAAGACGTAGTAAGTCAAAAGGAAGAGAAAAGGTAAAGATATACTTAAAAGCTCAAGGAAAAACCATAACCGGTGAGAAATTGAGCCCATATATTTTCCATCTCTGTTGAAGAGTGGAGAGGTAATTTTTTACGATTCAAAGGATTGGTGAGGCATTAGATCCACTAGAAGTTAGGAAACTCCAAATTAAAACAAGTAACACTCATGAACCGAGGAAAAGATCAAGGCCTTCTTTGGACAGACTTGAACCTATGAGAACCAACCAAGAAAAATCTGCCCTGTTTGTACCCCATTTGAGTACATAAATCCTACAATTCTTCATCAAAAATACTCAAAAGTACTTTTGCACTGAACCTATGGAACCAATTCAGCCTTCCCTCACTCGAGAATTCAGGAGGTAAAGGAGAAAGAATCAAGATGGACCATTTCGGGCAACATTAAGAAAATGAAGAGAAAATACCTCAAAAACAGGCAATATGGTGGACCGAGAAAAGAAGAGACAAACAATGTGAAAAAAGTTGCAAGCAAAAAGGCAAAAAAGGGACCTTATGTTGAAAATGCAAGATCAAAGAAAGAACTGATCACCGTGAATGTGAGAATCTCGAAAGAAGAAGAAAGAAGCTAAACTCAAAAGGTGGAGTCATGAACCATCTCCTGCACTTCACGAGTTCTCAAATTCAAACCTCTCTGTTCAAAGCGCCTTTCCTTGAAACTTCACTCCATAAGCCATACAAACAAACCTAGATTAAAAGCCCTTGTGATCCAAAGTTGAGTGAGCTGTCATGTGGAGATAAGAAGTGACCTAATCTATGGTGAGGAGATGTTAATGATGCCATTGCCTAAGAATCATGCCTATGCTCATGCTTACAGATCCATTTGGGAGATGTAACGCTCTTGAGCTTGAGTGAAAATGAACCCCTCAACAAAAACAACGATGAGAGTATACCACGTGAGTGTTTGGGTTGGAACTTGAGCACCTTAAGTATGACTTATAACCTAATTTTTATCCATAGGATGAGCTACCTTGGCACATTTGTATGATTTTCTATGATTCCTGATTGGAAATATTGAAACATTCATGAGGTTTATAAATGTTTAAATTCTGCAAACAATAATCAAATTTTCTTTCATCATTGATTCAAGAGTAACTAACCCCTCCTTGATTGCTCATTTGATAATATTGCACTGATGTTAACTGTTTCATGGAGAAGTTTGTGGGTACCTTCACGAAAACCCTCGGAGACTTCACTCCTCCTCTAGGGATCACCTAGGGGTTGAAAAGGCTTGTTGCATATGCTAAATGCACTGCTTCCTACAAAAGTGGCTCTTTACTTTGTTTTTATGTTTCTTTGCTCGTGGACTAGCAAAGCTTAGGTTTGGTGTGTTAAGTAGTGAAAAATACCATTTTCACCCCTAAACATGAGCCTTGAAAGACCCTTGAGAAGACTAAATAAGTGCTTTAGTGTGCATTTTACACTAACCAATCAGACAGTCCAAATCAAAAGCATCCCCAAAAGATCAAAAAGTCGATGACTCATGTCAAGATTAAAGGAGTGAAGAAAGCGACCTCGAATGGCTAAAGAGGGTCTAAAAGAGCGGACAAAGACACGAAGCAAGAAAGAGAGCCATTCGCAAAGAAAAATCAAGTTAAAGTCAATTCAAGAAAGAAGAATGGCAGCTAGAGTTCAATTCGCAAAGAACTTCTACTATTCACAAAGAACTTCTACTATTTGCCAAGAACTTTGAACTTTGTGAAAAGAAGAAAAACACTGCGAAAGAAGAGAAGTCCTTTGAAAAAGATCTCCTGAAGCCAAAATGCTTTGCGAAAAGATCTCCTGAAGCCAAAATGCTTTGCGTAAAGATCTCCTGTAGCCATAATCCTTTGCGTAGAGTGCTTCAGGACCCACACTACTTAGCGAAAAAGCCCTTAAACTATGCGAAATGGCATTCTGGGGATTTACAGCTCGTCCGAAGGGTATTTCAGGAAACTTTGCACGCGCCCCAATGCATTTTAAAACCCAAGGACATTCCGGAAGATTCTGAGCACGAACCAAAGGCATATTCCACCCCATGTGAACACCCAAAGATGAAATTACTTGGCGGGAACTTCTAGAAGCTCAAACAGAATTTCAAAATGCATAACAGAATTGATGCCTCTGTTTCCTGATTGGTGAACCGGATCAAGCGATTCGATTGGCGAGCAGATCTGGATCACGGTGCTCGACTCCTATTGGTTGATACAGATCTATCCAATTTCGATTGGTTGATACATCCGATGGACTTAGGGAAAACTATAAATAGCAGACCATTTGCCCAATTTGGGTATCCAGTTTTAGAGTTTTCATCTCTGTTTCCCTCATTCCGGTCCGGATAGTTTATCTGAACTCCTAATCCTTCTTGTAGTTTACCTTTGAGAGCCATTGTGAGTGATTTGTACTTCCAAGTTGGATTCAAGGCAGAATCGAGGGCTCTGAGAAGCTCAGGTATGAAGTCCGAGGGCTCTCTAAGAAGCCGTGCTCTGTAATTATAGCAGATTTTAAAAGGTTCTTGTAATTTGTGTCTTCTCCATTGGAGTCATGTCGAGGGTTCCGAATGTTCACCTTAGTGCATTAGACTTCTTTAGATTCACTTATCCGCATCCAACTTCCCTTAATTCATCATCCCGAATTAGCGTTGGTAACCTAATTCAAGCACATTACTGATGATGTTCATGTTACGAACTAAAGAATAGGCCCTGACTAGCTGATGATCTGTGACCATTTAAAGTGGGCATAAGTCTAAACCTATTCCTTAATTCGGATTTATTTCTCTTACATCTGTGCTGGTAGCCAGATGAAGATTGAATCTGCTCTGTTGAACTACAGATTCTCCATTAAAATTCAGAGGCTAAAGTACATGAAGCTATTATTTCTGCATTTGTCTTATTTTAAACATCTTCCCAACTCGGATCTGGATCATGTAGTTAGTTCTTTTCTTTATTTGCTTATAGTTAAATGTGACACAATCCAACACTCTCTTTTATCTATTCTTTTTTTAGATAATTATAGAGCCAGATCTGGTAGCACAGATCTGGAGGTTTATCTCTCAGTTTAGACAAACTTCTCTGTGGACGATCTTGAAATACTTACTTTTAAAACTTGCTACAATTGGCCCTGATCTTTCAGGCCAGTGTTAGCCCAAATGTGCTGATATCCCTTTCATAAGTTAACATCCATATAACCTAGCATTCTTTAATTCTTTAATTTTTGATTCATAATGTATATAATTATGGCACACTTGGAGCAACAACAGGTTTGAGAGTATCTGGGTCAACATAGAGCCGTGTGAGTGTTTGGTGGGTTAATTTCGAGGAAAAATTCCTGATGATATCTTGCCGTAGTGGAAGGGGACGTTTAGTTATATCAGTCATGTACCGGATTTTACCTTTGACGGGGGCCGCTGCATCGCGTAGTCTTGATAAGAGTGAGGTGAGTGGTAGATTGTAGGTGATCACATCAATTGTCATTCACGAATTTTTTATTTTATTTCTAAAAATATCCTAGGAATGTCTTGACTCATCATTTGAAAGCGAAAATAGAGGGAAAAGGGATAGGGCTTAATGGTGTGGGGACAGTTTTCCTACTTGACAACTCTTAGAAGGGATAGGCAATAATCTTATTCTTGGGTGGAATGGGGTTCCATAGTTGAGAGCTCTGTCATGTTTCGGCACCATCAAAGTCTCACATTCTATGGTTAGCAGAAGTTTGTCCTCCTCCCACCACCTTACAATGATATCTAGTAGTGTAAAGACAACAGGGATGCCCTCGTAATTTGTTTATACTTTCCTAGTAAGGTTATCAGGAATGTTCCCATGATTTACTTGTGCCTCCCTGGGCTCATTGACTTATTCACTTATAGTATTGCTCTTACTCGATTGTGCTTCTTCTTTTCTCTCTTTAGTCTCTCACTTTTGTCTCTCTCTTGAAGCATGTATATCTTAAAAGCAGCCTGCTAAGGCAAGCATAGTGAGTTTTGATTGAACCTAACATCTTTATTTTTTATGTTCTAGCGTCTCCAATGGCGGGGAAAGGGATGAGAATCGGGTGTTACCAAAGCTTTTAAAGGAAGTCAGGTATTCAACTAACCCTTTGATCAAATTGCCTGAATAAAGAGGTGGGCGATGAGTTTGAAGTTTTCGTGAGATATCCTCAGAGATAATGACGTACGACCAACGAATGACTTGTGATAAATACGAGGGTGGTAACAACGTTTGACTATGGGATATGATAGTCACAGTGCTTAAGGGTAGTATTTCTAAGCTATGGCATTCAATGGGTTGGGAAGGTCCTCCCCATCTTCACTCACCAGCTTGTATGCATTTCTGGGGTATGTGCCCGCTATAACATATCGTCCCTCCAAGTTTGGCTTTAGTTTTCCTTTGGGGGGAGCATGCTTGGATGGCATGATTTTCTTCAAGACTAACTCTCCAATTTTGAAGGTTCGCTCGAGGACCTTTTTATCCTAGGCTCGGGCCACTCTCCTTTGATATACTTACGTATGGTTAGCTTCCCTTAGACGTGTCTCATCGAGATGTTCTAGTTGGGTGAGCAGAGCATCTCTCCTTTCGTCTATGGATAGCTGATCATCAAGTTGGAGACGCAGAGTTGGAACTTGTATTTTGTAAGGTAAAACTGCTTCCTTCCCTTATGTCAGGGGATAAGGAGTTTGGCCAATGGCTGTGAGAATAGAAGTCTTGTGGGCCTAAAGTGCTTCAGGTTGGCTCAATTTCTCGTCTCCACTGTTCATTTTAGAATTGGGATTAACGTTTTGTTCGTGGCCTCTACTTGTCTATTTCCCTGGGGGTAGAATGGTGACAAGTGGTGTAGGTCGATGCCGCATCTCTTGCATAGTCTCTTCATTTTCTCTGCAATGAATTGCGGTCCATTGTCGATGACGATCATTCTAGGAACTCTGAACCGAACTCCAAACCTTGTGATGATATTCCGAATAATAAACTTCATGAGTGTTGAAGCAGTAATTCTGACGTATGACTCGGCTTTGACCATTTGGTATAGTATTCGATTACACTGAGTATGAAGGCGTGCTTGTACGTGTTCCCAACTGTGTCCATGAAAGGCCCGATGATATCGAAGGCCCACATCAAAAATGGCCATGAGAAGGTGATGGGATTTAGTGCAACTAATGGCGCTTTGATGAGTGCGGCATGTTCTTGACACTGCTTGCAACATTGGACATAGAGGTGGCAATCCCTTGTCATCCTTGGTCAATAGTAGCCTTGTCGTATGATTTGATCTGTGAGTCTCTATCTACTAGTGTGGGTGTCGCAGGGGCTGGCGTGTACTTCTCGGATGAGATATTATCCCTCGACCATAGTGACACACCATAGCAAGACTCCTTTAGTAAAGACTTCTTTGTACAAGACTTCTCCTAGGATGCAGCACCTGGCGCATCGGTTCCTTATCATCTTTCGTTCAATCCTCATCGCGTAAGGGGGGGTGTGTTGGTATTTCAGAAAGTTCTATATATCATAGTACCATGGCTGTCCGTCATTGGTTGGTGACTTCTCAAATTTGAAGGTTGCGACGATGGCCTCTTCCTTTGTGGTACTTCCTATAACAGATGCTCCCTCTTGCTTCATGGCCTTTAAGAGGACTGGTATTTCTGGCTTGACCTTCCACGCCACTTCGTGTGCCGGCATGGTCAATTTCTTGATGAAGAAGAATTTCGTGCTTTGTCCGACTGATATCTGTATGACTGAGGCTAGCATAGCGAGAGAGTCTGCTAATTTTTTCTCTAGTCTCGGGATATGTGTGAAAGAAATCTGCTCGAACTTCTTTATCTGGAACTGAGCGGTCTCTAAGTATGCCATCAGTCTTCTTTCTTTCATCTTCCATTCTCCGATAACTTGCTAATCACAAGCTTGGAGTAACCAATGGTCCTCAGCTGCTTGATTCCAAATTGTAGTGTCGCTCGTAATCCAGCAATGAAAGTTTCATACTTAGCAACGTTGTTAGTCATCGGGAAATCAAGTTGAAAGGCCTTGGGTATGACGACCCCTTCTGTGCTTAATAAGACTATCCCGATGCCTTTTCCTTTCTTATTAAGAGTGTCATCGAAGTATAGGGTCCATGAAGTTTTATCGGGCTCTTCTTCTCGTATCAATAGCAGGTTTTCATCAAGGAAGTCAGTGCATACTAGCTCATTGCTCGGGAGTGGAAGATTTGCGAGGTAATCCCCGATCGCCTGTCCTTTGATCTATTTCTGCGTGACGTAGGTGATGTCAAATTCTTGTAGTAGCATATGCCACCGAGTGATTCTTCCGGATGTAGCTGGCTTCTAGAATATATACTTCAGGGGATCCATGTATGCAAGCACCATTATCTTGTGAGCCCCAAAGTAGTGGCATAGCTTTGTTGAAGCCCATACCAGTGTTAGGCAAGTCTTCTCTATTGTGGTGTACTTTTTCTCGTACTTTATCATCGTCCTAATGAGGTAGTAGATGGCCTTTTCCTTCTTCCCATCTTCATCTTGCTGTCTCAGGATTACCCCCATCACTTTCTCATTAGCTAAGACGTAAAGGACTAAGGGCCTTCTAGGGATTGGTGGCGATAGTATCGCTGGGTTGAGGAGGTACTTCTTGATGTTGTCGAAAGCATGATGACACTGGTCATCCCATACATACTCGACTCTTCCTTTGAGTAGTCTGTAGAAAGGGTCACATCTGTCTGAGTGCTAGAAGATTAATCTCCTGATGAATTGCAGTCTTCCTATCTGGCCTCGTAGTTCATTGATGTTGTTGGGAGGTGGCATTTCGAGAATAACTTTGACTTTCACCGGATCGACTTTGATTCCTCGCTTGCTGACTATGAATCCCAGTAATTTTTTGGAGATTACCTCAAATACGCATTTCATTAGATTCATCTTTAGTTGATACTTTTGAGATCGTTCTAGCACCAGTTAAAGGGCTTTAACATGTCCTGCTCATCTTTGAGACCTCACCAGTATATCGTTGACGTAGACTTCTACACACTTGTGCACCATGTCGTGAAAGATTGTTTTGAGCACAGAAATATACCACTTTCTACCCCTTAACCTGACCTATGATGGACCTTTTAGCATGTTAATAATGTCTTTTAAGTGCGCTTTTACAGATAACAACAAAATAAGAGCTTAATGTTGCAAGCCATGCTTTTGAAGCCAAGAAGAAGAAATTTTGTGTTTAGCAGTGGAGCTAATGGATTTATTGAAAAGGCACCATGGTGGTTCACACCATTGGAGCTTTTCAGCATGCTGTGGGGGCCTTTGAAGACCTACTAAGAGAGAGTGGTGAAGCCCAAGTTTTATGGACTGCTACTGCAATGAATTGAGCAAACTGGTAATTTAGCAATTTATATACTCAGCAGTGCAGCAGTTCAAGTGGCACTTGTGCAGCGTTGGTTAAAGCAATCTTTGAAGCATAAGAGCAGCTGATACCATTAAAGATGTGAGTACTTTAGTGCTGATGCACCAAGCCATAAAACAGCAAAGCTAGCATGCATAGCTGCCTTGAAAAGCTCGAACAGTTGGCTGAAGTGTCACTGCTGCACTCAGCAATTTTTGTGCTGCAAACCATGACCTTCAAGCAGTTTTATTGCTGAAAAATGAGCCACATTAGTAGCACAACTGCTGTATTTGAAGGACTAGAGAAGATGTCAAAGCTGGAATGTGGATTGTAGAGTTGTTATGTGCTGAAAATAGACTCCACGAAGGGTTGTTTTGAACCCCACGAGCTGGTACGTGCTGAAATCAAGCTACAGTGTTGAAAAAAAGGCTAAAATTGAACCTGTCGTAGCCTATCGAACAGAGGCCTGAACCTATCGAGATCGAAGTTCTGAAGCTCCAACCTATCGAACAGATTCCTGAACCTGTCGAGATCGAAGTTCTGAAGGTCCAACCTATCGAGGCACGTGTTCCAGCCATCTATTTCAAACTTTAGGGACATTTTGGGGATTCCAATGCTTCTAGGGCACACATTCCAATGTTCCACACATCTCATGGATTTATCTCAGGTTCTATTAGCAAATAACTGGGCACAAATTTTTGCACATGGGACAATTGTCCACATGTGATTTTCCTTGGCCAAATGAAGACACCTCAGCTGTGCATAACTGAACTGAGTCCTCTGCTCTTTGATTGGCTGCAACTCAAGGTATATGGATCGATGCATATGTATAAATACGCATCTATTCTGCTATTTTCTTTATTTTCCTTTTTCTCTTCCCCCTTCTCTCTCTAATCCAGCCTGTTGGATTAGATCTAGATAGCAGCTTAGATCTGTTTTGTAATTATAATTTCAGCATAAAGAAATGTGGATCGATATACAGACTACAGATCTGGGAACAATGTTATTGTAAGTTGTTTTGATTGAAGCAATAAATTGTTGTTCTTAATGCTTTAATTAGATCTAAAGATCTTGTGGTCCCATTAGATTCTCGGTCGGATTTGTGTAGAGGAGTTTGCTAATCAGCTCACCCGCTTAATTGGTAGATCTCTTGATGACCATCTGATTTCCCTGGATCTGATACTCCTATAATTCCCTAAGCCTGTGACCTTGGAATTGCAACATATGTAGTGGTTTTAATTGTTCTAATTGATGCTTTAGCTTTGGAGGAGATCCCTAGGATGGCCTGTGACCATTAAAGTGGACAGTTCATAACCTTAAGATTAGTCAAAGCTCGGGCTCCAATTGGATTCGTCTGCTGCAAATCCATGGATTCGATAAAGTCTATAGGATGGTCTGTGACCATTAAAGTGGATAGATCATAGCCTTAAGAACAGGTGGATCCTGCGATTTGGAGTGGAGCCTTCTACCCTGCAGCTATGCTTATAGCCAGTTGAGGGATGGTTGCATATCCTCAGATCTTGATCCATTTTGCAATAAGAACTAGGTCCTGGCTGCCTATTTCTCACCATTTGATCTTTATTTGTCCATCCATCTTCCTCCATCTTTTAGTTTAGTTTTATTTCAGTTTTGTAGAATTAGATCTAGTGACACAGAAAAACTCTCTTTCTTTTCCCTGTTTTCATAGAATTGCTAGATCTGGAGGTCTACTATACACCTTCTAGGTTTAGATCACTACTCCCTATGGGACAAACTCTCTCTTATTAAAACTTGCTACAAATCTGTATCTTGCAGGTCTAGGATATTTTAGATGTGCTGAATTCACGCTCTATTTTACTTTGATTTTATTTCCTTTCTTTTCATTACACAAAAATCAGCACACTAGAAATTCCCAACAAGTTTTTGGTGCCGCTGCCGGGGAGTTTTGATCTAGATAGTAGATCTGAGTTTTTCAATTTTATAGATCTGATTTTCATTTTAATTTTTGCTTTAAGCCTGCACTTTGCATTCCGAGTGTTTGATTAAATGACTACTGCAGTTTTGTATAGAAAACCTGTTTTACTGCAACAGAATTTTTTATTTTTCTGAGTTTTTATTCTCTGCCTTCTAGCTATTTGAATAAATACTGTTGTCACTCTTTTGTCCTTTGGCAAAAATGAGGCAGTGGCTTGAGTTTTTCCTTTTTGTTTTTGTCAATATGCTTGAATAAGGTACTGTTGCAGTTGTTGGATTTTTGCATATCTTGAGCAGTGGCCACAAGAGGAGTCCATGGGTTGCAGTAGGAGCAGATCTGCCGGAGTTTGCATCCCCATCTCCTTTACATTCATTTTCTATTTTTAAATTCTTTTTGACTAGCAGTTTTGCTGTGTTTGCTGTCATTATAATTTTTATATAACTCAACTAAACCAAAAAAATATCTTCCAGATGGGCTGTTTTTCTTTGTTTATATCCAATTTTCCCATCTGAACCTGCTGAGATCTTGTTTTTTTCATTTGTTAGGAATCATGTAGGATAATGAGCAGTGGCTCATAGGCTATTTTGAATATTCAATGAACCCACTGATTTTATTTTCCTTCAAGATTTCTTCATCATAAATGGGTCTCAGCTGTGTATGAACCCTATTTTTAATGTGTGCTCCCATGCTCCATTATTCTTTTTTATTCATACACATCATCAACAACGCGGCCAATCTTATGAATCTTGCTTTTCACTGTATGTTATTCCTGCTGATCATTTTTATAATCACTTAGATTCATAAGTATCTTAGGCTTTTGGGATTTTCTTTGGGCTTAGGGGATTCATGATTTGGTCTTAGGATTTTCTATTTTAGAAATTTTAGTTTCATTTCTGTATTTAGATTGCTGATTTTTCATTCTTAGGTCTTAACTTTACTAATTTTCTGCATTTTGGTAGTTTGGTATTCAGTTTCTAGCTTTGTTTTCCTATTTTTTGTATATGCAATTCAGTTTTTATATCTGCATTTTCTGTTTTTAGAGTTTTATATTCAGTTCTTCACTTTGGTTTTACTATTTTATTTTTTGTTACTAGCATTAGTTTCTTTTCATATGTTTCACATTTCTAGCCTTATTTTGCTGTTTTTTTCTATTTTAGCAGTAATTTCCTGCATTTGTATATCACTTTTCCATTTTTTGGTTCATGTATTCAGTTTTCCATTTTTTTTTTTTTTTCTGCTACATATAGCTGTAATTTTTTTTAGTTTTCTTTCTCCTTTTACCCTGCTGCCCCTAGTTTCTCATTGTCTAGAACATTGAGGACAATGTTCATCTTAGGTTTGGGGGTATGGCAGGTGTGCCAATGAAATATGTTAATGCTTTGTGCATCTATGTTGAAAAAGTTTTTGACAATAAAGTGATTTCCCGCCTGATTTTTTTGGAAAAGAGGAAATTAAAAACTTTTTAAAACTGAAATGAGCTATAGTTTTAACATTTTTCATGAAGTAAATGTCAAGAATTTTTAAAAATTGATGTTTAGTGAACCTGAAATGAGAGAAAACTGTGAGGATACCCTCCAGAAATTTTGATGGAAGGCCATATCCAGTGAGATTTGGGACTGAAATTTTTTTTTATTTATTTGAAGAGGGTCTTGGCAATTTTTTCTGTTCTGAGGACTTACTGGACCTAATTCTTATCACTAGAAGTTAGGCAAATCCAAGTTGAAACAACTTGATAGCATTCATGACATTGAGGACATGAAGTAAGGCCATTCCTTGGACAGCTTGAGCCTAAAATTTTTCCACCTTTGAACTGCCCTTGATACACACCACTTGAGCCTTAAAAGTCTCAATTTTCCTTGATGAAAACCAGAAAATATAAACTCAAAACCCTTTGACCTATTTCAGCTCACCCTCAATCTGAGGAATTCAAGAAATAGGAGGAGAAGTGAGGTCCGAGGTGCAAGGTTCAATGTTTGGTTAAAAGAAGAACAAAGTATATTTGAAGGCTAGTATGATGTATAGTTGTGGCATCCCAATCCATAAAAAGAGAAAAAAAAAAAAAAAGGTATACAAAAGAAAAAAATAAATAAACAGAGCAAAAGGATGAGAAAGAGAAGTCACTTCATTTGAAAATCTACAAGAAGATAAGAAGCTGATCACTTCAAGTCTGAAATTCCAAAAAAGAAAGTGAAGAGGTGCTGAAATGAAGAAGGTTGAGCTGCAGACCACCTCCTTTACCTTTACTGATTTCTCAATTTTGAACCCCATTCCACCCTTTCATTCTTTATAAACCTCACCCATAAGCCACATTACAACCCAATAAAAAGTCCTTACTAATCTGAAATAGATTGAACTGTCATATGGAGATGAGGATTTGTTTGATCTATGGGGCAAAGAATTAGAAAATATCATAAATTAGAGTAATGCCTATGCTCATGCTTGCAGTCCTATTTGAGGGTTGTAACTGCTCTTGAGCTATGTAAAATAATGCACCCTTCTATTTTTGTTGTGAGTGAATAGCCCTGGTAAGACTTGGGTCTGAAATTTGATTTGTTTGGGGCATTATCAAAACAGAATTCTTAAATTAAAGGTGAACTCTACATTAATTTTCAAGCACAATGCCTTGACATGAACTGATTGAGAATGAAGGAATTACAGCAAAATTTTAGGTTTTAAACTGATAATTTTTCTACTGAAAATCCTCTAGAATTGAATGCACATGGTGTGGAATTTATTTTATTTACTTAAACTCTGTTTTAACAGGGTGCATTAGTACTAACTGATTTTATTGGAGAAGTTTGGGGGTACCTTCACTGAAAACCCTCAGGAGACTCCACTCCTCCACTAGGGATCACCTAGGGATTTAAAAGGCTTGGCGCATGTGCCAAATGCACCTGTGTTCCCTATGAAAGTGGCAATTAATTTCATAGGTTAGTTGCTTTAAAATTCACTTTGCTCGAGGACTAGCAAAGGTTAGGTTTGGGGGTGTGTTGAGCACTGAAATATACAACTTTCTACCCCTTAACCTGACCTATGATGGACCTTTGAACATATTAATAATGTCTTTTAAGTGTGCTTTTACAGATAACAACAAAATAAGAGCTTAATGTTGCAATCCATGCTTTTGAAGCCAAGAAGAAGGAATTTTGTGTTTAGCAGTGGAGCTGACGGATTTATTGAAAAGGCACCATGGTGGTTCACACCATTGGGTCTTTTTAGCATGCTTTGGGGGCCTTTGAAGACCTGCTGAGAGAGAGTGGTGAAGCCCAAGTTTTATGGACTGCTGCTGCAACAAATTGAGCAAACTAGCAATTCAGGAATTTATGTACTCAGCAGTGTAGCAGTTCAAGTGGCACTTGTGCAACGTTTGTTAAAGCAATCTTTGAAGAATAAGAGCAGCTGATACTATTAAAGATGTGAGCACTTTAGTGTTGATGCACCAAGCCATAAAACTACAAAGCCAGCATGCATAGCTGCCTTGAAGAACTTGAACAGTTGGCTGAAGTGTCACTGCTGCACTCAGCAGTTTTTATGCTGCAAACCATGACCTTCAAGTAGTTTTACTACTGGAAAATGAGCCACATTGGTAGCACAACTGCTGTATTTGAAGGAGTAGAGAAGATGTCAAAGCTGGAATGTGGATTGTAGAGCTGTTATGTGCTGAAAATAGACTCCACGAAGGGTTGATTTGAACCCCACGAGCTGGTACGTGCTGAAATCAAGCTACAGTGCTGAAAAAAAGGCTAAAATTGAACCTCTCGCAACCTATCGAATGGATGTTTGAACCTATCGCAAGCTATCGAATGGTTGTTTGAGCCTGTCGCAACCTATCGAATGGTTGTTTGAACCCGTCGAGAGGTTGTGATGCTGAAAATGAACCTATCGAGCATCCTGTTGAATGGTTGAATGAACCTGTCGAAATCTTGTCGAATGCACACCTGAAGCCCATCCAACCTATCGAACAAAGGCCTGAACCTTTCGAGATCAAAGTTCTGAAGCTCCAACCTATCGAACAGCCTGAACCTGTCGAGATCGAAGTTCTGAAGCTCCAACCTATCGAGGCACGGGCTCAAGCCATCTATTTCACACTTTAGGGACATTTTGGGGATTCCAATGCTTCTAGGGCACACATCCCAATGTCCCACACATCTCAGGGATTTATCTCAGGTTTCATTAGCAAATATCAGTGGCCGAAAGGGGTATTTTTTAGAGCAGTAAAAACACATCAGCTGGGCACAAATTTTTACACATGGGACAGCAATCCACATGTGATTTTCCTTGGCCAAAATGAAGACACCTCAGCTGTGCATAACAGAACTGAGTCCTCTGCTCTCTGATTGGCTGCAACTCAAGGCACATGGATCGATGCATATGTATAAATACCCATCTATTCTGCTATTTTCTTTAGCAAGGAAAGTAGGAATAAAGGAATAGCCTGAGTTCTCCTTAGCTCTTTAGGTTTAGCTTAGGTTTTTATTTTCCTTTTTCTCTTTCCCCTTCTCTCTCTAATCCAGAATGTTGGATTAGATCTAGATAGCAGCTTAGATCTGTTTTGTAATTATAATTTCAGCATAAAGAAATGTGGATCGATATACAGACTACAGATCTGGGAACAATGTTATTGTAAGTTGTTTTGATTGAAGCAATAAATTGTTGTTCTTAATGCTTTAATTAGATCTAAAGATCTTGTGGTCCCATTAGATTCTCGGTCGGATTTGTGTAGAGGAGTTTGCTAATCAGCTCACCCGCTTAATTGGTAGATCTCTTGATGACCATCTGATTTCCCTGGATCTGATACTCCTATAATTCTCTGAGTCCGTGACCTTGGAATTGCAGTATCTATAGTGGTTTTAATTGTTCTGATTGATGCTTTAGCTTTGGAGGAGATCCCTAGGATGACCTGTGACCATTAAAATGGACAGATCATAACCTTAAGATTAGTCCAAGCTCGAGCTCCAATTGGATTCGTCTGCTGCAAATTCATGGATTTGATAAAGTCTAAGGATGGTCTGTGACTATTAAAGTGGACAGATCATAGCCTTAAGACCAGGTGGATCTTGCGATTTGGAGTGGAGCCTTCTACCCTGCAGCTATGCTTATAGCCAATTGAGGGATGGTTGCATATCATCAGATCTTGATCTGTTTTGCAAAAAGAACCAGGTCCTGGCTATCTATTTCTCACCATTTGATCTTTATTTGTCCATCCATCTTCCTCCATCTTTTAGTTTAGCTTTCTTTCAGTTTTGTAGAATTAGATCTAATGACACAGTCTTGCAAGTTACAGGGCCTGTTGTAGCATGTTTTGATAAGTAAGAGTTTGTCCCACAAGGAAAGTTGATCTAAAGCTCCAAGGGAGCTATCTTTAATAAGCTCTCTAGATCTGACTACAGATCTGGCAATCCTAAATGGAAGGGGATTTAAGGTCACTATAATCTAAATCCTAAGGTAACTTAATGTCTAAACTACAGAAAGGGTTAAGAAAGAGGGTGGAGTGTGAGAAAATAAATATAAAAGGGTGAGAAGTATGCTATTAGGTATAGATCTGATGGGTTTTATAACTCAGATTCAGATCTGCTGCTATAGAAATCCTGTCCAATGGATACATTATCACCAAAAAGGAGAAAGGATCCAACTCACCCCTGCGCCATGATCCAATCCCTTATGGCTATAACCTGTCCACTTAAATGGTCATAGACTATCCAATAGGGGAACCACGATCCAGAGATGGATCAGAACAAGAATATCATTGTAGACACTACTTCATCCAGGCTACAAGCTCAAGAATCTATAGGAACCTCAACCTCTAAAGTTTTATGTGTGGGGCTAGGCCTACAAAGTGCACGAGCCTGGACACACAGGACCAGCAAGAGTTTGAGTACTAGCTTTTAAGCTTGGTTGTTCACTGCTTTAGAAAGACAGCAGTGATTCAGTCACAAGCCTACAATCTCTACAGTCAGATCAGATCTGCAATCTGAAGGTGGGTCTATACAAATATAGGGGAGTCTGTCTCTACACAATCTCTCACGAGGGTACAAGCACAAGTGCAGAGAAGAAGAATCTGTCTTAGATCTGTGGATTGGCCTCACCCTAGGGCTATAATCTATCCACTTGAATGGTCATAGACTATCCACAGAGGCTATCCTCCTCACAGAGGTCTAAGACAGAACAAGAACATTGCTGCCGCCACCATGTTCACAAGGCTACCAGCTCAAGCTCTCATGGGGATTCAGATTTAGTGGATCCTGTGGTGGGGGAAGGCCTGCAATGTGCCCAACCTGGACACACAGGTCACTTAGATCTAAATAAAACCTTAAAAGCAATCCTCCATTACTTACAATACAACTTAGCAATGGAGGATCTCAAGGCAGCAGCCTTGTATAGAACAACTCACAACAAAAACACCATCCCATACATGCAATAGATCCTATTACAAAAACTCCATTAAAAACTATACCATATAATCATACAAAAGGCATAGCCAGCAAGTGCTGGACTATGGAGAGAAGAAAAAAAAGAAAAAGAAAAACTCTTAAACCCTAACCTTAGCCTACTGTAATTCTACAGTCGGTTTCAAGAAGAAGCACAGAAGTTAAGAACAAAAGTCCCCTAAACCTAAGCTAGGCTTAGGCTTATATAGCAGTCAGTTCTCTCTGAATTAGGGTTAGGAAAACCCTAATTTCATCAATGCAATTGCGACCCATTCTTGTCCCTTGGATGCCTCAGGGCGTGTGCACGGAGATTGGAGCATTGGAGTGCATGCCCTAATTATTGGAAATTCCTAGATTGTCCTTGCAGAAGTGGGGAGAAGTTTAGAACCTGACCCTCACTGGGTAGAAAAGATCTGTAGGTCTTGCCGCGTGGTAGAATTGGTGTCGCAGGGTTGCTTTGACTTGAAGCTCTTGCAGTCACGAGGTTGGTACTTTGGTCATCGCGGGGATGTTTTGGTCATCGCGGGATTGGTCTTTCCATTTGAATGTCGAGGGAATTGCGCACACAGTTCGTTCCCTGATGAATCTCGTGACGATCCTCGCAAAGAAAACAATGTACATGGGCTTTTGGATCGCCGAACAGTTCCTTGAAAGTATTGTCCCGCGGCCACTGCGCGGCAGCCGCGCGCTGGAATGCCTGGAGCTCTCTCTCTATTTAGTGAATCGCGCGAGGGTTGAAGACTCATCTCTTGAGCTGCGCGAGTGCTTCACGAGCGCTTAAGACTGAGCTTCGTGAGAACCTCATGAAGTATATTTTTTTACTCCCTGCTGACATCCATCTGCACGCGAACGGCGCGAAGACTGCACGACCGGTTAGGGTGCTCCCTTCAGAAGCTCGCGACAACTGCGCGACGTATTCTTTCAGGTTTAATTGAGCCCTGCGATATCTGCGCGAGGCATTCTCCTTGATTTGTTTCTACTTTGTTGTGCCTCTATTGCAGCCAATTTTCTATCTGGGTTTAACCTTCACACTTCTGAGGGGCTTCTAGGTCAGCAGTAGGCTTCTTGGCATGGTTAGGGGTTTATTTGTAGCTGCTGCTTATTACCTACAGAATAGACTTAAAACTCATTTATTAAATGATTAAGGGTCTAACAGAGATTAAGTTAAGGGGTGAAAAGTGGTACTTTTCAGGTTTTAACAGGTCCTGGCTGCCTATTTCTCACCATTTGATCTTTATTTGTCCATCCATCTTCCTCCATCTTTTAGTTTAGTTTTATTTCAGTTTTATAGAATTAGATCTAATGACATAGAAAAACTCTCTTTCTTTTCCCTGTTTTCATAGAATTGCAAGATCTGGAGGTCTACTATACACCTTCTAGGTTTAGATCACTATTCCCTGTGGGACAAACTCTTACTTATTAAAACTTGCTATAAAGGACCCTCTATCTTGCAGGTCTAGGATATTTTAGATGTACTGAATTCACCCTCTATTTTACTTTGATTTTATTTCCTTTCTTTTCATTACACAAAAATTAGCACACTAGAAATTCCCAACAGATATCCATCATGGCACGTTGATACGTGGCTCCTGCGTTCTTGAGGCTGAAAGGTATGATGACGTACCAGTATGTTCCCCATGGCGTAGTGAATAAAGTCTTCTCTTGGTCGGTTTCTACTAGATTGATATGGTTGTATCCGGAGAAGCCATCCTTAAAGGACAACATCTCATGTCTGACAGTATTGTTGACCAGAGTGTCAATGTGAGATAACGAGAAGTCATCTTTTAGGCATGCCTGGTAAAGGTTTTAGATGTCAATGCACACCTGTACCCTACCATCTTTCTTTGCGATAGGTACTATATTTGTTACCCACTTAGGGTAGAAGATGACTCAGATGAATTTTGCTTTGTGCAGCTTGTCGACTTCCTGTTTGACTTGTAGTGCCATTTGCGGGTGCATTCTCAGTTTTTGCTTGACGGGCTTAGCATCGGGTTCCAGAAGTAAACGATTCTCTACTAAGCTCGGGTCCATGCTAGGCATGTCTTCGTAGTACCATGCGAAGGAGCTGAGGTGATCTTGGAGGACTTGGATATTCTGTTGTCATTCCTTGGGGCTAAGCGTCGCACTAATCTGTAGCTTCTTAGGCTTATCCTCGGTGTCGAAGTTGATTTCCTCTGTGGGTTCTGCGGCGGGTTGAGTTTACTTATCAAAGCATTTGATGACTCATTGGAAGTCTTGTGTTTCCTTAGCGGCTTGTCCTTCTTCAAATCATTACACTGGGGGGTTAGTTTTACGAGTGGTAACCCTTCATCCGTGCAATTTATAACTATGATATCCTTAGTGAGGTATAGATCGAGGCTATTCATTCCCCTCTCAAAGTCGTAGAGTAAATCGTCGGGTATGATGACTGGCATGTTGTTTCATTGGAATGGGGCGAGTGGTGGTCATCAGGGAGTAATTTTTGAATTTTTGAGTCACGATGGGACTGCGGGGAGATAGTTTCTTCATCTAGTTATACTGTATATTTTGGTTTGGTTGTTTATTTTTTTCATATTTTATTTTTATTTATTTTTTATGGTTTCTTATTATTATTATTATTAGTATTATTATTATTATTTTTTCTATTTTTCATTATTATTTTCTTAATGCAGTTTCTTTTTATTTTGTTTTATTCTATTTATTTCATTGAGTGATTTTGCTCATATTTATGGGCCGGATGGGCTGGTTTCATACTCTTGTCATTAGTGACCTTTTACAGTAAACAAGGGAATTTTGTGCATTTGTTTTGTTTAAGGTATGAGTTTTTGCTTTTGTCTTATGTTTGGTTTGGAGTGACACTTGTTAGAAATGTGTGAATTTGGGTTTAAAGCTTAGATAGGTGTTAGATGTTTTCATCCTATTGGTTTATCTATTTTGCCTTGGATTTGCGTTTCTTAAGGGGTAAGTGTTTTGTGGCTATTGGTTTATCTAATTTGTGATGGATTGTGGTCTTTTTCAAGGGGTATGTGTCTTGTTTTGATTTAATTAGATGGAGGGGGTTTGTGGATGAGACACTTTTCACATTGTGTCTAAGGAGTCTCTTTTCTATAAATAGGTATTTAGGGGCTTAGGTTTTATTTAAAATTTTTGTTTTAGTTTATTTTTAATGATCTTGTAATAATTTTTGGTATTTAAAATTTTAGTTTATTTTGTTTTTAATATCTTTTCTGCCAATTTATTTTATTTCCCAGGTATTATGCCAGGTTTATAATGGCGATTTATTTCTTGGAAATGGGCGGTGTTGGGAATGTGCAGTAGCACTCGAAGTGCTACTATGTTGGAGGAAGAGATGGCAGAGGTAATGGTGGAAGGCCGGAGATATTGCAAACGGGAAGGTTGAAAGATATAGAAAAGAGTTGGGCTATTTTTCTTGGCTTCCTTCCCAGTTGCTCTTTGGCCGGCTCTATGGATTGACCTTTTGTCAGCCCTCCTTTGGAGGCTTCCTAGATCGGCCTTCCATAGGTGTATTCCTCATCCTCTGAGTGGCTTCCTGTGAGTCACTCTTTCTTTTCTGCAGACTCGAGGTCCCGCACTGTTGCTACTCAATCATGTACATTGAAATATTGCATCCTAAGTGTGACGGCCCGTATTTTCCTTACCTCAAAAACCCGCGTCATCAGATCGAGCACGCGATCTGAATTATAGTGATACTATGGTATCGAAGTGCATATATCACTTCCTGACAACTCGATCTTTCCTCACATTAAATACTAGGAAGGACCGGGCCACCTATCATTGGTGAGCATACAAAAGTGCAGAAGCAAAGTGCACAAAGCAGAAAACAGAGCTATAATGAGAAACACAATGGCAGTATAAACACAAAAGAACTATCACACACATATATCCCAAAAACTATACATCATCACCACAAATACCCAAAATATACATCCACCGGTGAAGGCCGACCTTCACCTAAACAGTGGAGAAAAATATACACAATTGTATTTAGTTCACATAACACTATACCGTATATCTAAAACCCAAAATTATCCCAACTCTCAACCACAAGCAGCAAATTATAGAACCCCTCAGGATCCTCCTCGTCCTCAGGGTTGTAATCCAGGTCTTCCTCCTGCTCCGGATCCCTCTCAAGATCAGCTCCTGCAGCAGTGACGTATAGTCAGGGAATGAGCTACAGTCTAAGCTCAATAGGGAATAACAAAGCTAAATCACTTATTTTAAGCATTCTCATTCATAGATCTTGATGCATAGATAAAAGCAGTTTAAAGAAATAAAGACTTTAGCTATAATGTCAAAGCATATCCTTTCATGAACATAAATACTCATGTCAAAATAATGCATATCGGATCAAAGAAAGTGTAACAAGAACTTGGAAACATGTCAAAAGAACATGTAACAGAAATCACAAATGAGATCAAATGTCTAGCCTCTGAGCTACATTAATAAGGTCACTAGAACCAAGAAGTTAAGCCCCTGAGCTACATTAACAGGGTCACTAGAACCAAGAAGTTAAGCCCCTGAGCTACGTTAACAGGGTCACTTGACAAGAGACAGGTCAAACCCCTGAGCTACTTTAATAGGGTAAGATAAAATGGCTAGCCCTTGAGCTACGTTAATAGGGTAACTAGAACCAAGAAGTCAAATGCCTGAGCTACATTAACAAGGTCACTTAACACTAGACAGGTTAAGCCCCTGAGCTACGTTAATAGGGCACTTGAACCCAAAAATCAAGCCCTTGATCTATGTTAACAATGCCACTTGACACAAAACGTCAAGCCACTGAGCTAAGTAAACAGGGTCACTTGAACTGAGACCATCAAGCCCCTGAGCCACGTTAACAGGGTCACTTGATAGGAGGCACAGTGAACATACAAGGTGTGAACACATATACAAAAAAAGTAGCAAGAATATAATTCGAATTGGGGAAATTACAACTTATGGAATCATATACGTAAATGTACCATGATGCTAGTTACAAAAGCATGAAAAATCATGCATAAAAGTCCAATTTATAAGCTTCAAAACATGTCAAGATCTTTCATGTGTCAATTTTAGAAAATATCAAATGTTTACTATTTGCATCATTTACAAGAATTCGAGAAAACAAGCGATCAGGCACGAATTCTTCCTTTCCTTAAAGTCAAAATGTCACGTGCAAACTCACATGGATCAAGTCTAAATCCCTCTCAATTGCTCTTCGCATTCACCCTAAAACATGCATTGTATATACAAGGTCACACGGTGTAACAAGGCATGAAAACCCAACCCTCAAAATAAGGAACATCTCGATTGCAAGCGAGGTCCTCAGGTGCCACATGACTCAAGGTATCTCGCCGTAGTGAGAAATTCCAGAGCCATTTGGGCCTGGGTTTCAAGGTAGCCCTCACCGCGATGAGGGCTTTAGGTCTTTTCTTGCCGCGACGAGATTACATGTCGCCACAGCGAGCCAGAGCAGCTCGTCATTCCTTTGTTCTTGCTTCTAACTTCGAAAGTTCCACTTTTTGTTCTTAAGATGTAATATGGTCACATAGCGTATGATTTTGCTACATTTATATTTCTATCCTATTTTGATTGCACAAAATCATGATTCGAGACATCGGGGATCAGAGAATTCGGTCTTTAAGTTCTTCATGTGCCCGATTCTCGATGCTTTGAGGCATGCATCATCAGAACTCGACTAAATAGGGCCCGATTTAGGGAAATCGAGTTCTCCTTGTCTTTACTGATCAAGCATGCAAGAGTTTCGAGACGTCTGTTGAGAACTAGAAAATACCATTTTTCACCCCTCAACCTGAGTCTTGATAGACCTTTGAGAGAACTAAATAAGTGTTCTAAGTGCTTGTGTTTCAGCTAACAAAAAAGACAGGCTTAACCATAAAAGCAGCTTAAAAGTGCCAAAAAGAGGATAATCCATGTCGATCCAAAGGAAGAAAGAGAAGGGACAACCTCACTAGCTGTTAAAAGGTCTGAACTGAAGAGGCAAAGACCTGGTCTCAACCCAGAAAAGAAGTATGGAGCAATTCGAACAGAAAAATGCACTACAGAGTACTATTCGCAAAGAACCTGAACTGTTCAAAAAGAACCTGAACTCTACGAAAAGAACTAAAAACTCCAGGCTTAGCTTTCGAAGAGCACCTGAACTCTTCGAAGAGATGATTGACCTTTTCGAAAAGAAGAGAACTCCATTCGAAAAGAACCAGAACGTTGCGAAAAGAGCTTCAGGAGTTTCAACACCTTGCGAAAAGTCCCCTAACTATGCGGAAAGGTATTCTGGAGATTCCCAGCTTTTGCAAGGGCAATTCAGTAATCTTTTTCATGCGTCCCAATGCATTTAAATAACCTAGGGACATTCCAGAAGATTCTAAGCATGAAGCGAAGGCATATTCCGCCCCATGTGAGCACCCAGAGATGAAATAACTTGGCGGGAACTTCTAGAAACTCTAACAAACATTCAAAATGCATAACAGAATTGATGCTTATTTCGCCTGATTGGCTGAACCAGATCGAGCAATTCTGATTGGCCAGAGCAGATCTGAATCCTTGTGCTCGACTACCATTGGTTGATACAGATCTGAGCACTTCTGATTGGTTGATACACATCTAAGCTGGACTTAGGGAAAATTATAAATAGACGAACCATTTGACCAATTTGGGCATCCAGATTTTGAGTTTCATTCCTATTCCCCCATTTCCAAATCAGATAGTTTGTCTGAAATCCCTGTAATAGCCTCACTTTTACTTGTAATTGAGAGCTGTGAGATACTCCTGTAATTCAAAGGAGAAGTTGTATTCAAGACTACAAATCTGAGAGCTGTTTAAGCTGTGCTCTGTAATTATAATGGTGAATTTGAAAAGGTTGCTGTAAACCGTACATTCTCAATTGGACTCATGTTAAGGGTTCCATCTGATCTCCTTATTGCATTAGACTCCTTTAGATTTACTATTTTTCATGCAATTTCCCTTGATTCATTAATCCTGTGAGAATTAGTGTTTGTAACCTAATCTCTCACGAAATTTGTAGTGATGCTTCTTGTTCTAAATTAAAGATTTGGATTAAAAGACTATTGGATGGTCTGTGGCCATTAAAGTGGACAGACCATATCCATAAGCCTAAATCTAATCCTTGAGTTAGATTTATTTCTCTTACATCTGTGCTTGTAGCCAGATGAAGATTGGATCATCTCTCAGTTGAGCTGCAGCCATTCTCATTACATTTCAAGGACCAAATCAAAGTTAGATATTATTTCTCCATTTTATAAGTTTATATCAAAACTCCCCCAACTAAGATCTGGATCATTTAATTTAACTTTTACTTTTATCATTTAGTTAATGTGACAAATTCAACCTCTCATCTTATGTGCTTTCTAGATAGGATACGAGGCCAGATCTAGTAGCTCAGATCTGGAGGTTTATCTTACATTTTAAACAAATTCTCTGTGGACGATCTTTTACTCACTTACATTTAAAACTTGCTACAATTGGCCCTGATCTTGCAGGCTAATTCACTTCTCTCTGTGCTGATATTTCTTTACTCTTTTTAATGTTCTAGATTCATTATAACTTAGCAGTTGCAAACCTGTTTTCAAAACACAAATAAATCAAGCACACTTAGAAGTAAACAACAAGTTTTTGGCGCCGTTGCCGGGGAATTTGTTCTAAAATAGGTAGACCTAAGTTTTCACTTTTATTTTTATACCAGTACTAAACTATTCTATTGTTTATACCTGTGCAGTTATTCATATCCAATTTTTGAAGAAGGGAAACTACTTAAAAAGGAATTCTGAAGGTTTGCTGTGAATAATCAGATTTTTTGTTTTGAGTTGTATGTTTGGTAGGAAGACTCTCAGCCCTGAGATTGTCCCACTGAATTTAGAAGTTGAAAGGCTATTACGAACCAAACCAACAACACAGAATTCTGCTACTATGGGTGAAGAACCTTGACTTTTGAGGGATTACTTTGCACCTGGTGCTTATAATTCTCCCTTTTGCATTCAATTTCCTACTGTTGAAGGAAATTATGAGATCAAATCATCAACCATCCAAATGCTTCCTTCCTTCCATGGGTTGAGTAAGGAAGATCCATACAAACATGTGGATGAATTCTTGGCTCTTTGCACCACATTCAACATAGCTGGACTTGGTCCAGAAGCAACCAAGCTTAGGCTCTTTCCTTTTTCATTAAAGGACAAAGCTAGAGCATGGTTATCTATGTTAGCACCAAATAGTATCACTTCTTGGAATGATTTGCAGTGTCAATTTTTAGCCAAATACTTCCCAATGTCTAAAACAAGCCAATTGAGACAAAGTATCATTTCTTTCTCACAAAACTCAACTGAAACTTTCCATGAAGCATGGGAAAGATTTAAGGAACTTTTAAGGCAATGTCCTCATCATCAAATTCCCAGATGGCAGTTGGTTCAAAGCTTCTATCAAGGAATTGATCAAAAAGGCAAAAATATGGTGGATGCCTCCTGTGGAGGCACTTACTTGCAAAAAAGCTTGAGGAGGTTTGGGACTTATTTGAAGTAATTGGTGAAAACTCAACTCAACAGAATCTCACAAGAGATATTGAAAATCCTGCTAGGTTGAACAATCAGCAAACCACCAAAGGAAAGATTTATGAGGTGAATGAGTTGGAAAGAAAGATGGACAATTTAACCACAAAGTTTGATAGATTGATGGACTCACTTAAAAATCCAATGGTTGCAAGAGTAGAGGAGGCATGTCTGATATGCCAGTCCCCTACTCATTCAATTGACCAATGTCCTGCTGCACCACAGTTCCCAGATTTAGTGGTGGAACAAGCTCATGCTGCTCAATCATTTGGACAGATGCAGTCAAATGAATATCCATGGAGAGGGCACCCCAATTTGAGGTGGAGCCAAGGGAATTATCAATCACAACAAAGAAGAACCAAATGCCTTTAAAAGCTGCACGACCTTATCGTAAATTTTTATGCAAGCCATATTTTCTGACCCATTCCACAAAAACACTGCGACAATCGCTTGATTCAAATCCCTTCCAGGTCCCCTTCTTTTGAAGATTAAGTCCTAAATTCACTCCAAAATTTAGGATCTTTAACTCAGACTGTGAACTTTTACAGCCAGAGCATAAAGAAGATTGAAGAAACATTGGGACAACTTTCAAATACTTTGGCCAAAAGAGAGGAAGGAAAGTTACCCAGCCAACCTTTGAACAATCCCAAAGGACAGTTCATGGTTGGAGAAGCTTCTATTTCACATGAAGAAGTAAAAACTGTTACAACTTTGAGAAGTGGAAAAATTATAAATAACAAAGTGGGTACTGAAGAAGAAAAAAATAAGGAAAATGATAAAGATATGCAGCAAGAGCAGCATAATGATAGCAGTGGGGGTGCTGATGTACCTTAGAAAAATCAAACAAATGAAAAACAAAAAATTCAAAAAAATTCTGATAATGCTTCCAAAGCTGTAGATGAAGGACTAGTTCCTCATTTGTCATTTCCTCATGCAATGAAATCTGTATCCCCTTTTGATAAAGGGAACACAAAAATAGATGAAATGATGGAGACTTTCAAGCAAGTCAAGATAAATCTACCTTTGCTTGAGGCAATCAAACAAATTTCAGCATATGCAAAATTTTTGAAAGATGTTTGCACTCACAAAAGACAGTCTAGGATATAGTTATCCAAGAAGGTCTTTGCTGTGGAAAGAGTTAATCAGGTGTTGTCCATTGCCACACCTCCTAAACTTCAAGATCCAAAAATCCCCACAATCCCTTGCATTATTAGGGAACATACCATTGAAAAGGCTTTATTAGATCTGGGTGCTAGTGTGAACCTACTTCCATATTCTGTATATGAGAAACTAGGTTTGGGAGAATTAAAACCCACTCATGTGGTGTTACAACTAGCAGACAAATCTGAAAGGAAGCCAGTTGGGATGATTGAAGATGTATTGGTGGGAGTAGATAAATTTTTCTATCCTGCTGATTTTCTAGTTTTGGACATGGAACCTACCAAAAGCAAAACTTCCATACCTGTCATTTTGGGAAGACCATTCAGCTCTGACAAATGCTTGCATTCAATGCAGTCAGTATTATGGAAGTCTCTTTTGGAAACATGAAGGTAAAATTAAATGTTTATAATGCGATCCACACCTCAATTCAGCTGAGGAATGTTTTCATGTTGATCTATTGGATGAACTGGTAGAAGGACTTTACAGCAGTTTACTGCGGTGTGAAGATTTCACCACAGATGCTAAAGATGCTTGGGGAAATTGAGGAAGAAAGCAGTTGTATCTCAAAGTCACGAGAGTAAATGTTGTGCAAGGAACTCATAATCAATCAACAAGTTTCTCTTCTTGGAACCCTGCTACTCTCCCCCTTCCACAAACAGTTAAGGTACCTTTGTTACCTTCTTTTCTCAAACTGATTTAGAACTAAGAAAATTTGAAATATGTGTTTTTAGGAGATCATAAATCATTGCCTGTGATTATTTCTTCCTCCCTCACAAAGGAGCAAGAGGAAGAGCTGTTGATTGTTTTGAAAGAACATAGAAGGGCAATTGGCTGGACTATTGCTGATTTGGGAGGAATCAGTCCAGCTGTTTGCATGCACAAAATCCATTTGGAAGAAGATGCAAAGCCTTCTAGGGAAATGCAAAGGAGGCTGAACCCTCATATGCAAGAAGTGGTCATGAAAGAGGTTGTTAAGTTGTTGGATGCAGGGGTCATTTACCCCATTTCAGATTCAACTTGGGTGGCACCTACACAGGTGGTACCTAGGAAATCTGGGATCACTGTTGTAACCTCAGATTCTGGTGAGCTTATGTCAACCAGATAAACAACTGGGTGGAAGGTCTGTATTGATTATAGAAAATTAAATTCAATGACCAGAAAAGACCATTTCCCTCTCCCATTCATTAATCAGATTTTAGATAAGCTAGCAGGAAAAGCTTATTACTGTTTTCTTGATGGTTACTCTGGTTACAACCAGATTCCTATGTACCCACAAGATCAGGAAAAGACCACATTCACTTGCCCTTTTGGCACTTTTGCCTATAGGAGAATGCCTTTTGGTCTTTGTAATGCCCCTACTACCTTTCAAAGATGCATGTATTCCATTTTCTCTGATATGATTGACCAATTTATGGAGATTTTTATGGATGATTTTTCAATCTACAGAGATAGTTTTTCCTAGTGTTTACATCATCTCAAATTGGTATTACAGAGATGTGAAGAAACCAATCTGGTTTTGAGCTGGGAAAAGAGCCATTTCATGGTCACCCAAGGCATTGTCCTTGGCCATGTTGTTTCCCACAAGGGCATTGAGGTGGACAGAGCAAAAATTGATTTAATTGCACATTTACCACCTCCCAAAACTGTTAAAGCTGAATTTTACAGAAGGTTCATTAAGGACTTCAGTAAAATAACCAAGCCTCTTTGTCATTTGTTGTGCCAAGATGTCCCTTTTGTTTTCAATAATGAATGCATGAAGGCATTTGAATTCTTAAAAAACTGTTTGATTTTAGCTCCAATATTGCAGTCTCCAGATTATTCACTACCTTTTGAACTGATGTGTGATGCATCAGATTATGCTTTGGGAGCTGTCCTTAGACAGAGAAAGGAAAAGCTGCCTCATGTCATAGCTTATGCCAGTAGATCAATGATTGATGCACAGCTCAATTACACAACAATTGAGAAGGAACTGCTGGCAATTGTTTTTACTTTAGAGAAATTCAGGTCATATGTCTTGGGTTCACAAATAGTGGTGTTCACTGACCACTCTGCCTTGAAATACCTTCTGTCTAAGAAGGACACCAAACCAAGATTAATCAGGTGGATTCTCCTATTACAGGAATTTGATTTACAGATCAAAGATAAAAAGGGGGTGGAGAATGTGGTGGCTGATCACCTGTCTAGAATTTTAAGCTGAGATTGATAGGCTGCCTATCAATGAATCTTTCCCTGATGAGCAACTTTTTGCTATTAGTGTACACACTCCTTGGTTTGCAAACATAGTCAACTTTTTGGCTACTGGAAGAATTCCTCAACATTGGAATAAAATGGATAAAGATCTTTTCTTCTCAATGGTTAAACATTTCATCTGGGAAGATCCTTATCTGTTTAAGAGTTGTGCAGACTAAATAATAAGAAGATGTGTCCCTGACCAAGAATTTCATAGAATACTTTCTATGTGTCATGAAACAACTGTGGAGGTCATTTTAGTGGAAACAAAACTGCGGCAAAGGTTTTGCAGTGTGGATTTTATTGGCCTCCACTTTTCAAAGATGCTAAGACCGTAAGTCTTGCCTAATCAGAAATTGGGCAGCATTTCCAAGAGAAACTCAATGCCCTTACAGCCTATTTTGGTAGTTGAGTTGTTGGATGTTTGGGGGATAGACTTCATGGGTCCCTTTCCTCCTTCCAATGGGTATAATTTCATTTTAGTAGTTGTGGATTATGTATCCAAATGGATTGAAGCCACCGCCACTAAAACCAATGACCACAAAGTGGTTCTTAAATTTCTAAAGGATCACATTTTTTCCAGGTTTGGTTTTCCCAGAGCTATTATCAGTGATGGGGGAAGCCATTTTTGTAATAAATATTTTGAAACTTCATTGAAAAAATACTCTGTGACTCATAGAGTAGCCACTCCATATCATCCACAATCCAGTGGACAAGTGGAGATTTCCAATAGAGAAATCAAATATATACTGGAAAAGACTGTGAAGAAGGACAGAAAGGATTGGTCCTTTAAGCTGAATGATGCATTGTGGGCATATAGGACAGCCTATAAAACCCCAATTGGCATGTCCCCATTCAGGTTGGTCTATGGCAAAGCATGCCATTTACCAGTGGAGTTAGAATATAAAGCCTTTTGGGCCATTAAAACATTGAACATGGATCTAACTACTGCTGGTAATCACAGGAAACTGCAACTTGCTGAGTTGGAGGAGCTGAGAATGGATGCATACACAAATTCAAGAGTTTACAAAGAGAAAGTCAAAGCTTTCCATGATAAAAATTTGTTGAGAAAAGAGTTCACAGCTGACTCTAAGGTATGGTTATTTAACTCAAAACTCAAGTTTTTTCCTGGAAAGCTGAGATCCAGATGGGAAGGGCCATATACTGTCATTCGTGACATCCTAGATCCAAGTAATGGAAGAATCTTGAAAGTAAATAGTTAGAGGCTCAAACCATGCATTGAAAATACCCAGGAGCCTGTGCTGCCCATCTATCATGAAGAACCTCCCCAAATCTGATGGTATACAACTGTACAATATGTTTTTATTTCATAGTTTTTGCTTAGTTTCTTTGTCTCTGTTTTTATTCATGTTTGTTCTCTTTTCGCATGGTTTAAATAGGTGAAAAGTTATGTCGCAAAGTAAAAATTGTCTTTTCGCAAAGTTCAAATTACTTTTCGAAAAGAATCTGGATTTGTAACGAACTGCTCGAAAGCAAGGATTTGCTTTTCGAATAGTTGTTTCTGAAGCTATTTTCTTTTCGAAATGATGTTTCTGAAGCCATTTTCTTTTCGAAAAGATGTTTCTGAAGCTATTAACTTTTCGAATGGTACTGATGCCATTCTCAGTTGTAAAAAGGTCTATTTTGGAACTTTTCAAAAACTTAAAAAGGACTTTGCGAAATTAACTCTGAGCATATTTAAACCCTTTCGAAGTAAGGGTTTCATATTCGAAAGCTTTCTGAGAACGACCTGTTCCACAGAAACCCTATTTCTTTCTTTCCTTGCGTGATTTGAGAATCTAGCCACACTTTTCTTCACCTTTGTTCGATCATTTGAGCTTTCAGAGAAGGATTTTAGCTTCTAGTCTAGGGGAGTTCAGCAAGCAAGCAACACGTTCAATCAAAAACCCTAGATCTCGGTATTTCTCTGTGCATTCTCTCTATTTATCATTTGAAAATTTTGATTTTGTGTCAGCATCTGTTGTGGGCATTTTCATACATAAATTTAGAATGGGAAAAGTGGAGAAATCATTGGCTGCCATATTCCCAAAATCCTCTGCTAAGAAAGTTAGCAAACCTACCCCAAAAGGAAAAACCAAAGCTTAAGCCAAAAGAAAACTATCAATGGATAAAGCGGATAGGGTGGAGAAAGGGAAGAAAGTGAGACATGAGGAACCCATCCCTGCAGCTGCTAGTCCTGAGCCTGAGCTTCCTCCTCTGCCTATACATTTGGTACTGCCAAATCCATTCATTGAAGCTCAGAAGCTAATTCCTAAGCTGATTGTGGACGAAACTTTTTTCGTCAACAAACCGGATTGTCTGCTATCTTTAAGATACATGAGAGATGCCTCACTAAGCAATATCCTTACCCCTCTACCAGAGAAAATTTACTCGTGAATGGTGAAGTTATGGTACCAAAACTTGGTAAAAGTCACTGCAAAAGATGCTGATGTCCCTACCCTAGTTGTCTTTATTGATGATTGCGATCTAACTGTCACATTTGAAGACATAAGGAATGCTTTGGGGATACCCTTCCAATTTGATCCTTCTGGTCCATTGGTACTTTTGAGCGACCTCCTTTAGAGAAATGGTGCACATTTAACCCAAGGAATTATTGGCCTTTGGGACGGGTCCATAATGAGGAGAGACCTAGCACCCCAATTTTTATTGATGGATTCCATTTTGAGGGGAAGTTTTTATGTCACCGGGCACAGCCAAGAGAGGAGAACACCAATTCTAGAGGCTCTCTTTCATTTTTCTAAGGGGCAATTTTTCAATGCCCCTATGTTAATTTTTGAAGCCATGGCTGATATTAGTGCCAAGTTGAAAAAGGAGCAGAAATTAGTTGGACTACCATTTGGTAGATTGATCACAGTCCTCCTCAGAGCTAAGTTTGATATTGATGACCAGGAACCATTTGAAGTCATAGCCCCTCACAATTTTGGGAAAAAGGCTTGGACTACAAGCCAAGCCATGCTGAAAAGACTGAGAGAGGAAGGTGAACCTGCAACTGTTAATGAACCTGCCCCTGCAGCTCCCTTACAACCGGTTTTGCCAGTTCCTGAGGTGACCAGCTCTTTAGCTACACCAATTCTTGAAGCAGCTCTGCCAGACCCTATGGTGACCAGCTCTTTAGCAACACCCATTCTTGAAGAAACTATCCTTCCCATGGTGACCAGCTCTTCAGCTGCACCAATTCTTGAGGAAGTTGGCCTTTTACCCTCCTCACCTAGTCCAGCTCCTGCCACTTCACCTATCCCAGCTGTCCCATCTCCCATACCCACCATTATCCCAATTGCAGATTCCCCCTCTACACCAACCACTCCAACCATACTCACACCACCAATTTCTCCCACCAATGTCCAAGTTTTAGCTGCATACTTTATTGCCCAATCTCCCTGCACTCCTCTACTCCAAAGCCCCTCAAGTTCACCTGCTCATTCAGCCCACACACCTGAAGTATCCCATACACCTGAACCTGAGTCTTTCACTACAGAGGCTTATTCCTCATTAATGGGATCTATTTTTGAAAACGTGGGGCTTGAACCTGTCCCTATACCTGACCCTCATCATTTCACTCATTTACCTACTTCTCCCTTTACAGCCATTTCACCCATTGCACCTCCACCATCCACTTCAGTTTTACCAGTCCCTGCTATGCACACCTCCCCCACACCTGCATCTATTAACCAAATACTTGCCTTCCTCCAATCCATCCAAGCCCAACTACAAATCAACACAGAAAACTAGTCTGTGACTAATGACCTTCTCCAAACCTTAGCCTCCACATCCCACACAACTACCATTACCACTGTACCTAATGTTGATGCCCATGCTACCCAAACTGAACCAGAGGTAGTATTGGTTGATCTGGCCACCCCCACCACCACTGCCCATGCTACCCAAACTGAACCAGACGTAGTATTGGTTGATCTACCCACCCCCACCACCACTACCCATGCTTCCCAAACTGAACCTGAAGTACCTCTGGTTGAGTCCCCTTCACCATTCCTCACTTTCTCTGATCAAGCCACTCAGATCGACCCTGAAGTCATCCTTCTGGACACCTCTTCTCCCACTCCCACAGCTGGGATACCTTTGGTCCCCTACCATTCCATTCCCCTTCCCAGATTTGCCACCCTCAGAAGAGCCATGGAAGAAAATCCATATATCTGTAGAGATGTTCTCAAGGGGTTAGCTGATTTAGAAGCCTACATTAGAACCCCTTATGAAAACCAGATTCGAAAATTGGAGTTATTTATGAAATTTAAGAGAGAGAAAATGAAGGACTTGCTGGGTCAAACCTTTCAGATGGTTCGGAGTGAGCAGCACAAGGTGACCATGTTGCAAGCACAGCTTGACCAGGAAAAACTGAAGACCACTAGACTTGGCAAGTACATTGGCCTCACCAAAAAGATCAAATCAGAGGAATACACTGAGCTGCAAAACACAATCCAGGAGAAAGCTAAATCAAGTTCAGACTCCAATACTGATTCTAGTTCTGACTCTGACAGTGACTCCAGTTCTGAGCCCATTGAACCAACTTATGATACAGATTTTGACCCCAGTTATTAAAGCACTTTGTACTTATCTGTGTTATGAGTTTGTAATATAAATTCTGGTTTTTCTTGTGAAATTACTGTGCATTTCTGTCTGTCCTCTTGTCATCATGATTTTTTTTTTCTTGCTTGTTTCTCTTCTTTGCTTTGGACCAGTGTGGACCCTGCTCCCCTTTGGTTTGGGGGTGTGACAGAAATGTCAATAATCAATAATTGAGTTAACATCAGTACAGCTTATGATCAGTGGAATTTTTGAAAATGAAGTAATTTCACACCTGCTGTTTTGAAAAAAATGAAGAAGTTAAAAAAACTTTTTGAAATTAATTTCTAGTGTAATTCTAATACTTTCATAAAGTGAATGTCAGGAAATTTCCAAAAGAAAATTGATGTTTTAGTAAACCTAAAAAGAGGGAAAACAGTGGTGATATACCTCAGGAATTTGATAAAAAAACCACACCCAGTGAAGTTTGGGCCTGAAATGTATTCTTTGGAGGTATGAATTGGCAATTTTTTCTACTTTTGGGACTGATTGAACCTGCTTACTTGCACTAGAAGTTACACATATCCAAATTGAAATAATTTGATAGCACTCGTGATATTAAAGACATGATGTAAGGCCTCCTTTTGGACAGTTTGAACCTTACAAAGCCCCACCTTTTGAAACTGCCCTTGATACACACCATTTGAGCTTTACAAATCTAAGATTTCTTTGAAACCTCATCTAATAACCTCATCAACTTCATTTAGCCTAACCCTCACTCTGAGAAGTCAGAAAATAAAGGGAAGGAAGCTGAAGAAAGGAGAATTGAGTAACAGTTTGACAACAAAAGAAGAATAAAAATTGAAGGCAATGATGTATCATCAAAAGAAATGTGGCATTCCAGTCAATGCTAATTTGAAAAAAAATAAAAATTAAAACAAAAAAAAAATGGGAAAAACAAAAAGAGAGAAGGCATTTCATTGGAAGTTTGAAAAAGAAAGAGAAAAAGATGGCCACTTTGGCTCTGGAAATTCAAAGAAGAAGATGAAAATATGTTGAATTAAAGAAGGTTTGTGTATCACCTCCTTACCTTGACTGACTTCTCAATTTTGAACACCATTCCACCCCTTTATTCTTGAGAAATTTCACCCATAAGCCACATTACAACCCGGTAAAGTCCTTATCAATGATGGATTGAGTCACATGGAGATAAGAATTTGTGTAATCTATGGTGAAAAGAGCGTTGAATTCGAACTAAAAGCAATGCCTATGCTCATGCTTACATCCTATTTGAGGGTCATGCGCTCTTGAGCCGTGTGAAATAGTACAACCCTCTTACTTGCATGTTGAGTGAAAATCCTGGTGAGAGTTGGGTTTGAAATCAACTCATTGGGGTAACATCAAAGCTGGATTCCAAAATAGAAGGCAAGCTGTTCATTAATTTTTCTTGTAAATAACCTTTGACATAAATTGACTGAGTGGTAACAAGAATTACAGCAGAATTTTAGTTTTGAACTGATGCTTTTCTTGAAAATCTTCTTACAACATGACTGATGCAGGTGTGAATAAACAGATTGGATGAAAGTTCGTTGTAACAGAACTGCAGTGATCTTAACTGATTTATTGAAGAAGTTTGTGGGTACCTTCACTGAAAACCCTAAGGAGACTTCACTCCTCCACTAGGGATCACCTAGGGGTTTAAAAGGCTTGTTGCATATGCTAAATGCAACTGTGCTCCGTACAAAAGTGGTTGTTTACTTTGTTTTTAGTTTTGTCTTTGCTTAGGGACTACCAAAGCTTAGGTTTGGGAGTGTGTTGAGAACTGGAAAATACCATTTTTCACCCCTCAACCTGAGTCTTGATAGACCTTTGAGGGAACTAAATAAGTGTTCTAAGTGCTTGTGTTTCAGCTAACAATAAAGACAGGCTTAACCATAAAAGCAGCTTAAAACTGCCAAAAAGAGGATAATCCATGTCGATCCAAAGGAAGAAAGAGAAGGGACAACCTCACTAGCTGTTAAAAGGTCTGAACTGAAGAGGGAAAGACCTGGTCTCAACCCAGAAAAGAAGTATGGAGCAATTCGAACAGAAAAATGCACTATAGAGTACTATTCGCAAAGAACCTGAACTGTTCGAAAAGAACCTGAACTCTATGAAAAGAACTAAAAACTCCAGGCTTAGCTTTCGAAGAGCACCTGAACTCTTTGAAGAGATGATTGACCTTTTCGAAAAGAAGAGAACCCCATTCGAAAAGAACCAAAACGTTGCGAAAAGAACTTCAGGAGTTACAACACCTTGCGAAAAGTCTCCTAAACAATGCAGAAAGGTATTCTGGAGATTCCCAGCTTTTGCAAGGGCAATTCAGTAATCTTTTTCACGCGTCCCAATACATTTAAAAACCTAGGGACATTTCAGAAGATTCTAAGCATGAAGGGAAGGCATATTCCGCCCCATGTGAGCACCCAGAGATGAAATAACTTGGCGGGAACTTCTAGAAACTCTAACAAACTTTCAAAATGCATAACAGAATTGATGCTTATTTTGCCTGATTGGCTAAACCAGATCGAGCAATTCTGATTGGCCAGAGCAGATCTGGATCCTTGTGCTCAACTACCATTGGTTGATACAGATCTGAGCACTTCTGATTGGTTTATATACATCTGAGCTGGACTTAGGGAAAATTATAAATAGACGAACCATTTGCCCAATTTGGGCATCCAGATTTTGAGTTTCATTCCTATTCCCCCATTTCCAAATCAGATAGTTTGTCTGAAATCCCTGTAATAGCCTCACTTTTACTTGTAATTGAGAGCTGTGAGATACTCCTGTAATTCAAAGGAGAAGTTGTATTCAAGACTACAAATCTGAGAGCTGTTTAAGCTGTGCTCTGTAATTATAATGGTAAATTTGAAAAGGTTGCTGTAAACCGTACATTCTCAATTGGACTCATGTTAAGGGTTCGCTCTGATCTCCTTATTGCATTAGACTCCTTTAGATTTACTGTTTTTCATGCAATTTCCCTTGATTCATTAATCCTGTGAGAATTAGTGTTTGTAACCTAATCTCTCACGACATTTGTAGTGATGCTTCTTGTTCTAAATTAAGGATTTGGATTAAAAGACTATTGGATGGTCTGTGGCCATTAAAGTGGACAGACCAAAGCCATAACCCTAAATCTAATCCTTGAGTTAGATTTATTTCTCTTACATCTTTGCTTGTAGCCAGATGAAGATTGGATCATCTCTCTGTTGAGCTGCAGTCATTCTCATTACATTTCAAGGACCAAATCAAAGTTAGATATTATTTCTCCATTTTTATAAGTTTACATCAAAACTCCCCCAACTCAGATCTGGATCATTTAGTTTAACTTTTACTTTTATCATTTAGTTAATGTGACAAATTCAACCTCCCATCTTATGTGCTTTCTAGATAGGATACGAGGCCAGATCTGGTAGCTCAGATCTGGAGGTTTATCTTGCATTTTAAACAAATTATCTGTGGACGATCTTTTACTCACTTACATTTAAAACTTGCTACAATTGGCCCTGATCTTGCAGGCTAATTCACTTCTCTCTGTGCTGATATTTCTTTACTCTTTTTAATGTTCTAGATTCATTATAACTTAGTAGTTGCAAACCTGTTTTCAAAACACAAATAAATCAAGCACACTTAGAAGTAAACAACAACGTCGGACCTCAAGATTTTGGCCATGAAGCCATCCACACGTCCGATGCTCGAATTCCATTTCATGGGATTCTATAAATTGCGTGAATTAATCATAAGTCTAGGAAATGAGATTTACATGATGGAGATCGAATGTTTACCATAGCGTATCCTTTGCATGCAAACTTTCCAAACTCTGATTAAGAGATGTCTCGTGGTTCATGTGAACAAACACCTGATTTCTCGATTGTAGGGCTCGTGGTAAGGGAGAATCGTTGTGAGTATCGAGATATGATGAATTTCTATCGCATCGTCGGGTGGCTTGGAGAGATAGAATGGTTTGGAAGCCTTTCAAGGTAGAAGATGAGAGAAGACGAGAAGGCTCTCTCTGTTTCTCAATTTATCAATCACAACCCCCATGCGTAGGTTATGCATGGGAGGTAATTCTTATAATTAAAGGGTCTAAATCAGGTGTGGAGTTGATACACCCAGCTCGGTGTATGGGGGCCATACTAATGGGCCTAAAACCATGGGTCTGCTTGGTTACTGGGTCCTGACTCTCGGGCTATTAACTAACAGGTCTATCTCAAGGCCTTTACTACTGGTACAAACTGGTGTACTCGGGTTTAGGAAAAATTGCAAGGTGTTACAATAAGCAGCAACTCGGGTAGCAAGAGAGGTGAAGATGAGATTTGTTTTAGAACTTGCTCAGCCTATGCTTCCTCTTTGGGTCTTTCAGTCATCTCTTCCCCATCATCATTCGACCGTGAGGGCCTGAGTATTGTTTTAGGCTCGATAATTGTATATTCAGGGGGTATGCCTCCGGTGTAACTTGTAATATTTAAAAATGGCTCATTTAATTATGATTTGTTATTTTATTTTCATACGTTTGCTTAATTTTGCTTGATTTGGCTTAGTTTTGGTTGTTTTGATTTAGCTTAGTTTAACTTAGTTTGGTTCTTGGTTAGTCTTTGGGCGGGTTTTAGTTTGTGGCTCAGTTTCTGTGAATGCATGGATGTGCGTGTATAAGTTTCCGTGAATATGTGTGTATGGATGGGGCATTATCGATTTTCGGGATATATTTTTGTTTATATATATGTGAGTTTAGAATTGTGTGAATCCCTTGCCATTCTATTTTAGACAAACATAGCTTTATAATTCTGTGTCTGATCATTGCTGGTTTGTGTATATTTTTGTGTTATACCTGGGGAATTACGCGCATGTGTATGAACATTCAATTTCATTACGTGCTTCTGTCTGTGCACGTGAATGGAGAGCTAAGGGGGTGATTACATGTTCATTCCCTAGCATTTAATTTAATTACGCGCCTGCTACATGGTGTGTGATTGGGGCGTCACCAGGTTACTATACGGGTGACCTTTTTGATCTGCTACAGATCTGGCAACTCTAAACCTAGTCTATTTTAACTAATAAACAGGGCAAAGAGAGGGTGTTTATGAGGTGTCACAAACTAAACTAAAAACAGAAATAAAAACTAAATCTAAAGAAAGGGGGGTGAAGAAGAATGAAGGTGGTTTGGGAAAATAAATAAAAACTATGGAGAAGTAGGCAGCTATGGGCTAATCTTCATTGCAAAATAAATCAAGAGCTGGATCTACAGCTGTCCTTCACTTGGCTATAAGCAGAAGTGCAAGGTAGAGGAATCCAGCCTAGCCCAAAGACATGAACTGATCATAGGGCTATATTCTCTCCATTTAAATGGTCACAGAATATCCCAGGGACTTTATCCAATCAAGGGGTTAAAGTTTTCACTGCAAAACCATTGTAGACACTATGTTTTGCAAGGCTACAAGCTCATGCATCCATAGGAGCAAATAATCCATGAAAATCTAGTGATTGCCATAAGAACTCACAAATTGAAAGAAGCTTTAAAACCAGTTGGTCATTACTACAAAGAGGCTTGCAATGACCTAGCCCTAAAGTCTGCAAACTCTGCAAGATCCCAAATCTATTCACTAAAAATAGTATTATAAAATAGAGGAGATGTTGGGTCTGTAGTTGTCCCTCACTTGGCTATAAGAACAAGTGTAGGGAAAAAGAATCTAGCTCAGCCTTGTGATCTGGACCAGTCTTAGGGCTACACCCTGTCCACTTAAATGGTCATAGGATATCCCAGAGATTAATCCAGTTACAGAGGTTAGAGATAGAACAGGAATATCACTACAGCCACTATGTTTGCAAGGCTACAAGCTCATGCATCCATTGGTGCAAACAAACCATAAAAATGTAAGTGAAAAATATAAGATGAATATAGATTAAAGAAGCATTAAAAATGGCTTTGTATTGCATGAAAAGAACTTACAATGACTTGTCCTCAAGGCAGCAGTCTCTGCAAGATTCCAAGATTTCTCACTATATTATTACAAAACTAATTATAGATCTGATTTAAACATAACTGCTACACTGAGATTTAACCTAACATTGCTGCTGAGCTAAGGAAAGAAAAAGAAAATGAAAATGGAAGGAAATTAAACCCTAACCCTAATCCTAAAATGAGCACAAGCTAAGAGTATTCCTAGCTGCTTTTTACAAAATAGGTTACAGCTATATATACAATCCATAAAGCAATGAAATGCTTTGGCCAATCAGAAAAAGAGGAAAAATCAAAGCATTAGTGGCTGCTGTTGTGGCATAATTTTAGCTTAGTGTTTCCTCAGGATGTGGGGAACAGCTCAACACATTGGGATGTGTGCCCCAAGTGCTGAGAAAGTCTCAAAATACCCCTGAAGTTCGAATATAAAAGCTAGAAATCAAGCCTCGAGTGGTTGGAGCTTCAAAACATAAATCTCGAGAGGTTCTTGAGCAGTTGGAGTGTTTCTGAAGGGTTTTCAAGTAGTTGACAAGTGGATAAAGGCTTCAGCTATGTATTCTCGAGCAGATCTCGAGTGCCTGAAGTTCTTCAGGCTTCTTAGCTTGACTAGATGTTTCATTCAGGCAGCAACTCGACAAGATGAATGGGAACTACCGAGTGATTAAATCTGAAGCAGCTTTCAGCTACTCGACAGGTTCATTATTTCAGCAATAAAGTGCTCGAGTGGATCTGTGTTCCAATAGTATAGCACTCAAGTGGATTAGTGTTTCAGTAATGCAGCTTGTGAGGTTCAGTGGCTTCAGAAATAAAGTGCTTTAGTGGATCAGTGTTTCAGCAATGCAGCTTGTGAGGTTCAGTGGCTTCAGCAATAAAGTGCTTGAGTGGATCAGTGTTTCAGCAATGCAACTCATGAGGTTTAGTGGCTTTAACAAAAATAGCTCGACAGGCTTGATTTGAAGCTTTTAAACTGTAGTTCTATAGGTACATAGTTTTAGGCATTCAGATCGTGTGGTTCAGGCAGAAGCTATAATGTACTCAAGATCCTCTCGAGATTGATTTGTTGAAGGTTCATCTACTCGAGAACCACTCAAGATTTAAATGCTTAAGCTGTAATGTGCTCGAGATTTAAATGCTGAAGCTGGTGGTTTGTTTGAGCTGCTCGACAAGTTACTCTTAAAAGCACAAAGCTGCTTGAACTTGGAGTTCTAAGTGTGTAGTCCTCGAGATGTTGAAGTGTCAAGTCGGTTACTTCTCACCGTCCCTATATAGTCATCGCTAAAGACTCCATTGTGGTTGGGTCCACTTTCCTTCTCCCTACTGGACTTCTAAGGGTCCAGGGCATGCTAAATGGCCCACATGGTGGGGACCACCATGGTGTATTCTCTATAATTTCATTAGCTCCACAGCTTGCCTCTAAATTCTTTCTTCTTGGCTCTCATTGATTAGATTGTTGCACTAAGCTGCAGTTTATTGCTATCTACAAAAATACACTTAAAAAGTAATTATTACACAGCTCAAAGGTCTATCAAAGGCTAGGTTAGGAGGTGGAAAGTGGCATAAATAAATAATTAACACTGACCCCTGAGGACTGGGTCCGCATTACTTGGCTTAGATTCGAGGGGGAACCAGTGACAGGGCAGATGGGGGGAGATTATTTGGCAGTGTGCGTGGAGGTGCTTGGGGTCTCATATCAGTCTAGTGGGTCTGGACCAAGGGTGATTTGATTTATGTGATTTTTTTATACTTTTGCTAGCAGGTTTGTTCCTCCGAGGTGTCACTCGGAGAAGAGAGAGGTGTTTCAGGAGTGTCGCGAGGCAATGGCGCTCCATGAGCCTGTGACTGAGCCGGGAGTGGGGGCGGATCGAGTTCTAAGGGCATTTTTTATGCACTTATTTGGTGCAATACTCTTTTCATCCTCGACCCGGGGATGGGTGACGGGTTTGTTCTTGACACTTCTCGGGGAGCTTGATTGGGTGCCCACATATGCCTGGGGTGCGGCGGCGTTGGCGCACCTTTACGAGCAACTGTACCATAGAGGGAGAGGTGTCGCCACTATTGGAGGTTTCCACCCCTTCCTTCAAGTGAGTTTTAGTTAATTGTTAGCTTTTATAACGTCATAGTTGTCTTGTCTTCCTTTTAGTGATCGTTTTGATGTTTGTGTTTTTTCTTAGTTCTAGCCGTATGATCACTTCGCCTTCCTACGCTCGCGGGTCCCAACAAAGATTGATTACGCATTCCTACGTATGCACGTGTGGCGAAGGATGATGGAGCGCCGCCACCAATCTTAAGATCTCCAAACCACTCGGGGTCTCTTCAAGGGCATGCACACGGGGCAGGTATGTGTGCTTTATGCTGTTAGGGCATTCTGGTTTACATTTCACATTTTACTGATGATTGGTTTTGTTTATTTCTGATTATAGGTCATTTGGAGGTCATATACGATCGGGGAGGATGCTAAGCAGCCGGTGATACAGTCCGGCCAGCCCTTCTTTGATGTGGACATTTGGGTTCACTATTTTGAGAAGGTAGAGCGTATCCATCTATCTCGGGTGGCATGACGGTTGGGACTCCCTCAGGGAGTCTCCTCGAAGATTCACCCACGTGTGGCAAAGAAGATGACTGGTCCCCCTGGGCGGGAGTTCGAGTCGAGGATGAGGGCTCAAGTAAATGATTTTATATCTCAAGGGACCAGAGTGACAAGGGCACGCGATGAGGCGGATGCCTACGAATTCATGAGATGGTTCCAGGAGCTTGATAGTGGTCGGCTCTTTACGCGTCTTGTCCACCGGAACGACTCCTTCACTGTTGACAGCCCTGAGTTTGCCTCGGTGTTGAGGGAGCGACTAGCAGCAGTGGAGTCGGTTCATCTCAGTCTGGTGTTCACAGAGTGTTGGATGCCCTTCATAGGACGATGGAGCATATGGGGAGTGCTTCCCGCCCTGATGAGGAGATGTTGCGATCCTTGACGGCCTCCGTCTCCAAGGCTAGAGCAACTGAGGGCTTAGCTGGCGGAGACTCGTCGTGTTTTGGTGAGTTGGTTTATTTTGTTTTGGTTATTGTGTTTTAGTTTATTCATTCTATTTTTAGTCATTTTATGTGATTGTTCTATTTTTTGTTTCTTAGACTGCGAGGGAGGGCAAGGTCGCCAGTCAGGTGGTGTATATTGAGTTGCTACGGGGTGAGCAGGTGGCCACCCGAGAGGTGCATGTTAGCATGTATTCAGAGATTGAGCAACTGGTAAGTGTTTGATGTTTGTTAGTCATTAGTGTTTAGCGTTTCTAATGTGTTTGTTGTTATGTTTACAGAGGGCAGAGCTTGCTGCTGCTGGGGTGTTGGCTCCGGCTTATGATCTGACATCAGTCTTGTCCTCTAGTTGTGAGGACCTACAGATGACTCATCTTTGAGGCGAGTTAGCTCATTGGGTGAGTATTTCCTTTGAGTTGTTTTATCTTGTTTACTTATCTTATTTGATGTTCCTTCCTAATGTCATGTTGGAATGTGTTTAGCGCCAGATGGCCGAAGATCTCCAGATGAGGGAGGCCACACCTGCCTCACAATGCCTGGAGAGTTAGGTATATTGTATGTTTTAGTTTGTGTGTGTATTTTGCTTGTTTGACTTGTTTATTCCTGACTCTGCTCCTAAGGCTCCTCCTCAGGGGTCTACTCCTCCTATCCAGGTATGTTGAGTTAGTGTAGTTTTGTTTTCAGTTTTGTGTATGTGGCATTACCTGATATGTCTTCGTCTGTCTTGTAGCAGCCTACAGTGGTGCCGCCTCCTCCGCCTGCGCCAATTGCCAATCCAGTGTCTGTCATGAAGGTAGAGCATCTGTTACGGGAGCGGATCGATCTGGTACTTTTCCTTTCCCTTTTCAGTATTCTCGTCCTTTGTAGGTGCACTCGATTCTTTGTTATGTGTTCTCATGCTGGTACGTCAGCTCTAGGAGTCTCTCTTGGAGATTGAGCGGGTTCATGCCATCCCACAGGTGAGGCTAAGTATGGACACGGGTGACTCAGAGTGAGATCATGCAGACATGCTTATTGACCTCATCTGTCAGGGTGCCCATACAACCAAGCTAGATTCCATCTATGAGATAGTGCGGGCGGAGATGCAGGCGACGATAGATCATTTGTGGTACCAGCTAGCGAGGAGAGAGCAGGGGATGTAGGGGATAGTCAGTCGTCTGGCTGAGTCGGAGTCGAGGGCCACCGGCTCCTTGGCTGGTCGACCTTGTCGTACGACTCGAGAGCGTGTCCGAGACCTTGCCCATGAGGACTCTATTTTTCATGAGCTGATGTTCGATGGTCCTTCGTACTTACGGTCTAGGCGGTCGGGCAGCCAGGCAAGTGAGGGAGGTTTCGTTGTCGGGCCGTCCCCTCCTAGGGAATGTCCACCTACTCCGGGCGCTTTGATTGAGATTTTGGTGGATCAGACTGCTGTTCCACCAATCAATGATACCGGAGACAGCGGTGACCAGCCATCCCAAAGGCAGCATCGGGAGTAGGGAATTTTTATATCTATATATATTTTTTATGTATTTTCTTTCTTCTTTATTGTATAGCAGGGGGTATGCCCCCCGTGACTTATGTAAGAAGAATTTTGATATATATATATATATATATATATATAGATGTACCTGTTGTAGCTGTTCCTTTTACCTTGCATGCTTTAGTTGTCTGCTAGGCGTCGTCATCTACTATATGGGACTTGGATGTTTTCAAGCTAGCCCAGTAGCAGTTGAAGGTTACTTATATTTGCGCATGAAGACAAAGTCATTAGTAATTTTATTTTCCTCCTTGCTAATTGTCAAGGGGGGAGGTATCTCAAACCGAAGTATGGTAATGGAAGAAGTATCATTGTATCTATTTTTTTTAGGCCATTATATTTCATTACAAGGAAAGGAAAATGATATAACAGGGAAAGCAAAGTACTGAAAAACTCTAAAGCTAAAAAATAATGCCCCAGTGTAGGAGAGTGATAGGATAGGCAGTGTAGTATCTTCTGCAGTCTTCCTTTGGTGGTGACCTTGTTGTTCTTCACCCAACTATGATCCTAATGTGACTCTTCTTCCAAATATAAATGCCTCAATGTCGAGATGCAATGGAGCTTTCTTGGGTTTGTGAGTATTTGGGTCTATATGGAACTCTGTGTTTGTTTGGTGAGTTGATTTCAAAAAATCCTGATGATATCTTGCCGTAGTGGAAGGGGACGTTTGGTTACATCAATCATGTATCGGATTTTACCTTTGACAGTGGCTATCATATCACGTAGTCTTGGTAGGAATGAGGTGAGTGGTAGATTGTAGGTGATCGCATTAGTCATCATTCATGAGTTTTTGATTTTATTTATGAAAATATCTTAGGAATGTTCAGACTCATCGTCCGAAAGTAAAAATAAAGGGGGAAAAGGGGTAAGGCTTAATGATGTGGGGATAATTTCCTACTTGACAACTCTTAAAAGGGATAGGCAACAACCTTTTTCTTGGGTGGTACGGAGTGCCATAGTTGAGCTCTCCGTCATGTTTTGGTACCATCGAAGTCTCACATTCTATGGTTAGCAGGAGTTTGTCCTCCTCCCACAACCTTACGACGATATCTAGTAGTGTAAAGAAACCAAGGATGCCGTTGAAGTTTGCTAATACTTTCCTAATAAGATTACCAGGAATGTCCTCACAATTCACTTATGCTTTCCTGGGCTCATTGACTTGTTCACTCGTCGTATTGCTCACTCGGTTATGCGTCTTCTTTTCTCTCTTTAGTCTCTCACTTTTGTCTCTCTCTTGAAGCATGTATATCTTGAAAGCAGCCTGCTAATGTAAGAAACATGAGCTTTAATTGAATCTAACCTCTTCATTTTTTATGTTCTAACATTTCCTCCAACGGCAAGAAATGGGATGAGAATCGGGTGTTACCTATGCTTTTGAAATAAGGCGGGTATTCAACTATCCCTTTCGATCAAATTACCTAAATAAAGAGGTCGGCGATGAGTTAGAAAATTTTGGGAGATATTCTCAGAGATAATGACGTACAACCAGTGAATGACAAGTGAGGACTACGAGGGTGGTAACAATGTCTGACTATGGGATATGATAGTCACGGTGCTTAAGGGCAGTATTTTCTAAGGTACATGGCATTCCACAGGTTAGGAAGCTCCTCCCCATCTTGGTTCACCAGCTTGTATGCATTCCTGGGGTATGCGGCCGCTATAACATACAATCCCTCCTAGTTTGGTTTCAGTTTTCCTTTGAGGTGAGCATGCTTAGATGGCATGATTTTTTTCAAGACTAACTCTCCAATTTCGAAGGTTCGCTCGAGGACTCTCTTATCGTAGCCCTAGCCACTCTCCTTTGATACACTTGTGCATGGTCGGCTGTCGTTAGACACATCTCATCAAGCTGTTCTAGCTAGGTGAGCAGAGCAACTCTCCTTTCATCTATGGATAGCTGATCGTCAAGTTGGACATGCAGAGATGGTACTTGTATTTTGTAAGGTAAAACTGCTTCTATCCCATATGTGAGAAGATAAGGAGTTTGGCTAGTGGCCGTGCGAATAGAGGTCCTATAGGCCTAAAGTGCTTCTAGTAGTCGGTCGGGCCTGTCGGCTCCATTACTCTTCTCTGTTGTTCATTTTAGAATTCTGATTAGTGTTTTGTCCATTGCTTTTGCTTGCCCATTTCCTTGAGGATAGAAAGGTGATGATTGCTGCAGGTCGATGTCATATCTTTTGCACAGTCTCTTCATATTCTCGGCGATGAATTATAGTCCATTGTCGGTGACGATCATTCTGAGAACTCTGAACCTTGTGATGATGTTCCGAATAATAAACTTCACGAGTGTCGAAGCAGTGATTTTGACATATGACTATTGATCACTAAAATATACCACTTTCAACCACCTAACCGGGCCTTTAATAGACCTTTGAGCTGGTTAATAATGACTTTTTAAGTGTGTTTTTGTAGATGACAATAAATTATAGCTTACTGCAGCAATCCAACATTTATAAGCCAAGAAGAAAGAATTTTGTGCTAAGTTGTGGAGCGGATGGATTTATATTGACTGCACCATAGTGGTTCACACCATTAGAGGTGTTTTACATGCATTTGGGTCTTAGAAGTCCTGCTGAGAGAGAGAGGTGGAGCTCAGAGTTTATACAGTGCTACTGCAGTGAATTTAAATGGAATAGTTGTTGAGCATATTGTTGCTGTAGCAAATTATATAAAGAACACACCCAGCAAACCAACAAGTACAGCAGTCTCATCACTTTCATTCGAGCAGCTGCACACAATATCTTAACCAATTCATGTGTGCAGCAATTTAGTTTTCAGCATTATAGCACACTGCACCTCCAGCAGCTCAGGTGGCACACTACAGCACTTCAATAACAAGCAGTTCAAGTGGAACTCGAGAACTTCAATGCTAATACCTTCATCCACTTCTAAAAGCAACTGAAAGTAACTCTGCTGTAGCAACCACTCCAGCAGATTATCTAGAACAACAAAGAGCTTCTCAGGTAGCTCAAGCAAATTAGCAGCTTCAACACTTAAAAGCATCTGTAGAGCAAGATGAAGATTTGAATCCAGCAGCTGCTATTGATCAATTCATGCACTTCAATGCTGCAGCAAAAGAACAACTCGAGCACATTCAATACCTGCTGCAGTAACTCTCGAGTAGTCCAATGTTGAAGCATTAAACCTGTTAAGTTGTGGACCTGAAATAAGAGCTGCTGTCGAGCAACTTCAAAATTAACCCCACGAGCAGTTGGTTGAAGCATCATTGCTGTTGTCAAGCAGATGCTGAAGCAGGAGCTACTATGCATCACCCTATACTTGAACCTCTCGATTAGCTGCACTGCAGCTCCAGAAGTTCAACTCAGGTAGATCTCGAGAGGATCACATTTCCAAGCTTTTATGCACTCGAGCACTTCAGATTTAAAGCAGCACTCAAGCAGTTCAGTCTCTAAACAACCCATCTCGAGTAGCTCTTCCGACAACCACTCGAACAGTGTAAAAACCTACATATTTAAACTGCTTGAGCAGCTTCATGTGCCGCTAGTTTCATCCTATCGAGCTGGTAAAGGAGCCACTCGAGCACATTTTCTAAAGCCAACACCCATTCGAGCAGTTCACTTCTTGAATTCCAGCCACTCGAGCACTTTAAAGTGCATATTTTATCCACTCGAGCAATTAAAAGGCTATTTTTTAGCCTCTCGAGAACTGCTCCAGATTAAGAACCTAAACCTGCAGCCACTCCAGATTTGCTCGAGATACAAAATCTAAAGCTCTCATATGCTCGAGACCTACAGTTCTTAAGCCATCTGCTCGAGGCACGAGTTCTAATAGTGACATTCAAGCATTCAAGGGCATTTTTGGGATTTCACAACAATTACGGCACACATCCCAAGGTGTTGAGCTGTCACACACATCCCAAGGCAATTACTTGGCCACAAATAGGCCACAACAGCAACACCAAATATTTTTATTCTTTCTTATTTCTGATTGGCTAATGCACAATACTGCTATATGGATTGTATAAATAGAATATAATCTGTCTTGGGAAGGGAGCAAAGAATAGCCTAAGCTCACTTATGATTAAGTTTTTCTTGGAGCCAGGATTAGCCTGAGCTCACTTAGGATTAGGATTAAGGTTTTATTTTCTTTTATTTTCTTTTTTTTCTTCCTTAGCTAAGCAGCCATGCTAGCTAAAGCTTTATAACAGCTAGGTTTATTTCAGTTGTAATCGGGTTTTGTAATAATAGTGTGATCTGTTTTGGATTTTTGCAAGGACTGCTGCGTTGAGGGCCATTCATTGTAAGTCCTTTTTGTTCAATAAAATGCCATTTTAAAGCTCCATTAAATCTATATTTTTTCTATATTTTTAACATAGATCTGTATGGGTTTAATGCACCTATGGATGCATGTGCTTATAGCCATGCACACATAGTGGTTGCAGTGGGTTTATTGTTCCAGATTTTAACCCCATGACTGGACCTCATCTATGGGATGTTCTATGACCATATAAGTGGATGGAATATAACCCTAAGGCTGGTCTAGATCATAAGGCTGAGCCGGATTCTTTTTCCCTGCCTTTGTGCTTGTAGCCAAACGAGGGACTGTTGCAGAGCCAACTTTTCCTCTCTTTTACATCACTATCTTCAGTGAATAGACCTGAGATCTTGTACAGATTGCATACTTGAGAGCTAGGTCATTGCAATCCTCTTTGTAGCAATGACCAGCTGATTTCAATGCCTCATTCAATATGTGATTTCTAGTAATTTTCACTTGATTTTCACAGACTATTTGATCCTACGGTTGCATGAGCTTATAGCCTTACAAACATAGGTTGGATTCTTCTTGTACTTGTGCTTGTAGCCAAGTGAAGGATGGCTGCAGATCTAATATCTTGATCTGAGTGGTAGTGAAAAATAGCCCATAGTTGTCTACTTCTCCACCTATTTATTTTATTTCACCAACCCATCATCATCCTTCTTTACCCCCTTTATTTAGCTGTAGTTTTATTTATGTTTTTTAGTTTAGTTTAGTTTTGCGACACCTAAACACCCTCTCTTTACCTTGCTTTCTAGTGTAGGTTTAGAGTTTTCAGGTCTGTAGCTTGATTTGGAGATTTACTATACAACCTTTGGGTTTTAGATCATCACTCCCTGTGAGACAAACTCTTACTTATCAAAACTTGCTATGAAAGCTCTGGATCTTGCATAACAATATGTTTAGATTGCTATTTTGGTGCTGTTTCATTTCATTTTTACTCTCCCTTTCTAATATGTTTTTGCTGCCCTATTTTCACCACTTTTTAATAATAAAAATAATAACAACACAACAAATCAAACCAACAAGTTTTTTGCGCCATTGCCGGGGAGTTTTGATCTAAGTATAGTAATCTGAGTTTAGTTTTTATTCTTTATAGTTGTAGTGTTTGAATAAATTACAGCTCTAATTTATGTTTGATTTTTACACTTTTTCTTTATTTTCTGTTCTAGGTATTTTGTGTTTCTTTAGTGTTTGCACAAATTACAGCTGTAGTCTTAGAATTTTTGTTGTTTTTCTTTATTTTCAGTTTTAGATTTATTGCATGTCTTGTGTTTGAATAAATTCTGGCTGTAGTGTTTGATTTTTACAGATCTGGAGTAGTGACAATTGGGGGAGACAACAGCTATAGTTGGAGCAATTTCTGCCTTAGTTTGCACCTCTCTCTCCGCTGTTGTAGTTTCATTTTTGCATTCTTTTAATTTCTATAGTAGTAGTTAGTAGTTTTCTTTTTCTTTGTGCTATAAGTTAGTTTTTACTTGCTGTGTGTTGTATGCTAGGTAGAAGGTCTCTCCTTCTTGAGCTAGAACCTTTGAATCCTGAGATAGAGAGAGTCCTTAGACCCAGGCCAGCAACACACACTCCTGCTAAAAATTTGGAAACATCTGAGATGGGAGAGCAACCGAGACCTCTGAGGGATTACTATGCACCAGGGGCATACTTAGCCCCCTTTTGCATTCAGTTCCCTACAGTTGAGGAAAATTATGAGATCAAGGCTTAGACCATCCAAATATCCCATTAGTTGCAGCCCTTGGCTTCAAATCCCTCTCTTCTTGGCCTTAAAATGGGGACTATTGCACTAAGCTACTTTTATTATTACTAACTGCGAACCACACTCAAAAGATGATTATTAGATGGCTCCAAGGTATAGTAAAGGTTAGGTTAAGAGGTGAAAAATGATATTTTTCAGTGCTTAACACACCCCCAAACCTAATCCTTGCTAGTCCTCGAGCAAAGGGAAAATTAAAGAACTACTTTGAAAATTTAAATGCCACTTTCGTAGGGAGCACATATACATTTAGCTTATGCATCAAGCCTTTTAAACCCCTAGGTGATCCCTAGTGGAGGAGTGAAGTCTCATGAGATTTTTCAGTAAAGATACCCACAAAATTCTCAATGAATACAGTTAAACATAGTGTAAACAGTGGCTAATCAGTTTGTAATTAATAAAATTTCATTCCACCCTTGCTCTATCAAAATTAAATGAGTTCCAAAAGAGTATATGCAAAAAATTTAACACCTGATTTATGCATGTATGCTCATCACATCCAATCAACTGACACCAAGAAAATAATATGCGCAAAACAGTACTAAGCTTACTAGTAAATCAAAATTAATGTTCAAATAATGCCCCAATGATTCCAATCTCAGACCCAACGCTTACCAAGGTTGTCTCTCACAAATGAATTTAAGGGTGTACCATTTCACACAAGCTCAAGAGCAGTTACAGACCCCAAATGGGTCTGCAAGCATGAGCATAGACATTTGCTCCTTATTTCTGACATCAGCACACACTTCTCACCATAGATCAGACATTCCATTGTCTCCACATGATAACTCACTTCACTTAGGATCAGCAAGGTCTTTTTGATGGGTTGTAATGTGGCTTATGGTTGAGGTTTATGAAGAATGGAAGGGATGAAGGGGATTCAAAACTGAGAAATCAGCAGATGTAGGAGGTGATTCATGACTTCACCTTCTTGTATTCAGCATACTTCATCTTCATTGACATTTTTTAGATGCAAAGTGGCCAGCTTCTCTTCTTCTTTTGAATTTTCAGATAAAGTTATCCTCTTAACTTCTCTTTTCCTTTTATTTTTATTTTTATTTTTCTTTTATTTTTATTATTTTTTTATTTTATGAGATGCCACACTATCCCCCAGATACATTGTTGTCCATATATTGCTTCTCTCCTTCATTCACCAAATATTAAACCCAGCTTATCTACCTTCATCTCCTTCTCCTTTACCTTCTGTATTCTCAGAGTGAGGATAAGGTTAATTAGGTCTACAGGTTTAGGTACAAGTACTTTGGTGTATCTTGAAGAAAAACTAATTTGAAGGCTCAAATAGTGTATGCAAAAAGGGCAGTTGAATGGGTTGCAATTATCAGGCTCAAACTGTCCAAATGAAGGCCTTGATCCTTTCTTTAGTGTCATGATTACTGTCAAATGTTTCAACTTGGGGTGCCTAACTTCTAGTGCAAAGAGGTTGAATCTGTCAGTCCTTAGAGCAGAAAAAATAGCCAAAGACACTCCTCAAACAAAAAATTATTTGCATGGTCCAAATCTTACTAGGTATGGTCTTCAATTAAACTCAAGGGGTATGTTTTTACCTTTTTCTCTCATTACTGGTTTACTAAGCACTGATTTTGAAAGGTTTCTCTTGATGCTCACCTCATGGAAGTACTTAATTTTCTTAATGGATTTCAATGTTAGACAGTCTGCATCAGTTTCAATTTTCTTCATTTTCAACATTGCTTAGGTTGATTCTACTATATTTATTACACATTTAATCAAAACTATTGCACTTAGGTTAACTATTTCATTTCACTACCCTGCCATAGTGAAATGAAGTACTTCATTTCACTACTTCATTTCACTACCCATCTAGAAACTTTAAACTTTTTTGTTTAAAGTTTAAAGTATTTTGTTTTAGTCTTTTATTTGATTTGAGATGACACTTATTAGAAGTGTGTGAATTTAGGATTTAATTTAAAATTTCTAGATGGGTGTAAAGTGTTTGAATCCTATTGGCTTATCTAGGCTTGCCATAGATTTAATTAGGTGGAGGATATTTGTGAGGGTGACACTTGTTGTTTTGTGATTTAGGAGGTGTATGTTATCAATAGAGGCTAAGGGGCTTGGTTTTGTTTTGAATTTTGTTTCTAAACTTAGGATTTAAAAGTTTGGGGCATTTTTACTTTCTAATGTACTTTTCTTCCTTTTTATTTTGCATCCCAGGTATTAAATCCTAAGTGGTTTGTAACTTTATTATTTTTTTTTATTGCTGAGAATGAGCAATATTTTTCTCTTATTGGGTTTGTTTCATTTATGTTTATTTATGTTTGTCGTTGTATATTACATTAGAGGGGGAATGGGTAGCATTAGAGCATGGTGCTTATTTTTCGAGTGTATCTTTGTTGTTCTATTTCAGGTGTTCGTTTTGGGGTCCCATGGCGGAAAAGTACGAACTAAAAAAAATTTAAAAAATGTCCCAATTTGAGTTATCAGTCTTGTGACCTAAGCATCGCTATCAAGGTGCTAGTGCTCTTAAAAAAAAATGCCCCAGTGTGAAGTGATGGTGGGACTTTTATCGGCTTCACAGATGTCTTGTAGTGTATTAGTAACGATCCCATATTGGAAAGTGGTTCAATTATTTCGGCCACATGGCAGGCTTGATTTTGTAAGTGTTGAACGATCATCATGTATCGTAATTTTCAACAAGGATTGAGGGGAATGGTAGATAAATAGTGATTGCATCACTTGTCATTCGAAAGTTTTCGATTTTATTCTGAAAGAGATTTTGAAAATCATTTGACTCATTGTCCAAAAAAAAAATTAAAGGTGAAGAGGAGGTAAGGTTTATTGATCTGAGGGTAGCTTCTTATTCAACCAAATTTTAAAATAGTAGTCAACTACTTTCTTCTCGAGTGGATAATGTAGTGCCATAATTGAGCTCTCCGTCATGGTCCAGCACAATCAAAGTCTCAAATTCTATGGTTAGCAGGAGTTTTGTCCTCCTCCCACCACCATACGACGATATCTAGTAGTGTGAAAATGTCAGGGAGGCCCTCACGGTTTGCTTATGCTCTCCTAATGAAAATATCAGGAATCCCCACACAATTTGCTTATACTTCTCTAAGTTCATTGACTGTCCATTCGTCGTATTACTCTCACTCGGTTGTGCTTCTTATCTGTATATATATTTTTAAACATCCTGTTAACGCAAAGATTATGAGGTTTGATGGAACCTTACATTTTAATTTTTTTTTTGCTCTAACATCGACTCCAATGGCTAGAGAGGGTGTGTGAGAATCCATAGTTTTCTATATTTCAGAAAGAGAGTTTCATGATTTACTAGTCCTTTCGATCAACTTGCCCGAATAGGAGGGTGGTCAATGAGTCAGATGATACCCAAAATTATTTCAAAAATAATGACCTACGACTGGCGAATGCCTTATGATGACTGCGAGGATGATAGGTATATAAGTATGTTTGTTTAGGCTATGAAACATGATGGTCATTGAGTTATGACTCCAAGGGTTAGAAAGTCCTTCCCCTGTGGTTGTTTCCTAAGCACGTTGTCGAGATAATATAAGTACTTCTCATATGGGTTTGTTTTCCTCCAGGCGAGGCGGTTGTAGGCATTTTTTCCTTAGCACTAGCTCATCAACTTCGAGTTCTCAGTCAAGTATGAGTCCGAAGGATTTGGGGCATAGAAGAGTATTTTTGTTTTCGAGTATTTACATTTTGGGCATTTATACTTTTAGTTTTTTTTTGTACTTTTCTATATTTTTATTTTTTTCTCGTATTATCTTTTTGTTATTACTATTGTGTTATAGTACAACATCAGTTCCTTAGGTGGGGGACTGACTCAAGAAGTCCACTTGGTGGGACATGTTGGATGGTCCAAGTGACCGTTCGATTAGATAATATTGTTTCGGGGTCCTCGATCCCTTTCGATCTGATCGATGAGGGATGAGAGTGAGGTTATGTTTAGGTTTGTGTTTTGGATGGTATAGGATTTATCAAAATAAGTGTGATGTTGTTTGATTTCTTCCTTTGATAATTCTTTTGTATTCGGGGTCTCCTTATCGGGAAGGACCTTCTTTTATTTTTTGACAAAGTGAGGCATCTCATAGAGATGAAGCATAGAGTTGTTAAAGAGTTATTCGGGGTTGTTTGCGGGTGGTTGGAAAGCTGTTTGTGAGTAAGTTGGAGTGGAAACTGTTGAGAGGGACGGTAGTTTTGTAAAGGTAGTGATAAGAGAAGGCAGAGGTAGAGTAGGAAGAGGAGACGCGAGGGCATAGTCCAAGGTTGACCTTTCCTACGTGTGGGGCGGTCCAGTTTTGTTTGATTATGCTTGTTTGGCTTGATTCGTACTTTAGGTTTATCGTGAGGTTATTTTAAAGTTTTATTTATAATTTTTTGAGGAGTTTGAGTATCAGAAGTTTGACGTAGTAGTTTTTACGCCAATTGGAGTTTGGTGAAGGTTTTGATTGTGAGGTCCACAGAGATATTGATCTGATGATCAGAAGCGATTCCAGTTGTGACGTTGATTTCGTGATTTGATGGGATTTGAGGTACGCTGATTTGGATGGTGATGGGCGTCGTAAGATTTGAGTTTGGTTTGATTTCGAAAGTGGGAGCAATGATCGACTCCTTGATGGGTTTTATGGTAGGCTCAAAGTTGAGTGGAGTTGGCGTTGTAGGAATAGGTTAGGTTTTAGTACAGGGTACGTGTTCAACAATAGGCTCGAGTTCAATGATGGGTTCAAGTTTGATGATAGGCATGGATTTGTTGATAGTTTAAGGTTTGATGACGGGTTTGTGTTCGGTGATTGGTTTAGGTTCGACGGTAGGTTCAGGTTCGAGGGTCGATTTAGATTCGCTGATAACTGGAGACTTGATGTCAGGTTTGTATTTGGTGATCAATTTAGGTTTGACGATAGGTTCAGGTTCAATAATGGGTTGGGATTTGATGGTGGGTTCGCCTTTGATGGAGGGTTCGAGCTTGTCGAATGATAGGTTCGGGTTTAGATTCGATGATTGGTTTAAGTTCAATGATCGGTTTGGTTTCGTGTTCGATGACAGGTTCAAGTTCGATCATAGGTTTAGGTTCGGTGATAGATTCATGTTCTAGGATAGGTTTAGGTTTGATAATAGATTTAAATTCAATAATAGGTTTAGTTTTGATAGTAGGTGTATGTTTAGGTTTGATGATAAGTTTAGGTTTAGGTTTGATGATAAGTTTAGGTTTTATAATAGGTTTGAGTTTGGGGTTCAGTTTCGTGGTTGGTGGGACGGTAAGTTCAATAGTGGGTTTAAGTTCTTGTTTCATAGTTGAGGGGATGATAAGTTCGGTGGCAAGTTCTGTAGGGGTTGATCCATGAGTTGGTTTTGAGGTCGGTTTAATGGTTGATTATGAAGTGAGTAAAATGGGTGGTTCGGAGGTATGTTTGGTGACAAATTCGGGTTTGAGATTTTGTTTTGAAGTTGGTGAGGTTGTAGTGAGTTTAGGTTCCGAAGTGGACGTAGAAGTTGATTCGAGAGTCGATGCTGAGGTTAGTGGGGTGATGTGTTTGTTGTCAAGTTCAAGTTTTAAAGCAGGTGTAGGGATTAGTTCAAGAGTCAGGTTTAAGGTTGGTGGGGCAATGTATTCGATTTTGGGGGTTAATTTTGGAGTTGATTTGGAAGCGAGAGGGCTGGTGATTTTGGGAGTAGATTTGATTACTGATTTGGGTTCCGAGTTTAGTTTTGTGATTGACTTAAGTATGAATGGCTTCGTATAACACCGATTGATTGGTTTGAAAACCACCTCTAGAGTTGGCACGTGAGCCAGTTCGGGGGTAGTTTGTCATTAGTGTGGGCGTCTATTCAGGATGTGTAGGGATTGATTCATTTGTTGGTAGGTTATCGGATTCAAGGGTAGGTTGAGTTGGTTCAAAGATAAGCGCGTTGAGCTCGGCGATGAGTTTGGTGATGGGCTGAGTTAGTTTAGTGGTGGATTCGGTGATAGTTTGGAGTTTAGTGATCTTGGTAACCGGTTCAGGGCGAAAGATAACTTCGCATTTATAGGTGCGTGGGAGAGGGTTGGTTGGTTGTAAGTGAATGGTATGGTCTTACTTTGAGAGAGGTTCAATTCTTCGGATCAGGCTAGCTGGGTGGAATGGGGCGGGGGTGAATGAGTGTACAGTCTCGTATGCGAGTTGAGTTTGATCGAACAATGGATTGTAATAGGTGATGCTAGTTTATCTGTCATTGGGGTACTGGTTTTGGTCATAGTACGGGTTCATGTATTGGTTGGGGTATAGAGGTTGGTGAGGGTGTTGATCTTCGTTTGTGTGTGGTAATTGGTTTTGGTCAAGGTATAGAGGTTGGTTATAGTCAGGGTACAAGTTTGTGCATAGATCTTGAGGTGGCATGGTTGAGGGTTAGTTTGGATTTTTTCTTGGTTCGCATTGATTTGTTTGGAGTCTGTGACTTCGCTTAGGGTGTTTGTCTCGGGGTTGTCAGAGGAGGGTCCATTGGATGTTAAGGTAGGAAGACTGAGGTCTCCATTCTTCAGTCGACGTTCTAAGCGTGAGGTGCATTGATAAAGGCTAGCGAGGTCATGATAGTCCCTTAGGATGAGAACGCTCTGAAGAGGCTCTCGGGTATTGGTAATCATGATTTCTATCACATTGCTTTCTTTTATTTGATTCCCGGTTGGAGCGGCAAGTCTTCTCCAACAGTTGGCGAATGTCGAGAAGTCTTCATCGTCCTCTTGTCTTGTGTGCATCAAGTCAGCGAGACTGATTTCTTCATGAGTTAGGTGCTAGTATTGATCTAGGAATCTGTCGGCTAATGGTAAGCTGCGAACCAGTCAATGGCTTCTCCTTCTAGTAATCTCGGAAAGTAATGATCAGGAGCCCATGATTGGTGCGGATTGGTCAACAGTCATTGCAAAATAGGGCCAAGTGATGCTTTGGGTTTCCCGTACCATTATATTTATTGAATTTTGAAGGTTTAAAACAAACGGGTACAGTTAAGTCGATGTCTTGGCAAAATTTATCGAATCCAAAAGTGTGACTAGATCATTCTTTGTTAGCCATGTATTCTTCTAGAAATTGGTGGAGGTCGTTTATGTTTATAGCGGTGTCTTTTCTAAGTGCCTTGGGAGAGGGTTGTCCTCGGCAGTTGTTGTTGTAGAAGGTGTGAGAGGTATATGTGTTATGTGTCGGGGGAGTCGGCACATGTGGAGGAGTCGGCGTCCTTTCCTTTTGTCTGTTCCTCAGAGTAACTTGTCTTTGGGACCTGAGCCATGTGTCGACTTCTTTTCCTCTTTTTATGAGTGGATTGGGAGTGTAGCCCATAACTTGACTATCGAGATAATTTCGCTCAGTACCACTTTCTTCAATGCTATCGTTATGATTTGTATTTCGTGGAGCGAAGGGGTATTTTTTGCTCTCATTAACAATGTTTACTCGAGTACGACGGTGGGTTATCCACGAAGATGGCCTAACGTATTACTCGAGGTCTCTATGGGGCCCATACGGGTGGGCCATTATCATTAAAGTTCAATTTTCTGATGTTGGCCATTTTAAATAGTTTATTATTATTATTATTATTTTTTTCTGAAATAATTTATCCATGTGCAAGTGTGTGTAGAAAAGTGATAAAGCGAAATAAAATAAAAATTAAAATAAAAAATGAAAAATATAAAACCAAATTAAATAAAGTAAGGAAAATAGAAAACTAAATTAATTAAATTGGGGCAACCTTAGAGAAAAAGAGTTCCATCGCGAACGCCAGTCTATTGGTGCGCACTTTTTCTGGGTTCCTTTCGGTCTCCGGAATCAGTGGCCCAATTCGATCCAAGTGAACTGTGGCGATGGTGATGAAGTAATAAATTAGAGAATATTAAATGCTAAAATTAAAGAGGCGAATTCTAAATGAAAAATACCTGAGAAGATGTGATCGCCAGCTACCGATATTTATCGACGCTACAACACGCCACTGATCACGCTTTAAAGGGAAGTGGGGGCTTGCAGGTTGAACTCCTTTCCTGAATGATCCGCCGGCGAACGTCAGCAGCCGTGGGTTGCCTTTAGTGTAACTGGTTTGGTTTTTCTATTCCTGCTGGGCTTTTATTTAACTAAGTCTCCTAATCCTACTGGGAGTCTGATTAAGAAAGGGTCTCCTAATTCTACTAGGAGTCTAATTTATTTAAATATCTTAATCCTACTAGAAATCTAATTAATTAAGCCTCCTTATCTTATTAGAAGTCTAATTAATTTAAATATCCTAATTTTAATTAGAAATTGAATTAATTAGAAAAAAAAAAAGTTTGGGCCCACTATGCTAAGGAGGATCGGCCCCGTTCCGGGTACCCTCCGTAAGCTCTCTTAGGCAAATCGGGTGGCTAAAAATTGAAAAAGACTGAATTTGAATTATAAAGTAATATTTTTTATAAAAGATGGATGATTGGTATTTAAGGGTTAAAATTTTAGGGCTAAAAAAGAATTAAGAACTGAAACTATAAGGCAAATTTTAGGATTTAGAATTATGAGAAATTAAGACTAAAGCTAAAATCTAAGGACCAAAATCGGGATCGAAATTAGGAAAATTTAGACCGTGAGATTAAGGACCAATTATAGAGCCTAAGATCTAGGGCCTAAAAATTAAAATACTGGTTCTAAAACCTAAGGACTAGAATCAGAAAATTAGAAATTTAGATTAAAACCTAAAATCTATAATTTAATATCTAGAGGGGAAGAACCTAAATCTAGAACTAGAATATAAAAAAAAAAAAGGAAAACTAATTCTAAAACCTAAGAACTAGAATTAGAATATTAAGGACTAAGGAATTACCTGAAGAATCATCTAAATCGTGCAGAGGGAAATTATATAGAGGGAAATTGTGTAGATGTAAATATGTATAGAGGAAAATTGTGTACGGGGAATTGTGTAGAGGAGAATTGTATAATGGGGAATTGTGTAGTGGAAAATTGAGGATTTGGGCAGGGATTTCCTAAGGGCTGAATTCTAAAACTTAAGAATTAAGAATTAGAATCTAAAGATTAGAATTATAAGAAATTAGAAAATTGAAATTAGAATTATTAGAAATTTTGAAATTATAAGAAATTCGAAATCCCAAAAAATTCTATTCTCTCTCAAAAAATTGTTAGCCTCCCCTCTCTCTTCGAGAAAAAAAGCTTTTATAGGTTTTCCTTCAATTACGCGCATGTTTCCAGGCATTTAATTGAATTGCGTGCTTGGGTTCTAGCTCTTAATCTCTTTGAGTCGGTCACCGACTCAATGAGCGACCGACTGACTCTCTCAGTGAGTCTCCTAGTCCTATTAAATTAGGACTAATTGCGTGCATATTATTATACACTCAATCTGTTGAAGCGTTTAACCTAAAATGTTTAATGAAGGAAATGTAGGGGTCAAGGATAGTAAGACTAGGTCAGGCATAGGTCAATTGCGCGCTGGTGGTGAAGCGTTCAATCCGATCACGTGTTTTATTTCAGGTGTGTAATCGAGTCTCAAATCAGTCTAGGAAAGGAAGTTTGGTCTGAAAGGTGGACTGGTCACATGCTTGTGTTTTTATGCATGATCAAATTACGCGCTGGGTTTCTAGCTCGTAATTCGGGGTTGTTTAGGTATGGTCTCTAGAATGAAATACAAGACTATTGTTTCAGTCTTCATTCCGGCTATATACTATTGCCTAGTATATAGTCTCCCTACGTTGAGATCTGAGCGATAGAGCTATTGTTTCAGCCTACGTTCAGTTATGTACTATTACATGGTCTCACACCGCAGGTTAAAAGGTTGACCAAACTAGAAATATATTCCGAGAAGGCAAAATGGGGGTGTCTACAAATAGGAGTTGGTTTTAGCTCCCCCAAACCTAACTGCTCATATACTGAATATGGCAACAGGTTTACACTGGCCCCTAAGTCTAAGAGAGCCCTGCCAATGGTGTGGTCTCCAATAATACAGGGGATTGTAGGTACCCCTGGGTCTTGCAATTTCGGTGGTGTGACAATAGACAAAACAAATTTCACATTTTTAGCTGAAAATACATTCATAGATAAATAGACTCTTGCTTTCCTCTTTTGTGTGCACAGGTCTTTAAGGAACATGGCATAGGCAGAGACCTATTTTATGGCATCAAGTAGAGGTAAATTGATTTTAACTTGCTTAAAAGTCTCCATCATTTCCTCTAATTTATCATTCCCCTTATCAAAAGGGAAAGAACCTTTACGTGCATGAGGAAATGGCAGTTGTGGTACTGCTGGCACCTCAGCTGCATGCCTAGCCACATCATCAAATTTTTTATTTTTTTTTCTGTGCTCATTTTTTTCTTTTTCTTGGGGCTCAACTACAGCCCCTTATTTTGTTCCTGTTGGTCCCCAAAAGGGGGTGAGTCATTCCTTTCCTTTTCACTCATATTTTCCTCTTTGATATTCTCATTTATCTCCTTTTTCTCCCTACCCACTTGGTTATCAACGACCCTACCACTCCTAAGGGTAGTGATTGCCTTAGCCCCCTCATGAGTTGAGGAGCCTTCTCCAATCATTTATTGGCCCTTTAGATTATTCATGGGTTGACTAGGCAGCCTTCCCTCTTATCTCTTGGCAAAAGCATTAGAGATTTGACTAAGCTAGTCTTCAATTTTCATTATGCTTTGACTGTGAAAGTTCATAGTTTGAGATAAGGAGCCAAGGTTTTGCAATGAGGACAAAACCTGCTCATCAAAAGATGGGGCCCTAGGCTGTGGTGGGGTCAATGCCAATTGGTTCTGCTGTGGGGCTGACTGCTGGAAGACTTGTCTAGGTGCATAACCCTGATAATATTATTGGTGTGGTGTATATGGTAATGCCAACTGCTACTGCTGGGGTTACTGATATGTGTCTTATCTCTGCCTCAAATTGGGGTGGTTTCTCTATTGATACCTAGCAGGTTGCTGTCCAAATGATTGGGCAGTAAGGGCATGTTCCATGACCAATTCAGGGTATTGGCTGGCTGATCGACATTCCTCAAATGAATGTGTGGGGGACAGGCATACCAGACATGCCTCTTCTACTTGTGTAGTCAGTCTAGGCTGCATAACATTCATCAATTTGTCAAATTTCAGGCTCAGGCTGTCCACCTTCCTTTCCAAATCATTGGGCACACTGACTTCATACATCCTTCCTCTAGAAGTGACTTCTTTCCCCATTTTAGCAAGAGTCTCAATGTCATTTCTAGATAGAGACTCTTAATATATGGAATTCTCACTAATAACATCAAAAAATTCTCAGGCCTCATTGTTAAGCAGTGAAAAATATCATTTTTTCACCTCCTAACCTGACCTTTGGAAGACCCTTGAGGTGTTTAATAATGTGTTTTAAGTATGTTTTATAGATAAGCAATAAATTGTAGACTTAATATAGACAACCAATAAAAAGGGCTAAATAAGCAATCTGCAGCCTCAACCTATGCTAAAACTTCAACAATCCACAAAGCCTTAGAAACTCATTGAAGGCCATGAACCCAACTGGGTGCACTTGAGATGAAGTACAATGCCAAGGGATGAAGATTGAATCCACCCAGAGGTGACTGAGGGCAAGACAGATGAAAGATAGCACATTAGAAGTGCGTGCTAGTCAAGAAAGCATAAAAATCAATCTGTCGAGGGGTTCTCTTAAGCTGTCGAGAGGATCTGGTGTCTAAATTAGAAGATAGCGAGAGGATCGATTCACATGTCGAGAGGTTCAACTGAACCCGTCGTGCAGTACACTCAATCCTGTCGAAACCTGCTAGCTGTGGCCCTCGAGAGGATGAAAGGAAGTTGTCGACAGGATCTGCGACAACCAATCGATGAGTCAACCATAACTTGTCGAGGGGATGAATGAAATGATTTTCAATCCTATCGACGAGCACTGTCAATCCTCTCGATAGGTCTACAAACTTGTTGATTTGCATGCAAAGCCAAACAGAACCTGTCCAGAGGATCCCAAAACCTCTCGACACTCGATTTGGGGAACTTCTCAGTTCTTTCTTCAGCAGCCATCCACGCCAGAAGCCTGTGAATGTTTTCCAAAGCACGTCCCTGGGGGTATTTTTGGCCCACAATGGGCCACGCACGAAAACCCTAACGGTATCACATGTACTTGTTAGATGGGAGCCAATGGGAGAAGAGCTTCTAGAAGAGAAATTGGCCACATCAGCATAACAGAATTATTCCCTTACAATCTGATTGGCTGAAATGGATCGGAGGATAGAGGAGGTGAGTATAAAAGCTTGGAGAAAATGCAAAAGAATTGATCCAGAAATTGAGAAAACCAGAACTTAGGGTGAGATCCATTTTTCTAAAATTCTCCCTTCTTCTTCCTCTTTTCTTCCCTCTCTCTTTTGCCAATCATGAGTGGCTAAACTCTTCTCAGTAGTTAGGGTGAGGTCTTAAGCTATAAATTGAGAGATTCAAAGACATTGTATGGAACTGTAAGATGCACAGATTACTGATCTGAGCACAATCATGTTGTGATTTTGCAATATAATTATGGAATTTAAAGGTGATTCTAATCTATATTTCACTTTTTCGTATTTTTTTTCCCTGGGTTGGATAGTCCTATAGATGTTAGCCTATGAGGGTCTCATATCCTGGCATCTACAACATCTGCAATGATTTTCCTGTTCTAATCAAGATCTTGAAGAGAAATAATCTCTAGGATGGTCTGTGAACATTAAAGTGGATAGATCATAGCCTTAGGATTGCTTCAATTCTCTGATTGAGATTGGATTCTTATACCTCACCTCTGACAGGTAACTTGGGAAGCTGGAAACCAGAAAAGAGGATTGTAGCAAATCAGATCTTAGCATTGCCAATGATTCCTTTAATTGTCAGTGAGAGACCAATACCCTTAACTGATGTTCTCATCCTTTGATTTTTCATCTCTTCTATATCTCCCTTGATCCCTGTGTTGAATTAGATCTGGATCAGTAGCACTTAATTCTGTAGTTTATAGGTAAAGTGGCAAAACTCCAAAACCTCTCCTCTTTCTTAGATTAGAATAGAGTGCCAGATCCACTCTGGATCTAGAGATTTACGGAAAGTTAGACCACATTTCCCTGTGGACATACCCTTACTTACTCTTTTAAAACTTGTTGCAATAGCCTTGAATACTTGTAGGTCTATGAGTCTGTTTGCCTTGGTGTGTGCAATCCATAGATTCTATAATTGTTTGATTTTAAACCCTTTTTTTAGCACAAGGTAAACAGCCCAACAAGTTTTTGGCACCGCTGTCGGGGATCTGTGTTTCTAACTTGGTTAAGTTTTTCACATTTTTTGGTTAACATTTTTAATTGTTTGACAAGTGTTTGATTTATTACTGCTTTAGTTTTTGCTATAGTTTAACTCTGTTTTATATCTGGATCTGTGGAGCTAAGAGGAGCTCTGTATCACTTGGAAAAGCATTCAGTGCTTAAGTTTGCATCTCTTAACTCTGTTTCTATTTCTAGATCTGTATCTTAGTATATCAGTAGTTGTGTAGTTGCCTGTCTTGTAATTGAATTGATGTTCCTTGTACTGTGATTTGTTGTGTTCGTCTTGATCCTTGAGGTGTGTATGCTTGGGAGGAGATCTCTTAATCCTGAGATTGCTCCCTTGGATCCTGAGGTTGAAAGACTTCTCTAACCTAAGCACCCCTTGCACACTTCTATTCTTGATTCTGTTAATTCTGCAATGGGTGAGCAACCTAGGACCTTGAAGGAATTTAATACACCAGGGGTTTACAATTCTCCCTTCTGCATTTAATTCCCTGTTGTTCAAGGGAACTATGAGATCAAATCCTCCATTATCCAAATGCTACCCTCATTTCATGGCCTGAGCAAAGAAGACCCATACAAGCATATTGATGAATTTCTAGGACTGTGCACCATATTCAATATTGCAGGTTTGGGGGAGGAAGCAACCAGAATTAGACTCTTTCCTTTTCCACTAAAGGATAGAGCTAGAATTAGACAGTATTCAATCCTGGAGTGACCTTCAATGTCAGTTTTTGGCCAAGTTTTATCCCATGTCCAAGACAAGCCAGCTGAGGAAGGGCATTATTTCATTTGCTCAGGCCCCAACTGAGGACTTTCACCAAGCATGGGAGAGATTCAAGGAGCTCCTAAAGCAATGTCCTCATCATCAAATCCCTGAATGGCAACTTGTTCAAAGTTTCTATCAGGGAATTGACTCTAAAAGCAGAGATATGGTAGATGCCTCTTGTGGTGGTACCTACCTCCGCAAAACTGTTGAGGAGGCTTGGGAGCTGTTTTATATCATCAGTGAGAACTCTATGCAAAGAGAGACATTGGTCAGGGATTATGAAACACTTAGAATGGTGAGAGATAATACCACAAGAGGAAAAAAGTATGAGGTGAGTGGACACAATGATTTGGACAGGAAAGTAGACAGCTTAACCCAAAAATTTGATAAGCTCATGGGAGCAATGCAGTCATCCATGGCTGCTACAGTAGAGGAGGCATGTGTTATATGCCAGTCCCCCACTCACTCCCTTGAGAAATGCCCTTCATATGTCTAATTTCAAGATCTTGTGATGGAATATGTCGCTACCACTCATTCTTTTAGGCAACAGCCTACTGCTAGTTACCAATGGAGAAACCACCCCAATATGAGGTAGAGACAAGATACTCTTCCAAACCAGCCACAACAGTCCATGCCTTATAAAAATGCTCAGCCCTACCAACAGAATTACTTTATAAGGCCTCATTACCAACAGCCCATGGCTCAGCCTGTACAACAAACTGCACCCCCTCCAACTGCTAGATCACTTTCTTATGAGGAACAAGTTCGGGCCTCATTACAGAATTTAAGGCCCTTGTCTCAAACTATACACTCTCATAGCCAAAGCATTAAAAAGATAGAAGACCATCTTGGCCAGCTGTCTAATGCTTTGACCAAGAGAGAGGAAGGGAGGCTACCTAGCCAACCCATAGACAACCCAAGGAGACAATATGCAGTCGGTGAGGTCTCCTCTTCTCATGAGGAAGCCAAATCTATCAACACATTGAGAAGTGGAAGGTTGGTGGACAATCAAGTAGGCAGTGGGCTTGTGAAAAATTCAAAAAAAGAAAAAGAAGTAACTACAGAGAATGTACAGCAAGAGCAACTCATGTTGAATAAAGAGGAAGATGATGATCCTCAATAAAAACATAAAAACAAAAAGAAAGATGATGAGTTGGTTAAGGCTGCAAATGGGGGAGCAATGCCACATTTTCCATTTCCTAGGGCAATGCAAGCACCTTCCCCCTTTGATAAAGGGCATGCCAAAGTAGAGGAAATGATGGAAACCTTTAAACAAGTAAAGATCAATTTGCCTTTACATGATACAATCAAGCAAGTTTCAGCCTATGCCAAGTTTTTAAAAGACCTTTGCACCGACAAAAGACAATCGAGGATACATCTCTCTAAGTAAGTCTTTTTAGTAGATAAAGTGAAGCAGATACTGAATATTGCAACCCTAACAAACCTCCAAGACCCTAGAGTCCCCACTAACCCCAGCATCATTGGGGATCATACCATTGAAAAATACTTGTTAGATCTGGGAGCTAGTGTAAATTTGCTTCCATATTCAGTATATGAGAAGTTGGGCTTAGGAGAATTGAAGCCCACACATGTAGTCTTACAATTAGTTGACAGATCTGAGAGGAAACCTGTGGGGATCATAGAAGATGTCTTGGTTGGGGTTGACAAATTTTTTTATTCTGCTGATTTTCTGGTGCTTGATATGGAGCCGAGCAAGTGTGCTACTTCTATCCCTATGATCCTAGGCAAGCCATTTTTGGCCACTACAAATGCATGCATACAATGCAGATCAGGGGTCCTGGCAGTGACTTTTGGTAACATGAAAGTCAGGTTGAATGTTTATAGTGCAGCTCATAACCCTCATTTGGAGAATGAGGACTGTTTTTTCATTGATGTGCTAGATAAGCTTATTGAAGAAACCTTTCCTAAATTGTTGCAGGGTAATGATCTGTTTGGTGATCTTGAAGAAACTGGGGAGGAAACAGTGGAAGAAATGGTCCCCACACTCGAGTTTGGGCAAGTGAAAACTGTCGATGAAAAAGGGGGACCACCAGAGCAACATCCATGGAAACCTGCGTTACTTTCTCTCTCACCACACTCTAAAGAACCCCTATTGCCGTCCCTCATCAGTCCCCCAGATGTGGAGTTAAAGCAGCTCCCAAAATCTTTAAAGTATGCCTTCCTGGCAGCAAATAAGAAACTGTCAGTCATAATTTCTTCCTCCCTCACTCCTGAGCAAGAAGAAGAGCTGCTTTATGTGCTAAAGAAGCATAAGAGTGCAGTAGGGTGGACTATTGCGGATCTTGGAGGGATAAATCATGTTATGTGCATGCACAAGATTCATCTTCAAGAGGGCTCTAAAGCCTCTATAGAGATACAAAGGAAATTGATCCCACACATGCAGGAGGTTGTCATGAAAGAAATTGTCAAGTTGTTAGATCGTAGAGTCATTTACCCCATCTTGGATTCTAAATGGGTGGCACCTACCCAGGTGATGCTCAAGAAGTATGGAATCACTATAGTTCAAGGAGCCTCAGGAGAGTTGATTCCAACTAGGCAAACCACTGGTTGGAGGGTGTGCATAGATTACAGGAAGCTCAATGAGAAAACTAGCAAAGACCACTTCCCATTGCCCTTCATTGATCAGATCTTAGACAAGCTGGCAGGCAAAGCCTTTTACTATTTTTTTTATGGTTATTTAGGGTATAAGCAGATCCCTGTATACCCACAAGATCAAGAGAAAGCTACCTTTACATGTCCCTTTAGAACCTTTACATATAGAAGGATGTCATTCAGACTGTGTAATGCACCTGCCACCTTTCAAAGATGTATGTATACTATTTTCTCTGACATGATTGATCAATTCTTGGAGATTTTTAGGGATGACTTTTCCATTTATGGGGATGATTTTAGCCAGTGCTTGCAACACCTTAGTTTGGTGTTGCAAAGATGTGAAGAAACCAATCTAGTCTTGAGTTGGGAGAAGAGTCACTTCATGGTGACTCAAGGGACTGTCTTAAGACATGTTGTCTCCCACAAAGGAATAGAGGTTGATCAAACTAAAATTGACTTAATTGCACATCTCCCCCACCTAAAACTGTCAAGCAAGTCAAGTCATTTTTGGGACATGTTGGTTTCTATCGGAGGTTCATCAAAGATTTCAGTAAAATCTCCAAACCTCTTTGCCACTTGTTGTACCAAGAGGTGCCTTTTGAATTCAATGATGAACACGTCACTGCATTTGAACTACTGAAGACATGCTTGACCACTACACCCATTCTACAAGCCCTCGATTTATCCCTGTCATTTGAGCTGATGTGTGATGCATCAGACTTTGCCATTGGTGTAGTCTTAGGACAAAGAAGGGACAAAGCACCAAGTGTAATAGCTTATGCAAGCAAATCAATGGCTGATGCCCAGCAAAATTACACAACAATTGAGAAGGAGTTATTGGCCATTGTATTTACTTTGGAGAAATTAAGATCGTATGTGCGGGGATCTAAGATCATTGTGTTCACTGACCACTCGGCGTTAAAATATCTCTTGTCTAAAAATGACGTTAAAGCTAGACTTATAAGATGGGTTTTGCTTTTGCAGGAGTTTGATCTAGAAATTAAGGACAAGAAGGGGGTTGAGAACGTGGTAGCAGACCAATTATTCAGGATCCCAGCTATTGCACAAGACAGCTTTCCCATCAATGACTCCTTCCCAGATGAACAACTGTTTGTTGTTGCGATGAGTGACCCTTGGTTTGCAAACATAGTCAACTACTTGGCTATGGGGAGGATACCCCTACATTGGAACATGAATGATAAAAGTCTATTTTTCTCAAAGATCAAACACTACATGTGGGATGATCCTCACCTCTTTAAGATTTGTGCAAACCAAGTAGTAAGGAGATGTGTGCCAGAGACTAAATTTACAAGCATTCTAACCATCTGCCATGAACAAGCCGGTGGGGGCCATTTCAGTGGCAACAAAGCTGCTGCAAAAGTGCTGCAAAGTGGTTTCTATTGGCCCACTCTTTTCAAGGATGCCTGGCAACATTGTAGAGAATGCTTAAGATGTTAGCAAATGGGAAGTGTCTCGAGAAGAAACTCAATGCCTTTGCAACCAATAATGGTTGTTGAACTGTTTGATAATGGGGAATTGATTTTATGGCACCTTTCCCTCCCTCCGATGGCCATAATTTCATCCTAGTAGCTGTGGACTATGTGTCCAAGTGGGTAGAGGCCATAGCTACGAGGACCAACGATCACAAAGTTATCCTTAAATTCTTAAGGGACAACATCTTCTCCATATTTGGCACCCCTAGACCCATCATCAGCAATGGGGGAGCCCACTTTTGCAACAGATAATTTGACAAACTATTGGAGAGATACTCTGTTACACACAGAGTTGCTACTCCCTCTCACCCACAAAGCAGTGGGCAAGTGGAGATCTCCAACAAGGAAATCAAACATATCTTGGAGAAGACTGTGAGATCAGACAGGAGGGATTGGTCCATGATACTTCTAGACGCCTTGTGGGCTTATAGGACAGCCTATAAGACCCCAATAGGCATGCCTCCCTTCAAGTTGGTTTATGGAAAAGCATGTCACTTACCTGTAGAATTAGAGCACAGGGCATATTGGGAGATTAAAGCATTGAACACTAACTTAACTGCTGCGGGCATTCGCAGGAAACTCCAGCTATCTGCGCTGGATGAGTTGAGGTTAGAGGCCTATTCAAATGCACGGATTTACAAGGAGAAGACCAAAGCCTTCTTTGACAAGCAACTATTGAAAAAAGAGTACAGTGTTGGCCAAAAAGTATGGCTTTTCAACTTGAGGTTGAAGTTGTTCCCAGGAAAATTGAAATCTAGATGGGAGGGACCGTACCTAGTTGAGCATATATCCCCATTGGGAGCTATTAAAATCAGGGATCCTAAAGATGGAAGGATCCTGAAATTAAATGGTCAAAGGCTCAAACATGTTATTGACAACCTAGTGGAACCTACAATGACCATCTTCTTTTAAGAACTGCCCTTACCTAACTGATTCTAAATCATGTACACTATGTATCATAGTTACTGTTGTTGTTAGTGTTGCTACTATCGCGTTAATAGCTTGTCAATATTTAGCTTAGTTAATAGGATTCATTGTAACTATTTACACTGTACTATAGCTTGTCGAGAGGAGTGGAGTACAGTTCGACAGGTTCCGAAGGCTTTAAGTGTTCATTTCGACAAGGTCTGGAACCTGTCGAGAGGTATGAAGCAATTGTTGATAGGATTAAAAAAAATAATAATAAATAAAAATAAAAATAAAACGATTGTCGATAAGTTCTAATAATGAGTGGTACGTTCGACAAGTTCAGAGTACTGGTCGAGAGGTTTTACGAACCTCTCGAGATGATGTCTGTTGAAAAGAAACCTGTCGGTAGGTGTTGTTATCTTCTTAGTGTGCTTGATTTATGTGAGTTTTGAAAAACAGATTTATAGCTGCTAAATAACAGTGGCTCTAGACTATATAAACAAATAAGGAAATATCAGCACAGTTAGAAGTGAATTAGCCTGCAAGATCAGGGCCAATTGTAGCAAGTTTTAAATGTAAGTGAGTAAAAGATCGTCCACAGGGAATTGATTTAAAAACTAAGATAAACCTTCAGATCTGAGCTACCAGATCTGACCTCTGATCCTATCTACAAAGCACATAAGATGGGAGGTTGAATTTGTCATATTACCTAAATGATAAAAGTAAAGATTAAACTAAGTGATCCAAATCCGAGTTGGGGAAACGTTTGAGGTAAACTTATACAAAAAATGGAGAAGTAATATCTAACTTTGATTTGGTCCTTGAAAACTAATGAGAATGACTGCAGCTCAACTGAGAGATGATCCAATCTTCATCTGGCTACAAGCGCAGATGTAAGAGAAATAAATCTAATTTAAGGATTAGGTTTAAACTTATGGCTATGGTCTGTTCACTTTAATGGCCACAAACCATCCAATAGTCTTTAATCCAAAGCCTTAGTTTAGAACAAGAAGCATCACTACAAATGCCATGAGAGATTAGGTTACCAACACTAATTCTCACAGGATTAATGAATCAAGGGAAATTGCATGAAAAACAGTAAATCTAAAGGAGTCTAATGCAATAAGGAGATCAGAGGGAACCCTTAACATGAGTCCAATTGAGAATATACGGTTTACAACAACCTTTTCAAATCCACCATTACAATTACAGAGCACAGCTTAAACAACTCTCAGATTTGTAGTCTTGAATATAACTCTCTTTTGAATTACAGAAATATCTCACAGCCCTCAATTGCGAGTAAAAGTGAAGCTATTACAGGGATTTCAGACAAACTATCTGGTTTGGAAATGGGGGAATAGGAATGAAACTCAAAATCTGGATGCCTCAATTGGGCAAATGCTTCGTCAATTTATAGCTTTCCCCAGGTCCAGCTCAGATGTGTATCAACCAATCAGAGGTTCTCAGATCTGTATTGACCAATGGTAGTCGAGCACGGGGATCGAGATCTGCATTACGTGTCAGAATTCCTCGATCTGTTTCAGCCAATCAGGTGAAAAAGGCATCAATTCTGTTATGCATTTTGAAAGTTTGTTAGAGTTTCTAGAAGTTCTCGCCAAGTTATTCCCTCTCTAGATGCTCACGTGGGGTGGAATATTCCTTCGCTTTATGCTTAGAACCCTCTGGAATGTCCCTAGGTTTTAAAATGCATTGGGACACGCGCAACAGATTACTGAATTGCCCTTGTTAAAGCTGCGAATCTCCAGAATACCTTTTCGCAGAGCTTAGGGGCCTTTTCGCAAAGTGCTGTGACTTCTGAAGCTCTTTTCGCAATGTTCAATCTCTCTTCGAATTGTGTTTTCTCCTTTTCGCAAAGTTCAATTTTCTCTTCGAAGTGTGTTTTCTATTTTTTGCAAAGTTCAATCTTCTCTTCGAGGAGTTCAGATGCTCTTCGAAAGCTACGCCTGGAGTTTTAGTCCTTTTGTCAGAGTTCAAGGTTCTTTACGAAAAGTGTAGGTTCTTTGCGAAAAGAACTTTGTAGTGCATTTCTCTGTTCGAATTGTTCCCTGCTTCGCTTACAGGTCTTTGCCTCTTTACTTTAGACCTTTCAACAGCTGATGAGGTTGTTTCTTCACTTCCTTTCTTTGGACTGACATGGATTGTCATCTTTTTGGCACTTTTAAGCTGCTTTTATGGTTAAGCCTGTCTTTATTGTTAGCTGCAACATAGGCACTTAAAACACTTATTTAGTTCTCTCAAGGGTCTATCAAGGCCCAGATTAAGGGATGAAAAATGGTATTTTCCAGTTCTCAACAGTAGGTCATGAACGTACCTGAATTCTGAGAACCTCTCGAAATGATTTTGTCTAAAGCCAAACCCCGTCGACAAGATGGAGTGAACCTCTCGAGAGGTTCATTAGTTTTTAATTGCTTGACAGGTTGCACCAACCTGTCGAAACCGCATCACCAATCCTGTTGGAGCTCGTTTTCATCCTTGTTCAGAAGCCGGTGTCTAAGCATTAATTGTGCATACTTCCTTGACTTAACCACCATTGCTAAATATAGCCCAACATGCAGTCCGCGTTTCCATTACCCATATAAATTCACACAACACCCCATACAGCAATCGCCTTACCATTTATTCCCACCTTCCTTTTCAGCAATTAAGCTTAGAAGAATGCGAACAATTTATTATACCGATTCATATTCCACCGCCCATGAATTTTTAATATCAGACTCATCCACCTCTTTCACATTCATTCCCTCCTAACCTCTTCAGTCCTTCCATAACCCCAATCATGGCATAAGACAAACCCAAATATCTGCCAACAAAATTTTACCCCGTCTTGCTACCACCGCCACCACCAGTCAAGCCTGATCCATTACAATTTTTATGGGACGTGTATGACGAAGTGCAACTGATTTTGGCAAAGGAGGAGAAGAAAAAGAATAAGAAAAAGAAGAAAAAACAAAAGCTAGAACCACCGGCATCCTCTCCCCCTTCCTCCTCACTCTCTCCACCCCCTACCCAGCCCCCTCCCCCTTAAAACTTTCCCCCCTCTAGCTTGCAATTCCTCTTCCAGGAGCAGCAGGTTGAGGATATCCCGGAGCTGGCTACGGGTCATTTTAATACCTTGTGTCTAGATTTTTTTTAGGTTACCCCTTCTTCTGTCATGATGTCATTGTACACATTTTTACTTTTTCAGCATATATGTACTGCTTTATATAATAGTTCTCTATTTTCCTTTACTTGCATAATTCTCCATTGATGTACTGCATTTATTTGATTGCCTGTTTAATGTTTCCCTTTCTCGATTTTCCTTCTGTTGTTACCATGTTGCACTACACCCTTCTCTCTGAACAGTGAGGATACTGCTCCTCATAGGTTTGGGGGTGTGGCAAAATATACCTGGCCAATAGGAATCGTTAATGTTAGTGCAGCCAGAATTGAACAAACATCTGTGAAAAATGAAAGGAAAATCCCCACCTAATTTTTCTTTATAAGAGGAAATGGAAAACCTTTTAAACTAAAAGAGTTGGAGTTCCAACATGTGCAGGAAGTAAATGTCAAGAAATTTTCAAAAATTAGTGGTTTGTGAACTTGAAAAAGAGAGAAAATTGTGAGGTTATACCCCAGAAATCTGATGGAAGACCACATCCAGTGAGGTTTGGGCCTGAAATTTTTTTTTCTTGGAAGAGTGTCTTAGCAACATTTCTTTCTGCTCCAAGGACTGATTAGGCCTGGCTCTGATCAGTAGAAGTTAGGCAATTCCAAGTTGAAATAGCTTGACAACACTCATAACATTGAGAACATGAAGTAAGGCCATCCCTTTGATAGTTTGAGCCTAAAATGCCCCACCTTTAAATTACCCTTGACACACACCTTTTGAGCTTTAAAATTTCCAATTTTCTTTGATAAAAACTCAAAAATTTGAACCCAAAAACCTCTCAACCTGTTTCAGTTGACCCTCAATCTGAGAAGTCAAGAAATAAAAGGGGAAGTGAGGTTAGAGGTGCAAGGTTCGATGTTTGGTTGAAAGAAGAAGAAAGTATATTTGAAGGCTAGTGTGATGTATAGTTGTAGCATTCCAACCCATAAAAAAAAAAAATTTAAATAAAAAAATAAAAAAATAAACTGAAAAGCAAAACAAAAGGAATGTGAAAGAGAAGTTATTTCATTGAAAGATTGAAAAGAGGATTAGAAACTGATCAATTCAAATCCGAAAATTTCAAGAAATAGATAGAATTGTGCTGAAATGAAGAACGTGAAGTCATGAACCACCCCCTTACCTTTACTGATTTCTCAATTTGAATCCTTTTTGCCCCTTTATTCTTTTACAAATTTCACCCATAAGCCACATTACAACCCAATAAAAAGACCTTACTGATCTGAAATTAATTGAGCTGCCATATGGAGATGAGGAATTGTTTAATCTATGGTAAAAAGGGTTAGGAAATTTCAGAAATTAGAGCAATGCCTATGCTCATGCTTGCAGTCCTATTTGAGGGTTATAACTATTCTTGGGATGAGTGAATTGATACACCCTTCTATTTTTTATTAAGAGTGCCTACCTAGTAATTTGAAGTCAAGTTTGTTGGGGGCATAATTGGCACATGATTCTCAATTTAATGGTAAACTTTGCACTATTTTTCACACAAATTACTTGGACACGAGCTGAGTGCCTATGAAGGAGCCTCAACAGTACCTTGGTTTAAACTGCCATATTTTTACTGAGAATCCTCTATAAACTGATTGCACAAAGGTGTGGATTGAACTTTATGATTGCTTGCTACTTGCTTCAATATTATGCACTAATATTAACTGACCTTATTGAAGAAGTTTGTGGGTAACTTAACTGTAAACCCTCAGGAGACTTCACTCCTCCACTAGGGATCACCTATGGGTTTAAAAGGCTTGATGCATATGCTAAATGCATCTGTGTTCCCTACAAAAGTGGTATTTTTCATTTTCAATAATTGTTTTCACTTTCTCCTTTGCTCAGGGACTAGCAAAACTTAGGTTTGGGGGTGTGTTAAGCAGTAAAAACTACCATTTTTTTACCTCCTAACCTGACCTTTGGAAGACCCTTGAGGTGTTTAATAATGTGTTTTAAGTATGTTTTATAGATAAGTAATAAATTATAGCCGTAGTACAGGCAGCTAACAAAAAGGGCCAAATAAGCAATCTGGAGCCTCAACCTGTGCTCAAACTTCAACAATCCACAAAGCCTTAGAAACTCATTGAAGGCCATGAACCCAACTGAGTGCACCAAAGACCAAGTACAATGCCAAGGGATGAAGATTGAATCCACCCAGAGGTGACTGAGGGCGAGATAGATGAAAGATGGCACATTAGGAGTGTGTGCCAGTCAAGAAAGCGTAGAAATCAACCTGCCGAGGGGTTCTCTTAAGCTGTTGAGAGGATCTGGTGTCTAAATGAGAAGATACTGAGAGGATCGATTCACATCTTGAGAGGTTCAACTGAACCCGTCGTGCAGTACACTCAATCCTGTTGATACCTGCTAGGTGCGGTCCTCGAGAGGATGAAAGGAAGCTGTCGACAGGATCTGCGACAACCAATCAACGAGTTGACCATAACCTGTTGAGGGGATGAATGAAATGATTTTCAATCCTATCGACGAGCACCATCAATCCTCTCGATAGGTCTACAAACCTATCGACTTGCATGCAAAGCCAAATAAAACATGTCGAGAGGATCCCAGAACCTCTCGACCCTTGATTTGGGGAACTTCTCAGTTCTTTCTTCAGTAGTTGTCCACGCCAGAAGCCTGTGCATGTGTTCCAAAGCATGTCAACAACCCCCTAGGGGTATTTTTGGCACATAATGGGCCACGCGTGAAAACCCTAACGGTATCACATGTACTTATCAGATGAAAGCCAATGGGAGAAGAGCTTCTAAAAGAGAAATCGGCCACATCAGTATAATAGAATTATTCTCTTGCATTCTGATTGGCTGAAATGGATCGAAGGATAGAGGAGGAGAGTATAAAAGCTTAGAGAAAATGCAGAAGAAATGATCCAGAAATTGAGAAAACCAGAGCTTAGGGCGAGATCCAATTTTCCAAAATTCTCCCTTCTTCTTCCTCCTTTCTCCCTTCTCTCTTTAGGCAATCATGAGTGGCTAAACTCTTCTCAGTAGTTAGGGTGAGGTCTTAAGCAATAAATTGAGAGATTCAAAGGCATTGTATGGAACTGTAAGATGCACAGATTACAGATCTGAGCATAATCATGTTATAATTTTGTAATATAATTATGAATTTTAAAGGTGATTTTGATCTATATTTCACTTTTTTGTATTTGCTTTCCCTGGGTTGGATAGTCCTGTAGATGTTAGCCTATGAGGTCTCATATCCTGGCATCTACAACATCTGTAATGGTTTTCCTAATCCAACCAAGATCTTTGAAGCGGGACAATCTCTAGGATGGTCTATGACCATTAAAGTGGACAGATCATAGCTTTAAGATTGCTTCAATTCTCTGATTGAGATTGGATTCTTATACCTCACCTCTGCCAGGGTAACCTGGGAAGCTGGGAGCCAGAAAAAAGGATTGTCGCAAATCAGATCTTAACATTGCCATTGATTCCTTTGATTGTTAGTGAGAAACCAATACCCCTAGCTGGTGTTCTCATCCTTTAATTTTTTATCTCTTCTATATATCCCCTGATCTCTGTTTTGAATTAGATCTGGATTAGTGGTACTTAATTCTATAATTTGTAGTTAAAGTGACAACCCCAAAACCTCTCATATTTCTTAGATTAGAATAGAGTGCTAGATCCACTTGAGATCTGGAGATTTACGAAAAGTTAGACCACATTTTTCTGTGGACATACCCTCACTTACCCCTTTAAAACTTACTGTAATAGCCCTGAATACTTATAGGTCTGTGAGTCTGTTTCCCTTGGTGTGTGTGCAATCCATAGATTTTATAATTGTTTGATTTTAAACCCCTTTTTTAGCACAAGGTAAATAGTCCAACACTCATCAGCTGTCTTGTGGAGGTAAGTACCCCCACATGAGGCATCCACCATATCCCCGCTCTTGGAATCAATTCCTTGGTAGAAGCTCTGGACAAGCTATCACTCAGAAGTTTGGTGGTGGGGACATTGCTTTAATAGCTCTTTAAACCTCTCCCATGGTTGATGGAAATCCTCAGTTGGGGATTGAGCAAAAGAAATTATGCTCTTCCTCAACTGGCTGGTTTTAAACATAGGGGAAACATTAGCCAAAAATTGGCATTGGAGATCATTCCATGATTGTATGCTGTTGGTTGAGAGCATGGAGAGCCAAATTTTGGCTTAGTCCTTTAGTGGAAGAACTTTATTTTAGTGGCTTCTTCTCCCAAGCCAGCAATATTGAATGTAGTGCATAAAGCAAGGAATTCATCAATATGCTTATATGTGTCCTCCTTACTTAGCCCATGAAATGAATGCAGCATTTGGATGATGGATGATTTGATCTCATAATTTCCTTGAACAGCAGGGAATTGAATGCAGAAAGGAGATGTATACACCCCTGGTGCATTGAATTCCTTCAAGGTTCTTTGTTGTTCACCCATCTTAGCTGACTCAGTATTATCAGGAGGGGTTTCTGTGGTCAGCCTGGGTTTAACGGTCCTCTCTATCTCAAGATTTGGGGTTCTAAGTCACCATTAAGGGACCTCCTACCCAGCATGCACACACAAACAACTAGTAATGAAAGACACTACAGCACAATTAAATTTTAAGAATAATAAGAAAAGAAGTTACAACTAACTATACTACTGAAAATGCATTTCAACAGAAGTAGAACTGAAGTAGGGGGAGGAAAGAAATGCAAACTAGGGCCTGCAAAATTCCAGCTGTAGCTCTAGCTTCTCCCTTTTTCTACTGTTCCAGATCTATAAAAACCAATAAAAAAATCAGTAGTACTTTTATTCAAAAATAGGCACTCCTACAATGAATTTGTAAGCATAAAATTTAGAACTCGAATCTACTAATTAGATCAAATATCCCCGACAACGGCACCAAAAACTTGTTGGTTAATTCTAGAATTGCTTGATTATTGTGAGGAATGTGTGGTAAAAATATGGTAGCAAAAATAAATCAAAAAGTGGAGTGAAATGGATAAAAATAGCAATCTAAAATATACACAGTCCTGTAAGATTCAGGGCCAATTATAGCATGTTTTGATAAGAAAGGGTTTTACCATAGACAAAATTGATCTAGAACCACAAAGGTTGTTTAGTAGATCTCCAGATCTAAGTGCAGATCTAGCAATCCTAAAGAAAGGGAGTTTGTTGTCACAACTAAAACTAGAATAAACATAAAACAAAATGACAGTCCTATGCTATGAGAAAGGGTTTTAAAGAAGGTGGAAGTGGCTTTAAAAATTAAATAGAAAATGGTGAGAAGTAATAAAATAGGAACTATTATTCTAGATTGAAACAGGGGCTACATAAGCTTGTTAAGGGATGGATCTACATCTATCCTTCATTTGGCTACAGCTCAAATGCTAGGGGGAATAATCCAACCCAACCCAGAGTTATGGGTTAGTCTTAGGGCTATGATCTATCCACTGTGTGGTCACAGATCATCCTAGAGATATAGCTCAGGCAAGGGATTAAAATCAAAACAACAAGTACTACTGCAGCTGCTATGGATACCTAGTTACAAGCTCATGCATCCATAGGGGCATACAATCAATAAAAATCCTATTAAGAAGCACAAGGAGATCATAGATTGCATGAATCATTAAAACTAGCTTGCATTGATTACAAATACTTACAGTGTAGCTCTCCCATTTGCATCCAATGCAAATTCTACCCCTTTATAAGCTCTTACAGTCTTGTTAAAAGATAAAAGAACAGTCCTAGCTATTACAAAGATCTTAGCTAGAAAGTGCTGGGCTAAGAAGAGAAGAAAAGCTAAAAGAAAGATGACCTAACCCTAACCCTAAATGACCAAAGCACTCTCGAAGAGATAGCCAAATTAGGTTAAGGGGAAGATGGTTATTTCTGCTATGAACATAGCTTATATACACATTGTCCAAAAATATCTTGCCCTGGCCAATAGGAGAAGAGGAGGGGAAATGCCCTATTTACCACTCCTATCGTAGCTCCTTTGCAGCCCTTGGATGCCTCGAGATGTGGGGAACAGATTAAAACCTCAAGGTGTGTGTCCTAGAAGTGGGGAAATCCCCAAAGTGTCCCTGTGTATGGACTGAGAAGGCAGGAGCCCGAGCTTCGCTAGGATGAGTGCTGCATTTTGGCCTCTTGCGAGGCTGTCACGTGGATATACTTATAGAAATGAGCCTTGTGAGGTCCCTTTTGTATTGAGTAGCACAGCTCATACAGATGGTCCTCCAGGTGGCTCAAGTTGCGAGGATATTGTTGGGCTGAATTGCATCTCGCAAGGCCCTCACGAGGATGCTGCACGGGGTTGATCTCTAGGATGGGATGCACTGCTCACGTGGCTAGCTTTGTCTTTGAAGCGCATGAGGTCTGCGCGAGAGCTTCACGAGAATATTTTCTGGGGCTCTTTCTCCTCTTGAGATGAGCGAGATGTGTGCGAGCTTTAAGTTTACTGTAGTGCACTGCACGAGATCTGCGTGAGGGCTTGAAATGCTACAGGCAGTGAGCTGCGCGAGGACTGCGTGAGGGCTTTTCTGGGCTCCTTTCCAAAGTAAGCTGCACGAGCTCTTTAAGTGCTCCAAGCTGATTCTCTATGAGAGCTTTGCGAGGAGAGTTTCCAAGCAGTTTGAACTACACAAGGCTTGATATTGTTCTCCTCTGCTATAGTGCACATGATGCTGCAACAATGTTCTCTGCTTGGCCAATCTTTCTCTCATCTGCCTGACTTCTAGGGCCCACTTTAGTAACCACCATGGTCACCACGGTGTGTACCACTATGATTTATCCTTTGTTCTTCCATCAGCTACAACCCTTGGCTTTAAGTCTCTCTCTTCTTGGCCTCAAAATGGGGACTGTGTTGCACTAAGCTGCATTTATTATTACTAACTGTTAAACACACTCAAAAGATGATTATTAGATGACTCCAAGGTATAGTAAAGGTTAGGTTAAGAGGTGAAAATTGGTATTTTTCAGTGCTTAACAGTCAGTCGTTTGGTGCATCTCGTCTAGGATAGCTCTCTCTCATTGCTCTAGCATAAACGTGCATAAGCTGCAACGAGGTGACTTTGGGTGGGAACATTAGCACGGGCATTCCCAATTCTCCAGTATATGTCGATAGTCAAAATCACCATCAGAGTTTGACCCCTCATTTTGTGAGTGATCACCTTCCTTGAATAATTTCAAACGGTCTGCTCTAATATGATCTTCTAGTTCTATGGCAGAAAGATTCATCGAATAGTCCTCATTGTCGCTTGACAGTGACTGCTCGTCCTCTAAGCTCATGGGATCTTCTCTTTGGGATTCGTGGTATGTCAGGATGAAAGCACATACTTGGCAGCGAGGTTGGTATGGTTGAGAGATGCATGGATATCCCGTTGTGCACTCCCACCTTGAGGGCTCATTCGGGAGTTGCTGTAAACTCATAATTTGAGTTTTAACTCAGAAAGCAGCAACAATCTGGGATTTTCTATGAGATTCTCGCGTTCGAGAGTTAGCCTTAGGAACTAGGAATCTAAGGTATTCTGAGTGAAAATGACATCTCTTCGTACGAGCAATTTGCTCGAAAAGCTCAGATTCTAAGCGCAGATTGTGGGCTATATTGTATACTTCACTTAACTATATACATGAGATCCCAACTCCCAGTCAACGATCATAAATTCATACAACTATGAATTGTCTTCCTGAAACAACTATATATTATCTTCATAACACAGCCATTAAACAACAAAATCTTCAATGATCCTAGAAGATAACAATAGAGATATCTACCTTCAGCTATTGCTGAACATCCCAAGCTAATCTCGGTCTCTTTCTGGGGCGCCGATCCATGTGAGTGTGAGGAAAATCTATAGTTATGCACTCCATCTCCATGATTTTGTTGCTGAGAATGAGAAATTTGAGAGGAAGAAAATAACAAAAAGAGATAATTTAGAAACCCTAACCCTAGAGAAACTGATATAGCATGAGGTGATTGTGAGAAGATCCTATGTTATAATTCAGAAAGTTGACAAATTCGCTAACCAGAGTTAAATTTTAACTCGCGATTGGGTTTGTTTTGCATTAGAAGTGTTATATAGTTGATCTATACCATACACATGGCATTGGTGGCTATCCTTTAAACTATCTTAACTTTTGGATGGAAGGTCAAATTGTCAAAATGCGTATAAGAGACTATCTACCATTGTTATAAAAAGTTGTTTTTATTGGACGGTGAGAATCGTTTCTCTCTCTAGACGAATCAAGTATTGTTAATGGTGCTGGGAAAAGGACTTAATAACAACTCTTTGTGCAACTATTTAAGGAAGAGTACCTTCAACTCCACCCAACAAATCTTTGAGCTCATCCACACTAAATTACATCGACTACGTTGAATCAGATGATGGAGATCGTTTATCCTCCCAATCTTTCACATGATGGATCTTGAGATCATGAACATAGAATCAGACGGTCAGTATCTTATTTCCCGAGGCACACATTTCATAAAAAACCAACCATCTTTAGGTACGATCATCATATCAAGATCTGTCTTGTGAAAGATTGGGATGATAAAGAGTCTCCATCTTCTAATTCGATGCAGTCAAGAGTTTTAGCATGGGTGAACTCAAAGATTTGGTGGGTGGATTTAAAGGTACTTAGGAATCATGAGGTAGAGAGTCTGTACATCACCTTGCTCCAACTTCAAATAGTGTGTTTGAATTAGGCCAAATTTATTTTTCAAGGCCATTAAATCGATTGGATATTAGTGTCACATTTTAAAAGTAATGGCCATTAAATCAGATTCGGAAAAAGACTGTCAAATATGTTCACCCCCAATCTAAATTGCTTGCCCGTAAATCTTGAGAGAAATCCGAGTACGACACATAAATCGATGATTATATAATGTTTCTACTGTCATAGCATAACCACCCATTGAAACTCAAAAAGTAGCAGGATTGAGTGATTTTCTGAGACTTTATTGCGTCCGAGAGTTGTCGTTGGGAACTGGGAATCTAATGCATTTCTAAGTGAGAAGGACAAGTCTTCGTCTGAGCAAATTGCTCGGATTAGCTCTGATTCTGAGCTCAGATTTTAGGCTGTTGAGTATACTTCAACATAGGATATACATGAGATGCAACCTCACCAGTCAAGTGTTTGCAGATCTAAACTCCCTTCCTTCCCCAAACTCCTTTCAATTGCTGCTATAGGTGTTTACAAAAAAAACGGAAGAAGACGTCTTCTTCTATTTCTCTGTTTTCAGCCGGTGATTGGCTAGAAAAAAAATAACTCATCTCTTAACAAGAAAAGTGATTGGCTAGAAAATTTAAAATGCAAATCAACCAAAACCTTCCAAAAAACCAGAAAAAAAGAATCAAGATGCAAAAATAGCAAACGTGTTTTTTTTTTTTTTTTAATTTTACTTTTCGGGTTCATAACATTGAGAATATCTGCTAACAGGAAAAATAAAAGTCAATCAAGGAATGTCTTCTTCAAATCTCTGAGCTTCGATTTATTTAGTCTTCTTCAAATCTTTGTCTTTGTCTTCTGGTTTTTTTAGCAAAGAAATTTTTGGCTTTGTTTTCTATTTCCAAACAAGGATATAGGTGATGCTGACGCATAACATCTTGTCTGTGACGTGGCGCAATTTGCACCCTTTGTTTTGACAGCTGGCGTCGAAGGTTCTGAAAGTTCAATGCAGCTACAAACTTGTTGTTTACATGGGGACTAAGTTTTCTAGATAAATTTTATGTAGAAAAGTAAAAAAGTACAACCTATCTGTAGGAAAAGTAGCCGTTGCACTATTGTAGTAAGAGCTGAAGAGGAAAACCAAAATAAAAAAAATAGCTAGTTCGGTGCAGGTTCAGTTTGTACCGTCAATTCGGATTGGTTTGGGCCGGTTTTGGCCTATTAAGGGGTCGGTTTACTCAACCTACCCATTTGATTTTCGGTCTCTAGCTACCCAAACCGAAAACTGAACCGATTTCACTTCGGTTCGATTTGTGTCAGTTTTTGGGGCGATTCAAGAGGACCAGTTTTCGATTCGATTTCAGTGTTCGGTTTAGGGTTTGCATCCCTAGCAGGAGATGACCTTCCTGCAACCAAATCAATACCGATCGATCACCGAAGTCCCGACCGACTGATCGGCATTATCCACTGTCGGATAGGGCATGGTGGATCTGGCGAGATCACTGTAGCTCTCTTTGAATGAGCGTGTATATAGTGTGGTGGGGTTGCAGGTGCAACACCCCTAAATTTTTTATTGGGTGCTTAAGAGTCACACTGTATACATGGTGCAACTCCTTTGTGCATCATAGATGAAAAATATTTATATATAATTATATAATCATTATTTTAAGGCTAGGGATCTTTATCTGAAAGTTGTGGACCCTCTTAAAGCAAGGTGATCTTTAAATCTAACGGTTAAGATTGGGTGTTAGGACCCCGGGAGTCTACTGTGGCTATCAGTGCACCAAAACCTTTGATTTGTCAAATCTTTGATTTAGCGATCATGGTCCCTAGAGTTAAAATTAGAGGTTGGGTCTAGTGACCTACCCCTAATTATTTTATATATATTTTCAATCCGATGGATCAGATTGGATAAATTAAACTCCTAATTCATATATCAGTTAATTGATATTATAACATAAAGTTTAAAATTATAGAAAATACATATTTTTAACTTTAAAAATCATGCAAACCTTATTAGAAGAAACTGGGTTGTATCCTAAGGTTTTTCAGTGTTTCGGACACGATGTCATAGTCTGTTTAGCCGAGCAATTAATCGTTTATGACATAAAAGCTAATACCCTTATTTATAAGTATAAAATAATTATAAACTTATGTTAAAATTAAATGGTAGATATTTTCTAACATTGGTATCAATTTAAAATGAATTAAATGGTAGATATTTTTTATAAGGGAGCAATTACTTGCACACGCTTTTCAAGTGATTGCACCGGATTGCACCGAATTTAAAAGAAAGACTTGTAAGTTTGGGGATCTCAACTCTGTGAAAATAGCATCTAAGCCATTTGATTTGAAGAACATGATTTAAAGATAATTGCAAAAGATTAGAACAAATATAATTTTCATCATTTGATTAAATGGAGTCAAAAGCTATTATATAATTCAATAGTTGACGACAATAGATCATATGACAAGTATTGTGTTTTTCTCCAATTTTATGTACCAGAGATCTATGGATCATGAACTTCAAATCAGATGGCTCATATTGCATTTTTACATATCAGATGTCTCTAAAATGCCAAGTCTTTCTTTAAATTCAGTGCAATCACTTGAAGCACATGTGCAAGTAATGGCTCCCTTTTTATAATTATAATTTATTTTTATTTTTTTATTTCTCATGATTTTTCCTCCGAATATTTCCCCGAACTTCTTGGATTTTTTAGATTTTTCTGAATTTTAACCTCATCGAACTATTGTCGAACCCCGATTTGGTGACTACGTTGGGTATTAGTGGGCCATTTAAAAACTAATGACCATTAAATCAGATTCGAAAATAGACTCTATCTAATATGTTTAGTTCCATCTCTATTGGTTGCCTGTAAATTTTGAGAGAAATCCGAGTACGACACATAAACCAATAATTCGATCATGTCTCTACGGTCATAGTATAACCACTGATTGAATCGATTCTGAGGATTTTCTGAGAGGAAATTAAAAACAAAGAATTTTTATCTTTTTAAGAATCTTTCAGAAATTTAAGTAACTTAAGAACGCATGTGGGAAAAGCCAAGAATCTGAGTCTGCTAAGAATCGACTAGGAATCTGAGTGTCCAAGAATCAGAGGTTTTCTGGGAAAAACCTGGAAACACTTGAATGAGGCCTAAGAGTATCTACTCGAAAACTGTGTCACTGTCAGGGTCAGAATTGGGGTTCATCCTCATCTTCGAATAGCCTTCAGAGGTTCTCGCCTAGTTGGTTTTACATCTCGAGAGTAGGAAGATCTAACCAGTAATCCTTGCCGTCACTTGGCGGTGGATACCATTCTTCCTCTAAGGACCTCCATAATAGCTGGAGCTGAGGTGATTCTGGAGATTGAGGAGTATCTAGTTCAAGTTCTTCTTCGACCTCTAGCGCAACGATGTGGAAGTCCACTTCGTTGGTTGACTCCCAATCTTCTATGAGTGGCTCGTGACCTGGGCAACCCTGGTTTTCTTTGTGAGGAGTTTTCTCACTTTTAAGTAGTGGCCCAACTCCTTCAAGTGCTTGGTCGAATTCTTCATTTTGGTTTAGGTCTGTTAGGTTTGCGAAGGCTTCGACCATTTGCTCGATCTCTGTGATTTGGGGTTTGGTGAGGGGTTGCTCTCCCTTCGTCACATCGGCCTTCTCAGTAGTTTCGTACACAAAATGCTCGTATAGTAACCACTTGGGTGAGGTTGGCAAGAGGTGAACTTGTTTGCTGTCTGGCTAGTAGCCTAATCCAATGAGCTTGCAAACTTTCTTGGGGACCACGGGGAGTATCCTAGTTGGTACATGAGGTCCCACCCCTTCGTTGCGATCGGGTTTATGTCATACAGTCGTGTGAGGTCAGGGCCTGTCTCTCTCTTTGTCAGTCTTCATTGAAGTGTTGGGGGAGACCTAGGGTGTCTAACTTCTGCTACTAATGTGTCGTTGGGAGTCTCCATCTTCTTAATGTGTCAGGTGGTCAGTACTAAGTCGTGAGCCATTAGAATGCTCTCTGCCTAATCAGTGTCCATCTCCTCGAATGGTGCGTCAGCATATACTTTGACGATAGAGTCTTCCTGGGGGAACTTGACACATTGGTGATACATGGATGCCATGGCCTTCATGGATTCTAACCATTTTCTCCCTAAGATTAAATTGTAAGTACTAGAGGACTTGGAGATGTGGAATGTGACGTCCTGGGTCACTGGAATGAGGTGGACTTGAAGCGTGATAGTTCCTTTGATGAAGCGCCGTGAGCCATCATATGCGATAAGGGACAACGATGACGGTGGGATATCCTACTTTGTGTATTCAAGGGTCTTAAGTGTCGTCATTAGGCAAATGTTCAGTCCCGCTCCTGTGTCGACTAGAGCATGAGGCACTGAGAAGCCTCTGATTATCACAGTTAGATATATAGGGGCTAAACTCCCCCGTAACGATTCCTTAGGCATATCGACATCCATGAAGGTGAGTGTTGGAAGTTGCATGATGACCGCAGTAATCACGTGCAGTTGGTCTAAAGTGTTGTCCTCATCTACTCAGGTTTCCACTAATGCCTCCATTAATAGTCGGTAGTGTTTTGGTGACTTCTTGATGATTTCTAGTATCGATATCTGTGCCAAAACTTTCTCAAGGTATGGTAGGAGATCATACTCATGGCCTGACTCGACTGTCGGGTCTTTGCCGGGTCTATGGGCTTTATTTACATTCAATTGACGTGGCTGAGGTGCCGGCGGCGGGGCTGGATGTGGAGGAATCACATGAGGCGGGGGAGGCAAGTTTGTTTCCCATTCTCTTGTTATTTTTTTTTGTGGCTGCATACTCACAAACTGCTTCTCCCAAGGGAATAGCGGTGGCAGATAGTTGGTCCTTGATTTGAGGACGAGAAATGTTGGTTGTCGATCCTTAAGCCATTCCATAATTTGTCCTGATGAATTGCCTGGAGCATTTGTCAAAAAGGGAGTAAAGTTGGAGGAAGGGATTTGTATCGGGGCTACGCCATTCCACGGGGGGAGGTATTGCATGTAGTCCTTGTCTTGTCGGCCTGCTTCAGTGGCTAGCTCACTTTGAGGTGTTGCTTTAAGTTCTTGGTCGGGCGTGTCATCGACCTACGGTAAGTGATGAGTAGGGGATCCTACTATCTTCGGGTTCAGAGTCATAGAGGGGCAATTTCAGCGGAGTTGGTTCAAGGTTTTGACGGAGTCAAGGGTTCTTGTGGTCGTCTCTGAAGGTTAGGTCTTTAGACCCTGAATGATTGGACTCATATTCGAGTGATGTTTGGATACAGTGGGGGGTTTGGAGGTACAATCCATGTGATTAGAGTTAAGGGATGGGGCCAAACGGCTTGAAGTTTTAGAGGTTTTATCGTACCAACTGGGGTATCAAGAGGATTGATCTGGGTGATCAAAATGGAAGGATGAATGGGGAGTCGGCTGGGGAGGTCCATTGCAGTGATGTGAGAGACTAGCCCTTGATTATGGTTAGGCATGGGATTGTTGATGATCTCGAGGTTTTGTGGAGGATGGTTGTTATTTTGGCTGGAGTTTTGGAGGGACTCCTAATCAGTCTGGTTTGATCATTCATATCATAGATCATGTCTCACAAGACCCAACTGTCTTCTAAGTTATGTCCCGCGAATCGATGGAATGCACAGAACTTACTATAGTCTAAGTGCGCTTGCCAAGGGCATGATTACTCTGATGGAAATCAGATGAGGTTCTGCTTACTGAGGAGTTAAAAGATGTTAGGGATAGTATTTGGTAGGGGAGGATAATGCTCACGCTTAGGTTGGTAAGGGATCCTTGACTACTGATTAAAGTTCTGCGACGGCGGTATGCTACTGTAATTTTGACGGTTAGCTGTCCTATTTTTATTCTGGTTTTGGTAGGTATTCTAGTTCGGGTATGGATTGCAATTCTGATATTGATTTTGATTTTGATTAGGGTACCACTGTTGATTTTGGTTATGGTATTGATTTTGACCAGGATTCCTTTGCTGGAAGTTCTCACTTCCAGAGTTTTGTCCTTGATTAGCAACGACGTTGACCTGCTCGAAGCCATAAGTCTTCTTATTGTTCTTCATTTTTTAATCATTGGAAGAAGCACCTTTCAATGTTACTATCGATAAGGCGAGGTCACCGCCCTTGATGTGCCGCTGTATACGATTAGCGCACAGATGAAGGGTAGCGAAGTCCAAGCAATCACTTATAATGAGAGCACTTCGACATTGTTGATGATGATATCGATCAGATCCTTCTCCTTCATTTAGCTCCCTGTGCGAGCTACAAATTTTCTCCATCGATTTATGAAGTCTGTGAAGTCCTCTTTGAGTTCTTGTTTAGTCGTCATTGGGTCACTAAGAATGACTACTTGTTGTATCAAATGCTTGTACTGGTCAAGGAATTGGCTGGCCAGATCTTCAAATGTGTCAATCTTGTGGAGTGGTAGTCCACCGAACCAGTCGAGAGCTTCTCCTTCCAACAATCTCTGGAAGTAGTGGATTAGGAGCTCTTGGTTGTTGCGAATGGGCTAAAAGTCATTGCAGAATAATGCCAGATGGTGATTTGGATTTCTCGTGCCATTGTACTTGCTGAACTTCGGAGGCTTGAAACCTGCAGGTACGTTAAACTCGAGATCCCGACAGAATTTGTCGAACCCGAATGAAATGTCAAGGCACTCTCTTAGCCATGTATTTGTCAAGCATCTTGGGAAGATCATCTACTCTCACGTGGCATCTTTTTTAATGGTTTGGAGATGAGGTCTACCTTATTGATTATTGCTGACAAAGGTGTAGGTAGCCAGCCTTGGCCGAGTCATGCGAGGGGCCATGGTGCTTGGAGTTGGAGGTGGCCCATCCTCTTGCCTTAACTCTCGCTCCTCCAGATCCTTGATAGTCTCGTATGTGGCGGCTATGCCTCGAAGTAGTTCTTCAACTTCCTCCCCTCCTCTTTGCAATTTTTGGATGCTAAGTTCCATGAGCTGTCGGCCATGACGTTCTGCCTGATATTGTTTTCCCTTTGGTTATCATGGTTACTGATGCTCAGGGGAGTGAAGGGGTTTCCCTCGCTGTCAGCCATGTTAATTTCTGGGTGACGTGGGGTGAATCATAGGACGACTCAGCGTCATACATAGGGTAGTCGTGATACCCCCATAATGGCAGTTCACCACTACTGTTCAAGTTTATTCTACGTATTCCTGACATCTCTAACCTTTGAAAGATGTTCTCTCGGAGAGCTCTGTTGTCGGCCCCTAGATGTGCTTTATTTATTGTGTGGTGAAAACTAATTAAAAACAAAGTAAAATAAAAGGATGGATTTAGCACAACCAACTTAATCCTAGACCTGCAAGATACAGGGCCTATTGTAGCAAGTTTTGATAAGTAAGAGTTTGTCCCACAGAGAAATTGATTTATAAACCAAAATGGGCTATAATAGTAGGCCTCTAGATCTGGCTACATATCTGGCAATCCTAAAGAAAGGGAGCTGGGTGTCATGACTACACTAAATTAATCCTAACAACAGAGAAATAAAATGTAGCCCTATCCTATAGAAATGGTCAAGAAGAAGATGGTGATGGTGTGTACCAAAATAAAATATAGAAATTGGTCAGAAGTAAGCACGTTAAGTTCAGAGTTAAAGTAGTAATGTAACTCAGATTTAGTCTGTCTCTGCAGTGCTCCTTGCAAAGACGCTATTAAAAGCCTCAACAAGGTAGAAATATCTAGTTTAACCCATGCCATTTGGGGCGCTCTTAAGGCTATAGGCTGTCCACTCAAATGGTCACAGCCTATCCTATAGAATCTGTCAAATACCATTAGATAAACTAGAAATTGCCAATCTAGTTCAGAGGAGTGGACTGATCATTTCCCCACCCACTGGACCAGATCAAGCCATGAATACTATTGTAGCACTATGTAATTCTAGTGCTACAATATCCCTAGATCTGTGTACAGATCTGTCTGACATCCATAGGTATTCCAACCCATAAGATCCTAAGTGCTTTGTCAAGGCTGACGGCTCACTGGAGCCCACAAAAAGGACCATGCAAAAGGTTGAATAGGGCTTTAGATTCAGCTGGGAATTGCTACAAATGGCCTGCAATGACTCAACCTCAAGTTGCAATTACTACAGAGAGATCAGATCTAACATCTGATGTCGATTAGGTAAAATAGAGGGGAGCCAGTTCCTATACAAACCTCCTCACAAGGCTCTAGAAGCTCATGTGCAGGGGAGAAGAATCCCTCTCAGACATGTGAATGGACAACACCTTAGGGCTATACTTTGTCCACTTGAATGGTCACAGGATATCCCATTGGTCTGTCCATACCACAGAGATCTAAGAAAGAACATGAAAACTGTTGTAACCACCATAGTCCACAGGCCTTCAAGCTCCCTAGATCTCACTACAGATCCAACATTGCTTTCCATGGAGCTATCAAACCAAGGTAAATCAGATGGTAAACAGTAGATCTACTAGAAACTAAATGGGCTTGTCCCAAATACATAGATCCTATAGACATCTAAAGAAACCATAAGATCTTTAAATTCAATTAGGCATTAAAACATCAATCCATTAATAAACACAAAACTTACAATGAACTGTCTCCAGGCTGCATCCTGTGCACAACTGCTCAACCAAAATCCCAATATATATAAAACCTATTACAAACTGAAATAAGCTAAACCTAGCTGCTTATAGGGGGATTAGCCAGCAAGTGCTGGGCTAAGAGAGAAGAAAAAAAAGAAAAAGAGGTGATCAAACCTTAACCCTAGCCTGCTGAAGCTCTCAGCCGACAGAGGATGAAAAGAAAGGTCGACGCTAAATCTAAACTCTAAGTGTAGCTTATATACTCTGTCCATACGGCCTTGGCGCTGAAGGGATTAACCCCAATTTTTCTAGCAGACGTAGCATTGTTTCATCCCTTGAATGCCTTGAGACATGTGCCTTAAAATCTATGCCTCGGGATGTGTGCCCTAGCCTTGGGAAATTCCCAACAGGTCCTTGAGTTAAAATTGAGAAGTGGGGAGCTTGTGCTTCGCAGGGCTGGCATATGCATTCACTCATTTGCACAATTGCAGAGCCTTTGCGAAGTAGTTTTTGGTTGGTGGGAAGTGCTCACTCACGCAATGAATCTTAAGTTAATTGCACTGTTCCAATGTGCTGCACTACTGTCGCGGAGATGATCTAGAGTGCTTAGACTTCTTGCGCAGTAGAGCTTCAGAAGCTCTCTCTCTCTCGCTGGGTACTCGCACAGTTATGCTCATGTGCTCGCATAGTAATTGGTAAGACTTCAGAGTGCGTGAGATTTGCGCGAGAAGAATTATGGGCATCTCTCTCTTCCAGGGTCACGCACGAACTCCACGAGGTGAAATTTTATGCAATACACACATGGGCTCTCTATGTTCTTCGTGCGGCTGCTTTAAGGCTTGATCTCCGCGAGAGCTTCGCGACCACAAATTTTGAGGATTTTAATCCACGAGATCTTTGTGATGTCTTTACAGCTTTCCTCTTGACTGCGCGTCCTATCTACACGAGGGCATCTTCCACTGCATCCTTAGCTTCGCGATGGAGCTTCTCAACTCTGTGAGATCTGTCTTTTTATGCTCTAATGCATTGCACTTGCTGTTGTTGCAGTTTCTCCATTCTCAACCAACTTCATTCATCTGCTAGCCTTTTGGTCAATGATGACTAGCACATGAGTCACCATGGTGAGCACTACCAGGGTGTTCCATTAGGCTTTGATTCTGCTGTCATCTCTGCATGTCTTCTTCCTCTTCTTTAGGCCAAAAAGGATGGATTTTGTGTTAAGCTGCACAGATTATTGCTAACTACAAAACACACTTAACAAATGATTATTAGTCTACTTCAAGGTCTATCAAAGGCTAGGATAAGAAGTGAAAAGTGGTACTTTTCAGTGAATAACACACCCCCAAACCTAATCTTTGCTAGTCCCTAAGCAAAGAAAAATTTAAAATAACTATTCTAAGAATTTAAATGCCACTTTCGTAGAGAGCACGGATACATTTAGCATATGTACCACGCCTTTTAAACCCCTAAGTGATCCCTAGTGGAGGAGTGAAGTCTCCTGAGGGTTTTCAGTGAAGGTACCCACAAACTTCACCATTAAAATAGTTAAAAATAGTGCAGTCAATGACAAAACAATTTTCAATGAATAAAGTCTCAGTTGATGCCTATCCTTTGAAATCAGAGGAAGTTATAGCAGTAATGCAGCCATTTAAAACTCAAAATCAACATGCATGTGCATCACCACCAATTAGTTCACAACAGGAATACAATGTGCATAAAATCAGTATAAAGCTTGCCTTAAATTCAAAAATCAGGTTGGATACAACTCCAATGAAGTTAAAATTCATACCCAATTCTCACTAGGGCTATCTCTCAACAATGAAAATCAAAAGGGTATTTACATTCTCATCAACTCAAGAGCAGTTACAGACCCCAAATGGGCGTGCAAGTATGAGCATAGATAAAGCTTTTGATTTCTGACATCCTCATGACGTTTGACCATAGATTAGACAACTCCTCATCTCCACATGACTGCTCATTTCACTTTGGATCTATAAGGTCTTTTTGAATTGGTTGTAATGTGGCCTATGGGTGAGGGATATAGAGAATGAAGGGGTAAAAAGGGATTCAAAATTAAGAAATCAGCAAGGTAAGGAGCGATTAATGATTTCACTACCTTCATTTCAGCACAACTTCATCTTACTTGATATATTTCATAATCAAAGTGGCCAGCTTCTCCTCTTCTTTTCAGTTTTTAGATGATGTTCTTCTCTAGACTTCTCTTTATTTTTCTTTTTCTTTTTTCTTTTAATTTTTATTTAATATTTTTATGATGAACTGTCGCACAAAAACCACTGCTACACTGCTGTTCATATGTTGCTTTTCTTCTCCTTCCACCAAATGTTGGACCACTCTCACTATCTTCAACTCCTTCTCCTTTACCTTATGAATTCTCAGAGTGAGGGTACAGTTGAATCAGGTCAAGAGGTTAAGGTGCAAGTACCCCGGTGTTTGTCAAAGAAAAGTAGGATTTTTAAGGTTCAACGAGTGTATGCAAAGGGGCAGTTTTAAAAGGTTGGATTTTCAGGCTCAAACTGTCCAAATGAAGGTCTTGGATCATTTCCTTAGTGTCATGGGTGGTGTCAATCAGTTTCGATTTTGAGGTGCCTAACTTCTAGTGAAAAGGTCTTGACTCAATCAGTCCTTAGAGAAGAAATAATACCAAAAATACTCTTCAAAAGAAAATGATGGGCCCAAATCTCACTAAGTATGGTCCTCAAATTAACCCATGGGGTGTATTTTCACCTTTTTCTCTCCTCTTAGGTTCACTAAGTACTAACTGAAAAAAAATTTGATGTTAGCTTCATGGTGGTGCAAAGATCTTAAAATTTTTAGTTTCAAAATGTCTGGAAATTTTTTTTAATTTTCCACAAATTTTCTCATTCTAACAAGTTAGGTGGAAATTGACTTTATTCATCCCAATTAAACCAGCACTGTTGCACTAAAGTTAACTATTCTATTTGCAGGCCTACCCTACCACACCCCCAAACCTATGAGGAGCAGTGTCCTCACTGATTCAAAGTTATATATGGATGTGCAGCAGGCTCAAGATATAGACATTAACAGAACAGAAACTACAAGAGAGAAAAATACATAACAAACAACATAAAAACAAACACACAGAAATAAAGAAAGATAGATTGGAAACTAAATAAAATAAAATAAAGAGCAATGTTATCATAACAACTAAAGTATGTACAAAGTACGTGGAAGTAAACTACAAAAAAAATGACACACTAATTCCTAACTAAATACATGTGTCCAATTTAATCATCAGAGTCCTTGGCTTCAGCAGGTGGTTCCTAGATTCCCTTCCCCTTTGTTTGCTTCAAAGTGGCAGCCTTAGACAGTGGTCTTTTGGAGGTAGATTTCCTAGGCTTGGCTGTGCTTTTTCTTGTTGGAGTGGGGGATGGTTTTTGGGTAGGTTCCTTAAGTTTGAGTCCAGGTTTGACTGGGCTAGGACCCGTTGCATCAGGAGCTATTTGATGGAGAGGTACATCTAGGTTTAGTTCTTTAAAAAGAGCTTCTGCCAACTCTCAGTCAGTTTGTGCATTTGCCCTTTTCTCTAAAGCTGTAATAGTCACTCCATAATCATAAGCTAGCTCCTCAGCCAATCGCAGTTTCTCTTTCAGTTCCTTGATGACATCTTCCTGACTCTCTACTCTATTCTTTGCTTCGTTGTATTGGACCATAATCTCTCTCCATCCTTGCTTGATTTCCTTTTTCTCAACCTTATGAGCAAGCATCAGAAGTTTAATTTGATCAAAGAGGGGTTGTCGTACTGTAGCTTTCAAGTCAGCCATGCCCTGAACTACATCTCTTTTTATATAGGCATTGGCTTTCATGGATCTAATGAGGGTAGAGTAAGGGGGCATGGGGGTAGCAAAGATAGGATAGATGGATATATCAGCACTGGAAGAAGGGCCACCCTGTAATGGAAGGGGACTGGATGAGGACAGAAGTGGGGTGGAGGGCAGAGGGTGAGGGACATGAAGGGTAGGCTCCAGTATTGGTAGTTGAGGATCAGGTTCAGTTTGAGTGGAGGCATCTCTAATGGTGTTGGGAGAAGTTTCTGGGAGAGGTTCAATGGGTGTAAGAGCAGGTGGAGGATTATGGATTGATGTAGGGAGATTTGACTGTTGGGGAGGTTGGGTGAGATTGGTTAAAGTTGCCTGGATGGATTGTAAAATGGTTGGGATAGAGGTAGGGTTTGGTAAGGTGGAGTGAAGTGAATGAAGATTGTCCTCAATTATAGCTTGGGTTTAGGTATTGGCCAACATTTAGCAGTGTAGGGAGAGTAAGAAGTGTAGGATTTGGGGTAAGAGGTCTGGTATGGTATTGGGTGAGGGTTGGATAGGTGAAACTGGTTGGAAGGGAGATGTGGGTCTATGAGTGAAGGTAGTGGCATGTGGTGGTGTCTGATGTGGAGGGGTAAAGTGTGGAGGGTGAGGTGAGTCTGGGAGAGGTATATACTCAAGGTTGATGTCACCTAGGATAGTGGACATCTTAGTGGAAAATTCCTCTCCTGAAAATGACTCATGGTCATGGGAAAAGGGAATGGATTGGTCTACAGGCTCACCAGTGATAGGTACAAAAGGTGGGGAAGTCTCAATGGAATAATGTGGGGCTTCATAGGTATGGGTTTCAGGTTCATAAGGTGTAGGTATGGGGTCTGGAATGGTTGCGGTTGTAGGGACTGGAATTGTTTGGGTGATATAGGTGGGATGGGGTGCAGTAGGGGTTTTGGTAGTTTTCTTTTTCTTCTGGTATGGGGTCTTGACAGGTGGGCTAGGGTGGGCTGGAAAAATAGGTAAGGGTGCAGAAATAGGTAGGGTGGTTGTGGCTATGGTGGATAGGGATATTGGATTAGGTAAGGGTAGTGGGCTTGTGATGGGCTGTGATGTCTGGGTTAAAGGTGGAGCTGGCATGGAGGAAGAGGTAATAGATGAGGGGGTGAGTGTGGTGTTGGCTGGCATAAGCGAGGTGGAGGTTACAGCAGCAGCAGCTACTTCACCAATGGTGGGGGCTGCTTCTCTCTGTAACTCCTCCCTCCTCTTCTTCTTCTTTTCCATCATGGTGCCACTGATTCCCTATTGTTTCTTCCCACTCTGTTTGGGGTTTAATGCCACAGTTTCCTCCTTCCTTTGAAATGGGTACTTCCCCCACTTCAACAATGCAGTAATCAATCTACAGTAGGGAAGGGCATGAGGTTTTCTCATTATTTCCACCGTCTCGCATAAATCTATAATCCCCTCAAAAACTAACTTGGCAGCATCCAAGTAGTAGTTTCTGTGAAATGATAAGAGGGCATCAGCTATGGGGTACCTCCTCTCCTGCTCATGCCCCGAGCAATATACATTTTTTCACAACATAATATCCATTAGCCTGAGGTTGGGGTGTAGATCCCACTTTCTGATTGAGTCACCTGAGGTAGTGATCCCTCCAGTTAACTCCCTGGCTATCTCAGTAATGGTGGCAGTCAACGGAGGACCCAAGCCCCACTCAGGGTTATACCTGGCTGGTATCCCTAGTATCCTTGCAATATCTGCCTGGTTGAATAGTATCTCGAAATCATCAATTAAAACCAGCAGTGCTAGGTTCCCATCATTGCCATTTTTTAACTTCATATTCTGATAAAATAATCTTACCAATCTTGGGAAAACCAACTGCATTTAGGACCTCAACAGGGGTAGCAGAGATGCCTTTGTTAGATATTCAATGGAGGCAGAAGTCTCAGGTAACTCCTCAAAATAGGCTTTGTCGAAAATGGTTTCAGCCTCCAGTTGGATTGCTTGTACAAAGTCAAAAGGGACCCTGAGGCAATTAGTAGTTGCTTCCTCCTCAACCTCAGGGACCTTAGGGGCCACAGCTTTGCCCTTTTTCTGTTTCTTCTTTGATATTTCAGGGCTCTTAGGCAGTGGGTGCTCTCAGATCCTCTTCCTTGAGGCAGATTTCTTCTTTTCTTTGGGAATGGTGGGCTCAACAATAGGAGAGGGTACCTCAGAGATCTCCAATGTGGAGGCCTCTACAATCCTTACAGATTTTCTAGTGGCCACAGGGCTGCCACTGGCAGACGGGTTCATCATCGCCTCGAGGGTGTCTAAAAATTTTGAACTCTTGGCCATAGGTACTCAGATTATCAAAATTTGGGCTCACAACTATGAGAAAATTCCAATCACACTGAGTAAGCACAAAAGCTTCCAATTTTCCCCTTCTCTTCTTTTAAATAAATCAAACACATGGCAGAGAAAGAAATGGAGATCGTACCAGTTGAGAGCTAGGGTTCCACTTGAAATTGTGCACAGTGGCTCAAATCTCCTAAACCTTGCTCGAAGTTATTAGGAGTAGCTGGGAAACAATATGATGAGAGGAAAATGCCTGAGGTGGTGTGGATTACAAAGTAGAGAAGAAAGGAGAGGAAAGGGTTGTGCTGAGAAACTAGGGCAGACAGAGGAAATGAAGAAAATAAGGGGCTTCACTGAGTTTATAGAGCAAATCCCACGGTTTGCGGAGTTGGCAATAGAAGCTCGCGGAGTAAACTTCTCGCACAATTGGCATTTAAGACCGCGAGACGTTTTGTCGTGCAGAAGAACAAACTGCCTCACATTGAAACTCACAGAGCTGAATCATTAACCTTAGTATGCGAGGCCTTGTGTTGCCTCAGAAATTTATCTCGTGTGGTGTTTGTGCAGAACAATACTGAGGTCATACTTCTCTTATAGCTTGAGCTCGCGAAGCAGAAAGGCAGCTCTACAAGGCATTTTTATAGCCATTGTTGAGGCTTTTAGCACGCGAGGGAGCCAACTGATGCCTCACGCAGCAAATGTAAGCCTGCTACCTCTGCGGGACATCATTTCTTCTCAACCTTTACTCAGTTAGCTCAGTGCAGCACATGGGTTATTGCGTTCATGCTATTGTGCACCCAATCATTGTTCATGAGCACCAACCCTCAGACAGGTAATTCATTTCAATCATGAAACACATATGCCCATTTATATCAATCGTTCATCAACATTGCAGGATTCTAAAAATAGCTTTTCAACTCAACTTTATGCAAATTATGATAAAGGCACCTCAACCATTCATCAACAAGTACACACAGCAAATTCAGCGGACAAATATGCACATGTATTCAATAACAAAATGCAAACACAGACAAGGCAACACAATCAATTCAACATCACACTAAAAACTCAATTGACAAAAGTCTAAAGAACACAAATCAACATAGAAATTTCATACATATGACACACTTATTACCAGCCTTTTGCTCACTGGGCACTAGCTTCCTCCTGAGTAGAGGATGCATCACCAATCATATACTGACCTTTCGGATTTGTCAAGGGCTGACTAGGCAATTTTTCTTCCTCTCTCTTATTTAGGGAATTACAAATCTAGCCCAGCTAGTCCTTAATCTTCTTGATGCTCTGTTCATGAGAATTGATAGTCTGCACCAAGCTCCCCAAGTTTTGCATTGAAGCCAGCATCTACTCTTTAAATGAAGAGGATTTGGGCTGTTGTGGGGACAGGGCCAACTGGTTGGATGGTGGGGCAGGTAACAGAAAATTTACCTTGGTGGGTAACCTTGATTAAACTGGTGCTGGGGTCTGTAAGGAGCTACCATTTGCTACTGTTGGGGTTAAGGATATGAATCTTGTCTCCTCAGATTTGGGTGTTCCTCCAAGAATACCCAGCAGGCTGCTACCCAAAAGTTTGAGCAGCATTAGCTTGCTCCATAACAAAATCTGGAAATTGGGTCACAGATGGACAATCATGAATAGAATGTGTGGGAGACTGGCATATCAGACATGCTTCCTCCACCTCTGCAACCACCCAGGGCTACATCACATTCATGAGTTTGTCAAATTTCAAGCTCAGGTTGTCCACCTTCCTCTCAAGATCACCTTGCACCTTTACTTCAAATATTCCACCTCTAGGGGTGGCCTCTTTTACCATCTCAGCTTGAGTCTGGCTATCATTGCATGATTGAGACTCCTGCTGCATGGAATTTTTCCCCATTATGTCAAACAGCTCCCAATCTTCCTCAGCTGTCTTGTTGAGGTAACTACCACCACAGGAAGCATCCACCATATCCCTGCTCTTGGAATTAATTCCTTGATAAAGCACTTGGACAAGCTGCCACATTGGGATTTGGTGGTGGGGGCAATGTTTTAACATCTCCTGGAATCTTTCCCAAGCTTCATAAAAATCCTCAGTTGAGGACTGAGTGAATGACAAAATATTTATCCTCATCTGGCTAGTTTTGTTCATGGGAAAGAATTTGGTCAGGAATTTGGTTTGAAGGTCACTCCATGACTGTATGCTATTGGCTGGGAGTTTTGATAGCCATGTGCTGGCTTTGTCCTTTAGTGAGAAAGGAAAAAGCCACTGTTTGGTGGCCTCAGGTCCCAAGCCAGCAATATTGAAGGTTGTGTAAAGTGCTAAAAATTGGTCTATATGCTTGTAGGGATCTTTTTTACTAAGCCCATAAAATGAAGGCATCATATTGATGGTGGAGGATTCAATCTCATAATTCCCTTCAACATAGGGGAATTGAATGCAGAAGGGATAGGTGTACTCCCCAGGTGCATTGTACTCCTTTAATATTCTCTGCCTCTCAGCCATGATAGCTGGTTCAGTTTCAGTAGTAGGGCCTTGTGTGATGCGCCTAAGTCTAAGGATCCTTTCAACCTTTAGATTTGGAAGTTCTAGCTCAGGGTTTAAAGACTTTCTACCATGCATATACTCACACCCCCAGTAAGTACAGAAAATGCTCACAAGCACACACAAAGAATATTTCAAATAAAAGTTAGCAACTACACATATTTACACTAAACAAACAACAAGGAAGTAGACATAAATGCACAGAGATTTAGAGGAAAGTAACTACAAACAAAGCTAGCTTCACTCTAAATGCAGCTCTAGCTTTTCTCTTCTTCTGCTGTCTATTTCTGTAAAATTCCACAAAGAATCAATATACTTTTATTCTAGTTTAGGTACAGCTACAAAAAAATTGGAAATCAAAATTATAGTATAACTCAGGTCAACTAAAAAGATCAATATCCCCGATAGCGATGCCAAAAACTTGTTGTCGGTCCTTTGGTGTGCTTTATTTATTATGGGGTGAAAACCAATTAAAAATAAAGTAAAATAAAGGATGGATTCAGCACAACCAAGGTAATCCAAGACCAGCAAGATACTGGGCCTATTGTAGGAAGTTTTGATAAGTAAGAGTTTGTCCCACAGAGAAATTGATCTAGAATAAAAAATAGGCTATAATAGTAGGCCTCCAGATTTGGCTATAGATTTGGCAATCCTAAATAAAGGGAGGTGAGTGTCACGACTACACTAAATTAATCCTAACAACAGAGAAATAAAATATAGCCCTATCCTATAGAAAGGGTTAAGAAGAAGATGGTGATGGTGTGTACCAAAATAAAATATAGAAATTGGTGAGAAGTAAGCAGGTTAAGTTCAGAGTTAAAGCAGTAATGTAACTCAGATTTAGTCTATCTCTGCAGTGCTCCTTGCTGAGACACTATTCAAAAGTCTCAACAAGGTAGAAATATCTAGTTTAACCCATGCCATTTGGGGCGCTCTTAAGGCTATAGGCTGTCCACTCAAATGGTCACAGCCTATCCTATAGAGTCTGTCAAATCCCATTAGTTAAACCAGAAATTGCCAATCTAGTCCAGAGGAGTGGACTGATCATTTTCCCAGCCACTGTACCAAATCAAGCTAGGAATACTATTGCAGCACTATGTAATGCCAGTGCTACAAGCTCCCTAAATCTGTGCACAGATCTGGCTGACATTCATAGGTATTCCAACCCATAAGATCCTAAGTTCTTTGCCAAGGCCAACGGCTCACTGGTGCCCACAAAAAGGGCTATACAACAGGTTGAATAGGGCTTTAGATTCAGCTGGGCATTGCTATAAATGGCCTCCAATGACTTAGCCTCAAGCTGTAATTACTACAGAGGGATCAGATCTAACATCTGATGTCGGTTAGGAAAAATAGAGGGGAGCCAGTTCCTATATAAACCTCCTCACAAGGCTCTAGAAGCTCATGTGTAAGGGAGAAGAATCCCTCTCAGACATGTGAATGGACAACACCTTAGGGCTATACTCTGTCCACTCGAATAGTCACAGGGTATCCCATTAGTCTGTCTATACCACAGAGATCTGAGAGAGAACATGAAAACTGCTGCAACCACCATGGTCCACAGGCCTCCGAGCTCCCCAGATCTCACTATAAATCCGGCATTGCTTTCTATGGGGATATAAAACCAAGGGAAATCAGATGGTAAATAGTAGATCTACTATAAACTGAATGGGCTAGTCCCAAATACATGCATCCTATAGATATCTAAAGAAACATAAGATCTTTAGATTCAATTAGGCATTAAAACAACAATCCATTGATAAACACAAAACTTATAGTGAAGTGTCTCCAGGCTGCAGCCTGTACACAACTACTCAACTAAAATCCCAATGTATACAAAACCTGTTACAAACTGAAATAAACTAAACCTAGCTGCTCACAGGGGGATTAGCCAGCAAGTGTTGGGCTAAGAGAGAAGAAAAAAGGGAAAAAGAGGTGATCAAACACTAACCCTAGCCTACTGAAGCTCTCAGCCGGTAGAGGGTGAAAAGAATGGTCGGTGCTAAAACTAAACTCTAAGTATAGCTTATATACTCTATCCATACGGCCTTGTCTCTGAAGGGATTAACCCTAATTTGTCCAGCAGACGTGGCACTGTTACATCCCTTGAATGCCTTGAGACGTGTGTCTCGAAATCTATGCCTCGGGATGTGTGCCCCAGCCTTGGGAAATTCTCAAAAGGTCCTTGAGTTAAAACTAAGAAGTGGGTATTCATGAGAAGGTTGGACAGAGCATCCAGCATGCCAAGTGTCATCTTGATGACCACATAAATGGTTGGGTCCACAAATCCCATACCGGTGGATCTGCTCAGCGATATCTCGAAAGCCACATTTTTTGAAGATTTATAACCGAATTGATCTTAAGTTAAATTCCCAAATTTTCAAAAACAAAAAAATAATGAACTCCTATCTGTCAAACTTTCACTTCTCACCACTCCAATCTATTCTTTTCCCTGGGAAACTAAACACTAAATACATTCAACTCTGAGAAATCATAAATGCCCACTGGAAAGAGATGCCTGAAGCGCATTGATGTGAGCAATGACGTGCCCGGTCTGACATGACGTGCGAAAGCCTTCATCATTACATGATATTTCATCTTATTATCAGTCTCTAGACCTTGCCTTTGGGCATTCATATGATGCCCATCGATACCTCGATTGTGTTGTATATCCCTTTATTTTATTGCCCCTTACACCTAAAGATCAGGATATCGACTCTCCTACCGTTTGACTGCCCCTTGCAGTGGGTCGTCATATGCGACAGGATGTCGTCCCTTACACCCATGGATTAGGTTATGCCTCTTTTCCCCCATTGACTCCTACTAGCAGCACGTCGCGATATGCAGCGGGATGTCACTCGCATCCACGACTTGGAATACGCCTTTCGACAACTACCACTGGGCCCCCGAATGCTCCATTTTAACTTGCACTGATAGATAAGAAAGTCAAGTATCTCATGTTAGCATCCTCGATTCACATTTATGATTTCACAAGAAAATGAGAAGGCACCTTGAATAAGGGGTGTCTACTTCTTCGACGCATTCTTATTCCACAAGAACTAGCCGAAGAGGGGCATCTGTAGACACTCTCATTTTATCCTCTCAAAATATACAAACCTATTTGGTCAACATTTGACCTTGCCCTGTGTTGAGAACTGGAAAATACCATTTTCCACCCCTTAATCTAGGCCTTGATAGACCCTTGAGAGAACTAAATAAGTGTTTTAGGTGTTTGTTTTACAGCTAACAATAAAGGTAGGCTTAACTCTGAAAGTAGCTTAAAAGTACCAAAAAGATGATGACCCATCTTGATCTGGAGGAAGAAGGAGAAGGGACAACCTCACTAGCCATTCGAAAAGAAGAATACACTACAGAATGTTATTCGAAAGGATTCCTGATCTATTCGAAAGGATTCCTGATCTATTCAAAAAGAACCTGATCTATTCGAAAAGAACTAAAGCTCAAGGCTTTGTTTTCGAAGAGCACCTGATCTATTCAAAAGGAACCAAATTTGCTGATGATCCTTTCGAAAAGAAGAAAACTCCTTGCAAACAGCACCAGATCTGTGTGAATAGAGCTCCAGAAGTCATATTTCCTTTCGAAAAGGTCCCCAATCTGTGCGAATAGAGCTCCAGAAGTTACAGTACCTTTCAAAAAGGACCCCAAACTATGCGAAATCGTATTCTGAAGATTCCCAGTATCTGCAAGGGAAATTAAGTAATCTCTGTGCGCACGCCAATGCATTTAAAAACCCAGGGGCATTCTAGAAGAGTCTGAGCATGAATCACAGGCATATTCCACTCCATGTGAACACCAAAAGATGAAATTACTTGGCGGGAACTTCTAGAAGCTCAAACAGATTTTTGAATTACATAACAGAATTGATGCTTCTGTCTCCTGATTGGCTGAACCAAGTCAAGCAGTTCTGATTGGCCAGAACAGATCTGGATCCTTGTGCTCGACTCCTATTAGTTGATATAGATCTAACCAATTCTGATTGGTTGATGCACATCTGAGCTGGACTTGGGGAAAACTATAAATAGACAAACTATTTGCCCAATTTGGGTATCCAGAATTTCAATTTCATTCCTGCTGCCCCATTTTCCAATTCAAATCAAGATAGCTTGTTTGAAACCTCTATAATAGCCTAGCTTTTGTCTGTAATTGAGAACTGTGAGATACTTGTGTAATTCAAGTGAGAATTGTATTCAAGACTACAAATCCGAGAGCTGTTTTAAGCTATGTTCCGTAATTGTAATGGTGGATTTGAAAAGGTTGCTTTCATCAGTACGTTCTTAATCGGATTCATGTTGACGGTTCATTGTGATCTCCTCACTCATTAGATTCCTTTAGATTTGATATTTTTTAAGCAATTTCCCTTAATTCACTATCCCTGTGAGAATCTTTGTTTGTAACCTGGTTCTTACAGCATTTATAGTGGTGCTTATGTTCTGAATCAAGACTTTGGATTGAAGAAGAAAACTATTGGATGATCTGTGTCCATGACAGTGGACAGATCATAGCCATAACTTTAACTCAATTCTAATCCTTGAATTGGATTATTTTCTCTTACATCTGGGCTGGTAGCCAGATGAAGATTTGATACTTTCTCAACTGTGTTACACTATTTCTCACTCTGCAATCAATTACTAAGCTTAAGTCAACTATTATTTCTCCATTCTTATTAATTTTGCATCCAATTCCCTCAACTCGGATCTGGATCACTTAGTTTAAATTTTACTTGTAGATAATTTAGTTAATGTGACAAATTCAACCTCCCATCTTACTTGCTTTGTAGATAGGATTAGAGGCCAGATCTGGTAGCTCAGATCTGGAGGTTTACCATACATTTTAAATCAATTCTCTGTAGACGATCTTTTACTCACTTACATTTAAAACTTGCTACAATTGGCCCTGATCTTGCAGGCTAATTGATTTCTCTCTGTGCTGATATTTCTTTATTCTTTTTAGTTTTTAAATTTCAGTTTAATTCATCCTTTAAAAATCTGTTTTCAAAATACAAATAAATCATGCACACTTAGGAAGACAACAAGTTTTTGGTGTCGCTGCCGGGGAATAGATTTTAAAATTGGTAGACCTAAGTTTTTTATTTTTATTTTGTACATCAGTGCTAACTGTTTCTATTACTTGAATTTGTGCAATTATCACTATACAATTAAGCTTGGAATCTACTCAGTAAGGATTATTGCAGGTTTGCTTTGCATAATTTTTCTCTCTATATCTGTGTTGTATGTTTAGTAGGACTCTCAATCCTGAGATTGTCCCTTTGAATTTAGAAGTTGAAAGGCTACTAAGAACCAGACAAACATCACAGAATTTTGCTGAGACTGCTACTATGGGTAAGCAACCTAGACTCTTGAGAGATTACTTTACACCTGGTGCATATAATTCCCCATTTTGCATTCAATTTCCTACTGTTGAAGGAAATTATGAAATCAAATCATCAACTATCCAGATGCTTCCTTCCTTCCATGCTTTGAGTAAGGAGGATCCATACAAGCATGTGGATGAATTCTTGTCTCTTTATACCACATTCAACATAGCTGGACTAGGTCCAGAGGCAACTGTTGTCGCTCCAAGTGTGCCATAATTGTGTGCATTATGAATCAAAAATTAAAGAATTAAAGAATGCTAAGTTATATGGATGTTAACTTATGAAAGGGATATCAGCACATTGGGGCTAACACTGGCCTGCAAGATCAGGGCCAATTGTAGCAAGTTTTAAAAGTAAGTATTTCAAGATCGTCCACAGAGAAGTTTGTCTAAAATGAGAGATAAACCTCCAGATCTGTGCTACCAGATCTGGCTCTATAATTATCTAAAATAAAGAATAGATAAAAGAGAGTGTTGGATTGTGTCACATTTAACTATAAGCAAATAAAGAAAAGAACTAACTACATGATTCAGATCCGAGTTGGGGAGATGTTTAAAATAAGACAAATGCAGAAATAATAGCTTCATGTACTTTAGCCTCTGAATTTTAATGGAGAGTCTGTAGTTCAACAGAGCAGATTCAATCTTCATCTGGCTACCAAAGAGCAGATGTAAGAGAAATAAATCCAATTAAGGAATAGGTTTAGACTTATGGTCGTGATCTGCCCACTTAAATGGTCACAGATCCTCATTAGTGGCCTATTCTTTAGTTCGTAACATGATCATCACGTAAATGCCGCTTGAATTAGGTTACCAATGCTAATTCGCAGGATGATGAATTAAGGGAAGTTGGATGCGGATAAGTGAATCTAAAGAAGTCTAATGCACTAAGGTGATCATTCGAACCTCGACATGACCCCAATGGAGAAGACACAAATTACAACCTTTTAAAATCCAACGTTACAATTACAGAGCACGGCTTCTTAGAGAGCTCTCGGACTTACACTGAGCTTCTCGGAGAGCCCTCAGTTCTGATCTTGAATCCGAACTTGAGTACAAATCACTCACAATGGCTCTCAAAAGTAAACTACAAGAAGGATTACAGGGGTTCAGATAAGCTATCCGACCGGAATGAGGGAAACAGAGATGAAACTCTAAAATCTGGATACCCAAATTGGGCAAATGGTTAGTCTATTTATAGTTTTCCCTAAGCCACTGGATGTGTATCAACCAATCAATTGGATAGATCTCAGATCAACCAATAGGAGTCGAGCACCGGGATCCGGATCTGTTACGGCCAATCGAAATGCTTGATCCGGTTCAATCGAAGCAGAGGCATCAATTACTGCGTAATTCAAAAATCTGTTTGAGCTTCTAGAAGTTCCCGCCAAGTAATTTCATCTTTGGGTGTTCACATGGGGTGGAATATGCCTTTGGTTCGTGTCGTAATCTTCCGAATGTCCTTGGGTTTTAAAACGCATTGGGCGCTGCAAAGTTTCAAATACCTTCTGACGAGCCGAAATCCCGTAATGCCATTTCGCATAGTTTAAGGGCTTTTTCGCAAAGTAGTTTGGCTCCGTAAGCTCTTCGCAGCATTTTGGCTTCAGGAGATCTTTTTCGCAAAGCATTTTGGCTTCAGAGATCTTTTCGCAAAGGACTTCTTCTTTTCGCAGAGTGTTTTCTTTTCGCAAAGTTCATTCTTCTTTCGCAAAGTTTTCAAGTTCTTTAATAGTAGAGTTCTCTTTCGAAAGTTCAAAGTTCTTTGCTAATAGTAGTTCTTTGCTAATTGACTTTTAGCTTCCATTCTTCTTTGCTAATGGATCCTTCTTCTTGCTTCGTGTCTTTTCTTGCTCTTTAGGACCTTTTTTAGCCATTGCCGAGGCTATTTCTTCACTCCTCTTTGAGCTTGACATGCGTTGTCACTTTTTGATCATTTTAGGATGGTTTTCGGATTTGGACCTGCTTTTGGTTAGCCGCAATATGAACACTAAAACACTTATTTAGTCCTCTCAAGGGTCTTTCAAGGCTCATGTTTAGGGTGAAAATGGTATTTTCACTACTTAACACACCTTAAACCTAAGCTTTGCTAGTCCCCGAGCAAAGAAACATAAAAACAAAGTAAAGAGCCACTTTTGTAGGAAGCACAGTGCATTTAGCATATGCAACAAGCCTTTTCAACCCCTAGGTGATCCCTAGAGGAGGAGTGAAGTCTCCGAGGGTTTTCAAAGAAGGTACCCACAAACTTCTCCATGAAATGCTTAACATCAAGCAATATTATCAAATGAGCAATCAAGGAGCAGTGCTTAGTTACTCTTGAATCAATGATGAAACAGAAAATTTGATTATTGTTTGCACAGAATTTAAACATTTATAAACCTCATGAATGTTTCAATATTTCCAATCTGTGAATCATAGAAAATCATACAAATGTGCCAAAGAAGTAGCTCATCCTATGGATAAAAATTAGGTTATAAGTCATACTTAAGGTGCTCAAGTTCCAACCCAAACACTCACCGTGGTATACTCTCATCGTTGTTTTTGTTGAGGGGTTCATTTTCACTCAAGCTCAAGAGCGCTTACATCTCCCAAATGGATCTGTAAGCATGAGCATAGGCATGATTCTTAGGCAATGGCATCATTGACATCTCCTCACCATAGATTGGGTCACTTATCTCCACATGACAGCTCACCACTCAACTTTGGATCACAAGGGCTTTTAATCTAGGTTTGTTTGTATGGCTTATGGAGTGAAGTTTCAAGGAAAGGCGCTTGAACAGAGGTTTGAATTTGAGAACCTGTGAAGTGCGAGATGGTTCATGACTCCACCTTTTTGAGTTTAGCTTCTTTCTTCTTCTTTTCGAGATTCTCACATTCACAAGGATCAGCTTCTTTCTTTGATCTTGCATTTTTCAACATAAGGTCCCTTTTTTGCCTTTTTTGCAACTTTTCACATTGTTTGTCTCTTCTTTTCTCACACCATATTGCCTGCTTTTGAGGTATTTTCTTCATTTTCTTGATGTTGCCTTAAATGGTCCATCTTCGCTTCTTTCTCCTTTACCTCCTGAATTCTCGAGTGAGGAAGGCTGAATTGGTTCCATAGGTTCAAAAAAGTACTTTTGAGTATTTTGATGAAGAATTGTAGGATTTACTGTACTCAAATGGGGTACAAACAGGGCAGATTTTTCTTGGTTGGTTCTCATAGGTTCAAGTGTCCAAAGAAGGCCTTGATCTTTCCTCGCTTTCATGAGTGTATTTGTTTTAATTTGGAGTTTCCTAACTTCTAGTGGATCTAATGCCTCACCAATCCTTTGAATCGAAAAAAATTGCCTCATCACTCCTCAATGAGAGATGGAAAATATATGGGCTCAATTCTCACTGGTTATGGTTTTTCCTTGAGCTTTTAAGTATATCTTTACCTTTTTCTCTTCCTTTTGACTTACTACGTGCTGATACCAGTATGTTTTTATGGTGTAATCATCATGGAAATGTAGAATATCGCAAGGTTTAGAATGTCTAAATTTGGCAAAGGAATTTTAAATTTTCTAGTTGTCATGATTCTAAAGTAAATTGATTCATTTCCTGATTACTTTGGTGATTGTGATGCCCTTATGCTAATTATCCCATGGGCAGGACCTGTTTGCCATACCCCCAAACCTAAGATGAACATTGTCCTCAATGTTCTAGACAATGAGAGACTGGGAGCAGCAGGGTAAAAGAAGAAAGAAAAACTAAGAACAGAGAAAAAAAAATCTAAACTATATGCAGCAGAAAATAAAAATGTAAAACTGAAGATATGAGCAAGGAAATGAAAAACATGATATACAAATGCAAGAAAAATCAACAAAACAACGCTAGAACTGCTAAATAAAATCTAACAAATAGAAGGATTACTATGTAAATGGAAGGAAACTAATGCTAATAATGAGAAACAAAGAAAACAAGGTAAGGGACCTGAATACAAAGTTGAAAAATAGAAAAGTGTTGATACAAAACAGAATTTGTTAATGCAAAATAGGAAAACAAAGTTAGAAACTAACGTACTCACGGAAAAATGACGAAAATCAATAAAACGAGGACACATTAACCTAAGAAAGAAAACAAAATCAGATCTAAAACAGAATTTGAAACTAAAATTCCTAAAACAAAAATCTAATGCCAAATGATATATCCTAAGCCCAAAGAAACAAACCCAAAAGCCCGAGATACGTATGAATCTAAGTGATTATAAAATGATTAGCAGGAATACGGAAAAGCAAGATTCATAAGATTGACCCTTTGTTGATGATGTGTATGAAAAAAAAAAATAATGAAGCATGGGAGCACATATTAAAAAGCAGGGGTTCACACACAATTTGAGACCCTTTATGATGAAGAAATCTCAAGGAAAATAAAATCATTGAGTCCATTGAATATTCAAAAGCCTATGATCCACTACTCATTATCCTATGATTCCTAAAAAAATGATCTCAGAGTCCGGATGGGAAAAGTGGATGCAAATGGAGAAAACAAAGATGCCTAAAAGATGCTAGAAATTATAACCATACCTTGGACCCCGGTATGAACTCTTTTCTCATGAGGCTCCTATCATGGAATGATTTAACCTTTTCTTTGTACAATCTGGAGCTAGTGTAGGCATCCATCCTCAGTTCTTCCAGTTCAGTGAGTTGAAGCTTCCTTGGTAACTTGTGGAAGAGGGAGAGGAGCAGGTCTCCAAGAGAGAGAACTTGATGACTGTTGGTGAGTGCCTTGCACAAAGCAGACTCCCGTTGAATTTGATCTCCCTTTTCCTTCTTTCTCAGTGGATCCCTAATCATTTTTTAAATTCTGTGGTGGAGTCTTTAGCTTGCAGAAATGTTTGTAAAGACTCCTCCACCAGCTCATCAATGATGTCAACATGGAAACATTCCTCAGCTGAGAATTGAGGTTGAGTAACAGCATTATACACATTTAATTTAACTTTCATATTTCCAAAAGACACCTCCATGATGCCAGACCTGCATTGAATGCATGCATTAGTCAGTAGCTGAGAATGGTCTTCCCGTAATGACAGGATGGCGTGGTACTTTGGTTGGTTCCATGTCCAACACCAAAAGTCGCAGGTAGAAAACTTGTCTACTCCTACCAAAACATCTTCAATCAACCCCATAGGTTTCCTTTCGGATCTGTCACCAGTAACACCACTTGAGTGGGTTTCAATTCTCCCAAACCTAGCTGCTCATAGACGAATAGGAAGCAGTTGACACTAGCACCCAGATCTAGCAAGGTTTTCTCAATGGTGTGCTCCCCAATGATGCAGAGGGATTGTGGGGATTCGTGGTCTTGCATCTTAGGTGGTGTTGCAATTGATAGCACTTGGTTGATTTCTCCACAAAGAAAGGCCTTCTTGGATAAATGTATCCTAGATTGCCTTTTGTGGGTGCACACTTTGAGAAATTTTGCATAAGCGAGGACTGCTTGATTGCATCAAGCAGGTAGATTAATTTTAACTTGCTTGAATGTCTCCATCATTTCCTCAATTTTTGTGTTTCCTTTGTCAAAAGGAGAAACTGACTTCATTGCATGGGGAAATGGGAGGTGAGGAACAAATTTCTCCTCCTCTTTTTCAACAATTTTGTTATTTTCTGTTTTTTCATTTTTTTGAATTTTCTGATGTAAATCAAAACAGACATTAAACACAGCAGAATTGCTGGTTCTCAAGAATTTAAAAATAGAAAATGAATACAAAGGAGAAGGGGATGCAAACTCAAGCAGATCTGCTCCAGCTTTGGTCCAAATGCTCCTTGTTGACGGTCCGCTCCAGATCTGCAAACATCCAAAAATTGCGCGATACCTTATTCAAGTATTGACAAAACTAAAAAGAAAAACTCAAAGCACGCCCAAATTTGACAAAAGACAAAAGAGTGGCGTGACATTTATTCAAATAACCGAAGGCAAAGAATAAAACTCGAAAATAAAAAAATAAAAATTCTGCTGTGATGAAAAGCAGGTTTTCTATACAAAGCTCGAGACATTTAATCAAGCACTTGGAATGCAAAGTGCAGGTTTAAAGCAAAAATTAAAATAAATGAAAATAAACATAGGTTTATCTATTTTAGAACAAACTTCCCCGGCAACGGCGCCAAAAACTTGTTGTCGCTCCAAGTGTGCCATAATTGTGTGCATTATGAATAAAAAATTAAAGAATTAAAGAATGCTAAGTTATATGGATGTTAACTTATGAAAGGGATATCAGCACATTGGGGCTAACACTGGCCTGCAAGATTAGGGCCAATTGTAGCAAGTTTTAAAAGTAAGTATTTCAAGATCGTCCACAGAGAAGTTTGTCTAAAATGAGAGATAAACCTCCAGATCTGTGCTACCAGATCTGGCTCTATAATTATCTAAAATAAAGAATAGATAAAAGAGAGTGTTGGATTGTGTCACATTTAACTATAAGCAAATAAAGAAAAGAACTAACTACATGATCCAGATCCGAGTTGGGGAGATGTTTAAAATAAGACAAATGCAGAAATAATAGCTTCATGTACTTTAGCCTCTGAATTTTAATGGAGAGTCTGTAGTTCAACAGAGCAGATTCAATCTTCATCCGGCTACCAAAGACGGATGTAAGAGAAATAAATCCGAATTAAGGAATAGGTTTAGACTTATGGGCGTGATCCGTCCACTTAAATGGTCACAGATCATCCGTCTGTGCCTATTCTTTAGTTCGTAACATGATCATCATGTAAATGCTTGAATTAGGTTACCAACGCTAATTATACAGGATGATGAATTAAGGAAGTTGGATGCGGATAAGTGAATCTAAAGAAGTCTAATGCACTAAGGTGATCATTCGGAACCCTCGACATGACCCCAATGGAGAAGACACAAATTACAACCTTTAAAATCCAACGTTACAATTATTAGAGAGCTCTCGGACTTACAAATGAGCTTCTCGGAGAGCCCTCAGATTCTGATCTTGAATCCGAACTTGAAGTACAAATCACTCACAATGGCTCTCAAAAGTAAACTACAAGAAGGATTACGGGGGTTCGATAAGCTATCGAGGAATGAGGGAAACAGAGATGAAACTCTAAAATCTGGATACCCAAATTGGGCAAATGGTTCGCCTATTTATAGTTTTCCTAAGCCATCGGATGTGTATCAACCAATCGAATTGGATAGATCAGATCAACCAATAGGAGTCGAGAACCGGGATCCAGATCTGCTCGCCAATCGAAATGCTTGATCCGGTTCACCAATCGAAACAGAGGCATCAATTACGCTATGTAATTCAAAAATCTGTTTGAGCTTCTAGAAGTTCCCGCCAAGTAATTTCATCTTTGGGTGTTCACATGGGTGGAATATGCCTTTGGTTCGTGTGCTCGAATCTTCGAAATGTCCTTAGGTTTTAAAACGCATTGGGCGTGCAAAGTTTAGTTTCTGAAATACCCTTGGACGATCAAATCCCGTAATGCCATTTCGCATAGTTTAAGGGCTTTTTCAAAGTAGTTTGGCTCAAGCTCTCTTCGCAAAGCATTTTGGCTTCAGGAGATCTTTTCGCAAAGCATTTTGGCTTCAGGAGATCTTTTCGCAAAGGACTTCTCTTCTTTTCGCAAAGGTCATTCTTCTATTCGAGGAGTGTTTTCTTCTTTTCGCAAAGTTCAAGGTTCTTTGCGAATAGTAGAAGTTCTTTGCGAATTGAACTCTAGGCTCCCATTCTTCTTTGCGAATTGACTTTTAACTTGATTTTTCCTTTGCGAATAGTAGAAGTTCTTTGCGAATTGAGCTTTAGCTTCCATTCTTCTTCTTCAGGTCTTTTCTTGCTCTTTTGGGACCTTTTAGCCATTGCTGAGGCTATTTCTTCACTCCTTCTTTGAGCTTGACATGCGTTGTCAGCTTTTTGATCATTTTAGGATGGTTTTCGGATTTGGACCTGTCTTTTTGGTTAGCTGCAATATGAACACTAAAGCACTTATTTAGTCCTCTCAAGGGTCTTTCAAGGCTCATGTTTAGGGGTGAAAAATGGTATTTTTCACTACTTAACAGCAACCAAGCTTAGGCTCTTTCCTTTTTCATTAAAGGACAAAGCTAGAGCATGGTTGTCCATGTTGCCACCAAATAGTATTACTTCTTGGAATGAATTGTAGTGTCAATTTTTAGCTAAATACTTTCCTATGTCTAAGACCAGCCAGTTGAGACAAAGCATTGTCACTTTCTCTCAACACTCAACTGAAACATTCCATGAAGCATGGGAACAGTTTAAGGAGCTTTTAAGGCAATGCCCTCATCATCAAGTTCCCTAATGGCAGCTTGTTCAAAGCTTCTATCAGGGAATTGATCAAAAGGGTAAGAATATGGTAGATGCCTCCTGTGGAGGCACCTATTTGCAAAGAACAGTTGAGGAGGTCTGGGACCTATTTGAAGTTATTGCTAAAAATTCGACACAACAAGAATCTCTGTCAAGAGACATTGAGAATCCTGCTCGGTTGAATAAATAGCAGACTACCAAGGGAAAGATTTATGAGGTGAATGAGTTGGAAAGGAAGGTGGATAATTTAACCACTAAGTTTGATAGATTGATGAACTCATTTCAAAGTCCAATGATTGCTAGAGTAGAGGAGGCATGTCTGATATGCCAGTCCCCTACTCATTCCCATGATCAATGTCCAGCTGCACCATAGTTCCCAGATCTAGTGGTGGAGCAAGCTCATGCTGCCCAACCGTTTGGACAATTGCAATCTAATGAATATGCATGGAGAGGGCACCCCAATTTAAGGTGGAGCAGGGCAATTATCAATCACAACTGATGACAACCAAAGCACCAAGTACCTTTCAAAGTCGACCATACCAAAGATAATTTCTATACCAAGCCTAATTTTCAGACCCATTCCACAACAGATGGCACAACTGCATGCATCAATCGCCTACCACCTCCTTCCAGGATCCCTTCTTTGAAGACCAAGTTCTAACTTCACTCCAGAATTTAGGGTCTTTAACTCAGACTGTAAACTTTCACAATCAGATTATTAAGAAGATTGAAGATTCATTGGGTCAAATTTCAAATACATTGGCCAGAAGAGAGGAAGGCAGGTTACCCAGCCAACCCTTGAACAATCCCAAAGGACAGTTCATGGTTGGAGATGCCTCTTTTTCATATGAAGAAGTAAAAGCTATCACTACTTTGAGAAGTGAAAGAGTTGTAAATAACAATGTGGATACAGAAAAAGGAGAAGAAAAAAATGAGAAAACTACTAGGAACATGCAGCAGAAGCAGCATGATGTTAGCATTGGGGGTGCTGATGTACCTCAGAAAAATCAAAAAATGAAAAACAGAAAAATCAAAAAAATTCTGGTGACAATGCTAAGGCTGTAAATGAAGGACTAGTTCCTCATTTACCATTTCCCCATGCCATGAAATCTACATCCCCTTTTGATAAAGGGAATACAAAAATAGATGAAATGATGGAGACTTTCAAGCAAGTCAAGATAAATCTTCTTTTGCTTGATGCAATAAAGCAAGTCCCAGCCTATGCAAAGTTCTAGAAGGGCATTTGCACACACAAAAGACAATCTAGGATCCAGTTATCCCAGAAGGTCTTTGCTGTGGAGAAAGTTCAACAAGTTTTGTCCTTTGCCACACCTCCTAAACTCCAAGATCCTGAAATCCCCACAATCCCTTGCATTATTGGGGAACATACCCTTGAAAAGGCTTTATTAGATTTGGGTGCTAGTGTCAACCTGCTTCCATATTCTGTATATGAGAAACTAGGTTTGGGAGAGTTAAAACCCACTCATGTGGTGTTACAACTAGCAGACAGATCTTAAAGAAAGTCAGTTGGGGTGATTGAGGATGTGTTGGTAGGAGTAGATAAGTTTTTCTACCCTGCTGATTTTCTAGTATTGCACATGGAACCTACAAAAAGCAGAACTTCCATTCCTGTCATTTTGGGGAGACCATTCCTGGCTACAACCAATGCTTGTATTCAATGCAGGTATGGTATTATGGAAGTGTCCTTTGGAAATATGAAGGTGAAGTTAAATGTTTACAATGCAATTACCCAGCCTCAGTTTAGTTCTGAGGAGTGCTTTCTTGTTTATTTGTTGGATGAACTGGTAGAGGAAACTCTACCCCAGTTCCTGCAGTGTAAGGATTTAATCACAGATTTTGAAGATGTTTGGAGAAATGTTGTGGAAGAGACAGCTTGTGCCTCAAAGACTGAAGAGGTCAACGATGTGCAAGAAACTCCTGTCTAAACAACAAGGTTTTCTTCATGGAAACCTGCTATTTTTCCCCTTCCACAAACAGCCAAGGTACCTTTGTTACCTTCTCTTCTCAGCCCACCTGATGTAGAGCTGAAACAGTTGCCAGAAAATTTGAAATATGTGTTTTTAGGAGACCATAAAACATTGCCTGTGATTATCTCTTCCTCCCTCACTGAGAAGCAGGAGGAAGAGTTGTTGATTGTATTAAAGCAACATAAGAGGGTAATTGGCTGGACTATTACTGATTTGGGAGGAATCAGTCCAACTGTTTGCATGCATAAAATTCACTTGGAAGAAGGTGCAAAGCCTTCTAGAGAAATGTAGAGGAGGCCGAATCCTCATATGCAAGAAGTGGTCATGAAGGAGGTTGTTAAGTTGTTGGATGCAGGGGTCATTTACCCCATCTCAGATTCAGCTTGGGTGGCACCTACACAGGTGGTACCTAAGAAATTCGAGATTACTGTTGTAACCTCAGATTCTGGTGAGCTCATTTCAACCAGACAAACAACTGGTTGGAGGGTCTATATTGATTACCGAAAGCTCAACACAATGACCAGAAAATACCATTTCCCTCTTCCATTCATTGATCAGATTTTAGATAAGCAAGCAGGAAAAGCTTATTATTATTTTCTTAATGGTTACTCTGGTTACAACCAGATTCCTGTGTATCCACAAGATCAGGAAAATACCACATTCACTTGCCCCTTTGGCACTTTTGCTTATAGGAGGATGCCTTTTGGTCTTTATAATTCCCCTGCTACCTTTCAAAGATGTATGTACTCCATTTTCTCTGATATGATTGACCAATTTATGGAGATTTTTATGGATGACTTTTCAGTATATGGAAACAGTTTTGCCCAATGTTTACATCATCTCAGCCTGGTGTTACAGAGATGTGAAGAAATCAATTTAGTTTTGAGCTGGGAGAAGAGCCATTTCATGGTCACCCAAGGCATTGTCCTTGGCCGTGTTGTCTCCCATAAGGGCATTGAGGTGGACAGAGCAAAAATAGATTTAATTACACATTTTCCTCCTCCCAAAATTGTTAAGCAAATCAGAAGTTTCTTGGGGCATGCTGGATTTTACAGGAGGTTCATTAAGGACTTCAGTAAAATATCCAAGTCTCTTTGCCATTTATTGTGCGAAGATGTCCCTTTTGTTTTCAATGATGAATGGCTTAGGGCATTTGAATTCTTAAAAAACTGTTTGATTTCAGCTCCAATACTTCAATCTCCATACTACTCCCTGCCCTTTGAGCTAACGTGTGATGCATCAGACTATGCTTTGGGAGTTGTTCTTGGGCAGAGAAAGGATAAACTGCCTCATGTCATAGCTTATGCCAGTAGATCAATGATTGATGCACAACTCAATTACACAACAACTTAGAAAGAACTGCTGGAAATTGTTTTTACCTTGGAGAAATTCAGGTCATATGTTTTGGGTTCACAAATTGTGGTGTTCACTGACCACTCAACCCTGAAATACCTTCTGTCTAAGAAGGATACCAAACCAAGATTAATCAAGTGGATCCTCCTATTGCAGGAGTTTGATTTACAGATTAAAGACAAAAAGGGTGTGGAAAATGTGGTGGTTGATCACCTGTCTAGAATTCTGACTGTTGAGATTGATAGGTTGCCTATCAATGACTCTTTTCCTAATGAGCAACTTTTTGCTATCAGTGTGCATACCCCTTGGTTTGCAAATATAGTCAACTTTTTGGCTACCGGAAGGACCCCCCAACACTGGAATAAAATGGATAAAGATCTCTTCTTTTCAAAGGTTAAACATTTTATTTGGGAGGATCCTTACCTGTTCAAGATATGTACAGACCAAATCATTAGAAGATGTGTCCATGAAAAAGACTTCCACAGCATACTTTCCATGTGTCATGAGCAGGCCTGTGGAGGTCATTTTAGTGGAAACAAAACTGTTGCAAAGGTTTTACAGTGTGGTTTTTATTGGCCCACACTCTTCAAGGATGCACTGCAGCACTGTAAGTCTTGTCAGAACTGCCAGAGATTGGGCAGCATTTCAAAAAAAAATTCAATGCCTTTACAGCCCATTTTAGTAGTTGAATTGTTTGACATTTGGGGGATAGATTTTATGGGACCTTTTCCCCCTTCAAATAGTTTTAATTTCATCTTAGTAGCTGTGGATTATGTATCCAAATGGGTTGAAGCCACAGCCACAAAAACCAATGACCACAGAGTTGTTCTTAAATTCTTAAAGGATAACATCTTTTCCAGGTTTGGTTCCCCCAGAGCCATTATCAGTGATGGGGGAAGCCATTTTTGTAACAAGCATTTTGAAACTCTATTGAAAAAGTACTCTGTGACTCACAGAGTAGCTACTCCATATCATCCACAGACCAGTGGACAAGTGAAGATTTCCAACAGAGAAATCAAACATATACCGGAAAAGACTGTGAGGAAGGACAGAAAGGATTGGTCCTTTAAGTTGAATGATGCATTGTGGGCATATAGGACAGCTTATAAGACCCCAATTGGCATGTCCCCATTCAGATTGGTCTATGGTAAAGCATGCTATTTATCAGTGGAGTTAGAATATAAGGCCTTTTGGGCCATTAAAGCTTTAAACATGGATCTTACTACTGCTGGTAAGCACAGGAAACTGCAGCTCTCTGAATTGGAAGAGCTAAGGATGGATGCATACACCAATGCAAGATCTTACAAAGAAAAAGTTAAGGCTTTCTATGACAAAAGTTTGCTGAAAAAAGAGTTCACAGCTGGCTCTAAGGTATGGTTATTCAACTCGAAACTCAAGTTTTTTTCTTGGAAAGCTGAGATCCAGATGGGAAGGGCCATATACTGTCATTCAAGCATCTCCATCTGGAGCTGTTGAAATTATGGACCCAAGTGATGGGAGAACCTTGAAAGTAAATGGTCAGAGGCTCAAACCATGCATTGAAAACATCCTGGAGCCTGTGATGACCATCTATCATCAAGAGCCTCCACAAATCTAATGTCATACAACTGTATCATATGTATTTTAACTGTGTCTGTTATGTGATTTTTGCATAGTTTTGTGTAATTGTTTTTCTCTGTTTTAGTCATGTTTTAGTTAAATTTTCTTTGAGGAATCATAAGTTCTGAAAGCTTTGTGGTTTTAATTAATTGAGATAATAAATTCCAATGATTCGGATGTGGAGATTTTGTTAAAAATAAAAAATAAAATAAAAATTTCAGTTCTGTACTTCAGAGCAGTTGTTCAAAAGTAAATTCAGTCAATTCGAAAAGTTTGACAGTCAATGCGAAAAATCAATTCGCAAAGGAAAATTCAGTTCGAAAAGTATAAACTCCTTTTCGAAAAGGATTTGAACCTGTAACCACAACTGCTCGAAAAGAATGGTAAACTTTACGAATAGATGTAGATCTTTTCGATTAGATGTTTTTGAAGCCATTTGCTTTGCGAAAGGTACTGATGCCTTTCTTCTTTTCGAAAAGGACTTTTTTGAACTTTTCGAAAGAATTAAGGATGCTTTGCGAAATTGATTTAAACATATTTAAAACCATTCGAATAGAGGTTTTCATATTCGAAAGCATTTCCAGCTTGTCCTGTTTCGCAGAAAACACATCTTTTTCCGCCTCTGCGTTCTTTTGGAATCCAGATCCAATTTCCTTCATTTTTTTTCCGCTGATTAAGCTTGAAGAGAAGGATCTTTTGCTTCTGACTCCGGTGGATTTGATCAAGCGGTCAGAGATTTCGAGCAAACCCTAGGTTTTGGTATTTTTCTCTCCATATCCTCTGTCTGTGCTTTAAAATTTTGATTTCTGTTTAAGCATACAGTGTCTGGGATTCAAGAGAGTTGTTTGTTAATTGTTGTTAGAAGGAGGAATTATTTGAACGAGTTTTTAGAAATTTTTAATGGGGAAATCTGCAAAATCGTTGGCTAAGATGTTCCCCAGGTCTTCTGCTAAGAAAGCTAGCAAATCCTCCACCAAAGGAAAAGCTAAAACCTCAGCCAAGAGGAAATTGTCGATGGATAAGGCTGACAGGATTGCGAAGGGAAAGAAGGTTAGAATTGAGGAACCCATCCCGAAAGCTGACCCTATTCCTGAGACTGATCTTCCTCCTCTTCCTAAGCATTTGGTACTTCCAAACTCTTTCATTGAAGCTCAGAAGCTGATTTCAGAGCTCAATGTGGATGAGAATTTTTTCTTGAACAAACCAGAATGTAAGTTATCCTTGAACTACATCAAGGATGCTTCACTGAGTAATATCCTGACCCCTCTTCCAGAGAAAATTTATCCAAGGATGGTGAGATTATGGTACCAAAACATGGTGAAAGTGACTGAGAAGGATGCTGATGCCCCAACTCTGGTAATTTTTATTGATGATTGTGATATGATCCTGTTGGCCCTTTAGGTACTTTGAGACAACTTCTTTTAGAGATATGGCTGCCCATCTAACCCAAGGCATAGTTGGAACTAGGCAGTCCATCATGAGGGAGTTTGTATGTCACTGGGCACAGTCAGGAAAGAAGGACACCCATTATGGAGGCCCTCTTTCACTTTTCTAAAGGGCAATTCTTCAATGCCCCTATATTGATATTTGAAGCAATGGCTGACATCAGTGCCAAGATGAAGAAGGAACATAAAGTGGTTGGAATACCATTTGGAAGGTTGATCACAGCCTTACTAAGGGCTAAATTTGACATTGATGAGTAAGAGACTTTTGAGATTATAACACCTCATGCTTTTGGGAAGAGGGCTTGCAATACAAGCCAAACTATGTTGAAAAGAATGAGGGAAGAGGCAGAGCCAGCCCAGGAGGCTGCTATACCTGAACCTGAGGTGACCAGCTCTTTAGCTGCACCCATTGCACCTGCAGCTACCATTGAACCTACTACCAATGTTGAGGAGACCATCATCATGTCCACCTCACCTATCACAGCACCTATCCCATCACCTATCCCAGCAATTCCATCACCCATCACCACCACAATTCCCATTGCAGATTCTCCCCCAACACCAACCATTCCAGCCATACTTACCACCAATTTCACCTAACAATTTCTCAGATTTACCCACAGATTTTGTTGTAAACTCACCTAGCACTCCTCACCTACAAAGCTTCTCAGGTTCACTAGCCCATTCAGCTCATACACCTGAAATCACCCATACCTCTGAACCTGAGATATTCACCACTGAGGCATATTCATCCTTGATGGGATCCATCTTGGAGAATATTGGGCATGAATATGCCCCAATACCTGATCCCCCCCAATTTACTCATTTGGCTACTTCCCCCTTTACACCTATTACTCTTCAACCACCCACACCAATCATACCAGTCACCACTCTACCTACCACACACACACCTGACCCAATTAGCCAAATCTTAACCTTTCTCCAATCTATCCAAGCCCAGCTACAGACCAACACAGACAACCAGTCTGTGACAAATTCCATTCTCCAAACCTTGGCCTCCACATCCTAACCAACTACCTCAGCCATAGTACCCTCCACTTCTAACCATGCTACCCAAACAGAACTTGAGGTAGTGCTTTTAAATTCACCTTTCCCCATCCCCACTATCTCTGACCTTGCTACCCAAGCTGAACTTGAGGTAGTACTTTTAGATTCACCTTCCCCCACCCCCACTGCTGGGATACATATGGTCCCATACCACTCCATTCCTGTTCCACGTTTTGCCACTCTTCAAAGGGCAATGGAAGAGAACCCTTACATCTCTAGCGATGTTTTTAAGGGGATTGCGGATCTTCAAGCTTACATTAAGACTCCTTATGAAGACAAGATTCGGAAGTTGGAGCTGTTTATGCAATTTGAGAGAGAGAAGATGCAGGACCTGCTGCACCAAACCTATCAGATGGTTAGGAGTGAGAAGCACACAGTTGCCCTATTGCAAGAAGAGCTTCTCAATGAAAAGCTGAGGACAATTAGAGAAAAAGAGAGGGTTGATAGACTTGAGAAATATTTGGGCCTCACTAGAAAGATCAAGTCTGAAGAATACACTGACCTCCAAGCCACAATCCAAGAGAAAGTTGAATCAAGTTCAAATTCCAAAGCTGAATCAAGTTCAGACTCCAATACTAACTCAAATTCTGACCCCATTGAACCAACTTATGATTCAGATTTTGACCCTAGTTATTAGACTACTTTGTACATGTTTTTTTTTTTTGTTTGTTTAATGTGTAATTCCTGTTTGTTGTTTACTTCTATTGATTTGTCAATTACTGTGTATATTTTTTTTATTTTTTTTTCTCTCTCTCATTGTGCTTATTTTTTTTTTTTTTTACTTTGCTTATCCATTTCTAGACCAGTGAGGACACTGCTCCTCATAGGTTTGGGGGTGTGGCAAAGATGCCAATAATTTAGTTAACATTAATGCAGCTTATGATCAGCAGATTTTTTGAAAACGAAGTGATTTCACACCTGTTTTTGAAAATTGAGGAAGTTAAAACTTTTTTAAATTGATTTCTAGTGTAATTCTAATACTTTCATGAAGTGAATGTCAGAAAATTTCCAAAAGAAAATTGATGTCTTAGTAAACCTAAAAAGAGAGAAAACAGTGATGATATACCTCAGGAACTTGATATGAAAACCACACCCAGTGAGATTTGGGCCTGAAATGTATTCTTTGGAGGTATGAATTGGCAAAAAAAATTTCTACTCTAGGGACTGTTTGAATCTGCTTGTTATCACTAGAAGTTACACATATCCAAATTAAAATAGCTTGACAGCAATCATGATATTAAAGACATGATGTAAGGCCTCCTTTTGGACAGTTTGAACTTCAAAAAGCCCCACCTTTTGAAACTGCCCTTAATACACACCATTTGAGCTTTATAAATCCAAGATTTCTTTGAAACCTCATCAACCTCATTTAGCCTAACCCTCACTCTGAGAATTCAGAAGGTAAAAGAAAGAAAGGTGAAGAAAGGTGAGTTGGGTAACAGTTTGGTAAAAGAATAAGAAAAATAATTGAAGGCAATGATGTATCAGTAGAAGAAATGTGGCATTCCAGTCAATGTTTCTTTGAAAAAAAAAAAAAGGAAAAGTCATTTCATTGAAAGTTTGAAAAAGAGAAAAAGATGGCCACTTTGGCTCTGAAAATTCAAAGAAGAAGATGAAATTGTGCTGAATTGAAGAAGGTGTGTCTATCACTTCCTGACCTTGACTAACTTCTCAATTTTGAACTCTATTCCACCCTTTTATTCTTGATAAATTTCACCCATAAGCCACATTACAACCCAAGTTAAAGTCCTTACTGATCAAAGATGGATTGAGCTGTCACATGGAGATAAGGATTTGTGTAATCTATGGTGAAAAGAGCAGTAAATTCAGAATTGAAAAGCAATGCCTATGCTCCTGCTTACAGTCCTATTTGAGGGCTATAACTGCTCTTGAGCTGTGTGAAATAGTACAACCCTCTTACTTGTATGTTGAGTGACAACCCTGGCGAGAGTTGGGTTTGAAATCAACTTATTTGGGGTAACATCATAGCAGGATTCTCAAATAGAAGGCAAGCTTTTTATTAATATTTCTTTTAAAACTTTTTGGCACAAACTGAGTTAATGGTAAAAGAATTACAGCAGAATTTCAGTTTTAAACTGATGTTTTCCTGAGAATCCTCTTACAGCTTGACTGATACAGGTGTGAATAATCTGATTTGATGAAAATCTGTTTTAACAAAACTGCATTAATATTAACAGATTTATTGGAGAAGTTTGTGGGTACCTTCACTGAAAACCCTCAGGAGACTTCACTCCTCCACTAGGGATCACCTAGGAGTTTAAAAGGCTAGTTGCATATGCTAAATGCAACTGTGCTCCCTACAAAAGTGACTTTTTACTTTGTTTTTAATTTTTTCTTTGCTCAGGGACTAGCAAAGCTTAGGTTTGGGGGTGTGTTGAGAACTGGAAAATACCATTTTCCACCCCTTAATCTGGGCCTTGATAGACCCTTGAGAGAACTAAATAAGTGTTTTAGGTCTTTGTTTTACAACTAACAACAAAGGCAGGCTTAACTCTGAAAGTAGCTTAACAGTACCAAAAAGATGATGACCCATCTTGATCTGGAGGAAGGAGAAGGGACAACCTCACTGACCATTCGGAAAGAAGAATGCACTACAGAATGCTATTCGAAAGGATTCCTAATCTATTCGAAAGGATTCCAAATCTATTCGAAAGGATTCCTAATCTATTCAAAAAGAACTTGATCTATTCGAAAAGAACTAAAGTTCCAGGCTTGGTTTTCGAAGAGCACCTAATCTATTCGAAAGGAACCAAATTTGCTGATGATCCTTTCGAAAAGAAGAAAACTCCTTGCAAACAGCACTAGATCTGTGCGAATAGAGCTCCAAAAGTCATATTTCCTTTCGAAAAGGTCCCCAATCTGTGCAAATAGAGCTTTAAAAGTTACAGTACCTTTCGAAAAGGTCCCCAAACTGTGCGAAATCATATTCTGAAGATTCTCACCATCTGCAAGGGCAATTCAATAATCTCTGCATGCCCCCCAATGCATTTAAAAACCCAGGGGCATTATGGAAGAGTCTAAGCACGAATCACAGGCATATTCCACTCGATGTGAACACCTAAAGATGAAATTACTTGGAGGGAACTTCTAGAAGCTCAAACAGATTTTTGAATTACATAGGAGAATTGAGCGTCTGTCTCCTGATTGACTGAACCAGATCAAGCAGTTCTGATTGGCCAAAACAGATCTGGATCCTTGTGCTCGACTCCTATTAGTTGATACAGATCTAACCAATTCTGATTGGTTGATGCACATCTGAGCTGGACTTGGGGAAAACTATAAATAGACGAACTATTTGCCCAATTTGGGTATCCAAAATTTGAGTTTCATTCCTGCTGCCCCATTTTCCAATTCAGATCAAGATAGCTTGTCTGAAACCTCTGTAATAGCCTAGCTTTTGTCTGTAATTGAGAACTGTGAGATACTTGTGTAATTCAAGTGAGAATTGTATTCAAGACTACAAATCTGAGAGCTATTTTAAGCTGTGTTCTGTAATTATAATGGTGGATTTGAAAAGGTTGCTTTCATCAGTATGTTCTCAATCGGATTTATGTTGAGGGTTCATTGTGATCTCCTCACTCATTAGATTCCTTTAGATTTGCTATTTTTTAAGCAATTTCCCTTAATTCACTATCCCTGTGAAAATCTGTGTTTATAACCTGGTTCTTACAGCATTTGTAGTGGTGCTTATGTTCTGAATCAAGACTTTGGATTGAAGAAGAAAACTATTGGATGATCTGTGTCCATGACAGTGGACCGATCATAGCCATAAGTTCAACTCAATTCTAATCCTTGAATTGGATTATTTTCTCTTACATCTGAGCTGGTAGCCAGATGAAGATTTGATACTTTCTCAACTGTGTTACACTATTTCTCACTCTGCAATCAATTACTAAGCTTAAGTCAACTGTTATTTCTCCATTCTTATTAATTTTGCATCCAATTCCCTCAATTCGGATATGGATCACTTAGTTTAAATTTTACTTGTAGATAATTTAGTTAATGTGACAAATTCAACCTCCCATCTTACTTGCTTTGTAGATAAGATTAGAGGCCAGATCTGGTAGCTCAGATCTGGAGGTTTACCATACATTTTAAATCAATTCTCTGTGGACGATCTTTTACTCACTTACATTTAAAACTTGCTATAATTGGCCCTGATCTTGCAGGCTAATTGATTTCTCTCTGTGCTGATATTTCTTTATTCTTTTAGTTTTCAAATTTTAGTATAATTCATCCTTTGAAAATATGTTTTCAAAATACAAATAAATCATGCACACTTAGGAAGACCACACCCAGGATTTCCGAAAAAGGACTAACCTTCTCTGAGGACTTTACCCTATATGGGGACCATGCACTGAAACAATAGTACATGGTTAAGACCCAAGTTGAAACAATAGCTCTGTGGCTCGAACCTGGCTCAAACTCAGGAGAATCTCAAATTATGAGCCCTGTCTAGTGTGCATAACTCGATTGCATGCCCTATGGTTGGCGCGCATTTGGTTCCTCTTGGACCAAGATTTCACTTCCTGAGAAGCGCCTTAGACGTTGATTATGTGCCTTAATAGGTGCGTGTAATCATATTGCACGCTTTGTACCAAGTGCGTAATTAGTCTGTCTTGGACTAGTCTTGTACCCTCTAGAAACCTCCTAAGACGCAATTGTCCACCCTACTTAGAGTGTGTAATCGGATTATGCGCATCAACTCAAGCATATAATTGGTTCCTAAGCGAACCTGGTCTCTAACTCCTTAGACTGCCTGAAATTCCCTATTAAACGCATGTATTCACGCAATTAATTGGTTGTGCATACTAAACTATAAGCGTAATTAGTTTACTAGGACTATGCTACCCAGCTGAGCCAGTTAGCCGGTCACTCACTGAGTCAGTCACCGACTCAAAGTGATTGCGCGCCAGAAACAAGGCACATAATTCAATTGTGTGCACCAAACATGGGGCATAATTGAAATTCACCGACCAATTAACTGCACCCCACAGTGCGCGTAATTGACCAAATACCTATAACTAAGACCCACCACCTCGACCCAAAAACACACAATTTTCGACACATATTTTTCTCTCTCAAGTTCCTTGCTTTCAAGTCTAGAATTTCAAGATTCCTCTCTACGGCCCTGGCCTCAGGTGTACTTTTCTTCTAGTTTTTAATTCTTCTTCTTTTAGTCCTTAATTTTAGTCCTTAGTTCTAGTTCTTAGTTCTAGATCATTAGTTCTAGACTTTAGGTTCTTAAGCTTTTAGTTCTAGATCTTAGATTTTAAATCTCTTTAATGCTTATTTCTTACCCCTTTCCCTAGTTCTAGTTCTCAGGTTCTAGAACTAGTTCCTCTTGTTTAATTTTAGTTCCAGATTTAGGTTCTAACCCTCTAGTTCTTAAATTCTAGAAATTAGATCTTAGGTTTTAATCTAAATTTTTAGTTTTTCGATTCTAGTTCTTGGTTTCTAGAATTAGTCTTTAATTTCAGTCTTAGATTCAGTCTTAAAATTTTCATCTCTAGTTTTAGAATTTTAATTCTAACTTTTAATTTGATTCTCAATTTTCAATCCATAAATCCATAATTTCAGAATAAAAATTAATTTTTCAATCCATATTGTTACTAAAATAATCTCTAGCCACCCAATTTGCCCAAGGGAGTTTACAGAGGGTACCCGGGAACGAGGCTGATCTTCCTTAGCATAGCAGGCCCAAAACCCCTTTTTTCGATTTTCAATAAAATTAGTATATTTACTTTAATTAGGAATTTAATAGAATTAGTATATTTTAATTAATTAGAATTTTAATAGAAGTAGTATATTCCTAAGTAATTTCCCTAGAATTAACATATTTTCATTCCTAGTAGGATTATGTAGACACTCTCATTTTGCCCTCTCAAAATATACAATTTTGTTCGGTCAACCTTTGATCTCATAACCCCGATATGAGAACCATGCACTGAAGCAATAGTATATGGTTGAACACAGGTTAAAACAATAGCTCTGTGGCTCAGATCCCGGCGTAGGGAGATTATATACTGAAACAATAGTATATAGTTGAAATGCAAGCTGAAACAATAGCCTTGCATTTCAGACTAGAGATCAGACCCTGACAACCCCGAATTAAGCGCCTGAAACCCAGCGCATAATTTGATTGCACGCCAAACCACAAATGCGCAATCAGTCCCCCTTCCAGACCAAACTTCCTTTCCCAGACTATCTCGAGACTCGATCACACGCCTGAAACCAGATACTCGATCGCAAATGGCCTACGCCCGACCTAGCCTCACTGTCCTTGACCCCTAAGTTTAATCGATTAACCGCTTCGATAGTGGCACTTAATTGGATTACGCACCCCAAAATGGGCATGTAATTAGTTCTAACGCTATTAGGACTAGGAAACTCGCTGAGCAAGTCAGCAGGTCGCTCACTGAGTCGGTGACCGACTCAAAGCGATTAAGAGCCAGGAAACCAGTGCGCAATTCAATTAAATACCTGAAACAAAGCATTTAATTTAAAAAAAACCTATAAAAGATTTTTTCTTAATTCGCCCAAGGAGGCTGGAAATTTTCGAGAGAGAACAGATTTTTTTAAGATTTCGAAGCCAGAGAACTCTGAGGACAAACCCATAGAGCAATCTAGTCATGATTTCGAGATTCAAGCTTCGAATCTTCGAGATTTCTCTCCACAGCCCCGATCCTAGGTAAGAATTTAATTTTTAGCTTCTAACCCTAACTTCTAGCCTATAGATTTAGGATTTCTCTTAGTTTTAATTCTATTAGTTTTAATTTTCAGTCCAAGACCGTAGCACCCTTTTCCGACTGCAAATTTTTTATATCTGGTTCTAATTCTCCGAATTTGAAACCAGTCCTTAATCCGACGGTCTAATTCACCGACCCTAGGCCTTTTATTCCGTTCTAAAATCTTAATCTCCAATCCTATCATTAATTTTTGGTTCTAGATCATAGACTCTAGAACCAGTCCTTAATCATACGGTCTGATTTTCTGATTTCGGACCCGAATTCAGTCATAAAAATTTTAATTTTAATTTTAATTTATTATTTTAATATCTCCAAAAATCTTAAATATTAATTTTAGTTTCTATAATTCTAATTCATAATTTAATTCATGATTATTATTCCGAAATCAACTCTAAAAAGCCTAAAATACTAATTTACAGTCTAAAATTTAATTTATCTTTAATCTCAACCACCTGATTTGCCCAAGGGAGTTTACGAAGGGTACTCAAGAATATGGCCAATCCTCAGCATAGCGGGCCCAAACCTCCCTTTTTTATGAATTTTAGAATTAATTAATTGCTTTTTTTATCTTTTTAGTATAATTAATTAGTAGATTTATTTTATTTCAGTATAATTAATTAATTAAGTTAATTAGATTTTAGTATGATTGATTAATTTCTTTAAATTAGAATATAATTGGTTAATATCTTGCTTTAAATAATATTTAATATGATTAATTCGCTGCTTTAATTAGATTTTTAGTATAGTTAATTCATTGCTTTAATTAGTATTTTAATAAAATTAGTTTATTTATTTCAATTAGATTTTTAATAAAATCAGTTTATTTGTTTTAATTAGATTTTAATCAAATTAATTCATTTGCTTTAAATTAAAGTTTCAATAAAATTAGTTTGCTATTTCGATTAGAATTTTAGTAAGACTGTTATACTTGATTTAATTAGAATTCCAATACAACTAGCATACTTGCTCTACTTAGAATTCTAGTATAATTAACATGCTCAAATTAACTAAATTTTCACTAGAACCAACACGCATGCACTCCTAGTTCAATTAGGAAACCTGATTACAATCAGACTTCTAATGGGATTAGGAGACTAAAATTAATTAAACTTTTAGTAGTATTAGGACACTTAATTAATTAGACTTTGAATAAGCATAGGAATAGTGAAAATTAATCAGACTCTTGATAGAACTAGAATATTGAATTAAATAAACTACAAAAGATTACCATCCAACCAAACTCATAATAGAATCAGGGAAGTCTAAACTGACCAAAACTATAACAATAACGGGAAATAAAAGGGAAATTAAACTATCTAAAATACAAGGAAAAGACACTGCTGCTGATATTCGTAGGCAGACGATTCAGTATAGAAGTAACCCATACCCACTCTTAAGCGTGATCATTGACGTGTTGCAGCGTCGATAAATATCTTAAGCTGGCGATCACAATAAACTAAGAACCTTCCTAGAAAACCTCTTTATTTATTTTACCTCCACTATTCTAAACACCGCATCGCTAGAGTCCACTTGGACAGAATTGGAGCCACTGATTCAACAGGGACCCAGAAGAACCTAGAAAAAGTGCGCACCAATAGACTGGAGATCACGATGGGACACTTTTGCTTACTTTTTTTCTAGATAGTTAGTTGTCGTCTTATCTCCCTATTTCTCTTCCTATCGTGTCATTTAGATCCCCTTTTATAGATGTATATGAGTCTTCATCAAAGACTCGAAATGTCTGGTATACGGAGAGTGAGTTTAAGAGACTCACCATTATGGGGATATCATGACAACCCCATGTACGAAGAGGAACTATTTCACAATTCTAACCCACGACAACCTGAAATTAACATGGCCGGCGAGCAAGAAAATCCCTTCTCTACGCCACACACTAGTAATAATCATAATAGGAGAGATGGTAACATCAGACAAAATCTCACCGCTCAACAGATCGTAGAACTCAGTATTCAAAGAATACAAAGAGCAGATGATGACTCTAAAGAGTTGCTTCAAGGGTTGGCCATTGCATACGAAACCATTAGGTCATGACAATTTTCAGAGGAACAAGAGCGACAAGAGAGGCCACCTCCTACCCCGAGCACGGTGTCAGCCTGCGCCACACCATTGAGACAACCTGCCCACGCATTCTTCAATGTTGACTCTTTAGACAAGGTTTGCTCACTGGTCACTCCAAAAGACAGCACCATTAAAATCGAAGATCTCCCTAAAATGCTCGATGAGTATATGGCCAAAAGAGAGCGCCCCAGTCACTCATTCAGATTCGACAAATTCTGCCAGGACGTCGAGTTTAATTTACTAATAGGATTTAAACCACCGAAGTTTACTAAATATAATGGTACGAGAAATCCAAATCATCACTTAGCCCTCTTTTGTAATGACTGCCAACCCATACGTGATAATCAAGGACTTCTCATTCACTATTTCCAATGCTCATTAGAAGGAGAAGCTTTAGATTGGTTTGCGAGACTTCAACTTTATAAGATAGAAACTTTCGATGAATTAGTTGGTCAATTTCTAGACTAATACAAATACTTGATATAAGAGACAGTCAGTCTCAGTGATCTAATGGCAGCCAAGCAAGGACCTGATGAAGAATTTACCGACTTCACCGCCAGATGGAGAAAACTCGCTGCTAGGACCGACACCTCAATAAAAGAAAAGGATTCAGTGGGCATTATCATCGATAACACTAGAGAACCATTAAAGAGCGCACTTGTCATAAGTGATTGCCCCGACTTCACTGCACTCCACTCCTGGGCATCCCGACTAGCGCGACACATTAAAGGCAGAGATCTCGCACTATCCATAGTCACGTCAAAAATAGGCTCCTCCAATGAACCAATATCGACAAACAATAAGAAAGCCTCGGGAACTGAGCAAGTTAACACCGTTGTTAACCAAGGACAAAACTCTAGTAATGCCAGAATCAAAATCAAGGCCAATACCCGAATAGAAATCAATATCCCAATACCTACCAGAACTAAAACATGACACAGAATCAATCGGCCCACGTGCCGAATTATAATAACGTACCCCCACCGCAAAACTTTAACCCAGCCAAAGGCCCCTATCAACTGAGGCGGGAACACTATCTCCCTTTACCGGATACCATTCCCAATATTTTCCATCTTCTTAACACTTAGAATCTCCTCCGATTCCTACAGGAGAAACCCCACCCATGGCCGATAAACCTAGACTATAGTAAGTACTGTGCCTTCCATCGATACGTGGGACACAACCTAGAGGACTGTTGGGTCCTCAGGGACGTAATCTATGACATGCATGACCAAAGTCAGATCGATTGGGAAGCGCTTAGGAATCCTAACCGTAATAATAACCAATCCCAACAAAATTTAGGAATCATTAATAATCCCATGCCTAACCACAACCAAGCAACGCTGGCTCAGGTCACCACCGTAGTTCTCTCCGATCGAGCCCCCTTCCAACCTTCCACCTTAATCACTCGCATTCAACCCTCTACTACTTTTGCCCCACTAGTGAGAGCTCCTTCACCCCCACATCCCTCGACCCTAATCACTCGCATCGCCCTACCGAGTCCACCTCCTTATCCAAAATTTACTCAGATACGAGTCCATTCCTTTAGGGCTAGGAGACCATTCCTCCGTAGTCACCCACCAAAGCCTTCAACCCCTCTAAATCCCAAACAAATGCCATTGCCGCTCCCTTTGTCCATTTCTAAACCCGAGTATGGAGATCACGTTTTCCAAACTGCAGCACAAATTATTGCATGGGTATTGAGAACTGAAAAATACCATTTTTCACCCTTCAACCTAGCCTTTGATGGACCTTCGAGCATATTAATAATGTGTTTTTAGCTGTATTTTTGTAAAAAATAGGAAATAAGAACTTAATGCTGCAATCTATCTTTTTAAGCCAATAAGAATGAATTTCATGCTAAGTTATATAGCTGAGTGAAGATCAGAGGATGCACCATGGTGGATCACACCATGTGTGCCATATTGCAGGACTAAGCAGGCCCTAAAAGTTCCACAGAAGAGAGGAAGGTGGACCCAGACAGAGAACATGGCTGCAGCAGGCACTGCACAATAGCAGAGGACCAGAAATGAACCCTCGCACAGTTGTCTTCAGGTTTAGTTTATTCAAAGAATGCCTCACACAGTTGTCGTGAGGTTCACAAGCCTACAACACTTAAATCATGCACACATACCTTGTGCAGATCAATGGCAAAAGGGATTTAGAAGTGGACCTCGCGCAGTCCTCGTGTGATTTAGAATTATAATATTCTTAGGCGCTCGCGCAGTTCTCGTGCAAACAACATCGCAGGAAATCATGTTGCTAGCCTCTCACGTAGTGACATCATGAGCTTCAAAGTCAAATCTAGCCTCGCGAGCAGTAAAAAGCTACACACAGCGTTAAACCTCGTGAGCCTCTTCAGCATGCACTTCAGCCTCGTAACCGCTTAGCTAGAACCCAGTGAGTTGCATCACCTGATACTGTAACCACGCGAGATGCACCATTCACTGTAGAGTAGAGCCTCATGAGCTCCCTTCATAGCTAACCCATCCTCACGAGTCTGCTCCTGCACTCAAGTCTACTATGTGAAGCTCGGTCCCCAACTTCTCAACCACCTGTTTCAATGTTCAAGGACAGTTTTGGGATTTCACTTCAATTAGGGCTGCGTGAAGCTCGGGCCCCCAACTTCTCAGCCACCTATTTCAATGTTCAGGGACCGTTTCTCTAAATATAATCAGATCAAATTGGTAAAGTCCGACCAAGAGAAGATTTCCTTCACCACAACATGGGGAACATACTATTACATCATTATGTCATTTAGGCTTAAGAACGCAGGTGTTAAGACCTGAAAATACCACTTTTCATCCCTTAACTTAATCTCTGTTAGGCCCTTAATCATTTAATAAACGTGTTTTAAGTCTATTCAGTATGTAATAAGCAACAACTCCAAATAAACCCCTAACCATGCCAAGAAGCTCACTGTTGCCCCAGAACTACCTCAGCAAAATGAAGGATGAACCCAGACAGAGGGTTGGCTGAAGCATAGGCACATCAAAGCAGAAATAAACCAAGAAGGATGCCTCGTGCAAATGTCACAGGGTTCAATTGAACCAGAGATAATGCCTTCGCGCAGTAGTCGCGGGCTTCTGGGAGAAGCACAACAACTGGTCATGCAGTCCTTGCGCTACTCTCGTGCGGTTTGATGACAGAAAGAAATGTAAATCAGTCTTTGCATGGTTCTCATGAAGTTTAGCCATAAGTGAGTGAAGCATTCACGCAGTCTCGCGCAGCTCAAAAGAGGAGCCGTTAAGCTTCACGCGATTCACTCAGAAGTGAGAGCTCTAGGTATTCTTGTGAGCAGCTGTCGCGCAGTGGCCGTGAGATACAGACCTTCAAGGAAATGCTCGCGCAACCTAGAAACTCATGAACACTGCTTCTTCACGAGGATATGTCGCGAGATTCACCAAGGGACGAACCACGTGACCAATCCCCGTGCCATTCAAAGCTGAAAGAGCAATCTCGCGACAGCCATTAGTATCCCACGATGACCAAAATGTCAATCTCGTGACTGCATGAACTTCAAGTCAATTCAACCTCGCGATGCCAATTCTACCATGCGGAAAGATCTAAAATCTTTTCTACCTAGTGAGGATCGGGTTTTAAACTTCTCCCAACTTCTGCAAGGGAAATCTGAGGACTTCTAACAATTAGGGCACACACTCCAATGCTCTAATCTCTGTGCACATGCCCCGAGGCATCCAAGGGACAGGAATGGGCCATAATTACATTGATAAATTAAGGTTTTCCTAACCTTAATTGAGGAGAAGTATTAAGACCTAAAAAGTACCACTTTTCACCCCTTAACTTAACCTTTGATTAGACTCTTAGCCACCTAATAAGTTCTTGTTAAGTGTTTTGTACAGGTAATAATCAGCAGTGAAATAAGGCCAAGAATCCTATTAAGGAACCTGCCTTGGCACCAGATATCCCTCAGAAGAATGAACTTTGAATCCAGACCTAAAATGAGCCTCGCGCAGCTGACCCAAGCTTTAGAGGATTCAGGAGAAATATGCCTCGTGCAGTTCAACTGAGCTTCCCAAGGCATTACAGCAACCTCTCGCGCAGATGAATGACTAAAGAGCTTCAAAAACTCAAACTCACACAGCTCTCGCGAAGCTCAAGAGTAGAACACATCACACAGTGTCACGCAGTTCAAAGCAGACCTCTCTCAATCTCACGCAGTTCGCTCAGAACGGCTGAGGAGAGAGAGCTTCTGAAGATTCCTAGCGCAGCTGTCCCGCAGTCGCCGCGGGATGCAATTATCAGAAGAACGCCTCGTGCAGTTCTCGCGCCATTCAAGAAAGAAAACATCCTGGTGAAGGCAAGGCCAATCTCGCAAAGATCAAGTGAGACATATAACCTCGCGCAGTTCAGAACTCAGAAGAGCCTCACGAGGTAACTCGCGAAGTCCAAGTAAAGAGAACGGCTCGAGAAGTTCTCGCGCTGCTGCTCAGCAAAGACCACGCGACTGCTTGAATTTCAACCCCGCGACACTTGAGACTATGTTTTCTATTCAACCTCGCGAAGCCCAATCCAGCGAGAGCTCAACTTTCTACCGCGCGAATGCCTGAAGAGCAAACCAAGGCAACCTCATGACGGCTGAAGATTCAGTGTCAAATCATCCTAGCGAAGAGCAAAGAGCTACCACACAACAAGTCTGGGAAACTACAGCTACCTAGCGAGGCTCTGACCTTAAACTTCCATCTCTTCAGCAGAGGACCTTCTGGGTATTTCCAACGATTAGGGCACGCACTCCCACCCTCAAATCTCCATGCACGCACCCCGAGGCATCCAAGGATCATTATCAGGCCACGTGGCATCGTTAAAATTAGGGTTTCCTAACCCTAATGCGCCGCTACCCCACTACTATATAAACCCATACCTGGGCTTAGGTTTAGGCATCTAGGAACCCATCTCAGATCATTTTTCTTTTCTCTTTCTTTTAGCAGTAAGTAGTTTTCTTTTTCTTCCTTCTCTCCATAGTCCAGCACTTGCTAGCTATGCCTTTGTATGTGTTTTTGAATTAGATCAATGAAAGTCTTGTAATAGGATCTGTACTTTGTGGGAATGTTGTTTGTGTGTGAGATGCTCTGTGCAAGGCTGCTGCCTTGTGATCCGCCATCACTTTGGCTGTGTTTCAAAGCAATGGAGGACTGATTCTAAGGGCCACTCAGATCCAAGTGACCTGTGTGTCTGGGCTATCATGATCCTACAGCCTTAGCCCCACCACAGGACCCACTAGATCTGAAATCCCCATGGGAGCTTGAGCTGGTAGCCTTGTGAGCATGATGGTAGCAGCGATAATCTTATTTTGTTTTAGACTCCATGAGGAGGATAACCTCTGGGATAGTCTGTGACCATTTAAGTGGACAGATTATAGCCTTAGGGTGATTCTGATCCACCGATCCAAGATGGATCCTTCTTCTTTACACCTGAGCTTGTAGAAGCCTGGTGAGAGATTGTACAGAGGCAGACTCTCCCATATTTATATAGATCTGCCATCAGATGTTGGATCTGATCTGGTTATAGAGATTGTAGGCTGGTGACTGGACCATTGTAGCCTCGCTCAAGCAATGGACAGCTATATCGAAGGTTGTACTCAATCTCTTGCTGGTTCTATGTGTCTGGGCTATCATGGTCCTACAGCCTTAGCCCCTCATATAGAACTTTAGAGGTTGAGGTTCCCTATGGATTCTTGAGCTAGTAGCCTGGTGAAATAGTGCCTACAATGATTTACTTGTTATGTTTTGACCCATCCCTGGATAGTGGCTCCCATATGGGATAATTTGTGACCATTTAAGTGGACAAGTTATAGCCTTAAGGTGGAATCATGGCAGAGTGATGGGTTGGATCCTTTCTTCAGAGGTGATAATGTAGCCTCTGGACAAGATTTCTATAACATCAGATCTAAATCTGAGTTACAAAACTTCTCTGACCTTGGCTCAATAACATACTTCTCACCCTTTTTATACTCATTTTCCATACTCCATCCATCCTCTCAACACTTTCTGTAGTTTAGTTATTAGAATACTTAGAATAAGTGACCTTAAACTCCCCTCATTCTAAGACTGCCAGATCTGTAGACAGATCTAGAGGGACTACTAGAGATGGCTCCCTTGGAGCTTTAGATCACCTTTCCCTGTGGGACAAACTCTTACTTATCAAAACTTGCTACAAAGGACCCTGTATCTTGCAGGTCTAGGACTTCTGAGTTGTGCTAGATTCACCCCCTATTTTACTCTGTCTTTGATTTTTAAATAACTTTCACCGCCAACCAATAATCAAAGCACACCAGAAGCACTCAACTGGAAGCCGACTGCTATATAAGCCTAAGACTAGCATAGGTTTGAGGGAGCTCTTTTGGGGACTTAACTTCTGTGCTTCTTCTTAAAACAAACTATAGAATTATAGTAGGCTAAGGTTAGGGTTTAGGAGTTTTCTTTTTCCTTTTTCTTTCTCTCCATAGTCCAGCACTTGCTGGCTATGCCTTTTGTATGATTATATAGTATAGATTATAATGGAGTTTTGTAATAGGATTTATTGCATATATGGGATGATGTTTTTGTTGTGAGTTATTTTGTATAAGGCTGCTGCCTTGAGATCCTCCATTGCTAAGTTGCATCATAAGTAATGGAGGATTGATTTTAAGGTTTTATTTAGATCCAAGTGACCTGTGTGTCCAGGGTAGGCACATTGCAGGCCTTCCCCCACCACAGGATCAACTAAATCTGAATCCCCATGGGAGCTTGAGCTGGTAGCCTTGTGAACATGGTGGCGGCAGCAATGATCTTGTTCTGTCTTAGACCTCTGTGAGGAGGATAGCCTCTATGGATAGTCTATGACCATTCAAGTGGACAGGTTATAACCCTAGGGTGAAGCCAATCCACGGACCTAAGATAGATTCTTCTTCTCTACGCTTGTGCTTGTAGCCTTGTGAGAGATTGTGCAGAGACAGACTCCCCTATATTTGTATAGATCCATCATCAGATTGTAGATCTGATTTGGCTGTTGAGATTATAGGCTTGTGACTAGATCACTGTAGTCTTACTAAAGCAATGAACAGCCATGCTTGAAAGCTAGTACTCAAACTCTTGCTAGTCCTGCGTGTCCAGGTTTGTGCACTTTGTAGGCCTAGCCCCACCCAGAACTTTAGAGGATGAGGTTCCTATGGATTCTTGAGCTTGTAGCCTAGATGAAGTAGTGCCTACAATGATAAGCTTGTTCTGACCCATCTCTGGATTGTGGTTCTACTATTGGATAGTCTGTGACCATTTAAGTGGACAGGTTATAGCCATAAGGGATTGGATCATGGCACAGGGGTGAGTTGGATTCTTTTTCCTCTTTGGTGATAATGTAGCCATTGGACAGGATTTCTATAGCAACAGATCTGAGTCTGAGTTACAAGACCCATCAGATCTGTACCTAATAACATACTTCTCACCCTTTTATATTTATTTTCTCACTCCACCATTCTTCTTGACCCTTTTTTTAATCTAGACATTAAGTTACCTTAGGATTTAGATTATAATGACTTTAAATCCCCTTCCATTTAGGATTGCCAGATCTATAGTCAGATCTAGAGAGCCTACTAAAGATATCTCCCTTGGAGCTTTAGATCAACTTCCCTGTGGGACAAACTCTTACTTATCAAAACTTGCTACAACAGGCCCTGTATCTTGCAGGACTGTGCATATTTTAGGCTTACTGCTTCGTAATCCTCACTCTACCTTTCATTCATTTTCATTCACCCCATTCTTATCAATGTCTTCAATAAAGTTAGTGGAAAGCACTTAAAATATCCTGACAAGTTTTTGGCGCCGTTGTCGGGGACTTTGATCTATTAGTAGACTCTAGATTTTTTATTCTTTATTCTTTGGTAGTTGTACTTGTGAATAATTGATACTGTTGAATTACATTTGGGCTTTTTCTTGCAGATCTGGACCGTAGCAGAGAAGGAGAGTAGAATTACACTAGGAGTCTAGCTACCTCTGTTTGCACTTCTCTAACCCTCAAAACTCAATCTATTTCTCCTTTGAAGATTCCATAGCAGTTGATTAGGATAGTTGCAATTTTTATTAAGTGCAATGTGCCTGCGAATAGTCTTCCCTGTTGTTGGTGTGTGTTCATGTTAGGAAGGATATCCCTCAGTCCTACATTAGAGCCTACTAACCCTGAGATAGAAAGGGGTAGAAGACCGAGAAGGCATAGACACACCACAGTCGAGCCCCCTATTGAAATTGAGATAACAATTATGGGTGAAGAACAACCTAGAACATTGAAGGAATTGAATGCTCTGGATGATTATAATTCTCCATTCAGCATTCAATTCCCAGATGTTCAGGGAAACTACGAAATCAAAACTTCCATCATCCAAATGCTTCCCTCTTTCCATGGGCTTAGCAAGGAAGACCCTTACAAGCACATTGACCAGTTCTTGGCCCTGTGCACGACATTCTCCATTGGTTTTGCAGTGGCCACTAGGTTAAGGCTCTTTCCTTTCTCCCTAAAGGACAGGGCCATGACCTAGTTATCTACTCTCCCAAACAACAGCATCACTTCCTGGAAAGACCTCCAGACAAGATTTCTGTCTAAATTTTTCCCAGAGACCAAAACCAGCCAATTGAGGAAAGGCATACTTGCTTTTGCCCAATCCCCAACTGAAGATTTTAACCAAGCCTGGGACAGATTTAAAGAGATGCTCAAACAATGTCCCCACCATAAGATCCCTGACTGGCAGCTTGTCCAGAGCTTCTACAATGGGATAGATGAGAAGAGTAGAGACATGGTAGATGCCTCTTGTGGTGGAACGTACATGCATAAAACAGCTGATGAGGCATGGGACTTGTTCGAGGTCATAAGTGAAAATGCTTTCCAGAAGATGTCCTCATCTAGAACTATTCAAGAGCCTTCTTCTTAGTTGGGGCTTGCTGAGACTTCTAAAGGGAAGATGTATGAAGTTCGGGAAAATGATGACCTGAGAATGCAGATGGCCAATCTTACTGAAAGATTTGATAAACCTTTGACTGTGGTGCAGCCCATAATGGCTACACAAGTGATGGAGGCATGTCTAATATACCAATCTCCACAACACACAGTGGAAGAGTGTCCATCTGGAGGGCAATACCCTGAGTTTGTAATGGAACAGGCTGCTGCTGCCCAATCTTTTGGACCGAAACAATCTAGTGGCTATAGTAAACAATCATATGGATACCAGCACCAAAATACTGGTTACCAATGGAGAGACCACCCAAATTTGAGGTGGAGGCAAGACAATTATATGCAGCCACAACAGATGTTGGCCTTACCTCAAAGGCCACACCAGCAGTTTAACCAGAGTTATGCCTCAAGGTCAAATTTCCAGTAGCAACAGCAGCCCCTGCAACAAAATCAATTGGTAGTTCCCCCACCTCAGTCCCGAAGTGCTTCTTTCAAGGACCAGGTTTTGGCCCAATTGCAAAGCCTTGAATCAGACTGTAACTTATCACAGTCAAAGCATTAAGAAAATAGAAGAGCAGCTTGTCCAAATAGCCAATGCCTTGGCTAAAAGAGAAGAGGGCAGGTTGCCAAGCCAACCAGTAGCCAACCCTAAGGGCCAGTATTCCATCGGAGAAGGCTCCTCAAATTTTGAGGGGGAAAATGCCATCACAGCCCTAAGGTCTGGCAGGTTGGTAGACAACTAGGTGGGAAAGGAACAAGGAGAGGTCATTCCCAATGAAATGTCGAGTAAAAGTGATAAGGACTTTGTTAAAGCACAAAGTCAAGAACTGCCTGCTACCCTTCAACAAGGGAAAAATAAAGAGGTTGTAGTTGAGCCTCAGTAGGAGATAAAAATAGAGAAAAGAAAAAAAACAAAGTTCAGTCATAGGCTTGCGGCTGGGGAACCAGCAGTACCTCAACTGTCATTCCCTCAAGCTTTGAGTGGCCCTACCCCTTTTAATAAGGGGCAGGCACAGATCGAGGAAATGATGGAGACCTTTAAGCAAGTCAAGATAAATTTACCCCTGCTCGATGCAATCCGACAGGTCCTAGCCTATGCAAAGTTTCTTAAAGACCTTTGTACTCAGAAAAGGAAGGCCAGAGGCCACTTGTCCAAAAGGTCTTTGCGATTGCGACTGATACAGTTAATTATGTATTAACCATGACAATGCCTGAGAAGTTGCAAGACCCAGGGATACCCACTATTCCCTGTATTATTGGAGACCACGCGATTGGAAGGGCCCTTTTGGACCTTGGAGCCAGTGTTAACCTGCTGCCATACAGTGGTTATCAGCAGCTAGGTTTGGGAGAGCTGAAGCCCACCCCCATTGTTCTATTGATGGCTGATAGGTCTGAGAGGAAACTCATGGGAGTGGTTAAGGATGTCCTAGTGGGGGTAAACAAGTTCTTCTACCCTGCAGACTTCCTAGTCTTGGACATGGGCTGCAACAAGAGTACATCCCCAATACTTGTTATTATGGGCAGACCATTCTTGGCCACTTCCAATGCATGCATTCAATGTAGGTCTGGGATCATGGAGGTCACTTTCAGACATATGAAAGTTGAGTTTAATGTGTACAATAGTGTAAAGTACCCTCATCTGGACAATGAGGAATGCTTTGCAATGGATGTACTAGAAGAAATTGTTAAAGAAGAACTGCCCTCTCTGCTGGAGTGGGGCAACATTGTCACTAATTTAACTAAAGTTTGGAACATGGTGGAGGAAGGAAGCTTAGCTGTAATGCCAGAAGACATGTCCCAGTGAGGTCTTCTGTGGGCTTAGTGCAGCTTTCCAATTGGAAACCTACATTGCTGCCCCTTCCTCCAACCAACAATACACCAATCCTGTCATCCATCCAACAAGCCCCTGATCTGGAGCTCAAGAAGCTTTCAGAGACATTGAAATATGCTTTCCTCGAGAAAGATGAGAAACTTCCTGTAATTATCTCCTCTTCTCTTACCAGTGAGCAAGAGGAGGAATTGCTAACAGTTTTGAGAAAGCACAAGAAAGTAATTGGCTGGGCCATTGCTGATCTAGGAGGGATTGATGCATCGATCTGTATGCATAGGATTCATTTAGAGGAGGGCTCAACACCCTCCAGGGAAATGCAGAGGAAACTGAATCCTCACATGTAGGAAGTAGTCCTGAAAGAAATCATTAAATTGCTGGATGCTGGGGTAATTTACCCCATCTCTGATTCTGAATGGGTGGCACCAATCTAGGTGGTACCCAAGAAATCTAGCATAACAGTGATCACAACCGAGTCTGGAGAGTTGAGACCAGCCAGGGAGACCACTAGCTGGAGAGTTTGCATCAATTATCGAAAACTCAACTCCAAGACTAGAAAAGGCCACTTCCCTATCCCCTTTATTGATCAAATTTTGGATAAGTTGGCTGGGAAAGCTTTTATTATTTTCTTGATGGGTACTTAGGGTACAATCAGATCCCTGTGCACCCTCTTGATCAAGAGAAAACTACTTTTACCTGTCCTTTTATCACCTTTGCTTACAGAAGGATGCCTTTTGGACTGTGTAATGCCCCAGCCACCTTTCAGAGGTGTATGTATGCAATTTTTTCTGATATGATTGACAAATTCTTAGAAATTTTTATGGATGATTTTTCGGTTTATGGGGATAGCTTTGACCAATGTCTACAACACCTCCATTAGGTCTTTCAAAGATGTGAAGAGACCAATTTGGTCTTAAGCTGAGAAAAGAGTCACTTCATGGTAACACAAGGAATTGTGTTAGGCCATGTAGTCTCTAAAGATGGAATTGAGGTAGACAAGGCCAAAGTTGACCTCATTGCAAATTTGTCCCCTCCAACAACAGTCAAGCAAATCAGATCTTTCCTTGGACATACTGGATTCTACAAGAGGTTTATCAAATACTTCAGCAAAATTGCTAAACCATTGTGCCACCTGCTCTGCCAGGATGTGCCCTTTGACTTCTCTGCTGAATGTCTTAAAGCTTTTAAAAGTTTGAAAACTTACCTCACCTCTGCCCCTGTACTCTAAACACCTAACTATATCTTGCCCTTTGAGTTGATGTGTGATGCATCCGACTTGGCAATAGGTGCTGTCCTGGGCCAGAGAAAAGATAAGCTGCCTGTGGTCATTGCATATCTCAGCAAATCACTTGCTGAAGCTCAGCTGAACTACACAACCACTGAGAAAGAGCTTCTGGCAGTGGTTTTTGCTGTGGGAAAATTTAGACCTTACCTACTTGGGTCTAAAACTGTCATCTTCACTGACCACTCAGCATTAATGTACCTACTATCCAAGAAGGATGCAAAGCCCAGATTGATTAGATGGATACTCCTATTGCAGGAGTTTGACATCGAAATCAAGTACAAGAAGGGTGTAGAAAATGTCGTGGCTGACCACTTGTCCAGAATTATGTTGGAAAAAGGTGTTGATGACCTTGCTACAAATGATGTTTTCCCGGATGAGCAACTGTTTGCCATTCAATCTTTAGCTCCTTAGTATGCGCATATTTTCAATTATCTAGTTATAGGCAAGATTCCTGCCCACTGGACAAAATTGGATAAAGACCTATTTTTCTCACAGGTCAAATTCTTTTTCTGGGAGGAACCTTGCCTATACAAGTATTATGCAGACCAAATCATTCGAAAATATGTTTTCGAAAGTGATATCCCCAGTATTCTGGCCATGTGCCATGAAAACACCTGTGGGGGTCACTTTAGTGGGAGAAAAATAGCTGACAAAGTGTTGCAGTATGGGTTATATTGGCCTTCTCTTTTCAGAGATGCCAATACACACTGCAAGACCTGTGAAAGATGTCAGAAAATAGGAGGGCTGTCTAAACGAAATTCAATGCCTTTACAGCCCATCCTTGTTGTAGAACTGTTTTATGTGTGGGGTATTGACTTTATGGGCCCCTTTCCTCCTTCAAATGGTTTTTATTTCATTTTAGTGGCAGTGGAGTACGTTTCCAAATGGGTAGAAGCCATTGCCACAAGAACTAATGATAATCAGGTTGTCCTCAAGTTTATAAAGCAGAATATCTTCTCCAGATTTGGCACTCCTAGAGCCATTATCAGTGATGGGGGGGGCATTTCTGTAACAGAAATTTCGAGAGCTTTCTCAAGAAATATTCTGTCACCCATAGGATTGCTGCTCCCTACCACCCACAAACCAGTAGGCAAGTTGAAATTTCAAATAGGGAGATCTTGAGCATATCCTTGAGAAAACTTTGAGGACTGATAGGAAAGATTGGGCTGACAAGCTTAATGATGCACTGTAGTCTTATAGGACTGCCTATAAGACTCCCATCGGTATGTCCCCTTTCTGACTGATCTATGGCAGGGCCTGTCATCTCCCATTGGAATTAGAACACAGGGCCTATTGGGCCATCAAACATTTAAATCTAGATCTAACTTTTGTTGGTCATCATAGGTTGCTGCAGCTGTCGGAATTGGAAGAACTAAGGATAGATGCATATGCCAATGCCAGGATCTATAAGGAAAGGTCCAACCTTTCTTTGACAAAGGGCTGTTGAGAAAGAGTTTCATTGCTTGTGATAAGGTTTGGTTGTTTAACTCCAAACTTAAATTTTTTCCTGGAAAATTGAAATCCAGATGGGAAGGTCCTTACATTGTCATGCATGTTTCCCCATCTGGTGCTGTGGAAATCAAGGATCCCAAGTCTGGGAGAATCTTGAAGGTGAATGGTCAGAGGCTTAAGCCTTGTTTTGAAAAACCTGCCGAACTCATGGACACCATTCACTTTCAAGGGGATCCTTCTTCAAACTGATCCACAGGTGTGTCATTACTGTATCATATGTACTTAGTTTTTGGTTGATTTATCTTGCTTTCTTTTGTTTATATTCTCTAGGATTTGTTAGTGGTCCCATCTGAATCTGAACCTATCTGTTTTAGACTTTTGATGCTTGGTTTGATTCTTACTGCTCTTCAATTGATAGCTTCTGTTGAATGCCTAATGTGGGAGTTCGATTTTTGTTGTCCTTGATTGTATGATTGAGTTTTCATGTGTCTAGAGGTAGCCATGGTGAGGGTCATGCCTAGGATCCAACCACAGTAAAAACATGCAAAAGGGCAGAACAGAGAGCACATGCTCTCTGTTTTATACCTTACTGTCGCTGGGTCCAAATAAAAGCCTAGGAGACTCTCGCGCACTATAGACAGCATACTTCATCAGCTGTCGCGAGATTCTAAGGCTGTCGCAAGGTTAAAAAGGAAGTCTGGGAGAATTTCGCACAATTCACATGGAAACATTCAATAGCTGTTGCGAGATTCATGTGTACCTGAGAACCTCTCGCGCGATCCACATAGAGCCATCCATCAGCTGTCTCGCGATTCATGTACACCTGCGAACCTCTGGCGCCATCCCCATAGAGCTATGCATTTGCTGTCGCGAGATTCAAAAGCTATTGTGAGGTTCAACAGGGACCTAGGAGCCACTTGCGTAATTCAACAGAAATACTACATTTGCTGTCACGAGATTCTAAGGCTGTCGCGAGATTTAAAATGAACCTCAGAGCTTTTTGCGCAATCCAAATAGAGCCCTAGGAGCTGCTCACGCAATTCACATGAATTCATCTCACACTGTCGCACGCTCCAGGGTCAACCTAGGAGATTGTCGCACAATCCAGATTGAATCAACACCTTCGCTAGCTTCATTTCCAACCCGTGACCAAATGTTCCAAACCGCGCCGAGCTTCGCGATAAGTATTTTAACCCCGCGCATGGCCCCTTTTCCATTATTTTCTTCCTTCTTCCCTCTGCGAAACCCTAGCTTCTGGTGCTCTTTCCCCTCTCTCCTCCAACATCAATCCTACAGCTCATCATTCACTCCACAAATCTACAGAGTTGTTCCTAGCATCACACACATCTATTGCCCTCTGCTCAGAGATCTCGCGGTGCCCTATGCGTCAAATCAAACCAAACCCTAGATCTTAGTCTCCGTTATTCATACTAGAAGACAGAGTTAGAAATGGCTCCAAAAATTGCACAAAAGAGAAAGGGGAAGGACAAGGACCCGACAGAGACCACCCATAAAAAGGCCAAGACTTCAAAGTCACCTAAAAAAGGAAAGGAAGTGGTTGAGGAGGCGGCGGAACTGTTGTGACATCTCAGTGTGCTTGTTTTATTTGTTGGTGGTAAAAATAATTTAAAATCAAAGAAAGAGTAAAATAGGGGATGGAATCAGCACAACTAAGAAATCCTAGACCTGCAAGATACAGGGTCCATTTGTAGCAAGTTTTGATAAGTAAGAGTTTGTCCCACAGGGAAAGGTGATCTACAGCTCCAAAGGAGCCATCTCTAGTAGTCCCTCCAGATCTGACTACAGATCTGGTAGTCCTAAAAGGAGGGAAGTTTAAGGTCACTGTTGTCGCTCCAAGTGTGCCATAATTGTGTGCATTATGAATCAAAAATTAAAGAATTAAAGAATGCTAGGTTATATGGATGTTAACTTATGAAAGGGATATCAGCACATTGGGGCTAACACTGGCCTGCAAGATCAGGGCCAATTGTAGCAAGTTTTAAATGTAAGTGAGTAAAAGATCGTCCACAGGGAATTGATTTAAAATTTAAGATAAACCTCCAGATCTGAGCTACCAGATCTGGCCTCTGATCCTATCTACAAAGCACATAAGATGGGAGGTTGAATTTGTCACGTTTAACAAACTAAAAACAAAGGAAAATTTAAACTAAATGATCCAGATCCGAGTTGGGGAGATGTTTAAAATAAGACAAATGCAGAAATAATAGCTTCATGTACTTTAGCCTCTGAATTTTAATGGAGAATCTGTAGTTCAACAGAGCAGATTCAATCTTCATCTGGCTACCAGCACAGATGTAAGAGAAATAAATCCGAATTAAGGAATAGGTTTAGACTTATGGCTATGATCTGTCCAATGGTCACAGATCATCCAATAGTTGTGGCCTATTCTTTAGTTCAGAACATGAACATCACTGTAAATGCTGCTAGAATTAGGTTACCAACGCTAATTCGCACAGGGTGATGAATTAAGGGAAGCTGCACCGGGATGAGTGAATCTAAAGAAGTCTAATGCACTAAGGTGAACATTCGTAACCCTCACATGACTCCAATGGAGAAGACACAAATTACAAGAACCTTTTAAAATCCAACGTTACAATTACGAGACGGCTTTAGAGAGCCCTCGGACTTACGCCTTGAATCCGAACTTGGAAGTACAAATCACTCACAATGGCTCTCAAAGGTAAACTACAAGAAGGGATTACGGGGGTTCGGATAAGCTATCCGATCGGAATGAGGGAAACAGAGATGAAAACTCTAAAACTGGATGCCCAATTTGGGCGTAATGGCTTCTCTATTTATACTTTTTCCTCCATCCTGCATGGTGGATTGACCAATCAGAATGCTTTAGATCTGGATTGCCCAATGAGGGTTGAGCACGGGATCCAGATCTGTTTTGGCCAATGGAAATGCTCGACCGGTTCGAATCGGTGCGAAGCATCAATTCTTATGGGTTTGAAATTGCTTGAGCTCGGAAGTTCCCGCCAGTAATTTAACTTTGGGCGCTCACATGGGTTGGAATATGCCTTGGATCTTGATTGGAACCTTCCGAATGTTCTTGGTCTTTTGATTGCATTAGGGCGCGTGCAAAGTTTCTGAAATACCTTCTTGGACGAGCAAATCCCTCGTAATGCCATTTCGCAGAGTTTAGGGGCCTTTTCAAAGTTCAATGACTTCAAGCTCGTCAAAGTTCAATCTTCTTTCGAGGAGTTCAGATGCTCTTGAAAGCTACACCGGAGTTTTAGTCCTTTTCGCAGTTTAGGGCCTTTTTCGCAAAGTTCAATGACTTCAAGCTCGCAAAGTTTAATCTTCTTTTCGAGGAGTGTTTTCTTCTTTTCGCAAAGTTCAAGGTTCTTTACGAAAAGTGCAAGTTCTTTGCGAATAGTAGAAGTTCTTTGCGAATTGAACTCTAGGCTCCCATTCTTCTTTGCGAATTGACTTTTAACTTGATTTTTTCTTTGCGAATGGCTCTCTCTCTTGCTTCAGGTCTTTGTCTGCTCTTTTAGACCCTCTTTAGCCATTGCTGAGGCTGTTTCTTCACTCCTTCTTTAAACTTGACATGAGCTGTCAGCTTTTTGATCTTTTTGGGATGCTTTTCGGATTTGGACCTGTCTGATTGGTTAGCTGTAAAATGCACACTAAAGCACTTATTTAGTCTTCTCAAGGGTCTTTCAAGGCTCATGTTTAGGGGTGAAAAATGGTATTTTTCACTACTTAACAGTCACTTATTCTAAGTATTCTAAGATAGCCTAATGAGTTAACTACAGAAAGGGTTGAGAAGATGGATGGATTGTGGAAAATAAATATAAAAGGGTGAGAAGTCGGTTATTGAGTCTAGATTAGAGGAGTTTTATAACTCAGATTCAGATCTGATGTTATGGAAATCCTGTCCAATGGCTATATTATCACCAAAGAGGAGGAAGAATTCAACTCATCCCTGTGCCATGATCCAATCCCTTAAGGTTATAACCTGCCCAATGGTCACAGACTATCCCATAGGGGAACCACAGTCCAAAGATGGGTCAAAACAAATTAATCATTGTAGGCACTACTTCATCCAGGCTACAAGCTTAGGGAATCCATAGGGAACCTCAACCTCTAAAGCCCTATGTGTGGGGCTAAGGCTATATAGACCATGATAGCTCAGACACATAGAACCAGCAAGAGATTGAGTACCACCTTAGATCTAGCTGTCCATTGCTTGAGTGGTGCTGCAATGGTCCAATCACAAGCCTATAATCTCCATAACCAGATTAGATCTAACATTTGATGGCGGGTCTATACAAATATATGGGGAGTCTGCCTCTGCACAATCTCCTACCAGGCTTAACAGCTCAGGCTCGAGGAAAAAGGATCCATCTTGGATCGGCGGATTGGATTCACCTTAAGGCTATAGCCTATCCACTTAAATGGTCACAGACTATCCCAGAGGCTATCCTCCTCACGGAGCCCAAGACAAAACAAGTTAATTGCTGCTACCACCATGGTCACAAGGCTACCAGCTCAGGCTCCCATGAGAATTTATGATCTAGTGGGTCCTGTGGTGGGGCTAAGGCTGTATAGGACCGTGATAGCCCAGGCACACAGGTCACTTGGATCTAAGTGGATCCTTAGAATCAGTCCTCCATTGCTTTGAAACACAACCAAAGCAATGGCGGATCACAAGGCAGCAGCCTTGCACAGAACAGCTCACAAATACACAAATCCCATAAGAGTACAAATCCTATTACAAAAACTCCATTACTCTAACCTCAATAGACATACAAAGGCATGGCCAGCAAGTGCTGAGCCATGGAGAGAAGAAAAAGAAGAAAAAGAAAACTACCTACAGTTACAAGAAGAACAGAAAAGGAAAAGAAAATTACAAAATCTGAGATAGGAGTTCCTCTTCTAAATTCTAACTCCAAGTTTCCCTCCCTTTTTTTCTCTCCTCTTTTCTTTTTCCTCCTAAACCTAAACTAGGCTTAGGTTTATATAGCAGTGGTGTGGCGGCATATTAGGGTTATGAAACCCTAATTTTAATGATGCCACATGGATGAATAATGATCCTTGGATGCCTCGAGGTGCGTGCACGGAGATTTGAGCCTGAGAGTGTGTGCCCTAATCTTTGGAAATCCCCAGAAAGTCCTCTGTAGAATGATGGAAGTTGGCGTTCAGAGCTTCGCCAAGTTGCAGTCGATTCCCAAACTTGTCACGTGGTAGCTCTAGTCTTCGCATGGTTGAGTTTAACATTAAAGCTTCAGACGTCGCGTGGTTATAGCTTCTTGATGCTTTGAGCCGTCGCGAGGTAGACAGTAAAGCTCTCGCTGGGTTGGGCTTCGCGCAGTTGGATTGATAATTATGAATAGCACGGGAACTGCGCAAGCTTTCCACTTCACTTTGCGAGGCTAATTCTGGCTTTTGTGAGACTGCTTTCTTTCTGAACAGTGCGAGAACTGTGGGACAGGTTCTCTTGATATTTGCATCCCGATGCTACTGCACGACAGCGGCACGAGGCAGGATTCTGAAGCTCTCTCTCCTCAACTATTCTGAGCGAACCACGCGAGGGTGAGAGGGGTCTTCTTGAACTGCGTGGGAGCTGCACGACCTTTAACTTCTAAACTTCATGAGAGCTGCGCGACTCAAGGCTTCTGAAGCTCTTCTGTCACTCTACTACGTGAGAACTTGTTTGTGAAGTCTTAGGACTTCGCGAGGACTGCGCGAAGTGTATTTTTCTAAATCCTCTGGAGCTTTGTCAGCTGTGCGAGGCTCTTCTATGGTCTGGATTCATGGTTCATTCTTCTGAGGGACCTCTGGTGCCAAAACAGGCTCCTTAGCAGGATTCATGGCCTTATTGCCCTGCTGTTTATTACCTACAGAAAACACTTAACAAGCATTTATTAGATGGCAAAGGGTCTAATCAAAGGCTAAGTTAATGGGTGAAAAGTGGTACTTTTCAGGTCTTAACACACCCCCAAACCTAATCGTTGCTAGTCCCTTAGCAAAGCTACACTAAATCAACTATAGAATTTAAATGCCACTTTCGTAGGGAGCACGGATACATTTAGCATATGTAGCAAGCCTTTTAAACCCCTAGGTGATCCCTAGTGGAGGAGTGAAGTCTCCTGAGGGTTTTCAGTGAAAACACCCACAAACTTCTCAATGAAGCAGTTAACAAAAGTGCAATTTATCAGATGAACAGTCAAGAAACAGAGTTAGTTCACCTTTGAATTAGTGGAAAAATAAGAAACTTAAACACATTAGCTGCACAGACATTTAAACAATGTAAGCTTCTCATGAAAGCACAGCATTTTCAACCGGTTTACACTAAAGACACTACATAGGAGTGTCAACACTGAGCTCATCACTGGATCAAAATTTAGGTTATAGGTCACACCTAATGCATTCAAGATCAGAACAAAAACTCTCCAGGGCATACTCTCATAAAGAAAAACTGTTGAGGGTTTCATTTTCTCTCAAGCTCAAGAGCAGTTACATCCCCCAAATGGGTCTGTAAGCATGAGCATAGGCATAGCTCTGAAGTTCTGGCATCATCGACAGATCCTCACCATAGATTGGATAACTCTTAATCTTCACATGACAGCTCACTCAACTTTAGATCACAAGGGCTTTTAACTGGGCTGTAATGTGGCTTATGGAGTGGGGTTGAAAGAATGGAAGGTTGAAAAGGGGTTCAAAATTGAGAAATCAGTAGGTGATGGAGGTGATTCATGACTTCACCTTCTTTAATTCAGTTCCTTTCATCTTCTTTGAGGTTTTCAGATTTGAAGTGATCAGTTTCTCTTCTTGATTTCGATTTTTCTAATGAAAGTTCCCTCTTGACTCCTCTCTTACTTCTCTTCATTATTGTTTTTTTTGTTTCTTTTTTATGCATTTTTCTTCTTTTTATTTTGTTTTTGCTTTTCTGAAATGCCACCATTTTATCGCCACTATACGCTGCCGAATTTGAGGTACTTCTTCTTTATTCACCTAATGTTGACCATAGCTAGTCCATCTTCAACTTTCTTCCTAATTCTTAGAGTGAGGGTAAGGTTAAATCAGATACAGAGGTTCAGGTACAAGTGCTCAGGTGCATTTTTGAAGAAATTTAGGATTTAAAGTTCAAAGGAGGTATAGGCAAGGGCAGTTGCTTAAGGTCGGTCTATTTAGGCTCAAACTGTCCAAAAGAAGGCCTTGATCCTTTCCTAAGTCTCATGAGTGTTGTCAGCTATTTCAACTTGGAGTTGCCCAACTTTTAGTGAACATAGTGACTCAGCCAGTCCTTAGGGCTAAAAGAAATTGCCTTAGTCACTCCTCAAGGAAAAAATTTTGTATAGGCCCAAACCTCACTGGTTATGGTCTTCCTTTGAATTCTTAAGTATGTCCTTACATTTTTCTCTCTCTACTGATTCACTAAGTGTTGATACAAGTAAGTTTCCTTGGTGATCTCATCATGGAAATGTGAAATATTACAAGCTTATAATGCCTAAAGTCTGGAAATTATTTTTCATGATTCTCTAGTGAACATGGTTCCATTTCCATATTACTCACAAGATTCTGCTGCACTTAGGTTAACTATTCCATTGGCAGGATCTGCCTGCCACACCCCCAAACCTATGAGGAGCAGTGTCCTCACTGGATCAAAGGTGTGGGTGCAACAAATTTATGAAGGACATAAGAAAAGGTCATAACAGGGAACAAAGCAGACAAAAGACAACAAAAAATTAGGAATGACAAAAGAAGAATATCTATCATAAGAGGGAAATGTACAAAAGGAAAGACAAAAGGTGAACAAGAAAATGCATAAACAGTAAAAATCCTAAGTACAAGCTAATCAGAGTCTGAATCAAAATCGGTCCCAACCCATCCTCTTGGCATGCGCTGTAAGGAGAGCCTCTTCCTCTTTTTTCTTTTGTTCGCGCTCTTCCTTTCTTTGGGCATCAATTTTGGGCCTGGTTGGTGCCCTGACCCTCATTTTTCTGGGCTTTAGTTCAGGAAGGATCGTGAAAGATGTGTCTGTGGTTGGCTCAGCGGATTTGATGGGACTCTTTCCTTTAGGGCTCTTCCCTTTTGAGGCTTGCCCTTGCTGAGTCGGAGGGGAAATAAGAGGAGCTTTTGCCTTTACTGGCTCAGGAGGGACAACTGGGAGCTTACCTTTATCTTTCTGGGTCAGTGGTGGTGCCTCCTCAGACTGGGCAGATTATTCTTTTCCAATTTTTAGAGAGGCAGCTGGGCGAGTAGTCCTCTTGGCAGTAACTTTCCGTCGCTGAGGATAAGTGTGCTCAGCAGGGGCAGAAGAAGGGGGAGCACTTGGAGCACTTGGATCCACAGGCGGTGCAGAGTCAGAATCAGAATCAGAGAGGAAAAGAGCAGTGGGATCCAATCCAAGGGTTGCAGCAGCCTGTTTGCGTTCATCTTTGGAAAGCAACCGACCATGGGGGGTCATCCTGAGCAGAAGCTCTGGTGGCCTTTGGTGGCGGGGATGGAGGTGCAGGCTTCTTACCTTTTTGGGCAGCTGTGGCTCTTTTGGAGGGAGAAGGTTTCTTGGGAGCAGCCCTTTTTCTCTTAGGTGCAGGAGATTTAGCAGGGGGAGGCACTGAAGGTGGAGGTACTTGTGTAGGAGGGGCAGGAGCAGGGGATGTAGATGGAGGAGCAGGGGGAATGGAAGATGATGGTCTGGGGGGTGTGGAAGGTGGGGCCTCGGGGGGTGCCGTAGCCAAAGGGGTGACCTCAAATGGTTGGCCTGACAGCGATGCAACCCTTTTTTGCAAAATTTCTATCTGCTTTTCAGCATAAAGGAGTTTTGCATCAGAAAGCCCCTTAGTGAGCCTGTGGATCTCCTCGGCATTGTGCAGTTTCTTTTCAAACATCCGGGCTCTCTTCTGTTCCAGCTTGGCATTGCCCTTCTCCATCTCCGCATTCATTTTGTAGTAAGTAGCAGCAGCCTTCGCCGCATTGAGGGTCTCCAAAATACTCTCCCATCCCTTGGAAATATCTCGCAGCTGCTCTCTGTGAGCAAGCTTCAAGTCACTCATTTTCTACAGCAAGGGGTACTCAATGGCTTGTCAAGTTGGGCCATGCCTCTGAGAACATCTCTCTTGATGTAGGCATTGTCCCGCATGGCATAGAGGAGGGTGAAGTAAGGAGGGGTGTAGTAGGAATGCCTTGGTAAAATAGGGAGAAAGGGAGTGGAAGAAGTAGAAGGGGATTGGTCCTATGGGGGTAAAGTGGGGGCTGCAGTGGTGAAGTCTAGATGAGGGAGGGGGGGAAAAGGTTCTGTGTCAGTTTGTGTGGAGTGGTTAGTGGAATGAGGAGGGGGTAGGATAAGAGGGGGGATGGAAGACATGGGTGGGAAAAGTAAATGAAGGGGGTCACTGAAGGTTGGTGGTTCTGGGTAAGGGAAAAATGGAATGGTGAAGGGTCAGAAAGGTAATGGTGGGGTGAAAAGTGTGGGGGTGTTAATGGGAAAGGGGGATGGGAAGGGAATGGGGTCTGTTTGGGTGGAGGTGTGGGTAAATCGGGGTGGCGGTAATATGAGTGGGAGAAGGATAGGTAGAGTGGGGAAGAAATGGTGGGGTATGGTGTCTTGGAAGGGGTGGGTTGGAGTTAAGTCAATGGGGGAAAATCTGCTGTGGATCATGAGGTAGAAGGGACTGGATTTTCGGAGTAGAAGGTGGTTGTGCAGAGGTGGGTGGTTTTGTCAATGTTTGAAGGGTGGATTGGATATTGGTGATGTAAGTCTGCATTTGGTCTTGGGTATGTGTTGTATTGGATAGTTAGGTCTGAATGTCATGTATGAGGGAAAGGATATGGGTAAGTGTGTCTGAGTTTGGTTGGGGTGGGGTGTGAGAAGAAGAGGCAACAGGTTGGAAAGGGGAAGTAGGGGCATGGTGGAATGTTGTAGGAGGAGATGGAGGGTCTGGTGAGTGAGGTGGGGAAGGAAGTGGGGAATCTGGGAGAGGGATATCATGTGTTGGCAGGGTGTCAAGCAAGGTAGTCATGAAGGCTTGATAGCCTGAAGTAGTGGCGAGGTTAAAATCAAGATCTGTGAGTGGAGATGTAGTTGGGGGGAGGGGGGGGTTGGACTAAGGGCTGGTCAATATGTGGTGTGTCTGTGGGAATGATAGGGGTGGTTGGGGTAGGTAAAGATATGGCAAGGGTTGTGTGAGAAGTTTTCTTTTAAAGATAGGTTATCAAGGGAGGGCTGTCAGGGTTTAGTTCAGATGGTGGGGGAATTGGGGGTGTGTACTGAGGCAATGTGGGAGAAGGTAGGGGGATGTCATGGGGGTCAACACTTTCCTCTCAGGAATGAGTCACAGGGAATTCTGGAGCGGGTATGGAAAAGACAGATAAAAGAGGGAGAGGGAGAGATGAAAGAGGCAAAGAAACGGATGGAGGGGTAGGTGTGGTGGATGGAGGTAATGTTGCAGAAGCAGAAGTGACCGGAGCTTGCACCACCTTCTTGGGAGCAGGAGCTTTAGCCACCTTTTTGGGAGCAGGGGTGGTCTTCGCAGCAGCAGTCCCCTCTCCCTTCTCAGAAGCAGTCTGAGCTTTCTTCTTCTTGCTGGGATCCATCAAACTCTTGCTGATCCACCATTGTCGCTTTGCGAAAGTGGTAGAGGGGAGGTCAATAGTTAACTCCCCCACTGGTATCTTGTACCCTCCTCTCAAGAGTAATTTGGTGATGAGCTTTGCATAGGGGAGAGTGTGGAGCTTCTTTTTGTGCCCTATCTTTACCATAATATCCTTCATGGCCTCAAACATCAACCCAGCATAATGGAATCTGTGGCCCCGAGAGAAGGAATAGAGAGCATCAGCAATTGGGGTCCTCCTCTCCTGCTGATGGCCGACACAATAGATGTTCTTTCGGAGAACTTGATCAATGAACAGGAGTTTGGGGTCCAGATCTCTTCTCCTGATGGAATCTCCTGTGGCCTTCAACCCTCTGGTAAGGGCTTGTGCAATGGTATCAATAGGGGCTCACAGAGGGGGGCCATATCTGCAGTTGGGTTAAAGACAGCAGGAATACCCATTAATTCAGCAATCAACTCAGGGTTCAGTAACATTTCAAAATTGTTAACTAACACTAGGAGGCCTAGCTGTCCACGATGGTCTGGTCTAGCCCTAATGTGCTGGTAAAAGAGTTGTACTAGTCTAGGGTAGGCTAGTGCAGGGGTAGATTGCAGTAGTGGGGTCAAACCAGCTTTACGGATAAATTCAATGGTAGGGGCTGACAGAGGCTCCGTTTCAAAAAAAGAGAGGTCAAAAACGGCTTCAGGCTCCAAGGGAATGGGAGTCAGGAGCTCAGAGGGTGTAGAGTAGTCAGGTGTTAGCGCAGCCACATCCTGAGTCGCTTCCTTCCCTTTTTGTGGCGCCTCAGAGGGCTTGGCTTTCTTGGGAGTGGGCTCAATGGGAGCCTTATCCCTTGCTCTTTTCACAGGTGCGCTCTTGGGGGCCATGGAACTTCTCCGCTGAGAGTGTGTAGTTGGAAAAATGAAAAGTAAAAGTTGAGAGCTGAGGCTTACCCTAAAAGTTAGGGTTCTGTTCAATCTGATGCACAAAAGATCGTGAGAGCTCTTAGCAGGGGGCAACTGGTGGAAGAGGCTTTAGGAACAAATCCCCAGAATGAGAAGGTGAATGATGGATTGTAAACTAGATGCTGGAGGAGAGAGATTAATGGGAGTCAGAGCTAGGGTTTCGCTGGCTAGAGGAGAGAGATTAATGGGAGTCAGAGCTAGGGTTTCGCTGGCTGGAGAAGAAAGAGAAAACATAAAAGGAAAGCAACGCGGGGTTGGATTATATAAATCACGAGGCTTGGCGCGCTTTGAAATGCTCTGCTCGCTGGATAGAAGTGAGTGGGTCGCGAGGTTGGATGTTCATCCAAACTGCGCGAGGAATTCACACAACAACATTTGAACTGTGCGAGGGCATAGTAGTTCCTTATGATCAGCATGAGAGGGAGCCAAGCCACATCTTCAGAACCGCACGACGGCTTAAACAAAGTTAAAAAATGCACACACCCACAAGTTAGCCTTTGACCTTTGCTTTGTGGGTGGATTCTCTCACATGCTCTCGTCCAGGGACACCCTTATTCATTCACAATAGGACTCTCCATGCTTTCCCAACAATTAATCATGCAATTGCTCAAAAAGCATTTAATCAAAACCTCATATCCAAAACATTCTCATTATCACACAATCAAATCATCATTCATTCTTTCACAAGCATCAATTCAAAGGGGACCAGAAGCAAAGCAGGCAGACGAATTATTCAAGTCATATACATTCAAACTCCGACAAGTTCACTAAAAATTCCTAAAAATAGTAAAAAGAATAAACCATACTAAAATACATAACATACACCATGCACAGATTTGTGAATCAATTTAATGAAAGATCCCCCTGCCCCTCAGGGTTTGAGGATCCTTCACCAATCAAAAATTGGCCTTTGGGATTTACCACTGGCTGGCTGGGTAACCTCCCCTCTTCTCTTTTAGCTAAGGCATTCGATAGTTGGCCTAGCTGCTCTTCCAACTTCTTTATGCTCTGATCATGAGAATTCACAGTCTGAGCCAAGGACCCCAGGTTTTGTAGTGAGGTCAAGACCTGGTCCTCGAAAGAAGTATTTCTTGGCTGAGGTTGGGGTAAGATCAACTGATTTTGTTGCTGATGGGGCTGCTGCTGGTGCTGAAAATTGGCCCTAGGGGCATATCCTTGATTAAACTACTGCTATGGCCTTTGAGGTAAGGCCAACATCTGCTGGGGCTGCATATAGTTGTCTTGCCTCCACCTCAGATTTGGGTGGTCTCTCCATTGGTAACCAGCATTTTGGTGCTGCTATCCATATGGTTGTCTGTTGTAGCCACCAGATTGTTGCTGGCCATAAGATTGCGCAGCAGCAGCATGTTCCAAAACTAATTCAGGATACTGCCCTGCAGATGAACATTCCTCTACTGTGTGCTGTGGGGACTGGCATATCAGACATCCACCACTTGAGCAACCCTTTTGGGTTGCATCACAGTCAGTAATTTGTCAAACTTCCCTGAGAGGTTAGCCATCTATAGCTGCAGGTCATTATTCCCAGACACCTCATAAACTTTTCCTCTTGACAAAGCAGCAAGCCCCACTTTTGACTCAAGCTCCTGACTAGTTCTTGTCAGGGATGTTTTTTGAAAAGCATTTTCACTAACTACCTCAAACAATTCCCATGCCTCATCAGCAGTCTTGTGCATGTAGGTTTCACCACAAGAGGCATCAACCATATCTCTATTTTTCTCATCAATCCCATTGTAGAAGCTTTGTACAAGCTGCCAGTCTGGGAACTTGTGGTGGGGGCATTGTTTGAGCATTTCCTTAAACCTATCCCAGGCTTGATTAAAGTCCTCAGTTGGGGATTGGGCAAAAGCAAGAATCTCCTTCCTCAACTAGCTAGTTTTGGTCTCAAGGAAGAACTTTGTCAGGAACTTGGTCTGCAGGTCTTTCCATGTAGTGATGCCATTGTTGGAAAGAGTAGCCAATCAGGTACTAGCCCTATCCTTCAGAGAGAAGGGAAAGAGCCTGAGCCTAGTAGCCTCAAGTCCCAAACCAGCGATATTGAAAGTGGTGCACAAGGCCAAAAATTGGTCAATATGCTTATAAGGGTCCTCCTTGCTGAGCCCATGGAAAGAGGGCAGCATCTGGATGATTGAAGTTTTAATCTCATAATTCCCTTGAACATCAAGGAATTGAATGTTAAATGGAGAGTTATAGTCATCCGGAGCATTCAACTCCTTGAGAGTTCTGGGTTGTTCTTCACCCATGAATACTGTCTCAGATTCAGTTGGGGGCTCTACTGTGGTGTGTCTGTTCCTCCCCAGTCTTCTACCCCTTTCTAGCTCAGGGTTGAACGGCTCTAAAGTAAGACTAAGAGATCTCCTACCTAGCATGCAAACACACCACTAGCAGGGACAACTCCTTGCATGCACATTGCACTTGATTCAAAGAATTTTTTAATAAATTTACAGCTAATTTAAGAAGACATACATTTATAACTATATTAAACAACTGCTATATAATTTTCAAAGAAACTAGACTGAGTGTTAAAGGTTAGAGAATTGCAAACAGAGGTAGCTAATCTCCAAATGCAGTCCAATGTCCTTCTCTGCTGTTGTCTAGATCTGCAAGAAAGATTCAAAATTATATCAGCAGTATCAATTATTCACATTTACAAAGAATACTAAAAATACAAAAACTAAGGGTCTACAAATAAATCATCTTTCCCCGGCAACGGCGCCAAAAACTTGTTGTGACATCTCAGTGTGCTTATTTTATTTGTTGGTGGTAAAAACAATTTAAAATCAAAGAAAGAGTAAAATAGGGGATGGAATCAGCACAACTGAGAAATCCTAGACCTGCAAGATACAGGGTCTATTTGTAGCAAGTTTTGATAAGTAAGAGTTTATCCCACAGGGAAAGGCGATCTACAGCTCCAAAGGAGCCATCTCTAGTAGTCCCTCCAGATCTAACTACAGATCTGACAGTCCTAAAAGGAGGGGAGTTTAAGGTCACTTATTCAAAGTATTCTAAGATAGCCTAATGAGTTAACTACAGAAAGGGTTGAGAAGATAGATGGATTGTGGAAAATAAATATAAAAGGGTGAGAAGTAGGTTATTGAGTCTAGATCAGAGGAGTTTTGTAACTCAGATTCAGATCTAATGTTATGGAAATCATGTCCAATGGCTACATTATCACCAAAGAGGAGAAAGAATTTAACTCATCCCTGTGCCATGATCCAGTCCCTTAAGGTTATAACCTGTCCACTTAAATGGTCACAGACTATCCCATAGGGGAACCACAGTCCAGAGATGGGTCAAAACAAATTAATCATTATAGGCACTACTTCATCCAGGCTACAAACTCAGGGAATCCATAGGGAACCTCAACCTCTAAAGCCCTAATTGTGGGGCTAAGACTGTATAGGACCATGATAGCCCAGACACATAGAACCAGCAAGAGATTGAGTACCACCTTAGATCTAGCTGTCCATTGCTTGAGTGGGACTACAATGGTCCAGTCACAAGCCTACAATCTCCATAACCAGATCAGATCTAACATCTGATGGCAGGTCTATACAAATATATGGGGAGTCTGCCTCTGCACAATCTCCTACCGATAAGCTCGGGCTCGAGAAAAGGATCCATCTTGGATCGGCGGATTGGATTCACCCTAAGGCTATAGCCTGTCCACTTAAATGCTCACAGACTATCCCAGAGGCTATCCTCCTCACGGAGCCCAAGACAAAACAAGTTAATTGTTTCTACCACCATGGTCACAAGGCTACCAGCTCAGGCTCCCATGAGAATTTCCGATCTAGTGGGTCCTGTGGTGGGGCTAAGGCTGTATAGGACCGTGATAGCCCAGACACACAGGTCACTTGGTCTGAGTGGATCCTTAGAATCAGTCCTCCATTACTTTGAAACACAGCCAAAGCAATGGCGGATCACAAGGCAGCAGCCTTGCACAGAACAGCTCACGAATACACAAATCCCATCAGAGTACAAATCCTATTACAAAAACTCCATTACTCTAACCTCAATAGACATACAAAGGCATGGCCAGCAAGTGCTGAGCCATGGAGAGAAGAAAAAGAAGAAAAAGAAAACTACTTACAGTTACAGGAAGAACAAAAAAAGAAAAGAAAATTATAAAATCTGAGATAGGAGTTCCTCTTCTAAATTCTAACTCCAAGTCTCCCTCCCTTTTTTTCTCTCCTCTTTTCTTTTTCCTCCTAAACCTAAACTAGGCTTAGGTTTATATAGCAGTGGTGTGGTGGCATATTAGGGTTAGGAAACCCTAATTTTAACGATGCCACATGAACAAATAATGATCCTTGGATGTCTCGGGGTGCGTGCACGAAGATTTGAGCGTGGGAGTGCGTGTCCTAATCTTTGGAAATCTTCAGAAAGTCCTCTACAGAATGATGGAAGTTAGAGTTCAGAGCTTCGCCAGGTTGCAGTCAATTCTCAGACTTGTCGTGTGGTAGCTCTAGTCTTCGTGTGGTTGAGTTTAACATTAAAGCTTCAGACGTCGCGTGGTTGCAACTTCTTGATGCTTTGAGCAGTCGCGAGGTAGACAGTTAAGCTCTCGCTGGGTTGGGCTTTGTGCAGTTGGATTGATAATTATGAATAGCGAGGGAACTATGTGAGCTTTCCACTTCACTATGAGGCTAATTCGCTTTAGACCGCTTTCTTCTAGACGAGAACTGCGTGTTCTCTTGATATTTGAATCACATCAATGCGTGATAACTGCGTGAGGTAGGATTCTGAAGCTCTCTCTCCTCAGCTATTCTGAGCGAACCGCGCGAGAGTGAGAGGGGTCTTCTTGAACTGTGCAGGAGCTGCACGATCTTTAACTTCTAAACTTTGCGAGAGTTGCGCGACTCAAGGCTTCTGAAGCTCTTCTATCACTCTACTATGCGAGAACTTGTTTGTGAAGTCTTAGGACTTCGCGAGGACTGCGCGAAGTGTATTTTTCTGAATCCTCTGGAGCTTTGTCAACTGCGCGAGGCTCTTCTATGGTCTGGATTCATGGTTCATTCTTCTGAGGGACTTCTGGTGCCAAAACAGGCTCCTTAGCAGGATTCATGGCCTTATTGCCCTACTATTTATTACCTATAGAAAACACTTAACAAACATTTATTAGATGGTTAAGGGTCTAATCAAAGGCTAAGTTAAGGGGTGAAAAGTGGTACTTTTTAGGTCTTAACAGGAACCAACCCCTAAGTTCTCTGCTCCTTCAGAGCTCATGGTGTCAATTCCATTGGAGCCTGAAACAGCCTTTGATGTACCATTTTTTGAGAAGGAACCTCTCTCTACCCCTGCAGTACAGTTTATGAGCAAAGCGGGCCTGATGCCATTGATGAGAGGAATTCCAGCACTAGCCTACCCTAAGCTAGTGCAGCTGTTCTATCAGCACATCAGGGTCAAGAAGGACAATGATGGACAAGTGTTCTTACTGGTGCTGAATGATGACTTTGATATGTTAGTAAGCCCCAAGGTGATTGCTGAAGTTTTGGGCATCCCAGCAGCATTCGACCCTAGCTGTGGATATGGCCCCCCTCTGAGTGCATCGATTGATACAATTGCACGGGCCTTAACTAGAGGATTAAAAGCCACAAGGGACTCGATTAGAAGGAGAGAATTAGAACCTAAACTCCTATTCATTGACCAAGTCCTGTGAAAGAACATATATTGCTAAGGACATTAGCAGAAGAGGAGAACTCCCATTGCAGATGCTGTCTACTCCTTCCACATGAGCCATGGCTTCCATGAAGCTTGGCTAATTTTTGAGGCAATGAAAGACATAGTGGAGAAGATAAGGATAAACAAGAAGCCTCACACACTACCCTATGCAAGAATCATTACCTTACTACTGCTCAAAGGGGGATACAAGATAGGAAGGACTGAGCAGACTACCACCCTTACCCCTACTACCTTTGCCAAGAGGCAATGGGGAATCAGCAGGAGCTTGATGGAGGCCCAGAAGAAGAAGAAAGCTGAGGCTCAAGCCCTGCCCAAGCAAGCAGAAGAGGCAGCCGGATCAGGATCTACCCCTGCTACCAAGGAAGTGCCCCAAGAGCCTATCAGTACCATCGCTGCAGCAACACCCATTCCCCCTCCACCTTCTACTCCTGCATCCACTACCCCTCTTGCATCCATCTCTCACCCCCCTCTGTTTCCATTCTCCATGCCCACTCCCCCTTCACCTGTGCTTGGTACCGGGGAGGACTCCCCATCCCCTACTTTACCTCGGTACACAGCCACAATTCCCCCATCAGTTACACATAAACCTGCCAGCCCCCCACTCATTTCCTATAAAAAATGAAAGACCACTGAGACCATCCCAACCATCTCCTAGACACCACCCTCAATCCCTTCTATCCTCATTGACACACCCCACCTTGAAGAAATCACCACCTCAGCCATACCTACTACATCCTCCCTACAGACATTGACTTAACCCTTAACACATCCATAGGCTTCCAAGCCTTTCCGTCTACCTTCCTTGAAACAATGCCTACCTACTGTTGACCGCTTCTGGTGTGCTTTGATTATTGGTTGGTAGTGAAAGTTACTTAAAAATCAAAGACAGAGTAAAACAAGGGGTGAATCCAGCACAACTCAGAAGTCCTAGACTTGCAAGATACAGGGTCCTTTGTAGCAAGTTTTGATAAGTAAGAGTTTGTCCCACAGAGAAAGGTGATCTAAAGCTCCAAGGGAGCCATCTCTAGTAGTCCCTCCAGATCTGTCTACAGATTTGGCAGTCCTAGAAGGAGGGGAGTTTAAGGTCACTTATTCTAAGTATTCTAATAACTAAACTACAGAAAGTGTTGAGAGGATGGATGGAGTGTGAAAAATGAGTATAAAGAGGGTGAGAAGTATGTTATTGAGCCAAGGTCAGAGAAGTTTTGTAACTCAGATTTAGATCTGATGTTATAGAAATCCTGCCCAGAGGCTACATTATCACCTCTGAGGAGAAAGGATCCAACCCATCACTCTGCCATGATTCCACCCTTAAGGCTATAACCTATCCACTTGAATGGTCACAAATTATCCCAGAGGGGAGCCACTATCCAGGGATGAGTCAAATCATAACAAGTAAATCATTGCAGGCACTATTTCATCCAGGCTATCAGCTCAAGAATCCATAGGAAACCTCAACCTCTAAAGTTCTATATGTGGGGCTAAGGCTGTAGGACCATGAAAGCCCAGACACATAGAACCAGTAAGAGATTGAGTACAACCTTCGATCTAGCTATCCATTACTTGAGCGAGGCTACAATGGTCCAGTCACCAATGTACAATCTCTATAACCAGATCAGATCCAACATCTGATGGCGGATCTATACAAATATGGGAGAGTCTGCCTCTGTACAATCTCTCACCAGGCTTCTACAAGCTCAGGTGTAAAGAAGAAGGATCCATCTTGGATCGGTGGATCAGAATCACCCTAAGGCTATAATCTGTCCAATTAAATGGTCACAGACTATCCCAGAGGTTATCCTCCTCACGGAGTCCAATACAAAACAAGATTATCGCTGCTACCACCATGCTCACAAGGCTACCAGCTCAAGCTCCCATGGGGATTTCAGATCTAGTGGGTCCTGTGGTGGGGCTAAGGCTGTAGGACCATGATAGCCCAGACACAGAGGTCACTTGGATCTGAGTGGCCCTTAGAACCAGTCCTCCATTGCTTTGAAACACAGCCAAAGCGATGGCGGATCAAAAGGCAGCAGCCTTGCATAGAGCATCCCACACACAAACAACAATCTCATAAAGTATAAATCCTATTACAAAACTTCCATTGATCTAATTCAAAAACACATACAAAGGCATAGCCAGCAAGTGCTGGACTATGGAGGGAAGGAAAGAAAAAGAAAACTACTTACTGCTAAAAAGAAAGAGAAAAAAAAAATGATCTGAGATGGCTTCCCAAATGCCTAAACCTAAGCTCAGGTATGGGTTTATATAGCAGTGGGGTGGCGGCGCATTAGGGTTAGGAAACCCTAATGTTAATGATGCCATGTGGCCTAATAATGATCCTTGGATGCCTCGGGGCACGTGCATAGAGATTTGAGCGTGGGAGTGCATGCCCTAATCGCTGGAAATACCCAAAAGGTCCTCTATTAAAGAGATGGAAGTTTAGGGTCAGAGCCTCGCTAGGTAGCTGTAGTTTCCCAGACTTATCGCGTGGTAGCTCTTTGCTCTTCGCTAGGATGATTTGACACTGAAGCTTCAGCTGTCGCGAGGTTGCCTTGGTTTGCTCTTCAGGCAGTCGTGTGGTAGAGAGTTGAGCTCTCGCTGGATTGGGCTTCGCGAGGTTGAATAGAAGACACAGTCTTAAGTGTCGCGGGGTTGAAATTCAAGCAGTCGCGCTATTGATCGGTCTTTGTTGGGCAGCAGCGCGAGAACTTCGCGAGCACTTCTCTTTACTTGGACTTTGCAAGTTGCCTCACGAGGCTCTTCTGAGTTCTGAACTGCGCAAGGTTCTATGTCTCACTTGATCTTCGCGAGATTGGCTTTGCCTTCGCCAGGATGTTTTTTTCTTGAACGGCACGAGAACTACGCGAGGCATTCTTCTTCTGATAATTGCATCCCACGACGGCTGCACGACAGCTGCATGAGGAATCTTCTGAAGCTCTCTCTCCTCAGCTGTTCTGAGCGAACTGTGTGAGATTGAGAGGGGTCTGCTTTGAACTGCGCAACACTGTGCGATGTGTTCTACTCTTGAGCTTCGCGAGAGCTGTGCGAGTTTGAGTTTCTGAAGCTCTTCAGTCATTCATCTATGCGAGAGGTTACTGTAAAGCCTTGGGAAGCTCAGTTGAACTGCGTGAGGCATCTTTCTCCTGAATCCTCTAAAGCTTGGGTCAGCTGCGCGAGGCTCATTTCAGGTCTAGATTCAGAGTTCATTCTTCTGAGGGATATCTGGTGCCAAAGCAGGCTCCTTAACAGGATTCTTGGCCTTATTTCACTGCTGATTATTACCTGCATAAAACACTTAACAAGAACTTATTAGGTGGCTAAGGGTCTAATCAAAGGTTAAGTCAAGGGGTGAAAAGTGGTACTTTTCAAGTCTTAACACACCCCCAAACCTAATCTTTGCTAGTCCCTTAGCAAAGCTACATTAAATTTACTCTAAAAATTAAATGCCACTTTCGTAGGGAGCACGAATACATTTAGCATATGTACCAAGCCTTTTAAACCCCTAGGTGATCCCTAGTGGAGGAGTGAAGTCTCCTGAGGGTTTTTAGTGAAGACACCCACAAACTTCTCAAATGAAATAGTTAACAAAAGTGCAATGTCATCCAATGAGCAATTAAGGAATCAGATTTAGTCTACTCTTGAATCAGTACACATAAAAGAAATTTAATTCATTGGTTGCACAGTAACTTAAACAGCATAAACTCTCATGATTGCACAGCATTTCCAAATAGTTTGTAATCACAGAAAACTGCACAAGTGTGTGTCAGCACTGAGCTTATCCTTATGTCAGAAAATTAGGTTAAGGTCATACATAATGCATTCAAGTTCAGACCCAAAAGAAAGCTTTGCAGGGTATACTCTCATAAAGGTTTGTTGAGGGGTTCAGTTTCTCACAGGCTCAAGAGCAGTTACATCCCCTAACTGGGTTTGTAAGCATGAGCATAGGCAGAGTTCTTAAGTGCTGACATCATTGTCAGTTCCTCACCATAGATTGGATAATTCCTTATCTTCACATGACAGCTCACTCAACTTTGGATGACAAGGGCTTTTAACTGGGCTGTAATGTGGCTTATGGAGTAGGATTAAAAAGAATGGAAGGTTGAAAAGGGGTTCCAATTTGAGAAATCAGTAGGTCACAGAGGTGGTTCATGACTTCACCTTCCATAATTCATCTCCCTTCATCTTCTTTGAGATTTTTCGATTTGAAATGATCAGCTTCTCTTCTTGATTTTGATTTCCCAATGAAAGTTCCTCTTGACTTCTCTCTTATTCCTCTTCATTATTATTTTTATTTCTTTTTACTGGAGTTTCCTTCTTTTTATTTTGTTTTTTCTTTTCAGAAATGCCACCATGTTCTCAGTTACCATACTGTCAGATTTTTTTTAAGATCCTTCTTCTCCATTCGCCTAATATTGACCATGGCTAGTCCATCTTCAACTCTGTCTCCTTTACCTTTTGAATTCTCAGAGTGAGGGTAGGTTGAATCAGGTTCATAGGTTCAGGTTCAAGTACTCAGGTGTATTTTGAAGAAATTTAGGCTTTAAAGCTCAAAGGGGGTATGGACAAGGGCAGTTGCTTTAGGATTGGTCTTTTTAGGCTCAAACTATCCAAGAGAAGGCCTTGATCCTTTCCTAGGTCTCATGAGTACTGTCAGTTGTTTCAATTTGCAGTTACCTAACTTCTAGTGAGCACAGTGACTCAGCCAGCCCTTAGAACTTTTAAAAAATGCCTTAGTTACTCCTCAAAGAATAGAAAAATTTTGTAGGCTCAATTCTCACTGGCTATGGTCATCCTTTGAACTTTCAAGTATGTCCTCACCTTTTTCTCTCTCTAATGCTTCACTAAGTGTTGATATAAGTAGGTTTCCTTGGTGATATTATCATGGAAATGTGGAATATTAGAAGTTTATAATGTCCAAGGTTTGCATAAATTTTAATCTTCTTAATTTCATGATTCTGAAGTGAACAGAGGTCCATTTCCATATTGTTCAGATGAGTCTGCTGCACTTATGTTAACTATTCCATTGGCAGGGTCTGCCTGCCATACCCCCAAACCTATGTGGAGCAGTGTCCTCACTGGTTCAAGATGAATGTGCAGCAGAGTCATTACAGCAGAAAAGAAAAGGAAAGAACAGGGAACAAAACACACAGGCAAAGCAAGATAGTAAAGACAGGGGAAAAGTCTATGAAATATTAGAAATGTACAAAATACAAGAGAACTGTTGTAAAAGAAATAGAGAAATTCCTAGGTACAATCTAGTTAGAATTTGTCTTAAAATTTATCTCATCCCATCTTCCTTGCATGCTCTTGTAGGAGAGCCTCTTCTTCTTTCTTCTTTCGTTCCCTCTCTGCCTTTCTTTGCTCGAGAGTTTTGGGTATGGTAGGAGCCCGGACCCTCATTTTTCTCTTCTTGGGTTCAGGAGGGATCTCCAAAGATTTAGCAATGGTTGGCTCAGGGGGTTTGGTGGGAGATTTTCCTTTGGGGCCCTTACCTTTGGAGGCTTGCCTTTGCTGAGGCAGAGGGGGAATAAGAGATGATTGGGTTGGTGCTGGCTCAGGAGGGGCAACGGGGGATTTGGCTTTGGCTGGCACCTGAGACAGGAGAGGACTTTTCCCTTTTTCTGGTTTAGGGGGAGCCACAGGAGATGGATCTGGTAATTTCACTGTAGGAATGGCAGGGCTCTTCCCTTTCACGGGCTTGCTTAGTGGTGGTGCCTCCTCAGACTGGGCAGATGTTTCTTTTCCAATTTTCAAAGAGCGAGTTGGGGGAGTGGTCCTCTTTGCAGCAACTTTCCTTCGCTGAGGATAGGATTGTGCCGCAGGGCCAGATGAAGGAGCAGCAACAGTAGGTTGGGCACTGGGATCCGTAGGTGGTGCAGCATCAGAGTCGGAATCAGAAGGAAAGAGCTCAGTAGGGTCCAATCCAAGGGCAGCAGCAGCCTGTCTGCGTTCTTCTTTGGAAAGGAGGCGCCCATGGGGATCATCCTGAGCAGAAGCTCTGGTGACCTTTAGAGGTGGGGATGGAGGGGCCGACCTTTTGCCTTTTTGGGCTGCAGTGGCTTTCTTAGAAGTGGGCTTTTTCTTGGAAGGGGTGCGTTTTCTTTTGAGAGCAGGAGAGGGAATAGGGGGGGCACTGAGGTAGGAGCAGGAGCTGCAGTAGGGATTGCAGCAGGAGCAACAGGCGGTGTAGGTACTGCAGAAGGAACTGCAGTAGGCATTTGAGGAGGAACAGGAGGAGCTACCGGAGTGGGGGTTGTGGGAGTTGGGGGAACAGATTGTGTAGGGGTTAGGGTAGGGGCAGTGGAAGAAGATGGGCCTGGTTGTGTGGAAGATGGAGCTGGTTGTGTGGAAGAAGATGGGGCCTCAGGGGCAGCGGTGGCGATGGGGGTGGCCTGGATAGGTTGGGACAGCAGGAAAGCAACTCTCTGTTCCAAGATTTCAATTTTCTTGTTAGCCCACAGGAGATTGGTATCTGCAAGCTCCTTACTGAGTTGAGTGATCTCCTGAGCATTGTTCAATTTTTTCTCTAATAGCCGGTTGTGCTTTTTCACCCTCTCTGCATTGGCCTTTTCCATCTCAGTAGCCATTCTGTAGTATGTTGCTACAGCCTTGTTCGCATTTGATGTCTCCAAAATTGCCTCCCACCCTTTGGAAATATCTCGCAACTGCTCGTTATGAGCAAGCTTCAAATCACTAAGTTTCTGCAGCAAGGGGTATTCGATGGCTTGGCGGAGTTGGGCCATGCCATGGATAACATCCCTCTTAATATAGGGATTGTCCCTCATGGCATGGAGGAGGGTGAAGTTGGGAGGGGTATAGTAGGAGTGTCTGAGCAAGATTTGTAGAAATGGAGTGGAAGGAGGAGATGGTGATGGATCCTGGGGGAGAGAAGTGGGGGTTATAGAAATGGTTGGGGTGGTCTGGGTTGAATGGTCAGTGAATTGAGGAGGGGTGGGAGAAGAGGGGGAATGGAAGGTATGGGTGGAAAATGAAATGAAGGAAGGGCATGGATGTGGATGGTTCAGGTAAGGGAAGAAGGGATGGTGAAGGGTTGAAATGGAAGGTGGGGTGCAAAATAGGGGGGTGGAATGGGAAAGGTAGATGGGAATGGAATGGGGTCATTTTGGGTAGAAGTGTTGGTAAGTTGAGGGGAGGTAGTATTAGAGGTGGAAAGATAGGGAGAGAGGGAAAGGAGTGGTCGGGTATGGTATCATGGAGGAGGAAGGATGGAGGTAAGTCAATGGGGGTGGGGTCTGTTGAAACTAGGGAATCAGAGGTGGAGGGGGGTTGGGTCAATGGGGTGGTAGGAGGTTGTGTTGGGATTGGTGGGTTTGTCAATGTGTGAAGGGTGGATTGTATGGTGGTTATGTCAGTTTGCATTCGGGCTTGGGTATCTGAGGTTGGTTGAGGTGGAGTAGGAGGATAAGAAGAAACAGGTTGGAAAGGAGAAGTGGGGGCACGATGGAAAGTGGTAGGGGGGGAGGGAGGAGGGTCTGGCGAATGATGTGGTGAAGGGAGAGGAGACTCAGGGAGAGGGATGTCTTGGGTGGGCAAGGTATCAAGCAAGGTGGTCATGAAGGCTTGATACCCTGAAGTGGTGGCTAGGTTAAAGTCCAGGTCATGGAGAGGTGGGACTAAGGGTTGGTCAATAAGGGGTGTGTCTGTGGAAGTGGGTAAAGATGAGGCAGGGGTAGTGTGAGAGGTTTTCTTTTTAAGGTAGGTTATCAAGGGAGGCTGTGGTGTGGATTGGATGATATGGGAGACTGGGGTTGTGGATTGAGGTATGGTGGGTACAGGTGGAGTGGTGTCCTGGGGTTCAACACTTTCTTCCCAGGTACGGATAATAGTTGGAGGTGGAATGGAAAAAGGAGATAAAAGAGGAAAAGGGAGAGATGGAATGGGTGAAGAAGGTAGTGGAGAGGCAAGAGTGGTGGATGGAGGTGAGGTGACGAAGCTCGCACCACCTTTTTTGGGCAAGGGTTTAGCCTTCTTTTGGGGGATGGCCTTTGCCACAGCAGCTCCCTCTCCTTGCTCAGAGACATTCTGAGCTTCAGCCTTCTTCTTCTTCTGGGGATCCATTAGACTTCTGTTGATCTCCCATTGTCTTTTAGCAAAAGTGGTGGGAGTGAGGTCAGCAGATAACTCCCCCACTGGTATCTTGTACCCTCCCCTCAAAAGTAGTCTGGTGATGAGTCTTCCATAGGGGAGAGTGTGGATTTTCTTTTGCAGCCCCAGCTTCACCATTGTATCCTTCATAGCCTCGAAGATCAACCATGCAGCATTAAATCCATGGCCCAGAGAGAAAGAATAGAGAGCATCAGCAATTGGTGTCCTCCTTTCTTGCTGATGGCCAGAGCAATAGATATTCTTCCTCAGCACTTGATCGATAAACAGCAGTTTGGGCTCCAAATCTCTTCTTCTGATGGAGTCCCCTGTGGCTTTCAAGCCTCTGGTAATGGCCTGGGCAATTGTGTCAATGGGGGCACTCACAGGGGCACCATAACCGCAGTTGGGATCAAAACTGGCAGGGATGCCCAAGACTTCAGCGATTAACTCTGGGCTAAGTAGCATCTCAAAATTGTCAACTAATGCAAGGAGGCCTGGCTGCCCCTGTGTGTCTGGTCTGACCCTAAGGTGTTGGTAAAAGAGTTTTAGTAACCTAGGGTAGGCTAGTGCAGGAATCATTTGCATCAAGGGGAACAAACCAGCCTTGCGCAAGAACTCGATGGCAGGTGCTGACAATGGCTCTGATTCGAAGAAAGAGATATCGAAAATGGCTTTAGGCTCTAAGGGAAAGGAAATGAGGAGCTCAGAGGGTGTAGAATAATCCGGTGTTGGTGCAGCCATCTCAGGGACCACCTCCTTCCCTTTTTGCTGAGCCGTAGAGGACTTGGCTTTCTTAAGGGTAGGCTCCACAGTGGTCTTGTCCCTGGCTCTCTTCACAGGTGCGCTTTTAGGAGCCATCACAACTTTCCTTGGTGAGTGTGCAGTTGAAATTTTGAAAGGAAATATCAGGAGCTGAGTCTAACCCTAAAAGTTAGGGTTCTATTTAATTGGACGCACGGTGGATCTCAAAAGCTCTTAACAGGGGGCAACTATTGATGGAAGCTATAAGAACAAAAATCCAAAATTTCAAAGTGAACAATGATCTGTAGACAGGATGCTGAAGGAGAGAGGTTGAGAGGAGTGGGAGCTAGGGTTTCACTGGTAGGAGAGTAAAGAGAAAGCAGTAAGGAAAAGCAGCGCGGGGTGGGATTTCAATATCGCGAGGCTCGGCGTGCTTTGAAAATGTCCGCTCGCTGGCATGGAATGAATGGGTCGCGAGATTAGATGTTCCTTTAAACTGTGCGAGGCAGCCCACCCAGTTATATCTGAAACTCGCGACAGCAAAATAAAGTAGTTCTTTATGAACTGCGCTAGATGGGACCAAACCCATTATTCAGAACCCCGCGATGGCTTAACCGAGGTAGAATTTACTCACCCACTAGTCAGCTTTTTGACCCAGACTTTATGGGTGGATTCTCTCACAGACTCTCTTCCAGGGACACCCATAAGCATTATAAAGCATTCACAAATTCTAATACTCTCAAGGCATTAAAGTCACATATCACGCAAAGCATTCAAATACTACATCATCATTTAATCACTGAAATTATCAAACAGGGGGCGCTGGTATAAAAGTAGGCATTAAAGCACTAAACTCAATTTCCAACAAGATTGCTAACTATTCCTAAAAACTGTAAAGTACATATTATACAAAGGTGCACAGTTCTTATCATCAATTCAATGAAAGATCCCCTTCAGGGTCTGAGGATCCTTCACCAATCAAAAATTGGCCCTTGGAATTAACCACTGGTTGACTGGGCAACCTTCCCTCTTCTCTTTTGGCTAAGGTGTTCGCTAGTTGTCCAATCTGTTCTTCCATCTTCTTGATGCTCTGACCATGAGAGTTCACAGTCTGAGTCAAGGAACCCAGGTTTTGCAGTGATGTCAAGACCTGGTCCTCGAAAGAAGTATTTCTAGGTTGAGAAGGGGGTAAGACCAACTGATTTTGCTGCTGATGGGGCTGCTGATGGTGCTGGAAGGTAGACCTAGGGGCATTCCCTTGATTGAACTGCTGCTGTGGCCTTTGTGGTAAGGCCAACATCTGCTGGGGCTGCATGTAGTTGTCTTGCTTCCACCTCAGATTTGGGTGGTCTCTCCATTGGTAACCAGCATTTTGGTGCTGGTATCCATATGGCTGCCTATTGTAGACCCCAGATTGTTGCTGGCCATAAGATTGAGCAGCAGCAGCATGTTCCAACATCAATTCAGGAAATTGTCCTCCAGATGGACATTCCTCTACTGTGTGTTGTGGGGACTGGCATATCAGACATGCCTCTACCACATGAGCAGCCCTTCTGGGTTGCATCACAGTCAATAATTTATCAAACTTCATAGAGAGGTTTGCCATCTGCAGCTGCAGGTCATTGTTCCCAGACACCTCATAAATTTTTCCTTTTAATCCAGCAGCAGGCCCGACCTTTGACTCAGATTCCTGACTAGTTCTTGCCAGGGATGGCTTTTGAAAAGCGTTCTCACTAATCACCTCAAACAATTCCCATGCCTCCTCAGCAGTCTTGTGCATGTAGGATCCACCACAAGAGGCATCGACCATATCTCTATTTTTCTCATCAATCCCATTGTATAAGCTTTGTACAAGCTGCCACTCAGGGATCTTGTGGTGGGGGCATTGTTTGAGCACCTCTTTAAACCTATCCCAGGACTGGTTAAAATCCTCAGTTGGGGATTGAGCAAACGCAAGAATCTCTTTCCTCAACTGGCTAGTTTTGGTCTCAGGGAAGAACTTGGTTAGAAATCTGGTCTGCAGGTCTTTCCATGAAGCAATGCTATTGTTGGGAAGAGTGGTCAGCCAGGTACTAGCCCTATCCTTCAAAGAGAAGGGAAAGAGTCTGAGCCTAGTAGCCTCAGGTCGCAAACCAGTGATATTGAAAGTGGTGCACAAGGCCAAAAACTGGTCAATATGCTTGTAAGGGTCTTCTTTGCTAAGCCCATGGAAAGCTGGCAGCGTCTGGATGATTGAAGTTTTTATCAAATTGTTCCCCTGAACATCAGGGAATTGAATGCTAAAAGGGGATTTATAGTCATCCTGAGCATTCAACTCCTTGAGGGTTCTAGGTTGTTCTTCACCCGTAATTGCTATCACAGAATCACCTGGGGGCTCTCCTGTGGTGTGCCTGTCTCTTCTAAGTCTCCTTCCCCTTTCTAACTCAGGGTTAAGAGGCTCTAAAGCAGGGCTGAGGGATCTCCTCCCTAGCATACAAGCACACCAACAGCAAGGAAAGCTTCTTGCAGGCACATTGCAAAAGAATAATTATACACTAACAAATTTATCTAACTAGCCTACAGTAATTCAAAGAATACATTTAAACTATCCTAGATACTGCTAAAAAAATTGTTTAAGAAAGATAGACAGAGCTTTAAAAGTCAGAGAGTTTGCGAACAGAGGTAACTAAGCTCCAATTGCAGTCCAACTATACTTCACTGCTGCTGTCCAGATCTACAAGAAAGGTTCAAAATTATGTCAGCAGTATCAATTATTCGCATGTGCAAAGAATACTAAGAATATAAAAACTAAGGGTCTACTAAAAGATCATCTGTCCCCAGCAACGACGCCAAAAACTTATTGACCGCTTATGGTGTGCTTTGATTATTGGTTGGTAGTGAAAGTTATTTAAAAATCAAAGACAGAGTAAAACAAGGGGTGAATCCAGCACAACTCAGAAGTCCTAGACCTGTAAGATACAAGGTCCTTTGTAGCAAGTTTTGATAAGTAAGAGTTTGTCCCACAGGGAAAGGTGATCTAAAGCTCCAAGGGAGCCATCTCTAGTAGTCCCTCCAGATCTGTCTACAGATCTGGCAGTCCTAGGAGGGGAGTTTAAGGTCACTTATTCTAAGTATTCTAATAACTAAACTACAGAAAGTGTTGAGAGGATGGATGAAGTGTGGAAAATGAGTATAAAAAGGGTGAGAAGTATGTTATTGAGCCAAGGTCAGAGAAGTTTTGTAACTCAGATTTAGATCTGATGTTATAGAAATCCTGTCCAGAGGCTACATTATCACCTCTGAGGAGAAAGGATCCAACCCATCACTCTGCCATGATTCCACCCTTAAGGCTATAACCTATCCACTTGAATGGTCACAAATTATCCCAGAGGGGAGCCACTATCCAGGGATGGGTCAAATCATAACAAGTAAATCATTGCAGGCACTATTTCATCCAGGCTACCAGCTCAAGAATCCATAGGAAACCTCAACCTCTAAAGTTCTATATATGGGGCTAAGGCTGTACGACCATGATAGCCCAGACACATAGAACCAGCAAGAGATTGAGTACAACCTTCGATCTAGCTGTCCATTGCTTGAGCGAGGCTACAATGGTCCAGTCACCAGCCTATAATCTCTATAACCAGATCATATCAAACATCTGATGGCGGATCTATACAAATATGGGGGAGTCTACCTCTGTACAATCTCTCACCAGGCTTCTACAAGCTCAGGTATAAAGAAGAAGGATCCATCTTGGATCGGTGGATCAGAATCACCCTAAGGCTATAATCTGTCAACTTAAATGGTCACAGACTATCCCAGAGGTTATCCTCCTCACGGAGTCCAAAATAAAACAAGATTATCGCTGCTACCACCATGCTCACAAGGCTACCAGCTAAAGCTCCCATAGGGATTTCAGATCTAGTGGGTCCTGTGGTGGGGCTAAGGCTGTAGGACCATGATAGCCCAGACACACAGGTCACTTGGATCTGAGTGGCCCTTAGAATCAGTCCTCCATTGCTTTGAAACACAGCCAAAGCGATGGCAGATCACAAGGCAGCAGCCTTGCACAGAGCATCTCACACACAAACAACAATCCCACAAAGTACAGATCCTGTTACAGAACTTTCATTGATCTAATTCAAAAACACATACAAAGGCATAGCCAGCAAGTGCTGGACTATGGAGGGAAGGAAAGAAAAAGAAAACTACTTACTGCTAAAAGGAAAGAGAAAAGAAAAACGATCTGAGATGGGTTCCCAGATGCCTAACTTCGCGAGGTTGAATAGAAAACACAGTCTCAAGTGTCGCGGGGTTGAAATTCAAGCGAAGCATGGTCGATCGGTTCATTGGCAAAGAATACGAGAACTTCGCGAGCACTTCTCTTTACTTAGACTTCGCGCATTGCTTCACGAGGCTCTTCTGAGTTCTGAACTGTGCGAGGTTCTGTCTCACTTGATCTTCGCGAGATTGGTTTTGCCTTCGCCAGGATGTTTTCTTTCTTTAATGGCGCGAGAACTACGCGAGGAGTTCTTCTGATAATTACATCCCGCGGTGACTGTGCGACAGCTGCATGGGGAATCTTCTGAAGCTCTCTCTCCTCAACCGTTCTGAGTAAACTATGCGAGATTGAGAGAGGTATACTTTGAACTACGTGATACTGTGCGATGTGTTCTACTCTTGAGCTTCGCGAGAGCTGCGCAAGTTTGAGTTTTTAAAGCTCTTCAGTCATTCATCTGCGCGAGAGGTTACTGTAAAACCTTGGGAAGCTCAGTTGAACTACGCGAGGTATATTTTTTCTTGAATCCTCTAAAGCTTGGGTTAGCTGTGCGAGGCTCATTTCAGGTCTGGATTCAGAGTTCATTCTTCTGAGGGATATCTGGTGCCAAAGCAGGCTCCTTAACAGGATTTTTGGCCTTATTTCACTGCTGATTATTACTTGCACAAAACACTTAACAAGAACTTATTAGGTGGCTAAGGGTCTAATCCAAGGTTAAGGGGTGAAAAGTGGTACTTTTCAGGTCTTAACACCTACTACACCCCTCTCCCAGACTCCCCAACTACTTCACAGCATCACTCCCCAGAACCCCACTCTTCCCCTCCCTCCACTTTCCATCATGCACCTTCCTCACCTTTTCAACTAGTACCCTCTTCTTCTCAAACCCTACCTCCTAGCCCTGACACACTGGCCCTTATCCTACCTTATCCAAGACATCCAAGCCCATTTATCCACCACTACCCAAAAATAGGACCAGATGCAGACTAAACTCACCTCCATCCAATCCACCCTACACACCTTAACCAACCCACCCATCCCTCCACCACCCACTGCCTGGTCACATGACAAAGAAACAGACTTCCCTCGACTCACAACCCCCCCACCATCCACATTACCTTTTACCCCCATTCCCGTTCATACCTTTCACCATTCCCATTCCCCCCATCACCCCTACTCCCCTTGAGCCTACCCCATTCTCATTTCCCCTATACCCTCCATCCCACCTCTTATCCTACCACCTCCAACTTACAGCGACAAAAAGACATAGGTGACCCGAACCTATCCCCTTCCCCATAAATAGTCTTACCCTGTTAGCCCCCTTCTCCCCCCCCGGACCACTCACAGCTCCCTCCTTCCACTTCCTACCTGCCCATCGCACCAAAACATCATTTTTACAGCCCTCCCTACCTCACCATCCCCCATCACATGAGGGATAATGCTTACCTTAGGAAGGATGTCCTGAGGGGCATGGCCAAGCTTCGCCAATCCATTGAGACCCCCCTGCTGGAGCAGATCGATGAAATGAAGGAGGCCCACAGAAAGCAACTTCTGGCATCTCCTTGGGGTGGAAAAATATCCTGGAGGACTATCAGAAGACCAAAGCTACAGTTGAGTACAATGCGTTGAATTTGGAGTTGGAGAAAGCACATGCTGCTACAGAAAAGGTGTGGGCCAGAATGTTTGAAAAGTGGCTCAAAAATGCCCAAGAGATCTTCAGCATCTAAAAGGATATCCATGAGACTAACCTCTTAAAGCACCAAATTTAGATTACCTCATTGGAATCTGTGTTGGCTGCTGCCAGAAATGTTCCTCTGCAGCCTACCCCAATCTCTGTTCAAATGCCCAACCCTGAGCCTAAAGCTACTCCATTTGCAGCTGCCCAATCTGAGGAGGCACAACCAAAGACCCATCAAGAGAAAGGCAAGGCCCCAGCTGCCCCTCCTCCCTCACCTCCTACAGAGTAGCCTCCCACTACCAAGGCCTCTGCTACACCTCAATAAGAGCAAACTTATCCTAAGCAGAGGAAAGTCACTGCTAAGAGGTCTGCTCCCAAAGTTGTCCCTTTAAAATTTGGAAAAGAGCCAGCTACCCAGTCTAAAGAGCCACATTCCCCTGGCTAGCTTGAGTCCCAAGGAAAAGGGAAATCTCTAGTGGTCCCCACTGAGGAAGCCAAAGGCAAAGGAAAAGGAAAATCCCCTGCCACCCCCCCTACTAAGCGCAAAGGAAAATCCCCTCAAGCACCCAAGCAACCAAAAGTATAGGTGAGGGCACCTAAAGCTCCAACTGCCAAGAAAACACCAGCCGAAAAGAAAAAGGAATGGGAAGAAAAGAAGAAACAGGACAGAGCTGCCCTTAGGGCACATGCTAAAAAGATGGGCTGGGTTTTCTACACAGATTCGGGTTCAGATTAGATCCTAGATTCTAGCTTGTATATTAGGTTTTGTTTCTTGTAACTACGATTGTACATATTTTTCAACTTAATAGACTTTTTTTGGTTTTTGTCTATTGTTCTGTTCTGTGTGCCTATTTACGTTTGTGTGTTAGTCTTCATTTTATTCATTTTGTCAATCATGGGAGCTGAATTTAGGGAGGCTATGCTTATTTGAAATAGTAACCCATGTGAAGGGTCGATGTAGATGGTGGCTGAATAAATCTGGGTAAATACATGCCTCAGGGATTTAAATGGTTTCTTTTTCACATTCATGGGCAATGTCAGGCTTGCTCGCGGAGATCCCCTATTCAGCTGGGCGAGAAATGTGCAACTACTCCTCACTGATTGCTCTTCGTGAGGATCCCCACGTAATACACAGGATCCCCTTAAATATCATGCCTATCTTTAGACATTCATTTACTGCTCATTCTCTTTTCCCATAACCAGTTGTGTGTTTCCTCTTTCCCCACACAGCGTTCATTTATTGCCAAGTTTGAAAAGGGGCACAAATTAAAATCCGCCGATTCATGTTACACCGTCCAACTCTTTTAAATCGACCATCAGTTCCTTTTCATCTCATCCCTCCTATTCTACCCCTACCAGTCCATACCTCCTCACCCCATGGCGAATGACAACCCCTTTGGGTTCCCCATCAAATTCTACCCCATCTGGGAGGATCCCCCACCGCCAAAGGACCCGGACCCCTTGCAATTTCTCTGGGATGAGTTTGACGAGGTCCAGCGGATCCTAGCCAAGGCAAAAAAGAAAAAGAGGAAGAAGAAGAGAGAGAAGAAAAATAAAAAAATTGGATCCACCTACATCTCCCCCACCATCTTCCTCACACCCTCCCCCTCCGCCTCTCCCTTGATCCCTCTCCCACCCCAATTTAGTTTTTTTCTTTTACCCTCTTTTTGTACCATTTTCATTTTTCTTTTAATGATAATTTCTTTTCGTTCTATACTGTTCTTTGCATTATTTTTTCAGTTTCTCTATCTTCTGTTGTGTTTCTTTTTGTTTGTCTGATTGGAATCTACTGCCTGTTCTCCCCTTTGAACCAGTGAGGACACTGCTCTGAATGGTTTGGGGGTGTGGTAGTCTGCCAATAGAATAGTTAATTTTAGTGCAGTAATGATGGTATAACTGGGATGAATAAAGTTAATTTCCACTTAACTTGATACAATGAGGAAACATGTAAAAATTTAAATATTTTTCCAGACTTTTGGAAACAGAAAGAGTTGATCTTGACACCACCATGAAGCTAATATTAGAAATTTTTTTGAGTTAAGTACTCAATGAGCCTAAGAGGAGAGAAACAGACGAAAATACACCCCATGAGTTAAATTTGAAGACCATACCTAGTGAGATTTGGGCCCAGAATTTTGTTTTGAAGAGTGTTTTTGTCATTACTTCTGCTCTAAGGACTGATTGAATCAAGACTTTTTCACTAAAAGTTGTGCAACTCCTAATCAAAGCTAATTGACAGCACTCATGAGACTAAGGAAATGATCCATGGCCCTCATTTGGACAGTTTGAGCCTGAAAATCCAACCTTTTAAAATCTGCCCTTTTGCATACACTAGTTGAGCCTTAAAATCATTTTTTTTTTCTTTCACAAACACCAGAACACTTGCACCTTAACCTCATTACCTGAGTCAACCTTACCCTCACTCTGAGAATTCAGAAGGTAAAGAAGAAGGAGGTAAAGATACTGAGAATGGTCCAACATTCTGTGGAAGGTGAAGAAACGCAACTTGTGAGCAGTTGTGTATCAATGGCAGTTGTGTGGCAGTTCATCAAAAGAATGAATAAAATAATAATAATAATAATAAATAGAAAAAGAAAGAGAAGTCTAGAGAACAACATCATCTGAAATTTGAAAAGAAGAGGAGAAGCTGGCCACTTTGATTCTGAAATATATCAAGTAAGAGGAAGCTGGCCACTTTGATTCTGAAGGTTGTGAAGTCATGAATCACTCCTTACCTTGCTGACTTCTTAATTTGGACTCCCTTTTTACCCCTTTTATTCTTCGCATCTCTCAGCCATAAGCCACATTACAACCCATTCAAAAAGACCTTGTGAATCCAAAGTCAAATGAGCTATCATGTGGAGATGAAGAGTTGCCCAATCTATGGTGAAAATCCTTGAAGATGTCAAAAATTAGAAGCTTGGCCTATGCTCATGCTTGCAAGCCCATTTGGGGTTTGCAACTGCTCTTGAGTTGTTGAGAATGTGAACACCCTCAGGTTATTAATGTTGAGAGATAGCCCAAGTGAGAATTGGGTCTGAATTTTAACCTCATTAGGGTAGTATCCAACCTAGATTTTGAATTAAAGGCAAGCTGGGTACTGATTTTTATACATTGAAATTCTAATGTTAAATGAATGTTGGTCAGGCAAACACATGTTAACTTTTAAGTTTTAAATGGCCTGCAACATTGCTGCAGTTTCCTCTAAGTGTTAAAAAATTGGTTGTGGAATGAAACTTTAAACATTTGAATCTGTGTTGTCATTATCTGCACTATACTTAACTGATTTTAATGGTGAAGTTTGTGGGTGTCTTCACTGAAAACCCTCAGGAGACTTCACTCCTCCACTAGGGATCACCTAGGGGTTTTAAAGGCTTGGTACATATGCTAAATGTACCCGTGATCCCTATGAAAGTTGCATTAGTTACAGCTTTGCTAAGGGACTAGCAAAGATTAGGTTTTAGGGTGTGTTAAGACCTGAAAAGTACCACTTTTTACCCCTTAACTTAATCTCTGTTAGGCCCTTAATCATTTAATAAATGTGGTTTAAGTCTATTCTGTAGGTAATAAACAGCAGCTGCAAATAAACCCCTAACCATGCCATGAAGCTCACTGTTGCCCCAAAACTACCTCAGTAGAATGAAGGATGAACCCAGACAGAGGGTTGGCTGAAGCATAGGCACATCAAAGCAAAAATAAACCAAGAAGGATGCCTCGTGCAAATGTCGCAGGGTTCAATTGAACCAGAGATAATGCCTTCGCGCAGTAGTCGCGGGCTTCTGGGAGAAGCACAACAACTGGTCGTACAGTCCTCGCACTGCTCTCGCGCGGTTTGATGATAGAAAGAAATGTAAATCAGTCTTTGCACGGTTCTCACGAAGTTTAGCCATAAGTGAGTGAAGCATTCGCGCAGTCTCGCGCAACTCAAAAGAGAAGCCGTTAAGCTTCGCACGATTCACTCAGAAGAGAGAGCTCCAGGTATTCCTGCGAGTAGCTGTTGTGCAGTGGCCGTGAGATACAGACCTTCAAGGAAATGCTCGCGCAACCTAGAAACTCATGAACACTGCTTCTTCACGAGGATCTGTCGCGAGATTCACCAAGGGACGAACCACGCGACCAATCCCCGCGCCATTCAATGCTAAAAGAGCAATCTCGCGACAGCCATTAGTATCCCGCGATGACCAAAATGTCAATCCCGCAATTGCATAAACTTCAAGTCAATTCAACCCCATGACGCCAATTCTACCATGCGAAAAGATCTGAAATCTTTTCTACCCAACAAGGTTCGGGTTCTAAACTTCTCCCAACTTCTGCAAGGGCAATCTGGGGACTTCTAACAATTAGGGCACACACTCCAATGCTCCAATCTCTGTACACACGCCCTGAGGCATCCAAGGGACAAGAATGGGCTGTAATCACATTGATAAATTAAGGTTTTCCTAACCTTAATTGAGGGGAAGCCGACTGCTATATAAGCCTAAGACTAGCTTAGGTTTGAGGGAGCTCTTTTGGGGACTTAACTTCTGTGCTTCTTCTTGAAACCAACTGTAGAATTACAGTAGGCTAAGGTTAGGGTTTAGGAGTTTTCTTTTTCCTTTTTCTTTCTCTCCATAGTCCAGCACTTGCTGGCTATGCCTTTTGTATGATTATATGGTATAGATTGTAATGGAGTTTTGTAATAGGATTTATTGCATGTATGGGATGATATTTTTACAAGTGACCTGTGTGTCCAGGGTAGGCACATTGCAGGCCTTCCCCCACCACAGGATCCACTAAATCTGAATCCCAATGGGAGCTTGAGCTGGTAGCCTTATGAACATGGTGGCGGTAGCAATGATCTTATTCTGTCTTAGACCTCTGTGAGGAGGATAGCCTCTGTGGATAGTCTGTGACCATTCAAGTGGACAAGTTATAGCCCTAGGGTGAATCCAATCCACGGACCTAAGATAGATTCTTCTTCTCTGCGCTTGTGCTTGTAGCCTTGTGAGAGATTGTGCAGAGACAAACTCCCCTATATTTGTATAGATCCATCATCAGATTGCAGATCTGATTTGGCTGTTGAGATTGTAGGCTTGTGACTGGATCACTGCAGTCTTACTAAAGCAGTGAACAACCATGCTTGAAAGCTAGTACTCAAACTCTTGCTGGTCTTGTGTGTCTAGGCTTGTGCACTTTGTAGGCCTAGCCCCACACACAGAACTTTAGAGGATGAGGGTCCAATGGATTCTTGAGCTTGTAGCCTGGATGAAGTAGTGCCTACAATGGTAAGCTTGTTCTGACCCATCTCTGGATTGTGGTTCCCCTATGGGATAGTCTGTGACCATTTAAGTGGACAGGTTAGAGCCATAAGGGATTGGATCATGACACAGGGGTGAGTTGGATTCTTTTTCCTCTTTGGTGATAATGTAGCCATTGGACAGGATTTTTATAGCAACAGATCTGAGTCTGAGTTACAAGACCCATCAGATCTGTACCTAATAACATACTTCTCACCCTTTTATATTTATTTTCTCACTCCACCATTCTTCTTAACCCTTTCTGTAATCTAGACATTAAGTTGCCTTAGGATTTAGATTATAGTGAGTTTAAATGCCCTTCTATTTAGGATTGCCAGATCTAGAGAGCCTACTAAAGATAGCTCCCTTGGAGCTTTAGATCAACTTCCCTGTGAGACAAACTCTTACTTATCAAAACTTGCTACAGTAGGCCCTGTATCTTGCAAGACTGTGCATATTTTAGGCTTGCTACTTCGTAATCCTCACTCTACCTTTCATTCATTTTCATTCACCCCATTCTTATCGCTGTCTTCAATAAAGTCAGTGGCAAGCACTTAAAATATCCTAACAGCAGGGGCCACGTATCAACGCGCCATGATTTCCATCTTTCATGACATGATGCATAACTGTGTAGAAGTCTACGCCTATGACATATTAGTGAAGTCCCAAATGCGAGTAGGACATGTTGAAGTGTTCCGACTGGTGTTACAAAGGGCCAAGAAATATTAGCTAAAAATGAACCCAAAGAAATGTTTCTTCGAGGTCACTTCCGAAAAATTACTTGGTTTCATAGTTAGTAAGTGAGGGATCGAAGTTGACCCTGTAAAAGTCAGAGCCATCCTCAAGATGCTGCCTCCCAGTAATATCAAAGAATTATGAGGCTTGATAGGAAGATTACAATTCATCAGAAGATTTATCTCCTAACATTCGAACATATGTGATCCTTTCTATAGACTACTTAAATGAGGAACAGAGTATAAATGGGATGACCGGTGTCAGCAAGCCTTCAACAATATCAAGAGGTACCTCCTTAACCTGCCAATACTATCGCCACCACTCCCCAAAAGATCCCTAATTCTATACCTCTCAGTGAACAACAAAGTAATGGGAGTAATTCTGGGACAATATGAGAAAGACGGCAAGAGAGAGAAGGCTATCTACTACCTCAGTAGGACGATAGTCAAATACGAACGAAAATACACTTCAATGGAGAGGACTTGCCTCACATTGGTGTGGGCCTCTACCAAATTACGACACTACTTCGGAGCACATAAAATACTAGTACTAGCCCGAATGGACCCTCTAAAGTACGTATTCAAAAAGCCTGCAATATTAGGAAAGATCGCTTATTAGCATATGCTCCTACAAGAATTTGATATCACTTATATCATGCAGAAGTCAATCAAAGGGCAAGCACTCGCCGATTACCTCATAGATCTCCCATTGCCGAGTGATGAGCCCATACATGCGGATTTTCCCAATGAGGACCTATTCACGATTCATAACGAAGAGCCCAATAAGACCTCATGGATCCTTTATTTTGACAGTGCTCTAAATCATAAAGGAAAAGGTATTAGGATAGTCCTCCTAAGCCCAAAAGGAGTTGTCATACCTAAGGCTTTTCAACTAGATTTTCCTGTCATTAACAATGTCGCAGAATACGAAGCTTTTATAGCTGGACTACGAGCAGCACTACAATTAGGTGTTAAATAGTTAAAAACCATCGGTGATTCCAAGCTCATAATTTTGCAAGTCATAAGAGAATGGAAAACTAAGGAAAGAAGAGTAATAGCATACCTAGAAACCGGTCAATATTTAGTGAAGAAATTTGAAAGAATCACTTTTACACACATCCCTAGATTAGAAAATGAGCTAGCAAATTCCTTAGCCACTCTAGCCTCGGTCATCTAAATACCCATCGGGCAAAATACCAAGACCTTCTTCGTCAAAAAGCTAACAGTGCTCGCCCATGAGGTAGCATGGACCGTTAAGAGAGAATTACCTATCCTCTCCACGAGTACAGGACCGAAAGAAGCAGTCACCCTAGAAAAGCACGTCAAGGTAAAAACCAAAGTCGCTATGTTCAGATTTGAAAAACCACCGATCGACGATGGACAAGCATGGTATTTTGACATCTGAAACTTCTTGAAATATCAACATGTCCCCCTATACGCCACGAAGATCGAACGAAAGACTATAAGGAACCGATGTGCCCGATTATGTATACTCGATAATACATTATATAAAGAAGCCTTCACTGAAGGAGTACTATTACAATTCGTCACGACCGCCGAAGGACAATACATTATCCAAGAAGCACACGCCAGTGCCTGCGGCGCCCACTCTGGTAGACAAAGACTCATCGATCAAGTTACACGACAAGGCTACTTCTGACCGATAATGATCAGAGATTGCCACCTCTATGTCCAATCTTGCAAGCAATGTCAAGACCACGCCGTACTCATCAAAGCTCCATCAGTTGCATTGAATACTATGACCTCGCCATGGCCGTTTTCGATGTGGGCCTTCAATGTCATCAGACCTTTCACAGACACTGTTGGGAACACTCACAAGCACGCGTTTATACTTACAGCGATCGAATACTACACCAAATGGGCAGAAGCTGAATCCTATGTCAGAATCACCATTTCAACACTCGTAAGGTTTATTATTCAGAATATCATCACCAGGTTTGGAGTACCCAAGATGTTTTTCACTGATAACGAATCGCAGTTCATCGCAGAGAAGACGAAGAAATTATGCAAGAAGTATGGTATCGATCTACACCACTCATTATCGTTCTACCCTCAAGGCAATAGACAGGCGGAAGCTATGAATAAAATGTTAATTCGAATCTTGAAACACATAATAAAAACAAGTAATAGAGCCGACTGGCCTAAACGACTACCAGAAGTACTCTGGGCTTATAGGACCTCTATTCGTACAGCCACTGGCCAAACTCCCTACCTCCTTACCTACGGGATGGAGGCAATCCTACCATATGAGATACAAGTACCATCCTTACAGATTAAAGTTGATGATGAGCTATCCTTAGACGAGAGGAAAATTTCCCTACTCACGCAGCTAGAGCAATTCGATGAAACACGTTTAAGGGCAGCTGATCATGCTCAGGTATATCAGAGGAGAGTGGCCAGGGCTTACAATAAGAAAGTCCTTGAACAAACCTTTAATATTGAGGAATTAGTCTTAAAGAAAATCATGCCTTCCAAGCACGCCCATCCAAAAAGAAAATTGAAACCGAACTGGGAAGGCCCATATGTCATAACAATAGCATACCCTGGAAATGCCTACAAACTGGCGAACCAAGATGGGAAAGAACTCCCTAGCCCTTAGAATGCCATGAACCTTATAAGATATTATCCTTAGTCCTGTGATCGTCACATCCCGTGATTAGATATTTATACTTATCACCCTCATAGTCGTCATGACCCATTCATTGGTCATATGCTTTCAATTCTCAGAATATCCTTAAGACCTTTAATTTATTGCCCATCTTTTCTCACTTGGGAAATTTGATTAAAGGACTAGTGACCTATCTAACATCTTCAAAAGCATAACACCCGATCCTCATTTTCCTCCCCCTGCCATTGGAGGAGATGTTAGAGCAGAAAAAAATGAAGATGTTAGGTTCAATCAAAACTTATTATTCTTGCGCTAGCAGGATGCTTTCAAAAAAATATGCATTTACATGTCAAAAGTTGAATGAGAGCATTACGACGAATGAACAAGTCAATAAGCTTAGGGAAGCATAAGCAGGCTGTGAGGACATCTCTGGTAACTTTACTAGAAGTGTATAAGCAAGCTGCGAGGGCATCCCTGATTTCCCCATACTACTAAATGTCTTCGTAAGGTTGCGGGAGGAGGATAAACTCCTGCTAACTATAGAATATGAGATTTTGATGGTGCCAAAACATGACGAAGAGCTCAATCATGGCATCCCGTATCCCCTCGGAGAAAAAGCTTGTTACTCATCCCTTTTTAGAAGTACTGGATACAAACTATTCCCTACATCACTGAGCCTTACCTCCCTCTTCTTTTTATTTTATTTTTGAATGATAAATCATAAGCCTTACAGGATATTCCTAGAAATGAAACTGAAAATTGATGAATGATGATTGATGCAATCACCTACTATACCTACCATACTTCGCCCGAATAGCCATGGGATAGGATGACCACCACCCTAAGATAAAACCTGTATACAACTGACCTAGTCAAAGAGACCTCCTCGGTTCAATGATAGTACCAATCAACTTTTCTTCAATACTAACTCACCAAATACCCATGACTGCTTATTGACCCATAGTGCTTATCTCGAAACCCGAAACGCTCCATTGTATCTTAACGTTGGGGCATTTTTTTAGATTCGAAGAAGAATCATATCAGTAGCACCGGCTTGTCCATAAAGAAGATGAGGAAAGATGAAGTTACCACCCAGAAAATGCTACTGAAGATACCATACTGCCAATCCTACCACACTCCAATGCTGGGGCATTTTTATTTTTATTGTTTTATTATTATTTCTATCTTAGCTATTTGCTTTCCCTGTTGCACATATCCATCTTTTGCGACCCAACTCCGGTCTGAGACACTTACCCCCTTGGCAATTGACAAGGGGGAGAACAAAACAATTGATGGCATTACTCTCACATGTGCAGATATGAAATAACCCTCAACCATCACAAGGCTAGCTCAGGGAGCATCCAAATTCCAATGACGGTCGATGGCACTTAAAAAACTAAAAAACAAAAGCAGGCGCAAGCGGTAACTAAAAGAAAAGGAGTCAATCAGGTACATCTAAACCAAAAGTCTCTCTATATATGTTAAAATCTTTTCATTTATTTTTACACTTATCTCTGGGGGCATCTCCCCTATATATACAACACACACACACACACCTACTCCCTATGTTGCCGCTGGGATGGCCGAGCGCTACTGTCCCCAGTATCATCAGTTCAAAGGTCCGTGGACTGATCCTCTGAAAATACAATCCCGATACTCGGAGTCCTCAGAACCTCTAAATGATGAGGCCTTGCTACAGAACCCCCCTCACTTGTCTGGCTAACAGACCGCCTCGATCGAGAACGAGGAGGATGCCCTGCAAGAATATCACGAACAGCCGAATCTCTATGACCATCATCCCTGACACGATCATGTGACATGTGACAAGACTACCCAGCAGAGGAACCCGTAGCCCTCGACCCCGAGCCATCAAGATGACTAACCAACTTACGCACCCCTCGCTCACTCCTCGTCAAACAATACTGCAACCAATCTAGGATCACCTGCATCTCCGCCTGCATCATCTGACGTGCCGCCTCTAATGCCTCGGTCTGAATCCTCTGTGTGACCATCAACTCGACAAATAAGTCCTCCTGACTCTGCGTCTCCCCAAGGACTCATGTCACCTTGAGAGTAGCGCACGCTCGTGCCGCCTCTAGACGCACCTCCTCAAGCTGACAGACCTGCATAACCATGCCAAAAAGTAAAAAACTAATATATATATATATATACATGAACCAAATAGGAAACTTTGAAAAGGAAACAGTCATACTAGATCCAACCTCTCCTCCAGGAGTCTCTCGACCGTCTCAGCCATCACTGGATCAGCAGGAGGCACAGAAGGAACAACAAACGTAGGTGGCTGCAATAAGAATAAACAACTACATTAGAAAAATACTATAATGATAACTAAACTACAAACGCAATAACTAAAACATACTTGAGTAGGGATAGGAACAGACTCCTGAGGAGGAGCCTCGGGAGTGGAGTCCGGAAAAACCTGCATGAAGAACCAAACAAACCAACACAAGACCTGTCAGAATAAAATAAAGATGAAATAACCTAAATAGAATTACGCCACACCAAAAAAATTATACCTGACTCTCCGACACAGAGAGGCAGCAGTCGCCTCCCTCACCTGAAGATCCTTGGCAACCCGATGTTGAAATACCACATAATATTAGTAAGCAACTAAGAAAGTGAAACAATAATACTCGACAAACTAATGTAATGACACAAACAAGATAAAAGATTGAATACAACTTACCCAATGATCTAGCTCGGCCCAAAGCTGAGCCATGGCTGGATCCTCTCAACTAAAGGAAGCAACTGAAGATGGATCAAACACTGGAACGAAACCTCCAACAGCGAGCTCGGCTCTCTACGAATGACCATAAACTCATCAGTTGACAAGCTCACAATGCTAACAATTAACAAAATTACATTTACAAAGACACTTACCAATCGATCAATCTCATATCGCAAGCTGGCCTCCACCTCTCGGCCGGCCTGTTGCTGACCACATAACAACTCGATCATCACCGCCTGACGAGCAACCTCACCCTCCCTCGCAGACTGTCCAAAATAAAATAAAATGAGACACCACAATCATGTCAGAACGACCAGAATACCGAGTCCACATAATACAAAAAAATCGTAAATTAACTTACCAGGAGCCATCGAGTCTCCGCTAGCCAAGCCCCCAACTCATCCTCTGCTGCCCTAGCCTGAGCAACCGAGGAGGCTAAGGAGTGCAGCATCTCCTCATCCAGATGAGGAGCACACCCCATCCGCTCCATCGCCTTATAGAGAGTGTCTAATGCCTCCCACACGCTCGCCATGAGATGGGCCCACTCCAATGCAGCCAAGCTCTCCCTCAAAGCCGACATCGACTCCGGCTCATCGATCGCGAAAGAGCCACTCCCATGGAAGGGACGTGTGAATAGACGCTCACCACTCAATGCACTAAACCACCGCACATACTCTCTGGCATTCGCCTCGTCACGCCCCCCCTGCAATCCTAGTCCCCCCAGCTCTAAAATCTGCCACCTGAAGCGCCATATGCTCAGCAAAATTTTGACCAGGAGGGTCGGTCATCCTCTTCGCCACTCTGTGGCAAATCATTGGAGGGACTCCTTGAGTGAGCCCTAACTGTCGTACCACCCAAGATGTGTGGATCCTCCCTACCCTCTCAAAATAATGGACCCATATGACCACATCAAAGAAGGGTCGGCCAGACTGAATCACTGGCACGTCCACATCCTCCTCATCCGTATATGGCCTCCAAATCACCTACAACCAAGCAAATGAGCCAACCCCTCAATGAAGACCCAGATCCTAAAAGGCCAAAATGAAATGAAAAAAAATGTACGCATGACGATCTATACCTGCCCCGCATGCATATCCTCAAAGAGGCCTTGCGCGATCTAAAGATTCGAAGACCAACGGCGACCCCTCAATACCTCCCTCCACACGTGCATCCGCGGAAATGTGGATGTCACCTCCAACGTAACTCCCAGATGAAGAAAAGCAAAATGATCATATGCCCAAAACTGAAAAGAAGAATAACAACAACAATGACACATAAGAAGAAATGCTAAGAAGATATTACCATTAAATGACCAAAAATTAACCAAACTAAGGACATCAAAACTCACTTGGATGAACGGAAGGAAACCTCCGATCGACACGACACCCTGTACTCGATGGTAAAGCTACTCATAGAGATGCGCTAATGTGGCCACACCCCACACGTAGGAAGGGACTCGATCCAAGTCCCCGAGGATCATAAAAAATAACTCAGTGATGCATCCCAGAGTTGAAGAAGAGAAAAGTATAGCACCAAGGAAGTGCATCAAGAGCGCTCGAAGCACCCTATCCATAGCCAACCCCGACTCCACCACGGGCTCCCGACCCGCCACTATCGCACAACGCCCCTCATAAGTCGCCTTTGCCTCCGCATGGCACCTCGGGGGGATAAAGCCACTCGCAAACATATCAAAAAACCTAGTGACTCAAACTACACCTGGCCCGGAGCCGCTCGACCTATACGGCACACCCAAAATCTCCTCACACACCTTCAAATAATGTCCTGCCATCCACCCTGTGATCGGCTTGCCCTCAAAGCAAAGACCGGTGATGTGGACCCAGTTCTCTGGAGTTGGTAACATCATGCCAACTGAAAAGATAAGCGCCTGATGCTCCTCCCTTCACCTCTCTAGAATCGCCACGATTAGGCCACAATTGACCTGAAAGGGCTCCAACTCTAGGATCAGTCTAAAACCGAAAGATACCAGCTGCAGTCGCTGAAACTCCGACAAGGCAGGATGCCAAGTATGAGACTCGGCCCATGCCGAGCTGATAACCAGCTGTGGGGGCTCCTATTGAACGAAACACAAATAATAACAGTAAGACTAGCACATACCTATGGCGAAAGACAAACGAGTTTAAAACTAAAAGAAAGTCAAATATGCCTCGAACATAATAACAATTTACAACAAACACACAAAACATATTAAGAACGACTAAATAGAAACATGACCTATCTCTAGATGCCGTCATAATGCATGAGTGAGCACACAATCAATCATTAATACAGGTTTGACATAAATTAGAAGGCTTTTCATATTCTAATAAGCCTATGTCATAACCTAAGTGGCTAAGAAAATGGAAGAACTCATGCTTATGAATTCTTACCTAGCCTCGAGAGAAGAAATCCTCCAACGGGAAGTGTCTGCGATCTCGATGCTCCTCACCCTGGTGCTCGACTGTCGGGCCCGCAGCTCTCTCATCCTCAAGTATCTCACCCTCAACCCTCTCACCCTCATCCTCAGTGACTCCCTACTCAATCTCGAGCACCTCCTCCCTGACCCCCGACTGGTCAACCTCCAATACGTCCTCTCTAGCAACCTCCCCAACATCCACCTCCCCGACAATGTCGGTTCGAGCCTCAGAAGTCTCACCTACCTCCGCCCCTAACATCCTCTCCAACTCAGAAATAGTAATATCGTGCCCACCAATATATTCACCCTCCATCCTAGAACAAAGAGTTCACAAAATTGAAGAAAATGGAAGAAACGGTGCCTAAAACAGATGATTAGATCACGAAATATCATGAAAATATGAAAACTAGAGCACAAAGAAATGAGGAAACAAAGAATCGAAGACTAACACGGATCGCACAATGGAAATGAAAATTTTTGAACTATTTATAAGACACGCCAAAATTGCGCACTTAAATTCAGGCACGTAAACCAATCACACACCACTCTCACGGCGTTTAATTTGGATCAAACGACCGGTCTTAAGCGCACAAACCAATCGTTGCCCACTCAAACTAACCCGACCACCTAGTTGCGTGCAACCTACTGAGCGCGTAATTGCTTCAAGCGTCCACACAGTGGCGTACAAATTCCAATGGTTGCCCATACAGTGACCAGCCACCGCCCTAATCATGCGTTCGGTAACCTGCATTTGAATCGATCAAACAATCGAAAGTTGGCGCTTAAATACATTCTGATGCTCTGAATGCGCATCTATCCTTTGGCACGTAATTAAGTTATGTGCTCGGAGTGAAGCACACGATTCCCCATAAACTCAAAAAAAAAAATATTTCCCAGAACAACACATTCACAGCCCTGAATTAGGTGATATCCGACACTAATTACTAGCCTAAATCATGCCCTTGTTAAGCCCGATCCAAAACATTTCAGACTTTAAAAAATATGCACCACGATAACCAAGAAAAAAAAATGCTCCAGACTAAAAAAAAACTAAAAAATAATGCCCCGACACTGTTTACACACTCCAACCAAAATTAAACAAAAAAAGACTTAACCCAACTAAGGCGAAACTAAGCAAGAAAAATATCCGCCCGTCTTCCATTCACTTGAAACTAAGCTAAACTAAACCAAAAAATGCTCCTAACATGCCCCGTTCCAGAATAAATAAATTAAACCTCGCACTCAAAACAAATTAAATAAGCGAGAAAATAAACTAAACCACAATTTACAAAAGAAATTAAAATAATAATCACTTCATAAATAAATAAAATAATTATAAAATACACCGAGGGCATACCCTCTAAATATACAACTTAAAACAGGAAACTTAAAATCCGCGCGTTCAAGCAGTGCACAAATCCGGATTTATTCGGGAAAAAAAAAATCCCATCTTCCCCTCTTCTCTTAGCATGGCAGCAATTCGATTGCTACCCTGCATTCCCAATCCCGTCCATTCTCAAGAATTCATGTAATAAATACAACTCTTCGAGTTCACTACCCGGGAAACAAAAAAGAAAGGAAAAAAAGATATTAAAACACAAAAAATTATCCCAAAACTTTTAATCCTAAACTTGAAATAAAATTTAAAACAACAAGAACCCAAAACTTTTAGCTCACACACTTATAAACTATACCTCCTGAATTACCAAATGACAAGTGTCACACCTTTAAACCCTTTCTAATCTAATTAAATCTAAACCAACACATACCCCCTTTGAAAGAACACAATCCATGACAACTCAGATGAACCAATAATCACACAACACTTAACCCGCTAAGAAATATCAATCTCCCCAAGTCTAGATAAACTAATAGGATTCAAACACTTAACCCATCTAGAACCTTTGAAGACTCACACCTTTTATACTTCATGTTGAATCAAATAAAAGACCAAAACTCAAGTTAAAATCAAACCTCAAACCAACAAAAAAAAAACTCTCTAAAATGAGACCCTGACTTGTTTAGGACCAAAAAAATGCCCCCAATAAACCAAAACAGAATGAATAAACCTTCTAAACCAAACAGAACCGAGTAAACCTTCTAAACCAAGCTCAACAAAGCGAATTAACCTTGGGAAAAACCATGAATAAATTTAGAATGAATCCTAAAACGCTAAGCTAATCCTAAAAATAAGTCGAACAAATCAGATAAATTCAACTAATCCTCTAACGAATAAACAAGCATAATAAAACAAAAGAAATACCCCTTTATTCATAACTCAGAAGTTTTACAAATATCACCAGAGGCATACCTCTTGAATTTACAACCCAAAAAGAAAACCTAAAACTCTAACCTACAACCCAAAACAAAGACTAGGTTCGAAACTAAGACGAAGCGAGGAGCAGACTTCGCCTAGAGCGGCCAATCAGAGACTTCAGGGAGCATTGGTTGGGAAACACATCCCTCCACTTTTTACTCTTCTGCTATCTTCACCTCCTCCACCGCTGCCTCCTCAATGTTGCCTTCAACGCTCCCTAAAAAGGATCGATGTGAAGACTAGCGCACTCATTCCCAATACCGCCCATTCCCAGAATAACGCCGCCCACGAGCATCACCTCAGAACAGAGATCACACGAGATAATGAATATAGGAAGAAACGACATCCCGATCGGATAGTTAGATCGCTTGATATCACTAAAACATGAATTTTAGAACACAAGACATCCCGAAAAAGGTCAAAACTCAAGACTAAACTAGAGAATAAAACACAAATGAAAGCTCTCTCACTTATATAGAGTACAGACTTAATCAAGCGCCTGAACACGTGCATTTAATTGGATCACGCGCCACACACAATTCGCACAATCCAAAACATATGCTACCAACCAAGCGCTCAATGAAACCATCACCCGCGCCAACTATGTGATTCTCCGATCGCACAGTCTACAAACCACACAACCCGATCAAACGGCTGACCTCGGCCACGCAATACAAAAGGTCATCTGTACACTGACCTGGTGACGCTCCGATCACGCGCTTACATTATAACGCTGAATACAATCACACGCACACTCCCACACGCATAAATAGCCCCTCAAGCCTGAAATCACATGCCCTAAAGTAGGGGCGCAATACCTGAATTTGGACGAAATTTATGCCCTCATACCTTTTGTATCCCATTAAGATCAAAATTCTTTTGTCCCATCGCGTAGCCTCACAGGCTGTCTCGACAGAAAAAAAAAGACTTACTCATTAGTCCCATCGTATACTCTTACACGAGAAGGAAGCGTTGACAGCACCCATCCCCATCGCGATAACGTAAACACATGCGATATCACTTCAATATCCAGTCCCATCATGATAAATTAACCATACTCTCATCCCATTACGAAAAGCCATAAGCAAACCACCCAAAGACGAAGCCAATCACGATGCAACCACAACTTGATAACCCAAGATCTGCTAAAGAAAGACACCAATGTCCCATCGCACAAATATCCCACCAACACACCACCACCAATTACGCTCAGTCGACATCCCATCGCGAGCATCACTATTTGAAGAAAAAAGAAAAAAAAGCTCTGACAGCACATGCCATGCTGTATGACGAAAAGAGAGAAAGCTTGATCATGTCCCATCGCTAAAGCAAAAGAGCTCTCTCTCCTGAAAGACACCAGCGTCCCACCAAGACTCACCCAGTACGCAGCCAAAGAAAGGTAGAATTCCCAGGTCCCATCGAGACATCATTTCTCCCAAGACATCACATCACAACCGCCAAGCCTTACCACACCAACCAAAGGGAAGAGAAGAAATCTCCCAAGTCCCATCGTGACACTACGGTGCCACCAATCCTGCCACAAACTATGCACAATCCAGGTAAGTATCACCCCCAGGCAAGTACTACCCATTTTTCAATTACTCGATATTCCTCATATATATATATAGTTAGGAATGATTAAATCAAATATTTTCAAAACTCGTCTCTCTCAACTCGCGAATCACTGTAGTCCTCCCATAAGAGACAATTATCAGTATTCGTCGATAAGGTTAGACGAAGTATCCGACATGCCAAGTGCCATCTTGACAACCACAATAACAGTCGGGTCCACAAATCTCGTACGGGTGAATCTGCTTAGCGACGTCTCAGAAGTCACATTTTCTATCGTTTTACCACCGAATTGATCTTAAGTTAAAATCCCTAAAATTTTAAAATCTCAACACCCCTTTATTTCAAAAAAAAACCCTTTACTTCAAAAGCAAATTCTCTTACTTCAAAAAAGGAAACAAAAAAATATATATATAAAATAAAAATAAAAAGAGAAGAAACGAAGAATAAAGCAACAAGATAAATAGACCCAACTCACCTTTCTTTTAATACCAAAAAAAAAAATATTGATTAAGCACCCCATCACCCGCGTGTTAAGACCTGAAAAGTACCACTTTTCACCCCTTAAATTAATCTCTGTTAGACCCTTAGTCATTTAATAAATGTATGCTAAGCCTATTTTTTAGGTAATAAGCAGCAGCTGTAAATAAGGCCTTAACCATGCCAAGAAGCTTACTTTTGCCCCATTAGTTCCTCAGGAGAAAGGAGGTTGGGCCCAGACGGAGAATTGGCCACAGCATAGGCACAGCAAAGCAGAAAAATATCAAGAAGTGAGCCTCACGCAGATGTCACAGGGTTTAATTATTTCAGAGAAAAAGGCTTCGCGCAGTTATCGCGGGTTTCTGAAGACAGCACACCAACTACTCGTGCTATTCTTACGCAGATGAATGACAGAAGAACCCAGAAAGTAGACTTCGTGTAGTTCTTGCGAGGCTCAGTCATAAGCTCTCGCGCAGTCTCGCACAACTCAAGAAAGGCGCCTTTAATCTTCGTGCGATTCACTGAGGGGAGAGAGCTCCAGGCATTCCTACGCGCACCTGTCACGTAGTGGCCGTGGGATACAGACCTTCAGGGAACTGCTCGTGTGATCCAGAAGCCCATGCACATTGCTTCTTCACGAGGATCTCCACAAGATTCACCAAGGAACGAACTGTGCGCGCAATTCTCGCGCAATTCAAATAGAAAGCTCAATCTCGCGACGACCAGAGCATTCTCGCGATGACCAAAGTATCAATCTCGCAACTGCAAGAGCTTCAAGTCAATTCAATCCTGTGATGTCAATTCTATCACGCGACAAGACCTGGAAATCCTTGCTACCTAGCGAGGGTCGAGATCTTAACTTCTCCCCACTTCTGTAGGGGCAATCTGGGAACTTTCAACAACTAGGGCACGCACTCTAATGCTCCAATCTTTGTGCACACGCCTCGAGGCATCCAAGGAACAGAAATGGGTCATGATTGCATTGATAAAATTAGGATTTTCCTAACCCTAATGCTCCCACAGTTAACTGCTATATAAGCCTAAGCCTAGTTTAGGTTTAGAGGACTTCTGTACTCCTTCTTGAATCAACTGTAGAATTGCAGTAGGCTAAGGTTAGGGTTTAGGTAGCTTCTTTTTCCCTTTTTCTTCTCTCTATAGTCCAGCACTTGCTGGGTATACCTTTGTATGATTATTTGGAATAGTTTTAGTGGAGTTTTATAATAGGATCTTATGCATGTATAGGATTGAATTTTGAGGGTTGTTCTGTACAAGGCTGCTACCTTGAGATCCTCCATTGCTATGTTGCATTGTAAGCAATGGAGGATTATTTTTAAGGATTTATTTAGATCCAAATGACCTGCGTGTCCAAGCTAGGCACATTGCAGGCCTATGCCTCACCACAGGATCCGCTAAATCTGAATCCCCATGGGAGCTTGAGCTGGTAGCCTTGTGAACATTTGTGGTGACAGTAATCTTCTTGTTCTGTCTCAGACCTCTATGAGGAGGATAGCCTCTGTGGATAGTCTGTGACCATTCAAGTGGACAGGTTATAGCCCTAGGGTGAGGCCAATCCACAAATCTAAGACAGATTCTTCTTCTCTACACTTGTGCTTGTAACCTTGTGAGAGATTGTGCAGAGATAGACTCCCCTATATTTGTATAGACCCACCATCAGATGGCAGATCTGATCTGGCTGTAGAGATTGTAGGCTTGTGACTGGATCACTGCAGTCTTTCTAAAGCAGTGAACAGCTAGGCCTAAAAGCTAGTACTCAAACTCTTGTTGGTTCTGTGTGTCCAGGCTAGTGCACATTGCAGGCCTAGCCCCACACATAAAACTTTAGAGGTTGAGGTTCCTATGGATTCTTGAGCTGGTAGCCTGGATGAAGTAGTGCCTACAATGATAAACTTGTTCTGACTCATCTCTGGACTGTGGTTCCCCCATTTGATAGTCTGTGACCATTTAAGTGGATAGGTTATAGCCATAAGGGATTGGATCATGGCACAGGAGTGAGTTGGATCATTTCTCCTCATTGGTGATAATGTAGCCATTGGATAGGATTTCTATAGCAGCAGATCTGAGTCTGAGTTATAAGACCCATCAGATCTATACCTAATAGCTTATTTCTCACCCTTTTATATTTATTTTCTCACACTCCACCATTCTTCTCAACCATTTCTATAGTTTAGGCATTAGGTTACCTTAGGATTTAAACAATAGTGATCTTAAATCCCCTTCCATTTAGGATTGCCAGATCTGTAGTCAGATCTGGAGGGCCTACTAAAGATGGCTCCCTTGGAGCTTTAGATCAACTTTCCCTGTGGGACAAACTCTTACTTATTAAAACTTGCTACAACAGGCCCTGTATCTTGTAGGTTTGTGTATTTTTTGACTTGCTGCTATGTAGTTTTCAATCCACCTTTGATTTATTTTCACTAACACATTCTTATCACTGGCTCTAATAAAGTTTGCAGCAAACATCTAAAATATCCTAACACCGTGCACAACAAATTACACTTAAACCTGACCTTTAACTCCTAAGATCGCCTGAACTTGCAATCAAGCATATATCCCACTGCGCAGAATTGGATCGAGCGCATACTCCACTGCGCAGAATCATTTGTTCAGACACGTTAGGACTAGAATACCCAATTTACAGGCCCCTAGACTTGCAATAAAGCGCATATCCCACTGCACAGAATTGGATCAAGCGCATACTCCACTGCGCAGAATCATTTGTTCAGACACGTTAGGACTAGAATATCCAATTTACAAACCCCTGAACTTGCAATCAAGCGCATATCCCACTACACAGAATTGGATCAAGCACACACTCCATTGCGTAGAATCATTTGTTTAGACACATTAGGATTAGAATTCTCAACTTAGAGGCCAACTCCAGATGAATCAAGCACACATGCCACTGCACATAATTCAATTGAGCACACCTCACAAGGCCCCTAACTCATCTCACCCAAACCGACCACTCCCCTGGGAAGTTGAACATTGAGTATATTTAATCTAAGAACTTACAAATGTCTATTAGAAAAGGAACGCCTGACGCGCATTAGTGTAAGCAATGGCACTCTCGGTCTAACATGACTTGCAAAAGCCTTTGATATTATGTGATACTTTATTTTATTATTATCGGTCCTCGGACCTTGTTTTGGACATTTGATTGACACCCTGATAACTTAATTGCGTAAAATCCCTCTGTTAGCTCACGCCATGCAATGGGATGTGCCATGTACCCACAGATCCGGAATGTGCCCTTCGACAGCTACCATTTGCCCTTCAAATGGTCTATTTTAGCTTGCACTGATAGATAAGAAAGCCAAGCATGTCATGTCAGTATCACCAATTCATGTTTGTGATTTCCTAAGAGAAACAAGAAGACACCTCGAATGAGGGGTGTCTACTTCTTCAATACATTCTTACTTCGTAAGAGCGCGTCGAAGAGGGGCATCTGTAGACACCCCCATTTTGCCTTCTCAGAATATATAATTTTTTTTGGTCAACCTTTGACCTCATAACCCGATATGGGAACCATACACTGAAGCAATAGTATATGGCTAAACACAGGCTAAAACAATAGCTCTATGGCTAAAATTCTGACGTAGGGAGACTATATACTGAAATAATAGTATATAGTCGGAATGCAGGCTGAAACAATAGCCTTGCATTTCAAACTAGAGATCAGACCTGGACAACCCTAAATTAAGCGCCTGTAACCCAGCACGTAATTCGATTGCACGCCAGACCACAAGCGCGCAATTAGTCCCCCTTTCAGACCAAACTTCCTTTCCTAGACCATCTCGAGACTCGATCATGCGCCTGAAACCAGACGCGATCAGATTACATGCTCAACAACCAACGCGCAATTGGCCTACTCCTGGCCTAGCCTCACTGTCCTTGACCCCTAAGTTTCGTTGATTAAACACTTCGATAGTGGCATTTAATTGGATTACGCACCCCAAAATGGGCGCGTAATTAGTTCTAACGCTATTAGGACTACGAAACTCGCTAAGCAAGTTAGTCGGTCGCTCACTGAGTCGGTGACCGACTCAAAGCGATTAAGAGCCAGGAAACCAGTGCGCAATTTGATTAAACGCTTGAAACATGGCTGTTAATTAGAAAAAAACCTATAAAAGATTTTTTCTTAATTCGCTCGAGGAGGCTGGGAATTTTCGAGAGAGAACAGATTCGTTTTTGGATTCCGAAACCAGAGAAGTCCGAGGACAAACCCATAGAGCAATCTAGTCATGATTTCGAGATTCAAGCTTCGAATCTTTGAGATTTCTCTCCACAGCCCTGATCCTAGGTAAGAATTTAATTTTTAACTTCCGACCATAACTTCTAGCCTATAGATTTAGGATTTCTCTTAGTTTTAATTCTATTAGTTTTAATTTTCAGTTCGAGACCGTAGCACCCTTTTCAGACCGCAAATTTTTTATATCTAGTTCTAATTCTCCAAATTTGGAACTAGTCCTTAATCCGACGGTCTAATTCACCGACCCTAGGCCTTTAATTATGTTCTAAATTCTTAATCTCCAGTCCCATCATTAATTTCTGGTTCTAGATCTTAGACTCTAGAACTAGTCCTTAAACATACGGTCTGATTTTCTAATTTCTGACTCGAATTCAGTCCTAGAAATTTAAATTTTAATTTTAATTTCTTATTTTAATATCTCCAAAAATCCTAAATATTAATTTTAGTTTCTATAATTCCAGTTCATAATTCAATTCATAATTATTATTTCGAAATTGACTCTGAGCAGCATAAAATACTATTTTACAGTCTAAAATTTAATTTATATTTAATCTCAGCAATTTACGGAGGGTACTCGGGAACGAGGCTAATCCTCCCTAGCATAGCGGGCCCAAACCTCCCTTTTTTAAGAATTTTAGAATTAATTAATTGCTTTTTTTTCATTTTAGTATAATTAATTAGTAGATTTATTTTATTTCAGTATAATTAATTAATTAAGTTAATTAGATTTTAGTATGATTGCTTAATTTCTTTATATCAAAATTTAATTGGTTAATATCTTGCTTTAAATAGAAGTTAATATGATTAATTCGCTGCTTTAATTAGATTTTTAGTATAGTTAATTCATTGCTTTAATTAGAATTTTAATGAAATTAGTTTATTTATTTCAATTAGATTTTTATAAAATCAGTTTATTCGTTTTAATGAAATTTTAATAAAATTAATTCATTTGCTTTAAATTAGAGTTTCAGTAAAATTAGTTTTCTATTTTGATTAGAATTCTAGTAAGACTGTTATGCTTGATTTAATTAGAATTCCAATATAACTAGCATACTTGCTTTGCTTAGAATTCTAGTACAATTAGCATGCTCAAATTAACTAAAGTTTCACTAAAACCAACATACGTGCACTCCTAGTACAATTAGGAAACCTGATTACAATCAGACTGCTAATAGGATTAGGAGACTAAAATTAATCGGACTTTTAGTAGTATTAGGACACTTAATTAATTAGACTTTCAATAAGGATAGGAATAGTGAAAATTAATCAAGCTCCTGATAGAACTAGAATATTGAATTAAATAAACTACAAGCAATTACCACCCAACCAAACTCACAATAGAATCATTGATCACTGCTGCTGACGTTCGTAGGCAGACAATTCAGTATAGAAATAACCCATACCCGCTCTTAAGCGTGATCATTGACGTGTTGCAGCGTCGATAAATATCTGCAGCTGGCGATCGCAACAAACTAGGAACCTTCCTAGAAAACCTCTTTATTTACTTTACCTCCACTATTCCAAACGCCGCATTGCTAGAGTCCAATTGGACAGAATTGGAGCCACTGATTCAACGGGGACCGAGAGGAACCCTGAAAAAGCACGCAGCAACAATTAGGAGGCTTAATTAATTAGATTTCTAATAAGATTAAAATATTTAAATTGATCAAACTTCTAGTCAGATTAGGAAACCTAGTTGAATTCTCCGATTAATTAGACTCCTAATAGGATTAAAATTAATTAGATCCCCGACAATATTAAGTAAATTAAGTAGTTAAAAGTCATAGCAAGAGTAGGAAAAGAAAAGTAGTTAGAAGAGAATTAGGAAAAGTAGCTTAACTAAACATACTGCGACCTAGTGCTGCTGACATCGGTTGACCGATGATTCAGTAAAGAGAACAACCCATATCTCCACCCTCGAATGTGTGATCAGTGACGTGTTACAGCGTCGATAAACATCTACAGTTAGCGATCGCAACAAATTAGGTATTTCCTTGAGATTTACTTCTTTACTTTTAATATTTAATTACATCTAAAAACACTGCCTTTGCCATAGTCCATTGGACCAAATTGGGCCACTCTTTCACGGGGCCGAAAGGCACCCAGAAAAAGCACGTACCAACAATAATCATACCTTTACCTTCCCAAAACTCATCTCTTTCGTCTTCCTTTTATACCCAAAACCTAATGGAAAAAAAAACTAACTAGAGCATTTTCAGTAAGCAACTTGATAGAATCCTTTAGATACATAAGGTTGAGCTCCTGACTGCAATACAGAGAGTAGAAAATCTGAAGCACCAGCGACTTGTATCAGATGCTGAATCAACCTCTGATACCTTTACCTAACCCAAATCCGACATCACATTTGAAGAGCCCATTTTCCTCCACTTCCTAACCTTTATACCATTACAACCCACCCGAATGCGAGCTCCTATATAATGATGGTGGGTTGAGTCATCCCTCGCCACCCTTCTCCACTGCTCATACCTTCCCTGCCAACTGTATACATTCTCTTCACATAGTCTTCACAAGGGAGCAGTATAGGTGAAGGGTAATTTGGACATGTGTTCACTTCCCCACGCTTCACAGAACCACCATTGTGGCATTGTATTTCTTCTAAGGAAGACCTATGATGTGCTTAGTTTGGGGGAGAGAAATTTAGACGACAGAGGGAAGTGTTCCGATAGCTCTTGGATTAGCGACCCTGCCAAGGAGTGGATACTCCTTTGGTAGGAAGGAATGAGAGACTCTACTCAAAAGTGGTTAGAAGCCAAGGCCCGATGTTTATCGAAAACTTCATCTCGGATGTTGCTGCCGATATCTAAGATAGTGTGTGTCTAGATTTTTCCTAGGATTATTTTCTTTTATGTAATTAGTTTTTATTTTAGTTCTTTAGATTTTTCTTTTTCATGATCATTGTAATTATCCAGTTAATATATATTATCTTCTTTTGACTAACTTTTTTTTACTCACTATGTAATTGTTACTAACTTTTCTTTTAATTTTTTGTTATTAATGTCTCCGAGAATAAAATCGATGTGTCTTCCTCAAGTTTGGGGGAACATTCTTTACAAAAAAAATTTTACATCTGATAAATAATCAGTGATATCAATAATTTTAGATAAATAATTTTAAATGTCTCTTGTTTTTGTGCCAATGAGGGCATTGTCCGATTTAAGTTTCGAGGGATACACAATTTCTGTATACAATAGAAGTATAATTAGTATAATAGTATTTAATTTAATTTTATTCAGTTTATTTTTGTAAAAAAAATTTGAATTTTTTTCAAAAGTTGACCATTATATAGGAATTATGATAGAAAATTTGAAAATCATGAAAACTTACGACCCATTATAGTATGAGTTCAATAATAAGAATAAAGAATAATACAATTCATATTTAGCTCGTTGAACACTATATTAGATGGATGTTTAAAATAATAGATTGATCTAAGCTGCAATATTTTAGACTATAGTTTCAAAAATTATAAACTAGTGAGCATTATAGCCATATTTTTTCTTTTATTCAGGGAGACTATTTCTATTCAAGTAAAAATTTCTTTGAACTTCTATGCTATTATGAAATCTCATATTGCTGAATTTAGAATCAAAATATTCTATATCTATGATAACCTGATTTTTTGTCTAGAACTATCTGTTAGAAATATCAAAATAATAAGGCATCTATGCTAGTACATCGTAAAGATGATTTAAGACCATCTTTTGCTAACTAGAGCCAAAAAGCCAAAATACCAATAAATTTTATCCTTTGAACCCTTATTAGAAGCCTAAACCAAATTTTTGTGTACCAAAATTCTGAAAACCCTTAACCATATGTACTACCCAAAGCTTTCAACCTTTAACCCTTATAATTTCTGAGAATTTAGAATACAAAAGAAGGGAAGAAGAGGGAGTGGAAGGAGTAAAAGCAAAAACCGATAAGGGGAATGTTAAAAAAGGGGTATAGCTGAAGAAATTACAGGAAGAATATGGGAAAGGAGTGAAAAATTGTAAAAAGACGATTGAAAAAAATAATATTATGATTCTTAAGCAAAAAGCATTTCAAAGAGAAGAAAAATCGTAAAATACGATTTTACAAACCAACTGCAGAAATGGGATTTATAAAAAAAAAAAATGGGAAGAAGTTATCCAATTCATGGATACTTACTAAAGTAGAAAATAAGAAGCCTGAAAAGATAGGAGAAAGAATAGTTAAATTCTCAGAAAAACTTTGAATCCTTTTCTACCTTTCTTTGACACCTTCTGAAACCCAAAGCCCCATTATAAGTCAAAGAAAAGACCTTTTTGATTTGCGATTTGTAAAAGCATAAGCCTAGTAGAGATATGAATAATAGATATTATGGATTATACAAGGAATCATATGGATAGAATAGATTGTCTTTTTCATGAGATTGACAATTTTTTATCTTTGACTAAATTTTTCTGAAATAATATACTGTGAGAACCCAAAAAGTTTCGATTATTTTCTGAAAGTATATCAATAGTGAGCTTTTGAATAAAAATATTTTCTAAAAACTGTAGTTTAGAAAATTTAATGAAGAATAAACTATTTACTAATGCATACACTCCCTACTATTATGAATTCAAATTGTTGGAGTTCTAATCAAGGATAACTATTATAATGGAAAGTAAGGATAAAAGATTGGTAATTTAGAAAATCATAATAACTGTATGATGACTAACTTATTTAATTTAGTTAGTATACAAAATTAGTTTAGATTTTTAACCTTTATTTTATTTTAAAAAATATTTGAAGTTTGTAGGTAACTTCACTAAAAACCTTCATGAGACTACAACTCCTCCACTAGGGATCACCTAAGGGTTTTAAAGGCTTGTTGCATCTGCTAAATATAATCGTGCTCCCTACGAAAGTAGCATTTAAATTCTTAGTATAAGATATTTTATGTTTCCTTGTTTGCTAGGGAAAATGTACGTTTGGGGGTATGATCAGTCACATAATATATCAATTTAATAGCCTTAACTTAGTAATACTAGGACTTAGTTTGCTACAAATAAGTTACTGATGTGCAGATATTAAAGAAAAATAGCAAAAGAGAACCAAAATAATAATATTCGTCAAAATGACCTCATAAAGCAATAAAAAGACGATTGAACGAAAAGATGAATCATCGCCCACTGAAAAGATAAAAAATCATAATTTACAATTTTGAGAAACAAAGTACTAAGAATAGAAATCGTGATTTATGATTTTGCAAGAGAAAGCCACTCAAGAGTAAAGTTCAATACAAAAGAAGCGATCATCGTAATCGTAATCGTAACGAAGAATCGTTCTATAGGAAGCGATGTTGTTAAGAAGAGAAGACGAATAATCATAAGTACAGAATCGTCCAAAGAAAGTAAAAGCTAGAAAATCGTGATTTATGATTTTCCAGAGAAGACACCTTCCAAAGTTGTTGATCACGTGAGATGAACACCGCCATGAATAAAATTAGAAGATCTCTTAAAGATGAAGTCTGGCTAACCATGAATCTGAGACATTGACGAAGAAGGACTCTACTACTGAAATAAAGAAAGAAATTCGAAAGTACATCAATAGATTGAAAGCAAGGAAAGATAAAGTTAGAAGTAGAGTTATATTAGGATAGTTTTATTTTAGTAATTTCTTTTATTAGAATTAGGAGTTTGTAAACCGACCCTTATGATCTATATGTAAGAGGCTCGGCATATAAGAATAACTATCGAAAAAACTCTCAGCATCAATTGGCGACTGAGGTTGGGTTTTCTTCCGATCAACTTAGAATAGATTTTTATTGCTTTGTTGATTAGATATCTAAGGTTTCTCAAGAGCAATTGATGACTGCAATTGGGAGCTGAAGATTAGAGTAGATATCTATAGTTTCTCAGAAGCAATTGACGACTGCGGTTGAGAGGTGAAAGATATAATTTTATTACTTTCTAGTTTAGATTTATTTTATTGCAATTTTCTGATTTGTAAATATCTTTGAATTTTAATTTGAATTGGCAACTCAAGTTGAAGTTTGCAGATTAGTGTAACGGTTTTACTTTTCCATCTTCAGTTTCTTAGAAGTTGACTGACGCCCATGTTTTAGGAGATTGTTGATTAGATTAAATCTATATTGATAGGATTTTAGTATTGATTAACGACCAATGCTAGGAAACTTGAGATATAGTTTAATGGTATTATTTAATTTTATAAATATTCGATAGCTGAAGATTATGATTGACGACCATAATCTGAAGTAGGAGGATTTAGGATTTATTTTTTATAATTTAGATTAAGAAATAATTCTTTATTCATATTTCTCCAGTAGTTTAGGAACTTAAAAGATAAGTATAAGTTTTCAGAGAATTAAGTTAATATAGTAAATATTTCTTTGTGGGAACGATCCTATACTAGCTTTACAATTTCCATTGTGCGCTTGTAATAGGTTAAAACTTAATTAGATACACATATAACTAGCGATCAACTAGCACACAAGTGTGTGTGTGTGTGTGTTTCACAAGGGAGTTGGCCCATGTATAAAAGGGAGAAGGCTTATCCCAGAAGCCATTTGGGCTTGCATTTGCTAGGGAATTAGAGAGACAGAGTGAGAGCTTGAGGAAGAGAACCGGTTTCTCATAGCCATTAATCGTTGGTCAAGAGCGCCAATCGTCACGTGGATTTGATTGTGAATGCAAAGAACGCTATCTGCTCGATCCTTTTCAATCCGTTAAAGAAAAGAGGGTTTCATTCTTCTCAAACCCCTTTATAGGCGTTCAGAGCCCCAAATCCATGAACCTAGGGAGATCTTGATTTCCGAGATTATTGTAGACGTGTGAAGGGTTCAATCCAGAGATCATGCTGAAACAATCGCGAGAAGGTGGGTTTCAAACCTATTTGATCGTGTGTAGCGCAAGCGCCGATGATTTCGATCTCTGCACATCGTATGCGTTGCTCTCGTGAGACTAGAAGGTAAGATTCCATTTAAATTGGTTATGATTTATAGGTAATTAGGATGCTTGAACATGAATTTTGGGGGAAAATAGATCAAGGAAGAAGAAGCCGAAGGGCTACAGAATCTGTCAAAACTGATCGATCAAATTGTGAATCAATCGATCGATTTTGACAGGACAGAGATTTGAAAAAAAATTTATGAAGGAATCTATCGATAGATTTGAAAATTGATCGATCGAATTTGGAATTCTAAAGGAATCGATCGATCGATCGATTTGGAAATTGACCGATCGACTTTTATAAAACAGGGATATGAAAAATACGTTCTGGGAAATCAATCAATCGATTTGTTCTATTTTGGTTGGTTCAGTTTTCCTTGGAAAACTTCAAGGAAATTTGTTCTTCGCCACCTTTGACATGTAGTATGATCTTGATGTGATCTAGGTTAAGAAAAGGAGACTATATATGAGGACCTTTCGATCGCTTTGAACGGCTCCAAATTTAAGGTAGGGGAAACTCATTACTCATTGCATTTTTGAATTGATTTTATAGATATCATTGTAGGACTGAATGAGGTGATTAGAACTCTTGAAATTGATGCCTTGAATCTGATTTGACATGATATCTGTTTGAATTAAGTTGTGATCTTAGCAATGGATTTAGAACTTGTTGATTTGACTGTAATTGAATATTTGGATTGAAAAGTGATAATTGTGATTTAAAATTGAATTTGTAAGATTGACTGCATTTGAGAAATTGAATCTTGTTAAGCCTAAAACCCTTTTTGTATGAATATTGGAAGTTGACAATCTTTAAATTGTTAATATTGAAATCTCTTAAATATTAGTTGCACTTGGATATCGAATGATTTGACGTTAAATCTGATTAGGTAGACTGGACATTCACTGCATGATAGTACACGGCATGCATACTGGACCGGTATGGCAGATTTTTTTGTACATACTGCATACACTAACTGGACCTGTATGGCGGGTTATCCATACACATTGTACACTGCATGCATACTGGACCGGTACGACGGGTTTTTTCGTACATACTGCATATTGCATAAACTAACTGGACACCAACTGCATGACTGGATACTGACTGGACCGGTACGACGGTTTATTCGTATACACTGAAAGATACTGGAAGATAGAAAAAGATGTGAACACACTGGAAGATAGTGAAAGATAGGAAGACACTGGAAGATGTGAGCGCACTGAAAGAGGTGAATTTGGGATTTGAAGAATTAGAAGATATGTTGAACTTCAAACTGTTTTGACTCAAGGATACTTGAGATTGTGTTCTGACAAGGGATTGTCTTTGCATCTGTCATTGTATTTCTATTTTTGTTTCAAATTGAATATCCACTCTGTTTTCGTGTTTGTTTCGATCCTTAAATATCTGCTTAATTCCGGTTTTACTTCTGTCATTAAATCTATTCGATGATATGATAAGATGTCAATTGAATTTGAGATTCTTCTACTGAGCTTTGACTGTTAGCTCACCCCGACTATATGTCACAGGTGTAGGTATTGATTAGATCTTGGCTTTGAGGAAGATCCAGACTAAGTATTGGAAGAAGAGGATCTTCCGCCTGAGGATTTGTACCCTAGTTCCGAGATCGAAGATTTTGTATAATGTGGATTTTGGTAAGTTTGGGCTTGGTACATTTGTGCTATTATACACATACTGTACACCACTATTAGGTAATGGTCGGCCATCACTGGTGGTTATTTTTAGTTATTGTTCATGTTGGATATTAGAAATAGAGATTTTAATTATGTCATATGTATTATCTGCTTTGATTTATGCATGTACCAAGAATTTTGTAATCAGATTGTGTTTTGCGATATGGTGGTCCGGGTTGTCCCATTTGGTTTAAATTTTAAAGAATATATATATATATATATATATATATATATATCTCAGAAAAATTGTGTTGGGAAAATCCGAGCTGAAAGGCAGTTGGTATCAAAGCTATGCGATCGTGTACAATATCATAGTGGGTCAACTGTGACACCAAGTGTAACAGTTGGTATTAGAGATATGATAGTCAGTTCTGTCGGAGTCCGAGCTTCAAGTCTTATGGGAGACCTGAGGATATGATGTTAGGTTCAAGGATATGACTTTAAGTTTTGTCAAAGCATAGGGGACATAGGAAGGCATGGGTTACATTCAATTACGATTAAGGTTGTGGATCTTCACGGTCACTTCTGATTGAACTTTTGTTTAATGTGACAGGTCAGTATGGCCCCACGTGTCAAAGGAGGTAGAGGCAAACCGAGGACAGTCTGCATGACGGATGTCCCTAAAGGTGAGGGCACTTCGTGTGGCGTAGGAATCGCCATCGGTCCTAGCCCCATTCAGCTCAGAGATAGTGACAGTGGTAGTGAGAGACAGCTATTGGAGACCATGGCCAACGCAATGACGCAGCAGATGACATCCATGGCACAACAGACTAAGATAGTGGCAACTAGGCAGCAGCCTTCAGGATTTTCAGAATTTAGAAAGATGCGTCCTTCGAGCTTTTCGGGTCAAGTCGATCCACTTGAGGCCCAGAAGTGGTTGAACGAGATTGAGAAGATCTTCAGTATGCTTCTTTGCACTAAGGATGAGAAAGTGGGATGGGCAGCCTTCAAACTGGATGGAGAGGCTGATCCCTGGTGGAAAGCATTGCATAGAGATAGGGTGCAAGATATCCTGAATGCACCATGGACTTGGGCTGAGTTTACTAAGAAGTTTAATGACGAATACTTCCCCAACATAGTGAGAAATCAATGGGAAGTCCAGTTTATAGAATTGAAATAAGACCGAATGAGCGTCACGAGTACGGGGTCGAATTTACTAGGATTTTGAGGTTTACACCTTAGCATGTGGCCACAAAGTTGATGAAGACCAAGAAGTTTCAACGTGGCTTACGGCCTGACATTCAGGAGAGGGTCTCACTATTTGATCTAGGAACATATGCAGCGGTAATGGCCAAGGCTCTTATCGCCGAGGAAGAAATTGAAAAATAGTAGAAAAGAAAAGAACATAACCAAAATGATGGGACAAGTTGAACATGAGCTTATGCTTTTGAGCAGGCAAGCAAGGAATCGAGATTCCTAATTCCAGCACCTATCCAGCTTGCTCAGACTGCCTACTCGAGACCACTAGTGTCTATGTCTCCTAGGTCATGCACTACTTCATCCGCACTAGTTGAGTCCTGCGCACGGTGTGGAGGATGACATAAGACAACGAAATGTTGGTGGTCCACTGGCGCATCTCTCAGGTGTGGCCATATGGGACATCAAGTAAAAGACTGTCATGAGAAGGGAAAGGAAAGACAAACTTTGGTATCTATTCAGAGGCCCTAGGTTCACTTTGGCTGTTAATGATTTTAAATTTCTTTTGTGGATATTGCATTTTGGACTAATCATCAGGATTTATAGTTATGGTTAAACTTTTGATGATTAATCGTGTAAACTTTATAATGATGAACGACTTAAGTCTTGGTTACAAGTTTGTGGATGTGTTTACAAGTTTGTGGATATCTAATTATGCTCAAATTGTTGTGGATGTGTTGCTTGAATGTTTAATGGCACATTTACTGTGATGCTTTGGTGGATGTTTGGATATATCTATGTATTTTCATCGCAGGGTTAAAGAACTTAATTATTCACAATGGTGTATGATGTGTGTTGAGATATGTTTGTTGTCAGGCAATGAAACATTATTATTCACATTGATGAATCAATTATGGGTATCTGGTAAATTGTTAATGTTATGTGGATAAATGTGACAGATTAGTATGACAATTTTGGTCTAAACTCGGGATGAATACACACTAACCAACTAAGTGACCTATGTGAATTTTCGAGGATGAAAATTTATTAAGGGGAGGAGAATGTAATAACCCTAAACATTTTCATTAATGTTGAATCATTGACTCTTGAGGAGAGTGTGATTACTATTGGTCGGACCTATCAAATATTTGTACCTTTTTGAAATAGGCATGTCAATTTTCGAGGATGAAATTTTTTTAAGGTGGGAAGAATGTAACATCCCAAAAAATTGTCTAAAACCATAGGTCCTGATTAGATGCATATTCCTTAAGAAACACATCACCGTTTCGGATTTTTCAAATGAGATCGTTTCGAGTCTATTTGGGCCTCGTGTAAGACTTTAGGACCAAAGCTTATATACAGTTGAGGTGTATGTGCTTAACACCAAATCCGACTGATAAATGGCTTTGGGTGTGCTAGCTCCACACTAAACCAAGCCTCTTTTGAGCAAGAAAGAGTGTTTGGGTTTAGGTGTGTAAGCTTTACACCAAGCCAAACCTTGGATGAGAACTAACACACAAGTGTGTGTGTGTGTGTGTGTGTGTTTCACAAGGGAGCTGGCCCATGTATAAAAGGGAGAACGCTTATCCCGGAAGCCATTTGGGCTTGCATTTGCTAGGGAATTAGAGAGATAGAGTGAGAGCTTGAGGAAGAGAACTGGTTTCTCATCGCCATTAATAGTTGGTCAAGAGTGCCAATCGTCACGTGGATTTGATTGTGAATGCGAAGAACGTCATCCGCTCGATCCTTTTCAATCCGTGAAAGAAAAGTGGGTTTCAATCTTCTCAAACCCCTTTTTAGATGTTAAGAACCCCAAAATCCATGAACCCCGGGAGATCTTGATTTCTGAGCTTATCATAGACGTGTGAAGGGTTCAATCCCGAGATCGTGCCGAAATGATCGCAAGGAGGTGGGTTTTAAACCCATTTGGTCGTGTGTGGTGCAAGCGTCGGTGATTTCGATCTCCGCACATCGTATGCGTTGCTCTTGTCGGTTTGGTTACTTGTGTGTTCTATTTATTAATAAGAATAGTTAAAATATAATGGAAATAAAGAAAGGCAAAAACAGACAAAGAGGGGGCAAAAAATGAAATCAGAACACACAGCACAAAACAATCACGGTCCTGCAAGATCCAGGGCTATTGTAGTAAGTTTTAATAAGTAAGAGTTTGTCCCACAGGGATTGATGATCTAAAAACAATAGTAGATCTCCAGATCTTCTACTGATCTGGCAGCTTGCTGAATTACTTACCTTATAATTATTAAAGAGTTAAAACAACAAATTAAAAGGCTAAATCATAGAGAAATGAGATCAAGGTAAGCAAGCAATCCTGTAAGAACCAGGGCTGTTGCAACAAGCTTTAATAGGTAAGTCAGGGTAGGTCCACAAGGAAATGTGCCTTGAAATAAGGTAAATCTCCAAATCTATGACAGATCTGGCACTCTATTCTAAGATTTGTCACTTTACTAAAAACTACAAAAAGCAAATGCAAAATGATCCAGAACTGATTGAACTCAAATTCAAGGGAATGAAGAAAAACAAATTAAAATTAAAATGTGGAGAGCAGCAGCTAGGGGTTTTGATCTTTACTGAAAATCAATTGGATCAAAGGCAATGCATAGGATAGATTTGCTACAATCCTTCATCTAGCTACAAGCTCCGATATAAGGTATCAAAATCTAATCTTAACCAAAGAATTGGAGCAATCCTAAGGCTATGATCTGTCCACTTGAATGGTCACAGATCATCCCAGAGATTGTTCTAATTAACGGATCTTGATTGGAATATGTAAGCTATTGCAGATGTTGTGGGTGCCAGGCTACAAACTCAAGCATCTACAGGGATATCTAATCCAGGAAAATCAAATACGAAAAAGTAAAATGTAGATCATAATCAATTTTAAAAACCACAATTACACTGTAATAATATAACTTACAATCTTATTGTGATCAGATCTGCAATCTGTGTAACATACAATCCATTTACAAAGCCTTTGAAGCTCTCAATTTACAGCTCTCAACCTCACCCTAGCTACTTAAGAGGTTTAGCCAACCATGATTGGCTAAGGAGAGAATGGGGGAAGAAGGAAGAGGGAAGGAATGTTGGAGATGGGAATTCGAATTTTGACTCAGCTCTCTCAATTTCTCGATGCCTAGCTCTATAAGTTCTTTAGGATTTTATACTCCTCTCTATCTTCAAATCCGTTTCAGCCAATAAGAGCTCAAGAGAATAATTCTATTATTTTGAGCTGTTGATATGGCTAATTTTATTTCTAGAAGCTTTCCATCCATTGGTCCAAACTGGACAAGTGCATGTGAAGTGGTTAGAGTTCTCATTCGTGCTCAGTTGTGTACTAAAAATACCCTCGGGAGTTGCTGATGTGCTCTAGAATGTGTGCACAAAGTATTGAAGTTAGCAACTGCTATTAATGGAACTGAAAAGTTCCTAATTCGAGTGTTGAGAGGTTCAAGGAACCTCTCGACGGGTTCTTAGTCTGCTTAGCCCCTTCAATCGACAGGTTGCTAGTGGCTTTCGACAGCTTTGGGGACTTCTCGACAAGATTGGTAACAATTTTTGATAGGTTGACAGAAATTCTTACTTCTGTCCAGTATCATTCAATCCTCTCGATAAGTAATAAATAACCTGTCGACTTGTTATATAGTCTTTAGTTGAGTGCTCGACAGGTTGCTTCAATCCTCGCGAGAATGAGCGCAGCTTCAGGTAAGTTGTCGACAGGATGACTTGCACTGCTTGATAGGTTCAGGGGAACCTCGCAAGCTCCCCTGCATCTCCAGGTAAGCTTTCGACAGGATCCACTACTGTACCTCAGACCCTTTGTTGGATTGTCTGCCTTGCCTTTAAAAAGGGTTTAAATTCACTCAAATCAAAGCAGATCACATACAAGACCTGCAAGTAGTCAGGGCCTGTTGTAGCAAGTTTTAAAAGAAAGGTAAGTAAGGGAATGTCCACAAGGAGGTGAGTTCAAAATATGGTAAATCTCCAGATCTGAAAGAGATCTGACACCCTACCTAATACTAGATTAGTAAAAGAAAGGGGAGAGGTTTTAAAGGGTTGTCACTTAAACTAAACTACACATGAAATGCAAACTAATTGAGATCGAGTCCAGAGATCTAGATCTTGCAAGTGGAAGGGTTTAAAAACAGAAAATGGAGAAGAGCAACTTGGAGATTGGTCTCACTACAATAAGGTTGAGCAGATCATGTTACAGGGGTTCAAAGCACACAAATCCCTCAGCTAGCTACAAGCACAGCTACAGGGTTGAAGACTCCACTCTAAACCAAAGGATTTAACTGATCTTAAGGCTATGGTCTGTCCACTTCAATGGTCACAAACCATCCTATAGACTTCATCCGATCCAAAGGTTTATGGTAGAAGAATCAAATTGAAACCAGAGATTGGACTGATCTTAAGACTATGATCTGTCCACTTCAATGGTCACAGATCATCCTAGGGAATTCCTCCAAACCAAAGGTTTCAACCAGCGCATTAAAACCACTACAAATATTGTAATTTCTAGGTCACAGACACAAGAAATTGCAGGGATATTAGATCTAGGGAGATCAGATGGTATCCAAGAGGTCTACCAGTTAAGTGCTTGAGCTAATCAATAGACTCCTCTACACAAATCCGATCGATCACCAAATGAAACCAAAGGAACTATAGATCTAATTAAAAAAATAAAAACAACATTTACATTACAATAAAACTTACTCTATAATGAAATGCTCTCAGATCTGTAGTCTGTGCAACAATTAACCCACAATAACACTCTCAACCTTACCCAATTACAGATCTGACCTCTCTCCTAGCTGCTCCTAGGGAATTAGCCAACCATAGTTGAGCTAAAAGAGGGAAAATAGAATTTTACTGCAAGCTCTAATCTCCAGAATTTGATCCAAATCTCGATCTCCCTGGTTGCAATTGGGTATCTCAATATATAGCTTTCTCTCTTATTTTTCCCGCCAATATTCCCTTCTAGAAGGTCCTCAGAGTTTGTTAGAGTTCTGTCAGAGCATGTGGGTTGGTTAGAGTTTCCTAGGGCATCTTTTGAATCATCGTGTTGATCACCAAAGTGCCTCGGTTTGCGTGTAGCAAGTCACCCACTTGTAGCGTGTGAACAGCCTATTTTTTGAGAAGTTCTTCACATGATTTCGACAGGTTGGGGAAGCTTCCGATAGGTTCAAATGGAGCTTTTTGGTCCTTTCGCTAGGTTCTCAGAACTCTTCGATAGGTTCCGATAGGATGAACCTTCTCTTGAAGCTTCAGCGTTCTCTGCCCCTTTTGTCTAGAGCATTCGACAGGTTCGGAAAGCTTTTCGACAAGTTCAGCTCCGCATGTCAGCATTTCGATAGGATTGCTCTCACTCCTGTCGAAATGTTCAAGTACCTTCCAATAGGTCTGAGCTCCAGCTTCTCCATCTCGATAGGTTTAGGCAACCATCCGATAGGTTCCCTTTACACCTCAGGCAGGCTTTCGATAGGATGATTTCTTTCTTTCTTTCAGCTGCTCGATAGGTTCTTCGATCCTATCAAACTCCTCAATCCATACGAATCCATCCTTTCTCTGCCTTCAGATCCTATCGAAACCTTTCTAACTGCACAAATTCCTCTATTTTTTATTCTCAGCTCCTATCGAAGTCTTTAGATAACCTCTCGATAGGATGTTTTCTGCCTGTTTTTACTTCCTTCGCCTTGCCCTGTTGTTGCCACGCGCCCCAAGGTCCCAATGGTGTGCAGCCCTCTGTGTGCCATTGCTGGGTCTGCACTGTGCTGAGAGATGGACTTCTTTGTGTAGCATTTTTGAGTGGTTTTCTGCACTATTCCTATCTTTTATTGCTATCTATAAAACAGACTCAACAGGTATTTATTAGTGTGCTCACAGGTCCATCAAAGGTCAAGTTAAGGGGTGAAAACTGGCATTTTTCACTACTTAACACACCCCCAAACCTAAACTTTGCTAGTCCCTGAGCAAAGGAGAAATAAAGAAAATTAAAATTTGCCACTTTCGTAGGGATCACAGATGCCTTTAGCATTTGCATCAAGCCTTTTAAACCCCTAGGTGATCCCTAGTGGAAGAGTGAAGTCTCCTGGGGGTTTTCAGTGAAGGTACCCACAAACTTCTCCAATAAAAATCAGTTAATACTTATGCAACATGCTAAAACAGAGTTTAAGTAAAATAAAATAAATTGCACACCATGTCCATTCAGTTCTAGAGGATTTTTAGCAGAAAAAAAAATCAGTTCAAACCTTGAAAGTCTGTTGTATTCCTTCACCATCACTCAGTTCATGTCAAGGCATTTCTCCTAAAAATTAATGCATGGCTCACCATCAATTCCAGAATTCTACTCTTATATTACCCCCAACAAATTGGATTTCAGACCCAAGTCTCACCAGGGCTGTTCACTCTCAACAAAAAAATGAAGGGTGTAGAATTTCACACAGCTCAAGGGCAGTTACAGCCCTCAAATAGGACTGCAAGCATGAGCATAGGCATAGCTCTAACTCCTAAAATTTTCTAACTCTTTTCACCATAGATTAAACAAATCCTTATCTCCACATGATAGCTCAATTCATTTTAGATCAGTAAGGTCTTTTTATTAGGTTGCAATGTGGCTTAGGGATGAGGTTTGTGAAAGGGTAAAAGGGATTCAAATTTGAGAAGTCAGTAAAGGTGAGGAATTTGCAACTCAACCTTCTTCATTTCAGCACCTCTTCACTTTCTTTTTGAATTTTCAAACTTGAAGTGATCAGCTTCATCAGCTTCTTATCTTCTTGTAGATTTTCAAATGAAGTGACTTCTCTTTCTTATCCTTTTGCTCTATTTTTTTTATTTTTTTTTTTTGGGTTAGGATTCAACAACTATAACATCACACTAACCTTCAAATATACTTTCTTCTTCTTTTAACCAAACATCAAACCTTAAACTTCTAACCTTCTCCTCTTATTTCCTAATTTCTCAGATTGAGGGTGAATTAAAACAGGTCAAAAGGTTTTGGGCTTACATTTTCTGGTTTTCATCAAAGAAAAATTGGGATTTTTAGGGCTCAAAAGGTGTGTATCACGGGCAATTCAATGGTGGTATATTTTAAGCTCAGACTGTCCAAGGGATGGCCTTACTTCATTTCTTCAATGTCATGAATGTTGTTAAGCTGTTTCAACTTAGATCTGCCTAACTTCTAGTGAGCAGAATTGAGTTTAATCAGTCCTTTGAGTAGAAGAATTTGCCAAGACACTCTTCAAAGAAAAATTCTCAAGCCCAAATCTCACTGGGTATGGCCTTCCATCAAATTTTCTGGGGTGTATCCTTACAGTTTTCTCTCATTTCAAGTTCACTATACATCAAAAAAAAATTTCAAAAATTCTTGACATTTGCTTTATGAAAAATGTTAAAACTACAGCTCATTTCAGTTTTAAAAAGTTTTTTTTATTTCCTCTTTTCCAAAAATCAGGTGGTGAATCACTTTGTTTTTAAAAACTTTTTCAACATAGCAGCACTAGCATTAACTCATTTCATTGGCACACCTGTCACACCCCCAAACCTAAATTAAACAGTGTCCTCAATGTTGAGAGAATGGTAGTAAGGAAACAGGTAAGACATAATATTAGAAACAAAAGAGAAACATAAATTGAAAGCATACAAGCACAGATGACATCAAAAAGACGTTTCACTAAAATAGTACACGCCAAAACTGAGAATAATCTCTATAAAATAACAAAGTCCTTTGTCACTTAAAATTCGTCGTCCCCCTGGAACAGGGATATCCTCACCCTGCTTACGGTGGAAGAGGAACTGCAAGCCAAGGGGGGTGGGAATTGAAAGATCAAGGAGATGGGAGCTGAGCAGGTGGTGGAGGGGTTGAAGAGGGTGGGGGTGGAGGAGGTAGTGGCTCGGTCTTCTGCTTCTTCTTCTTTCTCTTGTTCTTTTTCCTTTTCTCCTTGGCCATGATTCTCTGCACCTCTTCGTATTCATCCTAGAGAAATTGGAGAGGATCAAGCTCAACCGGTGGTGGCGGTGGTGGCCAAACTGGGTAAAACTTGATCGGCAAGTCTTGAGGTTTGTCGTCGACCATGAGTGTGGGATAGAAGGATTACACAGGTCAGGGGGAAATGGATGTGGAAGGGCTGGATGAGGCTGATATTTAAGGTGCATGGGCATTGGAATATGAATCGATACAATAAATTTTTTGCATTCTTCCAGGTTGAAAATCAAAGTGGGAATAAATGGAGCGGTGGTTGCTATGTGGGAAATAGAGTGCGGACTGCATGATGGGCTATTTTTAGGAGTGGTAGTTAAGTCAAGGAAGTATGTGCAATGAATGCGGAGACACCGATTTATGGATAAGGATGAAAACGGGCTCTGATAGTAAGAAGGGCAAATGAGGAAGAGGGAGCTAGAGTTTTCAGTAGGTGTCGAATGGACGAGACTGTCCTAACGAAAGGTTATAGAGAATGAAAAATGATTTCGATAGGATGAGATGAGTGATTCTGATAGGTCAAGGCATCCTATCGAAATCATAGCGAATAAAGCTTTCAAATGGAATGATTCGATGGGATTCCGATAGGTGGAATCATCCTTTCGATAGGTTTTTGGTGGGTGATCCATCATATCGATAGGTTCTAGATAGGTATCCAGAATCTATCAAAACCTTCTTTTTGTCCCTCTTGATCCTATAGAAGAGTTGATTTCATCTATCGACCAGTCTCAGTGCCTATCGAAAACCTCAAATAACCTATCGAAATCATCGACTGACCTCACGAAAGGTGCAAGTAACCTATCGAAAGGTCCCAAAAACCCAATAACTTTGCATTTCAATGCAGTGCTCAGTCTCAGCACCCAACAAACTCCTACTGCTATGCTATCATTTGATTTATTGACCTTATGAACATACTCCCATGATCCCTGGACTGCAAGCACTATCAAGATGACAACCTACCTCTAGCATGGAAATTTTATTGTATATGAACAAACTATCAAGACAAAAAGAAATATGATACATATGATACACAATGAAATCAAGTATTAAACTGGAGGGTCCTGAAGATCAATGGTCTCCTCAGGCTCAAGAATTTTTTCAACACAAATTTTTAGCCTTTGACCATTGACTTTCATGGTCCTACCATCTCTAGGGTCCATGATTTCTACAACCCCAGATGGAGAAACATGTATAACTGTGAAAGGCCCATCCCATCTGGACTATAACTTTTCTGGAAAGAATTTCATTCTAGAGTTGAACATCCATACCTTGTCATTCGTCTTGAATTCTTTCCATAGCAAGTGTCTATCCTGGAAGGCTTTGGTCTTCTCCTTGTAAATCTGGGCATTTGCATATGCTTCTAATCGCAACTCATCCAGCTCAGATAATTGGAGTTTCCTATGTATACCAGCTGAGTTTAAGTCAGAATTTATTGCTCTAATAGCCCAGTATGCTTTGTGTTCCAACTCAATAGGCAAGTGACATGCCTTGCCATAAACTAGTCTGAATGGGGACATACCTATGGGGGTTTTATAGGCAGTCCTATAAGCCCATAAGGCATCTGTCAATTTTATGAACCAGTCCCTCCTGTTAGTTTTCACAGTCTTCTCTAGAATGTGTTTGATTTCCCTGTTGGAAATCTCTACTTGCCCACTGGTTTGTGGGTGGTAGGGAGTGGCTACTCTGTGGGTCACAGAGAATTTTTCCATCAGTTTATCAAAAGGTTTATTACAGAAGTTGCTTCCCCCATCACTAATAATAGCTTTGGAGATGCCAAACCTTGAGAAGATGTTGTCTTTTAAAAATTTAATGACAACCTTGTGGTCATTTGTTCCTGTAGTTATGGCCTCTACCCATTTGGACACGTAGTCCACAGCTACCAAGATGAAATTATATCTATAGGAGGGTGGGAAAGGTCCCATAAGATCGATTCTCCAATGTCAAATAATTCGACAACAAGTATAGGTTGCAAAGGCATGGAGTTTCTCTTTATAATGCTTCCCATTTGTTGGCATCAAGGACAAGCTTTATAATGTTATTGGGCATCTTTGAACAGAGTCAGCCAATAAAAACCACTTTAAAGCACCTTCATCGCAGTCTTGTTACCACTAAAGTGACCCCCACAAGCCTGTTCATGGCACATGGTTAGAATATTTTTGAACTCGGTTTCAGGTACACAACGTCTTATCACCTGATCTGTGCAATGCTTAAAGAGGTAAGGATCCTCCCACATGTAATATCGAATCTGTGAGAAGAACAGACTTCTATCATCCTTATTCCAATGTGAAGGGATCCTTCCCACAGCAAGGTAGTTTACTATATTGGCAAACCAGGGCATACTTATATGTACAGTAAAAAGCTGCTGATCTGGGAAAAATTCATTGATGGGCAAGCTTTCTGTTTCAGCCTCTGGCATCCTTGACAGATGGTCAGCAACCACATTCTCAACTTCCTTCTTGTCTTTAATCTCCAAGTTGAATTCCTGCAAAAGAAGAATCCATCTTATTAGCCTTGCTTTTGCTTCCTTCTTGGTCAAGAGGTATTTCAAAGCTGAGTGGTCAGTAAACACAATAATTTTTTATCCCAGCACATAAGACCTGAATTTTTTCAAAGCAAATACAATGGCTAACAACTCCTTCTCAGTCGTGGTGTAATTTAATTAAGCATCAACCATTGATTTACTAGCATATGCTACCACACATGGTGCCTTGTCTCTTCTTTGGCCCAAGACTGCACCAATGGCGAAGTCTGATGCATCACACATCAGCTCAAATGGCAGAGAAAAATCAAGGGCTTGCAAGATCGGAGTTGTAGTCAAACAGGTCTTTAACAGTTCAAAAGCAGCTAGGCATGCATCATTGAACTCAAAGGGAACCTCCTGGCATAACAGGTGGCAAAGAGGCTTGGAAATTTTGTTGAAGTCCTTGATGAATCTCCTATAGAAACCAGCATGGCCCAAGAATGACCTGACTTGTTTGATAGTTTTGGGAGGGGGTAAATGTGCAATTAAGTCAATCTTAGCCTGATCAACCTCTATTCCTCTGTGGGAGACAACATGTTCTAGAACAGTGCCTTGAGTCACCATGAAGTGACTCTTTTCCCAACTCAGAACTAGGTTGGTCTCCTCACACCTTTGCAGCACAGAGCTGAGATGGTGTAGGCATTGGCTAAAATCATCTCCATAAATGGAGAAATCGTCCATGAAGATCTCCAAAAACTTGTCAATCATGTCAAAAAAAATGGCATACATACATCTTTAGAAAGTGGCAGGTGCATTACACAACCCACATGGCATCCTTCTCTATGCAAAGGTTTCAAATGGGCAAGTGAATGTAGTTTTTTCTTGGTCTTGGGGGTAGACAGGGATCTGATCTATCCATCAAGAAAGTGGCAGGTACCCTGAATATCCATCAAGAAAATAGTAATAGGCCTTGCCTGCCAACTTGTCCAAGATCTAATCTATGAAGGGCAATGGGAAGTGATCCTTGCTAGTTTTCTCATTGAGCTTTTGATAATCTATGCATACCCTCCAACCAGTGGTCTGTCTGGTTGGAATCAGCTCACCTGAGTCTGCTTCCATTACTGTGATCCCGGATTTCTTGGATACTACCTGGGTAGGTGCCACCCATTGAGAATCTGAGATAGGGTAAATTATCCCAGCATCGAGGAGTTTGACTACCTCCTTCATCACAACTTCCTGCATGTGTGGGTTTAGTTTCCTTTACATCTCTCTAGAAGGTTTAGAGCCTTCCTCAAGATGAATTTTATGCATGCACACAGTAGGATTGATCCCCCCTATGTCCGAAATGGTCCATCCTATTGCCCTCTTATGCCTTTTTAGCACACAAAGTAGTTCTTTTTCCTGCTCAAGGGTGAGGGAAGAAGAAATTGTCACTGGTAATTTGTTATTGTCTCCTAAAAAGGCATATTTCAAAGATTTTGGGAGCTATTTTTACTCCACATCTGGGAGACTGATGAGGGAAGGCAATAGGGGTGCCTTAGAGGGTGGTGGAAGAGGTAACAAAGCAAGCCTCCATGGGTGATGCTTTGCTGGCTCTACTTCAAAGGATACAATTTTCACATGTTCAATCTCAGAGGTAGAGGCCTTCTCTTCCTCTGTTTCCTTCCATACTTCGTCAAAAACATTAGACCACTCATTACCATGTAGCAGCATATCCAAATTTTCTTGCACAACCTCATCTATCACATCGATGGAAAAATAGTCCTCATCGAGATGGGGTTGATTGGCTATGTTGTACACATTCAATTTGACCTTCATGTTACCAAAGGACACTTCCATGACTCCTGACCTGTATTATATATAAGCATTAGTTGTGGCTAAAAAGGGCCTTCCTAATATTACAGGTATGGAAGTAACACACTTGCTTTGTTCCATGTCCAGCACCAGAAAATCAGCAGGATAAAAGAATTTATCAACCCAACCAAAACATCCCCACAGGCTTCCTTTCAGATCTATCAGCTAGTTGTAAGACCACAGGTGTGGACTTCAACTCTCCTAATCTCAGCTTCTCATAATCTAAATATGGAAGCAAGTTCACACTAGCTCCCAGATCTAACAAAGCCTTTTCAATGGTATGATCCCCAATGATGTAAGGGATAGTGGAGACTCCAGGGTCTTGGAATTTGGTTGGAGTGGCTATAGTCAATATTTGCTTTACCTTTTCTGCTAAAAAGACCTTCTTGGATAAATGTATCCTAGACTATCTTTTATGGGTGCACGGGTCTTTCAAGAACTTGGCATAGGCTGGAATTTGCTTGATTGCATCAAGCAAAGGCAAGTTGATCTTCACTTGCTTAAAAGTTTTCATCATTTCCTCTATTTTACCTTGCCCTTTGTCGAAAGGGGAGGGTGCTTACAATGCCTTGGGAAATGGCAAATGTGGGACTACTCCCTCATTTGCAGCCTTAGCCAATTGGTCATCTTTCTTTTTAAATTTTTTATTTTCTTGAGAATCCTCGTTCTCTTTCTTATTCAAACTAGGTTGTTCCTGGTAGTCCACCATTAGTGGCTCTTGTTGTGTTCTTTCGAAAACCGCTTCTTTTTCTTTTCCCAAATCTCTGACAGGCCCACAGCCCACTTGATTATCTACCAGCCGTCCACTTCTCAATGTAGTAACAGATTTGGCTTCCTCATGGGTGGAGGAAACTTCACCCATTACAAACTGTCTCCTTGGGTTATCCAATGGTTGGCTAGACAGCCTCCCTTCCTCTCTCTTAGTCAAAGCATTAAACAACTGACCAAGATAGTCTTCTATCTTTTTAATACTTTGGTTGTGAGAGTGTACAGTTTGAGATAAGGGACCCAAATTTTTTAATGAGGCCAGAACTTGTTCCTCGAAAGAAAGTGATCTCACAGCTAGAGGGGGTGCAGGTTGCTACACAGGCTCGGCCATGGGCTGCTGGTAATGAGGCTTGGGAACATAACTTTGGTGGTAGGGTTGAGCATTTTTGTAGGGCATGGGCTGTTGTGGCTACTGCTGCTGGTTTGGGTAGGCATCTTGTCTCCACCTCAAGTTGGGGTGGTTCCTCCATTGGTACCCAGTAGCAAGCTGTTGCCCATAAGACTGAGTGGTAGCCACATGCTTTATAACAAAATCTGAAAACTGGACAGCTGATGGGCATTCTTTAAGAGAGTGAGCAGGAGACTGGCAAATAGCACATGCCTCCTCTACCCTAGCAGCGATCGGTGACTGCATTGCTCCCATGAGCTTATCAAATTTTAGTGCCAGGCTGTCCACTTTCCTCTCCAAATCACTTTGCACATTTACCTCAAACATCTTCCCTCTTGTGGTATTCTCTTTCACCAATCTAGGAGGATCTAAGTCCCTAGACAAGGTCTCTCTCTGCATGGAGTTCTCACTAATGATATCGAACAACTCCCAGGCCTCCTCAGCAGTTTTATGGAGGCAAGTGCCACTACAAGAAGCATCTATCATGTCTCTGCTTTTCGAATCAATCCCTTGATAAAAACTTTGAACCAATTGCCATTCAGGGATTTGATGGTGGGGGGCATTTCTTTAGGAGTTCCTTGAATCTCTCCTAAGCCTGGTGAAAATCCTCAGTTGGATCTTGGGTAAATGAGATGATGCCCTTCCTCAACTGGCTTGTTTTAGACATGGGAAAGTATTTGGCCAAAAACTGACATTGAAGATCACTGCAGGACTGAATACTGTTGGGGGGAAGCATGGATAACCAGGTCCTGGCTCTATCCTTCAATGAAAAAGGAAAGAGTCTCATCCTGGTTGCCTCCTCCCCCAAACCTGTGATATTGAAAGTGGTTCACAGTCCTAAGAATTCATCAATGTGCTTATATGGATCCTCTTTAGTCAGGCCATGGAATGAGGGTAGCATCTAGATTATGGAAGACTTTATTTCATAATTTCCTTGAGCAGCTGGGAACTGAATGTAAAAGGGGGAATTGTAAACCCCAGGTGCATTAAATTCCTTGAGAGTTCTAGGCTGCTGTTGCTCACCCATTTTAGGAAATTCAGCTATAACAGATGTGAGTGGAGTTGGTCTAGATCTGAAAAGTCTTTCAACCTCTGGATTTAATGGGGCAATCTGAGGTTGGAGAGTTCTTCTCCCAAACATACACCACTCAAAATCTAATACAGAGCAAATCTTCAAACACAACACGCAGGAACAAAAACAAATGACTACTGAATCTAAAAACTAATAGATCTGACAAATAAAGGAGAGTAGAGGGATGCAAACTCAAGAGCAACCTCCATCACAATGCTCCTATTTCGCAGCAGCTTCAGATCTGATGAAATATAAATAGAATACTGGAAAACAACAAAACTTACAAACACAGTTAGTGAAAAAATTAAATAAACTACTACAGATCTATGGTCTAAACTAAATCAAACTTAGATATACCAATTTCAAAAACACCTCCCCGGCAACGGCGCCAAAAACTTATTGGGTTGTCTGCCTTGCCTTCAAGAAGGGTTTAAATTCACTCAAATCAAGGCAAATCACACACAAGACCTGCAAGTAGTCAGGGCCTATTGTAGCAAGTTTTAAAAGAAAGGTAAGTAAGGTAATGTCCACAGGGAGGTGAGTTTAAAATATGGTAAATCTCCATATCTGAAAGAGATCTAGCACCCTACCTAATACTAGGTTAGTAAAAGAAAGGGGAGAGGTTTTAAAGAGTTGTCACTTAAACTAAACTACACATGAAATGCAAACTAATTGAGATCGAGTCCTGAGATCTAGATCTTGCAAGTGGAAGGGTTTAAAAATAGAAAATGGAGAAGAGCAACTTGGAGATTAGTCTCACTGCAATCAGGTTGAGCTGATCATATTACAGGGGTACAAAGCACACAAATCCCTCAGCTGGCTACAAGCACAGCCGCAAGGTAGAAGACTCCACTCTAAACCAAAGGATTTGACTGATCTTAAGGCTATGGTCTATCCACTTCAATGGTCACAAACCATCCTATAAACTTTATCCGATCCAAAGGTTTATAGTAGAAGAATTCAATTAAAACCAGAGATTAGACTGATCTTTAGGCTATGATCTGTCCACTTCAATGGTCACAAATCATCCTAAGGAATTCCTCCAAACCAAAGGTTTCAACCAGTGCATTAAAACCACTACAGATGCTGCAATTTCTAGTTCACAAATATAAGAAATTATAGGGATATTAGATCTAGAGAGATCAGATGGTATCCAAGAGGTCTACCAGTTAAGTGGGTGAGCTAATCAACAGACTCCTCTACACAAATCAGATCGAGCACCAAACAAAACAAAAAGAACTATAGATCTAATTAAAATAATAAAAACAACATTTACATTGCAATAAAACTTGCTCTATAATGAAATGCTCTCAGATATGTAGTCTGTGCAGTAATTAACCCACAATAACACTCTCAACCTTACCCAATTATAGATCTGACCTCTCTCCTCGCTGCTCCTAGGGAATTAGCCAACCATAGTTGAGCTAAAAGAGGGAAAATGGAATTTTGCTGCAAGCTCTGATCTCCAGAATTTGATCCAAATCTCGATCTCCCTGGTTGCAATTGGGGATCTCAAATATATCTTTCTCTTGTTTTTCCCGCCAATATTCCCTTCTAGAAGGTCCTCAGAGTTTGTTAAAGTTCTGTCAGAGCACATGAGTTGGTTAGGGTTTCCTAGGGCATCTTTTAGATCATCATACCGGTCACCAAAGTGCCTCGATTTGTGTGCAGCAAGTCGCCCAGTTGCAGCGTGTGAACAGCCTATTTTCTGAGAAGTTCTTCACACAATTTCAACAGGTTGGGGAAGCTTCCGACAAGTTCAAATGGAGCTTTTTGGTCCTTTCGCTAGGTTCTCAGAACTCTTCGATAGGTTTCGATAGGATGAACCTTCTCTTAAAGCTTCAACGTTCTCTGCCCGTTTTGTCTAGAGCATTCGACAGGTTCGAAAAGCTTTTCGACAGGTTCAGCTCTACAAGTCAGCATTTCGATAGGATTTCTCTCACTCCTGTCGAAATGTTCAAGTACCTTCCTATAGGTCTGAGCTCCAGCTTCTCCATCTCGATAGGTTCAGGCAACCATCCGATAGGTTCCCTTTACACCTCAGGCAGGCTTTCGATAGGATGATTTCTTTCTTTCTTTCAGCTGCTCGATAGGTTCTTCGATCCTATCGAACTCCTCAATCCACACGAATCCATCCTTTTTCTGCCTTCAGATCCTATCGAAACCTTTCCAACTGCACGAATTCCTCCATTTTTTATTCTCAGCTCCTATCGAAGTCTTCAAATAACCTCTCGATAGGATGTTTTCAGCCTATTTTCACTTCCTTCGCCTTGCCCTACTATTGCCACATGCCCCAAGGACCCAATGGTGTGCAGCTCTCTGTGTGTCATTGCTGGGTCTGCACTGTGATGAGAGATGGACTTCTTTGTGCAGCATTTTTAAGTAGTTTTCTGCACTATTCCTGTCTTTTATTGCTATCTACAAAACAGACTCAACAGGTGTTTATTAGTGTGCTCACAGGTCCATCAAAGGTCAGGTTAAGGGGGAAAACTGGCATTTTTCACTACTTAACACCCTTCAATAGGTTCTATCAACTTGTTGACAGCTTTACATTTCCACCCTAATACTTCTTGACAGGTTATAAGACATCTTCAGAACCTCTTGACAGCTTACATTCTTCACCTTTTAACTCCTCGACAGGTTCAAGTACACCCTCTAATCTTCTCAATAGGTTCATGGAACCACTCGACAGCTTGTCTTTTCTCTTCAGAACCTCTCGACATGTTGAGTTAACCTCTCGAGATGTTCTGCTTTGAGCTTCCACAGCTGGCACACATCTTTGGTGTGTTGTCTTTCATCTGTCAGCACACAGTAGCCTCTTAGTGGGTTTATTCTTCATTCCTTGCAACTACACTTGGTCCCAAGAATACCCAGTTCAGCCCATGACATTCTCATGAAATTCTAAGATTCTGTGGATTGTTTGATTGATTGGCCTTTGGGCTATATGAGCACATGTTGAGCAGCGGATTGATTCTTTGACCTTTTTAGATGGATATTTGCACTAAGACTGTAATTTATTTCTTATCTATAAAATACATTCAAAATAAAAGCAAGGTAAAGAGAGGGTGTTTTTGGTTGTCACTAAACTAAAAACACAAATAAGAATAAAAATAAAAATAGCAATAAAAGAAAGGGGGTTTAGGGAAGGATGGAAATGATTTTCTAAACTAAATAGAAAATGTGAGAAGTAAATAGCTACGAATTGATTTTCACTGAAAAAGACATGGCAAGGCAGAGCAGGAGCTAGATCTGCAGTTGTCCTTCATTTGGCTACAAGTACAAATGCAAGGAAGAATCCAACCCATCCTTGAGATATGGAGTAGTACCAGTGCTATATCCTGTCCACTGAATGGTCATAGGATATTCTATGGATATACTCCAATCATGGGGGTTAAAAAGTTAGAACAAGAAAACTACTATAGCCACTATGTTTTCAAGGCTGCAAACTCATACATTCATAGGTGCAAAAAATCTATAAAGATAACACAAGAACTTTCAGATTTAATGAAACAGTAAAAACAACTTTTCATTACTTAAAAGATACTTACAATGGATTGGCACTCAAGGCTGCAATCTCTGCAAACCTCCAGACACTTTACAATGCTCTTACACAGTCCTTTTACAGCTTAAATCAACCCTATCTATTACAGAGGCTTAGCCAGACATGCTGAGCTAAGGAAGAAAACAAAAAGATGACCTAACCCTAAAAATGACCTAAGGTAAGAATATCCTCCCAGCTCCCTTGCTTCAGATGCTTTTTTTGCATGTTTGTATGGCTTATATATAATCCATAAAGTGACTTTTTCCCTTAGCCAATCAAAGAATAGGAGAATCAAATTAGTTTGAATTCTGCTGATGGGGCTCATTTTCAGCCAAGTATTGCTCCTGACAGTTAGGAAAAGCACAACACACTTGGACAGGTGTCCCATGTGCTATAAAAGTTCCAAAATATCCTTGAAGTCTGAAAATATCTGTTGGAACCCGAGCTTCGACAGGTTGAAGAACTTCTGAAGATTCACAGTGAAAAACTTGAGTGGCTGGAGAGTTTCCTGAAGGAATCTCGAGTAGCTGGAGTTGAAATCCAGAACTGCTTGAGAGGTAGAATAGCATTTGAAAGCAGCTCGTGAGGATGCTTCAGAAGGTTCATAATGGCTCGACAGGTTCTCGACAAGTTGTATTGCTCCTTTCTTTAACTGCTCGAGAAGTCAGATTTCTGAAGGCTTCTTGAGTGACTGACTTCTGATCGATAGGTTAAATACTACATCCACTCGACTACTCGACAGGCTAAAAGGCTTCTACTATGATATGCTCGAGAACTGCTCGAGCTGGAACTTCTGAAGGTATATCCACTCGACAGGCTCGAGAGGTTAAAAGACAGCAGTCCTCAACTGCTCGACAAGTGATTTCTGAAGGCCAGGAACCACTCGAGACTACTCGGGAACTACTCGAGATGAAGGTTCTGAAGCTCTTCTGCTCGAGAGGTTCCTTCGCTACAGACCTGATGTGCTCGAGAACTGCTCGAGCTTAATATGCTGAAGATATTTTGCTAGAGAGGCTCCTTTGCTATAGATTATTTCTAACTATAAAAACATTCTCATAACTCAATTCTTAAACAGCTCTAAGATCTAGTAAGGGCTAGGTTAGGAGGTGGAAAGTGGCATAATTCAATGATTAACACACCCCCAAACCTATTCTTTACTAGTCCTCGAGCAAAGGGAAAATTAAATAGTTATTCTAAAAAAATTAAATGCCACTTTCAGAGGGAGCACGGTTGCATTTAGCTTATGCATCAAGCCTTTTAAACCCTTAGGTGATCCCTAGTGAAAGAGGGAAGTCTCCTGATGGTTTTCAGTGAAGATACCCACAAATATCACAATAAAATAGTTAAGTATAGTGCAAATAGTGGCAAGTCAGATATCAACACAAAGCTTCATTCAACACCTTAATCTTTCAAATTTAGAGGAGTTTAAAATAGTAATTGCAAGCAATTTAACACTTAAATCAACATGTATTTCCATCACAACCAATTAGCTTACATCAAGAGTGTAGTGTGTGAAAATTAGTACTAAACTCACCATTAATTCAAGAATTAGGTTCAAATATTTCCCAATAAAGTTAATTTTCAGACCCAATCCTTACCAAGGCTATCACTCAGAAATGAAGCTCAAACAAGCTTGCAAGCATGAGCAAAGGCATTGCTGCTAATTCCTGACATCTTCATATTCTTTTCACCATAAATTAGACATCCCTTTATCTCCACATGACAGCTCACTTCACTTTGGATCATTGAGGATTTTTAGATGGGTTGTAATGTGGCTTATGGTTGAGATTTAAAAAGAGTAAAAGGGGTAGAAAGGGTTCAAAACTAAGAAATCAACTAAGAGGTAGGAGGTGGTTCATGGCTTCACCTTCTTCATCACAGCATTGTTTCATCTTCTTTGATGTTTTTCAAATCTAAAGTGGCTAGCTTCTTCTCTTCTTTTCAGTTTTTCAGATGAAGTACTTCTCTTGACTTCTCTTTTTTTTTTTTTTTTTAGTTTGTTTTCATGAATCCTTGTTGTGTGCAATATTATGTTGTGCTATTGTATGTGGATGTATATGTTTGGCATTAGGAATCTTTTATCTTTGATATATGAGTGTGCCTGTCAGCACAAGTGTGAACTGAGCTGTTGTTAGCATTCTCGAGAGGATCGGGAGCCTTCAGGTGTCCTGTCGAGGCATTTTGTATGTGTTCTTTCTCGAGAGGATCTTTCCCTACAAAGCATCCTCTCGAGACACTTCACCTAATGTAAATACCAGCCTTGACAGGCTAATGTGCATAAATGGTGTATGCTCGAGATCCTCTCGAGCTGTTTGTGCTGAAGACACGGCCTCTCAAAGTGCGGGTTCTCAGTATGGAAGCCTCTCGTGCAGTTCATATTCTCAGCATACGAGCTCGATAGGCTCATTTGCATAACTGCCATCTACTCGAGATCCTCTTGAGTTATTTGTTCTGAGCACCCAGCCTCTTGAAGCTTAAGTACTTAGCTTATAAACCTATCGTGCAAGTCATTTCTCTCATTCTAACTTTTTGCTCTAACACTCGAACACACTCACCCAGCCCAAAATTTCTTCTTTCTTCTTAACTTCACCATCTGCTCCACCATTTACCCATTGCCTCTGCCATTTTCTTAAGCTACTCAAGCCACTCATTGCGCACCAAGAAGCTATGAATTTGATTCACTGTGCACTATCCTCAACAATACCCTAGTTTTGGGTAAGCTTTCAAGTTTTTTTTTCTTAGTCATCTTCATTTCTTTGAATATCTTTATTGGATTAAGTCATTTTTACTAGGGGTTAGTTGATTTTTCATCCCCATTTAGTGGATTAAGTGTGTGCTAAGTTTTTGGGGAGACCTAGGGGTGGCATTTATTTCATAGAAATTAGGGTTTAATGACTGAAATTTTAGATTTTGGAGAAACCCTACAAGACTTGATAAGCTTTGCCCAAACCCATCCTCCTACTCCAACTAGAAAATCCCAAAGGATAGCCTCATCCTCAACCCCTGAAGCTCCTATGGCAAACCCTAAGAGAAAAGTTATTTCAGGCGGCTCAGAAGCCCCAAAGAAAAAATCCAGAGCTGCCACCAAAGATCCTAAAACTGTCAAATCCAAGAAGCAGAAAAGGGGTAAAGGAGCAGCCCCTGAAGTTGACCCCTTCAGTACCCCAAATGAATTTGTGGCTACCCTCGGTCTGGTACCATAAACCCTAAACCCTAAACCCCAAACACAGAGTAAGGGGAAGACGTGGTTGCGGAAGAGGAACAGGAACACGGGAAGAAAGCCTTATATCATATACTAATTCTAATAAAACAAACTTACAATTAAAAACTCAAAACATATGGAATCTTACAACTATACACACACTATGCAACTACTATACAACTACTATGCATGCATTAAACAAATCTATACAAATGGAGGAAGCTTACCGAAACCTTGAGTAGCTTCTCCGATACACATTGATACAAACTAAAAGAAAGAACAAGAGAGAAGAGAAAGATATGAAATTTGCTCGGTGTCCTGGACAATCCCCAGGCTAACCCTTTTATAGATGAGTACAAATTTGAAGTAGTTTGAAATCCGCTACTGATTGATGAATGCGGACTTGAGATGAGTTGAAATCTACCGCTGAGTGGGACACGTGTGCTAGGTGGATTGGTTTCAGTCGCTTCGTCCCTTGATAATTATGTTCTGACGTCATGGTATGCGTCAGGGCTTCATAATTGGAATGATGACTTCATGGGTTGCGTCATGAACAGCTGGTGAGGCTATTACCAAGGCAATATTGGCCGATAATAATTTGATATGTGGGGTCCAGTAAGATTCTTGAATGATTTGTAATTGGCAGCTTTATTGACTAAATTGGCTTTTGCTTAGAGTGGTGGATACCGATTGGTCGGTGGATACCGATTGGTCGGTGGACTTCTCCTTTGACGCCTTTAGTGATTGATGCCATTACTTCTTGTTTTTGACCTGGTTAATAATTGAGTCCCAAAATTTCACCAAGTGATGGATCAGGACTATCTGGTTGTAATTTTCTTGCTATAACATGGAAAGAATTATTGTTTTCAGATGAAGTGAGGGAATCTTCATCCGAATGGGAAGCTGAGGTAAAGGTTTAAAGAAAATGGGCTTTCATGGAAGCAAGACAACGATGATTAATCTGTGTTTCAGATAAATCGGGATGTTGTTTTCGAATCATGGCTTTGAATATTTTAAAAGGATTGGATTCTAAAGAAGATAAAGAAACATCAGTTTTTGCTGTTTTGGCATACTAAGAGATGATGGATGAAATTTCAAGTTATTTTTTGTCAAAGTCGGGAATATTATCCCACCATCGGATCCAATAGGTTCTTTGGAGTGTAGGAAGATGGTCAAGATTGGTAATTTGAATATTCCACATCCAAATCCATGGAATACTATATTCTGTGAAGAAAAAGAAATCAACTTCAGAGTAATGAGGATTTTTTCCTTTGAATTTAACTCCTTCATATTGATTATATAAAGGAATTAATGATTTGGGCAAAATTTTTGTGGTTGGACCGAAATGACTCCACCAATTATAGAACCAATTGGGAATACCAGTTTGAAGGATATCTGGACAAATCTTTAGAAACCAAGAATATTTCTGTTTGGGATTCAACTAATAAAAGGCATTGGTGAAGGACTGGATATAATCCCAATAATTGAACGAGTGGCCTGAACTGAGTTTTCGAGATTTATTTAGGTCAAAACCCTAAATGGATGGTTTGAGAATTTTATGAATAATAGCTTTACTATAAGTAATTGGGCTATCTGGCCGTTGGTTTTCCATATGATGGGTAAAGGTAACAGATCCAGTAGCAGTCAAAATTACTTCTACAATTAAACGGGTTTTGCCATCTAATACAGGAAATCCTTGATTGTCAAGATATCTTCTCTTTAATTCCCAGGGATCAGATATCCATTGTTGATCTTCTGGTTCAATTACCAGAATGGTGGAAAATATATCCTTTTGAATATAAGAAATCTCTTTTGTTTCAATCTTCTCTTTATTGAGAGAAGTTTTCTCTTTATTGGGAACAGTTTTCTCTTTATTGAGAGAAATATCTTTTTGAGCAGAGTCCTTAAATTGAAAGCCTCCTTTTGTTCGATATCGATTACTTTGGATAATTGTCCAAAGAGCATGATCATCTATGGATTCTTGAGTTGAAGATAAGGGGATATTGCCCCTTTCTTTGCCTTTTCCTCCTGAGGAGGATGCTGCCATTAAGAAATACCCTGAAAAAATTTTCCAGTTAGAAAATCAGGGAGAGAATTTATTTCTCCTTGTATATATTCAATTTGAAAATCAAAGGAGGATAGTTCAGCTTGCCATCTAGCAAAGATTTGTTTTGATGCAAGATTTTTGACATCTTTTTGTAAAATGGATTTTGCTGAACTACAGTCTATTCTAAGTAAGAAGGACTGATTAAGCAAATCATCCTAAAATTTTTGAATACATTTGACAATGGCGAGAACTTCTTTTTTGATAGTTGAATAATTAGTTTGAGCATTTTTCCAAACACCAGAAGTGTATCTAATTAATTCTTCCTTCTGTTTGGAAGGATTGAGTTATTTTAAAATTCCTCCACAGCCTAGTTGAGAGGCATCTGCCTCAACTATCTTATACCAAAGTGGATTGGCTAAAGATAGGCAGGGAATTTGTTTGACTTTTAATTTTATTTGTCGAACAGCTTTGGTATGGTCATCAGTCCATGGGGATGGATTCTTTTGAAGTCGTGATTGTAATATTTTTGCATCATATGCCAGATTAGGAATAAAATTTGCAACATAATTAAGACTGCCCAAAATTCTCTATAATTGGGTTTTGTCCAGAATTACATCAGGAAATTTTGAGGCAAATTCAATGCTTCGGTCAATTGGAATAATTTGGCCTTGGTGAATATTATGACCAAGAAATCGAATAGATGTTTGAAATAGCTTGATTTTAGGAGCAAAAACGACTAATCCATTTTTATGGATAATGTCTTTGAAAATTTTTAGATGTTTAAAATGTTGGTCAATAGATTTTGAAAAGATGAGTATGTCATCAATATAGACTATAGAAAATTCGGTATATGGAGTGAATATATCATTCATAATATTCTGAAATTCAGAAGGAGCATTTTTAAGGCCAAATGGCATAACATTCCTTTCAAATTGTCCAAAAGGAACAGTAAAAGCGGTTTTATACCTGTCAGTCTCGTCCACCTGAATTTGCTAATGCCCTGATTTGAGATCAAATTTAGAGAAAATAGTGGCTGAATGTAAGCGATCCAGCAAATCCTTTTTTTTAGGAATAGGATAACGAATCCATTGGAGGCAATCATTTAATGGTTTATAATTGATAACTAGTCGAGGAGTCCCTCGTTCTCATTCAGCATTTTTATTCACATAAAAATTTGTACAACTCCATGGGGAGTGACTAAGACGAATAAGTTGTTTGTATAATAAACTGGCAATTTCAGTTTTGCATAGTTCCAAATAAGCGAGTTTCATTTGACTTGGTCTTGCTTTAGTTGGGATATGTCGTTCATTGAAATCAGGATTATAGGGAAGAGAAACAATATGTTTCTTGCGATCCCAAAAAGCATTTGGTATATCACTACAAATGTCATTGTGGTAAGATTTCAAAAGTTGAGAAATCTTGGTTTGTATTGAAGGGGATTCCAATTATTTTTCTAAAGATAAAAACTTGACTTCTTGTTGTAAGAAGTTAAGTTGCTTTTCTTTGAAAAATAAATTAGATTTTACAGAATTGATAACTTTTGTTTGTGGTGGAGTTACAAATTGAAATAGGATATTATGTCCATTATATTGGGCATAAATACCATTTTCATCTACCTTGGTTAAGGGGAAAATTGAGGTGATAAAAGGAGTACCAAGAATAACTATTTGAGTTAAATCTTTGATAAGTATAAAATTGGCTGGAATGCATACTCCATTATTACAAATTGAGACATAATTTAATTTGTATTTAATTTGCATTTTATAACTACTAGCATTATTAAGGGTTTGAGTGGTTTTATCAAAATATTGGGTAGGAACCAATCCTTCCTGAATACAATTTAAATCAGTTCCACTATCAATTAGGGCAACAGCATCTTTAATAGTGAATTCTTGATTGATTACCAAAGTAACTTGAATATACCATTTTTGAGCTGTTACTTGGCTCATGACATTGATTTGATTATGTTGTTGAATTGGTGGTTGAGTAGCAAGAGATTTCTTTTGCTTACTCATCTCAATTTTCAATTAATTAATTTCATATTTAAGGTCACTGATTGTAACAGGTCTAGGTATAGACTCATTATTTGAGTATTGAGTTTGAGATTCTTTTATTGGATTAGTAGTTTTGTCTGCTAATTCCAATAAAGATGGTTGATTATTTATAGGAACAGTGATTCCAGAATTTTGACAATTTATTATTGAATGATCAAAAGATGGGGAAAAATCATATTTTGTCTGAATAAGTTTTGAGTCTTTGTCATAAAGTTGGTCTGGTTTTTTCTTGACCTTACACCTGTTGGCATAATGACCAAACTTTGAACATTTATAACATTGAATATGTTCTTGTGATTTTGATTTTAATTCAGATTTCTTTGATGAAGAAGACTCAAACATTTTTTGAGTTTTCTGTTTATAAAAACTTGGATGATAAGATTTGGATTTAGGATTTTCTATTTTTTGAGTTAAAACATTTATTTGAAAATTTGTTTGTTTTACCTGTTTCTTATATGATAATGAGTTTAATCGGGATTTTAATTGATGAAGAAATTCTTATTGGGGATTAGTATATTGTGTTAACGAAGTATTTATTTTTTCAACAGGTTTGATGAAGGCAGTGGCTTCCAAATTTCCTGTTGAATTAGGTTGAATGAGATTAAGGGCAGCAACAGAAGGATGAACCGATTGAACGATTGAACCATCAAGTTTCTGCCATTCTTTTTGAAAATCTTCAAAGAGAAATATTCTCCTTTCTTCCTTATTCATTTCAAGATATTTTGTCGCTTTAAACCAAGTAACAAATGGAATTACTTGATAAAAAGTTTCAATATATTTGTAAAATTGTTCTTTGAATTCTTACAATTTTGATACAGAAAATTTTTTTAAATACCATTCACGGAATGGTGCATATTTGTCTTGCTGAAATTCAGCATTAATTTCTTGTCTATTGATAACAAAGTTTTCTGGCTTTTTATGATCCATAAAACTTTATTAATGGATTAAGAAGTTCATCTCGCTAGCAGTAGGGGATTCCCTCTGCTGTTGGGTATATATCCCATGAGGAATCTATTATTCAGAAACTTGGATTCCTTCAAGATTGGGTTGATTAAATTCAAAAGGAACAAATGAGTTAGCTTCTGAATAAGATGATCGAGCAGTCGAGGGTATAGAAACTCTATAAGGACCTCGAGACCTCGAATCAGAATAAGAACTCCTATAAGAAGTGTGGGATGTAGATCTATCAAATTTTAAGATTACATCTCCCTGGGTATTTTGAACAATTTATTCAATTTCTTGATTTAAAATTGGTTTAGGAGAGACAGGTTGAGGTATACGCCAAGCATCAGGAAAAGTAATATTTTTCCATTCACATAGTTTTTGTGTAGCAACATTAGTGGTTGCACTATTAGTCTCAATTAAGACTGTTCTTCCTGGTTCATTTTGATAATTAATTTTAGGAACCAGAGAAGTTATCACCTTATAATGAAGGCGATAGATCAGAGCAATGGTCTCTGATCCAGGCATAAAGTTGTATCCCTTAGTTTGGAGATTAAGGGTACAAGCATGTAATATGTTTTTATCTGTTAAAGATAAAGTTAAATTTGAAAAAACATTGTAGTATACTGGACCAAGACATAAGCTGGTCTCAATAGCAGCCATCAGAGAGGATTGCCAATCAAGGCATCTAGCATCTCTGAGAGTGCTAAGTATACTAGTATTTTTCAGACCCAATAAGGTCAAAGGTTTAAAGGCAACCTGAATACATCCGAGATGTAGGAAGTTGAATTTGTGAAGGTCATGTAGAAGATCTTCATTTGAAAGTAATTGAAAACCTTCATTTTGACTTTTTTCATTTATACTGAGAGTTTGCTCAGTAGTTTTGATTGACATGTCGGTGGTCCAATCTTTCCATCCATATTGATAGATTGTTTTGGGATTGATGGAAGGAATTGTCCATCGATTTAATTGATTTTGTTGGTCATCGATTTTAGACCATTTATCCAATTGTTTATTTTTAATTGATTTTTTGATTGGGAAATTGAAAAGAGACATTTACAAAAAAAAAAAAAAATTTTACTTAAAACAGTAAAAGAGAGGGTAAAAGAGCTTTTGGTAAAACCAATAAGACTGTAATTACATATGAGAATAGTTTTACTATAGTGAATAGTGATTCGGAATACTATTCATCAACATAGTAAATTACTATTTACCTTCTTCTCCATAAATTTTTATGGACTTCTTACAGAAGTTCATTTAGATTTACTACTAGATTGCTGTTGTAAAATTGCGTCCGTCCACGATAACTTTTACGGGGAATCAATCGGCAACAATGCACTCACTGCTACAATGCCATCAAATCATTCCAACACGACTTCCCACGCTACCACAGCATAGTAGTAAATCTAAACAGACCATTATAAGTCATCCATAATCATTGCTGAAGAAGACGATGAACAGTAGTTCATACGCCCATGATTAGCCACCCTAATCACGATTCACTACATCTCAAGATTTCAACACTAGCCACCCGCTATATGTAATTACCACTGGCTTAGCCGGACATGGCTCTGATACCAAACACAGAGTAAGGGGAAGACGTGGTTGCGGAAGAGGAAGAACACGGGAAGAAAGCCTTATATCTACACCTCCAATACTTTCCACCACCATTTTCATTCCAATGTCAGCTCCAACTCCTCCTATACTTTTCCCTTTCAACCTTCCCACACCTCTAATCCATAAAACATACAAAAAGAAAACCCACCACCCAACCACAGAACCAAGTCCATCCACTACCATACCCACTTACATACCAAGCCCAACACCAGACCCACCTTTCCCTTTTACCTATGATGGCAGTGAGACAATGGTTACTACCATTGAACCACCTAACCTCATTGAGCCCATTGACCCAATTCCCTCTCCTACCCATTCCCCTCCATTTTCACCTAATCAAGACCAATTCCATATGACCCAAGACCATTTCACAATAGAAGGGTACTCAGCCTTAATAGACTCCATTGTGGGGGATATTAGGCATGAGTACACCCCTCCCCCTTAATCCCCACACCCATACTGTTGTCGCTCCAAGTGTGCCATAATTATGTGCATTATGAATCAAAAATTAAAGAATTAAAGAATGCTAGGTTATATGGATGTTAACTTATGACAGGGATATCAGCACATTGGGGCTAACACTGGCCTGCAAGATCAGGGCCAATTGTAGCAAGTTTTAAAAGTAAGTATTTCAAGATCGTCCACAGAGAAGTTTGTCTAAACTGAGAGATAAACCTCCAGATCTGTGCTACCAGATCTGGCTCTATAATTATCTATAAAAAAGAATAGATAAAAAAGAGTGTTGGATTGTGTCACATTTAACTATAAGCAAATAAAGAAAAGAATTAACTACATGATCCAGATCCGAGTTGGGGAGATGTTTAAAATAAGACAAATGCAAAAATAATAGCTTCATGTACTTTAGCCTCTGAAATTTAATGGAGAATCAGATTTCCAGGAGGATTCAATCTTCATCTGCTACCACAGACAGATGTAAGAGAAATAAATCCAATTAAGGAATAGGTTTAGACTTATGGCTATGATCCGTCCAATGGTCACGAGATCATCCAATAGTTGCCTATTCTTTAGTTCAACATGAACATCATCAGAATGTCGCTTGAATTAGGTTACCAACGCTAATTCGCATAGGATGATGAATTAAGGGAAGTTGGATGCGTAAGTGAATCTAAAGAAGTCTAATGCACTAAGGTGATCATTCGTAACCTCGACATGACTCCAATGGAGAAGACACAAATTACAAAGAACCTTTTAAAATCCAACGTTACAATTACGAGCACGGCTTCTTAGAGAGCTCCTCGGACTTACACGAGCTTCTCGAGAGCCCTCAGATTACGCCTTGAATCCGAACTTGGAAGTACAAATCACTCACAATGGCTCTCAAAAGTAAACTACAAGAAGGATTACAGTTCGGATAAGCTATCCGAGGAATGAGGGAAACAGAGATGAAAACTCTAAAATCTGGATACCCAAATTGGGCAAATGGTTCGCCTATTTATAGTTTTCCTAAGCCGCTCAAATGTGTATCAACCAATCGAATTGGATAGATCTGTATCAACCAATAGAGTCGAGCACCGGGATCCGGATGCTTCGCCAATCGAAATGCTTGATCCGGTTCAAATCGAGAAAGCAGAGGTATCAATTCATTATGTAATTCAAAAATCTGTTTGAGCTTCTAGAAGTTCCGCCAAGTAATTTCATCTTTGGGTGTTCACATGGGGTGGAATATGCCTTTGGTTCGTGCTCAATCTTCCGAAATGTCCTTGGGTTTTAAAATGCATTGGGCGTGCAAAGTTTCTGAAATACCCTTGGACGGCAAATCCCGTAATGCCATTTCGCATAGTTTAAGGGCTTTTTCGCAAAGTAGTTTGGCTCGTAGCTCTCTTCGCAAAGCATTTTGGCTTCGGAGATCTTTTCGCAAAGCATTTTGGCTTCAGAGATCTTTTCGCAAAGGACTTCTCTTCTTTTCGCAGAAAGTGTTTTCTTCTTTTCGCAGAGTTCAAAGTTCTTTTGAATAGTAGAAGTTCTTTGAATAGTAGAAGTTCTTCTTGTAATAGTAGAAGTTCTTTTGAATAGAACTCTAGGCTCCCATTCTTCTTTGCGAATTGCCTTTTAACTTGATTTTTTCTCTGCGAATGGCTCTCTTTCTTGCTTCAGGTCTTTGTCTGCTCTTTTAGACCCTCTTTAGTCATTGCTGTGGCTGTTTCTTCACTCCTTCTTTAATCTTGACATGAGTTCGACTTTTGATCTTTTGGGATGCTTTTTGGTTTGGACTGTCTGATTGGTTAGTAAAATGCACACTAAAGCACTTATTTAGTCTTCTCAAGGGTCTTTCAAGGCTCATGTTGAGGGGTGAAAATGGTATTTTCACTACTTAACACACCCCCAAACCTAAGCTTTGCTAGTCCCCGAGCAAAGAAACATAAAAACAAAGTAAAGAGCCACTTTTGTAGGAAGCACAGTGCATTTAGCATATGCAACAAGCCTTTTCAACCCCTAGGTGATCCCTAGAGGAGGAGTGAAGTCTCCCGAGGGTTTTCAAAGTGAAGGTACCCACAAACTTCTCCATGAAACAGTTAACATCAAGGCAATATTATCAAATGAGCAATCAAGGAGCGGGGTTAGTTACTCTTGAATCAATGATGAAACAGAAAATTTGATTATTGTTTGCACAGAATTTAAACATTTATAAACCTCATGAATGTTTCAATATTTCCAATCTGTGAAACAGTCATAGAAAATCATACAAATGTGCCAGAGTAAGCTCATCCTATGGATAAAAATTAGGTTATAAGTCATACTTAAGGTGCTCAAGTTCCAACCCAAACACTCACCAGGTATACTCTCATCGTTGTTTTTGTTGAGGGGTTCATTTTCACTCAAGCTCAAGAGCGGTTACATCTCCCAAATGGATCATGAGCATAGGCATGATTCTTAGGCAATGGCATCATTGACATCTCCTCACCATAGATTAGGTCACTTCTTATCTCCACATGACACTCACTCAACTTTGGATCACAAGGGCTTTTAATCTAGGTTTGTTTGTATGGCTTATGGAGTGAAGTTTCAAGGAAAGGCGCTTGAACAGAGGTTTGAATTTAAGAACTCGGAAGTGCAGGAGATGGTTCATGACTCCACCTTTTTGAGTTTAGCTTCTTTCTTCTTCTTTTCGAGATTCTCACATTCACAAAGGATCAGTTCTTTCTTTGATCTTGCATTTTTCAACATAAGGTCCCTTTTTGCCTTTTTGCTTGCAACTTTTTCACATTGTTTGTCTCTTCTTTTTCTCACCACCATATTGCCTATTTTTGAGGTATTTTCTCTTCATTTTCTTGATGTTGCCCGAAATGGTCCATCTTGATTCTTTCTCCTTTACCTCAATTCTCGAGTGAGGGAAGGCTGAATTAGTTCCATAGGTTCGGTGCAAGTACTTTTGAGTATTTTGATGAAGAATTGTAGGATTCTGACTCAAATGGGGTACAAATCAGGGCAGATTTTTCTTGGTTGGTTCTGTTAGGTTCAAGTGTCCAAAGAAGGCCTTGATCTTTTCCTCGGTTTCATGAGTGTCATACTTGTTTTAATTTGGAGTTTCCTAACTTCTAGTGGATCTAATGCCTCGGCCAATCCTTTGAATCGTAAAAATTGCCTCAGTCACTCTTCAAGAGATGGAAAATATATGGGCTCAATTCTCACCGTTATGGTTTTTCCTTGAGCTTTTAAGTATATCTTTACCTTTTCTCTTCCTTTTGACTTACTACGTCTTTGATACCAGATGTTTTTATGGTGTAATCATCATGGAAATGTAGAATATCACAAGGTTTAGAATGTCTAAATTTGGCAAAGGAATTTTAAATTTTCTAGTTGTCATGATTCTAAAGTAAATTAATACATTTCCTAATTACTTAGGTGATTCTCGCCCTTATGTTAACTATTCCTAGGCGGGACTTGTCCGCCACACCCCCAAACCTATGGGGACAGTGTCCTCAACGGTTCAAAGGTGGCATGGTCACTTTATCTGAAAAATTGAAACAAGGCAAAGCAATAAGAAGAAAAAAATAAAGCAGAAAATGACATGGAGAATGGGAGAAAGTAAAGTTTATTAACTAGAAATATTTTACATAAAAGAAAAATAAAGATGAGAATAGGAGTGTGTTTTTAGGGAGGGGGTGGGGGGCGGTGGAGGGGTGGAAGTGGCGGGGAAGGTTGATTTTTTGTTTTTTCCGAGGAGGCTGAGTTGGGCCTCCTTTTCTTTTGGCCAAAATCGCGAGGACCTCTTCAAATTGGCCCCAGAGGGGCTGGGCCGGATCTGGCACCTTCGGTGGTGGTGGGTCCAGCCACATGGGGTAAAAGCGTGTGGTGGCTTATTGGCTTGGTCAGCCGGCCATTTTGGAAGGGTGGGGAAAGATGTGGGGAATTTGGTAGAGGTTGGTTATTTATAGGTAAGGTGGGGAAGCCGAAGGGTGGGACTTGAATGGGGGGCATTGGGAATGCTCATGGCCCAGAATCAGTGGTCATTAAGTAGCATTACGACAATGGGGAGGCGTAGTAACTGCATTTAATTCCCCAATAAGTGAGTAACAACTCGAAATTGGGGAACGTGTGAGGAACCGTGTCCTCACTTGTTGTTGTAAGGAAAAACAAAGAAAATAGCAGGCTCACTCTGATCTAAATGGTAGAATTTATGAAAAGAACCAAAGAAAAAGAAAAAATTAGTGAAAGCGAAACTAAGAAGCGAAACAAATGCATGCATACAAATTGGGTTTATTCCTCCTAAATCAGAATGGTCCAAATTGCTTTCTTGTCTTTAGAACTACCAATGACTCCTCTTCTTGCTCCTTTGTAAGGGAGGAAGAAATAATCAGTAGTGTTTGATGATCTCCCAAAATACATATTTCAGATTTTTGAGGAGTGCTTGAGTTCAATTGTGGGGAGAAAGAGGGCAAGCAAAGGTACCTTGGTAACTTGTGGAAGAGGGAGAGGAGCAGGTCTCAAGAGAGAGAACTTGATGATCACAGAGTGCCTTGCACAAAGCGTAACTCCTTTGAATTTGATCTCCCTTTTCCTTCTTTCTCGGTGGATCCCCAATCATTTTTAAATTCGTGGTGGAGTCTTTACCTTGCAGATATGTTTGTAAAGACTCCTCCACCACTCATCAATGATGTCAACATGGAAACATTCCTCAGAGAATTGAGGTTGAGTAACGATTATACACATTCAATTTAACTTTCATATTTCCAACAGACACCTCCATGATGCAGGACACGCATTGAATGCATTCATTAGTCAGAGCTGTGAATGGTCTTCCCAGACAGGATGGCTGTGGTATTTTTGGTTGGTTCCATGTTCAACACCAAAAAGTCAGGAGGGTAGAAAAACTTGTCTACTCCTACCAAAACATCTTCAATCAGCCCCATAGGTTTCCTTTCAGATCTGTCCGCTAGCTGTAACACCACTTGAGTGGGGTTCAATTCTCCCAAACCCAGCTTCTCATAGATGAATAGGAAGCGAGTTGACACTAGCACCCGTGATCTAGCAAGGCTTTCTCAATGGTGTGCTCCCCAATGATGCTGCAGGGATTGTGGGGATTCCAGTGGTCTTGCATCTTAGGTGGTGTTGCAATTGATAGCACTTGGTTGATTTTCTCCACAAAGAAAGGCCTTCTTGGATAAATGTATCCTAGATTGCCTTTTGTGGGTGCACACCTCTTTGAGAAATTTTTGCATAGCAGGACCTTTTTTTTTTTTTTTTTTTACTTGTTTTGATCGGCTCAACAAGAGCCCTTATTTACTCTTCTGAAAATAATGAGAAACAACTCGAGATTTTCTATTTGTGTTTTCGCTTCTTTATTTTGTATTTGGTTTTGTAAAAAAATCAAAGATGCCTAAAAAGATGAGTAAATTATAATCAAAACAAACATTAAACACAAGAAGCTCTGGTTCTCAAAAATTTAAAAATAGAAAATGAATGCAAAGGAGAAGGATGCAAACTCAAGCAAATCTGCTCCACTTTGGTCCAGATGTTCCTTGTTGGACGGTCTGCTCCAGATCTCGCAAACATCCAAAACTGAAAGACTTATTCAAGTATTGACAAAACTAAAAGAAAAACTCAAAGACTCACGCCCAAATTTGACAAAAGACAAAAGAGTGGTAGCATTTATTCAAATAACTAGAAGGCAAAGAATAAAAATCAAAAATAAAAAATAAATAAAAAAATTCTCACTGCTGATAAAAGCAGGTTTTCTATACAAATAATCAAGCACTTGGAATGCAAAGTGCAGGTTTAAAGCAAAAATTAAAATAAATGAAAATAAACATAGGTTTATCTATTTTAGAACAAACTTCCCCGGCAACGGCGCCAAAAACTTGTTGTCGCTCCAAGTGTGCCATAATTATGTGCATTATGAATCAAAAATTAAAGAATTAAAGAATGCTAGGTTATATGAATGTTAACTTATGAAAGGGATATCAGCACATTGGGGCTAACACTGGCCTGCAAGATCAGGGCCAATTGTAGCAAGTTTTAAAAGTAAGTATTTCAAGATCGTCCACAGAGAAGTTTGTCTAAACTGAGAGATAAACCTCCAGATCTGTGCTACCAGATCTGGCTCTATAATTATCTATAAAAAAGAATAGATAAAAAAGAGTGTTGGATTGTGTCACATTTAACTATAAGCAAATAAAGAAAAGAATTAACTACATGATCCAGATCCGAGTTGGGGAGATGTTTAAAATAAGACAAATACAGAAATAATAGCTTCATGTACTTTAGCCTCTGAAATTTAATGGAGAATCTGTATTTCCACAGAGCAGATTCAATCTTCATCTGGCTACCAACACAGATGTAAGAGAAATAAATCCGAATTAAGGAATAGGTTTAGACTTATGGCTATGATCTGTCCAATGGTCACAGATCATCCAATAGTTGTGGCCTATTCTTTAGTTCAGAACATGAACATCATTGTAAATGTCGCTTGAATTAGGTTACCACCACTAATTCGCGCAGAGATGATGAATTAAGGGAAGTTGGATGCGGGTAAGGGAATCTAAAGAAGTCTAATGCACTAAGGTGAACATTCGTAACCTCGACATGACTCCAATGGAGAAGACACAAATTACTGACAACCTTTTAAAATCCAACGTTACAATTACGAGCACGGCTTCTTAGAGCCCTCGGACTTACGATCGAGCTTCTCGAGAGCCCTCAGATTCTGATCTTGAATCCAACTTGGAAGTACAAATCACTCACAATGGCTCTCAAAAGTAAACTACAAGAAGGGATTACAGGGGTTCGGATAAGCTATCCGGAATGAGGGAAACAGAGATGAAAACTCTAAAACTGGATACCCAAATTGGGCAAATGGTTTGCTCTATTTATAGTTTTCCTAAGCCACTCGGATGTGTATCAACCAATCGTAATTGGATAGATCTGTATCAACCAATAGGAGTCGAGCACCGGGATCCAGATCTGTTTCGCCAATCGAAATGCTTGATCCGGTTCACCAATCGGGAAAACAGAGGTATCAATTTTCATATGTAATTCAAAAATCTGTTTGAGCTTCTAGAAGTTCCGGCCAAGTAATTTCATCTTTGGGTGTTCACATGGGGTGGAATATGCCTCTGGTTCGTGCTCAGGATGTTCCGGAATGTCCTTGGGGTTAAAAACGCATTGGGGCGCGTGCAAAGATTCCTGAAATACACTTCTGACGACTGCAAATCCTGTAATGCCATTTCGCATAGTTTAAGGGCTTTTTAAAGTAGTTTAGCTCCGAAGCTCTCTTCGCAGCATTTTGGCTTCAGGAGATCTTTTCGCAAAGCATTTTGGCTTCAGGAGATCTTTTCGCAAAGGACTTCTCTTCTTTTCGCAGAGTGTTTTCTTCTTTTCGCAAAGTTCAAAGTTCTTTGCGAATAGTAGAAGTTCTTTGCGAATAGTAGAAGTTCTTTGCGAATAGTAGAAGTTCTTTGCGAATTGAACTCTAGGCTCCCATTCTTCTTTGCGAATTGACTTTTAACTTGATTTTTTCTTTGCGAATGGCTCTCTTTCTTGCTTCAGGTCTTTGTCTGCTCTTTTAGACCCTCTTTAGCCATTGCTGAGGCTGTTTCTTCACTCCTTCTTTAATCTTGACATGAGCTGTCAGCTTTTTGATCTTTTTGGGATGCTTTTCGGATTTGGACCTGTCTGATTGGTTAGCTGTAAAATGCACACTAAAGCACTTATTTAGTCTTCTCAAGGGTCTTTCAAGGCTCATGTTTAGGGGTGAAAAATGGTATTTTTCACTACTTAACACATACCCATTTAACCATGCCCCTACCTCACCATTTCAACCAATCCCTCACACCCAACCTGTAACCCCAGCCATACCTGACCCTCTAACCCAAATCATTTCCCTTCTAACCTCTCTCCAATTCCAAATCCATACCAACATAGAAAACAAAGCCTCCATCCAAAAAAGCCTTAACTCCATCCAATTCACCCTTCAACCTTTTATCCCACCACCCACACCTACCCCAGTCCCTACCCCTCCTCCATGCCAGCAACCTTCTACATCTGTGGCAATAGTTTATGTTGTCACCCAAATGGACTTTGACTCTGAAGAGCTGGCTATGGTCTCCCTTTCCACATCCTCAACCTTCACCCAAAATGAAACCACTGAGGAGGAGCAAACCCTTGCCCTACCATCCATTCCCTCCCCATCTACCCAAACTTGAACTGATCCTTCTAACTGGGTCATTGTCTCAGCTTACCCACTTTTCGGACCTCCAACAGCCACCCTCACTGTCTTTATGAATGCCAATACATATCTGGCTAAGGATGTGTGCCAGCTGGTTGACTTTATGAGTAATAATATCTTTCAGACTTGTGAGGAACATCTAGCCCTAATGAAGCCTCTTTATTTGAAAACTTTGGAAGCAGTTATACTGGATCATGATAAGGAGATGAGGGTCATGCAAGAGAAACTGGACACTGTTGCCATTGTATATAAACTGTACGAGTAAAGGGCTAACAAATATGCCAGTCTGGTTGATTCATTATCAGCCACTCTTATGTCTTTAGGAGTCAAAGATGTGGTGCCTCAAGTAAAAGCTCAAGGCATTAAACTGAAGGAGCCTATACTTCAGAATTGCAATACCAAACCATGGAAACCAGCAGCTTCAAGGACAAAAGCTAGTGCTGCCAAGGCAGAAAATGTCAAGAAGGGCAAGGAGAAGACTGCAGGAAGCCCCATTGATCTAGATTGTTATTCAGACCACCTTTAGGAGTTGCTGTAGTTACATTTTTATATGTTTTCTGTTATTGTTATTTTTAAAAGTATTTGTAATTGTCATTGTATAACAAGTTTCTCCTTTGTAATATATTAAAATGTGTGAATAAAATTTCTTTGTTTGTGTCAAACTCACATTGTGCTTAGTTTCCTTTTTGTTTATTTTCTGCTAAATGTCAATTTTTTGTTGAATGTGTAATTTCTTTCCATTCCCTGCTTCCCCTCAATACAAGTCTGTTAAAATATTAAGGATAATGTTTATCTTAGGTTTAGGGATATGGCAAGGCAGACTAATGAAACAGTTAAATTTAGTGCAGTAGTGTAATTAGATTGAAATAAATAAAGTTAATTCCCACCTAACCAATTGTGAAAAAGGAAATTAAAACTATTGACAAATATTTTAAAACTGAAATCCTTTGATCAGCTACCACATTCTCTACCCCTTTCTTGTCCTTGATCTCAAGATCAAACTCCTGCAGGAGTAAGATCCATCGAATCAGCCTGGGTTTTGCATCTTTCTTTGCCAGTAAGTATTTCAAGGTAGAGTGGTCAGTAAAAATTATAATTTTAGACCCTAGTAAATAAGGTCTAAACTTGTCCAAAGCAAACACTATAGCCAGAAGCTCTTTCTCAGTGGTTGTATAATTTAGTTGAGCTTCTGTTAGCGTTTTGCTGCCATTGTAAACTACACAGGCAGTTTCTCTCTGCTCTATCCTAAAATAGCTCCAACAATAAAATCAGATGCATCACACATCAATTCAAAGGGTAGAGTATAATCTGGGGCCTGGATCACTGGGGCAGAGGTCAAATATTTTTTTAATATCTCAAATGCCCTCACACATTCAGCATCAAACACAAATGACACATCTTGTCAAAGCAAGTGGCACAATGATTTGGAGATCATTCTGAAATCTTTAATGAACCTTCTATAAACACCAGCATGTCCTAAAAATGATCTCACTTGTTTGATAGTTTTTGGTGGGGGCAGATGTGAAATCAGGTAAATATTTGCCTTGTCAACCTCTATACCTTCTGGGATACCACATGGCCAAGCATAATTCCTTGGGTGGCCATAAAGTGGCTCTTTTCCCAGCTCAAAAACTAAGTTGGTTTCTTCACACCTTTGAAGCACAAGACAGTGGTGATGCAAATATTGACTGAAATCATCCCCATAGACTGAAAAGTCATTCATGAAGATTTTCAAAAACTTATTAATTATATCAGTAAATATGGCATACATGCACCTTTGAAAAGTAGCAAGAGCATTGCACGGTCTAAATGGCATCCTTCTATAGGCAAAGGTGCCAAATAGACAGGTGAAAGAAGTCTTTTCCTAGTCTTAAGGATACACTAGTATCTGGTTATCATCAGAATATCCATCAAGAAAGCAGTAATAGGCTCTGCTTGCCAACTTGTCTAAAATCTTATCAATAAAAGGCAAAGGGAGTTGGTCCTTTCTAGTCTTAGAGTTCAATTTCTTGTAATCTATACAAACTCTCCAACCAGTGGTCTCTCTGGTTGGCATCAACTCTCCAGACTCATTTGGTATTACTGTGATGTCAGATTTCTTGGGGACCACCTAGATAGGTGATACCCAATCAGAGGATAAATGACTTCACCATCCAGCAATTTAATAATTTTTTTCATGACTATTTCCTGCATGTGAGGGTTCAGCTTTTTCTCCATTTTCCTAGAGGGTTTGGAACCCTCTTCCAAGTAAATTTTGTGCATGCAAACAGATGGATCAATTCCTCCCAAATCAGTAATTGTCCATCCAATTGCTTTCTTATGCTTCCTAAGGACACAAAGCAATTCCTCTTCCTGCTCCTCAGTGAGAGAGGAGGATATAATTATTGGTAGTTTTTCATTCTGCCCTAGGAATACATATTTCAAAGAATCTAGGAGCTGGTTCAGCTCCAGGTCTGGTGGACTTTCCACAGAAGGCAGCAAAGGTGCCTGGAGGGTTGAGGGAGGGGCAGCAAGGTAGGCCTCCATATAGAGTGTTGCATTAGGCCCACTGAAGAATCCAGTGTGTTAATTTCTTCAGCAACTAGAGTGGGGGCCTCCTTCTCAACTGAGCCCACACTTCCTCAAAATCATCTAACACCTTATCCCATTCCAGCAGTCTGAGTAAGGTCTCTTCCACCAATTCATCTATGACATCTACTGCAAAACTGTCCGCATTGTCAAATTGAGGCTGATTCGTAGCATTGTACACATTCAGCTTAACTTTCAAGTTTTTGAAAGTAACTTCCATCACTCTAAACCTGCATTGAATGCAAGCATTGGCAGTGGCCAGAAATGGCCTGCCCAAAATGACAGGTATTAGAGTGCTACACTTGGTAGGCTCCATCTCTAACACCAAAAAATCAGTTGGATAGAAAAATTTATCTACTCCCACAAGCACATCTTCCACAAAACCCATAGATTTTCTCTCAGACTTGTAAGCCAAGTGGAGGACCACGGGTGTGGGCTTTAGCTCCCCCAAACCTAGCTTCTCATACACTGACTATGGAATCAAGTTGACACTAGCTCCCAAATTCAAGAGAGCTCTTCCTATGGTGTGGTCACCTATGATGTAGAGGATGGTAGGTACTGTTAAGTGGTGAAAAGCGTCACTTTTCACCCTTTAACCTAACCTTTGATAAACCTGTGAGCACACTAATAAACCTCTGTTGAGTTTATTTTATAGATAGCAATAAAAGATGAAAACAATGCAAAAAACCACTCAAGAATGCCCACAAAGAAGTCATCCCTCAGCACAGTACAGACCCAGCAATAGCACGCTAGAGGGTTGCACACCATTGGACCCTTGGAGAGCGTGGCCACAACAGAATAAGGCATAGGAAGCAAAAACAGGCCAAAAACATCCTATCGAGAGGTCATTTGAAGACTTCGATAGGAGCTGAGAGTTAAACTGGAGGAATTCATGCAGTTAGGGAGACTTCGATAGGATCTGAAGGCAGAGAAGAGAAGGATTCGTGAGGATTATGAAATTCGATAGGATCCAAGGACCTATCGAACAGCTGAAAGAAAGATAGAGTTCATCCTGTCGAAAGCTGCCTAAGGAGAAAAGGGAACCTATTAGAAGGTTTCCTGAACCTATCGGAGGACCATCTGGACCTATCGAAACGGTCATCCAACCTATCGAAATGCTCCTCCATCCTGTCGAATGCTCCAGATAAAGTGTAGTGCATGTTGAAGCCTCAAAGCTCATCCTATCGGAACCTATCGAAGAGATTGGAGAACCTAGCAAAAGGACTAAAAAGCTCTACTTGAACCTATCGAAAGCTTCCCCAACCTGTCGAAATCGTGTGCAGAACTTCTCAGAAAATCAACTATGCACACGCTGTGACTTGGTGACCTGCTGCACACAACTCGAGGCACTTGGTGACCAGCATGACAATTTTAAAAGATGCCCTATGAAACCCTAACCGACCCACGTGCTCTAATAGAACCCTAACAAACTCTAAGGACCTTCGAGAAGGGAGTTTTGGCGAGAAAAATAAGAGAGAAAGCTATATATAGGGACTCCCCAATTGATGTGAGGAGAGATTGAGATCTAAACAAAATTTTGGAGACTAGAGCTTGCAGAGAAATTCCATTTTCTCTCTTTTAGCCCAACAATGGTTGGCTAATTCCCTTGGAGTAGCAAGGAGAGAGGTTAGATCTGTAATTGGGTAAGGTTGAGAGTGCTATTGTGGGTTCAATGCTGCACAGACTACAGATCTGAGATCATTTTCATTGTAGAGTGATTTGATTGCAATGTATATGTTCTTTTTAATGTTGCAATTAGATCTAAAGTTCCTTTGGTTTCATTTTGTGCTCGATCAGATTTGTGTAGAGGAGTTTGTAGATCAGCTCACCCACTTAACTAGTAGACCTCTTGAATTCCATCTGATCTCCCTGGATCTGATATCCCTGTGATTCCCTGAGTCTGTGACCTGGAACATACAACATCTATAGTATTTTTATTACTCTGATTGATGCCTTTGGTTTGGAGGAAATCCCTAAGATGATCTGTGACCATTAAAGTGGACAGATCATAGCCTTAAGACTAGTCCACTCTCAGGTGTCAATTGGATTCTTCTGCTATAAATCTTTAGATCGGATAAAGTCTATAGGATGGTCTGTGACCATTAAAGTGAAGAGATCATAACCTTAAGACCAGTTAGATCCTTTAATATGGAGTTGAGTCTTCTACCCTGTAGCTGTGCTTGTAGCCAGTTAAGGGATTTGTGTGCTCAGAACCCCTGTGGCATGATTAACCTAGCCTGATTTTAGTGAGACCAATTTCTGAGCTACTCTTCTTCATTTTCTATTTTTAATTCCTTTCCCTGCAAGATCTGGAATTCTAAACTCGATCCTAGCTAGTTTTCATTTTATTTTATCATAGCTTAAGTGACAACCCTTTTTAAACCACTCCCCTATCTTTTAGCTAATTTAGCATTAGTTAGAGTGCCAGATCTCTTACAGATCTAGAGATCTACCACATTTCAAAACAGCCTCTCTGTGGGCATTCCCCTACTCATCATCTATTTAAAACTTTCTACAACAGGCCCTGATTACTTGCAGGTCTACGTAAGTGTGATCTGCCTAGACTTATGAGTGAATTTTAGACCCTTTTTGAAGGTAGGGCAGACACTCCAACAAGTTTTTGGTGCCGCTGTCGAGGAGGTTTGTTTTTGAAATAGGAGGATCTAAGTTTTGATCTAGTTTAGACCATAGATCTGTAGTGGTTTATTTGATTTTACTAATTATGTTTGCAAGTTTTATCGTTTTTCAGTCTTTAGTGTGCATTTCATCAGATCTGAAGTTGCTGTGTGAGAGGAGCATTGTGCTGGAGGCTGCTCTATAGTTTGCATCTCTCTACTCCCCTGTTATATTTCAGATCTGTTGATTTTTATAATAGTTAGTCATTTGTGTTGTTTCCACTTGTTGTGTTGAGGTTTTACACTGCATTTAGACTTTGAGTGTTGTATGTTTGGTAGGAGAACTCTCCAACCTCAGATTGTTCCACTAAACCTAGAGGTTGAAAGACTTCTTAGATCCAAACAAACTCCACCTGCATTTATTGCAAGTGACTCTGTAGAAATGGGAGTGCAATAGCAGCCGAGAACCCTCAGAGAATTTAATGCACCAGGGGTTTACAATTCCCCCTTCTGCATTCAACTCCCAGCTGCTCAAGGAAACTATGAAATCAAATCTTCCATAATCCAGATGCTACCCTCATTTCATGGCCTGACTAAGGAGGATCCCTACAAGCACATTAATGAGTTCCTGAGACTATGCACTACATTCAACATCACAGGTTTGGGGGAGGAGGCCACCAGGATGAGACTCTTTCCTTTTTCATTAAAGGACAGAGCCAGGACCTGTTGTCAATGCTTCCACCCAACAGCATTCAGTCTTGGAGTGACCTCCAATGTCAATTTTGGCCAAGTTCTTCCCTATGTCCAAAACCAGCCAATTGAGAAAGGGTATCATCTCATTTGCCCAAGATCCAACTGAGGATTTTCACCATGCTTGGGAGAGATTCAAGGAACTCCTAAAGAAGTGCCTGAATGGCAAATTATCCAAAGTTTTTATCAAGGGATAGATTCCAAAAGCAGAGATATGGTAGATGCTTCTTGTGGTGGCACCTACCTCCATAAAACTACTGAGGAGGCCTGGGAGTTGTTTGATATCATTAGTGAGAACTCTATGCAAAGGGAAACCTTGGCTAAGGATCTAAAGCCTCCTAGGTTGGTGAAGGAAAATACTTCAAGAGGGAAGTTGTATGAAGTGAATATGCAAAGTGATTTGGAAAGGAAAGTGGACAGCCTGGCATTGAAATTAGACTTGTGGGAACAATGCAACCTATGGCTGCTAGAGTGGAGGAGGCATGTGCTATATGCCAGTCCCCTGCTCATTCCCTGGAAGAATGCCCATCTACTGGCCAGTTTTTTGATTTCGTAACAGAGCATGTGGCTGCAACTCAATCTTATGGGCAGCAGCCTGCTGCTGGGTATTAATGGAGGAACCACCCCAATCTGAGGTGGAGACAAGATGCATACCCAAGCCAGCAGCAGCAGCCCCAGCAGCCCATGCCCTATAGAAATGCTCAGCCCTATCACCAAGGTTATGTCCTAAGGCCCAGAGAGCCCATGACCCAACACAGCTCCTCACATGCAACTTGAGGAACAAGTTCTAGCTTCACTACAGAATTTGAATTCCTTACCTCAAACTGTGCACTCTCACAGCCAGAGCATCAAAAAGATAGAGGACCAACTTGGTCAGTTGTCTAATGCCTTGACTAGGAGAGAGGGAGGACGGCTGCCCAACCAACCACAGGATAACCCACGAAGACAGTTTGTAGTGGGTGAAGTTTCCTCCACCTTTGAGGAAGCCAAATCTATTACAACATTGAGAAGTGGTAGGCTAGTGGACAACCAGGTGGGCTGTGAGCCTGTGAGGAGCTTACAGCCCACCTGTTTGTAGTTGGAGGAAGAAAAAGAAGTGATTTCTGTAAGAACAAAACAAGGGCCACCAGTGGTGGACCTGAAGGAGCAACCAACTAAGAATAAAGAGGATAAAGAGGATCCTCAAGAAAAAGAAAAAATCAAAAAGAAAGATGCCCCATTGGCAAAGGCTGCAAATGAGGGATCAATCCCACATTTGCCATTTCCTAAGGCACTACAAGCACCTTCCCCTTTCGATAAGGGGCAAGGTAAAATCGAGGAAATGATGGAGACTTTCAAGCAAGTAAAGATCAATTTGCCTTTACTTGATGCAATTAAACAAGTCCCAGCCTACGCTAGGTTTTTGAAGGACATATGCACCCATAAAAGACAGTCTAGGATACACCTATCCAAGAAGGTCTTTTCAGCAGAGAAAGTGAAACAAATTATGTCTATTGCAACCCCAACCAAGATGCAAGACCCTGGAACCCCCACTATCCCCTGCATCATTGGGGATCACACCATTAACAAAGCCTTATTAGATCTAGGAGCCAGTGTAAATTTGCTTCCATATTCAATATATAAGAAGCTGGGCTTAGGAGAATTGAAGCCCACACATGTGGTCCTACAGCTGGCTGACAGATCTGAAAGGAAGCCTGTGGGGATAATTGAAGATGTTTTGGTTAGAATTGACAAATTCTTCTATCCTGCTAACTTTTTTATACTAGATATGGAACCAAGTATGCCACTTCCATACCTGTGATTCTAGGCAGGCCCTTTTTGGCCACTGCCAATGCTTGCATACAATGCAGGTCTGGAATAATGGTAATGTCATTTGAAAAAATGAAGGTTAAGCTGAATGTGTACAACACCGGCCATCAACCCCCTCTTGAAGAGACTTATTTTTTCATTAATGCACAAGAGAAGGTGATGCATGAAAATACACATCGGCTGTTGCAAGACAATGCTTGGTTCACAGATGGAAAACTGCACCCAGGGGAGGGACACATGCTGAGGAAAGGATCCATGAAAGGTATCAAAATTGATGACCATGAAGAGACCGTGGACCTTTCAGATCCTCCGGATTAGCCCCTGAAGTCCAGTATGTACCATATGTACTATATTTTGCTGTTGTTCTAGGTGTTTACTTAATGTTTCAATTGAAGTTCTTTTTGCGATAAACATGCCATCATAGATCATTTTCAATTTGGCCTGAGATAATGGGAGTTGTCCTCCAGGGAAACAAACTATAGAGCAGCACAGCAGGAAAGCCTGCTGAGTGCTGCAGCTGAGAGTGCCTAGAAATGCAGTTTATGGGATTCTTGGGAGCATTCAATAGGTCAATTAAACTTTTCGTTCGATCACTATACGGTTTCGACAGGATAATTGAGGGTTTAGATAGACTCTGAGCTAATCGACAGGTGAAACCAACTTCTCGATAAGTCAACAGGGGCAAAATAATGATTTCGATAAGTTCTGGATACCTATCGGGAACTTATCGAAAAGATGAGTAAGGTCCCACTTAAACCTATAGGAAAGATGATTCCACCTATCGTGAACCTATCGAATCATCCACTCTGAAAGCCTTGACTGTTAAGCTTTTGATAGGACACATCAACCTATCGAAACCAACCCATTCATCCTATCGAAATCGTATTTCATCCTTTAAATACCTATCGATAGGTCATTTCCACCCCATTTGGTATCGTCTGCAAACCTTAGATCTCTTCCTCATTTTTTCGCCTCTCCTTTCTCTCTGCTAAATCCCATAGAAACCTTCAACTAGCCAGTTTACCATTTTGTGAGTACATTTAGTCTACGCAGAGGAGCATTTTGCCTTGAATTTTAAAGAAATTGGAGCTGTAAATTGCGACATCAGAAAAAACCCTAGGATTTTTGAGTAAGTTATCTTCTTGCTTTCCCTCTGACACTTTCCTAGCAGTTAATTCAGCATTTCCCTACATACTGTTCCATTTTCGAAAGCAATAATGGCCGATTTTGAAGAAACCCTAGCTGACCTGTTTCAGCAACCACCTACTTCCACCCCTAAATCCGCCAAGAAAGCAAAGCCTCTCACCAAACCACCTACCAAGAGGAAGCTCTCTGAAGAAACACCCAAGAAGGTCCATAAAGCTAAGAAAGCCAAAGTCATTAAAATTCAGGAGCCTGTGGTAGAAACACCCTTAGAGAGAGTTGCTCCCACTGTGAAAATACCTGTGCTCACCCTTCCAGCTAGGTTAACTAACCCCAATGAATTTGTGAACACTTTGAGTCTTGTCCCTGAGACAGACTTTGACCTGGCATACTTTGCCAACATTGGGGAGTGCCAGGGGACATTGAACTATTTGAAGAAAGAAGGTTTCTTACCCCTGCTTTCACCTTTGAAGGAAACGGTTTATCCCAGGATGGTGAAATTGTGGTATCAAAACCTGACCAAGAAGGTGGTGCCTAAGACTGAGGATATACTTGAGATTTTGATAGATGATTGGTAGTTGATTGTAGACTGCAATGACATTGGGATGGCTTTGGGAGTCCCATATCAAATTTGATTCCACCAGAGCTGAGGGAGCGCCTATTTGGGCTACCTTTAGGTAAATGGTGAAGCACCTCACCAATGGTATTGTGGGCTCTGGTGAATCTCTGATGAGAAGAGACCTCCCTCCTACCTTAAGACTCATGGACACCATTTTGAGGAAAAATGTCTATGTCACTGGGCATTTGCAGGAGCAAAGGGCCCCATTAGTGGATGCCCTATACTATTGTTCAAAGGGGCAATTTGTGAATGCACCCAAGTTGATTTTTGAAGCAATGGTGGATATCAATGATAAGGTGCTGAAAAGGCAAGCTTTTGCAAAGGAAGGTGGTCTGTTGTTAAGACCTGAAAAGTACCACTTTTCACCCCTTAACTTAACCTTTGATTAGACCCATAGCCACCTAATAAGTCCTTGTTAAGTGTTTTATGTAGGTAATAACCAGCAGTGAAATAAGGCAAAGAATCCTGCTAAAGAGCCTGTTTTGGCACCAGAAGTCCCTCAGAAGGATGGACTCTTAATTCAAACCTAAAATGAGCCTCGCGCAGTCCAGCTGAGCTTCCCAAGACTTTACAACAACTTCTCGCGCAGTTGATTAACTAAAGAGCTTCAGAAACATAAACTCGCGCAGCTCTCGTGAAGCTTAAGAGTAGAACACATCGCGCAGTCTCGCACAGTTCAAAGAAGACCTCTCTCAACCTCGTGCAGTTCGCTCACAATGGCTGAGAAGAGAGAGCTTCAGGAGACTCCTCGCGCAATGGCCGCAGGATGCAATTATCAGAAGAGAACTCCTCATGCAGTTCTCGCACCATTCAAGAAGAAAGCATCCTTTCGAAGGCAATGCCATCCTCGCGAAGATCAGTTAAGACCTGGAACCTCGCGTAGTTCAGAACCCATTATAGCCTCGCGAGGTACCTCGCAAAGGCCAGTAAAGAGAAGTTCTCACACTATTCAAATCTATCCTCGCGAAGATCAACCCAGCGATCGCGCAGCTACCTTGCAACTGCTCGAGCTCCAACCCCGCGACATTTGAGGCTCTGATGTCTACTCAACCTCGCGACGGCCTGAAGAGCAAACCAAGCTAACCTCGCGACGGCTGAAGATTCAATGTCAAACCATCCTCGCAAAGAGCAAGAGCTACCACACAAAAAGTTTGGGAAATAATGGCTACCTAGCAAAGCTCTGAACCTCAAACTTCCATCTCTTCAGTAGAGGACTTTCTGGGAATTTCCAGCGATTAGGGCACGCACTCCCATGCTCAAATCTCTGTGCTCGCGCCCCAAGGCATCAAAGGATCACTATTCAGCCATGTGGCATCATTAAAATTAGGGTTTCCTAACCCTAATGTGCCGCCACACCACTGCTGTAAATACCCACACTTAGCTTAGGTTTAGAGGAGCTTAGACTTTCTTTTCTTTCTACATCCTAGAATAGCTGGGAACACGTCTCATTTTCTTGGAGCTTGATCTGAGATCGTTTTATTTTTCTTTTTGTAGTTGTAAGTAGTTTTCCTTTTCTTTTTCCATCCCTCCATAGTCCGGCACTTGCTGGCTATGTCTTTGTATGCATTTTGAACTAGATTAATGGAAGTTCTATAATAGGATCTGTACTTTGTGGGATTTGTGTTTGAATGTGAGATGCTCTGTGCAAGGCTGCTACCTTGTGATCCGCCATTGCTTTGGTTATGTTTCAAAGCAATGGAGGACTGATTCTAAGGGCCATTCAAATCCAAGTGACCTGTGTGTCTGGGCTATCATGGTCCTATACAGCCTTAGCCCCACCACAGAACCCACTAGATCTGAAATCCCCATGGGAGCTTGAGCTGGTAGCCTGATAACCATGGTGGTGGCAGCAATATTCTTATTTTGTCATGGGCTCCGTGAGGAGGATAGCCTCTGGGATAGTCTGTGACCATTCAAGTGGACAGGTTATAGCCTTAGGGTGATTCTAATCCACCGATCCAAGATGGATCCTTCTTCTTTACACCTGAGCTTGTAGAAGCCTGGTGAGAGATTGTACAGAGGCAGACTCTCCCATATTTGTATAGATCCGCCATCAGATGTTGGATCTGATCTGGTTATAGAGATTGTAGGCTTGTGACTGGACCATTGTAGCCTCACTCAAGCAATGGACAGCTAGATCGAAGGTTGTACTCAATCGCTTGCTAGTTCTATGTGCCTGGGCTATCATGGTCCTATACAGCCTTAGCCCCACACATAGAGCTTTAGAGGTTGAGGATCCCTATGGATTCTTGAGCTAGTAGCCTGGATGAAATAGTGCCTGCAATGATTTACTTGTTATGTTTTGACCCATCCCTGGATTGTGGTTCCCCTATGGGATAGTCTGTGACCATTTGAGTGGACAGGTTATAACCTTAAGGGTTGTGTCATGGCAGAGTGATGGGTTGAATCCTTTCTACTCAGTGGTGATAATGTAGCCATTGGACAGGATTTCTATAACATCATATCTGAATCTGAGTTACAAAACTCCTCGATCTGCTCGGCTACTTCTCACCCTTTTATTTATTTTCCACACTCCATCCATCCTCTCAACCCTTTCTGTAGTTTAGACATTAGAATACTTAGAATAAGTGACCTTAAACTCCCCCCCCTCTTAGGACTGCCAGATCTGTAGTCAAATCTGGAGGGACTACTAGAGATGGCTCCTTTGGAGCTGTAGATCACCTTTCCCTGTGGGACAAACTCCTACTTATCAAAACTTGCTACAATGGACCCTGTATCTTGCAGGTCTAGGATTTCTTAGTTGTGCTGATTCCATCCCCTGTTTTACTCTTTCTTTGATTTTTAAATGACTTTTACCACCAACCAATAAAGCACAGTAACTAAGAGATTTCGCAACAAGTTTTTGGCGCCGTTGCCGGGGATACATGATCTATTAGTAGACCCTTAGTTTTTGTATTCCTAGTATTCTTTGCAAATATGAATAATTGATACTGCTGACATAATTTTGAACCTTTCTTGCAAATCTAGACAACAGCAGTGAAGGACAGTTGGACTGCAATTAGAGCTTAGCTACCTTTGTTTGCAAACTCTCTGACTTTTAAAACTCTGTCTTTCTTAAAAAAATTTCCTAGCAGTATCTAGGATTGTTTTGAATGTATTCTTTGAATAGCTATAAATTAGTTAGATAAATGTGTTAATTGTACAGATATTCTTTTGCAATGTGCCTGCAAGAAGTTTTCCTTGCTGCTGGTGTGCTTGTATGCTAGGGAGGAGATCTCTCAGCCCTACTTCAGAGCCTCTTAACCCTGAGTTAGAAAGGGGAAGGAGACTTAGAAGAGACAGGCACACCACAGGAGAGCCCCCATGTGAATCTGTGACAGCAATTATGGGTGAGGAACAACCCAGAACCCTCAAGGAGTTGAATGCTCCGGATGACTATAACTCCCCTTTTAGCATTCAATTCCCTGATGTTCAGGGGAACTATGAAATCAAAACTTCAATCATCCAGATGCTGCCCTCTTTCCATGGGCTTAGCAAGGAGGACCCTTACAAGCATATTGACCAGTTCTTGGCCTTGTGCACCACTTTTAATATCACTGGTTTGGGACCTGAGGCTACTAGGCTCAGACTCTTTCCCTTCTCTCTGAAGGATAGGGCCAATACCTGGTTGACCACCCTTCCCAACAATAGCATTGCTTCATGGAAAGACTTGCAGACCAAGTTCCTGACCAAGTTCTTCCCTGAGACCAAGACTACCCAGTTTAGGAAAGAGATTCTTGCTTTTGCTCAATCCCCAACTGAGGATTTTAACCAGTCCTGGGATAGGTTTAAAGAAATGCTCAAACAATGCCCCCACCACAAGATCCCAAAGTGGCAGCTTGTACAAAGCTTCTACAATGGGATTGATGAGAAAAATAGAGATATGGTCGATGCCTCTTGTGGTGGATCCTACATGCACAAGACTGCTGAGGAGGCATGAGAATTGTTTGAGGTGATTAGTGAGAATGCTTTTCAAAAGCCATCCCTGGCAAGAACTAGTCAGGAAACTGAGTCAAAGGTGGGGCCTGCTGCTGGATCAAGAGAAAAAGTTTATGAGGTGTCCAGGAACAATGACCTGCAGCTGCTGATGGCAAACCTCTCTATGAAGTTTGACAAATTACTGACTGTGATGCAACCCTGAAGAGCTGCTCATGTGGCGGAGGCATGTCTGATATGCCAGTCCCCACAGCACACAGTGGAGGAATGTCCATCTGCAAGGCAATTTCCTGAATTGATTTTGGAACATGCTGTTGCTGCTCAATCTTATGGCTAGCAACAATCTGAGGGCTACAATAGACAACAATATGGATACCAGCACCAAAATACTGGTTACCAATGGAGAGACCACCCAAATCTGAGGTGGAGGCAAGACAACTACATGCAGCCCCAATAGATGTTGGCCTTACCACAAAGGCCACAGCAGCAGTTCAATCAAGGGAATGCCCCTAGGTCTAACTTCCAGCACCATCAGCAGCCCCATCATCAACATAAGCAATTGGTCTTACCCCCTTCTCAACCAAGAAATGTTTCCTTTGAGGACCAGGTCTTGACTTCATTGTAAAACCTGGGATCCTTGGCTCAGACTGTGGACTCTCATGGTCAGAGCCTCCAGAAAATGGAAGAACAGATAAGCCAAATGTCAAATGCCTTGGCTAGGAGAGATGAAGGGAGGTTGCCCTGCCAGCCAATTGCTAACCCCAAGGGTCAGTTTTTAATTAAGGAAGCTTCCTCAAAGTTTGAGGACACCAATGTTGTCACTACCCTAAGGTCTGGCAGGCTGGTAGACAACCAGGTGGGTAACAAACTAGCAGAGGCCATTTTCACAGATGACGCAAATGATTATGATAGAGATGTCGTTGGACCACAAAGCCAAGAAGTGCCTGCCACCTTGCAGCAGGAGAAAAATAAAGAGGCTGTAGTTGAGCCTCAAAGAGGAGAAAACATGAAAAAGAAAGAAATGAAGTTTAGTCATGGGCTAGCGCTGAGGAACCAAAGAAGATACCGCCATTTCCTCAGGCTTTGGAAGGTCCTGTCCCTTTTGATAAAGGGAATGCCCAGATGGAGGAAATGATGGAGACCTTCAGGCAGGTGAAAATCAATTTACCCCTGCTTGAGGCAATTAAAAAAGTCCCAGCCTATGCAAAGTTCCTGAAAGACCTCTGCTCCCAAAAGAGAAAGGCTAGAGGCCATGTGTCCAAAAAGGTCTTTGCAACTAATACAATGAATTCTGTATTTAACATATCAATGCCTGAGAAGTTGCAAGATCCAGGGATACCCACTATTCCCTGTGTAATTGGAGACCATACAATTGGAAAAGCCCTTTTAGACCTTGGAGCCAGTGTTAACCTGTTGCCATACAGTGTATATCTGTAACTAGGTTTGGGGGAGCTGAAAGCTACCCCCATTGTGCTAATGATGGCTGATAGGTCTGAGAGGAGACCTCTGGGAATGGTTGAGGATGTCTTAGTGGGAGTGGATATGTTTTTCTACCCTGATGGCTTCTTAGTCTTGGACATGGGGTGCAGCAATAGCCCAAATCCCATACCTGTTATATTGGGCAGGCCTTTCTTGGCCACTGCCAATGCATGCATTCAATGCAGGTCTGGAGTAATGAAGGTAACTTTTGGACATATGAAAGTTGAGCTGAATGTGTACAACAGTACAAAGTACCCTCAGATGGACAATGAGGAGAGCTTTGCAGTGGATGTACTAGAGGAAATTGTAGAAGAGGAATTGCCCACTCTGCTGGAGTGGGGCAACATTGTCAGGAATTTAGTTAAAATTTGGGACATGGTGGAGGAAGAGAGCCTAGATGTGGTATAAAAAGACATGACCATATAGAAGTCTTCTGTGGGCTCAGTGCAGCATTCCAGTTGGAAACCTACATTGCTGCCTCTTCCTCCAACCTCCAATGCACCTATTCTGCCATCCACCCAACAAGCCCCTGATCTGGAACTCAAGAAGCTTCCAGAAACATTAAAATATGCCTTCCTTGAGAAAGGTGATAAGCTTCCTGTGATTATCTCTTCCTCCCTTACCAATGAGCAGGAAGAGGAATTACTAACAGTTTTAAGGAAGCACAAGAAGGCACTTGGTTGGACCATTGCCGATCTAGGAGGAATAGATACCAACTGCATGCATGTGATTCATCTTGAGGAGGGAGCACTACCCTCCAAGGAAATGCAGAGGAAGTTAAATCCTCACATGCAGGAAGTGGTCCTCAAGGAGATCATTAAATTGCTAGATGCAGGGGTGATTTACCCCATCTCTGATTCTCATTGGGTGGCCCCTATCCAAGTGGTGCCCAAGAAATCTGGCATAACAGTGATTAAGACTGAAACTGGAGAGTTGAGGACAGCCAGAGAGACCACTGGCTAGAGAGTGTGCATTGATTATAGGAAGCTCAACTCTAAAACCAGAAAGGACCATTTCCCTCTCCCCTTCATTGATCAAATTTTGGACAAGTTGGCTGGAAAAGCTTTTTACTGTTTTCTTGATGGATACTCAGGGTACAACCAAATCCTTGTGCATCCTCAAGACCAAGAGAAAACCACCTTTACCTGTCCTTTTGGCACCTTTGCTTACAGAAGGATGCCTTTTGGACTTTGTAATGCGCCAGCCACTTTTCAGAGGTGTATGTATGCCATATTTTCTGATGTGATTGACAAGTTTTTGGAGATTTTTATGAATGATTTTTCTGTCTATGGGGACAATTTTGGCCAGTGTCTACAACACCTCAGCCTAGTTTTGCAAAGATGTGAGGAGACCAATTTGGTCTTAAGCTGGGAAAAGAGCCACTTCATGGTAACACAAGGCATTGTGTTGGGCCATGTAGTCTCTAAAGAAGGACTCGTGGTAGACAAGGCCAAAGCGGACCTCATTGCCAATTTGCCCCCTCCAAAAATAGTCAAGCAAATCAGATCCTTCCTGGGGCATGCAGGATTTTACAGGAGGTTCATTAAGGACTTCAGTAAAATTGCCAAGCCATTGTGCCACCTGCTCTGCCAGGATGTGCCCTTTGACTTTTCTGCTGACTGTCTTAAGGCTTTTGAAACATTGAAAATATGCCTCTCCTCTACCCCTATACTCCAAACACCAGACTATACCCTATCTTTTAAGCTGATGTGTGATGCATCAGACTTGGCAATAGGTGTTGTTTTGGGCCAAAGAAAAGATAAGTTGCCTGTGGTCATTGCTTATATCAGCAAATCACTTGCCGAAGCTCAGCTGAACTATACCACAACTGAGAAAGAGCTTTTAGCAGTTGTTTATGCTGTTGACAAATTTAGAGCCTACCTACTAGGATCTAAAACTGTAATCTTCACTGACCATTCATCATTGAAGTACCTACTGTCCAAGAAAGATGCTAAGCCTAGGCTGATTAGATGGATACTCCTGCTATAGGAGTTTGACATCGAAATCAAGGACAAAAAGGGTGTGGAGAATGTGGTGGCTGACCACTTGTCCAGAATTATCTTAGAGAAATGCCTAGATGGCCCTACAAATGATGCCTTCCCGGATGAGCAATTATTTGCCATCCAATCCTTAGTCCCTTGGTTTGCACACATTGTCAATTATCTAGTTATAGGAAAGACTCCTCCCCACTGGACCAAAATGGACAAAGACCTATTTTTCTCAAAGGTCAAGTATTTTTTTTTGGAGGAACCTTGCCTATACAAGTACTATGCTGACCAAATCATCCGAAGATGTGTCCCCGAAAGTGATATCCCCAGTATTCTAGCCCTGTGCCTTGAAAATGCCTATGGAGGCCACTTTAGTGGGAGAAAAACAGCTAACAAGGTCCTGCAGTGTGGTTTTTACTGGCCTTCCTTATTCAAAGATGCATACACACACTGCAAGGCATGCGAGAGATGTCAAAAATTAGGAGGGCTGTCTAAAAGAAATTCAATGCCTTTGCAGCCCATCCTTGTTGTAGAACTGTTTGATGTATGGGGAATAGACTTCATGGGCCCCTTTTCTCCTTCTAAGGGTTACCATTTCATCTTAGTGGCAGTGGACTATGTTTCCAAATGGGTAGAAGCCATTGCCACAAGAACCAATGATAACCAGGTGGTCCTCAAATTTGTAAAGCAGAGCATTTTCTCAAGATTTGGAACCCCTAGAGCTATTATCAGTGATGGGGGTAGCCATTTCTGCAACAGGAATTTCGAGAGCTTACTCAAGAAATATTCTATGACCCATAGGATTGCTACTCCTTACCACCCACAAACAAGTGGGCAAGTTGAAATTTCTAATAGGGAGATCAAACACATCCTTGAGAAAACAGTTCGGACTAACAGGAAAGATTGGGCTGATAAGTGCAATGATGCACTGTGGTCTTATAGGACTGCCTATAAGACTCCCATTGGAATGTCCCCATTCAGGCTGGTATATGGCAAGGCTTGCCATCTCCCAGTAGAGTTAGAACACAAAGCCTATTGGGCCGTTAAGAATTTAAATATGAACCTAACTTTTGCTGGTCATCACAGGTCATTGCAGCTGTCTGAATTGGATGAGCTAAGGATGGATGCTTACACTAATGCCAAGATCTACAAGGAACGGGCTAAAGCTTTCTTTGACAAGGGTTTGCTGAGAAAAAGCCTCGAACCGGGTGGTAAGGTGTGGTTAGTCAACTCCAAACTAAAATTCTTTCCTGGCAAATTAAAATCCAGATGGGAAGGTCCCTATGTTATCTTAAATGTTTCCCCATCTGGTACTGTGGAAATCAAGGATCCCAAATCTGGGAGGACCTTCAAAGTGAATGGTCAGAGGCTTAAGCCTTGCATTGAACAACCAACTGACCCTATGCACACTATTTATTTTCATGGGACCCCCACATCTACCTGACCCACAGTTGTGTCCATGTTGTACTATACTACTTTTGTTTCTTCCATAAGTTTTAGGAAATTTTAGTGGTTGTGTGGAGGCTGATTACGTTGAGCTGGATAGAGTTAAGGTGGGATGGGTAGGATTTATTCTTTTTCTTCTGTGAATTGCTAATTTTCGAATTTGAATGCATATTATTTGAATATTTTTTATGAGTAGGCTGCACTAACTATAGTGCCCCTGTTTGGCACTAAGCCCTCGCGCATTCCAAATTGTGATTTGGGAAGCTCTCGCGCAATTCGCATAGACCATTTCTTTCGCTGTTGCGAGCTTCAATGCTGCAGAATCTCCCGCGCACTTCAAGCTCTAACTTCCATAATCACGCGATTCAGTTATCTCGTGATCCCCTTACCCAGCTGCGCGAGTCTAATGCATTTGTCATTTCCCACGCTGATTACTGGGACTTGACGTTTCCCAACTCACTCTCAATTAATGGCGGCGACTTGGATGTTATTCAACCGATTCATCTTCCACCATCCTCACCTTTAAATACACAGGGAGCCCCTTTCATATTTGTAGCACCCTTTCTCCTCTCACCTTAGCGGCCCTTCTTTACTCCTAACCATGACAGATGACAAGCCGAATGCGCTGCCTAACAAGTTTTACCCGATGTGGTTGAATCCCCCACCACCTAAAGAGCCGGATCCCCTACAACCCCTCTGGGATGAATATGAGGAGGTTCTGCAAATCCTGGCTGAGGAGGAGGAAAAGCTCCAGCCACCACAGAAAAAGCGAAAGATAGAACCATCCCCTGCCCCCTCCACACCTTCCCCTGCCCCCTCCACCCCTCCCCCTCCCCCACCCTCTCAACCCCCTCTCCCCTGATCCCTCTCTCCTTTCTTCCTCTCTTTTTTTCTCTTTTTTTTTTTTTTTTTTAGTTTTAATGAAATTTTCTTTTCTGCTATTCTGTACTGTTCTCTATTCTGTTGTGTGTTTTGTTTATTGTTCTGGTCTTTTATGCTTTAATAAATCTGCTGCACAGACACCTTTGCACCAAAGGAGGACACCGCCCTCATAGGTTTGGGGTGTGGCATGCACTCGCCAATGGAATAGTTAACCTAAGTGCAGCAGACTCATCTGAGTAATATGGAAATGGACCTCTGCTCACTTAAAGAATCATGAAAATAAGAAATTTAAAATTTCTGCAAACTTTTGACATTATAAACTTTTAATATTCCACATTTCCATGTTAATATCACCAAGTAAACTTACTTGTATCAGCACTTAGTGAATCAGTAGAGAGAGAAAAAGGTGAGGACATACTTAAAAGTTCAAAGGAAGACCATAACCAGTGAGAATTGGGCCTATATAAAAAAAATTCCATCTTTTAAGGAGTAACCAAGGCAACCTTTCTTGTTCTAAGGACTGACTGAGTCACTGTGCTCACTAGAAGTTAGGTAACTCCAAGTTGAAACAACTGACAGTACTCATGAGACTTAGGAAAGGATCAAGTCCTTCTCTTGGATAGTTTGAGCCTAACAAGACCAACCCTTAAGCAACTGCCCTTGTCCATACCCCCTTTGAGCTTCAAATCCTAAATTTCTTCAAAATACACCTGAGTACTTGAACCTGAACCTACGAACCTACTTCAGCCTACCCTCACTCTAAGAATTCAGAAGGTAAAGGATAAAAGGTTGGAAATGGACTAGCTATGGTCAACATTAAGTGAATGGGAAGAAATACCTCAAATCCAGCAGTATGGCAACTGAGAACATAGTGGCATTTCTAAAAAGCAGAAACAAAAATAAAAAGAAGAAAATTCCATCAAAAAGAAACAAAAATAACAATGAAGAGGAGTAAGGGAGGAGTCAAGAGGAATTTTCACTGGAGAATCAAAATCAAGAGGAGAAACTGATCACTTCAAATCTGAAAATCTCAAAGAAGATGAAGGAAGCTGAATTCAAGAAGGTGAAGTCATGAATCACCTTTGTCACCTACTGATTTCTCAATTTTGAACCCCTTCTCAACCCTCCATTCTTTCAACACCACTCCATAAGCCACATTACAGCCCAGTTAAAAGCCCTTGTGATCCAAAGTTGAGTGAGTTGTCATGTGAAGATAAAGAGTTATCCAATCTATGGTGAGGAACTGCCAATGATGTCAGCACTTAAGAACTCTGCCTATGCTCATGCTTACAAACCCATTTGGGGGATGTAACTGCTCTTGAGCCTGTGAGAAAATGAACCCCTCAACAAAACCCTCATGAGAGTATGCCCTGCAATGTTTTGGGGTCTGAACTTGAATGCCCTATGTATGACCTTAACCTAATTTTTTATCTCAGGATGGGCTCAGTGCTGGCACACACTTGTGCAGTTTTCTGTGATTGTAAACTGATTGGAAATGCTGAGCATTCATGAGAAGTTTATGCTGTTTGAATTACTGTGCAACCAATGAATTAAATTTCTTGTATGATTAATGATTCAAGAGTAAACTAAGTCTACCCCTTGACTGCCCACTGGATGATATTGCACTTTTGTTAACTGTTTCATTGAAGAAGTCTGTGAGTGTCTTCACTGAAAACCCTCAGAAGACTTCACTCCTCCACTAGGGATCACCTAGGGGTTTAAAAGGCTTGGTACATATGCTAAATGTATCCGTGCTCCCTATGAAAGTGGCATTTAATCTTTATGGTAGGTTTAATGTAGCTTTGCTAAGGGACTAGCAAAGATTAGGTTTGGGGGTGTGTTAAGACCTGAAAAGTATCACTTTTCACCCCTTAACTTAACCTTTGATTAGACCCATAGCCACCTAATAAGTCCTTGTTAAGTGTTTTATGTAGGTAATAACCAGCAGTGAAATAAGGCCAAGAATCCTGCTAGAGAGCCTGTTTTGGCACCAGAAGTCCCTCAAAAGGATGAACTCTGAATCCAGACCTGAAATGAGCCTCGCGCTGTCCAGCTGAGCTTCCCAAGACTTTACACCAACTTCTCGCGCAGTTGATTGACTAAAGAGCTTCAGAAACATAAACTCACGCAGCTCTCACGAAGCTCAAGAGTAGAACACATCGCGCAGTTCAAAGCAGACCTCTCTCAACCTCGTGTAGTTCGCTCGGCAAGAGAAGAGAGCCAGAGACTCTCAGCTATCGTGGCAAGGGTCATGGATGTAATTATCAGAAGAGAACTCCTCGCACAATTCTCGCGCCATTCAAGAAGAAAGCATCCTTGTGAAGGCAATGCCATCCTCGGGAAGATCAGTTAAGACCTGGAACCTCACGCAGTTCAGAACCCATTATAGCCTAGCGAGGTACCTCGCGAAGGCCAGTAAAGAGAAGTTCTCGTGCTATTCAAATCTATCCTCGCGAAGATCAACCCAGCGATTGTGCAGCTACCTCAAGACTGCTTGAGCTCCAACCCCACGACATCTGAGGCTCTGATGTCTACTCAACCTCGCGACTGCCTGAAGAGCAAACCAAGCCAACCTCGCGACGGCTGAAGCTTCAATGTCAAACCATCCTCGCGAAGAGCAAGAGCTACCACGCGACAAGTCTGAGAAATAATGGCTACCTAGCAAAGCTCTGAACCTCAAACTTCCATCTCTTCAGCAGAGGACTTTTTGGAAATTTCTAGCGATTAGGGCACGCACTCCCACGCTTAAATCTCTGTGCACGCACCCCAAGGCATCGAAGGATCACTATTTAGCCATGTGGCATTGTTAAAATTAGGGTTTCCTAACCCTAATGCGCCGCCACACCACTGCTATAAATACCCACACTTAGCTTAGGTTTAGAGGAGCTTAGACTTTCTTTACTTTCTACATCCTGGAATAGCTGGGAACACGTCTCATTTTTTTGGAGACTTGATCTAAGATCGTTTTGTTTTTCTTTTTGTAGTTGTAAGTAGTTTTCCTTTTCTTTTTCCTTCTCTCCATAGTCCAGCACTTTCTGGCTATGTCTTTGTATGCATTTTGAACTAGATTAATGGAAGTTCTGTAATAGGATCTATACTTTGTGGGATTTGTGTTTGAATGTGAGATGCTCTGCAAGGTCGCCCTCAGGATCCGCCATTGCTTTGGCTGTGTTTCAAAGCAATGGAGGACTGATTCTAAGGGCCATTCAGATCAAAGTGACCTGTGTGTCTGGGCTATCATGGCCCTATACAGCCTTAGCCCCACCACAGGACCCACTAGATCTGAAATCCCCATGGGAGCTTGAGCTGGTAGCCTGGTAACCATGGTGGTGACAGTAATATTCTTGTTTTGTCTTGGGCTCCGTGAGGAGGATAGCCTCTGGGATAGTCTGTGACTATTCAAGTAGACAGGTTATAGCCTTAGGGTGATTCTAATCCACTGATCCAAGATGGATCCTTCTTCTTTACACCTGAGCTTGTAGAAGCCTGGTGGGAGATTGTACAGAGGCAGACTCCCCTGTACTGATATAGATCCGCCATCATATGTTGGATCTGATCTGGTTATAGATATTGTAAGCTTGTGACTGGACCATTGTAGCCTCACTCAAGCAATGGACAGCTAGATCGAAGGTTGTACTCAATCGCTTGCTGGTTCTATGTGTCTGGGCTATCATGGTCCTATATAGCCATAGCCCCACACATAGAGCTTTAGAGGTTGAGGTTCCCTTGGATTCTTGAGCTGGTAGCCTGGATGAAATAGTGCTTGCAATGATTTACTTGTTATATTTTGACCCATCCCTGGATTGTGGCTCCCCTATGGGATAGTCTGTGACCATTTGAATTGACAGGTTATAACCTTAAAGGTTGAGTCATGGCTGAGCGATGGGTTGAATCCTTTCTCCTCAGTGGTGATAATATAGCCATTGGACAGGATTTCTATAACATCAGATCTGAATCTAAGTTACAAAACTCCTCTGATCTGGGCTCAATAACATACTTCTCACCCTTTTATATTTATTTTCCACACTCCATCCATCCTCTCAACCCCTTCTGTAGTTTAGACATTAAAGTACCTTAGAATACTTAGAATAAGTGACCTTAAACTCCCCCTCCTCTTAGGACTACCAGATCTGTAGTCAGATCTAGAGGGACTACTAGAGATGGCTCCTTTGGAGCTGTAGATCACCTTTCCCTGTGGGACAAACTCTTACTTATCAAAACATACTACAATGGACCCTGTATCTTGCAGGTCTAGGATTTCTTAGTTGTGCTGATTCCATCCCCTGTTTTACTCTTTCTTTGATTTTTAAATGACTTTTACCACCAACCAATAAAGCACAGCAACGGAGAGATTTCGCAACATCTGCCCTTCAGTAGACTCATCACATGCCTGCTCAAGGCTGTAAAATATGCGATCAAGAAAAATGAGCCAATGGAGAAGGCGACCCCTAAGGTATTTGGAAAGAGGGCATGGTCCACAAGCCTCACCCTGATTAAGAAAAATAAGCCAACCGGAGTCGAGGAGGTTGAAAACATACCCACTACCATGGCAGCAGATCTCCCTGCCGAAATAGCCTCATCCACCCTTTCGCCTACCATACCTGTCCCATTACCCACCCCTCCACCCCCGTTGCTCTTTCCTTATGTATCAGTTCCTCTTTCAACAGACCCCTTTCCACCCACCTCTGAACCAGTTTTACCTTCACCCACCACTCAGGTCTCTCCACCTAAAATCCTTGACCTTCCCCCATTCTCAGCACCTACCACTACCATGACATCTCCACCCACTGCCCAACCCCTTTTGCATACACAAGGTGTGGACTAGTTCACCACTACTGGATTCACTGCCCTCATGACTTCCATTGTGGAGGATGTGGCTCATGAATACAATCCACTCCCTAACTCCCCACACCCTATTCCCCCCCATTTTCCCTTCCACCCCATTCAAACACCTGTTCCCTCTACCCCCACCATGCCCGACACTTTCACCCAAATTCTATCACTCCTCCAGTCCATCCAATCCCAATTATCCATAAACACCGACAACCAAGCCCTCATGAGCTCCTGCCTCCAATCAATTCAATCCACCCTTATCTCATCCTCTCCAGCCCCTCAACCCTCTCACACTTCCCCTCCTTCTCCTATCCACCTACCCATCCACTTATCCCCTCCTTCACCCATACCTACACCACCCCTTGCTGCTGCCCAGTCTGAGGAGGTAGCAGCACCATCTCTCCCCATACCTTCCTCACCACCAACTACTCTACTTTCATCCCAAGACACCACCCCTCCACCTATTTTCCAAGATGCCTCCACCCAAACTAATCCATGTGAGGTTCTAGACTCTTCCACCCCTTCCTCTCCTTCCACCCCATCCCCGTCCTTGCACATCATCCCCAGATCCAACATCTACATTCCCCCCTACCTCTCCCTGCTATATGCCATGAGAGACAACCCCTTCATTCGAAGCGATGTCCTGCATGGTATGGCAGCCCTCCGCGCTCACCTGGAAGTTTCGTATGAGGAAAGGATTGCCCTACTAGAATTGGAGCAGAGAATCCAGTTGCGTGATATATCAGAAGGATGGAAGAAAATTCTCACTCGTTATCGCACAGCCAAACTTCTTGCTGAGGCTCAGACTCGTATTGCCGAGGTTGAAAAGAAGAATGCTGACAACATCAAGAAACAATTAGCCAGTGCCAAGGAGGTCATTAAGGCCACTCAGGAACTCGCTGAATCAAATGAACTCTATGCTAAAAAAAAAATTGAAATACTAGAGAGAAGGATTGCTGTGATGCTTTACCAGACTTATCAACCAGCTCCTCTGGCTTCGGTTCTCCGGACAATCCTCCCTCCACCCAACCTCCTCCATCTTCTTCTTCCACTTAGCCTACTGCTCCACCACCTGCGGATGTCCCCACTCCACCTATTTCTTCCCCACATGTATCTATTCCCCCTCCTCCATCCCACATTCCTCCTCCTATCCAACTTTCCCCACCTAAACCCAAGAGGACTTACACAAAGTGAAAGGTCACCGCAACCAAACCTTCCCCTACTTCTACTCACAAAATGGGGAAGCAGCCTACTACCCAGTCTGAAGAAGACAAGCTGCTGCAGCCCTTGGACTTGATGCCTCTGCCCTCTTCCCATCTGATTCTAATTCAGATGATTGGTCCACTCCTCTTGCTGCTTCTACTAAGAAGAAAAAGAAATCTGTTGCCCAGTCTGAGGAGGCACTCCAGCAATCCACCAGAAAGTCTCAACCAAAACCCAAAACTCCTTTATCAAAGGCCGAATTAAAGAATCTGCAAGATTTATATGATTAGCCTGATGATGCATGTAAATAACTGTAGTTTAGTTTTTTTTCTTTTTTATGCCCTTTGTACATATCTTTGCTACTTCAATATAAATTTCTTCTTGGTAATGTACTTTCTCTTTCATTATTTTCTTTTCTATTTTTCATAGGGTTTACCTTCTTCCATTACTCCTATGCTATAAACAGTGCAGACACTGTTTAGTTTAGGTTTGGGGGTGTGGCATGTATGCCAATAAATTAGTTAATTTCAGTGCAGCCAAGGTTAAAAAGGAGCCGGTGGAAACAAAGTGAATTCTCACCCAATTAAAAAAAAAAAAATCATTTGGAACTGAAATAAACTGCAATTTTAACATTGGTCATGAAGTAAATGTCAACAAGTTTTGAAAAAACTTTGATGTAAAGTAAACCTAAAATGAGAGAAAGTTGACCCCCCCCCCAGAATTTTTGATGGAAGGCCATACCCAGTGAGATTTGGGCCTGAAAAAAAATAATAATAATAAATCAAATAAAAATTCTCTTTGAAGAGTGTCTTGATAATTTTTCTGCTCTGAGGACTAGTTGGACCTAATTCTGCTCGCTAGAAGTTAGGGAAACCCGAATTGAAACAGCTTGACAGCGTTCATGATATTGAGGACATGAAGTAAGGCCATCCCTTGAACAGTTTGAGCTTAAAGATCCTACCCTTCTAACTACCCTTGATACACCCACTTTGAGCCTTAAAGATCCTAGTTTCTTTGATGGAAAGCAGACAATTCAAACCCAAAAACCCTTTGACCTAATGCAGCCTGACCCTCACTCTGAGAATTCAGAAGGTAAAGATGAAGAAATGGAAGAAGGTAGAGCTGGTGTGATTTTTGGTTCAGAAAGAGAGAGACTCATTTGGTGGTATTGTGGCATTCCAACCCATAAAAAAAAAAAAAAAAAAAAAACTGGACAAATTGAGAAAGAGAAGACATTTCATTGAAAGATTGAAAAGAGGATTGATCACTTCAAATCTGGAAAGTCAAGAAGTAGATGAAAGTGTGTTGAAATGAAGGTGTTGTCTAGACACTTTTTTACCTTTACTGATTTCTCAATTTGAACCCCTGTTATCCCTTTCACAAACCTCATCCCTAAGCCACATTACAACCCAATAAAAAGACCTTATTGATCTGAAATGGATTGAGTTGTCATGTGGAGATAAGGATATGTTTAGTCTATGGTGTAAGGAGCTGGAGAAGTCAGAAATCAGAGCAATGCCTATGCTCACGCTTGCAGTCCTATTTGAGGGCTGTAACTGTTCTTGAGCTGAGTGATATGAACACCCCTCTTTTTTGTATTGATGAGTGAACAACCCTGGCGAGACTTGGGCCTACAATCCAATCTAACAAGGGTAGTATCAAAACAAAAATCTTAAATGAACGGTGAGCTCTGCATCAAATTTTGGAGAGAAATGCCTTCACATGAACTGAGTAATGATGAAGAAATTACAGCAGACTTTCATGTTCCAAAGGGATGTCTTTCTTGTTGAACTTCCTCTAATAAATGTGCAAGGTGTGAACCTATTTTATCTACTTAAACTCTGCTTTAACAGGTTGCACTATGATTAACTAAATTCCATTAGTGAAGTTTGTGGGTACCTTCACTGAAAACCCTCAGGAGACTACACTCCTCCACTAGGGATCACGTAGGGGTTTAAAAGGCTTGATGCATATGCTAAATGCATCCGTGATCCCTACGAAAGTGGCATTTTAATTTTCTTTAAATTCTCCTTTTCTCAAGGACTAGCAAAGCTTAGGTTTGGGGGTATGTTAAGTGGTGAAAATGCCACTTTTCATCCTTTAACCTGACCTTTGATAAACCTGTGAGCACATTAATAAACTTCTGTTGAGTTTATTTTGTAGATATCAATAAAAGATGAAAACAATGCAGAAAACCACTTAATAATGCCCACAAAGAAGCCATCTCTCAGCACAGTACAGACCCAGCAATAGCACGCTAGAGGGCTGCACACCATTGGACCCTTGGAGCGCATGGCCACAGCAGAACAAGGCACAAGCAAAAACAGGCCAAAAACATCCTACTGAGAGGTCATCTGAAGACTTCGATAGGAGCTGAGAGTTAAACTGGTGGAATTCGTGTAGTTAGGGAGGCTTCGATAGGATCTGAAGGCAAAGAAGAGAAGGATTCGTGAAGATTGTGAAATTCTATAGGATCCAAGGACCTATAGAACAGCTGAAAGAAAGATAGAGTTCATCCTGTTGAAAGCTGCCTGAGGAGAAAAGGGAACCTATCGAAAGGTTTCCTGAACCTATCGGAGGACCATCTGGACCTATCAAAATGGTCATCCAACCTATCAAAATGCTCCTCCATCCTGTCGAATGCTCCAGATAAAGCGCAGTGCATGCTGAAGCCTCAAGGCTCATCCTATTGAAACCTATCGAAGAGAGTAGAGAACCTAGCAAAAGGACTAAAAAGCTCTACTTGAACCTGTCAGAAGCTTCCCCAACCTGTCGAAATCATGTGCAAAACTTCTCAGAAAATCAACTATGCACACACTGTGACTTGGTGACCTGCTGCATGCAACTCGAGGCACTTGGTGACTGGTACGATGATTCTAGAAGATGCCCTATGAAATCCTAATCGACCCACGTGCTCTAACAGAACCCTAAAAAACTCTAAGGACCTTCGAGAAGGGAGTTTTGGTGGGAAAAATAAGAGAGAAAGCTATATATAGGGACTCCCCAATTGAAGCAAGGGGAGATCGAGATCTAAACAAAATTTTGGAGACTGGAGCTTGCAGAGAAATTCCATTTTCCCTCTTTTAGCCCAACAATGGTTGGCTAGTTCCCTTGGTGTAGCGAGGAGAGAGGTTAGATAAGTAATTGAGTAAGGTGGAGAGTGCTATTGTGGGTTCAATGCTGCACAAACTACAGATCTGAGAGCATTTTCATTGTAGAGTGATTTGATTGTAATGTATATGTTGTTTTTAATGTTGTAATTAGATCTAAAGTTCCTTTGGTTTCATTTGGTGCTCGATCGGATTTGGGTAAAGGAGTCTGTAGATCAACTCACTCACTTAACTGGTAGACCTCTTGAATACCATCCGATCTCCCTGGATCTGATATCCCTGTGATTCCCTGAGTCTGTGACCTGGAAATTACAGCATCTGAAGTAGTTTTATTGCTCTGATCGATGCCTTTTCTTTGGAGGAAATCCCTAGGATGATCTGTGACCATTAAAGTGGACAGATCATAGCCTTAAGACTAGTCCACTCTCAGGTGTCAATTAGATTCTTCTACTGTAAATCTTTAGATCGGATAAAGTCTATAGGATGGTCTGTGACCATTAAAGTGGAGAGATCATAACCTTAAGACCGGTTAGATCCTTTGATTTGGAGTGGAGTCTTCTACCCTGTGGTTGTGCTTGTAGCCAGTTAAGGGATTTGTGTGCTCTGAACCCCTGTGGCATGATTAACCTAGCCTGATTTCAGTGAGACCAATTTCTGAGCTACTCTTCTTCATTTTCTATTTTTAATTCCTTTCCCCTGCAAGATCTGGAATTCTAAACTCGATCCTAGCTAGTTTTCATTTTATTTTATCATAGCTTAAGTGAAAACCCTTTTTAAACCTCTCCCCTGTCTTTTAGCTAATTTAGCATTAGTTAGGGTGCCAGATCTCTTATAGATCTGAAGATCTATCATATTTCAAAACAGCCTCTCTGTGGATATTCCCCTACTCACCATCTATTTAAAACTTGCTACAACAGGCCCTGATTACTTGCAGGTCTGCGTAAGTGTGATCTGTCTAGACTTATGAGTGAATTTTAGACCCTTTTTGAAGGTAGGGCAGACACTCCAACAGGTACCCCTGCGTCTTGCAGCTTAGCTGGTGTAGCTATGGACAAAATAGATTTTACTTTTTCACCTGCAAAAACTTTCTTAGACAAATGGATCCTAGCTTTTCTCTTTTGAGTGCACAAGTCCTTAAGGAACTTAGCATAGGTCGGGACCTGCCTGATGGCATCAAGCAGAGGCAAATTGATTTTTACCTGCTTGAATGTCTCTGTCATCTGGGTATGAATCCTTCAGTGGTGTTGCAGCACTTTCATCAATCATAAGCTGGGATAAGTGATCAGCTACTACATTCTCTACCCCTTTCTTGTCCTTGATCTCGAGTTCAAACTCCTGTAGGAGTAAGATCCATCGAATCAGCCTGGGTTTTACATCTTTCTTTGCCAATAAGTATTTCAGGGCAGAGTGGTCAGTAAAAATTATAATTTTAGACCCTATTAAATAAGGTCTAAACTTATCCAAAGCAAACACTACAGCCAGAAGCACTTTCTCAATAGTTGTATAATTTAGTTGAGCTTATGTTAGCATTTTACTGGCATAGTAAACTATACAGGTAGTTTCTCTCTTCTCTGTCCTAAAATAGTTCCAACAGTAAAATCAGATGCATCACACATCAATTCATAGGGTAGAGTATAATCTGGGGTCTGGATCACTGGGGCAAAGGTCAAACATTTTTTTAATATCTCAAATGCCCTCACACATTCAGCATCAAACACAAATGGCACATCTTGATAAAGAAAGTGGCATAATGGTTTGGAGATCTTTCTGAAATCTTAATGAACCTTCTATAAAAATTAGCCTATCCTAAAAATGATCTGACTTGTTTGATGGTTTTTGGTGGGGGTAGATGTGAAATCAGGTAAATATTTGCCTTGTCAACCTCTATGCCCTTCTGGGATACCACATGGCCAAGCACAATTCCTTGAGTGACCATAAAGTGGCTCTTTTCTCATATCAAAACTAAGTTGGTTCCTTCACACCTTTGAAGCACAAGACAGAGGTGATGCAAACATTGATTAAAATTATCCCCATAGACAGAAAGTCATCTATAAATATTTTCAGAAACTTATCGATCATATCAGAAAAATGGCATACATGCACCTTTGAAAAGTGGCAAGAGCATTGCACAGTCTAAATGGCATCCTTTTATAGGCAAAGGTTCCAAATGGACAGGTGAAAGTAGTCTTTTCCTGGTCTTGAGGATACACTGGTATCTGGTTGTAACCAGAATATCTATTAAGAAAACAGTAATAGGCTCTGCCTGCCAACTTGTCCAAAAGTTGATCAATAAAAGGCAAAGGGAAGTGGTCCTTTCTGGTCTTAGAGTTTAAATTCTTGTAATCTATGCAAACTCTCCAACCAGTAGTCTCTCTTTTTTGCATCAACTCTCTAGACTCTTTTGGTATTACTGTGATGTTAGATTTCTTGAGGACCACCTGGATAGGTGATTCCCACTCAAAATCAGAAATAGGGTAAATGACTCCAGCATCCAGCAATTTGACAATTTCTTTCATGACTACTTCCTGCATGTGAGGATTTAACTTTCTCTACATTTTTCTAGAGGGTTTGGAACCCTCTTCCAAGTGAATTTTGTGCATGCAAATAGATGGATCAATTCCTCCCAAATCAGCAATTGTCCATCCAAGGGCTTTCTTATTCTTCCTGAGGACATAAAGTAATTCCTCTTCTTGCTCCTCAGTGAGAGAGGAGGATATAATTACTGGCAATTTTTCATTCACCCCCAGGAATGTATATTTCAAACAATCTGGGAGCTGCTTCAGCTCCAGGTCTGGTGGACTTTTCACAGAAGGCAATAAAGGTGCCTTGGAGGGTTGAGGGAGGAGCAGTAAGGTAGGTCTCCATGTAGAGTGCTACACTAGGCCCACTGAAGAATCCAGTGTGTTCATTTCTTCAGCAACTAGAGATGGGGCCTCCTTCTCAACAACCTCAGTCCACACTTCCTCAATATCATCTAACACCTTATCCCATTCAGCAGTCTAGGTAAGGCCTCTTCCACCAATTCTTCTATGACATATACTGCAAAACATTCCTCATTGTCAAATTGAGGTTGATTGGCATCATTGTATATATTCATCTTAACTTTCAAGTTTTCGAAAGTGACTTCCATCACTCCAGACCTGCATTGAATGCAAGCATTGGCAATAACCAGAAATGGCCTGCCCAAAATGACAGATATTGGAGTGTTGTACTTGGTAAGCTCCATGTCTAACACCAAAAAATCAGCTGGATAGAAAATTTTATCTACTCCCACCAGCACATCTTTCGCAATGCCCATAGGTTTTCTCTCAGACCTGTCAGCCAAGTGGAGGACCACAGGTGTGGGCTTTAGCTCCCCCAAACCTAGCTTCTCATACACTGAGTATGGAAGCAAGTTGACACTAGCTCCCAAATCCAAGAGAGCTCTTCCTAGGGTGTGGTCACCTATGATGTAGGGGATGGTAGGTACCCCTGGATCTTGAAGCTTAGCTGGTGTAGCTATGGACAAAACATATGTTACTTTTTTAGCTGCAAAAACCTTTTTAGATAAATAGATCCTAGCTTTTCTCTTTTAAGTGCACAAGTCCTTAAGGAACTTAGCATAGGCCAGGACCTACCTGATGGCATCAAGTAGAGTCAAGTTGATTTTCACCTGCTTGAATTTTTCCATCATCTCCTCCATTCTAGCATTCCCCTTAGCAAAAAGAGAAGGCCCTTTGAAAGCTTGAGGAAATGGTAGATGAGGTACTGCTGGTACCTCAACTACTTGCCTAGCATCCACATCAATATTTTTGGTCTTTTTAATTTTTCTCAACTATTGGGGCTCAACAGCAGCCCCATTATTTTCCTCCTATTGCTCAACAACAAGAACTGAGTATTCTCCTTCTGCACTGTTCTTTGCCTCACAGCCTACTTGGTTATCCACCACTTTACCACTCCTCAAGGTGGTGATGGCCTTAGCTTCCTCATGAGTTGAGGAAGCTTCACCAGTCATAAACTGTCCCTTGGGATTGGTCATTGTCTGGTTTGGAAGCTCACCCTCTTCTCTCTTAGTCAGAGTGTTTGAAATTTGACCCAGTTGGTCTTCAATCGTTTTTATACTCTAACTATGGGAGTTCACAGTCTGTGATAGGGAGCTGAGGTTTTGTAGTGAGGATAAACCTGCTCCTCAAAGGAGGGGGCTCTAGTCTGTGGTGGTGGTAGAGTTAATTGACTTGGCTATGCCACTGATTGTGGGAACTGATGTCTTGGGAAATACTCCTGATGGGACTGCTAGTTTGGTCTGTAGGGAAGTGCCTGCTACTGTTAGGGTTGCTAAAAATTATCTTGCCTCCACCTCAAATTAAGGTGGATCCTCCAAGGATACCTAACAGGCTGCTACCCATAAGATTGGACAGCATTAGCATGCTCCATTACTAACTCGGGATATTGATCAGCAGAGGGACATTCTAACAATAAGTGTGTGGGTGATTGGCATATTGGACATGTCTCTTCAACCTACACAGCTGTTTGAGGCTGCAACACACTCAATACTTTATCAAACTTTTTAGACAAACTGTCCACTTTCCTCTCCATGTCATTGTACACATTTAATTCATATAATTTTCATTTGGAAGTGGGTTCTTTTGCAACTCTAGCAGCAGGCTCAATGTCATTTCTTGACAAAGTCTCTTACTGCATAGAGTTTTTACTAATAATATCAAACAAGTCCCAAGCTTCTTCATCAGTCTTGCTAAGATAAGTGTCACCACATGAAGCATCCACCATATCTCTACTTTTAGAATCAATCCCCTAGTAACAGCTTTGCACAAGATGCCACTTGGGGATTTGGTGATGTGGGCACTATCTTAGCAATTCCTTAAATCTTTCCCAAGCTTCATGGAAATCTTCAATTGGAAACAAAGCAAAAGAAATGATGCTCTTTCTCAACTGACTGGTTTTACTCATGGGGAAAATTTTAGCCAAAAACTGACACTGTAGGGCATTCCAAGATGTTATGCCATTAGGTGGGAGCATGTTAAGCCAATTTCTTGTCTTATCCTTTAGTGACAAAGGAAAAAGCCTCATTTTAGAGGGTTCATCTCTCAGGCAAGCAATTTGAAATGTGGTGCACAAGGAAAGAAACTCATCAATGGGCTTGTAAGGGTCCTCTTTACTTAACCTATGAAAGAATGGTAACATTTGGATGGTCTAAGGTTTAATCTCATAATTACCCTCAAGTGTCGGGAATTAAATGCAAAAGGGGGATGAATATGCCCCCGATGCGTAGTAATCCCTCAGAGGTCTAAGGACTCTCTCTATTTCAAGATTCAAGGGTTCTAACTCAATATTGAGTGACCTTCTTCCCAGCATACAACACACACAGCAAGTAAATAGACAACTTACAGCAAATATAAAAATGCTAAATACTACTACTGAAATTAAAGAAAAATATAAATGAAACTAAAACAAGGGAGAAAGAGATGCAAACTAAGGCAGATTGTGCTCCAGCTGCAGCTATTTGCTCTCCTCTTTGCTACTGCTCCAGATCTGTAGGAATCTAAAAATATAGCAGTACTTTATTCAAATACGACAAGTGAAGTAAACAAATCTAAATGAAAACATAAAGAAAAACTCAGATCTACTACTTAGATCAAAAGATCTTCAACAGTGGCACCAAAAACTTATTGGTTTGATTGCTTGTGTGTTCTTTTTATTAATAAGAATGGTTAAAATATAATAGAAATAAGAAAGGCAAAAACAGACAAAGAGGGGACAAAAAAATAAAATCAGAATACACAGCACAAAATAATCATAGTCCTGTAAGATCTAGGGCTATTGTAGCAAGTTTTGATAAGTAAGAGTTTGTCCCATAGGGATTGATGATCTAAAAACAATAGCAGATCTCCAGATCTACTATAGATCTGGCAGCTTTAAACCTAAACTAGGAAAGCAAGGGAGAGAGAGGGTGTTTTTGGTTGTCACTAACCTAAAAATAGAAATAAAAATAAAAATAAAAATAGCAACAAAAGAAAGGGGGTTTAGAGAAGGATGGAAATGGTTTGGTAAACTAAACAGAAAATGTGGGAAGTAAATAGCTAGGGATTGATTTTCACTGAAAAAGACATGGCAAGGCAGAGCAAGAGTTGGATTTGCAGTTGTCCTTCATTTGGTTACAAGCACAAATGCAAGGAAGAAGAATCCAATCCAACCCTGAGATATGGACTAGTACTAGGGCTATATCATGTCTACTTGAATGGTCACAAGATATCCCATGGATATACTTTAGTCATGGGGACTAAAAAGTCAGAGCAAGAAAACCACTACAGCAATAATATTTGTAAGGCTACAAGCTCATGCATCCATAGGTGCAGAAAATCTATAAAGATCTAAATGCAAAACATAAGAATTTATAGATTTAATTAAACAATAAAAACAGCTTTTCATTGCTTAAGAGGTACTTACAATGGATCAGCCTTCAAGGTTGCAGTCTCTGCAAACCTCCAGACACTTTACAATGCTCTTACACAATCCTTTTATAACTTAAATCAACCCTATCTATCACAGTGGCCTAGCTAGACATGTTGAGCTAAGGAAGAAAACAAAAAGATGACCTAACCATAAAAATGACCTAAGGCAAGAATATCCTCCAGGCTTCCTTGCTTCGAATGCTTTTTTTGCATGCTTATATGGCTTATATACAATCCATAAATTGGCTTTTTGCCTTGGCCATTTAGAGAAGAGGAGAATCAAATTAGTTTGGATTCTGCTAATGTGACTCATTTTCAGAAAAGTATTGTCCCTGGCAGTTAGGAAAGGCATAACACACTTGGACAGGTGTAACATCCCCAAAATTTGGGCATTGAACAGTGTCCTCAGGATGTGTGCCTGACTGGTCGTAGGTTTGGCCAAGTGAAAGTCAACACGATGGCTATGGTTAAAGTAGCTTTGATATGAATGAACACGTATGCATAGTGTAGGATCTTGTTTAAAGATTGCATATACCTGTCTTGGGTGTATGTGCTTTACACCAAAACATAAAAAGGGTTAAAAGGTTTCAATAACTAAGAGAAGTTAATTCTCTCTGAAAGGTGGGTGTAGAGATTTATGAAGAGAGAGAGAGAGAGAGTAAGAGATGAAGTAAATGCTAGAGAGGTTGTGTGGATTCCGAAGTGAAGACAGGCTTGAGCAATTACTCTGGAGACGGAGCATAGAAGTTCGTTAGAATCGGAGCTAGGAACACTAGCCAAGGAGCCAAACTATTGATCAATCAAGGGTTGATTTGAGGTGAGTTTTATTTAGATTTGAATGTATATGATGTGGGGCCTAAATTCAGTTATTTAATGTTAGAATGATGAATTAAAGGAGTAGGAAGGAATGAGAAATGAAAGAGAGGAAAGCTAGAAGAAATGCCCGCAAAGGGCTGAGTTTCTGACCAAATCGATTGATCGATTTGTAAAATCGATTAATCGATTTGTAAAATTGATTAATCAATTTTGTCTTGGATGTGAGCTGGACAAAAATGCCTGAAACCGATTGATCGATTTAAAATCGATCAATCAATTTTTGGATTTCGATTAATCAATTTTAAATCGATTAATCGTCTGAACATTCCTAGTGGCTGGAAAATCAAGAGCCTAGGAAAACTAATTGATCGATTTGAAAATCGATCAATCAATTTTGGAATTTCGATTAATCAATTTTGGAATTTCGATTAATCAATTGTAAGAGCATGTATGTAGTGATATAAAAATAAATACTTATGCATAGAAAATGTTAATCTTAAGTGTGTGTGTGTGTGTGTGAACATTAAGTAAGGAAATGAATATATGACGTCCCCAGGGGATGTGAATGTGATAAGGGCATCTATGTGATGCATTGAGATGGACATCTCAGGGATGTATGCGAAAATGTAAAACAAAATGAATGAGAATTGATAAGTCCTAATCTACTATAATTAGCACAATCACACGGTGAATAACTATATGTAGTGCACTTTTTTATTTGAGGTTTAGAGAATACCCCACCGACGTGGCGGGATACTCATGACTAACTCGGTAGAATATCTGTGACCGATACGACGGCCAATCTGTACACCAATTGGACATCTCAGGGATGTATGTATGAGAATTAAACCCCGTCACCTATGAGAAAAGGACCTAGGTAGTATTAAATGAATGAAAAAGGATATAAAAATGGTCTGATTAGACAATGATGGAGGGTATTCCATCGGGTGCCCAATGCTATAGTAAATCAGAGAATATTTAAGTTATGATTTAAGTCTTTAGGCCAAATCATTATCTTATATGAGCAAATTGAGAACAAATGAACACATGTAAAGTAACAATAACATTCATGGCATATTTTCAGTCATTTAAATTATTTTCTAGCTATTTCATTGATACATCATGCTTCTAAATATCATGAAATATATGTGAGAGATTAACTTATATGTTCATTCAGTTGTTTCCCTATTGAGCTATGATGTAGCTCACCCTTTAGACTATATGTCGCAGGTTCAATGCTTGCGGCTGCTGCTGCTTCAAGAGACGTAGATCCGGGGGATTCGGATTATGTGCCTAGGGAAGAGATAGAACCCCCTCCTAAGGACTTCTTCTAGAGGACCCCTGCGTACTTTGATTGATTTATTTTGAGAGAGTATTGTACGGCTTGGTATGTCAAGCCCTTTTTGAGAAAAATTAATTAACAATGATATATTCTTTTCGTTAACCATCCAGGGTGATTGTTGTGTCGTCACTGATGGTTCAGGTGTGTTCTTTTGTTCATGCAGTGGCAGGAGATCAGAACCATCTTTTGAGTTACTTCTTTTGATGATTATATAATAGAACTAGAGATTTATTTTGATATCAGTTCTTATACTTTTAATTTTACTTCATTGTTGCTTAGTTATACCAATGTTCCGTGCAGGCTTATGGGGCACGGCCTTGAGGGTCGTGCTGATGGCACAGGTTTCGGGGTGCTAAAATCTGGGCTATCATAGTTAGTATTAGAGCAGTTTCTTTTAAAAATTCTGACAATTCTTGATTTTGTCAGAACATAGGGACTTTTGCTAATGAAACTTTGGTTTCATGTGCAGACCGTAATGTCTTCTAGAGGAAGAAGACGGCCTCAAGGCGGTCACGAGAGAAACTTGCGAAGCCGAGACGGTTTTGTCTCGGCTACGAATAGAGTACCGATGGGGAATAGAGAGGCCCCAGGGAGTAGTGGCCAGGCAGAGAATCAAGATAGAGATTGTCAGAAGAGCGATCAGAGAGAACAGAAAGAGTCAGAGAAAGAAATGAAGAGAGAGAAGGGCGTCAGCAGATGATGCACATAATGGAAACCATGGCAAATGCCATGGCTCAACAAGCATCTTCCCTGGCAGCTCACAATGCTAGTGACCAGCATCAGCCACCTACACCTCCAATAGATCCTACGCATCCAGTGCCCTCTGCATTTATAGAGTTTAGGAGGATGCGTCCTCCTAGCTTTTCAGGGCAAGCAGAGTCAATGGTTGCAAAGAATTGGCTGAGCGAGATGGAAAATGTATTTAGCATGCTTACATGCACGAAAGACGAGAGTGTCCATTGGGCAGCTTACATGCTAGATGTGGAGGCAGGCCCTTGGTGGAAGTCCGTTTCTAGGACTAGGGCTCAGGAGACCCCAGGATTGCCCTGGACATGGGAGGACTTTGTGCAGGAATTTAACAAGCAGTACTTCCCTGAAGTTGTATGCAATCAAATGGAAGTTAAATTTTTACAGCTTGAGCAGGTAAGAATGTCAGTTAGAGAGTATGGGATTGAGTTTATGAGGCTTTCTCGCTTTGCTCCTGATTTTGTAGTCACGGATCTGATAAAAGCAAAATGACTATAATGTGGCTTGAGGCCGGACATCAGGGGGAAGGTATCGGCGTTTGAGTTGAAGACCTATGGAGAGGTTATGAGTAAAACCTTAGTGATAGAGGATAATGAAGATAGATACAGGAGAAGGGATCAGCAAGAGAGAGGAAGAATAGACCAAAGTAAGGTTGGGACCTACGAGCCAGTGAACAAAAAGCTGTGATTCGTAGCATCGAATATTCAGAGGCAACCGTTCCAACCGGGTTATGTTAAACCGGTGCAACAAAAAAACTATCAGAGGTTATCAGTGCTTGTGTCGAGGAGGCCGATAAGATATGAGAACCCTACTACCACCACTGGAGCAGCAGTTACACAGGGTTTCTCACTAGCAGCGTCTATGACGGTTGAGACTTGTGCCAAGTGTGGCAAGTCTCATAAGATATTGGAGTGCAGAAGGGGTACTCGGGGTTGCTATAAATGTGGAAAGGTGGGCCACATCATCCGAGATTGCCCTGAGATGGCTAAGGAGAGGACAGCTTCTGTTTCAATGCCACGACCTATACAAGCAAGGAAGTCGGTCGTACAAGGAAGAGCCTATGCCGTCACTGCTCAAGAAGCACATAATATCAATGACGTGATCCAAGGTAAGATTTTCTTTTAAATAAAGAATTTAAATTTTTAAAAGTTTTTAGATAGAGAAGGTGCATTCATATAAGAAGTAGAATAGACTAATTCTCTTACATAAATTTTGATGTATATAGTGTGCTATGTATATAAATATGTGGGCTTTATAAGTACTTTAGAAGTGTACGGCAAGGGGAGTGACTTAGCATATGAGGCGAGAGTGTTGATAGACCCAGGGTCTACCCACTCATTACTACTCCTCACTTTGCAAAGAAGATGAAGGTCAACCCAGAGACATTGGATTTCATCTTAGTAGTATCTATCCCGATTGGAGAATTGGTCGATATGGAAAGGGTTTGTAAATCGGCGATAGTAACCATCAGAGGGATGGAGACGTCTTTGAACTATCAGAAAATTTAATTTTGTTAGACATGCAAGGATTCGACGTGATCCTTTGCATGGACTGGTTGTCACAGCATTGTGCAATGGTAGATTACAAGAACAAAGTCATCATCTTCAGACCTAATACGAGGAGATCATTTCGATTTCGAGGAGTGAGATCGACATTTATGCCACTTATCTCTGTAGTCCGGGCTGAGCGTTTAATCAGATAGGGGTGCAGTGGTTATTTAGCATTCTTGAAGGAAGATAAGGAAGGGAAGAACATCATCTTAGAGATAGTAGTTGTGCGTGAATTTGAAGATGAATTTCTAAAGGAATTACTAGGATTACCTCTAGATAGAGAAGTGGAATCGCTATCGACTTAGCACCTGAAACGGAGCCTATTTCTAAAGCACCATATAGGATGGCTCCTACTGAGTTGAAGGAGTTGAAAGAACAGTTACAAGAGCTCATGGATAAGGGGTTTGTAAGACCTAGTGTGTCTCCGTGGGGAGCACCGGTCTTATTTGTAAAGAAGAAAGATGGGTCAATGCGATTGTGCATTGATTATTGTCAGTTAAACAAACTGGCCATCAAAAATCGATATCCATTGCCTAGGATTGACGATTTATTTGATCAGTTGTAAGGGCCAAGGTACTTTTCCAAGATTGATATGAGATCTGGATACCATCAACTGAGAGTTAAGGCAGAGGACATCCAAAAGATAGCATTCAGGACACAATACGGACACTACGAGTTCTTAGTGATGCTATTTGGTTTGAAAAATACACCGGCGTTATGGATTTGATGAATCGGGTGTTTAAACCACACCTGAACTCTTGCATCATAGTATTTGTTGACGACATCCTGATATATTCTAAGTCGAAGAAGGAAGACTTGAGAGTTGCTCTACAAACTCTACGTGAACAGCAACTATACGCCAAGCTCAGTAAGTGCGAGTTGTGGTTGGAAGAATTTAGCTTTTTGGGACATGTCATCTCAAAGGATGGTGTCACAGTAGATCCAGCTAAGATTGAAGCAGTGGTGAACTGGGAACAACCAAAGACGGTAACCGAAGCCTGTAGTTTCTTTGGTCTAGCTGGCTACTATCGATATTTTGTAGAGGGATTTTCTAAAATGTCGAGACCTCTTACGAGACTTACAAGGAAGGATGCGAGATTTGAGTGAAGTGAAGCGTGCAAAAAGTGTTTTTAAAAACTTAAGAAGAGACTCACTTCAACTCCGGTATTAGCAATTCCTTTAGACAGTGGAGGGTTCACGGTATATAGTGATGCTTCGCATAATGGTTTGGGTTGCGTGCTCAACCAACATAAGAAGGTGATAGCTTACGGATCAAGACAGCTGAAAGATCATGAAAAGAACTATCCGACACATGACCTGAAACTAGCAGCAGTCATATTTACGTTGAAGATTTGGAGACATCATTTGTACGGTGAGACCTTTGAAATTTTCATTGACCATAAGAGCCTTAGGTACCTATTTAAATAGAAAGAGTTAAATATGAGGCAGCACAGATGGATGGAGTTTCTTAAAGACTATAATTTCTCCATACAGTATCATTCAAGCAAGGCTAATGTGGTAGCCGATGCCTTGAGTCGAAAGGGTTCAGCTTAGTTGGCTAATCTGATCATGAGAATACACAGATGGAAATTGTTTGAAGATCTGTTATTATATGATGCAAATATTGAGGTCCAAGCTACAGGAGCTTTCTTGGCTAACATATCAGTGAGACCTATGATCTTTGAGCATATTCACGAGCTACAGATGAGAGACCCAGAGTTGACAAAGATTCGCCAAGATGTGATTAAAGGCATCAAACCAGAGTTCACAATGTAAGAAGACGGTTCCTTATTGTTCAAGGGCCGTCTTTGCATTCCAGATGATGCTGATCTACGGCAAACTATCCTTGATGAGGCTCACAAGTCGAAATATATTATCCACCCTGGTAGGACCAAAATGTATCAAGATTTGAGAAAGAATTATTGGTGGAGAGGTTTGAAGCAAGACGTGGCTAAGTACGTGTCACGCTGTTTGACATGTCAGCAAGTGAAAGTTGATCATAGACATCCTGCTGGATTGTTACAGCCTCTACCCATACCAGAGTGGAAGTGGTTATGAATCTCCATGGACTTCATTGTTGGACTATCGCATATAGCAAAGAGATATAATGCCATTTGGGTAGTCGTGGATCGATTAACCAAGTCAACACACTTCTTGCCTTATAATACGATGTACACAACAGGAAGACTCGCGGAGTTGTATGAAGGAGATCGTGCGGTTACAAGAGATTTTGAGTAGCATTGTCTCTAATCGTGACCCGTTATATACTTTGAAGTTTTGGAAGAAGTTTCAAGAAGGCATGGGTATGCGATTAGACTTCAGTTCAGCTTTCCATCTGTAGACCGACAGGCAAACAGAGCGGGTGAATCAAGTGATAGAAGACATGCTCAGAGCGTGTATGCTTGAACTACAAGGATCATGGGATTAACTCCTACCGTTGATCAAATTTACATACAACAATAGCTTCTAAACGAGCATTGGGATGGCGCCATTTGAAGCTCTCTGTGGAAGGTGATGTAGATCGCCTATCAATTGGGAAGAAATCGGTGAAAAGTTTGTTTTGGGACCGGAGTTGCTTGAAGGTAACTGCATCATTGTTCGTATGATCAGAGAAAGACTTAAGTCGGCTCAGAGTAGGCAGAAAAGCTATGCTGATATCAAGAGAACGAGTGTGGACTACACTGTTGGCGAGCATGTGTTTGTGAAAGTATCGCCTATGAAGGGCGTTATGAGATTTGGAAAGAGAGGCAAGTTGAGTCCCGTTACCTTAAACCCTTTAAGGTTCTGGGTCGTGTAGGCGAGATTGCGTATCGCGTTGGATTACCACCATGATTTGATCGGGTACACAATGTCTTCCATGTCTCCATGCTCATAAAGTATGTGAATGACCCTTCTCATATCTTGGGAGGTCATCCTTTAGAAATGCATGAAGATATGAGCATGATCGAGGAACCGGTTGAGATATTAGATAGAAAAGAGCAAGTGTTGTACACGAAAGTGATTCCTTTAGTGCTTATTCGATGGAAGAATCATCCGGCCGAAAAAGCTACCTAGGAACGAGAGGCGGATGTGAAAGACCAGTATCCAAACTTAATTGCGGAGAGTTGAGAGCCTAATTGTATCATCGCTTGCATGTTGAGAAATTTGAACCATCTATGTAATCAAAAATTTGCACGATACCTCGAATTATGTAAGGAATGAATGGAACAAATGTGGATTGTAAATGTACCGTTGTGCGATTAAAATGCATGGCTTGATGGTAATTGCATCATGCAAAGGAATGACTAACACATACTCCTACAAGCCATAGAAAAGTGAAAAAATGACAATAGGAAGTGAAAGAAAATAAAATGTAAAATTTTTTTAATTTGCTGTCAAAACCGATTAATCGATTAATAGATTTTGGATTTCAATTAATCGATTTCGTTCGATTGAATGACTGGCACACGCCAGTGAGATGGACAACTTGGAAATTTAATAGCAGTAAATTTCGATTAATTGAGTTGAATTCGATTAATCGATTTTGAAAATCGATCAATCAATTTTTGAAATTGATCAATCGATTTTTGAAATCAATCAATCGATTTTTGCCTATATAAGCCAGTTTTGGGATTTTTTTCCCCATTCGAAATTCAGTTTGTTTTTTCATTTGGGTGCTAATTTTTCTCCTTCCCTTGGCTACCAAAACTACGAGGAATTGAAGGCTTTGTGGATCAACCCCTAACTATTCGGATCGAATACGGAAGGTAAACCCTAGTTCTTCCCTTTCCTTTCAAATTGAGTTACCACAGCCCTAGGTTTTTGGAATTTTTCTTACTTTAGACTTAAAATGCCGCCTAAGACGCAATTAGCTATGAAGCAATCGGCTTCTAAGCTTCCGGTTTGGCGTAAGAATGCCGCGCCACCACCACCTTCACCTTCACCATCTTCATCATCAGGTTCATCATACATGACTGACGCCTCGTCACGCGAATCGTCGCCCCCACCACCCAGAAATCTGCCCCAACCAAATGAGTGGTGGGCAGCCAAGGAAATTGAATACGAGTACATCATAGACGAGACCTTGTTTACCAATCCCGAGGTTGAGGGTGAAACCAAATGGGCCCGACAATACCTCGTAAATGCGGGCCTCGGTAACCTTTTGAAACCGTTACACGATTACTACTATCCTAGACTCGTTAGGTTGTTCTACCAAAACCTACAAAAGGGTCGCGTGGATGACACCGTTATGACCGAGATCGATGGTCATAAATACCTATTTACCCTACGCAACGTCCATGAGTCTTTAGAGTGTTATCTCACACACATGCCCGATACCAACCTTTTACCCCCTTTCCCACAGCTCATCGATTATGAGGAAATTAGGACGGAATTAATGAAGGCAAATAAGGGATCCGGAAAATCTATACCAAGGGTCGACTTACCTCCTTACATGTGGATGTTTGATTCGATAATCAAGGGTAATCTTTACCCTATGCGCCACGATATCGAGTGGGTAGAGTTGGTCCAACAGGCCTTATACGCGGCATACCGTGGTCGTTGGTTCAATGCTACCAAGATAGTCTTTGAGGGAATGATTTATATAGAAAGGAAAATGATGAAGGGCCCTTTGAGACCCAAGGAGCCTATGCCCTACGCTCGGCTGATTTCATGTATGTTGGAGTGCTACTCTGATGCCCCAGAATGCGATTTCTCCCGTCGAGCGCAAGGTCACCAATCATGTGAAGCATTATTCCATCATTTCATGGGGCCATGGCTATAGGATGTTGACGAAGGGTCTGCCAGTTGAGGGGCCAGCACTTGCCCAGGCTGGCGATGCACCTCCATAGCAGGACCCACCAACAGAGGGGGAGCAACCTGTTATACCACTACAGGACCACGCAACTGGGGAGCAGCCTCATGACGCGGTGCAACCTGAGGAGCATCCTTTAGTACCACCTACCGGTCCTTCATAGTCCACTCCGACAGCTCTTGTACGTTTTCACCGGAGACAGGCATCTCAAGCCCCTGCGCCTAGTACCATTGACGATGTTTTCACCCTTATGGCAGAGAACAATCGCCAGAGGTTGGAGCACCATCGGTGTATGGAGGAGACCAGCACCTGCATGGACCACAAGCTAAATTTTCACGAGCCATTGCTCCACCAGACCATGCAGTTCACGTATCCCACCGATTACCAGCAGCGCATCGCGGCGGCGTGGACATGGGCTCTAGATGCTTCAGGCTCTGGTACGCGTGCGGATGACGATGAGGACCAGCCCGAGGATGAGACTGACTGATGGTTCGCTTGTGGCATTGTAATTACTTTTTAGGATTATAATTATTTTGAAAATACTATGTGTAGCACTATCTGGCATGGATGCCATTACTTTTTAGGAATGTACTTCTTTTTGGGTGCAGGTAACTGCTGTATGGAATATAAATTTGATGTCAATTGGCAAATTATTTTTGACTTGTGCTTATTTACTCCAATCGTTGCAGATGCAATTGATCGTCATGCAGGATGTGTTGTGCTTATTATTGAATGAACTACATCTACCATGTGTGTGGGTATTCCACAGGGAAGCCCTTGGGTATATTTTCGAGGACGAAAATTCCTATGGTGGGGAGAATGTAACATCCCCGAAATCTAGGTATTAAATAGTGTCCTCGGGATGGGTGCCTGACTGGTCATAGGTTTGACCAAGTGAAAGTCAACATGATGGCTATGGTTAAAGTAGCCTTGATGTGAATGAACATGTATGCATAGTGTAGGATCTTGTTTAGAGATCGCATATTCCTGTCTTGGGTGTATGTGCTTTACACCAAAACATAAAATGGGTTAAAAGGTTTCAATAACTAAGAGAAGTTAATTCTCTTTGAAAGGTGGGTGTAGAGATTTATGAAGAGAGAGAGAGAGAGAGAGAGTAAGAGATGCAGTAAATGTTAGAGAGGTTGTGTGGATTCCGAAGTGAAGACGGGCTTGAGCAATTACTCCGGAGACGACGCATAGAAGTTCGTTAGAATCGGAGCTAGGAACCCTAGTCAAGGAGCCAAACCATTAATCAATCAAGGGTTGATTTGAGGTGAGTTTTATTTAGATTTGAATGTATATGTTATGGTGCCTAAATTCAGTTATTTAAGGTTAGAATGATGAATTAAAGGAGTAGGAAGGAATGAGAAATGAAAGAGAGGAAAGCTAGAAGAAATGCCCGCAAAGGGCTGAGTTTCTGACCAAATCAATTGATCGATTTGTAAAATTGATTAATCGATTTTGTCTTGGATGTGAGCTGGGCAAAAATGCCTAAAATCGATTGATCAATTTAAAATCGATCAATCGATTTTTGGATTTTGATTAATCAATTTTAAATCGAATAATCGTCTGAGCACTCCTAGTGGCTGGAAAATCAAGAGCCTGGGAAAACCGATTGATCGATTTGAAAATCAATCAATCGATTTTAAAATTTCAATTAATTGATTTGGGATCGATTAATCGATTTTGGGAATTCGATTAATCGATTTTGGGTATCAATTAATCGATTTGGATAGTTTATGTTGACTTCTGTTTTAGACTTTGGAGTTCTGGGAGAATCTTGTACCTTCTTTTATGCATCGTTCTTGATGCTTTGCTTATGCCATGCTGTACCTTAGGTTATACAAGTGAGTGCAAGCATGGGAAATGTATTGGACCTTAACGCTTGAGAAAGTATACTCGTGAGGTAGGGAACACCTTGAACATGTATTTTAATTGCAAGAGCATATATGTAGTGATATAGAAATGAGTACTTATGCATTAAAAATATTAATCTTAAGTGTGTGTGTGTGTGTGTGTGTGTGTGTGTGTGTGTGAACATTAAGTAAGGAAATGAGTATATGACGTCCCCAGGAGATGTGAATGTGATAAGGGCATCTATGTGATGCATTGAGATGGACATCCCAGGGATGTATGCGAAAATGTAAAACAAAGTGAATGAGAATTGATAAGGCCTATAATTAGCATAATCACACGATGAATAACTATATGTAGTACACTTTTTCAGTTAAGGTTTGAAGAATATCCCACTGACGTGGCAGAATACCCACGACTGACTCGGCAGAATATCCGTGATTGGTACAGCGGCCAATCTATACACTAATTGGACATCCCAAGGATGTATGTATGAGAATTAAACCCCGTCGCCTATGAGAAAGGGAGTTGGGTAGTATTGAATGAATGAAAAAGAATATGAAAATGGTCTGATTAGACGATGATGGAGGGTATTCCATCGGGCGCCCGATGCTATAGTAAATTGGGGGATATTTAAGTTATGATTTAAGTCTTTAGACCAAATCATTATCTTATATGAGCAAGTTGAGAACAAATGAACACATGTAAAGTAATAGTAACATCCATGGCATATTTTCAGTCATTTAAGTTATTTTTCTAGCTATTTCATTGATACATCATGCTTCTAAATATCATAGAATATATGTGAGAGATTAACTTATATGTTTATTCAGTTGTTTCCCTATTGAGCTATGATGTAGCTCACTCTTTAGACTATGCATCGTAGGTACGGTGCTTGCGGCTGCTGCTTCAGGAGATATAGATCTGGGGGATTCGGATTATGTGCCTAGGGAAGAGTTAGAGCCCCCTCCTGGGGACTTCTTCTAGAGGACCCCTGCATACTTTGATTGATTTATTTTGAGAGAGTATTGTACGGCTTGGTATGTCAAGCCCTTTTTGAGAAAATATAATTAACAATGATATATTCTTTTTGCAAACCATCCAGGGTGACTGTTGTGTCGTCACTGATGGTTCGGGTGGTTCTTTTGCTCATGCAGTGGCATGAGATCAGAACCATCTTTTGGGTTACTTCTTTTGATGATTATATAATGTAACTGGAGATTTATTTTGATATTAGTTCTTATACTTTTAATTGTGCTTCATTATTGCTTGGTTATACCAATGTTTCATACATGCTTATGGGGTACGGCCTTGAGGGTCATGCTGATGGCACAAGTTTTGAGGTGCCAAAATCCGGGCTATCACAATAGGTGTCCCATGTGCTGTGGAAGTTCCAAAATACCCTTGAAGTCTGAAAATATCTGCTGAAACCCAAGCTTCAACAGGTTGAAGAACTTCTAAAGCTTCACAGTGAAGAACTCGAGGGGCTGGAGAGTTTCTTGAAGGAATCTCGAGTGGCTGGAGTTGAAATTTAGAACTGCTCGAGAGGTAGAATAGCATTTGAAAGCAGCTCATGAGGATGCTTCAGAAGGTTCAGAAATGCTCGATAGGTTTATTGACAGACTGTATTGCTCCTTTCTTTAACTGCTCGAGAAGTTAGATTTATGAAGGCTTCTCGAGTGGTTGACTTCTGATCGACAAGTTAAATGCTACATCCACTCGATTGCTCAACAGGCTAAAAGGCTCCTGCTATGATGTGCTCGAGAACTGCTCGAGCTGAAACTTCTGAAGGTATATCCACTCGACCGGCTCAAGAGGTTAAAAGGCAGCAGTCCTCAACTGCTTGACAAGTGATTTCTGAAGGCCTGGAACCACTCGAGATTGATCAAGAACTACTCGAGATGAAGTTTTTGAAGTTGTTCTGCTCAAGAGGCTACTTTGCTGCAGACCTGATGTGCTCGAGAACTACTCGAGCATAATATGCTAAAGTTGTTCTGCTCAAGAGGCTCCTTTGCTACAGATTATTTATAACTTCAAAAACATGCTCAAAACTCAATTATTAAGCAGCTCTAATGTCTAGTAAGGGCTATGTTAGAAGGTGAAAAGTGGCATAATTCAGTGATTAACAGCTTTCGCAAGATTAGAAGGTAAGATTCGATTTAAATTGGTTAGAATTAGTTTAGTTATGATTTATGGGTGACTAGGATGCTTAAAAATGAATTTTTGGGGAAAAGAGACCAAGGAAGAAGAAGGCGAAGGGCTACAGAATCTGTCAAAATCGATCGATTAAATTATGAATCGATCAATCGATTTTGACAGGGCAGAGATATGTAAAAAAGGATCTGAAGGAATCGATCGATTGATTTGGAAATCGATCAATGGAATTTGGAATTCTTAAGGAATCGGTTGATCGACTTGTATAAAACAAGGATATGAAAAATATGTTTTGGGAAATCGATCGATCAAATTTTTTTGCTTTGGAAATCGATCGACCAATTTGTTCTGTTTTGGTTAGTTCAATTTTCCTTGGAAAAAATTTTAGGAAACTTTGAGGGAATTTGTTCTTCGCCACCCTTGACACGTAGTATGATCTTGATGTGATCTAGGTTAAGAATGGGAGACTGTATATGAGGACCTTTGGATCGCTTTGAACGGCTCCAAATTTAAGGTATGAGAAACTCATTACTCATTGCATTTTGAATTAATTTCATAGATATCATTGTAGGACTAAATGAGGTGATTAGAACTCTTGAAATTGATGCCTTGAATCTGATTTGACATGATATCCGTTTGAATTAAGTTGTGATCTTAGCAATGGATTTAAAACTTGTTGATTTGACTATATTTGAATATTTGGATTCAAAAGTGATAATTGTGATTTGAAATCGAATTTCTAAGATTGACTGCATTTGAGAAATTGAATCTTGTTAAGCCTAAAACCCTTTTTGTATGAATATTGGAAGTTGATAATCTCTGAACTATTAACATTGAAATCTCTGAATTATTAGTTGCACTTGGATATTGAATGATTTGATGTTAAATCTAATTGGGTAGACTGGACATTGATTGCATGATTCCTTTGCATGCATATTGGACCCGACGGCAGTTTTTTCATACATCTTGCATATTGCATATCTTGACTAGGTGATGCAATGGGTTATCCATACACCTTTGTACATTGCATGCATATTAGACCGATCGGTAAGTTTTTGTACATCTTGCATCTTGCATAAATTGGACCTAAGCGCATGATTTACATTATTTGGATCGATGCTTTATCCGTATATACTGAAAGATACTGGAAGATAGTGGAAGATGTGAACACACTACAAGATGCGAACGCACTGAAAGAGGTGAATTTGGGATTTGAGGAATTAGAAGATATGTAAAACTTCAAACTATTTTGATTCAAGGATACTTGAGAATGTGTTCTGACAAGGGATTGTCTTTGCATCTGTCATTGTATTTCTGTTTTTGTTTCAAATTGAATATCCACTCTGTTTTCATATTTGTTTCGATCCTTGAATATTTGCTCAGTTCCGCTTTTGCTTCTGTCATTAAATCTATGCGATAATATGATAAGATGTCAATTGAATTTGAGATTCTTCTACTGAGCTTAGACTGTTAGCACACCCCGACTATACGTCACAGGTGTAGGTATTGATTAGATCTTGGCTTTGAGGAAGATCCAGACTACATACCGGAAGAAGAGGATCTTCCGCCTGAGGATTTATACCCTAGTTCAGGGATCGTAGATTTAGTATAGTGTGAATTTTGGCAAGTATGGGTTGGTACATTCGTGCTATTATACATATATTTTACACTACTGTTAGGTGATAGTCGGCCATCACTAGTGGCTTATTTAGTTATTGTTCATGTTGGATATTAGAACTGGATATTTTAATTATGTCATATATATTATCTGCTTTAATTTTCGTATGTGTGTGGATGTACCACGTATTCTGTAATCAAATTGTCTTCTGCGATCTGGCGGTCCAGATTTTCCCATTTGGTTAAAGTTTAAAGACAAAAAAAATAATAATAATAATATATATATATATATATATATATATATATATATATATATATATATATATCTCAGAAAAATCGTGTTGGAAAAATCCAGGCTGTCACTTTTTTACCTTAGAAATATATAGAGGAAACTTAGATAACTTTTAAATCTTTTTAACAATCTATTAAGTGTCCAATTTCAATGTTAACATCAAAAGGTATAGACCTGACGTCAGAGACCATCGAATCTAGTCTAATAACCTAGTAAGGAGAAAATATATCTCTTTAATTTGACGGCATGATCAACCCTGATCATATTTTTGAGTTCCCCCACCTTAGAAAGATGAAGTTATCAGTGCTCTTTCACCCAATTTTAGAAGGACTCGGAAATTTGATCGGAGTAAAAAATGGCAGCTATTTTACCTCAAGGTGTCTGATACCCTTAAGAATAAATCCGTTAAAATAGGAATAGGGTAAAAATATTGACTTTTTCCGAAAACGTGTGATAATTTAAAGCAATGCCAGATGACAGTGACCACTGACGACACATTTTGAATTTTGATAAAGTGAACTTGGTTGACTAAATCAAAGAATTGACCTCTTGAAGGCTCTAGATGCCCGATTGCTAAAATTGACCAAGTGAGACCAATGACCCGATGCCCAGCCCACGGCCTGGTGAATTGTAGGTCTAGGACAAATTAGAAAATTTATGGACCAACCCAATTCTCCTTTCTAAAAATTAATAATTTTTCACCCCCCACTCATACACTCAGACTTTGAACAAGCCCGTATACCTAGATTGGACCTAGTAAAGGTCCAAGAGACCTAGGAAATGACCCATAAACCTCTAAGTTACGAACTTAGAAGAGATTAAACCCGATGGCCTGGCCCAAAACCTAACATGGGTTATATTGCTAGTACCCTCATGCTTAGCAAAGATCACAAATAGATAAGTGGACCACCCTTGTAATCTTAGTCGGTTGGGTCCTAAGCCCAACTTAATTAATCATAAGGCCTTCAGTTCCAAAGGTATGGATCCAATGTCCTCACTTGAAATAAGTAGTCACCACTGATAAACTACACGAAAGCTTAGAGATGCCCTCTCAGCACTTAGGCGAATCATTAAGGAAATAAAGCGATATTAGGCAAGTGACTTGATAATTAAACAAAAACTTGAGAATAAATTAGTGCACTCGTTAAGGGACGATACACTTGATGAACATCATAATTAGTCTCCCAATATTAGAATTGGTTGGAGATATTCAACTAACATACTGATAGGTGTGTTAGTCAAAGTTTGACCTAACTCAGGTGTTAGCAAAGTCTAGTTGAAACTACCTAGAGGTAGTAGAATAGTAAGAATACAGCTCAGGATAACTGAAAATAGGCACCTAGATGCCTTTGAAAATAACTCACGATAGGAATAAATACTTCCATCTAATGAATGACAACAAATATAAGTCCATTAGGGATTCTAAACTAAAGCAACACTAGACATAGTGTGAGCGATCCTACATGGATCGGAATGTGTGGGGCGCGAGAACCGCCCGGCGTGCGAGGCCAAGGGCTAGGGGCGTGACATAAAATGGGTCAAACTTGGACCAACAGTGGATCATTAGGGGTATGGGTACCATACAAAATTGTCACTACAAAAAATAAGACTATTAGCAACACCAAAAACTGTCGCTATTAACAAAAAAACTTGTTTCAATAGTGATAGAACTAGTAGCAGCATTTTTTTTGTTAATAGCGGCAGTTTTTAGTGCGGCTAATAGTCTGATTTTTTGTTGTGTGTATGTAAAGTATGGGTGCCACACATAATTTCGGATAGAGTGGGTGCCACACTTATGTATGTGTAGAGAGGGGGGTGCCACACACAATTTTTCTTTAGTGGGTGCATGCCTCACCCAATATCCTTACTAACCTCTATCAAATAGAGTTAGTGAATCTCACCTGGGGGTTTGGAGTCAACTCGTTGACTAAGGCCTATAAGGGTTTGATCTTAGTCAAATCTTGACCAATTCAGATTTAAGGAGATGTGGTTGTCACAATTAAGCCTAAGTGGCACATGGCAACAAACTAATGTGATACCAGGTAAATTATATATAGTACCATGCTAATTTTACCCTTCAAAATCTCTTAGGTTGCGTTTGGGAACAAGCATTTGCCTTTGAGAATTTCAAGTCCAAGCATTTCAAATCTAGGCGTTTCAAATTCAAATTTTGAAATATTTGGATTTGCAAATCTCTTGCTTGGATGTTTAAGCATTGTATTAGGATTTGGCCCAAGGATTTATAGATATTTCATTTGTCTATTTTAAAAAAATAATAATAATTTATATTTCATTGGTTTCCTTCATTCTATGTAGGAGTAGAAGTTCGGTGAGCCGAACCAAAATCGAAACTGAAATTTTCGATTTTGGTGTTGGTACACCTAAAACCGAACCATAACCAAAATGTTGAGTTCGGTTAACCGAACTCCCCACCCCCTGAACCGAAACATAATCAATCTATTTTCGGGTTTTTTTGAATATATATATATATATATATATATATATATATATATATATATATTCGATTTTTTATAGAAAATCGAACTTTGAAAGAGTCAAACTTTGACAAAGAAAAAATTGTACTGATGCGATATAAATTTATGTAGTAGTAGACTTTATCTATAAGCAAGTTTTGTGTTTGACTAAAAATAAATTTTGTGTAAAGTCAAAGCTTGACCACTAAAAATGAGGCAATGTATTTTAAAGTTACAAATTAAACAATGAGAAATATTTTTAATTATAGTAATCCACTAATTAAAATTTATAACTTTTTATAAAAAATCGAATTTTGACAAGAAGTCAAACTTTGACTAAGAAAAACTTACACTGATACGGCATAAATTTATGTAGTAGTAGACTCTATCCATAAGAAAGTTTTGAGTTTGACTAGAAATAAATTTTGTGTAAAAGTCAAAGTTTGACCAAAAGTGACCAAAAGTCAATATTTGACTAAAGGTCAAACTATTGACTAATAAAATTAAGATTCTAGGATCACATTATAGATCAACATGGATTTTTTTATTATCAAATTGTAGGAGTCAATTTAATAAAAAATAAAATTTTAATTAAAAATTAAAGTTTTACCTTAAAGTCAACCTTTGACCCTTGGTTGGGATGCCTCATGCCCAATCCAACCAGATCGGTCAAGCTTAATAATACTCGGCTCATGTGGGTTGAGTATCAAGTCGAAAAGTACCTATTATAGTACTGGATAATAACTTTTTATTCACAAAATATAGCCAATTATATAATGATGTAAGATTACCACATAAGAAGTGTTATTTACAAATCTACTTTTTTACCTAGAGAAATGAATTTCTAAATTTGAATGAATTTACTAAATCTAAATCCAAACACAAAAATGTAAAACCAAATGGCTGATTTGGGAGATCCAAATCCAAACTCAAATCCACATTCCCAACGGAGCCTTATTGTATAATTGCATGATTTCCTGTCATCGAAGTTGCGCCTAATTGTACTTACAAAGATTCTTGATATAGGGAAGATTTGTAATGGCTCTCTAATTGTAGACATGTGGTATTATTTTTCACTAAGTGTGGTGTGCCACCTAGTGTGAACGCGTATGTGGAGGGGTGTGCCCAAAAGTGATAAATAGTCATTTATCATATTTCCTCCTCTCTAACTCTCACCACACCACGACAATTAGAAGTCACCCAAAAATTTTAGGCATGGCGTAGGGGTGTGCCCAAAAGTGATAAATAGTCATTTATCATATTTCCTCCTCTCTAACTCTTACCACACCACGACAATTAGAAGTCACCCAAAAATTTTAGGCACACCACAACAATTAGAAGTCACCCAAAAATTTCACACCACGACAATTAGAAGCCACCCAAAAATTTTAGGCACACCACAACAATTAGAAGTCACCCAAAAATTTCACACCACGACAATTAGAAGTCACCCAAAAATTTTAGGCATGGCGTGATGCATATTTACTATTCAAAATGTGATTAAAGAAGAAAAAATTCAATGCACCAGAGCGATACCCAAATTTTGTCCACAATTTTTACCTATAAAGAAATTTTTATTTTTTTATTTTTATGATCACATGCCATATGTTGTATGATAACCTAAATGAAAATTTTTTTAATCATGTGCCACTTGGCATGTGATTCGGGGTTTAAACCCATTGTCCCATTTGCATATATATATATATATATATATATATATATATATATATATATATATATATATATCTCTGAACTCTAAGTATCTCTTTTAATACCAAAACTACTTCTGAAAAGGAAAAAAAAATTTTGAGAACCCTAAAAAGGGCTTCAAAACGGTGTCACGGTCAGAATCTCATCGACAATCAATCGGAGTCTTGCAGGCATCAGACGATGTTCAGGTATTTTTTATCTTCTTCTTCATATTTTTTTTCCTTTTTTTTGCATAAAAATAAAAACACGAGATTTTTACATTCTAAATGCACTTTTTACTAGTTTTTATTGCGATTAAATAATATTTTTTTACCTATTTTTTATGATTCTTTCTCAAAGTTATCCCAATTTTTTTGAATTTTACTGAATTTTTAATAATTATTTTTTACATAAAATTATTATTATTATTTTTAATGTAATTTTTATTGGCCTGTCGGCCCAGCCATCGAACCCATTTTGTAAATTTTTTTTCCTTCAAGGATAATTTTGATAATAAAATAAATATTTATGGCTAGGGGCATTTAAATAACTAAATTTTAAATATATGAGTTTATTTAAACATTAAAAAAACATATATAGAGGATTTAGAAAAGTAAGTTTAGAGCGGGCGGAGATCCACTAAAGATTTAAACCAACAAAGTGAGGACAAGAAAAAGGTCAAGATAGAGGAATATGAAATGCTTAGAACACACTTTCCAATAAGATTTATTACAAGAAGCATGCCAACAGTGTAAGACAGTAGGCAGTTATAACAAAATATGGAGAGGACCTCACAAATCTACTAAAAGAACTAATAAATTTTGGCTGAACGTGAGAGCGTTACGAGAGTGTTGAAACATATTTAAAGAAGCCAAAGAAAAGACACGACTACAACTTGGCTTTACTAGTAAAAACACAAAGAAGACCCTCCAATTTAGCTTCACTCCACTAAGCTAAAGCTATTATATTGAGACTATGAGTGGAATGAAATAAGCATTTGTTTTATTGACAAGTGTTGCCAAGATAGATTATGGTCTTGTTGGGCATACATGATGAGACCAGTAACCTGAGCCACATGCCCCCATGTGGGCCGCCATGTGGATACTGAGACAACAACACATGTCACACCCATCAGGTGGTACTGAGCTTCTAATTCGCCGATTGCAAACGGACAGGTGAAACATTATAGTCTTAAGTGCAACTTTGCATTTATTGGATGGTTAAAATCATCTAATGGACCTGATTTTGGGCTACGTCGAATCCAAGATGAGAAACGACACATGAACGGTCCAGATCAGGGTTACCCAATTCGCCCCTTGCCCTATTGAATAATGAAATGTTTGGAACTTGTTCACGGTTAGGTTTGGGTCATTAGAGCCTGTTCTGTCAATCCATTCCTATATACCACGAACTCGTATCGAGCAAAACCAGTGAATCAGGTGACATTGGTCCATATAAATGATTTTGTGTACCATTCATTTAGTAAGAACGGCCATTGCATCATTCTCCATATAAAGTGTCAAGCATCACGCTTGTTAACAAAGGGAATCCGACTCTCCTCATCTTATGCCCGGGATAAAAGCCTCACCCGTGCTCTTATTTCTATAGGGACTTGGGCACACAAAAAGTTTATCCTTACGAACAATTTGTATTTTTAAAAAGATGGTAATTTTAGATTTGTGTCATGTTTCAACACCATCTATGCCGTCTGATTTGAAGTCATAATCTAAAGAAAGGGAATTTGGGCACATAAAAAGTTGATCCTTACAAACAATTTGTATTTTTAAAAAGATGGTAGTTTTAGATTTGTGTCATGTTTCAATACCATCTAAGCTGTCTGATTTGAAGTCATAATCTAAAGAAATTTTGTGCAAGAGATTAGGCTAAAACATAATCTCTATCATATGATTTAACAAAGTCAAAAGCCATAATCTGATTTAATGATTCACTATGTTGAATCATATGATAGAGATGGTGTTTCATGCTAATTGTTTGTAGTAAAGATCTGTAGATCATTGCTCTCAAAATGGTTTGCTTAGATGGTGATTGACATAACACTGTTCTCCAAAACACCAAATTTTTCCCTGAAACTTTGTGCTTGGGCCAATTTTGTGTGCAACTTATGGTTCTCATGTTCAAATCACATGGGTGGAGCACAGTTTTTACGAAAGGGAGCCTCTGTTCGCGCCTACTGATTGCTAATGGCCCTTACTTCTGGAATCCATTGACTGATTTGAATGAAAAGACGAAGAGAACATTTTTCAGCTCAATATTTTACACAGTTGATCTTGACACCATAAGTGTGCCATCAAATGGTCAGGTTTTAATTTCGCATGACACAGATGTCAAAAGGCAGCCCTAAAATCACTTTTCAACATGATGTGCGTCACATGATTTTAGGGCCACCTTTTGGGATTTGTGCCACTTGGAATTAAAAATTGATTGTTTGATGATTGGTCTCAAGATCCCTTGTCGAGAAAATTGGGGTGAAAAAGATCTCCATCATCTGATTCATATCAGTCAATAATTTTCGGACGCAAGCACCCTCCGTAATTTGGTTGGCGCGAACACAGGTACGATTTCACCAAGCCTTTCTTGCAGCCCAAATAAATGCCCCCTTGAAGGTCTGTACCATCAAATCTAACACTTCAATATAAATTTTACACTTGCTATGAAAAAAGTTCATATTAAAATTTCTATACCAAATAGTTTGAACCCTGTGATGAGCATGTGTTTTTGGGTGAGTGATTATCATGATGCTTAGCCACTTGGGCAGCTTGGATTGACCAAAAAAAGTGTATTGTGGCACAAAAAAGTGGGATGCTGAGAGTTTTTATCTTAGGCCTAAGGTGCATGGTTTTAAATATCTGTCATGTACAAATTGTATCGGACAATATATACCGTGTTAAGCCTATATACAACCCCGATCCAATATAGCAGATAATAGCGGGTCAAACAGGTCAAATATCGGATGTATCCGATACGAGTCGGATAAAATATCTAGAATGCCCTTTGAGCAAAAAAAAATTTATTTATTTATTTTTAAAGTTAATTAATATCAGCCGATTTGGCTGATACATATCTGTATGTACCTGGGAACCGGCTGATATGCGGTCTATAATTCCCTGCTAACGTGGGCCCCATTAGTCCCAAGAATAAAAAAAAAAAAACAGAGATTCATTTGAAATTGTGATGATTTGTGTGGGAAAGAACCCCCCAACTTCATTTAAAACTCTCCCCAAAACCATATACAATAAAAGGAACCACCAAACCCAAAACCCTCTGTGAAGGAACAAGCAACATTCCACTCACAATTACATACAATTTCAACAAATTATACATTTTTTACTATGTTTATTTTACCTGTATACCTTTCACCCTCCCAGCCCCAGCCAATGACATATGTAAAGTGCAAAATGAATGAAGAGTCTATGGGGCTAAAAGATACCGGAAACTGAATTCATACGGCACTACTTGTATCGGCTGCGAAACCTCATCTCTTCTTCCTCTTTCCAGGCACTTAACTGCTTCATTCCTTAGTCCATCTGGCAATTGCAGGCAGATCCAATCGAGCAACGATTCCATGTCCTTTGCGAAATCAAGTAGATACCAGTCCAAAAGCTTGGGGATCGCAAACTTATTTGTTGGGGAGATGGCAACCGCGGCTTGTAAGTAATCCTTCTTTGCTGCTTCCAACTCGTTCTCAACATGAGATGCCGTGTACACCCGCACCTTCATTTTTCAAGGTTGATATATCAGAAAAATAAAGACGGTTAATCAAAACCAATCAAATACAAGAAAAATGACAAGACCTAGACTAACCCGAACGAGTATAGAGCAAACCTGTAATTATGAGGATCAGATGAACCAATAAACATGATAAATAGAGCACCATTCACTGAGTGAGTATATGAATTAACGAGAAAATTTAACTGTATAAGAATCCCTTTTCCGTAACATTAGTTATAAATTTGAGTATCCATCTCAAAACCAATTGGCTATGAGTGGAGGGGCCCAGGATTGTGTAAGAGGAGGGACACGGCTATGAATACCCGATGTGGACTAAATTTCAACAGTTACTCCCCTTTGAAATCCTTGCCTGCTCGTAGTATCAGTACCTACAAGGACTTTAATGATGCACCGCATTCTCATACTACAGCACTACTCATGGTCCAAATTTCTGGATGAAACCGATACCAATCGATTCTGAACAGACCAGGTGGATACATTGAATTTATCAGGAATCGGTATTGGAGCTGGCCGATACGTATCGGTTTTGCAGCTGGACGATACCAGGAAACCAAGATTTTGAAACTTAGCACTACTTATTGTATCCCCGTCAGGAAAGACCTAACACTAATGCACCCTACCACTAACACAACATACACTGACAAAAGCTCCAGTTCTTCGGTGATAGGGTTCACTGTTGCACCAGCTTCGGATCTTCATCTAATGGTGTTTCAGCAGTGTTCATCTTCATTATGAAAAATGTTTTATTCATTTATCTACCAATAGTCAATACCAGAATTGATATTGAGGTAGAGAAACTAGGACAGCAGGTTTATCAAAAGCTACCTCCTATAAATTGTAGGATATGCACTGAAAAAGAACTTACAGCCGGAGAGGACCAACTTCCGCATGAGAGTGCAAATGTAACTAAGGGTTCGGGCCAGTCCAACCCAAAGATGCTCCAAGCCGTCATCTCGTCACTTTTCACACCTTTCGGGTACGTCTGCTAGGTAATGAAAAAAGTCCAATTTAGTAAAGAAATCGAAAAGACATGCCTTAAAAATGCCCAGAGACAAACTCTACTTACATATTTAGAGTGATACGGAAGTCTCAAGATGAAATGCTCGATTGCCATTGCATTCAGCAACTGCCCGCCCACATTTATCATAGCCTGACATAGCATTGTGATTCCATGGATCACTGAGTTCTTTTTGCTAAACTTCATCCAATAGAGATACTCTTAGTGCATCAATTGCCAATTGTAAAGGAGGAATGTGGAATGTGTACCCCATTATTTTTCTTCATGCATTGAATCATCAATTGGCCATACTTTGATCAGGGTACGGGTTTAATATGGTGAGTGAAAAAGTCAGAGAAAAAAAGGAAAATTACGAAAAAAGAGGGGGGGGGGGGGATCGAAAGATAAACAAACTGTAAAAGACGGAAGACGAAAAAAAAAGGATTAAATAGGGAAAAAAAAAAGTGCGATAAATTAAATTATTTGTTAAAAAAGTTTTAAAACAGTTTTCTTTTTAAATACGATAAAATATGAGGAAAAAATGTTTAATAAATGAAAAAATCGTTTAATACCCAAAATACGCATTTTATATGAAAATACACATTTTATTAAAAAATATGAGGTAGTATTAGAGTTTAGTACGTTGTGGCAAAAACCGCATATTATACGCGTATTTTTCGAAAAAATGCCGTATTTTGTCACAATGGTGGGAAGCCTCTCAAACGGGCCACAGCAAAAAAAATGATATTGCACCAACTGGATGATCCCAATTATTCTATCAATGAACTTGTTTGCGGAATTCGTTACTTTATTGACCATCCAAAAGAAGGCAATAGGTAGGCCAGTTAGGGGCATCTCATTGGTGTGATTTGGGATATAGCCTATCGTGGAAGGGCGTCCAGACTGATGAGCATTGTGATGGATGTGGGATATGAGGCAAAGCATGGAGCATAATAATGTGGTGATTATATTATAATTCCTAATTTTATACACAATGGCTTCAAATTCTGGACAATGAGAGTTATATAAATTATTAAAAGAACATACCTTCTGCATCAGTGTGATGACCATTTCAGGACTTCCCGGAATCCCATGCTCTAGAAATGCCTGGATCAGTACCACAACATGATAATAAATCGCTTATTTTCATTTAATGCCACTAAATGACTTGTCCATATTAAAATAAAGTGTGAAAATTGGTACAAATTTCAAATTGGACAGTCAAAATAAGACCAGGAACGATTTGTATACAGAGAAAATGGATAGCAGGATGGAAATTAAAATCGTAAGATGGATGGCATGGACTACAGAAAAGAAAAAATTTCACATTGTGAGCCTAGTTTCTTTCTTCAGTTCCAGATCATTTCGTCAAAAATTCACCCATATTACAAAGATACAGTTTGAAAATGAGTGGAACTTGTTCAAAATCAAGGAAAAAAAGACCTCAGCAGAACTATTCGCAGCAGATCATTGACATGGTTTCAGAAATATGGTTGATAATTGTCCAAGTAACTTAATCCATGAGAGTTTCCTAAAACATAATCGAAACCAAGGTATCAAACTCGGTATCGCTATCGGGTATCGGTCCATCTTGGATCAATATGTATCTGCCGATACGGATACGGTATCCCCGACACCGTTTCGCTCCATTTCTTTCTTTGAAAAGTAAAAAATGGTATCGTCAATATCGGCTGATACTGACCTGTACCGGCCCGATACCACTACTGATACTGATACCACCCCGATATTTGTATCGGCTCACGGCAACACCGATACGCATCACCGATATGTACTGGTATTGGCCAAGTTTTGGTACCATCACTGAAACGAATGTAGAGAAGTGAGTTCTTAAGGAATTTTCATCATTCATTGCCAATTTCTACATATTTACGATCCCGATAAAGTCTAACTAAATATCATACATTCATCATGCAGGAATTGTAGATATTTATCCAGAACGCAAGCTTCTGCTGATGGGTAAGCCCACGTAGGTCCACCGACGCAAGCTTCCCAAGGAGGAGCCTGATCAAGAAACACGATAGAGTAACTGCTATTAGTAGCATGAATTCGTGAGAGATAAGCCCATTGAACTTAATTTCAGAAACTTACTTCAGTCTCCGCAGCAGAATGGTAGAATTGGTAACCTTGTTTGGATCAATTGAGCCTGTTTCGACCACACGGAGATTCTTATATGGACCGACGTCTCTTCTTCCGAATTCTGAACAGATGCTGTAGGGGTCTAGAGATTCTAGTTCTTCAGAGCTTTCACCCGGAGTAAATCCTGAGTTGTTCATCCTCAAGAATATTCTTGAAAGGCACTTCAATATATCCTCGGAGATTTTGTTCGGACCGTTGCTCTCCCCTTCTGATACTGTTTCATTGGCAGTAGCAGGAGTGCTCTCTTCTGCTCTTTCTTGGTCTAGTATTCTGCATTCTAGCTGCAATAAGAAAAAACACGCATTGGATAAGGAATTTGAGCCATCCTCATTGTCAAAAAATCCGTAATCTATATAGAAAATGACTAAAAAGACTAATTCTCATTCTACATGTATCAAAATCCATGCTTAAATTCAGTATATTAGAAGGATTCCAGGCCAATATCAATGTTTCCTTCAAAATTCGAGAATCTTTTTACCTGCAATTTCACAGGATCCAATTTCTTTTCCATTGATCTGGATTCAACGGGCAGTTTCTTTGTAGGTGTTTTGTTTCTTGCGCCTTTAAGTGGTGATTGTTGCTTGTTGTTCTTCATAGTGTTGGGGAGAGATTGATTCTCTTTCCCACACCCATCTTCCGAAATTGCCAAAGAAGAAGGTGGTTTTTTCAGTGGTTGCTTACCATTTGTGGTGGCCCGATTAGAGCAATGGCCGGTTCGATCGGAAACAGGGTCCACAGAAAATCGCATTGAACCCGAAGGATTCTCGCCGACAGAGAGCAGAGACCTCATCATGGAAGTTTCGAAATTGACTTGGGACAAATATTTGGATTGATCCGACTTGAAATTCGGATATGGGTCATATAAATCGGTTCCGTTTTCGATGTTTTTCTTGGAGGATGAGATGTAGACAGCCTCCTGATAGAGGCCTTGTCTGAAATTCATAACCTGTTCTTCTAGTCGAACTACCTCCTCTTCCAAAACAGCGACTTCTGCGAGAAGCTCTAATGTCTGCAAAGAAGAACAGAGAGACATGGACCAATTACCATTAAAGAAAAATTGGAATGTACAAAAACAACATGAACCAATTCCCATTAAAGAAAAATTGAAATGTACAAAAAAAAAATACCTAATACAACAAAAAAAAAGGATTCTTTTACTAAAGCAGGTACCCCATCAAAAAATCCACATTAAAGAGAAACAAACATTTGGTTCTGTTCAAATTCAGGAAGCAGAGAGGGTATTTTTTTGGTGTTTTTTCTAAATTACACGAAATTTCAAAATTCTGGTTAATGGGTGAATAGAAAATTTGACATACGCAGGGAGGTAGATAAGGAGGAAGGCGAGGTAGAGCTCCTAGAGGCCTTGTAAAAGCCCTCTCCAACGCTCGGTGGACATTCTCCTCATGTCTAAGTTTCTTCTTTAGCTTATCAACCTGAAAAAATAACAGAAAACTAATGAATCAACAATATATATATATATATATATATATATATATACAGAAAACTAATGAATCAACAATATATATATATATATATATATATATATATATATATATATATATATATATATATATATATATATATATATATATAAAATCGACCAATTTAATGAGGGCAGAGAATACATCTTGTTGTAAGGCCATTTTTCTCTCTTTGCTTGACCTTCGTTGACCTGTCGTCGGCTTTTCTGAGTCCATTACTCTGGTGTTCCTCTGCAACTCCATCTTCTCCTTCTTCACCAATCCAAAAGATAAAATTAGTAACTAATCTCTCCAAGAACAAAGGGACAATTTTAAAAAAAATGCCAATTTAAATCAAGGACCCATTTCATAAATCGATTAAAAGTGACTCCTTTCTGGTGTTTCCAAGGAGATAGTTCTGAAAAAAATAAAGTAAGTAAAGGAAAAAAAAATTGTAAAGGTAAATCAAACATAATTTCATATTTTCCACAAAAAACTGTCTGTTCTCATGTTTCTGCAATCTCAATAGATTTCTTGGACAATTGTAACCAACATCACCTATAAATATACAATGTTTTTTCAAAGCAATTTTCATGAGGGAAATCAAAAAGGCTTTTTGAATTTTAACCAAGAAAGCAAATATCATATTTCATAAGGGATTTCATAGTCTATAAAAAATAAAAAATAAAAATAAATCCAAATCTCTACAAAAAGAGAGTATTTTTTCATGTATCAGAAGAGATCGCTTGTTTCTTTAATAAGAATAATTTAAAAAAAAAAAAAAAAGGAAGCAATCCTTTCAAGGCAAATAAAAAAACCTATTTAAAATTCCCACCAAAAACGCCTACATTTTCATGTTTGATAAGGGATTTCAAAATTCATAGTCTATAAAAAAAGAAAAAAATTTAATAAAATCCAAATCTCCATAAAAAGAGAGTATTTTTTCCTGTTCCAGAAGAGATTTCTGTTCGTTCAATAAGAATTTAAACAAAAAAAGGAAGCAATCCTTAAACGGCAAATCAAAAACCCATTTCAAATTCCCAGCAAAAACGCCTACATTTTCATGTTTCATAGGAGCTGCTTTCATGGATTGCAACGTTGTCCTTACTCTGGTATTCATCTTTACTTCCAGTAAAAACGACTCAACGCTGCATATAATAAGAACCCACCACCAAAAACAAAAAGATAACAATAAATGAATTAAAAAAAAACAAAATTTTAAAGAAGAGCCATTCATTAAGAAAATATATGACTATATTGAGACTATGAGAGACCTAGAGAAAATTTTCATTCCATTTTCAGAGCGGGAAAATTGAATGCAACTCAGAAACACCAGTCCTCGATTCGAGAGAACTAAACGACAAACAAAACAGAAGTCTGACAAAAATCCCAGCCATTGAACACTTCGATTCTTTGAAGTAGAAGAAGAAAGAAAAAGAGGAAGAAGAAGAGATAAAGAAACAGATAAGGAGTGAGAGAGTTCAGAGATAATGGGAGGTGGCTTCTTCAAAAACGTTTTAAGTAGAGAGAGAGAAGCAAAGTCGAGAGAGAGAAGAAAGAGAGGAAAGGAGACAAAGTGAGTGATGCAAGGTCCCCATCACACGAAAACGGATGCTTAACGGAAGGACATGCTCATCCCGCGCACTTTAGCATTGAGTGCAGCCTATAATCGTTAATCATGAATAAACGTGCGCCACTTTTTTTTAATCTCTTTCAGCGTCTCTTTCTTTACTTATTAACATAATTGTGCAGCTCTGCTGTACTGGGTTTCTCTTTTTCATTGTACCCAAAATGGCCCTGCAAAATGTGGAAAATATCGAGGGAAGGATGCCTCTACTTCGCCCTCGTTCCCGATTTGCCCACTCCAATTTTTTTCCATATCCCGCTCAAATTCACTCCAACGCCACTACAACGCCCGGTAAGGTATTCCGGTTACCAAACCCGTTGATGGTCTACTTTAGACCATAGTCACCAAGCCCGAGTTTGGCATTAACTTGGTAAGGTTAAAATTCCGAAATATATGGTAAAATTTTGCAAGTTTGGAAAAAAAATATAAAGAAAGGTAAAATAAAGATATTAAAAAATATTAAAAATCATCATTTATTAAACAATTTTTAAATTATTTGTAATTTTTTTTAAAACATGTGAATTTTCTATAAATTCACAAATAATTCAGGATTAATTCAATACACCTTAAATGTAAAAATTATTCGCTATTTTTTCAAATATTCAGAGAATTTGATGACTATGCTTTAGACTAGGTTTCCATATTTTTTTTTATTTAAGCTTTTTTCAAAAGGGTAGCAGTTTTCATAATTGAAGATTCTCTCTATGGAGCTTGGGGTTTCCAACAATAAAACCATTGACTGCCTAGAGTCATCCATGGAGAGGTTTAATGATACACTCTGTAAAATAAGAACATGCTGGTAAAACGAACATACTGGTAAAAAGATTAATGATACACTTTTTTAAATAAGAACACACTGGTAAAAAGATTTAAATTTAAAGTTCACTTATTATAAAAGGAACAGCCGAACAGGGGCACTTTGGTGCTAAATCAGCATTCAGACATTGTATTAGTGCCCAGATTCAAGTGTCACGTCTCACTCAATGCCCATATAGTCTTAAAAGCACCTCAAAAATATATATATATATATATATATATATATATATATATATATATATATATATATATATATATATAAAAATTAATAATAATAAATCATGCTAATAGAGTTAAAGCATAGTGACAAATTTCTTTTTCGACAATATTTTTGTAGATGATCGTTTCGGTTCATTTAGGGTAAATTTCGAGAAAAATTCGAAACGTTTCTGAAAAATTTCGGTGAGTACAAAAAATATTAAATATAAATTAAATTTAAACTTCATAAAAATTTTATTTATTATTTAGAAAATGACAAAAATTTAAAAAGATTTATTAATTTCAGTGAAATTTCGTTTATTTCGATGAAATTTCGTCAATTTCGCCGAAATTAATGAAATTTGAGCGATTTCGGAAAAATCATCGAAATTTCGCCAAAAGTTTCCCTGACCCCTAAACCCCTAATTCGGTAAATTTCAAAGCAATTTCAAAAAAATTCGGAGAAATTTGTCACTATAGTTAAAAGTGACGGTTAATTTATCAATGTTTTAAGGTTCAATTTTTGTTCGATCTACAGTGGATAATGCCTTTTCTTTTCTGAACAATAGTGTTTCCACTTTCCATCAAAAAAAAAAAAAAAAACGATAGCGTTTCGTCCTAGGGCCCCAAGTCTCTGCCACCCAATCTTTTATTAGGTGACACATGGCGCTTATTTGCTTCTGATCCGTGTCTGAGCTTTGAGTTCTTTCTAGGCATAGTGACTAAATTGGGGTTCAGCAATAATTCAACAAGATTAAAATTCAAAAACGCCATGTCAAAATTCAGCGAGTTTGGAGAAATTTCGGAAACTATTGGAGAAGAAAAAAAGATTAATAAGTATAAAAAGTTTAAAAAATACTTGTTTATAAAAAATTGAAACTTTCTGGATGATTTGCGAAGTTGGTTTATTTTTAAATACAAATTTTTCAAAAAATCATAATTAATTCACGATTAATTTTTAGAACCTTTCAAAGCAGAGGCAAGGATTGTTGGTGAATCGAGCTCATGGACCGACCAAGTTTCACCCCCACCAAATCGAGACAAAGATCCAATCCTATTTTAACCTACAAGCTATAAAATATTTATTCATTATAGAATTAATATTATTATAATTATTTAATAATGGCGAACCATAGACCACAACCCCCCGAACTCGAACTTGATTGATTTATATAGAAAAAATTAAAAATAAAGAATTACTGGATATGTAAACGGTATTAGATATGGGACAATTTACAGCGTTCAAGAGCATTGAAAACAGTGCAAATCAACTTCTGATAAAACTCCATGGCTTATGGGCAATTGATAACTTTAATAAGCTTATAATGCTTCTCAAGAGTCCAACCCAAACAAAAGAGTTGCAAATTTGTAAGTAGTTACGGGTCATTTAACGATAAATCAAATAAATATGGTTTTTGGCAACTTAATGATGGATATATATATCTAAGCAACTTTTGACTCCTTTGCAATCAAAATATGTCGTTTTTCAACTGAATTGAAAATGCATTTGATCTGTGTTTTTTTTATATTGCAAGATCCTTCATAACCATTTGATCTGTTTTCGTTTATATTGCAAGATCCTTCATATCCCAATGGTAGTGGATATGGTGGAAACGACTCTAGAGCGCCAACCCTATGCCAAAATACAACTTAGATATATTTTCCTTCGAAAATTAGAAATTACCCTATGGCTGTTTTAGGTAAGAATCCTAATAATAGATTCTCATTTTATATTATAAATATGCTGTTACTGTTTAATTTAGTAATTGAGTTCTAACTTAGAGAGTTAACTGTTCCCTAAAATATTGGAAGCATCCCATACTTGAATCTCAATTAGCCCCAATCTTTTGTCAACTTTTTAAAAGGTTGGGTGCCGATATATATATATATATAATCTTGAAGGGCACCCACCCCCATACACCATTAACGGCTTTGAATTAAATGATACACATTGTCTTTCATCTCAATCTTCCACACAAGGGGCATGGACTTCTTGAGACAATGAGTGTACCATTAATTAAACAGTTACTTTTTAATTCCACATGGTAAAGATCCTAAACGGTTGCCTTAAAACTTATGACACAATTCCCGCTTAAACGGTATTTTAGAGTCATTTTTAGGATATGTACAACATGGATTTAAAAATTGTTTATTTGATGGTATGCCCATAATTTTAAGATCCCTTGTGTTGATGATTGGGGCAAAAAATGATCTCCATCATTTGATTCAAAGTATTTAATGGTTTCTTGCATTGGTACCCTCCAAGATTCCGCGGGTGTTAATAAAGCTACCCTATATATATATATATATATATATATATATATATATATATATATATATATATATATATGAGGAGAATTGGGGAAATGCATCTGAGTGTAGCCCTAGAGGGCTACGCCTAGATCCCAATGAGGTGGCATGATCAACCCAAAACAACACTTGTTTTGAGTTGATCAGTCATAGGACAAGTAATTTTAAAAGATATCATTTTTGACATTTTTGCCCTCCACTTGATGGGTCAATGACAAGGTAATGCACAACCAATTTGGTGCATTGATTTTAGGCATCTTTGACTACATGTTCAACAGTAGATATGCATTGGATAGAGCCAATTTTTTTTGTTGGAACCTGATTGTTATTATCCAAGTTGTCGTCGCGCCTGATCTTAGTGATTGGTGCCCAAATGGTCTGTGTGTAGCCCTCAAGGCTACACCTAGGTGTGTGTGTGTGTGTGTGTGTGTATATATATATATATATATATATATATATATATATATATATATATGAAAAGGGACATAGGAAAAAGGTTGCGCACCCCAAAGGTGCAGTGTACGGTAAGGTAATGCACAACCAACTTGGTGCATTGATTTTAGGTATCTTTGACTACATGTTCAACGGTAGATATGCATTGGATAGAGCCAATTTTTTTTTTTGGTACCTGATTGTAGTTGTCGTCGCACCTGATCCTCGTGATTGGTGCCATATGGTGTCCAAATGGTTTACGTGTAGTCCTCAAGGCTACACCCAAGTGTGTGTGTGTGTGTGTGTGTATATATATATATATATATTAGGAAAAGGGCCAAAGGAAAAAGGTTGCGTACCCCAAAAGGTGCAGTGTACGGTAAGGTAGTGCACAACCAACTTGGTGCATTGATTTTAGGCATCTTTGACTACATGTTCAACTGTAGATATGCATTGCATAGAGCCAATTTTTTTTGTTGGTACCTAATTGTTATTATCCAAATTGTCGTCGCACCCGATCCTCGTGATAGATGTCACATGGTACCCAAACGGTCTGCGTATAGCCCTCAAGGCTATATCCAGGTGTGTGTGTGTGTGTGTGTGTGTGTGTGTGTATATATATATATATATATATATATATATATATATATATATATATATATAAGAAAAGGGACATAGGAAAAAGGTTGCGTACACCAAAGGTATACGGTGACCATGCCCCAATGGTCTATGTGGAGCTCTATGTAGAGCTCAGTCTTGTCAAAGAACCATATATTCTTTTCTAGATTGCACTTTCTAAAAAAAGAAACTGCCACACTAATTTTCTTATACATAAAATATTCTTAAATAAAGAAACTAAGAACGTAAGAGAGAAGGAGAACTAGATGTTATTATTTCTTTTGTGTTGTGTTTCTTTCTAACAGATCTTTTTAGATGAGGGTGAAGAGATTTCAAATTTGTTTCTTTTCAGATAACGGTAAAGAGATAAATTGATTCATTTGTGTCTTTTCAGATTTACTTATGTCTTTTCAACTAACTATAAAGAGATAAATCAAAATATGAAAAAATACTTCGTTGGAGAGAAAATAAATAAGTTTATAATTATTATTACATATATTGATAATAATTTAATGACAAATGCTACAAAATTTATTTTCTCTCCAAAGAAGTATCTTTTCAGATTTTGATTTATCTTTTTACCGTTAGTTGAAAAGACACAAGTCTGACATCTCTTCACCGTAAATATGAAAATAGATAAGTAAATTGAATGATTAGAAATTTTCTCTATAAATAGAGATAAGATCTCTGTCAGAAAGTAGAACAAAAGAAATAATAACTTCTCTTTCTCTCTCCCTCTTACGTTCTTATTATCTTTATTTAAGAATCTTTTTGTGTATCATAAAGTCTGTATGGCAGATTCATTTTCTAGAAAGTACAATCTAGAAAAAAATATATGGTTCTTTGGAAAGATCAAGCTCTGTTATATCTTGAAGGCAGATTCACTGAGAACCCAGTTGCATATTCATTTATCTGACGGAGTGGGGACGTCTATTGTCTTTAAGATCGTAGTGAACTACGTGCCTTGGAGTCATTTTTTCACACTATTTTTTTTAACAATTTAAAGACAATAGATCATTCTAATGGCTCATAGTATAAAGTTTATGAATCAAGATCTCATCAAACTTGACCGATTTGCAGGTCAAATTTTAAAAGATGGCAGTAAAATGTGTAATTTATCTTGCGATAATTCAAAATTGCTTACGTCCTCACTACACCATGTCCACCAATTTTTGTAGTGGAAACAGTGGGAAGTACGACTAGTGGAGGATCAGATGGTTGACTCAAATGGCTGAAAGATGATCAAGATTGTCGGGATCACATCCTCAATACACTGAACGATAGGTTATTCAACACATTCTGTACGTGCACTATCACTAAAGATTTTTTAAATTCATTAGCAAAGAAGTATCTAATTGAAGATGCAGGTACAATGATTTGTCTAGTTTCTAAATATTTTTATTTCTTGATGATTGAGGATAAATCGATTCTTGAACAAGTTCAATAATTGCAATTTATCGTCATTGAGATAGAAGTCATATGTATTTAATGAAGCGTACTGATCAATCACATATTTTACCATTTCTATACCCTCAATTGAGTGTTGTTAGTCCATAATTTTCTACTAAAAATGTTTCGATAGTAGATATTTAGATTAGTAGACAAAAGAAGAAGAAAAGACAAATTTGTGTTAAAATGAGCTTCGAAAGCATGAAGGCAAAGATCGCAAGCAAAGAAAAGCAGAATAAGAGCTGGAATCTCAGTCTACAAGAGAACAAGAAGAAATTGTAAGTCCTACGATCCAGTCGAAAGAAGAAAAGAAATAATCGAGGCTTAGAACCAAAGAAAGAACAAAATCACAGCCTTGCGATTGATCAAGAAAGAGAAATTGTAACCATATGATTGGCCCAGATTGGTGTACGAGAGCTCGCAAAGCAGACAACAAAAGGCTGATAACAATCGAGGAGTTTACGAACGATCGAAGGAAAATTGTAAGACGAAAATAGTGAAAGCTATAGAATCGTATTCACGATTTGGTCAATTAAATCCATACTTATGAAGGCTACATGAGAGTGCAGACCCATGCAAAATCGTAAATCAAGGAAGAATCCATACACTCCACGATTGAAGGAAGTTCTGTGAGATTGTCTGCTGCTGAATTCCAGGAAAGAAGATATTCCACGACTCTAGAAGTTCTAAACAAGGAAGATATGTATTAGTTAGTTTAGTTTTAGGAAATTTGATTTTAGGAAGTTTACTTAGAATAGAGTCCTACAATTTTGTAATCGATCTCTTATGCATCTATAAATAAGAGTCATGCGTTAAGAATAAACATCCAAGGAATTCTCAGTCGTAGCTGACAACTAAGATTGAGGAAACCGGAAGACCATTGTAATTTAATTTTATTTCAGCAATTTAATTTTATGTCCTTTAATTTTCTGTCTATTTCAATTCCAGCAATTTAATTCTAGTCTTTTAATTTTCTTGCACGTAATTCATCTGATGACTTCCTAATTTGAATTGACGACTAAAATCTGGAAGACTGAAGATTATTTTTAGTACAAATTTAATTTCTATCTTTTATATTCAACACTTAGGGTATCAAAGGAATTCTATATTTTAATTGACGATTAAGATCTGGGAGACTGGAGATTTAGTGTAACTGTTTTTCAATTTAGTAGATAATACATTTAATTTCTACACCATAGTTTAGAACAAGTCAAAAATAGAGGTTTTCAAATTAACAACCTTGTGGGACTGATACTATACTCGTGCTACAATACCATTGTGCGCTTGCTATAAGTTAAGACAAGGTACAGTTTAAAGAGCAACCAAGTTTTTGGCGCCACTGTGAGGAAGCGGATTTATTTATGAAAATTTAATATTTGTTTTTCAATTTTTCTTTCTTTCTTTTATTTTTCTTTTTAATTCTTTATTCTTTTCAGGTTTGAGCTAGAGTACCAGATCAAAGTTTTGACCATCTCCTCGAAGAGAAACTAGAGGCCCAAATTTGTCTCTCTCAACCTGTTTTATTCTTTGAATATATATATATTTGGTTTATGCAAAACACTTGTTACAAATCTATAAATATTTTTGAGTGTGTAAATGCCCTACTGCCCCATTGTACTTGGAGATGATAGAAAATGAACAAGCATATGTGCTTCAGTGGAGTGACTACATTAACACGTATACCCGGAGTGGAGAAACCATCCTGGTTTTAATTATGGCTCCTCTAGTGGCCAATAATAAGGACCATCTATTGTTCAGCCAAGATATCCTCCGGCCTAGAATTTCCAATAGCCCTACCTGCCACCCATGAGGCCGCATCAGCCATATGAGCAACAACAGTGCAGGCCTGCTCAGAGCAGTGGATTTGATGACACAGTTATTCAAATTCTTAGAGATTTACAACAACAAGTGCATCAATATTCTTGGGGTTTATCCCAGCTTGCTTACCTCTTTCAAATATTACATTCACATACTAAGTCTATTACGAAACTAGAAGCCCAAATCGGGCAGCTAGCTACGCAAATGGTGAAGCGAGAGAATGGTCAGTTATAGTCACAACCAGTGAATAACCAAGGAGGATAAGTTGTTGTGGGAGAAACACCAATTCCTGTAGAACATGTCCAAGTTGTTCAACTCTTACGAAGTCGCAGAGTTGGGGATAATAAAGTTGAGATGCCCATAATTGTGGATGTCTTAGAGAAAGGAGAGGATGAGCCTCAGCGAAACAAGGAAGTTTTTAAACAAAAAATAAAACTGAACATAACAAAAATAATAAGCATGATAGTGAGCCCATTGTTGTGATTGAAGTACCATACGCATTTACTAAGTCTGAATATTTCATGGTTTATAGGGTAGATGAGATTGTTGAAAGACCACCCTCAAGAAGACTTAAGACCTTAATTGATAAAAAGGGTAACCAAAACATGCTATATGAAAACCCTTTTTGCATACCTCTCATAGATTGAGGTGGTCTGGCTGAAGACCAAAAATATAGCGCTTCTTGGGAGGCAACCCATGATTGTACTATATTAGTTTAATTAGTCTTGCTTTTGTTTAGACTATTTTTAGAGTAATTTAATTCGTTTAGTAATTTTAAGTTGTTCCCTTTTTACAATGAGGACATTATCCGATTTAAGTTTGAGGGTACACACTTCTATATATAAAAAATAAAATAAAAAATATATCTGCTAGTGTTAGCTTTAGTTTTAGTTTAGTGCTTAATCTGTTTTTAAGTTTATTTGTTTTTAACTTTTTGTTTTAGTTAACCATTACATACGAGCAAAATTTTAGATAGAATTTGATTCCAAACATAGTATCATCATCCTAAAAGGGGTTCGAAATCAATAATAGGATGTAGTCGATATCATGCTTAGTTCGATTGCACACTTGTACTAAAACTAAACTTTTAAAATTATAAATTGCTTTAAATTGCAGAATTTAGATTTTAGTTTTAAAATCATTGACCAGTGAGCTTTTGAACTATACATTTTCATTGAGAGAAAGTACAATTCCGAATGCTTCCAATTTCATTGAACTTTTTGACTATTTATAATTGAAATCTCATTTTTGCTATTTTGAATCCATTACTACAATTATGTTATTTGTTATTCTAGAACTATTTATTATAAAGAGTTGACACAATATGCATTACCAGTGAACTTAGAAATGAGAAGAGGTCATCTTTTGAAAAGTCTGAGCCAAAAAGCTAAACTCCCTGGCATTTTATCTCTCGAACCTATATTTGAAGCCTAAAATCGAAAAAAAATTGTAACAAATTTTATAAACCTTAACCAAATTTACATCCTTAAATATTTGATCTTTTACCCTTGTACCTCTGAGAATTTATAACAAAGGAAAAATAAGAGAGTGGAAGGTTTATAAAAAAATTGAAAAAGGGGAATGTTCAAAACGGGTACTTTTGAGAAAAAAAAATAAAATTTGAAAGTGAAAGTATGGGAAAATAAAAAGAAGAAAAAGAGAAGCCAAAAGGCTTCCAATCTGTGAAAGAGAAAGAAATTGAGAGAGTGTATCAAAAAGAAAAGAAAAAGGGATTTACATAAAAAAAAATTTGGGAAGATGTGATCCAATTTTTTGGATCCTTACTGAAGAAGAAAGAAAAAGATGAAGAAGAACAGGTGAGAGATGAACTGAATTCTCAGAAACTTTGAATCCTCCTACCCTTTCTTTGGAACCTTTAACCCAAGCCCCATTACAAGCCGATGAAAGGCCTCTTTGATCTAAGATTCACAAAGTAAAGCGTAGTAGAGATGCTTCTAATAAGTACTAAGGAATCTGATAGCATAAGAGTGGAATAGATGGATTATCTTTTTCATGAGATTTACATTCTTTTCATATCCTTAAATTATTCATCATATATATCATTTTGAGAGAACCCAACAGCTTCAATATCTTTTGAGAATGTATGCCACAGTGAGAATTGAATGAAAATACTTTCTAAATCCGTAGTTTAGAAAAATCTGTAATTAATGAAATTCTGTCATTGGTACGCACACACTACACACTTTGCATGAATTGAGATTGTTGAAAATCTGACTAAGGATAACTGCTAGGATGGGGAGTAACTTAGGGATGGAATAACTGCTAGTTTACTATTGTAGTTTAATATTTTGAAAAAGTTTTGAAAACCCAAAAATATTTGAAGTTTGTTGGCACCTTTATTGAAAACTTTCAAGAGACACAACTCCTCAACTAGGGATCACCTAGGGGTTTAAAGGCTTGTTGCATCTGCTAAATGTAATCTTGCTCCATACGAAAGTGACATTTAAATTATTAGTTAGGATTACATATCTTTCCCCTGTATGCTAGGGACTAGTAAAACTTAAGTTTGGGGTGTAATCAGTCACATGTTTTACCATTTCTATACCCTCAATTGAGTGTTGTTAGTTCATAGTTTGCTAGTAACAATGTTTGGATAGTGGATATTTAGATTATTAGACAGAAGAAGAAAAGACAAATTTGTGTTAAAATGAGCTTCGAAAGCATGAAGGCAAAGATCGCAAGCAAAGAAAGGCAGAACCGTAGCTGAAATCCCAATCTAGGAGAGAACGAGAAGAAATCATAAGTCCTACGATCCAGTCAAAAGAAGAGAAGACACAATCAAGACCTAGAATTAGAGAAAGAACAAACTTGCAGCCTTGCGGTTGATCAAGAAAGAGAAATTGTAACCATATGATTGACCCAGATTGGTGTACGAGAGCTTGCAAAGCAGACAACAGAAGATTGATAAAGATCGAGGAGGTTATGAGTGATGGGAGGAAAATCGTAAGAAGAAAACAGTGAAAGCTACAGAATTGTATTCACGATTTGGTCAATTAAAGCTATTTGATTGACTTCTGAAGGCTATGTGAGAGTACAGACTCATGCAAAATCATAAATCAAGGAAGAATCCATGTACTCCATAATTCAAGGAAGCTTTGCTAGATTCTCTGCTGCTAAATACCAGGAAAGAAGATATTCCACAACTCTAAAAGTTTTTAAAAGGAAGATATGTAGTAGGTAGTTTAGTTTTACAAAAATTAGTTTAAGGATGTCTACTTAGAGTAAAGCCATAAAATTTTGTAACCAGCCACTTATGCATCTATAAATAAGAGAGCCATGTGTTAAGAATATGAATTCTCAGTCGTAGCTGACCAAGGATTAAAATTTCGATCGAAATGACTGAAATCTTGGTCCAAATTTTCGGTTTCAGTCCCCATCGAAACTGAAATGAAATCCTAAAATTTTGGATCAAAATGTATGTGTTTGAAAATTTTGGCCGACACTTCGATCAGTCCAAAATTTCGGTTTCGGTCCCCACCGAAACCGAAATGAAATCTGAAATTTTAATCCTTGTACCTGACAACTAAGATTGAGGAAACCGGAAGATCACTGTAGCTTAGTTTTATTTTAGCAATTTGATTTTATGTCCTTTAATTTTCTGTCTATTTCAATTCCAACAATTTAATTTCAATCTTCTTTTCTGCACATAATTCATCTAATGATTTCCTGATTTTAATTGATGACTAAAATCTGGAAGACTGAAGATTAGTTTTAGTACAAATTTAATTTCTGTCTTTTATATTCAACACTTAAGGTGTCAAAGGAATTCTAGATTTTAATTGACGACTAAGATCTGGGAAACTGGAGATTTAGTGTAACTGTTTTTCAATTTAGTAGATAATCCATTTAATTTCCGCACTTTAGTTTAGAACAAACCAAAACTATTTTTCATTCTTTAAAGGCAAATAGAGGTTTTCAGATTAACAACCTTCCCTGTGAGATCGATACCTATACTCGTGCTACAATACAGTTGTGCGCTTGCAATAGGTTCAGACTAGGTATAGTTTAAAGAGCTACCACGTACTAGACTTACATTTATAGTGAGGGTCTTGAGTAGATTAGCTATCCATGGTCAGAACATTGGGAAGCTATTCGTAAGGTATTGAGATACTTAAAATGAACTATAGATTCTAGCTTATAATATAGTGGGAAACTTGAACTCTTAGAGGGTTTACTGATGCTACTTCGATTTTTGACTCCTTCGAGTAAAAATCTAAAAGCGGATAAATTTTTACTTTGACAGTAGGAGCAGTATCATGAGGGTTTAGAAAACAAACATGTCTTTCTGATTCAAGTATGAAATCAAAGTATATAGCATTATCCGGGGGAGCAAAAGAGGCAGAGTGACTTTGAAGCTATATAAGACAAATTCTTTTGATTCAACATATATATACAATTAATATTTATTATGATAATAAAGTTGTTTTACAGATTTCAGGTAATAAGAAATATAAAAGAAAATCAAGGCATATAAGCCTTAGATATAACATCATTTGGCGCATGTTGAGTGATGGCTTAATCGTTTAGACTATATACCAACTTCTAAGATGCTTGTGAACTCGCTTACAAAAGCACTACCCAGAGATACAATGTTGAGATTATCGAGGGAGATGGGCCTAAGATTGATATCTTAAAGGCATTGTAACATCCCCGAAATTTGGGGCCTTGAACAGTATCCTCGAGATTGTGCCCGATTGGTTATAGGTTTGACCAGGTGGAAGTCAACACAATGACTATGATTGAAGTAGCCTTGATGTGAATGGGCATGTGTACATAGTGTTAAGGACTAACTTAGACATCACATACACCTGTCGTGGGTGTATGTGCTTTACACCAAAGCATGAGGGATGAAAAGGGAGCAAATAACTAAGAGGAGTTATTACTCTTTGGTTTTAGGTTGGTGTAGAGAGTTAAGAAGAGAGAGAGAGAGAGAGAGAGAGAGTAAGATGGAGTAATTACTAGGGATTTGGGTGGAATGAAGGATTGAAGCCACATTTAAACTATAAATCACGACAGCAAGGGTGAACTCGTTGGAGTTGGAGCCCTAGCCATATACCAATCCATTGATTCAATCAAGAGATTGATTGAGGTAAGTTCTATTGAATCTCTATAAACATGTTGTTGTGCATTAAATTATGGATTTAATGTTGAATTAAATGTGAAGAAAAAAAAGAAAAATAGAAAGAGAAGGAAGTTGGAAGAATGCCCGCAACAGGGCTGAAATTCTAACCAAATCGATAGATCGATTTCAAAAATCGATCAATCGATTTTGGCCTGGAGGATTTCTGGGAAAAATTGCACAAAATCGATTTATTCATTTCAAATCGATCAATCGATTTTTAGAATTCGATTAATCGATTTGAAATCGATTAATCGTCTGGGCACTTTCAGTGACTGGAAAAATAGAGAGCTGGTAAAATCGATTGATCAATTTTAAAATCGATCATTCAAGCTTTGAATTTTGATTAATCGATTTGGGATCGATTAATCGATTTTGGGAATTTGATTAATCAATTTTGGGAATTGATCAATAGATTTGAACAGTTTCAGTTGGACTTTATTTTGGACTTTGAGGTTCAGGGAGGGTCTTGTATCTTATTTATTGCATCTCTCTTGATGCTTTGCTTGTACTATGGTATATCATAGGTAGTACGAGTGAAGGCAAGCATAGGGAACCGCGTGAAACCTTGATGCTTGGATAGTCAGACGCGTGAGGTAGGGAACGCTATTGAGCATGTATTTAATTACAAAAGCATGTATGTAGGGATATACAAATGAAAACTCATGCATCTAAATTGTGTGTGTATGAAGACTAAGTGAGTAGGTGACGTCCCCAGGGGATGTGAACGTGATAATGAGCATCTATGTGATGCGTTGAGCAAGTTACATCCCAAGGATGTATGTGAAACCAGTCAGTAAAGTGAAAGAAAAGTGATAAGACCTAATATACTAAAATTAGCACAGTCACACGGTGAATAACTATATGTAGTGCACTTTGATATTTAAGGTTTGAATAGAATACCCCACCGACGTGGCGGGATACCCACGACTGACTCGACAGAATATCCGTAACCGGTATGGCGGAAAATTCGTACACCAGTTAGACATCCCAGGGATGTATGTATGAGACTTGAAACCTCGTCGCCTATGAGAAAGGGACCTGAGTAGTATTAAATAAATGAATATGAAAAACGGTCTTATTAGACGACGATGGAGGGTATTCCATCAGGCGCCCAATTCTATAGGAAATCGGGAAATATTTAAGTTACAATTTAAGTGTTTAGGCCGAATCATTGTCTAATACGAGCATGTGAGAACAAATAAAATATGTAAAGTACATAGTAACATCCAGTGCATCTTTTCAGTCATGTAAACTGTTCTTTTAGATCATTCATTGATACATCATGTTGTTTAATGTTCTAGAATATATGTGAGAGCTTAACTTATATGTTCATTTTGTTGTTTTCTTATTGAGCTATGATGTACCTCACCCTTTAGACTATACGTCGCAGGTTCTGTGCTTGAAGCTGCTGAGGCTTCGGGAGACATAGATCCAGAGCATTCGGATTACGTGCCCGGGAGAGGATTTGGAGCCTCCTCCTGAGGACTTCTTCTAGAGGACCCCTGCGTACCTTGATTCATTTTGAGAGCGTGTTATACGGCTTGGTATGTCAAGCCTTTTGAGAAAAATTTAATTTTACAATGATACTTTCTTTTGGAACCATCAAGGGCGATTCTGTTTTGCACCGATGGTTCAGGTCGGTTCTTCTGTTCATGCGTTGGCATGGAATTTGAACTGTCCTTTGAGCTTTTAATTTAGAATAATATATCTTTAATGACTGTGCAATTCAGTTCATACATTTTACTATGGTTAGTTGTTGCTTGGTTATACCAATGTTCCATACATATAGATAGGGCACAGCCTCAAGGGTCGTATTGATGGTAGGGATTTCGGGGTGTCGAAATCCAGGCTATCACAGCTGGTATTAGAGTAATTTCTTTTAAAAATTCTGACAACTCTTATTTTTGTCAGAGCATAGGGACTTCTGCTAATGAAACTTTGGTTTTTTGTGCAAACCGTTATGTCTTCTAAGGGAAGACTCCGACCCAGGGGCAGTCATGAGAGAAATTTACGTAGTAGAGATAATTTCATCTCGCCTACGAACAGAGTACCTATGAGAACCAGAGGGGCTTCAGGTAGTAGTGGCCAAGAGAGCCAAGATCAAGAAGAGGGCCGAGAAAGAGATTATCAGGAAAGAGATCAGAGGGAACCAGAAAGAGTAAGGGAAATGAATGAAGAGAGAGAGAAGCGTCAGGGGATGATGCACACCATGGAAACCATGGCAACAGTCATGGCTCAACAAGCAGCATCTCTGGCAGCTCACAATGTCAGTGATCAGCAACAACCACCTTCACCTCTAGCAATTACCATTGTGATAGGCTCACTGTACCCTATTGGGGTACATAACCGATGTCCATATATATATATATATATATATATATATATATATATAGAGAGAGAGAGAGAGAGAGAGAGGCGTTGAGTTAAGCTGGTAATGTAGGGCTCAACCATCCACTAGTGTCATTAGGGTTCCAAGTGGAGATTAAGTGCCAAAGGGAACTTGCACAAGATCGATCAGGTCCATCTCTCTCCCACCCCACCAAAATAAAAATAAAAATCATCTTATCCACTATTCAAATGGTGGTTAATGTTGGAAAAAATTTAATGCACTAGGTATAGCATCACCATATATTTGACCATATTTTTGAAGGCCAAAATAGGTTTTTATTTTATTTTATGTAGACCATGTGTCACGAAATCTCGGCCCTAGTACATTGAAGCTTTAGGATGCAGTCCCAAGGTTAAACACTCTGAAGCTTTATGACACAAATCCTCAATCCTAGGGTTGCACCTACCGACCATGCATGCAATTTTTGCCATTTATGCAATTAGATATGCACAAGGTGGATCAAAATCATTTATAAAACCTATCAATAAAGAGTACGTTTAATTTCACATGGTATCCATTACCAAAAAGTGGCCTTAACATCACGTGGAACCCATCACGCTCAAGTAAGGTCACTTTTTTAGGATGTGTACTATGTGAAATAAAAAATATCGTCCGATGTACGCCTATGATCTCAAGATCCATCGTGAAAGATTGGGATGGAAAACAATCTACATCGATAGATTCAAAGCAGTCAATGGGTTTTAGCATGGGGGAACTCAAAGATTCGGTGGGTGGATTTAAAGGTACTCATTTGTAAATCATCATCGTCAACAGTGGTCAATACCTAATAACAAATTGTTAATTGAAAATAAAATTATCATTTATTTTCACGTTGTTAATATATATATATATATAGAGAGAGAGAGAGAGAGAGAGAGAGAGAGAGAAGCCCCAATCGAGCACTGTGACGGTGTACTACAAAAATAAGGTGTTTCAATGGCACTTGTTGTTAAGGCATTTTTGGTAGCAATAGGACTAATAACGGCAATTTTTGGTAGTGATAGGACTAAAAAGCAAAGATTTTTTATTAATAGCAGCAGTTTTTGGCTGCGGCTAATAGTCTTATTTTTTGTAGTGGCGTGCCCCAAATATCCACGTGGAGCTCCATGTGGCACCCAAAACATTATTTTAGTGTCAAGTGAAGCAAAGTTGTTTTATTTAGATTATCTTTTTTTAACAATTTAAAAAATCTCCACCGTATATATATTTTTTTAAGCTTTGAAATTTAGACTATTGAAATCAATCAATGTTTGATTGTTTCCTTAAACAAATTTTTTTTAAAATTTTTTTTGTAGAATTGATTTAAACACTACATCCGTGCTCCACATGACACCACAACAGTGATTTTAATGTCACATGAAGCTCCATATGGACCATTGGGGTCTGCTCATCGTACCCTATTAGAGCATGCAACCCTTTTCCGGCCAAACACACACACGTATAATGTGTGTGTGTGTGTTTAGAGGCGGGTGTCTAAAAGATTACTTAGATAGTTGGTCTGAGCTCCAATAATGTTCTAGGTGGCACCCTAGCGAGAGCTCAAGCCATCCACCTAGGTGGTCCTTCAAACCAAAGGACTCGTGACTCATATCCATAGAAAACGGTATAGTGAACAAGTCAATTTTTAAACGATATAAATCACATTGTCGAGAATAGATTTTAAAGCTTTTTCTTTTTTAAAAAGTTATCTATCCAATCTACGTAGCACCTTTTCAAGACCTTGAGACTATGCTGGGTGGTCCATATAATAAAATTGACAGCAGTGCCCCTAAATGCTTGTACGTTGTATATATTATGGGAAATTTACCTAATCGACCCTGTCAGATACACTTTTTACGTCAGAGACCCTGTAGTTTCACCTTTACCTAAATCGACCAGCTCCAAGCATAGCCGACCCTAAGGAGAGTAAAAAGTCCAAATTATCCTCTTCTATGAGTTTCTTTAACCCACAAAGTATCATCTTCTTCCTTATTTTAATCTGCTAAAAAGTTAGAGGTGGGTCAGGTGACGACGTTTTCTTCCTTAGTCTGATCTGCTCCGATCTGCTATTTCGAAGAAGAAAACAGAGGCTTGGGAGAAGAAGCCCTGCATTTATCCATTGTGACAAGAAGACTCTGCAGTTTGCCGTTGCGACCCGAGGTATCCTACTTAAACCCCATTTTCAGTTTATTAGGGTCTCTTAATGGTGCAGTATAAGAAATAATTTAAGTTTATTAGTCCTCATTTTCAGTTTGTTAGGATCTCTTAATTGTGCAGAAGTAATAGCCCGAAAAATCACGCTAAACTATGACCTCAGGATCCGTGCCCGATTGGTCACAAGTTTGACCAATCAGGAGATCAAGAGTTAGCATAGAATGTGATGAACGGACGAGATGTGATGGGTTGAATGCCTATGTGGTGTGTGTTGTGAATGTGAAGTCGCATACACCTACCACGGTGTATGTGCTCAACACACACACGTGAGGAAAGGGATAAAAGGGTTTAATAACCCTAAATGTGTGTCTTTGGTGGTTGAGAGAGAAGTAAAGAAGAGAGAGAGAGGAAGTAAAGAGAGGAGTTATTGCAACTGATTTGGAGGGGGGATTCAAGCGATAAAAGTCGGATTCAACACGGTTTGGATCTGTTAGAGCCAAAGCTGGAAACCCTAGCCTTCCAACCATTTGATTTGAAATCAATTCGAGATTGATTCAAGGTAAATTTTTGTAATCAAATGCATAGATTATAGGGGTTAAGTTGTGGTTGAAAGTGGGTTAAACCATAGGATAATGGGTTAGAAAAATAGAGGAAAAAGTATGGAAGAAGATTGAGAAGAACAGCTCGAAAGGGGCTGAATCTGACAATTTCGATTAATCGAAATTGGGTTTCGATTAATCAAAATTTGCCAGGAAGTTGAAAGGTCAGAGGACCCCGATTTCGATTAATCGAATTGGAGTTCGATTAATCGACCTGGGATTTCGATTGATCGATTTGGGTATCGATTAATCGACTGGGAACCTCCAGTGGACCCCAGGGGTTGGAGGAAAGGACTTGAGGGAAATCGACTAATCGAAATGGGATTTCGATTAATCGATTTCAGTTTTCGATTAATCGATTTGGGATCGATTAATCGATTTCAGGAACTCGACTACTCGAATCGAGAATCGACTTTGCGAAACTGAGAATTTCGATTAATCGAATTAGGATTCGATTAATCGAATGAAAACTCGACTACTCGAATTGAGAATAGACTTTGCGAAACTGAGAATTTCGATTAATCGAATTAGGATTCGATTAATCGAATGAAAATCGAACTACTCGAATTGAGAATCGACTTTGCGAAACAGAGAATTTCGATTAATCGAATGAGATTCGATTAATCGATATTGACTTTCGATTAATCGATTTTGGAAATCGATTAATCGAATCAGATTCGATTAATCGATTTTGGAATTCGATTAATCGACTGAGATAAAATATGTTGACTTTTGGGTTTGACTTTAAGATTCTTGGAGAGTCTTAGACCTTCTTTATTGCATCCTTTGTGATGTGTTTCACCTGTTATGTGGTACCATAGGTGGTACGTGTGGACTAGTGCACAAGGAGCCACGTGGGACCTTGATGCAATGATCAAATGAAGATTTGAGGTAGGGAACACCTTGAACATGTACTTTATTTTACAAGAGCATGTATGTAGTGATATAGAATTCAATTCAAATATTTATTTCTTAAGAATTTGTGAAAAGTGTGTGTGTGTGACATCCATAAGAGTAATCATGATGAGCCATCCCCAGGGGATGAAGAAGTAAAGAGATAAGGGCATCAAGTGTGATGCAAGTAAATGGATACATCCCAGGGATGTATCCAAGGATTGAATCATGTTTGATAGGGCCTAACTGATATAAGATGGCACACTTACACGGTGAATAACTATATGTAAGGCACCGATATTTTTATTATTTGAGGTTTGATAGGTTACCCCACCGATATTTTTATTATTTGAGGTTTGATAGGTTACCCCACCGACGTGGCGGGATATCCACGACTGACACGGTAGGATATCCGTGACCGATACGGCGGCGAAACCGTAGGCCAGTGCGGAGGCTTATCCGTACATAATAAGCACACCCCAGGGGTGTTGATTGAGACAAGTGAAACCCCGCCACCAATCCCCAGGGGAAAGGGGCTTGGGTACTATATTTGTATTCCCAGGGAATACGTTAAAACTGTCTATATAGATGACGATGAAGGGTATCTCATCGGGGCTCGATGCTATATTGCTCGGGGATTACTTAAGTTGAAAGTTTAAGTTTTGCTTTAGGCCTTTTCAGCATCATTCATGAATAAATGAAAAACATAAGTAATGAACAGTAAAATAAAATGCTTTTAACTGTTTTTATCAATAACTGCATAGATACATCATGCATGGCATATCATGGAATATATGTGAGTTATAATTTATATGTTCAACTGTGTTTGTTCCCTATTGAGCTAGGATGTAGCTCACCCTATAGACTATACGTCGCAGGTCCACTACTAGCATTGCCGAGGCTTGAGGAGGCTGACCCGGTGAGTGGGACCTTGCGGCCGAGCCACCTCCTGAGGACTTCTTCTAGAGGACTCCGTTGTGCCACTTTGAGGGCTTTTTAGAGAGATTTTGTACGGCTTGGTATGTCAAGCCTTGATTTTGTTTAAAACCATGTACATAAGGAGTTGGGATTATTCTTTTGGGACGAACCATCCGTGATGATTCTATCATCGATGGTTCGGATCGGTTCTCCATTCATGCAGAGGCATGAAGGTAGAACTCTTTGGAAGTTAATTAATATAGATTTAAATTCCGCAAATTCGTTTATTATACTTTTCGATGCTTGATATACCAGTGTTCCGTGCTTAGCTAAAGGGCACGGTCAAGATGATCGTGCTGATGGCACGGGTTTGAATCTGAAATCCGGTCATCACGTTGGTATCAAAGCAAATTTCTTTTAGTAATTGACAAGGGTTCTTCGTCGAACATAGGGGCTTCACGCTACTTGAAACTTTAGTTTCAAATGCACATAAATGTCATCTAGAGGAAGACGCCGACCAAGGGGAGCCCAAGAGAAGACTTTACGTAGGGGAGATTATTACATCTCTCCTACTAATAGAGCGCCTTTAGGAGGTCGAGGCCCCGAGCGAGTAGTATGAACAACGGGATGAAGAAGATCGAGATCATCAAGATCAAGATCTAAGAGAACAAGAAAGATTGAGAGAAAGACAAGACGAGAGAAGGCGACAAAGGATGATGCACACTATGGAGACTATGGCGGTGCCATGGCACAACAAAGCGCATCCTTTGCGGCTCATGCGTCGAAGAGAAACGGCGACCACCTACACCACACATGGGACTGCGTTGCACTGTGCCCTCATCTTTTCTGAGTTTAGGAGGATGAGACCTCCTTCATTTTACTGGTGACGGACACAATGGCTGGCGAAGCTGGGATGGAGATGGAGAAAGTCTTTAGCGTGCTGACTTGCACGGAAGATGAGAGTGTGAGATGGGCAGCTTACATGTTGGATGGGGAGGCTGGGCCTTGGTGAAAGTCCGTGATACTGACTCGGGCTCAGGAGACCCCAGAGTTGCCTTGGACTTGGGAGGAGTTTGTTGAGGAGTTCAACAAACAATATTTTCCGGAAGTAGTGAGGAACCAACTTGAGATACAATTTTTACAATTAGTGCAAGGGAGAATGACAGTGAGAGAATATGGTGTGGAGTTTCTACGACTTGCCCGTTTTGCTCCGGATTACGTCGCTACTGAAGTGATGAAGTCCAAGAGATTTCAGCAAGGTTTGAAGCCTGAGGTTAGGGGAGGCGTAGCTCCATTTCAGCTGAGGACCTATGAAGAGGTCATGAGTAAGGCGTTGGTTGTAGAGGAAGAAAATACAAATAGATATAGACAGAGAGAGCAATAGAGAGGAGTAAATGAACAAGGAAGAACGGGGGCCTACGAACCGGTGAACAAAAAGCCGAGGTTCGTAGCCCAGAATCAGAGACCACAGTTCCAAGGGAGTTTCGAAAGACCGACGCAACAACAACACCAACAGAGGTTTCCATTACTTGCGTCGGGGAGACCTATTCGCTATGAGAGCCCTGCCATGTCTACTGGCGCCACTAACACACAGGGTTCTCGTACTGTTTCTTCTGCACCTCGGGAGACTTGCGCAAAGTGTGGCAAGCCTCATAGAACAGTGGATTGTAGATTGGGAACTAGGGGTTGTTTCCGATGTGGCAAGGTGGGCCACTTAATCAAGGATTGCCCAGAGACGGATAAGAGAAAGACGGTTTTAGTTGCAGCACCACGACCAATTCAAGCAAGGAAGCCGATCGTTCAGGGGAGAGCCTATGCAGTCACTGCTCAGGAAGCAGGGAACGTGCATGACGTCATACAAGGTGAGACCTTTTTTAAAAATTAAAGAAAGTTTTCATTTCATCAAAATTTTAGATAGAGAAGGAACATGCATCAGAAATTGAATAGATATATATTTTTTTATATATACAAAAGTTGTATGTGAATTAAGAGTGTAAATTGATGTGTAAAATATTGTATGCATGTATGTATACTATAGGTACTCTAAATATATATGAAAAAGGATGCTTCGGTGGATATGATGCTCGAGTGTTGATAGACCCAGGGTCTACCCACTCATTCGTCACTCCACGTTTCGCCAAGAAGATGAAGATTGTTCCAGAGATGTTGGATTTCGTCCTATCTGTGTCTATTCCGACTGGAGAGTTAGTAGACACGGAGTTAGCATGCAAATCCATCATTGTAGCAGTTCGAGACTTAGAGGTGCACGAACTAGAAGCAAAGTTGATACTGTTAGACATGCAAGGGTTTGATGTGATCCTTGGCATGGATTGGTTGGCGCAGCATTGTGCAACCATCGATTGCAAGAACAAGGTAGTCATTTTCAGACCCAACACAAGAAGATCATTTCGGTTTCAAGAAGTGAGGTCGTCATACGTACTGCCTTGATCTCGGGATGAGGGCGAAAATGATCAGAAAGCGTTGCAGTGGATACTTAGCTTTCTCAAAGGAGGACAAGGGAGAAAAGAACGTCATTTCTGAGATAGCAGTTGTGCGAGACTTCAGCGTGTTTCGGAAGAATTGCCCGGATTACCTCGAGAAAAGAAGTAATTGCCATTGACTTAGCATCGAGGCGGAGCCTATTTGAAAGCACCTTATAGAATGGCTCCTGGAGTTAAAGGAGTTGAAGGAACAACTACAAGAGCTTATGGACAAGGGGTTTGTTAGACGGCGTGTCTCCATGGGAGCACCGGTCTTGTTTGTCAAGAAGAAGGATGGGTCAATGCGGCTATGCATTGACTATCGACAATTGAACAAACTCCATGAAGAACCGCTACCCTTTACCTAGAATTGACGATCTATTCGACCAACTGCAAGGAGCAAGGTATTTTTCCAAGATCGACCTGAGATCTGGGTATCATCAGTTGCGAGTCAAAGCTGAGGACATTCAGAAGACAGCTTTTCGGACACGATATGGACACTATGAATTCCTTGTGATGCCGTTTGGATTGACGAATGCTCCGGCGTCGTTTATGGATCTGATGAACCGAGTGTTTAAACCACACTTGGACTCCTGCGTCGTAGTGTTTGTTGATGATATACTAATATACTCCAAATCCAAGACGGAACACGAAGAACACTTGAGGATTGCTCTACAGACGCTACGTGAACACCAATTGTACGCCAAGCTCAACAAGTGTGAGTTTTGGTTGGAAGAGGTTAGCTTTTTGGGACATGTTGTCTCAAAGCATGGTGTCACTGTAGATCCAGCAAAGATAGAAGCAATAGTTAAATGGGAGCAGCCAAAAGCGGTGTGGATGTCCGAAGTTTTCTGGGCTTAGCAGGCTATTATCGACGTTTCGTTGAGGGGTTTTCAAAGATATCGGGACCTCTCACAAAGTTGACACGAAAAGATTCAAGGTTTGAGTGGAGTGAGGCATGCGAGAAGAGTTTTCAAGAACTCAAAACGAGACTCACTTCGGCTCCAGTATTAGCGATTCCTTCAGGCAGTGGAGGAGACGCCGTGTACATGGCCGACTGTGTACTCAATCAACACAAGAAGGTGATAGCTTACGGATCAAGACAGCTGAAAGAACACGAGAAAAATTACCCGACTCATGACTTGGAACTGGCAGCAGTCATTTTTGCACTGAAGATTTGGAGACATTACTTGTATGGTGAGACTTTTGAAATTTTCACCGATCATAAGAGCCTCCGATACCTGTTTACACAGAAGGAGCTCAACATGAGACAGCGCAGGTGGATGGAATTCCTAAAGGATTATGATTGCTCCATACAATACCATCCTGGCAAGGCGAATGTAGTAGCCGATGCATTGAGTCAGAAAGGTTCAGCTCAGTTAGCTTCTTTGATTTTGGGAATGCACCGATGGAAATTATTGGAAGACCTGACATTCTATGATGCGAATATTGAGTCAAAGGACACCGGATCCTTTTTGGATAACATATCAGTAAAGCCAGTGATATTTGAGCATATCCACGATCTACAGATGAAAGATCCGGCATTAATAAAGATTCATCAAGACGTGAGTGAAGGCATCAGGTCAGACTTCTCAGTGAAAGAAGATGGTTCCTTGTTGTTTAAAGGCCGTCTCTGCATTCCGGACAATGCCGATCTAAGACAAACGATTCTTGATGAGGCCCATAAGTCAAATTATGCTATCCACCCTGGTAGCACCAAAATGTACCAAGATTTGAAAAGAACTACGGTGGGAGGAATTTGAAGCAAAGGCGTGGCGAGTCGTGTCACGGTGTTTGACTTGTCAACAAGTGAAGGTTGATCATAGACATCCTGCTGGACTATTGCAACCTTTACCAATCCCAGAATGGAAGTGGGAATCGATCTCAATGGACTTCATTGTTGGATTACCCCGTACTACCAAGAGACACAATGCCATTTGGGTCGTCGTAGACCGATTGACCAAATCAGCGCACTTTTTGCCGTACAATACTACATATCTGACGGGAATGGCGGATCTATACATGAAGGAGATTGTAAGATTACATGGGATTCCAAGCGACATAGTTTGGATCGTGATCCACTATATCGTCCAAGTTTTGGAAGAAATTTCAAGAAGGAATGGGAACACGACTAGACTTTAGTTCACTTTCCATCCTCAAAGCGATGGGCAAGCAGGCGAGTGAACCAAGTAATAGAAGACATGCTCGGCTTGCATGCTTGATATGCAAGGATCTTTGGGATGAGTATCTACCGATGCTCGAGTTGCATATAACAATAGTTTCAAGCGAGCATTGGCATGGCACCGTATGAAGCTCTGTATGGGCTGACGATGCAAGTCACCTCTAAATTGGGAGGAAACAGTGAGAAGTTTGTTAGGACCAAAACTACTTGAAGATAACGCTACCGTCGTTCAAATTATCGGAGAAAGGTTGAAGACGACCAGTGAGTAGAGCGGAAAAGTTCGAGCATGAAGCGGACTAGTGTCGACTATAAGGTGGGCGACACGTGTTTGTGAAAGTATCACCTATGAAAGGTGTAATGAGATTTGGCAAGAGAGGTTAAGTCCACGTTATGTTGGACCATTTGAAATTTTGGGACGAGTAGGTGAAGTTACATATCGCATTGGTTTACCACCGCTGTTTGATCGAGTACATAATGTTTTCCACATATCGATGCTCAGGAAGTACGTGAATGATCCGTCTCATGTGTTAGGAAAGCAACCTATAGAGATGTGTGAGGACATGAGCATGATAGAGGAACCAGTGGAAATCTTGGATCGAAAAGAACAAGTACTGCGCACTAAAGTGATTCCCTTAGTGCTTGTTCGGTGGAACAACCATCCTAAAGAAGAGGCTACTTGGGAACGAGAGGCTGATGTGAAAGAACAATATCCAGCCTTGTTTCCAACGACGTGAGAATTCAATGTAAACCACGAACGTGTTCGTAGAATCTCCACGATCCTTGTAATTCGATGGAAATTTTGCTCGATTGTATGATTAAAGGAATATTTTTCCTTCTTGTGTATATATGACCAAGTGTATGTATTTTTATGGAACCATGAACCACTTGATGTCATAAACTACCAAAAGAAATCAAAGAAACAAAGAGATTAAAATTCTGTAGAAATTGGGCAAAACCGATTAATCGAATTTCAAATCAATTAATCGATTTGGAATTTCGATTAATCGATTTTGTTCGATTAGTCGACTGGCATGTACCAGTGACTGGAAATTGAAAGGAGAGTTAGAATATACATAGAAGGCAAATTTCGATTGATCGAGTTGGAATCTCAATTAATCGATTTGGGATCGACTAATCGATTTTGAGAATCGATTAATCGATATTGGATTTCGATTAATCGAACTGGAATCTCGATTAATCGATTTACTTATGGGACTTGGAAGAAATTGAAGTCAGATAGACGATTTCGATTAATCGAAGTGAATTTCGATTAATTGATTTTGAAATTTCGATTAATCGAAATGGATTTCGACTAATCGAATACTTAATGAATTCTGGAAATATAGAAGTTACTACACGATTTCGATTAATCGAAGTAAATTTCGATTAATCGATTTTTAATTTTCGATTAATCGAAATGGATTTCGATTAATGTCGGCTCAACGCCGATGAGCTCAAAAACTTAAATTTTAAGCGGATGCGATTTGATTAATCGAAATGTTTTGATGTCGAATTTAACTTTTGATTGATCGATTTGAGAAATCGATTAATCGATTTTCTGTGACTTAACCTAGTTTTGAATTTGATTAATCGAACGAATTTCGATTAATTGAGCGAGGCTCTATATATATAAAATTGGGGATTTCATTTCCCATTAAAATTTTTCTTGCTTGGGATTTTGGGCGTTTCATCTTCTCCTTCTTCTCCAACCAACCAGTGGTTTAGGGTTTGAATCTTCCGTTGATTAAGCTTGAATCCCTTGAAACTTAAGGTAAACCCTAGATTTACCTTTTCTTTCAATTTGAGTTAGTTAAAACCCTAGATTAGTCCTATTTCACCAAAATGCCGCCCAAAACCCGATTATCTTGAAGAAGGCGACTTGAGTTGCGGTTAGGCGTGAAACGCCCACCACCACCTACCCCATCGCGGTGAGGACTCCATCACCGTCGGCATCGGAGACCACCTGCAGTTCGTGGCGCGTCTCTGTGAGTCTTCATGATCCACCATGCCCCACCACCCACTAATGTAATACAACCAAACGAATGGTGGCCGGCCAAGACCGTTGAGGTCGAGTACGTCATCGACCTTACCCTATTCACCGATCCCGATGTGCCGGGCGAGACCCAATGGGCTCGAAACTACCTCAATAACGTCGGCCTCGGCAACCTTCTCAAACCAATCCGGGTTCATACTACCTAGATTGGTTAGATTTGTTCTACCAAGGGCTAACCGATGGTCCCTGAGATGATTGTATTTTGACCAAGATCGAGGGTCGTCTATACACGATCACTCGTCGTCACATCCACGAGGTACTCGAGTGTTACCTCGATTTCACTCCAGAGACCACCTTATTCCCACCCTTCGAGGAGGACCCTCGATTCGAGGAGGTCATGACCCGCATGACCAATGGTAAAAAGGGGTCGGGCTCCTCCATTAAGAGGGTTGACCTTTCCACACTATATGTGGATGCTCACTCCGTGATAAAGTGCAACTTTACCCGATGCGCCACGACACCGAAGCTGCGGGACAAAGTGCAACATGCACTTTATGCCTTCAGGGCCGTGGTTCGACGCCACAATGGTCATCCTAGAAGGGATGAAATACATTAAGGGCAAGCTAATGAAGGGCAACATGCAGCCCAAGGAGAAGATGCCATATGCTCGGCTCATCTCGAGCATGTTGGAGTGCTACTCCGACGAGCCCTCCTACAGCATCTCGCCTCACGAGGTGAGGGCTACGGATCGCGTGAAGACGTTTACGAAGTCTTCATGGACCCGTAGCTACAATCTTCTAAAGCGGACCCTACCAGCTCCGGGTCCCGCTCCAGCCCCAGCACCAGCAGTAGCACCTCCACCACCCCCACCACCTCAGCAGGACCCACCCGTGGGTGGGGCACACCCTATTCCCGCAGAGCCATCCGTGGAGAGGGTTCCCTCCCACACCACAGCCTCACCGACACCACCTGCCCACTCCGCGCCCGCGACACCCACCTCATCCTACCGCCGGCGCGCCGCTCCATCCGGTCCTACCATCGAGGACGTGTTGGCTCGCATGGAGGCCAACAACGAGCGGATGAACCGGAGGATGGACTTCTTGATGTTCCACACCCTCCGCTACATCTACCCGACGGACTACCACCGCTACCTCGCCCAGGAGGAGGAGTGGACCGCTGGACGCACCGCCTTCCATCGAGGACCCGTCTTCCATCCTACCCCAGCCACTACAGACGCGGTTCCTTCCACATCTGCCTCCGCGACCGAGACGCCACCACACCGCCACCACCACCGCAGCCGCAGCTCCAAAGCAGACTCCACCACCAATCGTAGTACTCACCTCGATGGAGCACCGCCCAAAGACTGCACTCGCTCATGGGGATTGCATGAGTTTTACTTTTTTTTATGAGTCATGATTGTATAGATGTATGTTTTGTACGCCAACTCATGTGGCGCCTTGTAAAAAAAAAAAAAAAAAATTTTGCTGATATTAATAGAAATCCAAACTTTTTGTGTACATTGTTCACATTCGTCAAATTTAAATTCTATGCTAGTATATGTAACTAATTTAATGTGTTTGAGTCAACTGGATCGCCTCACCTGAGAGTGTCGGGGGGGGGGGGGCGAGAGAGACCCAGCCAGACAAACCTTGGGTTATTTTCGAGGACGAAAATTCCCAAGGTGGGGAGGATGTAATAGCCCGAAAAATTACGCTAAACTATGACCTCGGGATCCGTGCCCGATTGGTCACAAGTTTGACCAATCAGGAGATCAAGAGTTAGCATAGAATGTGATGAACGGACGAGATGTGATGGGTTGAATGCCTATGTGGTGTGTGTTGTGAATGTGAAGTCGCATACACCTACCGTGGTGTATGTGCTCAACACACACACGTGAGGAAAGGGATAAAAGGGTTTAATAACCCTAAATGTGTGTCTTTGGTGGTTGAGAGAGAAGTAAAGAAGAGAGAGAGAGAGAGGAAGTAAAGAGAGGAGTTATTGCAACTGATTTGGAGGGGGGATTCAAGCGATAAAAGTTGGATTCAACACGGTTTGGATCTGTTAGAGCCAAAGCTGGAAACCCTAGCCTTCCAACCATTTGATTTGAAATCAATTCGAGATTGATTCAAGGTAAATTTTTATAATCAAATGCATAGATTATAGGGGTTAAGTTGTGGTTGAAAGTGGGTTAAACCATAGGATAATGGGTTAGAAAAATAGAGGAAAAAGTATGGAAGAAGATTGAGAAGAACAGCTCGAAAGGGGCTGAATCTGACAATTTCGATTAATCGAAATTGGGTTTCGATTAATCGAAATTTGCCAGGAAGTTGAAAGGTCAGAGGACCCCGATTTCGATTAATCGAATTGGAGTTCGATTAATCGACACAGGAGGGAAATCGACTAATCGAAATGGGATTTCGATTAATCGATTTGGGATCGATCGAATCGATTTAGAACTCGACTCGAATCGAGAATCGACTTTATAAAGAGAATTTCGATTAATCGAATTAGGATTCGATTAATCGACTACGAATTGAGAATAGACTTTGCTCGAGAATTTCGATTAATGAATTAGGATTGATTAATTAATGAAAATCGAACTACTCGAATTGAGAATCGACTTTGCGAAACAGAGAATTTCGATTAATCGAATGAGATTTGATTAATCGATATTGACTTTCGATTAATCGATTTTGGAATTCGATTAATCGACTGAGATAAAATATGTTGACTTTTGGGTTTGACTTTAAGATTCTTGGAGAGTCTTAGACCTTCTTTATTGCATCCTTTGTGATGTGTTTCACCTGTTATGTGGTACCATAGGTGGTACGTGTGGACTAGTGCACAAGGAGCCACGTGGGACCTTGATGCAATGATCAAATGAAGATTTGAGGTAGGGAACACCTTGAACATGTACTTTATTTTACAAGAGCATGTATGTAGTGATATAGAATTCAATTCAAATGTTTATTTCTTAAGAATTTGTGAAAAGTGTTTGTGTGTGTGACATCCATAAGAGTAATCATGATGAGCCATCCCCAGGGGATGAAGAAGTAAAGAGATAAGGGCATCAAGTGTGATGCAAGTAAATGGATACATCCCAGGGATGTATCCAAGGATTGAATCATGTTTGATAGGGCCTAACTGATATAAGATAGCACACTTACACGGTGAATAACTATATGTAAGGCACCGATATTTTTGTTATTTGAGGTTTGATAGGTTACCGGCGGCAGGATATCCGTGACCGATACGGCGGTGAAACCGTAGGCCAGTGCGGAGGCTTATCCATACATAATAAGCACACCCCAGGGGTGTTGATTGAGACAAGTGAAACCTCGCCACCAATCCCCAGGGGAAAGGGGCTTGGGTACTATATTTGTATTCGGGAATACGTTAAAGCTCTATATAGATGACGATGAAGGTATCTCATGGGGCTCGATGCTATATTGCTCGGGGGATTACTTAAGTTGAAAGTTTAAGTTTTGCTTTAGGCCTTTTCAGATCATTCATGAATAAATGAAAACATAAGTAATGAACAAAAATGAAATGCTTTTAACGTTTTCATCAATAATCGTATAGATACATCATGCATGGCATATCTTGGAATAGATGTGAGTTATAAGTTATGTGTTCAAGCGTGTTTGTTCCCTATTGAGCTAGGATGTAGCTCACCCTATAGACTATCGTCAGAGTCCACTACTAGCAGCCGAGGCTTGAGAGAGGCCGACCGGTGAGTCGGACCTGCGGCCGGTGACGAGTTGGAGCCACCTCCGAGGACTTCTTCTAGAGGACTCAGCCACTTTGAGGGCTTTTTAGAGAGATTTTGTACGGCTTGGTATGTCAAGCCTTGATTTTGTTTAAAACCATGTACATAAGGAGTTGGGATTATTCTTTTGGGACGAACCATCCGTGATGATTCTATCATCGATGGTTCGGATCGGTTCTCCATTCATGCAGAGGCATGAAGGTAGAACTGTCTTTTGGGAAGTTAATTAATATAAATTTAAATTCCGCAAATTCGTTTATTATACTTTTCGATGCTTGATATACCAGTGTTCCGTGCTTAGCTAAAGGGCACGATTAAGATGATCGTGCTGATGGCACGGGTTTCGGGGTGCTGAAATCTGGGCTGTCACAGTATAAGAAAGATTTTATTTCCTTGGCAAATTTTTTAAATAGTTTATATCGATTGTAAATATAATCGTTATCGCCTCTATATATAGTCGATATCGATTGTAAATATAATCGTTATCGACTCTATATACAGTCGATATCGATTGTATAAACAGTTGATATCGATTATAAATACAATCGTTATCGACTCTATACACAGTCGATAACGATTATATTTATAATTAATATTGACTGTTTATACAATCGATATCGACTGTTTATACAATCGATATGTGTTAACAATCATCTTCTCTCTTTTGTGTCATTAGTCTTATAACTCATTCCTTCTTATTCTTAAATAGACGATGACAGAGGTGGGGATTCCTCTTCTCTGTCACTATGATGACCTTCTTATAAGCAATGATGGCTTGTATGAAGGTGGCGGGCAGAGGGTTATTAATATTTCGACTGGTATTTCTTATGAACAATTCATGAGGCGAATGTCTGCTGTCAGTTTTGCGATAGCAGGTAAAACAGTTTTCATAAAGTTCAATATGAAGATAGTGAATACCCCTGTGGTTGCCGACATTTTGGACTCTAATGATTTGGCCATCTTATTTACGTTTTATAAATTTGGGGTAGATGTCATAAAGGTATTCATCATTAAGGAACCGTCATCCTTCCGAGTCGAATCTGAACAAGTAGATCTTGGTGGGACTAATTTTGTGAGTAACCATTCATTTCAACCATATAAGTTTGAGGAGGATGAAACTATATACAATACCACCCCGTTAGGCGATAACAACGATATTATGGCGAATATGTCCGCCAGGAAAGAAACTATTGATTTAAATAATGCTCCGGTTGAATCGTATGATGACCCACTAAAATATATGCATGGGTCACAACAATGTAGTCAATGGTTAGACTACACTTCAGAAAGGGTGGTGGATACCGACGATTTCAGTCATATTTTCTCCAGTGGATGGACAACTTGGTTGACTAACGAATTATGTTCTACCATGTCATTGATGGAGATTATCGGAGAAACTCAACCTCATGTCCATACACATGAGCACCCCTTCGGTGAAAGGCCTAGTCAATCATGCCAGAACCCCTTTGGTGAAAGATCTAGTCAATTATATCAGAATCCCTTCGGTGAAGGATCTAGTCAACCACTTGAGAATACCGCTAGTGAATAAGGTAGTCATCCTTAACCCACTAATGAAGATACCTTAGAAGAAGATTATGAAAGCGAACCAAATGAGTTTATAAAAGAGGATCCAAAATTTTTTGTGAGAGACATTGATAATCCCCTAATAGATGGAGATTACGAAGTGTTAAAGACATTGGGCGACTCCTTCGATTAAGAGGTGGAAACTGAATATCTGAATTGGACGTTTAAAGTAGGAGAAATTTTTAAAGACAAACAAATATTTCAAAGAGTATTGAAAGAACACGCGGTGGAGAAAAACTTCCAATTCGGCCTTTGAAAACTGCTAGTTATCGAGTGATAGCCGGATGCTACGAACCCGATTGTTCGTGACGAATACATGTGTCTAAATTGATTGAGCTCGACTCTTTCTAAATCAAGACATTAAATAGTACTCACACATGCGGGGTTGCTAAGATCGGACCGCACGATTACCGTAATGCAACAATCTCCTTCGTAGCCAATTATATACGGGAGAAACTTATGGAAGGATTCGAGTTCACACCGACGTCGATAATGTTTGATATTGTAAAAACTTATAATGTGTAAATCTCATATGCAAAGGTTTGGAGGGGGAAAGAACTTGCCCTTAATGATAGTAGAGGCAGTTGGAAAGGATAATTTGTGGATCTACCGGCCTACGTGAAGGAGATAGAGAGGATAGATCCTAATGTACAAACATCCTTTCAACTTATGCTTGAGGTAAGTTTCAAAGATATTTTTAGAGTTTTAGCCCGTGTATCGGAAGCTATCGCAATACACTTCATCACATATTGCTTGTAGATGATACACACCTACGAGGACGTTTCGAAGGGATCCTACTTATCGCCTAGGCGCAAGACGGTAATGGCCATATATTACCGTTAGCATTTATCGTCGTCGAGTTAGAAGAAAAGGATATGTAGATGTGGTTTCTTGAACGAGTAGGTGCGTTCGTGATCGGTGAGTTTATCGAAGATTTCATTTTTATCACGGATAGGTCGAAAGGTTTAATAAAGGTGGTGAAACATATCTTTTCTAACGCATACCACAACTACTGCATTCAACATATGACACAAATTTTGGCACACAAGTATCCCATGAAAAATGTGAAGGATCTATGGTGGAGCACTACGCGTGCATATTCAGTAGAGAGATTTGATTATTATTAATAAAATGAAAAAAGATCCTGCTGATCCTCGGGCCAAAGTATATTTTGAAAATAGATCTGAAGCATTGGGCACACACATATATGAAAGGTAGTACGATTCTCTGACTACGAATAATACTGAAAGCTTGAACAGCGTACTAAAGATAGCTCGAGAGAGACCAATTATCGACTTAATCGGAACTACTAGAGAGAAAGTCGCCGATCATTTTTAAAAGCACCGACAGATATATGAGAAATGGACCACCCTCCTCTGCCCGAAAGCAGACGAGGACATAAAGAAGGTGTTGCAATGGGCCGGTAGAAAGAGAGCTCAACCATACAGACGGGATCAATTCCAAGTCAACTCCGAAAATTTCATTCATCATGTCAACTTGGAACACAAGACGTGTAATTGCTGCCGTTGGCACATTCATGGCTTGCTTTGCTCCCATGCCGTGGCGGCCTTCAATCAGAGAAGTTACGATTATCATAACTTCTATGAGAAGTGGTTTTTCACCGCTTGCTTTAAACAAATATACGACGAACAATGACTTTCCACCCTCGATAAAAGCGAATGGGAATTTCAAGCAGAGCAACTCCCTGAAAATATGAAAGTGAGACTACCTATAATTATCAAAAGCAAGCCGGTCGTCCAAAGAAGAGAAGGATACAGTCTAATGGTGAGGTTAGGACCCTACAGTGTGACAGGTGTAGTGAGTATGGTCACAATCGCAGGAGTTGCACGATAGTGGGATCGATGGGTTGATAGTGTATATTTTTAATAGTGATAGATGGAATATAAACGAGGCAATGTGTATATTTGCTCAGAAGCTTAGAATCCCGATAATTTGTTTCATAATAGTTGTAATTTTAGAGTGTACACTTGCTCAGAAACATAGATCATGGTATGCACAGATGCACCATTGACTGTCTATAAAGTCGATATCGATTCATTGTAGAGTTGTTATCGATTATTTATATAGTCGATGACAACTCTATATAAAGTCGATAGTGACTCTATATAAAGTTGCTATCGACTATTTATATAGTCGATGGCGACTCTATATAAAGTCGATAAAGACTGCTACTTTTACAATATAACCATTGCTACTTAAAAATATTTCATTTATATTTACAATATAACCACTACTACTTATGCACCTCCTCCATTGAGTCATCCTGCTTCAATTCCCCTCCTCTATTGTCGGTGTATTTAGACAGTGTATAGCCAATTTCTGTCATGATCCTATCCATATCTGATTGCGCAAAGTCAAATTTCTTTCCCGACATGAAGTACTCCACATACTTCAATACAAATACCCCTACAATCACTGGAATTGGTCTGTCGGAGAATGCCTTTGTACCGGTAGTCACTAGATGACCAAGGATAGGTCTTCACGTTCAGTGCAGTAGAGTTATCGTATGAATATAAAACCGCGGGAAGGTATTGGGTCTATTTCGAAATAGAGGAATGTCAGATATGCTAAGCTAATAATGATAAAAGATATGTCAAACAAAATATCTTACCAGTATTTATAATTGGTTCGGATATCTTTCCTTAGAGGGCCTATTAAAAATAGGGTCGACGACCAATATCGATCGTTCGAGTACCTTCACGATCACAAGCGCCCTGTGTAATGGTAATTGTGAATGAATTGGAATAAGTATCTACAAAAAAATAATATAATATAAAAGGGTATGAGTAAAAAAATTATAAAGATGTTGGAAGCATACTGTGCTGCATTTGTGAGCCCATAGATTCTGAAATTGATTGAAGAAGAAATTTTGTAGCAGCTTCTTGCCTTAATTCTCTTCGAGTTTATAGGCAGCCCACCGTTCGACTTAAATCTGGAACGATTCTTCGTACAATTTTTCAGTGAGAAGGAACTTGTTGAAATCGTTCAGTTTAAAGCCCATGTAGGTCAGATCCGTAGGGCACATAAGGAACCATTTGTTCTTTTGATCAGGATGAATATCATCATCAATTGCTTCCAAGTGTCTCAGGTAAGCGCCCATAATCTGAAACCAATGCAGTTACAGTTAAATAAATAACATTCAAAAGAGTTGTCGCCTGTCCTTCAATGTATAAAGTTGATGACTCGAAATAAAGTTGGTATCGACTCTACAATGAATCGATATTGATTCTACATATAGTCGTTATTGACTATATAAACAATCGTCATCGACCCTACAATGAATCGATATCGATTTGTTGTAAAGTCGATATCGACTATATAGAGAATCGATAACGATTCTACATACTGTCGTTATCAACTATATAAATAATCGTCATCGACTCTACAATAAATCGATATCGATATCGATTTATTGTAGAGTTGAAAACGACTCTATTTCGAGTTATCGAAGAATTTATATTGTCTATTTGGTGCTTACAATAGGGTTACTTTACTTACAATATTATCCAAGTACTGCGTACCTAGTAAACATCTGAAAGATTACACCACCAGCGTATAATCACCGACAGTGCTTACATAGTTGCTGCATAAATAACGGCTAACGTAACTAATTTTCATAAAAAATAATAAAGTGAAAGATGCAGGCTTGTTCCTAAGAAGAATGACTTACTCGTCCTTAGATTCAGGCTTGTTCCACAGGTCTAGTATGTATTTCTGCTTCGCTGTCAGCTCAACAGTAGCATCATCAGCAGTAGGTCCAAGCTCAGCAGTAGCATCAGCCACCGATCCTTCAATGGCCTTCTTCGTTATAGGCTTTTTCACCATCGCTCCCCTTCGTTGTGTCTTAGGTTTGACGGTAGTTGATTTCACATGTTTCCCTTGCCTAGGTCTTAAGCGAAGGTCAATTTGTTGATGAGGCAATTGGGAAGAGGTTTGCTCTTCACCAGCTTGACCCTTATTGGCTTGAGACTCAGGCTGCTCGTCAGTAGCTGCCGTCACCTCATCCGTGGGAGGATCCTCATGCATTGGAACTGATGGTTCCTTATCGAAGGCTGTGTCACACACCTTCGATATCAGCTCCAAAAGAGCGACATCCTGAACATCGAAATAATAGTGCAGTATAAGAAATAATTTTTGGTCTCCATTTTAAAAAGTTGATATCGATTATAAATATAATCATTATCGACTCTATACACAGTCGATAACGATTGTAAATATAATCGTTATCGACTCTATGCACAGTCGATATCGATTGTAAATATAATTGTTATCAACTCTATATACAGTCTATAACGATTGTATACAAAGTCGATATCGATTGTAATTACAATTGTTATCGACTCTACACACAATCGATAACAATTTTATTTACAATCGATATCGATTGTATATAGAGTCAATTTATGTTAACAATTTTGAATATATAAAAACTATGTATCAACTCATACCTTAGGTCTCGCTTCTAATAAATTTTCAAGAAGTTCTTTTAGATTCCCCTGGCCCTTTTTAACTAACATGTTGTAGTGAATCATCTTCTCCAACTCCGCATCCCTTGAATGGAGTCGCTCATTCAAGGAGTTGCATAGTTTCTTTACGGAGGCACAACGTGTCGCGAGGACCATATTCACTCCTTCCAAATGGCTCACTCTTTGGGTGAGCTTCAAGTTCTCCAGCTCCAAACTGTCGATCCTCCTTAACAACGACTCATTGGAGGAGGCCGGTGCAGCTGGACTCCCTTTCGCAACTGGGCTCTCCTTCGTAGCCCCCTAGTTCTTGACCGCTTTACATCTATATGGACGGGGCCCTCTTCTGAGAATGATTCTTTGTCTGACATCGATTAGACGTCAAATTCTTCCTCGTCAATATTCTCGATCAGAATGTATTTTCTCTTCTTCTTCAGCCGCAACTCTTCTATAGCTTTCTTGATCGGTTCATGAATCTCATTCTTCTTCCTCTCAACGACCTTTCGACCCCGTAGATATTCTTTTAAGACGAGTATCTCTAATTCAAAGCTAACAGGCATAAGGGGAGCGTGAACCTTTTGAAAGAAAAAGAAACACGATAAATAACAAACTAAATTGATAATATATTCTAAATGCAAAGTATCGACTATTTAATAAGTCGTTATCGATTCTGTAATGAATCATTATCGACTATTTAATAAGTCGTTATCGATTTTATAATGAATTGCTATCGATTCGGTAATGAATCGATATCGATTCTAGAGAAAGTCGTCATCGACTCGTTAAGCAGTCGGTACATTTATTCAATTGGCATCGGATCTCTCTACTGCTTAACTTTATAAATTTAAATTATTTAATAGACATCATACCTTGCTGTTCAACATCTATCTGCGAGTGTAACCTTTGACCCTTGATTGTACCTTATCTGACCATTTCACCAGTCATGGGAAAGGGTCCTTAAGGCCTATTTGGGAAGGCGAGATATCTGACAGCATCTCATAAGTCCACCATTGAAGTAAACATATGCATCCATATGTGTTGTACGTCTTAAGGGCTTTATCTATCTTGGCAGTCTTTCTATTCGTCGCGCACTTCATTATATACTCTATCAAGTCATAGTACACATGGAGACCCCACGGAGTTCGGTTAAAGTTCTCGACGTCATTGATGAGGTCGATGTGGTCTTACGCTAGTTGATGGTGGGATCCGAGAAAAAGAAATATACACAACACATATAGAAGGGACAACTTTATGAAGTCGTCATCACTTTTCGCTCTTCAAATTGCATTATCTTTATGAGATCGGAGAATTTTCCTATGAGGCGTTCCACAAAAATATTTGTAGCGAATGGTTTGTTCTTATGGTGGTTTAACGGACGGGGTTTACTTTTTGGGACCAACTACAGCAAGGCCCAGTATCAATGTAATGTCCAACTTTCAAAGATAGACATCAGTCTTTCTGATTCGGAAGTAATTTTTTTTAACCCAAAAAGTCAACATCGCATCGACCACATCTCCAAGAAATCTCACACCCTTAGATATTTGAAATATTCCACCGAAAATTGAAAGCTCTCAGCAACTCCTTTCGAGTTGGCTTAGCGGTATCGTAGAGATTCGAAATGGCACTAGGGGAACACTTGGCAACAAGTCAGTGTACAATCATCTTGATAACTTGTTGAAATGAATTATAATAAAAAAGAAATGACTGAGTCCCATACTAACACGGATTGTTTAAATGTTAAATGAACTATAATATATAAAATTGATATCGATTACAGATACAGTCGATATCGATTGTATATATAGTTGCTATCGACTATACATATAATCGATATCGACCGTACATGTAATCGATAACGACTATAAATACAATCGATATTGACTCTTAATGTAATCGATATCGACTTTATATGTAATCGATATCGACTCTATATATAGTTAATAACGATGTTATATACGATCAATATCGATTGGATATGGAGTAACCTTAAAAAATTATGACAAAATGTACACCGACGAAAGAAGAAGAAAAAACTCTATAACAATGGAAGATAATTTTATTTCTAACTTATAGATTTGGTAGTTTGAAGATTGAAGAACGGAATGCTAGCGACAACGAATCGACACCGCCTCTCCACCGACTTCGAATGAAAAAGTAAAAAGTAAAAAAAGGTAAACATTGAAGAGTTGAATAAAGGACGGTTATTTATTACATTAGGGGTAACTTTGGCATTTCGTAAAGGCAGGTGACGGCTAGACGCGTAGCGGGTTAGTTTGGGTAAAGGTAAAACTACAGGGCCTCTAACGTAAAAGGTGTATCTGACAAGGTCGGTCAGATAAATTCCCATATATTGTATACCTAGAGTTAAACAACCGGAGCGTCGAGTGTCAGGCCCTAATTAAATTTTGGTTCAAAAATGGAGGACCTATCAAAAAAAATTCCGCCATTCACCTCCCTCCAATTAAACCTGGACTACCTTTAGGTGCCCGTCAGACTTCACCTTCTGCCAACCTTCACACAGACCATCGAATTATAGACCTTCAGCCATTGACAATCCAAAAGTGAGAGATTAATATTCACAAAAATCTTTATCTAAGTTGCGTTCATCTTCCTCCTAGTATGTAGCAAATCATTCATTCTACTATCCACACCCAAATTCCCCTGATGACAGCGTCACATTGCTGAAGATGAGGCAATTTTCACCAATTTATTTCTTTCCATATCTCCCAAATAGCAATCCACGAGAACACTTGGGAGTTCTCTATAATGGTCATCTTCTTTTAAGAATTATGAGGACCTTTCCTATTGTAATTAGGAGTAGTTTCAATGGAGATTCCTTGAGGTCCTCCAAATTTCTATGTTTTGTTATTTTAATTTTTTGAGGGAGTATGCCCGAAGAGATAGCTAGTAAATTTTTAATTTGAGCATAAACGGGTTAATTAATAGATATATGAGAAGTGATCTCCTAACTCGAGTCATGAGACATAAACTCATGACAAGATCGAACTCTTATTAGTTGCATGTCAGATCAGCTGCCTTTAAAGTCAACTGTTGTAACATGTATCTAATGATAGCTCGAGTCATGGGCATATATCCCATGACATGAGTACATATATCTATATTAGTGCGGGACTGTGTTTGAGTTCGGCCCGGGGAGTTGCACTCAAGCCATTTGGGTACTACGTGGCACTCAATTTGATGATCAGGTGCCACAATGACATTCCTAAGGCCGATCATGTATTGTCTAAAAAAAATTAAAAAGGGTAATCTTCCAATGTTGATTATTGGGTCAAAAGTTAAAATGTTTAATGCTCTATGTTTGGGATATGAACCAGCTTGACCTATTATTTCAAAAACAAAACAATCCAATTTTTTCCTAAAATCTTAGAAGACTACCGGAACCCTAACAGGATGTAGTGTACTGCATGATCACATGTCATGTTGCATGTGATCTGACATTGCAATATACAACACACATGCTACCACTACAAAAAATAAGACTTTTAGCAGTAGTTTTTTAGAGCAAAAAATTGTCGCTATTAATAAAAAACCTATTAAGACTATTAGTGGCAAGAGTATTAGCGGCAGTTTTTTGTTAATAGCAGCAGTTTTTGGCTACCGCTATTAGTCTTGTTTTTTGTAGTGTACATTACAATGCATCATTCTTTGATATGTTTATAATGTTGGATTTCACGGATTTATGTAGCCCTTAAGTCACACACCATGGTCAAGGTCAAACAGTTCAAATTATTAACTTAGAGAGATGGTGAAATACTAGTTGTGGTCAAACTAGTAGTTTCTAATTATATTAAGGGTTATGATTTTACCATAACATAAGTGTGGTAATCCTAACTGTTAGATTCCTTGATGGACAAGTTTTTAACCTAATTGGCTAACTTATTTAAAGGAATATAGAGTTTCTCTTTCTACACACAATATACGTATCAATTGAATTAGAAGAATTCAAGGGAAACCTATCTTCTCTACGGTGTGCAAAGACAGAAAACTTTTCATCAAATTATCGATTGTCGGATTATTGCTCGGATTGTTCAAGGCTAAATCCTTGAGTGAAAAACTCTATGGTGTAAGGTATGCTAAAGTTTCTTTTAACACCTCTTTTGATTGCGAAAATATCCTAATAGTTTCCAACATATCATACATTGAGAGAGAGAGACACTACAAAAAATAAGACTATTAGCGGCAACCAAAAACTGCCATTATTAACAAAAAACTGTCGCTAATATCCTTGTCACTAATAGTCTTAATAGTATTTTTATTAATAGAGGCTGTTTTTTGGAGCAAAAAATTGCCTCTAGTAGTCTTATTTTTTGTAGAGAGAGAGGGAGAGAAGAGTGGGACCATACGTTATGACTGTAGCCGCCATCTCTTGATCCAATTTAGGAGTCTAACCATCAACTACTTCATTGCTTGTTCAAAAGAACTTATACCTTTTTTAGCTATATAATGAATAGTTATATATATCTCTAATTTAAATGAAAACTCCTAATTAAAAAAAAAAGGAAAAAAACAAGAAAAAAAGTGAGAACTCATCTTACTCCTAGGAAATTGGGTTTGCTCGGCTCCGACGAATCGCAAACCCAAATTCTAATCTAGCGAACTAGGTAACATAGTTCCGGAGAAACCTTAAGGTTGCATTTGGGTTAGCACTCTCAAGAAAGAGAGCAACTCTTTCGGGGAAAAGAGCAGCTCTTTCGCTCTTTGGCTTCGGTGGGAAACTCTCTATTACATTTGGTAACACAACTTCTCGTCCCATTTATTCTCACAGAAAATAATTTTAAATGATAAAATTACTCTATAGCTACTTTTCTTCGAAATAGACAAACCCATTCTTATAAGAGCTAACTCAAACACAGCCTAAGACCATCTTTGCTAATAGAGGCATCTCAAATAAAGGAAAGAAAACAAATTTGATTTGTTACCTAAAACAGAAGGCTGCCCAAATCACATGGTTCCTTCTATAAAACAAGCCGTGCTGATCTGTACCCTTTAAGAGGGATATTTTTGTCAGTCAATGACAATTACAAAATTACAAAATTTAAAACGAGAGAAACTCCAAAAATCAAAAATCCCAACGAGAAGTGTCCTTTAATTTTCACCAAGAAAAAATAAGACATGATATTTCTTACACAAGTTAAAAAAAAGAAAAAGAGAAAATAAGAAAGCATTTTAATAATTTACTTGGAATAACGTACTCACCTCCACGTGCAAGGTACTGAGAAGAGTGACCACTCCCGAGACCTCCTTTACAAAAGATGTGTGTAAAGTAGAGGTGGAGGTTCGTTGGTTAATTCTGAAAAGAAACAAGGGTAGTTTAGGAATAAAAAAATGGCAGCCATGCCCTTTTCACGTAACCTTTTATTATTTTAGTGTGATAGATGGCAGAAGAGCCAGATTAGCATCCACATGCGCGGTGCCGAGAAGCACCTATCATTCATTCATATAAATTTATTTCATTCAATATTATTTTGATATATATAAATATATAAAGATATGCGTAGTCTTCTGTACACGCCACCATCTCACTTTCCAAACAGCTAATATATTATTATCTTATCCACGTGACATGACATTCGTCTACGTTTTAATATATTCTTCTTTAATGCCACCCGCATTTAATTAATCATTGAATCCCATCCTCTTAACTTTAAGAGGCTGTTTGCTCTTTATCCGAAAAAAAAAAAAAGAGGCTGTTTGCTCAAGTAGTTTCAGCAGGACTAGGGATGTACTTGGGTCGGATCTGATCCACGTCGGACAATTACATGAGACCTTTGGGTGACCCTTGGCACATGGGAGCAAGGTATAAAAAATCAGCCGAAATCGATACGTATCGGTGATATGTATCCCGATACATCTCCGTTTCGATCGAGACTTTTTTTTTTTTTTTTTTTCTTTTAATTGGCCAATACATATCAGCTGATTCGTTTTGGCCTCGAGCAAACCAATACCCGAGACCGATGCCTTTTTTGATACCTTGCATGGGAGGAAAAAAGGTACTCAGAGTGCAGTGCTCCACTCCCATTGCATTTCTCCCATCCACTCTCTACCATGGTTTGAAATCTCATATTTCCGAGTTCTATCGGACACGAAGACGTCTCGCATCTCGGGCGATACTGCGTGAAATTTGAACATAATGCTGTGTTTTCCCTTGTTATTGGCTGGAATGCCAATATCAACATATCGCATGGGCAAATCTGTATCACAGAAAGAAATTGTTGGAATGTTTCCAAGCGCCGCTTCCTTGATAGGCTGCAGACAGTAATTGAACAATCAACACGATGGAATACAAGTCTATAGTTCAGACAAAAGAACAACAAATAATAGATGAATTAACAATAGTAGAAAATTGAATTTATATTACCTGATGATTTGTTCTAGGATCAGTCAAAATAAGGAGCCTGGGCTAACAATACATGGGATCTACAAAAGCAAAAGAACATATACTAGGAATAAAATGGTTGGAATACATAGATATAGCAAAACCTAAACTATAATTCTCAAATAAATATATATAACTAACATCAACACTAAAAAATATGAATGAAAACACAATTATTAGCAAAAAATCGTTAAAAACTCCAAAAAATTAGATGACACCCTAACAAAACATAGGGCATGTTATTGAAGAACACCGATTATGTAACATAAATCAGATTGAGAAATATCCTAACAAAGAAGGGATCTATTGAATAAACATCAACATACAGATCTTAGAAATTTGAAACAAAAATTTCAATTCCTAAAAGCTCCTAAAAGCTATAGAGACATATACACTGAACCTAAAAGCTATAGCAGAACAGAAATTCTCTAGGTTTTGGCATCAATTATTCATTACAACCCCAAACAAAAGCTCGATGACTTTAAAGTTTAAAGTATAAATCAAAGCTGATTTGGTCTGATTTCTAGGTAAGAATCAAATAGCTGTTTTTTTTAGGATGTCGTAGTTTTTTTTTGTGTTCTGTTTCGTAGTATTTTTTTTTCAATTTCAATTGCACTTAGAGAGTAACCCCATATCATCAACAAGTTCTTCTACACAAATTTAGCATTCAGCTTAAACATTTCATGTGTTTTCGAGCTCCTAACATCTGATGACAAATTACTCCTCAAAATAACAAAAGTGAACCAACAAAACACCTCCATCCATTACTTTCGTTGATCAGGTAGACCAAACAAAAAGACCAAAACCAATACTTCATTACTAACATTAAAATAGGGAAAAATAAAATTTCTAATGTGTAAGAAAAATCAAATCCTCAACAAATTCTTCTTATTCTGACTATGGACAAACAACTAAAGTTAAACGATTAAGGCACATTCACTCTCACACATCTGAAACACAAAATTCCTTTTAAAAAAAAAGAATGCCAAACATCCAAGTGAAACCTAATTATCAAAAACCCTCTTTTAACAAAATTTGGATTCAAACTGACCGAATCAATGAAATCGCCCAAGACCTGATCATCGTAATCTTCACGAAAAACAACCAAAATTTAACTAAAAACATTCAATAATACCCCCATCCTTATCAAACACAATATCCTACCAATTGACCACCTACAAATCATATTTTAGCAAATTCCTTGAGAAATCAGGGTTCAAATAAAAAACAAAACCCTAAATCGTCAACAGATTCAATCCAAAACCCTTATTCTGGTGTTTAAATGAATTAATTCATCTCAAATAGAATTGTATCCCTAATTGAAGCTTTCTTATTAGAAAAAGGAAAAATAAAAATAAAATTCAATAAATTAACAAAAGCAACTCACCTTGAACACGAAATCAAGGAGATCGAATGATACAGACGCAATTTGAGTGCGCATTGCAGATCTAATCAAATCGAAAGTGATCGAAGGAGATCTGCGAAGGGACGATATAGAGAGAGAGCGAGAGAGAGAGACTGAGAGAGAGAGAGAGAGATATGACCTGAATCTGGAGAGTTAGGGTTTGAGGAGGGAGATGACCTGAATATGGAGAGTTAGGGTATAATCTTTTGAGCCAATCTGAATCTGATCTGCTGGGAAGGTGATCTGAAAGGAGATTTAGAAATCGCTTCAACACAGATCTCCATGGTGTCGTCTCCAACTTTCAACACAGATCCCCTTCAATGGAGGCTAGGGTTTCGAAGAGGAAGATGGAGTGAGAGGGAGATGGGGCGAGAGAGAGGGGGAGCGGTAGTTTTGTTAGCTAGAGAAAAGAGTTGCATAAATAGAAATTTAGGGTCCCGATGGTTTTGCACGTGACAATAGGAAGGAGTGATATGATAGTTAGGAATTAAACCCCTGTTTTAACTTAATAAACAATAGATTTTAGGAGTGGACTATTACACCACTGCCAAGGCAGTGGTTCTTTTTTATAGTGCAAAAGTGGTTTTCTTATCATTTTGACGTAGTGTCATGTTCTCATCTGAATCCTGGAGCAGCCATATGCTCTTTGGCAAATTTGAGTTTGCATTTTCATTAGAAAATTGCCTGTTGGTTATATTTCCTCTTTAATTATTAGTTTCTTTATTTCTAACATATGATTAGAGATGTAATCATCATAGCATAAACACAATATCCCAACAAAGCTACATTCGAGGGCTTGTGCATGGAAATGTTAGCAAAAGGGAGAAAAGAAGTGGTTGCATCTATTCTTGTCATGTATAAATGTATAATGGAAGTTCTAAATAGAAATGGGTCTAGGGCTCCATTTTCAAATGCCAGGATAACATAGTGAGGTCCATACATGTAAATTTTGAGCCTCCTTACATTGATTACCGGATATCACAAAGAAGTCCAACATTATTATTATTATTCATCCAAGAATTCAACATCACGAAGAAATTAATCACATCATGAGAATACCCATTTCAAATTTATAAATTCTAGAATTGTCTCAACCTAAAATTAGAACAATCCCTAAAAGTAATACAAGTGAAGACTTTTATCATGTTGGACAAAGGACACCAGATATGTGGCCTTTATGTGCTGACATCAATAATAAATAATGACATCAATAATAAATAATTGGTAGCAAAATTAACCTCAAGGGTTTGGCGAGCTGCCCAAGTCCCCACCTCAAGAACAGGGAGGCCTGAGTTCGAATCCTCCCCCGAGGCCACCCTAGGGATTTATATCCCATGCTGACCTGGCATGTGCTAACTTGCCCTTGGAAATAGTCGCGTGCCCAGACACCCAGGTAATAAAAAAAAATGGCAGGGAAATTTGTATGTAGAGAACGGTCTTTTTTCAGTGCTTTGGACAATTTGGTACAAAGAAATAACACCATTTTTAATGCAACCTCATCTAAATAAAGCAATATAATCAAAGAGCATATTTACTCGGCTTGCGCCTGTAGCAAAATGGGAAGTTTACAAACTTATGTACCCTCTACAGTTTACAAACTTATGGGACCACTTTGTTGGGGTCCTTCAAGTTGACATCAGTCCCACGAACCTAAGCACCAAGTTAGAGGCTGGGTTACTAATTGTAAATGTAATCAGATCAACATTATCAAAGGAATGATCCCTTGGCTTAGTCTATGGTGTATTTGGATTACAAGGAAGAAAACGAGACTTGAAGGTGGTCTGGTTCAGATTAATGATATTATTAGCAAGGTTTCCCTATGGTTCAAAGAGCTTCAAAATTCTGAATTTCCTTTGAGAAGTCAACATGCATGGGCGAATGATATGCTGCAGCATCTGGGAATTGCTAACATGTCTATCCCAAGCCCCAAAGTTAGATGGACCAAATGGTACCCTCCAGATGAAAACTTCAAGCTTAATATAGATGGATCGAGTTCCGTGAATAACTCAAGGAGTGCTGGTGGTGGAATTATTCGAGAGAAATCTGGTGCTTTTATATGTGCCTTTGTTAATTTCTATGGTGATGGGATGAACTTGTTGAGGCTTCTTGATGTTATTAGAATCGTGCGGCAAATAGGCATCTAACAAATTCACATTGAATCTGATTCGCAAACTTTGGTTCAAGGTTTCCCTTATTATAATTACCCATGGAAGATGGAAAAAGTAATTAGGGAATGTCGCTTGCTGCTTCAACCCATCTCTTGGACTTTCAAGCGCATCTTCAAAGAAGTAAACAAAGTGGCTGATGCCCTAGCATCTCAGGCTAATATCTCAGGCAGACATACTTTCTTTGAGGGTTTAAAGGATTTTAATCTCGAGGTTAAGCTCTGTTTGCATGATGATCGATTGGGCCTTCCTAGTCCCGTTTTTAGATAGTTTCTTTGTCTCTAGTCTGCTATTCTGGGGTGATGGCATTGCCGAAGCTCTAAAATGGTAGATTAGTTTTTTTGGTGCCATTGTATGTTGGTCTTCTTTTAATGCATTGCATGGTTCGATATTTTACAAAATAAATTTGTAAAATTCATAACCCAAAATAAGGTGTTTTGTTAAATTGTATTATTTACTTTTAGTTTTATCAAGTTTGTAAGGAGTTCAAGTTTGATTATGTTAGTTCAGTGTTCTTGTTAAGCTTCTTATTAGTCTAGCAGACTCACTGGCACTATACCCAACTGGGTATTGGTTCTGGGCAAACTCAGCTGGACCCTGCTGAAAGTATGGTGCACTTTGATAGTTAAACCATTTCCTTTTGTAGTGTCCCCATAAGTTAGGCATTAATAAGTTTCACTCATTACTTAACTTTTTGTGAGCTTTTAATGAAAGATTTGGTTCAGTAGTTTGAGATAAATCCTCAAATTACAGAGACTTGCCTACTCATGACAGAACAAAAGCTACAAAGCAATTTGTATAATCCGGATTTGATCTCTAGATGATTCCACTTCTGATATCTGCTCTAAGGAGTTACCTTTTTCACTGGGATTTGGAATCACCTACTTAACAGCCTGATGAATTATTATTTTTTAAGTGCTTAGGGGACAAGTTTGAAAATTCTGCAATAACAGCAGTCCACTGTGGACCTAACTTTTCTAACGCCTAGAGCTTAAGACCCGAGTAGGGCTGAGTATGAAACTAAATATTATGATAAAATGAATTTATCCTAGATCAATGAGACCATCTCATAGAAGCTCGAGTCAACCTTTGACCCTAAAGAGCAAAAAAAAACATGTCTAAACTGGTAAAATGGCCAAGTGAATTGAGTTTAGTAAGGACTTGCTTCCAAACGGGGCCTGATTTCATACCCGAGTTGAGAGGAGCAAATGAGCATGTTAAATAAGATCTGAAGTTTAACAAAAGTCTCAGAGATGGATCTTGTAGTGAATTAAACCCCATCAAAATTTGAAGGCTTTTACTGATCTGTAGCAAAAATAAATTGAGGGACCAATGTACTATCAATCTATTCCTTTTGACAGGACAGAATGACACTGATGCATTGGCCATGGCAATGGAAATAGCTCTCTACCTGATGAGTTTCAGCCAGTCATAAAAATAAAAGTTAGAGGGCTTCAGTGCTTTCAAACCATATATATATTGAGGGACGTAGAGCCTGCAAATTGGGAATTATGAATTTTGCAAAATCAGACAAGCTTGCTGTAGGAAATCTGGAAAGAAATCCAATATACAAGTTAGCTAAGGTAGCCACCACCTGGAATGAAATTAAACATGGATCTAGTTTCCTATTCCTTTCGAAACATTAAATTTGGTGCTTCCGTTGACTTTCTACGAATTTATTTTGATGACTTCTCAAGACAGGTTTTGTTGTTCCTGATTGGTGCATATTGTAAATTTACTACTGTTGATGATATGATGAACAAAATGAACCCTTCTGAAAAATGTTCACACTATGACACAAGGCCTTGCACTTAAATTAGGAGAGCTTAGACCAATGATTTTACAAATTTAGAGTAAGAATTACCTAGCTTGAAATAAGAGAGGCATGGATTTTGGACCCAACTGAACTTGAATGCAATGAAAAAGGCCAAAGTTGTATATACCTGGGACTTTGCAGCTACACATTGAGATGGGTGGTTTTAATCTTCATGACAAGTTTTTTCTTTAATTTTAATCATGTATTCCAATATCAGTTATACTGTTATAATAAAAATTTGTTGAAAACTTGGAATCATGATATTGGAATACATGTATTCCAATATCATGCAAATGAACGTCTCAAAGTTTGATATAAATCATAAAAGTTAATTATAATTTCAGATTTCATGTTTTAATAACAATAATTTGGAAACCATTACAATCATCAAAACATAGCAGGTTTATAACACAGTCTTAAAGATCAGATTCAGATAATTTCCAGTGTAATAAGTTTGCAATTAAGTCGGGTTTATAAATTTATGACAGAATTTCAGGTTTAAACATTTGTAACAGAATTGCAAGCATATAATTCTAGGTTTAGAATATATAAAATGTGCATCACTAGTAGAAGATAAAGTAAATCACGAACCTGTGATCAAAGCTATTAATAAGAGCACATCGCTATGACCAAACAAACAGTCAAGCAAATATTTCACCAAAAGACATTTTGAAGCAAATATTTACACACTCTTTAAGCCCCAAAAACATATATGCTGTGTCCATTGAACTAATACAAAATTAAATATTAATGATATATACACAATATATTAAAGCACTTTTGATTTCGACATCACTAAATAAGCATGATGTGAACCACATACACATAATCAATCAGACTGGAAACTATTAATGAAAAAGCACAGCTAAAAAGATCAGAATCGATCTAACGCACCCGACATTGAATATAATCTGCGGGAGAAGATAAATAAAGAAAAGATCTTCACTGAATACTAAAATTCGCAAACTCTTTCCTTCCGTAGTAAGTAAAATAACAACACCTGTACATAATCCTTGTTTCCACAAAATTCATTTAGAACCAATTGAATTCACCATAACTCACCATTATTTTAAAAAGTAAAATTAAAAAAAAAACTAGACTGACAACTAGGGTAGTAATCGATTCATTCATCCAACGATACGCCTTCGCAAGTGCAAAGCAGCATCACGAACATATTAATCGAAACAACAGACGCATGATCAGAAGTAGATACGAACCCTAATCGAAGCAAAACAAAACCTAGATCAAATGCCATGGTTTTCGAATCTCAATTGAAAAATTGAGCTTAGCAAGTTAGATTGATTAGGTTCTTATCAATTTTATAACAGTTTTTATATCTGAAACCCAATCGCTTTAGCCATTCATGTTCAAAACTAAAAAAAAAAAATGAGGTAGGTCGGTACAGAGAGAAAGAGATCGAGAAAATGAAGAACAATGGAGAGAGAGAGAGAGAGAGAGAGAGAGAGAGAGAGAGAGAGAGAGAGAGTTGCAATGAGGGTTTCAGGTGGAGATTATATATAGAGGAGAAGAGGCGAACAAGGGATAGAGAAGGCGTGATTGGAAGTAGAAACTATCTCTAATCGAATCTATCTCAAATAAACCAAATAAACCAAACTCCAAGCAGAATAGATCGAAAAAAATAAACCAAAATGTAACCAAATCTATCTCAAATCTTACTCAAAATCAACCAAAATGTAACAAAAAGCCATATAACATACCTAGATCTGTATTCACTAGCTTCCAATCTATCTCAAATCCTCCGCTCTAAAAGATCAAAACCATAAAATATATCTAGATTTGACGGATTCAATGAGCTAGGGTTTGTTGAGAGAGAGGAAGAGGAGAGAGGCTAGGGTTTGAGAGAGAAAGAAAAGAGATGAATAAGGAGAGAGGAAGAGGAGACGACGGTTTTGTTTGCATAATAAAGAGAGAAGAGTTTGGAAGGGTGCCGATAGTTTTGGCACGAGATGAGGGTTAGAGTTGCACGTGATGAGGGTTAAGTAATTAAACCACTGTTTTATTATAATAAACCACCGGTTTTGGTAGTGGATTATTATACTACTGCTTGGGCAGTGGTTCTTTATATATTTGTAGGTGTGTTTTATGTGTCATTTTCACGTAGTGGGTGTGGCTATCCATGGCGTGTTTCAAGATGGTTATTTGAAATTAAATCAAATCACTACCAAAAAAACAGATTATTAGCGGCAGTTTTTTGGAGCAAAAAACTATCCACTACGTGAAAAAGCCAAAAAAATCACTGTCTTTGATAGTGGTTTTTTTTCAAAAAAACACTGCCTTAAACAGTTGTAAAAAAAGTAGTAGTTTTTTTTTACCACTATACAAGACAGTAGTTTATGAACTTCAACAACGACTGCTCTCAACGACTGCTTTTGGCAGTGATTTTTTTATGCAAATTTTTTTTTAAAAAAGTACTATATTTAAAAAAAAAAATATTATGTTGACGAATTTTTATACAATTTTTTTTATGCTTTTTTTTAATGCTTTAAAAAAAATTATATAAAGAAAAAAAAGCTATTAATCTCATATTTCAACACATCCATTCAACTCAAATGCAAATCATTTAATGTCATTAATAAAAAAAATAGATGCCCAATTCTTTTATTCAAACAAAAGGTTGCATCTTAACCTATGATCCAACCATTCAAGTCAGCCAAACATTTTAAACTTCACATGCCCAATCCTTTTATTCAAATAAAAAGAAGAAAAAAAAGAGAGTTAATAATCTAAAGACCCCATGGCTCATTTTCAAAATAAAAGAAAAAAAATCACAGGAGTATGTGTATTTTGCCCACCACCACCAGGGCGGCCCGCTACACCACTAGCTATTGAGCCATTGTCTGATATCTCTGAGTCCAATTAAAAATGCGCACGGAAAGCAGCCAAATATGCATAATACGCTGGAGGCACTGCAATGGACATGAAGGGATTATCAGATACCAGTAACATTAGCCATTTTAACGTACTGAGCGAGGCCACAAAATGATTGATCACCACCCCTGACGAATCACAACATTTTTGCAGCCAGGTTCCGTGCCAACCTGATGCAAATCTAAAAAAAGTATATTGAATTAAGAAGAGAAACAACATACTTATCAATACAGAGCGCGTGCACCTAGCATAGCTGCAAGAAAAAAAAACAAAATTTGTCAATTTGCAAGCTAGACCTCATGATTATAAAATAGAAACATCCACATAATCTTCCTAAAATTTATTTAACTACTTGAGAAATTGATTGAGGCAATTCAAATTTAATCAAGACAGATTGAGTTAGAGGGGTGTCTCCAGTTCTTTAAAACCCCAAAACTCAATCCAATAGTCTAGAAATTCAAACAAGCATGTAAAATTTTCAAAAAGCCAATCTAAATGGAGTACTTGAACAACACAAAAAAAATAAAGAGATTCAGGTTTATAGCTATTTTAAAATCCCAGTAACATAAGTTATTTTTACTCAAAACCCAAGGCTCACCAGTAACATAAGTTATTGAGCTAAATCCCAGTAGATGGGACTCAACTAAAAACCCAAGGCCCACCAGTAGATGGGACTTAGCTCAAAATTACCATAAGATGAAGACCCTACAAGAGCTCTCAAATGGCCAGTTTAACGACATGTTCTACACTCCACAATGAGGCACAAAAAGTGCTTGGAGTAGATGGTTAATTGAATAAGCGCAACTGGGGGCTCCTCTGGCGACAGCATGTTGCAAAGTTGAATCTCTACCTTCGTCAAGTTCCAGATTGCAAGTAATTCTATAACAGTGGAGTAGATGGTTAATTGAATAAGCGCAACTGGGGGCTCCTCTGGCGACAGCATGTTGCAAAGTTGAATCTCTACCTTTGTCAAGTTCTAGATTGCAAGTAATTCTATAACAGTGGACGTAGCTAAGCAGCTCACCAGTAACAAGCCTGAACACAAGCAATTTAACATATGTAGCATGTAAGGCGGAATAGGATTAGGTAAAAAAACAAAATTATTGTACAAAACAGTGTGAGCCTTGCGATTAACAATGAAATACTCTATTTTCAGTTTGTGATTTTCTTTTTGAAACACACTGCTTTTTAGAGTTTTCAAATGGTTGTAGAACACATATAAGAAGATATAAGTGATTATAACACAAACCACATGACCAACAGTGTTGGGATGTGGGGACAACTTGTCAATTACCACTCATGTTACTCAGGTCATGGGGCATGCCGCCAAAGTGTTCCCCAAATCCCATCATTCAATCATGGATTGGATGATAGTAGATTTACTTGTACTAAGCTTAGATACTAGGGTTCTATGACAATGCTATTCTTTCATATATCTGTAACGATCCTCAGACGGATACACGTGTACCTAGTATTGCTAAAGGTTCAGCCTGGCATAGAAACATAACAAGGGCTACTAAGTTAATCCAAGCCTAGCCATTAGGATAAAGGCTAAATCAATGTGGCAGAAATTATCAATAGGAATCAGGGAAAGTTAATGAAATACAAGTGATAAAGTTATATAATTCAAAGGTAAACATGACTGGTATATAAGTCATTGCCTACCTTGTCTTTTATGAGAGACAAAGTATACCAACTAAATATAGAAGCTAAACTGGTTTGAAGTCAATATCAAAAGAAGACCCTGATTATATATTCTTATTTTGTCTTACCTGAAAACTGCACCCTAAACACTTACACAAGTGTTTGCAAATGCATACAAACAATTCCCCTGTTTTTGTATTAGATACTATCATGCTATTTTAACTTATCTACAAAGATTTTTTGACTTAGCAACTAAAAACCGGTTCAAACAATAGAAGTTTAGAGGTTTTTTTTTCTTATGCATACATTACCAATGTAATGTTAGCATGCATAGGATACTCACCTTCGGTAGCTGATAAGCTACTTGCATGAAAAGTTTGGAACACGACTCACATGAGTCATTATTCATCTTCATGCACGCAAGGTATGTTACACCAGTATAAAAGTCCCGCCAAGAAGCCTGGGTTTTTCTGCTTCGGTTTCAAAGAAATTCTGTGAAAAATCAGCAATTAACAGGACATACAAGACATTGTTTTCTTAGTTCTGATCCGTCATTGAGATTAGCAAGCATAGCCTAGTGATTTCCTCCATCCATGTGATCATACAAAAAGGTTAGTGAATAGTTGGTTTAATACAGAAAATTTACATTACGAATTTCAACTTAGAAGTTACTTCAGTATGAAGTGGAGTGCAGATCCTTGCACTTCTGAACTTCATCAAAGAAAGCTGTAAATATAAACTAGATATATATATATATATATATATATATATATAAATATATAAATGATGATAAATACATAAACTAGAAGAGATATATAAGTTTTATATATAAATATATAGATAAATATATGAGCAAGAGGAATAACAACAAACAAAGAAAGAAGAAGAAGACTACCTGAAGCTCGGCAAGCCAGGCTTGCTGCGGCAACCTCCCCAACTATGGGGTCAACCTATACGGTTGTGTCTCTTGTGCTTATGGGCCTTGGGTCCACATAGGTTCAGGTATATAGCTGATGAGGCCTGGGTGCACTGTGTGCCTTGGTGCACTGTGTAGTATATATAAACGATTAGTCTTTTGTAAAAAAAAAAAAAATCTATGTTCTTAGGTTTGCTGCCACATGGAGCACGTAACCAAATTCTGAAGAACTGAGCATTGCATGGTGATCTCGGATACGCGATTGTGCATCAACGTTAGTACGTGTAAAACACTTGACGCACACGGGTAGGGAATTTTACATTGATAGTTTATACTTGTGTAAGCCTTTTTCACTGAGTTGTTCATAGAAGCATGGATAAGTACATATGAAGAAAATGATCAGTGTTAATAATTGAATTGATGCATCTGATTTACTATGCTATAAATAGATGGGATTAACCAGTAAGCTAATGAGAAAGAACACATGAATATGAGTATCAGCAGTATCTCATACACGTTGCCAAAATGAGAAAGAAATTTCCTTACTAGTTTCTGTGCATGATTCAGTTTTGAAAGTTAATGCTATAAGTACACTTATAACAGTTAGCATACATTACATCATAAAATCATCCAATAAATTGTATATCCCTGATAATGCCTTGTCCATTTCAATGTTCTTGATACGTTCTTGATACATTATTGCTCTGATGTATATCAAGTGATCCCGCTAACTCGGAAGCTTGAGATTCTCGATGCAAGTGATCCCGCTAACTCGGGAGCTTGACAAGTGATCCCGCTAACTCGGGAGCTTGAATTATTCCAGTCCAAGTGATCCCGCTAACTCGGGGGCTTGACCTTGTTGATTTCGCTGGCCAAAGATGTATTTTGGTTTCAGTTTGTTTCTCACACTTGTCATATCATGCACAATTATAAGCATTTCAGCATGTAATTATATGTTATTTTATGCTTCTCGATAATACAAAGTGATAAACTATAAATATAGAATACAATACACTATTCTCTACTGAGTTGTGGATGATAGCTCATTCCTCGACTTAATTATCTTAGCTGCAGAGCCTGATCCTGAGCAGGCGGCTGATCCGAGCAATGTGCCTGAGGAGGAGGGAGACGAAGACGACAACAACGGCGAGGAAGACGACTTTCCAGAGGAGTTCTTCCCGTAGTTAGGTTTGTTACTTGGGATTGGGATATGGGGCAGTGGGTAGAGAGAGAGAGAGAAAACAAAAGATAGTAAAGATATTTTGGTCTGTATAGCATGTTATATGTTGGTTTTGGATTTCTGATGGGATGTTGGTTGGATGTATAGGTTTCTTTTCACTGTTTAGATGATGGACGGCCGTCATCGGTGAAAAGCTATACATCAGATACATTACTTATGTTTGTTGCATATATTAGTTTCTAGTTTCTATTTCTCAGTTATTATGCCATCTTTGTTAATAACAGAGTTCAAATACATTGCTTCCGCATTTTTTTGTATTACTTTGATGTACAAATAAGAACGAACCCGTGATGAAAGGATCATATCAGGTGATCCGATGGTGCGACCTTTTCTAGTGAGACTAGGAAACGTCGGACTGTCACAGGTGGTATCAGAGCTCCCGGCGTTAAGTCATTGGAGACTGAACTCTGACATATACAAATATGGTAAACTATTTGTTTTAGGATAGAAGTAGGAATTAGATCGAGTTGTATGTTTGATTAACATTTTATCTGAATAGGTTATGATGCCTCCGCGTCGTGGAAGAGGCAGGGGTAGACCACCGTTGCCTCATCGTACAGGGCCAAATGCTATTCCAGCAGATGGATACGAGCATGACGTTGCTTCAGGCAGTGGTGAGAATGTCCATCTGGCCGAAAGTCGAACGACAATGGAGAATGTTGCAGAGCATACTCCGCCAGTTATAAATACTCCACCGATGGGAAGTGTTCATGGTGTGGAACAAAATGCGGGACACCATCCGTAGTTGATGGAGACCATGGTAAACACTATGGCCATGCTTGCTGTTCGACGTCTCGAAGGTTTTACGGACTTTATTCGACTTCGACCACCGAGTTTCTACGGTTAGCATGACCCAATGGAAGCTGAGAAATGGTTAACACAGATTGAAAAAGTGTTGCAGAGAGTCACTTGTACTGAGGAAGAAAAAGTAAGTTGGGCAGCGTACAAATAGGAAAGTGAGGCAGAGCCATGGTGGCAGCCCGTCGAAAGAACAAGAATGCACGGAGTACCATGGACATGGGCAGAATTCACTGAGGCCTTCAATGAGAAATATTTCCCAGCACCTGAGAGGTATAAGCTCGAGGTACAGTTTGCAACATTGGTACAAGGTCAGATGATAGTGAGAGAATATGAATCAGAATTCACGCATCTTTCTCACTTTGCACCGTTGCTAGTGGCCACCGAGCTGCTGAAAACCCAAAAGTTCGAGAGAGGTTTGAAACCTCTGATCAAAGAGCGCATTTCGTTGTTTCAGGTGACGACTTATGCTCATGTGATGAAATTAGCCTTGATAGCAGAGACCGATGTAGACACCATGTTCAAAAGGAGAGATGAAAAGCAGAAGGCCAAGAAAGCTCCACAGTCCTATAGTGCGGGTCAAAGTAATAAACGACCACGATTCCAAAGACAGATCGCTTGTCAACCAGTTGCAGGAGCGTCTGCACGGCCTTACAATCCATTGATGTTCTCCGCACCACCAAGGATTCCACGTGCTCCGAATCCATCTTTTTCAGCGGCCCGAAGTACATCTGGGTTTTCTCAAGCACGACCGACAAGATCTCGCACGGGATTTTATACGGCTTCATCAGTTGCCTCTAAAGATATTTGTGGGAAATGTGGGAAGGCACACAAAACCGATGAGTGTCGCAAAGCTTCTGGAGCATGTTTTCGATGTGGCAAGATGGGACATAGGATTAGAGAATGCCCAAAAACGGTTGGAATAGCAGCAAAGGTAGGACCCGTATTACGATCGGCACGGCCTACGGTACAAGGCCGAGCTTATGCTGTTACTGCAAAGGATGCGAGAACTAGCCATGATATCATTCAAGGTATGGTTGTCCATTATTTTTATATTATTAATGAACATTTTAGATAGAGAAGGCGCATATTGTAAATTAGGAATATTACATCCTCAATTCCTCAAGTCACATAGTATTATAGTAATTGCTACTTAGACGTAATCTAGCTAACACTAGTTTTGTATACTTTAGGTATCTTACAATTGTATCCAAAGGATGCTTATTTGTGTTACGATGCACGAGTCTTGATAGATCCCGGATCTACGCACTCATTTGTTACACCCCAGTTTGGTGAAAAGTTGAAGAAGTTAGGAGGTATTCTAGAACCTCTCGACTTTATTCTCGAGGTTACACTTCCGACTGGACAATTTATCATGACCGATAAAGTATACCGGTCGATTATCATTTCCATCAAGGATTACTGGGGATATGAAGCAGTAGCTGAGTTGATCCTGTTACCGATGCAAGGATACGACGTGATCCTTGGCATGGATTGGTTGTTCAATCACCATGCGAACGTTGATTGTCGTAAAAAGATTGTCTCTTTTCGCCCACAAAAGAAGGTATCAACTAAATTTTATGGCGTATCGTCAACTACTCTTTTATTGATATCCGCAATTCAAGCACGGCAATTACTTGATGATGGTGCTCAAGGGTATATTGCTTTTATACAAAGTGATGAGCAGAAAAAGAAGGAAATTTCACTTTCAAATGTACCTATTGCTTGTGACTATCCTGACGTGTTTCCTGATGAGTTGCCAGGACTACCACCTGACAGAGAAGTTGAATTCGCAATTGAGTTAGCTCAAGATACTGACCCAGTATCAAAAGCACCATACAGAATGGCACCGGCAGAGTTGAAAGAACTCAAGGAGCAATTACAGGAACTTCTTGATAAAGGTTTTATCAGATCGAGTGTGTCTCCGTGGGGCGCACTGGTGTTGTTTGTGAAAAAGAAGGACGGTACAATGTGCCTCTGCATTGATTATCGCCAACTTAATAAACTGACGATCAAGAATAGATATCCGCTTCCTCGAATCGACGATCTCTTTGATTAGTTACAAGGAGCGCAGTTCTTTTCAAAGATTGACCAATGGTCGGGTTATCACCAGATGAAGGTAAAAGCTGAAGATATTTCGAAGACAACTTTTCGAACACGTTATGGTCACTACGAGTTTCTAGTCATGCCCTTTGGTTTGACCAATGCACCTGTTGCATTTATGGACCTGATGAACAGAGTCTTCAAACCTTATCTTGATTTGTGTATCGTGGTATTCATCGATAATATACTTATCTATTCCAAGACAAAGACAGAGCATAAAGATCATCTGCGTCTAGCATTGTAAATACTGAGAGACTCGCGGTTATATGCAAAATTCAGTAAATGTGACTTCTGGTTGAATCAAGTCAATTTTCTGGGACATATTATATCTGAAGCAGGTATCATGGTTGATCCTGCAAAGATTAAAGCTATAGTACAGTGGAAGCAGCCACAGACCGTAACCGAGATTCGAAGTTTTCTAGGTCTTGCAGGTTATTATCGACGCTTTGTGGAAGGATTTTCACGACTAGCTGGACCACTCACGCAGCTCACTCGAAAGAATATTAAATTCGAGTGGACTGAGGCGTGTGAACAAGGTTTCCAAGAATTGAAAAGAAGACTTACTTCTGCACTTGTTCTAGCATTACCATCTGGCAATGGTGGTTATGTTGTCTTCAGTGATGCCTCATACAGTGGGTTAGGATGTGTATTGAACCAATGGGAACGTGTGATAGCATATGGTTCTCGTCAGTTGAACGATCACGAGAGGAACTATCCCACTCATGACCTGGAATTAGCAGCGGTCATTTTCGCGTTAAAGATCTGGAGACACTATCTGTACGGTGAAACCTTTGAAATCTTCATCGATCACAAAAGTCTTAAATATCTCTTCACCCAGAAAGAGTTAAATTTGAGACAGAGAAGGTGGATGGAATTTTTGAAAGACTACGACTGTTCGATTCAATACCATCCCGGTAAAGCCAATATGGTAGCTGATGCACTTAGCCGAAAATCCTCTGCTCAGCTATCTCATCTTGTTATAAGACTACAAAGATGGAAACTACTCAATGATATTGTATCATCGAGTGCCACTCTTCGAGCAACAACAAATGGAGGTTTACTTGCTACAGTAATGATCCGAGCTCCACTTTTCGATAGAATTAGAGAACTTCAGATGCAAGATACAGAGCTTATTTCTATCCGACAAGGGGTACAAAGTGGACTACAGCCAGAATTCTCAATCAAAGAGGATGGGTCCTTATTATTTCGAGGAGGAGTATGTGTACCAGATGATCATACTTTACGTCAAGAAATTCTCGAAGAAGCTCACAAATCAGCATACGTTATTCATCCTGGTAGTACGAAAATGTATCAGGATCTAAAGAAAATGTTTTGGTGGAATGGTTTAAAACATGATGTAGCAGAATACGTTGCAAAGTGTTTGACTTGTCAACAAGTAAAGGTCGAGCACAAGCATCCTGCTGGTCTACTACAACCATTGCCTATTCCAGAGTGGAAATGAGAGAATATTTCCATGGACTTCATTCTTGGTTTGCCCTGTACTCAGAAGGGTTACAAGGCCATTTGGGTGATTATTGATCGTCTCACCAAATCGGCTCATTTCTTACCCTATAGTACACGATATACAACATCGAAACTAACTAAACTCTATCTGAGAGAGATTGTACGACTACATGGGATACCCGTAAGCATTGTGTCAGATCGAGATCCTTTATACACTTCTCAATTTTGGCAAAGTTTCCAAGAAGGTATGGGTTCCAAGTTAGACTTCAGTACAACATTTCATCCTCAGACCGACGGGCAGACGGAGAGGGTTAATCAAGTAATTGAAGACATGTTAAGGGCCTGTATGCTCGATTTTCAAGGATCATGGGATAAACACTTACCCCTGATTAAATTTGCATACAATAATAGTTTCCAGTCAAGCATCGGTATGGCACCATTCGAGGCATTATATGGACACCGATGTAGATCTCCAATTAATTGGGAAGAAGTTGGAGAGCGGTTAATTTTAGGCCCTGACCTGATAGAAAGCACCAATGTAGTTGTTCACGTGATACGGGAACGATTGAAGAGTGCCCAGAGTCGACAGAAGAGTTACGCTGATCTCAAAAGAACCAGTGTTGATTTTCAGGTAATATTTGATCCTGATAAACTTTTTCACAATTGATTCAAACTATATTAGTAGTCTGATGAAATGATTTACAGATTGGCGAGCACGTCTTTATAAAAATATCTCTAACAAAAGGCGTGATGCGGTTCGGGAAACGAGGCAAGCTAAGTCCTCGTTATGTTGGATCATTTCCTATATTGGGCAGAGTAGGAGAAGTAGCGTATCGACTCGCGTTACCTCCGCACCTGACAGGTATTCACGATGTATTTCACGTATCGATGCTGAGGAAATAAGTCAGTGACCCGACGCATGTGTTAGATTATCCACCATTGGACATTCAAGAAGACCTAACGGTAACCGAAGAACCAGGTCAAATTTTGGACCACAGGGATCAAATTCTGAGAACAAAACGGATTCCACTCGTGCTGATTCAATGGAAAAATCATGGGTCACATGAAGCTACCTGGGAGCGCGAAGCTTATATTCGTGCTCAGTACCCTCGATTATTTACATAGGGTACGTACTGGAAAATTCCCTTATTTGATATGGATACATAGTCATACGGACATATATAATCAAATGAAATTAATTTGTTTCCATTTCAAGTTTATTGTAGTATTATCCAATGTCAAATGGAAATTAAGTGTCATAAAATAGTATTAGTTTATATTAACACTAACTTACAATTAACTTAGAAAAATAAAGTGTATATCATGATGAAATAACTCAAAAGAGTGACATCTGGGGGACACCTAAGCAAGGGTGTATCCTAGATTTATGCCACATACCCCACTTGATTTGTTTAAGGCCATTAATAGGCAAATATAATAGGTTTTATAATTTTTATATACACAATATTATAAAATGGCTCAAATTTCATAGAAATAAAATGTTTTAACCTAGACAAATACATCAAAAATACCAACTAATATTTTTCTACAGACCCCCTAACTGTTAAGAATATATAGGTATAAAAAAATAGGACACCACATCTCAGGAGCCCTGAAATCCGGGCCATCCACTAACTGAACATCCTTGCTGCGGCAAGGGCTAAGTGTTGCTGCGGCAAGTCACTTGCCGCGGCAAGCATCAAGAGTTGCCGCGGCAACCCTGTTCGTATGTGGTGGGTCCGAAACCCCCTTTTCTGGTATTTTTAGTTATAGTAACCGGTTAGAGCATTGTTCTTCGACCCTCCAAGCAAGAATACATGCACGTACACCTTCCAATCAGAACCATAGTCGCTATAGCTACTTGATCTCCTCAACAAATCATTCTATTTGCTTATTTCACTCTTATTTCCGATCGATTTCTGTTGAGGTAAAATGAATCAAACCTCATTCTCCTTGCCTGTTTTTATTGTATTGTCTTTTCTTGTCTTGTCACTAGCATCATGCCTCCTAGAAAAGTAGGCGTGTCTAAACCCCCGAAGTCCTCGGCTAAAGAAAAAGGCAAAGGCCCTTCTTCTATCCCCGAGCCAATCGATCCACCAAACATGCCGGAACAGCCCATTCTGTGGTGGACTGCGAAGGCAATGGAACCAGAATGGATAGTGGACGATAAGCTACTGACCTCGAATGACCAGACTGCATGGTCACTTCGTTATATCGAAAAGGCGCAGTTAAGCGCCTTATACCAGCCCTTTCACAATCAGTTTTATCCGCGTTTAGTTTGATTATTTTATCAAAATCTGGTCGTCACCCCTACTGTCGGTCAATTACAGACCGAAATAGATGGTCATAAATTTTATTTTAATATCCTACACATAGAAAAAGCAATGGACTGTAGTGCTGAATATGCCATCACTTCAGGACTATAAGTACCACGGCAGAGGGATGTGAAATTTCACCACATCACCTAGAAAATGACAAATGGTCAGACCGCTTCTGACCATAGTCTTGTCGTACGTCGCAGCCAGTTACCACAACAGATGTGGTTTTTGGACTATATCTTTCGATACAATTTATACCCTATGTAGCATGAGAGAGAGCAGATGCTCTCTTGCAAGCTCTTTTTGCGGTCCACGAAGGACGATGGTTAAATGCCTCTAGGGTAGTTTGGGAAGGCATCAAGTATGCCAATGAGCACCTGCAAAGCACCGTGTCACCTTCCATGCCTTCCTGCCCCTACCCTAGACTGATCTCCCGCATGTTTGAAGGACACTTTGATAGTGTCAATCTCATTCCCTATCAAATCCCCATTGGCGAAGAGGTCCGCACCGATAACATGCGGGTCTTTAGCCCAGCAATTTGGAGAAATATCTACCAACGCTCTTTTCAGGTGGTAAATAACCGCCAAGCAAAACAAATTCATCGTCCTCCCCAAGACCAACCAGAAATACCCCAACAGATCCCCGTCCCTCCTCAGCCACAACCACAAGCTCAACCTGACTCGGTTCCTGCGGCACAAGGAACCTACACCACCGCCGACCTTGTTCAGCTCATGCGTGAAAACCATGAGCAAATCCTCATTCAATTCGATAATCTTTATCGAAATCACTACATTCTCCATCAACGCATCGATTATATTGAAGAAGCGACGAATATCATGATGGAGCATACTTTTCAAACTGCTGCAACCCCCTACATTGGGCGGGCGTGCAACTACGTCTCCCAGTATACTCGCAACGCAGCATTGTTGGTCCCGGAATTCCAGCAAGATTTTCAACAACAACAACAACAAGAGGCTGGTACATCCTCAGCGGGCCAACAACAAACAGATTTTTAGCCTGGTAAACTATCACTTCACAAAATCTTAGTTATGCAATATATTTTAAGCTTTATATTTACTTGCATTAATCGCAAATAAAGCATGCTTATATTTATAATAACTAAGCTATTATATATCTCAAATGCTTGTAGAAATTCTGATATATGTCTGATACTGATGTATGTATAATACTACATATTTTGTAAAATACCTAATATGGTGATCCTCTATAGGGTATGTAAATCTTCAAGTATAATTCTCTTGTTATCATTTAAATTTTGTATTAACTAATGATAAGGAGTAGTCTCATTCTCAATTGAGAAGTGTTAGTAATATATACTATTGTCTGTGCATGGTCTCTTTCTCAGTAGAAAACCCATGCTGAAATTTTTCACATATCCCTTAGCAAGTACCACATGGAATAGACATAATACTCTGTTCATTAAGACACATGGAATAAAAACGAAATAACTGAAATCAGGTGCCACATGAGTGGTAAATTCCAAAAGTTCTCACAAATATACTTGAATTGTGGTTTTGTCTATTTTTCTTATCTTGTGATAAATTTAGTGAGTAAATCACCACATATATGACCACTGCAGCTTTACAATTCATTATTGTGATGTGTAGATGTTACCCTGATAGTCCCGATTGATTTTCGAGGACGAAAATTCCAAAAATAAGGGAGAATGTAACGATCCTCAGACGGGTACATGTGTACCTAGTATTGCTAAAGGTTCAGCCTGGCATAGAAACATAACAAGGGCTACTAAGTTAATCCAAGCCTAGCCATTAGGATAAAGGCTAAATCAATGTGGCAGAAATTATCAATAGGAATCAGGGAAAGTTAATGAAATACAAGTGATAAAGTTATATAATTCAAAGGTAAACATGACTGGTATATAAGTCATTGCCTACCTTGTCTTTTATGAGAGACAAAGTATACCAGCTAAATACAGAAGCTAAACTGGTTTGAAGTCAATATCAAAAGAAGACCCTGATTATATTTTCTTATTTTGTCTTACCTGAAAACTGCACCTTAAACACTTACACAAGTGTTTGCTAATGCATACAAACAATTCCCTTGTTTTTGTATTAGATACTACCATGCTATTTTATCTTATCTACAAGATTTTTTGACTTAGCAACTAAAACCCGGTTCAAACAACAGAAGTTTAGAGGTTTTGTTTTCTAATGCATACTTTACCAATGTAATGTTAGCATGCATAGGATACTCACCTTCGGTAGCTGATAAGCTACTTGCATGAAAAGTTTGGAACACGACTCACATGAGTCATTATTCATCTTCCTGCACGCAAGGTATGTTACACCAGTATAAAAGTCCCGCCAAGAAGCCTGGGTTTTTCTGCTTTGATTTCAAAGAAATTATGTGAAAAATCAGCAATTAACAGGACATACAAGACATTCTTTTCTCAGTCCTGATCCGTCATTGAGATTAGCAAGCATAGCCTAGTGATTTCCTCCATCCATGTGATCATACAAAAAGGTTAGTGAATAGTTGGTTTAGTACAGAAAATTTACATTACGAATTTCAACTTAGAAGTTACTTTAGTATGAAGTGGAGTGCAGATCCTTGCACTTCTGAACTTCATCAAAGAAAGCTGTAAATATAAACTAGATATATATATATATATAAATATATAAATGATGATAAATACATAAACTAGAAGAGATATATAAGTTATATATATAAAGATATAGATAAATATATGAGGAAGAGGAATAACAGCAAACAAAGAAAGAAGAAGAAGGCTACCTGAAGCCCGGCAAGCCAGGATTGCCATGGCAACCTCAAGGGGTTGCCGCGGCCAGACACTCTGCTGAGTGGCTTGCCGCGACAACCACAAAGGGTTGCCGCGGCAAGGTGCTTGCCACGGCAAGCCCTGAGTGTTGCCGCGGAAACCTCCCCAGCTATGGGGTCGACCTATAGGGTTGTGTCTCTTGTGCTTATGGGCCTTGGGTCCACATAGGTTCAGGTATATAGCTGATGAGGCCTGGGTGCACTGTGTGTCTTGGTGCACTGTGCAGTATATATAAACGATTAGTCTTTTGTAAAAAAAAAATAAATCTATGTTCTTAGGTTTGATGCCACATGGAGCATGTAACCAAATTCTGAAGAACTGAGCATTGCATGGTGATCTCGGATACGTGATTGTGCATCAACGTTAGTACGTGTAAAACACTTGGCCTTTTACGTAGGGAATTTTACATTGATATTTTATACTTGTGTAAGCCTTTTTCACTGAGTTGTTCATAGAAGCATGGATAAGTATATATGAAGAAAATGATCACTGTTAATAATTGAATTGATGCATCTGATTTACTATGCTATAAATTGATGGGATTAACCAGTAAGCTAATGAGAAAGAACACATGAATATGAGTATCAGCAGTATCTCATACACGTTGCCAAAATGAGAAAGAAATTCCCTTACTAGTTTCTGTGCATGATTCAGTTTTGAAAGTTAATGCTATAAGTACACTTATAACAGTTAGCATACATTACATCATAAAATCATCCAATAAATTGTATATCCTTGATAATGCCTTGTCCATTTCAATGTTCTTGATACGTTCTTGATACGTTATTGCTCTGATGTATATCAAGTGATCCCGCTAACTCGGGAGCTTGAGATTCTCGATGCAAGTGATCCCGCTAACTCGGAAGCTTGACAAGTGATCCCGCTAACTCGGGAGCTTGAATTATTCCAGTCCAAGTGATATCGCTAACTCGGGAGCTTGACCTTGTTGATTTCCTATTTTCGCTAGCATGTATTTCGGTTTCAGTTTGTTTCTCACACTTGCCATATCATGCATAATTATAAGCATTTCAGCATGTAATTATATGTTATTTTATGCTTCTCGATAATACAAAGTGATAAAATGTAAATATAGAATACAATGCACTATTCTCTATTGAGCTGTGGATGATAGCTCATTCCTCGACTTAATTATCTTAGCTGCAGAGCCCGATCCTGAGCAGGTGGCTGATCCGACCTATGTGCCTGAGGAGGAGGGAGACGAAGACGAAGACGACGACGACAACGATGGCGGGGAAGACGACTTTCCAGAGGAGTTCTTCCTGTAGTTAGGTTTGTTACTTGGGATTGGGATATGGGGCAGTGGGTAGAGAGAGAGAGAGAGAGAAAACAAAAGATAGTAAAGATATTTTGGTCTGTATAGCATGTTATATGTTGGCTTTGGATTTCTGATGGGATGTTGGTTGGATGTATAGGTTTCTTTTCACTGTTTAGATGACGGACGGCCGTCATCGGTGAAAAGCTATACATCAGATACATTACTTATGTTTATTGCATATATTAGTTTCTAATTTCTATTTCTCAGTTATTTTGCTATCTTTGTTAATAACAGAGTTCAAATACATTGCTTCCGCATTTTTTTGTATCACTTTGATGTACAAATAAGAACGAACCCGTGATGAAAGGATCATATCAGGTGATCCGATGGCGCGACCTTTTCTAGTTGAGAGACTGGGAAACGTCGGGCTGTCACAATATCATTATATTCAAATGCAAAAGCTCAAGTATAATAATACAACACATTATCCATCAATAAGTTAACAAAGAAAGAAGTCAAATACATCTCTATATATCCAGCTTAGGGGTCATCAAGTGATTTTAAGTAACAAAGGAATACACACCACTAGATGGAAAGGTTGCTTCATTGAATTGGTAAGCACCAAATTTTACTCTTAGTGTTGTTGCTGTGCGGAGGTTGCTTGGACATCGATTACCTATTGATACAGTTAAAGCCAAATCAGAATGGTACTACAACATCACACAACTTCTGGCATTTAAGTGGCTAATTGATTCTGTGAGTTCCCATATGATATGAGGTGCCATCATGTAATTGAGTTTTATAAGCATGCTCATACTCTTTCACATTTAGTTGTCCAAACACTCCAAAGCATCTGAGATGTGACAAACTCAGATTAGGTGTTGAACATTGACAGAGTTTCTTTATTTTATTGGGACTTTGCAGCAAGGAGAACTTGTAATTTTCTCTCTATGATTGGCCTAATTTTGTAACTCATTTATGTAAGTGTGCTATATATATATAATAAAAATTTACAAAAAACTTAGAGAGTTAATTAAGAAACCTACTTGATGAAAAGATGAAAAGTATGCATAATGCATGACATAAACCTAACTTAAAATCATGGAATATTATAAAATTGGTGTTTGCGGACTTGAGCCCTTTCATTTATAAAATTGGTGTTCGCGGACGATATAAGATTGTCAAGCAGCCGGGCTTGAACAAGCAACCTTTGACGATATAAGATTGTCAAGCTTCCAATGTGCTACAGGCTCAAGCCTCATAAAAGTTTAACTTTTTCAATTTATTATGGGATATTAGATATCCTGCACTAGTTTGGACAATAGTAATAGGTTAATATCATTCAAATTATGAGAGTTACGCATTTTTTATATTTTCCTTCCACAAAAAATGACTAAAATATGAAGTAATACAGAAATTCTTTTCAGGGATGTATATCATCCCTTAATTTCTTTCTTGTTTCTTTTAACTATGGTCTAGACAAAATTCAATATTATTTATAGAGTAACTAGTACTTAATTTTTTCAACCTCTTGACATTCATTTCGATCGATCTTGACTGCCCAACCGCTTGGTTGATTCTAGATAGGTTGTACACTAAAGATTAGCACAACTATAAGCTCCTAATCATTGGATTGGTCATCTCCATATGAATGGTATCTATTTTTTATAAGCAGCTGCCCATGAAAAGGACCATATACTGACTGGTTCAAAACATCTAATCAGTTGAATTGTGGTCTATACAAGATGTGACCAATGGATTGAATGATTGCTGAACGCTGAATTTGGGAGAGTAGTGATCTCTGACACTGAATTTGGGAGAGTAGTGTCCTTGTTTTATACCCGAAGGGTGATAATTGCTGAATGCTGGTCCTAAAGTGATGCACCTGACCATTCGTCTATTTCATTTAATTGCATCTCGAACGATAAAGGCTGGTGAACCATTAGCATATGATTACATATATCTTAGAATTAGAATGCTCCCTCTTGGTATTTGTAACAAAGTAAAATTTCTAGAGGTAGTTCTTAATTCAAATACCAGTATATAATATGCCCAACCCTGTTGGATAATGTTTTAAGGTCCACTGCTATCATACAAATATTATGGATCATTTCACAGGTTACCATATGTGAACGACTCTCCTCACCATCTTATGTTAAAAGAAAGCTAGTACTGCCACACCATCACTTCCTAATTGCAGAACATTTGAAAATAGGCTCGTATTAATTGGTGCATCAGTGTGTGCATAACATTAGCGATGTGTCATCGGTAATTATTTTTGTGGCAATATCAACTATCTTTATAAATGGAGTGGCCTTAGAATTCAATTAGAAGAGGATTGGCATGGATCTCAAGGCTGAACAATTTACTTGTCCATCTTTAAATCTACTAAAAAGGCATTTACTACTTTTGAAAAGAAGGGGATAAATATGTAAAAGAAAATGCTCCTTATACTTGCACTAGCTGCATTTTCCTTCTATGTAGAACTCTTGCATCATCTAGGTGACATTATTTTTTAGCGATTCCAAAGCCAAAATGATCTAATCATAATGACAAAAGCAACATGCTTTCCCTGGGCGTAAGGTATTTTGGTTATTTTTCCTCTACAAGAGCATTACAAATATATATGAATTTTGTAAAACTCCTATTATACTTTAAAAATTAAGGCATCTTACCTCGAATGAAAGAGAGAGATGAACTGGTTGGTGAAGAAATTAGATTGGGATCCGATGCACTGTGGGTGTTCTCATTTCTTGTCATTCCTGAATTGAATTTGAGGCTGAAGACGTGGTCCGTGCCCTTATCACTTGAGACTGCTAGCCACTGTGCATTAGCAGAGAATGCCAGACTATAAATCTCAGCTCTATCTGCGCCTCTTCTTACCTGCACTAGCAGAGAATACCATGGCATTTCAAAAATCAACACAAGGCATAGGTAGAAATTGTATAATGCATAAAAATCTATGGTGACTGAAATGCTGCACAAGGAAAAGGCTATTCTGAAAGCAGACACATTTTACATCTTATAGATATAGCAAGGTAAATGAACCCAAAAGTAATATAAAGAACGAATATAATACTCTATTGCTTATCTAGTTTCTCTAATATCTATATGCCCCAATGTGCAATCAACAAACAAGGTAGTTCCTGTAAACACAAACATCTAGCAAATCTGATTTTTTTTAAAAATTGAGTTTGTACAACCACCTAACAAACAAGGCAATTGTTAATTAAAAGGAAATATTTTAAAAAACAGAGGTATTTTAAAAAGTGTGAAGGATATGTTGTCTTCAACCCTTAGAATTACATGACCTTTGTGATGCCACCAATATTTTATGTTAACAAGGGCACTCCATTTTCAAAAAAAAATATTCTTGGCTTTCCGAAAACTTTAGGTGTTTGGGATACTAAGACAATCTTTTACCTCTCTTCTTTTTTCCTTTTGGTTATATATATTATGTATATATTATTTAGTTTTAATGCATTAATATTAATTTAGATTAATTTTTATATATTGTATACATATATGAACCTGTATTTTAATAGTAATTAAGGGTGCAAATAAAAACAGACCAAAAATCGAGTCTTCCGACCCAGCCTGAACCGGACCGAAAGCCACACCAAACCGATTTAGACCGGGTAGGCTTCGGTAACTAAAAACCGAAAACTAACCAGGTAGGGTGAGAAAATCGGAAATGCTTGTTGTTCCATGTTGCTGATGTGCGCTCTAAGCTTCTCCATGGGGATATGCAGTTGTTGAGAGCCTATTTCACTATGAAAATTCCCAGGAGGCTTCACATTTAAACAATATTACATCAAATGCAAATTAGTTGGTAGTTTACAAGAGCAACAAATAACAAGTTCAATCACTAATTTGGCTTACAAATTCAGGTGGGTCTTGCAGATGTACTCCCTCGGTTGGAGAATGTGACGATGGTTCTGTAGGTTCTCGAGGAGTCCTTTCTGCTTACATTAACAGATAATATGTTAGGCTCTGTTTCCTATGTGTTGATTGGTGCTTTCAAATTGGGCATGAGAACAGGGACCTGAAGGTGAATCCTGAGATAGAGCACTTTTGTTCCATAGCTTGAGAAGAGGCGTCGGATAATGGATTTCACCTATACCACTTGTTATGTTGTTCATTAGTGCCATAGGTGGTAGCTCCATGAGGTTGTTGATATTCATAGTGCGAATGGGATTTTGTGGCTGCAATATAGTGAAATGATTCTTTGGAATCGAGAGAATTTTACTAGTAGATGGTTGAGAAATATTTTATGTATTATAATTATTAAACTTTTATATTTGTGGGCTTACTCTCAAATGAGGAACTTGTAAACTTTTCCAAATTTATTTTTTGTTGATATATACAAGAGCTTGATCTCCTTGATTTGTATCTCAAAATTAGTATGTTGTTTCCAAATGTAAATAAAGGAGCACACTGGAGACAATTACAAAGGGAAATTTTAATTTCAACAACAAATCGTCAATGTTAACTCATGAGTCCAAGATATTAAACAATGAAAAAGTAAAAAAATCACTGTAAGATTGCAAATATGATGAGCAAAGCTAAAATCGAGTAGAATAGAAAACTTGCTTACAACTTCATCAACTTCTCCCAAAAATACAATTTTCTGACCATGTCGCATTCCTTTCTCGACAACAATTTTGAGCACCTTCTTCTCTTGTGTAATTTTGTTCCCTTCACATTGAGGATAGTGGTCCTTTTCACTGATCATTTCACTTTAATTAATAGTTTGTTTGAGAAATTTACAAATAAAAAAACAATAACAAATGATTCATGACACCAAGATTTGGTAGCAAGTTAAAGATTGTACCGAACCTGAGCACTTGCATTTGCAAATCCCACAAATTTTTTTACACTTTTATTAAATTATTAGTAATCCAAATTAGAAGCAATTCCAAAATCTACAAACTTCCTTGATAGTTAAAAGTTAAATTTAGTATCATTGGTTGGTAGAATATTTAATAATGACATAACTGAGCAAAACAATGCTTCAATTGAGAAACAAACACAACTTATATGCCTCCAAATCCATATGATCAACAATGTGTATAATTGACCCACCCCCTCCACAGGACCTTATAAGGTACCCACTTGGCAGCATTTCAACTCTCACAAACTTCTGCACAGATGGCATGCTCGGACCACCTTAAGTACTGCTAATTGATCTTTTGCAGACCTAAGTATTTGACAGCAAACAAATTGTTATCGCAACAATCCCACAAAGAAGTATACAGTAGAAAAAACCAGTCACAGTAAAGACAATAAAAAGAAATTCGTTTTGTAACACAATTTGCGTACTAGAAAAAGAGGCAAAAACCAAGTTCAGGGAAGAACAGGGTATGAATCTAGCAGGCATACACAGAGCCTCAACCAGTGGTTATAATCCAAAATATAAGAGCTTGGGCTGGTAGCACAATGGAAGGTAAAAAAAAAGGCAACCTAAAGGTTGCAGGTTCATGCCCAGGATACTCATCAAAAAAAAATCAAGAAAATAAGGAAGCCTAAACCAGCAGTTATAATCCAGGTTACTGCATATTTCCACAATCTCTGTAGTTCCTACCAAAAAAACCATGGGGAAATATTTTTGAAACATAAAATAATGAACTTCACAAAATGAATGGTGAATTTGATCCTTTGTCACAAATCCAAAGGTTAAACAAAAACAACCAAAAAGAAAGAACTAAGAATATCATCTTTAAATATAATTTTCATGGAGCACAGCTAAATCCAATACTCATACAACAATTCTAAAGCATGAAGTATATATCCAACACTAGATCCCTAGACGTAATGTGCAAATGACAATAATGGGATCGCATAACAAAAAAAAATTAATAAGGAGATATTCTTTAATTTATATTTAGATAAATGCCAGAAAATCTAAGAAACACAAAAGTAAATAAACATATAAATAATAGTAAATAATCCATCAAGCAGATGACGACATATTTTTATGACGAGGCCACATGGCACACATCCTAGTCACTCGATTGTGTCACTTACCTAAATTAAGTTATACAAGCGTTTGGCTGAATATACTTGGTTTAGTAGGGCCCCCTTCTCATTGTTAACTCCCTGCAAAGCAGGATTTACCTACTCTAATAGCTACCGCCCTGCTCTCCACCAATTCCCTGCCAGAGCAATGAGAAGGAGTTAGCAATGAGAAGGAGCCTTGCTAGAGAAAGTAGGAGGGATTTAGCAAAGAGAAAGGGAACCTGTTGAAGAAGGTAAACCCTGCTCTAGCAAGGAGCTAGCAGATAGTTATGCCAAACACAACCTAATTGATTTTTAATGTCAGCCATAATTTGCCTCCTTTGAAGAAAATCCAGTCTCGGCTCTTTGAAAGGCCTTTGCAGGTCATTCTTCTATTCATTTCTATTTATGATTAAACTCTTCATTACTCAATAATCCTTCCAGTCACTGCTACCCTTTGCAGTCCAAGAATAAGTTGCAGAGGGAAAATTTTGGGAAAAAAAAACAAAAAGTAGGGGAAAAGGGGTAAAAAGTGTACTTTCATTGATTGTGTGCTAATAAATAACAAGACACTTTCACCAATCCCCACCACCATCAACATTGCCTTGCACCATCAAAAATTCTAAATAGCTGAGCTCTATGATAATCCAATGGTCCATATATAACAGAGAATCAACGACCTAGATGCACTAGCTTATGTCCAGACCTTTTCTATCCCATTTAAAAAGTTAATTACAGATATCTAGTACATCTAACACCGTCCAATTCCCAAATCAACAAATGCAAAGGAAAATCCTAGATATTTTCACTGCAAATGTAGTTTAAACCCTTAAAATCTATCTATCGTACGGATCTCAGTCCATCTGCATAATCAATAGCTTCCATGCACGGATATCAAAGATGATAGAAATCTGAGATTGGCCCGTGTACAGACCAAGGATCCAAATTTCGGTCGAAATTTCAGTTTCGGGCATGACCAAAATCAAAACCCGATAATTTGGCTGAAATCTAAAAATTTGGCCAAAATTTTGATCCCCATACAAAAGTGACTGAAATTTTGGTCCAAAATTTCGTTTCGGTGGGGACCAAAACCGAAATTTCGGTCATTTCGCACAAAATTTTGATCCTTGGTACAGACTGTAGTACTCGGCTAGTGTACATAATAAAAATTCAACACAAAAAACCAGATAAAAAAATTACTAAAATGCAGCTTAAAGAAAGTCTAGTACAACACAAAATAGGAAGAAAATCTTAGCAAGCCGAGTTCAAGAACCTATAACTCTCTCAGCAACCATGCAAAAGACCCTAACTTTTTAAATGCAAAATGGACCCCATGAAAAGAAGATCGGCTAAAATCATTAAAAAACTAAAGACAAAAAAAAACAACTAGAAACCCCAGAGTTTTCAAAACATAAATGCACTTCAAACCCTAACTTCTTCTACACAAAAAATGAAGAAACAAAACCCTAAAACATAGCTGAAATGAACAAGGAGCTTAAAAATAGCTTAAAATGCGGCTAAGAAAGAAAAAAATCTAATAAAAATCGAGGCCACTAGAACAGAATTGAAACATAACGAACACAAGTATCACACAAATCAATTCCAGCTAACATAGATCCAAATGATGAAACTGAAATAATAGTTAATTGGGATTGAGATGATGAATATGTAAAATTAGGGTTTGGAAACCAACCTTCATCGTCTCGATCGTCGTCTTTCTTCATGAGAGGTTGAGCCATCGAGAGAGAGGATGCAGAGATCTCTTCAGCATTCACCAGCTTCCAATCCATCTCAAATCCTACTCAAAATCAACCAAATTGTAACAAAAAACCATAACATACCTAGGATCTGCATTCACCAGCTTCCTATCCAGCTCATATCCTCTGCTCCACAAGATCAGAACCATAAAACATACCTAGATCAGCATTCACTGGCTCCCGATCTCCCGATCCATCTCAAATCCTTCGATCCATCTCAACCATATAACAGTTTTGAAATAGATTGGACAAATTCGATGAGCTGAACATAAAAGATGAAAGATTTTGAGAGAGACTAGAGCAAAATCTAGAGAAAGGAAGAGAAGAGAGGCTAGGGTTTGAGAGAGAAAAAAGAAGAATTAAGGGAGACGGCGACTCTGTTTGCAAGATAGAGAGAGAGAGAAGACTTTGGAATAGGGTCTCGATAGTTTTGCACGTGACTGAGAGGATAGAGTTGCACATGACGAGGGTTAAAGAATTAAACCACTATTTTATTATGATAAACAATGGGTTTTGACAGTGGATTAATATACTACTGCTTGGATAGTAGGAAACTACTACTGCTTAAATGCTAGTTCCAATATGGACAGTGGATTATTTACTACTCTTAATATGAACAATTAGGAAATTTGCAGGTGTAGTTTATGTGCCATTTTCACGTAGTGATCACTATTAAGAAAAAACTATTAAAGACTAGTAGCGGCAGTGTTTTGTTAATAGCGCCAGTTTTTGGCTGCCGCTAATAGTCTTTTTTTTGTAGTGAATTTAGAAGTAGGTTGGGAAATTTCTCATGTTCTTCATGAAGCAAACAATTGATGTAGCAGATAATGTTGCAATTTCGGCAGAAACTTCAGAAGGCATTAAAATTTTAATCTATACCTCAGTAACCGAGTTGCCTTTACTTTCCAGACAAGTTTACTATGGGGATATTTTATAGTTGCCCTCCTTTAGATTCACATAGCTAGTTCCAATCTTGTATTATATTTGTTATTTAATAAAAACTTTGCCTGCATCTCAATATATATATATATATATATAGATATATAGTAGCCACCCGAGTTCTTACAATCCCCAATTATGAGATCTTAGGTCGTACCATTGTATACCATAAGACATAAAATCACAAAAGAATACATTAAGAGTTCATTTAAGCAATGGAAGAAAGATTCAATATATATATATATATATATATATATATATATATATATATATATATATATATAAAATATGAACCTCATTAATATCAACATAACAACAACCATCGAAGTAAATTTCCTAATTGTCCATATTACTTTTCTTATTCCATAACATCCCATACTCATGTCAAACATAATTGCTATTTAACTACAAAGAGGAAAACTCATAGATAATAAATGTTTCGTCAAATGTCTAATAAAACTACTGTGAATTGAAAATAAAAGATTAGACTATAAAGCCCTCATCAATATCCATTTCTGATCCTTGAGCATTGCGTGTAGTCTCATTGTCGTACACACATACTTGATTATCAGCTGCACTTGTCTCATCTGGCCACCAACATTAAAGGGTGTAAGATATACTTGTATGGACCAGACATGCTTTCCATTAAAATATTAAAGATATGAATCATAGTATTGAAACAATTATGAAAATTTATAGTAAAATTGCAATAATTTGAACAAGAATACATCATATAACATGAAAATCATCTGATAGCACTACAAAAAATAAGACTATTAGAGGCAGGCAAAAACTGCCGCTATTAACAAAAAACTGCTACTAATACCCTTGCCGCTAATAATCTTTAATAGTTTTTTGTTAAAAGCGACAATTTTTTGCTCCAAAAAACTGCCGCTAATAATATGTTTTTTTGTAGTGTAGAAATCATGGCAAGCAAGGATGAAAAGCCGGAATTCGTGGCCACGAGATTCCAGTTCGTGGCCACGAGCTGCCAAATTCGTGGCCACGAGATCTCAGTTTGTGGCCACGAGTTTGCACCCGAAAGTTTGTGCAGTGCACTCATTCATTCATTTTTTAAATTTAGTTCTACTTTTGTAAGTCCCTCTCAAGACGCTAACTTTTTAAAAATCCGTCCCTACCAAGATGTTGACGTTTAGACTTCGTCCCTCTCAAGACATTGGGTCTAATGTGTCCTTATTCATGTATTCTTACACTCCGTTCCTCTTAAGACGTTGAGTCTAATTATTCCTCTTATTCAATGTTTGTTAGATTTTGTCCCTATCAAGACGTTGGGCCTAATCAAACACGATTATAGTTTAACATTCTCTCGTATTCTTATAGTTTTCATCATTCAAATCTTATATAATCATAAGGCTAAGAAATGTAAAAAATACAACATGTTGAGCTTTCATATTATGCTTTAAATCTAACCGTAATCATTTATCTTTTATGCAATAACACATTATTTGAAATATAAATCACATTTAATTCGGTAATTAAATTCTAAAGGAAGACATGATTTCTTCATACCTCGATCGATCGTAAAGAGGATCTTCGAGTCCCAATCAGTTTCCTCACCATGATAATGAATCTTGAAGGTTGAGAATGTTGCTTAAGAACTCGATGCAGATGGTCTTACTTATCTTCCAAAAAGAAAAGCTCTAGAAATGTAGATCTAGAGTTTCTTCTCTTAAGGTCTCTAGGGTTTCTTATGAAAATAACTCTCCATTCTTAAGAAAGACTCTAATGAGATTATGATTTAGGTTTTCTCCGTAATACTCCTTTTAACTCTAACTTATTAGAAAATTTTCCGGTGTTAAGGTAGCACACCATAGAAGGATGTTTAGAATTTTAAATCACAGTTCAAAATAAATGTTCAAAACTTGCATACCAAGGTTCAAACCTCATACCTCTTGTCTTAAACTCAAGCCCCTAACCATTAGGGTATTAGATAACTTGTCAATTATCAACATAAACAAATATAAAAGTTTGAAAGTAAAACTGATATTTTTAATTAAAGCTTTTGAAAATTCTAAGCATGCGGGATATATATACTATTAGGCATAAACACAATAATATGGTGCATCAGCGCAATAAAATTGGATCACTAATTTCTTCCATACTTATACAAATATCATCCTCGAAATTGAGTCATACCTTTACTCAAAGAGATCGGTTCAAGGCACAACGACAACATAAACCTTTCTAGTAGGAAAATCGTTAATGAAACTAAGGCTCAACGGCAACATAGTCGAGTAATGGAAGCCTAATAATTTCAATCCTAGGGCAACAACGACAACAAAAAGCAGGAAATTATAGAAATTATGAAAACCTTTTAAAACTCATATTCATTAACTAATTAAATAACAAATTCAGAAAAATAAGAAATACTTAATTATTCATACTAATCTTTGATATACGGGTTTCCAAATTTAAAAGAGAGTTAGCTACTCGTTATTTCTATTGAATCAAAAGCAATTATAAAAGGCATAACGAAAACTAGGAAAATTAAATTAAAGCTAAAACTACAATTTCCAGATTGTAGGTATCTCCTATGATCGAGAGTTTCTAGATACTCAACTATGGATGCAAACTCTCTTATTTATAGACACATACAATTAAATAAGGTATCTAATATCTTAGGAAAACTTCTAACTACAAAATTTACCTTAAACTAAACTTCCTAACACATATCTTCTTCATTTAGAACTCTGTTCTTAAAGTAATGATCTTTCTTTCTTTTGTTCAATAGAGTGATATCACAGGGCTCTTCCAGAATCGTAAGTTGCATGGACTCTTCATTCATGTATGCATGACTTCGTGAATTGCGATTCTGCATGGTGTTGCACAGGACATCGTGGTCCTATCGTGCTGATTTGTGGTGGTATCGTGATAACATCATGATCATGATTGCAGTAGCCTTCTATTAATTCTTCACGATTTGTCTTTCAGACGATCATGATTCTTTTCACTCTCTCACAGAACCTCAGCTGTTCTTGTTCCAGTGATTTCAATCTCTCTTAATGTAATTGTAAGCATTACGATTCTTGATTTGCTCTATCACAAGGCTGCGATTGTAGATTATCTCTGGCTTGACTTACAATTTCATTTTTCTGCTTTGCAATTGAATCATGAGGAGATTGTAGGATTTATAATCTTTCTTCACTCGCTCGTATGGCTGGGATTGTAGATTTCTTTCTTCTTTTCCTGAGCTACAATTTCTGATTTGTGCTTTTTAAGTCCTTTTTGTACATATATTTCTTTTCATCTTCTTTTACCTGTTTCTCTTAGTATCCACTATCATGGTGTTGTTAGTTACAAGCTATGGACTAAGAGTACTCAAATGAGGGTACCTAAGTGGTAAAATCTGTGAATGATCACACCCCAAAATTTGAGTTTTGCTAGTCCCTAGCAAACAATTTGAAAAATATGTGTTTCTATCTACTAATATAATTGCAACTTTCGCAGGGAACACGATTGCATTTTGCACATGTAACAAGCCTTTAAACCCCTAGGTGATCCCTAGTGGAGGAGTTATGTCTCCTGAAGGTTTCCAATGACGGTACCAACAAACTTCAAATCTTTTTGTATTTTTGTCAAAACTTTTTCAAAATTAGACTACAATAGTCATTCATCACATGGTTGTAAATATTTTTTTGAATCATGATTCCAACTATGAGTTGCTTCCCAACCTATCATTTATCCTTCATCATGATAATCAACAATTTCCATTCATGCAAAGTGTGTGGTGTGTGGTTACCAGTATCAGAGTTTCAATCCTTATAATTTTTTTAAATTGCAGATTTAGAAGATATTTTCATTCAGTTCTCATTGGGCATATACTCACAATAATGATGTTGTTAGGTTCTCACAATGTGATTGATATATAAAGTAATTCAAGGACATTAATTTTCTTTCAAAAATAAATCTCACGGAAAGATAATCCATCTACTCCACTCTTGTGTTTGTCAGACTTCCATAGTACTTAAGAAGAAGTATCTCTACTAGGCTCTTATTCTGGTGATTCTTGGATCAAAGAGGTCTTTTATCGGCTTCTAATGGGGCTTGGTTTAAGGTTCCAAAGAAAGGGTAAGAGGAATCAAAATTTCTGAGAATTCAGTTTAATTCTAACCTATCCTTCTTCAACTAACTTTTTATTTTTTAGCAAGGATCTAAAAAGCTGGATCTCTTCTTCCCAATTTCTCATGTGTACAACTTTCTTTTCTTCTTATTTCCATCTTTTGATATCCCTCTTGATTTGTTCTCTTGAATTCTTTTCTCATGATTTTTGAAAGCCTTTTGCCTTTTCTTTTCATCTTCCCACACTTATCCCTTTAAGAATTTTTTTTTCTTTTCAAATATAACCCTTTTCATAACATTCCCTTTCCACTTTTCACACCTTCAACTTTCCTATTTTTCCTTTTTCCTAACTTTTCAGAAGTACAAGGGCTAAAAGACCAAGAATATTTGGATGTTAATTGGTTATGGGTAATTTGATTTGGGTACAAAGAAATTAGGCTACAGGCTTCGAGTGTGAGTTCAAGTGGTAAAATATAAGGGATTTTGGCTTTTTATGGCTTAGACTATCAAAAGATGACCTCCTCTCATTTCCAAATCTCACTAGTAATGCTGCCATATTGTGTCAATCCCTATGATAAGCAGTTCTAAAATGACTAAACAACACAATTGTAGTCATGGATTCAAATGAAAAATTGATGAGATTTTTGTTTCAAGCATGAAGTTCAAAGAAAATTGGAAGTATTCAGAATTGTACTCTCTCAATGAATGAATATGGCTCAAAAGCTCACTAGTTTATATGATTTCTGAAACTAAAATCTAAATTCTGCAATTCAAAGCAATTTATAGTTTCAATAACTCAGTTTTGGTACAAGTGTGCAATTGATCTAAGCATGAATATCAACAAAATCCTATCATTGATTTATGATCTTCTTTTAAGATGATGGTACCTATGATTAGAATCAGATTTTCTAAAAAATTCTACTTACATGCAATGATTAACTATAAAAAGTAAAATAGAATTTAAAACAAAAAACACAGATTAAACCTAAACAAACAAATAACTAACTACACAAGTAAAACAAACCTTACAAAATCAAAACAAAAAATTTAGAACTATTTTATACTACAAACACAATGTGTACCCCCAAACTGGAAGGAAACAATGTCCTCATTGAAAGAATTGAAATAGGGATATCAAAAACATACCAGTGAGTTCATGAATCCCAATCTGGCTTACTCACTAGGTGAAATGAATGAGCTGTGTGGTATGATCGCCATTGATGGTGCTGGGGCTGGTTGGGTTGAAGATAGTGTTGATGTAGAGCTACTGAGAATGTTAGGACTTTGTGTGTAGACAATCAGTGTAGTAGCAACTTCTCTGTGATTGGATTCTTGCTCCTCCTCTTGCTAAGGGAATGTAACTAATGGGTCATTCCAGAATTCTTGTTGTAAATCCTTGCAGAGACCTTCAGTAGTCTCTCTCTCACACAATAATGCATTATACTTTTCTTCTAAGGCTTTCTTGTCTTCTTCCACCTTTTCTTTAGCCTTCGGGTCTTCAGATAGCTTGGTGATCACTAGGAACTTTGCTTTGATTTCATCCTGGAGCATCTCAGCTTCTTCTCTTGTCTAATTTTGATCTTCACATGTTTGTTCCAAAATTTTATTGCATGCAGTTCTGATTGAAAACCCTTACTCGTCTCAGTTCAACAATCCTTAAATTAGGGTTTCAAAATTTCGGAGGAAGAGGGGGGGGGGTTAATGTAAGCTATTGCAGGCATACAATGGAAATTGTAGCACTAGTATAGGATCGTTCCCACGAAGAAGGTGATTATTCTGATGTATTTTTGTTTGTTTAAAAACTTGTATTTATCTTTTAAGATCTTAAACTACTGGAGAAATATAAATAAAAGAATGGTTTATTTAAACTAAGTTGTAGAAAATAAATCTAAATCCTCCTCCTTCTAGATTATGGTTGTCAATCACAATCCTTCAGATCTCGGATGTTTACAAAATAAAGTACTGTTACACCGTATCTCAGTCCTCTAGAATTTGAGCATCAATCAAAAGCTAGAATTCTTTAACACAAATTTAAACTAATCAACAATCTTCCTAAAATTTGGGCGTTAATCAAACTCAAGAAAATTGAAGATGGAAAAGTAAAACCGTTATACTAATCTGCAAATTCTTAATCTGAGTCGTCAATTCAAATAAAAAACTTTTAGAGGTTTACAAAGCAGTAAAAGTGCATGAAAATAAATCTAAACTAGAAAGCAATAAAAAGATCTTTCATCCCTCAGTTGCAAGTGTCAATTACTTGTGAAAAACTACATATACTGTACTCTAAACTTCTAGCTCCCGATTACAGGCGTCAATTGCTCTCGAGAAACCTTAGATATTTAAACTACTCTACTCTAATTTTGATCGGAAGAATACCCAACCTCAGTAATCAATTGATGCTGAGAATTCTTTCGATAACTCCACTCCTATGCCGAGCCCTCTTATTTATAGATCATAAGGGGTCAGTTTACATTATGCTAATTCTAATAAAAGAAAACTTCTAAAAAAAAGATTTCTAATATAATTCTACTTCTAATCCTAGTTCTTCCTTGTCTTGGATGGTAGATGTGTGTAGAACTTTTCTCCTTTATTTTAGTAGTAGAGATCTTCTAAGTTCTTTCGTCAATCTTCTCTGATCCATAATTTGCCAGACTTCTAATCCAAGAGATCTCCTAATTTTATGCATGGCGGCGTAGATTTCACGTGATCAGCAACATGAGCTTTATGTCGTACAATCGTGAGTATGATTGTTCTTCTTTCTATATGATTTCTGCTCCGTCAAACGTTCGAGATTTTACTTTCGTTCCTCCAGTTGTAGCTTCTTTCGTACGTTTGTGAATCATGATTTCTCTTTCTTCTTTATTTTTCGCTTGTTCATGATTTACATTCGTTTGATATTTCCTTTTTCTTGGCTCATCGACTGGTCCTTCATTCGAGTTGATTGTTTCTTCGCACAATCATCATTCTTGCTACTTTTTGAGTTCATTTTGGCAAATATTAACACTGCGACTCTAATATTCTCATTAATCGTGGTAAAATGGTATATTCTATGACTGACCAGTTAACAGATTGCGCACAGTTGGGATAGAATCGTGAAACTTTGAAAATTAGAGGGAAAGAGGGATAGAGGTAGCTCGAGAGTTATAATGGGGAGCAAAAGCATTCATTTGTAAAAAAGGTAGGCTTTGACTTCGTGGTGACTTGGGGTCGTAGGTTACAATCCTGATTTCTCAACTCTCAATAGGTTTGCAATTTTACTCACGAGCAACCGTGAATTGTACAATTTTTCCCCCAAACTTGGAGGAAGCAGTGACCTCACTCACGATGGGCAATGGGGCAACCTCTGTTAAAGCATATCTACCTCATGATCGATAGCGAGAACACGGTTGATCGTGGCACAGGGTCTACAAAGAGAAATATCCTCATATGAGGAATTGTAATCACTACAATTTGCTCGGAAGGAGGTTCCAGGGAGAAAATCATAAGTTTATGATCATTCATAAGAGCTATAGACGATTGCAAATTATTGTCTAATTGGAGAAAACATTACAAGGGTACGAAACTCGCTACGATTGATCATAATTCTAATCTAGGCCGATCGTAGAAATTACGACTGACTAAGACTAAATTAAGTTCGAACGTAATAAATGTGATTAAGCAAGACACCAATGTCGAGTGATAATAAATTATGATTGCTCTAAGGAAGGTAATTTTCCAAAAAGTTAAACTAATAACAAAAGAAAAACTAAACTATCCAAATAACACTATACAAAATTTTACTACGGATGAGTCGGTAGCGCGACAATGCCCATGATTATATCAGACTTGTTCAATGAGAATTGAGGTTTCCCTCACATAAACTTGTCCTCTAGGGTTACTCATAGGTTGTGACGATAACTGGCCATTCTCTCTCATCACCATTTGTGTAGATAGTTTCCAAATTTGAGCTTCTAGTTTTGTAATGGATTGGGTATGTGAATGCAACATTTGCAAGAATTGAGCAAGTTGTGATAAGTCTTTCGAGTGGTGATGCGATTGTTTATGTAGATCCCTAAGGATTTGAATAATTGTGGCATCAGATCCACTGCTCTGCTGTGGCCTAATGGGTGGCATGTATGGATGTTGAAAATTTTGGGTCAGAGGGTATTGTGGCTGAACAATAGGTGATCCTTGTTGTTGTCCACTCGTGGAGCCATAATTGATACTAGGGAGGTTTCTCCATTACGGGTTATACGTCTTACCATAATCACTCTGCTGGAATGCACAGACTTGTTCCTTCTCTATCATCTTTGGATAAAATGGTGCAGCTGGGCATTCAGTGATCTCATGGGTCAAGCATTGGCAAATAGAGCAAGCTGCTAAGGGTTTCTCCACTGGGTTAAGGTTCCTAGCCATCACCTTAACATTGATGTCTTTCTCCGTCTTTACTTTATCAAGGTTGATATCGTAAAGACCACCTTTAGCAAGAGGTGTGTAGTGAGTAACATCAGGATCAACCTTTTGTAGAGCCTGTTTTAGTAATGAATTATCGACCAGTCTTTCAAAAAGGTCTCGGGACTGCCGTCTATTCTGTGCCATGAAGGTGCCTCCACTCACAACATCTACGATTTGTTGGTTCCCCTTTGTTAGGCCTTAGTAGAAACTTTGTGCTATTGACCAATTTGACACTTCATGATGAGGGCATTTACACAAGAGATCTTGCATCTGTTCCCAGCTCTCGTGAAACTATTCTCCTGGAAATTGCTGAAAGGTTTGGATAGCTTGACGAATTTGGTTAGTTTTATGAATTGGAAAATACTTAGTTAGAAATCTAGCTTGTAGTCTATCTCACGTGGTAATACTTCCAGTGGGCAGAGAGATAAGGCATACTTTTGCCCGACCCTTTAGAGAGAATGGGAACAATCTCATCTTAACAGTCTCATCATTTAGTGCTATCATCTTCAATGTGGTGCATAGTTCTATGAAGTCTCTGAGATGTTGATAAGGATCTTCACGATCAAGCCCATGAAAGTTCAGAAAAGATTATAACATAGTGTGCTTGGTCTCGAAGTGCTGACCATTCGCCATCTCAGGTAAAGCGATACATGAGACCGTGATCAAAGCAACTGGAGTGTAGTGCTCCTGAATGGGGCGATCTTCTGCCATTGAAACTGATTCACTTTTAGAAATACGGCTGGAAGCCAGATTCCATAAAAGGGTTCGTTCAATTTTGGGATCACACTAAAAAATATTTCTAGATTTGGAACGAGTGTTATGCATAACCTAGAATTATATATATATATATATATATATATAGTTTTAATTTTCAGAAAAATAATGGTAAGAGTTAAGGGAGCAAATCTGGGCCTCTAGCCTCCCTTGCAAGGAGGTGTTGAAACTTTGATCTATTGTTCTATGCTCTAACTTGTAAAAGAATAAAAATTTAGAAAGAAATTCTACCTTAACCAAAAGCCAAATATTAGAATTTAGAAAAATCCGCTACCCTGAAAGCGGCGCCAAAAACTTGATAGACTCTTTGCTATACCTTGTCTTATCACCTTGCAAGTGCACAAGGGAATTGTAGAACATGTAAAGGTATCCATCCACAGGGAAGGTATTTCCTACTATTCTTTTAAATGCCTTAAAAAAATAAATATTTTAGATTTTTCAAACTAATTTTCTTAAAAGATAGTTTAAATTAAAACGATTGAAATGAATAAGTTTGGGTTCCCATTAAGACCTGAAAAGTATCACTTTTCACCCCTTAACTTAATTTCTGTTAGACCCTTAATCATTTAATAAATGTGTTTTGAGTCAATTTTGTAGGTAATAAACAGCAGCTGCAAATAAACCCCTAACCATGCCAAGAAGCTCACTGTTGCCCCAGAACTACCTCAGCAGAATGAAGGATGAACCCGGATAGAGAGTTGGCTACAGCACAGGCACATCAAAGCAGAAACAAGCCAAGAAGAATGCCTCACGCAGATGTCGCAGGGTTTAATTGAACCAGAGATAATGCCTTCGCACAGTTGTCACGGGCTTCTGAAGACAGCACACAAACTGGTCACGCAGTCTTCGCGCCATTCTCGCGTGGTTTGGTGCCAGAAAGAATTGAAAAGTAGTCTTCGCGAGGTCCTCGTGAGGCTTAGTCTTAAGCGCTCGCGCAGCCTCGCGTAGCTCAAGATAGGAGTTTTCAATCGTCGCCCGATTCACTAAAGTGAGAGAGTTCCAGGCACTCCCGCGCGCAGTTGTCGCGCAGTGGCCGCGGGATACCAACCTTCAAGGAAATGCGTGTGCGATCCATAGGCTCATGAACACTGCTTCTTTGCGAGGATCCGTCACGAGATTCACCAAGGGACGAATCGCACGAGCAATTCCCGCGCCATTCAAAGCTGAAAGAGCAATCTCGCAACAACCATTAGTATCCCGTGATGACTAGAATGTCAATCCTGCGACTGCATGAGCTTCATGTCAATTCAACCCCGCGACGCCAATTCTACCACGCGAAAAGATCTATAAATCTTCTCTACTTAGCGAGGGTTGAGTTCTTAACTTCTCCACACTTCTGCAGGGGTAATATGAGAATCTCCAGCAATTAGGGCACGCACTCCAATGCTCCAATCTCCACGCACACGCCCTGAGGCATCCAAGTGATAAGAATGGGCCACAATTGCATTAATGAAATTAGGGTTTTTTCTAACCCTAATTGAGAGAGAATCGACTGCTATATAAGCCTAAGCCTAGCTTAGGTTTAAGGGACTTTTTGTTCTCAACTTCTATGCTTCTTCTTGAAATCGACTATAGAATTACAGTAGGCTAAGGTTAGGGTTTAGGAGTTTTTCTTTTTCCTTTTTCTTTCTCTCCATAGTCCAACACTTGTTGGCTATGCCTTTTGTATGATTATTTGGTATAAATTTTAATGGAGTTTTTATAATAGGATCTGTTGCAAGTATGGGATGTTATTTTTGTTGTGAGTTGTGCTGTACAAGGCTGCTGCCTTGAGATCCTCCATTGCTAAGTTATTTTGTAAGCAATGGAGGATTGCTTCTAAGGTACTATTTAGATCTAAGTGACCTGTGTATCCAGGTTAGGCACTTTACAAGCCTTCCCCCACCACAGGATCCACTAAATCTGAATCCCCATGGGAACTTGTGCTTGTAGCCTTGTGAACATGGTGGCGGCAGCAATGTTCTTGTTCTGTCTTAGACCTTTCTGAGGAGGATAGCCTCTGTGGATAGTCTGTGACCATTCAAGTAGACAGATTATAGCCCTAGGGTGAGGCCAACTCACGAAACTAAGACAGATTCTTCTTCTCTGCACTTGTGCTTGTAGCCTTGTGAAAGATTGTGTAGTGACAGACTCCCCTATAGTTGTATAGATCCACCATCAGATTACAGATCTGATTTGGCTGTAGAGATTATAGGCTTGTGACTGGATCACTGCAGTCTTTCTAAAGCAGTGAACAACCATGCTTAAAAGCTAATACTCAAACTCTTGTTGGTCCTGTGTGTCCAAGCTCGTGCACTTAGTAGGCCTAGCCCCACACACAGAACTTTAGAGGATGAGGTTCCTATGGATTCTTGAGCTTGTAGCCTGGATGAAGTAGTGCCTACAATGGTAAACTTGTTCTGACCCATCTCTGGATAGTGGTTCCCCTATTGGATAGTCTGTGACTATTAAAGTAGATAGGTTATAGCCATAAGGGATTGGATCATGGCACAAGGATGAGTTGGATTCTTTCTCCTCTTTGGTGATAATGTAGCCATTGGACATGATTTCTATAGCAACAGATCTGAGTCTGAGTTACAAGACCCCATCAGATCTGTACCTAATAACATACTTCTCACCCTTTTATATTTTATTTTCTCACACTCCATCCGTTTCCTCAACCCTTTCTATAGTTTAGACATTAGGATACCTTAGAATTTAGATTATAGTGACCTTAAATCTCCTTCCATTTAGGATTGCCAGATTTGTAGTCAGATCTAGAGAGCCTACAAAAGATAGCTCCCTTGGAGCTTTAGATCAACTTTTCCTGTGGGACAAACTCTTACTTATCAAAACTTACTACAACAGGCCCTATATTTTGCAGGACTGTGCATATTTTAGGCTTGCTATTCCGTAATTTCATCCCACCTTTCATTAATTTTTATTCACCCCATTCTTATCACTGTCTCCAATAAAGTCAGTAGCAAGCACTTAAAATAGCCTAACATATTTTTGGCGCCGCTGTCGGGGACCTTGATCTAATAGTAGACTCTAGATTTTTGTATTCTTTATTCTTTAGTAGCTGTACTGGTGAATAATTGATACTACTGATTTACATCTGGAATTTTTCTTGCAGATCTGGACCATAGCAGAGAAGGAGAGCAAAATTGCACTGGTAGTCTAGCTACCTCTGTTTGCAATTCTCTAACCTTCAAAACCTTAGTCTATTTCTCCTTTGAAGATTCCATAGCAGTTGATTAGGATACTTGCAATTTTTGTTAAATGCAATGTGCCTGCGAATAGTCTTTCCTGCTGATGGTGTGTGTGCATGTTAGGAAGGAGATACCTCAGTCCTACATTAGAGCCTGCTAACCTTGAGATAGAAAGGGGTAGAAGACCGAGAAGGCACAGACACACCACAGTCGAGCCCCCTATTGAAATTGAGACAGCAGTTATGGGTGAAGAGCAACCTAGAACATTGAAGGAATTGAATGCTCCGGATGATTACAATTCTCCATTCAGCATTCAATTCCCAGATGTTCAGGGTAATTATGAGATCAAAACTTCCATCATCCAAATGCTTCCCTCTTTTCATGGGCTTAGCAAGGAAGACCCTTACAAGCACATTGACCAGTTCTTGGCCCTGCGCATGACATTCTCCATTACTGGTTTGGGACCAGAAGCCACTAGGTTAAGGCTCTTTCCTTTTTCCTTAAAGGACAAGGCCATGACCTGATTATCTACTCTCTCAAACAACAGCATCACTTCCTGGAAAGACCTCCAAACAAGAATTCTGTGTAAATTTTTCTCAGAGACCAAAACCAACCAGTTGAGGAAAGGCATACTTGCTTTTGCCCAATCCCCAATTGAAGATTTTAACCAAGCCTGGGATAGATTTAAAGAGATGCTCAAACAATGTCCCCACCACAAGATCCCTGAATGGCAGCTTGTCCAGAGCTTCTACAATGGGATTGATGAGAAGAGCAGTGACATGATAGATGCCTCTTGTGGTGGAACGTACATGCATAAAACATCTGATGAGGCATGGGACTTGTTCGAGGTCATAAGTGAAAATGCTTTCCAGAAGATGTCCTCATCTAGAACTGTTCAAGAGCCTTCTCCTAAGCTGGGGCTTGCTGAGACTTCTAAAGGAAAGATGTATGAAGTTAGGGGAAATGATGACCTGAGAATGTAGATGGCCAATCTTACTAAAAGATTTGATAAACTTTTGACTGTGGTGCAGCCCAGAATGGCTGCATAAGTGATGGAGGCATGTCTGATATGCCAATCCCCACAGCACACAGTGGAAGAGTGCCCATCTGTGGGGCAATACCCTGAGTATGTAATGGAACAGGCTGCTGCTACCCAATCTTTTGGACAACAACAATCTGCTGGCTACAATAAACAACCATATGGATACCAGTACCAAAATGCTGGTTACCAATGGAGAGACCACCCAAATTTGAGGTGGAGGCAAGATAAATTATATGCAGCCACAACAGATGTTGGCCTTATCTCAAAGGCCACAACAGCAGTTTAACCAGGGATATGCCCCAAGGTCGAATTTCCAAAGAAGAACATTTCAACATGTAATCAATTGGTAGTTCCCCCACCTCAGCCCCGTAGTGCTTCTTTCGAGGACCAGGTTTTGGTCAAATTGCAAAGCCTTGAACCCTTGAATCAGACTGTGACTTCTCACAGTCAAAGCATAAAGAAAATAGAAGAGCAGCTTTGCCAAATAACTAATGCCTTGGCCAAAAGAGAAAAGGACAGGTTGTCAAGCCAGCCAGTAGCCAACCCTAAGGGCCAGTATTCCATCGGAGAAGGCTCCTCAAATTTTGAGGGGGCTAATGCCATCACAGCCTTAAGGTCTGACAGGTTGGTAGACAACCAAGTGGGAAAGGAACAAGGAGAGGTCATTCCCAAAGAAATGTCGAGTGAAAGTGATAAGGACTTTGTTAGAGCACAGAGTCAAGAATTTCCTGCTACCCTTCAACAAGGGAAAAATAAAGAGGTTGTAGTTGAGCATCAGCAAGAGATAAAAATAGAAAAAAGAAAAAAATAAAAGTTCAGTCATAGGCTTGCAGCTGAGGAACCAACAATATCTCAGCTGCCATTTCCTCAAGCTTTGAGTGGCCTGTCCCTTTTGATAAGGGGCAGGCACAGATCAAGGAAATGATAGAGACCTTTGAGCAGGTTAAGATAAATTTACCCCTGCTTGATGCAATCCGACAGGTCCCAGCCTATGCAAAGTTTCTGAAAGACCTTTGTACTCAGAAAAGGAAGGCCAGAGGCCATTTGTCTAAAAAGGTCTTTGTGACTGATACAGTTAATTCTGTATTAACCATGATAATGCCTGAGAAGCTGCAAGACCAAGGGATACCCACTATTCCCTGTATTATTGGAGACCACACGATTGGAAGGGCCCTTTTGGACCTTGGAGCCAGTGTTAACCTGCAGCCATACAGTGTGTATTAGCAGCAAGGTTTGGGGGAGCTGAAGCCCACCCCTATTGTTCTATTGATGGCTGATAGGTATGAGAGGAAACCCATGGGAGTGGTTGAGGATGTCTTAGTGGGGGTAGATAAGTTCTTCTACCCTGTAGACTTCCTTGTTTTGGACATGGGCTGCAACAAGAGTATATCCCTGATACCTGTTATTTTGGGCAGACTATTTTTGGCCACTGCCAATGCATGCATTTAATGCAGGTCTGGGACCAAGGAGGTCACTTTCGGACATATGAAAGTTGAGCTTAATGTGTACAACAGTGCAAAGTACCCTCAGCTGGACAATGAGGAATACTTTGCAGTGGATGTACTAGAAGAAATTATTGAAGAAGAATTGCCCACTCTGCTGGAGTGGGGCAATATTGTCACTGATTTAACTGAAGTTTGGAACATGGTGGAGGAAGGAAGCCTAGCTTTAATGCCAGAATATATGTCCCTATTGAGGTCTTCTGTGGGCTTAGTGCAGCATTCTAATTGGAAACCTACATTGCTGCCCCTTCCTCCAACCAACAATACACCAATCCTGCCATCCATCCAACAAGCCCCTGATCTGGAGCTCAAGAAGCTTCTAGAGGCATTGAAATATGCTTTCCTCGAGAAAGACGAGAAACTTCCTGTAATTATCTCCTCTTCTCTTAGCAATGAGCAAGAGGAGGAATTGCTAACAGTTTTGAGGAAGCACAAGAAAGCAATTGGCTAGACCATTGCTGATCTAGGAGGGATTGATGCATCGATCTATATGCATAGGATTCATCTAGAGGAGGGCTCTATACCCTCCAGAGAAATGCAGAGGAAACAGAATCCTCACATGCAGGAAGTGGTCCTGAAAGAAATCATTAAATTGCTGGACGCTGGGGTAATTTTCCCCATCTCTGATTCTGAATGGGTAGCACCAATCCAAGTGGTACCTAAGAAATATGGCATAACAGTGATCACAACCGAGTCTGGAGAGTTGAGACCAGCCAGGGAGACCACTGACTAGAGAGTTTGCATCGATTATCGAAAACTCAACTCCAAGAACAGAAAAGACCATTTCCCTCTCCCCTTTATTGATCAAAATTTGGATAAGTTGGCTGGGAAAGCTTTTTACTGTTTTCTTGATGGGTACTCAGGGTACAACAAGATCCCTGTGCACCCTCTTGATCAAGAAAAAACCACTTTTACTTGTCCTTTTATCACCTTTGCTTACAGAAGGATGACTTTTGGACTGTGTAATGCCCTAGCCACCTTTCAGAGGTATATGTATGCCATCTTTTCTGATATGATTGACAAATATTTAGAAATTTTTATGAATGATTTTTCGGTTTATGGGGATAGCTTTGCCCAATGTCTATAACACCTCCATCAGGTCTTAAAAAGATGTGAGGAGACCAATTTGGTCTTAAGTTGGGAAAAGATCCACTTCATGGTAACACAAGGAATTGTTTTGGGCCATGTAGTCTCTAAAGATGGAATTGAGGTGGATGAAGCCAAAGTTGACCTCATTGCAAATTTGCCCCCTCCAAGAACAGTCAAGCAAATCAGATCTTTGCTTGGGCATGCTGGATTCTATAGGAGGTTCATCAAAGACTTCAGCAAAATTACTAAACCATTGTGCCACTTGCTCTGCCAGGATGTGCCCTTTGACTTTTCTGCTGAATGTCTGGAGGTTTTTAAAACTCTAAATATCTACCTCACCTCTGCCCCTGTACTCCAAACACCTGACTATACCCTGCCCTTTGAGTTGATGTGTGATGCATATGACTTGGCAATAGGTGCTGTCTTGGGCCAGAGAAAAGATAAGCTGCCGGTGGTCATTGCATATCTCAGCAAATCACTTGCTGAAGCTCAGCTGAACTACACAACAACTGAGAAAGAGCTTCTGGCAATAGTTTTTGCTGTGGAAAAGTTTAGACCTTACCTACTTGGGTCTAAAACTGTCATCTTCACTGACCACTCAACATTAAAGTACCTACTGTCCAAGAAGGATGTAAAGCCCAGATTGATTAGTTGGATACTCCTGTTGCAGGAGTTTGACATCGAAATCAAGGACAAGAAGGGTGTAGAAAATGTGGTGGCTGACCACTTGCCCAGAATTATGTTGGAGAAAGGTGTTGATGACCTTGCTACAAATGATGTCTTCCTGGATGAGCAACTGTTTGCTATCCAATCTTAAGTTCATTGGTATGCACATATTGTCAATTATCTAGTTATAGGCAAGATTCTTGCCCATTGGACAAAAATGGACAAAGACCTAATTTTCTCACAGGTCAAATTTTTTTTCTGGGAGGAACTTTGCCTGTACAAGTATTGTGCAGACGAAATCATTCAAAAATGTATTCCTGAAAGTGATGTCCCCAGTATTTTGGCCATGTGCCATGAAAATGCTTGTGGGGGCCATTTTAGTGGAGAAAAATAGCTGATAAGGTGTTACAGTGTGGGTTCTATTGGCCTTCTCTTTTCAGAGATGCCAATACACACTGCAAGACCTGTGAAAGATGTCAGAAATTAGGAGGGCTGTTCAAATGAAATTCAATGCCTTTACAGCCCATCCTTGTAGAATTGTTTGATGTGTGGGGTATTGATTTTATGGGCCCCTTTCCTCCTTCAAATGGATTTCATTTCATCTTAGTGGCAGTGGATTACATTTTCAAATGGGTAGAAGCCATTGCCATAAGAACTAATGATAATCAGGTTGTCCTCAAGTTTATAAAGCAGAATATCTTCTCCAGATTTGGCACCCCTAGATCCATTATTAGTGATGGGGGTAGCCATTTCTGCAACAGAAAATTTGAGTGCTTGCTCAAAAAATATTCTGTCACCCATAGGATTGCTACTCCCTACCACCCACAAACCAGTGGGCAAGTTGAAATTTCAAATAGGGAGATCAAGCATATCCTTGAGAAGACTGTGAGGACTAATAGGAAAGATTAGGCTGACAAGCTTAATGAGGCACTGTGGGCTTATAGGACTGCCTATAAGACTCCCATTGGTATGTCCCCTTTCAGACTGGTCTACGGTAAGGCCTGTCATCTCCCAGTGGAGTTAGAACACAGGGCCTATTGGGCCATCAAACATTTAAACCTAGATCTAACTTCTGCTGGTCATCACAGGTTGCTACAGCTGTCCAAATTGGAAGAGCTATGGATGGATGCATATGCTAATGCCATGATCTATAAGGAAAGGTCCAAAGCTTTCTTTGACAAAGGGCTGTTGAGAAAGAGTTTCATAGCTGGCGACAAGGTTTGGTTGTTTAACTCCAAACTAAAATTTTTTCCTAACAAATTGAAATCCAGATGGGAAGGTCCTTACACTATCATGCATGTTTCCCCATCTGGTGCTGTGGAAATCAAGGATCCCAAGTCTGGGAGAACCTTGAAGGTGAATGGTCAGAGGCTAAAGCCTTGTTTTGACAAACCTGCCGATCTCATGGACACCATTCACCTCCAAGAGGATCCTTCTTTAAACTGACCCACAGGCGTGTCCTTGCTGTATCATATGTTCTTTGATTTTGGTAGATTTATTTTGCTTTCTTTATGTAAATTCTCTAGGAATTGTTAGTGGTCCCATCTAAATATGGATCTGTTTGGTTAAAACCTTTTATGCTTGGTTTAATGTTTCCTGCTCTTTAATTGATAGTTTCTGTTGGAATGCATAATGTGGGAGGTTGATTTTTGTTGTCCTGGAGATGTTAAAACAATGCCCCCACCACCAAATCCCAATGTGGCAGCTTGTCCAAGTGTTTTATCAAGGAATTAATTTCAAGAGCAGGGATATGATGGATGCTTCCTGTGGTCGTAGTTACCTCAACAAGACAGCTGAGGAAGCTTGGGAGCCTTTTGACATAATAGGGGAAAATTTCATACAGCAGGAGTCTCTGTCATGTAATGATAGCCAGACTCCACCTAAGATGGTAAAAGAGGCCACCCCTAGAGGTCTAATATTTGAAGTGAAGGTGCAAGGTGATCTGGAGAGGAAGGTGGACAACCTAAGCTTGAAATTTGACAAACTCATGAATGTGATGCAGCCTCGGGTGGTTGCATAGGTGGAGGAAGTATGTCTGATATGCCAATCTCTCACACATTCTATTCATGATTGTCCATCTGCCACCTAGTTTTTAGATTTTGTTATGGAGAAAGCCAATGCTGCTCAAACTTTTGGAAAGCAGTCTGTTGGGTATTCTTGGAGGAAGCACCCAAATCTGAGATAGAGAAAAGACTCATATCCTCAACCCCAGCAGCAGTATATGGTAGCTCCTTACAGACCCCAACACCAGTTTAATCGAGGTTACCCACCAAGGGCAAAATTTTTTGTTACCTGCCCCACAGTCTAATCAGTTGGCTCTGCCCACACAATAGCTCAGATCATCTTCGTTTGAAGAGTAGATGTTGGCTTCAATGCAAAACTTGGGGAGCTTGGTACAGACTATCAATTCTCATGGACAGAGCATCAGGAAGATTGAGGACTAGCTGGGCCAGATTTGTAATGCTCTGAATTGGAGGGAAGAAGGTAAATTGCTTAGTCAGCCCTCGACCAACCCCAAAGGGCAATATATTATTGAAGAAGCACCCTCTATCAATAAGGATGCCAATGCTATCACTACCCTTAGGAGTGGGAGAGTGGTTGATAATCTGGTGGGTAAGGTAACATAAGAGGTCACGGAAAATGAAGATAAAAATAAAATGAATATTAGTGTTAAAGAGCCAAGGATTGTACCCCCTGCTGTGGATCAGCAAGGGCAAAATAAGGGGGCTGATGCTAAGCCCCAACATAAAGAAATAAATAAAGATAAAAGAAAAAGACAAAAATATGACCATGAGGTTAATGGGCATGCAGTAGTGGCACCAGTAGTGCCACAGCTGCTATTTCCTCAAGCTCTAGCTAGCCCATCCCCTCCTGATAAAGGGAATGCTCAGATGGAGGAAATGTTGGAGACTTTCAAGTAGGTTAAAATCAATTTGCCTTTGCTTGATGCCATAAAACAAGTCCCTGCGTATGCTAAGTTTTTAAAGGACCTTTGCACCCAAAAGAGGAAAGCAAGGGTGCAGTTATCTAAAAGAGTTTTTACTGTTGAGCATGTTGAGTCAGTCCTGTCCATTGCCACACCAGGAAAATTACAAGACCCAGGGGTACCTACTATCCCCTGCATAATCGGAAACCACACCATTGGTAAAGCCCTTTTGGACTTAGGGGCCAGTGTGAACTTACTCCCCTTTTCAGTATATGAGGAGCTAGGTTTGGGGGAGCTTAAACCTATCTCAATTGTGCTCCAACTAGCTGACAGGTCTGAGAGGAGGCCTATGGGTATGGTAGAGGATGTCTTGGTGGGGGTGGACAAATTCTATTATCTAGCTGATTTTCTTATTTTAGATATGGACCCTTGTAAAAGCAAAACCCCAATCCCTGTTATCCTTGGCAGGCCATTCTGGCTACTGTAAATGCGTACATATAATGCAGGTCAGGGGTAATGGAGGTTACCTTTGGGAACATGAAAGCCCATTTAAATATATACCATGCTGCTACAGTGCCTCAGATTGGCATTGAGGCCTGCTGTGCAGTAGATATACTAGATGGCCTGGTAGAAGGAGAATTATCCAATCCGCTGGATTGGGATAATCTGACTAAAAGCCTGGAAAGTGTTTGTAGTCTGGTTGTGAAGGAGGCCCAAATTCTCATGACAGAAGACATCACAAATACTGAGTCTTCTGTGGGCCTAGTGTAGCACACATTACTGCCCCTTCCTCAAACCACTAAGGCACCTTTATTGCCCTCAATAGAAAGTCCCCTTGAGCTGAAATAGCTCCTAGGCACATTGAAATATGCCTTCTTGGGACAGGACTACAAGCTTCCCGTGATTATCTCCTCCTCTCTCACTAGTGAGCAAGAGGAGGAACTACTGAATGTTCTTAAGAAGCACAAGAAAGCAATTAGGTCAATAGCTGAACTTGGAGGCATTGATGCCTCAGTTTACATACACAGGATTCACATGGATGAGGGTGCAAAATCCTCAAGGGAGATGCAGAGGAAACTAAATCCTCACATGCACGAGGTGGTCCTCAAAGAAATAGTAAAACTATTGGATGCAGGGGTGATATACCCCATTTCAGATAATGGGTGTCACCTATCGAGGTGGTACCTAAAAAGTCAGGCATCACAGTTGTTGCTTCTGATTCTGGGGAGTTGATGCCAGCCAGAGAGACCACTAGTTGGAGAGTGTGCATTGATTATAGGAAGCTCAAACTCTAAACTAGAAAGGACCATTTCCCTCTCCCTTTTATTGACCAAATTCTAGACAAGTTGGCTGGAAAGGCATATTACTGTTTTGTTGATGGATACTCAGGATATAACTAAAAAGATCCTCAAGATCAGGAGAAAACAACTTTTACATGTCCCTTTGGCACCTTTGCTTACAGAAGGATGCCATTTGGACTGTGCAATGTCCCAGCGACTTTTTAGAGGTGCATGTATGCAACTTTTTTTGATATGATTGATAAATTCCTAAAAATCTTCATGGATGATTTCTCAGTGTATGGGGACAGCCTTAGCCAGTGTCTGAGTCACCTTGAAAGAGTTTTACAAAGATGTGAGGAGACCAACTTGGTTCTAAGTTAGGAAATGAGTCACTTTATGGTGACAGAAGGTATTGTACTAGGCCATGTGGTCTCTCACAAAAGAATTGAGGTTGACAAGGCTAAAGTAGACTTGATATCACATTTACCCCCACCTAGGACTGTCAAGCAAATTAGATCATTTCTTGGACATGCTGGATTTTATAGGAGGTTCATCAAGGACTTCAACAAGATTGCCAAACCATTGTGCCACCTGCTTTTCCAGGATGTGTCATTTGTATTTTCTGCTGAATGTGATCTACTGCCACTGTAATCTAGGCCTCAGATTACTCACTCCCCTTTGAGCTGATGTGTGATGCATCAGACTTGGCCATAGGTGTTGTCTTAGGATAGAGGAGAGATAAGCTGTCTGCAGTGATATATTATGCCAATAAAACACTAGTTGATGCTCAACTGAACTACACCGCAACAGAGAAGGAGCTACTTACAGTAGTGTTTGCTGTGGACAAGTTTAGACCCTACTTTTTGGGGTCTAAGATTATAGTTTTTACGGATCACTCAGCCCTGAAATACCTATTGGCTAAGAAGGATGCAAAGCCTAGGTTGATCAGATGAATCCTCCTCTTGCAGGAGTTTGATCTAGAGATAAAAGACAAGAAGGAAGTTAAGAATGTGGTGGCTGACCACCTTTCTAGGATTATTTTGAATAAATGTGCAACAACACCTATTAATGAGTTGTTCCCTGATGAGCAGCTTTTTGCTTTGCAATCTAGTGTGCCCTGGTTTGCACACATTATCAATTTTCTTGCTGCTGGTAGGATCCCTCAACACTGGTCTAAGATGGACAAGGTCTAAGATGGACAAAGACCTGTTCTTCTCTCAGGTTATACATTTTCTGTGGGAGGATTCATACCTTTATAAGCATTGTGCAGATCAAGTCATTAGGAGATGTGTACCTGAAAGTGACTTCCACAGCATTCTTTCAATGTGTCATGAGCAAGCATGTAGAGCTCACTTCAGTGGTAGAAAAACTGCAACGAAAGTGCTCCAATGTGGTTTGTTGTGGCCTTCTTTATTCAGAGATGCATACTTACTTTGCAAGGCCGGTGAGAGATGTCAAAGGATGGGAGGCATTTCCAAGAGAGACTCCATGCCATTGCAGCCCATCCTAGTTGAACTTTTTGACATTTGGGGCATTGATTTTATGGGCCCCTTTCCTTCATCTATGGGATTTAACTTCATACTTGTGGCAGTGGACTATGTGTCCAAATGGGTGGAAGCCATTGCCACAAGGACTAATGACCACACAGTTGTCCTTGACTTCTTCAAGGATAATATCTTCTCACGATTTGGCATCCCCAGAGCTATCATCAGTGATGGGGGGAGCCACTTCTATAACAAACCTTTTGCGAACCTGCTCAAGAAGTATTCTATTACACACAAAATTGCAACTCCATACCACCCACAGACCAGTTGGCAAGTTGAAATTTCCAATAGGGAGATTAAGCATATTCTAGAGAAGACTGTGAGGACTGATAGGAAGGATTGGGCATAAAAACTGAATGATGCTTTGTGGGCTTTGTTAGGCTATTTTAAGTGCTTGCTGCTAACTTTATTAAGAACAGTGATAAGAATGGGTAAATGCAAATGAATCAAAGGTGGATTGAAAACTACAGAGCAGCAAGTCTAAAAATACATAGACCTGTAAGATACAAGGCCTGTTGTAGTAAGTTTTAATAAGTAAGAGTTGGTCCCACAGGAAAAAATGATCTAAAGCTCCAAGGGAGCTATCTTTAGTAGGCCCTCCAGATCTGACTACAGATCTGGCAATCCTAAATGGAAGGGGATTTAAGGTCACTATTGTCTACATCCTACGGTAACCTAATGCCTAAACTACAGAAATAGTTGAGAAGAATGATGGAGTGTGAGAAAATAAATATAAAAAGGGTGAGAAGTAAGCTGTTAGGTACAGATCTGATGGGTTTTATAACTCAGACTCAGATATGTTGCTATAGAAGTCCTGTCCAATGGCTACATTATCACCAAAGAGGAGAAAGGATCCAACTCACCCTTGTGCCATGATCCAATCCCTTATGGCTATAACCTGTCCACTCAAATGGTCATAGACTATCCAATAGGGGAACCACAGTCCATAGGTGGGTCAGAACATGTTTATCATTATAGGCAATACTTCATCCAGGCTACCAACTCAAGAATCCATAGGAACCTCAACCTCTAAAGTTCTGTGTGTGGGGCTAGGCCTGCAATGTGCACTAGCCTGGACACACAGGACCAACAAGAGTTTGATTATTAGCTTTAGGCCTAGCTGTTCACTGCTTTAGAAAGACAACTGTGATTCAGTCATAAGCCTACAATCTCTACAGCCAGATCAGATCTGCCATCTGATGGTGGGTCTATACAAATACAAGGGAGTCTGTCTCTGCACAATCTCTCACAGGGCTACAAGCACAAGTGCAGAGAAGAAGTATCTGTCTTAGATCTGTGGATTGGCCTCACCCTAGGGAAATAACCTTTCCACTTGAATGGCCACAGACTATCCACAGAGGCTATCCTCCTCACAGAGGTCTGAGACAAAATAAGAAAATTACTGCCACCACCATGTTCACAAGGCTACCAGCTCAAGCTCCCATGGGGATTCAGATCTAGTGGATCCTGTGGTAGGGCATAGGCCTGCAATGTGCCTAACCTGGACACACAGGTCACTTGGACCTATATAAATCCTTAAAAACAATCCTCCATTGCTTACAATTCAACCCTCACACTTCAATCCCAAGCAATGGAGGATCTCAAGGCAGCAGCCTTGTACAGAACAACCCTCAAACTTCAATCCCATACATGCATAAGATCCTATTATAAAACTCCATTAAAACTATTCCAAATAGACACACAAAGGCATAGCCGGCAAGTGCTAGACTATGGAGAGAAGAAAAGGGAAAAAGAAGCCACCTAAATCCTAACCTTAGCCTACTAGAACTCTATAGTTGATTCAGGAAGATAGGAGACAGAAGTCCCCTAAACCTAAACTAGGCTTAGGCTTATATAGCAGTCAGCTGTGGGAGCATTAGAGTTAGGAAAACCCTAATTTTATCGATGCAATCGTAGCCCATTTATGTTCCTTGGATGCCTCAGGGCGTGTGCACAGAGATTGGAACATTAGAGTGCATGCCCTAGTTGCTGAAAGTTCCTAGATTGCCCCTGCAGAAGTGGGGGATGTTAAGATCCCGAGCCTCGCTAGGTAGCAAGGGTTTTCAGGTCTTGTCGCGTGATAGAGTAGTCGTCGCGGGATTGCATTGCCTTGAAGCTCTTGCAGTCACGGGATAGATAGCTTGGTCATCGCGGGAATGCTCTGGTCGTCACAAGATTGCGCTTTCCATTTGAATGGCGCAGGAATTGCCCACACGGTTCGTTCCTTGGTGAATCTCGCGGGGATCCTCGCCAAGAAGCAAGGTGCATAGGCCTCTGGATCGCGCGAGCAGTTCCTTGAAGGTCTGTATCCCGTGGCCACTATGCGATAGCTGCACGTAGGAATGCCTGGAGCTCTCTCTCCTTAGTGAATTGTGCAAAGATTAAAGGCTCATTTGAGTCATGAGATCGCTGAGAGCTTCCAACCGAGCCTCGTGAGAATTGTATGCTTTTTAATCCTTCTTCAAATCTATCTAGAACAAATACCAGCTTGTGTGTTACCTTCAGAAACCTGCGATAACTACGCGAAGCATTCTTTCTGAATCAATTGAACCCTGCGACATTTGCGTGAGGCTCACTTCTTAACTTGTTGCTACTTTGCTGTGCCTATGCAGCAGCCAGTTCTCTGTCCAAGTCTAACTTCCTTTCTTCTGAGACACTTCTAGGACAAAAGTAAGCTTCTTGGCATGGCTAGGGCCTTATCTACAGCTGCTGCTTATTACCTATAAAATGGGCTTAACACACATTTATTAAATGACTAAGGGTTTAACAGAGATTAAGTTAAGGGGTGAAAAGTGGTACTTTTCAGGTCTTAACACACCCCCAAACCTAATCTTTGCTTGTCCCTTAGCAAAGCTTTAACTAATTAAATGATACTTTCGTAGGGATCATGGGTACATTTAGCATATGTACCAAACCTTTTAAACCCCTAGGTGATCCCTAGTGGACGAGTGAAGTGCCCTAAGGGTTTTCAGTGAAGTTACCCTCAAGAAAAATAGTTAACAGTGGTGCAATCAATGGCAAAATAAATTTCAATGAATAAAGCATCAATCCACTTTTCTTTAGAATTCAGAGGAAATTGTAGCAGTAATGCAGGCCATTTAAAAATCAAAATTAGCATGTGTTTCCATCACCACCATTCATTTTACATTAGAAATTCAATGTGTAAAAATCGGTACCAAGCTTGCCTTAAATTCAAAAATCAGGTTGGATACAACCCCAATGAGGTTAAAATTCAGACCCAATTCTCACCAAGGCTATCTCTCAACATTGACAATCTGAGGGTGTTCACATTCAAAACAGCTCAAGAGTAGTTACAGACCCCAAATGGGCCTGCAAGCATCAACATAGGCAAAGCTTCTAATTTCTGACATCCTCATGACTTTTCACCATAGATTGCACAACTCCTCATCTCCACATGACAGCTCATTTCACTTTGGATCTACAAGGTCTTTTTGAATGAGTTATAATGTGGCTTATGGGTGAGGGATATAGAGAATCAAGGGGTAAAAAGGGAATCAAAATTAAGAAATCAGCAAGGTAAGGAGTGATTCATGACTTTACAACCTTCATTTGAGCAAAACTTCATCTTACTTGATATATTCCAGAATCAAAGTGGCCAGCTTCTCCACTTTTTCTCTTTTTATTTTTATTCAATATTTTTATGATTTTTATGATGAACTGCCACACAAATACCATTGATACACTGCTGTTCATAAGTTGCTTTTCTTCACCTTCCACCAAATGTTGGACCACTCTCACTATCTTTAACTCCTTCTCCGTTACCTTCTGAATTCTCAGAGTGAGGGTGAGGTTGAATTAGGTCATGAGGTTAAGGTGCAAGTACTCTGGTGTTTGTCAAAGAAAAGTAGGATTTTTTTAAGGCTCAACTAGTGTATGCGAAAGGGCAGTTTTAAAAGGTTGGATTTTCAGGCTCAAACTTTCCAAATGAAGGCCTTGGATCATTTCCTTAGTGTCATGAGTGCTGTCAATCAGTTTTGATTTGGAGGTGCCTAACTTCTAGTGAAAAGGTCTTGACTCAATCACTCCTTAGAGTATAGATAATGCCAAAAACACTCCTCAAAAGAAAATGATGGGCTCAAATCTCACTAGGTATGGTCCTCAAATTAACCCATGGGGTGTATTTTCACCTGTTTCTCTCCTCTTAGGTTCACTAAGTACTAACTGAATTTTCTGATGTTAGCTTCATGGTGGTGCTAAGATTTTAAAGTTTTAAGTTTCAAAATGTCTGCAAAATTTTTTTTAATATTTTCACAAATTTCCTCATTGCAGCAAGTTAAGTGAAAATTAACTTTATTCATCCAAATTATAGCACCACTACTGCACTAAAGTTAACTATTCTGTTGGTAGATCTACCTTGCAACACTCCCAAACCATGAGGAGCAGTGTCCTCACTGGTTCAAAGGTCATAAAGTGTAGGGTAATAGTCATGAAGAGAAAAGTAAACACACAAACAATATACACAAAGAAATTCTATTAGCTGAGAAAAAAGTGTACAACTATAATTACAATGACAAGAAAAGAAGTGGAAAGGAAAGAAAAGCTGAAGTACAATCTAGTTTAAGGGGATGAGGAATCAGAATCTAAAATATGTGAACCAGTCCCAGCCCATCTGTTTTGCATGTTTCCTCATTTCAGCTTTGTTCTCAGAACTGGGCTTGGACTTGGTTCTGTCTGTGGGAGCTTTTGTCTTTTTCTTCTTTTCTTTGCTCTCAGCTGGACTATTTTTCTTTGGCTGCCTTGGTTTCTTTGGTTGTGGTGATTTCTTCATGGTTGGAGCTTTTGGTGCCCTCACCCTCATTTTTCTGGTTTTGGGTTAAGGAGGGATCATAGGGAATTCTTCTTTGTCTTGCTCAGTGGGGGCTACTAGGGACTTCCCTTTAGCTTGCTCAGGGGGGACTACAAGGGACTTCCCTTTATTTGGTTGGGCAAGTGGTTGTGCCTCCTCAGACTGGGCAGCTGGGGTTTGAGAAGGTTTAGACTCAGGTTCTGACATGAGTATAGAGAGTGGGGTGGGCTGCTGAGCTGCAGTTCTGGCAGTAGCCAATGTGGCTTCCAAAGAGGCTATCTGGATTTTGGCTTTAAGGAGGTCAGTTTCATGGATTTCCTTTTGGAGTCAGAAGATTTCCTGGGCATTGTTGAGTCTCTTTTCAAACATCCTGGCCTTCATCCTCTCCACATTGGTGTTTGCCTTCTCCAGCTCTAAATTCATTTGATGATAAGCAGCCATGATTTTTACCTTCTCATAGGCCTCCAAGATGTTGGTCTAGCCAAGAGAAATACCAAGTAATTGCTTTCTATGGGCTTCCTCAAGTTCAACAATCTACTGCAGTAGGGGGGGTCTCAATGGATTGCCTAAGTTGGGCCATGCCCCTCAGGACATCCCTCTTAAGGTAGGGATTATATCTCATGACATGGAGGATGGTGAGGTAGGGAGGGATGTAAAAGGAGTGTTTGGGTGCGATGGGAAGAGAAGAAGTGGAAGGATTCGAATGTGATTGGTCCTGGGTGGGGGAAGTGGTGTTATCAGTGGGTAAGTCGAGTTGTTGGGGGAGGGTAACAGGTTCTGGGTCTGTTTGGGTGGATTTGTCAGTGAATGTGGGAGGGGGTAGGATAAGAGGTGGAATTGAAGGCATGGGAGGGAAAGAAAATGAGGTAGACTCACTAGGAGTAGGGGGTGATGGGGGAGAGAAAAAGGGAATGGTGAAAGGTATAAAAGAGAATGGTTGGGTTGTTGGGTCAGGGCTGGGAGGGGAAAGGACCAGGGGGGTTTGAGTGGATTGTTGAGGGATGGGTGGGTTTGTCGATGTCTGAAGTGTGGATTTGATGAGCATCCGGGTCCCTGTGTGTGCTGTGGTGGATAGTTGGGATTGGATGTCTTGGATGAGGGAAAGGATGAGTGTCAGTGTGTCTGAGTTGGGAGGTTGAGATTGTGTAGAAGATGGCACAGGTTGAAAAGGTGAGGAAGGGGCATGATGGAAAGTGGAAGGAGGAGGGGATTGGGGTTCTGGAGAGTGATGTGGTGAGGTAGTTGGGGAGTCCGGGAGGGGGGTGTAGTGGGTTGGCATGGTGTCAAGGAAACTAGCCATAAAGGCTTGGAATCCTGTGGTTGTATTAAGGTTGAGGTCTATGTCTGTGAGTGGGGATGTAGTAGGCATGGCTGGAGTGGTGTCTTGGTCAATGGGAGGTGTGGCAATGGGATAAAAGGGATTGTGGGTGGTGTCAGGGAGATGGTGGGTGTTGTGTCAGTGGTTTTCCTTTTCTTGTAGGAGATCAGTGGGGGGCTATCAGGGTTTTGTGAAGATGATGGGGGTATTGGAGCTGTGTATTGAGGTAGGGTAGGGGAATGTGAGGGGCTGACATGGGGGGTGGTGTCCTCCCAGGTACCAATCACAGGAGAAAGGGGTGTGGGCATGGATAATGAAGAGATAGGAGTGTGAAAGAGAGATGGAGTAGGGATAAAGGATGTTGTCAGGATAGGGGATCCTGGAGTAAAAGGTGGGGGGGATGTGGGGGCTGCTGCAGCAGTGGTAGTGACAAGCTCTGGAATCTCCTCTGTAGTAATAGGGGTGGGCCTTGTAACAGCTGCCTCTTCTATTTGCTTGGGAGGGGCCTGAGCCTCAGCTTTCTTCTTCTTCTGGGTCTCCATCAGGCTCCTGCTGATTCCCCATTGCCTCTTGGTAAAAGTTGTAGGGGCAAGGGTGGTAGTCTCCTCTCCTTTTGCTATCTTGTACCCCCCTTTAGAAGCAGTTTGGTGATGACTCTGGCATAAGGGAGTGTGTGTGGCTTCTTGTTCTGCCCTAATTTCTCCATCAGATCCTTCATTGCTTCAAAAATTAACCAGGCGGCATGGAAGCCATGGCCCAGAGAGAGAGTAAACAACATCAGCAATGGGAGCTCTCCTCTCCTGCTGATGGCCTGAGCAGTAGATGTTCTTTCTCAGGACCTGGTCAATGAAAATGAGTCTAGGCTCAAACTCTCTTCTTCTAATAAAATCTCCTGAGGCCTTTAATCCTCTAGTTAAAGCCCTTGCAATTGTATCAATTGAGGCACTCAGGGGAGGGCCATATCCACAACTAGTGTCAAATGCAGCTGGGATGCCTAATACCTCAGCAATCAGCTTGGGGCTAACTAACATCTCGAAATCATCAATCAACACAAGGAAACCTGCTTATCCATCTTTATCCTTGGTGACCCTGATGTGTTGATAAAAGAGTTGCACTAGCCTAAGGTAGGCTAGTGCTGGAATTCCTCTCATCAAGGGTGTCAGGCCATCCTTGCTCATAAATTGAATGGCAGGGGCAGAGAGAGGCTCCTTCTCGAAGAAGGGCAGGTCGAAAGTTTTTTCAGGCTCCAAGGGGATTGAAGCCATGAGCTTAGAGGGTGTAGAAAACTCAGGGGTTGGCTCCTCCACCTCCTCAACCACTTCCTTCCCTTTTTTTGGTGCCTTTGAAGTCTTGACCTTCTTAGGAGCGGGCTAAACAGGGGCCTTATCCTTGCCCCTTTTCTTTGGTGCACTCTCAAGGGCTTGTTGGGTGGATGGCAAGATTGGAGCTTTGTTGGTTTGAGGAAGAGGCAGCAATGTAGGTTTTCAAATGGAATGCTGCACTAAGCCCACAGAAGACTTTAATGTGGTCATGTATTCTGTCATAATAGCTGGGCTTCCCTCCTCTACCATGTCCCAAACTTCAAATAAACTTGTGACAATATTGCCCCAATCCAACAGAGTGGGCAATTCTTCTTCAACAACTTCCTCTAGTACATCCACTACAAAGCTTTCCTCATTGTCCAGCTGAGGGTACTTTGCACTGTTGTACACATTCAGTTCAACCTTCATATGTCCGAAAGTTACCTCCATAATCCCTGACCTACATTGAATGCATGCATTGGCTGTGGCCAAGAATGGCCTGCCCAAAATAACAGGTATAGGGGTTGTACTCTTATTGCAGCCCATGTCTAAAACCAGGAAGTCTGCAGGGTAAAAAAACTTGTCCACCCCCACTAAGACATCCTCAACCACTCGCATAGGTCTCCTTTCTGACCTATCAACCATTAACAGATCAATGGGGTGTGTTTTAGCTCCCCCAAACCTAGCTGCTGATACACACTGTATGGCAGCAGGTTTACACTGGCTCTAAGGTCTAGAAGGGCCCTTCCAATTGTGTGGTCTCCAATTATGCAAGGGATAGTGGGTATCCCTGGGTCTTGCAACTTCTCTGGCATTGTTATGTTTAATAAAGAATTCACTGTATCAGTTGCAAAGATCTTTTTGGATAAATGGCCTCTTACTTTTCTTTTCTGGGTACAAAGGTCTTTCAGAAATTTGGCATAGGCTGGGACCTGTCTAATTACATCAAGCAGGGGCAAATTAATTTTTATCTGCTTAAAGGTCTCCATCATTTCCTCTATCTGTGCATTCCCCTTATCAAAAGGGGCAGGGCCACTCAAAGCTTGAGGAAATGGCAACTGAGGTACTGCTGCTTCCTCAGCTGCAAGCCTATGACTAAACTTTTGTTATTTTCTTTTTTCATCTTTTATTTCCTGCTGAGGATCAACTACAGCCTCTTTATTTTTCTCTTGTTGCAGGGTAGCAGGCAACTCTTGGCTTTGTGCTCTAACAAATTCTTTTTCACTTTCATTCGAAAATTCTTTGGAAATGACCTCTCCTTGTTCCTTCCCAATCTGGTTGTCCACCAGCCTGCCAAACCTTAGGGTTGTGATGGCATTAGCTCCCTCAAAACTTGAGGAACCTTCTCCAATTGAATATTGGCCCTTAGGGTTGCCCACTGGCTGGCTTGGCAACCTGCCCTCCTCTCTTTGGGCCAAGGCATTGGATATTTGGCCTAGTTGCTCTTCCATTTTCTTTATGCTTTGACTGTGAGAAGTCACAGTCTAAGTCAAGATTCCAAGGATTTGTAATGAGGTCAAAACCTGATCCTCGAAAGAAGCATTTTGGGGCTTAGGTGGGGGAACTACCAACTAATTTTGCTGCTGGGGCAGCTGCTGAAGCTGGAAATTTGACCTTGGGGCATATCCCTGGTTAAATTGCTGTTGTGGCCTTTGAGGTAAGGCCAACATCTGTTGTGGCTACATGTAATTATCTTGTCTCCACCTCAAATTTGGGTGGTCCCTCCACTGGTAACCAGCATTTTGGTGCTGATATCCAAATGGCTATTTGTTGTAGCCAATAGATTGTTGGTGGGCAAATGATTGGGTAGCAGCAGCTTGTTCCATCACATACTCAAGATATTGCCCTGCAGATGGGCACTCTTCCACTGTGTGTTGTGGAGATTGGCATATCAGACATGCCTCCATCACCTGTGCAGCCAATCTGGGTTGCACCACAGTTAATAGTTTATCAAACTTATCAGAAAGATTGGCCATCTGCATTTTTAGGTCATTATTCTCAGTTACTTCATACTTCTTTCCTTTGGAAGTTTCAGCTAGTCCCAATTTAGAAGAAGGCTCATGAACAGTTCTTGACAAGGACATCTTTTGGAAAGCATTCTCACTGATGACCTCGAACAAGTCCCATGCCTCATCAGCTGTTTTGTGCATGTAAGTTCCACCACAAGAGGCATCTACCATGTCTGTCTCTGCTTTTCTCATCAATCCCATTATAGAAGCTCTGGACAAGCTACCAGTCAGGGATCTTGTGGTGGGGACATTGTTTGAGCATCTCCTTGAATCTGTCTCATGCTTGATTAAAATCCTCACTTGGGGATTGGGCAAAAGCAAGTATTGCTTTCCTCAACTGGCTGGTATTTGTTTATGGGAAGAATTTGGTCAAAAATCTTGTCTGGAGGTCTTTCCAAGAAGTGATGCTGTTGTTTGGGAGAGTAGCTAACCAGGTGCTGGCCCTGTCCTTTAGGGAGAAAAGAAAGAGCCTTAATCTAGTGGCTTCTGGTCCCAAACCAGTAATGGAGAATGTTGTGCATAGGGCCAAGAATTGGTCAATGTGCTTGTAGGGGTCTTCCTTGCTGAGCCCATGGAAAGCATTTGGATGATTTAGGTTTTAATCTCATAGTTTCCCTGGACATCTAGGAATTGAACGCTAAATGGGGAATTATAATCATCAGGAGCATTCAATTCCTCCAATGTTTTGGGTTGCTCTTCACCCATGACTGCTGTCTCAGTTTCAGTAAGGAGCTCAACTGTGGTGTGTCTGGGCCTTCTTGGTCTTCTGCCCCTTTCTATCTTAGGGTTAGGAGGCTCTAATGTGGGACTGAGGGATCTCCTTCCTAACGTGCACACACACCAACAGCAGGGAAGACTACTTGCAGACACATTGCAATTAACAAAATTACAACTATCCTAATCAACTGCTATGGAATTTTCAAAGAAGAAATAGATTGAGTTTTTTTTTAGGGTTAGAGAAGTGCAAACAGAGGTAGCTAGACTCCAAGTGCAGTTCAACTTTCCTCTCTACTACTGTCCAGATCTGTAAGAAAAATTCTAAATGTAAATCAGCAGTATTAGTTATTCACAAGCACAGCTACCAAAGAATAAAAAATACAAAAATCTAGGGTCTACTAATAGATCAAAAATTCCCGACAATGGAGCCAAAAACTTGTTAGGCTATTTTAAGTGCTTACTGCTAACTTTATTAAGAACAATGATAAGAATGGGAAAATGCAAATGAATCAAGGTGGATTGAAAACTACATAGCAGCAAGTCTAAAAATACATAGACCTGCAAGATACAGGGCCTGTTGGAAGGGGATTTAAGGTCACTATTGTGTACATCCTAAGGTAACCTAATGCCTAAACTATAGAAATGGTTGAGAAGAATGATGGAGTGTGAGAAAATAAATATAAAAAGGGTGAGAAATAAGTTATTAGGTATAGATCTAATGGGTTTTATAACTCAGACTCAGATCTACTGTTATAGAAGTCCTGTCCAATGGCTACATTATCACTAAAGAGGAGAAAGGATCCAACTCACCCTTGTGCCATGATCCAATACCTTATGGCTATAACCTGTCTACTCAAATGGTCACAAACTATCCAAAAGGGGAACCACAGTCCATAGGTGGGTCAGAACATGTTTATCATTGTAGGCACTACTTCATCCAGGCTACCAGCTCAAAAATCCATAGGAACCTCAACCTCTAAAGTTCTGTATGTGGGGCTAGGCCTGCAATGTGCACTAGCCTGGACACACAGGACCAACAAGAGTTTGAGTATTAGCTTTAGGCCTAGTTGTTCACTGCTTTAGAAAGATAGCAATGATTCAGTCACAAGCCTACAATCTCTATAGCCAGATCAGATCTGTCATCTGATGGTGGGTCTATACAAATACAGGGGAGTCTGTCTCTGCATAATCTCTCACAGGGCTACAAGCACAAGTGCAGAGCAGAAGAATCTGTCTTAGATTTGTGGATTGGCCTCACCCTAGAGCTATAACCTGTCCACTTGAATGGCCACAGACTATCCACAGAGGCTATCCTCCTCACAGAGGTCTGAGACAAAATAAGAAAATTGCTGCCACCATCATGTTCACAAGGCTACCAGCTCAAGCTCCCATGGGGATTTAGATCTAGTGGATCCTGTGGTGGGGCATAGGCCTGCAATGTGCCTAACCTAGACACACAGGTCACTTGGACCTAGATAAATCCTTAAAAAAAATCCTCCATTACTCACAATACAACTTAGCAATTGAGGATCTTAAGGCAGCAGCCTTGTACAGAACAATCCTCAAACTTCAATCCCATACATGCATAAGATCCTATTATAAAACTCCATTAAAACTATTCCAAATAGGCATACAAAGGCATAGCCGACAAGTGCTGGACTATGGAGAGAAGAAAAGGGAAAAAGAAGCTACCTAAACCCTAACCTTAGCCTACTGGAACTCTACAGTTGATTCAAGAAAATAGGAGACAGAAGTCCCCTAAACCTAAACTAGGCTTAGGCTTATATAGCAGTCAGCTGTGGGAGCATTAGGGTTAGGAAAACCCTAATTTTATCGATGCAATCGTAGCCCATTTATGTTCCTTGGATGCCTCGGGGCGTGTGCATAGAGATTGGAGCATTGGAGTGCATGCCCTAGTTGCTGGAAGTTCCTAGGTTACCCCTGCAAAAGTGGGGGAAGTTAAGATCCCGAGCCTCACTAGGTAGCAAGGATTTCTAGGTCTTGTCGCATGATAGAGTAGTCATCGCGGGATTGCATTGCCTTGAAGCTCTTGCAGTCGCCGGATATATAGTTTGGTCATCACGGGAATGCTCTGGTCGTCGCGGGATTGCGCTTTCCATTTGAATGGCGCGGGAATTATGCTCGCGGTTTGTTCCTTGGTGAATCTCGCGGGGATCCTCGTAAAGAATAAAGGTGCATAGGCCTCTAGATCGTGTGAGCAGTTCCCCAAAGGTTTGTATCCCACGGCCACTGCGCGATAGCTACGCGCAAGAATGCCTGGAGCTCTCTCTCCTCAGTGAATCGCGGGAAGTTTAAAAGCTCCTTTCTTGAGCTGCGCGAGATTGCGCGAGAGCTTCCAACTTAGCCTCGAGAGAACTATTCGAAGTATGCTTTTTAATCCCTTCTGTCTTCAATCTGTGCGAGAACAACGCGACTAGTTGGTGTGCTACCTTCAGAAACTCGTGACAACTGCACGAAGCATTCTTTCTGATTCAATTGAACCCTGCGACATCTACGCGAGGCTCACTTCTTAACTTGTTGCTGCTTTGCTGTGCCTATGCTGTAACTAGTTCTTTGTCTGGGTCTAACTTCCTTTCTCTTGAGGCACTTTTGGGACAAAAGTAAGCTTCTTGGCATGGTTAGGGCTTTATCTGCAGCTGTTGCTTATTACCTATAAAATGAGCTTAACACACATTTATTAAATGACTAAGGGTTTAACAGAGATTAAGTTAAGGGGTGAAAAGTGGTACTTTTCAGGTCTTAACAGGCTTATAGGACTGCCTACAGGACCGTTATTAGCATGTCTCCATTTAGGCTAGTGTATGGCAAGGCCTACCACCTACCTGTGGAGTAGAATATAGAGCCTACTGGGCTATCAAAACAATGAATTTAAATCTAACTTCTGCTAGTTCTCACAGGAACTTGCAAATGACAGAACTTGATGAAATGAGGCTAGAAGCCTATGCAAATGCCAGAATGTACAAGGAGAGATCAAAGGCATTCTTTGACAAGAAGCTGTTAAGGACTTCAACGCTGACACTAAGGTTTGACTTTTCAACTCCAGACTTAAATTTTTTCCAGGGAAGTTGAAATCCAAATGGGATGGACCTTACACTGTCATCAAAGCTTCCCCATCTGGTGCTGTGGAAATCCTCGATCCAATGTCAGGGAAGATCATGAAAGCAATTGGTCAGAGGCTCAAGATTTGTGTAGAACAACCAGTGGAGCTTCCTCAGACCATTCACCTACATGAACGTCTCACTGCTCAGTGATCCACAACTTTATATTATGTGTGCCATATCTGTTTAAAATTGTTGTATGTTTTGGTTTGATTAGGAACCTGTCATTTACTATTTTTATCATGGAGATTTGTTTCTTTTCATCTGTTTTGTTTGTTCAATTTTGAGTACTCATTCATTTCTGTCAGTAACATGGGAGATGCATGCTTATTGCTGCTGGGTCATTGAAGTACTAGCACTGTAACTGTGTAGAATTTGTTTGCATGAAGTAATTTTATCATTTTGAATTTTTGATATGCATGTGCTGGTATGAGAGAGGTCATTATAATTTAGAAAGGAGATACATGTAAAAGGGTGGATGTTGATGGCTGCTAAATGGGTACATGACACTGTACAAGGGCAGGCCAGGGTACAAATTATGAAAAGAGGTTGAGTGTTGGTCTCTCGCGGGGTTAAAGGGCCTAACTTGCACAATCATGAGCCATTTCGAAGCTTTCTCGCGGAGTCAAGAAGGTGTGAAAAGCAGAATTCAAAATATTCTATTGCCCGAGATCACCAGTTAAGCCGCGCGAGAAATGAGATACTACTTCGCACGCTCTGTCCCAGCGTCTACTTCGCAAAGTAATTTCGTGAGGTACAAACAACTTCTTATTCTGTACTCACGGAACTATGTCCTTCTGCGTGATTTTCCTTCTCGCGAATGTACATCTGTTCTCTGCGAGAATTCTACGCTGTGAATACCAGTGGATAACTGCGCGAACCACAGGATTAGCCCTTTTTACCTTGAGAAATTTCTTCGATTTCCTATCTCTTCGCCTTAACTCTTAGTGCTAAAAATAGACTAACATTTATTGTGTGCTCCCATTCTCTATAATAAATTGTGTGATTTACCATTTTCCATAACAATCACAATTCATTGCCAACTAACCTTCCTTAATTTCTTTTCGACAATTGGCCTTGGAAGGAGGTGACATTTAATTTGCCAATTCATATTCCACCGTTCAAGCATTTTAAATACAAGGGTAGTTCATCTTCTTCGCATTCACTCTCCTCTAATCTCAACAGTCCTTCCCTTCTCTCAGCTATGGCAGACGACAAACCCACCGATCTACCTAACAAATTCTATCCCATGTGGTTGGACCCGCCCCCACCTAAAGAGTCGGACCCACTATAATTCCTCTGGGACGAATATGAGGAGGTGCAGAGGATTCTTTCCAAGGAGGAGAAGAAAAAGAATAAGCAAAAGAAGAAGAAGCAAAAGACCGAACCACCTGCATCTTTCCCCCCTTCCTCTTCAATCCCCCCACCACCTGCTCAACATCCTTCTCCCTGATCCCCGTTCTTCCCCCCCTCCTGGCGTGCAGTTCCTCTTTCACATGCAGCAGGTTGAGGATATCCCTGAGCCAGGAGAAAGAACCATTTTGTTTTCGACAGGATGTTTTGTTGTTGTGTGTCTAGATTGTTCTTAGGTTTATAATTTTCTATCTCTTTGTAATCTTTTTGTTTTACACTTATAATGAAATGTCTTTTCCTGATATTCTTACTTTATTTGTGTTTGTTTTTATGTGTTGTTTGCTATGCGTTTTTCTCTCTTGTAGTTTCTGTTATGTTAATGTCTATATCTTGAGCCTGCTGCACATCCACATATAACTTTGAATTAGTGAGGACACTGCTCTTCATAAGTTTAGGTGTGTGGCTGGCTCTACCAATGAAGCAGTTAATCTAAGTGTTGCAGAATCAAGTGAGTAAGATAGAAATGGATCCATGTTCACTTAAGAATCATTAAAAAAAATAAAATTTTGCAGACCTTGAGGCATCACAAGCTTTTAAATTTTAGCATTTTCATGATGTGAATACCAAGAAAAATCGCTTGTATCAATACTTAGTGAATCATTAAAGAGAGAAAAAGGTAAGGGCATGCCTAAGAGCTCAATGGAAGACCATAACTAGTGAGATTTGGGCCTACAAAATTTTTTTCCTTTCTTTGAGGAGTAACTGAGGCAATTCTTCTAGCCCTAAGAACTAGCTGAGTCTGTTCCCTCACTAGAAGTTAGGCACCTCCAAGTTGAAACAACTAACAACACTCATGACACTTAGGAAAGGATCAAGGCCTTCTCTTGGATAGTTTGAGCTTAAACAGACTAAATCTTAATTAACTGCCCTTGTGCACACACTTTTTGAGCCTTAATTTTCAATTTTCTTCAAAATACACCTGAGTACTTGTACCTAAACCTATGGACCTGATTCAAACCTACCCTCACTCTGAGAAATCAAAAGGTAAAGGAGAAGGAGCTGAAGATGGACAAGATAAGGTTAATATTGGGTGAATGGAGAAGGGATACTTAAAACTTAGCAGTGTAGCAGCTAAGGAGAGAGGTGGTAACTCAGAAAAAACAAAATAAAAAAGAAAGAAAAATAATAATGAAGATGAATAAGAGAAGAAATAAGAGAGAAAGTTCCTTGAAAAATAAAAAGTAAGAGGAGAAGCTAGCCACTTCAAGTCTGAATAAGTTTTAAAGACAAGGAAAGGTGCTGAATTAAAGAAGGTGAAGTCATGAATCACCGCCTTCACTTCTTGATTTCTCAATTTTGAATTCCTTTTCAACCATCCATTTTCTATAACCTATCCCATAAGTCACATTACAACCTAGTTAAAAGTCCTTGTGATCCAAAGTTGAATGAGTTGTCATGCAGAGACAAAGAGTTGTCCAATCTATGGTAAGGATTAGCCAATGATGCCAGAACTTAGATGCTATGCCTATGCTCATGCTTACAAACCCATTTGGGGCCTGTAACTTCTCTTGAGCTTGAGAGAAAATGGAAACCCTCAAAGTTCCTTGTGAGAAGTATGCCTTGGTAAGCATTGGGTCTGATGTTCAATGTATTGGGCATGACTTATAACCTAATTTTGAAATAATGATGAAATCAGTACTGACCTACATGTGATGTTTTCCCCTGCTATGAGCTTATTGGAAATGATGTGCATCTCTGTAGAAGCTGTGATGAGTAAATATTTGTGCATAATCATATGTTCAAATTCCTCATATATTTTCTTTTGTTGAATCAAAGGTGAACTAATGCTATGTTTCTTGATAGCTAACTTGATAATTTTACACTTCTGTTAACTATTTTATTAAGAAGTTTGTGGGTATCTTCACTAAAAACCGTCAGGAGACTTGACTCCTCCACTAGGGATCACCTAGGGGTTTAAAAGGATTGGTATATATGCTAAATGTATCCGTACTCCCTACGAAAGTGGCATATAAATTCTTAGAATAGTTGTTTAAAATTTTCCTTTGCTCAGGGACTAGCAAAGATTAGGTTTAGGGGTGTGTTATTCATTGAAAAGTACCACTTTTTACCTCTTAACCTAGCGTTTGATAGACCTTGAAGCAGACTAATAATCATTTGTTAAGTGTGCTTTGTAGTTAGCAATAATCTGTATAGCTTAATACAAAATCCATCCTTATTGACCCAAAGAAGAGGAAGAAGACATACAAAGATGACAGCTGAGCCAGAGCCTAATGGAACACCCTAGTAGTGCTCACCATGATGACTCATTTGCTGGTCATCATTGACCAAAAACCTAGCAGATGGATGAAGTTGGCTGAGAATGGAGAAACTGTAACAACAGTAAGTGCAATGCATCAGAGTATAGAAAGACAGATTTTGCAGAGTTGAGAAGCTCCCTCGCGAAGCTAAGGATGTAGTGAAAGATGCCCTCGCACAGATAGGATGCGCAGTCAATAGGAGAGATGTAAAGACATCGTGAAGATCTCGCAGATTAAAATCCTCAGAATTTATGGTCGCGAAGCTCTCGCGGAGATCAAGCCTTAAAGCAGCCGCGCGAAGAACATAGCGAGTCCATGTGTGTGCTGAAAAAAATTTCACCTCGCAGAGTTTGTGTGTGGCCCTGAAAGAGAGAGACGCCTAGAATTATCCTCGCACAGATCTTGTGCACTCTGAAGCCTTACCAATTACTACGAGACAGAGCATACCATGAAAGTACCCAATGAGAGAGAGAGCTCAAGCTCTCATCAGGCGAGAAGTCTAGGCACTCCAGATCATCTCTGCGACAGTAGTGCAACACAGAGGAACTGCGCGATTAACTAAAGATTCACTTCGCAAGTGAGCACTTCCCACCAACCAAAAGCTACTTCGCAAAGTATCTGCAACTGTGCGAATGAATGAATGCATATGCTAGCCCCGCGAAGCACGAGCTCCCCACTTCTCAGTTTTAACTTAAGAACCTTTTGAGAATTTCTCAAGGCTAGGGCACACATCTCGAGGCACAAATTTTAAGGCACGCATCTCAAGGCATTCAAGGGTTGTAACAGTTCCATATTTGCTGGAAAAATTAGGGTTAATCTCTTCAGAGCCAAGACCGTATGGGTAGGTATATAAGCTACAGTTAGAGTTTATTTTTACATGGACCCTTCTTTTCATCCTCTGTCGGCTGAGAGCTCCAGCAGGCTAGGGTTATGGTTTGATCACCTCTTTTTCCTATTTTTCTTCTCTCTTAGCCTAGCACTTGCTGGCTAATCCCCCTGTAAGTAGTTAGGTTTAGTTTATTTTAGTTTGTAACAGGTTTTATATACATTGAGATTTTTTATGAGCAATTGTCTACAGGCTGCAGCCTGGAGACAGTTCATTGTGAGTTTTATGTTTATCAATGGATTGATGTTTTAATGCCTAATTGAATCTAAAGATCTTATGGTTTCTTTAGATATCTATAGGATCCATGTATTTGGGACTAACCCATTCAGTTTCTAGTAGATCTATTATCTACCATCTGATTTCCCTTGGTTTGATAGCCCCATGGAAAGCAATGCTGGATCTGTAGTGAGATCTGAGGAGTTTGAAGGCCTGTGGACCGTGGTGGTTGCAGCAATTTACATGATCTTTCTTGGATCTCTGTGGTATGGATAGACCAATGGGATACCCTGTGACCATTTGAGTGGTTAGAGTATAGCCCTAAGGTTGTGACCAGCCATATGTTGGAGAAAGATTCTTCTCCCCTGCACATGAGCTTCTAGAGTCTTGTCAGGAGGTTTGTACAGGAATGGCTCCCCTCTCTTTTACCTAACCGATATCAAATGTTAAATCTGATGTCTCTGTTGTAGTTGCAACTTGAGGCTGAGTCATTACAGGCCTTTTGTAGCAATGACTAGCTGAGTTTAGAGCCTTATTCAACCTATTATATGGTCCTTTTTGTGGGCACTAGTGAGCCATTGGCCTTGGCAAAGCACTTAGGATTTTATGGGTTGGAATACCTATGGATGTCAGCCAGATCTGTGTGTAGATATGGGGAGCTTGTAGCACTGGCATTATATAGTGCTGCAATAGTATTCATGGCCTGGTCTGGTCCAGTGGTTGGGGAAATGATCAGTCCACTCCTCTAGATTAGATTAGCAACTTCTAGCTTGATCAATGGGATTTGACAGACTCTATAGGATAGGTTGTGACCATTTGAGTGGACAGCCTATAGCCTTAACAGCACCCCAAATGGCATGGGTTAAGTTAGATATTTCTTCCTTGTTGAGGCTATTGATAGCATCTCAGCAAGGAGCACTGCAGAGATAGACTAAATCTGAGTTACATTACTACTTTAACTCTTAGCTTAACCTTCTTTCTTCTCACTAATTTTTATATTTTATTTTGGTACACACCATCACCATCTTCTTCTTGACCCTTTCTTTAGGATAGGGCTATATTTTATTTCTCTGTTGTTAGGATTAATTTAGTGTAGTCGTGACACCCAGCTCCCTTTCTTTAAGATTGTCAGATTTGTAGCCAGATCTGGAGGCCTAATATTATAGCCCATTTTGAGTTCTAGATCAATTTCTCTATGGGACAAACTCTTATCAAAACTTACTACAATAGGCCCTATATCTTGCAGGTCTAGGATTACTTTGGTTATACTGAAACCATTCTTTTGTTTTACTTTGTCTTTAAATTTGTTTCCACCACACAATAAACACAGCACCCAAGGTGAAAACAACAGCACTCACTGCAGATGACGTAATTGGCCATGAAACGGTGGATGGTCCATCGGACCATCTTGGATATACCTTTTGGGAAAGTTCTAGTTTCATGGAAATTCTTGATATCTGAGAACCATGGAGCCTCATCATCTAACTTTGTGGGTCCCTCAATTTGGAGGTAGAAGGCCGGCTCATTCCTCTGCTTAATTATGATTTGCTTCATCTTGACACCATATGGAATTTCAACCACCGATGCAAACATTGATAGTACATCGACAAAGTGATTTCTCACTCGCGGGACATAAGAGAACTTAATATCATTGAAGCACGTGATTATATCCTCGAAGTGCTCGTGGTATGGGGCTAGCTTTTCATCTTTCATCTTCCAATCTCCGTTGGTCTGGCATATGATTAATTGTGAATCACCAAATACCCAAAGATGAGTTATGTTCAAGTCCAAGGCAGCCTATAGGCCTGCTATGTAGGCTTCATATTCAGCCATGTTATTTGTGCATGGAAAGTTGAGCTTGATTGACACTGGTACGTGAGACCCCTTTGGCAAAATCAGAATAGCACCGACTCCTTGACCCTCGGCATTTGCTGCCCTGTCAAAGTGCATTACCCATGATTCCTTTATTGCCACTGTATCATCTTCTGTCATGAACAAAATATTCTCATCTAGGAATTCAGTTCTCAAAGGCTCGTAGTCAGGTAAAGGATTTTCGGCAAGATGATCAGCAAGTGTTTGCCCCTTGATCAACTTCTGTGTGACATATGTGATGTGCAATTCAGATAGGAGAAGTTGCCAGCGTGTAGTTCTGCCAGTGAGAACCGGATTTTTGAATAGATACTTTAATGGATCCATTTGTGCTACGAGTAGAACAACTTGAGATATAGAAAGTATTGGCAGAGCCTCTGGGTAGCCCATACGAGAGCCAGACATGCTTTCTCCAAATGAGAATATCGTGTCTCGTAATCGATGAATTTCTTGGTCAAGTAATAAATGGTCTGCTCTCTCCTTTCTGTTTCATCATGTTGCCCTAGGACACATCCCATTGAAACTTTCGTGGTGGAGAGATACATTAAGAGTGGTCTCCCAAGTTCGAGCGGCACCAAAACTGGTGGGCTGAGGAGGTAACCTTTAATTTTATCAAATGCTGCCTGACAATTGTCATTCCATTTGACTGGCGAATCTTTCCTTAGTAACTTGAAGATTGTCGTACAAATAGGAGTTAGCTATGTAATGTATCGACTGATGTACTGTATGCTGCCCAAGAAGCCTCTGACTTTTTTCTTGGTAGATGGTGGTGGCATTTCGATGATGGCTTTTACCTTGATTGGGTCAACGTCGATGCCTCTTCTGCTAATAATGAAGTCCAGTAGTTTTCTTGATATGGCACCGAATGCCCACTTCTGAGGGTTTAAACGGAGCCTATATTTCCTCAATCTTTTAAACAGCTTCTAGAGGTTCACCAGATGGTCACCTCTTTCCGATGATTTGGCGATCATGTTGGCAATGTACACTGCAATTTCTCGGTGTATCATGCCATGGAAGAGTGCTGTCATCACTCTCTGATATGTTGCCCCAACATTTTTCAATCCGAAAGGCATGACTCGATAGCAGAAAGTTTCCCATGGAGTGATGAACGTTGTCTTCTCTCGGTCTTCTTCTACCATCTTGATCTAATTGTATCTAAAAAATCCATCCATAACTGAGAGCATCCCATGCCGGGTACTATTATCGACCAAGAAATCAATGTGTGGCAACGAGAAGTCGTCTTTCGGGCTTACTTTGTTTAGGTTTCTGAAGTCGATGCACATGCGAACCTTTCAATCTTTCTTTGGTACAGGGATGATATTGGCTAGCCATTGCCGGTACTTAGAGATAATGAGAAATCTTGCATCGTACTACTTGATGACCTCATTCGTCACTTTCAGTATCCATTCTGGCCTAAGGCATCTCAACTTCTGCTTGATCGGCTTAACATATTGATATAACGACAGCTCATGCTTGACCAAATCGATATCCAAACTAGGCATGTCCTCATATGGCCATGAGAAGACATCTTGGTATGATCGAAGGAAATCAATCATGCTTTTTCTCTCCTTAGGAGATAGCGACGTTCTGATCTTCGTGATTCTAGGGACCTTCTTTGTACCCAAGTTGACATCCTTTGTTTCTTCAGCGATCGGGGTAGGGCCATGCCCAAAATAGGCATATTGTTCAAGGAGATCATTGGGAAGCTCCTCAGTAGGGATTTCCTCATCCTGACTCATGACTCCTACCTCTTCCTGTATTTCTTCCGGAAAAGGGTCGATTTCATGTGGGACGTGTTTTTCAATTTAGGCATCTTTTTTCTTGATTTTATCGAGAATTTTAAAAGATAATTTTTTTTGGTTATTTTATATTTCTTTTATTTTTTAGATTTTTTTGTTTGTTTGAAAGTGGGCCCTTAGCAAGGCAGGTCTCTATATACACATGGTATTGCCTGTTAAGAGCTAACCTCACTTTTTACAGGCACCCGATGCTTCAAGAGTTAGGGACTTTCTCGCCCAATTCCTTACCTGCAGTGCTGCACCTTTACCTAATTTGATGGAGGAGGCTGATTGAGATGGCTTTTGGGAGTTTGCCTTCATCATGTTTATCCTGGGCTCGTTAGGGACCCCGTCCTCAAACGTCAACATAGGTTTGTGGTGGTCAATGGTAGGGGGGATATTGGCGGGGGAACCTCTTCCTTGAAAAGGGATTGGGAGGCCAAGACTATTTCTATAGCAGAGGGAATGATTTAGGGATTGGTTGGGTGAATCACGACTACTGATTTGCATGGTCAGCTGTGTTGCCCCATTCTAGTCTATTTTGATGACCCATGCGCTTACGAATGTGCTTCAGATGTGAGGCCGCAATAGGGGTTCGTCTTCCAGGTCTATCCCCCGAGATTTGGTCGCGGCAATGATTCGGGCCTTTTCCTTGGCCTCCTGGAGTTCTTTGGTAGGCATGTAGCGTAAGCCAAATCTTACTCGTTGGCCGCCCTTGACCCTGACTGGGTCCCTTCTGCCTTGCAAGCTAGGATCCAAACCTTTTCCTTTCTGGTAACCCCACTTTTGGAGCATGGCTACAGCTGTAACCATTCCTCTGCCAATTTTAGAGGTGGGTTCTGATGTCGATGTGAATGCTTCGTACTAAAAGTTATGAAGGTCAGTATCCTTTACTGTATCCATCACATCCAGTATCTTGAGATTTTTGATGTTGTGGGCCCTTTTCTCTCTTTCTTCCCGCACTTTGCCTATGATGGTAATAACCTTCTATTCTGATATAAATATGAGCTTTTGATGCAAGGTCAAAAGTATTGCCCCAATTTTGTGCAGCCATGGGTGCCCTAGTAGCAGGTTAAAGGTGAATTTTATATCCATGACTTGGAATGGGATGGAACAAGTTATTGGCCCAATGGTGAGCTCCAGGTCTATTTCTCCTATTACCTCCCTTCTGGTTTTATCAAACCCTCTCGCACTTGCTCTGGATGGCCTGAATATGGTTGGATCGACCCCAATCTGGGTCGCGATGGAGGGTGAGGCGATGGTGATAACCCCCTTTTCGAATGTCATTCACACCCCTAATGCCTCCCACCGTAGGATTCGGATGCACCTTTGAAGAATCAAAGGAAATCCGTTTATCTATGTAAGGTCACAGAAATTCATGCGACAACCCGATCCCTTGGAAGAGTCAATAAGAGGGCGACCTCTCTTGATCTGTGCAACCGTGGATCTTATTGATCTGTTGCGACAATGCGCTCGTTATAAAAAACTAGAGTCACTACCCGGAGCTTTTCGTGTCTTGGGAAATCAAAATCAATATTGAAAGCACCAAAGTGCCAAATATGACTGATTTACCGATCCACGCCAAAGACTTTTAGGTAAGGGTTTCGATTATCAATCGGGAAGGTGTTAGACACCCGATTGACCCACTCGTAAGCGGTCTCTACTATGGTCGGGTCTATGTGTGACTAGTTTATATTATATATATATATATATATATATATATATATATAAAGAAACAAAATGAGCGGTACTTCCCCTTGCCCGAAGGCACACTTATCCTATTGTGTCCGTTCCGCTTGCCAAAATTTGGGCAATGTAATGAATCAATTCTAGGATAGAGGAAAAGAAAAAAAGGTAGCGGAATAGAGGGGAGAGCCGGAGCTCTCGAGCCCTTGTAGCACCGATGTGGACCTTTGCGTGGCAGCATTGGATGAACTTCCGATAGCTTAAATGGTTGAGAGATGGGTGTTGGACTCCAAGACTAGGTGGCTAGGAGGTAGGAGAGGCAGGCTAGGGCATTGTTCCTACAAGATCTAAGAGATTTAAGATGAAAAAAAGAGGGTACTGGAGGAACCTAGGTCTTGAAATTTGTGGGGTTTTAATGCTAAGAAGGGAGGAAAGGGAATGCGAATGGTTTCTCTCTTGGGAAATTTTTTCAAGCCCTAAACAAGGGGGGGTGGCTCTCTATTTATAGAGGAAAGGGTAATTAGTGAAGAGTTAAGTCACTAATAGGTTTAGAAATTAGGTAATGGGCAATCTAAGGTTTTTGGGGTTTTCTAGAACTTGCAGAAGAGGAATTTGGGTTTAATGGTAGATGATAGGGTGGGTGACTTGAATGGCAAAAGGGTGATAACTTAAGCTAACAGGGTCACTAGGGTCCTAAAGAAACACACCCCAGACTTTGGGATGGTCTACAAGTTAGACGCCCAATATCAATTCTAACCATTTTTTAAAGGAAAACTAGGTCAAAACTGTTGGAAGATGAAGATCCACAGTGGCCCAGCCTGGTTTTCAATTTCCTGCACAAATCCTCGATCTTCATTTCACCATAACTTTTGATGTACAACTTTGAATTAGGTAATTCTTAGCTCGTTGGAAAGCTGGGAACCTCTAATTTCCAATGGTATAGGCCTTAGGTTGGGAAACTGTCTATAAAACTATGGCACTCCTCTTTTCATGACCTATTTTGGTTAGTTCGAAACTAGCTCTATGGGTCCGACTTTGCAATTTTCTATACAAATCTGTGATCTTCATTTCGTCATAACTTTTGATGTACAACAACAAAATAGGAGATTATTAGGTCGTTGGAAAGCTAGGAAACTCTACTTTCTGATGGTATAGGCCTTAAGTTAAGAAAATATCTAGAAAAACTTTGGCACTCCTCTTTCTAACTACTATTTAGGAGGATTCAAAACTGGTTCGGGAAGGGTTCTAATGGGTATGGGAAGGCAAGCTTAATTTCTAATGGTTCAGGAAGATTTCTAAAGGTTTTGGGATGATTGCTAAGAGTTTGAGAAATGCTTTTGGAAGCTCAGGTATGCCTTTCTCGAAGTATGTGTCGATCGAACCTTGGGCCAAATTTAGGTGTCTATAGATGCCCCTCTTTGGTATCCGATCAAGTAACGATAGTATGACAAAGAAAGAGGCATCTGAAGAGGCCCAAGGCATGCTAACTGGTCTACTATGTTAAAAAAAACCCTCAAACATCAAAAAGTAAAATAACTAAATGTAGAGTGACGTAAACCAAACATCAAGGAAAACGTGCGTTCCATCAATCCTGATGATAATTTAGCACAACTACCCGAGTGGAGCGAATATTGATGTCACAACGCTTTTTGGGAGTGTCTACCATTTTTTATAGTGTGCCTTGAATCAAGGAGGCGATAAATAACAAGGAAATAGAAGTCCTAACCCAGAATCCATCTAGGAACCATTTACAGGAACAACGACCATCCACGGATACCCAAATGAATGGCGCCTATCTAAGGGACCGTAAAAATGCAGGTTTCAAGCCTGCACCCCAGAATGAGCCCTTTTGAATGCATATTTGAGCATAGTCGTTCGATAGGTAATTTCTTTTTGGCATGCTAGTCTTAACCAATGATTGACCTTTTTCTATGGAATCTGAAGCTTAAAACAATAAAGTTCACATGAAGCCAAAGACGGAGTGCATAGCTCGAAGATTTAGCGGTTGAATCAACCCGATCGAAACATTAACTGTCTGACCAAGATTGACACCATTGCTCCTACTTTAAATTAGGATCCAAAGATCCAAGGTGAATCTTAGACTTAGGATATTAATTTAGCACAGCTGCGTTGCCGGTAAAATATTAATATTTTACTGCATTGGAGCACGCATGCGCGTAGTGAAAGTACCACGAAGATATAGCTATCTTTTTTCTTTTGCAAAATGAATTTCTTCTCTCTTTTTTCTTTCTCTTTTTTGGAATAGACCAGATGTCGGTGGTGAGATGCTTCATCTTATTTGTCCATCGCTGTGAGGTTGGCTGCTTCAAGGCTTTGGACTATTTGATGTTCATGCACATTCTTAAGAAAACGTCAGTCCCTTTTTTGTTTATATATGTAACAATATGCATCCAAATTAATAGAATGAGAAGCAAACCTTTACCTACACATTTTCAATTTTCAAGATTTATATATTTTTGAATTTTGATTTTTAGAGATTTTTTTATTCTTTTTCTTTATTTTTTTGATGGAAGTACGATGCTGTAAATATGTACATGGAAAGAGTATATTTTTTGAAATTTTTTGGATTTCTTATTTTTTTTATTTCTCTTCTTTTCTTCTCTTTTTTTTGTCTAATGCCTTAACAATGAGGCAAAGTAGTGTGTCTCATTTTGAGCATAGTTGAACCCGTTCATGGGGTCAGACCTGAGTGAGGTTCAAAATTTTTACCAAGGTCAGAGCATCCATCCCTTTGGATCGAATCAACCCTTTCTCCTTATCTCAAGTCATATGTTTGCAGTCTGAAGATATACCAGATCAGAACCTGATTTGAGCAAACATGAGCGGCCCAATTAGCGACCTGATAATTCAGAAATCCAATCAAAGGAGTCACTGAATAATTTTTCTTTTTCTTTTTCAACCCCATTTTTTTACTCACGGCGCCCAAGACAGGTTTTCGCCATGCCCGTTTTTGCCATATCTTTTACTCGTAGCACCCTTTTAGGTTTTCACTACATCCATGGGTATGCATTTTTATCCCAAGCGCCTTTTCAGGTTTTCACCTGGTCCACACAAGCTCGCTGTTTTTACCCATAGAGCCCTTTCGAGTTTTCATCATGTCATTTTTGCTTTGAGCTTGTATTTTTTCTTTTCTTCTTTATTTTCTCAAAGGCCACGACATGGATGTCGATTCCGTCATAGCCAACTGGATGGAGTTCTTTTGTCGTCTCTTAGCTTGGCTAGTGCTGACTCAATGGATACTGTGATTGCTTGTAGACCTTAAAGGAGGTTTTTTATTAGGATGTATCTTGGTCATGGGATAGGTTAGGAATTTTGAAGGTGTTCTAGGGTTAAAAAGTTACCCTCGATAGGGTTCTAGTTGCCGTAATACACTTCTTCCTTGGGCAATTTTGACTGTACGTGGTCCACTTTTTCTTTTATATATTTTTAATTCTTTTTACTCTTTTTTAGACATCATCTTTTTGGTATTTTGCTTTTCTGATTTTTTTAAATTTGATGGTAACACTTTTTCTCTTTTTTTATTTATTTCGTATATACACTTTTTCCGTCTTTTTTTTGGGTAGGGGTTTAACGAAAGAAAGGCGAACGGCTCAATAAGTGTAGCAAGGGTATAAGTATTCAACGATGCTTTTTTGGCTACTTGGCTTTAAAATGATGGCCTCTTTTATGTGGTCCTTGAGCAGTCATGTATCCATCTTATCAATACATACCTTATTGCGGGGGACTTAGGAATAGAAATGTCAGATGTATCTAGCGTTGATGGGCTCAGGAAAGTGATCTCTGTCTATGGTGGCGAGGAGGAGCGCGTACCCTGGGACCACTTCTTCGATGATATAAGGTCCCTCCCAGTTGGGCTTGAATTTTTCTCTTGGATCGGCATGGAGAGACCGGAAGATTTTCTTGATTATAGTATTACCCACTTTCAAATCTCGAACATGAACACGTTTGTTGTAAGCACGTGTGATCCTTCTCTGATAGGCCTCGGTGTGACACAAGGCTAGGAGCTTTTTCTCATCAAGCAGGTTCAGCTGCTCAAAATGGGACCTCTCTCTTTTGGCTTTCGATAGATCAGATTCGATAAGAATGCAGAGCGAGGGTACTTCAACCTCAACTGGTAGGACGGCCTCAGTTGCATACACAAGAGAAAATGGCATTGCCCCTGTAGCGGTACAGATTGACATTCGGTAGGCCAATAATGTGAATGGTAACAATTTACTCCAGTCTTGGCATGTGACGACCATCTTCTCAATGATGCGGATGACTATTTTGTTAGCAACTTCAACGGCACCATTGGTTTGCGGCCGATATGGTGACGAGCAATAATATTTGATTTTATATTGCTCGTAGAAGGCTCTGATACGCTTGTTTGCAAAGTTGGTGCCATTATCGGTGATGATGTCTTTGGGTACACCGAATCGACGAACGATATATTCTTGATGAACTTTTTGACATGGTTGGCCATGATATTTGTATAGGATGTTGCCTCTACCCATTTGGTGAAGTATTCAATGGCCATGAAGATAAACTAATGCCCGTTCGAAGCTTTCAGATTGACTTTTCCGACGACGTCGAGGCCCCAAGTGGAGAATGGCCAAGGAGTGGTCATGCTGTGTAGATCAATGGCTGGAGCATGTATCTAATTGGAGAGTTCTTGGCATTGTAGCACTTCTGAATGTGCTTGCAACAGTCAGCTTCCATGGTAGTCTAGAAATATCCTTTTAGCGAGCATGTGCCCATTGACGTGGGCCTCGCATACTCTCTCATGGATCTCTTTCATAATGTTGGCTACCTCGCCCTCAATTAGACATCGAAGCAGGATATTATTATATCACCGCTTGTAGAGGCACTCACAGCAGATGATGCAATTGGCCGCTAAACATTAGATGGTCCGCCTGTCCATCTTGGATGTACCTTCAGGGAATGTTCGAGTTTTAAGAAAAATCTTGATATCTGAGAACCATGGAGGTTCATCATCTAACTTTGTGGGTATCTCAATCTGGAGGCAGGAGACCGATTCATTCCTCTGCTAAATCATGATCGGCTTCATCTCGACACCATATGGAATTTCGACCATCAATGCCAACGTTGCTAGTGCATCAGCAAAGTGATTTATCGCTCGTGGGACATAAGAGAACGTAATATCATTGAAGCACGTGATCATATCCTCGAGGTCCTTGTGGTATGGGACTAGCTTCTCATCTTTCATCTTTCAATCTCTGTTGATCTGGCATATGATTAACTGTGAATCGCCAAACACCCTAAGATGAGTTACGCTAAGGCCAAGGCAGCCTGTAGGCTTGCTATGCAGGCTCCATATTCAGCCATATTGTTTGTGCATGGGAAGTTGAGCTTGATGGACACTGGTACGTGAGACCCCTTTGGTGAAATTAGAATAGTGCTGACTCCTTGACCCTCGACATTTGCTGTCCCGTCAAAGTGCGTTATCCAGGATTCCTCTGTCTCCACCGTATCATCCTCTGTCATGAACAAAATGTCCTCATCTGGGAATTTAGTTCTCAAAGGCTTGTACTTAGGTAAAGGATTTTTGGTAAGATGATCAACAAGTGCTTGCCGCTTGATCGACTTTTGTGTGACATATGTGATGTTAAAATTATATAAGATAAGTTGCCAGGGTATAATTCGGCTAGTGAGAGCCAGCTTTTTGAATAGGTACTTCAATGGATCCATTCGCGCTAGGAATAGAACAGCTTGAGATAGCAAGTAGTGGCAGAACCTCTGGGTAGCCCATACGAGAACCAAGCAAGCTTTCTCCATATGAGAATAGCGTGTCTCGTAATCAGTGAATTTCTTGCTCAAGTAATAAATGGTCTGCTCTCTTCTTCTTGTTTCATCATGTTACCCTAGGACACATCGCATCGAAACTTTCATTGTGGAGAGATACATTAAGAGTGGTCTCTCGGGTTCGGGCGGCCCCAAAATTGGTTGGTTGAGGAGGTAACCTTTAATTTTATCAAATGTTGCCTGATAGTCGCCATTCTATTTGACTGGCGAATCTTTCCTTAATAACTTGAAGATCGACATGCAAATAGGTGTTAGCTATGCAATGAATCGATTGATGTACTATATTCTGCCCAAGAAACCTCTGACTTTATTCTCGGTAGATGGTGGTGGTATTTCAATGATGGCTTTTACCTTAATTGGGTCAACATCAATGCCTCTTCTGCTTACAATGAAGCCCAATAGTTTTCCTGACATGACACCGAATGCACACTTTTGAGGGTTCAGACGGAGCCTATATTTACTCAATCTTTCGAATAGCTTCTGGTGGTTAACCAGATGGTCACCACTTTTTGGTGATTTGGCGATCATGTCATCAATGTACACCTCAATTTCTTGGTGCATCATGTCATGGAAGGGTGCTATAATTGCTCTCTGATATGTTGCCCTAGCATTTTTTAGTTTGAAAGGCATGACTCGATAGCAGAAAGTTTCCCATGGAGTGATGATCACATTCTTCTCTCTGTCTACTTCTTCCATCTTGATCTAATTGTATCATAAAAATCCATCCATAAATGAGAGCATCCCATGTCTTACTATATTATCGACCAAGATATCGATGTGTGGCAACAGGAAGTAGTCTTTCAGGCTTTCTTTGTTTCGGTTTCTGAAGTCGATGCACATGCGAACCTTTCTATCTTTCTTTGGTACAGGGACGATATTGGCTAGCCATTGCGAGTACTTAGAGGCCATGAGAAATTTTGCATATTACTACTTGATGACCTCATCCTTTACTTTCAGCATCCATTCTGGCCTGAGGTGTCTTAACTTCTGCTTGACCAGCTTAACATCAAGATATAACGGCAGCTCATGCTCGACCAAATAGGTATCCAAACTAGGCATGTCCTCATATGACCATACAAAGACGTCTTGGTATGACCGAAGGAAATTAATCATGCTTTTTCTTTCCTCAAGAGATAGCAGCGTTCCGATCTTGGAGATTCTAGGAACCTTCTTTGCACCCCGTTTGACATCCTCTATTTCTTCAACGATCGGGGTAAGGCCATGCTAAAAATCGACATATCGTTCAAGGAGATCATTGGGAAGCTCCTTAGCAGGGATTTCCTTGTCTAGACTCATGACTCCTACCTCTTCTTATATTTCTATAGGAAAGGGGTCGATTTCACGTGGGACAAATTTTTCTATTAAGGGATCTTTTTTCTTAATTTTATCGAGAATTTTAAAAGATAATTTTGTTTGGTTATTTTATATTTCTTTTATTTTTTTTAAAATTTTCTTTTTGTTTGGATGTGGGCCCTTGGCAAGGTGGGACTCTATATACACATGGTATTGCCTGCCAAGGGCTAACCTTACTATTTATAGGTTATTTTTTTGGGAAGCGGGTATCGAATTTTAGGCCACCTGATGCTTCTAGAGTTAGGGGCATTGACGCCCAATTCTTTACCTACGCTGCTGCACTTTACATCAAAGGGCTCTGCGACCAAAATCGGTTGAAGGGACATCATGTTCCTTCGGGACATTGCTCCTGACTTTTGGCACCGGTAGCAAGCCTGAAATTTTTTTTGGGCATCCTTAAATAGCGATGGCCAATAAAATATTGATTGTAGTACCTTGGCAGCCATTTTCTTCCCGCCGAAGTGGCCCCCACAAACCTGTGTGGCAAAATTATAGAATATTGTGGGTGTCACTTTCGGGCACAGACTTCCTAATTATTTAGTCTGGGCATATTTTAAATAGGTCAGGATCCTCCCAAATATAGTATTTTACATTAGCAAAGAAAATATATCTGTCTTGATTAGACCAAATCGAGGGAATCTTACCTGTTGCCAAATAATTCACGATATTGGCATACCATGGTACTGCTGCTTGGATGGCAAAAAATTGCCCATCCAGAAAGGTATCGTGTAGAGATTATTTACTGATGGTCTTAGGCATCTATATCTTGGACAGATGATTAACCACCACATTCTCAACTCCCTTCTTGTCCTTAATCTCAACGTTAAATTCCTATAAAAGAAGGATCCACCTGATTAGTCTTGGTTTGGCATCATTTTTAGATAGCAAGTATTTTAGTGCAAAATAATTAGGGAAGATAACGATCTTAGATCCCAATAGGTACGGTCGGAATTTATCCAACGCAAAGACTACAACAAGAAGCTCCTTCTCAGTGGTGGTATAGTTAACCTGAGCTTTAATCAAGGTTCGACTTGCATAATAAATTACATGAGGAACCTTGCCTCTCCGCTGTCCTAAGACGACACCTGTTGCGTAATCAGAAGCATCACACATTATTTCAAAAGGAAGGGAATAGTCAAGAGGTTGAATGCTTGGTGCAAATGAGAGAAGTGCCTTAAGCTTGTTGAATATGTTAAGATAGGCATCATCGAAGTTAAAGGGTACATCATTTGCTAATAGGTGACACAATGGTTTCGAGATTTTTGAAAAATATTTGATAAAGCAGTGACATAAGCCGACATGACCAAGGAAATATTGAATCTGCAATACCAAAGTTGGTGGTGGTAGATTTACTATTACATTGATTTTAGCCCTGTCAACCTCTATTCCTCTTTTGGAGACAATATCCCCTAAGACTATGCCTTCCTGAACCATGAAATGGCTTTTCCCCCAACTTAGCACTAAATTGGTTTCTTCGCATCTTTCTAAGACGAGGGCAAGATGATCAAGACGAGAATCGAAAGTTTAGCCAAACATCGAAAAGTCATCCACGAATACTTTAAGAAAGTTGTTTATCATGTCAAAAAGATTGCCATCATGCACCTTTGAAATGTTGCAGGTGCATTGCACAACCCAAAGGGCATGCGACGATAAGCAAACTTTCCAAAAGGACACGTGAATGTAGTCTTTTCTTGGTCTTCAGGGTAGACCGGGACTTGGTTATACCCCGAATATCCATCTAGAAAGCAAAAATACTACTGGCCAGCAAGTTTTTCCAAAATTTGGTCAATGAAGGGTAATAAAAAATGATCCTTGTGAGTCATGGAATTAAGCTTCCGGTAATCAATGCATACACGCCACCCCGTGATTTAGCGTAATGGCACCAATTCACAGACTGCATTTTCTTTTTCAGTAATCCCAAATTTCTGTTGGACTACCTGGATGGGACTCACCTACTCACTGTAAAAAATCGGGTAAATAATACCTGTGTCTAGTAGTTTCACGATTTCCTTTTGAGCAACTTCCCTCATATTTGGATTTAATCGTCGCTAGCTTTCTCGTGAAGTTTTGACATTGTCCTCTAAATGTAGATGATGCATACATATTGAGGGGTCAAGCCCTTTAAGGTCAGCGACAGTCTATCCTATTGCACGCTTATACTTTACGAGTGTGGCCAGTAACCTACTCTCTTGTTTCTTGTTAGGAGCGGATAAAATAATTACTGAGAGAGTTTCGTTAGGCTTCAGAAAGTAGTTTCAAATCCAAGGATGGTGCTTGTTGGATAGAAGGTTGTAACAGTTCATTGGAAATAACAGGCAGAGATTCTATCCATGGTTTCCAAGTCTTGGATTGGAGTTCACAGATAGAAGTGTCCATCAGATAAATAGCCTTCTTTAATTGGTGGCCTGCTTCTTCCAAGTCTGTATACCATAATGTAGTTTGAAGCTCATCCTTTGATAAGACTAAAGGTAATGCTTTCTCTACTAATTCTTCAATTTCATCTATGTTGAAGCATTCCTCGTTGTCTATTGAAGCCATTTGGTTGGCTACAGTGAAGACATTTAATGGGATTCGCATATCTCCAAAAGAAACTTCCATTACCTCAGTTTTACAATTTATATAAGCATTAGTCGTGGCCAAGAATGGTCTATCAAGTATAACGGGAATTTGCGTTAGAGGTTTTGAACTTGGTTCCATACCTAACACTAGGAAATCGACAGGGAAAACAAATTTGTCGACCCCAACCATTACATCTTCAATAATTCTTACAGGCCTACTTTCTAATATATTGGCTAACTTAAGAGTTACCGACGTTGGTCTCATGTCCCCTAGTCCCATTTTTTTGTAAACAGAGTACGGTAGCAGGTTTACGCTAGCTCCCAGATTCAGAAGTGTTTTATTTATTACATGATTGCCTATGATATATGGAATTGTAGGCACCCCAGGATCCTTAAGCTGAGCTCACTTACTCCGTCAAGAAAACTTTTTGCGAGATATTATTTTGCCGTTTCCATTTTTGCGTACACATCTCTTTTAGGAATTTTGCATAGGCTGGGACTTGTTTGATTGCCTCTAAGAGGGGCAAATTGATCTTCACCTCCTTGAAGATCTCAGTAATTTCCTGTATTTTTTTTGGATTTTTATCGAAAGGGTATGGTGCACCAAAAATATTTGGAAATGGTAACTTTGGCACATAGGGTACCTCGTAGGGCTATGCAGAAACCGACCTGAACCGATCAAATCGACCCGAATTTTGGTTCGGTTTCGATTTTGGGACATATTGGTTTGATTTCGATTTTAAAAAATAGAAACTGATAGTTATCAGTTCGATTTCGGTATTAACGTTAAAAAACCAAAACCGAACCAATAAGAAACTGATGGTGGTGCTACACGGCTGCATAAGTGGATAGTGCATACAAAACTTAGGTTGCAAACAAAGAAGTCTATTTTTCCCCTTTGAAATCTTATATTCTTATGTGTTTTTCTGTTGTTGGAAGAACCATTTAAGTTAAAGGCTTTGGGGAGTAGTAATGGGTTTAAAGGATGTGTATTTATGGGATTTTAAGACCCCATTTTGTTTAATTGTGATTTCTGTATAGTGTATTTGAATGTGTGATTTTGGGTTTTCCTTGGACTCCCTTTGTAGTTTGTATTTGTGTTGATTTGGGTTTTGCGGTTTTGCATTTGGGATTTTGGTTTCCTGAATTGTTCTCATATATTTATCATTTTTTATTTAAAATAAAATTATATAGAAAATACCCATCGATCTGGACTATCTAATTGGTACATTAATTTTTGAGAAATGTTCTTAGCCATCTGATCAATCACCTACTTTTAGATGGTTAATAGCGAATTAGCGATATAGGCAACAACCTACAGAGTCTTCAATGATCTAACCTTTAGGAATTGACAATGGCTTCCTAATAAAAATAAATAAATAATTGAGGTTTAGAAACGGAAAACTGACCGAACAAACCGAACTAATAGTTATTGGTTCGGTTTCGGTTTTGAACCTTATTAGTTTGGTTTCGGTTTCATAAAATAGAACCGATAGTTATCGGTTCGGTTTCGGTTTTGCCCCAAAACCGACCCGAATCGACCCGATAACACCCCCAGTACCTCGGTTACAGATTTAGGTATATTGTCGTCTTTATTTTATACTTTTTTTGGTTTTTCATTTTCTAATTTTTTTGATTTTTCTTGTGGGGGGTGTCTCTATTGACTTCATTCTTTTTTTCTATGGTTGTAGGGACAACTACTGGGGTAGGCATTTCTATTTTATTGTCAATAGTCCGGCCACTCCTTAAGGTCTTAACAGCTTGAACTGTGAGGGTTAGTGCCTGCGAGCTCACTTGGTTACACTCTCTTTCCTCCCACTGCAAGGCTAATTGCCCGATTTGGGTTTTTAGATTTGTAATGGACTGAGTACAAGAGTGTAAGGTTTGGGAGATCTGGGACAACTAGGTTAATTCCCTAAGTGATGGTGTGCATGTTGCTGTAAGTCCTGAAGGATTTGGAGTATAATAGAACCATCATTTCTATTATGAGGATATGGCTGTTGAGTAAAAGATTTGTATGGGCTATATGACTGTTGGGGATTCAAAGAATATAATGGGTATATATAAGATAATTCTTGTTGAGTTACCCTTGGGTAGCCATAAGGGTTGTCCCACTGATAATTATAAGAATTCTCAACACTACCTCGCTGAGAGGTAAAAACCTACTCTGTCTCCAACATGGCTGAATACCAAGGAGTAGTTGGGAATTCTATTGGGGGGTAAGTCATGTTGATTCTCTGCCAAGATGTTTCATCACTGCCTTGCATCTTAAATAATGTATATATATATATATTTTAGAAAACAGGGAGAGAGACAAATCTGAGCCTCTAATCTCTATGGCCAGCAGAAGTATTGAAACCTTTGATTCGCTGCTCTGAGTAAACCTGCAAAAGCTTAAGAAGTGATAGAAAAAAATTAAAAATATAAAGAAATATGAAAAGAGAAAGATAAATACTTATTTTCTTAAATTAATAAAAATAAAACACTTCCCTGACAACTGTGCCAAAAATTTGTTAGGCTGCTTATGTTGGCATATATCTAATTAAAGCTTAACCTATTTCAAGCACATAATGAAAATTATAGTACTAGCATATGATCGTACCCCCGAGGATAGGTTATATACAATATATATTAATTTTCTGAAAACTTATACTTATCTTTTTAGTTCCTAAACTACTGGAGAAATATGAATAAAGAATGATTTCTTAAACTAAATTTTGTATAAAATAAATCCTAAATCCTCCTACTTCAGATTATGGTCGTCAATATCAATCTTCAGCTATTGGATGTTTACTAATTTAAAATACTGTTACACTATAACTCACTCTTCTAGAATTTGAGCGTCAATCAAACTCCAGAAAATCAAAGAAGGAAAATAAAAACCATTGCACTAATCTGCAAACTTCAACCTGAGTAGTCAATTCAAATTAAAATTCAAAGATGTTTACAAAGCAGGAAATTACAATAAAATAAATCTAAACTAGAAAGAAAAATTAGAACCATCCAAAGAGTTGATCTTTCAGCTTCCTCAGCCTTGGTTGTCAGGTAAGACCTTAGAGAACTACAGACAATGTTACTTTGTAAATCCTAAACTACTTTGATTGGGAGAAAACACAGACCTCAGTTGTCAATTGATGCTGTGAAATTCTTCAATGCTTATTCCTATACCAAGCCCTTTTATTTATAGATCATAAGTGGTTGGTTTACAAAACTTCTAATTCTAATAAAAGAAACTACTAAAACAAAACTATCCTAATATAACTCTACTTCTAATCTTATCTTTCCTTGCGTTCATTCTATTGATGTACTTCTGGATTTCTTTCTTTATTTCGACAGCAGAGTCCTTTAAAAGTCTCCTTCGTCAATCTCCTCAGATCTGTGATTAGCTAGACTTCTAAGTCAAGAATTCTTCTAATTTTATGCATGGCGGTGTTCATTCTCATGTGATCAGTAGCTTCAGAAAGCTTCTTCTCTGGAAAATCATAAACCATGATTTTCTTTTCTTTTCTATCTATACAGCTTCCTATTGAATGATTCTCTATTTACGATTCATCGCTTTTTCTTTTATCGCTTTCTTTTCTTGAGCGTCTTTTCTCTGAAGAATCATAAATTACGATTTCTACTCTTCCAGTACATCATACTGTAAATCGTAAAACACGATTTTTTGTCTTTTCAGTAGGCGAAGATTCATCTTTTTCGTTCAATCATCTTTTTACTACTTTATGAGTTCATTTTGACGAATATTATCATTTTGGTTCTCTTTTGCTATTTTTCTTTAATATCTGTACATCAGTAACTTATTAGTAGCAAACTAAGTCCTAGCAGCACTAAGTTAAGGGTGATAAATTGGTATATTATGTGACTGATCACCTTACTGCTGACGTCTTTCTGTAAGTAACGCCGTTTGTTGAGCCACAGTATTGACCATAGACTCAAATGATTGCCTATCAGTTCCTCTCTCACTTCCTCCTAAAGGATTGTTGTTCCCTAGAGGAGTTTTGTTTGCACCAGTGGTGATGCCCTCACCACCAAAATCTCGAGTATGAATGGTTCGTGGCCAACCTCTTGGGGCCATCTAAATCTATTACAATGAAATAAATGTTTCAATTAATAGACGGTCCCTATGTACTGGCAGAATTCTAAACCTCATAGGCAATGAGTTTTGACAGATCAAACACCATAGCTTAAGTCTATGTCCTATCAGATATCTAAAGCCATGCTTTGATACCAACTTTGACAGCCCGAATTTCCTACCCCAAAATTTGTGCCGTCTGATCGCAGGTCATGGCCCAAATACAAAATACTTGGTACATCCACACTTAAGCAGAATTCAAAGTAGATAATTACTTAATAAGCAATATCATCATGGAAAAAGAAATCTCCATTCTTAGACAGAATAGATGAACAAAAGAAAAAATAAACCACCGGTGATGGTCGACCATCACCTAAACAGTGGTATATAAGATGTATTTACAGCTGTGCAACCGTGAGATCTCGCGAGTCCGTTGCAACGATGTGCTCACTAAAAAAATGGAGTCACCACCTAGAGCTTTTCGTGTCCCAAGATACATCAAAATCAATATATAAGCACCAAAGTGCAAAATATGACTCCAATTGGTCGGTCAACGCCAAAGCCTCTTGGGTAAGGACTTCGGTTATCAATCGGGAAGTTGTTAGGCACCCGATTGACCTGCTCATAAGCGGATTCTACTAATGAGCGACACTTCCTTTTGCTCGAAGGCACACCAATCCTATTGAGCCCTTCAGACCCACTAAAATTTTACCAGCATAACGGCTTAATTCTAGGATAGAGGAAAAGCAAAGAAGGTAGAGGAATAGTGGAGAGAGCCGGAGCTCTTAGGCCCTTGTACCACCATTGTGAATCTTCGCGCAGGAGCGATACCAGTGAGCTTCCAAAAGCAAGTGGGTTAGAGCAAGGTTCTAACTTCAATGGCTAAAGGCTTGGAGCTTGGGAATGGATGATGATGCTAGAGGTATGAGATGGGCTAAGCTTCTAAGGTTTGAGCACATTCTATTTTTTTAGGCAAATGAGGGAGCAAAATGCAAGAGTTTCTTCTCTTAGAAATTTCAAAAGATCCTAAGTAATGGGGGGGGGGGTGGCTCTCTATATATAGAGAAAGGGAGGATTAGGGAGGTACTAAAGTCCTAATGGGTTTAGCAATTAGGCCATCCCCAATCTAAGGTTTTTGGGTTTTTTAAGGGTTTAGATAGGTGGGAACTTGGGTTTAATGGTAGATGATAGGGTGGGGTTCTATATGGAAAAAGGGTTATAAAGAGAGCTAGTAGGGGTGCAACAGTCCTAAAGGAACCCACCCCAAACTTTTGGGTGGTCAAAAAGTCAAACCCAAAAGTGAAATTCGACCATTTTCCCAAAAAATACTATTCCTAAGCCTTACGTATAAAATATACATGCTAGGCTTAGGAACAGTGTTTCCTGAGAAAATAGGGAAGTTTAGAGCTCGTTTTGGAGCTTAATTCTACAGAAAATAGCCAAATTTTCCATGTGTATATAATATACAAGCAAGGCCGATTTTTGTCAAAAATTGGCCTTGCATATATAATATATACGCAAGTATAATTTCCTGCACTTTTCCCCAATTTTCAAAACGCCATAACTTTTGATATACAACTCGGATTCAGGAAATTCGTGGCTCGTTGGGAAGCTGGGAAACTCTACTTTCCAATGTTATAGGCTCTACCTCCTGAAGTGATCTATGTAAACTTTAGCACTCCTCTTTCCAACCACTATTATGGTTGGGCTTTCTATGGGTACCGAGAAGGGTTTTAAGGGTCCAGGTTGGTTCCGAAGGGTTTTGGGATGATTCCTAAGGGTTTTAGGATGATTCCTAAGGGTTTTGAGATGTTTCTTAAGGGTTTGAGAAATGCTTTCGGAAGCTCAGGTGCACGCCTTTCTTAAACTACATGTTGATTGTGCCTTAGGCCAAACTTGGGTGTCTACAGATGCCCCCTTTAATATCCGATCACTAATGATCTTGTGCTAAAGAAAGAGACATCCAAAGAGGCTCAAGGAAAATGCTCATAGATCTGCCATATTCAAAGCGAACCTCAAACATCAAAATGAAAGAAAGAAAAACGTAGAATGTAGCGAAAGCTCAAACGAATGGGAAAATGTCTGTTCCTTAAAAGGAGAGTAGTACAAGCCCAATATGTTGGGAAGATGTCTGTTCCTCGAAAGGAGAGTAGCAGAAGCCCAGTATATTGGGAAAATGTTTGTTCCTCGAATGGAGAGTAGCGTAAGTCTAATATGTTGGGAAAATGTTTGTTCCTCAAAATGATTGATGAAGTATGATGTTTGAGTTCCATTTTGAATAAGACAGCCCCGCGAGTGGGAGGGTGATCAATCCGTACTTAAAGATTAGCATAAAGTAATAACGTGAAGATCCACCCAATTTGTGCCCAATCTCATGAGGAATTGATTGCCCCACTTTAACTGGTCACTGGTGCCCCTCCACTAGGTAGGGTTCAGAGTGTTTAAGCAAACTCATCGACCCTAAAGTGAATTTAGCACAACTACCCAAGCGGAGCAAATATTGATGTCACAACGCTTTTGGGAATGTGTGCTACTTTTGACAATGATCTTAAAAACATATCAACTATGTAGAAACATGGACCCATTAGGGGCGATAAATAACAAAGGCGAATGGAAGTCTCGACCCAGATCCCATCCAGGTACCATTTACAGGAACAATGACCATCCTACAGATACCCAGATGTATGGCATACACTTTATAGGGATACCGTACATGTTTTTCAGCTTGCAATCGAAAATAAATACCGAAAAAGATTCCTTCTGCATTTATGTTTGAACATAGTTATTCGATATGTAATCTAATTTAGTGGTGGAATCAAACTGATTGAAAGATTTAATGTTTGACCGAGATTGACACTATCACTCCTACTTTGAAGTAGGATCCAAAGATCTAAGGCGAGCCTTTGATTTAGGACATTAATTTAGCAAAGCTGCATTGCCGAAAAAATATTGATATTTTACCGCATTGAAGAACGCATGTTCGTAGTTGTGCGTCCAAAAGTACAATGAAAACACATATCTTTTTTTTCTTTATCTTTTTTTTGAATAGACTGACGTCATATATTAGTGATGAGATGCTTCATCTAATTTGTCCAAAGCCGTTGTTTGACATGCAATATTTTAGCAACTCGAGAGGTTGCTTGATTCGAGGCTTTGGGCCATTTGATGTTCCTGCACATTCTCAAGAAAGCATCAGTCTCGTTTTATTTTCTACAGATGACAAACGTGTATCCTAATTAACAGAATAAGTAAAATTTTACCTCCACAATTTTTTTTCTTCAAGACTTATATTTTTGGATTTTTTTAGATTTTCTATTTTCTCTCTCTTCTTTAAGATGAAAATATGATGCTGCAAATATGTACATGAACATAAAATGAGTATATATATTTTTTATATATGTTTCTTGGATTTTTTTGAAATTTTTTCTTTCTTCTTTTCTCTTTTTTTTTGTTTGATGCCTGAACAACGAGACGAGGTAACGGGTCCCATTTTGAGCATAGCCGAACCCGTTCATGTAGTCGAACCTGAGCAAGGTTCAGAATTTTACCAAGGTCGGAATGTCCATCCCTTTGGGCCAAATTAACCCTTTTATCCTTACCTCAGGTCATGTGTTTGACAGTACGATTATGAATATATACCTAATCAGGACCCGATTTGAACTAACATGAGTGGTCTAGATGAAGTCCAAAGCTCAAAAATATAAGCAAAGGTGTAAATGATTTTCTTTCTCTCTCCCCTCTTTTTTCTTTTTAGGAACATTTTTACTCACAATGCCCAAGATGGGTTTTCGCCATGCCTGCTGTTGCCCTCTTTTTTACTCGTAGTGCCCTTTCAAGTTTTCACCATGTTCATGGGTATGCTTTTTTACCCCAGGCACCGTTTTAGGTTTTCAGCTGCTCTACACAAGCTCCCTCTTTTTCCCTATTGCACCCTTTTAAGTTTTCACCACGTCCATTTTACTTTGAGCTTGTATATTTTCTTATTTTTTTTCAATTTCAAAGACCACGACATGGACGTTGATTCCGTCATAGACAGCTGGATGGAGTTCTTCTATTGTCCATTAGCTTGGCTTGTGCTGACTTAATAGATATTCTGACTGCTTGTAGACCTTAGAGAAGGCTTTCTATCGGGATGAATTGTGGCCATGGGTTGAAAGGGTTAAAAGGTTTCCTTGACTAGGTTCTAGCTGCCGTAATATCCTTCTTCCTTAGGGGATTTTGACTGTTCATGCCCCATGATTTTTCTATCTCTTTTCTTTTTTATATTTTTTTATTCTTTTTGCTTTTTTCAGACATCCTCATTTTGGGATTTTACTTTTATAATTTTTTTGAATTTTGATGGTAACTCTTTTTCTTCTTCTTCTTTTGTTTGGTATCTACACTCTTTATTTTTTCTGGGAGGGGGTACAAAAGAAAGGCTAGACGCAAAAATTGGTTAGCAAAGGATATGAGCATGTAGTGATGCCTTTTTGCTACTTAGCTTTGAAATGAAGGCCTCTTTTATGAGGTCAATAAGCAGTCATGTATCCATCTTCTCAATACTTACCTTGCCATGGGAAACTAGGAGTAGAATCATTGTATGTATCCAGCGTTGATGGGCTCGAGAAAATGTTCTCCATCCATGATGGTGAGGCGGAGCATGTATCCAGGCAACACTTCTCTGATGATGTAGGGCCCTTCCTAATTGGGTTTGAATTTCCCTCTTGGATCGGCGTGGAGAGACGAAAAGATTTTCTTGAGTACAGTGTCACGCACTTTAAAATCTCAAGTGCGAACATGCTTGTTGTAAGCACGAGCTATCCTCCTCTGACAGGCCAGCGTGTGACACAAGGCTAGGATCCTTTTCTCATCGATCAGGTTCAGCTGTTCAAAACAGGATGTGTCCCTTCCAAATTCTGATAAATCGAACTCGATGAGGATATTTCAACTTCAATTGGTAGCACGACCTTAGCTCCATACACAAGGGAAAATAGTGTTACCCCTGTAGCGGTACAGATCGACATTCAGTATGCCCATAGTGCGAAAGGTAACTTTTCACTCCAATCTCGGTAAGTGACAACCATCTTCTCAAGGATGCGGATGACCGTCTTGTTAGAAGCTTCTACGACTCCTTTGGTTTGTGGCCGATATGGTGACGAGCGATGATGTTTGATATTGTACTGCTCACAAAAGGTTTTGATGCGCTTGTTCACAAAATTTGTGCCGTAATCTATGATGATATCCTTGGACATGCCAAATCGACAAACGAAGTTATTCTTGATGAATTTTTTGACATGACTGGCTGTGATGTTCATGTAGGACATTGCTTCTACCCATTTTGTGAAGTATTCGATGGTGACGAGGATGAGCTGATGTTCATTTGAAGCTTTCAAATTGACCTTTCCGACGACATCGAGACCCCATGTGGTGAATGGCCATGGAATTGTCATGCTATGTAGATCTATGGCGGGATTATGTATCAAATTAGAGTGTTCTTGGTATTTTTAGCACTTTTGAGCGTGCTTTCAACAGTCAATTTCCATGGTGGTCCAGAAATACCCTTACCATAGGATCCTTTTAGCAAGCATGTGTCCATTGACGTGGGCCCTGCATACTTCTTCATAAATCTCTTTCATGATGTTGGCTGCCTCACTTTCAGTCAGGCATCTGAGAACCATGGAGGCTCATCACCAAACTTTGCTGGTCCCTCGATCTATACATAGAAAACAAGCTCATTTCTTTGTCTAATCATGATTGGCTTCATTTCAACGCCATATGGAATTTTGACCACTGAGTCCAACGTTGCTAGTGCATCGGCAAAGTGATTTCTTACTCACGAGATATAGGCGAAAGTGACATTATTGAGGCACACAATTAGATCTTCAAGGTGCTCATGGTACGAGATTAACTTCTCATCCTTTGTTTTCCAATCTCCATTGGTTTGACATATGATCAATTGTGAGTTACCAAAAGCCCTGAGATGAGTTACATTTTGGTCGAGAGTTGCTTGTATGCCAGCCACACAGGCTTCGTACTCGGCCATATCATGGTGTAGGGAAAATTAAGCTTGATGGAGATAGGTACGTGGGACCCTTTTGGTGAGATTAGAACATCACCAACTCTCTGACTTTCGACATTTGATGCCCCATCGAAGTGCATTACCTAGGACTCTTCTGTTTCTTCTATGTCATCCTCTGTCATGAACAAGATGTCCTCATCAGAGAATTCAATTCTTAAAGGTTTGTAATCAAATAAGAGATTTTTGGCAAGATGATCAGCAAGTGCTTTCCCCTTGATTGACTTTTGGGTGACATACGTGATGCCAAATTCTGATAGGAGAAGTTGTTAGCATGTTGTTCGGCCGGTGAGGGCCGACTTTTCAAATAGATATTTCAGAGAGTTCATTCGAGCCAGAAGGAGAAATGCTTGGGATAGTACATAGTGACGAAGTTGCTGTATAGACCAAATGAGGCTAGGCTTGCTTTCTCCAAATGAGAATAGCTTGTCTTGTAATTTATGAATTTCTTGCTTGGGTAATAGATGACCTGCTCTCTTCTTCCGATTTCATTGTGTTGCTCTAAGACACATCCCATCAAAAATTCTGTTGTAGAGAGGTACATTAGGAGTGGTCTCCAAGGGACTGGTGGCACCAAAATTGGCAGTTTGAGAAGATAACTTTTGATTTTATCGAACGAGGCTTGACAATCGTCGTTCCATTCAACAGGCGAGTCTTTTCTTAGCAACTTGAAAATCGGCATGCAGATAGGAGTTAATTGTCCAATGAATCGACTGATGTACTGTATTCTCTCTAAGAAACCTCTAACTTCTTTCTCGGTAGGTGGAGGCAATATTTCTATGATAACTTTCACTTTTATCGGGTAAACCTCGATGCCTCTACTACTGACGAAGAATCCTAGTAGCTTTACTGACATGGCACCGAATGCGCATTTTTGTGGGTTTAGACATAGCCTGTACTTTCTCAGTCTTTCAAATAGCTTTTGGAGGTTCACCAGATGATCACCTCTCTCCTGAGACTTGGCTATCATGTCGTCAACATATACATCGATTTCTCGATGCATCATGTAGTGGAACAGTGCTGTCATGGCTCTTTGATATGTTGCCCTAGCATTTTTCAATCTGAATGGAATGACTCGATAACAGAAAGTCCCCTATGGGGTAATGAATGTTGTCTTCTCTCGGTCTGCCTCGGCCATTTTGATCTGATTGTACTTAGAGAATCCATCCATAAATGAGAGCATCCCATGTCGAGGAGTATTATCGACCAAGATGTCGATGTGTGGCAAAGGGAAGTCGTTTTTCAGGTTTGCCTTGTTAAGATTTCTGAAGTCGATGAACATGCGGACCTTTCCATCTATCTTCAACACTGGCATGATGTTGGCTAACCACTGCGAGTATTTAGAGACCATGTGGAAATCCGCATTGTATTACTTTATGACCTCGTCTTTCACTTTTAACATCCATTCTAGCCTGAGATGCCTCAATTTCTGCTTGATTGGCTTAAGATCTGGGTATAATGGCAGCTCATGCTCGACCAAATTGATGTCCAAATCATGCATGTCCTCGTATGACCATGTGAAGACGTCTTGGTATGACCGAAGGAAATCAATCATGCCTTTTCATTCCTCGAGAGACAGTGACATTCCAATTTTAGTGATTCTAAGAACCTCATGGGTGCCCAGATTGACTTCTTCAGTGTCTTCAATGATCAGGGTAGGGCCATGTTCAAAATCGGCATTTTGTTCAAGGAGCTCATTGGGAAGCTCCTCGATTAAGTCCTCGCCATCTAGATTCGTGACTCCTACTTCTCCTTGTATTTTTACAAGAAAGAGGTCGATTTCACGTCAGACGGGCCTTTCAATTAAGGAATCATTTATTTTGCTTTTTTTGAGAATTTTAAAAGACAATATTTTTACATTTTTTCTATTTTTGTATGGTTTTCCTTTTCTTTGGAGATGGGCCCTTGGTAAGGCAGGTTCCTATACACACACTGTAATGCCTGCCAAGGGCTAATCTCACTTTTTATAAGTTATTTTTTTTTTAGAAAACTAGTACCATATTTATGGCCATTTGATGCTTTTAGAGTTAGGGGCATTGATTCCCAATTTCATACCTGAGGTGCCACACCTTTATCTGGTCTTATGTAGGAAACTGATTGATATGGCTTTTGAGGGTCAGCATCCATTATATTTACCATTGGCTCATCTGGACCTAGTCCTCAAACGTTAACACGGGCTTGGAGTGGTTTAAGACTAGTTGTGGTGCAGGCAGGGGTACCTCCTCAAAAATGGATAGAGAGGTTAAGTCTATTTCAATATCGGGGGGAATGATTTTGGGGTTGGTTTCATGGATAGCCACTGGTTTATACGGGGTCAACTATGTTGCCCCATTTTGGTTCATTTTGATGACCCTTGCGCTCACGAATGTGCTTAAGATGTGAGGCCGCGATTGGGGTTCATCTCCCAGGTCTATCCCCCCGGATTTAGCAACAATAATGGTTCGGGCCTTTTCCTTGGCTTCTTGGACCTCTTCTTCGGTAGGCTTGTAGCCTAAGCCGAATTTGACTCGTTGTCCGCTCTTGGCTCTGACGGGGTCTCCCCTACCTTGTAGGTGAGGGACTAACTATTTTCCTTTCTGGTAGGCCCACTTTTGGAGCATTGCCACTGCCACAATCATTCCTCCTCTGGTTTTTTCGATGACCTTTCTGGGGGATTCTGGCACCACTGCCTCTGACACATCATATGAAAAACTATGGAGCTCTGTGTCCTCAGCTGTGTGTGGTACATCTAGCATCTTGAGATTTTTGATGTTATAGGCCATTTTTTCTCTTTCTTCTCGCTCTTTACCCGTGATAGATATAACCTTCTGCTCTGATATAAATTTGAGTTGTTGTAGGGTGGAGGGCACCTCCCCGATTTCATACAGCCACGAGTGCCCCAATAGTAGATGAAATGTGGACTTAATATCCATGACTTGGAAAGTAATAGAGAAGGTCATTGGCCCGATGGCAAGCTCAAGATCGACTTCTCCTATTACTTCCCTTCTTATGTTATCGAATCCCCTCGCGCTTGTTCCGACAAGCATAAATGTGGAGGGATCAACCCCTATCTTGGTTGTATTTCTTAGAGGGCATACATTCAATATTGATCCATTGTCTATCAATATTAATGGGATCACGAAGTTCCCTACTTTTGCTGTGATGTTGAGGGATTTAGAATGATTGTTTCCTTCATTTGGAAGATCGGCGTCCGAAAATGAGATGGCATTAGGAGCCAACACTTGCCCGATCATCTATCCCACTTCTTCTGGGGAGACCTTGTCTGGTACATGGGTGTCTTTTAGTGCGCCCATTAAAGCTTTGAAGTGTGGTGGTGACGTCATTAATAGATCCCAGATGGTGATGTGGGCCAGAGTTTGCCTCAACTGAGTTTCTCGCGCATACTCCCGGCTCATCTTTTCCAACGGGTGCACCGCTGTAGGTTCTCTTCTTTCTTCTGGCTGGGCTAGCACTAGTACCTCGGGTTGTTTAGAGATTTTGCCCGACCAGGTAATAAATTCAACTGTCCCTTCTCACTTGCCATCCGTGTTGGCTCCCGTTTGGTTGTAGTTGAGCGGGACCTGATGGGGATCATATGTTGGTCTGGAAATTTGAAATGGGATGGATGGAGATGCTGGATATGATTGAACTGGCGGGGCTGGTGTGGAAATGCTGGGCCAAATATGGTTGATTGAAACAGGAGGTAGCTAGACTGATGATGATGTGGCAAAATTGGGCCAGCTATATTGGGTTGGTGTTGGAGGTGAATATACTGGTGGCAGTGCGGCAATACTGGGCCAGCTATATTGGGTTGGCGTGTGACGTAAAGGCTAATGATGGTGTGGTGATATTGGGCCAAATGTTGTTGACGAGAGTTGATCCTATGGGCGAGGTAAAATCGGGCACCATATAATTGATGGGGGTTGGTGCCAGAAAGGGAAGGTATATTGGAGGTGAGGCTGAATTGGGTTGGACCTAATTAACGAGAGAAGGTGTGGGAAAATACAACCTTAGATTTAGCGATGCTGCTTAGGGTGTTGGGCTTGGGAATAATTGGCTAAGTTTAAAAGCTCGACTACCCCGATGTTTTCTCTTTCTTTGTTCCACTACCCTAGTGTTTCATAGCTTTCCCCTATGCTGAGATATTCTGAGGGGTCGATCTCTTCCGTCTCTTCCTATAGCATGTTAATTGTGGCTCTCGGGCACATTCCTCCCTGCTGGTGTGGTGGCAATTGCACTTGCAGAATATTGGTATGCTGATTTGTCTAGGGAGGTGCTGGAGGAGTGAGCATCCCTGCCTCGATCAGGTCTTGTATCGCATGCTTTAATGGAAAGCAGCAATTGGTTGGGTGCCCTGGTTCCTGATGGAAGCTATAATACGTTCTTGGATCATAATTCCATGGGATTGGATTCGGCGAAGGTCGCTGCTGGAGTATGGTGACCAAACCCCTTTCGACTAGTAAGGGCAAAAGGACATTCAGGGACTACCCCAGGGGAGTGAACACTCGGTTATATTGAACCCTTCTTTTAGACACCCTAAATTTTCCCTCTCGAAGTATACAAACCTGTTTGGTCAACCCTTGACCTTGTCCACGATCTCCAAAGAAGGACTTATCTTCTCTGAAGACCTTAAAACCCTAAAGATGGGACTATGCACTAAAACAATAGTATATGGTTGATCCCAAGCTGAAATAATAGCCCTGTGGTTCACACCCGGCTTAGCCATGGAAGCTTCCAAATTCCGCGCTCTAACTGCCATGCGCTATTCGATTGCACGCATGGAGATAGGAACGCAATTAGTCCCACTTGGACCAGACCCGCTCTTCCCACAAACTGCCTTAGGACCCAATTTCGTGTCCTGGATAGGCCGCGTAATCAGATTGCATGCCCCATCCCTGGCATGCAATTGGTCCCCATTTGGACCAGTCCCCATCTTCCGTAAACTATCATAAGACCCAATTATGCACCCTTACCAGCGCGCACTAGCGTGCAATTGGTTCCCAGCTGGACCTGGTCTCTAATTTCCTTGACCGCTAGAACTCCCTGATTAAGTGCATATAAGTAGGTGCTTAATTGGATTGTGCGTGCTAGACAGGGCACACAATTAGTTCCAACCATATTGGAACTAGGACACCCGGCTAAGCAAGTCAGCCGGTCACTCACTGAGTCGGTGACCGACTCATAGCGATTAAGCACACTGAACAGGGTGCGTAATCCAATTAAACGCATTTTATAGGGCACACAATTGGATCTAACCAGCTAATTACACACCTCCCACAGGGCACGTAACCCTGATACCTATAAATAGACCTCCCTACCTCGACCAACACAATAATTTTTTTAGAGATCTCTTCTCTCTCGAGCTCAAGCCTCTCCCAGGGAGCTCGAGCTCCTCCTCTGCGGCACCAGAAGGAGCAAGAAGTGCTTAGCTTCAGGTAATATTCTTCTAGTTCTAGCTCTCTTCCTAGTTTTATTTCTTAGTTCCCAGGTTCTAGTTCTAATTCTTAATTTTCTTTTTAGTTCCTAATTTTCTTTCTAGTTCTTAATTCTCCTTATGGTTCTTAATGCTAGTCCGAATTCTTTGTTTTAGTTCTAAATCCTTAATTCTTGATCTCTATTTTTTATTCCTAATTCTCAATTCATATTTCAAATTCAGTTTTTAATCTTCAATATTTATAAAATAATCTCTAGCCACCTGATTTGCCCAAGGGAGCTAATAAAGGGTACTCAGGAACGGGGCCGATCCTCCTTTGCATAACGGGCCACAACCCCTTTTTTAATTAGAATCCCAGTAGGATTAGGAGACCATGTCTATTAGACTTCAGTAGGATTAGGAGATTAGATTCATTAGAATCCTAGTAGAAGTAAGAAGGCCAAACTAGTTAGATTAAAGGCAACCCAAAGCTACTGAAGTTGGCCAGCTGACGTTCAGTAAAGGAGTTCAACCTGCAAGCACCCGCTTTTCTTAAAGCATGATCAATGATGTGTTGCAGTGTCAATAAATATCTACAGCTGGTGATCGCATCACCCAGGTGTTCTTTATTTAAAATTCGCCTCTTCAATTTCAACATTTTAATATTTCTTAGTTTATTACTCCATCACCCTTAGCCAGAGTTCACTCGGACCAAATTGGCCACTTTGAAAGGGACCCAGAAGAAGCGCGTACCAACACTTCTCTGTTCAGGGGTCATTGGTGCCAATGGGCCATTGCCCTGTCTCAGAGCTAGATTTGCTAGTGTTGGGGCTTATGGTGATGCCCCAAATTGAAATGGCGCCATGCTAGTAGTGGGTTGTGTGGTCATTATGACTTGTACCTCTGCCCCTACTCTTCTCTCAGTCCTCTGTTCAAAAAATTTACAGACCCCACTGGCCCCACTGGTTGCATTTTTTTTTTAACTCCCCTCTTTTACCGCGTCTTCACCATGGTTAGCATTTCTTACCAAATCAGTGAAACTGGCTTGCTGCTGGTACACTAGAAAATCAGAGAAAACGGGTAGGGCAGTTTTTGAGATCATCTCGATTTGCTCCTTGTCCGGGATGTTGTTCTTTACTTGGGCTGCTAGGGCCCTCCACCTTCCAAGTTATTCAATAAAAGTCCCATCGGGTTTTTATTTCAACCGTGCCAGATCAGATTTATGCAATTCGATGTCTATGCTATAGACATATTTTTCTTAGAACAGGTGGGTGAGGTTTTTCCATGTTTTTAACATAGTTGGTTCAATAGACCTGAACCATCTCAATGTGGAACCGGTAAGGCTCTTCTAGAAAACCTTGATGAGGAGGCTCTCATCTCCATCGTACTGGCACATGTCCCCATGGTAATGTTTCGCGTGGGCGATTGGGTTCTCCATGGCGTTGTATTTATCGAATGGGGGTACTTTAAATTTGGGTGGCAAAGGCACCTTGGAAAATAAGCATAAATTCGAGAAGTTGGTAGCATGGATTTATGTTCCTCCCATCTTCATCAACTGTTTCTGACTTTTGTCCATCTACTCTTTTAGCAGGTTGGACTCCTTGGATGGCAATATTGGGGCGGGTCCCTAAATAGGTTGTCTCCATTCATTTTGGGCGGCCTATTGGTTGGCGAGTTTGAGTGGTGGGGGATTGAAATTGGCGAATGCCCCTACGTAGGCCCCACTATTTCTGTTCTCATCTTCTTCATATTGTTGATCAACATATGGTGGAGGGATGAGATTTTCGGGTGGGTTCTGATGGAGTTGAGTAGGTCTCTGGGGAGGCCACTGAAGTTGATAAGGGTTTTGGTGACGGGTAAGGAGATGAATGAATGGGGGATTTTGGAGGAGTTTTGTAGGTGCTGGATGGGGCCATTGCATTTGGAGGAAGCTTTGGGGATTGGATTGAGGTGTAAACTGGGGATGGTTAATGGTTTGAAGTGGGTTCCCATGTTGGCTTGGGTATGATGGATTTGGATGGGTATAGCTCATGCGGAGTTGGGGAGTAGAGAAAAATGGGTTTGTAATTTGAGGAGGAATGGGGTGTGCTTGTTGGACGTATGTGGGAAATTGGAGGGATTGTGGTGGGTTTGGAAATGTGGCCCTTGAGTTTGAGTGGGAATGGGCTTGGGATTGGATATTGGGCCTTGGAGACTCGCTTGGATAACTCCGTGATTGATGTTGGGTGGTGTAGACTATGGGTGGTTGGATAGGATTGATATTTTGGACAAATGGGGTGTGAAGATTTTGGAGGGTTTGTGTAAGGATTGGGTATTTAGGGTGGATGAGGAAGGCTTTGGGAGGCCTTCTAGGCTATATAAGCCCTCACCATGTCATCCATCATGGCCATGGGATTGGTTAAGGGGGTTGATGTGGATGGCCCTTCCTATGAGGGGGATGTATGGGGTGTAGGCCATGCTTGAGTTGATGTGGGGGGGAAATTGGGCATGACTTGGGTAGATGTGTGGGGAAAATTAGGCATGACCTGGGTGGGCGTGGGAAAATGGGGTGTATTTAGATTGGATGTGGAGGGAAAACAGGGTGTATGTGGAGTGGGTGGGGGGAAATTTGGCATGACTTGGGTGGATGTGGAAAAATTGGGCATTGTGGATGGGGGAAAATGTGGTGAATTTTGGGTGGTCGTGGAGGAAAAATGGGGTGCATTTGGAGATGGAGAAGAGGGTGTATTTGAAATGGAGGTATGTGGAAAATTGGATATAGCTTGGGTGAATGGGGAAAAATATGGCATGTTTTGGGTAAATGTAGATGGGAAGATGGGTGCACCGAACGGGGGCCAGTAACATTGAAAGGGGATTAGGTAGAGGGAATGGAGATGTGCATCTCCTCCCTTTTTGAATGCGATGGGGAAGGTGGTGGGGATGATTTTGGATTGACATAAGCCGGATTGACCGCCGAAGGTTTGTCGGCAGGTAGGGTATGGATTCATCGGGTGAGGACCAAAGACCCTCTTTCTCCTTTCCCTACAAGATGATGGAGGGTAAGGCGATGTTGTTGTTCCGACACCACAAGCTTTCTCGTTTTGGTCCTTTTTTAGAAAATATTATTATTATTTTTGGATTTTGTATATGACAAAAAACAATTTCCTTTCCCTTGTGGCGCTCTTTGGGGCCGTGGAACTCCCTTTTCAGGTGGCGTTCACACCCCTAATGCCTCCAACGGCGGGATCTCGATGCACATTGGAAGAATCAAAGGGAACCCTTCGATCCATGTAAAGGCATGGAAATCCACGCGACGACCTCGATCCCTTGGAAGTGTCAATAAGAGGGAGACCTCTCTTGACCGGTAAGGGCATTTTGGGTGTAAAATATGTAGGATTTATCGGGGGTATTACAATCACTAAGTGGGGGTTTCGGGAAACTGTGAAGAAAGGCCCCAAATTCAAGCTGCTCAGCCAGAATAGGCTAGCGTAAATATTATATATGCAAGGATAAAAATTTAGAATTTTGGATTTGTGTATATATTATATACACAAGGCAAAAAATTGCAAATTTTTTATCTAAGCATATATTTTATATATGCAAGGCTATTTTCTGGAGATTTTGGCCTAGCATATATTTTATATACGCAAGGCTAAAAATTATATATGTATATATTTTTTGATAGAAGCAAATCCGAGTTAGTCTATTTTATTTTTTTGGGTTTTCTGGAAGCAATGCTTCCTGAAACTATTTTTCTTTGTTTTAACGGGTCCCTCCTTTCCGTTCCTAGGGATACAAGGCCAGTGTGGTTCCACTAAAGTGCTCCCCAAGGGTTTTAGGCTATGTAACAAGCTCAGTCACCCACCCGATATACCTCCGGCGCAAGCCCCTTCTCAGTTACTGGATGGGGTGGTTCCTTTCGAGATCATCACCACTAGGGCTGTCGCTCTACCGGGAACCAAGATGGATGTATCGTAACCTATTTTCCCACCCTTTTGTAAAATCTACCCAGGTAAAGCAAATTGAATTAAATCCCTTGTAGATTCAATTTTAAGTTCAAGTTTAGGGAGTTTTAAGTCCAAAAATGGGTGGTGAGAATACTGTACCGCCTCTATGGGTCGACGTCCACTGTTGGTATATGACAAGGAATAAGAAAATTTTTGGGCCAATCAAGCGACTAGGCAAGAAATGTAAAAATGTGTCAAGTAGGCCCACCAATCGGCTAATGTGGTAAATGACAAGAATTAAAGCTAAGCTATTAAGTAACCCGCCAAACGGCTAAGGTGAGTAAAGACAGAATCGCAAATGCCCAAGTAGGCTCCCCAAACGGATAAGGCGGATAAATGACGAAAACGTAGGGGTAAGTAAAAAAAATGACGGAATCGTAGGGGTAAGTACAAAAAGGAGACAAAAAGGTTAGTAAAAAAATATGAAAAAAGAGGCCAAAACTTCAAGGAGAAGGTCTACAAGCTATCCCCAGCGTAGTCGCCATCTGTGCAACTATGGGCTCTCGTGAGTCCATCGCGACGATGCGCTCACTAAAAAAATGAAGTCACCACCCAGAGCTTTTGGAGTCTCGAGATCCCTCAATATCGATATATAAGCACCAAAGTGTAAAATATGACTCCGATTTACCGGTCAACATCAATGCCTCTTGGATAAGGACTTCGGTTATCAATCGGGAAGGTGATAGGCACCCGATTGACCTGCTCATAAGCGGTCTCTACTATGGAAAAGACTATATTTACGTGTATATTATATATATATATATATATAAAATAGGAAAAATGAGCGGCACTTCCTTTTGCTCGAAGGCACACCGATCCTATTGAGCCCTTTGCACTAGCTGAAATTTTGGCGGCATAAGGATTCAATTCTAGGATAGAGGAAAAACAAAGAAGGTAGAGGAATAGAAGGGAGAGCCGGAGCTCTCGGGCTATTGTAGCACCGTTGTGGATCTTCGCACAAGATTGACACAGATGAGTTTCTAAAAGCGAGCAGGTTAGAGCAAGGCTCTAACTTCAATGGCTAAAGGCTTGGAGCGTGGGAATGGATGATGATGCTAGAGGTATGAGATGGCCTAAGCTTCTAAGGTTTGAGCAAATTCTGATTTTTTAGGTAAATGAGGGAGCAAAATGCACGAGTTTCTTCTCTTAGAAATTTCAAAGGAACCTCAGGGGGGGGTGGCTCTCTATATATAGAGAAGAGAGGAATAGGCAAGTACTTCTGTCCTAATTAGGTCATCCCCAATCTAAGGTTTTTGGGTTTTTTAAGGGTTTGGATAGGTGGGAACTTGAGTTTAATGGTAGATGATAGAGTGGGGTTCTATATGGGAAAAGGGTTATAAAGAGAGCTAGTAGGGGTGCAACAGTCTAAAAGAAACCGACCTTAAACTTTGGGTGGTCAAAAGTTAAACCCCAAATGTGAAATTCGGCCATTTTCCCCAAAAATACTATTCCTAATCCTTGCGTATATAATATATAAGCTAGGCTTAGGAATAGTGTTTCCTGAGAACACAGGGAAGTTCAAAACCCGTTTTGGAGCTCAATTCTGAAGAAAATAGCAAAATTTGCCTTATGTATATATAATATACAAGCAAGGCCAACTTCTGTCAAAAATTAGCCTTGCATATATAATATATATGAAAGTGTAATTTCCTACACTTTTCTGTATTTTTCAAAATGCCATAACTATTGATATACTACACGGATTCAACCGATTCTTGCTCGTTGGAAAGCTGGGAAACACTATTTTTCAATGGTATAGGCCCCAAATCTTGCAGAGGTATATGTAAAATTTGGCCCTCCTCTTTCCAAGCACTGTTCGGGTTGGGCTTTCTAAGGGTCCGAGAAGGGTTTAAAGGGTTCAGGTTGGTTTCCAAGGGTTTTGGGATGATTCCTAAGGGTTTGAGAAATGCTTTCCGAAGCTCAGGTGCATGCCTTTCTTGAAGTACGTGTCGATCATGCCTTGGGCCAAATTTGGGTGTCTACAACAACATTACATGAATCCAAAGTTCTACAAACAAAATGGCTTGACGTACCAAGCCTACGTCTCAAAATCCAAGCTACTGAAAGTCCTCTAAGGAAAGTACTCTTCTGGCTGGAGCTCAGTCTCTTCCTCAGGGACATAATCCGGGTCACTCTCAAGTTTTGGATCCCTCTCTATGTCTGCGCCTGTGACGTATAGTCAGGGTGAGCTAACAATCTAAGCTCAATAGAGATCAATCAAACAATTCACATTTTTATCATATCAGTGCATAAATCCAATAACAGAGTTAAAATAGTATTAAAACAGATTTTTCAGTGAATAAAGAATTTCAATGATACATTCTTATACATTTTCGTATCAAAAGACAAAGCTCAAATCGAATTCAAATAGTTCATGATTTACATGCGGTTTCTTATTTGAGTGCTTAACTTAAATCAAACTTAACTAATTCTCCCAAGCATATATAGCATTGGGAGCCAAAGTTTTACTGATGGGAATCCCCCCTAACCATCATCATTCAATGAACACTTTTCGATTGTCCGTGGTAGACCGGAAATCAAGTGGAACCATATCAATTCAGAGATGTACAAATATCTCGCTGTACCGATCAAAGAGCTGGGGGATTTGTCCTAATGAACCATAAATCAATGTATAAATTCTTAATACATACTTCAATATAGTGTGGCGTATTATTTTTAAGGCTAAATTCAAAATTTCAGTGTTCAAATTTCAAAATTCGGATATCGAATAGTTCAGATACATGTTCAACCAGTACAAATTTATATTCAAAGCTTATTGATTATTCTCAATATTCAAATTTATAATTTACGTATCGTGTTCAAAAGCGAAGACAAGTTAAACTTCTAAGAGTTCGAATACCGTGTAAATACAGTCAAATTCATCTTATTCCATTCATCATGTCATAAAATTCATGCAAATCAAGCAAAAATGTGAATGGTATTGAGTTTTCCCCTACCTCGGTTACGAGACATGTGAAAATGTCGTGAAGATCCTAATGGATGATTCCAAACCTCAATCCATATCCTATGACATTCGAAAAACCATGCATTAATGATCAAGGATTGATAAACATCGGAGTCTGGGAAGATTTTCCAAACAAAATCCAAAACAGCCAAAACTGGGGAAGTCACGAGCGCAATTTCCAAGTTGCACGAGGGACTTCACCTAGCACACACCAAGTCGCACGGGCGACAAAACCCAGTGCAGTTTTTTGCCTGAAAATCGTGTGCATTTCGAGCCTGCAACCTTCATACCTGAAGGCAAGTTGTGCAGGTGAAATTAAATTCACGCCCGCGAATGTCTGAGATTCTGCATACTTGCCCGATTTTCAAAAAACTTTCTATTGTTCCTTTCTCAAAATTAAATCCACACTTCTTTGTACTAAATTTAAGGAAATGAAGCCTTATCTAAACTATAATAATCTAAGATGTCTCACCTCTCAGACTTGCGTTCAAACGACGCTTACGATGAACGGAAATTGAAATTATTGGTGCTTTCGCCTCACGCACGTACAGGGTTTCGAAACCCATTTCCTCACGATTGTATCGGAAATGAGTTTAGAAATCAAACCCTTCACACACACACGAAGCACTCAACAATTCACACAAGAAAAGGACCTTGCGAGATTCACGGACATTGGGGTTTCAAAACGAAGTAAAAGAGGGCTTGGAAAGAGACAAAGCTCTCTCAATCTTCACGGATCGCAAGCACTTGCACGATCGGTGTTTCTTGCGTCCAAGATTAAAGTGACAGAGAGTTTTGAGCATAAGGTCGGCAAGGAATTCGAGGTCCCGGTGTGCGAAAAGTTCATGTGAAGAGCAAAGCTTCCTCTTCCTCTCTCAAATTTTCTTCCAGGCAATTGCAAAGTGAAAGGTGTACATTAGAAGTTTCTCCTTCTTATTACATATGGGTTCGATCCGATGCAAAGCTATTACACCATAACATTGTATTAATCTTATCCAAGTAAGATTTGGTTTGGTGTGAAGCTAACACACCTAACTTAGGTATTAGCTTTTACCCCATATGCTCAAATGGAGCCAAAAATGCTCCCAACTATTGCTTATGATCCCTAGACCTCTTGTCTAGGGGACAAGTTCTTTACCGTCATCAATCTCATGGAGCTTGTGTCCTTAGTTACATAATTGCACACAAAATTCTTTTGCATCCACACATTAAAAATAAAATATTTCCAAATATCCAAGTGTGTATAGGGTGCCGTACTAGGCACGTACACTTAACGAGTTGGTTTGGGTTCGGAAAAATGGGGATATTACACTATATGGCACACATCCCCAAAAATCAGAGGCAAAGCCACATTATGACTTGAGTGGTCAATTGACCACCCAAACATTCTAAAAATTTGTTACTAAGCTTTAGGGGTCCTAATTTATATTAGTGGATTCTCATCCATTCAATCAAACTATCTTGACCACCCAAAATTATAAAAAATCTTCAAACAATTTTTTATATGGTATTTGTTTTTATAACAAATATTTCTTCTTTGATTTTTTTAAATAAATCCCACAATTTTGGCCTATTTTTAAGCTCCCCTCCCTCTATTTAGGTGTTGTACGAACTTAATTTTTGAGATATTTCTCTCACAAGGGTGTGCAACCGTGGATCTTATTGATTCGTCGTGATGATGCACTCATATGAAAAATAAAGAGTTTCCACCCAGAGCTTTTGGTGTCCCGAGAAACCTAAGTCAATATTGAAAGCACCGAGGTACAAAAATATGACTCTGATTTATCGATTCATGCCAAAGGCTCTTGGGTAGGGGCTTCAGTTATCAATCGGGAAGGTGTTAGGCAATCGATCAACCCGCTCAAATGCGGTCTCTACTCATGGCCAAAAGATAAAATAAAACTACACTTCCTCTTGCCCGAAGGCACTCCGATCTTATTTACGCCCCTCGCAATCACCGAGATTTTAGTGGTGTAACGGTGCAAATTCAAGGATAGAGGAAAAGCAAAGAAGGTAGAGGAATAGAGTGGAGAGTTGGAGCTCTTGGGCCCTTGTAGCACGGTTGTGGTCCTTCGCACAAGAGCAACGCCCGGTGAGCTTCCGATGGCAAACAGGTTGTTGGATGGGTTATAAACTCTAAGGCTAGGAAGCTAGAGGGTAGGAGGAGAGGACTAAGGCCTAGTTCTTACCAAAATCGGGAGGCTGATGATGGAAAATGGGATTGAAAGAGATGAACTCAGGTCTGGAATTCTAGGGTTTTGTGCTAAAATGGGAGATGGGGGATCACTTACTCTTTTCTCTCTTTAGGAAATTTTTTCAAGCCTTTGTAAAGGGAGGAGTGCCTCTCTATTTATAGGAAAAAGGGAGGTTAGGAGGGTACTTAAGTGCTGATAGGTTTAGCAATTAGATAATCTTTTAACTAATGTTTCCTAGGATTTTGAGAGCTTGGAAATGTTGGCAATGGGTTTCAATGTTAGGTGATAGGGTGAGGTTTCAAATGACTAGGGGGTTGCAAATAGGTTAAATGGAGGTGCAATAGTCCTAATGAAACCCACCCCAAATAAAGAGATGGTCAACAAATCAAACCCCAAAAGCCATTTTCGAGCAAAAATCTAAAAGTTACTGTAGCTAAGCCTAGCATGGGTATTACACACACTAAGCATAGCTACAGTGCTTGGGAAGTTCAGAGCCCACTCGAGGGCCCATCTATGCTTAGCATGTGTATTATACATGCTAAGCCACTTCTGTAAAAAAATGGCCTAACGTGTATAATATACACGCTAGGCAACATTTCCCTAGAAATGGCTTAGCGTGTGTATTATACACGCTAAGCATGCCCACCTCCTTGAGAAGCTCTCGAGAGGTTCAACCAAATGTAGTTTTTGAGCCCAAAACTTTGGATTGCCCTAACTTTTGATGTATGACTCGGATCGGGGAGATTCTTAGCTTGTTCGAAAGTTAAGAATCTCTACTTTCCGATGGTATATGATTTAGTTTTAGCAGGGGGTCCCCATAAGCTTTGGCACACCTTTCTCTAACCACAGCTGGGGAGGGTTTGAAACTAGTCCTATAAGGGTTTTAAGGGTTCGGGTAAGGTTCTAAAGGTTTCGGGATGATTCCTAAGGGTTTGAGAGATGCTATCCAAAGCTCAGGGGGGAGCGCCTTTCTCGAAGTATATTGTGATCGGGCCTTGAGCCAAATTTGGGTGTCTACAGATGCCCCTCTTTGATATCCAATCACTAATGATCGAATGCCAAAGACAAGAGACATCCAAAGAGGCCCAAGGCAACGTTGATGGGTCCGCCGTATTCAAAATAAACCTTAAACATTAGGTGGTAACACGATGAGTAAATGAAGGTCCTGTATGTCAGGAAAAATATCCGTTCCTCAAGGCTATCGGTCCCTAAGTGCTTAGCGACATTACTGGGCATAACCGAGATGGTGCGAGTTGTCAAAGCCCAATATACTAGGAAAAATATCCGCTCCTCAATATGATTTGATGAGGTATAATGTTTGAGCTCCATTATGAATAAACAGCCCTGTGAGCGGGAGGGTGATCGACCCATACCTTAAAACTAGCACGATACAAAGATGCGAAGATCCAAAGTTTGTATCCAATCGCATGAGGTATTGATTGCCCCATTTGATTGGTCACGGGTGCCCTTACGTGAAGTGGGGTTCAAAGTCTTTGGACGAACCCATTGACCTCGAAGTTATTTTAGCACAACTACCCGAGCGGACTGAATTGAGGTCACAACACTTTTTGTGAGTGTGTGTTGTTTTTGATAGTGTGCCCTGAATCAACATGACTTAGAGTACCCAACTTCAAATAATATTGTACAGATGTAGCCAAAATTGGGTGCCTACTGAAGGAGACATCTAATCCTGGTCTCTGTCGATAATGAAATTACAAATGAACGACTATGCAAAAACACGTATCCATCAAGGGGCGATAAATAACAAGGCGATGGATGTCATGACCTAAAACCCATCCGGGGACCATTTACAGGAACAATGACCATCCACGGATACCCAGACATATGACGCCTATCTATGGGACCGTATAAATGCAGGTTTTAAGAATGAGCCCTTCTGAATGCATATTTGAACATAATCGTTCGATAGGAAATTTCTTTTTGACAGGCTAGTCTTAACCAACGATTGACCTTTTTCTATGGAATCTGAAGCTTAAAGCACTAAAGTTCACATGAATCCAAAGACGGAGCGCTTAGCTCGAAGATTTAGCAGTGGAATCAACTTGATCAAAATATTTACTGCTTGATCGGGATTGACACCGTTGCTCCTACTTTAAAGTAGGATCCAAAGGTCCAAGGTGAACCTTAGACTTAGGACATTAATTTAGCACAGCTGCATTGCCTATAAAATATTGACATTTTACTGTATTGAAGCACACATGTACATAATTGTGCATGGCGAAAGTACCACAAAGATATAGCTATCTTTTTTCTTTTTCAAAATGAATTTCTTCTCTTTTTTTTTCTTTCTCTTTTTTTGGAATAGATCGGACATCGGTGGTGAGATGCTTCATCTAATTTGTCCATCGCTGAGAGGTTGTTTGCTTCAAGGCTTTGAACCATTTGATGTTCCTACACATTCTTGAGAAAACCTCAGCTCCTTTTTTGTTAATATAAGTAACAAGTGCATCCTAATTAACAGAAGGAGAAGCAAACCTTTACCTATACATTTTTAATTTTCAAGATTTATATATTTTTGAATTTTTATTTTCAGAGATTTTTTTGTTCTTTTTCTTCATTTTTGAGATGGAAGTACGATGTTGTAAATATGTACATGGAAGGAGTATATATTTTTTGGATTTTTTTAGATTTCTTATTTTTGTTGTTTTTCTCTTTATTTTTTATTTTTTTTTGTCTAATGCCTTAATAATGAGGCGAAGTAACGGGACCCATTTTGAGCATAGTCAAATCCGTTCATGGGGTCAGACTTGAGAAAGGTTCAGAATTTTTACCAAGGTCGGAACATCCATCCCTTTAGATCAAATCAACCTTTTCTCCTTACCTCGGGTCATATGTTTGATGGTGCAGCCCGAAGATATATCGGATCAGGACCTGATTTGAGCAAACATGAGCGGCCCAATTGGTGACCAGATAATTCGAAAATGCAATCAAATGAGTCACTGAATAATTTTTCTTTTTCTTTTTCTACCTTTTTTTTAACTCACAGCGCCCAAGACGGGTTTTTACCATGCCCGTTGTTGTCCTCTTTTTTACCCGTAGCGCCCTTTCAGGTTTTTACTACGTCCATGGGTATGCATTTTTACCTCAGGCGCCTTTTCAGGTTTTCACCTGGGCCGCACATGCTCGCTGTTTTCACCTTTTGAGTTATCACCACGTCCTTTTTACTTTGAGCTTGCATTTTTTCTTATTCTTTTCTTTATTTTCTCAAAGGCCACGACATGGACATCGATTCCGTCATAGCCGGCTGGATGGAGTTCTTTTATCGTCTCTCAGCTTGGCTCGTGCTGACTCAATGGATACTATGACTGCTTGTAGACCTTAAAGAGGGATTTTTCTCGAGATGTATCTTGGTTATGGGATAGGCTAGAAATTTTGAAGGTGTTCTTAGGTTAAGAAGGTTTCCTTGATAGGGTTCCAGTTGCAATAATACACTTCTTCCTTGGGAAATTTTGACTGTACATGCCCCACTTTTTCTTTTCTATTTTTTTATTCTTTTTTCTTTTTTTCAGACATCCTCTTTTTGGGATTTTGCTTTTCTAATTTTTTTGGATTTGATGGTAACTCTTTTTCTCCTTTTTTTTATTTGGTATATACACTTTCTCTGTCTTTTTTTATGGGGAGGGGTTTAACTAAAGAAAGGCCAATGGCTCAACGGGTGTAGTAAGGGTATAAATATTCAGGGATTCTTTTTTGGCTACTTGACTTTAAAATGATGGCCTCTTTTATGGGGTCCTTAAGCAGTCAAGTATTCATCGTATTAATACTTATCTTGTCGCGGTAGACTTAGGAATAGAAATGTCGAACATATCCAGCATTGATGAGCTCAGGAAAGTGATATCCTTCCATGGTGGCGAGGTGGAGCGTGTACCCTGGGAGCACTTTTTTGATGACGTAAGGTCCCTCCCAGTTGGGCTTGAATTTCTCTCTTGGATCAGCATGGAGAGACGGGAAGATTTTCTTGAGTACAGTATCACCCACTTTCAAATCTTGAACGTGAACACGTTTGTTATAAGAACGTGCGATCCTTCTCTGATAGGCCTGGGTGTGACACAAGGCTAGGAGCCTTTTCTCATCGAGCAAGTTCAGCTGCTCAAAACAGGTGTTGGTGTGTTTGCCTTCCCTCAAATGAGGTCTAAAATCATAAGTATAACTAGGCAGACACACTCATACAGACCTGCAAGTATTCAGGATCTGTTGTAGCAATCTTTAAAAGAATGGTGCGTAAGGGAATGTCCACAGGGAGGTTGGTTAGAAATATGACAAATCTCCAGATCTGTGTCAGATCTGGCACCCTAATTATTACTAATTTAGCTAAAAGACAGGGGAGAGGTTTTGAATGGATTGTCACTTAAACTAAGCTACAATTAAACATAAGCTAAATTGGATCGAGTTTAGGGGCTTAGATCGTGCAGGGGAAGAGTAAAAAGTAGAAAATAGAGAAGAGTAGGTTGGAGGTTGGTTTTTACTTAAATTAGATTCAATTAATCATGCTACAGAGGTTCAGAGCACACAATTCCTTCGCTGGGTATAAGCACAACTGCAGGGTATAAATTCCACTCCAAATCACAGGATCCACCTGGCCTTAAGGCTATGATCTATCAACTTTATTGGTCACAGACCATCCTATAGACTTTATCGAATCTATGGATTACAGCAGATGAATCCAATTGAGGCCTGAGCTTAGATTTATCTTAAGGTTATGATCTGTCTACTTTAATGGTCACAGACCATCCTAGGGATCTCCTACAAAGCCAGAGCCTCAATTAGAACAAATAAAACCACTACAGATGCTGCAATTCTCAGGTCACAGAGTCAAGGGATCACAGAAGCATCAGATCCAGGGAGATCAGATGGTATCCAAGAGGTCTACCAGTTAAGTGGGTGAGCTGATCTACAACTCCTCTACACAATTCCCATCGATCACCAAATGGAACCAAAGAAAATTTAAATCTAATTAAAGCATTAAACACAGCATTATCATTGCAAACAAGGTCACTCTATAATAGAAATACTCTCAGATCTGTAGTCTGTGCAGCTAGGAACCTACAGTTGCACTCTTAACCTTACCCAATTACAGATCTAACTTCGCTCCTCGCTACTCCAAGGGACTTAGCCAACCATGGTTGGGAAAAAGGAGGGAAATAGAATTTCTCTGCAAGCTCTAATCTCCAAAATTTTAGCTCAGATCTCGATCCCCCTGGATCACAATTGGGGATCTCTTTATATAGCTTTCTCCTCTATTTTTCTCGTCAAAAATCTCTTCTAGAAGGTTGTTAGAGTTTGTTAGAGTTTTGTTAAAGCACGTGAGTCGGTTAGGGCTTTCTAGGGCATCTTCTGGAACTGTCGTATCGGTCACCAAGTGCCTCAGGTTGCGTGCAGCAAGTCACTGAATCACAACATGTGCACAGCTGAATTTCTGAGAAGTTCTGCACATGATTTCGACAGGTTCAGGAAGCTTTTGACAGGTTGGAATCGATCATTTTGGTCCTTTCGCTAGGTTCTCAGATCCGTTCGATAGGTTCCGATAGGATGAATCTTCGTTTAGAGTTCTAGCCTTCTCAGTCCTTGGTTTTGAGTGTTCGACAGGTTGGAGAAACTCTTCGATAGGTTGGAAAACCATTTCGACAGGTTCCGCTCTGCATTCTACCATTTTGATAGGTTTAAGAAACTAGTCGATAGGTTCCTTTGACACTTCAGGTAGGTTTTCGATAGGATGGTTTCTTCTTTCCTTTCAGCTGCTCGATAGGTTCTAAGATCCTATCGAACTCCTTAATCCATACGAATTCATCTTTCCTCTACCTTCAGATCCTATCGAAGACCTCTTCAACTGTACGAATTCTTCCTTTCTTTGCTTTCAGCTCCTATCGAAGTCTTCAAGTGACCTATCGATAGGACGTTCTCAGCCTGTTTTCACTTCCTTCACCTTGCCTTGTTGTAGTCACGCGCTCTAAGGGTCCAGTGCTGTGCTATCCTCTGGTGTGCTATTTTTAAGTTTTTCCTGTGCTGAGAGATAGCTCCTTTTTGGGCATTCTTGAGTACTTTTCTGCATTAGTATCTTTTTTTGTTGCTGTCTACAAAATGCACTTGACAAAAGCTTATTAGTGTGCTCACAGGTCTATCAAGGGTCAGGTTATAGGGTGAAAAGTGGCATTTTTCACTACTTAACACACCCCCAAACCTAAGCTTTGCTAGTCCCTGAGCAAAGAAGAATTTAAAGAAAAATAAAAATGCCACTTTCGTAGGGAGAACGGATGCATTTAGCATATGCACCAAGCCTTTTAAACCCCTAGGTGATCCCTAGAGGGGGAGTGAAGTCTCCTGAGGGTTTTTAGTGAAGGTACCCACAAACTTCCCCAATAAACTTAGTTAATAATAGTGCATCCTACTAAATAGAATTTCAGTAAACTAGAATAAATTTTCCTCATGTCTTTTCAGTTCTAGAGGGTATTTAGCAGAAAAATCACCAACTTAAAACATGAATTTTTTTAGTAATTCCTTCATCATCAATCGGTTCATGTTAAGACATTATGTTTAAGGATTGATGCATAGCTCACCCTTCACTTGAGAATTTTGTTTTGATACTACCCCCATCAAATTGGATTTCAGGCCCAAGTCTTACCAGGGTTGTTAACTCACAACATCAATGAAGGGTGTAGAATTTCACACAGCTCAAGAGCAGTTACAGTCCTCAAATAGGGCTGTAAGCATGAGCATAGGCATTGCTCTAATTTCTGAAATTTTCTAACTCTTTTCACCATAGATTAGACAGATCCTTATCTCCACATGACAGCACAATCTATTTCAGATCAGTAAGGTCTTTTCATTGGGTTGTAATGTGGCTTATGGATGAGGTTTGTAAAAGAAAGGTTAAAAGGGGTTCAAATTGAGAAATCAGTAAAGGTAAGGAGGAGGTCTAGACAACTCTTTCATTTCAGCACCTTTTAACTTTCTTTTTGAATTTTCAGACTTGACGTGATCAGCTTCTTATCTTCTTGTAGATTTTCAAATGAGGTGATTTCTCTTTCTCACCCTTTTTGCTCTGTTTTTTTTTTTTTTTTTGATTACCACAACACTACAGAATGTGTTCTCCTTTCTTTCAACCAGATTTAACATCTTCCTCTAATCTCACTTCTCCTTCCTCTTCCTGATTTCTCAGATTGGGGGTGAACTGAAATAGGTTAAAAGGTTTTGGGTTTAACATTTATGGTTTTCCTCAAAGAAAGTTGGGACTTTTAAGGCTCAAGTGGTGTGAATCAAGGGCAGTTCAAAGGTGGAAAATTTTAAGCTCAAACTGACCAAGGGATGGCCTTACTTCATTTCCTCAATGTCATGAGTGCTGTCAAGCTATTTCAATTTGGAATTGCCTAACTTCTAGTGATTAGAATTAGATCCAATCAGTCCAAAAAGCAGAAAAATTGCCAAGGCATTCTTCAAGGAAACTGTTTCAGGCCCAAATCTCACTGGGTATGGCCTTCCATCTCATTTTCAAGGGTGTGTCTTCACAATTTCCTCTCATTTCAGGTTTACTGCACATCAAAGATTATTTTTCACAAATTGTTGACATTTGCCTCATGAAAAAAGAATTAAAACTACAGCTCATTTCAGTTTTAAAAAGTTGTTCTCTTAATATCCTCTTTTTACAAAAATTCCAGTGAGAATTTACTCTAATTAATTCCAAACACTTCATTTTAGCCTAGCTATACTAAAAGTAACTAATTTATTAGCATACATGCATGCCATACCCCCAAACCTAAACTAAACAGTGTCCCCACTGTCAACAACATGAAATTAGGGGAGAGGTACGGGGGGGAAAAGAGAGATACAGAAAAACTACATGAAGACAAAATGTATTATAATGCCAAATATATACATGAGAAAATGAGGAAGAAACTAAAACAACAAGTTGCCATAGCTATTTACAGGTGTCATCTGGCAAATCGTAGAGGTCAGCCAAATTTTTCAGCTCATTCTTGGATAAGGGAGCTTTGCCTTTAGATTTAGCCCTTGGTTTCTGTCTCTTTGTTGCCTCCTCAGACTAGGCAGCAGGCTGTTTTCCTTTGGGGTCGACAGCAACAACAGAATCTGAATCTGAATCGGAAGGAAAAAGGGCAGTCGGGTCTAATCCAAGAGCTACAACAGTTTTCCATCATTCTTCCTTTGTCATTAAGGTGTAAGGGGCAGCAGGTTGGGTAGGGGGCTGGGTGGGAGAGGTTGTTTTAGACTGGGCAACAAGCCTCTTTCCTTTCTTGGCAGGGGCAGCAGAGGGGGCAGATCTTTTGGCAGTGACTTTCTTCTTGGGGGGAGCCCTTTTGGGTTTTTGAGGGGCAGTTTGTGTGGGGGGGTTCCTGGGCTGGAGGAGGGTGCACATCCACAAGGGGGGTGGGAGGAGGTTGAGTTGAAGGGGGGGGGCAGGATTGCGAGGTAGGAGGTGCAGGAGGAGGTGCGGTGGCAAGAGGGGTGGGTTGGAATGGCTAAGAGGTAAGGGAAGCAACCTTTTTCTCCAATATGTCAATCTGTTTGGCAGCATAGAGCAAGTTGGCATCATATAGTTCTTTGGTGGCCTTGAGGATCTCCTGAGCATTGGCTAATTTTTTCTTGAGAAGCTCAGAATTCTTCTTCTCATATTTGGCAATGAGACTCTCAGCCGCTGCCACTTGTTCTGCTGACTCATAACGAGTCAGGATTTCAGACCACCCTTGAGAGATATCGCAGAGTTGAATTCGGTGTTCCAATTCGATGTTAGCAATCCTCTCCTCATAAGGGCCTCAATGGAAGCTCGAAGTGCAGCCATACCTCTCTAGACATCCCTGTGGATGTAAGGGTTGTCCCTCATTGCACATAGGAGGGTGAGGTAAGGGAGTATGTACATGGATTGTTGAAGGACATTGGGCAAGGACAAGGGTGTAGTGGATGAAGGGGAGGGGGTGGAAAGAACCAGATCCTCCCATGGATCAGTTTGGGTGGAGGCATCCTGGAAAATAGGTGGGGGGGTGGCGACGGGTATAGGGGATTCAGCTGCTGGGGGGACCAATAAATTTGGGGATGAGGGTAAAGTGGCCTGTGGTGAGGAAAGTATGGGGCGAGCTGGTGCGGCTACTTCCTCAGGCTAGGCAGCTACGTGGTGTGGAGTAGGTATTGGTGAAACAGGAGGGGATAAGTGAGGGGGTTTAAGACCGGAAGAGGATGGGATAAGGGTGGATTGAATTGATTGGAGACATGAGCTCATAAGGGTCTGGGTGTCGGTGTTGATGGTTAATTGGGACTGAATGGATTGGAGGATGGAAAGGATTTGAGTGAGGGTGTCAGGCCTGGTGGGGGTAGAAGGGGCTTGTGCTTGGACGTGCTGAAAGGGAGAAGATGGTGCATGGTTAAAATGAGGAGTGGGGCGTGGGGAGTCAGGAAGTGGAGTGTACTCATGAGCGACATCCTCCACAATTGAGGTCATGAGGGCCGTGAACGCAGTAGTGGTGAACATGTCCACACCCTATGGATACAGAGGGGTTGGAGATGGAGGAGAATTAGAAATGGGTTGGGTGCTGGGTGGAGAAGGGATGGTAGGGGTAGGCTCGGCTAATGTGGGAGGTTCCAGGATGTCAGGGTGGAAAACTTGGGAGGTGGGTAGAGGTAAAACAGGTTCAGAGATGGGTGGGGGGAGGTCAGGTTGAAGAGGGACTGATACAAATGGAAAAAGCATAGTGGTTGGAGGTGTGGGTAGTGGGATAGGTAAGGTGGGTGGAGGGGTGGCTAAGGGTATCTTTGCAGGAGTCTCTGCTGCCATGGTAGTGGTTGTCTTCTCAGCCGCCTCCCTTCCAACTGGTTGGCCTTTCTTAATCAAGGTGAGGCTGGTTGACCATTCTCGCTTACCATACAATTTAAAGGTCAACTTCTCCATTGGTTCAGATTGCTTTATCACATATTTTCCAGTCCTGAGCAGACATGTGATGAGTTTGCAAAAAGGCAGGCCACCTCCTTTAGCAAAAGCTTGCCTCTTCAGCACCTTGTCATTGATGTCCACCATTATCTCAAAAATCAGCTTAGGTGCATTCGCAAATTGCCCCTTTGAACAAAAGTATAGTGAATCCACTAAAGGGGTCCATCTCTCTTGCAAATGGCCAAAGATATAGACATTTTTCCTCAGAATGGTATTAATGAGTCGGAGGGTAGGATGGAGGTCTCTTCTTATCAAGGATTCACCAGAGCCCACTATTCCATTAGTAAGCTGTTTAGCCATTTCCTGAAATGTGGCCCCTGTAGTGCTCCCTCAGCTCTGGTAGAGTCAAATTGATATGGGACTCCCAAAGCCATCCCAATATCTCGGCAATTGATAGTCAGCTGCCAATCATCAATCGAGATTTCCAGTGTATCCTCAGCTCCAGGTACCACCTTCTTTGTCAGGTTCTGGTACCACAATTTCACTAACCTGGGATAGACATTTTCTTTCAAGGGTGAAAGCAGGGGTAGCAGACCTTCTTTTTTCAAATATTCCAATGTCCCCGGGCACTCCCCAATGTTAGCAAAATATGCCAGATCAAAATCCGTCTCAGGAACAAGACTCAATTTTTCTATAAACTCATTGGGGGTAGTTAACCCCGCAGGCAGTTCTACTGGAGGGGCAACTCTTGCAAAGGTTTCTTCTACTCTAGGTTCCTGAATCTCAACAGCTTTGGCTTTCTTAGCTTTAGGGGTCTTTTTGGGTGACATTTCAGTGAGCTTCCTCTTGATAGGTGGTTTGTCAGCTGGCTTCAACTTTTTAGAGGATTTGGGGGTGGAAGCAGTTGTTCTTTGACGTATGTTCGCGACGGTTTCCTCCGGCTCATCCATTTTACTCTTCAGAAATTTAGCACTCACCAACTTGAAGCGGAGTTTGAAGTTTAAAAATCAGATGAGCGACAGATTGATTGTGGGAAGGCAACTGACCTCGAAATACCTAGGGTTTAACAGAAATCGCACTGCACAGCTTCAATTTTTTTAAAATTAGGGGCAAAATGCTCCTATGTGCAAGCTGAATGTACTGATAAAAAGGTAGACTGAACAGCAGAAGATTCTATGAGGATTTAATGGAAAAAGAGGGAGGCAAAAGAGAGAGGAACAAGAGCTAGGGTTTGTAGAAGATATGGAATGAGGCACAAATAACCTATCGATGGGTATATAAAAGGTGAAATAGGATTCGGATAGGATGAACTGGATGGTTTCGATAGGTTCGTGCGTCCTGTCAAAAACATAGCAAACAAAACTTTGAAAGGGGATGATTCGATAGGATCTCGATAGGTGGAACTATCCTTTCGATCAGTTTAAGTGACAGCTGAATCTTCATTTCGATAGGTTCCCGATTGGTATCTAGAACCTATCGAAGTCTCTATTTTTCCTATCGAAAAGTTAGTTTTACCTCTCGAGAGGTTCAGTACCTATCAAAACCATCTAACATCCTGTCGAAATCACCAAGTGCCCTATCGAAAGGTGAGCTTGACCTGTCGAAGACTCCTAAAAATCAAATAAAGTTGTATTTTTGGGTATTCGCAGTCTTAGTTCTCAACAGGCTCTGTTGACGTGGTGCCCCATGATTAGATTCTCTTATGAATAGCTCCCATTACCTCAGGACAGCTGAGAATGATGGTCTAGTATTGAGCATGGCAGTTTTGTTGTTTTCTTTTAATTATTATAAAGAATCAAATAACAACTAAGTAAACACCTACAAACAAATATAGAGTATGGTACATATGATACATACTGACTGCAGGGGTTAATCTGGAGGGTTGTTGTTACTTCTTAGTGTGCTTGATTTATGTGTGTTTTGAAAACAGATTTATAGCTGCTAAATTACAGTGGCTCTAGACTATATATAAAAAATAAAGAAATATCAGCACAGTTAGAAGAGAATTAGCCTGCAAGATCAGGGCCAATTGTAGCAAGTTTTAAAAGTAAGTGAGTGAAAGATCGTCCACAGAGAATTTGTCTAAAATGTAAGATAAACCTCCAGATCTGAGCTACCAGATCTGGCTTCTTATCCTATCTTAGAAAACTGATAAGATGAGAGGTTTGAATTTGTCACGTTTAACTAACTAAAAACAAAGGAAAATTTAAACTAAATGATCCAGATCCGAGTTGGGGGAATGATTGAAACAAAGATGGAGAAGTAATATCTAAATTTGATTTGGTCTTTGAAATCTAATGAGAATAACTGCAGCTCAACAGAGGTGATCCAATCTTCATCTGGCTACAAGCACAGATGTAAGAGAGATAAATCTAATTCAAGGATTAGGCTTACACTTATGGCTATGGTCTGTCCACTTTAATGGCCACAAACCATCCAATAGTCTTTAATCCAAATCCTCAATTCAGAACAAGAAACATCACTACAAATGCTGTAAGAGACTAGGTTACAAACACTAATTCTCATAGGATTAATGAATCAAGGGAGATTGCATGCAAAACAATGAATCTAAAGGAGTCTAATGCAATCGAAGGAGATCGAGGGAACCCTTGACATGAGTCCAATGGAGAATGCATAGTTTACAAAGAACCTTTAAAATTCATCTTACAATTTACAGAGCACGGCTTAACAGCTCTCGATTTGTAGTCCTTGATGCAAACTCTCCTTTGAGTTACTTACAGATCTCATGCCTCTCAAATGCAAGTACAAAGTAGAGCTATTACAGGATTGCATAAACTATCCGTTTGGGAAATGGGGGATTAGAAATGAAACTCAAAATCAGGATGCCCCAATTGGGCAAATGCTTCGTCTATTTATAGCTTTCCCCAGGTCCAGCTCAAATGTGTATCAACCAATCAGAGGTTCTCAGATCTGTATTGACCAATGGTAGTCGAGCACGGGGATCCAGATCTGTTATGGCCAATCAGAATTCCTCGATCTGGTTCAGCCAATCAGGTGAAAAAGGCATCAATTCTATTATGCATTTTGAAAGTTTGTTAGAGTTTTTAGAAGTTCCCGCCAAGTTATTCCCTCTCTAGGTGCTCACGTGGGGTGGGATATTCCTTCGCTTCATGCTTAGAACCCTCTGGAATGTCCCTAGGTTTTAAACTGTATTGGGACGCGTGCAACAGATTACTAAATTGCCCTTGTTAAAGCTGCGAAGCTCCAGAATGCCTCTTCGCACAGCTTAGGGGCCTTTTCGCAAAGTGTTGTGACTCCTGAAGCTCTTTTCACAATGTTCTGGTTCTATTCGAATTGTGTTTTCTTCTTTTCGCAAAGTTCAATCCTCTCTTCAAACAGTTCAGATGCTCTTTGAATGCTATGCCTGGAGTTTTATTCCTTTTCGCAGAGTTTCAGGTTCTTTGCGAAAAGTACAGGTTCTTTGCGAAAAGGACTCTGTAGTGCATTTTCTATTCGAATTGTTCCATACTTCTCTTCCAGGTCTTTGCTTCTTCTATTCAGACCTTTCAACAGCTGATGAGGTTGTTTCTTCACTTTCTTCCTTTGGATTGACATGGATTGTCATCTTATTGGCACTTTTAAGCTGCTTTTATGGTTAAGCTTGTCTTTATTGTTAGCTGCAACATAAGCACTTAAAACACTTATTTAGTTCTCTCAAAGGTCTATCAAGACTCAAGTTCAGGGGTGAAAAATGGTATTTTTCACTTGTCAACACACCCCTAGACCTAAGCTTTGCTAGTCCCTGAGCAAAGAAAAAATAAAAAGAACAAAGTAAAGAGCCACTTTTGTAGGGAGCACAGTTGCATTTAGCATATGCAACAAGCCTTTTAAACCCCTAGGTGATCCCTAGTGGAGGAGTGAAGTCTCCTGAGGGTTTTCAGTGAAGGTACCCACAAAATTCTCCAATAAATCAGTTAAGATCAATGCGCTCATTAAAGCAAACTTTATCCAATCAAATTATTCACACTGCATCACCAAAGTTGTAAGAAGATTTTCAAGAAAATATCATTTAAAACTAAAATTCTGTAATTCTTGTTACATTACTCAATTTATGTCGAGGCCATTGACAAGGAAAAATTTAACAGTAGCCTTTGATTTAGGAATCCAGCTTCGATGTTGCCCTAATCAGTTGATTTTAAACCCAATTCTCACCAGGATTTTCACTCAATAAGCAAATGAGAGGGTTGTACTATTTCACACAGCTCAAGAGTAGTTACAGTCCTCAAATAGGACTGTAAGCAGGAGCATAGGCATTGCTGTTAATTATAAATTCACTGCTCCTTTCACCATAGATTACACAAATTCTTATCTCCATGTGATAGCTCAATCCATCATTGATCAGTAAGGACTTTTACTTGGGTTTTATTGTGGCTTATGGGTGAAATTTCTCAAAAGGATTGGAATGGTGTTCATATTTGAGAAGTCAGTCAAGGTCAGGAGGTTATATACAAACCCACTCTTCTTCAGCATAGTTTCATCTTCTTCTTTTGAATATCCAGAGCCAAAGTGGCCATCTTTTTCTCTTTCTTTTTCAAACTTCCAATGAAAATGCCTTCTTTCTTTTGTTTTGCTCAAATTTTTTTCTTTTCTTTTTAGAATTAGCACTGACTGCATGCCACATTCCCTCTGCTGTTTCATCATTGGCTTCAACTTTTACCCTTCTTTTGCTATTAAATTGTTACTCAATTCTCCTTCCTCAGCTTCCTTCCCTTTATCTTCTGCCTTCTCAGGGTAGGGTTAGGCTAAATGAGGTTGATGAGGTTTATTGGGGGAGATTTCAAAGGAATCATAGATTTATTTAGCTCAAATGGTGTGTATCAAGGGCAGTTTCAAAAGGTGGGGCTTTGTAAGGTTCAAACTGTCCAAAAGGAGGCCTTACATCATGTCTTTAATATCATGAGTGCTATCAAATTATTTCGATTTGGATATGTGTAACTTCTAGTGTAAGTAAGCAGATTCACATAGTGCCAAAAGCAGAAAAGATTGCCAAAGCATACCTGCAAAGAATACATTTCAGGCCTAAACCTCACTGGGTGTGGTTTTATATCAACTTCTTGAGGTATATCTTCACTGTTTTCCTTTTTAGGTTTACTAAAACATCAATTTTCAGAAATTTCCTGACATTCACTTCATGAAAGTATTAGAATTACACTAGAAATTAATTTTAAAAAGTTTTAACTTCCTCATTTTAAAAAAAAAAACAGGTGTGAGATTACTTCATTTTCAAAAATTCTGTTGATCCAAAACTGTACTGATGTTAACTCCTTTATTAATTATTGCTATTTCTGTCACACCCAAAAACCAAAGGGTAGCAGGGTCCACACTGGTCCAAAACAGAGGAAAAATATATGCAAGAAAGAAAAAACAACAAAAGTAATGATGGCAAGAAGAAGAAGAATGCACAAGAGTATACACAAAATGTAATTTTCTATTATAACTTTATAACACAAAAGTACAATGAGAGCTAATAACTGGGGTCAAAATCAGATCATAGGTTGGTTCAAGTGGCTTCAATCGAGTCACCGAATCGAGCTAGAGTCGTGTTGGAGTCCAACTTGATTGAGCTTTCTCCTGAATGGTGTTTTGTAGCTCAAGATATCGCCGATTTGATCTTTTGGTGAGGCCAAGGTATTTGCTAAGGCTAGTGGTCTTCAATTTTTCTTGGTCATGTTGGGCTTGCAACTTACCCTTCATCCTCAATGAAATGTTTGACCCAAAGAGATCCTTCATTTTCTCTCTTTCAAATTTCATAAAGATCTCCAACTTCCGAATCTGGTTTTCATAAGGGTGGATGTAAGCTTGTAAATCAGCTAGCCCTTTTGAACATCTCTGTGGATATAGGGATTACCTTCTATGGCTTTGATGAAGGTGGCGTATCGGGGGAGGGGAATGGAATGGTAGGGGACCAAAGGTATCCCAGCTGTGGGAGGGGGTGGTGACGTGTCTAGAAGGTTGATGAGGTCTCCGTCTGAGTGGCTTGCTGAGAAAATGGGGAGTGGTGGAGGATGCAACCAAGGGGACTTGTGTTCATTTGTGTTGCATGGGCGAGAGTGGTGGGGGTGGTCGATCAACCAATAATATCTCCGGGTCATTTGGGTGGCCTGGAATCAACAAGAGGTGGGGTAATGGTGGTTGTTTGGGATGTGGAAGCTAAGGTTTGAAGAAGTTCATTGGTTACAGACTGGTTGTCTGTGTTGATTTGAAGTTGGGCTTGGATGGCTTGGAGGTAGGATAGAATTTGGGAAATGGATGCAGGTGAGGGAGAGGTGGGCATGGCATGGACTTGGACAACTGATGTGGAGGGTGGAGGTGCAATGGTCAGAAGGAGAGGTAGGGAAGTGAGTGAAGTGATGAGGAGCAGGTATAGGGGTAGGTTCAAGTTCTATGGATTCAAAAATAGAACCCATTAAGGAAGAGTAGGCCTCAGAGTGAAGGGCACAGTTGTGTGTATGGGAGACCTGTGTGTGGGTGAATGAGCAGGGAAGGTGAGGGCTGGAGCAGAGGAGTGCAGGAGATGGGGTAATAAAATCTGCAACTCCTCTAAAACCGGGCATTGAGGGGCGAATTTGGTGGTGTGAGAAGGGTTGGGGTGGTTGGTGTAGAGGGGGAACCCACAATTGGAATGATGGAGGGTGAGGGAGATGGGACAGCTGGGATAGGGGAAATGTCAGGGGCTAGAGTAGGGGAGTAGGGTGCAAGGCCAACGTCCGCCAGAGTAGGTGCAGCTGAAGAGCTGGACACCAAAGGAAGGGGATTTTTATCAACAATGGGTGCAATGAGCTAAGGGTCACCACAGGATAGGCAGAGTTGGTTCAAGAAGTGGTGCAAATAAAGAGCCGGGTCACCACAGTGAGTTGGCAAAATCGATCCTGCAGTTGATTCGACAAAATTGGATCCGCAAAATTGAAGGCATGCTCAGTGCTCTCTTCTGGGCCAGGTGGATGGGTTCAGTGTGCTCATCTCAGTAGGGATGGGTTCTGGCTCACTCATAGCTGCAGGGATAGGTTCACTCACAGCTGCAGTTCAAAAGGGCAATAGGGCATGTGCAGTTCACCGCCTCTCATCCTTCTTAGCATAGCCTGGCTTGTAGTCCAAGCCTTTTTCCCAAAATTGTGAGGGGTAATGACTTCAAATGGATCCTCACTATCAATGTAAAATTTGGCTCTGAGGAGGGTTGTGATCAATCTGCCAAATGGTAGGCCAGCTAGCTTCTGCTCCTTTTTTAACTTGGCACTAATGTCAGCCATGGCTTCGAAAATTAGCATAGGGGCATTGAAAAACTGCCCCTTGGAGAAATGAAAGAGGGCCTCTAAAATTGGTGTTCTCCTCTCTTGGCTGTGCCCAGTGACATAGAAGCTTCCCCTTAAAATGGAATCCATTAATAGAAATTGGGGGGCAAGGTCTCTTCTCATGATGGACTGCCCAGTGCCCACAATACCCTGGGTTAAATGTGCAACCATCTCTCTAAAGGAGGCTGTTTCTGGAGCAGCTAAAGGACCAGAGGGATCAAATTGGAATGGTATCCCTAAAGTATTCCCTATGTCTTCAAATGTCACAGTAAGATTGCAATCATCAATGAAAATGACTAGGGTAGGGACATCAGCATCTCTTTCAGTGACCTTGATTAGGTTTTGGTACCATAACTTCATTCTTGGGTAAATTTTTTCTGGCAAGGGGGTAAGGATATTGCTTAGTGAAGCCTCTCTAATGTATCTTAAGGATGGTAAGCAATCTGGTTTGGTGACGAAAAAAGTTTCGTCCACCATCAGCTCAGGTATTAGTTTTTGAGCTTCAATGAAGGGGTTAGGTAAGACCAAATGAATGGGCAGAGAAGGAAGCCCAGGCTCAGGGCTAGTAGCAGCAGGGATGGGTTCCTCATGTCTAATTTTCTTTCCCTTCTCCACCCTATCTGCTTTATCCATAGATAGTTTCCGTTTAGCTAAAGTTTTGGCTTTTCCTTTTGCTTTTGGGGTCGATTTGCTCACTTTCTTAGCACAGGATTTGGGGAACATAGCAGCCAATGATTTCTCTGCTTTTGCCATTCTAGATTGATGTATAAAAATGCCCAAAATAGATGCTGACACAGAATCAAATTACTAAATGCTAACCAGAGAGAATGGGCAGAGAAATACCGACATCTAGGGTTTATGTTTGAACGAGTTGTTTGCTTGCAGAAATCCCCCAGATTAAAAGCTGAAATCCTTCTCTGCAAATGCAAATGATCGAACACAGAGACAAAAGTGTAGTAAGCTTCTTAAATCGTGCAAGGAAAGAACGAAGTAGGGTTTCAGTGGAAAGAGTCGCTTTGCAGAGAGAGTTTGAAATGAAACCCCACCGTCGAAAGGGTTTAAATATACTCAAAGTTAATATCGCAAAGTGCCTTTAAGTTTTCGAAAAGTTCCAAAAGAGACCTTTTTACAATTGTGAATGGCATCAGTACCATTCGACAAGTTAACAGCTTCAGAAACATTATTTCGGAAAGGAATTAGCTTCAAAACTATCTTTTCGAAAAGAAAATGGCTTCAGCACCAACTATTCGAAAAGCAAATCCTTGCTTTCGAGCAGTTCCTCACAGATCCAGAGTCTATTCGAAAAGTAAATTGGAGTTTGCGAAAAGAGAATTATTACTTTGCGACTTAACTTTGAGCATGTTTAAACTATGCGAAAAGAGATAAAAGCAGAAATAGAGAAAATAAGCAAAAATTATGATATACAAACATAATGTACAGTTTTCTACCATCAGATTTTTGGAGATTTGTGATGATAGATGGGCAGCACAGGCTCGTGGGTATTTTCAATGCATAGTTTGAGCCTCTGACCATTTACCTTTATGATTCTTCCATTACTTGGATCAAGGATGTCAAAGGTCACTGAATGATAAAGGTGGTATGGCCCTTCCCATCGGATCTCGCTTTCTGGAAAACTTGAGCTTTGAGTTAAGTAACCATACCTTAGAACCAGCTGTGAACTCCTTTCTCAATAAATTTTTATCATGAAAAGTTTTGACTTTCTCTTTATACAATCTTGAATTTGTGTATGCATCCATTCGCAGTTCTTCTAACTCAAAGAAGTTGCGCTTTCGTGATTACAGAGTTAGATCCATGTTCAATGTTTTAATGGCCCAAAAGCTTTATATTCTAACTCTCTTGGTAAATGGCATGCTTTGCCATAGACCAACCTAAATGGGGACATACCAATTGGGGTTTTATAGATCCTATATGCCCACAATGCATCATTCAAATTTTAAAGGACCAATCCTTTCTGTCCTTCTTCACAGTCTTTTCCAAAATATGTTTGATTTCTCTATTGGAAATCTCCACTTGTCCACTGGTTTGTGGATGATATGGAGTGGCTACTCTATGAGTCACAGAGTATTTCTTTAACAAAGTTTCAAAATGTCTATTACAAAAATGGCTTCCCCCATCACTGATAATGGCTCTGGGAAAACCAAACCTAGAAAAAATGTGATCCTTAAGAAATTTCAGAACCACTTTGTGATCATTTGTTTTAGTAGCTGTGGCTTCAATCCATTTGGATACATAATCCACAGCTACTAAAATGAAGTTATTCCCATTGGAAGGAGGGAAAGGACCCATGAAGTCTATCCCCCACACATCAAACAACTCAACTACCAAAATAGGCTGTGAAGGCATTGAGTTTCTCTTGGAAATGCTGCCTAATTTCTGACAGTTTTGACAAGACTTACAATGCTGCAGAGCATCTTTGAAAAGTGTGGGCCAATAAAATCTGCACTGCAAAACCTTTGCAGCAGTTTTGTTTCCACTAAAATGACCTCCACAAGCCTGTTCATGGCACATAGAAAGTATGCTATGAAATTGTTGGTCAGGGACACATTTTCTTATTATTTGGTCTGCACAACTCTTGAACAGATGAGGATCTTCCCAGATGAAGTGTTTAACCTTTGCGAAAAAAAGATCTTTATCCATTTTATTCCAATGTTGAGGAATTCTTCCAGATAAAAAGTTGACTATGTTTGCAAACCAAGGAGTGTGTATACTAATGGCAAAAGTTGCTCATCGGGGAAAGATTCATTGATAGGCGACCTATCAATATCGTAGCTTAAAATTCTACAGTGATCACCACCACATTTTCCACCCTTTTTATCTTTGATCTCAGAATCAAATTCTGAATAAGAGAATCCACCGATTAATCTTGGTTTGGTGTCCTTCTGATGTAAGGTATTTCAAAGCAGAGTGGTCGAACACCACTATTTGTGAACCCAAGACATATGACTGAATTTTCTAAAGCAAAAACAATTGCCAAAGAGCTCCTTCTCGCTTATTGTGTAATTGAGCTGCATCAATCATTGATCTCTGGCATAAGCTATGACATGAGGCAACTTATCTTTCTCTGCCCAAGGACAGCTCCCAAAGCATAACTGATGCATCACATCATTCAAAAGGTAATGAATAACTGAGACCGCAATATTGGAGCTGAAATCAAGCTTTTTTTAGGAATTCAAAAGCCTTCATGCATTCATTATTGAAAACAAAAGGGACATCTTGGCTTGGCGACAAATGACAAAGAGGGTTTGGTTATTTCTTGAAGTCTTTGATGAACCTTCTGTAAAATCCAGCATGTCCTAGGAAACTTCTGATTTGTTTAACAGTTTTGGGAGGTTGTAAATGTGTAATTAACTCAATTTTTGCTTTGTCCACCTCAATGCCCTTGTGGGAAACAACATGGCCAAGGACAATGCCCTGGGTGACCATGAAATGGCTCTTTTCCCAGCTCAAAACCAGATTGGTTTCTTCACATCTTTGTAGTACCAATTTGAGATGGTGTAAACACTGGGAAAAACTGTCGCCATAGATTGAAAAATCATCCATAAAAATCTCCATAAATTGGTCAATCATATCAGAAAAAATGGCATACATGCATCTTTGGAAGGTAGCAGGAGCATTACAAAGACCAAAAGGCATTCTCCTATAGGCAAAAGTGCCAAAAGGGCAAGTGAATGTGGTCTTTTCCTGATCTTGTGGGTACACAGGAATCTGGTTGTAACCAGAGTAACCATCAAGAAAACAATAATAAGCTTTTCCTGCTAGCTTATCTATAATCTGATCAATGAATGGGAGGGGGAAATGGTCTTTTCGGTCATTGCATTTAATTTTTCGTAATCAATACGACTCTCCATCCAGTTGTTTGTCTGGTTGACATAAGCTCACCAGAATCGGAGGTTACAACAGTGATTCCAGATTTCTTAGGTACCACCTGTGTAGGTGCCACCCAAGCTGAATCTGAAATGGGGTAAATGACCCCTGCATCCAACAACTTAACAACCTCTTTCATGACCACTTCTTTCATATGAGGGTTTAACCTCCTTTGCATTTCCCTAGAAGGCTTTGCATCTTCTTCCAAGTGGATTTTATGCATGCAAGCAAATTTGGGTGATTCCCCTAAATCAACAATAGTCCACCAATTGCCCTTTTATGTTCTTTCAAGACTATCAACTCTTCCTCTTGCTCCTTTGTGAGAGGAAGAAATAATGGCGTATAATGATTTATGATTACCTAAGAACACATACTTCAAATTTTCCGGCAAAATGCTTAGTTCTAAATCGTGATTGAGAAAAGAAGGTAACAAAGGTACCTTAGATGTTTGTGGAAGGGGGAGAGTAGCAGGTTTCCAAGAAGAGAAACTTGCTGATTGATTAAGAGTTCCTTGCACAACATTTATTTCCTCAGAATTTGAGATACAGCTTGCTTCTTTTTCAGCATATCCCCAAGCATCTTTAACATCTGTGGTGAAGTCTTCACCCTACAGAAATTGTTGTAAAGTCCCTTCCACAAGTTCATCCAATAGATCAACATGAAAACATTCTTCAGAGCTGAATTGAGGCTGTGTGACTGCATTATAAACATTTAATTTTACCATTCATGTTTCCAAAAGAGACTTCCATAATTCCAAACCTGCATTGGATGCAAGCATTTGCTGTAGCCAGGAATGGTCTTCCCAAGATGACAGGGATGGAAGTTTTGCTTTTGGTTGGTTCCATATCCAAAACTAGAAAATCAGCAGGATAGAAGAATTTATCTACTCCCACCAATACATCTTCAATCATCCCTACTGGCTTTCTTTCAGATCTGTCTGCTAGTTGTAACACCACATGAGTGGGTTTTAATTCTCCCAAACCTAATTTCTCATATACAGAATATGGAAGTAGGTTGACACTAGCACCCAGATCTAATAAAGCCTTTTCAATGGTGTGTTCCCCAATAATGCAAGGGATTGTGGGGATTCCAGGATCTTGAAGTTTAGGAGGTGTAGCAATGGATAACACTTGGTTAATTCTTTCCACAGCAAAGACCTTCTTGGACAACTGTATCCTAGACTATCTTTTGTGAGTGCAAACATCTTTCAAAAATTTTGCATATCTTTGGAATTTGTTTGATTGCCTCAAGCAAAGGTAAATTTATCTTGACTTGCTTGAAAGTCTCCATCATGTCATCTATTTTTGTGTTCCCTTTATCAAAAGGGGATACAGATTTCATTGCATGAGGAAATGGTAAATGAGGAACTAATCTTTCATCTACAGCTTTAGAAGTATTTTCAGAAATTTTTTGAATTTTCTGTTTTTCATTTTTTTGGTTTTTCTGAGGTACTTCAGCAACCCCACTGCTATCACTATGCTGCTCTTGCTGCATATCTTTATCCCCTTCCTCATTTCTTTCTTCTTCAGTACCCACTTTGTTATCTATCATTTTGCCACTTCTCAAAGTGGTGACGGTTTTTACTTCTTCATGTGAATTAGAAGCTTCTCCAACCATGAACTGTCCTTTGAGATTGTTCAAAGGTTGGCTGGGTAACTTTCCTTCCTCTCTTTTTGCCAAGATATTTGAAAACTGTCCCAATGTTTCTTCAATCTTCTTTATGCTCTGGCTGTGAAAGTTCACAGTCTGAGTTAAAGATCCTAAATTCTGAAGTGAATTTAGGACTTGATCTTTAAAAGAAAGGGACCTGGAAGGGGTTTGAATCAGTGCATCACGCATGTGTTGTTGTGGAATGGGCTGCTGAAAGTTTAGTTTGACATAAAAATTCTGCTGATAAGGCTGTGCAGTTTTGAAAGGCATTTGATTCTTTGGTTGTTGCTGGTTTTGGGATTGGTAATTCCCTTGGTTCCACCTCAAATTGGGGTGTGCTCTCCATGGATATTCATTTGACTGCATCTGTCCAAATGATTGAGCAGCATGAGCTTGTTCCACCATTAAATCTGGGAACTGTGATGCAGCAGGACATTGGTCAATTGAATGAGTAGGGACCGCATATCAGACATGCCTCCTCTACTCTTGAAACATTTGGATTTTTAAGTGAGTCCATCAATCTATCAAACTTTGTGGTTAGATTGTCCATCTTTCTTTCCAACTCATTCACCTCATAGATCTTCCCTTTGGTGGGTTGGTGATTGTTCAACCTAGCAGGATTTTCAATTTCTCTTGACAGAGATTCCTACTGAGTTGAGTTTTCACCAATCACTTCAAATAAGTCCCAAACCTCTTCAACTATTTTTTGCAAGTAAGTGCCTCCACAGGAGGCATCCACCATATTTTTGCCTTTTTGATCAATTCCTTGATAGAAGCTTTGAACTAGCTGCCATCTAGGAATTTGATGATGAGGACATTGCCTTAAAAGTTCCTTAAATCTTTCCCATGCTTCATGGAAAGTTTCAGTTGAGTTTTGGGAGAATGAAATGATACTTTGTCTCAATTGGCTTGTTTTAGACATTGGGAAATATTTGGCTAAAAATTGACACTGCAAATCATTCCAAGAAGTGATACTATTTGGTGCTAACATAGATAACCATGCTCTAGCTTTATCCTTTAATGAAAAAGGAAAGAGCCTAAGCTTGGTTGCTTCTGGACCAAGTCCAGCTATGTTGAATGTGGTGCAAAGAGCCAAGAATTCATCCACATGTTTGTATGGATCTTCCTTACTCAACCCATGGAAGGAAGGGAGCATTTGGATAGTTGATGATTTGATCTCATAATTTCCTTCAACAGTAGGAAATTGGATGCAAAAGGGAGAATTATAAGCACCAGGTGCAAAGTAATCTCTCAAAAGTCGAGGTTCTTCACCCATAGTAGCAGAATTCTGTGTTGTTTGTTTGGTTCGTAGTAGCCTTTCAACTTCTAAATTCAGTGGGACAATCTCAGGGCTGAGAGTCCTCCTACCAAACATACAACTCAGAATAAAAAATCTTATTATTCACAGCAAACCTTCAGAATTTCTTTTTAAGTAGTTTCCCTTCTTCAAAAATTGGACATGAATAACTGCACAGGTATAAACAATAGAAGAGTTCAGTAATGATAAAAAAAAAAAAGTAAAAACTTAGGTCTACCAATTTTAGAACAAATTCCCCGGCAGCGGCGCCAAAAACTTGTTGTTACTTCTTAGTGTGCTTGATTTATGTGTGTTTTGAAAACAGATTTATAGCTGCTACATTACAGTGGCTCTAGACTATATATAAAAAATAGAGAAATATCAGCACAGTTAGAAAAGAATTAGCCTGCAAGATCAGGGCTAATTGTAGCAAGTTTTAAAAGTAAGTGAGTGAAAGATCGTCCACAGAGAATTTGTCTAAAATGTAAGATAAACCTCCAGATCTGAGCTACCAGATCTGGCTTCTTATCCTATCTTAGAAAACTTATAAGATGAGAGGTTTGAATTATTCACATTTAACTAACTAAAAACAAAGAAAAATTTAAACTAAATGATCCAGATCCGAGTTGAGGGAATGATTGAAACAAAGATGGAGAAGTAATATCTAAATCTGATTTGGTCTTTGAAATCTAATGAGAATAACTGCAGCTCAACAGAGGTGATCCAATCTTCATCTGGCTACAAGCACAGATGTAAGAGAGATAAATCTAATTCAAGGATTAGGCTTACACTTATGGCTATGGTCTGTCCACTTTAATGGCCACAAACCATCCAATAGTCTTTAATCCAAATCCTCAATTCAGAACAAGAAACATCACTACAAATGCTGTAAGAGACTAGGTTACAAACACTAATTCTCATAGGATTAATGAATCAAGGGAGATTGCATGCAAAACAATGAATCTAAAGGAGTCTAATGTACTGAAAAGATCAGGGGGAATCCTTGACATGAGTCCAATGGAGAATGCATAGTTTACAGCAACCTTTTAAAATTCATCTTTACAATTTACAGAGCACGGCTTAACAGCTCTCGGATTTGCAGTCTTGGATGCAAACTCTCCTTTGAGTTACAGCAGTATCTCACTGCTCTCAAATGCAAGTACAAAGTAGACTATTACAAGGATTGCAGACAAGTCATCTGGTGGGAAATGGGGATTAGAAATGAAACTCAAAATCTGGATGCCCCAATTGGGCAAATGCTTGTCTATTTATAGCTTTCCCTGTGTCCAAATTTCAGATGTGTATCAACCAATCGAGGTTCTCGATCTGTATTGACCAATGGTAGTCGAAACGGGATCCAGACTGCTCGCCAATCAAAATTCCTCGATCTGGTTCAGCCAATCAGGTGAAAAAGGCATCAATTCTGTTATGCATTTTGAAAGTTTGTTAGAGTTTTTAGAAGTTCCCGCCAAGTTATTCCCTCTCTAGGTGCTAACGTGGGGTGGGATATTCCTTCGCTTCATGCTTAGAACCCTCTGGAATGTCCCTAGGTTTTAAACTGCATTAGGACGCGTGCAATAGATTACTGAATTGCCCTTGTTAAAGCTACGAATCTCCAGAATGCCTCTTCGCACAGCTTAGGGGCCTTTTCGCAAAGTGTTGTGACTCCTGAAGCTCTTTTCGTAATGTTCTGGTTCTGTTCAAATTGTGCTTTCTTCTTTTCGCAAAGTTCAATCCTCTCTTCGAACAGTTCAGATGCTCTTCGAATGCTATGGCTAGAGTTTTATTCCTTTTCGTAGAGTTTCAGGTTCTTTGCGAAAAGTACAGGTTCTTTGCGAAAAGGACTCTGTAGTGCATTTTTCTGTTCGAATTGTTCCATACTTCTCTTCCAGGTCTTTGCTTCTTCTATTCAGACCTTTCAACAGTTGATGAGGTTGTTTCTTCACTTTCTTCCTTTGGAATGACATGGATTGTCATCTTATTGGCACTTTTAAGCTGCTTTTATGGTTAAGCCTGCCATTATTGTTAGCTGCAACATAAGCACTTAAAACACTTATTTAGTTCTCTCAAAGGTCTATCAAGACTCAAGTTCAGGGGTGAAAAATGGTATTTTTCACTTGTCAACAAGGGTCTGGAAGGTCCATGGTCTCCTCAGGCTCATCAAACTTAGCACTTTTCATAGATCTTTTCCTCAGCCAGTGTCCATTCCTTGGGTGCAGTCTTCCAGCTGCGAGCCAAGCCTTATCCTGCACCAGCCAATGTGGATTATCATGCATCATTTTCTTTTGGGCCTTAATGAAAAAATAAGCCTCTTCAGGAGAGGGTTGATAGCCAGTATTATACACATTCAGTTTAACCTTCATGTTTCCAAATGACACTTCCATAATCCCATACCTGCATTGTATGTGGGCATTGGCTGTGGCCAAAAAGGGCCTGCCTAGAATCACAGGTATGAAAGAAGCACATTTGCTTGGTTCCATGTCCAATACTAAAAAGTCAGCAGGATAAAAGAATTTGTCAACTCCAACCAAAATATCCTCAATTATCCCCACAGGTTTCCTTTCAGATCTGTCAGCCAGCTAGAGGACCACATGTGTGGGATTCAATTTGCCTAAGCTCAGCTTCTCATATACTGAATATGGAAGCAAATTCACACTGGCTCCCAGATCTAATAAGGCTTTGTCAATGATGTGATCCCCAATAATGCAGGGGATTGTGGGGGTTCCAGGGTCTTGGAATTTGGTTGGAGTTGCAATTGACAAAATTTGTTTCACTTTCTCTGCTGAAAAGACTTTCTTGGATAGGTGTATCCTGGATTGTCTTTTATGGGTGCATAATTCTTTTAAAAACTTGGCATAGGCTAAGATTTGTTTGATGGCATCAAGTAAAGGCAGATTGATCTTTACTTGCTTGAAAGTCTCCATCATTTCCTCAAATTTTCCTTGCCCTTTATCAAAAGGAGAAGGTGCTTGTAGTGCCTTAGGAAATGGCAAGTGTGAGATTGCTCCCTCACTTGCAACCTTAGCCAATAGTGTCTCTTTCTTTTTGAGTTTTTTCTTTTCTTGAGGATCCTCATTATCCTCTTTATTCACAGCTGATTGTTCCTTCAAGTCCACCATTGGTGGTCTTTGTTGTGTGCTAGTAGAAATTTCTTCATTTCCTTCCTTCAAGTTCCTCATAGGCTCACAGCCCACTTGGTTGTCCACTAACTTACCACTTCTCAAAGTTGTAACAGATTTATCTTTCTCATAAGTGGAGGAAACTTCACCCACTACAAACTATCTTTTTGGATTGTCCTGTGGTTGGCTAGCCAACCTTCCTCCCTCTCTCCTAGTCAGAGCATCAGACAACTGACCAAGTTGGTCCTCTATCTTTTTGATGCTCTGGTTGTGAGAGTGCACAGTTTGGGTTAAGGTGTTCAAGCTCTGTAATGAAGATAGAACTTGTTCCTCAAAGGATGGTGCTCTCACAGCTGGAGGAGGTGTAGATTGCTACACAGGAGGAGCTACAGGTTGGGCCATGGGTTGCTGATACTGAGGTCTTGGGGCATAACCTTCTCGATAGGGCTGAGCATTTCTGTAAGGCATGGGCTGCTGTGGCTGCTGCTGCTGGTGGCTGGGTATCCATCTTGTTTGCACCTCAGATTGGGGTGGTTCCTCCATTGATACCGAGTAGCAGGCTGCTGCCCATAAGACTGAGCTGCAGCCACATGCTCGGTTATAAAATCAAGAAATTAGTCAGCAGATGGGCATTCTTCCAAAGGATGAGCAGGGGACTGGCATATGGCACATGCCTCCTCCACTCTGGCAGCCACAGGTGACTGCATTGCTCCCATCAGCCTTTCAAATATCAGAGTTAAGCTATCCACTTTCCTTTCCAACTCACTTGGTACACTCACTTCATATATCTTTCCCCTTGAGGTGTTCTCCTTCATCAATCTAGGAGGCTCTAAATCTCTTGATAAGGTTTCCCTTTGTATAGAGTTCTCACTAATGATGTCAAAGAGCTCCCATGCCTCCTCAGCAGTTTTATGGAGATAGGTGCCACCACAGGAGGCATCTATCATATCTCTGCTTTGAGCATCAATTCCTTGATAAAAGCTTTGAACCAATTGTCATTCAGGGATTTGATGGTGGGGGCATTTCTTGAGGAGTTCCTTAAATCTCTCCCAGGATTGATGAAAGTCTTCAGTTGGATCTTGGGTAAAAGAGATGAGACTCTTCCTCAACTGGCTGGTCTTTGACATGGAAAAGAATTTGGCCAAAAACTGACATTGGAGATCACTCCAGGACTGAATACTGTTAGGTGGAAGCAAGGATAACCAGGTCCTGGCTCTGTCCTTCAATGAAAAAGGAAAGAGTCTCATCCTGGTGGCCTCCTCCCCCATACCTGTGATATTAAATGTAGTGCACAGTCCCAAGAACTCATCAATGTGCTTATAGGGGTCTTCTTTGATCAGGCCATGAAATGAGGGCAACATTTGAATGATGGATGATTTTATCTCATAGTTTCCCTGAGCAGCTAGGAATTGAATGCAGAAGGGGGAATTATAGACCCCTAGTGCATTAAACTCCTTAAGGGTTCTCGGCTACTGTTGCTCACCCATTTCTACATAATCAAATGCAACATAAGTGGGTGTAGTTGGTCTGGATCTGAGAAGTCTTTCAACCTCTTGATTTAGTGGGATAATCTAAAGTTGCAGAGTTCTCCTACCAAACATACAACACTCAGATTCCGAATGCAAAACAGATATTCAACACCACAACAAACAGAATTAACCAAAATTTCTAACTATTCTAACAAAAATTATCAACAAATCTGAAAAATAATAGGGGAGTAGAGGGATGCAAACTATAGAGCAGTCTCTAGCAGAATTCTCCTCTCACTGGTAGCCTTAGATCTGATGAACTACACACAAACTACTGAAAAGCAACACAACTTACAAATGATGTTAGTAAAAATCAGACAAAAACTACAGATCTATGATCAAACCTTAGATCTATCAATTTCTAAGCATGCCTCCCCAGTAGCGGCGCCAAAAACTTGTTGGTGTGTTTGCCTTCCCTCAAATGAGGTCTAAAATTATCAATATAACTAGGCAGACACACTCATACAGACCAGCAAGTACTCAGGATCTGTTGTAGCAAGCTTTAAAAGAATGGTGAGTAAGGGAATGTCCATAGGGAGGTTGGTTAGAAATATGACAAATTTTCAGATCTGTGTCAGATCTAGCACCCTAACTATTACTAATTTAGCTAAAAGACAGGGGAGAGGTTTGGAATGGATTGCCACTTAAACTAAGCTACAATTAAACATAAGCTAAATTGGATCGAGTTTAGGAGCTTAGATCTTGCAGGGGAAGAGAGTAAAAAGCAAAAAATGGAGAAGAGTAGCTTGGAGGTTGGTTTTCACTTAAGTCAGATTCAATTAATCATGCTACAGAGGTTCAGAGCACACAATTCCCTCGCTGGCTAGAAGCACAGCTGCAGGGTATAAATTCTACTCTAAATCACAGGATCCACCTGGCCTTAAGGCTATGATCTGTCCACTTTAATGGTCACAGACCATCCTATAGACTTTATTGAATCCATGGATTACAGCAGATGAATCCAATTGAGGCCTGAGCTTAGATTTATCTTAAGGCTATGATCTATCCACTTTAATGGTCACAGACCATCCTAGGGATCTCCTACAAAGCTAGAGCCTCAATTAGAACAAATAAAACTACTACAGATGCTGTAATTCCTAGGTCACAGACTCAAGGAATCACAGGAGCATCAGATCCAGGGAGATCAGATGGTATCCAAGAGGTCTACCAATTAAGTGGTGAGCTGATCAACAACTCCTCTACACAAATTCGATCGATCACCAAATGGAACCAAAGGAAATTTAAATCTAATTAAAGCATTAAACACAACATTATCATTGCAAACAAGGTCACTCTACAATGGAAATGCTTAGAGATCTGTAGTCTGTGCAGCTAGGAACCTATAATAGCACTCTTAACCTTACCCAATTACAGATCTAACTTCACTCCTCGCTACTCCAAGGGACTTTGCCAACTATGGTTGGGCTAAAGGAGGGAAATGGAATTTCTCTGCAAGCTCTAATCTCCAGAATTTGGCTCAAATCTCGATCCCCCTGGATCACAATTGGGGATCTCTTTATATAGCTTTCTCCTCTATTTTTCCCACCAAAAATCCCTTCTAGAAGGTCGTCAGAGTTTGTTAGAGTTCTGTTAAAGGACGTGAGTAGGTTAGGGCTTTCTAGGGCATCTTCTAGAATCGTCGTGTTGGTCACCAAGTGCCTCGGGTTAAGTGCAGTAGGTCACTGAATCACAACATGTGCATAACTAAATTTCTGAGAAGTTCTGCACACGATTTTGATAGGTTCAGGAAGCTTTCGACAGGTTGGAATCGAGCATTTTGGTCCTTTCGTTAGGTTCTCAGATTCGTTCGATAGGTTTCGATAGGATGAATATTCGCTTAGAGTTCTAGCCTTCTTAGCCCTTGGTTTGGAGTGTTCGACAGGTTGGAGAAACTCTTCGACAGGTTGGAAAACTATTTCAACAGATTTCGCTCTGCATTCTACCATTTCGATAGGTTTAAGAAACCATTTGATAGGTTCCTTTGACACTTCGCGCAGGTTTTCGATAGGATGGCTTCTTCTTTCCTTTCTGCTGCTCGATAGGTTCTGAGATCTTATCGAACACCTTAATCCACATGAATTCATCTTTCTTCTGCTTTCAGATCCTATCGAAGACCTCTTCAACTGCACAAATTCTTCCTTTCTTTGCTTTCAGCTCCTATCGAAGTCTTCACGTGACCAATCGATAGGACGTTCTTAGCCTGTTTTCACTTCCTTCACCTTGTCCTGTTGTAGCCATGCGCTTCAAGGGTCTAGTGCTCTGCTACCCTCTAGTGTGCTGTTGCTGGGTTTTTCCTGTGCTGAGAGATAGCTCCTTTTTGGGCATTCTTGAGTGCTTTTCTACATTAGTATCTTCTTTTGTTGCTGTCTACAAAATGCACTTGACAAAAGCTTATTAGTGTGCTCACAGGTCTATCAAGGGTTAGGTTATAGGGTGAAAAGTGGCATTTTTCACTACTTAACAATAGGACATCTCTCTTTTAGTTTCTGATAGATCAGATTTGATGAGAATGCGGAGCATGGGTACTTCAACCTCAACTGGTAGGACGACCTCGATTCCATACACAAGGAAAATGGTGTTGCCCCTATAGCGTTACAGATCGACATTCGGTAGGCCTATAATGAGAATGGTAACATTTCGCACCACTCTTGGTATGTGATGACCATCTTCTCAAGGATGTGGATGATTGTTTTGTTTGCAGCTTCTACGACACCATTGGTTTGTGGCTGATATGGTGACGAGCGATGATGTTTGATTTTATATTACTCGTAGAAGGCTCTGATACGCTTGTTTGCAAAGTTGGTGCCATTATCCCTGATGATGTCTTTGGGTACATGGAATCGACAAACAATATTATTCTTGATGAACTTCTCGACATGGTTGGGCATGATATTTGTATAGGATGCCGCCTCTACCCATTTGGTGAAATATTCAATGGCGATGAGGATAAATTGATGCCCGTTCGAAGCTTTCGATTGACTTTTTCGACGACGTCGAGGCCCCAAGTGGCGAATGGCCAAGGAGTGGTCATGTTGTGTGGATCTATGGCTGGAGCATGTATCAAACTAGAGTGTTCTTGGCATTTGTAGCACTTCAAAACATGCTTGCAATAGTCAGCTTGCATGGTAGTCTAGAAATATCCTTGCCGTAGGATCTTTTTGGCGAGCATGTGCCCATTGACGTGGGTCCTGCATACTCCCACTTGGATCTCTTTCATAATGTTGGCTGCCTCACCCTCAGTTACACATCGAAGCAGGATATTATTATATGACCGCTTGTAGAGGCACTCACCATAGATGATGTAATTGGCCGCTAAATGTTGGATGGTCTGCCTATCCATCTTACATGTACCTTCAAGGAAAGTTCAAGTTTCAAGGAAATTCTTGATATCTGAGAACCATGGAGGCTCATCATCTAACTTTGTGAGTCCCTCAATCTGGAGGCGGAAGGCCAGCTTATTCCTTTGCTCAATCATGATCGGCTTCATCTCGACACCATATGGAATTTCAACCATCGATGCCAACGTTGCTAGTGCATAAGCAAAGTGATTTCTCACTCGTGGGACATAAGAGAACATAATATCAGTGAAGCACGCGATTATCTCCTCGAGCTGCTCGTGGTATGGGACCAACTTCTCATCTTTCATATTCCAATCTCCGTTGGTCTGGCATATGATTAACTATGAATCGCCATACACCCTAAGATGAGTTATGTTCAGATCAAGTGCTGCCTGTAAGCCAGTTACACAGGCTTCATTTTTGGCAATGTTGTTACTACAGGGGAAATTGAGTTTGATGGAAACTGGTACATGAGATCCTTTTCACAAAATCAGAGTAACGCTGACTCCTTGACCTTCGACATATGTTACTGCATTGATGTGCATTACCTAGGACTCCTCTGTCTCCGTTGTATCATCCTCTGTCATGAACAAGATGTCCTCATCTAGGAATTCAATTCTCAAAGGCTCGTAGTCAGGTAAAGGATTCTCGGCAAGATGATCAGCGAGTACTTGTCCTTTGATTGACTTTTGGGTGACATATGTGATGTCAAATTCTGATAAAAGGAGTTGTCAGCATGCATTTCGGCTAGTGAGGGCTGGCATTTCGAATAAGTACTCCAACGGGTCCATTCGTGCCAGAAGGAGAACTGCCTGAGATAACAAGTAGTGGCAGAGCCTTTGTGTGGCCCATACCAGAGCCATGCATGCTTTCTCCATATAAGAATAGTGTGTCTCGTAATTAGTGAATTTCTTACTGAGATAGTAGATGGCCTGCTCTCTTCTTCCTATTTTATCTTACTGCCCTAGGGCACATCCCATCGAAACTTCCATTGTAGAGAGGTACATTAAGAGTGGTCTCCCCGGCTTGGGTGTTACTAACACAGGCGGGTTGAGAAGGTAACCCTTGATTTTATCGAATGCCACTTGAAAATCATCGTTCTATTTAACGAGCGAGTCTTTTCTTATTAGTTTGAAGATTCACGTGCAAATAGGAGTGAGCTGTGTAATGAACCGACTGATGTACTGTATTCTGTCCAAGAAGCCTCTGACCTCTTTCTTGATAGATGGTGGTGGCATTTCGACAATGGATTTTACCTTGATTGGGTTCACCTCGATGCCTCTTCTTCTAACAATGAAGCCCAGTAGTTTCCTGACATGGCACCGAATGCGCATTTCTAAGGGTTCAGATGCAACCTATATTTTCTCAGCCTGTCAGATAGCTTTTGGAGGTTTATCAGATGATCACCTCTCTTTGGTGACTTGGCGATCATGTCGTCAATGGACACCTCAATTTCTCGGTGCATCATGTTGTGGAAGTGTTGTCATTGCCCTTTGGTATGTCGCTCCTGCATTTTTCAACCCGAATAGCATGACACGGTAACAGAAAATTCCCCATGGGGTGATAAATGACGTTTTCTCTCGATCTGCCTCTACCATCTTGATTTGATTGTATCCGAAGAATCCTTCCGTGAATGAGAGCATCCCATGCCTAGCAGTGTTATCGACCAAGATATCGATGTGTGGCAACGGGAAGTCGTCTTTTGGGCTTGCCTTGTTCAAGTTTCTGAAGTCGATGGACATGCGAACCTTTCCATCTTTCTTTGGTATCAGGACGATATTGGCTTGCCACTGAGGGTACCTAGAGACATGAGAAACCCAAAATCATACTACTTGATGACTTCATCCTTTACTTTCAACACCCACTTTGGCCTAAGGCGTCTCAACTTCTGTTTGACCGTTTAACATCTGGATATAGCGGCAGCTCATGCTCGACCAAATCGATATTCAGACCAGGCATATCCTAATATGACCATGCAAAGACGTCTTGGCATGATCGAAGGAAATCAATCATGCTGCTTCTTTCCTCGAGAGATAGCGACGTTTCAATCTTGGTGATTTTAGGAACTTCATCGATACCCAGATTGGCATCCTTAGTATCTTCGACGATCGGGGTAGGGCCATGCTCAAAGTCAGCATACCGTTCAAGGAGCTCATTGGGAAGCTCCTCAGCTGGGTTTTCCTCGACTAGACTCGTGACTCCTACCTCTTCTTGCATTTCTATAGGAAAGGGGTTGACTTCACGTGGGACGGATTTCTCAATTAAGGCATCTTTTTTCTAGATTTTATAGGAAATTTTGAAAGACAATAATTTTGGATTTTGCATCTTTTCTATTTTTTTAGCATTTTTCTTTTCTCTGGAAATTGGCCCCTGGCAGCGCGGGTCTTTGTACATACATAGTATTGCTTGCCAAGGGCTAATCTCACTTTTTACAAGTTATTTTTTTTTGGGAAGCCGATGTCGTACTTACGCCCATGCGATTCTTCAAGAGTTAGGGGCATTAATACCCAATTCCTTACCTGTGATGTCGCCCCATTACCTATTCGGATGGAGGAGGCTGATTGAGATGGCTTTTGGGAGTCAGCCTCCATCATGTTTATTCTAGGCTCATACGGGGGCCCGTCCTCGAACAATAGCATCGTTCGGCAGTGGTTTATTACAGGGGGGACTGTGTAGGTATGGGAAACTCCCCCTTAAAAAGGGACAGGGAGGCCATGCCTACTTCAAATTTGGAAAGGGATGATTTGGGTATTGGAAAGGGACGGTTTGTGCAGGGTTAACTATGTTGCCCCATTCTAATCGATCTTTATAACTCTTGCATTTACAAAGGTGTCCCGGATGTGAGGTCTAGGGTGAGGTTCATCCTCCAAGTCTATTCCTCGGGTTTTTGCAGCGGCAATGGTTCGAGCCTTTTCCTTGGCCTCCTAGACCTCTTCCTCGGTAGGCTTGTAGCTTAAGCCGAATCTAACCCATTGTCTGCCTTTGGCTCTTACTAGGTCCTTCCTTTCTTGCAACTACGGTCCCAACCCCTTACCTTTCTGATAGCCCCATTTATGGAGCATGGCCACGGCTGTGACCATTCTGCCACTGGTCTTCATAGTAATCCTCTCGAGAGGCTTCAGGATCCTTGTTGATACATCGTACTCAAAGCTATGGAGATTTGTGTCTTCGATCGTGTGCGACACATCCATTACTTTGGGTTTCTCAATGTTGTGGGTAACTTTCTCTCTTTCATCCTGCCCCTCGCCTGTAATGGTGGCAATTTTCTGCTCTGACACAAATCAAAGTTATTGGTGCAACATTGAAGGTATTGCCCCGACCTCATGTAGCCATAGGCGCCCTAAAAGCAGATTAAATGTGAATTTGATGTCCATTACCTAGAATGGCATGGAAAAGGTCATTGGCTCAATTATGAGCTCAAGATCGACTTCCCCAATTATTTCTCTTCTCGTATTATCAAATCCTCTGGCGCTTGTCCTTGCAGGCTTTAACATGGAAGGGTCCACCCCTATTTTAGTAGCAGTTCTCAGGGGGCATACATTTAAGGTAGATCCATTGCCAATCTATACCAAGGGGATCACCAAATTTCTGATTTCTATAGTAATGTTGAGGGGTTTAGAATGATTGTTTCCTTCTTCTGGCAGGTCGGCATCTGAAAAAGAAATGGCATTGGGAGCCAACACCTACCCAATTATCTGTCCCACTTCATCCAGGCTTACTTGGATAGATACGTGTTCATTTTTTAATGCTCCCATTAAAGGTTGAAAGTGAAGAGGGAATGTCATCAACAAATCCCATACTGTGATATGGGTCGACATTCTCTTCAGCTGAGTTTTCAATATGTGTTCTCGGCTCATTTTCTCAAACAGGTTCACCATAGTAGCTTCCTTCTCTGTATGAGCCGGTGCCCATATTTCTGATTGCCTAGAGACTTTTCTTGATCTGGTGACAAAATCTACCGACCTCGCTTTGTTACTGCCTGAATTGACATCCGTCTATTCGTAACTAAGGGGAACTTGATGGGGATCATAGGTTAGCCCCGAAATTTGAAATGGAGTGGATGTAGGCCCCAAAGGTGAACGGCTGTATTGGGGACGGTGCGATGGGGGTAGGCCATTATAGTAAACTGACGTTGGAGAGGGGTATAGGGCAACATCAGCCATCTGATAACTGGTGGAGGCTGCTGCTGTTTATGGTTGATACTGGTTGCTTTGGACATAACTAACAGGAGCCGGTGATGGAAAATATACCCTTAAATCTAGGGGTTTTGTTGGTGGTGCAGGATTAGGGAAGTAATCAGCCAGATTCAGGGGATCAATCACTCTGATGCTTCTATCCTCTCGATCTCTCTGCCTTGGTGTTACAAACTCTTCCTAGGTGCAGATGTAATTTGACGTGTCAAACTCCTCATCATCCTCCTCTATCATACTGACGGTCGACCTTGAGCCTGCTCCACCAGACGGATGTGGCGGTAATGATACTTGGTGTATGTTGGCATGCTGGTTGGCCTAGGGAAGTGCTGGAGGGATGATCTTGTCGACCTCTATTAAGTCTTGTATTGCATGCTTCACAAGGAAGCAATGATCGGTTGGGTGTCTTGGTCCTTGATGGAAATTACTATGGGTATTTGGGTCGTAATTCCTTGGAATAGGATTCAGCAGAGGTCGCGATTGGAGTGTAGTAACCAAACCCTTCTCAATTAGCAATGACAACAAGATGTTCAAAGATTGCCTTAAAGGTGTGAAGACTCGATCGAAATGGGCCCTTCTCTATTCTGGGGTCATTTGGGCCCCTTGCCCATTTCCGGTTCTTTACATAGGCTCGCTTCTGACTGGAGCTAATTGTGCTACCTTAAATTGGAATGGGGTTATGTTGGTATTAGGTCGCTTATTCACAACTGTCAGTACATCTGCCCTAGTTATTCTATCATTCCTCTGTTCAATGAACCTTCGAACCCCACTGGTCCCACGGGACACATTCTTGCTCAGACGCCCTTCTCTAATCGCATCCTCGCAACGGTTGGCATTTCTTACCAAATCAGTAAAGCTAGGCTGTGTTGGGGATATTTTAGTGCTGATTATTTATTGCGTGTGGTGAAAGTAAATTAAAATCAGAGTAAAAACAGAGGATGGAATCAACACACTAAAATTATCCTAGACTTGCAAGATACAGGGTCCATTTGTAGCAAGTTTTAATAAGTAAGAGTTTCTCCCATAGGGAGTAGTGATCTAAAACCTAGAAGGTGTATAGTAGACCTCCAGATTGGGCTACAGATCTAGCAATTCTGCCCTAATTCTAAGAAAGAGAGTTTTTCGGGTGTCACTAGATATAATTTACAAAACTGAAATATAAAACTAAATCTAAAAGATTGAAGAACATTGATGGTAAAATAAAGTATAAAATGGTGAGAAATAGGCAGCTAGGGATTGGTTCTCATTGCAAATCCTTACTGAAAATCATTCGGTTCAAAGGCAAAGCATAGAACTGATTTATATCAATCCTTCATCTGGCTAGAAGCTCAGATGCAAGGTATAAGAATCTAATCTAAACCAAAGAATTAGAGCAATCCTAAGGCTATGATCTGTCCACTTGAATGGTCACAGATCATCCTAGAGATTGCTCTAGTTCAAGGATCTTGATTGGAACAGGTAAGCTATTGCAGATGCTGTGGATGTAAGGCTACAAGCTTAGGCATCCACAGGGATATCTAATCCAGGGAAATCAAATACAAACAAGAGATCTTTAGATCAGAATGAACTTTAAAAACCACAATTACTGTAATCATACAACCTACAGTCCAATTGTGCTAAGATCTGTAATCTGTGCAATATCCAATCAATATTCAAAGCTTTGAACCTCTCAATTTATAGATTTATTTATAATTAGAAATCTGATCTGAACTGCTTATCTAGATCTAATCCAACAGGCTAGATTAGAGAGAGAAGGGGGAAAAGAAAAGGAAAAATAAAGCTAAACTAAACCTAAATGAGTCAAGGAGACTTTAGGTTATTCCTTGGTTTCCTTGCTGAGAAATTACAGCAGCAAGGAGGCTTATTTATACAAATATAGTGATGCAAGTGCTTTGAATTGCAGCCAATCATAGGAGAGATTCTTCAATTCAGTTTATGCTAATCCCAGTTTTAGCATTCCAACCAATCAAAGAGAAAAGAGTTCAATTTAGTTCAACCCAGCTGAAATTGTTTGCTTCCCGCCAAAGTTTTCTCTAATTAGTTTGAAAATCAGTTCTGCCCATGTGCAGAGTTGTCTTGTGTATTGGAGTTTCCAAAACTATCCCTGTTCTCCATTGTGTTTGCAGCTGCATACCTCAAATAATTGCACCCAAACTGCTGAGAATGCCCCAAATAAAACTCACCATCCTCTTGGCTTCCTTGGAACTCGAAATACCTCCCAAACGGTCACTACTAATATCTGATGATAGCTATACCCTGAGCTTCGAGCAATTGAAGAAGGCATAAAATGATCTTGAGAGGTTTGGAGGTAACCAGCTGAAAGCCCAGCAGCTCCAGGTATTAATTCGTGAGGTTCATTGATGATTTCGAGAGGATGGGATAGCATACTCGAGAGGATGGATGGATGGGGTGGCTGCTGGTTTGCATTTCGAGAGGATGTGGGAGTATGAGAGCTAGAAGCCGACAAGTTCTAATGGGAAGAAGGCTTTGCTAGTCGACGGGATTGCTGAATGGGAGTCTACAAAAGCCGACAGGTTGGTGTGTATGGAATTGTTGGTCGACAGGTTCTGTAAGTTGGTCGACAAGTTGGTGGATCTGCAGCTTGAATGCTCGATAGGATGTGGTGGATATTGGAAGCTGCTGGTCGAGAGGATTGAGGAGGTTGCTGTAGTGCATTTCAAGAGGATTAATGGGAGGTTGGCTGAGGAACTCGAGAGGATGCACTTGGGACTTAAACCAGTTGATAGGTTGCTGAAACACAAGCTAAATGTCGACAGGATGCTGTATAGAGGCTTGAAGGTCGAGAGAATGAAGTGGAGTTGCTCGAGAGGATAACTGGAGTTGTTGTCTTTAAGTGCAATAAAACTTGACAGGTTGCTGAAGCTTCCAAAGCAAATGGTCGACAGGTCTGGAGTGCTTTTAAGCTGGACTATTCTGCTCTAGCTTCAGCTGCTATAAGTTGATAGGTAGGCTGGGGATTATAGCTGAAGCTCAAGAGGATCGATGGAGCTATAAGGAAGTGCTCAATAGGATTGCTTTTGCTGTTCGAGTAGCTGCTTGAGTGTGCATCAATGCTCAAATATTTAAATTACAGCAGCTGCCTTGCTTTGAGGTTCATATTGTTGCAGCTGTTAATGTGTGCACACAGCTATTAAATGTGCAGCTGCTACCATGGCTTGGGCTGTATACTGAAGTGCTGCATCTATTTAACTGCTGAGTTCTAATGTGTTGTTGCTACATGTGGTGAACCTCATAATGCTTCGCATCTGCTGAATCTTGATGGCTATTCCATTGTGCAGTTGCTTCAAGTAATCTTGAAACCTTTTTTATGGCTGCTGCAACTGAAGATGGAATTTATGTGTGTATTCATTGTTGCTCAAGAGTGTTCATTGCAGCCCTTTGAAAATGCATTGCAGCCATCTGACCTGTAGCTTGTGAAAGTGACCCTCAAAGCACCTCCAATGTGTATAGAGCTAAAGCCATTCCATTCATCTCTCACTCTCAGTTGTTGATTGATTCCAACACTCCTCTTATTGGCTCTTTTAACTGAGAAATTGAACTAAGGATGCAAATTCTTCCTAACTGTAAAACAATACTAAAAGTAATTATTAGTTACTCTAATTACTAACAAAAACTCAGTTTAAAGGATATAAAAATGGTGTAAATCAGTGTTCAACACACCCCCAAACCTAAGCTTTGCTAGTCCTCGAGCAAAGTAAAATTTAAAACAATTATCCTACAAAACTAAATGCCACTTTCGTAGGGAACACGGATGCATTTGGCATATGCACCAAGCCTTTTAAACCCCTAGGTGATCCCTAGTGGAGGAGTGGAGTCCCCTGAGGGTTTTCAGTGAAAGTACCCCCAAACTTCTCCAATAAAATCAGTTAATATTAATGCAACATGCTAAAACAGAGTTCAAATAAAATAACATTCATTCCATACCTTGTTCATTCAATTTTAGAGGATTCTCAGCAGAAAAATAGCAATTTAAATATGAAATTTTGTAGTAATTCCTTCACTATCAATCAGCTTATGTCAAGGCATTGTACATGAAAATTAATGCAAAGCTCACCATCGAATTGAGAATTCTGTTTTGATAATGCCCCCAACAAACTTAATTTCAGACTCAAGTCTTACCGAGCTGTCACTCACAACAAAAAAAGAAGGGTGCATCATTTCACATAGCTCAAGAGTAGTTACAACCCTCAAATAGGACTGCAAGCATGAGCATAGGCATTGCTCTAATTTCTGAAATCTTCTAAACTCTTTTCACCATAAATTATGCAAATCCTTATCTCCACATGACAACTCAATCCATTTCAGATCAGTAGGGTCTTCTTATTGGGCTATAATGTGGCTTATGGGTGAGGTTTATAAAGAATAAAATGAAATAAAAGGATTCAAATTTGAGAAATCAGCAAGGTAAGGAGGTGATTTGTAACTTCACAACCTTCATTTCAGCATTATTCCATCTATTTCTTGAATTTTCATATTTGAAGTGATCAGTTCCTAATCTTCTTTTCAATTTTTCAATGAAATGACTTCTCTTTCTCATTCTTTTGTTTTGTTTTTCTGTTTTCCTCCTTTTTGTATGCTTTTTCTTTTGTATTTTTCTCAATTTTCTTTTACGGGTTGGAATGCCACAACTGCCATCAAATGTGTTTCCTTCTCTTTCAACCAAAAACCAACTCTACCTTCTTCAACTCTTTCACCTTCTCCTTCTAAAATCTCAGGATGAGGGTCAGGCTACATCAGGTCATTGAGTTTAAGGGTCAAATTCTCTGGATTTTGACAAAGAAAAACTTAGATTTTTAAGGCTCAAAAGGTGTGTGTCAAGGGCAGTTCAATGGTGGGGATTTTTTTAAGCTCAAATTGTCCAAGGGATGGCCTTACATCATGTCCTCTATGTCATGAATGCAGTCAAACTGTTTTAATTTGGATTTCCCTAACTTCTAGTGAGCAAGAATAGGTTCAATCAGTCCTTGGAGCAGAAAAATTGCCAAAACATTCCTCAATGAAAATTTTTCAAGCCCAAATCTCACTGGGTGTGGCCTTCCATCAAATTTTTGGGGTGTATCCTCACAATTTTCTCTCTTTTCAGTTTCACTAAGCATTGATTTTTGAAAAATTCCTGACATTTGCTTCATGAAAATATTAGAACTACAACACATTTCAGTTTCGAAAAGTTTTTTAATTTCCTCTTTTTCAAAACTCAGGTGAAAAATCACTTTATTTTCAAAAAAAATTTCAACACTGCTGCACTAACATTAACTATTCTATTGGCACACCTGCCATACCCCTAAACCTAAGATGAACATTGTCCTCAATGTTTACGCAGTGAATAACCAGGAGCAGCAGGGCAAAGCAAGAAAGAAAAATAAGCAGGAAAATCAAAGCTAGATGCATCAAAGAAGAAAAAATAAAAGCTCAAAGCTGAAAGTATGGACAGAAAAATAGAAAAAACAGATATACAAAGGAAAGAAAATTGCTGCTAAAAATAGAAAAACAACAAAACAAAGATAAAAACTGAATACAAAACTACAAAAATTGAAGAAAAATAGTAAAACTAGGACACACATTAACCTAAGAAAGAAAAATCAGCTGTCTAAAAACAGAATTTAAACTACAATTCCTAAAATAGAAAGTCCTAAGACAAAATCCTAAGTCACCTGTGCTAAGGGAAATTTATGTTTCAAAAGGATTAACCAGTTTGGTACTTATGAATCTATGTGAATTTGCATAATGATCAGCAGGAATAAAACACAGTGAAAAGCAAGATTCATAAGACTGAGCCCTGTGTTGATGATGTGTATGAATCAAAAAAATTTTCAAAGTAATGAAGCATGAATGCACACAGGTAAAAGCAGGATTCATACACAACTGAGACCCATTAATGGTGAAAGGTCTTGAAAGTAAATAAAATCAGAGGTTCCATTGAATTTACAAAGCAAAAAATATGATCCACTGTTTATTAACCTTCATGACTCCTCAAAATTTAAAAACATGAGCTCAACAGTTCTAGATGGGGGTTTATGAATGCAAGCAAAGGAAAACAACCCATCTAGAAAAATTATTTTTTTTTATTGACATTTTTTTAATATTTTTTTTTATTTGTTTTTTATCAGTCGGAGCTCAACAAGAGCCCTTATTTACTACTGCTGAAGAATATAAATGAGGAGAAACAAATCTAAAATTTTTATTTGTGTTTTCATTGTCTTTGAATTTTTTTTTGTGTTTTTATTATTTGAAAAAAAATTAGCATGCCTAAATGATAGCAAGAATTAAAATAAAGACAAATACTAAGCACAGCAAAACTACTGGTTTTAAAGAATTAAAAAAAAATTGAAAATGAATGCAAAGGAGAAGGGGATGCAAACTTAGGTAGATCTGCTCTAGTTGCAATCCATAAGCTCCTCTTGTGGCTATTGCTCCAGATCTGCAAAAAATTCAAAAACTATAGTAGTACCTTATTCAAGAAAAGTGAATGTAATAAGCAAAACAAAAAAAAAAACTCAGGTTACTGCCTCATTTATGCAAAAATGCAAAAGGCTATAGCAGCATTTATTCAAATAGCTAGAAGGAGAAAAATAGAAACTCAGAAAATTCAGAATTACTACAGCAGTAAAACAGGCTTTCTATACAAAAACTGCAACAAACATTTATTCAAACACTTTGAATGCAAAAAACTAAAGAAAAATCATATCTACAAAATGAAAAACTCAGATCTACTAACTAGATCAAAACTCCCCAACAGCAATGCCAAAAACTTGTTGGGGATATTTCAGTGTTGATTATATATTGTGTGTGGTGAAAGCAAATTAAAATCAAAGTAAAAACCGAGGATGGAATCAGCACACTAAAATTATCCTAGACCTGCAAGATACAGGGTTTATTTGTAGCAAGTTTTAATAAGTAAGAGTTTGTCCCACAGGGAGTAGTGATCTAAAACCTAGAAGGTGTATAGTAGACCTCCAGTTCTGGTTACAGATCTAGCAATTCAAGCCTAATTCTAAAGAAAGAGAGTTTTTCTGGTGTCACATCTAATTTACAAAACTGAAATATAAAACTAAATCTAAAAGATTGAAGAAGATGGATGGTAAAATAAAGTATAAAATGGTGAGAAATAGGCAGCTAGGGACTGGTTCTCATTACAAATCCTTATTGAAAGTCAATCAGTTCAAAGGTAAAGCATAAAATTGATTTGCATCAATCCTTCATCTGACTACAAGCTCAGATGCAAGGTATAAGAATCTAATCTAGACCAAAGAATTGGAGCAATCCTAAGGCTATGATCTGTCCACTTGAATGGTCACAGATCGTCCCAGAGATTGCTCTAATTCAAGGATCTTGATTGGAATAAGTAAGCTATTGCAGATGTTGTGGATGCAAGGGTACAAGCTCAGGCATCCACAGGGATATCTAATCCAGGGAAATCAAATACAAACAAGAGGTTTTTAGATCAAAATCAACTTTAAAAATCATAATTACGGTAATCATGCAACTTACAGTCCAATTGTGCTCTGATTTGCAATCTGTGCAACATCCAATCCAAATTCAAAGCTTTGAACCTCTCAATTTATAGATTTATTTACAATTAGAAATCAGATCTGAACTACTTATCTAGATGTAATCCAATAGGGTGGATTAGAGAGAGAAGGGGGAAAAGAAAAGGAAAAATAAGCGAAACTTAACCTAAATGAGTCAAGGAGACTTCAGGTTATTCCTTGGTTTCCTTGCTGAGAAATTACGGCAGCAGAGAGGCTTATTTATACAAATGTAGTGATCCAAGTGCTTTGGATTGCAGCCAATCAGAAGAAAGATTCTTCAATTCAGTTTATGCTAATCCCTATTTTAGCATTCCAACCAATCAGAGGGAAGAGAGCTCAATTTAGTTCTACCCAGCTGAAATAGTTTGCTTCCCGCCAAAGTTTTCTCCAATTAGTTTGAAAATCAATTCTGCCCATGTGTAGAGTTGTCTTGTGCATTAGAGTTTCCAAAACTATCCCTACTATCCATTGATATTTGCAGTTGCACACCTCAAATAATTTACATCCAAACTACTGAGAATACTGCAAATAAAATTCTCCATCCTCTTCGCTACCTTGGAACTCGAAATAGCTCCCAAATGGTCACTACTAATAGCCGATGACCGCTATACCCCAAGCTTCGAGCAGTTGAAGAAGGCATAAAATGATCTTGACAGGTTTGGAGGTAACCAGCTGAAAGCCCAGCAGCTTTAGGTATTAATTCGTGAGGTTCATTGACGATTTCGAGAGGATGGGATAGCATACTCAAGAGGATGGATGGATGGGGTGGCTACTGGTTTGCATTTCGAGAGGATGTGGGAGTATGAGTGCTAGAAGGTGACAGGTTATGATGGGAAGAAGGCTTTGCTGGTCGACAGGATTGCTGAATGGGAGTCTACAAAAGTCGACAGGTTGGTGTGCATGGAATTGCTGGTCGACAGGTTCTGTAGGTTGGTCGACAGGTTGGTGGATCTGCAGCTTGAATGCTTGAGAGGATGTGGTGGATATTAGAAGCTGCTGGTCGAGAGGATTGAGGAGGTTGCTGCAGTGCATTTCGAGAGGATTAATGGGAGGTTGGCTGAGGAACTCGAGAGGATGCAGTTGGGAGTTAAACCAGTCGATAGGTTGCTGAAACACAAGCCAAATGTCGACAGGATGCTGTATAGAGGGTTGAAGGTCGAGAGGATGAAATGGAGTTGCTCGAGAGGATAGCTGGAGTTGCTGTCTTTAAGTGCAATAAAACTTGATAGGTTGCTGAAGCTTCCAAAGTAAATGGTTGACAGGTCTGGAGTGCATTTAAGCTGGACTATTCAACTCTGTCTTCAGCTGCTACAAGTTGATAGGTAGGCTGGGGATTGTAGCTGAAGCTTAAGAGGATTGACGGAGCTGTGAGGAACTGCTTGATAGGATTTCTTTTGCTATTCGAGTAGTTGCTTGAGTGTGCATCAATGTCCAAATATTTCAATTATAGCAGTTGCCTTGCTTTGAGGTTCATATTGCTGCAGTTATTAATGTGTGCACACAACTATTAAATGTGCAGCTGCTGCCATGGCTTGGGCTGTATACTAAAGTTCTGCATCTACTGAACTGTTGAGTTCTAATGTGTTGCTGCTGCATGTGGTGAACCTCATAATGCTTCACATCTGCTGAAGCTTGATGGCTATTCCATTGTGCAACTGCTTCAAGTAATGCTGAACCTTTTTTGATGGCTGCTGCAACTAAAGATGGAGTTCATGTGTGTATTCATTGATGCTCAAGAGTGTTCATTGCAGCCCTTTGAAAATGCATTGCAGCCATCTGACCTATAGCTGCTGAAAGTGACCCTCAAAGCACCTCCAATGTCCATAGAGCTGAAGCCATTCCATTCATCTCACTCTCAGCTGTTGATTGATTCAAACACTCCTCTTATTGGCTCTTTTAACTGAGAAATTGCACTAAGGATGCAAATTCTTCCTAACTGCAAAGCAACACTAAAAGTAATTATTAGTTACTCTAATTACTAACAAAAGCTAAGTTTAAAGGGTATAAAAATGGTGTAAATTAGTGATTAACAGACTGTTATTGGTATACTAAGATATTCGAGATGACTGGCATGGTGTTTTCGAGATCATTTTAATCTGCTCATCATCGGGTATTCTGTTCCTGACCTGAGATGTCGGTTCCCTCCACCGCCCAAGATAATCATTGAATGCTTCATCGGGCTTCTGCTTTAGCCGGGCTAGGTCCGATTTTTTGTGTATTTTAGACATATTGTTCTTGGAATAGGTGGGTCAGATCCTTTCAAGTTTTGATCATGGAAGGTTCCAGCGAAGTGAACCACCTTAAAGCTGGGCCCGTAAGGCTCTTCTGAAAGACCTTTATCCATGTAGTATGACTTAAGGTGTGCAATGGGATTGTCCATGCCATTGAACTTGTTGAAGACCGTCACTTTTTGGGGGTAAGGGAACTTCGGTGAACAAGCATATATCGAAAAAGTTCGTGGCATGGATCTCGACTCCACCCATCTTCCTCAATTGCTTCTGGATCTTGTCCAATTGTTCCTTTAGCTACTCCGATTCTTAAGATGGTGGGGTTGTTGTTTCAACTGTCGGCCTCCATTAACTTTGTGCTGTCGGGGGATTGGTGATTACAGGTGGAGGGGGATTGAGGTTGGTGAATGCCCCTTGATAAGCCCCACTATTCCTTATCTCGTCATCCTCATATTGGGGGGTCAATGTATGGTGGAGGGAGGGTGAGGTTATCCTGTGTCTGGGGGTGGGAACTTGGTGAGACCACTGAATATGGGGAAATCCTTGGGGATGAATTTGAGAGGTATGCTTGTGAGGGTGGTTGATGTTGTGGGATAGACTCCTGTATTGAACTGAGGGTTGTGGATGAGTGAGGCCTATGCTATATTGGGAGACTGATCAGTCACAAAATTTACAATTTTATCACCCTTAACTTAGTAATTATAGGCCATAGTTCACTACTAAGAACTTACTGATGTGCAGATATTAAGGAAAAATAGTAAAATAGAATAAAAGTGTTAATATTCATCTAAAGGAACTCAAAAGGCAGTAAAGAATGACAACATCATTGAAAGACGAAGCTCTGCATACTGAATAGAATGAAAATTCGCTATTTACAATTTTCCAAGAGTGAGACTATGAAAGCCAAAGAATCGTAATTTACGATTCTTCAAAAGAAGCCACTCAAAGGAGAAAAGTAAATAATCATATTTTACGATTTTCTAGAGAATTGTCTTTTACGATTTTCCCTCTATGAACCCTACTGAAAGCAGAGAATCGTAATTTACGATTTTCCACCAGAGAAAAGAGACAGAGAATCAGTATCAATGATTTTACAGAAAGCTTAGTTCACTGCTATTAATCACGTGCATACTATCACTGCCATGAACAAAATTAGAAGATCTCTAGAAGTCTGGTGAATTACGAATCTGAAAAGATTGATGAAGATATACTGCAAAGATCTTTGCTACCGTTACTAAAGAACAATCCAGAAGCATATCTACCGTCTGAAGTAAGGAAAGATAAAATTAGGAATTAGAGTTATATTAAGAATCTTTTGTCTTTAGTAGTTTCTTTTATTAGAATTAGAAGTCTTTATAAACCGATTCCTTATGATCTATAAATAAGAGAACTTGGTGTAGGAATAATCATCGAAGAATTTCCGCATCAATTGATGCCTGAGGTTGGATTTTTTTCTAATTAAAGTAGTATAAAATAGTTAGAGTAGATTAGATATCAGAGGTTTCTTAAGAGCAATTGACGACTGTAATTGGGTGCTAAAGATTAGTGTAGATATCCTAGTTTCTAAGAAGCAATTGACGACTACGGCTGAGGGGTGAAAGATATATTTATTTGCTTTCTAGATTAGATTTTATTTTCTTTTATATATAGTTTTATAAATATCTCCAAGTTTTAATTTGAATTGACGACTCAGTTTAGAATTTGCAGATTAGTGTAACGGTTTTTATTTTTCCATCTTCAGTTTTCTAAGGTTTGATTGCCACCCAGATTTTAGGAAATTGTTGATTAGATTAAATCTATGTTAAAGAATTTTAGTTTTTGATTGATGCTCAAATTCTAGAAGACTGCAATACGATGTAACGGTACTGTTAATATTTATAAATATCCGATGGCTGAAGATTGGGATTGACGACCTCACTCTAAAGGAGGATTAGGATTTACTTTTATGCACTTTAGATATAGAAAAATTCTTTATTCATATTTCTCTAGTAGTTTAGGAATCTTAAAGATAAATATAAGTTTTCAGGAAACTCGATTAATATAAATAATAGCTATCTTCGTGAGAACGATCCTATACTAGTTCTATAATTTTTATTATGCGCTCGCAATAGGTTAAGACTTAATTAGACATACATAGTAAGTCGATCAAATTTTTAGCACTGTTGCTAGGGATAGTTCTTATTATTTTGTTAAAGGAAAACATATATTTATCTTTCTCTTTTTATTTTCTTTATATTTTCAATTTTCTTTGATCACTTTTTAAGCTTTTGCAGGTTTATTCGGAGCTAGTGAATCAGGGTTTCAACTTTTTTCGGCCTCAGAGGCGTAAAACTCAGATATGTTTCTCTCCCTGCTTTTAAAAATAAAAATAAAATAAAATAAAAATTATATATATATATATATATATATATTTGGCAGGAAATCGTGATCTTTTCCTAATTGGGGCAGTTTTGGGCACATGCCAGTATTTTAGCCATAATATTGGCTACGAGTGTCGGAATTGCGCAAATAATCCCAAGTCGGAAAGCTCTTTGCGACACACACGTGGCTACCTTTGATAGAATTTTTCTCAAGCCCAAAATCTATTGATTACCCTTCCAAATCTCCCTTTTTAGTTATTTCTTTCATTTTTTTGGTAAATAACAAAAATGAATAAATTAATTAAAAATGGGCGTATACATTTCAGCGGATTGACTACGGTAATATGTATAACTCGTAATGGAAAAGTCATCCTTGTTTTAATTATGGTACCACTAGTGGCCAACAACAAGGACCATCTATTGTTCATCCAAGATATCCCCCAGACCTAAACTTCCAACAGACCTACATGCCACCCATGAAGCCATATCAGGTATAAGAGCAACAAAAATTCAGTCCTCAGAGTAGCGAATTTGATGATGGAATTGTTGAAATCCTTAGGGATTTACAACAACAGTGGCATCAGCGTTCCAAGGATTTATCTGAGCTTGATCAGTTCTCTCAAGTTTTACATTCGCACACACAATCCATTACGAAGCTGGAAGCCCAAGTTGGTCAGCTAGCTACGCAATTGGTAGAACAAGAGAGCAACCAGTTACTATCACGACTAGTGAGTAACCTGGGGGGACAAGTTTTTATGAGAGATACATTCATTCCCGCAGAACAGCTTCAAGTTATTCAGCCTTTAAGAAGTGGTAAGACTGTTGACGAAAAGGTGGAGATGCCTATATTAGTGGTTGTCCCCGAGACTAAGGATAGTGAGCCTGAAATTAAAGAGGATGTTTTCCCACTAGAAAAACTAAAAACAATAAAAATTAAAAATAGACCCCAAAAATATAATAAGATAGTGTGCCGAATATTGTGACCAAAGTACGATATATACCGAGGTTACCCTTTTCTAATACTCTCGACGCACCATCACAATTTTATAAAAACCCAAAAAAATTAGAGGAGAGCACATATTTTGTTCATGTCTCCCCTCTTAATTCTCACATGAGGAGTGTTTTGCAGCTCTTGGGAGAGCAACCTACTAAACTCTTTTGGTAGGAAGGAATGAGAGACTTTGATTGAAGGTGGTTAGAAGCTGAGGACCGATCTTCATTGATGACCCCTTTTTAGGCGTTGCTACCAGTGTCTTATTTTAGTGTGTGTCTAGATTTTTCCTAGGTTTATACTCTTTTATGTAATTAATTCTTATATAAGATCTTAATTTTTACCTCTCTGTTCATTGCGAATATTCTGATATATATATATAATTCCCTTTTTACTAACTCTGCAATTTTATCTTTTTTTACTAACAGTGTGTGTTACTAACATTACTAACATTTTTATTATGGATACTCCGAGAATAAGCCGCAAGTATTTTCTCTCCAGTTTGGGGGAAAGTATGTATCTGGTATTATATTTTTTCCGATAAATAATTAGTATATCAATAATTTTTTTATTTTGTGTCCCCATTTTTGTGCCAATGAGGGCATTGTCCGATTTATGTTTGGGGGGGATACACAATTTTTGTGTTTAGTACTTTTTTAAAAATTATTTTATTATTTTATTATCAATTCATAGAAATTATGATAGAAAAAATTTACAAATCCTGAAAACTTAATATCCATTATAATAGAAGTTTAATAATTAGAATTTAGAATAATTATAATTCATATTTAACTCATTGAAACACTATATTAGAATGAATGTTTGAAACAATAGATTGATCTAAACTGCAAAAATTTAGACTATAGTTTCAAAATTATAAACCAATGAGATTTTGAGCCATATTTCTTTCTTTTAGTTTGAGAGAGACTGTTTCTATTCAAAATCGTAAAAATTTCTTTAAACTTCTATACTGATATAAAATCTCATATTGTTGAATTTAGAATCGAATTATTCTATGAATATGATGAACTGATTTTTTATCTGGAACTATCTATTAGAAATATTAAAGCAACACGACATCTATGCTAGTAAATTGTAAAGATGATTTAAGGCCATCTTTTATTTAATCTAGAGCCAAAAAGCTAAAATCTCAGAACATCTTACCCTTTGAACCCATATTAGAAGCCTAAACTAAATTTCTTTGTACCAAAATTTTATAAACCATTAACCATATGTCTATCCAAAGCTTTCTACCTTTAACCCTTACAATTTCTGAGGGTTTAGAATGTAAAAAGAAGGGAAGAAGAGGGAGTGGAATGAGTAAAACAAAAATAGAGAAGGAAAGATAAAAGAGGTACAGAAGTAGAAAAAGAAACAAGAGAATATGGGAAAGGAGAGAAAAATCGTAAAAAGATAATTTTTGAAAAAAAACAAAAAAGAGTACAATTTAGCAAAAAGCTTTCAAAAGAAAGAAGAAAAATCGTAAAAATGTGATTTTGCTAATTTACTGAAGAACTGGGAAGGATGTAGAAAAATAAATAAAGTAAATGGGAAGAAGTTTTCCAAATATGGATACTGACTGAAGTAGAAAAAAAGAAGAAGATGGGAAAAAGAAGAGCTAAATTCTCAGAAAAACTTTGAATCATTTTTACCTTTCTTTGATACCTTCTGAAAACTCAAAGTCCCATTACAAGCCGAAGTAAAGACCTTTTTTATTTACGATTTGTAAAAGCATAATCCTAGTAGAGATATGGATATTGGATACTATGGATTGTACAGAGAATCATAAGAATAGAATGGGTTATCCTTTCTATGAGATTCATTAATTTTTGCAATTATCTTTGACTGAATTCTTCTGAAAAATATGTTGAGAGAACCCAATAAGTTTCGATATCTTTTTCAGAGTATATCAATAGTGAGTTTTTGAATGAAAATATTTTTCAAATCTACAGTTTAGAAAAATCTATGAAGAATAAACTGTTCACTAATGCATATACACTTTGTGCTTATTATGAATTGAAATTGTTGGAATTCTAATCAAAGATAACTGTTGTAATGAAAAGTAAAGATAAAATATTCGTAATTTTAGGAAATCATAATAAACTATGTATTGACCAATTTAATAATTAGATAATTTAGGTAAATTAGTTAATAAATTAGTTTAGATTTTTAAAATTTTTGCTTTCTTTTAATTTTTGAAATATATTTTAAAATTTTCAAAAATATTTGAAGTTTGTAGGTAATTTCACTGAAAACCTTCAGGAGACTACAACTCCTCCACTAGGGATCACCTAGGGGTTTAAAGGCTTGTTGCATCCGCTAAATGCATCATGCTCCCTACAAAAGTGGCACTTAAATTTATAATTTTTAGATATTTTATGTTTCCTTGTTTGCTAGGGACTAGCAAAGCTTAAGTTTGGGAGTGTGATCAATCACATAATTTATCATTTTATCACCCTTAACTTAGTAATACTAGGCCATAGTTTGCTACTAATAGCTTACAAATGTACTGATATTAAGGTAAAATAGTAAAATAGAGTAAAAGTGTTAATATTTATCAAAAGGAACTGAAAGAATAACAACAGAATTGAAAGACGAAGCTCCGCATAGTGAACAGAATGAGAAATCGTTATTTATAATTTTCCAAGAGTGAGAGACTATGAAAGCCAAAGAATCATAATTTACGATTCTCCAAAAGAAGCCACTCAAAGGAGAAAAGTAAATAATTGTATTTTATGATTTTCCAGAGAATCGTCCGCAAAATCCGCTAAGTCATAAGAGTAAGCAGTATGAAGATATAAAATCGTCATTTACGATTTTGCAGCAAAATGAGAAAACTGAAGAATCGTCTTTGACGATTTTCCCTCTATGAACCCTACTGAAAGCAGAGAATCATAAGTTAGGATTTTTCACCAAAGAAGAGAGACTGAGAATCAGTATCAACGCTTTTACAGAAAGCTTAGTTCACTGCTCTTGATCATGTGCATACTATCACCGCCATGAACAAAATTAGAAGATCTCTAGAAGTCAGGTAAATCACGGATCTGAGAAGATTGATGAAGATACACTGCGAAGATCTTTACGGTCGTTATCAAAGAACAATCCAGAAGCATAACTACCGTCTAAAGCAAGGAAAGATAAAATTAGGAATTATAGTTATATTAGGAATATTTTGTCTTTAGTAGTTTCTTTTATTAGAAGTCTTTGTAAACTGACTCCTTATGATCTATAAATAAGAAAACTTGATGTAGGAATAATCATCGAAGAATTTCAGCATCAATTAACGCATGAGATTGGATTTTCTTTTGATCAAAGTAGTGTAAAATAGTTAGAGTAGATTAGATATCAGAGGTTTCTCAAGAGAAATTTATAACTGCAATTGGGTGCTGAAGATTAGTGTAGATATCCTAGTTTCTCAGAAGCAATTGATGACTGCGGCTGAGGGGTGAAAGATATATTTATTTACTTTCTAGATTAGATTTTATTTTCTTTTATTTATAGCTTTGTAAACATCTCCAAGTTTTAATTTGAATTGATGACTCAGGTTAGAATTTGTAGATTAGTGTAATGGTTTTTATTTTTCCATCTTCAATTTTCTAAGATTTGATTGACGCCCAGATTTTGAGAAATTGTTAATTAGATTAAATCTATGTTAAGGAATTTTAGTGTTTGATTGACGCCCAAATTCTAGAAGACTGCAATATGGTATAACGGTACTATTTATTTTTATAAATATCCGATGGCTGAAGATTGGGATTGACGACCTCACTCTGAAAAAGGAGGATTAGGATTTACTTTTATGCACTTTAGATATAGAAAAATTCTTTATTCATATTTCTCCAGTAGTTTAGGAATCTTAAAGATAAATATAAGTTTTTAGAAAACTAGATTAATAAAAATAATAGCTATCTTCGTGGGAACGATCCTATATTAGCTATACAATTTTTATTGTGCGCTGCAATAGGTTAAAACTTAATTAAACATACATAGTAAGCCGATCAGAGACTGGCTGATGTGGGTGCATTATCTGGGGTGGAATGGGGGTACGGCGATGCCGTTGTGCTGGCACCACAAGTTTTCTTTTTTTGAGTTTTTTATTTTCTTGATTTTTTGTTGGTTTTGATTTTTGGATAAAGCAAATGAACCTTTATGATGAAGGGTTATGGGGCCTTTGAATTCCCGTTTCGGGCGGCGTTCACACCCAAAATATCTCCCACGGTGGGACCTCGACGTGCTTCGGAAGAGACAGAGGAGAAAACCTTTGTTCTATGTGAAGGCACGGGAATTCACGTAAACAACCCGATCCCTAGGAACAAGCCAATAAGAGGGTGACCTATTTTGGCCGGCGAAGGCGTATTGGGTGTCGGAGGGTGTGGGACTCGGGGATGGTGATAAAAGGCCTCATATTTGGACTGCCTATCCCAGAATAGGCTTGGCGGGTGTAGTATATACGCTAGGCCAAAATCTGGAGATTGTCTTCGCGTGTGTATTACACACACTAGAGCAAATCTGAGAAAAGTTGGCTTAGCGTGTGTATTACACACACTGGGCAAAACAGTGTATATATTTATATTTTAACAGCAAACAGCAAGCCCAAGATTGATTTCTTTTTTGGGTTTTCTGGAAGCGATGCTTTCGGGAACTGATTTTCTTTGTTATTCTGGGTCCCTCCTTTCTGAATCTAGGGATACAAGGCTGATTTGGGGATACTAAACACACTCCCCCAGGGTTTTAAGCTTTGTAATAAGATCGGTTACCCACTCGATATACTCTCGGCGCAAGTGACTTCTCAGATATCGGATGGGTGGTGCTTTTCCGGATCATCACCACCCACTAGGGGTTGCCGTCATACTAAGAATCGAGTATTTGCATCACTACCTAAATTCCCAACCCTTTAAAAGCTACCCCCATAATAGTGATTTAAGTCCCTTAATTCAATTTTAAGGTTCAATTTTAGATTCAATTTTAAAAGGGGGTTTGCTTATTATCCAAAAACGGGTTGTGATGATCCTGTGCCGCCTCTTCTGGCTGGCGTCCACTGGTGGCATACGAGTGCGAGAAAATAAAAGCTCACGTAGGCTCGCCAATCTGCTGAGGCGTGTAAATGCTCAAGTAAGCCCGCCAATTAGCTAAGATATGTAAATGATAAAAAATTAAAGGAAAGTAAATACAGTACTCAAGTAGGCCCGCCAATCCGCTAAGGCACGTAAATGACGGGAAAGTAGGGGTAAGTAAAACCAGACGGAATCGTAGGGGTGAGAAAAAAATTGGTGCAATCATAATGGTGAGTACAAAAAGAGAAAAAAGAGGTTAGTAAACACAAAATAAATACAAACAAAAAGGAGGTCAAATTTCAAGGGGAAACTTTACTAGCTACTCCCTAGCAGAGTTGCCATCTGTGCAACCATGGATCTTATCGATCCACGTGACAATGCACTTGTGTAAAAAATAAAGAGTCGCCACCAGGAGCTTTTGGTGTTCCGAGAAACCTAAATCAATATTGAAAGCACAGAGGTACAAAAATATGACTCTGATTTACCTATTCACGCCAAAGGCTCTTGGGCAGGGGCTTCAGTTATCGATCGGGAAGGTGTTAGGTACCTGATCAACCTGCTCAAATGCGATCTATACTTATGGCCAAAAGAAAAAATAAAACAACACTTCCTCTTTCCCGAAGGCACTCCGATCCTATTTATGCCCCTTGCAAGCACCGAGATTTTAGTGGCGTAATGGCGTAAATTCAAGGATAGAGGAAAAGCAAAGAAGGTAGAGGAATAGAGGTGAGAGTTGGAGCTCTTGGGCCCTTGTAGCACGGTTGTGGTCCTTCACGCAAGAGCGACACCGGTGAGCTTCCAATAGCGAACGGGTGGTTGGATGGGTTCTAAACTCTAAGGCTAGGGAGCTAAAGGGTAGGAGGAGAGGACTAAGGCCTAGTTCTTACCAAAATCGGGAGGTTGATGATGGAAAATCGGATTGAAAGAGATGAATTAAGTTCAGAAATTTTATGTGTTTTATGCTAAAATGGGAGATGGGGGATCACTTACTCTTTTCTCTCTTTAGGAAATTTTTTCAAGCCTTTGTAAAGGGAGGGGTGCCTCTCTATTTATAGGAAAAAGGGAGGTTAGGAGGGTACTTAAGTGGTAATAAATTTAGCAATTAGGTAATCTTTTAACTATGGTTTCCTAGGATTTCGAGAGCTTGAAAATGTGGGCAATGGGTTTCAATGGTAGATGATAGGGTGAGGTTTCAAATGACTAGGGAGTTGCAAATAGGTTAAATGGAGGTGCAACAGTTCTAATGAAACTCACCCCAAACATTGGGATGGTCAACAAGTCAAATCTCCAAAGCCATTCAAGCAAAAATCTAAAAGTTACTATAGCTAAGCTTGGCATGTGTATTACACACGCTAAGCATAGCTACAATGATTGGGAAGTTCAGAGCATGCTAGGGGGTCCATCTATGCTTAGCGTGTGTATTATACATGCTAAGCCACTTCTGTCAAAAAATGGCCTAGTGTGTATAATATACACACTAGGCAACATTTCTCTAGAAATGGCTTAGCGTGTGTATTATACACGCTAAGCATGTCCACCTCCTCGAGAAGCTCTCGAGAGGTTCAACCAGATGCAGTTTTTGAGTTCAAAATACCCTAGCTTTCAATGTATGACTCGGATTGGGGTGATTCTTGGCTTGTTGAAAAGCTGAAAATCTCTACTTTCCGATGGTATATGATTTAGTTTCAGCAGGGTGTCCCCACAAGCTTTGGCACACCTTTCTCTAACCACAGTCGGGGAGGGTTTGAAACTGGTCCTAGAAGGGTTCTAAGGATTCGGGTAGGGTTTTAAAGGTTTCAGGATGATTCCTAAGGGTTTGGGGGATGGTATCGGAAGCTCAGGGGGGGGGGGGTGCCTTTCTCGAAGTAAGTTTCGATCGGGCCTTGGGCCAAATTTGGGTGTCTACAACAGGGCTCTAATATATTGTATATATACTTTAGTATAATTAATTAAAAATAATAAATAATTTATTGCATAACAAGGTTTGAACCCAAAACCTAACCTTCACAAAGCACTAAGTCAACCACTAGAGCAATTCACTAAGATATGTAAAGAGTGATACATATATAATTTTTTGGTCATTTTTGTGAATCATTTTTATGATATTGCAACTGTTTTTTAGTATGGATGATCTTTTGTGGTATTATGGCTATTTTTTTTATTAGGATATGCTATTTTCCTACAATTTCCTGCATATGTATCCAAACACAAGATTTGGTTAATCTTGTGATTTCCCAGCTAGCAATGTGGTTATCCAAATAACGGAAAACAAAGGGAAACAAAGGAATCCCATGATTTTCTACAACTTAGGTATCCATGGGAAAATATAAGAATATTATTTTACTTTCCCATGTTTCCTGTGTTTTTCTCCAAACAGATCCTTAGGGTTTAAAACCACACTCAAAAATAAATGTTGAAAACCTGCATACCAAGATTTGAACCTCTACCTCGTCTCAAACTGAGGCCCCTAACCATTAGGCTACTACTTAACTTGTCAATTATCAGCAGAAACAAATATAAAAGTTTGAAAGCAAAACTGATATTTTTAATTAAGGTTTTAGAAATTCTAAGCATGCGGGATATATATACTATTAGACATATACACAGTAATAAGGTGTATCAATGTAATAAAATTAAATTTTATATATATATATATATATATATATATATATATATATATATATATATGTATTGAGAGCCATTACTTGTATACACAAAGTTCACCCTTCACACAATCTAAAAAAAAGACGATATATTGTAGACTTGAATCATGTGGAAACATCATCTAAGCAGTCTAATTTGAAGGCCATGATCTAAAGATCTTTCGTGCAAAAAAATTGCATGAAAGTAGTCAATCTTTGAATCAGATGATGCCCTATGTCTGCATTGAGTCATATAATAGCAATTGTGTTTTATGCCAATTTTTGCACTAGAGATTTTTAAATTTTAGTTTTCAAAATCAGACAGCTCATTTCAAAAGATAAGACTATTAGCGGCAAAAAAACATGGGACACAACCCATGTCTTCAGTCGTATGTGGATTGATTTTGGAGCTCAGTCCACCTATAAAGATGGTCCTTCTTATATGCGCACCTAGGGATGCAAATTTCGTTCACTGAATCCAACAAAAACCAAAATTTCGGTTTCGGTGTCGCATCACCCTAAAATCAAACCCGAACCGAAAAGGTCAGTTTCGGTTAACCGAACTTCTCACCCACCGGAACCAAAACTGAACCGAACCAATCCGATTTCAGTTTTGGACGGTTCGGTTTTCAGTTTTGATTGGTTTTAATTTACAGTTTTACACCCCTATGCGCTAATGCGCACTAAGGTTCAAATTTGGGTTAGTTGTAGGTCCAACGACCAACCTAGTCTAGAATTGGGCCCAACCTGGCCCGGCCTATCTGATCGGTTTCCTGGTCAAGTCTTTAGTCAACCTCACCCACTTGCCTCCTTTTAAAAAAAAAAACCTTTGGATTCCTTATATTCTCATGTCGAAGAACCCCACCCACCTTATGTTATCCTTTAAAAACATTTGGATTTGTAAAATCTGATACATAGAAGACATGGCTTAGGTCTTAATAGTTTTTGAGTGCTGCTCATACTTAATGGTCACTACCGGCTTTCTAAATATATAGACACAATTTTTTTTTCATGAATGATATGTAGACACATAAATGTTAAATACTACGTATACAAGTTATTGGTGTCCTCGTTTTGCAATCGGGTTTACAGTTCGTGATTCACAATTTGCCACTATCAAGTGAACTCGATTTGTTAGGGGCACGATCATTTTAAAAGTATATATTAATTGCTTATCGAAAAAAATATATATTTATTAAGCATGTGAAATAAGTTAGCACTGGCCAATTAAAAAAGGTAAATATGATCACTTGGTTAATTATAAAACATAAAAATCATGAAGTCTTTAAGTTTCCTTTTTTTTTTTGAGAAAAAAATTAATTTATCATAAATCACTGGTTACAAGATCAGATATGGAAGGAGGGTAGTCCTCCATCTAGACAAAGAAGTTAGTAGAATTAATTCCTAATTTCGCAAGGCCATGTCCCACTTTGTTAGAATCTCGGTAGACATGAAAACATGCAACCGAATAAAACTGGTTCATCACCACCCTGATATCCTCAATCAACATAGTGAGGAAAGAACGATCCTCTTGGCGTGAGTTTATCAATTGGACAACCTCAAGTGAATCACTTTCAATATGTATGTTCTGCAATCCTAAGTCGAAAGCAAGCTGTAGCCCATCAGAAATTGCTTGTATCTCGGCTTGAAGAGGGTTTGGAATGTTTATGTAGCACTTTGCCATCGATGCTTGAACCAGAGCCCCAGAATCCCGAATAATAGCTCCTATCCCTGTGAAGGCCCAAGTTTTCTTCCATGCCGCATCAACATTTATTTTGAAAAAGCTCGGTCCTGGTTTACACCAGATTCCACTTCAATTAGGATGTTCTACAAACGTTGCTTCGAACTTGGAATTTTCCGTTTTGAACTAGAAGAGCATACCTTCCGCCCATAGAATGTGTTGCACAACATCCCCTTTACTTCCATTCATAATCACTTTGTTTCTAAGGTTCTAGATAGCCCAAGCGATAACCAAGAAATGGTCCAAGCTGTCCTCCTTTTCAGATATGATTTGCTTCACCCATAAATATAAGTTTTCCACCTTGTGTTCAACACTCCTAAGACCCAAGGATGACATGAACCAGAGGGGAGTCAAGTGGGGACAATCCTTTAAAACATGTATAATGGTTTCAGCCTCTAGAGCACACAGCCCACAAGTTGTGTCATTTGTGATCATCTTCTTCCACAAATTATACTGCATTGGTAATATGTTCTTGCACGCTTGCCAAGTGAAGTGTTTAATTTTATTTGGGATATTGCAATTCCATATCTTTTTCCAAACAGAATCGGATGAGGCATAACTGCAGGAGCCTTCACATGACCCGTTCTTATCATAGTAGGTCCTAGCCGCAAAATAAGCACTTTTAACATTGAATTTACCTTTTCTATCGAGAGTCCATGCTATTTTATCATCACATGGATGGATCAGGAGTGGGATTTGTAGAATAATTTCAGCATCATCCGACCAAAGAGCATTTTTTATGATATTTGAGTTCCAATGTTGTGGCTGGCCTATAATGATGTCCTCCACCTTTTGGATTTGTTGGGTCGTGTGGGGAGTAATTACCTTGTAAGGGCTCACACGAGGGATCCACCTATCCCCCAATATGTCAATCGATCGCCCATTACCAACCCTTTTGATAATTCCTTCTTCCAAGATGTTCTTGATTCCCCAAATGCTTCGCCAAGTGAAAGAAGGATTGTAACCCAGACTTGATTCCACTAACGAGAAATTTGAGAAATACCTTGCTTTTAAAATCCGAGTTGCGACCGAAGAGGGGTTTGTTTGCAGCCGCCATCCCTGTTTTATTAGCATAACTTTGTTGAAAGCCCGTAGATCCTTGAAGCCTAGTCCACCACAAGCCTTAGAAGTGCACAACTTGTTCCATGCAATCCTAGGTATCCCCTTGTCATTCTTGTTTTGGCTCCACCAAAATCGAGCAATTAAGGTCGAGATATCTTGTAATAAAGTTGCCGGCAGTTGAAAGCAACTCATCGCATAAGTAGGAATAGCTTGAGCGGCGACTTTAATGAGTGTCTCTTTTCCCACTTTGGATAACAATTTCTCCTTCCACCCTTGAAGTTTCACCGAAACTCTCTCCCTTAGGTATCTGAATTTGAGATTCTTAGTCCTTCCAAGAAAAGTAGGGAGACCAAGATACTATTCATGACATTTTGCCCCTTTGATTGCGAATTGTTGTAGTAGGTCCAATCTGTCGCTGTGTGATACATTGGAGCTTAATGCAATACAAGATTTTTCCAAGTTGATCATTTGCCCGGAAGCACATTCATATGAGTGTAACATGTGAATGATTTGATGGCTTTCCTCCTTGTTTGCTTTAAAGTATAATAAGCTATCATCGAAAAATAGGAGGTGAGAGACCTTTGGGGCATCCCTACAAATTTGGATTCTTGAAATTCTTCTTTCATACAATGCATTAGTACACAGAAGAAAAAATCTCAGCTATAATGAGAAAGAGGTATGATGAGAGAGGGTCTCCTTGATGCAACCTCCTAGAGGGAGTTACCTTGCCACAAATCACCCCATTTATGAGGAAGGGAAAAGTGACAATGGTGACACACTTCATAATCAAGTTTATACACTTGGGGTCAAACCCAAATTTCAGCAAGCAAAATTCAAGAAAATGCATAGTCATAAGCTTTACTGACATCTAGTTTGAGGGCTCAAAAACCCACACCCCTTTTCCTTGATCTAAGGTAATAATTGATTTCATAAGCCACAATAATGTTATCAGTGACTAGTCTCCTTGGGACAAAAGCGCTTTTATTGGTAGATATGATGGTGGGTAAAACTGCTTTCAACCTATTTGTAAGAACCTTAGCAATTAATTTATATATCACATTACATAAACTAATTGGTCGATATTCTTTCATAGTCTTTGGATTCTTTGTTTTCAGAATCAACACTAAATGAGTTTCATTAATAGGAGTGATATCGATATTACCATTCAAGAATCCGAGATTTTAAATCCCAGTCTAGGACTCTTAGAGCACTCGAATAATCCCAACACACCCATCCGCATGTGCTAGGCCAGCACTAGATAAAATCCCAAAAGTGGCCTAAGGGGTTTCAATCTCCAGTTTCTCAAGAAGATCTAAATCTTTCCTTGTATTGAATTTCTTCAACAATTCTTGGACTTCAGAAATTTGCTCAGGGGTTCTCATATATTCTCAACGGATCTTTTAAAGGTTATAAATAGGTATCACCTCAGCCTTGTTGAGGCATTGTTGTGCTGCTCACCTTGCAATTATTAAATGATTAAAATAGCAGATTAACTGCACAAATTATAACAATGAGGGATCAAAGCAGCCAGTCATGCAAGAACCAGGGCTATTGCAGCAAGTTTTAATAGGTAAGTAAGGGTTTGTCTACAAGGAAATGTGATTTAAACTATGGTAAATCTCCAGATCTATAGCAGATCTGGCACTCTATCCTAATTTAAACTAGAATTAAAACAGGAAAGAGGAGAGGCCTTTAAGGTTTGTCACTTACTAAAAACTATAAATATCAAATGCAAATGATCCAGATTTGATTAAACACAAAGTTAAAGGAATATGGAGAAAAGATTAAAATCAAGAGACGGAGAATAGCAGCTAGGGATTTTGGTCTTTACTGAAAATTATTTGGTTCAAAAGTAGTGTAGGGAACTGGTTTGCAGCAATCCTTCATCTGGCTACAAGCCTAGATGCAAGGTATAAGAATTCATTCTCAACCAGAGAATTGAAGCAATCCTAAGGCTATGATCTGTCTACTCGAATGGTCACAAATCATCCCAGAGATTGTTCCAATTCAGGGATCTTAATTGGAATATATAAACCATTGCAGATGCTATGGATGCAAGGCTACAAGCTCAGGCATCCACAGGGATATTAGATCTAGAAAAATCAAATGGCAATCAAAAGATCTATGGATCTAAATTAGTTTTACATTCAACAATTACTGAATCAATACAACTTACAGTCAATTATTCTCAGATCTACAATCTATGCAACACCTAATTCTCCTACAAAGCTCTGAACCTTGTAATTTATACCTCTCAACCTCACTCTAACTACCAAAGAGAGTTAGCCAACCATAATTGGCTAAAAAGAAAATGGGGGAAGAAGGAAGAGAGAGAGGGAATTTATGGAGGGAAGATGGGGATCGGATTTGGCTCTAATTCTCCCAATTTCTGGATAATAGCTCTCTAATTTCTTCAAGCTTTTATATTCTTCTCTCTGTCTTCAGATCTATTTCAGCCAATCAGAGCTCAAGAGAATAATTCTGTTATTTTCAACTACTGATGTGGCTGATTTTTCTTCTAGAAGCTCTTTCTCCATTGGACCAAAAACTGGTGAATACACATGAGGTAGTTAGAGTTCCCATTCGTGCCCAGTTGCATACCAAAAATACTCCCAGGGGTCGCTTACATGCTTTGAAATATGTGCACAAAGCATAGGCGTGTGGCAGTTGCTGTGAAAAGAACTGAGAAGTTCCTAATTCAAATGTCGAGAGGTTATGGGAACCTCTCGATAGGTTGAAATGGCTTTCGACAAGTTTAGTTGACTAGTCGACAGGATTAGAGACTTCTCAGCATTAACTTCGACAGGATTGAGTAACTCTCGATAGGTTTGGAGCTTTCTCAACAGGATTGGAGTATATCTCGACAGGTTCATGTGAACTGGTCAATAGGATTGGAGTACATCTTCACCTTTGGTCTAGTTCTTAATTCATCCTCTTGACAGGTTATAGTCAACCTGACGACTTGTTATATGATCTTTAGTTGAGTGCTCGATAGGTTGGCTCCATCCTCGCAAGAATGAGCATAGCTTCAGGTAAGTTTTCGACAGGTTGCCTTACACTGTTCGACAGGTTTAGTTGAACCTCGCGATAAGTATCTGAAACCTCTCGACTTCTTCTGCACCTCCAGGTATCCTCTCGATAGGATCCACAACCGTACCTCTAACCTCTCGATAGGTACTGGAACCTCACAAGATCTTCATATTTCTAACTCCGTTCCTCTCGACAGGTTGGCTTTTGCTTCCAGAACCTCTCAACAGGTACTGGGAAGCTCTCGACAAGATCTTTTGCTGTGCCTCCAACCTCTTGACAGCTTTATTCTAAGCATTCAAACCTGTCGATAGGTTAGTTTATCCTCTTGGCAGGTTGTGTCCTTTGTCTCCACAGCTGGAATACAATCCTGTGTTGTTGTTCCTCATTTGTTCAACACTCAGCAGCCTCTTGGTGGGTTTAATCTTCATTCCTTGCAACTACTCTTGGTTCCAAGCATACCCAGTTGGGCTCAAGACATTCTCATGAACTTATAAGGCTCTGTGGGCTGCTTGGCTGGCTTTGGGCTATCTAAGCACATGTTGAGATGTATGAGCAGCTTCTTTGGCCATTTTAGATGGATGTTTGCACTAAGACTGTAATTTATTGCTTATCTATAAAATACACTCAAAACACATTATTAGTTAGCTCAAAGGTACATCAAAGGTCAGGTTAGGAGGTGAAAAATGGTATTTTTCACTGCTTAACACACCCCCAAACCCAAGCTTTTCTAGTTTCTAAGAAAAGGAGAAAGTAAAAACAATTATCGGAAATGAAAAATGCCACTTTTGTAAGGAGGACAGATGCATTTAGTATATGCATCAAGCCTTTTAAACCCCTAGGTGATCCCTAGTAGAGGAGTGAAGTCTCCTGAGGGTTTTCAGTGAAGTTACCCACAAACTTCTCCATTGAGTTAGTTAATATCAATGCAGCATATTAAAAACAAAATTCAAGCAAAATAAAATTCATTCCACACCTTGTTTATTCAATTCTAGAGGATTCATGGCAGAAACACAACAATTTAAAATTGAAATTTTGTTGCAATTCCTTCACAATCACTCAGCTCATGTCAGGGCATTTTGTATGGAAATAAATGTAGAGCTTACCATCAAATTGAGAATTATGTTTTCACAATACCCCCAACAAACCTAATTTCATACCCAAAGCTCACCAGGGCTGTCACTCAAGATAGAAAAGAAGGGTGTATCATTTCACACATCTCAAGAGAAGTTACAGCCCTCAAATAGGACTACAAGCATGAGCATAGGCATTGCTCTAGTTTCTAAAATCCTCTAACTCTTTTCACCATAGATTATACAAATCCTCATCTCCACATGACAGCTCAATCCATTTCAGATCAGTAGGGGCTTTTTATTAGGTTGTAATGTGGCTTATGGATGAAGTTTATAAGAATAAAAGGGTGGAATAGAATTCAAAATTGAGAAATCAGTAAAGTAAGGAGGTGACATGTACACCTTCTTCAATTCAGCACAAGCTTCATCTTCTTTGAATTTGTAGATTTGAAGTGATCAATTTCCAATCCTCATTTCAATGTTTCCAATGAAGTGACTTCTCTCTCATTTTTGTTTTGCTTTTCTGCTTTTTTTTCAGTATTTTTTTTTTTTTATGGGCTGGACTGCCACACTTCACCACTGAACACTGCTTTCCTTCAATTTTCTCTCTTTTCCTTCCACCAAATATGAAACCTTACTCCTCTAGCCTCACTCCCCCCTCCACTTACTGAATTCTCAAATTGAGGGTGAGCTACAATAGGTCAAGAGGTTAAGGGAAAAAAAATATGTTGGCTTTGTCAAAGAAGAATGGCACGCTTCAAGCTCAATTGGTGTATACAAAGGCGTTTAAATGGTAGGGAATTTTTTTTTTATGGCTCAAACTGTCTGAAGGATGGCCCTACTTGATGTCCTCAATGTCATGAATGTTGTCAAGTTGTTTTAACTTTGATTTACCTAACTTCTAGATAGAAAAACTAGATCCAATCAGTCCTTAGAGCAGAAAATTTGATAAAACACTCTTCAAAGGAAATTTCTCAGGCCCAAATCTCACTAGGTATGGCCTTTCATAAAATTCCTGCTGTATATCTTCACAATTTTCTCTCATTTCAGGTTCACTAAACATTAATTTTTGAAAATGCTTGACATTCACTTTATGAAAAATGTCAGAACTGCAACACATTTCAGTCTCAAAAGGTTTTTAATTTCCTCTATTTCAAAAATCAGGTGAGAAATCACATTATTTTCTCAATTTCTATTAAAACCCTGCTGCACTACCATTAACTATCCATTGGCATACCCTGCCACACCCCCAAACCTATGAGGAGCAGTGTCCTCACAGATTTAAAAAGAGAGTGCATGTGCAGTAGGTTATCATACATAAAATCAGACATAAGATAAAGTAAGTAAAAGCATTAAACAAGGCACACACAAACAACTAAAATAAACTAATAGATATAAAGACAGAAAGTAAATAAATAAAACATAATAAAGAAAAATTTCATTTATAACACAGAAATTTATACAATGTAAAGGAAAATGACTACAAAAATTATACAAAAACACCCTTACTAATGACATATTCAAATCTAATCAGCTAAATTGTTTGTTGGTTCATCCTTGAAGTGGGTATCTTTACTTCGTAGGGCATCTCGATTGAATTGCGGAGGGCAGCCAATCCTCGAACAACATCCCTTTTAAGGTATGGGTTTTGTTGCATGACATGGAGGAGGGTAGAGTGTGGAGGAGGTATGGGAAAAGAAGAGGCAAGGAGTATGGGTTGGTCAGAACTTGAAGAAGGGATAGCCAACAAAGGAGAGGAGATGGATGATGGCATGGGTGGGATGGAAGTAGAGGGAATGGGCTGAGGGAATTCAAGTTTAGGTTCTGGGTCAGTTTCGATTGGAATTGAGGAGGTTGGGATTAGGTCTTCCACATCTGTGGTAGCTACAACAAGTGGGAGATCAGGTTGGGATTGTGTGAGGGTGATTGGCGAAGGTAAGAGAATAATGGGTGGTTGGATAGGGTCAGGTTGGGGTTTTGGTTCAGCTTCAGCTTTAGTTTGAGTAGAGGCATTGGTAAAGGTAATAGGAGGGATTTTTGGGATAGGTGCAATGGGTGTAATAGCTAGAGTGGTGACAGCTGAGGTTATGGGTTGGGGAGAAGGAGGTGGAGTAGGTAAATGGGTGGGTGGAGGGATAGGTGGTTGTTGTGATGTTTGGGTTAACAGTGATAAAGTAAATTGGGTGGCTTGGAGGCTAGTTTGCATGGAGGCCTGGTTTTGGAGGGTGGAGTTCATGGATAGCAGGTTGGCCTCAATTGATGATTAGGTTTGGGTATCGACCAACACTTGGGCTTGAAGGGAGAGTAATAGGTTGAAGATTTAGGATAGGAAATCAGGGGTGATGGGTGGAATTGGTTAAAATGGGGAAGTGGCTGCATGAGTGAAGGTGGTGGGTTGTGGTGATGGAGGTGTAGGGGCAAATTGATGTGGCTGTGGTGAATCTGGAGGAGGGGTGAAATGAGGAGGGTGAGGGGAGCCTGGGAGAGGGGTAAACTCATAATTGATGTCCCCTATGATTGAGGACATCATGACTGATTATCCCTCTTTTGAAAAAGGGGTTTGGTCATGGGTAGGTGAGAAAGGGATGGAGTCTATGGTAAGAGGAATTGGCAGAGGTGTGGAGGTGGTGATGGTGGAACGGGTGGCTGAGGTGTAAGGAGGAATAGAAACCGGAATGGAAGGTAAAGAAACTGAGATGGATGGTATGACAGAGGGGGGGATGGTGAGGCTGGCATTAGAGGAGCTAACCATAGGAATAATCAAATCGATGGAGGGGATGACTGTGGGTGCAAAGGTCATAAGTGGAGGCTCCAAGCTAGTGGCAGCTGTGGGGAGAGGCTCTGAACTAGCAGAAGTAGAGGTGTCATGTGCAGCAGCAGAGTTGACTGCTTGTGGAGCTTCTATCTCAGGATTCTCACTTGATTTGTTCTTACTCTTCCCAATTAGGGTCCTACTGGCAGACCAAGCCCTCTTCCCAAATACTTTTGGAGTCACCTTCACCATTGGCTCATCATTTGGAAAAACAAATTTTCATCTCTTAAGCAAGGCAGTGATGAGCCTACTGTAAGGTAGGCCAAGTAAGGCTTGCACTTTTTGAATTTTCTCATTGACATCCACCATTACATCAAATACCAGCTGGGCAACATTCATGAACTGGCCCTTGGAGAAAAAATACAGGGCATCCACTATGGGGTTCTCCTTTCTTGCTGATGTCCACTGATATATATATATATATATATATATATATATATATATATATATTCTCAAAATTGAGTCAATGAATAGCATGCTGGGGTGTAGATCTCTTCTCATTATTGACTCCCCAGACCCCATAATGCCTTGAGTGAGGTGCCTAGCCATTGCTTTGAATGCACATTTTCATGTTTTGGCAGACCATAGGATGTATCAAAAATAAAAGGGACCCCTAAAACCAACCCTATATCACTGTAATTCACAACAATCTCTTGGTGATCAATTACAATCTCCAGACAAGGATCAGTTGAACCTGGCTTGGTCTTCTTCCTGAGATTCTGATACCACAGCTTGACCAGCCTAGGGGAGGATTTTTCACTTAATGGGGTCAGGATGGGTGTCAGGCCTGCCTTCACCAAATAATTCAAAGTATCCTTACACTCCTCTTCCTTAGAAAAGTAGGGGTGTCAACAATTGTCTCTGAAATCAGGCCTAACTTATCCACAAATTCATTGGGAGTAGATAGGTTCATAGGGACTTCAAATTCGTCCTCAGGGTTAGGCTCAGGCATGGGTTCTGTCTCAGAGGCCTCCTCAACAATTTCTTCACTATTTTGGGCCCTCTTAGATTTCTTAGCTTTCTTGGGATTGACAGATTTCTCAGCTTTATCCATGGCCAGCTCTCTTTTGGCAGATGGGGTCTCCTTGGCCATTTGGTTAGCCTACTGGATTTCCTAGTGGCCTTTGTGGCAGATTTGGAGGTGGTTTTGAAAAGGGTAGCTAGGGTATCCTCTTGATCAGCCATTGGACAACCAATTCAGTTAAGATTAGCTCTCAACAACCACAGTAGACTTCTATGCTCAACGAAAGTGATCACAAAAACTTGAAATTAAAATATTGGAAAATCACAGAGGGGAGCTAGAAGAAAACTTACCCACAGAAACCTAGGGTTTTCAGATCTTGATGTGCACGACACCAAATTGGTAGAGATTAGGTGCAAAATGTAGCCCTTGAGGAATGATAGAAATTTGAACAATGGTCGAGCGATTGGAGTAGACACCAGGGAGGTAGAGGCAGAAGAAAGAAGGTAGAAATCGGCATATAGAAGATAGAGCTCAAAGACAAGCTATCGAATGGCTAAATTGAGTGGTCGATAGGTTTAAAAGGAAGAAAATCAAGTTTTGACAGGATTGGGGTAAAGGTGTCGATAGGTTGCATCAGCCTGTCGAAGAGTGAAAAGTAGTTGAACCTCTCAAGAGGATCACTCAATCCTGTCGATGGGTTCAAGGTTTCAGAAACACTCAATTCGAGAGATTCACAGAACCTCTTGACAAGTACTCTAAACTCAACATTTAATCCTCTCAACAAGTTCCAAAACCTGTCAAAACAAAGCTTATACCTTCAGAACCTCTCGATAGGTTTTTCCAACATCTCGACAAGTTCAACAATCCTATTGAAAACCATTTGTGCACCTTTCGAACCTATTGACAAGTTCACAGATCCTATCGACAGTCACATTTACAGCTTCAAAACTTGTCAAGAATTTACTCAAACCTCTCGACAGGTCTAAGATCTTGTCAAAATGCATGCAAGGAACCTTCATAACTTGTCAAAATATTTTCCACTCCTCTCGACAGGTTGTATCTCAATTCAAATAGAGTTTTATCAGTTCCAAATCTATTCAACAAAGAGCTTGAGCCTTTGACCATTAACTTTCATGATCCTACCATCTTTTGGATCCTTGATTTCAATAGCTCCAGATGGGGATACATGCTCTACCATGTAAGGTCCCTCCCATCTAGATCTCAACTTACCTGGGAAAAATTTTAATTTAGAGTTGAACAACCATACCTTGCTGCCAGCTGTGAACTCTTTCCTTAGCAAATACTTATAATAGAAGGCTTTGGTCTTCTCTTTGTAGATCCTAACATTAGAATATGCTTCCAATCTTAGCTCTTCCAGCTCTAACAGCTGGAGCCTCTTGTGCATGCCAGCAAAAGTTAGATCAATGTTCAATGCTTTAACAGCCCAATATGCTCTATGCTCTAACTCTACTGACAAGTGACAAGCCTTGCCATACACCAATCTGAAAGGGGATATGCCATTTGGGGTCTTATAAGCAGTCCTATAAGCCTACAGTGCATCATTAAATCTCATGGCCAAGTCCTTCCTATCTGCCCTAACAGTCTTCTCTAGGATGTGCTTTATCTCTCTATTTGAGATTTCAACCTGCCCATTAGTCTGGGAGTGGTAGGAAGTTGCAATCCTATGTGTAACAGAATATTTCTTGAGTAAACTCTCAAAATTTCGGTTACAGAAATGGCTGCCCCTATCACTGATGATGGCTCTAGGGGTGCTAAATCTTTAGAAGATATTTTCTTTGATAAATTTTAAGACAGCCTTATGGTCATTAGTCCTTGTGGCAATGGCTTCAACCCATTTGGACAAATAGTCCACTGCCACAAGGATAAAACTATACCCATATGAAGAAGGAAAAGGGCCCATAAAATCTATTCCCCAAATATCAACAAGTTCAACCACAAGTATATGCTATAAAGGCATGGAGTTTCGTTTGGAGATACTTCCCATCTTTCACAAGCTTTACAGTGATGCCATGCATACTTGAAGAGAGTGGGCAAATAAAATCTACTGCGGAGCACCTTGGCAGCAGTCTTGTTGCCACTGAAATGGCCTCCACATGTCTGTTCATGACACATGGTTAGTATGCTATGAAAATCCTCACCAAGGACACATCTCACCACTTGGTCTGCACAATGCTTGAACAAGTATGAATCCTCCCACATGTAATGTCTGATCTGTGAAAAGAACAACTCCTTGTCTATTTTATTCTAATGTGAGGGAATCCTACCTACAACCAAGTAGTTCACAATGTTTGCAAACCAAGGTGTAGAGGTGCTGATAGTAAACAATTATTCATCAGGGAAGGAATTATTGATAGGCAGCCTATCAAACTCCTCAGCTAGGATCCTGGATAAGTGGTCTACAACTATATTTTCAACCCTTTTTTTGTCCTTAATATCAAGATCAAACTCCTATAATAGGAGGATCCATCTGATTAATCTTAGCTTTGCATCCTTTTTTGATAAAAGGTACTTTATGGCTAAGTGGTTTGTGAACACCACTATCCTAGATTCTAAAACATAAGACCTGAATTTTTCTAAAGCGTAGACAATTGCCAACAATTCCTTATCAGTTGTGCATCAATCTTGGTTTTGCTTACATAAGCAATCACAGAAGGAGACTTATCCTTTCTTTATCCCGACTGCACCAATAGCAAAATCTGATGCATCACATATTAGTTCGAATGGAAAAGAAAATTTAAGTGCTTGAAGGATAGGTGCAGAGGTTAAACAACCTTTCAAAAGCTCAAAGGCATGGTGACATTCATCATCAAACTCAAAGGGAACCTCTTAGCACAATAGGTGACAAAGAGGTTTTGTGATCTTTCTAAAATCCTTGATGAATCTCTTATAGAACCCAACATGCCCCAAGAAAGATCTGACTTATCTCACAGTTTTTGGTGGGGATAAGTGTGCAATCAGATCAATCTTAGCCTTGTCTACCTCAATGCCTCTGTGGGAAGCCACATGGCCAAGGACAATGCCTTTATTGACCATAAAATCACTCTTTTCCTAACTCAAAACCAAGTTGGTTTCCTCACATCTCTGCAACACAAGGCTGAGATGGTATAGACATTAGCTAAAATGTCCCCAAAGATAGAGAAATCATCCATGAATATCTCTAAAAACTGATCAATCATGTCAGAAAATATAGCATACATGCATCTTTGAAAAGTTGTAAAGGCATTGCACAATCCAAATGGCATCCTTCTATAGGCAATGGTGCCAAATGGGCATGTGAAAGTTGTCTTTTCCTGGTCTTGTGGATAAACAGGGATTTGGTTATACCCCGAATATCCATCAAGAAAATAATAGAAAGCCTTGCCTGCCAACTTACCCAAAATTTGGTCAATGAAGGGCAAAGGGAAGTGGTCTTTTCTAGTTTTCAATTTGAGCTTCCGATAGTCTATACACACCCTCCAACCTGTGGTTTCCCTAGTTGGAACAAGCTCACCAGAATCAATTTTAATCACAATAATTCCAGATTTCTTAGGGACTACCTGAGTAGGTGTCACCCATTCGAAATCTGAAATTGGGTAGATTATTCCAGCATCTAACAATTTAACCACTTCTTTCATTACCACTTCTTGTATGTGGGGGTTCAATTTTTTCTGTATTTCTCTAGAGGGTTTGGAACCCTCTTCCAGGTGGATTTTATGCATGCACACAGTAGGGCTGATGCCCCCAAGGTCAGCAATAGTCCAACCTATTGCTCTCTTATTCTTCGTTAGAACACACAACAGTTCTTCCTCTTGCTCATAAGTGAGTGAGGAAGAAATGATCACTGGCAACTTCTTGTTTGCCACCAAAAAACTATATTTCAAGGTCTTAGGCAGCTAATTTAACTCTACATCTAGTGGACATATGAGAGAAGCAACAAAGGTGCCTTTGATGGTGGTGGAAGAGGCAACACAACAAGTTTCTATGGTGGATACCTTGTTGTTGGCCCCATATTAGAATTTAAGGCTTTCACCTCTTGAACCATGGGTGTGGGGGCCTTCTCTTCCATATTCTCACTCCACACATGTTAAAAAACATCATAAAAATCATCATCATGCAGCAGCTTGGGCAAAGTCTCTTCCACAACCTCATCAAATACATCAATTACAAAGCAATCCTCACTATCCAAGTGAGGCTGATTGGCTGCATCATACACATTTAATTTCACTTTCATATTGTCAAAAGACACCTCTATTACTCCTTATCTATACTACATATAAGTATTGGTAGTGGCCAAGAAAGGCTTGCCCAAAATCACAAGAATAGAGGTGGTGCACTTGCTTGGTTGAGGTGCAGAGATTGGTGGAGGGATGATATGAGGCGGGAGAGGCAAGTTGACCTCTCTTTCTTTCACATTCCCCTCTGGTGGTTGTGTGCATGTGAAATCCTTACTTCGAGGGAAAGGAGGCGGTCAGTAATTGGTTCCTGACTTCAAAATTGGGCACGTCATTGCTGGCTAGACCCGACACCAGTCGATGTGTTTATGAAGCGAGTGAAATTGGGGGTCGGAGCGTGTGCTTGCACGACACTGTTCCAAGGTGGGAGATTCTATGTGTAATCCTCCTCTTCTATGAAAGCAGAGACCAGTGTCTCACATGGGTCAGGGTGTTCCCCTTGCTCGCTTTCTCCTACGTTCAGTAAACACTCAATCTTTGTTTCACTCTCTCGGCTTGGAGCCTTTCCAGTGACACTTTCTACGCATGTAGCATTTGGGCTACAGTTTGGGGAACGTGCTCTTCGCACTCGGATTCAGAATCGGATGAAGGGGGTGGTAGGGATGTTGGTTCAGGATTTAGAGGGGTTGAATGTTCTGGTGGGTGATGATGGAGGAATGGTCTCCTGGCCCTAAAGGAATGTACTCGTATCTGAGTAAATTTTGGATATGGAGGCGGGCTTGGTGGGGCGATTCAAGTGATCATGGCCGAGGGATGTAGGGGTGAAGGAATTCTTACTGGTGTGGTGAAAGTGGTAGAGGGTTGGATACGAGTGATTAAAGTAGAGGGCCAGAAAGAAGGTGGACTGGGGAAACCCACAATAGTGACCTGGGCAGGTATTGCTTGGTTGTGGTTAGGCATGAGATTGTTTATGACCCCTAAATTTTGTTGGGGTTGATTAGTATTAGGGTTAGGATTTCTAAGTGCTTCCAAATTAATTTGATTTCGGTCGTTCATATCATAAATCATGTCTCTAAGGACCCAACTGTCCTCTAAATCGTGTCCCACACATCGATGAAAGACATAATATTTACTGTAGTCTAGATTTATAGGCCATGGGTGAGGTTTCTCCTATGGAAATCGGAGGAGGTTATGAATATTAAGGAAGCGAAAGATGTTAGGAATTGTATTTGACAAAGGGGGATAGTGTTCTCGCATTGGTTTGTAAGGGCCTCTGGCTGGATTGATGTTTTGTGGTGGGGGTACGTTATTATAATTTGGTGCGTGGGCCGGTTAACTCCGTGTCACATTTTTGTTCTGATAGGCGGCAGGGTACTGGTTCCTATTTTGTTATTGGCCTTGACTTTGATTATGGCCTTGGTTTTAGTTCGCGTATTTCTGCTGACTAGTACCTTGATTTTGATTAGTATACTGCTGTTGATTTTGGTTCTGTCTGAAATTTTGCGATTGGAAGTTTTCGTTATTAGAGTTTTGCCCTTGGTTGACTATGGTGTTAACGTACTCAGCCCCTAAGGCTTTCTTATTATTTTTTTATTTTGATTCTCTAGAAGAGCTTATTTTGGACGTGACTATAGATAGAGTAAGGTCTCTGCCTTTAATGTGTCGTGCTAATCGGGATGCCCGAGAGTGAAGTCCAACCAATTCTGGGCAATCACTTATGAAGAGTGTGCTCTTTAGCGGCTCCCTGGTGTTGTCAATAATAATATCAATCGAGTCCTTCTCTTTCATTGAAGTGCCGGTCCTAGCAGCCAATTTTCTCCATCTAGCGACGAAGTCAGTGAATTCTTCATCAGGTCCTTTCTTAGCTGCCATTAGGTCGCTGACACTAACTGTCTCCTGGATTAAGTGTTTATATTGGTCCAGGAATTGACCGACTAATTCATCGAAGGTTTCGATCTTATAAAGCGGGAGTCCTGCAAACCAATCTAAAGCTTCTCCTTCTAATGAGCATTGGAAGTAGTGAATGAGAAGTCCTTGAAATGTCACGTATGGGTCGACAATCATTGCAAAAGAGGGCCATTTTAGGGAGATCTTCGATTTTAATTGTGCGGTATTTTCGAGCAACTCATAAGCAAACCTTATTCAAAGGGCATCGTTGAATAATGTGTGGGCAGGTTGTCTCGGTGAGGTGGCGTGGGCTGACACCGCGAGTAGGGTAGGAGGTGGCCTCTCTTGTCGCTCTTGTTCTTCTAAAAATTGTCGTGACCTAAAGGTTTCGTATGCGGCGGCCAACCCTCGAAGCAATTCTTCAGAGTCATCATCTCCTCTTTGTATTCTTTGGATACTGAGTTCCACGATTTGTTGAGTGATAAGGTTTTGTCCGATGCCACCATCTCTCCCACTATGACTATTCCCAGTGTATGGGTTAGAGAAGGGGTTCTCTTGCTCACCAGTCATATTAATTTCAGGTTGTCATGGGCTAGAATTATGAAATGGTTCTTCTCCATACGAGGGGCTGTCATGATATCCCCACAATAGTGAGTCTCCTAAACTTACTCTTCGTATACCAGACATTTCGATTCTTTGGTGAAGACTCATATATATATAATAGAATCTAAACGATACGATAGAAAGGAGGGAAAAATAAGAAAATATGCTAGAAACTAATTATCAAGAAACAAAGTTTGCAAAAGGGTCCCATCGCGATCGCCAGTTCTGTTGGCTCGCGCTTTCTTCTAGGGTCCTCTCGGTTCCCGTTGAATCAGTGGCTTCCAACTATGTCCTAGCGGACTCTAGCGATATGGTCTTTGAAATAATTAAGGTAAAAATAAATAATAAAAGGGGTTTCCCAGAAAGTTTTTAATTTATTGGGATCGCCAACTGCAGATATTTATCGATGCTGCAACACGCCAATGATCACGCTTAGGGGCGGGTATGGGTTGCTTTTATACTGAATCGCCAGCCTACGAGCGTCAGCAGCGTTTTGTTTCTTTTGGTTAGAAGTTTGATTTCCTTTTATTTCCTCTGGTCAGTTTTGATCTCCTTTGGTTCTATTGGGAATTTAGTTATATAGGTTTGTTCCGATCCGGTCAGGAGTCCAGTTGAGGTTGATCTCCCAATTCTATTAGAAGTTTAATTAATCTTGGCTTCCCGATGCTACTAGAAGTCCAATTAGTTTCAATCTCCTACTGGTACAAGGAGTGTATGTATAATAGTTCTGGTGAAACTTTAATTCCTTCAGGCATTTCAGGTATACTAGAATTCTAATTGAATAAGGTATAACAATTCTATTGAAATTCTAATTGAAGCAATTATAGCAGTCTTGTTACAATTCTGACTGAAATAAAAGACTAATTTTGCTGAAACTCTGATTTAAGCAAAGGAATTAATGCTAATAACATCTAATTAAGACAAATAAACTCATTTTTACCAAATTTGATTAAGATAAACAAACTAATTTTGTAAAAATCTCTAATTGAAGCAATGAAATTGACTACGCTAAAGCCTCTAATTGAAGCAACGAATTTAATCCCATTTAATTATAATTGAAGCAATGAATTGATCGATTAAATTTGGATCTAAAGAGATTAATTAGTCATACAGAGATTTATGACACGGAATTAATTAAGCATCCTGAAATAAACTTACTAATCAATCATACTAAAAGTATAAAACTAAAGCAATTAATCAATTCTAAACTTCCTAAAAAAAGGGGGGTTTGGGCCCGCTATGCTAAGGAGGATTGGCCCTGTTCTTGAGTACCCTCTGTAAGCTCCCTTGGGCAAATCGGGTGGTCGAAATTGAAAATAGACTGAATTTTTGGGCCGTAAAATAGTATTTTGAGATTTTTCAGCGTTGATTTCAGAATACCAATTGTGAATTAAATTGTAAAACTAGAATTATAAGACTGAAACTATATTTAGGATTTTTTTAGAGATATTAAAATAAGCAATTTAGAATTAAAATTAAATTTTTAGGACTGAATTCGAATCCGAAATCAGGAGATCAGGCCGTATGATTAAAGACTGATTATGAATAGAAGGATTAGAACCAAAAATTAATAATAGGACAGTAAATCGAGATTTTAGAACTGAATTAAAGTTTAAAATTGGTATATCGGACCGATAGATTAAGGACTGATTCTAGAAACAGAGAACTGGAACCAGATATATAGAATTTCGGTTTGAATATGGGTGCTACGGTCTAAAACTAAAAATAAAAATATTAATAGAATTCCTAGATATAGAGATTGGAAGCAATGATTGTGAATTAAAAGGTTAAATCCTTACCTAGGGTCAGGGCTGCGGAGAGAAATCTCGAAGATTAAAAGCTTGAATCTCAAAACCATGATTAAGATGCTCTGTGGGTTGATTCTCAGAGTTCTCTGGTTTCCAAATCCCAAAAAAATCCATTCTCTCTCGAAAAATTGCCAGCCTCCTCTCTCTTCGAGAAAAAAAGCTTTTATAGGTTTTCCTTCAATTACGCGCCCCATTTCTGGCGTTTAATTGAATTACGCATCATTTTCTTAGCGATTAATTGCTTTGAGTCGGTCACTGACTCAGTGAGCGACCGGCTGACTTGCTTGATGAGTTTTTCAGTCCTAACAAAATTAGGGCTAATTGCGCGCATAATGGCAGGTGCGCAATCTGATTAAGCATTTAGTCATAAGTGCGTAATCAAGAGAACTTAAGGGTAATGAGACTAGGTCAGGCGTAGGCCAATTACGCGCTGGTTCTGTGGTGCTCAATCCAATCTCGTGTCTTCTTTCAGGCGCGTAATCGAATCTCGAATAGATCTGGGAAAAGAAGTTTGGTCTGAAAGGGGGACCGATTGCGCATTTGTGGTATAGCATGCAATGGAATTACGCGCGGGATTTCAGGCACTTAATTCGGGTTTGTCCAGGTCTAGTCTCTAGAATGAAATGCGAGACTATTGTTTCAATCTGCATTCCGACTATATACTATTATTTGAATATATAGCCTACCCATTTTGGGATCTGAGCCACAAAGCTATTGTTTTAGCCTGTGTTCAGCCATGTACAATTGTTTCAGTGCATGGTTCCCATATCAGGGTTTAAAAGAAGGTCAAAATTTGACTGAATAAAAAATATATTCTAAGAAGGCAAAATGGGGGTGTCTACAGCTGCCCATCTTCGACGCGCTCTTGCAAAGTAAGAACGCGTCGAAGAAGTAGACACCCCTCATTCGAGGTGTCTTCTCGTTTCTCTTAGGAATTCACAATTATGAATTGGTGATGCTAACATGGCATGTTTGGCTTTCTTATCTATCAGTGCAAGCTAAAATGGAGCATTTGAAGGGAAAATGGTAGCTATGGAAGGGCACATTTTGGGTCTGTGGGTGCATGGCGCATCTCGTCGCATGGCGCGAGCTAAAAAATGGATTTTACGCAATCGAGGTACTAGGGCATCAATCAAATGTCCAAAACATGGTCTAGGGACCGATAATAAAAGAAGAGATAAATATCATATAATATCGAAGGCTTTTGCAAGTCATGTCAGATTGGGTGCATCATTGCTCACACCAATGTGCGTCAAGCGTTCCTTTTCCAATAGGCATTTGTTAGTTTTTAGATTGAATATATTCAATGTTCAGTTTCCCAGGGGAATAGATGATTTGAGCTAGTAATTGAAATGGGGTCTTATGAGGTGTGCTCAATTGAATTCTACGCAGTGGCATGTGCGCTTGATTCATTTGGAGTTCAGAGGTCGGTTAGTTGGAAATTTTAGTGCTAATGTGTCTAAACTAATGATTCTGTGTTGTGGCGTATGCGCTCGATCCAATTCTGTGCAGTGGAATATGCACTTGATTGAAAGTTCAAGGGTTGGTTTATAAATTGTGTAGTCTAGGTTGGGTATTCTAGTCCTAATGTGTCTGAATAAATGATTCTGTGCAGTGGAGTATGCGCTTGATTGCAAGTTCAGGCGGTCTTAGGGATTGAAGGTCGGGTTTAAGTATATTTTAAAGGAAGGTGAGTTGGGTCTATTTATCTTGTTGCTTTATTCTCCTTTTTATTGTTTGGTAGTTTTTTTGTTTCTTTTGAAGTAAGAGATTTCATTTTGTGGAATAAAGGTTTTTTTTTTTTTGAAATAAAGAGGTTTTGAGATTTTGAAATTTTAGAGATTTTAACTTAAGATCAATTCGGTGGTAAAACGGTAAGAAATGTGGCTTCCAAGACGTTGCTAAGCAGATCCACCGGTATGGGATTTGTAGACCCGACCGTTATTGTGGTTGTCAAGACAACACTTGGTATGCCAAATACTATATCTAACCTTCTCGACAAATACTGATGATTGTCTCTTATGGGAGGACTACAGTGGTTTGCGAGTCAAGAGAGACGAGTTTTAAAAACATTTGATTTAATCATAGCTAACTATATTTATAGGCAATATCGAGCAATTGAAAAGTGGGTGGTACTTACCTAGGTTGATACTTACCTGGGTTGCGCGCAACTTGTAGTAAGATTGGTGTTGTTGTGTTGCGATGAGACTTTGTAGCTATTGTCGTGATGCAGTCTGCCGGGTGCAATGCCGCGATGGAACTTTTGGAGATTTGTTCTCTTCCGGTCCACTGTGTTAGGGCTTGGAGGTTGTGATACGATATCTTGGGATAAATAATATCATGATGGGACTTGGGGGTTTGATTTGGATGAGAGAGAGAGAGTTCATTGCCTTAGCGATGGGACATGACCGAGCTTTCCCTCTTTTAGTTATAAGGTGTGGCATGCGCTGCCTGAGCCTTCTTTTATTTCTAGGTAGTGAGGTTTGCGATGGGATGTTGGTAAGATATTTGCGCGATGGGGCATTGTTTTCTTTTTTTGGTAGATCTTGGGTTATGTGAGATCACATTATGGTTGTGTCGTGATTGGCTTAGTTTTTTTTGGCGGTGTGCCGTCGGCTTTTCATGATGGGTCATGAGGGTATGGCCAATTTATTGCGATGGGATTGGCTATCGAGGTAACATTGCATGTGTGCACGTTATTGCAGTGGGGTCTTCCCTCTTTTGGGTGGGGTCGTGACGGCATTACGGTAAGGGGCATGTGTGTCTTTTGGGGACAACCTGTGAGGCTGCGCGATGGGACAAAAGGCAGTGACTGCAACGTGGTAAAAGAATCTTGGCCGCGATGGGACAAAAGGGTCTTGAGGGAATAAATTTCATCCAAAATCAGGAATTACGGGCTAGTTTTTGAGCGCTCAATCTGATTGCACACCTGAGTTTGAGCATGCGATCTCGGGCTTAAAGGATCATTAATGTGCGGGTGTGTGCGCGTGCAATTGGATTATGCACTATGGTCCATGCGCATGATCGAGGTGTCACCTGGTCATCGTACAGTCAATGTACAGGTGACCTTTCATATTGTGCATTTACAGTGTGTCATTTGATTGGTTTGCGCGGCCCATGGGCTGCGCGTGATCGGAGCGTCGCATCGCTAGCGCGGGCGATGGTTTCATTACGCGCTCGAGTTAGAGCGCGTATTTCGGATTGTGCATCACATGAATGGCATGTGATCTAATTAAGCACATGTGTCCGAGCGTGTGATTGAGTCCATACTTTGTATAAGTGAAAGAACTTTCATTTATTTTTCATTCTGATTTAGTCTCAAGTTTTGACCTTTTTTAAATCTTGTGTTCTAGAATTCGTGTTTTAGTGATATTGGGCGATCTAACCATTCGATTGGGATGTCATTTCTTCCTATATTCATGATTTCGCATGATCTCCATCTCGAGGTGATGCTCGTGGACGGTGTTATTATGGGAATGGGCGGTATTGAGAATGAGGGCGCTAGTCTTCACATCGGTCCTTTTTAGGGAGCAGTGAAGGCAGCGTGGAAGAGGCGTCGGTGGAGGAGGCGAAGATGGCGGAATAGTAGGACTAAAAAGTAGAGGGATGTGTATCCCAACCAATGTTCCCTAAAGTCTCTGATTGGATGCTCCAAGAAGAATCTGCTCCTCGCTTTGTCTAAGTTTTGAAGCCAGTTTTCGTTTTGGGTTGTAGGTTAGAGTTTTAGGTTTTTGTTTTGGGTTGTAAGTTTAATTTTAGATTTCTATTTTGGGTTGTAAATTCAAGAGGTTTGCCTCCAGTGATAGTTGTAAAAGTTTAAATTATGAATGAAGGAGTCTTTCTTTTGCTCTTATTGCTCTTGTTTATTCATTTAAGTTTATTAACGGATTAATTGGATTTATCTGATTTGTTTGACTTAGTTTTGGTTTTAATTCTTAGAATTCATTTAGAATTTATTCAGAGCTTATCCCGAGGTTAATTTATTTTATTGAGCCTGATTTTACAGGATTTATTTGGTTCTGTTTGATTAATGGGAGGCATTTTTTTCTTAGTCAGGGCCTCACTCCGATGAATTGTTGTTGTTTATCTTTATTATTTAATCTAATTTAATTTAATTAAAAGTTTTTGTTGATTTAAGGTTTGATTTTAACTTGAGTTTTAGTCTTTTGTTTGTGTTCAACATGAGGTTGAAAAAGTGTGAGTTTTCTTAGAGTTCTAGATAGGTGTTAAATATCCAAATCCTATTGGTTTATCCATTTTGGTTTGGATGGGTGTCTCTTAGGGGGATAAGTATTGTGTAATCATTGGTTCATGCACGTTTGCCATGGATCATGGTCTTTTAAAGGGGTATGTTTTTGGTTTTGATTTAATTTAGATTAGAAAGGTTTAAAGATGTGACACTTGTCATTTGATGATTTAAGGAGTATCGTCTATAAATGTGTGAGCCAAAAGTCTTATTATTTTGAATTTTTATTTTTATGTTTAGGATTGAAGGTTTTGAGGCATTCTTTTGGAGCATTTTTTTTTTATTAATGTCTTTTCTTCCTTTCTCTTTTGTATCCCGGGTATTGGACCCGCAAAATCGTATTTATTATGTGAATTATTGGGAATGAACGAAATTGGAAATGTAAGGTAGCAGTCAAATTGTTGCCATGCTAAGGGAAGAGATGGAGGAGAAGAAGGTGGTAGAAAGGAAAGTCGAGGAAAAGTCAAGGTCAGAATTCTCGTGACCTATGCTTATTTTTCCTCAATAGGCTCTGCGGATTCAACGTTACTTGCTCCTCCTTTTTAGTGTTTCCAAGGTAGGCTGCTAAGGGTGGATCCTGCAAGTCTTGGGTGGCTTTCCGTGAACCACTCTTTCTTTTCTACCAGCTCAGGGCAAGGGGAAGAGGTTACTACGGCTAGAATTCGCTCAAGGTGCCTCCTTTCTCCGAGCTTCTCCGAGATTTCTAGTTTCTCGAATGAATCCGAATTCAGGGATTGATTGAATGCGTGGATTTTTTTAGTTTCTTGTTTTAAATTGTATATTCAGAGGGTATGCCCTCGGTGTATTTTGTAATTATTTGTTTATTTATGTCGTGATTATGATTTTAAATTCTTTTGTGAATTCCAGTTTAGTTTGTTTTGAGCTTATTTGATTGATTTGGAATGTGAGATTTACTTGTTTAATTTATTTGTTTTAGATCAGGACATGTTAGGAGTATTTTGTTTTGTATTTTGACTTAGTTTGGGGTTAGTCGGAGTGTATGAATGATGAGGACATCTTTGGTCTTAATGTATAAAAGGAAGAAAGAGGGAGGGGGCATTTTCTAGTTGTTTCATTTGAATAATTGGGGTGGTGTGCGATATTGGACATTCTCTTCTTCTTTAGATTGGTGTTAGTTGAGACAAAGTTTGCATTTAGCTTTGGTCTTTGTTTGGGGCAAATCTTCTTCTCTCTTTTGGTTTCAGCTTTAGTTGGGGTGTGAGAATGGTGTCAGGCCATTCCTTCATTCTTTTTATTTATTTATTTATTTTTTCTTACGGTGTATATTCCTCCAAGTTAGGGGTGTCCTTAGTCTTGGTAGGGGGGATAGTTTGACTGGTAATTGGTATTAGGAATCTCCTAACTTAGGTTTGTGAAAGTGCTGCTTTGTGTATATATATATATATTTTTGTTTTGTTTTCAGGGAATTGCGCGCTTTGTTATTTGCATTTAAATGAATTGTGTGTCACAATTAAAGCGCGCATTCCAAGGCATCAAAATGTTATTAAGCGTTTATGTTTGGTCGTTTAATCAAATTAGGCGTGGGTGAGGAGCGCTTGATTAAGGCGGTGGTGGTTACTGTGGATGTGACTATTGGCATTCACGTGCCACGACACAGGCGCTCGATGTAATTACGTGCCTGGAGGGTGATGTGCATAATTCAGTCGTGTTATCTGAATTATGCACTACTATGGTGGCGCATGATTGGTTTAAGCGTGTGGATTTAAGCGCACGATTCGACTGTTCCCTATAAATGGCTTAAAGTCTCATTTTTATTGCATAATCTGTTTTAGTCTCTGATTCTCTGGTTTTCTTGTTTCTGTGTGCTCTAGTTTTCGTGTTTTGGCGATATCTTGTGATCCGATCGTCCATTTCAAATGCCGTTTCTTCCATTTTTTTTAGTTTCTTGAGCTCTTCATTCTAGGATGGAGGGTGAGGGTAGTGGTAGACCTACTTTTACTATTTCTAAGTTGGAGAGGATGGTAGGGGTAGAGATAGGTGAGACGTCCGAGGCTCGGACTAACGCTGTCGTCGAGGAGGACGTTGTTGGGGAGGTAGTTGGAGAGGAGGTCCTGGAGTTTGACCTGTCGGCTGTCAGGGAGTAGGCGCTCGAGGTTTAGCAGGGGGGTGTTGAGGGTGAGGGTGAGAGAGTGAGGGTGAGATACCCGAGCGTGAGGGGGCTGAGGGTGAAGCTGCGGAGCATCCGGATCGCAGGCACTTCCCGCTGGAGGACTTCTTTGCCCGAGGCCGAGTAAGCACTCATGAGCAAGAGTTCTTCCATTTTCTTAGTGACTTAAGTTATGACATAGGCTTATTAGGATTTGGAACCCTTCTAATTTATGTCGAACCTGCATTAATGACTGATTGTGTGTTTACTCATGCATCATGATTGCATCTGGAGGTAGAGGTAGGTCATGTTTCTACTTAGTTGTTCTCATCATATTTCACGCGTTTGTTGTTATTGTCATTGTGTCTAGAGCATATTTGACTCGCTTCTAGTTTCCCTCCTTTTTTTAGATTACTTTGCCCTTCATCATAAGTATGTGTTAGTTTTATTATTGTTGTTTATGTTTCATTCAATAGGAGCTCCCGCCACTGGTTATCAGCTCGGCATGGGCCGAGTCTCATGCCTAGTATCGTGACTTGCTAGAGTTTCAATAGGCGCGGCTAGTGTCTTTCAGTTTCAGACCGATTCTAGAGTCGGAGCTCTTTCAGGTCGATCGTGGCCTGATCGTGGCGATTCTAGAGAGGTGGAGGGAGGAGCATCAAGCACTTCTCTTTCCAGTGGGCATGATGTTACCGACTCCAGAGGACTGGGTCCGCATCACCGGTCTTCATTTTGAGGGCGAGCTTATCACAGGGCGGATGGCAGGGCATTATCTGGAGGTGTGTGAGGAGATCTTAGGTGTGCCCTATAGGTCGAGCGGCTCGAGGCCAGGTATAGTTCAGGTCACTTGGTTTTTCGATATTTTTGTGAGTGGCTTCATCCCCTGAGGTGCCATTTAGAGGCGAAGGCGGCCTATGAGGTGCATTGTGCAGTGGTGGCGGGTCGGGAGCCCTTGGTGGAGCCAGGATTAGCTACAGATAGGCTACTCCGAGCATTCTTGATGCACTTCCTTGGTGTGGTACTTTTCTCTTCTTTGACTCGGGGATGCATCATCGAGTTATTTTTTATGGTTCTTAGGGATTTGGACCAAGTCCCTACCTATGCGTGGGGTGCGACTGCGTTGGAGCATCTTTATGAGCAGCTTTACCGTCGGGGACAGGGTGTCGCATCGATCAACAGTTTCCTTCCGTTCATCCAGGTGAATTTTAATTAATTAACATCACAATTTCTTTAGTTTGGTTATTTTTAAGTCGTTTAACGGTAGATGTTTCTCCTTGTGTGTCGTTGTTGTTGCTATTACTCTTCTTTTCTGTTTTGGGCATACGATCATTTCGCTTTCCTTCGTCTGGGGGTTCCGTTGGGTGTGAAGTTTATGTTCTAGCGGATGCATGTGTGGAGGGAGGCATTGAGGGGTCATCGCTGGTCTTCAGATCTTCAGAACGCGCGAGGCCTCTTTGAGGACATGCATGCAGGGCAGGTATAGATTGTCACCTGTACATCCTTTTTTATTTTGGTGTTCTAGGATTTAAGTCTTCATTGAGAGATCAGCTCGTTTGTTTGGTTATAGGTGATCTGGAGGCCGTATGAGGATGAGAAGGATGTAGGTGTGCCAGTGATTGAGTCTGGTCAGCCCTTCTTCGATGTAGACATATGGGTCCACTATTTTGAGAGAGTGGAGCAGATCCACACTTCTCGTGTGGAACGACAGTTGGGGCTCGCTCAGGGAGTGCCTCTAAAGATTCACCACAGAGTGGCGAAGAGGATGACCGGCCCTCCTGGCCGAAATTTCACGGTACGGATGACCCTTCAGATAGCAGACTTTAGAGCTGGGGGGCTAGAGTTAGAGGGGCGTGCGACGAGGCGGACGCCCTGGAGTATGCCCATTGGTTTAGTGCATTGGGTGGTAGGCACCTCTTCACACGTCCCTTCCATGGGAGCGGGGCTTTTACAATCGGTGGGCCGGAGTCGATGTCAGCTTTGAGGGAGAGGCTGGCTGCATTTGAGCAGGGCCATGTCACTGCGAGCGTGTGGGGGGCATTAGACACTCTCCACAGGGTGATGGAGCAGATGGGGTGTGCTCCTCGTCCGGATGAGGAGATGCTGCAGTCTTTAACCTCCTCAGTCGCTCAGGCCAGGGGAGCGGAAGATGAGTTGGGAGTTCGGTTAGTGGAGGCTCGACAACTCTTGATGAGTTAATTTTTTTTTTTGTTATTATTATGATGTGGGCTTGGTCTTCTGGTCTTTCTAATGTGGTTGTGGTGTCTCATCTTATTTTGTCTTGAATAGTCTAAGAGGGAGGGGAGGTTGCTCGTCAGGCGGCCTTGCTGGATGTTTACTGCCATCAGCAGCTAGCTGACTGGGAGATAGCAGTCAGTCTACGATTTGAGATTGACCGATTGGTAAGCATCTTCACAAGTATGGTTCTGTTTAATCGTTAGCATTGTGAGATCGTCGACTTATATGTTTACTATTACTTGTAGAGAGCCGAGTTTGTTGCCGGAGGTCCCGTTCTGGCATTTGATTCATCTTCGGTTGGTTCCTCCAGTCGGGAGGATCCAGCGATGGCTCAGCTTTAGACTGAGCTAGATCATTGGGTAAGCTATGTTCAATCTGCTATGTTGTTTGTGTCATTGCATTAGTTTGTTGAGTGTCATTTTACTTTCTTAGTAGTTTACTAATATTACGTGGTATTTCAGCGTCAAGTTGTCGAGAATCTTCAAATGAGGGAGGCGACTGCTGCCTCTCTATGTCTGGAGAGCCAGGTAAAGTTTCTTTTGATATGGGATAATTCTTTTTTGGTTGTTCCATCTTTATCTTGTTCTCACATATCTTGGATTGTTTGGTTCTTCGTGTAGGCTATTCCGGATTCCGCTCCTGAGGCTCCCCCTCAGGAGTCTATTCCTGTCCCTACTCAGGTATATTTTACTTATTATGTTTGTAGTTTATTTGTTATTATAGTATTTTTTTTTGTATTCGTCTATTTTTTTTTGTTGTAGGCGCCTACGTTTCCTATCCCTTCTGCGCCTTCTGTTGATCCAGTGACTGCTGAGATAGTCGAGCGACTCCTAAGGGAGAGGCTAGATCTGGAATGGTTCTTTCCTTTTCTCCAAGTTCCTCATTTTGTTCATGTATATATTAGTTTTCGCATGACTTGGTGCGGTTGTGCAGGTTCGTTAGCTAGAGGAGGCGCGTCTAGAGGTGGCACGAGTGCGCTCCACTCCTAAGGCGAGACAAGTCCTTGGGGAGACGTGGAGTCAGGCTGACTTATTTGTCGAGATGATGGCCACTCAGATGACGCATATTGAGGCGTTAAAGGCAGCTCATCGGATGACGCGGGCAGAGATGCAGACGTCCCTAGATGAGCTACAGTATCATCTGATGAGGAGTGAATGAGGTATATATAGGCTAGCTCATCAGCTTGGTGGATCAGGCTCGAGGGCGTCGGGCTCTTCTACTAGGCAGTCTCATCAGACGTTACATGATCGTTCCAGGGGGGATGCTTGCGAGGATGCGATGGTAAGTGAGGTCCTTGTGAGGTATCCTCCTCATTCTCGTTGAGTGTGAGCAAGGGGGTGTAGGGCCTCGTTGTTTTAGAGTTCCGTCGACTCGTGCGGATTGTATTTTCGGCGGACGATCCCATGACCTCGGTGATGATCTTGAGGATAGCATGTGTTAATCACCCCGTGGCGTAGAGGGATTAGGTGTGTGTGTGATCTTTTTTTGTATCTCTAGTATGTGTGTTGTTGTATATATAGGGGGTGTCCCCAGTGATAGGTGTAAAAAGAAATGAAAAAAAAAATTTGACACATATATATAGAGAGATTTTGTTTTATTTAGATGTACCTGATTGGCTCCTTTTCCTTTTAGTTACCTCTTGCATCTACTTTTTCTTTCAGTTTCTTTAGTGCCGTCAACCTTCATTGGGATTTGGATACTTCTTGAGCTAGCCTAGTGAGGGTTGAAGGCTACTTCGTATCTGCACATGTGAAAGTAACATCATCAGTAGTTTTGTTCACCTCCTTGCTGATTGTCAAGGGGGGTGAGTATCTCAGACCGGAGTCCGGTAGCAAAGATGGATATGTGCTCTCTTTTTTTTTTTTTTTTTTGAACGAAAATAATATAATAGGGAAAGCAAATAGCTAAAATAGAAATAATAACAAAACACTAAAATAAAAATGCCCTAGTGTAGGAGCGTGGTAGGTTCGGTAGTATAGTATCTTTGGTAGTGCTTTCCGGAGGATAACTTTGTCATTTCTTATCTTCTTCATGGACAGGCCGGCGTTTCTGACATGACTCTTTTTCGAATAAAATAAATGCCCCAGCATCAAGGTGCAATGGAGCTTTTTCGGGTTTCGAGATAAGCACTTTGGGGTCTGTAAGTAGTCATGGGTATCTGGTGAGTTAGTTTTGAAGAAAAAAGTTGATCGGTACTATCACCAAATTGGTGAGGTCATCTTTATGACTAAGCCAATTTATATGGGGTCTACCCTAGGGTGGTGGTCATCCTATCCTATGGTTTTTAGGGAGAAGTACGGTATGTATAGTAGGTGATTACGCCAGTCGTCATTCATCAATTTTCGGTTTCATTTCTAGGAATATCCTGCAAGGCTTTTGATTTATTGTCAAAAATAAAAATAGCAGAGGGAGGTAAGGCTCAGTGATGGGAGGAGTAGTTTATATCTAATGCTTTCCAAAAGGTATAGGTAACAATCTTCTTCTCAGAGGGGTGCGGGATGCCGTGATCGAGCTCTTCGTCATGCTTCGGCACCATCAAAATCTCATATTCTATAGTTAGTAGGAGTTTATCCTCCTCCCGCCACCTTATGACGACATCTAGTAGTATGGGGACATCAGGGGTGCCTTCGCAACTTCCTTATACACTTCTAGTGAAATTACCAAAGATGCCCTCATGGTCTGCTTATGCTTCCCTGAGCTCATTGACTTGTTCATTCGTCGTAATGCTCTCACATGATTTTTTTAGACACGTAAATACGTAACTTTTTTAAAAGCATCCTGCTAGCGCAAGAATGATGAGTTTTGATTGAACCTAATATCTTCATTTTTTTTTGCTCTAACATCTTCTCCAATGGTGGGGAAAGGGAAGTGAGGAATGAGTGTTACTTATGCTTTGAAAGAGGTTAGATAGGTCACTAGTCCGTTAATCAAATTGCCTGAATGAGAAAAAAAAGGTGGGCAATAAATCAGAGATCTTAAGGATATTTTAAGAATTGAAGGCGTACGGCCAATTAATGGGTCGTGACGGCTACGGGGGTGGTAAGTATAAGTATTGGACCACAGGATGTGATGATCACATGGTTAGGGGTAGTATTTTCTAAGGTACATAGCATTCCAAGGACTAGGGAGTTCTTCCCCATCTTGATTTGCCAGTTTGTAGGCAATTCCAGGGTATGCAGCTGTTATGACATATGGGCCTTCCCAGTTTGGCTTCAACTTTCCTTTCTGGTGGGCGTGCTTGGAAGGCATAATTTTCTTCAAAACGAACTCTCTAATATTAAAGGTTTGTTCGAGGACTTTCTTATCATAAGCCCTGGCCACTCTCCTCTGATATACCTGAGCATGATCAGCTGCGCTTAGACGTGTCTCATCGAGCTGCTCTAGCTACTTAAGTAGGGCAATTCTCCTCTGGTCTAAGGATAGCTCATCATCGAGTCGAATGCGTAAAGATGATACTTGTATCTCATATGGTAGGACTGCCTCCATCACGTAGGTGAGGAGGTAGGGAGTTTGGCAAGTAGTCGTACAAATAGAAGTCCTATAGGCCCAGAGTGCCTCTGGTAGTCGTTCAGGCTAGTCGGCTCCATTGCTTGCTTCTACTACGCATTTTAAGATCTGGATTAGCATTTTGTTCATAGCTTCTGCCTGTCTATTGCCTTGATTGTAGAATGGTGATGAGTAGCATAGATCGATATTGTACTTCTTGCATAGCTTCTTCATCTTCTCAGCAATGAACTGTGGTCCGTTGTCAGTGACAAACATCATGAGTACTCTAAATCTGGTGATGATATTCTGAATGATAAACCTCACGAGTGTTGAAGCAGTGATTCTGACATAAGATTCAGCTTCTGCCCATTTGGTATAGTATTCGGTCGCTGTAGGTATGAATGCGTGCTTATGGGTGTTCCCAACTGTATCAGTGAAAGGGTCAATGATGTCGAAGGCCCACATCGAGAATGGCCATGGAAAAGTTATGGTATTCAATGCAACTGATGGAGCTTTAATGAGTGAGGCATTTTCTTGGTATTGCTTGCAGGATTGAACGTAGAGGTAGCAATCTTTGATCATTAGTGGCCAGAAGTAACCTTATCGTGTAACTTGATTGGTGAGTCTCTGTCTATCGGAGTGGGTGCCGTAGGCACTGGCGTGTGCTTCTTGGATGATGTATTATCCTTCAGTGGTCGTGACGCATCGTAGTAGTACTCCTTTGGTGAAGGCTTCTTTGTATAAGGTTTCACTGAGTATGCAGAATCGAGCGCAACGTAGCATACAGAGGGACATGTTGATATTTTAAGAAATTTCAGATATCGAAGTACCATGGCTGTCTATCGTCAATCAGTGATTTTTCAAATCTGAACATGGCGACTTCGATGTCTACCTTGATGTGCTTTTTCGAGATAATTACTTCTTTTGGACCTGTACTTATGGGAGGATGGGTAATTCTCTCTTGACGGTCCATGCTACCTCGTAGGCGGGTACTGTCAGCTTTTCAATGAAGAAAGTCTTGGTATTTTGTCCGACAGGTATTTGGATGACTAAGGCTAGCATGGCTAAAGAATCTGCGAGCTCATTTTCTAATCTAGGGATGTGCATAAAAGAGATTCTTTAAAATTTCTTTACTAAATATTGAGCGGTTTCTAGGTATGCCAATAGTTTCCTTTCCTTCGTTTTCCATTCTCCTATAACTTGTGAAATTACTAGTTTGGAGTCACCGATGGTTTTTAATTGTTTAACTCCTAATTGCAGTGTTGCTCGTAACCCAGCTATAAAAGCTTCATACTCTATGACATTATTAGTGAAAGGGACATCTAGTTGAAAAGCTTTAGGTATGACAACTCCTTCTGGGCTCAAGAGGACTATCCCGATGCCTTTTCCTTTGTGGTATAGAGCGCCATCAAAATAGAGGGTCTATGAGGTCTTATCTGGCTCTTCGTTATGGATTGTGAACAGGTCTTCATCGGGAAAATCGGTGTGTATAGGTTCATCATTCGGGAGTGGGAGGTCTGTGAGATAATCAGTGATGGCTTGTCCTTTGATCGATTTCTGCGTGGCATAAGTGATGTTGAATTCTTGTAATAGCATGTGCCAGCAAGTAATCTTTCCTGATGTTGCAGGCTTTTCGAATAGATACTTCAGAGGGTCCATTCGGGCCAGTACTAGTATTTTATGTGCTCCAAAGTAATGTCACAATTTAGTCGAGGCCCACAACAGTGTGAGGCAAGTCTTCTCAATCGGAGTATATTTTCGTTCGTATTCGACCATCGTCCTATTGAGGTAGTAGATAGCCTTCTCTCTCTTATCATCTTCTTCATATTGTCCCAGAATTACTCCCATTACTTTGTCGTTCGTTGAGAGGTACAAAATTAGGAGTTTTTCGAGGACAGGTGGCAAAAGTATAGGTGGGTTAAGGAGGTATTTCTTGCTATTGTCGAAGGCTTGCTGACACTAGTCGTCCCATTTGTATTCAGCTCCTCCTTTAAGTAGTCTGTAGAAAGGATTGCATCTGTCTGAATGCTAGGAAATGAATCTCCTGATGAATTACAATCTTCCTATCAGGCCTCATAATTCTTTGATATTACTGGGAGGCAGCATCTCGAGGATGGATCTAACTTTTGCAGGGTCAACTTCGATTCCTCGCTTGCTAAAAATAAAACCAAGTAATTTTCCTGACGTGACTCCGAAAACGCATTTCTTTGGGTTTATTTTAAGCAGATACTTCTTAGCTCTCTGTAAAACAAGTCGGAGACTTGTTTGAGACTTCACTAATATGTCATCAACGTAGACTTCTACACACTTATGCATCATGTCGTGAAAGATAGCCATCATGGCGCACTGATATGTGGCTCATGCATTCTTAAGTCCAAAAGGCATGACGATGCAATAGTATGTCCCCCATGGTGTGGTGAAGGAAGTCTTCTCTTGGTCGGACTCCACTAATTTGATCTGATTGTATCCAGAGAAATCGTCCATAAAGGATAGCAACTCATGTCCAGTGGTATTGTCAACTAGAGTTTCAATGTGTGGAAGTGGGAAGTCATCTTTTAGGCACGCTTAGTTGAGATTTCGAAAGTCAATGCAAACTCGCACTCTGCCATCTTTCTTGGCAACAAGTACTATGGTGGTGACCCACTTAGGGTAAAGAAAGACTCAAATAAATTTAGCTTTGTGTAACTTGTCGACTTTTTTTTTTAACTTGGAGGGAAATTTGTGGGTGCATCCTACGGAGTTTTTGCCTAATAGGCTTTGCATCGGGTTCTAAGACAAGACGATGTTCTACTAAACTAGGGCCTAGACCGGGCATATCTTCATAAGACCATGCAAAGGAATCGAGGTGTTCTTGGAAGACTTGTGTAATTTGTTAGCGTTTCTTGGGATTGACCGTTGCGCTAATCAACAGCTTTTTAGGTTTCTCTTCAGTGACAAAATTAAGTTCTTCGGTGGGTTCTGCAGCAGCTTGGGTTTGCTCATCGAAATGCTTGATAACCCATTGGAAGTCCAGCGCCTCCTCGACAACTGGTGCTTTTTCTTCATCCTCAGTAAGTTCATATACTGTGAAGTTACTGCACTGGAGATTTGAATTTGCAAAAGGTCACCGTTCATTGGTGCAGTTTATAACCGAGAGGTCTTTGTTAAGGTAAAGGACAAGGTTATTGATCCTTTTCTCAAAGTCATGAAGTATCTCGTCTAGTATGATCAGCGGCTTATTGTCTAGCCGGGACGCTTTACGTCCCTGTGTGAAGGATGGGATAGAAACCTTAGGAGAAGAGTCTCCTTGCTGGCGACAAATCTGGTTAGGAACGAAGGATTCCCTTTCTTTTATGAGGTTTTTTTATTTTTTTGGGGTTCGTATTTTCAAATTTTTAGGGTTTTCTATTTTTTCTATTTTTTTTATTTTTGATAATAAATATGGTATAGGGTCGGTCGCCTCAAGGGACGCCGGGAGAATTGCTTCCTCTAGTTGAGGGAGCGAGATGGTTGCTGAAGCCGCTCGGACGATCCTTCGAGAAATATAGACTTGTTGTAAATTTGGTGTTTTTTTTTTTAGAGTCCTCAGCTAATGAGACCTTTTGAATGAGTGACACGGGTGATATTGGCACCGATATTCGGATTTCCTTTATCACGTTAATGGCCTCTTTATCAAAGAAACTCTAAAGATCGTAGTCGATTGAACTATCCGCGTCTTAGTCATAATATGGTAGTTCTTTCCGCTGAGGGGGATCTCCCGAAGGATCCTCAGGGGTAGCGAGTTCCTTTCCTTGTTCTTCATAATATGTTGGGATGAGCGTGCATGCTTGGCAGCAAGGTTGGTAATGGTGAAGGATGTAGGGGGATTCCCAAAGGCATTCCCATCCTTCTAAATTAGAATCGAAGATGGCATCGAACTCATCTTCTTGATCTGATAACGCTTGAAGACCTAAATTAGCTCGGCAACTCGAGTGCTGGAAGATATATCCAGTAGTCTTTGTCATCACTCGGGGGAGGCTGCCATTCTTCTTCAAGAGATTCCCAAAATATTTAGAGTTTCAGCGAATCCAAGGATGTAGAAGTATCTAGTTTAAGTTCCTCTTCAAACTCTATAAAAGCGGGTTGAGTGTTTCCTTCTAGATCAGATGGATAGCCATCGGGATCTTCTGCTCCTTGTGCCCGTAGCTTAGCTGGTAGGTCATTGTTAGTTTATGTCGTCGCGGGGTTGAAATGGTTTGATCCCTCTATCACAGACTGTCGGGTCCACTCAGCGAAACATTCTAATATACTGGTATATGCCCTACAGCAGGGCTGGTAAGGATGAACGATACAAGGGGAATCCTATGGGCATTCCCACCCTCCAAGTCCAAGGTTGAGGTGCATGCTATACGAGTTAAGATTTTCTAGTGGAGCGTCATCCTCTTCCCACGTTGAGCACAAGTGATCTTCGTCATCATGCAGGGCAGATATATGAAAGTCTTCATCATCGGTAGATTCCCAATCTTCTAATCATGTTTTGGTTTCTGGAGGCTCTTCTCTCCTCTCATCTACGGACTCTTTAGGATCAAACAAGGGCTTGACTCCTTCGAATGGTCTATCGATATCGTCGTTGAGACTCGTCAATTCATTGAATGCTTTGGCCATTCGTTCAACTTTTATTTCTTGGGACTTGGCAAAGGATACTTCCTTACGCTTCGGCACGTCAGCTTTCTCAGTGGTCCCACAGACGAAGTGGTCATATAGAGACCATTTCGATGAGATAGGGAATAAGTCGGCTTGTGAGCCGTCCGATCGATAACCTAACCCTATGTGTTTACATACTTTTGTTGGAACGATAGCTCCTATGAGACCTTGTTTATTTTTACCGAGTCCAGTGTGAGGGACATATCCAAGTTGGTACATGAGATCCCACCCTTTTGTCGCGGTGGGGTTAAAGCTATAAAGTTTGGCGAGGTCCGGGCCAATCTCTCTCTTCATTAAGTTTTGTTGACGCATTGGGGGAGAACTAGGACGGTCAGAGGGGTGGACCTCTGCGACGATATGGTCTTCAAGAGCCCAAGTCTTTCGAATATGGCCCGTGTTCAATACATAGTCATGAGCGGTCGGTTTGCTCATCGCATAATCAATGTCTATCTCCTTAAGGGGTGAGTCAACATATATACGGACGATGGAGTCCTCGTATGAGAATTTGACGCATTGATGGTATGTGGATGCGATGGTCTTCATAGAATCTAGCCATTTTCTTCCTAAGATAAGACTGTATGTACTAGCTGAGTCAGAAACATGAAAGGTGACGTCTTTCGTTACGGGCCCAAGGCGAACCTGTAGCTTAATAGTTCCTTTCATGAAATGATGTAAGCCATCATAGGCTATAAGTGAGAGGGCGGAGGGCTTAACGTCCTGTTCTGTGCATTCGAGAGTCTTTAACATGGTGAGAGGGCATATGTTAAGTCCTGCTCCCGTGTTAACTAGCATCTGTGGTACAGAGAATCCTCTAATCATGACTGTGAGATATATGGGGGCCGCACTTCCACGGAGGGACTCTTTGAGCATGTCTGCGTCTGTGAACATGAACACTGGGGGTTATGGCATGACTGAAGTGATTTGATGAAGTTTGTCTAGGGTGGTGTCCTCGTCCACTTGCGTGTATTCTAGAGTCCTTATCAACAACCGGTGATAATCAGGCAATTTCTTAATGAGTTTTAGTATGAATATCTGGGATGGGATCTTCTGGAGATGTTGTAGAAGGTCATATTCTTGTCCTGACTCGAGTGTCACTTCTTTGCCTAGCCAGTAAACCTTAGGTGTAGGTGGCTGGGGTGGTTGAGGTGCAGAGATTGGTGGAGGGATGACATGAGGCGGGGGAGGCAAGTTGACCTCTCTTTCTCTCACATTCCCCTCTGGTGGTTGTGTGCTTGTGAAATCCTTACTTCGAGGGAAAGGAGGAGGTGGGTAATTGGTTCCTGACTTGAGAATCGAGCACGTCGGCTACTGGCTAGACTCGACATGAGTCGACGTCAATGTGTTTGTGAAGTGAGTGAAATTAGGGGTCGGAGCATGTGCTTGCACGGCACTGTTCCAAGGTGGGAGATATTGTGTGTAATCCTCCTCTTCTATGAAAGCAGAGACCAGTGTCTCACACAGGTCAGGGTGTTCCCCTTGCTCGCTTTCTCCTACGTTCAGTAAACACTCAGTGTTTGTTTCACTCTCTCGGCTTGGAGCCTTTTGAGTGACACTTTCTACGCGTGCAGCGATTTGGGCTACAGTTTGGGAGCGTGCTCTCCGCACTCAGATTCATAATCGAATGAAGGGGGTGGTAGGGAAGTTGGTTCAAGATTTGGAGGGGTTGAAGGTTCTAGTGGGTGACAATAGAGGAATGGTCTCCTGGCCCTAAAGGAATGTACTTATATCTGAGTAAATTTTAGATATAGAGGCGGGCTCGATGGGGCGATTCGAGTGATTAGGGTCGAGGGATGTAGGGGCAAAGGAATTCTTGCTAGTGTGGTGAAAGTGGTAGAGGGTTGGACGCGAGTGATTAAAGTAGAGGGCTGGAAAGAAGGTTGACTGGGGAGATCCACAGAAGTGACCTGGGCAGGTATTGCTTGGTTGTGGTTAGGCATGGGATTGTTTATGATCCCTAAATTTTATTGGGGTTGATTAGTATTAGGGTTGGGATTTCTAAGCACTTTCCAATCAATTTGATTTCAATCATTCATATCATAAATCACGTCCCTAAGGGCCCAACAGTCCTCTAAATTGTGTCATACATATCGATGGAAGGTGCAATATTTACTATAGTCTAGATTTGCAGGCCATGGGCGAGGTTTCTCCTGTGGGAATCGAAGGAGGTTCTGAGTATTAAGGAAGCGAAAGATGTTGGGAATTGTATCCGATAAAGAGGGATAGTGTTCCTGCCTTGGTTAGTAAGGGCCTCTGGCAGGATTGAAGTTTTGCAGTGGGGGTACGTTATTATAATTCAGTGCGTGGGCCGGTTGACTTCGTGTCACGTTTTGGTTTTGATAGGCGTTAGGGTACTGGTTCCTATTTTGATATTGGCATTGAATTTGATTGTGGCCTTGGTTTTGGTTCGTGTATCTCTGCTGACTAGTACCTTGATTTTGATTAGTATACTGCTGTTGATTTTGGTTATGTCCAAAATTTCACGATTGAAAGTTTCCGTTATTAGAGTTTTGCCTTTTGTTGACAATGGTGTTAACGTGCTCAGCCCCTAAGGCTTTCTTATTGTCTTTCGATTTTGATTTGCTAGAAGAGCTTATTTTATAGATGACTACGGATAAAGCAAGGTCTTCTCCTTTAATGTGTCACGCTAATCGGGATGCCCGAGAGTGAAGTGCAGTGAAGTCAGGGCAATCACTTATGATGAGTGTGCTCTTTACTAGCTCCCTAGTGTTGTCGATATCAATATCAACTGAGTCATTCTCTTTCATTGAAGTGTCGGTCTTAGTAGTCAGTTTTCTCCATCTAGCGACGAAGTCAGTGAATTCTTCGTCAGGTCCTTGCTTAAATGCCATTAGGTCGCTGAGACTAACTGTCTCCTGGATTAAGCGTTTATATTGGTCAAGGAATTGACTGACTAATTCATTGAAAGTTTCGATCTTATAAAACGGGACTCCCGCAAACCCATCTAAATCTTCTCCTTCTAATGAGCGTTGGAAGTAGTCAATGAGAAGTTCTTGATTGTCACGTATGGGTCGGCAATCATTGTAAAAGAGGGCCAAGTGATGATTCGGATTTTCGGTGCTGTTGTATTTAGTGAATTTAGCTGGCTTGAATTCTATTGGTAAATTAAACTCGATGTCTCGGCAAAATTTGGCGAATCTGAATGAGTGACCAAGGCACTCTCTTTTGGCCATGTACTCATCAAGCATTTTAGGGAGATCTTCGATTTTAATGGTGCGATCTTTTGGAGCAACTCGTGAGCAAACCTTGTCTAGAGGGTCATCGTTGAATAATGTGTGGGCAGGTTGTCTCGATGAGGTGGCGTGGGTTGACACCATGCTCGGGGTAGGAGGTGGCCTCTCTTGTCGCTCTTGTTCTTCTAAAAATTGTCGTGACCTAATGGTTTCGTATGAGGCGGCCAACCCTCGAAGCAATTCTTCGAAGTCGTCATCTCCTCTTTGTATTCTTTGGATACTGAGTTTCACGATTTGTTGAGCGGTAAGGTTTTTTCCGATGTCACCATCTCTCCCATTATAGCTGTTCCCAGTGTATGGGGTAGAGAAGGGGTTCTCTTGCTCACCAGTCATATTAATTTCAGGTTGTCATGGGCTAGAATTATGAAATGGTTCTTCTCCATACATGGGGCTGTCATGATATCCCTACAATGGCAGGTCTCCTAAACTTACTCTTCGTATATCAGACATTTCGAGTCTTTGGCGAAGACTCATATATATAAAAGAGAATCTAAATGATACAATAGAAAGGAGGGAAAAATAGGAAAATATGCTAGAAACTAATTATCGAGAAACAGAGTTTGCAAAAGTGTCCCATCGCGATCGCCAGCTCTATTGGCGTGCGCTTTCTTCTGGGTTCCTCTTGGTTCCCGTTGAATCAGTGGCTTCCAACTATGTCCTAGCGGACTCTAGCGATGCAGTGTTTGGAATAATTAAGGTAAAAATAAATAATAAAAGGGGTTTTCCAGAAAGTTTCTGATTATTACGATCGCCAGCTGCAGCTATTTATCGACGCAGCAACACGTCAATGATCGCGCTTAGGAGCAGGTATGGGTTACTTTTATACTGAATCGTCCGCTGCGAACATCAGCAGCGTTCTGTTTCTTTTTGTTAGATAGTTTGATTTCCTTTTATTTCCCTTTATAGTTATACTTCTGGTAAGCTTAGATCTCCTTTGGTTCTATTGGGAATTTAGTTATATAGGTTTGTTCCGATCCAGTCAGGAGTCCAGTTGAGGTTGATCTCCCAATTCTATTAGAAGTCTAATTAATGTTAGCTTCCTGATGCTACTAGAAGTCCAATTAGTTTCAGTCTCCTACTGGTACAAGGAGTGTCTGTATAATAGTTATGGTGAAACTTTAATTCGTTCAGGCATATCGGGTACACTAGAATTCTGATTGAATAAGGTATAACAATTCTATTGAGAAATTATAATTGAAGTCATTATAGCAGTCCTGTTAGAATTCTGACTGAAATATAAGACTAATTTTGCTGAAACTCTGATTTAAGCAAAGGGAGTAATGCTAATAACATCTAATTAAGACAAATAAACTAATTTTTACCAAATCTGATTAAGTTAAACAAACTAATTTTGTAAAAACCTCTAATTGAAGCAATGAATTGACTATTCTAAAGCCTCTAATTGAAACATCAAATTTAAGCCCATTTAATTGTAATTGAAGCAAGGAATTGATTGATTAAATTCGGATCTAAAGAGATTAATCAGTCATATGAAAATTTACGACACGGAATTAATTAAGCATGCTGAAATAAACTTACTAATCAATCGTACTAAAGGTATAAAACTAAAGCAATTAATCAATTCTAAAATTCCTAAAAAAAGGGGGGTTTGGGCCTGCTATGCTAAGGAGGATTGGCCTCATTCCCGAATACCCTCCGTAAGCTCCCTTGGCCAAATCGGGTGGTCAAAATTAAAAATAGACTGAATTTTTGAGCCGTAAAATAGTGTTTTGGGATTTTTCAGAGTTGATTTCAGAATAGCAATTGTGAATTAAATTGTAAAACTAGAATTATAAGATTGAAACTATATTTAGGATTTTTTTAGAGATATTAAAATAAGCAATTTAGAATTAAAATTAAATTTTTAGGACTGAATTCGGATTCGAAATCAGGAGATCAGGCCGTATGATTAAAGACTAGTTCTGAATCGAAGGATTAGATCCAAAAATTAATGATAGGACTATAAATCGAGATTTTAGAACTAAATTAAAGTTTGAATTGGTATATCGGACCGATAGATTAAGGACTGGTTCTAGAAATAGAGAACTGGAATCAGATACATAGAATTTCGGTCCGAACATGGGTGCTACAGTCTAAAACTAAAAATAAAAATATTAATAGAATTCCTAGATCTAGAGATTGCGAATTAAAAGGTTAAATCCTTACCTAGGGTCGGGGCTGCGGAGAGAAATCTCGAAGATTAGAAGCTTAAATCTCGAAACCATGATTAAGATGTTTTGTGGGTTGATTCTCGGAGTTCTCAGGTTTCAGAATCCCAAAAAAATCTGTTCTCTCTCGAAAAATTGCCAGCCTCCTCTCTCTCTTCGAGGAAAAAAGCTTTTATAGGTTTTCCTTTAATTACGTGCCCTATTTCAGGCATTTCATTGAATTACATGTCAGTTTCCTAGCGCTTAATCGCTTTGAGTCGGTCACCCACTCAGTGAGCGATCGGCTGACTTACTCAGTGAGTTTCCCAGTCCTAACAAAATTAGGGCTAATTGCGCGCGTAATGGCAAGTGCGCAATCTGATTAAGCGTTTAGTCATAAGCACGTAAGCAAGGGAACTTAAGGGTTAAGGGTAATGAGACTAGGTCGGGCGTAGGCTAATTGCGTACTGGTTTTGTGGTGCTCAATCCGATCACGCTTCTGCTTTCAGGTGCACAATCGAGTCTCGAATAGGTCTGGGAAAGGAAGTTTGGTCTTAAAGGGGGACTGATTGCGCATTTGTGGTATAGCGTGCAATCGAATTATGCACGGGGTTTCAGGCGCTTAATTCGGGGTTGTCTGGGTCTGGTCTCTAGAATGAAATGCAAGACTATTGTTTCAGTCTGCATTCCGACTATATATTATTGTTTTAGTATATAGCCTACCCATTTCGAGATCTAAGCCACAAAGCTATTGTTTCAGCTTGTGTTCAGCCATGTACTATTGTTTTAGTGCATGGTTCCCATATCAGGGTTAAAAAGAAAGTCAAAGGTTGACCGAACAAAAAATATATTCCGAGAAGGCAAAATGGGAGTGTCTACAGTCACATTCTCCCCTTAGGAATTTTCATATCCGAAAATTGACCTAAATCACTTGGTCACAAGACGCTAATTAAAAGATTTCGTCGAATCTAGTTACACACATTAAGACAAAAATATTTGTAAGGTGACCCTATGACCATACAAAACAATATTCATACCCTGAATGAGAACACCTATACATATCCACGAGTAGTTGAATTAGTCACTACTAATGCGAACATCGCACTGGCATGAAAATCCATTCACAATGCACCCATATTTATACATCTACATTATCTAATTAGCTACCAAGCATTCACCACACACATCTAGCAAGTAATTGGGATACAATTGAATCACACATCCATAACAACATTTGATCAATTTGACCCTATTATCGTACCTACATGAAATCTACTATCTAACATCAATATTCTGCACATTCACGACATTCACAATGGTAGCCACTTAACGATGCAACCATAGCACATGGATAAGCAACTAAAAGATATCATGACTATCACACAATCCAAACCAAAAATGCCCATTCATATGGAAAAATAAGAATTTCCATAGATGAAGTTAAACCTATGTAACCATCGACATTCGAAATGTACTCTATCCACAGGTGGCAACCATGCCACAATAGTTTTAAGATTTACAAGCCAAAAGTTTTACAATTCACGTGTGGTAACCATACCACCATAGTTTTTGGGACTTAATTACATACAATTTCAAAATGAATATCCTTTTTATATTAAAAAAATAATTGTCCTAAATAACCGCTAGAGGCTAAAGTCTCTTGTCAAACCTCAGCATCACCAAGTTGCTCATCGTCAGTCCTCCCGCCTCCTAACTAGAAGCCTGCACGAGGGCTTGTGTCCGCTATATACCGTGAATTATCTGAAGGGTACATATAGCGCATCATATCGGTCATCAATGCCTCATGGTAATCCAAATGATAGTTCATCTTATGATTGTTCTCAGCCATGAGGGTGAAAACATCGTTAATTACAGCTGCAAGCGTGTGTAGATGTGGGGGCACACGGCTCCAAGCATGTCACCGAGGCGGAGCCGCTGGTGCAGGCTGGTCCTATTCTTGTGCAGCAGGGGCATGGTGCTCTTGATCTTGAGTAGCAGGTGCTGGTTGTGCTTGTTCTCCTGCACCCTGACTTTTCTGTAATTGATTAAAACTCTTTTTCCACTCTTTCAAGGAGTAGCGCTTTACATTATCATTTAATTTCGGTTCATCCTCCGAAATAACATAGTCCTCGCCTCCTGGATAATCCTCAATCATGCTAGAAATAAGGAGAGCATATGGTATCTGGTCCGTAGGTTTTGCTCCCCCTTCCAACATTTTTCCTTGGGCATACTTGATGCTATCAGGAATGACCTCAGGGGTACTAAACTATTGGCCTGCAAAGGCCCAAAAGAGTGCCTGTTGTACAACCCCGAACCTCTCGGCCTTGTGTCTCAATGGGTAAAGGTTGTATTTAAAAATGGTATCTAACATCCATAGGTAACTGGGAAAATCGGCTCTCTTTATCGCCTGGCCTAATCCTTGCCTGCCCCTGGTAATTTTCTCTATTATGAAATGAAAGTCAACCAGTTCTAGGTTTGGTTCCATCAAATCAATTTCGTCATCATACTCTACATAACACTCTAGTGCGCCGGCTACATGGCCATGGGTAATTTCATCGACTGTACCATCTATTGTCATACAGATTGTGTTTGCTTTATCACCCGTGTACATTTTTTGGTAAAATAGTTTTACCAAACGTAGGTAGTAGTAGTCAATTCAAGGGGTGGAGTAAGCTCTCCAATCCGGCTTTGCCGAGATATTGAAAGGCCCATTTCATCGCACTCTGCTCGCGGAAGAGCGCTTGGTCAAAGGTCCATTCAATCTCAAACCCTTTTGCTGCCCACCATGCATAGGGTTGTTCCAGTGGTGGTGGTGGACGTGATTGTGAAGAACCCGCCTGAGAAGTGGGTTCCTTCGGCGTCAGAGTTTTAGGAGCTTGTCTAGTTTAGGAGCCATTTAAATTCAAATGACCAAAGAAACTAGTGTTTGACTTGGAATAAAAAATTTAATCTCCAAAGAGAGGTTAGAGTTTACCTTTGGAAGAGATTCAATCATGATCCCGCGAAGAATCAATGGTCCTACAGTTGCAAATCCAATGTTGGAAATCCCCAAAAGTGACAGCAAAGAAAAACCCAAAGAAAATTCTGAATTTTCGAAACAGAAAAACACGATTCCCATATATATTGCCCAAATCAATCGATCAATGTTGTTTTATAATAACGCCGGTCAATATTTTCGATCGATCGATTTCAAAAATCGATTGGTCGGTTTGATTTTTCCACTCTACTACATGAAAATATCGATCAATTGGTTTCAAAAATCGATTGATCGGTTTACATTTCGATCGATCGCTTTTCATCAATTTTTTCTATCTCTCTGTTTGTCAAATCGATCGATAGGTTTCCAAAATCGATCGATCAGTTTCCATTTCGATCAATCGGTTTTGACAGAAAAAACATGTTTCACTATTTTGTCAAATCAATCGATCGGTTTATATTTTGATCGATCGGTTTTGACAGAATACCTTAAAAATTGTGCTTTCATACTCTCAACAGAATGCATCCCTTTTCAACTCTATCATGGTGCTCTTTAAAAATTCAACAAGCTACATACACATTAGAACACCGATTGTATAATCTCATTAAAAATTACAAATCCAAACATTTCTCTCGACTCTCATTAAAACAAAAGTAGGCATTGATGGTGGATCTCGGCCTCGCACTCCCAAGTGGCCTCTTCTACTGAGTCGTTCCGCCACTTAACAAGCACTAGGGGAATGCGTTTTGTGTGCAATACCTGTTCCTTCTGATCAAGTATCTAAATAGGTTCTTCTCTCACGGTCAAATCTTTGAAAATTTTAATCGATTACTCTTCGAAAATGTGAGTCGGGTCCTTCACGTACTTCCTTAGCATCGATACATGAAATACATTGTGTACTCGATCAAGTTGTGGGGGTAAAGCAACTTTGTATGCAACTTTACCAACCCATCCCAAAACGTCAAAAGGTCCTATGTAGCATGGGCTTAGCTTCCCACACTTTTCAAAACGCATCACACCTTTCATTGGTGAGATCTTGACGAACACGTGATCTCCAACTTAAAAATCAATGATTTTCCTCTTTATATCAGCATAACTTTTCTGTCTAGTATGAGCTGTCTTGATCCTTTCACGAATCAGACGAACGGCTTCAACATTGCTCTTGATAACTTCTGGACCTAATATAAGCTTTTCTCCGGTCTCTTCCTGATTAATCGATGATCTACATCGTCGTCCATATAGTGCCTCGTAAGGGGCCATATCGATGTTCATCTGAAAGCTGTTAGTGTATGCGGACTTGATCAATGGTAAGTGTTAATCCTATGATTCCTGAAAATCAAGCATACACGCTCTGAGCATACCTTTAATTATTTGATTCACCCTTTCAGTTTATCCATCCGTCTGTGGATGAAATGCCAAACTGAAATCTAATTCTGTACCCATTCCCTGTTGAAACTTCTGCTATAACGAGTCATGATCTGAGACAATGCTCACTGGAATACCATGCAATCAGACGACTTTTTTCATATACATCTCTGTGAGTCTACCTGTCCTATACGTCGTATTGTACGACAAGAAGTTAGTTGATTTGGTCAGTCTATCAACGACCACCCAAATGGCATTATGCCTCTTTGCTGTCTGTGGTAATCCTAATATAAAATCCATGGAAATGGATTCCCACTTCCATTCTAGTATCGGCAGAGATTGTTATAAGCCTGATGGATGTCTATGATCCACCTTCATTTACTGACATACTAAACACTTAGAAACGTATTTAGCGACATCCTGTTTCAAACCTCCACCAATAATTCCTCTTCAAATCCTGGTACATCTTGGTACCACCAGGATGAATAGCATACTTCGACTTGTGGGCCTCGTCTAAGATAGTTTACCAGAGATTGGCATCGGTCGGTATACATAAACGCCCTCTGAATAATAGCGATCTATCCTCCTTGATGAAGAAATCTGGTTTACTGCCATCGGTCACAACCTATCTTATCTTTAACAACTCTACATCTTTCATCTGTAACTCATAAACGTGATCGAAGATCGTCGGTCTAATCATGATGTTTGCCAATAAGGCACCTGAATCTTGCACCTCGATCTTTGTGCCATATAGAGAAAGATCTTTCAGCAGTTTCCATCTACGGATTCCCATGATAAGGCTAGACAGTAGAGTCGAACTCTTCTGGCTCAAAGCATTCGCTATGACGTTCACCTTGCCTGGGTGATACTGAATGAAGCAATTATAATCCTTGAGAAATTCAATCCATCTCCTTTGCCTCATATTTAATTCCTTTTGTGTAAACAGGTACCTAAGGCTCTTGTAATCTGTGAAGATCTCAAAGGTTTCCTCATATAGGTAATGCCTCCATATTTTCAAAGCAAAGTTTACTGCTGCCATTTTTAACATTGGATAATTATTTTCATGATCCTTAAGCTATCTCGACCCATAAGCAATAACTTTCTGGTTCTGGTTGAGCACACAGCCTAAGCCACTGTGCAACCCATCACTGTACACAATGAAATCCCCATTCCCTAATGGAATGGCTAACACTAACGCTGAGGTCAATCTCTTCTTGAGTTCTTGAAAACTCTTCTCACACTCTTCAGTCCACTCAAACTTCACATCTTTTCTTGTAAGTCTTGTGAGTGGTTATGAAATCTTTGAGAATCTTTCCACAACCCTTCTGTAATACACAACTAAACTGAGAAAATTGCAAATCTCAGTCACAGTCTTTGGTTATTTCCTTTCTACTGTAGCCTCGATCTTTGTTGGATCCGCCGTGACACTTGCCTTAGAAACAATGTGTCCCAAAGAGCTCACTTGGTCTAGCCAGAACTCACACTTGCTGAGCTTCGCATAAAGCTGGTGTTCACATAGTGTCTGTAGAGCTATCCTTAGATACTGCTCGTGTTCTTCCCTAGACTTTGAGTAGGGAAGAATATCATCTACGAACACAACCACACAAGTATCGAGGTGTGGTTTGAACACCCGATTCATGAGATCCATGAATGAAGCTGGTACATTAGTCAAGCCGAAAGGCACCACCAAGAACTTGTAATGGCCATGTCTGATTCTGAATGCCGTCTTCTGAATATCCTCGACCTTGACCCTCAATTGATGGTAACCAGATCTCAAGTTGAACTTGGAAAAGAACCTTGCCCCTTGCAACTGATCAAACAAATCACTTCTTCTTAAAAAATAAGACCGGTGCTTTCTAAGGAGACACATTAGGCCTTATGAACCCTTTATCTAAGAGTTCCTGCAATTGATCTTTCAATTCTTTCAACTCTGCTGGAGCCATCCGATATGGTGTTTTAGATACTAGCTCCATGCCTGCTACTAAGTCGATAGCGAGCTCCACCTCACAGTCTGGCGGCAATCCTGGCAGCTCATCTGGGAACACATCCTGAAATTCACAAGCAATCAGAATATTGGTTATGACATTCTTCTCTTTCTATTGCTCTTGCAGAAAAGCGCGATATCCACTGCATCCGTTCCTCATCAAACATTCTACTCAGATTGCAGAGACAAACGGTATAATAGTTGATCGCATGCCTAAAAATCTAAATGATTTACCCCCATTGGGGTGAAACATGACTATCTTTCTTCGGCAATCAACACTCACGTTATGAGTGGACAACCAGTCCATGCCAATGATCACATCAAATCCTTGTATATCGAACAAAATTAGGTCGGCCACTGATTCATATCTATATAATCCCTGATAGTGATGACAACTAATCTACACACCATGTCGGTGCTAACCGAATTCCCCTTCGGAAGTGACACTGCCAATATAAAATCTAATGGCTAGGGGACAACTTTAATCTTCACCGCAAACCCCGGGTTTATAAGCACTCGTGCTTCATAGCAAAAGTAGTCACTTTCCTTGTACATTTGTAATACACCAAGGTTTCACACATTTTATCTAATTAGATGTATACAGGAAATCACGTCATTCTAAAGTAGCAATATAAAAACTATCTAGTATTATGCACCTTCTTCATCTAAAACTTCAACTAATAAAATACCAAATTTAAATGTGTATTTATACCTTGGATTACATCATTATTTGTTTGGTTATCCTGCGCGTTAATGGGATACACACGCCCTTGCACAATAGGCCTTGTAGTCAGTATAGGCATTGGCGTAGCAATTGAAGTCGTCCTCTCCTTCCTCAATTTCGGGCAATCTTTGATCATATGCCCCATCTTACCGCATTTGAAGCATCCTCTCATACCCTGTCTATAGTCCGAGGTCTTATGTGACTTGCCACATCGGGCACATGTCTCTATCGGAGTGGATGATGTTGCCCTCAAAAATCCCTGAGTAACTGATACTCCAGTAGTAGTAGCAGGGCCATCCGAACGGAAAGGTCTAACTGCGGTAGGCATAGGTGGCTTAGAATAAGTAGTCTGGGTAGGTTGTCTTGAGACTGGTGCTGCAAATCTCAACTTTTTATTCACCGATTCATAGTCACCCGGTCTCCCTTGACCTACTTTGCCCATATTCTGTTGGTCCCGTCTTTTGTGCAGATCCTCGATATCTTTCTCGGTAACCAACGCCTTACTCATCACTGCTCTATAAGTCTCCAACTCTAGCACAGAGATTTTGTCTCATATAATCGGCCTTAAGCAGCTTTCAAATTTATTGGTCTTCATCAGTTTCGTGGCCACGTACTCAGGGGCAAATCTAGACAACCTTATAAATTTAGTACCGTACTCTCATACGTACATCCCCTCTTGCTCTAACCTCAAAAACTTTGGTGCCATCTAATTTCTCACTTGTTTGGGAAAGTACTCCTTGTTGAGCACCTCAACAAATTCTTCCCAAGTCTATAATTCATCTGAATTTTCTTGCTCTCTCATCCTCAACACCGACTTCCACCAAGAGTCGGCTTCTCCCTCTAGCTGAAAAGAAACCCAACTTACTTTCTCCTCTTCAGTACACGGTAGCCTCTGAAGAAGCTCCTCGATTTGGTTCAACCATTTCTCCGCTTCAGGTTGATCAATCTGACCGTAGAAACTAGGAGGTCTCAATCTCCTAAACTCAATAAATGCTGACGGTGTGGGTGGATTCGAAGGTGGAGGCGGCTGCTGATGATTATTGGTATTCTGAGCAGCTATCAATATCGTCTGTTGAACAATAGCATTAGCTATGGCTTCCATGGCCACTGCCATTCTCTGTCTTTCTTCTCTCTCATAATCTCTTTCTTTCGGAATAATCCTTTCCGAAACTGTCCTCTCTCCATGTGGAACTCTATTTGAACTAGTGGGATTCTCGTCCCCACTTCTCAAATTCCGTCCATGACCGCCTCTCGGTCTACCTCTACCTCTAGTGGATATAATGTTCTGCAAATATGAAACAAAAGTTTCATTAGCAGAAGGTCCCTACATTTTGACAAAATCTTACAAATGGTCCACGTCTAAGGCTTGTCAGAAATCTCTAAATCTAGGGCTCTGATACCAACTGTGACAACCCGGATTTCTGAACCCAAAAACCCGTGTCGTCAGACCGCCAATAAAGCGATCCCCGAACCACTGAACACTTGTTACATCCACACGAGGCAGAAATCAAAGCATATATTTCTAGCTAAGCAGGTGGAGTCATCATAGGTAACAAAAGAAATATCCAATTCTATATAAGACTACATCGATGTCCATGACAAAGACAGTTCTAATTCTATGCCAAAAATACATGGACAAAAGAACCGAACCGAACCACCGGTGACGGCTAACCGTCACCGAAACATGGTTCAGAAAATAATAGTGTATAACATAATTACATGAGTTCTAAATTTCTAACAAAAATTGGCTGGACATACTAAGCCTAATCCACGCAAATTATAAAATCTATCAGACTAATCTCTCAACTCTCAGAAAAACTCCTCTGGAGAGGGCTCGGTCTCTTCCTCTGAAATGTATTCTATGTCTTCAGGATCAAGGTCCTCAGTACCCGTATCTACACCTATACCTGTGGTGTATAGTTGAGGGATGAGCTAACATCTTAAGCTCAATAGAGATATTATCAATAACATGCAGATCATTACATCACACATATATCTCATAACATAATTTGAAACATGCTTTTCAAATAAAAACTCACAAGTTAAAGTCAATTGAGTTTAAACAACACAGATCTTACATGTAATTTCAAAGCTTATTGACATGATTTTCTAAATCTTTTCTCATAATACAAGAAACTTAAACCAATCACTTAAATATAATCTCGAGCATATATAACATCGAGAGCCACACATATACCGATGGGAACCCCAACCATCATCATTCAATAAATCATTTTCATGATGCTCAAACCCCTTTGCATGAGGGAGACTTGTGCCCAACGAAATTTCCCGCAGATCTGTAAGAAAGAACGGATATCCAGCCGTATCGAAGGACAAGGGGTTTGTTTCGTATGATCCTTAAATCATAGTGCTAGCTTATAGTTTATCACCATGAAATGTGGTATTTTATAATTATATTTGGAGTTTAAAATCTCAAAGTTTACATACACACATATACAAGTCCTTCTGAGTTCATACACACACATGCAAGTCTTTCAGAGTTTACACACACACATTTTCATGTTTTGAAACCATGTACAAAGATCATGCTTAATTGATGACAAAATTCATAAATCACACACTCTTTTTAATCATATCATAACATTCATATTAGTTGTATCAAATGCACATGGTAAGGAGTTTTCCCTACCTCAATTTGGAGCTAAAACGAAGGTTTCCTTTTTCTAAAGCAACGCTCACATCATGTATCCTTGATCACAACCTAGAACACACCAATTTACATCCTATAAGTCATAAGTGACGAAAAACGAGAAGTCCTAAAGTCTCCCTGAGCCCCCCTTACTAAAAATAGAAAAATTTTAGAATCTGTCCAAATCGATCGGTCGAATCCCAAACCGATCAATCGGTTTTCAAAATTGATCGATCGAAATCCATTTCAATCGGCTGGTTTCTCCAGAAAATTCACATATCTCTATTTATCAAAATCCGATTGATTGATTCCCAAACTGATCAATCGGTTTCTAAATCGATCGATCGAATTCCATTTTGATCGATGAGTTTCTTCAGGAAACTCATCTTTCTCTATTTCACAATCCGATCGATCAGTGCACAAACCAGTCGATCAGTCTCCAAAATCGATTGATTGTATTCTATTTCGATCGATTGGTTTAACAAATTGATCGATCAAATTTTATTTCGATCAGTTTCTCCATAAACCTTTCACATTTTTGTCCTGTCAAAATTGATCGATCGGATACTAACTTCGATCGATCAGTTTGGACAGATTCTCAGAAACACGAGCTTCTTCTTCCCAAGTTCGTTTTTCCCTAAAATTATATCTCATTGATTTCACGCATACCCACACATGAAGTTCTAACAATGTAAGATCACTTAAAATATAATTACGCTCACCCTTTGAGGTCGTTTCCTCGATCCACGTGATCTTGCCTAAGAGAGGGTTTCAAAGTTGGAAATTGGAGATTTTACGTCGATCGCGATCCACGAATTTCAAGTCGAAGATCCAAGCTTGCACACACTACACTTCACTCTCTAGTTGTTAGGAAGAAGAAGGGTTTAGAGCTCTCTTCCTCACTTCTCTCTTTACTAAACAACAAAGTAAACAAAGAAATCTCTTATCCATTGGACTTTTATACTAAAAGAATTAGTTTGGAGTGTTAAGCCGGTACACCGTATGTCAGTGTACAGTCACTCATTTAACGGTCATATCACACGAAATCGGATCCATTTGAAAGTCAAAATTTTTCAAGACGTCACAGAAACACATTATCTTCCTAGGAAGACCAATGATGAAATTTTCCATGATGATCAAAACAATGATTTATCATGTCACGAAACATCTAAACATAATTGTTTATTACAGTTTCTTGATTACAAGTACAGTTGGATGGAGATCAAGGAAATTTTTTTATCAACCCTATCAGATATGGTTTTTGGATCTAATCAGAGACTACGAATTTCTTCATGAAGTATTCAATGACCCAACGGCGAAAGCAACCATCTTGGCCCTTAATCCAAAATTCTACTAGATAAGGAATTTGAAGATCTTCTCCATAATGGCCAGGCAAATTATCATGGCAGAAAATCAATTCAGCATCACTGATGGTCGAAGAATTTTCCCCACAAATCTTCCCATTGAATATATGAGAAGCCCTGAGCAAAATTTTGAAGTCCAAGAATTGCTGAAGAAATTCAATACAAGGAAAGACTTAGATCTTCTTGGGAACCTGGAGATTGAAACCACAATGCTCGAGGAAGAAGAAGAAGCTGCTAAGGGCAATCATAGTCCTGATAGTCGTGCTTGCGAAGATTCAGTATATTATCACAATCTAAAAAATCATATGGAAGCATAGTAGACCACACTACTATCAAAAAAGAAAAATAGCATGATTGACTCCAGCTCATCCAGGACACGTCGCTACCATTATGACATCACTCATGATGCTTCTCGCCCGCAAAAAAGCAAAGATAATCAAATTTACATTTGAAAAAATAAAAGTAGATTCGACTTTTATAAAAGTAGATTATATTTGTCTTTTACTTTTTGTAAAAGTAAGATATTATCTTTCTTTCTGAAAAGTAAAAATTCGAACAAATCTTTCTAAAGGTTATAAATAGGTATCACCTCAGCCACGTTGAGGCATCGAGTCTTAAGCTTCCCCCTTGTGTTGTAAATAAAACATTTCTTGGTGGAGAAGGTTTTTCTTCTACCATTTTTGCCTTTTTTGTAATTGTTGCCCAGTTTGATGAATTTTTTTCCATCTCCTGCAAAGAAATTAATAGCTTCATTAGTCTACTTGTTTTAGTGGTTAATGGACAGGGTACTCTTCCCAGCTCGTTAGGCCCAACTCATATATAAAGCCGGCTTGGGTTGATCATAATGCCCACAGACCGGGCTTGAGCTAGCATTTTAATTCCGATAATTAAACTAGCCGGGCTCGGGCCTAACCCCGTAACCCCGCCGACCTCTCATATTTGATAGCCTTCTATCATCAATCTCACCTCCATACAATTAAACTAGAGGAGATCATGCTTCTTTCTCTCTCTCTCTTAGCGCCTAGTTTAAGAATTAAAATCTCAAATTCTCAATAAAAAACTATTTTGAAGATCTTATCCTTTCAATAAAAAAGATTTTCAAGATATCTTATATGGCACTACAAAAATAAGGTGTTTTAGCGGCACTTGCTGTTAAGGCAATTTTTGGTAACGGCAAGACTAATAGCGGCAGTTTTTTGTAGCGACGGGACTAATAGCGGCAGTTTTTTGTTAAGAAAACTACCGCTAATAGTCTTATTTTTTGTAGTGTGGCTATATTTATAAAGAAATATTTTAAAAGAACAAAGGATTATGAATAAATGGACCAGGCTGGCTTGGGTTTTGCAAGTTTGTTATGGGCCGGCCTTGGAATCATAAGCCCACCACGAGGCCGGGCCGGGCTTGACATAAATTCAAATTCGCGGACTTGGGTATGCTCGAGTCCTCCTCACACTACAAAAAAATAAAACTATTAGCGGCAGCCATAAACTGCTGCTAATACCCTTGTCGCTAATAGTCTTAATAGCGGCAGTTTTTTGCTGCAAAAAGCTGCCGCTAATAGTCTTATTTTTTGTAGTGCCAAACCCGTCCCATTGCCACCCCTAGTCTTTGCTAGCTTTCGGAGGAGGGTACTAGGCCATCATGCCAAATACCTTGAGGTTCTTTTTCAATTAAGCGTACAATCGTTTCAGTGTAAAGGGGCGATATTACAAGGAAAGCTTTTAATATCACCCAAAGGGCTTGATTTTTTATGACAAGGGTTGTTCGTTTCATCATATTTTCTCGTGAATTGTGCCACCAAAAGTACTCTAATTTTTTTGACTTCCAAGCGGTATGACTTGAAGAACTAAAATATTGCTTGCATAAGTATTAATAGTCATAATACAAGCTCTATTTTTCACAAAAAGTAAACTTTAAGAGCTTATTTAGGGTGAAACGAATATGTTTTTAACACGAGAAAAAATAAATTTACAGCTAATATAGTCATCATAATTTTACCGGGAAAGTGATTTTTACGGGGATGCCTTGAAAAATAGCCGAACGTACTCTAAGTAAAATAGCTATATATTATTCTTTCCATGACTTCGATGTGAGAGTCCCACAAATCCCGAGGATTCTAAACGAGGAGCACCCACGCATTCCCCATTATAATACACATGAAAGTCTTCCGTCTCATCAACTTCAGGACGCTAGGATTCCTGTGCTTCCAAAAGAGGTGAGTTGTTACGAAAAAATGATTACAGGGTCATTTTTTTTAAAGCTAAGTATCTAGGACAAAGCTATAATTGAATGAAAAGCCCTTTCTACCAACTATTAAGAAAGATAATGCCCCATTAGGTGCATAATTCATTTCTATTATTGGCTAATTCCTGTTAGCCAACTTATTATAAGACCTTGAGATCCATGGAATTCAAATTTTTACCCAAACTTGAGGCAAAGAGGCACCTACTTCATTTTTTTCTTTAAGAAGAGTTGCTCCTTTATATAAGATTCCCTTTAGCACAGTTTAAGCAATTATTTTAGGGTACCTCTATTTGGAACTAGAGATTGTTTCTTCTCAACCAGAGTTTGCACGAGCGAAAAGTGTTAGATTACTTTGAATTGGATAATAGAGATTAATTGTTTTTCATCCCAATCTTCCATACAATGGATCTTGAGATCATAAACTTATCATCATACGGTTATATTTTGATTTCACGTGGACACATCTTGACCAATGAATGCGATCATGGGTGTAGCATCAAACATGGTTCTTGAGTCACTTTCTGTGATATGTTCCATGCGGAATCAACATCTGACCGTATTATAATTGGTCCATGATCTCAAGATCCATTGTGTGGAAGATTGTGATGAAAAACAATCTCTATGGCTGGATTCAAAGCAGTCAATAATTTTTGTATGTGCAAACTGTAGTTGCAAAGAAAGAATCTCTGGTTGCAAAAGAAAAAGTACCTTATTTTAATGGGGATTGCATGTCTCTCATGGTCCCAACATAACTGGCAAATCCCAAGATTAAGTTTCAACTTTTGGAACTTTAATAAGCCTTTACGCATAATTAGGGAGGAGTTCCTTTAGACAGGAAGAGATCTGAAGCTACTATTGTTCACTATTATTTTGAGTACTACGCATTTAGATTGTTATCATGGTTTTAAATATTGGATCTGTCCGATGCATATCAGCTGCAATGTATCGGGTTAGGCCTGATCAAAATATCATACGAAGCCCCAAGTCGATTAGGTATAAATCGGCCTTATGGGTTGATATGTATCCGGCATGAATCAGACATAATATCAAAAATGTTCTTTTGGGTAGTATTTTGTTTAAGTATTAAAAAAAAAAAAAAATACTTCAATTTATTTTATGACTGATACGAAAAATAAACAATGAACAGATTTGATGCTGGCTGATGTGGCATGACGTGACTGGCTACACCGAGACTGTATTAATTGAATCCCACTGAACTTGCAGCCAATTGGATTGTGCCACATCAGTCACCTACACTTTGTCCCTATAAAATATATCTACCATGGAAACTGTGATATACTTCACACGTATTGGCCAAAGACCCGACCAAGAAGCCTAATCTGTGTCAGTTTCCACACGGCAGCTAAATTCAGTTTCCGAAAGATTTCTTGTGGATTTGAAACCTCAACCTTTCTAATAAAGATCTTTGCTTTTGCAACACTAACGTTCTGTAAGTATGGCCAATTAATGAAAGGGAGCCAATACTTGCACTCCAAATATAAGTCATTGAAGGGTACCTCAATTACTGCCCATGCAAGCTTTGAAAGCGCTCACATGTGCAATCCCTTCAAAACCATTGATTGATTAGATGGTGGAGATTGTGTTTCACCCCGATCTTCAATGCAATAGATCTTGAGATCATTTCACACCTCTCTGACGGCCAGTTTATAATTTCACATGTCACAGATATCCAAAAAATGGCTCTTGAATCATATGACACACATCACACTAAAACTGATTTTTAGACCATTTTTTTGGAATCTTTGACATGTGGAATAAAAAACTAACAGTCTGATAGGTGTGGCATTATATCAAGATCCATTTTGTGGATGATCGGGGTAAAACACGATCTCCATCATCTCATCCGAAACAATCAATGGCTTTAAAGGGGTTGCGTGAGCTCTTACAGAGCTTGCGTGGGCTTTAATAGAGGTACCCAAATAAGATTTAAAAATGGGTGTAAGTTACAAAAAATGTGCAAGTACTTGCACCGCATTTTAAGTCATTCTAAAAGACTAAAAAATGGTGCATGTTCTTAGTCGTTCATTTTCCCCCTCTTTTGAGTCGTTTTTCATCTTACTGCATGGGGTAAGGATGTATGCATACCCAACCCCAAATCAAATTGACCCGCCCTTAACCTTGAAAATTTACTTGTCATGGCCTGACCAAATTTGGAGCCCATTATGCTTTTCTTTACATATCAAACATTGGATGAGAGTGGGCGAGATTTAAGAGCATAAATTCGGTTAATCGAACCGAACTAAAACCAAAATTTTGATTTCGTTGTCGGTTCACCTAAAATCGAACCCTAATCTAAAACTATGGTTTCGGTTAATCAGATTTCACAATCCCCTACACCCGAATTGATCCGATTTTGAGTTCTATTGGTTCGGTTCGATTTTCGATTTTTGTTCTTTTTATTTAGTGGCTCCTATTTTTATTTTTTATTTTTTAAGTAGGGTGCAATTATATAATATTCATGTAAGATACTACTCACTTTTGTAAGTGAGGTGGAATCACAAATTGCTTGTGCAATTATTAAAATGGTACAATGTCTTATATTTGGAGTGTAGGTATTGGCTCCCTTAGTGTTATTACACATACCATTAGGAAGTCATTTTCTATTGGCACATTAATTAATTGATGAAAAATTGATCATGACATTTCTCTTAGGGTCTATTTGGATAGGGGGAAAGGAAAAGAAATCATGAGAAATAAAAGGAAATATGTTAATTTTATATGTTTGACAACAAAGTTATGTCACTAAAAATAATAGGAAAATTTAAAAAAAAAATTTCCATTGGAAAAGAATAATCCCTCTAAAACAGGAAGATTTCATCGAAAATCTTTTACCTCCTCTCATCTTTTTGTTGTGTGAGAAGTCTCTCTCCTTGATTTCTCTCCTCTCTCTCTCCTCTATCTATCACACACACTCTCTCTCTCTTTTGATAAATAAATTGAAATAAAATCAACTGACAAAATAAAAAAATAAAAAATAAAATAAAACATAACATGAAAAAAAAAATAAAAAAAAATAATAAATAAAATTTAAAATTTTAAAAATAAAAAATAATTAAATTAAAAAAAAAGAACAAAATAATTAAAAAAAAAAATTACAAATAAGAGATAAACAATAAAAAAAATAATAATAAATAAATAAAGAAAATAATAAAAAATAAATATAGAAAACAGAAAAAATAAAAATAGAAAATAGAAAAATAAAATAAAATAATTAATAATTAATAAATAATAAATAAATTAAATAAAATAAAAAATAAAGATATAAAATAAAAAAATAAAAAAATAAAAAATAAAAAGAAATAAAAAATTAAAATCTCTCTCTCTCTCTCTCTCTCTCTCTCGTACACCGAATCTCTCTCACCTAGCTCTCTCTCTCTCTCTCTCTCTCTCTCTCTCCTCGGTCTTTCCCTTCTCCATTCTATCTCTCTATAATTATTTATTTGGTTTGTGTTGTGTACACCAAAGATGGTGCTCCCATTTCTATTTCCTAATCTCTCTATTCGAATATTTTTCTCCTAATCTCTTTTTGTTAGATATCTCTTTCTCTCTCTGAATCTCATGCTCTCTCTCTCCTAATCTTTCTTTTTTAGATTTCTCTCTCTCCTATATTCTTTCTCTCTCCTAATCTCTCTCTATATTTCTCTTTTAATTTTTATCTCTTTTAATTTCCATCTCTCTCCCCAAATCTCTCTCTCTCTCCCTCCTAATCCCTCTCTTTTTCCCTCCTAATTTTTCTCTCTCATGGAATCTTCCTCACAATAGAAAGTTAGATTTATTGGGTGTGTGAGATCTATACTATCGATGGTGCTCATTTTTTATTTTTTATATGCAATTATTCAAACCCAACACCAGAAAACAATAAATTCCCAAAGAGCTAGAATCCATTGGATCTACAAATCATTTTCCCCTGTTTTCCAAAAAATTGCCAAATGGACCCTTAAAGTTATCTCTCTTTGTCATAGAGGTCATGTATTTATTTAATTATATAAAGAAGAAGCTCTTCTAGGGGAGAATACCCTAGTTGGGTTAACATTCGTGCATTCGATGTCAATAAAAGGTCAAGCCTTAGCTCTTCCAGGGTAGAAGAACGTGCGATTTTGTTGTCAATAATCAGGATACACCACGAAGAGCTGCTAAACTCAGCTAATCTTGTACCGCCCTCTAATGTGAGAACACTTATAGACTACCTCCAAGACGGAAGATTGCATCAAGAGTCACAACATACGTCTAAGATTTTTTCATAAGGTGGGTCGAATTCATTAGAGATCCCCATCCATATGAAAGAGCATGTGTAGTATGTATCATTTTGTTATTAGTGTCGATCAATATTTCTGGCGACAAACTCATTATATCACTAGAATTGTCTTCCTCTTGGGAAAAACATCATTGTGGATGTAATAAAGTTTGGTCCATTTTTACTTATATACACTCGTATGAGTATAAACATCGATAGAAGATATTCAAATTCAAACTCCTACTCGCTTGAGTATAGATTGTGTTAGAATATATTCAAAGATAAACTCTTACTTGTATGAGTATAAATTGCATAAGAAATGCTATTGTAACAACCCAAATTTTTTTTACTTTATTAAACGGTATTAGATGATGTACCACATAGTGTATGGTGCTAATGCTCCACACTGGAACCCACCCACTTTTAGAAATAGTCTAATTTTTTTATACCAATGTTAAACTTATTGCGAATTACTCTCTGATACGATTCCAACGATATATAATTCGTCAATTTTTGACAAGAATATAAAAAGTTACTCCCGTTTGAAGAGTGAAATAGGTTACATGGCATAACTGTAATTTCGGGAGAGAATCATCACTTGCTTTGGTGCTTACACAAAGCGCTGGAACGAAACCTCTTCTCAAACTATTCAAGTCACGAATGAAATTCTCCTTGCATGCAAAAACTACTATTTTATTAAATCTTGTACGGAGAGTCTTAATTAGAGTTAACATAGAAAGGAAATTAGATATATATTCACTTTTTCTCTCAGTTGTCTCTCTCTATTCTCTCTTCTCTGCAAAAGCTTCAGCAGTGCCATCTTTCACAACTCGTCGGATCTCCATCGATTTTTCGATCTTATCAGCGAATCTTCCACCATCAAAATTTCTCATCGCCGTGACCGATCTATAGTAAGAAAGGAATTCTTGCGAAAAGACTCGGGCATATCATCTCTCGAATCCTATCTCCATCAACTTAAATTATCGCAGGATTCGAATCACGCTTTGATAGGTGGGCCCCTCTAAATCCATCTTAAATTATTCAGTTATTTCTTAAAAGAAAATCCTAATTTTTCTCCCAATTCTAACTAAATTCGAGTCTTAAAAATATAAAAATTCGGCCTAAAATCGATAAGATCGTTTTTCCTAAATTTTTGTGAAATTCAACCAAACTTTTCAACATACATAGCCTCGATATTTTGGTCATAACTTTTTACTTCGAATTTAGATTAACATGATTTTATCGTATTGGAAGACAAGAACGAGTTTTACAACTTTCTGTGAAATAGAAATTTCACGAATCTGATGTTTTAAAGGTCAAAATTGAGCTGCAAGTCAGGATAAGTTTTAGATGAACCAAAGTTACACAGATTTGACATTATTCTCTGAACTCTTGAGTTATTTTATGCTCAACTTATCTCATGACCTGTAAATTACTAAAACTATATAAAATATATTAAATAACTTTTATCGGATAGAAATCTAGAAGTTTAAGGGGTCAAACATTAACGTTTTTCAACACTTATCATGTGTTACCTCTTTTGAGGCTCCTACAACCCTTGAATGGACACGTGTGCCCCTTTAAAATTCAAAAATACGTCTGATCACTATACCAATTAATCACCAAGTTTCATAGACACAATTAACCTTAATGAAGTATATTTTTAACTCTATTATAAAATAAATGCAGTTAAATATTTCTTATTCTCTGTTTTACTTCAATATTTCGTGTGTTATGATCTATATTAATTTTCTTTAAAAATATGAAATGCTTAAGGTTTATTTTATAGTTTCTTCTTACGTATGTTTACTATTATCATATGTCATTTATCATGTATAAAATCACGATAGGACATACGCATATAAGTCAAGAATAAGATATGACATATGATATAAGCTTTCATCATGGTAGGGTCACGTAGAACTTAAAATGTAGGCATCCATATACGGATACAACCATCTATAGTAATATGAGATGCCACATGAAGTACATCCAGGTTACTACAGAACCTATTCCTTGGAAAGCATAATTTATGAAGTCTATCGCACTGTGACCCATTCTAACTAAGTTTTAAGTAAAGATGATAAATGAATATGTTAAGATACATGAACGTTAAGAAAGTGGGGATTTCAGCCCACACAAATGTAAAATCAGGGATGGTACCTAAGCCTAGAACCCAATAATGATATAATATATTAAGATACGCTATGAAGGCCAACTAAACATGAATTAAGTTTCTACATGTGTCATACCTTATGAGCCATCGTAAGGGCCCAACCAATGTCTACAGCCAAGACGGGTTTTAAGGGCATTATGGCTTTATCTCAAACTAAGGGGACGTTGTGATTACTATACCGGTAACCTCATTTGGCTAGATGATAGTTTATGTTATAATATAGAGGTTAGGTGCCGATCTACACGTAGACCTCGCGTGATAGGCTCGAGTAGTGATCCTGTTATAGGTCGTTTAAGCAAGATATGTAAGATATGAAGTATATTGTTTAGGCGAAAGGAGTAATAATAAGACTTACGATATGTCGTGTATGCTAAGTTGATGAGAAAAATAGGAAAAGAGATAAGAAAATAGAAGCATCATATACTTTTTATTTTATATTATGCCCCTTTCACTTTGATTATGATATGCCCTGAGTATGGATAGTTTTGTTATTTTATTAAAATGCTGATTTTTTTTCAAAATACACCGCAATTCAAGCGATTGCACACATGACCACCTGGGTAAGTTATGGTGGCTCGATTGTGCAACCCGCTGAGTTTACACAACTAAGTAAACTCACCCCCTCCAAAAATCTAATAGTTTTAGGTGAAGACTCTGTTTATCCTGCTTATGATGACATGAAAGCTGCTATTCTAAAGACGGCTCATGTAGATGATGACATCGAGTACCACTTGGATAAGAGCTTATATCCAGCTGACTTCTATGAACCTTGAGCATTATTTAGTTCTAGACATTGGATTTTATTTTCTTTGAGAGACATATTTTAGTGTTTAGTACTTCATGAGTTTACGATTGGGATCATTTTATCCTACGCAAAACTTGATTTATTTCCTATCTTCGATGCATGATTAGGAATTGTCTGTTTTTTGTCAACAACGGTTTCCTCTACTAATTTATGAGCCATTTATCATTTAATGCTATCTTAAATGCCTCGATCCATATGCTAAGTCAATTTATAGATTATGTGTATGTCCGCTTATCTCCTTAACAAGCATGTGGGGTCATAGCACGGAATTCTAGGCCCTTGAGATTGGATAAGGATTCTAGGTCGTGATAGAGATGGTATCAGAGCCCAAGCTTTACTTTCTTTAGGAACTATGTTGTATAATTTTACTAACAGACGACATTTTGTGAAATCAGGACTTGATGGCTCCACGACGCAGAGAAACAAATAGCTCTCAAGTGAACGAGGCCTCATCACATGAAGGTCCTCAAGAATCTAAAGCGATGTGCCTATTACGCGAGATGACGACCAGTTTCAATCAGCAAATGACTCAGCTGACACAGTCTCATCAGCAGGAAGGGACACAAATACTGCACGAGATGGAGGTAAAAAGAGAGCAACAAAGACAAGCCGTCCAAGAGCTTTTCAATCAATGTTGGCCTACACCTCAACGAGAGAGCCAACCACACGCACCTGTCAGATTTCAAGTATTCAACAAAGCTCGACCTCCCTATTTCCATGGTCAGCTTGACTTAGTTGCTGCTGAAGATTGGATAAGTACAATTGAGAAATTCTTCGAGATCTCTTAACCTGCAGAACATGAAAAAGTGAAGTGGGCAGCGTTCTATCTGGACGAGGAAGCAGAGAATTGATGGAAAGCAGCCCAAAGAGCTGCAGATCGAAACAACGAAGAAGAGTGGACTTGGCCATAGTTCAGAGAAGTCTACTTCAAAAAATATTTCTTAGCAGCCACCAGGGCTCAAAAGAAGAAAAAATTCATGGACCTATGGCAAGGGAACATGACTGTGGCCGAGTAGGAGGCCAAGTTTGACCAACTATCCAGATTTGCTGAGAATCTGATCGCGGATGAAGGCGATAAACACTTCGCATTTCAGAATGGCTTGTGACCATTCTTTCGCGAGAAATTGGCCGCAATTAAGATAATTTCATACGGAGAGCTTGTGGATCGTGCACAGATCCAGGAAAGAGAATTAGGTGATATGCTTAACAGAAGAAATGCCAGATGGGAGGCCCAAAAGGGCAAGGCTATTCAAAGGGGCTCTTTTGTCTCACAGAGTCCAATCTCAACTTTCGCCCTGAGAATACCATTTCCTCAGGCTCAATACGAGAACATAGGGCCACGTCTCACACCGCCAACACAAGTGGTTTCCACTTTCCCGGGAGGAAATGTCGTTCCATAGCCATGCCAGCCACAACAGGAGTTCACACCTTACGAACCTTGCACAAGATGTGGCAGGAGACACAAGCCTGGAGTATGCATGCAAGGCACCGGGAAATGTTTACAGTACAGAAAAGTGGAACACATGGTTAAGGTCTGCCTGAGAGAACTCCAATATTGGGTGTTAAGTGGTAAAAAATGCTACTTTTCACCCTATAACCTGACCATTGATAGGGCTGTGAGCACACTAATAAGCTTCTGTCAAGTGCATTTTGTAGACAGTAATGAAAGAGGACACTAATGCATAAAACCACTTAAGAATGCTAAAAAGGAGCCATCTCTCAGCATAAGACAAACCCAGCAACAGCACACCAGAGGGCAGCACATCCATGAACCATTGGAGTTCGAGGCTACAACAGGGCAAGGCGAAGGAAGTGAGAACAAGCTGAGAACATCCTATCGATTGGTCACCTAAAGACTTCGATAAGAGCTGAAAGCAAAGAAAGGAAGAGTTCGTGCAGTTGAAGAAGTTTCGACAGGATCTGAAGGTAAAAGAAGGATGAATTCATGTGGATTGAGGAGTTCGATAGGATCTCAGAACCTATCGAGCAGCTGAAAGGAAAGAAGAAACCATCCTATCGAAAACCCGCTTGAGGCTTGAAGGGAATCTATCGAATGGTTTCTTAAAACCTATCGAGATGAAGATGCTGGACAGAACCTATCGAAGGGTACTTGAGCGTGTCGATAGGAGTGAGAGCAACCCTATCGAAATGATGGCATGTAAAGCGAAACCTGTCGAAATAGGTCTCCAACCTGTCGAAGAGTCCCTCCAACCTGTCGAATACTCCAGACCAAGGACTGAGAATGCTAGAACTCTAAGAGAAGGCTCATCCTATTGGAACCTATCGAAGAGATCTAAGAACCTAGCGAAAGGACCAAAAAGCTTTATTGAAACCTATCGAAAGATTCTCAACTCACAAAATCGTAAGAATCGCCGTAAATTCGCCAGTATACGTTGTGATTTGGTGACTTCTCAGATGCAACCTGAGGCACTTGGTGATCGGCACGACGGTTTCAGAAGATGCCCTAGGAAACCCTAACCGACCCACGTGCTCTAATAGAACTCTAACAAACTCTGAGGACCTTCTAGAAGGGATTTTTGGCGGGAAAAATAGAGGAGAAGCTATATATAGAGACCCCCAATTGCAATTGGGGGGATCGAGATCTCAGCCAAATTCTGGAGATTAACGCTTGCAGAGCACTTCTATTTTCCCTCCTTTAGCCCAACCATGGTTGGCTAATTCCCTTGGAGTAGCGAGGAGAGAAGTTAGATCTGTAATTGGGTAAGGTTAAGAGTGCTATTGTAGGTTCTTAGCTGCACAAACTACAGATTTGAGAGTATTTTCATTATAGAGTGACGTTGATTGTAATGTTAATGCTGTTTTCAATGCTTTAATTAGATTTAAAGTTCCTTTGGTTCGATTGGTGATTGATCGGATTTGTGTAGTGGAGTCTGTAGATCAGCTCACCCACTTAACTGGTAGGCCTCTTGGATACCACCCGATCTCCCTGGATCTGATACTCCTGTGATTCCTTGAGTCTGTGACCTGGGAATTGCAGCAACTGTAGTGATTTTAATTGCTCTAATTGAGGCCTTAACTTTGGAGGAGATCCCTAGGATGGTCTGTGACCATCAAAGTAGACAGATCATAACCTTAAGATTCGCCCAAGCTCAGGCTCCAATTGGATTCATTTGCTGCAAATCCATGGATTCAATAAAGTCTATAGGATGGTCTGTGACCATTAAAGTTGATAGATCATAGCCTTAAGACCAGGTGGATCCTGCGATTTGAAGTGGAGTTTATACCCTGCAGCTGTGCTTATGGCCAGTTGAGGGAATTGTGTGCTCTGAACCTCTGTAGCATTATTAATTGAATCTGATTTTAGTGAAAACCAATCTCCAAGCTACTCTTCTCCATTTTCTGTTTTTTACCTCTTTCCCCTGCAAGATCTAAGATCCTAAACTCGATCCAAGTTAGTCTATGTTTAATTTTAGCTTAGCTTAAGTAACAACCCATTTTAAACCTCTCTCCTGCCTTTTAGCTGACGTAGCACTAGTTAGGGTGCCAGATCTAATACAGATCTAGAGATTTATCATATTTTTTAGACCAACCTCCCTATGGACATTCCCTTACTCACCATCTTTGTAAAACTTACTACAACAGACCCTGATTACTTGCAGTTCTGTCTGAGTGTGTCTGCCTAGTTTTATTGATAATTTTAGACCCTCATTGAGGGAAGGCAACTACTCCAACAAGTTTTTGGCGCCGCTGCCGGAGAGGTGTGTTTAGAAATTGATAGATCTAAGTTTTGATCATAGATCTGTAATTTTTGTTTGATTTTTACTAACTACATTTGTAAGTTGTGTTATTTTTTAAGGCTACCGGTGAGAGGAGAATCGTGCTGGAGACTGCTCTGTAGTTTGCATCCCTCTACTCCCCTGCCATTTTTTAGATATGTTGATAATTTTTGTTAGAGTAGTTAGAAAATTTAGTTGATTCTGCTTGTTGTGTTGAGGATCGGTCTTGCATTCAGAATCTGAGTGTTGTATGTTTGGTAGGAGAACTCAGCAACCTCAGATTATTCCACTAAATCCAGAGGTTGAAAGACTTCTCAGATCAAGACCAACTATACCCACATCTGTTGCATTTGATTATGTAGAAATGGGTGAGCAACAGTAGCCGAGAACCCTTAAGGAGTTTAATGCACCAGGGGTCTATAATTCCCCCTTCTGCATTAAATTCCCAGTTGCTCAGGGAAACTATGAGATAAAATCATCCATCATTCAAATGCTGCCCTCATTTCATGGCCTGACCAAGAAGACCCCTACAAGCACATTGATGAGTTCTTGGGACTGTGCACTACATTTAATATCACAGGTTTGGGGGAGGAAGCCACCAGGATGAGACTCTTTCCTTTTTCATTAAAGGACAGAGCCAGGACCTGGTTGTCCTTGCTTCCACCCAATAGCATTCAGTCCTGGAGTGATCTCCAATGTCAATTTCTGGCCAAGTTCTTCCCTATGTCAAAAACCAGCCAGTTGAGGAAGGGTATCATCTCTTTTATCCAAGATCCAACTGAAGACTCATCAATCCTGGGAGAGATTTAAGGAACTCCTAAATAAATGCCCCCACCATCAAATCCCTGAATGGCAATTGGTTCAAAGCGTTTATCAGGGGATTGATGCTATAAGTAGAGATATGATAGATGCTTCCTGTGGTGGCACCTATCTCCATAAAACTGCTGAGGAGGCATGAGAGCTCTTTGAAATTATTAGTGAGAACTCTATGCAAAGGGAAACCTTAGCAAGAGGTCAAGAGCCTCCTAAATTGGTGAAGGAGAATACCTCAAGAGGGAAGATATATGAAGTGAGTGTGCCAAGTGAGTTGGAAAGGAAAGTGGATAGCCTAGCCTTGAAATTTGATAGGCTGATGGGAGCAATGCAGTCACCTGTGGCTGCTAGGGTGGAGGAGACATGTGACATATGCCAGTCCCCTGCTCATTCCCTTGAAGAATGCCCATCTGCTGACCAATTTCCTGATTTTATAACAGAACATGTGGCTGGAGCTCAGTCTTATGGGCAGCAGCCTGCTGCTGGGTATCAATGGAGGAACCACCCCAATCTAAGGTAGCGACAAGATGCATACCCCAGCCAGCAGTAGCAGCCCCAACAGCCCATGCCCTACAGAAGTGCTCAGCCCTATCGAGAAAATTATGTCCCAAGGCCGCAGTATCAGCAATTCATGGCCCAACCTATAGCTCCTCCTGTGCAGCAATCTGCACCCCCTATAGCTGTGAGAGCACCATCCTTTGAGGAATAAGTTCTATCTTCACTGCAGAGCTTGAACACCTTATCCCAAACTGTGCATTCTCATAACCAGAGCATCAAAAAGATAGAGGACCAACTTGGTTAGCTGTCTGATGCTCTGGCTAGGAGAGAGGGAGGAAGGTTGCCTAGCCAACCACAGGACAATTCACGATGGCAGTTTGTAGTGGGTGAAGTTTCCTCCACCTATGAGGAAGCCAAATCTGTTACAACTTTGAGAAGTGGTAAGTTAGTGGACAACCAAGTGGGCTGTGAGCCTGTGAGAAACTTGGAGGATGAAAATGAAGTGATTTCTACTAGCACACAACAAAGACCACCAGTGGTGGACTTGAAGGAACAATCAGCTGTGAATAAAGAGAATAATGAGGATCCTCAAGAAAAGAAAAAAATAAAAAAGAAAGAGGCCCCATTGGCTAAGGCTGCAAGTGAGGGAGCAATCCCATATTAGCCATTTCCTAAGGCACTACAAGCACCTTCCCCTTTTGATAAAGGGTAAGGAAAACTTGAGGAAATGATGGAGACTTTTAAGCAAGTAAAGATCAATTTACCTTTACTTGATGCCATTAAATAAGTCCCAGCCTATGCCAAGTTTTTAAAAGACCTGTGCACCCATAAAAGACAGTCTAGGATACACCTATCCAAGAAGGTCTTTTCAGCAGAAAAAGTTAAGCAAGTCCTGTCGATTGCAACTGCCCCCAAACTTCAAGACCCTGACCTCTCCACTATCCCCTGCATCATTGGGAATCATACCATTGACAAAGCCTTATTTGATCTGGAAGCCAATGTAAATTTGCTTCCATATTCAGTATATGAGAAGCTGGGCTTAGGCAAATTAAAGCCCACACAAGTGGTCCTCCAGCTGGCTGACAGATCTAAAAGGAAACCTGTGGGGATAATCAAAGATGTTTTGGTTAAAGTTAATAAATTCTTCTATCCTACTGACTTTTTGGTGCTGGATATGGAACCAGGTAGGAGTGCCACTTCCATACCTGTGATTTTAGGCATACCCTTTTTGGCCACAGCTAATGCTTGTATTCAATGCAGGTCTGGAATCATGGAAGTGTCATTTGGAAATATGAAGGTTAAATTGAATGTGTTCAACGCAGCAAATCAACCTCATTCTGATTAGAACTATTTATCTCTTGATGTGGTAGATGAGGTTGTCCAGGAAAATATGAATATGCTGCTATATGGTAAGGAATGGTTTAATGAGCCAGCCGAAGTATGGAAGGAAACAGAGGTAGAGAAGGGTCCCACCTCTGAGATTGAGCATGTGAAACTCGTCTCTTATGAAGTTCCACCAACACAGCACCATCCATGGAGGCCTACTTTGTTACCTCTACCACCCCCCTCTAAGGCACCCCTATTGCCCTCCCTCACCAGTCCCCCAGAGGTGGAGTTAAAGCAACTCCCCAAATCTTTGAAATATGTCTTTTTAGGAGACAACACCAAATTGCCTGTGATAATCTCTTCTTCTCTCACTCTCGAGTAGGAAAAAGAACTCCTTTGTGTACTAAAAAGACATAAGAAGGTAATAGGATGGACCATTGCAGACCTTGGGGGAATCAAGCCTGCTGTGTGCATGCATAAAATTCATCTCGAAGAAGGCTCCAAACCTTCCAGAGAGATGCCGAGAAAACATAACTCACACATGCAGGACGTTGTGATAAAGGAGGTAGTCAAACTCCTAGATGCTGGGATAATTTATCCCATCTCGGATTCACAATGGGTAGCACCTACTCAGGTAGTACCCAAGAAATTTGACATTACAGTTGTTGGAGCAGATTCAGGTGAGCTGATCCCAACCAGACAGACCACTGGTTGGAGGGTATGCATAGATTACCGAAAACTCAATGAAAAAACCAACAAGGATCACTTCCCACTGCCCTTCATAGACCAAATTTTGGACAAGCTGGCAAGCAAGGCCTATTACTGTTTTCTTGATAGGTATTCAGGGTATAATCAGATCCCCGTATACCCTCAGGACCAAGAAAAAACCACATTCACTTGCCCATTTGGGACCTTTGCATACAGAAGGATGCCATTTGGGTTGTGTAATGCACCTGCCACATTCCAAAGATGCATGTATGCTATCTTTTCTGACATGATTGATAAGTTTTTAGAGATCTTTATGAATGATTTCTCCATTTATGGAGATGATTTTAGCCAATGCCTACACCACCTCAGCTCCGTACTGCAAAGGTGTGAGGAGACCAACATAGTTCTAAGTTGGGAGAAAAGTCACTTCATGGTGACTCAAGGTACTCTTCTAGGACATGTTGTCTGTCACAAAGGAATCGTGGTTGATCAAGCTAAGATCAATTTGATTACTCATTTTCCCCCTCCGAAAACTGTCGAACAAGTTAGGTCATTTCTAGATCACGCTGGCTTCTACGGAAGGTTCATCAAGGATTTTAGTAAAATCTCCAAACCCCTCTGTCACCTGTTGTACCAGGATGCTCCCTTTGACTTTAATGATGAATGCTGAGTTGCTTTTGAACTGTTAAAAACTTGTTTGACCACAGCTCCCATCTTATAATCCCCTGATTTTTCTTTGCCTTTTGAGTTGATGTGTGATGCATCAGATTTTGCCATTGGGGTAGTGTTGGGGCAAAGAAAAGACAAGACACCATCTGTGGTAGCATATGCCAGTAAATCAATGATTAATGCTCAATTGAATTACACTACAACTGAGAAAGAGCTATTAGCTATTGTCTTTGCCTTAGAAAAATTCAGATCTTATGTGCTGGGATAAAAAATTATTGTGTTCACTGACCACACAGCTTTGAAATACCTCTTGTCCAAAAAAGAAGCTAAAGCATGACTAATCAGATGGATTCTTCTCTTACAGGAATTTAATTTAGAGATTAAGGACAAGAAGGAAGTTGAGAACATGGTGGCTGACCATCTGTCAAGGATCCCAACAACTGACATGGAAAGCTTGCCCATCAATGACTCCTTACCAGATGAGCAGCTTCTGACGGTCCAGATAAGTATGCCCTGGTTTGCCAATATTGTCAATTACCTTGCTGTGGGTAGGACCCCTCCACATTGGACAAAGGATGACAAAAATCTATTCTTTGCACAGATTCGATATTATATGTGGGAGGATCCTTACCTGTTTAAGCATTGTGCAGACCAGGTGATTAGACGTTGTGTACCTGAAACTAAGTTTCAAAACATCCTAATCATATGTCATGAAAAGGCTTGCGGGGGCCACTTAAGTGGTAACAAGACTACGGCCAAGGTCCTTCAAAGTGGCTTCTACTGGGCTACTCCATTCAAGGATGCTTGACAGCACTGTAAAGCTTGTCATCGATGCCAACAAATGGGCAGTATTGCAAGGAGAAACTCTATGTCCTTACAACCTATACTTGTTGTTGAACTGTTTGATATTTGGGGAATCAACTTCATGGGACCTTTTCCCCCTTCAGCTGGATACAATTTCATCCTTGTCGCTGTGGATTACGTATCCAAATGGATAGAAGCCATAGCTACAAGAATAAATGATCACAAAGTTGTCATTCAATTCCTGAAAGACAACATCTTCTCAAGATTTAGCTTTCCTAAAGCTATTATTAGCAATGGGGGAAGCCACTTCTGTAATAAACCTTTTGACAAACTAATGGAAAGATACTCTGTTACCCACATAGTAGTCACTCCCTACCACCCACAAATGAGTGGGCAGGTAGAGATTTCCAACAGGGAAATCAAACATATTCTAGAGAAGACTGTGAGAACCGACAGAAGAAATTGGTCCAACAAGTTGACTGATGCCTTATGGGCTTCTAGAACAACCTATAAAACCCCCATAGGCATGTCCCCATTCAGACTAGTATATGGCAAGGCATGTCACTTGCCTGTTGAATTGCAACACAAAGCGTATTGGGCCATTAAAGCAGTAAACTCTGACTTACACTCTGCTGATATTCACAGGAAACTCCAGTTATCCGAGTTGGCTAAACTGTGACTAGAAGCTTATGCAAATGCCCGGAGTTATAAGGAGAGGACCAAAGCTTTCCATGATAGGCATCTGCTCCGCAAAGAGTTCAAGCCTAATGACAAGGTATGGTTGTTCAACTCCAGAATGAAATTCTTTCCAGGGAAGCTGCAGTCCAGATGGGATGGATCTTTCACAGTGGTACACGTTTCCCCATCTGGAGCTGTCGAAGTCATGCATCCTACAGATGGCAGAACCCTTAAGGTCAATGGTCAGAGGCTGAAACTTTGCGTTGACAACATTTGTGAGCCTGAAGAAACCATTGATCTTCAGGATCCTCCAGGTTAATACTTGACTTCAATTTGTATCATATGTATTATATTTGATTTATACCTCGATTATTTCCAACGATATTCTTTGCAATAAAATGGCCATGTCAAGTTCAAGCTTCGTTTCGATATCACCCGCAGTCTAGGAATCAATGGCATAAGGTCAAAGGCCAATTTGTTAACTGGTAGCATAGCAAAGGAGTTGCTGGGTACTAAGGCTAAATGCTCTGCACACACAAGCCATATTTTTGAGCTCATTGAACCTCTCGATAGGTCATTTGGACCTTTCGCTAGGTCGGCCGCTGATGTCGATAGGATTGGGGAGGATTTCGATAGGTGCCGAGACCTCTCGATAAGTGAGAACAACTTTGCGATAGGTTCTGGACTCTTTCCTAGAACCTATCGATTGCCTGGAACCTATCGACAAGAGTGACAAATGTAATACCCCACCTATCAAAAGGTTGTTCTCACCCATCAGCATCTAACGAAGTGAATGCTTTATCCACCCTCCGTTCGACAGGACACGGACCTATCGCAAGCGGCCATCAAAGCCTATCGAACGCGTGTTTATTCTGTTCGATAGGACGGGTTAAGCCTATCAAGAACTTTCAACTGTCAGCCCCATACTTGTGCGACTTCGATAGGAAGCCTTAACCTGTCGACACTCTACACTCATCCTATCAAAATTGACCCCCCCTCACTCCTTCCATGCTTATTGTGCATTTGCGCTGCGTGAACATTTTTCCCCGTGTACCATGTCCAACTGCGCACAGCACGAGCCTTAAACTCTGCACCCCCTTGTTTTCTGCCCCACGCCGTAACTCCCTGCGCTTATTATAGGCTACCAGTTAATGCACAATTTTGTTCCCCATGCTGGTTGATCAAATTAACCATTCATTCATTTTCATCGACGGTGGCGATATTGAATGCACCGCTTCATATTCTCTCCGACATCCACCTTAAATAGATGCAGATGGCTTGACTTCAACCCATTCCTTTCCTACTACCCTCTGCACTCCTCCTCATAACTATGGCAGATGACAAGCCCACGCTCACTCCTGCTCAACTCTACCTCGTTTGGTTGGAGCCACTACCGCCCAAGGAATCAGACCCGTTGCAATTCCTCTAGGATGAATATGAGGAGGTACAATGGATCCTCGCTAAAGAGAAAAAGGACAAGGATAAGAAGGAGAGGAAGAGGCTGAAGACTAAGCCATCGGCTTCTCCGCCACCATCCTCCTCCACCACCTGTCACCCTGCCCACTGACCCCCTTCTTTTTCCTTTCCTTCCTCCCCTCCTGGATTCCAGTTCCTCTTCCACCTGATGCAAGCTGGGGATACCCCTGAGCCAGGGGGCGGCTTTTTCATTTTCCAAGAAAATTTTGTCCACCTTTCACTTCCTTGTGCTTGACCATTGTAATAAAATGCTCCATTTTATGCTTTGTTTAACCCCTGTTAATAAAACTATTTTTTTTTCTTTATTCAGTTCTCTACTTGCTTTGGGTTTTGCTCTGTTAATAAACTGCTACACCCCCTATGTTGTAAACAGTGAGGACGTTGTTTAGTTTTGGTTTGGGGGTATGAGATGTATGCCAATAAATTAGTTAATTTTAGTACAGCCAGGCTAAAAAGAAGTGTTTGAAATTAATTAGAGTAAATTCTCAATGGCATTTTTGTAAAAAGAGGAAATGAAAAAGAACTGTTTGAAACTGAAATAAGCTGTAGTCCAACAAACTTCATGAGGTAAATGTCAACAATTTGTGAAAAATAATTTTGATGTGCAGTAAACCTGAAATAAGAGAAGATGGTGGATACCCTTGAAAAATTTGATGGAAGGTCACACCCAGTGAGATTTGGGCCTGAAAAAGTTTCTTTAAAGAGTGTTTTGGTAATTTTTCTATTCTCAGAACTGATGGGATCTAATTTGAATCACTAGAAGTTAGGCAATTCCAAGTTGAAACAGCTTGACAGCATTCATGACATTGAGGACGTGAAGTAAGGCCATCCCTTGGTCAATTTTAGCTTAAAATGTTCCACCTTTGAACTGCCCTTGATGCACACCACTTGAGCCTTAAAAGTCCCAACTTTCTTTGATGAAAACCAAAAATGTTAAACCCAAAACCTTTTGACCTATTTTAGTTCACCCCCAATTTGAGAAATCAGGAAGAGGAAGGAGAAGTGATATTAGAGGAGCAAGGTGTTAAATTTGGTTGAAAGAAAGGAAAACACATTTTGTGGTGTTGTGGTATTCTAGTTTTTTTTTTTTTTTTTTTTTTTTTTTTAAAAAAAAAAGGATGAGAAGGAGAAGTCACCTCATTTGAAAATCTACAAGAAGATAAGAAGCTGATCACTTCAAGCCTGAAAATTCAAAAAGAAAGTGAAAATGTGCTGAAATGAAGAAGGTGTTGTCTAGACCACCTCCTTACCTTAACTGATTTCTCAATTTGAATCCCTTTTACCCTTTCATTCTTTTACAAACCTCATCCATAAGCCACATACAACCCAATGAAAAGACCTTACTGATCTGAAATAGACTAAGCTGTCATGTGGATATAAGGATCTGTCTAATCTATGGAGAAAAGAGTTAGAAAATTTTAGAAATTAGAGCAATGCCTATGCTCATGCTTACAGCCCTATTTGAGGACTATAACTACTTTTGAGCTGTGTGAAATTCTACACCCTTCATTTTTATTGTGAGTTAACAACCCCGGTAAGACTTGGGCCTGAAATCCAATTTGATGGGGAAGTATCAAAACAGCGTTCTCAAGTGAAAGGTGAGCCATGCATCAATCTTCAGACACAATGCCTTAACATGAACCGATTGATGATGAAGGAATTACTACAAAACTTCATGTTTTAAGTTGGTGATTTTTCTGCTGAAAATCATCTAGAACTGAAAAGACATGATGAGAATTTATTCTAGTTCACTGAAACTCTGTTTAGCAGGATGTACTACTATTAACTAACCTTATTGGAGAAGTTTGTGGGTACTTTCACTGAAAACCCTCAGGAGACTTCACTCCTCCACTAGGGATCACCTAGGGGTTTAAAAGGTTTGGTGTATATGCTAAATGCATCCGTGCTCCCTCAAAAGTGGCATTTTAATTTATTTTTATCATTCTCCTTTGCTCAAGGACTAGCAAAGCTTAGGTTTGGGGGTGTATTAAGTGGTGAAAAATGCTACTTTTCACCCTTTAACCTGACCATTGATAGACTTATGAGCATACTAATAAGCTTCTGTCAAGTGCATTTTATAGACATCAATGAAAGAGGACACTAATGCAGAAAACCACTCAAGAATGCCCAAAAAGGAGCCATCTCTCAGCACAAGACAAACCCAGCAACATCACAGCAGAAGGCAGCACATCAATGAACCATTGGAGCACGTGGCTACAATAGGGCAAGGCGAAGGAAGTGAGAACAGGCTGAGAACATCTTATCGATTGGTCACCTGAAGACTTCGATAGGAGTTGAAAGCAAAGAAAGGAAGAGTTCGTACAGTTGAAGAAGTTTTGACAGGGTCTGAAGGCAAAAGAAGGATGAATTCTTGTGGATTGAGGAGTTCGATAGGATCTTAGAACCTATCGAGCAACTGAAAGGAAAGAAGAAACCATCCTATCAAAAACCCGCCTGAGGCATCGAGAGAACCTATCGAATGGTTTCTTAAAACCTAACGAGATTAAGACGCTGGACAAAACCTATCAAAGGGTACTTGAGCGTGTCGATGGGAGTAAGAGCAACCCTATCGAAATGATGGCATGTTAAGTGGAACCTGTCGAAATGGGTCTCCAACTTGTCGAAGAGTCCCTCCAACCTGTTGAATACTCCAGACCAAGGACTGAGAATGCTAGAACTCTAAGAGAAGGCTCATCCTGTCGGAACCTATCGAAGAGATCTAAGAACCTAGCGAAAGGACCAAAAAGCTCTATTTGAACCTGTCGAAAGCTTCCTAAACCGATTGAAATCGTGTGCAGAACTTCTCAGAAATTCAGCTGTGCATACGTTGTGATTTGGTGACCTGCTACACGCAACCTGAGGCACTTGGTGATCGGCATGACAGTTCTAGAAGATGCCCTAGGAAACCCTAACCAACCCACATGCTCTAACAGAACTCTAACAAACTCTGAGGACCTTCTAGAAGGGATTTTTGGCGGGAAAAACAGAGGAGAAAGCTATATATAGAGACCCCCAATTGCAATTGAGGGGGGGGGATCGAGATTTGAGCTAAATTCTTGAGATTAGCGCTTGCAGAGCACTTCTATTTTCCCTCCTTTAGCCCAACCATGGTTGGCTAATTCCCTTGAAGTAGCGAGGAGAGAAGTTAAATATGTAATTGGGTAAGGTTAAGAGTGCTATTGTAGGTTCTTAGCTACACAAACTACAGATCTGAGAGTATTTCCATTGTAGAGTGACATTGATTGCAATGTTAATGTTGTTTTTAATGCTTTAGTTAGATTTAAAGTTCCTTTGGTTCCATTTGGTGATCGATCGGATTTGTGTAGAGGAGTCTGTAGATCAGCTCACCCACTTAACTGGTAGGCCTCTTGGATACCACTCGATCTCTCTGGATCTGATACTCTTGTGATTCCTTGAGTCTATGACCTAAGAATTGTAGCATCTGTAGTGGTTTTAATTGCTCTAATTGAGGCCTTAGCTTTGGAGGAGATCCCTAGGATGGTCTGTGACCATTAAAGTGGATAGATCATAACCTTAAGATTAGCCCAAGCTCAGGCTTCAATTGGATTCGTCTGCTGTAAATCCATGGATTCAATAAAGTCTATAGGATGGTCTGTGACCATTAAAGTGGACAGATCATAGCCTTAAGACCAGGTGGATCCTGCGATTTGAAGTGGAGTTTATACCCTGCAGCTATGCTTATGACCAGTTGAGGGAATTGTGTGCTCTGAACCTCTGTAGCATAATTAATTTAATCTGATTTCAGTAAAAACCAATCTCCACGCTACTCTTCTCCATTTTCTATTTTTTACCTCTTTCCCCTACAAGATCTAAGATCCTAAACTCGATCCAAGTTAGTCTATGTTTAATTCTAGCTTAGCTTAAGTGACAACCCATTTTAAACCTCTCCCCTGTCTTTTAGCTGACGTAGCACTAGTTAGGGTGCCAGATCTAATACAGATCTGGAGATTTATCATATTTTTTAGACCAACCTCCCTTATGCTAATAGGTAACCTCTCCGTTTATCAGCATAAGTGCGACATTAAACACTTAGCTCTCGTTCTTATAAACTTAGAGTCTACACAATCATTCATCAGTCCAGGGTTTATGTCAGAAATTCAAGCTAATCTCGTGCTCTTAGAAAGGAGTTTGACTATCTCGACACAGTCCGAGAACACCATGATGGCTACCTTAATCTATCGAAACACGATAATCAATATTAAAGGCCATGACCTTTCAGTAGATCTCATCGTGTTGGAATTTCAGGATTTCGACATAATTTTGGGCATGGACTGGCTAGCCACATATCATGACACGGTTGACTGTTTCTCTGAAATGGTCACCTTCCAAACACTTAGAGAGCCTCCTTTTAAATTTCGAGGAATTAAAAGAAAGGAAGCACCTTTATTGGTAGCATTAGATGAGGAGCAAGACATGATAACCGATCCTAAAAAAATTCCAATCGTTAGATATTTTGTCGATGTATTTTTGGAAGACTTACTCGGTGTACCACCCGATCGAGAAATTGAGTTCAAAATTGATTTGATCCCAAGGACCACACCAATTGCTAAGGCACCATACAGGATGGCCCATACGAAATTAAAGGAACTGGAAAGACAACTCATGGAACTGTAAGATAAGGAATTCATTAGACACAGTCAGTCACCATAGAGAGCCCCAACGCTCTTCGTAAAGAAGAAAGATGGCTCGATGAGGTTATGCATCGATTACCGTCAGTTGAATAGTGTAACTATCAAAAATCGATACCGCCTACCACGTATCGATGATTTGTTCGATCAGCTCCAAGGTGCTAAGTGCTTTTCTAAGATTGATCTGAGATCGGGTTATCACCAACTGAAAGTGAGAGAAGAAGAAATTCCAAAGACAGCTTTCACTTGTAAGAATGGGTTATATGAATTCTTAGTCATGCCATTCGGACTAACAAATGCCCCAGCTATATCGATGGACCTAATGAATCAAGTGTTCAGGCACTATCTTGATAAATTCATCATCGTATTTGTAGATGATGTCCTCATCTATTCATGATCAGAGGAAGAGCATGAGGAACACCTGTGCCTAGCACTTCAGACACTCCGAGATCACCAGTTGTATGCTAAACTCAGTAAGTATGAGTTTTGGCTTAAACAGGTGGCCTCCCTTGGCCACGTAGTATCAGCAGAAAGAGTGACCGTCGATCTTTCTAAGATTGAAGCAGTTACAGAATTAAAATCACCGATGAGTGTTATTGAAGTTAAGAGTTTCCTCAGATTGGTAGGCTACTATCGTCACTTTGTTGAAGGGTTTTCACGCATTGCTCTACTGCTCACCTGCCTCACACGGAAGAGTGTCAAATTTGTGTGGACCGATGAATGTGAAGCAAGTTTTCTAGAATTGAAGAAGAGGCTTATTACTAAACCAATCTTCATTTTACCTTCTACTTCAGGAACTAGTAAATTTAAAATATTCACAGATGCATCTTTCCAGGGACTTGGTTGTATACTCGAACAAAGTAAGAAAGTTGTCGCTTATAGGTCAAGACAGCTCAAACCTCATGAAAAGAACTATCCCGTTCATGACTTGGAATTGGCCGTAGTTATCTATGCTCCCAATCTATAGCGACACTATCTCTATAGCGAGACATACAAGATTTATTACGATCACAAAAGTCTCAAGTACCTTTTCTCACAAAAGGACCTAAATTTGAGACAACGGAGATGAATGGAATACATGAAAGATTACAACTGCTTCATAAATTACCATCTTGGGAAAGCAAACGTTAAGTACGTTGTATAGGCGTATGGAGTAATAATAAGACTTATGATATATAACGTATGCTAAGTTGATGAGAAAAATAAGAAAAGAGATAAGAAAATAGAAGCATCATGACCTGTTCATTTTTTAGTATACCCCTTTCAGTTTAATTACGATATGCTATGAGTATGGGTAGTTTTGTTGTTGTATTAAAATACTGGTTTTATTTTATAAATGCACCGACATTCAAGCGATTACACACACGACCACCTGGGTAAGTTATGGTGGATCGATTGTGCAAACCGCTAAGTTTACATGACTAAGTAAACTCACCCCCCACCCAAAATCTAACAGTTTGAGGTGAAGACACTGTTTATCCTATTTATGATGACACAAAAGTTGTTGTTCTAGAGGCGGCTCATGTAGATGATGACGTTTGGTACCACTTGGATGAGAGCTTAGATCCGGCTGACTTCTATGAACCTTGAGCATTATTTAGTTCTAAACATTAGATTTTATTTCCTTTGAGACATATTTTAGTCTTTAATACTTTGTGAGTTTACATTTGAAATCATTTTACCCTATGTAAAACTTGATTTATTTCCCATCTTAGATGCATGATTAGGAATTGTCTGTTTATTGTCAACGACTTTCGTTGCTAATTTATGAGCCATTTATCATTCAATGCTATCTTAAATGCCTCGATCCGTACACTAAGTTAATTTATAAATTATGTGTATGCTCGCTTATCGCCTTAACCAGCGTGCAGTGTCATAACACAGAATTCTAGTCCCTCCTGATCGGGTAAGGATTTTGGGTCATGACAAAGATGGTATTAGTGCTTAGGCTTTACTTCCTTTAGGGACTATGTTGTATACTAACAGACGATATTTTGTAAAATCATGATTTGATGGCTCCACGATGCAGAGAAACGAATAGCTCTCAAGTGAACGAGGCCTCATCACATGAAGGACCTCAGGAATCTGAAGCGATGAGTCTATTACGCGAGATGGCATCCACTTTCAGTCAGCAAATGACTCTGTTGATACAGTCCCATTAGCAGGAAGGGACACAACTACATCACGAGATGGAGGTGCAAAGAGAGCAACAAAGACAAGCCGTCTAAGAGCTTGTCAATCAACGTCAGCTTACACCTCAACAAGAGAACCAATCATACGCACCTGTCGTATTTCAAGTATTTAGCAGAGCTCGACCTCCCTAATTCCATGATCAGCTTGACCCAGTTGTTGCTGAAGATTGGATATGTACAATTGAGAAATTCTTCGAGATCTCTTGGCTTGCAGAACACGAAAAAGTGAAGTAGGCAGCGTTCTATCTAGACCAGGAAGTACAGAACTAGTGGAAAGCATCTAAGAGAGCTGCAGATCAAAAGAATGAAGAAGAGTGGACTTGGCAGCAGTTCAGTGAAGTCTACTTTAAAAAATATTTTACAGCAGCCACCAGGGCTTAGAAAAAGAAAGAATTCATGGACCTACAACAAGGGAACATGACTGTGGTTGAGTACGAGGCCATGTTTGACCAACTGTCCAGGTTTGCTGGGAATCTGATCATGGATGAAGGTGATAAACTCTTCGCATTTCAGAACTGCTTGTGACCATTCTTTCGCAAGAAATTGGTCGTGATGAAAATAGAATCATATGGAGAACTTGTGGACCGTGCATATATCCAGGAAAGAGAATCAGGTGAAATACTTAACAGAAGAAATGCCAGATGGGAGGCCCAAAAGGGCAAGGCTATTCAAAGGGGCTCTTTTTTCTCATAGAGTCCAATCCCAACTTTCGCCCAGACAATACCATTTCCTCAGACTCAGTACGAGAACATAGGGCCACGTCTCACACCACCGACACAAGTGGTTTCCACTTTCCCAGGAGGAAATGTCGTTCCACAGCCATGCCAGCCACAACGGGAGTTCACACCCTATGAACCTTGCACAGGATGTGACAGGAGACACAGGCCTGGAGTATGCATGTAAGGCACCAAAAAATATTTCGGTGCAAAAAAGAGGGACACATGGTTAAGGACTTCCCCGAGAGAGCTCCAGTATCAGGCTCTCAGTACAGTACTCAAGCGAAGCGTACAAGCTAGGGCCGTGTATTTGCAATGTCGCAGTAGGACAGTATGACTAGCGACGAAGTTATTCAAGGTACCTTTACTACTTCGAATCAAGTTATCTATCTTCATATATTTCAAGTGATTGTTTCATTAATTTTCATTTTGTAAAATCCCTTGTATGAATTCGATAAAGCTCTAAACCTTATTGTACACTCGAAAACATTTTAACACGCCTTATGCTAACAGGTAACCTCTCCATTTGACTATCTCGTACTCATAGAAATTCAAGCTAATCTCGTACTCATAGAAATGAGTTTGACTATCTCGACATCGTTTGGGAACACCATGATGGCTACCTTAATATGTCGGAACATGATAATCAATATTAATGGCCATCACCTTCCAGTAGATCTCATCATGTTGGAATTTTAGGATTTCGATATCATTTTGGGCATGGACTGGCTAGCCACATATCATGCCACGGTTGATTGTTTCTCTGAAGTGGTCACCTTTCAACTACTTGGAGAGCCTCCTTTCAGATTTTGAGGAATTAAAAGAAAGGGAGCACTTTTATTGGCAGCATTAGATGAGGAGCAAGACAAGATAGCCAATCCTACAAAAATTCCAATCGTCAGAGATTTTTTCAATGTATTTCCTGAAGACTTACTCGGTATACCACCAGATCAAGAAATTGAGTTCAAAATTGATTTGATCCCAAGGACCACACCAATTGGAAAGGCACCATTACGGATGGCCCCTTGGAATTAAGGGAACTAGAAATACAACTCAAGGAACTGCCAGATAAGAAATTCATTAGACGCAGTCAGTCACCATGGAGAGCCCCAGTGCTCTCCGTAAAGAAGAAAGATGGTTCGATGAGGTTATGCATCAAATATCGTCAGTTGAATAGTGTAACCATCAGAAATCGATACCCCCTACCACACATCGATGATTTGTTCGATCAGCTCTAAGGTACCAAGTGCTTTTCTAAGATTGATCTGAGATAGGGTTATCACCAGTCGAAAGTGAGAGAAGAAGATATTTCAAAGAAAACTTTCACTTGCAAGAATGGGTTGTACGAATTTTTAGTAATGCCATTAGAACTAACAAATGCCCTAGCTATATTGATGGGCCTGATGAATTGAGTGTTCAGGTAGTATCTTGATGAATTCATCACCGTATTTATAGATGACATCCTCATCTACTCACGATTAGAGGAAGAGCATGAGGAACACTAGTGTCTAGCACTTCAGAAACTCTGAGATCACCAGTTGTATGCTAAACTCAGTAAGTGTGAGTTTTTGCTTAAACAAGTGACCTTCCTTGGCCACGTAGTATTGGTAGAAGGAGTGACCATCGATCCTTCTAAGATTGAAGCAGTTACAGAATGAAAAGCACTGACGAGTGTTATCGAAGTTAGGGGTTTCCTTGGATTGGCAGGCTACTACCGTCGCTTTGTTGAAAGATTTTCATGCATTGCTCTACCGCTCACCTGTCTCATACGAAGAATGTCAAATTTGTGTGGACCGATGAATGTGAAGCAAGTTTTTTGGAATTGAAGAAGAGGCTTACTACTACACAAATCTGCACCCTACCTTCTACTTCAGGCACTAGTGAATTTGAAATATTCACGGATGCATCTCGGTAGGGACTTGGTTGTGTACTCGAACAAAGTAAGAAAGTTGTCGCTTATGGGTCAAGACAGCTCAAACCTCATGAAAAGAACTATCCAATTCATGACTTAGAACTGGCCGCAATTATCTTCTCCCTCAAACTATAGCGACACTATCTCTACAGCAAGACGTTCAAGATTTATATGGATCGCAAAAGTCTCAAGTATCTTTTCTCACAAAAAGACCTAAATTTGAGACAACAGAGATGGATGGAATATATGAAAGATTGCGACTGCTCCATAAATTATAATCCTAGGAAAGCAAATATTGTCGCTGATGCACTTAGTAGGAAATCTTTAGCACTGTTAGCCAGATTAAAAACTTTGAAGCCCTTTGATGAACTCACCGACGAAGACATTTACCTCTAAGAAATCAAAGATGATGTATATTTGGCATGAATTGTGATGAGTATGTTTATTTTGGACAAAATTAGGGAAATATAGCGTATGGACCCAGAGATCCTAAAGATCATTGAAACCATAAGATCGAAACTCGATTTCAGCCTCAGGACTGATGGGGCGTAACTCTTCAGGCAAAGACTATGCATACCTAATGACCCCCAAGTGAAAAAGGAGATACTTGATGAAGGTCATAAATAAGGATACTCAGTACATCCAGGCAGCACTAAGATGTATCGAAACCTAAAAAATTAGTATTGGTGGCCGAATAGGAAACAGGAAATAGCTGAACACGTGTCGAAGTGCTTAGTGTTCCAACAAGACAAGGCAGAATATCAGAAATTGGTTGGGCTTATACAACCCTTACCCATCCTAGAATGGATGTGGGAAAACATATCTATGGACTTCATCTAAGGTCTACCAAAGATGATGAAGAAGAACGATGCAATCTGGGTGATAGTTGACAGGTTGACCAAGTCAGCTCATTTCTTACCATTCATGACTACCACAGATGGGATTAAGCTTGCCGAAACTTATCTGAAAGAAATTGTCAAACTACATGGGTTCCCAGTTAGCATTGTCTCTGACCGAGACTCAAAATTTACTTCTAAATACTAGACAACGTTCTAAGAATAACTGGGCACTTGATTGGATTTTAGTCCTGCCTTCCACCCACAGACGGATGACCAGACGAATAGAGTGAATCAAGTAGTTGAGGACATATTATGAGTGTGTATACTCGACTTTCGAGGGAACTGGGACAATCACCTCCTGCTAATCGAGTTCTCTTACAATAACAGCTACCAGGCAAGTATTAGAATGCCCCCTTTCGAAGCTTTATATGGCAGAAGTTACAGAACACTGTTGTGTTGGGACGAAGTTGGTGTTAGGAAGATGCTTGGACTCGAACTAGTCTAAACTATGACGAAAAAAGTTAAACTGATACGCGAACGGCTCAAGATAGCTCAAAATCGCTAGAGAAAGTACGCCAACCCTCCCCGTCGTAATTTAGAGTTTGAGGTATCACATTTAAAATTTCAAACTTTAAATTTCATTACAATTGTGCTTTTGATTGAATGCTAAAATCTATTTAACAGGTTGGCGAACGAGTATTCATTCGCATCTCCCCGACCAAAGGAGTTATGCACTTTGAAAAGCGTGGGAAGCTAAGCCCAAGATATGTAGGGCCTTTCGAAGTCAAAAAGTGTGTGGGAGAGGTTGCATATAAAGTCACTCTACCGTCGTTGTAGACGGGAAGCCATAATGTTTTCCACGTACCAATACTGAGAGGATATATCTATGACCCATCACATATTCTGGAAATTGAACCCATCGATATAAAAGAGGATCTCACCACCATAGCGAGACCGATAAGGATTCTCAACCGGAAAGTTCAACTCTCAAAAAACAAAGAGATGACATTGGTGGTTGTCCAATGGAAACATCACACGCCAAAGGAAGCATCTTGGGAGAATGAAGATGACATCAAATAAAACTATCCTGAGCTTTTTGAATAACTGGTACTTACTTTTCGGGGACAAAATTTTTTTTAGAGGTGGAGAATGTAACGACCCCTAATGAGTTTTATTAACGTTGAATCTTTGACTTTTGATGAGAAGCTGAGATTATGGAGAAGTACCTCGAGCTCATTGTCTCATTTACATAATTTTCGAGGATAAAAATATTATAAAGGGGAGAGAATGTAACAACCCAAATTTTTTTTACTTTATTTAACGGTATTAGATGATGTTCCACACAATGCATGGTGCTAGCGCTCCACACGAGAACCCACACACTTTTAGAAATGCTCTGATTTTTTATAAGAACATAAAAAGTTGCGCCCGTTTGAAGAGTGAAGCAGGTTAAAGGGCATAACTATAATTTCGAGAGAGAATCACCATTTGCTTTGGTGCTTACACAAAGCGCTGGAATGAAACCTCTTCTCAAGCTATTCAAGTCACGTATGAATTCTCCTTACGTAGAAAAACTACTATTTTATTAAATCTTGTACGAAAAGTCTTAATTAGAGTTAACATAGAAAGGGAATTAGATATTTATTCATGTTTTCTCTTAGTTGTCTATCTCTATTCTCTCTTCTCTGCAAAAGCTTCGGTAGTGCCATCTTTCACAACTCGTTGAATCTCTATCGATTTTTTGATCTTATCAGTGAATCTTCTACCATCAAAGTTTCGCATCGCCGTGACTGATCTATTGTAAGAAAGAAATTCTCACGAAAAGACTCGGGCATATCATCTCTCGAATCCGATCTCCATCAACCCAAATCATCGCAGAATTTAAATCACGCGTCAACAGGTGAGTGCCTCTAAATCTATCTTAAATTATTTAGTTATTTCTTAAAAGAAAACCCTAATTTTCCCTCCAATTCTAAATAAATTCAGGTCTTAAAAACATAAAAATTCGGCCTAAAATCGATTGAATCATTTTTCCCAGATTTTCATGAAATTTGGCCAAACTCTTCAATAGACACAGCCTCGGTATTTTGGTGATAACTTTTTACTCTAAATTTGGATAGATGTGATTCTTATGGCATTGGAAATAAGAGAACGAGCTTTACAACTTTGTGTGAAATAAAAATTTCACGAATCCGATGTTTTAAAGGTCAAAATTGAGCTACCATTCGGGATAAGTTTTAGATGATCCAACTTATCTCATGAACCTCGTGTGATAGGCTCGAGCAGCGATCCTGGCAAAGGATATTTAAGCAAGATAAGTAAGATACAAAGTACGTTATGTAGGCATATGGAGTAATAATAAGACTTACGATATGTCACGTATGCTAAGTTGATGTGAAAAGTAGGAAAAGAGATAAGAAAATAGAAGCATCATATACTTTTTATTTTATACTATGTCCCTTTCAGTTTAATTATGATATGCTATGAGTATGGGTAGTTTTGCTATTTTATTAAAATGTTAGTTTTATTTTTAAAACGCACCGCAATTCAAGCGATTGCACACCCAACCACCTGGGTAAGTTATGGTGGATCAATTATGCAACCCGCTGAATTTACGCGACTAAGTAAATTCACCCCCTCTCAAAATCTAATAGTTTCAGGTGAAGACTCTGTTTATCCTGTTTATGATGACACGGAAGCTGCTGTTCCGGAGGTGGCTCATATATATGATGACGTCGAGTACCACATGGATGAGAGCTTAGATCCGACTGACTTCTATGAACCTTGAGCATTATTTAGTTCTAGACATTGGATTTTATTTTCTTTGAGAAACATATTTTAGTCTTTAGTACTTTATGAGTTTATGTTTGGGATTAAGTTATCCTACGTAAAACTTGGTTTATTTCCTATCTTAGATGCATGATTAGGAATTGTCTATTTATTGTCAACAACGGTTTTCGTTACTAATTTAAGAGCCATTTATCATTTAATGCTATCTTAAATGCCTCGATCCGTATGCTAAGTCAATTTATTGATTATGTGTATGTCCGCTTATCACCTTAATTAGTGTGCAATGTCATCACACGGAATTTTAGGCCCTCGAGATCGGATAAGGATTCTGGGTCGTGACAAAGATGGTATAAGAGCTTAGGCTTTACTTTCCTTAGGGACTATGGTATACAATTTCACTAACAGACGATGTTTTGTGAAATCAGGACCTGATGGCTCTACAACGCAGAGAAATGAATAGCTCTCAAGTGAATGAGGCCTCATCACATGAAGGTCCTTAAGAATCTGACGCGATGCGCCTATTACGCAACCTAGAGACCACTTTCAATCAGCAAATGAGTTAGTTGACATAGTCCCATCAGCAGGAAGGGATACAACTACTGCATGAGATGGAGGTGCAAAGAGAGCAACAAAGACAAGTCGCCCAAGAGCTTGTCAATCAACATCAGCCTACACCTTAACAAGAGAACCAACCATATGCACCTGTCGGATTTCATGGATTTAGCAGAGCTCGACCTCCCTATTTCCATGGTCAGCTTGATCTAGTTACTACTGTAGATTGGATAAGTACAATCGAGAAATTTTTCAGGATCTCTTCGCTTGCAGAATATGAAAAATTGAAGTGGGCAGCGTTCTATCTAGACCAGGAAGCAGAGAACTGGTGGAAAGCACCAAGAGAGCTGTAGATCGAAACAATGAAGAGGAGTGGATTTGGCAGCAGTTCAGAGAAGTCTACTTCAAAAAATATTTCTCAGCAGCCACCAGGGCTCAGAAGAAGAAAGAATTCATGGACCTACTGCAAGGGAACATGACTGTGATCGAGTACGAGGCCAAGTTTGACCAACTGTCCAGATTTTCTGAGAATTTGATCCCGAATGAAGGCGATAAACTCTTCGCATTTCAGAACGGCTTACGACCATTTTTTTGTGAGAAATTAGCCGCGATGAAGATAGAATCATACTGAGAACTTATGGATCATGCACAGATCTAGGAAAGATAATTAGGTGAAATGCTCTACATGAGAAATGCTAGATGGGAGGCCTAAAAGGGCAAGGCTATTCAAAGGGGTTCTTTTGTCCCACAGAGACCAATCTCAACTTTCACCCAGAGAACACCATTTTCTCATGCTCAGTATGAGAACAAAAGGCCATGTCTCACACCGCCGACAGAAGTGGTTTCCACTTTCCCAGGAGGAAATGTCGTTCCACAGCCACATCAGCCACAACGAGAGTTCATACCCTACGAACCTAGCACATGATGTTGCAGGATACATAGGCCTAGAGTATGCATGCAAGGCATCAGGAAATATTTTCATTGTAAAAAAGAGGGACACATGGTTAAGGACTGCCCCTAGAGAACTCCAGTATCGGGCTCTCAGTAAAGTGCTCAAGCGAAGCGTACGAGCTAGGGCCGTGAATTTGTAATGTCACAGCAGGACACTATGGCTAGTGACAAAGTTATTCAAGGTACCTTTACTACTTCAAATCAAGTTATCTTCTTTATATATTTCAAGTGATTGTTTTCATTAACTTTCATTTTGTAAAATCCCTCGTATGAATTCGATAAAGCTCTAAACCTTGTTGTACACTCGAACACATTTTAACACGCCTTATAACAGGTAACCTCTTTGTTTATGAACATAAGTGTGACATTAAACACTTAACTCTCATTCTTATAGACTCAGGGTCTACACATTCATTCAACAGTCTTGGGTTTATGTTAGAAATTCAAGCTAATCCCGTACTCTTAGAAAGGAGTTTGACTATCTCGACACTGTCCGGGAACACCATGATGGCTACCTTAATCTGTCAAAATTGGATAATCAATATTAAAGGCCATGACCTTCCAGTAGATCTCATCGATTTGGAATTTTAAGATTTCGACATCATTTTGGGCATGGACTGGCTAGCCACATATCATGCCACAATTGACTGTTTCTCTGAAGTGGTCACTTTTCAACCACTCGGAGAGCCTCCTTTCAGATTTTGGGGAATTAAAAGAAAGGGAGCACCTTTATTGGCAGCATTAGACAAGGAGCAAGACAAGACAACCAATCTTATAAAAATTCCAGTCGTCAAAGATTTTGTCGATGTATTTCCTGAAGAATTACCCGGTGTACCACCTGATCGAGAAATTGAGTTCAAAATTGATTTGATCTCAGGGACCACACCAATTGCCAAGGCACCATACCAAATGGCCCCTGCGGAATTAAAGGAACTGAAAATACAACTCAAAGAACTGCCAGATACGAAATTCATTAGACACAGTCAGTCACCATGGAGAGCCCCAGTGCTCTTCGTAAAGAAGAAAGATGGTTCGATAAGGTTATACATTGATTACTGTCAGTTGAATAGTGTAACCATCAGAAATCGATACCCCCTACCATGTATCGATGATTTGTTCGATTAGCTCTAAGGTGCCAAGTGACTTTTTAAGATTGATCTGAGATCGGGTTATTACTAGCTGAATGTGAGAGAAGAAGATGTTTTAAAGACAGCTTTTGCTTACAAGAATAGGTTGTACGAATTCTTACTTATGCCACTCAGACTATCAAATGCCCCAGCTGTATTGATGGACCTAATGAATCGAGTATTCAGGTAGTATCTTGATGAATTCATCATCGTGTTCATAGATGACATCCTCATCTACTCACGATCGGAGGAACAACATGAGGAACACCTGCGTCTAGCACTTCACACACTTCGAGATCACCACTTGTATGCTAAACTCAGTAGGTGTGAGTTTTGGCTTAAACAAGTGACCTTCCTTGGCCACGTAGTATTAGCAGAAGGAGTGACCATCAACCATTCTAAGATTGAAGCAGTTACAGAGTGGAAAGCATCGACTTGTGTTACCGAAGTTAGGAGTTTCCTCAGATTGGCGAGCTACTACCGTCGCTTTGTTGAAGGATTTTCACGCATTGCTCTACCGCTCACCTACCTCACACGGAAGAATGTAAATTTGTGTGAACCAATGAATGTGAAGCAAGTTTTCTAGAATTGAAGAAGAGGCTTACTATTGCACCAATCCTCACCCTATCTTCTACTTCAGGCACTAGTGAATTTGAAATATTCACGGATGCATCTCGGCAGGGACTTGGTTGTGTACTCAAACAAAGTAAGAAAGTTGTCGTTTATGGGTTAAGATAGCTCAAACCTGATGAAAAGAACTATCCAGTTCATGACTTCGAACTAGCCGCAGTTATCTTTGCCCTCAAACTATAATGACACTATCTCTACGGCGAGATGTTCAAGATTTATACGGATCACAAAAGTCTCAAGTACCTTTTCTCACCAAAGGACCTAAATTTGAGACAACGGAGATGGTGGAATACATGAAAGATTACGACTGCTCCATAAATTACCATCCTGGAAAGCAAACGTCGTCGTTGATGCACTTAGTAGGAATTCTTTGACACTGTTAGCCAGATTAAAAACTTGAAAGCCCTTTGATGAACTCACCGACGAAGACATTTACCTCAAAGAAATTGAAGATGGTGTATATTTGACATGAATTGTGATGAGTCTATTCATCTTGGACAAAATCAAGGAAATACAGCGTAAAAACCTAGAGGTCCTGAAGATCATCAAAACCATAGGATAGAAACCCGATTTCAGCCTCAGGACTGATGGGGCATTACTCTTCAGGCAAAGACTGTGTGTACCCAATGACCCCCAAGTGAAAAAGGAGATACTTGATAAAGGTCACAAATCATGATACTCAGTACATCCAGGTAGCACTAAGTTGTATCGGAACCTGAGAAATTGGTATTGGTGGCCGAATATGAAGTGGGAAATAGCTGAACACGTGTCGAAGTGCTTAGTGTGCCAACAAGTCAAAGCAGAATATCAGAAATTGTCTAGACTTACGCAACCCTTACCCATCCTGAAATGGAAGTGGGAAAATATATCTATGGACTTCATCGTAGGTCTACCAAAGACGATGAAGAAGAACGATACAATCTGGGTGACAGTTGACAGGTTGACCAAGTTAGCTCATTTCTTATCATTCAAGACTACCACAGATGGGAATAACCTTACCAAAACTTATCTAAAAAAAATTATCAAACTACATGGGGTCCTAGTTAGTATTGTTTCTGACCGAGGCTTAAAAATTTACTTTCAAATATTGGACAACCTTCCAAGAAGTATTGGGCACTTGATTGGATTTTAGTACTGCCTTCCATCCACAGACAGACGGACGGACAGAAAGAGTGAAACAAGTAGTTGAGGATATATTACGAGCGTGTATGCTCAACTTTTTAGAGAACAGGGACGATCACCTCCCGCTGATCGAGTTCTCTTACAATAACAGCTACCAGACAAGTATCGAAATATCCCCTTTCGAAGCTTTATAGAGCTGAAGTTACAGAACACCGTTGTGTTGGGACGGAGTTGGTGTTAAGAAGATGCTTGGACTTGAACTAGTATAAACTATGACGGAAAAAGTCAAATTGATAAGCGAACGGCTCAAGATAGCTCAAGATCGCCAGAGAAAGTACGCCAACCTTCACCGTCGTAATTTAGAGTTTGAGGTATCACATTTAAATTTTCAAACTTTAGATTTCATTATAATTGTGCTCTTGATTGAACACTAAAATATGTTTAATATGTTGGCGAGCGAGTATTCATTCACGTCTCCCCGATCAAAGGAGTTATGCGCTTTGAAAAGCGTGGGAAGCTAAGCCCCAGATATGTAGGGCCTGTCGAAGCCAAAAAGCGTGTGGGCAAGGTTGCATATAAAGTCGCTCTACCGTCACAAGACACGTGAATCCATGATATTTTCACGTATCAATGCTGAGGAGATATATCTATGACCCATCACATATTGTGGAAATCAAACCAATCGATATAAAGGATGATCTCATCACCATATGAGACCGATAAGGATTCTCGACTGAAAATTTTAAGTCTTCAAGAACAAAGCGATGACATTGGTGTTGGTCCAATGGCAACATCACACGCCAAAGGAGGCAACCTGAGGGAATGAAGATATCAAAGAAAACCATCCTGAGCTTTTTGAATAACAAATACGTAATTTTCGGGGACAAAATTTTTTTTAGAGGGGGAGAGTGTAACGACCCTCATGATTTTTATTAATATTGAATCTTTGACTTTTGATGAGAAGCTAAGATTATGGAGAAGTATCTCGAGCTCATTGTCTCATTTACGTAATTTTTGAGGATAAAAATAATATAAGGGAGAGAGAATTTAACAACCCAGATATTTTTAACTTTATTTAATAGTATTAAATGATGTACCACACAGTGTATGGTGCTAATGCTCTACACTGGAACCCACCCATATTTACAAATAATCTAATTTTTTTATATCAATATTAGGCTCATTATGAAGTACTCGTCGATACAATTCCAATGATATATAATTCGTCAATTTTTGACACGAATATAAAATGTTACGCCTGTTTGAAGAGTGAATTAGGTTAAAGGGCATAACTATAATTTCAGGAGAGAATCACCATTTGCTTTGGTGCTTACACAAAGTGCTAGAACGAAACCACTTCTCAAGCTATTCAAGTCACATATGAATTCTCCTTGCGTGGAAAAACTACTATTTTATTAAATCTTGTACGAAAAATCTTAATTGGAGTTAACATAGAAAGGGAATTAGATATATATTCACTTTTTCTCTCAGTTGTCTATCTCTATTCAATCTTCTCTGCAAAAGGTTTGGCAGTGACATCTTTCACAACTCATCGAATCTCCATCGATTTTTTGATCTTATCAGCGAATCTTTCACCGTCAAAGTTCCTCATCGCCGCGACCAATCTATTGTAAGAAAGGAATTCTCGTGAAAAGACTCGGGCATATCGTCTCTTGAATATTATCACCATCAACCCGAATCATCGCAGGATTCGAATTACGCTTCAACAGGTGAGTGCCTCTAAATCCATCTTAAATTATTTAACTATTTCTTAAAAGAAAACCCTAATTTTTCTCCTAATTCTAACTAAATTTGGGTCTTAAAAATATAAAAATTCGGCCTATAATCAATAGGATCATTTTTCCCAGATTTTTATAAAATTCGACCAAACTCTTCAACAGACACTGCCTCAATATTTTTATCATAACTTTTTACTCCGATTTTAGATTTACATGATTCTTATCACATTTGAAAGAAAAGAACGAGCTTTACAACTTTGTATGGAATAGCAATTTCCCGAATCTGATGTTTTAAAGGTCAAAATTGAGCTTCAAGTCGGGATAAATTTTTGATGATCCAAAGTTACATGGATTTGACATTATTCTCTGAACTCTTGAGTTATTTTATCCTCAACTTATCTCATGACTTGTAAATCACTAAAACTATATAAAATATATTAAATAACTTTCATCTGACAGAAATCTAAAAGTTTAAAGGGTCAAATATTAACATTTTTTAATACTTATCATGCGTTACCTCTTTTGAGGCTCCTACAACCCTTGAATGGATACGTGTGCCCCTTTAGAATTCAAAAATAGGCCCGATCTCTATACCAATCAATCACCAAGTTCTATAGACACAATTAACCCTAATGAAGTACATTTTCAACTCTATTATAAAATAAATGTAGTTAAATATTTCTTATTCTCCGTTTTACTTCAATATTTCGTGTGTTATGCTCTATATTCATTTTTTTCAAAAATATGAAATACTTAAGGTTTATTTTATAGTTTCTTCTTACGTATGTTCACTATTATCATATGCCATTCATCATGTAGAAAATGACGATAGGGAATACACATATAAGTTAAGAATAAGATATGACACATGATATAAGCCTTCGTCACGACAGAGTTTCTTTCACGGTCATGTGAAACTTGAAATGTAGGCATCCATGTACGGATGCAATCCTCTATGGTAGTATGGAATGCCACATAAAGTATATCTAGTTTACTATGAAACCTATCTCTTAGAAAGCATGATTTGTGAAGCCTATCACACTGTAGCCCATTCTAACTAAGTTTTAAGTAAAGATGATAAATGAATATGTTAAGATATATATATGTTAAAAAAGTTGGGACTGAAGCCCACGCAAATGTGAAATCGGGGAGGGGATTTAAGCCCAAAATCAAATAATGATATAATATATTAAGATACGCTGTGAAGGCCAGTTAAACATGAATTAAGTTTCTATATGTGTCGTACCTTACGAGCTACCGTAAGAGCCCAATGTATACAACGGGTCTTAAGGATATTGTAGGTTTGTGTCAAACTAAGGAGATATTGTGATTAATATGTCGGCAACCTCATCTGGGTGGATGGTGGTTTATGTTATAATAGAGAGGTTAGGTGGTTATTTATACGTGAACCTTGTGTGATAGGCTCGAGCAGCGATCTTGGCATAGGTCGTTTAAGTAAGATAAGTAAGATACAAAGTACGTTACGTAGGCGTATGGTGTAATAATTAGATTTACGATATATCACGTATGCTAAGTTGATGAGAAAAATAGGAAAAGAGATAAGAAAATAAAAGCATCATGTACTTTTCATTTTATCCTATGCCCCTTTCACTTTAATTATGATATGCTATGAGTATGGGTAGTTTTGTTGTATTAAAATGCTGGTTTTATTTTTAAAATATACCGTAATTCAAGCGATTGCACACACGACAACTTGGTAAGTTTTGGTGGATCGATTATGCAACCCGCTAAGTTTACACGACTAAGTAAACTCACCCCTTCCCAAAGTCTAACAGTTTTAGGTAAAGACTCTGCTTATCCTATTTATGATGATATGAAAGTTGGGGTTCTGGAGGCGGCTCATGTAGATGATGACGTCGGGTACCACTTGGATGAGAGCTTAGACCTGGCTGACTTCGATGAATATTGAGCGTTATTTAGTTCTAGACATTGGATTTTATTTCCTTTAAGAGACATATTTTAGTCTTTAGTACTTTGTGAGTTTACGTTTGGGATCATTTTACCCTACATAAAACTTGGGTTATTTCCTATCTTAGATGCATGATTAAGAATTGTCTGTTTATTGTCAACAACGGTTTTCATTGCTAATTTATGAGCCATTTATCATTTAATGCTATCTTAAATGCCTCGGTCCATATGCTAAGTCAATTTATTGATTATGTGTATGTCAGCTTATCACCTTAATTAGTTTGCAGTGTCATCACACGAAATTCTAGGCCCTCGAGATCGGATAAGGATTCTGGGTCGTGACAAAGATGGTATCAGAGCTCAGGCTTTGCTTTCTTTAGGGACTATGGTATACAATTTCATTAACAGACGATGTTTTGTGAAATCAGGCCTTGATGGCTCTACAACGCAGAGAAACGAATAGCTCTCAAGTGAACGAGGCCTCATCACATGAAGGTCCTTAAGAATCTGACGCGATGTACCTATTACGCGAGCTGGAGACCACTTTCAGTCAGCAAATGACTCAGCTGACATAGTCCCATTAGCAGGAAGGGATACAACTGCTGCACGAGATGGAGGTGCAAAGAGAGCAACAATGACAAGCCGTCCAAGAGCTTGTCAATCAACGTTAGCCTACACCTTAACAAGAGAACCAACCATGTGCACCTATCAGATTTCAAGGATTCAGCAGAGCTTGACCTCCCTATTTCCATGGTCAGCTTGATCCAGGTTAAAATTAGTATTTTTTGTGTATTGGATGCCAAAATTTGAGATTCCATGAATATATCTCATAATTCTCTTTGTTGCCCCAAGATGATGCTTGCATGGACTACACATGAATCGCGAGATGATACCCATGGAAAACATAATATCTGGTCTTGTCTGTGTGAGATACATTAGCCCTCCAACAATACTTCTAAAATGCTTATCATCTATTTTTTCAACTCCATCATTTAACTTCTCTTTCACAATCATAGGTGTCTTTGCTGGTGTGCAAATTGACATGTCAAATTTATTCAACAGATCCATGGCATATTGATTTTATTGAAATTTTTGCACCGATTTCAAATATTTGTTTGCCTGCCAAGTTTTTCCTATCGGAAATTGTTTACGATGTCCAAATCGTCTATGCCACAACATGGAGTCTTCACTTGATGCACTAAATGCAAACTTTGAAAATAAAGCTAGGTACATTTTGTTTACTGTCATTTTTATAGAGAAAATCAACTTTATATTGTTTTTATCATAAATCAAACATTCATCATTATCAAAGAGGGCATAGTTCCTTTTTCCAATAATTGATCCAAACTCAACAAATTTTGAGCTAAAACGGGAACATACATAACATTAGAAATAAATTTCTTTCCAGACTTTGTAGCCACAACAATAGTACCAATTCCATGTACTTTAACTTGATAGTTGTCACCCATTCTTACTTGTGGTTTGACAGTTTCATCAATTTCCACAGAGTAAGTTTTATTCCCAGCATGTGATTACTGCACCCACTATCTAGGTACCAAACTTCATCATTCATTTCATCAAGATATGTAAGAAACAACTTATCTTCATTTTATTTTTTTCAATTTCTTTTTCTTCATGAAAATTGACTGGCTCCCTAGCCTTTTCGTAGCAATTCTTTTCAATATGATCATATTTCTTACAATGGTAGCAATGTAGTAACTCTCTATCCTTATTTTTATACCAGCAATCCTCATCAATATGATTTGTTCTTTTGCATATTGAACATCACATTAAATTGGAATCGGTGTTACCTTGATTACCGTTGAACTGTCTGCGTTCTTTATGTCGAGATGCATTTTGACGCCCACCATATCCTCTTCCTGAACCTTCTAAGTTCTTTTTGAAGTCTACTTTTGATTGAAACACTTGCTTTAATAAGTTTTCTGTAGTCTTGTTCAACCGCTGCTCATGTGCTTGAAGAGAACCCATTAGTTCAATTACAAAATATATAGCTAAGTCTTTAAACTCCTCTATAGTTGTAACAACATGATCATATTTAGGAGGAAGGCTTCGTAACACTTTTTCAATAATTTTTTGATCAATTAATTCCTCTCCGTATGATCTAATTTGATTCTTGTATTGTCACAGAATTGAACTAATTCACGAAAAAAAATTCTTGTATTGTCTTAAAAATTTTCATAGATAAATTTTCAAATTCTCACCTGAGAGTTTGTATTCTGACAGTAATTACCTTTGATGTACCTTGATATTCTTCCTTTAATAGATCCCATGCTTCTTTTGAAGTGAAGGCCATCATAATCCTTGGAAATATTGTATCATCCAAGGCCCATTGAATGATGTATAGAACTTTTGCATCCTTCTTTTGTTTCTCCTTCAATTTAGTATGTTGAACAACTGTCAGTCTCTCCTGTACTGCCAGTTTTACATATCCATCATCAACTAAATCCCATAGATCAAAAGAGACAAATAAGGTTTTCATCTTGATACACCAAAACTGATAATTATTACCATTAAAAATTGGAACATTATTCTGAGATCCACATACCGCATTCATATTACTTGCCATGATGCTTGAGGAATTACGAACTTACTTGTTGCACTTCTCTGTTCTTGTAAACTGGCGCACCTTTAGATCGGAGGCTTTGATACCATGAAGAAAATATAAGAATAAACAATTGAATAAAGTAACTTTTCATTTCATTCTGATGCATAAAACACATACTAGATGATCCTTAAATATACTCAAACTTCCCATACTATGTTCACCACTAACAAAGCCCACAATCTTAGTAATTACCATGACACTTAGCACTTACCCACTATTCTACCCACAATCTTTGTAACTACCATGACACTTAGCACTTACCCACTCTTCTACCCACAATCTTAGTAAATACCATGACACTTAACACTTATCCACTATTCTACCCACAATCTTAGTAACTACCATGACACTTATGACTTAGTTGACCATGATTTGAATTACATTCAACAATGCTTCCAAAGCTTAAATGCATCTATTTTAAAAAATCTCTATGCCGACCAAGGATCCCATTTGATCCTCAAAAGTTGTTCAGGAGCATTGAAATAATATTTACAACCAACACTTTAATGAGTTTAGCAAAAGAAGGTGAACCTATTTCTGGGCTCACGAGTAGCCAATATAATTGTTGAACAATAGATGGGAAGCAAAATATGTTGAAGAGGTTGCATAGTAAAGAAGTAGAAATAAAGGAGTAGGTTAGAAAAAGTTCATAACAAAAGAAGATACAGTTACCAGAGTGGGCTGCAACTGATGGGCATGCAACAGCCCCTTTGAACAAAATGAGCCTCTGTATGAAGAGGAGTTTGTCTCCAAAGTTGGAACTGGAAGAAAAATACTACCTTGTCTCCCTCCACAATGGAGGAAACCCTAAGTTATCAAAGAAGTGATAAAAAATGTTCTAGTAGATTAGCCTCTAAAGATGGTTTTGCGGCGACAGTAGCATAATTTTTTTGCTTTTACATCCCTCTTCTAGCTAAAACTCGATGACTTAAATGTCCCGATCACCTTGAATAAACCCCTTGTTTTTTCTTAGAGCTTTGTGAAGAAGCAATAATGGACTTTGGAGTATTATAACTGCAAGAGAAAAATTCAAAAATCAATTGTTTTTTTGAAGATTTAAATTATAAAAAATAAACCTAAAGACTTAGACCATTTTCAAGCTTGTTGTCAAAGTAAAGCGCATGGTCAAAGGACATTCAACAACCCAGACAATGTTTGTATATAACTTCTTAGCCATGGCCAAATCTCATTGCAGCCAAAGTAGTGTCCGTGTCTAAATTCTTAAGCTATAACTAAATCTTATTGCCGAAACTATTCCACACCCAAATTATTTCATGACTAAGAAGCAACCCAAGTTAGAGGGTGAAGCTTCCATCAGGATTCAAATCCAGACAACTACAAACCTTATAAGTATCTAGTAACCATTAATGGCAGAAGTTGAGGTTCTTTCAACACCAAAAGGAACCCCACTATTTTTCATGGAAGAATTTTTAACCATAAAAAGTAAAGAAAAATTATTGAAAACTTGGACCCCTCCAGAAAAATAGGTAAAAATAGGCAAAAATCTCGGAGGAAAGAAAATATTTTTGAAGAACTTAGGAGACAGCTTAGAAAACATAAATAGAAAGAATGTAAAAAGAAGAAGAATATTTACTCCAAGATTATGAAAGTTTATCAGGACAATCCATTAAGCTTCCAAAAACCAATATTTTACATTGAGAAATTTATAACCATCAAAAATAAAGAAAAACAATTGAAAACATGAATAACTCGAGAAAAATAGGCAAATATTGGCAAAATTCTCTGAGGAAAGAAGAATTTTTTTATGAAGAACTTAGAAGAAGCTTAGAAAATGCTCAGTAAACTTAAAAAGAAAGAATGAAAAAGGAAGAAGAATGTTTTCTCCATGATTTGATCCATTAATCTTTCAAAAACTATATTTTTCCTCCTCGATAACAACTCTACTGGTAGAACTCCTCAAAAATATTTTTGGATTTAGTCAAGGCTCCCTTCCCTCTAACTATCTAAGACACTAGGTATCCATTCAGTTTCTAGTGAGAAAGTTTGCTAAAACCATTGACTACAAAAAAATGACCGCTTACGCCGACGGCTGGGAAACCGTCGGCGATAATATCGTGGGCTAGAGCCGTTGGTATAGATTGTATCCCAATTCCGACGGCTGATGCTGCAGCCGTCGGCGTCGATTTTTTTTATTAAAAAAAAAAAGGCAAAAATTTATGGCTTGGTGAGGCAAAATAAAAAATCTGCCCAACATAACCAGCCTAGTATACCGGGTTTTGTCCGGATCTGACCCATTTTTCAAGCCGGGTCGGGCATATACCATTAGAAAAGTCAATCTTGGCAACGCTATAGGAGAGGAATAAAGAACAAATAACACTAGAAAATTGTCCCATTGATATGTAAGGTATGAATGCTTCCATGCTTCGAAGGAGTTTTGAATGCTTAAATTTCATAAATCAAAAGAACTCATATCCAATTTGCTACAATATACAACTGTAGTTGAGGAAAAAAAAAGAACTCTATAAGTACACTCAAATTAGCTTCTAAGGCAAACTCAATGTCCTGAAGCAAAATAATTAACAATACAAGCGTGTGGTTCAAACAATGGATTTGTGGCTTGTGTTAGGTGCAGCTTCCATAACTCTTAGTGCCGCTCTGAGCTCGATAGGTACAAGAGGAAGAAGGGAATGGAGAACAACTATTATCAATGGCCGGTAACTTGGTTCTGGTTGAACACATAGCACGGAAATGGCAGCAACCTACATAACAATGTAACCACTTAGAATGGCGGAAATATTTCTTGAAATGGGAAATAAGCTCGAGGAATTGTAACATATTTGGTCTAGCTGATATGAAACGACCAGAATATTACTTAAAATGGAAAATAAGCTCGAGGGCTATTGTTAACATCCTCGGAATAGGTGTTTCAGATCCATTGTGTTTCTAATTACGAGATCTATGATATTTGGAAGATTTGATCTGTTTGTGAGCTGAGGCATGGCCTGCATAATACGAGCGATAAAAATAAGGAACTAAAACTTTAAACACTGAACCGAAAACTGAAATGATATAATGAACAGATTAAAATGGAACATTTAATTAGCTGGTATTAGCTACCTGACCTCAGCTCCAGGGGTGGAACTTGGGACAATCTCTTTTCATCCAAACGATCAAGTCTCGGGAAAATGCACTAATATTTATGAGCATAAGTTCATTATTTACCTTACAGTGATGTGGCACTTAAAATTATCAGCACATTTACGAAGGTTGTTCGTTGGGTACCTTATACTAAGTCAAAATTTGATAGCATTTGCTATGACAGTAGTTGGGGGGACAAGTACCAATGCGAAGGCGAAAAGTACCAATATTAGAATGGAGTAGAAAAGCAAAGCATACCCATGTGACAATTGATAGGCATTGATCTGGTTTCATTTCTTCTACAGTTTCCGTCCCATTAGAAGCTCCAAAAGGGTGACCCCCAAAGCACAGACATCACTTTTCTAAGTCAATTTTCCTATAAAATCAAACAAAATAATCTCATATTCAAAATACGATCGCCATTTATATTTAACATTACAAATCATATAATCATATAAATAATAAATGGGGCGTGATCGGGCATATTTTCGTGAACATCCATGGTTACGGCATGTGGAACATGCTATTGAGGAATCCAAACCGTCAAAGTGAGAGCTCATATATTGAACTGAAGTGGGATTTGAACCCTCTAATCTATACACTCTAATATGATAACTTGTGATATTTTTTTAATGGCCGATATTAAAGTGCACTGATCAATGTGATACTTTCCCGATTGGCAATGATGGGCCACTAGTTGGACTACAATCAGATTCAGATTTTGATGATGTAATATATAAAAATTTAAGTAGAATATAGAGGTTCACCTTGGCATTAAAGTTGAAATCTAGAAGAATATTCGATGATTTCTAATCCTCTATGGATTATATGGGGGTTGCAGTGTCGGAGGAGATATTCTAATCCTTTATTCATCATCAATGTATCGAATTATACATAATTGTAGAAAAGAGAGTTATGAAGGTTTAAGAGTTTCGGGTTTAAGGGTAAGCAAATTCACCTTGCTGCATCCAATGCAATCTTCATGCGGAGGTGCCACGATAAAGCTGACCCATTTGAAGTCCCTGTCAATATATAAAAGATGAATAAAAGAATTGCACTTTTGCTTTACATAGTTTTCTACGAGGAGACAAATGAGAGGAGATTATACCGTGCAATTGTGTTTCCAAGGACACGTTATGCATCAGCCCGTAAGCAAGAAACTTTGTCTGTTTGAACACAGTAACCCAAAAGAGAAACGATATTCGAGTGCCAAATTCTACCCAACAAATCCACCTCATTCTGGATGGAAAAAACGTAGATCATAATTTGGTTAGAACAGAAGCCCAATTGTAAAATTGGATCATCAAGTAAAATTTTAGTAATCATGTATAGTACACCTCAGATTCTCGTTTGGAATTCTGCCGGCTATGATCAAGCTTCTTCAAGGTTACCCGTCTTTGAAACAGGCCTTATAAACGGGCTCAGATCCACCTTTCCCCAAAGTGTTGCTTTCACTAAAGCCATTTGTCGTCGATTGCAGCAATGCATGCTCAATAAAAACCACAGATCCCTTCTTACCCGTAATCCTGAAGGAATTGAACTTGCCCAAAATTGAACTAGCTGAAGTACTTCAGTAGCATCTATGGATAAATAATTCGATATAATAGTTAAAAAAATGAATAAGAAAAGAAGGAAATGTAGTATAAATTCTACAATTCATACGAAGGAAAGAGATAGTGGGTCATTAGAGGAGAAATCACCTGATATTTGCACACTTTTCTTATTGGAATTTTGCGTGTTGGTTTGACGGCAAATCCGTACACATACCAGAGATAATATGATCAATATGATGGCCGTTGAAACTAGGATCAGGATGGTTGACAAAAGCAACAAACTATTGTGCGCCTCTCCATTTAGCTCATGGATTCCTATTTTTTTCATAGAATTTCATTGAAGATGCTTGATCAACTGAACCAAATTGAAAGGAGAAGGCTAAAAGCTCAGTGATTCAATTGGTAAACAGAGTATAAAGGCTGCAGAAATTGTTCAATTTTTTTTTTTTTTGGATTACATGAAAGAACTGTAGCCAATATAAACATTCCAACAAAAGTACCCAAAAACAAACAACTCACAAAAGGCTTATTTTTTAATAAATTAAAAAGATCCAAGAAAAGAGAAAAGATAAATAAGTGTACAGAACCTCCTTATTGAAAAAGTTGACCATCCAGAAAGAAAGGGAACAAATCATAAAGAGTAGATATTTTCTTATACTTATCTAGGAAGGTAAAATGCTATATTTCATTAGGTAAAATAAGAATATAGCTAATCAAGAGCTTAGCAAGATGCTAAACCAGAAAGAAACAACAAAACAAGGAAAAAGAAATACACAAAAAATGCAAAGTAAAAAAGTTATTTTTCCTAGCATGCAGTTAGTTAATAGCAGAGTAAGAAGAGCTTTGATTTTGTGGACATCTGATCAATTGTATCGTAGAAGTTGGTAACACATCGGGGCATATTCTCCATTTTGGGAACAAAATGATTCCGATTAACGTACCGGATCGAGTTTGAGAACAAAATGAACCACGAGATATCTAGCAATATCACGCAACTGAGAAGAACTGCATAGGTTCTGCCAACACTTTGGCTGCTACTCTCAATTGCTACCAGCGCGAACAATGCCACAGAGAGATTGATTAGCAGCATACCATTATACAGTGCCCCAGGAGATCCAATCAAAGTGCAATCGATCTAAAAATTGAAACCAAACACCGAGAGCATAAATTTCAATAAAAAGACCAACATATTTTGAAAAAGATCAAGGACTATAAACAACATAGATCTCGAACTGAATTAAATTTAATGGGGAGGACTCTCTCTCAGCAGACTTAGTTTCTCACAGGATCAGTATAACCTTGCCATTAAAAATTTTTTGAGATGCCAAGTCAAATTCAAGTTATTTTCCAATGTGAATGCAAGTAAGGCAAGATTATTGAAAGAATCCCGGCTCACCTTCCCACTGAACTTCTTCTCCAGCTTTCTCACAAACCTTACATGAATTTATGGAAAGCTTTCCTCAATCTGTATGGATAATGGATAACAACGGCCTTCCGATTTCCAAAAACATCAAGATGATTGCATGCATCAATATATGAAAGAGGAAAGGTAAAAAAAAAAGTCACTACCCTGGCCCTACTAAGTAAGATAATGAGGTAATTAGGAAAACAATAGGTGTCCTTACATTGCTGAATTTATGTAGATATCTTTCAATTCGGTTTTTAGCTCTTGGTTGTTGTTCTCCTAATCGAAGAATGCTTGCAAAGACTACAAAATCAAGATCGAGCTAATAAAGCCAAATATGCATGTGAAGATTTAGGTTAAACAATTTAACCTGTGCAACTGACTCCTCAAACTCAGGAGGTTCATCATCTTTATCTTTCTTAATTTTGCTCAGTGCTGTATACATTTTGGCTGGTTTAGCTCCTACAGATCAATTTTGAATTAGATTAAAAATTTATAACCATACAGTTCATCTGTAAAATAAGGTAACATGAGTAAAAAATGAAAAGATTATTGACCAGATAATAAAAACAAACAGTTAAAAAAGTCACTACTAAACATTATGGAAGTCAATTATCAAGAATTCCTTAGTTGGGTATAATTTCTCAGCATTTTAATCACAGAAAACCTTCATGTGTGGTACTTAAGCCTGAGTGCTTTAAAGTTTGACACTGGACACTTGTTTAAGGAACACAATATCGGGAATAGAGAACAACAACAAGGAAGCTCATATAATGCCAATCTACTAACCTGCGACTGTGGTACCTCTCATAAGCAGGACTTTCAACTTGGTCAGAAATGGGACTACCGCTTTGTTCAAGCCTGCTATGTGGACTTCCAGCACGACCACCATTGGGATTGCCTCTCTTTTCAGGCTTGGAATATGGACTGGAATTGCAAATTCTGCCATGTCTAGTCCTCGAATTGCATCTTCAGCATCTCGCTCATCATCCATGTAGACAAGAAAATCCTATATATCATATTGGTAAAATAACAAGAAGATAGGTCAATATTAATTTTTCAGGAAACCAAATAAATAAATAAATAAATAAATACTATTTCTATCTTAAGAATCCATCATGTGAAAGGATTCCTTCATCATGTACATGAAAGTAATAGCTCTGATGCTACTGTTGCCATCTGAGCCTACTCTTATTATTCCTGTGCACCATTGACGTTGCTGCTCCTTGTCCTCCTGATGTGCTTGCTATGTTACCATAAAAAAAGTGAAGAGATTGAAACATATAAACAAAGTGAAGAGATTAAAAGATTATTAACAAGTTGTTTAATACTCGATTTTTTATTCCGTGGTATAAATAAATAATAACTAATTGGTTGACAACAAGAAAACATGAGCGCAAAAGAATACCACCATCCATATATCATTTTTTTTCATTGCCAAAAGAATACCACCATCCAACTAATAAGAGGGAGGATATATCCTTCATTCTCATAAAAACTAGAGCTCTCATTGGGCCCATCTGTACGTTTTAGTATCCATTATAAATTTGTGGAGTTGGTTCTATCCAACAAGATCCACATCTAAATCTATGACCAGCTAAGCAAGGCAATTTACCAAGTTAAAGTCGTCAATCTTAAACACATCAAATTGCTCAAATACCTTATTCACCATCTTCCACAAGTTCTGATGCTAAAATTTTGTATAGTCACTAATGGTACTGTTATCTTTCATTCGCAAAGATTACAGATTGGACCTCACCCAATTCCCTATTTATTTAGTTACCACAAAAGCCATAAGCCATTTCAGCAACAAAACTGAGTAAGCAGTCCCCATAGGCTAATCCATATGGTTGTTTGAGATAACATTTAGTACAGTACATACCCATAACATTGTTTAGTAGTCCTAAAAATTACAGGCTCAAAAATGGTAATTTATGAAAATTGTCTCAAAAATGGCAATCACAACAATAAAACTCTCACATTCTCTGTTGGGCATTCCGTCAAACACCTAACCAACAAACCCAACTCTCCACATTTCTCATACATATCAACAAACATTGTCCCAATGAACACATTCAATTTGAAGCCCCATTTCACAACATTCAATGAGAAATACCTGATTCTTAGATGCAACTCATATTCATAATATCATATGCTCTATTTGCACAACACAATGAAAATAGACAGAGGTGGCAACGAGGTTTTGTTGGATTTGGAATTAATAATGTCTCTTGAGTATTATTTCAAATATGTATTAACCCTATTGGGTGGGAGATTTGCAAATGATTTGGATTTGGTCAAATGACTCAAATCCAAATCCAATGCTAAAAATAAGCAACCCAGACGGTGGATTTTGATTTAGCCAACCCAAATCCAAATCCAATATTTTAGAAAAAAAAAGAATCCAAAAACCTTGAAAAAGATACAAAAAAAATCACAAAAATGCTGCAATATCTTTCAAAAAAATAAAATACTTTTTAGAAAAAATTACAAAGGAGATTCAATGGAGATAGAGATCTAAAAAGCCTTTTCCAATGGAGATTCAATTAGAACTAATAAATATATTTGTTCATACGTGAAAAATAGAAGAACAGATTTGATCACAGTCCAGAAACTTTAATAATAATAAAAGAAAATCTGATAGTTGAATCACATGGTGGAGGGGATACCCAACCGTTCAAAGTAAATTAAAAATTTCTTAAAAACATAAAAGGAGAAAATCTAAGCAGAAAAGAAAATCACAACTATTCTTCTTCAACTTACATTTTATGAAAGTTGGGATGAGATTGAGATAAAAAACGATCGAATCCCAGAAAAAACCCTCGTCTTGTAAATGGTGTAGGTTTTGCGGATAGATTTGAAGCAATCTTCTTCCTCCCCAGCCGTCTTCTCTTTCAACAAGCCAAAATTTAGGGTTTGGGGAGCTTAGAGATTGTGAAACTTAGGGCTTGAGTAAGAGGAATTTAGGGTTTGGTGAGAAGAATTTAGGGTTTGAGCGAGAGGGATTTAGGGTGGGTTCAACGAGAGGGAATGAGGAGAGTTTAGGAGAAGGGTTTGTGTGGAAAAAAAACAAGTGAGTTATATAGTCTTTCTCTACGCCAATGGCTTGTTATATTAGCCGTCGGCGTAAGGTTTATATATGCCAACGACTTCTTATAACAACCGTCGGCGTAGGACTTTTCTTTTATAGTGATTGCAGGTGAAAGTCGAAACTCCTTTTTGAAGGAGGCAGATTAACTCTTCTTAAATATGTTCTTAATAGATTCTTATGTTTCTATTCTCTATTCCCCTATCCATGGTTCTGTTATTAAGTAAATTAAAAAAAAATTTATAACAATTTCTTTTGGGGAAAAGCTGAAAGGAAGGCTGTAACCCACTGGGTTGGTTGGGACTCCATATGAAAACTTCTAAACGATGGAGTGCTTGGTATTCAGAAACTGGATGAAATCCATCACACTGGTATGATAAAATTATGTTGTCACCTCATGAGTGAAAACAACATTTGGAATAGATTCCTTCACAACAAATACTTATAGGATAGTTGCTATTGGCAGTCTTCTTGTGATACTAATTATTCCAAGATATGGAATGTTATGCAGCCATGGCTTCAAATTGTAGTTTTCAACTTGTTGTGGATGTTTAATAAAGGGGAAATGTATATCTTCAACAACATAAATGGTTCGATTCTAATTCACCACCCTTGATTGAAAAATTTCCTCTTGTCCTACATAAAGACTTCCTATTATCTAATGATTAGAAGAGTGTTTCCTAGAATTCTACCATCTTAATAGCTATCGTAGAGGTACACAGTGCCTCTGAATGTTCCAATTTTAACGCGGTCCTAGGCACTCGTGATAAAATTATTTGGAAGATTAGTAATTCTAAAAACTTCTCCTCGAAATTTGTTTCGCTCAAAATTCCTACCCCGTGAGTTTACAATAAAGAATTGAACTGAGTTTTGAAGTCACAACTATCTCAAAAAGTCAAAATGTTCAGTGGTCTTATCATAAAAGATTCTTTATATGAGTAGTAATTTGCAATCGCTATGCATTTTACTTGGATCTAAATGTGTTATTTCTAGTAATACTCACAAAGCAACGTCCACCTTCTCTTTTAGTACTCACTATCCAAAAAAAATTGGAAGCACTACTACTATCTTTTCAATATTAAATTCATCACTCGAACGTTGGACCATATCGTGAATAGAGAATATCCACCTAACAGCTTCTAGAATTCTCTCAAATTCGGGCTCTAATTTATAATCCTCATTTAAATGAATGTGAGGCTCGTTTAAACTGTTAGAATTCAAGACACCGAACTCTATCACGATGAATATTGCAAAACAAGAATACACAAAAGCAATCATACACAACACAAAGGAGTTTACGTGGTTCACCCAATCTAGGGCTATGTCCACGAAGTATATGCACTATATTTTGGAACTTCTACAATGCACACACTCTCTTCTCTCTAGTGCACTCTCAATCAAGATCTCACATGATCTTCAATAGCCAACACGCTGAATAAACAAGCACGTAGTCCTTCGATACAAAGAAGAGATCTGTTGGAATATAATAATGATTCCAACACAAGAACGACTTCACTCGAATGGTTCAATCCCCAAGCTATTCTTCAATGCCTTTGTCTCCCAAGTTATTCCTTAGTTTTCACTCTCTAGAAAACCCTCTCTTGGAATCCTAGAAAAAAAACTTCTATTGATAGGTTCCAACTTGCATTAGGAAGCTTTACAAAAGACTTCTCTAATTAATGCAAAACTTGTTCGCCCAAAATCGATTGATCGATTTCAACCAGATAGATGCCAAACAATAGTCACCCAGAATCGATCAATCACTTTACCAAATCGATCGATCGATTTTGACAAGAGAGTTGTCAATTAATAGTCGCCCATAATCGATCGAACTCTTCCAGAATTGATCGATCGATCGATTTTGACCCGAGACCACTCTTCAAAGGATCTCAATTTACATGTTGGGATTAAACCTAACCAACAATTCTCCACCTAGCTTTCATCCATAGCCATGCCATCGCCCCAATGGGCATCAACATTTGCGACAAGTGTTGATCAAGTTTAGGCAATGCCTAAACTTATTTTGTGTAACCGACTTAGTCAACATGTTCGCTGTGTTTTCTTTCATATCAAACTTCGCAATCGATACTTCTCCATCTTCTATAACATCTCTAATAAAATGATACTAGATGTCTATATGCTTTATTCTAGTATGAAAGAATTAATTCTTTGCTAGGTGAATGACAATCTGACCATCGCAGAAGATACCGGTGCTCTCATCAACCTTACTAAATTCACTCACCAAACCCTTAAGCCATGAGGCTTCCTTAGCAGCTTCTGTAGCCACTATATACTCGGACTTTGTAGTTGACAACACAACTATCCCTTGAAGCATAGACTTCCAAGTAATCGCTCCACCTGCTAAAGCAAACATGTATCCCATGGTAGACCTTCTTCTATCAAGGTAATCGACATAGTCGAAATCAAAGTAACCGTAGAGATCTAACTCACATGTATCTCCACCTTCAAACATCAATCCATTTTCTATAGTACCTTTAAGATATCTCAATAGCCATTTAACCTCAAGCCAATGCTCTCTTCTCGGATTAGACATATACTTGCAAACCACAATCAATGCCTGCGCTAAATCTGGTCGTGTACTCACCATGATAGACATCAAACTCCCAACGGTATTAGTATATGGAACATTCTGCATGTCTTCCCTTTCTTCATGTGTGGATTGACTCATCTTCTTTATGAGTTTGAAGTGCTATGGTAGAGGAGTTGATACCAGCTTAGCATCACTTATATTATACTTCTCAAGGAGCTTTTGGATAAAAGTCATTTAAGTTAGCCAAAGCCTCTTATTCTCATGATCTCTCTTGATTTCCATATCTAGGATCTTATTTGTGAAACCAAGATTTTTCATCTCAAACTTCTGGCTCAATGATCGTTTCAACTTGTTGATTTTAACCTTGCTTTTTAATACTATCAGCATATCATCTACATAGAGAATTAGGAAGATTCTTTCTACTTCACAATACTCTTTCTAGTAGACACAACAATCATGCTGCTCCCTGTGATATCCTATGATCAACATATATGAATCAACTTCTTATACCACTGCCTGGGTGCCTATTTGAGATCGTATAAAGATTTTTTTAATCTACAAATGAGCAATTCTAACCCTTCTACTTCAAATCCTTTTGGTTGTCTCATATAAATTTCTAACTGAAGATCTCCTTGGAGGAACACTGTTTTCACATCCATATGTTCTAGATATTTCTCAGCAACCATGACCAATAATGTGTGAATCGATGTGTGCTTTGTAACATGAAAGAATATCTCATTGTAATCGATACCCTCATTCTCAGAGAACCCTTTTACAACTAGCCTTGCTTTGAACTTCGGAGTTTGTCTCTTATCACCTTCTTTCTTTCGAAAGACTCATTTACAACCGATGACTCTCTTCCCTTTAGGAAGCTTTATGAGATCAAAAATCTCATTTTTCACAAGTGACTGCCATTCTTCTTCCATAACTAACTACCACTTTACTACATTTGTATCCACCTGAGCTTCTAGAACTATACATGGTTTCTCTCTGATAAATGCAATGTTAAAGACACTATACCTTTAAACATTTCAAGCTATTTCTTTGTCCTTTCTGACCTTCTCAAGGTAGCTTGAACCTAAATCGATACCTGGGACTATAAGTCTTGAGAAACTATGCCATTATCCTCTATCTCAGAGTCTTCATTATTTTTTTCATCTTGCTCATGCCTTTCAACATCAACTTGTACCTGTAGTTCATCAGATGACTGAGGTTTGTCTTTCACATTTTTCATCATAAATGCATCTTCTTTAAGAGTAACATCTCTTTCAACTATCACTTTGTGAGATAGTGTATCTCGTAAACAATAACCTTTGATTCCTTAGCCATAGCCAATCAAGACATAATTTTTGAATTTAGGCTCCAACTTTGATCTCTTACTTCCCTGAAGTAATACATACGCGGCACATCCAAACAACCTTAAGTAAGAGTAGCTTCCGTGTCTTTCATACCAAACCTCATCTGCAGTTTTTGAGTTCAATGCCGCTGAAGGCGATTGATTGACCAAGTAACATGATGTGCTCACTCCTCCAGCTAAATTCAATATACACTGCACTTTTTCTATTAGTGTTCTGTTCATCCTCTTAGTTATGCCATTTTGTTGAGGATTTTCAAAACCTTTTAAGTACTTAACAATCCCTTTATTTTCACAATAGGCTTTGAAATCTAAAGACAAGTATTCTGCACCATTATCTGATATGAGAATCTTCACCTTTCTATCAATTTACTTTTCAACCATACTCTGTGTAGAAAACTAAATTTGGCCCAAGGCCCGATCGAAACATACTTTGTGAAGAGCACACCCCTGAGCTTCCGATAGCATCTCTCATACCCTTAGGAACCTTTCCAAACCTATTAGAAACTCGACCCTTAGAAATTAACCGTAATCCATAGAACCCTCTCCGAACCTGTTATTGATCCTCCGGGGCAGTGGTTGGAAATAGGTGTGCCAAAGCTTGTGGTGACCCCTACTAAAACTAAATCATATACCATTGGAAAGTAGAGGTTCCCAGCTTTCCAACAAGCAAAGAATCACCTCGTTCTGAGTCCTACATCGAAAGTTATGGTAATCAAAACTTTCGGGCATAAAAACTGCATTTGAGTGGACCCCTCGATAGGCTCTGAACCACTCGAAGCCTTGGGTATGCTTAGCGTGTATAATACACACGCTAAGCCATTTCTGAGACAAATTTTTCCTAGCATGTATATTATACACGCTAGGCCATTTTTTCACAAATTTGGCTTAGCGTGTATAACAGACACACTAAGCTTGGATGGGCCCCCCAGCGGGCTCTGGACTTCTCGAGTACTGTACATATGCCTAGCGTGTATAATATATACGTTAGGCTTAGCTACAATACTTTTTAGTTTTTGCCCGAAAATGACTTTTGGGGTTTGACTTGTTGGCCATCCCAATGTTTAGGGTGGGTTTCATTAGGACTGTTGCACCCTCATTTACCCTATTTGCAACCCCTTAGTCATTTAAAACCCCACCCCATCATCTGCCATTGAAACCCATTGCTTACATTTCCAAGCTCTCAAAATCCTAAGAAACCTTAGATTGGGGATTACCTAATTGCTAATCCTATTAGCTCTTAAGTGTCCCCTTAACCCCTTTCTCTATAAATAGAGAGGCACCCCCCTTGCAAATGGCTTGAAAATTTTTAAAGAGAAAGAAAAAGATTTAGAGATCCCTTCTCTCCTTTGGTGCACCAAAACCCATACAAATTCCAGAACTTTTGTTCATCCCTTAAGCTCCATTACCTATCACAAACCTTTGATATTTAGCTAGAGCTACCCCCTCGTCTTCCTCCTCTATCTCCTAGCCACCTAGCTTTAAAGAGTAGAACCCATCTTTTAGCCGGTTTTTCATTGGAAGCTCACCAAAGTGCCCTCATGCGAAGGACCACATTTGTGCAACAAGGGCCCAAGAGCTTCGGCTCTCCCCTCTATTCCTTTACCTTCTTTGGTTTTCCTCTATCATTGAATTTGTGCCGTTACGCTGTCGAAATTTCAATGATTACAGGGGGCGGAAATAGGATCAGAGTGCCTTCAGACAAGAGAAAGTGCTATTGTTTTTTATTGGCCATAAGTAGAGACCGCTTACGAGTGGGTTGATCGGGTGCCTAACTCCTTCCCGATCGATAATCGAATTCCCTACCCAAGAGCCTTTGGCGTAGACCGGATCAGAGTCATATTTTTAGCACTTCGGTGCTCATCATATCGATTTGGGTATCCCGGGACACCAAAATCTCCGGGTGGCAACTCTAAATTTGTAGTGAAGAGCGCATCATCGCGACGGACTCTCGAGAGCCCATGGTTGCACAGATGGCATCTTTGCTGGGGAGTAGCTTATAGAGCTTCCCCTTGAAATTTGGCCTCCTTTTATTTTATATTTATTTTTGTGCTTACTAACCTTTTTTGTCACTTTTTGTACTCACCCCTACAATTTCGTCAAATTTTACTTACCCCTATTTTCCATCATTTACGAGCCTTAGCCGATTGGCAGGCCTACTTGTGCATTGTCCTTACTTTTATTTCATTTTCAGTCATTTACACGCCTTAGCTGATTGGCGGGCTTACTTGCTCATTTTACACACCTTAGCCATTTGGTGGGCCTACGTGAGCTTTTATTTTCTCTCACTCATATACCATCAGTGAACGTCGTCCCGTAGAGGCAGCATGGGATCATCACAACCCATTTTTTAACATAAGCGAACTCCCCTTTTAAAATTTGAACGTTAAAATTGGACCTTAGAAGTGAATTAAGGGACTTAAATTATTTTGCGAGGATAGATTTTAAAGGGTTGAGAATTTAGGTAGCTATATAAATGTCCCAATTCTTAGTACGGTGGCAGCCCCTAGTGGTGATGATTCGGAAAAGTACCACCTCATATAGTATCTGAGAAGGCGCTTGCGCCGGAGGTATATAGGGTGGGTGACCGATCCAGTTATGAAGCGTAAAACCCTTGGGGAGTGTGTATAGTTGTTCCGAATCAACCTTGTATCCCTAGGTTCGGAAAGGAGGGACCTGTTACGACATAAAAATCAGTCCCCGGATGCACTACTTCCCAAAAACAAAAAAATCAGACTAATTTTAGGCTTGCTGTGATGCTGTCAAAATATATTATATACATTATTTAGCCTGGCGTGTATAATATACACGCTTATCCAAATAAACCTAGAATTGCTCTAGCGTGTATAATACACACGCTAAGCAAAAAATCATCAGGTTTTGCCTAGCGTGTATAATATGCATGCTAAGCTAAAAACCTCCAGATATTGGTCAAGCGTATATACTGCACACACTATGCCCATTCTATGCCAGGTAGCCCAAATTTGAGGCCTTCTATCACTCCCCCGGATCCCCCGCCTAGCGGTTTAGTGTCTCCGATAAATCCCACACGTGTCAGCACCCAATACGCCCTTGCCGGTCAAAAGAGGTCACCCTCATATTGACTTTCTTCAAGGGATCGGGTCGTCACATGGATTCCCGTGCCTTCATATAGATCAAGGATTTTCCCTTTGATTCTTCCAAAGTGTGTCGGGGTCCTGCCGTGGGAAATATTTGGGGCGTGAACGCCACTAAAAACGGGAATTCCAAGGTCTTGGAACCCATAAAAAAAGGTTCAGTTACTTTTTCAAAAATAGTCATAATATATATATATATATATATATAAATTATCAAAAAAAAAAAACCATACAGTTTATGGTGCCGGCACGACGCCATCGCCTTACCCTCTGTCATCTTGAGGGAGGAGAAGAAAATTTTACGGATCCCATTTGAGGCATTCGTACCTAACCCGACACCAAGCCATGTCGTGGGCGGTTAATCCGGCTTATGCCGATCCTGATTCATCCCCGCCATGCTCCCCAACTCATTCTCATTCAGAGGAAATATTCACCTCCATTTTTCTCACCCAACTACCATTTACCGTCACTAGGACCATTGGTGCACCCATATTTCCTTCTGCACCCACCCAAAATTTACCCATTTTTCCATCCACCCAGAATCAATCCACAACCACCTCACATACACCCCATTTTTCACCCCATTTCCCCTCTATTCCCAACAATTCTAATTTTTCCCCCTCCACCATCACTCAAAATCCACCCCATTTTTCTTCCACCACCACCCAGAATTTATCCCATTCCCCGTCCACATCTAATTTCCCCATATTTCCCCTCAATTCTACACCCCATTCCCCCTCATTTACCTAGGCAATGCCCAATTTGTCTCAACCTTGTTCAAATACACCCAATTACCCCTCATTTACCCAAAATCCACCCCATGTCCCCCCATCTACCCAGGTCATGACCAACTTTCCTCAATCATCCACCATGCCCAACTTTCCTCTCCCATCTACCCGAGTTATGCCCTATTTTCCCCACATCCTCTCCCCATCGGATGCACCCTTTACACCCCCCCCCTCTCACCTAATCTGATGGCCATGATGGATGAGATGGTCAGGGCCTATACCAGCTAGAAGACTTCTCAAAACAGCCCCCCATCCAACCCACACACCTCCAAACTCATCCCTTGCCCTCCAAAATCTTCATACTCCCTTTCCCCAAGACTCCGATCAACCACCCATCATTCATACCATCCAAGGCCCCTGTCAACCATGGGGACATTGGAGTGGGCCTCAAGACCCGATGGCCCAAGCCCACCAAAGCCCGATGGCCCAAGCCCACCAAGGCCCGATGGCCTAAGCCTAGCAAGGCCCGATGCCCCAAGCCCACCAAGGTCCGATGGCCCAAACCCACCAAGGCCCAATAACCCAAGCCCACCAAGGCTCGATGGCCCAATCCCATTAAAGCCCAATAGCCCAAATCCAAGCCCACCAGAGCCCCGTCCCCCAAGCCCATCAAGGCCCACACTCGGGAGCCCCATTCTCCCATCCTCCCTCATTCCCCCAATACCCCACATACACCCAACAGGCCCCCATTCCACCCCAGACGATGCACCCACATAAGCCAGATTCCCAAAATAGCATGGGCCTCACTCATCCGTGACCCTCATACCCAGTTCAATACGGGAATCCATCCCATGCCATCAACCACCCTCAGTCCACCCATCAGCATACCTCTCAAGCTCCTCCCCAGGGATTCTCCCATATACAGTGGCCCCACCAAGTACCCATCCCACCAACATAGGATAATCTCATCCTTCCTCCACCATACATAGATCCATAGTATGAGGAAGAAGAGATCAGGAATAGCGAGACGTATGCAGGGGCATTCACCAGCTTCAATCCCCCACCACCCATAGTCACTAACCCACCGACAGCCTAGAGTGAATAGAGGCCGCCTACTAAGAAGATGACCCCACCGTCCAAAGAATCAGAGCTGTTGAAAGAATAAATGGATAAGATCTAAAAGCAACCAATGAAGATGGGTGGAGCTGAAATCTATGCCACAGACTTTTTTTACCTATGCCTGTTTTCAGAGGTCTCCTTACCCCCAAAATTCAAAGTGACAATCTTCAATAGATATAATGCTATGGGTAATCCCATTGCACATCTCAAATCCTACTATGGGGACATGTGCCAATACGGAGGGGATGAGCATTTGCTCATAAAGGTCTTTCAAAAGAGCCTCACGGGTCACGCTTTGAGGTGGTTCACTTTTTAGAACCTTCCATGATCAAAACGTGGAAGGATCTGACCCACCTATTCCAAGAGTAATATGTCTACAATATAGACATTGAACCCTGCAAGTCAGATTTAGCTCGCTTAAAATAAAAACTCGATGTGACGTTCAGCGACTACCTTGGGCGATGGAGAGCATTGGCAGCTCAGGTCAGGAACAGAATACCCGATGATGAGCAGATCAAGATGATCTTAAAAAGTACCCTACCTGTCATCTCAGATTTCTTAGTGTACCAACAGCAGTCCAGCTTTACCGATTTAGTAAGAAATGCCAATCGTTGCGAGGACGCCATCAGAGAAGGGCGTTTGAGCAAGAATGTGTTCGATGGGGCTAGTGGGGTTCGAAGGTTCACTGAACAGAGGAATAATAGAAGAATGGGGGCAAATGTACAGACGGTCGAAAATATGCGACCCAATACCAGCATAACCCCATTCCAATTTAAACCTGCACAACCAACTCCTGCCAAAAGTGAGCCGATACAAAGAACCAAAAATGGGAAAGGGGCGTAAATGACCCTAGAATAGAGAAGGGCTCATTTTGATTAGGTTTGGTCACTACTGTAACATCCCTACAATTTGGGCGTTGAACAGTGTCCTCGGGATACGTGCCCAATTGGTTGTAAGCTTGACTAAGTGAAAGTCAACACGATGAATATGGTTAAAGTAGCCTTGATGTGAACGAACATGTGTATATAGTGTTAGAGCTAATTTAGAGATAGCATACACCTATCTTTGGTGTATGTGCTTTACACCAATGCAAGAGAGGAGTTAAAAGAAACAAATGACTTAAGAGAGTTAATTCTCTTTAATTTAGGTTGGTGTAGAGTTATGAAGAGAGAGAGAGAGTAAGAGATGGAGTAAATGCTAGAGAGGTTGTGTGGATTTCGAATTGAACATAGGCTTGAGCAATTACTCCGGATACGACGCATTGGAGTTTGTGGGAGTCGGAGCTAGGAACCATAGACTTGAACCAAGCTATAAAATGAACTAAAAGATTGATTTAAGGTAAGAATTCTTTAAAATTTCAATGAGTATAAGGTTGTGGTTAGACTGTTAAAATGATATGCTAAAGAAGTATAAAAAGAATGGAAAATGGTAAGGAAGAAAGCTGGAAGAAATGCCCGCAAAGGGCTGGGTTTCTAAGCAAATAGATTTGGAAAATCGATTAATTGATTTTTTCAGAGAAGTAAGCTGGGCAATAATGCCCAAAATCGATTGATCGATTTAAAATCGATCAATCAATTTTTGGATTTCAATTAATCGATTTAAAATCGATTAATCGTCTGAGCACTCTCAGTGGTTGGAAAATCAAGAGCCTGGGAAAACTGATTGATCAATTTCAAAATCGATCAATCAATTTTGGAATTTCAATTAATCGATTTGGAATCGATTAATCAATTTTGAGAATTTGATTAATCAATTTTGGGGATCGATTAATCGATTTAGACAGTTTCTGTTGATTTTTGTTTTGGACTTGAGGTTCTGGGAGGGTCTTTTACCTTCTTTTATGCATCTTTTTTGATGCTTTACTTATGCTATAATGTACCTTAGGTTATGCAAGTGAGTGCAAGCTTGGGGAAATGCATCGGACCTTGACGCTTGATAAAGTATATGCGTGAGGTAGGGAACCTCTTGAACATGTACTTTAATTGTAGGATCATGTATGTAGTGATATAGAAAAGAGTACTTATGCATTGAAAATACAAATCTTAAGTGTGTGTGTGTGTGAACACTAAGCAAGGAAATGAATTGTAATATGATCATGTGACATCCCAGGGGATGTGAATGTGATAAGGGAATCTGTGTAATCCATTGAGGTTGACATCCCAGGGATATATAAGAAAATGTAAAGCAAAGTGAATGAGAATTGATAAGGCCTAATCTACTATAATTAGCACAATCACATGGTGAATAACTATATGTAGTGTACTTTTGATTTAAGGTTTCGAGAATACCCCATCGACGTGGTGGGATACCCATGACTGACTCGACAGAATATCTGTGACTGGTACAGCGGCCAATCCCTACACCAGTTGGACATCCCAGGGATGTATGTTGAGATTAACATTGCCTATGAGGAAGAGACCTGAGTAGTATTGAATGAATGAAAAAAGAAATAAAAATGATCTAATTAGACGATGATGGAGGGTATTCCATCAAGTGCCCAATGCTATAGTAAATCGAGGAATATTTAAGTTACGATTTCAGTCTTTAGGCCAAATCATTATCATATATGAGTAAGTTGAGAACAAATGAAATATGTAAAGTAACAGTAACATCCAGTGCATCTTTTCAGTCATTTAAATTATTTTTTTAGCTAATTCATTTATACATCATGCTGCTAAATATCATGGAATATATGTGAGAGTTTGACTTATATGTTCATTCAGTTGTTTCCCTATTAAGCTATGACGTAGCTCACCCTTTAGACTATACATCACAGGTCTTGTGCTTATGGCTATTACTACTTCGGGAGGCATAGATCTGGACTATTCGGATTATGTACCTGGGGAGGATTTGGAGCCCCCTCCTGAGGCCTTCTTCTAGAGGACCCCTGCGTACTTTGATTGATTTATTTTGAGAGAGTACTATACGGCTTGATTTGTCAAGCCCTTTTTGACAAAATATAATTAATGATGATATATTCTTTTGGCGAACCATCCAGGGTGACTGTTCTGTAGTCACTGATGGTTCGGGAGGGTTCTTTTGATCATGCGGTGGCATGAGATCAGAACCATCTTTTGGGTTACTTCTTTTGATGATTATATTATAGAACCGGAGATTTATTCGATATCAGTTTTTATGCTTCTATTTTGCTTTGTTATTGCATTGATATACAAATGTTTCGTACAGGCGTATGGGGCACGACCTCAAGGGTCGTGCTGATGGCATGGGTTTTAGGGTGCTGAAATTTGGGCAGCTTACGTGCACGGAGGACGAGAGTGTCAGATGAGTAGCTTACATGCTAGATGGGGAGGCAGGCCCTTGGTGGAAATCCGTTTCTAGGACTAGGGCTCAGGAGAACCCAGGATTGCCCTGGACATGGGAGGAGTTTGTGGAGGAATTCAACAAGCAGTACTTCCCTGAAGTTATACGAAATTAGATGGAAGTTCAATTTTTACAGCTTGAGCAGGGAAGAATGTCAGTTAGAGAGTATGGGGTTGAGTTTATGAGGCTTGCTCACTTTGCTCCTGATTTCATAGTCACGGATGCGATAAAAGCAAAATGACTACAATGCAGCTTGAGGCTGGACATCAGGGGGAAGGTAGCAGCGTTTGAGTTGAAGACCTATGGAGAGGTCATGAGTAAAGCCTTAGTAATCGAAGAGGATAATGAAGATAGATACAAAAGAAGGGATTAGTAAGGGAGAGGAAGAACATATCAGAGTAAGGTTGGAAACTATGAGCCGGTGAACAAAAAACCGCAATTCATAGTACCGAATATTCAGAGGCAACCATTCCAAACTGGTTATGCTAGATCGGCACAGCAAATGAACTATCAGAGGTTACTAGTGCTTGCGTTAGGGAGGCCAATAAGATATGAGAACCCTGCTACCACCACAGGAGCAACAGTTACACAGGGTTTCTCACGAGCAGCGTCTACGACGGTTGAGACTTGTGCCAAGTGTGGCAAGTCTCATAAGACAGCTGAATGCAGAAGGGGTACTCGGGGTTGCTACAAATGTGGAAAGGTGGGCCACATCATTTGAGATTGCCCTGAGATGGCTAAGGAAAGAACGACTTTTGTTTCAATGCCACGACCTATACAAGGAAGGAAGCCGATCGTACAAGGACGAGCCTACGTAGTTACGGCTCAAGAAGCACATAATACCAACGACGTGATCAAAGGTGAGATTTTCTTTTAAATAAAGAATTTCAATTTCTTAAAAGTTTTTAGATAGAGAAGGTGCATTCATTTAAGAAGTAGAATAGACTAATTCTCTTCCATAAATTTTGATGTATATTGCATGCTATGTATATAAATATGTATGCTTTATAGGTACTTTAGAAATGTACGGCAAGGGGAGTGACTTAGCTTATGAGGCGAGAGTGTCTATCAGCTTATGAGGCGAGAGTGTTGATAGACCCGGGGTCTACCCACTCATTTACTACTCCTTGCTTTGAAAAGAAAATGAAGGTCAACCCAGAGACATTGGATTTTGTCTTAGCAGTATCTATCCCGACTGGAGAATCGGTCGATGAGGAAAGGGTTTGCAAATCGGTGATGGTGACCATCATAGATGGAGACGTCTTTGAAGTACCAACAAGTTTAATTATATTAGACATGCAAGGAATCGACGTGATCCTTGGCATGGACTGATTTTCACAACACTGTGCAATGGTAGATTGCAAGAACAAGGTCGTCATCTTTAGACCTAATATAAGGAAATCGTTTCAATTTCGAGGAATGAGATCGATGTTTATGCCACTTTACTTTGCAGTCAGGGCCGAGCGCTTGATCAAAAAGGGGTGCAGTGGGTACTTAGCATTTTTGAAGGAAGATAAGGAAGGGATGAACATCATCTAAGAGATCGCAGTTGCACGAGAATTTAAAGACGTGTTTCCAGAGGAATTACCAGGATTACCTCCAGATAGAGAAGTGGAATTCGCTATCGACTTAGCACCTAGAACAGAGCCTGTTTCTAAAGCACCATATAGGATGGCTCCTGCTGAGTTGAAAGAGTTGAAAGAGTAGTTGCAAGAGCTCATGGATAAGGGGTTTGTAAGACCGAGCATATCTCTGTGGGGAGCACCGATCTTGTTTGTAAAGAAGAAAGATGGGTCAATGCGATTGTGCATTGACTATCGCCAGTTAAACAAACTGACCATCAAGAATCAATATCCATTGCCTAGAATTGACGATTTATTTGATCAGCTCTAAGGAGCGAGGTACTTTTCCAAGATCGATATGAGATCTGAATACCATAAGCTGAGAGTTAAGGTAGAGGACATCTAGAAGACAGCATTCAGGACACGGTACGGACACTACTAGTTCTTAGTGATGCTGTTTGGTTTGACAAATGCACCGACATTATTTATGGATTTGATGAATCGGATGTTTAAACCACACCTGGACTCTTGCGTCATAGTATTTGTTGATGACATCCTGATATATTCCAAGTCAAAGAAGGAACATGAAGAACACTTGAGAGTTGCTCTACAAACTTTATGTGAACACCAACTATACGCCAAACTCAGTAAATGTGAATTTTGGTTAGAGGAAGTTAGCCTTTTGGGACATGTCGTTTCAAAGGATGGTGTCATAGTAGATCCGGCTACGATTGAAGCAGTGGTAAACTGGGAACAACAAAAGATGGTAACAGATGTCCGTAGTTTCCTTGGTCTAGCTGGCTACTATCGACGTTTTATAGAGATATTTTCTAAAATATCTGGACCTCTTACGAGACTTACAAGGAAGGATGCGAGATTCGAGTAGTGTGAAGCATGTGAAAAGAGTTTTCAAGAACTCAAGAAGAGACTCACTTTAGCTCCAGTATTAGCAATTCCTTCAAGCAGTGGAGGGTTCGTGGTATATAGTGATGTTTCGCATAATGGTTTGGGCTACATGCTCAACGAACACAAGAAGGTGATAGCTTACGGGTCGAGACAGCTGAAAGATCATGAGAAGAACTATCTAACACATGACCTGGAACTAGCAACAATCATATTTGCATTGAAGATTTGGAGACATTATTTATATGGTGAGACCTTTGAGATCTTCACCGACCATAAGAGCCTCAGGTACCTATTTACACAAAAAGAGTTAAATATGAGGCAACGTAGATGGAGTTTTTCAAAGACTATGATTGCTCCATACAGTATCATCCAGGCAAGGCTAATGTGGTAGCTGATGTCTTGACTCAGAAGGGTTCAGCTTAGTTGGCCAATCTGATCATGGGAATGCACAGATGGAAATTGTTTGAAGATCTGTCATTATATGATGTAAATATTGAGGTCCAAGCTACAGAAGCTTTCTTGGCCAACATATCAGTGAGACCGATGACCTTCGAGCATATTCACGAGCTACGGATAAGAGGCTCGGAGTTAACCAAGATTCGCAAAGACGTGATTGAAGGCATCAAACCAGAGTTCTCAGTGAAAGAAGATGGTTCCTTATTGTTCAAGGGCAATCTTTGCATTCCAGATGATGCCGATCTGCGACAAACTATCCTTGATGAAGCTCACAAATCAAAATATGCTATCCACCCCGGTAGCACCAAAATGTATCAAGACTTGAGGAAGACTTATTGGTGGAGAGGTTTGAAGCAAGATGTGGTCAAGTACGTGTCACGGTGTTTAACATGTCAGCAGGTGAAAGTCAACCATAGACACCCTGCTGGATTATTATAGCCTCTACCCATACCAGAGTGGAAATGGGAATCAATCTTAATAGACTTCATTGTAGGGCTACTGCATACAACAAAGAGATACAACGTCATTTGGATAGTCGTTGATCGATTAACCAAGTCAGCACACTTCTTGCCCTACAACATGATGTACACAGCAGGAAGACTCGCGGAGTTGTATATGAAGGAGATTGTGTGGTTACACGGGATTCCTAGTAGCATTGTCCCTGATCATGACCCGTTATATACTTCAAAGTTTTGAAAGAAGTTTCAGGAAGGCATGGGTATGCGATTAGATTTTAGTTCGGCTTTCCATCCGCAGACTGATGGGTAAACAGAGCGGGTGAATTAAGTGATAGAAGGCATGCTCAGAGCGAATATGCTTGAACTACAAAGATCATGGGATCAACACCTATCATTGATCGAATTTGTATATAACAATAGCTTCCAAACGAGCATTGGGATGGCATCATATGAAGTTCTCTATGGGAGACGATGTAGATCGCCTATCAATTTTTGTAAAGAAATTGGTGAAAAAATTGTTTTGGGGCCGAAATTGCTTGAAGATAATACCATTATCATTTGTATGATCAAAGAGAGACTTAAGTTGGCTTAGAGCAGACAGAAAATCTACGCCGATATCAAGAGAACGAGTGTGGACTACACAGTTGGTGCGCATGTGTTTGTTAAAGTATCACCTATGAAGGGCATTATGAGATTTGGAAAGAGAGGCAAGTTGAGTCCCCGTTACCTTGGATCCTTTGAGGTTCTGGGTCGTGTAGGCAAGGTTGCATATCGTGTTGGATTACCACCATGATTTGATCGGGTACAAAACGTCTTCTATGTCTCTATACTCAGAAAGTATGTGAATGACTCCCATATCTTGGGAGGTCAGCCGTTGGAAATGCACGAAGCAATCGGCTTCTACGCTTCCGGTTCAGTGTAAGAATGCCGCGCCACCACCACTTACACCTTCATCATCATCATCATCATCAGATTCATCATCCTCGACGAATGCGTCATCACCCGAATCATCGCCCCCACCACCACCACCCAGAAATTTGCCCCAACCAAATGAGTGGTGGGTTGCAAAGGAATTTGAATATGAGTACATCATAGACGAGGCTTTATTTACTGATCCCGACGTCAAGGGTGAAACCAAATGGGCCCGACAATACCTCGTAAATGCGGGCCTCAGTAACCTTTTAAAACCTTTGCATGACTATTTCTACCCTAGACTTGTTAGGTTGTTCTACCAAAACCTACAAAAGGGTCGCGTGGATGACACTGTTATGACCAAGATCGATGGTCATAAATACCTATTTACCCTATGCCACGTCCATGAGTCTTTAGAGTGTTTTCTCACTCACATACCTGAGACCAATCGTTTATCCCCTTTCCCACAGCTCGTTGATTATGAGGAAATTAGAACAGAATTGACAAGGGAAAACAAAGGATCCGAGAAATCTATATGGAGGGTAGACTTACCCCCTTACATGTGGATGCTTCATTCGATAATCAAGTGTAATCTTTACCCTATGCACCATGACACTGAGCGGGTAGAGTTGGTCCAACATGCCTTATACGCGACATACCATGGCAATTGGTTTGACGCTACCAAGATAGTCTTTGAGGGGATGATTTATATAAAAGGGAAAATGATGAAGGGCCCTTTGTGACCCAAGGAGCATATGCCTTACGCTCCCCTATCTCAAGTATGCTCGAGTGCTACTCTGACACCCCAGAGTATACTATTTCTCTTGCCGAGCGGAAGGCCACCAGCCATATGAAACATTATTCCATAGCTACATGGCGCTATAGCTATAGGCTATTAAAGAATGTCCTACTAGTTGAGGGGCCAACACTTGCCCAGGCTGGCGATGCACCACCACAACAGGACCCACCAGCAGAGGGGGAGCAGCCTGTTATACTGCCACAGGACCACACAGTGGGGGAGTAGCCTCATGACGCGGTGCCACCTGAGGAGCATCCTTCAATGTCACCTACTAGTCCTCCACAGTCCACTCCGACGGCTCCTATGCGTGAGCATCTCAGGCCCCTACGCCTAGTACCATTGACGATGTTCTCGCCCTCATGGCGGCGAACAATCGTCAGATGCTGGAGCACCATCGGCGTATGGAGGAGAGCAGCACCCGCATGGATCACAGGCTGGATTTTCATGAGGCATTGCTTCACCAGACCATGCAGTTCATGTATCCCACCGATTACCAGCAGTACATCGCGGTGACACGAACATGTGCTCTCGATGCTTTGGGCTTTGGTACGCATGCGGATGACGATGAGGACCAGCCATGGGATGGGATTGCGTGATTAGTAGCTTGTGGCATTTGTTTTTGTGTTGTAATTACTTTTTGGGGATTGTAATTATGTTGAAATTATTATGTATGGAACTATCTGGCATGGTTGCCATTTCTTTTCCGGTTGTAATTATTTTGGGTACCAATGACCGATGTTTGGAATGTAAATTCAATTGCAATGAGTAAATTACTTTTGGCTAGTAATTCTTTACTCCAAATTGTTGCAAATATACTAAGTCTTCATGCAGGATGTGTGGTGTTTGTTATAGAATGAAACAACATTTTTCAATGTGTGTGGGTATTCCACAGGGAAGCCTTTGGATGCATTTTTGAGGATGAAAATTCTCAAGGTGGGGAGAATGTAACATTCCCAAAATTTGGGCTTTGAACAGTGTCCTCGAGATGCATGCCCTACTGGTCGTAAGCTTGAGAAAGTGAAAGTCAACATGATGACTATGGTTAAAGTAGCCTTGATGTGAACGAACACGTGTGTGTAGTGTTAGAGCTAACTTAGAGATAGCATACACCTATCATTGGTGAATGTGCTTTGCACCAAAGCAAGAGAGGAGTTAAAAGAAACAAATGACTTAAGAGAGTTAATTCTCTTTAATTTAGGTTTGTGTAGAGTTATGAAGAGAGAGAGGGAGAGAGTAAGAGATGGAGTAAATTCTAGAGAGGTTGTGTGGATTTCAAATTGAAGACGGGCTTGAGCAATTACTCCGGATACGACGCATTAGAGTTCGTGGGAGTCAGAGCTTGGAACCCTAGACTTGAACCAAGCCATAGAATCAACCAAAAGATTGATTTAAGATAAGAATTCTTTAAAATTTCAATGAGTATAAGGTTGTGGTTAGACTACCAAAATGATGAGTTAAATAAGTAGAAAAAGAATGGAAAATGGTAAGGAAGAAAGTTGAAAGAAATGCTCGCAAAGGGCTGGGAAATAAAGCCCGAAATCAATTGATCGATTTAAAATCAATCAATCAATTTTTAGATTTCGATTAATCGATTTAAAATTGATTAATCGTCTGAGCACTCCTAGTGGATGGAAAATCAAGATCTTGGGAAAATTGATTGATCTATTTGGAAATTTATCAATCGATTTTTGAATTTTGATTAATCGATTAATCGATTTTGGGGATCGATTAATCGATTTGGACAGTTTCTGTTGACTTTTGTTTTGGACTTTGAGGTTCTGGGAGGGTCTTGTACATTATTTTATGCATCTTTCTTGATGCTTTGCTTATGCTATAATGTACCTTAGATTATGCAAGTGAGTGCAAGCTTGGAGAAATACATCGGACCATGACGCTTGATAAAGTATACGCGTGAGGTAGGGAACACCTTGAACATGTACTTTAATTGCAAGATCATATATGTAGTGATATAGAAAAGAGTACTTATGCATTGAAAATATGAATCTTAAGCGTGTGTGTGTGTGAACACTAAGCAAGGAAATGCATTTTAATATGAGCATGTGGCGTCCCCAAGGGATGTGAATGTGATAAGGCCATCTGTGTGATGCATTGAGTTGGACATCTCAGGGATGTATGTGAAAATGTAAAGCAAAGTAAATAAGAATTAATAAGGCCTAATCTACTATAATTAGCACAATCACACGGTGAATAACTATATGTAGTGCACTTTGGATTTAGGGTTTGGAGAATACCCCGCCGACGTGGCGGGATATCCATGACTGACTCGACAGAATATCTGTGACCGGTACAGCGGCCAATCCATACACTAGTTGGACATCCCAGGGATGTGTGTTGAGATTAAACCCCATCGCCTATGAGAAAAGGACCTGGGTAGTATTGAATGAATGAAAAAGGAAATGAAAATGGTCTAATTAGATGACAATGGAGGGTATTCCATCGGGCGCCCGATGCTATAGTAAATCGGGGAATATTTAAGTTACGATTTAAGTCTTTAGGCCCAATCATTGTCTTATATGAGCAAGTTGAGTACAAATGAAACATGTAAAGTAACAGTAACATCCAGTGCATCTTTTCAGTCATTTAAATTATTTTTTTAGCTAATTCATTTATACATCTTGATGCTAAATATCATGAAATATATGTGAGAGATTGACTTATATGCTCATTCAGTTGTTTCCCTATTGAGCTATGATGTAGCTCACCCTTTAGACTAAACGTGACAAGTCTTGTGCTTGCGGCTATTACTACTTCGGGAGGCGTAGATCCGGAGGATTCGGATTACGTACCTGGGGAGGATTTGGAGCCCCCTCCTGAAGACTTCTTCTGGAGGACCCTTGCGTACTTTGATTGATTTATTTTGAGAGAGTACTGTATAGCTTGGCATGTCAAGCCCTTTGTGAGAAAATGTAATTAATGATGATATATTCTTTTGGCGAACCATCCAGGGTGACTGTTGTGTAGTCACTGATGGTTCGGGTGGGTTCTTTTGCTCATGTGGTGGCATAAGATCAGAACCATCTTTTGGGTTACTTCTTTTGATGATCATATTATAGAACTGGAGATTTATTCGATATCAGTTCTTATGCTTCTATTTTGCATCGTTGTTGCTTAGATATACCAATGTTTTGTACAACCTTATGGGGCATGCTTCGAGGGTCGTGCTGATGGCACAGATTTTAGGGTGCCGAAATCTGGGCCGTCACAACTGCACTCTAGCCACGACCTCCGCCAAATCCTATTCCAAGGAATTATGACCCAAATACCCATTTTAATTTTGATCGATGACCACGCCACCCAATCGATCGATGCTTCCCTTTAAAGCATTCGATACAAGACTTAATAGAGGTCGGGAAGATCATTACTTCAGCACTTCCCCAGGGGTTTGACTCTTCAGATTACATCCTCACCCTGGAAGATTTTATGACACCATGGTAGAGAGATCGAGAGGATAGAGGCATCGGAATGATTGAGCCCCTAAATTTGGCTGATTACTTTCCTATTCCTGCATGACCAATAGAACCCTTAGATCTAAGAGTATATTTTCCATCATCAGCTCCCGTTAACTATGTCCAAATCGATTCCTATCAACCATACACAACAGCTCCCGCCAATTACCCCAGGGCCGATTTTGCCCCCCATCCCCTACCAACACCAATTAATTACCAAAGGCCTCACCCAATCACACCACCCCCGGCACAACCACTTACAATCCCCACTAACTCCACGTGGCCCATTTTTGCCACTCCCCCGACCTACCCACAGAGGTTAACCAAGTATTATCCACTCATCCCAATCCGCCAACCCAAATACCTCAGGGACCTACAACCGCTCCATTCCAAATCTCGGGGCTAACCTACAACCGCATCAAGTCCTGTTCAGCTATTAACAGACAGATATCAATGTCGGTAATAATAGAGAGGGGGGCAGTGGATTTCGTCACTAGGTCAGGAAAAATCTCCAAGCAATCGAAAACACCAGCACCAGTCTGACCGAAAGAAAAGAAGGAAACTACTGTGGGAAACCCGTTCGAGAAAATGAGTCGAAAGAACATATTAGAAACTCAACTGAAGAGAATGCCGACCCATATCATAGTATGGGATATGTTAATGACCTCCCCTCTCCATTTTCAAGCTTTGATGGGGGAGTTAAAAAATGCACATGTATCTATCCAAGTAAGCCCTGATGAAGTGGGACAGATAATTGGGCAGGTGCTGGCTCCCAATGCCATCTCTTTCTTAGATGCCGACCTACCAGAGGAAGGAAATAATCATTCCAAACCCCTCAACATCACTGTAGAAGCCAGAAATTTAGTGACCCCATTGGTATTAATAGGCAATGGATCAACTTTGAATGTATGCCCTCTGAGAACTGTAACAAAGATAGGGGTGGATCCCTTCGCTTTCAGGCCAGCAAGAACCAACGTCAAAGGGTTTGATAACATAAGAAGAGAACTAATTGGGGAAGTCGATCTTGAGCTCATGATTGGGCCAATGACCTTTTTCATACCATTCCAGGTAATGGACATCAAATCCATATTCAATCTGCTTTTAGGGTGCCCATGGTTACACGAGGTCGGGGTAATATCCTCAACTTTGTATCAAAAGCTTAGGTTCGTATCTGAACAGAAGATCATCACCATTATGGGTGAGGGATAAGATGAGAGAGAGAAAGCTACCCATAACATTGAGAAACCCAAAGTATTGGATGTGCCGCACACGATCGAAGACATAGACCTCCATAGCTTTGAGTATGATGTATCGACGGTAATCCCTAAGCCCCTCGAGAGGATTACTATAAAGACCTGTGGAGGAATGGTCGTAGTTGTAGCCATACTAAAAAAATGGGGCTATCAGAAAGGAAAGGGACTGAGACCCTGATAAGGCAGAAAGGAGCCAGTCAGGGCCAAAGGCGAACAACAAGTTAGATTTGGGTTAGGTTATAGGCCAACCAAAGAAGAAGTCTGAGAAGCTAAGGAAAAGGCCCGAACCATTGCTACAATAAAATCCCAGGGAATCAGCTTAAAGGACGAACACATTCCTAGGACTCACATCTGGAATACCTTTATAAGTGCGGGGATTGTAAAGAATGATCAAAATGGGGCAACACAGTTAATCCCATACAAACCGACAGCTCCTGTTCACCTAACCAATCCCCAAATCATCCCCCAATCTAAAAATAGACCTAGTCCCCCCTGTCCCATTTTGAGGAGGAGTTTCCCATACCTGTACAATCCCCCCCTGTGGTAAACCACCATAGAGCCATATTGGCATTTGAGTACAGGGTCCCAGACGAGCCCAGGATCCACATGATGGAGGCTGACTCCTAAGAGTCGTATCAATCAGCCTCCTCCATCCGAGCAAGTAAAAGGGTAGCACCCCAGGTAAGGAATTGGGCGTCTGTGCCCCTAACTCTGGAAGCTTTGAGTGGCCTGAAATTCGACACCTACTTCCTAAAAAAAGAAAAAAAACCTGTAAAAAGTGGAATGAGCCTTTGGCAAGTATTACCATGTGAAAAGTGGAATAAACCGCCATGCCAAGGGCCCATTTTTGAAGAAAAAGAAACATCTAAAAAAATAAAATAAATACCAAATAATCTAAAAAAATTGTCTTTCAAAATTCCCAAGAAAATCAAGGAAAAAGGTGCCTTAATAGAAAATCTCGTCCCACATGAAATCGACTCCTTTCCTATAGAAATATAAGAAGAGGTAGGAGTCACGAGTTTGGATGTGGAAATCCCAACTGAGGAGCTGCCCAATGAGCTCCTGGATTGGTTTGCCAATTTTGAGCATGGCCCTACGCCGATTGTTGAAGAAATAGAGGACGTCAACCTAAGGACTGAGGAGATTCCTAGAATCACAAAGATAGGAGCGTCGCTGTCTCCAGAGGAAAGAAGCAGCATGATTGATTTCCTTCAGTCATATCAAGACGTCTTCACATGGTCATATGAGGACATGCCTGGGTTGGATACCGATTTGGTCGAGCTATATCCAGATGTTCAAGCAGAAGTTGAGACGCCTCAGGCCAAAGTAGATGTTGAACGTAAAGGATGAAGTCATCAAAAAGTATGATGCAGGATTTCTCATAGTCTCCAAGTACCCTCAGTGGCTAGCCAATATCATCTCGGTACCAAAGAAAGATGGGAAGGTTTGCATGTGGATCGACTTTAAAAACTTGAACAAGGCGAGCCCAAAAGACGACTTTCAGTTGCCACACATTGATATCTTGGTCGATAACACTACTAGGCATGGGATACTCTTATTCATAGACGGATTCTTCAGATATAATCAAATCAAGATGGCAGAGGCTGACCAAGAGAAAACAACATTCATTACTCCTTAGGGAATGCTCTGCTACTGGGTCATGCCATTCGGATTAAAGAATGATGGGCAACATATCAAAGAGCGATGACAACACTCTTCCATGACATGATGCATCGATAAATTGAGGTGTACGTTGATGACATGATCTCCAAATCACCAGAAAGAGGTGACCATCTATTGAACCTCTAGAAGTTGTTTGAAAGATTAAGGAAATATAAGCTCCGTCTAAACCCTCAGAAGTGTGCATTCGGTGCCATGTCAGGACAATTATTGGGCTTCATAGTTAACAGAAGAGGCATCAAGGTTGACCTGATCAAGGTAAAAGCCATCTCCCGAGAAAGAAGTCAGAGGCTTCTTGGGTAATACGTTACATCAGTCGATTCATTACACAGCTAACTTCTATCTATATGCCGATCTTCAGGTTACTAAGAAAAGATTTCACTCGTTGAATGGAACGAGGGCTATCAAGCAGCATTCGATAAAATCAAGAGTTACCTTCTCAATCCTCCAATTTTGATACTGCCAGTACCAGGGAGACCACTCTTAATGTATCTCTCCACAACTGAAGTTTTGATGGGATGTGTCTTAGGGCAACATGATGAAACAGGAAGAAGAGAGTAGGCCATCTACTATCTCAGCAAGATATTTACTGACTACGAGACGCGCTATTCTCATTTGGGGAAAGCATGCCTAGCTCTCATATGGGTGACACAGAGACTCCGTCATTACTTACTATTCCAAGCAGTTCTCCGTCTAGTACAGATGGATCGATTGAAGTATTTATTTGAAAAGCCAACTCTCACGGGCCAAACCGCACACTGGCAGCTCCTCTTATCAGAGTTCGACATCACATATGTCACGCAGAAATCAATAAAGGGGCAATCACTTGCTGATCATCTCACCGAGAACCCTTTTCCTAATTATGAACCTTTGAGAATCAAATTTCTCGACGAGGACATCCTGTTCTTGACAAAGGATGATACGACAGAGACAGAGTAATCCTGGGTATTGAATTTCGACGGGGAAACCAATGCAGAAGGTAAAGGAGTTGGCGCTATTCTGATTTTGCCAAAAGGATCTCACATATTAGTCTTCATCAAGCTCAATTTCCCCTGCACTAACAACATAGCGAAATATGAAGCCTGCACAGCCAGCTTACAAGCAGCACTTGACCTGAATGTAACCCATCTCAGGGTATTTGGCGACTCACAGTTAATCATAAGCTAGACAGATAGAGATTGAAAAACAAAGGATGAGAAGTTGCTCTCATACAATGAACACCTCATAGATTTGATAGCATGCTTCGAGGATGTTACTTTCTCATATGTCTCGCGAGCAAGAAATCGCTTTGCCGATGCACTAGCAACGTTGGCATCAATGGTAGAAATTCCATATGTCGTCGAGAAGAAGCCAGTCATGATTGAACAATGGAATGAGCCGGCCTTCTTTATCTAGATTGAGGGATCCAAAAAACTAGATGATGAGCCTCCATGGTTCTCAAATATCAAGAATTTCCTTGAAACTCAAACTTTTCCTGAAGGTACGTCCAGGACCGACAAGCGGACCATCCAATGCTTAGCTACCAACTACGTCATCTATGATGAGTGCCTCTATAAGTGATCATATAACAACATCTTGCTCAGATGCCTTACTAGGGGCGAGGCAGCCAACATCATGAAAGAAATCCACGAAGGAGTATGTGAGGCCCACGTCAATGGACACATGCTCACCAAGAAGATCCTACGACAAGGATATTTTTGAACTACCATGGAAATCGACTATTACAAGAACGTGCAGAAGTGCTATAAATGCCAAGAACACTCCAGTCTGATACATGCTCCTACCATTGATCTACACAACATGACCGCTCCTTAGCCATTTGCCACATGGGGCCTCGACGTCGTCGGAAAGATCAATCCGAAGGCATCCAATGGACATCAATTCATCCTCGTCGCCATTGAATACTTCACCAAGTGGATAGAGGTAACATCTTACACCAACATCATGGCCAATCGTGTTGAGAAGTTCATCAAGAATAATATTGTATGTCAATTTGGTATACCCAAGGACATCATCACGGACAATGGAATCAACTTCGTGAACAAACACATAAGAGCCTTATGCAAGCAATACAAAATCAAACATCGTCGCTCATCACCATATTGACTGCAAACCAACGGAGCCATAGAGGTAGCTAACAAAAAGTCATCCGCATCCTTAAGAAGATGATCATCAGGTATCGAGACTGGAGTGCAATGTTGCCATTAGCACTATGGGCCTACCGAACGTCGATCCATACCACTACAAGGGCAACACCATTTTCCCTTGTGTATGGAACCGAGGGCGTGCTACCAGTTGAGGTTGAAGTACCTTCACTCCAGATCCTCATTGAGTCTGATTTATCGAAAGTCGAAAGAGAGAGATCCCATTTCGAGCAGTTGAACTTACTCGATGAAAAAATGGTCCTTGCTTTATGCCACACACAGGTCTACCAAGGAAGGATTGCACGCGCTTACAACAAACGCGTTCGAGATTTGAAGTTGAATGATACTGTACTTAAAAAAATATTCCCTTCTCTTCACGCCGATCCAAGAAGAAAATTCAAGCCCAACTGGGAGGGACCTTCCTGAGCCCATCAACGTTGGATATGTCCGACATTTCTATTCCTAAGTCTTCCGCGGCAAGGTAAGTATTGATAAGATGGAAATGTGACTGCTTAAGGACCCCATAAAAGAGGCCATCATTTTAAAGCCAAGTAGCCAAAAAAAGCATCCTTGAATACTTATACCCTTGCTACACCCGTTGAGCCATTGGCCTTTCTTTCGTTAAACCTCTCCCCAGAAAAGAAGACAGAAAAAGTGTATATACCAAACAAAAAAATAGACAAAGAGTTACCATGAAAAAAAAATAATCAGAAAAGTAAAATCCTAAAAAGAGGATGTCTGAAAAAAGCCAAAAGAACAAAAAATAGAAAAGAAAAAGTGTGGGATGTACAGTCAAAATTTTCCAAGGAAGAAGTGTAGTATGACAATTGGAACCCTATCAAGGAAACCTTCTTAACCCAAGAATACCTTCAAAATTCCTAACCTATCCCATGGCCAAGATACATCCCAAGAAAAAGCCCTCTTTAAGGTCTACGAGCAGTCAAATATCCATTAGTCAGCACGAGCCAAGCTGAGAGACGATAAAAGAACTCCATCCAGTCGGCTATGACAGAGACGACGTCTATGTCGTGGCCTTTGAAAAAAAGAGGGAAAGAAAAGAAAAGGAAAATACAAGCTCAAAGCAAAATAGACATGGTGAAAACTCGAAAGGGCACTACAGGTAAAAACAGTGAGCTTGTGTGGACCAGGTGAAAACCTAAAAAGGCGCCTAGGATAAAAATGCATACCCATGGTCGTAGTGAAAACCTAAAAGGGCACTAAGGATAAAAAAGAGGAAAACAATGGGTACGATGTAAACCAGTCTTGGGCGCTATGAGTAAAACTGTTATAAAAGAGAAGAAAAGGAGAAAGTCATTCGGTTACTCCCTTGGTTATAATCCCGAGCTCTGATCTTCATTTGGGTCGCTCATGTTAACTCAAATTGGATCTTGATCAGGTGTATCTTTATACAGCACCGTCAAACGTATGACCCGAGGTAAGGATAAAGAGTTAAATCGATCCAAAGGGATAGACGTTCTGACCTTGATAAAAATTCTGAACCACACTTGAGTCCAACCACATAAACGGGTTTGGCTATGCCCAGAATAGGACCCATTACTTCATCTCGTTGTTGAGGCATCAAACAAAGGAAAGGAAAGGACCACATTTGTAATAGATAATAAATTTCTCTTTCCCATTTTTAGGCCAACACTGTGCACACCCCCACCCTGGGATGATTGGTTTGATGACCGGAAAGACCACATTTGCATAAGATAATAAATTTCCTTCTCCCATTTTCAAGCTAGCGCGATGCACACCCCCACCCTAGGATGATTGGTTCGATGACTGAAAAGATCATATTTGCAAAAGATAATAAATCTCCCTTTCTCATTTTCAAGCCAGCACTGTGCACACCCCCACTCTGAGATGCTTGGTTTGATGACCAGAAAGATCATATTTGTAAAAGATAATAAATTTTCCTTTCCCATTTTCAGGCTGGCACTGTGTGCACCACATCCCAAAAGAATAATCGGCATAATACCTAATTTTCCCCTTTACAAAATTAGAGAAAGATAAAATTTATGTAAGATAATAAATTTCCCTTTTCCATTTATATGTCTGTACTATACTTGCACCACATCTCAAAAAATAATCGGTGTGATGTCTAGCGTCCCTTTTCTTTTTACAAAAGTTGAAAAAGACATAAAAAATATAGAGAAAATATCTATACCAAAAAGATGCATCTAAACAAGGGTTTCTTATGCCCCCTTCTATGGTTTTGATCTCTGAAAAAAGAAGTGTGCAGGATGGAATCAATGACGCAACCCGCGCTTTAGGGCACAGATCTCTGCACGTAACGCATCCTCCTGAACATCCAGCTCTGTCATCCAATGGTCATGAAGGCTCATATATCACTTCCGAGAGACATCAGTAGCACCAAGAGCATCACTCAAGGCTCCTTCTAAACGAAGAACCTCACACTCAGCTACACCGACTCGTGCTTCCGCCACCTATGCTCTAACCTTTTATTTCTTTAATTGCTCGTGCAGGACTTGCTTCTCATCCGTCAACAGCTCAATACGGGTTCAAAGCATTAACTCCTTCTTTGGCCAAGGTTCCCCTGCATCACTACTCTCTGTCTGGTCCAAGCGACAAGTAGGAGGCCTCTCAAATAGTAGCCAAGCCTCATACTCTGGAGAAGACAAAATCAGATTCCCTTGCTCCAAGCCACACATATGCATCAACTGACGCATCTCTCAAAGGGCAGCTATCCTATCCAAGCCCCCAGAGGACCCCCGAGAAAAGATTAGTCCGCACAGGGGAAGTCTCTCCGAGCAAGGCACCTACTGAGTACAACCAAACTGGCATAGTACTTGAGAAGGAAAATAGTGGGTGCTACCAGCCAGGCCAAGAAGGGTGATGCCCTCATGATCTCTAGATCAAACTACTGGGAAGGTCCTGACCAACCATGGAAGCCCCCACACCAACTTCGCCTCAACCAGCTAAAGTTTCAGCTCCCACACATTCCCTTGGGGAAATTTATGACACCGACTTAAAAAATAGCGAGCCGCCTCTCCATGAACCGCATAAAAGCAGGGCACGGGCCCCAAAACGGTAAAATGCACCCCAAGCCAAACCTGGAGCAGAATAGGGCATCCCCGGAGGCACTCAACATTACCCAAAGCAAAAAGCGTCAAGGCAACGGTAAAGCTCCGCCAATACCATATGCATCACAGAGCGACCCGCCTCCATTTCCACCAGCATATCGCAAAGGGCAAGAGAGAAGATCTTCCCCCCAGTGTAGAAGAGGACCTCAGAAAGAAGGCAGAGAGCGAAAGCTTTTACATTATAGATGTTTCTAACTGGAAGTTTTCACAGGCTTTCGTCACCAAAAAGCTCTCTTAGGAATTTTAGTGAACACCTGGTGGGCCGACCAACAAGACTCTTCTCATAATCAGTTTTCTTCAAATCCAAGGTTGTGGACGACTTTAGCATAACTAGGTTTCACCACTATTTTGGCAAGACCTCTGTGTAGCTTCAAACCCGATAGGTTGGAGAGTTCTTCATGGGTGGGAGTTAGTTCACGATTCTCAAAGCAGAAGACGTGGGTATCCACGTCCCAATGAGCAGCCACTGCAAAGAGCAAATCCCAAAGCAAGGTAACATCCAAGAAGGACGGGAGACAGGCCAGCCCGAGTTGATCCAAACTTGCAAGCTCGCTTTCATTCATACTATTGTTGCGTTCCCCAGTATGCTTACTTTATTTATTGGTGGTAAAAGCAATTTAAAATCAAAGTAAAACAGGGGATGGAATCAGCACAACTGAGAAATCCTAGAACTGCAAGATACAGGGTCCATTTGTAGCAAGTTTTGATAAGTAAGAGTTTGTCCCACAGGGAAAGTGATCTACAGCTCCAAGGGAGCCATCTCTAGTAGTCCCTCCAGATCTGACTACAGATCTGGAAGTCCTAAAAGAAAGGGAGTTTAGGGTCACTTATTCTAAGTATCCTAAGGTAGCCTAATGAATCAACTACAAAAATGGTTGAGAAGATGGATGGAGTGTGGGAAAATAAATATAAAAAGGGTGAGAAGTAGCTATTGGGTTCAGATCTGCTGGAATTTATGACTCAGATCCAGGTCTGCTGGTATAGAAATCCTGTCCAATGGCTACAATATCACCAAAGAGGAAAAAGAATCCAACTCATCCCTGTGCCATGATCCAATCCCTTAAGGTTATAACCTGTCCACTTAAATGGTCACAGACTATCCTATAGGGGAACCACAATCCAGAGATGGGTCAAAACAAGTTAATCATTGTAGGCACTACTTCATCCAGGCGACAAGCTCAAGAATCCATAGGGAACCTCAACCTCTAAAGCTCTATGTGTGGGGCTAAGGCTGTAAAGGACCATGATAGCCCAGACACATAGAACCAGTAAGAGATTGAGTACCACCTTCGATCTAGCTGTCCATTGCTTGAGTGGGACTACAATGGTCTAGTCACAAGCCTACAATCTCCATAACCAGATCAGATCTAACATCTAATGGCGGGTCTATACTAATATAGGGGAGTCTGCCTCTGTACAATCTCCTACCAGGCTACAAGCTCAGGCTCGGAGAAGAAGGATCCATTTTGGATCGGTGGATTGGATTCACCCTAAGGCTATAACCTGTCCACTTGAATGGTCATAGATTATCTCAGAGGCTATCCTCTTCACGGAGCCCAAAACAAAATAAGAATATTGCTGCCACCACCATGGTCACAAGGCTACCAGCTCAGGCTTCCATGGGGATTTCAGATCTAGTGGGTCCTGTGGTGGGGCTAAGGCTGTATAAGACCATGATAGGCCAGACACATAGGTCACTTGGATCTGAGTGGGTCCTTAGAATCAGTCCTCAATTGCTTTGAATCACAGGCAAAGCAATGGCGGATCACAAGGCAGCAGCCTTGCACAGAGCAACTCACAAGCACACAAATCCCATAAAAGTACAACACCTAATCACAAATTCCATTAATCTAATCTCAATAAACATACATAGGCATGGCCAGCAAGTGTTGGGCCATGGAGAGAAGGAAAAAGAAAAAGGAAAACTACTTATAACTACAGAAAAACTGAAAAGAAGAAGATCTCAAATCTCTTATCAGTGATAAGGTCTCCGCTATCAAGTCTAAGTCTCAGTCTCCCCCCAAGTCTCCTAAACCTAAACCAGGCTTAGGTTTATATAGTAGTGGGTGTGGCGGTGCATTAGGGTTAGGAAACCCTAATTTTAGCGATGCCACGTGGCCTATTAATGATCCTTAGATGCCTCGAGGCACGTGCATAGAGATTTAAGCATGGGAGTGCGTGCCCTAATAGCTGGAAATCCCCAAGATGTCCTCTGTTGAAGCGATGGAAGTTGGAGTTCAGAGCTTCGCCAGGTTGCAGTCGATTCTCAGACTTGTCGCGTGGTAGCACTGACTTAGCGAGGATGAGTTAGCATTAAAACTTCAGACGTCGTGGGGTTGTAGCTTCTTGATGCTTTGAGCAGTTGCGAGGTAGATAGTTAAGCTCTTGTTGGATTGAGCTTCGCGAGGTTGGATTGCTACTTGTGAATAGCACGAGAACTGCGCGAGCATTCCATTTCACAATAGATCTTCGCGAGGCTAACTTTGGCTTCGCGAGGCTGCTTTCTTCCTGAACAGTGCGAGAAGTTCACTTCTTAATGGAACTTCACGAGGATCCTCGTGATAGCTTTGAGGCTTTTTTGAACTGCGCGACAGGTTCTCTTGACATTTACATCCTGCGACTACTGCGCGAGGCAGGATTTTGAAGCTAGTCTGTCACTCAACTGCGCGAGAAGTTGTTGTGAAGCCTTGGGAACTCGCGAGGACTGCGTGATGCATATTTTTCTAAATCCTCTGGAGCTTTGTCAGCTGTGCGAGGCTTGCCTCAGGTCTGGATTCATGGCTCATTCTTCTGAGGGACTTCTGGTGCCAATATAGGCTCCTTAACATGATTTATGGCCTTATTGCACTACTGTTTATTATCTACAGAAAACACTTAACAAACCTTTATTAGATGGCTAAGGGTCTAATCAAAGGCTAAGTTAAGGGGTGAAAAGTGGTACTTTTCAGGTCTTAACACACCCCCAAACCTAATCTTTGCTAGTCCCTTAGCAAAGCTACATTAAATCAACTACAGAAATTAAATGCCACTTTCGTAGGGAGCACGGATACATTTAACATATGTACCAAGCCTTTTAAACCCCTAGGTGATCCCTAGTGGAGGAGTGAATTCTCCTGAGGGTTTTCAGTGAAGACACCCACAAACTTCTCAATGAGACAGTTAACAAAAGTGCATTATTATCAAGTGAGAAGTCAAGAAATAGAGTTAGTTCGCCCTTGAATCAGTAAAAATATAAGAAATTCAAACACATTGGCTGCACAAAAATTTAAACAGTACAAGCTTCTCATGAAAGCACAACATTTCCTATTAGTTTACACCAGAGACACTACACAGGTGTGTCAACATTGAGCTCATCACTGGATCAAAAATTAGGTTATAGGTCACACCTAATGCATTCAAGATCAGACCCAAAACTCTCCAGGGCATACTCTCATAAAGAACTGTTGACGGTTTCATTTTCTCTCAAGCTCAAGAGCAGTTACATCCCCCAAATGGGTCTGTAAGTATGAGCATAGGCATAGCTCTGAAGTTTTGGCATCATTGACAGATCCTCACCAAAGATTGGATAACTTTTTATCTCCACATGACAGCTCACTCAACTTTGGATCACAAGGGCTTTAACTGGGCTGTAATGTGGCTTATGGAGTGGGGTTAAAAAGAATGGAAGGTTGAAAAGGGGTTCAAAATTGAGAACTCAGTAGGTGAAGGAGGTGATTCATGACTTCACTTTCTTTAATTAAGCTCCTTTCATCTTCTTTGAGGTTTTCAGATTTGAAGTGATCAGTTTCTCTTCTTGATTTCGATTTTCCCAATGAAAGTTTCCTCTTGACTCCTCTCTTACTCCTCTTCATTATTGTTTTTGTTTCTTTTTTATGCATTTTTCTTCTTTTTATTTTATTTTTGCTTTGATGAAATGCCACCGTTTTCTCAGTTGCCATACTGCCAGAATTTGAGGTACTTCTTTATTCACCTAATGTTGGCCATAGCTAGTCCATCTTCAACTCTTGTTCCTTTACCTTCTGAATTCTCAGAGTGAGGGTAAGGTTAAATCAGATACATAGGTTCAGGTGCAAGTACTCAGGTGTATTTTGAAGAAATTTAGGATTTAAGGCTCAAAGGGGATATGGATAAGGGCAGTTGCTTAAGGTTTGTCTGTTTAGGCTCAAACTATCCAAAAGAAGGCCTTGATCCTTTCCTAAGTCTCATGAATGCTGTCAGTTATTTCAAATTGGAGTTGCCTAACTTCTAGTGAGCATAGTGATTCAGCCAGTCCTTAGAGCTAGAAGAAATTGCCTTAGTCACTCCTCAAGGAAAAAATATTTGTATAGGCCCAAATCTCACTGGTTATGGTCATCCTTTGAATTCTTAAGTATGTCCTTACCTTTTTCTCTCTCTAATGATTCACTAAGTGCTGTTACAAGTGAGTTTCCTTGGTGATCTCTTCATGAAAATGTAAAATTTTAAAAGTTTATACTGTCTAAAGTCTGGAAAAAAATTTAAATTTCATTGTTTTTCTGATTCTTAAGTGAACATGACCATTTCCATATTACTTACAAGATTCTGCTGCACTTAGGTTAACTATTCCATTGGCAGGATGTGCCTGCCATACCCCCAAACCTATGAGGAGCAGTGTCCTCACTGGTTCAAAGGTGGGTGTGCAGCAGATTTATTAATGGTAAAATAAAAAGAAATAACATGGAGCAAAACAGATAGAAGACAAAGAAAAATAGCAATGACAAAAGAAGAAGATCTATTATATAAGAGAGAAATGTACAAAATGAAAAACAACAGGAGAAAAATAAAATGCAGAAATAGAAAAATCCTAGGTACAAGCTAATCGGAGCCTGAATCAAGCCCAATCCCAACCCATCTTCTTGGCATGCTCTCGAAGGAGAGCCTCTTCCTCTTTTTTCTTTCTGTCCCTCTCTTCCTTCTTTTGGGCTGCAGTTTTGGGCATGGTTGGAGCTTTTGGTGCCCTCACCCTCATTTTGGGGGCCTTTGGTGCAGGAGGGATCACTGGGGGTTTGTCTTTGGTTTGCTCAGGTGATTTGATAGGACTTTTTCCCTTTTGACTCTGATCTTTGGGGCCCTTCCCTTTTGAGCCTTGCCCTTGCTGAGTCTGAGGGGGAAGAAGAGGATATTTTGCTTTTTCTGGGTCAGGAGGGACAATCGGGCTCTTGCCTTTATCTTTCGGGTTCAGGGGTGGTGCCTCCTCAGACTGGGCAGATTGTTCTTTTCCAATTTTTATAGAGGCAGCCGTGTGAGTAGTCCTCTTAGCTGTAACTTTCCTTCTCTGAGGTTAAGTTTGCTCAGCAGGGTCTGAAGAAGGAGGAGCAACAGGACTTTTAGCACTTGGATTCTTAGGTGGTGCAGAGTCAGAATCAGAATCAGAGGGAAAGTGAGCAGTGGGGTCCAATCCAAGGGCTGTAGCAGCCTGTCTGCGTTCATCTTTTGAAAGCAACTGACCATGGGGGTCATCCTGAGCAGAAGCTCTTGTGGCCTTTGGGGGTGGGGATGGCGGTGCAGGCTTTTTTCCTTTTTGGACAGTAGTGGCTCTTTTGGAGGGAGAAGGTTTCTTAGGAGCAGCCCTTTTTCTCTTGGGTGCAGGAGATTTAGCAGGGGGAGGCACTGGAGCAGGAGGTGGTGGAGGTTCTTGAGTAGGAGGTGGAGGTGGAGGAGGAGGAGATGTAGATGTAGGAGCAGGGGGAATGGAAGAAGATGGCCTGGGGTGTGTGGAAGGTGGGGCCTCAGGGGGTGCTATAGCAAGAGGGGTGGCCTGAATTGGTTGGCCAATTAGAGATGCAATCCTTTTTTGCAAAATTTTAATCTGCTTTTCAGCAAAAAGGAGTTTGACATCAGAAAGCCCCTTAGTGAGCTTGTGGTTCTCCTGAGCATTGTTAAGTTTCTTTTCATACATCCGGGCTCTCTTTTGCTCCAGTTCGGCATTGGCTTTCTCCATCTCCGCATTCATTTTGTAGTAAGTTGCGTCAGCCTTTGTGTCATTGAGGGTCTCCAAAATTGTCTTCCACCCCTTTGAAATATCTCTCAGCTTCTGCCTGAGAGCAAGCTTCAGGTCACTCAACTTTTGCAGGAAAGGGTACTCAATGGATTGTCTAAGTTGGGCCATTCCCCTGAGAACATCCCTCTTGATGTAGGCATTATCTCTCATGGCATGGAGGAGGGTGAAGTAAGGAGGGGTGTAATAGGAATTTCTTGGTAAGATTGGTAGAAAGGGAGTGGAAGAAGTAGAAGGTGATGGGTCCTGGAGGGGGGGAGTAATGGTGGTAGGGAGGACATTCACATGTGGGGGTTGGGCAAAAGGTTCTGTGTCTGTTTGAGTCGAGTTGTCAGAGGATCTAGGAGGAGGTAATATGAGAGGTGGAATGGAGGGCATGGGGGGAAAGAAAATGAAGTGGATGCAGTGGAAGTGGGTGGAGTTAAGGAAGGGTAATAGGGGATAGTGAATGGGATGAAAGGAACTGGTGGGGCCAAAAGTGTGTGTGGGTGGATGGAAAATGAGGATGGGAAGGGAATGGGGTTTGTTTGGGTGGAAGTGTTGGTAAATTGTGGTGGGGGTAAAATGGGTGGGGGAAGGATAGGTAGAGTGGGGAAGGAGCGGTGGGGTATGGTGTCTTGGAGGATGAGGGTGGTACTTAAGTCAATGGGGGGAAAATCTGGGTGCACTGTGGAGTCAGAGGTAGAAGGGGATTGGATTTGTGGGGTAGGAGGTGTCTGTGTAGAGATGGGTGGTTTGGTCAATGTTTGAAGGGTGGATTTGATGTTGGTGATGTTAGTCTGCATTTGGTCTTGGGTATGATTGTGGTTGATAGTTGGGTCTGAATGTCATGTATTAGGGAAAGGATATGGGTAAGTGTGTTTGAGTGTGGTTGGGGTGGAGTATGAGAAGAAGAGGGAACAGGTTGGAAAGGGGAAGTAGGGGAATGATGGAAGGTTGTAGGAGGAGGAGATGGAGGGTCTGGTGAATGATATGGGGAAGGAAGTGGGGAATCTGGGAGAGGGATATCATGGGTTGGCATGGTGTCAAGCAGTGTAGTCATGAAGGCCTGATATCCGGAAGTAGTGGCGAGGTTAAAGTCAAGGTCTGTGAGTGGAGGTGAAGTAGGGATGGCTGGGATGGTGGCTCGGTCAATATGTGGGGTTTCTGTGGGAATGATAGGGGTGGTTGGTGTAGGTAAGGATATAGCAGAGGTTGTGTGAGAGGTTTTCTTTTTAATATAGGATATCAGGGGAGGGCTGTCAGGGTTCAGTTCAATGTTTTCCTCCCAAGAACGAATCACAGGGAAATCTGGAGTGGGTACGAAAAAGGGAGACAAAAGAGGGAAGTGGAGAGATGGAATAGGCAAAGAAACTGATGGATGGGCAGGTGTGGTGGATGGAGGTATTGCTGCAGAATCAGTAGTGACAGGAGCTTGCACCACCTTCTTGGGAGCAGGTGCTTTAGCCACCTTTTTAGGAGAAGGAGCTTTATAGCAAGAGCCTTCTCTTCTCAGAGCAACTGAGCCTCGTATACATTTCTTCTTTGGGGATCCATTAGACTCCTGCTGATCCCCCATTGCCTCTTTGCAAAAGTTGTAGGGGTGAGGTCAATGGTTAACTCCCCCACTGGTATCTTGTACCCCCCCCTCAAAAGTAATTTGGTAATGAATCTTGCATAGGGGAGAGTGTGGAGCTTCTTTTTCTGTTCTAGCTTCACCATCACATCCTTCATTGCTTCAAAAATCAACCTTGCAGCATGAAAACCGTGGCCCATAGAAAAGGAATAAACAGCATCAGCAATTAGGGTCCTCCTCTCCTACTGATGGCCGACACAATAAATGTTCTTTTGCAAAACTTGATCACTGAACAGAAGTTTAGGGTCCAGGTCTCTTCTCCTGATTGAATCCCCGGTGGCCTTCAATCCTCTGGTTAGGGCCTGTGCAATTGTATCAATGGGGGCACACACAGGGGGGCCATATCCACAGTTGGGATCAAAGATAGCAGGGATGCCCATCACTTCAGCAATCAACTCAGGGCTGAGTAACATTTAAAAATCGTCAACTAACACAAGGAGGCCTGGCTGCCCACGTTGGTCTGGTCTAGCCCTAATGTGCTAGTAAAAGAGTTGCACTAGTCTAGGGTAGGCTAGTGCAGGGATAGCTTGCAGCAGGGGGGTCAAACCAGCCTTGCGCATGAACTCAATGGCAGGGGCTGACAGAGGTTTCGTTTCAAAGAAAGATAGGTCAAAAACAGCTTCAGGCTCCAAGGGAAGGGGAGTCAGGAGCTCAGAGGGGGTAGAGTAATCAGGTGTTAGTTCCACCACTTCCTGAATCACTTCTTTCCCTTTTTGGGCGCCGTTGAGGACTTGGCCTTCTTGGGAGCGGGCTCCATGGGAGCCTTATCCCTTGCTCTTTTCACAGGTGCGCCCTTAGGGGCCATTGAATGTCTCCTCTGTGAATGTGTAGTTTGAAAAATGAAAAGCAAAGGTTGAGAGCTGAGTCTTACCCTAAAACTTAGGGTTCTGCTCAATCTGATGCACGAAAGACCGCTAGAGCTCCAAGCAGGGGGCAACTGGTGGAGGAGGCTTTAGGAACAAATCCCCAAAATTAGAAGGCGAATGATAGACTGTAAAATGGATGCTGGAGGAGAGAGATTAATGGGAGTCAGAGCTAGGGTTTCGCTGGCTGGAGAAGAAAGAAAAAATAGGAAAGGAAAGCAGCGCGAGGTTGGATTATATATATAGTGAGCCTTGGCACGCTTTGAAAATGTCTGCTCGCTAGATGGGAAGGAGTGGGTAGCGAGATTGGACTTTCATTTGGATCGCGCGAGAGAGTCCACACAATTGTATTGAATCTCGCGACAGCTTAGCAGGATAACATCTTATGAACTGTGCGAGAAGAAACCAAGCCAAATCTTTCAGAACCTCGCGACAGCTAAAACAGTGACAAGGATCACACACCCATTTGTCTGTCATTTTCCTTTGTTTTGTGGGTGGATTCTCTCACATTCTCTTTTCCAGGGACACCCATAGTCATTCTAAAAGAGATTCCCACATGCGCTCCCAACATTTAAGCATGCAATTACTCAAAAACCATTTAATCAAAACATCATATCCAAACAGCATTCTCATTATCAAAATAGTACCACCATCATTTGTTCAATCACAATCAACAATTCAAAGGGAATAAGAACCAAAGCAGACAGAATAATTTTCAGGTCATATACATTCAGACTCCGACAAGATCACTAGAAATTCCTATAAACAGAAAAAAAAAGAACCATACTAAAATACATAACATACACAATGCACAATTCTGTGAATCAATTTAATGAAAGTTCCCCCTGCCCCTCAAGGTTTGAGGATCCTTCACCAATCAAAAATTGGCCCTTGGGATTAACCACTGGCTGACTGGGCAACCTCCCCTCCTCTCTTTTAGCTAAGGCATTCGCTAGTTGGCCAATCTGCTCTTCCATCTTCTTTATGCTCTGACCATGAGAATTCACAGTCTGAGCCACGGAGCCCAGGTTTTGCAATGAAGTCAAGACCTGGTCGTCGAAGGAAGCATTTCTTGGCTGAGGTTGGGGTAAGACCAATTGATTTTATTGCTGATGGGGCTGCTGCTGGTGTTGGAAATTAGACCTAGGAGCATATCCCTGATTGAACTGCTGTTGTAGCCTTTGGGTTAAGGCCAACATTTGCTGGGGCTGCATATAATTGTCTTGCCTCCACCTCAGATTTGGGTGGTCTCTCCATTGGTAACCAGCATTTTGGTGCTGGTATCCATATGGTTGTCTGTTGTAGCCACCAGATTGTTGCTGGCTAAAAGATTGCGTAGCAGCAGCATGTTCCAATACCAATTCAGGATATTGCCCTGCAGATGGGCATTCCTCTACTGTGTGCTATGGGGACTGGCATATCAGACATGCCTCTACCACTTGAGCAGCCCTTCTGGGTTGCATCACAGTCAGTAATTTGTCAAACTTCTATGAGAGGTTTGCCATCTGCACCTGCAGGTCATTATTCCCAGACACCTCATAAACTTTTCCTCGTGACAATACAGCAGGCCCCTCTTTTGACACAGACTCCTGACTAGTTCTTGCCAAGGATAGCTTTTGAAAAGCATTTTCACGGATTACTTCAAACAATTCCCATGCCTCATCAGCAATCTTATGCATGTAGGTTCCACCACAAGAGGCATCAACCATATCTCTATTTTTCTCATCAATCCCATTGTAGAAGCTTTGTACAAGCTGCCAGTCTGGGATCTTGTGGTGGGGGCATTGTTTGAGCATTTCATTAAACCTATCCCAGGCTTGATTAAAATCCTCAGTTGGGGCAAGAGCAAGAATTTCCTTCCTCAACTAGCTAGTTTTGGTCTCAAGGAAGAACTTTGTCAGGAACTTGGTCTGTAGGTCTTTCCAAGATGTGATGCTATTGTTGGGAAGAGTAGCCAACCAGGTACTAGCCCTATCCTTCAGAGAGAAGGGAAAGAGCCTGAGCCTAGTAGCCTCAGGTCCCAAACCAGCGATATTGAATGTGGTGCACAAGGCCAAAAATTGGTATATGCTTGTAAGGGTCCTCCTTGCTAAGCCCATGGAAAGAGGGCAACATCTGGATGATAGCAGTTTTAATTTCATAATTCCCCTGAACATCAGGGAATTGAATGCTAAATGGAGAGTTATAGTCATCTGGAGCATTCAACTCCTTGAGAGTTCTGGGTTGTTCTTCACCCATGGCTACTATCTCAAATTCAATTGGGGGCTCTACTGTGGTGTGCCTGTTTCTTCTAAGTCTTCTACCCCTTTCTAGCTCAGGGTTGAAAGGCTCTAAAGTAGGACTAAGAGATCTCCTACCTAGCATACAAACAAACCGCCAGTAGGGACAACTCCTTGCAGGCACATTGTACTTGACTCAAAGAATTTACCTAACAAATTTACAGCTATTTTAAGAAAACATAAATTTACAACTATACTAAATAACTGCTATGGAATTTTCAAAGAAACTAGACTGAGTTTTAAAGGTTAGAGAATTGCAAACAGAGGTAGCTCATCTCCAAATGCAGTCCACTGTCCTTCTCTGCTGCTGTCTAGATAACTGCAAGAAAGATTCAAAATTACATCAGCAGTATCAATTATTCAAATCTACAAAGAATACTAAAAATATAAAAACTAAGGGTCTACTAAAAGATCATCTGTCCCCGGCAGCGGCGCCAAAAACTTTTTGCGTTCCCCAGTGTGCTTACTTTATTTGTTGGTGGTAAAAGTAATTTAAAATCAAAGTAAAACAGGGGATGGAATCAGCACAACTGAGAAATCCTAGACCTGCAAGATATAGGGTCCATTTGTAGCAAGTTTTGATAAGTAAGAGTTTGTCCCACAGGGAAAAGTGATCTACAGCTCCAAGGGAGCCATCTCTAGTAGTCCCTCCAGATCTGACTACAGATCTGGCAGTCCTAAAAGGAAGGGAGTTTAGGGTCACTTATTCTAAGTATCCTAAGGTAGCCTAATGAATTAACTATAGAAATGGTTGAGAAGATGGATGGAGTGTGGGAAAATAAATATAAAAAGGGTGAGAAGTACGCTAATGGGTTCAGATCTGCTGGAATTTATGACTCAGATCCAGGTCTGTTGGTATAGAAATCCTGTCCAATGGCTATATTATCACCAAAGAGGAGAAAGAATCCAACTCATCCCTGTGCCATGATCCAATCCCTTAAGGTTATAACCTGCCCACTTAAATGGTCACAGGCTATCCCATAGGGGAACCACAATCCAGAGATGGGTCAAAATAAGTTAATCATTGTAAGCACTACTTCATCCAGGCTACAAGCTCAAGAATCCATAGGGAACCTCAACCTCTAAAGCTCTATGTGTGGGGCTAAGGCTGTAAAGGACCATGATAGCCCAGACACATAAAACCATCAAGAGATTGAGTACCACCTTCGATCTAGCTGTCCATTGCTTGAGTGGGACTACAATGGTCCAGTCACAAGCCTATAATCTCCATAACCAGATCAGATCTAACATCTAATGGCGGGTCTATACTAATATATGGGAGCCTGCCTCTGTACAATCTCCTACCAGGCTACAAGCTCAGGCTCGGAGAAGAAGGATCCATTTTGGATCGGTGGATTGGATTCACCCTAAGGCTATAACCTGTCCACTTGAATGGTCACAGATTATCTCAGAGGCTATCCTCCTCACGGAGCCCAAAATAAAACAAGAATATTGCTGCCACCACCATGGTCACAAGGCTACCAGCTCAGGCTTCCATGGGGATTTCAGATCTAGTGGGCCCTGTGGTGGGGCTAAGGCTGTATAGGACCATGATAGCCCAGACACACAGGTCACTTGGATCTGAATGGGTTCTTATAATCAGTCCTCCATTGCTTTGAATCACAGCCAAAGCAATGGCGGATCACAAGGCAACAGCTTTGCACAGAGCAACTCACAAACACACGAATCCCATAAAAGTACAACACCCAATCACAAATTCCATTAATCTAATCTCAATAAACATACATAGGCATGGCCAGCAAGTGCTGGGCCATGGAGAGAAGGAAAAAGAAAAAGGAAAAAATACTTACAACTACAGAAAAACCAAAAAGATCTCAGATCTCTTATCAGTGATAAGGTCTCCGCTATCAAGTCTAAGTCTCAGTCTCCCACTAAGTCTCCTAAACCTAAACCAGGCTTAGGTTTATATAGCAGTGGGTGTGGCGGCGCATTAGGGTTAGGAAACCCTAATTTTAGCGATGCCACATGGCCTACTAATCATCCTTGGATGCCTCGGGGCATGTGCACAGAGATTTGAGCATAGGAGTGCGTGCCCTAATCGCTGGAAATCCCCAGGATGTCCTCTACTGAAGTGATGGAAGTTGGAGTTCAGAGCTTCGCCAAGTTGCAGTCGATTCTCAGACTTGTCGCATGGTAGCACTGACTTCGCGAGGATGAGTTAGCATTAAAACTTCGGACGTCACGGGGTTGCAGCTTCTTGATGCTTTGAGCAGTCGTGAGGTAGATAGTTAAGCTCTCGCTGGATTGAGCTTCGCGAGGTTGGATTGCTACTTGTGAATAGCGCGGGAACTACACGAGCATTCCATTTCATAATAGATCTTCGCGAGGCTAAGTTTGGCTTCGCGAGGTTGCTTTCTTCCTGAACAGTGTAAGAACTGTGCGAGAAGTTCACTTCTTAATGGAACTTCGCTAGGATCCTCACGATAGCTTTGAGACTTTTCTGAATTGCGCGACAGGTTCTCTTGACATTTGCATCCCGTGGCTCTTCTTGACAATTTGTCGGCGGCGGATTGAAGCTAGTCGTCATCACTCAAGCTGCGAGAAGTTGTTGTGAAGTCTTGGGAACTCGCGAGGACTGCGCGATGCATATTTTTTTGAATCCTCTGGAGCTTTGTCAGCTGGGCGAGGCTTGCCTCAGGTCTGGATTCATGGCTCATTCTTCTGAGGTACTTCTGGTGCCAATATAGGCTCCTTAACATGATTTATGGCCTTATTGCACTGCTGTTTATTATCTACAGAAAACACTTAACAAACCTTTATTAGATGGCTAAGGGTCTAATCAAAGGCTAAGTTAAGGGGTGAAAAGTTATACTTTTCAGGTCTTAACAACTATTGAGCCATTTTGTCAAAAAACTGTGCCCCACGCCCAAAGAGGGAAGTATGAAGGCACCCCCCCCAAGAGAGGTGGGGACGGAAAGTGGGTCCATGGTCATACAAAGATATTTTGAGAAGTCACAATTCGATGTAGGACGATGGACCCACCCTTGGGAAAGATAAAAGTAAAAATGGCAGTAGAAAACTCGAAACCCTGTTAAAAAACCAAGAAAATGGGGCATTCTTGGGTCTTAATGACCCCACACGCTAGTTCAAAATCTACTGGATTTTGCCTAGTGTGTATATTATAGATGCTAAGCCATTTTCCCCCCAAAAAATGCCTAGTGTGTATAATATACACGCTAGGCCATTCCTGAAGAAATTTTCCCTAGCATGTATATTACACACGCTAGGCCAGACCCCCCAATGAAAAAAGGAGAGAGCGGGGATTTGGGAGTTTTTATCTTGACTGGTTCTTTTAGTAGCCCACTTACACTATTTTTCTCACACAAGGCACCCCAGGTGGCATAAAGGAATACCAGAATTTTCCATCTAACTTATCTGCATGGTTAGGTGGCATAAAGGAATACCAGAATTCGCCATCTAACTTATCTGCATGGTTTTCTTTCAGGTACCACCCATATAAACACGCAGAGGTTGGCTATTGTTAAATACACACCCTAAGGTCCAATTTTCCAATTTGGGGCCCATCCCTGCAAATAAACAAGCACATCACATCCAGAGGGAAGAGACAGAACAAGCAAAAAGGGAAAGCAACAACATTCATTCCAATAAAAAATAAGACCATCCAAAATATGTTCAAACATCCACTACATTCAATTCCCCAAAATAAAAGATAATGTTTGAAACTCTCAAAAGTTTATAGGAGCAGAAACAGGAAAAGCTAATTGGTGCCTTTGGTCTTCTTCTTCTGCCTCCGCGAGGTACTCTGATACATTTGCAAATCCCCCACTCGGGACCACGCTTGGGAAAGTCGGCTAAGCAGTGAGCGCGACTCCTTTTCACGAGCACGCTGTAAGTTATACAAAAAATTATCTATTAAGGTCAGTCGAAAGATAAGGGTGGCAAGGAAATAATCAGAGCCCATTGGTGTAACACACCACTTCCATATCCTGAAGGCCAACGATATGATGATAGTACTCCGCCTGATTGATAGCCGACTCATAATCCTACAAAGAAAGAGAAAAAGAGGTCAGCTGCATGAGCCACAATACAAGAGTAAGCATATCTCTCAAGAAGTATGCAGAAGAGAAAACGCACCCGAAAAACCAATTCCTGAGGAGGGACCCGGATCGCTTCAGTAGATAGGTGGGTCCTCTCAGCTACATTCACACATAAACCAGAGAGGAAGGGATCGTCAAGGTGTCTAAAGGTCCCCTAGGTCTTTATAATCGAACTACCAGAAGCCCCCGTATCAGAAGGGTCAGAAGGTCTGACACCTGAAACCTCGTCAGGACCTGCTGCTGCATCATCCTCATCAGAATCATCTCCCCCATCATACTATAAAAGGAGGCACAGGTCCGGTCAGTCAAATTAAAATCATACCCAAACCATCAGGAACCTGCACAAAAGAAGAAAGGAACTACCTAAGATAGTGGGCCGCCAAAGGCCAAAAAGTTTGCACCTGGAATGAAGCGCAGGAGGATGCACCGGTAAGGAAGTGGCTCGTACCACATCTAATACCCTCCATGCATGAAGAGATCATCAATAGGAACCCCATGATAAAGGAGTCCATCTACGAGTTCCTCAATTGTACCTTCTGGGGACATGATATCCTCAGGAGGACCCCACGGCACAATAAAATAATCTCGGTATTGATGCACCACTCTCTCCCCCAAATAGTACACTTTGACCCAAGCACCATCTAATACCCTCTATGCACGAAGAGATCATTAATAGGAACCCCATGATGAAGGAGTCCATCTGCGAGTTCCTCGATCGTACCTTTTGGGGACATGATATCCTCGGGAGGACCCCATGACATAGTAAAATAATCTCGGTATTGATGCACCACTCTCTCCCCCAAATAGTATGCTTTGACCTAAGTGCCATAGAAGAAGATAATCTGACGGTCCACAAACAGTCGAGATTGGCCCACGACAGCTCAAACTCAAAAGGGAGAACCGACATAAGGATCAAAGGTGACCTGCTCAAATAAAGAGAGTCCTATTAGTCAAATAAACATCACCAAAAAAAAAGAAGAGAAAATCTCTCTGAGAGAGAGCAAAGGGAAGTATCCATACCTGCTTTGAGATCATCAAATCAAATTGGGACCTCATGCCCAACTCCAAATGTTTCACCCCCATGTCCTTTCGATGGCTCTTATGCCAATTACTCATAGGAGGATATATATGCTCGTCTAAGAAGAGGAGGGGGTGGCCTGACTGAAAGTGTAAATATCCCCAAACCTGAAAGAAAAAGCAACATGAAAGACGTATCAGAGGCGAAATGAATGATGAACCAAGAGGAGTAGAAGAGTCAGGGGTTACCTCTATCACAGACTAAAAATTGAGAACAAAATTCAAGTCCCCAACCAAAGCTCGAGCCAAGCTAGCCATTAGTACGGCGTACCCAGCACCGCCCCAATCATACCGATGCACATTATCCCAATTTCCCATAAGGCTGAGTTGGGACAGTAAGACCCGACCACCACGAGCATTGGCAAAAAGAGTCTTGCCTAGAAGAGAGAGGAGGGAGATACGGGCCAACATCAATGCACGCTCAGGCTCAATGACAACATCTAGGTCCGACTGGTTTGGATTCGCCAGTTCATTTTCAGTAAACAGGTCAGCCAGCCAAGATAGCTTGAGCTCAGCTGGATTCGCCAGTTCATTTTCAGAGCTGGACATATCCCGGGAGGAGGGGTACTCCCCAATCAACTGAATCACCTTGGCTTGATTCGGTATGCGAAGGCCAACCACCGGTGTTCCCTCTATCTTGATCCTTGTGATCATCGACCAGTCCACTGGGGTGATAGTCATCTCGGCCACTAACCTATGGAATGTCATGGTCTTAGGCTGAAATCGGTCCACCAGGGCCTTCATGTAAGTCGCATCGCCCCTCATAGAAGGGCATGAAAAAAAGTTCCCGAAGCCGGCCTGAGCCAAGAGGAACTTCATGACCTGAGGGAGGAAGCCATAGAGCCGTTGGAGATCAAACCAACCTCCGCGAAATATGATCGAGGGCAATGTTGAGAACTGAAAAATACCATTTATCACCCCTGAACTTGAGTCTTGATAGACCTTTGAGAGAACTAAATAAGTGTTTTAAGTGTTTGTGTTGCAGCTAACAATAAAGACAGGCTTAACCATAAAAGCAGCTTTAAAGTGCCAAAAAGATGACAATCCATGTCAATCCAAAGAAAGAAAGAGAAGAAACAACCTCACTAGCTGTTGAAAGGTCTGAATTGAAGAGGCAAAGACCTGGTCTCAACCCAGAAAAGAAGTATGGAGCAATTCGAACAGAAAAATGCGCTACAGAGCACTTTTCACAAAGAACCTGAACTGTTCGCAAAGAACCTGAACTCTGCGAAAAGAACTAAAACTCCAAGCTTAGCTTTCGAATAGCACCTGAACTCTTCGAAGAGATGATTGACCTTTTCGAAAAGAAGAAAACTCAATTCGAACAGAACCAGAACATTGCGAAAAGAGCTTCAGGAGTTACAACACCTTGCGAAAAGTCCCCTAAGCTATGCGAAAAGGTATTATGGAGATTCCCAGCTTTTGCAAGGGCAATTCAATAATCTGTTTCACGCATCCCAATGCATTTAAAAACCTAGGGACATTTCAGAGGATTCTAAACATGAAGCGAAGGCATATTCCACCCCACGTGAGCACTCAGAGAAGAAATAACTTGGCGGGAACTTCTAAAAACTCTAACAGACTTTCAAAATGCATAACAGAATTGATGCCTTTTTCATCTGATTGGCTGAACCAAATCGAGGAATTCTGATTGGCCAGAACAGATCTGGATCCTCGTGCTCGACTACCATTGGTCAATACAGATCTGAGCACTTCTGATTGGTTGATACACATCTGAGCTGGACTTAGGGAAAACTATAAATAGACGAACCATATGCCCAATTTGGGCATCCAGATTTTGAGTTTCATTCCTAATCCCCATTTCCAAATCAGATAGTTTGTCTGAAATCCCTATAATAGCCTCGCTTTTTACTTGCAATTGAGAGCTGTGAGATACTTCTGTAATTCAAAGGAGAGTTATATTCAAGACTACAAATCTGAGAGCTGTTTAAGCTGTGCTCTGTAATTGTAATGGTGAATTTGAAAAGGTTGCTGTAAACCGTGCATTCTCCATTGGACTCATGTTAAGGGTTCCCTCTGATCTCCTTATTGCATTAGACTCCTTTAGATTCACTGTTTTTCATGCAATTTCCCTTGATTCATTAATCCTGTGAGAGTTAGTGTTTGTAACCTAGTCTCTCACGGCATTTGTAGTGATGTTTCTTGTTCTAGATTAAGGATTTGGATTCAAGACTATTGGATGGTTTGTGGCCATTAAAGTGGACAGACCATAGCCATAAGCTTAAACCTAATCCTTGAATTAGATTTATTTCTCTTACATCTGCGCTTGTAGCCAGATGAAGATTGGATCATCTCTCAGTTGAGCTGCAGTCATTCTCATTAGATTTCAAGGACCAAATCAAAGTTAGATATTACTTCTCCATTTTTTATAAGTTTACCTCAAACGTTCCCCCAACTCGGATCTGGATCATTTAGTTTAACTTTTACTTTTTATCATTTAGTTAATGTGACAAATTCAACCTCCCCATCTTATGTGCTTTCTAGATAGGATAAGAGGCCAGATCTGGTAGCTCAGATCTGGAGGTTTATCTTGCATTTTAGACAAATTCTCTGTGGACGATCTTTCACTCACTTACATTTAAAACTTGCTACAATTGGCCCTGATCTTGCAGGCTAATTCACTTCTATCTGTGCTGATATTTCTTTACTCTTTTCAATATTTTAAATTCATTATAACTTAGCAGTTGAAAACCTGTTTTCAAAACACAAATAAATCAAGCACACAAAGAAGCAACAACAAGTTTTTGGCGCCGTTGCCGGGGAATTTGTTCTAAAATAGGTAGACCTAAGTTTTCACTTTTATTTTTTATCAGTACTAAACTATTCTATTGTTTATACCTGTGCAGTTATTCATGTCCAATTTTTGAAGAAGGGAAACTACTTAAAAAGGAATTCTGAAGGTTTGCTGTGAATAATCAGATTTTTTGTTCTGAGTTGTATGTTTGGTAGGAGGACTCTCAGCCCTGAGATTGTCCCACTGAATTTAGAAGTTGAAAGGCTACTACGAACCAAACAAATAACACAGAATTCTGCTACTATGGGTGAAGAACCTCGACTTTTGAGGGATTACTTTGCACCTGGTGCTTACAATTCTCCCTTTTGCATTCAATTTCCTACTGTTGAAGGAAATTATGAGATCAAATCATCAACTATCCAAATGCTTCCTTCCTTCCATGGGTTGAGTAAGGAAGATCCATACAAACATGTGGATGAATTCTTGGCTCTTTGCACCACATTCAACATAGCTGGACTTGGTCCGTATAACCAAGCTTAGGCTCTTTCCTTTTTCATTAAAGGATAAAGCTAGAGCATGGTTATCTATGTTAGCACCAAATAGTATCACTTCTTGGAATGATTTGCAGTGTCAATTTTTAGCCAAATATTTCCCAATGTCTAAAACAAGCCAATTGAGACAAAGTATCATTTCTTTCTCACAAAACTCAACTGAAACTTTCCATGAAGCATGGGAACGATTTAAGGAACTTTTAAGGCAATGTCCTCATCATCAAATTCCCGGATGGTAGCTTGGTTCAAAAGCTTCTATCAAGAATTGATCAAAAAAAAATATGGTGGATGCCTCTGGAGCACTTACTTGCAAAAATAGTTGAGGAGGTTTGGGACTTATTTGAAGTAATTGGTGAAAACTCAACTCAACAGAATCTTCTGTCAAGAGATATTGAAAATCTGCTAGGTTGAACAATCGACCAACCACCAAAGGGAAAGATTTATGAGGTGAATGAGTTGGAAAGAAAGATGGACAATTTAACCACAAAGTTTGATAGATTGATAGACTCATAAAAATCCAAATGTTGCAAGAGTAGAGGAGGCATGTTTGATATGCGGTCCCTACTCATTCAATTGACCAATGTCCTCTTTGCACCACAGGTTCCAGTTTAATGGTGGAACAAGCTCATCTTTGCTCAATCATTTGGGACAGATCGATCAAATGAATATCCATGGAAGGACACCCCAATTTGAGGTGGAACCAAGGAATTATCAATCAACAATGAGCAACAACCAAAGAACTAAATGCCTTTCAAAGCTGCTGCTTATCGGGAATTTTTATACCAAACCAAATTTTATTGACCCATTCCACAACAACTGTCTGACATGCTGCCCAGATTCAAAGCCCCTTCGGTCCCCTTCTTTTGAAGATCAAGTCCTAAATTCACTCCGAATTTAGGATCTTTAACTCGAGCTGAATTTTCACACGAGCATAAAGAAGATTGAAAAACATTGGCACAACTTTCAAATACTTTCCCAAAAAGAGAGGAAGGAAAGTCACCCAGCCAACCTTTGAACAATCCTAAAGGACAGTTCATGGTTGGAGAAGCTTCTAATTCACATGAAGAAGTAAAAACTGTTACCACTTTGAGAAGTGGAAGAATCATAAATAACAATGTGGGTACTGAAGAAGAAAAAAATAAGGAAAATGATAAAGATATGCAGCAAGAGCAGCATAATGATAGCGATATAGTCTTGATGGACCTCGGAAAATAAAAAATGAAAAACAAAAATCCAAAAGTTTACGAAAATGCTTCCAAATCTGTAGATGAAGGACTAGTTCCTCATTTACCATTTCCTCATGCAATGAAATCTGTATCCCCTTTTGATAAAGGGAACACAAAAATAGATGAAATGATGGAGACTTTCAAGCAAGTCAAGATAAATCTACCTTTGCTTGAGGCAATCAAACAAATTCCAGCATATGCAAAATTTTTGAAAGATGTTTGCACTCACAAAAGACAGTCTAGGATACAGTTGTCCAAGAAGGTCTTTGCTGTGGAAAGAATTGATCAGGTGTTATCCATTGTCACACCTCCTAAACTTCAAGATCCTGGAATCCCCACAATCCCTTGCATTATTGGGGAACATACCATTGAAAAGGCTTTATTAGATCTGGGTGCTAGTGTCAACCTACTTCCATATTCTGTATATGAGAAACTAGGTTTGGGAGAATTAAAACCCACTCATGTGGTGTTACAACTAGCAGACAGATCTGAAAGGAAGCCAGTTGGGATGATTGAGGATGTATTGGTGGGAGTAGATAAATTTTTCTATCCTGCTGATTTTCTAGTCTTGGACATGGAACCTACCAAAAGCAAAACTTCCACCCCTGTCATTTTGGGAAAACCATTCCTGGCTACAGCAAATGCTTGCATTCAATACAGGTCTGGTATTATGGAAGTCTCTTTTGGAAACATGAAGGTAAAATTAAATGTTTATAATGCAGTCACACAGCCTCAATTCAGCTCTAAAGAATGTTTTCATGTTGATCTATTGGATGAACTTGTAGAAGGGACTTTACAATAGTTTCTGCAGTGTGAAGATTTCACCACAAATGTTAAAGATGCTTGGGTAAATTTTGAAGAAGAAACAGTTTGTATCTCACATTCTGAGGAAATAAATGTTGTGCAAGGAACTCATAACCAATCAGCAAGTTTCTCTTCTTGGAAACCTGCTACTTTCCCCCTTCCACAAACAGCTAAGGTACCTTTGTTACCTTCTTTTCTCTGCCCACCTGATTTAGAACTAAAGCAGCTACCAGAAAATATAAAATATGTGTTTTTAGGAAATCATAAATCATTGCCCGCAATTATTTCTTCCTCCCTCACAAAGGAGCAAGAAGAAGAGTTGTTGATAGTTTTGAAAGAACATAGAAGGGCAATTGGCTGGACTATTGCTGATTTGGGAGGAATCAGTCCAGCTGTTTGCATGCACAAAATCCATTTGGAAGAAGATGCAAAGCCTTCTAGGGAAATGCAAAGGAGGCTGAACCCTCATATGCAAGAAGTGGTCATGAAAGAGGTTGTTAAGTTGTTGGATGCAGGGGTCATTTACCCCATTTCAGATTCAGCTTGGGTGGCACCTACACAGGTGGTACCTAAGAAATCTGGGATCACTGTTGTAACCTCAGATTCTGGTGAGCTTATGACAACCAGATAAACAACTGGGTGGAGAGTCTGTATTGATTACAAAAATTAAATGCAATGACCAGAAAAGACCATTACCCCCTCCCATTCATTGATCAGATTTTAGATAAACTAGCAGGAAAAGCTTATTACTATTTTCTTGATGGTTACTCTAGTTACAACCAGATTCCTGTGTACCCACAAGATCAGGAAAAGACCACATTCACTTGCCCTTTTGGCACTTTTGCCTATAGGAGAATGCCTTTTGGTTTTTGTAATGCTCCTGCTACCTTTCAAAGATGCATGTATTCTATTTTCTCTGATATGATTGACCAATTTATGGAGATTTTATGGATGATTTTTCAATCTACTGAGCAGTTTTCCCAGATTTACATCATCTCAAATTGGTATTACAGAGATGTGAAGAAACCAATCTAGTTTTAAGTCGAAAAGAGCCATTTCATGGTCACCCAAGGCATTGTCCTTGGCCATGTTATTTCCACAAGGGCATTGAGGTGAATGAGCAAAATTGATTTAATTTCACATTTACCACCTCCCAAAAGCTAAACAAATTAGAAGTTTTTACGGGACATCTTTGGATTTTCTGAAGGTTCATTAAGGACTTGATAAAATAACCAAACCTCTTTGTCATTTCTTGTGCCAAAGATGTCCCTTTTGTTTTCAATAATGAATGCATGAAGGCTTTTGAATTCTTGAAAAACATGATTTCAGCTCAATATTGCGCCTCCAGATTATTCACTACCTTTTGAACTGATGTGTGATGCATCAGATTATGCTTTGGGAGCTGTCCTTAGACAGAGAAAAGAAAAGCTGCCTCATGTCATAGCTTATGCCAGTAGATCAATGATTGATGCACAGCTCAATTACACAGCAATTGAGAAAGAGCTGCTGGCAATTGTTTTTTCTTTAGAGAAATTCAGGTCATATGTCTTGGGTTCACAAATAGTGGTGTTCACTGACCACTCTGCCTTGAAATACCTTCTGTCTAAGAAGGATACCAAACCAAGATTAATCAGGTGGATTCTCCTATTACAGGAATTTGATTTACAGATCAAAGATAAAAAGGGGGTGGAGAATTTGGGGGCTGATCACCTGTCTAGAATTTTAACTGCTCAGATTGATAGGCTGCCTATCAATGAATCTTTCCCTGATGAGCAACCTTTTGCCATTAGTGTACACACTCCTTGGTTTGCAAACATAGTCAACTTTTTGGCTACTGGAAGAATTCCTCAACATTGGAATAAAATGGATAAAGATCTTTTCTTCTCAAAGGTTAAACATTTCATCTGGGAAGATCCTTATCTATTTAAGAGTTGTACAAACCAAATAATAAGAAAATGTGTCCCTGACCAAGAATTTCATAGAATACTGTCTATGTGTCATGAACAGGCCTGTGGAGGTCATTTTAGTGGAAACAAAACTGCTGCAAAGGTTTTGCAGTGTGGATTTTATTGGCCTACACTTTTCAAAGATGCCCTGCAGCATTGTAAGTCTTGCCAGAACTGTCAGAAATTGGGCAGCATTTCCAAGAGAAACTCAATGCCTTTACAGCCTATTTTGATAGTTGAGTTGTTTGATGTTTGGGGGATAGACTTCATGGGTCCCTTTCCTCCTTCCAATGGGTATAATTTCATTTTAGTAGCTGTGGATTATGTATCCAAATGGATTGAGGCCACAGCCACTAAAACAAACGATCACAAAGTGGTTCTTAAATTTCTTAAGGATCACATTTTTTCCAGGTTTAGTTTTCCCAGAGCCATTATCAGTGATGGGGGAAGCCATTTTTGTAATAAACATTTTGAAACTTTATTGAAAAAATACTTTGTGACTCATAGAGTAGCCACTCCATATCATCCACAAACCAGTGGACAAGTGGAGAATTTCAATAGAGAAATCAAACATATTTTGGAAAAGACTGTGAAGAAGGACAGAAAGGATTGGTCCTTTAAGCTGAATGATGCATTGTGGGCATACAGGACAGCCTATAAAACCCCAATTGGTATGTCCCCATTCAGGTTGGTCTATGGCAAAGCATGCCATTTACCAGTAGAGTTAGAATATAAAGCTTTTTTGGCCATTAAAACATTGAACATGGATCTAACTACTGCTGGTAATCATAGGAAATTGCAAATTGCTGAGTTGGAGGAGCTGAGAATGGATGCATACACAAATTCAAGATTTTACAAAGAGAAAGTCAAAACTTTCCATGATAAAAATTTATTGAGAAAAGAGTTCACTGCTGGCTCTAAGGTATGGTTATTTAACTCTAAACTCAAGTTTTTCCCAGGAAAGCTAAGATCCAGATGGGAAGGGCCATACACTGTCATTCAGACAGCTCCTTCGGGAGCTGTTGACATCCTTGATCCAAGTAATGGAAGAATCCTGAAAGTAAATGGTCAGAGGCTCAAACCATGCATTGAAAATACCCAGGAGCCTGTGCTGCCCATCTATCATCACGAACCTCTAAGAATCTGATGGTAGATAACTGTACATTATGTTTTTATTTCATAGTTTTTGCTTAGTTTCTTTGTTTCTGTTTTTATTCATGATTTGTCTCTTTTCGCATGGTTTAAATATGCTCCAAGTTAAGTCGCAAAGTAATAATTATCTTTTTGCAAAGTTCGATTTACTTTTCGAAAAGACTCTGGATTTGTAACGAACTGCTCGAAAGAAAGGATTTGCTTTTCAAATAGTTGGTTCTGAAGCTAGTTTCTTTTCGAAAAGATGTTTCTGAAGCTATTAACTTTTCGAATGGTATTGATGCCATTCACAGTTGTAAAAAGGTCTATTTTGGAACTTTTCGAAAACTTAAAAAGAACTTTGCGAAATTAACTCTGAGTATATTTAAACCCTTTCGAAGTAGGGGTTTCATATTCGAAATCTTTCTGAAGAGCGACCTGTTCCACAGAAACCCTATTTCGTTCTTTCCTTGCGCGATTTGAGAAGCTTGCTACATTTTTCTTCACCTTTGTTCGATCATTTGAGTTTTCAAAGAAGGATTTTAGCCTCTAGTCTGGGGGATTTCTGCAAGCAAACAACTCGTTCAATCAAAAACCCTAGATCTCGATATTTCTCTGCACATTCTCTCTGTTTATCATTTGGAAAATTTGATTTTGTGTCAGCATCTGTTGTGGGCATTTTTCATACATTAATTTAGAATGAGAAAAGCGGAGAAATTGTTGGCTGCCATGTTCCTAAAATCCTCTGCTAAGAAAGTTAGCAAACCTACCCCAAAAGGAAAAGCCAAAACTTCAGCCAAAAGAAAATTATTTATGGATAAAGCGAATAGGGTGGAGAAAGGAAAGAAAGTTCGACATGAGGAACCCATCCTTGCTGCTGCTAGCCCTGAGCCTGAGCTTCCTCCTCTGCCTATACATTTGGTACTACCAAATCCATTCATTGAAGCTCAGAAGCTAATTCCTGAGCTGATTGTGGACGAAACTTTTTTCGTCAACAAACCGGATTGCCTGTTATCTTTAAAATACATAAGAGATGCCTCACTAAGCAATATCCTTACCCCCTTGCTAGAGAAAATTTACCCACGAATGGTGAAGTTATGGTACCAAAACCTAATCAAGGTCCAAAGAGATCATGTCCCTACCCTGGTTATCTTTATTGATGATTGCGATCTTACTGTCACATTTGAAGACATAGGGAATGCTTTGGGGATACCCTTCCAATTTGATCCTTCTGGTCCATTGGCTGCTCCAGAAACAGCCTCCTTTAGAGAAATGGCTGCACATTTAACCCAAGGAATTGTGGGCACTGGACAGTCCATCATGAGGAGAGACCTAGCCCCCCAATTTCTATTGATGGACTCCATTTTGAGGGGAAGTTTTTATGTCACCGGGCACAGCCAAGAGAGGAGAACACCAATTCTGGAGGCTCTCTTCCATTTTTTTAAGGGGCAGTTTTTCAATGCCCCTATGTTAATTTTTGAAGCCATGGCTGATATTAGTGCCAAGTTGAAAAAGGAGCAGAAATTAGCTGGCCTCCCATTTGGTAGATTGATCACAGCCCTCCTCAGAGCCAAGTTTGACATTGATAATGAGGAGCCATTTGAAGTCATTGCTCCTCACAATTTTGGGAAAAAGGCTTGGACTACAAGCCAAGCCATGCTGAGAAGAATGAGAGAGGAAGGTGAACCTGCACCTGCAGCTGGTAATGAACCTGCACCTGAACCTGCACCTACAGCTATTCCTGAACCTGCCCCTGCAGTTCCCTTAGAACCGGTTTTGGCAGAACCTGTGGTGACCAGCTCTTTAGCTGCACCACTTCTTGAAGCAGCTCTGCCAGACCCTGTGGTGACCAGCTCTTTAGCTGCACCACTTCTTGAAGCAGCTCTGCCAGACCCTGTGGTGACCAGCTCTTTAGCTGCACCCATTTTTGAAGAAACTATCCTTCCCATGGTGACCAGCTCTTCAGCTGCACCAATTCTTGAGGAAGTTGGCCTTTCACCCTCCTCCCCTATCCCAGCTGTCCCATCTCCCATACCCTTCATTATTCTAATTATAGATTCCCCCTCTACACCAACCACTCCAACCATACTCACACCACCAATTTCTCCCACCAATGCCCATGTTTTAGCTGCAGACTTTATTGCCCCATCTCCCTGTACTCCTCTGCTCCAAAGCCCCTCAAATTCACCTCCTCATTACACACAAGTATCCCATACACTGACTGAGCCTTTCACTACAGAGGCTTATTCTTCCTTAATGGGATCTATTTTTGAAACCATGGGGCATGAACCTATCCCTATACCTGACCCTCATCATTTCACGCACTTACCTACTTCTCCCTTTACAGCCATTGCACCCCCACCCTCCACTTCAGTTGTACCAGTCCCTGCTATGCCCACCTCTCCCCCACTTGCATCTATTAACCAGATACTTGCCTACCTCCAATCCATCCAAGCCCAACTCCAAATCAACACAGAAAACCAGCCTGTGACCAATGACCTGCTCCAAACCTTAGCCTCCACATCCCACACAACCACCATTACCCCTGTACCTACTGTTGATTCCCATGCTACCCAAACTGAACCAGAGGTAGTATTGGTTGATCTGCCCACCCCCACCACTACTGCCCATGCAGCCCAAACTGAACCTGAAGTCCCTCTGGTTGCATCCCCTTCACCACTCCCCACTTTCCACTTTCTCTAAGCAACCCACTCAGACCGACCCTGAAGTCCTCCTTCTAGACACTTCTTCTCCCCCTCCCACAGCTGGGACACCTTTGGTCCCCTACCATTCCATTCCCCTTCCCAGATTTGCCACCCTCAGAAGAGCCATGGAAGAAAATCCTTATATCTGTCGAGATGTTCTAAAGGGGTTAGCTGATTTACAAGCCTACATTCGAACCCCTTATGAAAACCAGATTCGGAAGTTGGAGTTATTTATGAAATTTGAGAGAGAGAAAATGAAGGACTTGCTGCGTCAAACATTTCAGATGGTTCGGAGTGAGCATCACAAGGTGACCATGTTGCAAGCACAGCTTGACCAAGAAAAACTGAAGACCACTAGACTTGGCAAGTACATTGGCCTCACCAAAAAGATAAAATCAGAGGAATACACTGAGCTGCAAAACACACTCCACGAGAAAGCTCAATCAAGTTCAGACTCCAATACTGATTCTAGTTCTGATTCTGACAGTGACTCCAGTTCTGAGCCAATTGAACCAACTTATGATACAGATTTTGACCCCAGTTATTAGATCACATTGTACTTATCTGTGTTATGAGTTTGTAACATAAAATTCTGTTGTTTCTTGTGTAATTCCTGTGCATTTATGTCTGTCCTTTTGTCATCATGATTTTTTTTTTCTTCCTTGCTTATATCTGTTCTTTGCTTTGGACCAGCGTGGACCCTGCTCCCCTTTGGTTTGGGGGAGTGACAGAAATCAATAATTGAGTTAACATCAGTACAACTTATGATCAGTGGAATTTTTGAAAATAAAGTAATTTCACACCTGCTGTTTTGAAAAAAAGAAAAAATATGAAGAAGTTAAAAACCTTTTGAAATTAATTTCTAGTGTAATTCTAATACTTTCATGAAGTGAATGTTAAGAAATTTCCAAAAGAAAATTGATGCTTTAGTAAACCTAAAAAGAAGGAAAACAGTGAGGATACACCTCAGGAATTTGATAAAAAAAAAACCACCCCAGTGAGGTTTGGGCCTGAAATGTATTCTTTGGAGGTATGAATTGGCAATTTTTTATGCTTTTGGGATTGATTGAATCTACTTTCTTGCACTAGAAGTTACACATATCCAAATTGAAATAATTTGATAGCACTCGTGATATCAAAGACATGATGTAAGGCCTCCTTTTGGACAGTTTGAACCTTACAAAACCCCACCTTTTGAAGATGCCCTTGATACACACCATTTGAGCTGTACAAATCTAAGATTCCTTTGAAACCTCATCCAATAAACCTCATCAACTTCATTTAGCCTAATCCTCACTCCGAGAAGTCAGAAGATAAAGGGAAGGAAGCTGAAGAAAGGAGAATTGAGTAACAATTTGATAACAAAAGAAGGGTACAAGTTGAAGGCAATAATATAACAGTAGAGGAAATGTGGCATTCCAGTCAATGCTAAAAAAAAATATTTGAGCAAAACAAAAAGAGAGAAGACATTTCATTGGAAGTTTGAAAAAGAAAGAAAAAGATGGCCACTTTGGCTCTGGAAATTCAAAGAAGAAAATGAAAATATGCTGAAGTAAAGAAGGTTTGTATATCACCTCCTTACCTTGACTGACTTCTCAAATTTGAATACCATTCCACCCCTTTATTCTTGAGAAATTTCACCCATAAGCCACATTACAACCCCAGTAAAGTCCTTACTGATCAATGATGGATTGAGCTATCACATGGAGATAAGAATTTGTGTAATCTATGGTGAAAAGAGCAGGGAATTCCGAACTAAAAGCAATGCCTATGCTCATGCTTATACGTCCTATTTGAGGGTCAGAATCTTTCATGTGAAATAGTACAACCCTCTTACTTGCATGTTGAGTGAAAATCCTAGTGAGAGTTGGGTTTGAAATCAACTCATTGGGGTAACATCAAGTGGATTCCTAAATCGAAGGTAAGCGCTTAGTTAATTTTTCTTGTAAATAACCTTTGACATAAATTGGTGAGTAGTAACAAGAATTACAGAGAATTTTAGTTTTGAACTTATGTTTTCTTGAAAAATCTTCTTACAACATGGTGATGAGTGTGAATAAGCAGAGTGGATGAAAGTTCATTTAATGAGCTGCAGTGATCTTAATCGATTTATTGAAGAAGTTTATGGGTACCTTCATTAAAACCTCAGGAGACTTTACCTCCACTAGGATCACCTAGGGTTTAAAAGGCTTGTTGCATATGCTAAATGCAATCGTGCTCCCTACAAAGTGGCTTTTACTTTTGTATTTTAATTTTGTCTTTGCTCAGGGACTAGCAAAGCTTAGGTTTGGGGGTGTGTTGAGAACTAAAAAATACCATTTTTCACCCCTGAACTTGAGTCTTGATAGGCCTTTGAGAGAACTAAATAAGTGTTTTAAGTGCTTGTGTTGCAGCTAACAATAAAGACAGGCTTAACCATAAAAGCAGCTTAAAAGTGCCAAAAAGATGACAATCCATGTCAATCCAAAGAAAGAAAGAGAAGAAACAACCTCACTAGCTATTGAAAGGTCTGAATTGAAGAGGTAAAGACCTGGTCTCAACCCAGAAAAGAAGTATGGAGCAATTCGAACAGAAAAATGCACTACAGAGCACTTTTCGGAAAGAACCTGAACTGTTCGCAAAGAGCCTGAACTCTGCGAAAAGAACTAAAACTCCAGGCTTAGCTTTCGAAGAGCACCTGAACTCTTCAAAGAGATGATTGACCTTTTCGAAAAGAAGAAAACTCAATTCGAACAGAACCAGAATATTGCGAAAAGAGCTTCAGGAGTTACAACACCTTACGAAAAGTCCCCTAAGCTATGCGAAAAGGTATTCTGGAGATTCCCAGCTTTTGCAAGGGCAATTCAGTAATCTGTTTCACGCATCCCAATGCATTTAAAAACCTAGGGACATTTCAGAGGATTCTAAGCATGAAGCGAAGGCATATTCCACCCCACGTGAGCACCTAGAGATGAAATAACTTGGCGGGAACTTCTAGAAACTCTAACAGACTTTCAAAATGCATAACAGAATTGATGCCTTTTTCACCTGATTGGCTGAATCAGATCGAGGAATTCTGATTGGCCAGAACAGATCTGGATCCTCGTGCTCGACTACCATTGGTCAATACAGATCTGAGCACTTCTGATTGGTTGATACACATCTGAGCTGAACTTAGGGAAAACTATAAATAGACGAACCATATGCCCAATTTGGGCATCCAGATTTTGAGTTTCATTCCTAATCCCCCATTTCCAAATCAGATAGTTTGTCTGAAATCCCTGTAATAGCCTCGCTTTTTACTTGCAATTGAGAGCTGTGAGATACTTCTGTAATTCAAAGGAGAGTTATATTCAAGACTACAAATCTGAGAGCTGTTTAAGCTGTGCTCTGTAATTGTAATGGTGAATTTGAAAAGGTTGCTATAAACCGTGCATTCTCCATTGGACTCATGTTAAGGGTTCCCTCTGATCTCCTTATTGCATTAGACTCCTTTAGATTCACTGTTTTTCATGCAATTTCCCTTGATTCATTAATCCTGTGAGAGTTAGTGTTTGTAACCTAGTCTCTCACGACATTTGTAGTGATGTTTCTTGTTCTAGATTAAGGATTTGGATTCCAGACTATTGGATGGTTTGTGGCCATTAAAGTGGACAGACCATAGCCATAAGCTTAAACCTAATCCTTGAATTAGATTTCTTTCTCTTACATCTACGCTTGTAGCCAGACGAAGATTGGATCATCTCTCAGTTGAGCTGCAGTCATTCTCATTAGATTTCAAGGACCAAATCAAAGTTAGATATTACTTCTCCATTTTTTATAAGTTTACCTCAACCGTTCCCCCAACTCGGATCTGGATCATTTAGTTTAACTTTTATTTTTTTATCATTTAGTTAATGTGACAAATTCAACCTCCCCATCTTATGTGCTTTCTAGATAGGGTAAGAGGCCAGATCTAGTAGCTTAGATCTGGAGGTTTATCTTACATTTTAGACAAATTCTCTGTGGACGATCTTTCACTCACTTACATTTAAAACTTGCTATAATTGGCCCTGATCTTGCAGGCTAATTCACTTCTATCTGTGCTGATATTTCTTTACTCTTTTCAATATTTTAAATTCATTATAACTTAGCAGTTGAAAACCTGTTTTCAAAACACATAAATCAAGCACACAAAGAAGCAACAACAGGCAAAGGCTGCAACAGAAGTAAAAAAGGTGTTAAAACTTGGAACAAATAAAGCTTGCACAAAGGGAAGCCACAAAAGATTATTTCTTACCTTGCTGACAATTCTCAACGTAGAAATGTGGGTGTACTATTGATGAAGTAACTCGCTGCGGGCTGCTTCGCCCTGCATCTCATACCAGAACTGGGAGGAACGCTGCATCAAAATAAGCTGCTCACCCCAAGGACCATAAATCACTTCAAGAACACCATCTTGACCCTCCTCCTCTTCACTTAAACAAAGAAAACCATTCATTTTTTTAAAATAATAATAATAATAAATAAAATAAATAAAAAATGCACTTTATTTCAAACAAAAATTCATGCAGATGAAGGCAATCTTCCCAAAATGAATCATACATGGAAAGGAAATCATCTAGAACCCTAACCACATTGAAAAAAAAAAAGATAAATCAAAGAAAAAGGAGGGAAAAGATTAGGGCACCTTTCAATCACATTTTTCCCTTAAAAAAAATAAAAAATAATAAAAAATAATACCGATACACATGAAATCAATCAATTAGAGCATAATGATCTCATTCACAAGGAAAATCATTCATTTGTCATCTAAATATAGGAAATCCTAGTGACATTGGATTAAAAATCAGAAAATTCAAGGAAAAATAGGGGTAAAATGATTACCTTGATTGAGAAAAATAAACCCTTGATCAGGCATAGGATGCGCGTTTAACCAGCGATGTCGAGCACCGGCGTGATATCGGGGTTCGAATTGAATCAATAGAACCCTAGGAGGATATCCCAGTTTGGTTTAGGAGAGGAGGGAAAAGAGAGTTTTGAAAAATGCCCTTTTTCACTCGGGCTCGGCCGATTTAAAACCTCTGTTTGACTAAGCGTGTATATTATACGCGCTAGGCTTATTTTTGCCAAATTTGGCTTAGCGTGTATAATATACATGGTAGGCATAATGCCGCCAGGTTTGGCCTAGCGTATATATTACACACGCTAGGGTTAGAACCTTCCTTACACATGGAAGCTTTCTATTTTTTGTGTGGCACATGTCCCGAGAAGCGCGTCAACTTTCATTTGGCTCGCTCAATGATTGTGAAAAAATAAAAGGTTTAAGGGCCTTGATCATCCTCAAAACCTCGAACAAGCATCAAAAATAAAAAACAAAAAATAATATATAAATAATAAATGTACATATAACACTTAATAAGTAATAAATAATAAATAATAAATACAAAAATAGATAAAACATAAAAATACCAAAAAATATATATGTGTGACTTACCAAAAGCAACACACTCCCAAAAAATGTTGCGACCTCAATTTGCTCAGCTTGGGTCGTTGGGCTAAAATAACTTCGGGATTAATGGGTTCACCTAAAGACTTCGAACTCTGCTTCACACAAGGGCACCCATGGCCAATCAACTGGGGCAATCAATGCCTCATATGATTGGGCATAAAGTATGGATCTTCACGTTTTTATCTCGCGCCTGTCTTTAAGTATGGGTTGATCACCCACTCGCTAACGGAGTTATTTTATTTAGAATGAAACTTGGACATCAACATATTAAATCATCTCGATAAGTAGACATTTTTCCCAACATATTGGGCTTTCACAACTCTCACCATCTCAGTTATGCCCTGTAATGTTGATAAGCGCTTGGGGATCGATAGCGTTGAGGAACGGATGTTTTTTCCGACATACAGGGCTTTCGTTTACTCACCATGTTACTACCTAATGTTTGAGGTTCATTTTAAATATGGCGTACTAGTAAGCATTGCCTTAGGCCTCTTTAGATGTCTCTTGTCTTTGGCATTCGATCATTAGTGATTAGATATAAAATAGGGGCATCTGTAGACACCCAAATTTGGCCCAAGGCCTGATCGAAACAGACTTCGAGAAGGGCGCGCCCCTGAGCTTCTAATAACATCTCTCATACCCTTTGGAACCTTCCCAAACCTGGTAGAAACTGGTCTAAACCCTTAGAAATTAACCCCAACCAATAGAACCCTCTTCGAAAGAGGGTATGGGTTGGAACGAGGTGTGCCAAAGCTTGTGGGGACCCCTGCTTAAACTAAATCATATACCATTGGAAAGTAGAGTTTCCTAGCTTTCCCACAAGCTAAGAATCACCTCGATCCGAGTCCTACACCAACAGTTATGGCAATCCAAAGTTTCAAGCATAAAAATTGCATTTGAGTGGACCCCTCGACAGGCTCTGAACCAATGTTTAGGGTGGGTTTCATTAGGACTGTTGCACCCTCATTTACCCTATTTGTAGCCCCCTAGTCATTTAAAACTCCACCCCATCATTTGTCATTGAAACCCATTGCCCACATTTCTAAGCTCTCAAAATCCTAGGAAATCTTAGATTGGGGATTACCTAATTGCTAATCCCATTAGCTCTTATGTGTCCCCTTAACCACCCCTTTCTTAATAAATAGAGAGGCACCCCCCCTTGCAAATGGCTCAAAAATTTTCCAAGATAAAGAAAAAGATTTAGAGATCCCTTCTCTCCTTTGGTGCACCAAAACCCATACAAATTCCAAAACTTTAGTTCATCCCTTAAGCTCCATTACTTATAACAAACCTTTGAGATTTAGCTAGAGCTACCCCCTAGCCTTCCTCCTCTATCTCCTAGCCACCTAGCCTTAGAGAGTGGAACCCATCTTTCAACCGGTTTGTCATCGGAAGCTCACCAAAGTGCCCTCATGCGAAGGACCACAATTGTGCAACAAGGGCCCAAGAGCTCCGGCTCTCCCCTCTATTCCTTTACCTTCTTTGCTTTTCCTCTATCCTTGAATTTGCGTCATTACGCCGCTGAAATTTTGGTGATTGCGGGGGGCGGAAATAGGATCGGAGTACCTTCAGGCAAGAGGAAGTGCTATTTTTTTTTTTTTTGGCCATAAGTAAAGACCGCTTACGAGCAAGTTGATCGGGTACTTAACACCTTCCCGATCGATAACCAAAACCCTTACCCAAGAGGCTTTGGCATAGACTGAATTAGAGTCATATTTTTAGCACTTTAGTGCTCATTATATCGATTTGTGTATCTCGGGACACTAAAAGCTCTGGGTACCGACTCATAATTTGTAGTGAAGAGCCTATCGTCTTGATAGACTCGCGAGAGCCCATGGTTGTACATTCTGCCACTGCCTAAATTTTTGAAACACCCGAACTTTTATGGAATAACCATCTATGAATGACACTAAGTAGTTGGCTCCATCTACTGAAGTGATGTTACACCTAGACTTTTATGGAATAACCATCTATGAATGATACTAAGTAGTTGGCTCCACCTACTATAGTGACGTTAATCGGTCCCCATACATCTGAGTGCATGTAATCAAGCAGTCCCTTTGAAGTATATTTTTCTGTGAAAAAACTAACTTTCTTTTACCGAAGATATAATCTTCAAAAAATTTGATATTACAAGTTTGAATATCAGAAATCACCTTATTCTTTATAAGCTCTATTACCCCTCGTTCACTTATGTGACCAACCTTCTTGTACCACAAATCTGAGAGATCCTTAGAATCTTTCATAGTCACAACACCACTGCCACTGATTGTGTTGCCTACTAGAATGTAAAGATTCCTCATCTTCTTACTTTCATCAAGGTCTTAGCACCTCGTGTAACCTTTAGTTTTCCTGATACTAGGATGACTCGACATCCAATCTCATCCAATGCCCCTAACAAGATCAGATTTTTTTTCAGATTAGGCATATGCCTAACCTCAGTAAGAATGCGAGCAATACTATCAAACATCTTTATTCTGATAGAACCGATACCCACTGCTTCACATATACTGTTATTCCCCATCAAAGTTGTCCCACCATTGACTACCTTGTACTGGTTAAGCCAATCCTGGTAGAGACACATGTGATACGATGCTCCTGAATTTAGGTTCCATCTACCATCAACCTGACTGAATCCTAATAGTGCACATGATAGATCTTCAATGGAATCAAACTTAGTTACACTAGCCTGTTGCGAAGTACCTTCATCACTCTTATCTTTATTCAATCTCTATTTGCAATATTTGCGAATATGTCCAGATTGTTTATAGAAGTAATAGATAATATCCTTTCTATCAGTCATGGATTTGGACCTGTTATTTCCTCTCGTTGATTTATTGTCTCCTTTGGACTAATCTCTTCTATGATCATGGTTTCGACCCCTTTCTCTTAAGAGACTAGTCCCTTTAGAGTTAGATTCGGGTTGTTGTTTGAAAGAAGTGCAGTAGTCATTTGTTCGATGACTAAGGTGTCCTTACCATAAATTAATATGGTCATAAGGTGGTCATAAGATGCAGGCAATGAGGTGAGCAAGAGAAGTGCAATATCTTCTTATTCAAGTTTCACCTCAATGCTAAATAGTTTACTAACTATTTTATTAGATGAATTTAAATGATCATGAATATGCGTACCAGCCTTCTTACGAAGTGTGTAGAGTTGTTTCTTCATGAAGAGACAGTTTGACAACGACTTTGTCGTGTAGAGACATTCCATCTTCTTCCACCGATCAACAGTCGTCTTTTCATGAAAAACGTTGTATAGAACTTCATCAAACAAGCACAATCGGATAGTGCTTACTGCTCTCTTATCAAGAGAAGTCCACTCTCATCGAACGTCCCTACTTTCTTTCCTATCTCCTTCCCAAGTGGAGCTTCATCAATGTCCTGTTGGACAAAGAGATCTGTGACCTTGACTTGCCCTAGAGTGAAGTTATTCTTCCTCGAAAACATCTCTACCTTGAATTGTGCATTCATGACCTTCATCGCCATTAAAGCCTAAACTTGGCTCTTATACCACTTGTTAGGATTCAAGATACCGAACTCTCTCACAATGAATATGATAAAATAAGAAGATGCAAAAGCAATCACACATAACACAAAGGAGTTTACTTGGTTCACCCAATCTAGGACAACGTCTAGAGAGTATATGCACTATATTTTGGAACGTTTACAACGCAGACACTTTCTTCTCTCTACTGCACTCTCAATCAAGATCTCACACGAATTTCAACAGCCAACATGCTGAATAAACAATGACGTAGTCCTGCGATACAGAGAAGAGATTAGTTAGAATATAATAATGATTCCAACACAAGAACGGCTTCAATCAGATGCTTCAATTTCTAAGCTATTCTTCAATGTCTTTATCTCCCAAGGTATTCCTTAATTTTCATTCTCTAGAAAACTCTCTTGGAACCCTAGAAAAAAACCTTCTATTGATAGGCTCCAACTTGCATTAGGAAGTTTTTACAAAAGATTTCTCTAAATAACATGGAACTTGTCCGCCCAGAATCGATCGATCAATTTCTACCCGACAGATGCCAAACAATAGTCGCCAAAAACTGATCGATCAGTTTACAAAATCGATCGATCAATTTTGACCCAAGAGTTGTCAATTAATAGTTGCCCAAAATCAATCGATCTCTTCCAAAATTGATAGATCGATTTTGACCTGAGACCACTCTTCAAAGTGTCTCAATTTACACATTGGGAATAAACCTAACCAACATAGACGACCTTCTTGAATTCTGCCAATTTTGCACCACCAAGCTTCTATCTTTGTTCTATAACTAATAACTTGTATTGTTCTTATTTAAACGACTTACTTTGGAAGCCTTCGCTTAAATAAAATCGGCCTTGCTTAAGTTCTTTGGATTGCCTTGTTTAAACCATCTTTAAGTCTTCTCGATTGAATGAAATTTGTGCTGTTCAAATCAATTCAGCTTGTCACTTCATTCAAACGACTGAACTCTTTCTGCACCTTGTTTAAGCAGCTTTGAGACCTCATTTAAAAGATTTCCATACTATGGCACAGGTTGATCTTCCGTCTTTCTTACCTTTTGATGTAGAGCTCTGAATTGAGTGATTCTTAGCATGTTAGAAAGCTTATGATGTATTCTTTAAATCGAATAATAAAGTCATATTAGTGCAAGTTTCAAATTTAAATTATAATTACTTAAACAACACTAAAACACTATGTTAGTATACAAAAGAAGGTAGCAAAGCTTAGCTTTGGGGTATAATTGGTATAATATGAAAATTTATCACCTGGCCTTTGAAAATATGATGAATTTGGAAGTGAGTGTATCAATGGCAAGGACTTGTCCCACCGCACTAGCAATTCCCCATTTGTTCTTCATAGCTGCAGGGAGGGAGTTTTGAAAACATGATCCGTTTAGGAACGATCGTCGGATCAATGTCCGAGGGTCAAGACAAAGGCGTTCACTTAAATAGTTCTAAAAAAGAGGATTAATCTCAATATGGTTCATCATTAACCAAAATGCTATCATATATTCATTGAAATCAAAGTTGTTCAAGATATAGAAATAATCAATAATGGACGACTGAACAAAGCTTTTCAAAGAGCAGTTGTGTTGCAAGTGATGTCGGACATCTTCAACGCTAGGATGAGATGCATTAGAGCCAGGTTTAGGTCGACCCACCCACAAAAGCAAAGTAAACTGGTTTGAGCATGTTGCAATATCATTATCATTAAGCAACACAACGATCTCGCCAAATTTCTTGGTTACAACTTTCACACTCCAATTGAAGGGCCCCTGTCATTACAATCCCTAGTAACATCGGCAAAGGATCTACCATGAAAGAACGCATAACCACCTCTTTTCGTAGCCGTATCAATCAAAATAACCTCCACATAAAGCAATTAGGAGACATAAGGAAGTGAAGATCTCCATGAAACCCTAAATCGCCTTCATATTGTACTAAATGTGAATATATATATATATACATATAAAGTGCGCTCGCTCTTAGAGACATCTCTACGCCACTCCAATGGGGAGCGGACACGCGGAAAGTGCAATTACACTAACTCGGGTTAGCTGCAGCGGGGTTTTCGAATGTTAGTGGTTGGTAAATTAGGTAGTGCAGGTCGGCTATACAGTCTATAATTGACAACAATAGGTAGTGCAGGCCCCATGGGGAATGTCTCGTCATGAAGAAGGCGATAAAAGAATTAAAAAATAGTACAAGGTTTTCTTTTCTATCTCTCTCATTTTATTTCCTCTCTCTCGCTTGTGCTTCTCTGTGGAAAAGTTGGGCGTCGTCCAAATTTCTTTCTCTCTCTGGTGCTCGGACTGGATAGAAGCAATGTATATGGAAAAGCTTGATCCCTGAGACGACTTTGTCTTTCTCTTTAGAGCTCAGACTAGATAGAAGCACAGAAGATCAACATTTGAGATAAGTTTGGCATTTCGCAGCTTTTTTCTGTGTATTATTTATAGGCTATAGATCATAACATTATAAGCATTCAAAGATATATGTTATAATCGAGGCAAACATTTTTTTTGCAAAGAGTTAGTGCTGGACATAGATGCGTTGTCACTTTTGCGCCCGGGTGATGACGCTTCATATGGTTTGTGCCATCGCAGTGTATGTGAAGCGATATCCTCATCTACTCATAGTTGATGGATCTCTTCACTTATTTACAGGGTGAAGATCATAAATTATAAGCATTCAAAAAAAAATAAATTATAGTCAACATAGAAACAAATACTTCTTACGTGAAGTAATACTAAGTGACGACACGATGAGTTAGAAGCACCACCACTTCTAACTCGTAGTTCCATCACTTCTAACTTGAAATGATGACACTCTTTATGGCCACTTCATCATTTTGTTGTGAATCAGTTTCTTTAATAGCCAGTTGTTGATTTATTTTTCAACTAATGCAATGGCTGTAATGGACTCGATTGGAGGATTCAATGTAAGTAGTGTTGGTTTAAATCTAACCCCTTAGACGGTTTCTTTAAAAGGAGTTTTACTTGGTTGCGATAGGAATATCAAAATGCTGGATTGTTGTGGAGTGTTAGAGAATACCAGCGAGGAATGGAAGTCATGTATCGGCTTCAAATTCCAATATGAAGACGAGGCATATAACTTCTATATTTTATATGAGAAGAAAGTTGACTTCAACTTTAGGAAAAGTAACAGTTACAAATCTGCAAAGGGGAGAATATAATGAGAAAATATGTATGTTCGTTCAAAGGGTTCAGGTAGCCAGAAAAGTACAAATTACAAGCCAATATAAAGCGTTCAAGAGATAGCAGATGCGGATGTGAGGCAAGGTTGAAGATTAAGATCGACGAGCAAAAGTTGTGAGAGGTAATGGAATTTAGAGAGCCGTATAATCATCAGTTGTATACACCTACGAAGGAGAATGAACTACGATCACGTAATAAGATGAGCGGCATAAGTAAATCATTGATAGGAGCATTTGATGACATAATTTCTCCTTCCAAGATCAACTATTTTATCGAGTTTGGATGGAGAGGCTGATTTGATGGTAAGCCCTCAACAAACTTGAGATTATCTAAATAAGATAAGAAAGGAGAGTAACATCCATCCAATATGTATGACCGTCGTCAAGACATTCATTGATAGGAAGAATAAAGAAGATGGGTTCTTCTTTGCAATTATACTAGACGAAGAATATTGTATGGATAGTATACTTTGGGCTGATCATAGGTCACGGATGGTGTATCACTATTTTGGTGATGTCGTGGTATTTGACACTACTTATAAAATAAACAAATTACTGCTACCTTTCCCCCCATTCATAAGGGTCAACCATCATTGGCAGATGATGCTTTTTAGATGTGCCTTGCTCGTGGATGAGCCGGAGGAGACATTCATTTGATTATTTAACACGTGATTAAAGTGCATGGGTAATAAGAAACCTAATGCAATCATCACCGATCAATGCAATGAGATGAATAAGGCCATCTCCAAAGTTCTTCCAAGGACCACACATCGCCTCTACATATGGCACATAGGGAGGAATGAATTGAACCATCTCTGTCAGCTGAAGCTAGAGTTTAAGAATTTTGGGAGAAAATACAATTAGTGCAAGTTCAGTCAAACGGTTGATGATATCGAAAGGAGATGGGCAGAATGCATCAAAGAGTTTCAATCGTAAGACAACGCTTGGTTCATACAAATGTATGCTCTTAGAAGGAAACGAATTCCATGCTACTTGAGCAATACCTTTCGGGTCGACATGACCACTACACAATACGGAGAAAGTATAAATTCTTTCTTCTATGGCTATGTCATTGCCCAGATGAGTTAGACGGAATTTGCCAAGCAATACGATCTTGCCGTCCAATCTTGTTGGATTGAAGAAAATAGGGAGGATCTCGTCTCAATGTCTATGACACCGGTGATCTTGTTCGAAAATTCAATTGAGAGGCATGCTGCTACTATGTATACGAGAATCATGTAAGATAGATTCCACTCTGAGTTATAAAAATTTACCTCTTTTAAGTCCAAAAAGGTGGTTAAAGAGGAAGTTGGGGCAATTACTGTATACCAAGTGCGGAGAAGTGGTGGGGATGGCACGAAGGATAGCGGTCAAACATTCAAAGTTCATTTTGAATGTGGAGATGCCACGACCACTTGTGATTGAAAGCACTTCCAAAGAGAGGGTATGTTGTGTTCTCACATCTTTTATGTTTACGTCAAGGAAGAGGTAGATCAAATTCCTTCTAAGTACATTCTACCTCGATGGGCGAAAGATGCTAGATGTAATACTATATGTTTGGGGGTCACTGAGAGAGTGGATTCCAATTTTGTATCTACGATAAAAATATGGAAAGTGAGAGAAGCCAGGCTGAGGTTAATTCAGTTTGGGATAGAATCAAATAGCTTGGTGGATTATACGTTGGAAGGGATGATGAAACGATTAGAAGGCGTTAAGGTCATTAGAAGGAAAGATGATAATGAAAGGTGGACTAGCATCGCAACCTCTCCGGGCAACTCCCCCAAGGATAGCCGATGAATTTCATTACAAAGCATGTTAACATTACAGTTTTGTTGGTGCACACTTTTTCTGGGTTTCTTTTGGTCCCCTGAAATAGTGGCCCAAATTGGTCTATGTAGAGTCTGACGTAAGGCGATTGATGGTGAATGGAAGGTATAGAGAAAGGTAAATTCTAAGAAGAAAATACCTGATTCGTTGCAATCGCCAGCTGCAGATGTTTATCGATGCTGCAACACGTCACTGATCACGCCTTTCTGGGGTGTGGGTTCAACTTCTTCACTGAATCATCAGCCTGCCGATGTCAGTAGCACTAGGTTCTCCGGAATGTTTAGTTTGTTTTCCTCCTTCTACTCTAAGTCTGATTGCTTTTGTTTCCCTAATCCTACCAAGAGTCTAATTATTTTAAAAGTTTAATTGAACTAGTCTCCTAGTTCTACTAGCAATCTAATTATTTTAAAGGTCCTAATCCTATTAGTATTAGATACTTTAATTCGATTAGAACTCTAATTAATTTAAATATTCAAATTCTACCAGAACTCTAATTAATTTAAATGTCTTGATTATAAATCTCATTTAAATATTCTAATTCTACCAGAAATCTAATTAATTTAGGTTTCCTACTTCTACTGGAAATCTAAAAAGGGATTTGGGCCCGCTATGCTGAGGAGGATCGGCCCCGTTCCCGGGTACCCCTCCGTAAGCTCCCTTGGGCAAATTGATTGGTTTAAGGTTGTTTTGGATATAATTTTGATTAACAAATACTATGTCTAATTAAGAAAGGTGTAGATTGGCAAATTAAAGTCCGTGAATTTATAAGATTTATAATTAAGACTGGAATCGAAGGCTATAACTACAGTCTAGAATTAGAACTAAGAAAAATTAAGGTAAAAAAGGACCTGAGAACTAGAATTTCAAAATCTAAAATTTGGAAATTAAGAACTAACACTTAAAATCTAAGATTAGGAATTTAAAACCTATAAACTGAAATCAGAACTTAAGAACTAGAGTTTGAAATCTGAAGACTAAAATTAAGAACAGGTTCTAGAACCTAAGAACTAGAACCATAAACTAAGATTTAAAATTAAAACTAGGATTAAAATCTAAGATCTAAGACTAAAAATTAATAACTAGATAGCTTGAACTTAAGAAATACAGTTTAGAACTAGAAAGGAATTAAAAAAACTAGAACTGAGGAAATCACCTGAAGCTAGGTGCTGGAGAGAGAATCCTTGAAATTTCTAAGCTTTCGATAATTCCAAGGCTGGACGCATTGTGATGTGTTTTGGGTATGAGTTACAGGGTTCTATTTATAGGTATTCTAGCAATTGCGCACCCTGTGGGGTGCACTTAATTGGTCGGTGGAATTCAATTAAGCACCCTATCTGGGTCACTTAATTGAGTTACGCGCCATGCTACGGGTGCTTAATACACTTTGAGTTGGTCACGACTCAGTGAGTGACCGGCTGACTGACTCATCCAGGTGTCCTAGTTCCAGTCCAATTGGAACTAATTGCACACCCATTTAGGTGCGTGCAATCAGATTATGCGCTCTATTTAGGCACATAAGAGGATAGTTTACGCAGTTTAAGGAATTAGAGGACAAGTCAATAGAAGGCAAATTGCGTGCTGGTGGTTGGGCGTGCAATAAGATTGTTCACTCAGTATAGAGTGCGGAATCCATTCCTAAGGCAGTATGGGGGGAGGGTAAGCCTGGTCCAAGGGGACCAATTGCGTGCTAGTGATAGGGCGTGCAATCAAATTGCGTGCCCATGGAATGACGCAGAATTCAAGATTTTTCTCCAGTCTAGGTTGGGTCTGAACCAGAAGACTATTGTTTCAGCCTATGCCTTAACCATATACTATTACTTTAGTATATGGTTCCCATATTAGGGTTGTGGGGTTTGAGCCACAGAGCTATTATTTCAGCCCGTGTTTAGCCATATACTATTATTTCAATATATGGTTCTCGTATTAGGGTCTTAAAGCTTTCAGGGAAGGTAAATCCTTTCTGAAAATCATGGGCAGGGTCAGAGGTTGATCGAACATATTCCTATACTCCGAGAGGGCAAAGTTGGGGTGTCTACAGATGCCCCTCTTCGGCGCGTTCTTGTGAAGTAAGAATGCATCGAAGAAGTAGACACCCGTCTCCCGAGGGTGCCTTCTCATTTATTTTGGGAAATCATAAAGGTGCACTGGGAATGTTGGCATGAAATTCTTAGCTTTCTTATCTATCAGTGTAAGCTAAAATGGAGCATTTGGGGGCCCAGTGGTAGCTGTCGAAAGGCGTATTCCTTGCCATGGATGCGAGGGGCATCCCGTTGCGTATCGCGACCTACTGCGAGTAGAAGTCAATGGGGGAAATTGGCGTATCCTAATCCATGGGTACAAGGGGCATTCCATTGCGTGTTGTGACCTGTTGCAAGGGGCAGTCAAATGGTACGTGAATCATCATATCCTCATTTGCGGGTGCAAGGGGCATCCCTTCGCATGGGGCGACTTACTGCAAGGGGCACTCAAACAACATGAAAATGATGCAGTTGAGATATCGAGGGGTGTCATACGAATGTCCAGAAACAAGGTCCAGAGACCAAATGATAAGATGTAATATCATGTAATGGCGAAGACTTTTTTAAGTCATGTCAGACTGGGCGCGTCATTTCTCACGCCAATGGCACGTTAGGCGTCCCTTTCCAATAGACATTTGTGATTTCTCAGAGTTGAGTATATTCAATGTTCATTTTCCTAAGGGAAAGAATAGATTGGAGTGATGAGAGATAGAATTTTGATAGATAAAGAGTCTATTCGTTATTATTATTATATTTTTTTTGTTTTTGAAAGTATATATTTTTTTTAGAAATTCAGGATTTTAACTTAAGATCAATTTGGTGGTAAATATGCGAAAAACATGGCCTTCGAGACGTCATTGAGCAGATCCACCGGAGCGAGATTTGTGGACTCGACCATTTGGGTGGTTGTCAAGATGACACTTGGTATGCCGGATGCTCCGTCTGACCTTCTCAATAAATACTGATGATTGTCTCTTATGGGAGGACTATAGTGATTTGTGAGTCGAGAGAGACAGGTTTTGAAAACTTTTAACTTAATCCTAGCTAACTATATTTTATAAGGAATATCGAGCAGGAGAAGGGGTGTTTACTTGATTTGTTGTCAGCGAGATTTTTTTTTACTTGCGGTGTGATTGGCTGGCTATTGTGGTAGTGTCAAGATGGGATGTTAGAGAGTTTTACTTGCCTTCTTATTTGAGTCGCATTTGCTGGGCGTGTAAGGTTAAGCGATGGGACAAAGCTTTCATGGAAGCATGAGAGATCACACAACCACGCACATCACTCAATGGGCTTTGCTGACTTCAGGATACTAAGCTTTCGTGTTCATTTTTCATGTGAACTCAAAGCCTTCTTGTTAGTGTTTATGCATTGTGAAGGTGATATCTTGTATGATGCTTCATATTCCAGCGCGAGTGTCATGATGGGACATTTTGGAGGGGTGCGGTTTACGATGGGACATTGGTTGCCCCCCCTTTTTTATCGTGTCTAGTGTGACCGACATCCGGATTGTGATGGGATGTCAAAGGGTTTCCTCTCTTCTTGTAATTTTTATAATGGTAGGGGCTCGTTGGTTATTGACGTGATGGGACAGTGGAGGGTTTATCCACCTCTACTGTCAGCGAGCGTGTGTTTTGGTTGCGGTGGAGTCTGGTGACTGCTGTGTGGTTAGGGTATTCCGGAGTCGTCACGATAGGATTTCGAGAAAGTGTAGTGGGTGATGGGACATTGGTGGTTATGTGATGAGGAAAGCTATGTTTATTTCTTTCTTTGGCAGATCTTGGGTATTGTGGCCGCATTGTGACGGGACATGAGTGTGATGGGGTGCTGGTCTGATGATTCTTGACTATTTTGATGTCGTGATGGGATGATGATGATGCTTTTTTTATCTTGGAAAATCTTGGTTGTATGATGGGTCAGTGTCGGTTTGAATGGTGTTTTGAGATCGAGACGGGACTTGGTTTTGGCCTTGGTGATGTGGTAGGGATTTTTAGGGAGGGTCATTTTTGGCTTTCCACGATGGGACATCGGTCGAGCCTACCTTCGGTCGTGTGGCGGGTGAGGTTATGTGGTGAGGTTTTAACATCGCGATGGGACATGCAGGCACGGCTGATTTAGGCCAATGAGCTTAGGTGTTGGGATAGTGTTGGTTATGTGTGTTCTGTCTCGTTGGGACACGTTATTGTGAGGATGTGTGATGGGATATCAACGATTCTCTCTCTGGTTAGCATGCGAGGTTACGCGATGGGACAAGGGAGAGTAATTCTGATCATGATGGGGCAAGTAGCATGATCGGTCACTTTGTTGTCGTTAATTTTCGCTTTGTGTCGCAATGGGGCCTTTTGTATATTTAGCGATCTGGTCGTGAGTGATGATTTTGTTTTATTTCATTTTATTTTTCCGATTTGTTTCATGCAGTGAATGCTGGGGAATGGTCACGTATACTTGCGAGTATATGATGAGGCTCTGGGGAATAATTTTGATCGTGGTGGGACATTAATTCACAGTAGGTCATCAGGGGTGACTTGGCTGTGATGGGACTATGAGGATGTGTTTGTTTTGTTGGTGACTTTGTTAAGGGCGTATGTTTATTCCATCGAAAGTACGTGTTGTGTTTGAGGAGTGTGTTGCAGCTAAGAAATTATGCGCCTGGTGCAAGGCGTTTAATACAATTGCACGCCCATTTGGGAGCGCGTGATTGACGGCTTAGATGTTTGATTACGCATTTTCATATGAGTGTATAATTTAATTATGCACCAAATCCTATGCGCATGATTGGAGTGTCACCCGGCCATAGTGAGGGTGACCTTCGGGATTTCGAGCAACAACATGGGCGTTGAATTTGATTTGGCACGCGGATCTTGGCGCGGGATCGACTCGTCAGGTTTTTAGTGCGGTTGGTGATTTAATTGCGCGCTCGGTTTGGAGCTCATGATTTGGATTGCATGCGTATGTTTATGCGTTTAATCGGATTGCGCGCTATGTTCTTAACGCTTAATCAGGCAAGAGTCTATATATATCTAAATTTGCTAGTTTTTTCTTCATTCTCTCTCTTTATCTTAGCGGGCGAGTATACAGTATGTCGTTTCTTCCGATTTTTGTCGTTTCACGCGTTGTTTGTCCTGAAGTCGTCTTGGGCTAAGGTGTGTTTATGGCTTGGGAGGTATCTGAAATCGAGGGATGCTATACATCCTTCATTATTGTTAGGAGGTGAAGATGGTGGGAGGAAGTCCTCCAAATGGATGGAAAGGTTGTTCCCCAACCAATCCTCTCCCTGCCTTTCTGTTGCTTCTGATCGGATGCTCTGTGCATTGAGTTTTGAGTTGGTGTTCGGTACTAGGTTGTAGGTTAGGTTCTAGGCTATTGTTTCGGATTGTGTGTTCAGGAAGTAAGCCTCCAGTGACAGATGTAAAATTTTATTATATCAATAAAGAGATGTTTTATTTATTATGTTCGTTTCTCTTTTTTTTGTATTGCTTATTGTCCATTGTTTATCATGTTTTGAGCGTTAATTAGCTCTATTCGGGCATTTGTTTTACTGGGGAATTTACAGGGACTTATTCAACTTACTTCGACTTTCATTTGAATTTGATTTATAATTTATTTGAATTATTTAAAATTTATTTTGGATTTATTTTAGGATTTATTTTTTTTACTTACAGTATATTTTTAGGATTCAATTTTTTTTCTTAGGGTTTACTTAGAATTTCATTTGATCCTATCTAAGATTCCCTTCTTCAGGATTAAAATTTGGCTTAGCTTTATTTAGGATTTATTTAGGATTTTTAGAATTTTAGAATTTGATTTGGATCTATATTTTTGTTGGATTTTAATTTCACTTAGGATTTTGGTTTTTTAGGATTTATTTGAGATTTATTTGATTTAGTTTAGGAGTTATGTCTGGATTTATTTAGAATTTATCTGGAATTTTCCTTGAATTTTATTTGACTGATTTAGGGTTTATTCATGATTTATTTAAGATTTTATTTGATTTGACTTGATTTGATTTGATATTTATTTGGTGAGTTCAATGTTTTCCTAGGGTTATCATGTGGACCGGATGGGTTAGAGTTTGTTTTGTTTAAGGTATAGGCTTGGTTTGTTTTAGTTTGAGGTGACATTTGTCAAAAGTGTGAGTTTAATTCTTAGAATTTAGATGGGTGTTAGGTGTTTCAATCCTATTGGCCTATCTTACTTGTGGAGGATTTGTGCTTCTTTGAAGGGTAAGTGTTGTGCTTATTGGTTGATCTAAGTTAGTCATGGATTATGGTTCTTCTAGGGGGATATGTGTCTGGTTTGGATTTAATTTGATGGGGGGCATTCATGAATGTGACACTTGTCACATTGTGGTGAAGGGGGTGTAACTTATAAATAGGGGCTTAAGGGCTTGGGTTTTATTTTGAACTTTATTTATAACTTTGAATTTGGGGCATTTTTATTACATTATGGTGTTATATTTTAAGAAGTTGGGCTTTAAAGAGGCTTTTAATTATTTCTTATTATTATTATTATTTTTTTTTTGAGGATGAGCGGTATTGGGAACGCGGGGTAGCACTCGAATTGCTACCATGCTAGGGGAAGAGATGGAAGAGTCAAAGGAGGAGGGAAAGGAAACCAAAGGAAAGAGCTGCACCGGAGTTCTTGTGACCGACGCTAGTTGCTCCTTGGTAGGCTTTAAGGATTATCCTCTGGTCGGTGTTCCCTTGGGGGTTTCCAAGATTGGCCTTCCATAGGTGTATTCCTCAGGTTCTGGGTGGCCTTCTGTAAGCCACTCTTTCTTTTCCGCCAACTCGGGGCTCTGCAATGCCGACGCTTGGTCATGTAACTTGAAGGATTACATCATAAGTGGCATCTCATGGGAATTATGGAGCGAAAAGAGGATCTTTATTGTAATTCATTTAGAGTGTGCTTCTTCCTCGGGTTCCTTCATCATCTTCCATTATTTTGGGCGTTTCTTTTAGGGATGTCTCTTCTTTATATTTATGGGTTCAGGTGTCTTTGAGTGTTTATCCTAAATTCAAATTCGTCTTCGGTTTTAAGGTTGTATTATTATATCTTCTGAGGGGATGCCCTCGGTGTAGTTTTGTAATAATTTTGACATTTATGAAGAAAGCTTTTTATAGTTATTTCGATTTGGGCTAATTTGGCTTAGTTTAATTCATTTATTTAAGTGCATTTTGATTTGGTTGAGAAATTTTGAGATCTAAAGTGTTTGGGTATATTTCGATTTGGTTTAGTGTCAATTTAGTTCAGGTTTTAACAGATTTTTGACGTGTTTGGATTTTTTAAGCGGCGGTTGTTTTGAATTTTCAAGGGTGTAGGGGGCATTTTTGTTTACTTTTGGGGTGCCTAGACATAGGCATGTTGGCTCTGGGCTGCAGGTATGGTCCTAGACGTAACTAAGTATAAAAGTTTACCTTTGGCTACTACAGCCAAGTGTATTTTGTTATGCCTGGGCAATTGCGCATAGGGATCAAGGCATTTAACTGAATTGCGCGCCAGAGAGGGCGCCCACAATTGATATGTGTAGAGGGTCAATTGTGCATTTGGGTATGAGCGTTCATTCCCATTGGGCGCTCTGTGGCGTGCGTGTAATAGAAGAGTCAACTGGTCATTGTACGAGTGACTTTTCAAATTGCGCACTGGATTTTAAGTGTGTGATTTGATTTTGGGTGGGCAACAAAATGATTGCGTGCTTAGTTATAGGCGCATGATAAGGATTATGCACCAGCATTTTGGCCCGCGATCCAATTGAGCGCCCATTTGACGGCGCTCAATTAGGTTGTGTCCTATAAAAGCCTAAAAACTTCTCATTTTTCCTACACTATCCATTTTTCTCTTGATTTGTCGCTTTCCCTTGGGTCCTAGTGCTCTACTTTTCGTGTTTTTGCAATATCTCGCAATCCATCCGTCCATTTCAAGCATGGTTTCTTCCATTTTCTTTAGTTTTTTTAGCTTTTTCTTTGGAGATGGAGTCTGAGGGCGGTGATAGGCTTGACTTTACTGCTTTCGAGTTGGAGGGGATGATGATGGGGGAGGTCGGTGAGACATTCGAGGTTCGTACCGGCACTGAGGCTGTTGTGGAGGGCGAGACTGAGATGCTTGTGAGGGAGGAGGCACTGGAGGGTGGTGAGGAGGAGGAGGATGATCAAGATGATGCTGTCCTACCTCAGGGTAAGGGTACGATACAGATTCCGCTAGAGGAGTTCTTCGCACGAAACCAGGTAGGTACCTGTAAGCAAGAGTTTTCTTTTATTACTTTAGGTATTTAGGTTGAATTAGACTTCTTCAGATATGGAAACCCTTTAAATTTACGTTGAACCTACATCTAGTGTATGTACATGTGTATTTATGTATCATCTTTGTATCTAGTTTTAGGTCATGTTTACTTTATTGTTATGTCTTTTATCATGTTTAGCGTGTTCCTAGCGGATTATCATCATAGTTTGCAATTGTTGCATGTGCTGTTGTTCATTGTTTTAGCTTAGGTTTATTCATTGCTCATGGTTCTTATTAGTTTTAGTGTGGTGATTAGCTTTATCTTGCTCGTTTTCGTTTGTTGTTTATTTTTTTATTGTTTTACTTTTTCATTTATCACCAATTAGGAGCCCTCGGTGCTAGCTATTAGCACCACATGGTCAGAGTCCCATGCCTGGTACCATGCCTTGCCTATGTTCCAGTGGGTACGGTTGGTGGCTTTCGACTTCGAGCCAATTTTATAGTTGGAGCCTTTCTAGGTCGTTCGAGATCTTATCAGGGTGATCTTGGAGAGGTGGAGAGATGAGCAGCAGGCAGAGCTCTTCCCAGTTGGGCTGATGCTACCGACCCCAGAGGACTGGGTCCACATTACCAGACTCAGATTCGAGGGGGAGCCACTGATCGGTTGGATGGAGGGGGACTATCTGGCGGTATGTGAGGAGATTCTAGGGGTCGCATATCGCTTTAGAAAATCAGGGACGGGAGTGGTTTGCATCACCTAGTTCTTCGATACATTTGCTAGTGGCTTCATCCCTCTGAGATGTCACTCAGAGCTGAGAGGGTTATTTTAGGTGAATTGTGAGGCGATGCCGCACCGAGAACTTGTAGTGGAGCCAGGAGTGGTGGTAGATCGTGTGCTCCGTGCATTCTTGATGCACTTCCTTGGGGTAGTAATCTTTCTTCTTCCACCCGAGGATGGGTTTCCGGGTTGCTCCTGACGCTTCTCCGGGATCTGGATCGAGTCCCCATCGATGCTTGGGACCATGCAGCATTGGCGCACCTCTATGAGCAGTTGTATCGTAGAGGGAGAGGTGTAGCTACCATCGGTTGTTTTCTTGCTTTTCTCTAGGTGAGTCTTTGTTAATTGTTGGTTTCTTTGTTGTCTTAGTTATTTTTTTTTATTGTTTTGGTGAAAGTTTTAGTACTCTTCCTAGTTCTGGGCGTACGACCACTTCGCCTTCTTACGCCCACGGGTCCCAGCGGAGATTACTATCACGTTCCCATGGATGCACATGTGGCAGAAGGCATTGGGAAGCCATTATCGATCTTCAGACCTACAGACCGCACGAGGTCTATTCGAGGATATGCATGCAGGGCAGGTATGTGTTGTTCATGTTGTCAATGTCTTAGTCCTTTCGAGCTTTAGATTAACTGATGGTTGTTTCCTTGTTTCTAGCTATAGGTGATTTGGAGGCCTTATGTGGTCGGGGAGGATGCCAAGCAGCCAGTGATACAGTCTAGCCGGCCCTTCTTCGACGTGGACATCTGGGTCCACTGCTTTAAGAAGGTGGAGCACATCCACGTTTCTTTGCCATAGGGTGGCGAAGACGATGACCGATCCCTGTGGCCAAAACTTTGCATCGCGGATGAAGGCTCAGATTGTGGATTTTAGAGCTGGGGGGACCAGGGTTACCGGGGAACGCAATGAGGCGGATGCCCGAGTTTTTGCGAGGTGGTTCAGGGAGCTTGGTGGGGGTCGACTCTTCACACATCCCTTCCATGGGAGCGGCTCTTTTGCTATTGGCGGTCCTGAGTCCGCCTCGACATTAAGTGAGAGGTTGGCTCCACTCGAGGAGGGCCACCTTAGCGCGAGTTTTCCAGGAGTGATAGACGCTCTGCATCGGGCGATGGAGCAGACCGGGCGTGCTCCTCGACCTGATGAGGGGATGTTGCGCTCTTTGACTGATTTCGTCTTCCAGGCTAGGAGGGCGGAGGATGAGTTGAGTGCTGAGGTGGTGGAGACCCGACGATCCCTAGTGAGCTAGTTTACTTGTTTTGGTTGTTTAGCACATGTTTGTCTGGTTTCTAGTTAGTTTAACGTCATTGTCTTCTTTGATTTTCCTAATGTGTTCTAGACTAAGAGGGATGGCGAGGTTGCCTGCCAGACAACATTAGTTGAGCTACTCAAAGATTGATCGATTGGTGAGTGTTTTGTCTTAATTTTGGGTTTTATTAATCATTAGCATTATTTGCTTTGTGACTTCTTCTAATGCGTTTGTTATGTTTGCAGAGGTCAGAGTTAGCGGGTGCTGAGGCATCTACTCCAGCGTTTGATCCTTCTTCAGCTGCTTCGTCGAGTCGGGAGGATCCCGTGATAGCTCAGCTCCAGGCTGAGCTAGAGCACTGGGTGAGTTTCTTCAGTCTTCTGAGTTGCTTCTTCAGTTATGTTTCTCTTTGCTTAATGGTGTATTAATATCGCGTGGTATTTCAACGTCAGGTTGCTGAGGATTTCAAGACACGAGAGGCGACAACTGCCTCTTTACGTCTGCAGAGTCAGGTATGATGTGTGTGTGTGTGTTAGTTTTTTGTGTTTATGCTAATTTAGTTTTATCTGACGTGTTTTGTCTGGTTGGCTTGGTTCTTGTGCAGGTGGTTCCTGACTCTACTCCCTAGGCTCTCCCTTAGGAGTTTAGTCCTATCCCTACTCATGTATATTGTAGTTGGCATGGTTACATTTCATCTTTGCTTCTTTAGTCATAATATTATCTAATGTTTCTTCTCTTTATGTCTTGTGTTGCAGCCATCTTCGTCTGAGGCTCCTCCTCTGCCGCCTGCCAATCTAGTGACCACCGCGACCATCGAGTGCCTTATTCGGGAGAGGGCAGATCTGGTATGCTTCTTGTCCTTTCTTTAGCTATTCCTTCTTTCGTGAGTGTGTTCGATTCATGACTCGCTGTTATCACGCAGGGTTTTTGAGGAGCCATGTCTAGAGGTGGCACAGGCACGCGCAACGTCGGGAGCGAGGCGGGTTCTCGGAGACATGCGCAGTTGTGAGGACCTGCTGGTGGACCTGATCATTGCATAGGGGACTGTTAAGTAGTGAAAAATACCATTTTTCACCCCTAAACATGAGCCTTGAAAGACGCTTGAGAAGACTAAATAAGTGCTTTAGTGTGCATTTTACAGCTAACCAATCAGACAGGTCCAAATCCGAAAAGCATCCCAAAAAGATCAAAAAGCTGACAGCTCATGTCAAGTTTAAAGAAGGAGTGAAGAAACAGCCTCAGCAATGGCTAAAGAGGGTCTAAAAGAGCAGACAAAGACCTGAAGCAAGAGAGAGAGCTATTCGCAAAGAACTTCTACTATTCGCAAAGAAGAATGGGAGCCTAGAGTTCAATTCGCAAAGAACTTCTACTATTCACAAAGAAGAATGGGAGCCTAGAGTTCAATTCGCAAAGAACTTCTACTATTCGCAAAGAACCTTGAACTTTGCGAAAAGAAGAAAACACTCCTCGAAAAGAAGATTGAACTTCTGAGAGCTTGAAGTCATTGAACTTTGAAAAGGCCCTGAACTCTGCGAAATGGCATTACGAGGATTCTGTTTCGTCCAAGGGTATTTCAGAAACTTTGCACGCCCCAATGCAATCAAAAGACCGGGAACATTCGGAAGGTTCCAATCAAGATCTGAAGGCATATTCAACCCATGTGCGCCCAAAGTTAAATTAGCGGGAACTTCCGGAAGCTCAAGCAATTTCAAACCCATAACGAAATTGATGCTTCGGCACTTTGATTGGCGAACGGATCGAGCATTTCCATTGGCCAAAACAGATCCTGGATCCCGTGCTCAACCCTCATTGGGCAATCCGGATCTAAAGCATTCTGATTGGTCAATCCAACCATGCGCAGGATGGAGGAAAAAGTATAAATAGAGAAGCCATTGCCCAAATTGGGCATCCAGATTTTAGAGTTTTCATCTCTGTTTCCCTCATTCGGTCGGATAAGCTTATCCAGACCCCCTGTAATCCCTTCTTGTAGTTTACCTTTGAGAGCCATTGTGAGTGATTTGTACTTCCAAGTTCGGATTCAAGATCAGTAAGTCCGAGGGCTCTCTAAGAAGCCGTGCTCTGTAATTGTAATTTTGGATTTTAAAGGTTCTTTGTAATTTGTGTCTTCTCCATTGGAGTCATGTCGAGGTTACGAATTTCACCTTAGTGCATTAGACTTTTAGATTCACTCATCCGCATGCAACTTCCCTTAATTCATCACTCGTATAATTAGCGTTGGTAACCTAATTCTAGCAAAGATTTAAAGGATGTTCATGTTCTCAACTAAAGAATAGGCCACAACTATTGGATGATCTGTGACCATTTAAGTGACAGATCATAGCCATAAGTCTAAACCTATTCCTTAATTCGATTTATTTCTCTTACATCCGTGGTAGCCGATGAAGATTGAATCTGCCTGTTGAACTCCAGATTCTCCATTAAAATTCGAGGCTAAAGTACATGAAGCTATTATTTCTGCATTTGTCTTATTTTAAACATCTCCCAACTCGGATCCGGATCATGTAGTTAGTTCTTTTCTTTATTTGCTTTTAGTTAAATGTGACACAATCCAACACTCTCTTTATCTATTCTTGTTTTAGATAATTATAGAGCGGATCTGTAGCAGATCCGGAGGTTTATCTCTATTTAGACAAAATTCTCTGTGGACGATCTTGAAATACTTACTTTTAAAACTTGCTACAATTGGCCCTGATCTTGCAGGCCAGTGTTAGCCCCAATGTGCTGATATCCCTTTCATAAGTTAACCTCCATATAACTTAGCATTCTTTAATTCTTTAATTTTTGATTCATAATGCACACAATTATGCCACACTTGGAGCGCCAACAAGTTTTGGCGCCGTTTAGGAAGTTTGTTCTAAAATAGATAGACCTATGTTTATTTTCATTTATTTATCATTTATTAATTTTGTTGTTATTTTTACCGTAAAAGGAAAGGAAAGTTCTTAAATAGACAGTTTGCTGTACTCAAACTCTCTCGAGTTGTATGTTTGGCGGAGAACCCTCAATCTCGAGATTCTCCGTTAAATTCGAAGTTGAAAGACTCCTAAGAAACCGACATACATCACAGACATCTCAAAATGGGTGAAGAACAGAGATTGTTAAGAGACTACTTTGCCCTCGGTGCTTATAATTCCCATTTTGCATTCAATTTCCCACAAGTGGAGGGAAATTATGAAATTAAGTCCTCCACCATCCAAATGTTGCCTTCATTCCATGGATTGAGTAAGGAAGACCCTTACAAACACATTGATGAATTTACGGCTTTATGCACAACATTTAACATATTTGGACTGGTCCAGAGGCAACCAAGCTTAGGCTCTTTCCTTTTCATTAAAGGACAAAGCTAGAGCATGGTTATCTATGTTAGCACCAAAGATCACATCATGGAATGATTTGCAATGTCAATTTTGTCAAAATATTTCCCAATGACTAAAACCAGCCAACCGAGACAAAGCATCATCTCTTTCTCCCAAAACTCAATGAAACTTTCCATGAAGCATGGGAAAGGTTTAAAGAATCATAAGGCAATGCCCTCACCATCAAATTCCTAAATGGCTAAATGGTTCAAAGCTTCTATCAAGGAACCCGATCAAGGGCAAGAACATGGTGGATGCCTCTTGTGGAGGTACCTACTTGAAAAAGCAGTTGAAGAGGTTTGGGACCTCTTTGAGGTGATTGATTGGAAAATTCAACCCAGCAGAATCTCGCCAAGGGACACCGAGAATCCAAATAGGATGAATAATCCCCAATTCACAAGAGGAAAGTTTATGAAGTCAATGATGGAAAGGAAAGTGGATAATTTGACCACAAAATTTGATAGATGATGGACTCATTTAAAGCTCCAAATGGGTCAAGAGTAGAGGAGGCATGTCCGATATGCCGCCCCCACTCATTCCATTGATCAATGTCCTTCGCATCACAATTTCGAACTCTTGATGGAACAAGCTCATGCATTTCGCCTTATGGATGATGCAATCGAATGACTACCCATGGAGATCTCATCCTAATCTCGTGGAATAAAGAAGAATGACAGCTAAAAATCAATTACCTTTCAAACACCTCACCATATCGAGAATTTTTATAATAAATCAAATTTTCAAAGACCTAACCAACAACAAGCCATGCAGCGATGCACCAGACCCCTGCCCTCCTAGATCCACGACCTTTGAAGAGCGGTCTTGAGTTCACTTCAAAATCTTTGAACTGCTCTCGCATCAGTGAACCTTCACAATGAGCATTAAAAAATTGAAGAAACTCTGGGCCAACTCTCAAATTCATTGGCTAAGAGAGAAGAGGGTAACTACCTACCAACCTCGTGAACAATCCTAAGGGGACAGTTCATGGTTGGAGAATCCTCAAATGGCCATGAGGAAATCAAAGTGACTACTTTGAGAAGTGCAAGAATAATAAACAACACAGTGGTTAGTGAAGTGGAAAAAGATGAAGAACAAGTGCAAGAACAACATGGATAGCAATATGGTCATTGATTTACATCGAAAATTCAAAAAATGAAAAATGTAAAAATAACAAAATTGTTGAAAAGATGAGGAGGAGAAATTTGTTCCTCACCTCCCATTTCCCCATGCAATGAAGTCGCTCCTTTTGACAAAGGAAACACAAAAATTGAGGAAATGATGGAGACATTCAAGCAAGTTAAAATTAATCTACCGCTTGATGCAATCAAATGTGTCCCTCGCTATGCAAAATTTCTCAAAGAGGTGTGCACCCACAAAAGGCAATCTAGGATACATTTATCCAAGAAGGCCGTTGTCAGGAGAAAATCAACCAAGTGCTATCAATTGCAACACCACCTAAGATGCAAGACCTCGAATCCCCACAATCCCCTGCATCATTGGGGAGCACACCATTGAGAAAGCCTTGCTAGATCTGGGTGCTAGTGTCAACTCGCTTCCTATTCGCCTATGAGAAGCTAGGTTTGGGAGAATTGAAACCCACTCAAGTGGTGTTACAATGAATGACAGATCCGAAAGGAAACCTATGGGGTTGATTGAAGATGTTTTGGTAGGAGTAGACAAGTTTTCTACCTCACCGACTTTTTGGTGTTGGACATGGAACCAACCAAAAGTACCGCCATCCTGTCATTACGAAGACCATTCACAGCTACTAATGCATGCATTCAATGCAGTCTGGCATCATGGAGGTGTCTTTTGGAAATATGAAAGTTAAATTGAATGTGTATAATGTTACTCAACCTCAATTCTCTCGAGGAATGTTTCCATGTTGACATCATTGATGAGTGGTGGAGGAGTCTTTACAAACATTTCGCAAGGTAAAGACTCCACCACGTAATTTAAAAATGATTGGGGATCCGAGAAAGAAGGAAAAGGAGATCAAATTCAGCGGAGTCTTTGTGCAAGGCACTCACCAATCATCAAGTTCTCTCTCTTGAGACCTGCTCTCTCCCTCTTCCACAAGTTACCAAGGTACCTTTGCTGCCCTCTTTCTCTTTCCCACGAATTGGAACTCACATAGCTCCCAAAATCTGAAATATGTGTTTTGGGAGATCATCAAACACTACACTGTGATTATTTCTTCCTCCCTTACAAAGGAGCAAGAAGAGGAGTCATTGGTAGTTCTAAAAAGACAAGAAAGCAATTGGGACCATTGTCGATTTAGGAGGAATAAACCCAAATTGTATGCATGCATAAGATCCACACGGAAGAGGATGCCAAGCCTTCTAGAGAAATGCAAAGAAGGTTGAATCCTCACATGCAAGAAGTGGTAATGAAGGAAGTTGTCATGCTAGATGTCGGGGTCATTTACCCCATTTCAGATTCTCGCTGGTAGCACCCACAGTGGTGCCTAAGAAATCTGCATCATCGTTGTAGCAAATTTGAATCTGGTAAACTTATGTCCACCGGACAAACAACTGGATGGAGGGTCGCATAGACTACAGAAAATTAAATACCATGACAAGGAAAGACCATTTCCCCTCCCTTCATTGACCAAATCCTTGATAAGCTTGCAGGCAAAGCTTACTACGCTTCCTTGATGGGTACTCTGGTTACAACCAGATCCTGTACCACAGGACCAAGAAAAGACCACCTTCACTGCCCCTTTGGCACTTTTGCCTATAGGAGGATGCCCTTTGGTCTTTGCAATGCCCTGCTACTTTTCAAAGATGCATGTATGCCATCTTTTACGACATGATTGATCAATTCATGGAGATCTTCATGGATGACTTTTCAATTTATGGAGATGACTTTTCCCAATGCTTACACCACCTCAAGTTGGTGTTGCAAAGATGTGAAGAAACCAATTTGGTTCTAAGTCGAAAGAGTCATTTTATGGTCACCCAAGGCATTGTCCTAGGACATGTGGTCTCCCATAAAGGCATAGAGGTGGACCAAGCAAAATTGATCTAATTGCACATTTGCCTCCTCCGTAATCTAAGCAAATCAAGTTTCTTAGGGCATGCAGGATTTTATAGGAGGTTCATCAAAGATTTCAAGAAATTTCCAAGCCACTCTGTCATTTATCGTGTCAAGATGTTCCTTTTGTGTTTACTAATGAATGCATGACACTTTGAGGTCCTTAAGAAATGTCTCGATTTCAGCCCCATCTTGCATCCCCCGACTATTCGGCCCTTTGAGCGATGTGTGATGCATCAGACTATGCCCTAGGAGCTGCCCTAGGGCGTAGAAAGGATAAGCTTCCCATGTCATAGCTTATGCCAGAGATCCATGATAGATGCCCAGCTCAACTACACAACAACTGAGAAAGAGTCACGGCCATTGTGTTTGCATTGGAAAAATTCGTGCCTTATGTTTTAGGTTCACAAATTGTGGTGTTTTCGACCACTCGCCCTAAAGTACCTATACATCTAAGAAGGATACCAAGCCCATTAATCGGTGGATCCTCCTATTACGGGAGTTTGATCTCTGATTAAGGATAAGAAAGGAGTGGAGAATGTGGTGGTGATCACTTATCCGAATTCTCAATCACGAGGATGATAGCTTACCCATTAATGAATCATTTCACGATGAGCAACTTTTGCCATCAATACCCACGATCCTTGGTTTGCAAACATAGTCAACTTCTTGGCTATTGGATGATTCCTCAACATTGGAATCGAATGGATAAAGATCTTTTCTTCTCACAAGTTAAACATTTCATTTGGGAAGATCCTTATCTATTCAAGAATTGTGCACACCAAGTGATCGAAAGTGTGTCCGGACCATGAATTCCCGGCATATTGTCAATGTGTCATGAGCAGCTGTGGAGGCCATTTTAGTGGCAATAAAATAGCTAAAATTCGCGGTGGTTTCTATTGGCCCACAATCTTTAAAGATGCCTTACAAAGACTGTAAATCTTGCGGAATCGCCAAAATCGGGCAAGATTTCCAAAAGAAACTCAATGCCCTCGCACCAATCCTCGGTAGTTGAGTTGTTTGATGTTTGGGGCATAGATTTTATGGGCCCCTTTCCCTTCTAATGGAAACAATTTCATCTTGGTAGCGTGGATTATGTCTCCAAGTGGATTGAGGCCATAGCTACCAAATCCAATGATCACAAAGTGGTTTTAAGATTCCTCAAAGACCACATTTTTTCAGATTTGGATTCCCAGAGCCATCATTAGTGATGGGGAAGCCACTTTATAAAGTGCTTTGACTCTCTATTAAAAAGTACTCATATCACTCAGAGTAGCCACTCCCTATCATCCACAAACCAAAGGGGTGGAGATTTCAAATAGAGAGATCAAACACATTTTGAAAAAAGCATGAAGAAGGAGAAAGGATGGTCCTTTAAGCTTAATGATGCTTTTTGGGCATACAGCACTGCCTACAACCCTCCTATAGGGATGTCCCCTTTCACACTGGTTTATGGCAAGGCATGCCACCTAACACTAGAATTAGAATATAAGGCCTTGTGGGCAATCAAAACTTTTAATATGGATCTAATCTGGGTAACCACGGAAGCTTCAACTCACCGAATCTGGAAGAACTGGGGATGGATGCCTACACTAGCTCCAGATTGTACAAAGAAAAGGTTAAATCATTCCATGATAGGAGCCTCATGAGAAGAGAGTTCATACCGGGGTGGAAGGTATGGTTATTCAACTCTAAACTTAAATTCTTTCACAGCAAATTGAGATCCAGATGGGAAGGGCCATACATGTCATCAAGGCCTCCCCTCAGAGCTGTGGATATTTCAGATCCCAAGGATGGAAGAATACTCAAGGTAAATGGTCGAGGCTCAAACCATGCATTGAAAACACCCGGGAGCCCTTGCGCCCACCTATCATCATGAATCTCCAAAAATCGATGGTAGAAAAGTGTATAATATGTTTGTACAACATTGTTTCGATTTTTTGTTTTGTCTCTATTTTCTTATGCATAGTGTAAATACACTTCAAAGTTCAAATCGCAAAGTAAAAAGTACTTTTCAAAAGTTCAAAGTTCTATTCAACTGATTACGAGTCAGAATGAACTACTCGAAAAGAACCATGTTCTGTTCGAATAGTTAAGATTTCCTTTTCGAATAGAAAATCTGGGGAGAAGTCCTTTGCGAAAAGATCTTTCTGGAGCCAAATCCATTTCGAATAGACATACTGAAGCTCAGTTCTTTGCGAACTACACTTTCTCAAGATTTTTTATGAATCTTATGAATCTTATGAATCATTTGGCATTAGATTTGCGGTTTTAGGAATTTTAGTTTCAAATTCTGTTTTTAGATCGCTGAATTTTTTTTCTTTCTTAGGTTAATGTGTCCTCGTTTTACTGATTTTCGTCATTTTTCTGTGAGTATAGCTAGTTTCTAACTTTGTTTTCCTATTTTGCATTCACAAATTCAGTTTTTGTATCAACACTTTTCTTTTTCTTTTTTAACTTTGTATTCAGTCCCTTACCTTGCTTTTACTGTTTCTCTGTTATTAGCATTAGTTTCCTTTCATTTGCATAGTAATCCTTCTATTTGTTAGATTTTATTTAGCAGTTCTAGCATTGTTTTGTTGATTTTTCTTGAATTTGTATATCATGTTTTCCATTTCCTTGCTCATATCTTCAGTTTTACATTTTTATTTTCTACGCATATAGTTTAGATTTTTTGTTCTTAGTTTTCTTTCTTCTTTTACCTACGCCTAGTCTCTCATTGTCTAGAACATTGAGGACAATGTTCATCTTAAGTTTGGGGGTATGGCAGTATGCCAATGAAATAAGTTAATGCTTGATGCTTATGACCAAAGAGAATTTTGAAAATGAAGTAATTTCACACTGTTGTTTTGAAAATGAGGAAGTTAAAACTTTTAAAATTAATTTCTAGTGTAATTCTAATACTTTCATGAAGTGAATGTCAGAAAATTTCCAAAATAAAAATTGATGTTTTAGTAAACCTAAAAAGAGAGAAAACAGTGATGATATACCTCAAGAATTTGATAGAAAACCACACCCAAAGGAGATTTGGGCTAAATGTATTCTTTGGAGGTATGAATTGGCAAATTTTTTCTCGCTCTAGGACTGTTGAACCTCGCTTGTTATCACAGAAGTTACATTATTATCCAAGTTAAATAGCTTGACAAAGAATCATGATATTAAAGACATGATGTAAGGCCTCCTTTGGACAGCTTTGAACTTCAAAAAGCCTAACCTTTTGAAACCGCCTTGATACACACCAATTGAGCTTTATAAATCCAAGATTTCTTTGAAACCTCATCAACCTCATTTAGCCTAACCTCACTCGAGAATTCGTAAAGGAAAGAAAGGTGAAGAAAGGTGAGTTGGGTAACAGCTTTGGTAAAAGAAAAGAAAAATAATTGAAGGCAATGATGTATCGCCAGGAAGAAATGTGGCATTCCGGTCCAATTTTGATTTTAAAAAAAAAAAAAAAAAGAAAAGAGAAGGCATTTCATTGGAAGTTTGAAAAGAAAGAGAAAAGATGGCCACTTTGGCTCAAAATTCAAAGAAGAAGATGAAATTGTCAATTGAAGAAGGTGTGTCTATCACCTCCTTACCTTGACTGACTTCTCAATTTTGAATTCCATTCCACCCCTTTATTCTTGATAAATTTCACCCATAAGCCACATTACAACCCAAGTTAAAGTCCTTACTGATCAATGATGGATTGAGCTGTCACATGGAGATAAGGATTTGTGTAATCTATGGTGAAACAAGTAGTAAATTCGAATCGAAAAGCAATGCCTATGCTCTCGCTTACATTCCTATTTGAGGACCTGTAATTGCTCTTGAGTCAGGTGAAATAGTGCAACCGTCATATTTGTATGGTGAGTGAAAACCTTGGTGAGAGTTGAGTTTGAAATCAAATTATTTGGGGTAACATCAAAACTGAATTTTCAAATAGAAGGCAAGCTTTTCATTAATTTTTCTTGTAAAAACTTTTTGACACCAACTGAGTGAATGGTAAAGGAATTACAGCAGAATTTTAGTTTTGAACTGATGTTTTCTTGAAAATCTTCTTACAACCTCGATCGATGCGTGTGAATAACTGATTGGATGAAAGTTTGCTTTAATGTAATCGCATTGATCTTAACTGATTTATTGGAGAAGTTTGTGGGTACCTTCACTGAAAACCCTCAGGAGACTTCACTCCTCCTCTAGGGATCACCTAGGGGTTTAAAAGGCTTGTTGCATATGCTAAATGCACCTGTGCTTCCTACAAAAGTGGCTCTTTATTTTGCTTTTACGTTTCTTTGCTCAGGGACTAGCAAAGCTTAGGTTTGGGGGTGTGTTAAGTAGTGAAAAATACCATTTTTCACCCCTAAACATGAGCCTTGAAAGACCCTTGAGAAGACTAAATAAGTGCTTTATAACCAAGTGTCCAACCAAAAGCATCCCAAAAAAGATCAAAAGTCGAACTCATGTCAAGTTTAAAGAAGGAGTGAAAAGCAATTTCAAGAATGGCTAAAGAGGGTCTAAAGGAGCAGACCAAGACCTGAAGCAAGAGAGAGCTATTCGCAAAGAACTTCTACTATTCGCAAAGAAGAATGGGAGCCTAGAGTTCAATTCGCAAAGAACTTCTACTATTCGCAAAGAAGAATGGGAGCCTAGAGTTCAATTCGCAAAGAACTTCTACTATTCGCAAAGAACCTTGAACTTTGCGAAAAGAAGAAAACACTCCTCGAAAAGAAGATTGAACTTTACGAACAGAGCTTCAGAAGTCATTGAACTTTGTGAATAGGCCCCGAACTTCTGCGAAATGGCATTCGGGCTTTGCACTCGTCGAAGGGTATTTCAGAAACTTTGCACGCGCCCCTAATGCAATCAAAAGACCAGAACATTAGGAAGGTTCCAATCAAGATCCGAAGGCATATTCCAACCCATGTGAGCGCCAAAGTTAAATTACTCAAGGGAACTTCCGTAAGCTCAAATGAATTTCAAACCCATAATGTAATTGATGCTTCGCACCGATTGGCGAACGGATCAGAGCAATTCCCTTGGCCAAAACAGATCTGGATCCCCGTGCTCAACCCTCATTGGCCAATCCAGATCTAAAGCATTCCTGATTGGTCAATCCAGCCATGCGCAGGATGGAGGAAAAACTATAAATAGAGAAGCCATTCGCCCAAATTGGGCATCCAGATTTTAGAGTTTTCATCTCTGTTTCCCTCATTCCGGTCAGATAGCTTATCCGAACCCCCTCCAGAATCCCTTCTCAGTTTACCTTGAGAGCCATGTGAGTGATTTGTACTTCCAAGTTCGGATTCAAGATCAGAAGTCCGAGGGCTCTCTAAGAAGCCGTGCTCAATTGTAATTTTGGATTTTAAAAGGTTGTCAGAATTTGTGTCTTCCATTGAGTCATGTCGAGGGTTCAATGTTCACCTTAGTGCATTAGACTTCTTTAGATTCACTCATCCGCATGCAACTTCCCTTAATTCATCCCCTGCAAGTAATTAGCGTTGGTAACCTAATTCTAGCAAAGATTTACGTTGATGTTCATGTTCAACTAAAGAATAGGCCATACTAGTCGATGATCCGTGACCATTTAAGTGGATGATCACACCATAAGTCTAAACCTATTCCTTAATTCGATTTATTTCTCTTACATCCGTGGCCGGTAGCCAGATGAAGATTGAATCTGCTCTGTTGAACTACAGATTCTCCATTAAAATTCAGAGGCTAAAGTACATGAAGCTATTATTTCTGCATTTGTCTTATTTTAAACATCTCCCCAACTCGGATCTGGATCATGTAGTTAGTTCTTTTCTTTATTTGCTTTTAGTTAAATGTGACACAATCCAACACTCTCTTTTATCTATTCTTGTTTTTAGATAATTATAGAGCCAGATCTGGTAGCACAGATCTGGAGGTTTATCTCTCAGTTTAGACAAAATTCTCTGTGGACGATCTTGAAATACTTACTTTTAAAACTTGCTACAATTGGCCCTGATCTTGCAGGCTAGTGTTAGCCCCAATGTGCTGATATCCCTTTCATAAGTTAACATCCATATAACCTAGCATTCTTTAATTCTTTAATTTTTGATTCATAATGCACACAATTATGGCACACTTGGAGCGACAACAGGGACTCAGACTGAGGCGATAGAGGTTGCTCGTTAGTTAGTACAGTCTGAGATGCAGGCTACGATAGATCGGCTACAGTAACGACTAGCGAGGAGTGAGAGGGGAGTCCGTGGGATGGTCGGTCATCTTGTCTAGTCAGAGTCGGTGGGTACTTGCTCTTTGGCTAGCCAACGTCATCTTATGGCGCGTGAGCGTGTCAGGGACTATGCTCGTGAGGACTCCATTATCCGAGAGTTACTTGTTGGGGGCCCTTCGCGCTCATGGTCTAGACGGACTGTTAGTCAGGCGAGTGAGGGGGTTCAGTGGCTGGACCTTCCCTTCCCGGGGAGTGCCCACCTACTCCAGGAGCTTAGATGGGGACCTCGGAGGCTCAGTCTCTTGATCGTCGAGCTGATGATAGTGGGGATAGCGGTGACAGACCATCCCAGAGGCAGCGCAGGGAGTAGGGTTGTATATTATATTTTTTGTTCATTGTATATACAGGGGGTATGCCCCCGGTGTCAAGTTGTAAAAAGAAATATTGATATATATATAGAGATCTTTTAGGTTTAGGCATACCTGTCCTTGCCTTTTCTTTCCTCGTTACCTTCTATACTTTAGCTGGTTGTCATTGGCGCCGTCGCCTATTATTGGCACTCGGATGCTCCTGGAGTTGGCCCGATAATAATCAAAGGTTGTCTAGTACCTACACATGAGGATAGCATTGTTAGTAATTTTATTTTCCCCCTTGCTGATTGTCAAGGGGGGTGGTGTCTCAGGCTAAGGCCTGGTATTAAAGATAGGTTAATGTATCATTTTTTTCTTTTCTTTTTTCTTTCTTTCGTACTACTATTTTTATTACAAGAAATGAAAATAGTGCAATAGGGAAAGCAAATAACTGAAAGAAAATTTTAGAACTAACTAAAAAAAATGCCCCAATATAGGAGCGTGATGGAATAGGGAGTGCAGTATCTTCAGCGATCATCCTGGGGTGATAACATCATTATTCTACACTTATTCATGAACAAGTAAGGGTCTAGAGCTGACTTCTTTTCCAAAAAAATGCCCCAGTGTCAAGGTGCAATGGAGAATTTCTGATTCATTTGGGAGTACTTGGGTCTATGAGGAGAGATATGCGTGTTGATGAATTAGTGTCAAGGAAATTCCTTAAAACTGTAAAAGAACTAGGAGATTCATCTAGCCATATCAGTTGTATACCTTTGCAGTAATCATCTTATCCCATAGTCTGTACTAGAGGGTGAGCGGTAGATAGTAAGTGGTTGCATCAGTCATCATTCACGAGTTTTCGATTTCATATCAGGAGATATCTTAGGAAGTTTCTGACTCACTATCCGAAAATAAAAATTAAGGGTGAAAGAGGGGGGAAGGTTCAAGGATGTGAGGGATTAGTTTCTATTTGAAAATTTTGAAAAGAGATAAGTAACAATCTTTTTCTCAGGGCGATGGGGTGCCATGATGGAGTTCTCCGTCATGCTTCAACACCATCAAAGTCTCTCATTCTTTGGTTAGCAGGAGTTTGTCCTCCTCCCACCACCTTACGATGATATCTAGTAGTATTGGGACACCAGGGATGCCATCACAGTTTGCTTATAGTTCCTTAGTAAGATTAGGAATGTCATCAAGATTTCCTTATTCCTTCTTGGGCTTATTGACTTGTTCACCCATCTTATTGCTCTCTCTCAATTATGTATGTATATGTATTTTGAAAGCGACCTGCTGACGTAAGAATGATGAGTTTTGATTAAACCTAACATCTTTATTTTTTTTGCTCTAACATCTCCAATTGCAGGAGAAAGGGGATGAGAATCGGGTGTTACTTATACTTTTGGAAGAGGTTAGGTGTTCCACTAGTCCTTTTGATCAGATTGCCCAAATAAGAAGGTGGGTAGGGGGTCAGAATCTTTCAAGGACATCTCCATAAATGAAGGCGTACGACCAATGAATGAGTCTTAATGACTGCGGGAGTGATAAATATAAGTAGCTGATTACGGGGTATGATGATCATGGTATCAAGGGTAGTATTTCCTGAGGTAGATGGCGTTCCAAGGGTTAGGGAGCTCTTCCTCGTCCTGGTTCACCAACTTGAATGTGTTCCCTGGGTATGTGGTTGCTATGACATACGGGACTTCCCAGTTTGGTTTCAGTTTTCCTTTCGGATGGGCGTGTTTGGAAGGCATGATTTTCTTCAAGACTAATTCTCCAATTTCAAAAGTTCGCTCAAGAACTTTCTTATCATAGGCTCCGACCATCCTCCTCTGGTAGACCTAAGCATGATTAGCCGCCCTTAGATGTGTCTCATCGAGTTGTTCTAGCTCGGTGAGTAGAGCAACCCTCCTTTCATCTAAGGATAGCTCATTATCAAGTTGGATCTGTAGGGATGGTACTTATATTTCATAAGGTAGGACCACTTTCATTCCGTACGTAAGGAGATAGGAATTTGGCCAGTGGTTGTGCGAATAGAAGTTCTATAGGCCCAGAGTGCTTCTAGTAGTCGTTCAAGCCAGTCGACTCCATTGCTTTTCTCCACTGATCATTTAAGAATCTGGATCAGAGTCTTATTTGTGGCCTCTACTTGTCCATTTCTCTGGGGATAGAATGGTGATGAGTGATGGCTCAATAGTCTCTTCGTCTTCTCTGCAATGAACTGCGATCCATTGTCGATGACGAACATCTTGGGTACTCTAAAGCGAGTCATGATGTTCTGAACGATAAACTTCGTAAGCATAAAGGCAGTGATTTTGACATATGACTCGGCTTCTTCCCATTTGGTGTAATATTCAGTCACTGTGAGTATGAATGCATGCCTGTGAGTATTGCCAACCGTGTCCGTGAAGGGTCCAATAACGTTAAAGGCCCACATTGAGAATGGCCATGGTGAAGTTATAAGATTCAATGCAACTGATTGAGCTTTGATGAGTGCGACATGTTCTTGGCATTGCTTGCAACAGAAGATGTAGAGGTGGCAATCCCCTGCCATCATTGGCCAGTAGTAGCCTTGCCATATGATCTAGTCTGCTAGTCTTTGTCTACTGGTGTGAGCACCATAGGCACTGGCATGTACCTCTCGGATGATTATTGTCCTTCAGCAGACGTGACGCACCGTAGTAATACTCCCTTGGTGAAGGCTTCTTTGTATAGGATCTCGCCTAGGATGCAAAACCATGTGCATTGATTTCTGATCGTCTTTCGCTCAATCTTCATAGCATAAGGAGGGACATGGCGATGCTTCAGGAAGTTCCATATATCAAAAAACCATGGCTGTCCGTTGTCAGTTGGTGATTTCTCAAATTTGAAGGTTGCAATGTTAGCTTCTTTCTTTTTGTGATTGCCAGAGGTAGGTTGTTCTTCATTCATAATGGCTTCTGGTGGAGTTGGTAGTTCTAGCTTTATTTGCCAGGCAACTTCGTGTGATGGTATCGTTAATCTCTCGATGAAGAAGGATTTGGTGTTCTATTTGACTGGTATATGAATGACTGAGGCTAGTGTGGCAAGAGAGTCTGCGAGGTCATTCTCTAGTCTAGGGATGTGCGTGAAAGAGATTCTTTCAAACTTCTTTATCAAGAATTGAGCATTCTCTAAGTAGGCCATCAGTCTCCTTTCTTTGATCTTCCATTCTTCGATGACTTGCGATATCACAAGCTGGGAGTCGCCTATTGTCTTCAACTGCTTGACACCTAACTATAGTGCTGCTCATAATCTGGCGATGAAGGCTTCAAATTCAGCAACATTATTGTTGACTGGGAAGTCGAGTTGAAAGGCTTTCAGTATGACAACTCGTTCCAGGATCAATAGGACTATCTCGATGCCTTTTCCTTTGTGATTAAGAGCGTCGTCGAAGTAGAGGGTCCATGAAGTCTTGTCGGGCTCTTTATAGTGAATTGAGAGAAGATCTTCATCGGGAAAGTCTTCGTGTACAGGCTCATTGCCCGGGAGTGGAAGTTTCATGAGGTAGTCAGCGATTGTTTATCCTTTGACAGACTTCTGCATAGCATATGTGATGTCGAACTCTTACAGGAGCATATGCCATCGGGCGATCTTTTCAGGGCATAGCGAGTTTCTTAAAGATGTACTTCAGAGGATCCATATGTGCTAGGACTAGTATCTTCTGTGCTCTGAAGTAGTGTTGTAGTTTTGTTGAGGCCCATACTAATGCGAGGCATGTCTTCTCCATTGGCATGTATTTGCATTCATACTCGACCATCATTCTACTGAGGTAGTAAATGGTCTTCTCTCTCTTGCCGTCTTCTTCATATTGTCTGAGGATTACTCGCATAGCCTTGTCGTTTGTTGATACATAGAGGATCAGGGGTCTACCAAGAACTGGCGCTGATAGTATTGGCTGGTTGAGGAGGCAATTCCTGATAAATTGCAGTCTTCCTATAAGACCTCTTAATTCTTTGATTCCTCGCTTGCTAACTATAAATCCCAGTAGTTTTCTAGAGTCACTCCAAACACGCATTTCTTCAGATTCATCCTTAGTTGATACTTTTCTAATCTCTGTAACACCAGTTGTAATGCTTCAGCATATCCTGCCCGAGTCTAGGACTTCACTAATATGTCATCGACGTACACTTCCACACACTTGTGCATCATATCGTGAAAGATGGCCATCATGGCATGTTGATATGTGGCTCCAGCATTCTTGAGCCCGAAAGGCATGACGACGTAACAGTATGTTCCTCATGGTGTAGTGAAGGAGGTATTTTCTTGGTCAAATTCTGCCAGTTTGATCTGATTGTAATCGAAGAAGTCATCCATAAAGGATAACATCTCATGTCTGGCAGTATTATCGACCATAGTGTCGATGTGAGGGAGCGGGAAGTCATCTTTCGGGCATGCTTGGTTGAGGTTTCGGAAGTCGATAGACACCTTTACTCTTTCGTCTTTCTTAGCGACAGGTACTATGTTTGTGACCCATTTGGGGTAGAGGACAACTTGTATGAATTTTGCATTATGTAGCTTGTCAACTTCCTCTTTGACTTGCAGCGCTGTTTGCGGGTGCATTCTTTAAAGTTTTTGCTTCACGGGTTTTGTATCAGGCTCCAGGGCTAAGCGATGTTCTACTAAGCTTGGGTCTAAGCCAGGCATATCTTCGTAGGACCACGCGAAGGAGCTACAATGATCTTGGAGGACTTGGATAATCTGTTGTCACTCCTTGGGGCTAAGTGTCGCGCTGGTTAACAACTTCTTGGGCTTCTATTCAGTGCCAAAATTGATTCTTTGTTAGGTTCTACGACAGCTTGGGTTTGTTCATTGAAGGGTACCTATTGGAAGTACTGTGTCTCCTCAGCGGTTGATGCTCCTTCTTCGTCGTCTGTGAGTTCATATACTGCAAAATGGCTGCACTGGGGGGTTAGTTTTGAGGGAGGTAACCCTTCATTGGCATAATTTATAATCGCGACATCTTTAGTCAAGTGTAGGTTGAGGCTATTCATCCTTCTCTTGAAGTCGTGGAGTATCTTGTCAAGTATGATTACGGGCTTGTTACTTCATCGGGATGCTCAGAGGCTTCGCGAGGAAGAGGTAGTAGGGTCACTTCGAACTGAGTTAAGGCAGTGTTCTTCGATGTTGAGGGTAGGGGGATAACCGTGTGTGATCATGTCGGTTACTCCTTCCTTGATTCTGTTGAGATGATCACTACTCGTAGCCTTAGGAGAAAAGTCTCCTTGCTGGTCACTGAATGGGTCTGGGATGAAGGGCTCCCTCCCTTTTCTGTGGTCTTTTAATTTTTTAGGATTTTCTATGTTTTAGAATTTTATATTTTTTAGTTTTTGATAAGAGATATGAAATAGGATTGGTTGCTTGAAGAGGAACTGACGGAGAGACTTCTCTTAGTTGGGGAAGCTAGACGGCAGCTGGAGCTGTTGTGTGAGTCTTAGGATGATGTGGACCCGCTCAAAAGTTGGCATTTTTTTTAGAGTCCTCATCTGAGGTGATCCTCCTAATGAGTGAGGATGGCGGTGGTCCTACTAATATGCCTTTTTCTTCTATCATATGAACTATTTCATTCTCAAAAAGAGCGGAGAGGCAATAGTCATCTAAGCTCTCATCTTCGAAATCAGTCTGAAGAGGTTCCAACTTCTGAGGTTCTTTGAGACATTCTTCTAGGCTGGTGAGTTCTCGGCTTGTACTTCGTGATATGCTAGGATTAATATGCACACTCGACAGCGAGGTTGGTAGGGTTGGGAGATGCAGGGATATCCCCAAGGGCATTCCCATCTTGAGAGGATTGATTCGGCATCTGGGTTGCTGTTGAAGTCTGAATCTTCGTGTCGGAGTTCATCCTTTTCTTCGAATAACCTTTGGAGGTCCTCACCTAGCTGTTCTTCCATCTCAAGGGCAGGGAGATCCAACTAGTAGTCCTCATCATCTCTTAGCACCGGTTTCCATTCCTCTTCCAGTGACTTCCAAAATATTTGAAGTTGTCGCGCATCTAGAGATTGGGGAGCATCGATCTCTAGTTCTTCTTTGAATTCTATGAAGGCAACATGATGATCTTCTATTCTCATTATTCGTTGTATCTTACGCAGGATAGCTCTTTCACACTATGTTAAGACAGATGCACACAGGTTGCAATAGGGTGATTCTAGGTAAGGGCAGTAGTGTACACACTGCCAAGTATCCAGTAAGGCTTGATGACCAAGTTCATCATTAGAGTCTCTTTCTTCGCTTTGGGAGTTGTTGACCTCCTCAAGGAGCTTCAGCCGCTCTACTCATAAGCGATCTCCAAGTTCTATTTCTGTACGGCTAGTCTAGTAGTCTTCTTCTTCACTCGTCATTGAGAGCCAGTCCTCACCTCCTAGTTCATGAGATTGGGGTGTCCCTGACTCTTGTTCTTCTTCATTTCCCAAATGCAGCGATGTGGAAGTCCTCCTCGTCGGTTTACTCCTAGTCTTCTATGTGCGGCTTGAATTTCGGTAGTTTTCTTTTCTCGGTAGTGCAGGGTTCCTTAGTGTCGAAGAGCGGTCCTATGCCTTCAAGTAGCTTGTTGATGTCATCGTCATTTTGGTTTGTCAGGTCCGCGAAGGCTTTGACAATCTGCTCAACTTCAATTACCTATGGTTTGGTAGGAGACGTTTCTTTTGTTCTTAGCACATCAGCCTTTTTGGTAGTTCCGTAGATGAAATGGCCATAGAGTGACCATTTAGGCAAGGTCGGTAGGAGGTCAGCTTGTTTACCGTCTGATTGGTAACTCAATCCTGTGTGCTTGCAGACTTTCTTTAGGACGAGTGGCCCCATTCATCCTTGTCGATTCTTGCCAAGCCCTGTATGTGGGATGTATCTGAGCTGGTACATGAGGTCCCATCCCTTTGTTGTGGTAGGGTTTATGTCATACAACCGGGTGAGGTCAGGTCCAACTGCTCTCTTTGTTAATCTTGATTGATGTGGGGGTGAGCTAGGGTGAGTGACTTCTGCTATTGCGGTATCATCAGGAGACTGTTCCTTCCTAATGTGGCCGGCAAATAGGATGGAGTTGTGAGACGTTGGAATACTTGTCGCATAATCAGTATCTACTTCTTTAAGGGGCGCATCGGCGTATATCCTGACAATGGAGTCTTCGTGGGAGAACTTGATGCATTGATGATATGTAGATGCCACTGGTTTCATGGACTCCAGTCATTTCCTTCCTAGGATTAGATTGTAGGTACTGTTGTTCATTCTTAGTGTGCTTGATTTATGTGTGTTTTGAAAACAGTTTTAAAGTTGCCAAATTACAGTGGCTCTAGACTATATAAGAAATTAAAGAAATATCAGCACAGTTAGAAGAGAATTAGCCTGCAAGATCAGGGCCAATTGTAGCAAGTTTTAAAAGTAAGTGAGTGAAAGATCGTCCACAGAGAATTTGTTTAAAATGTAAGATAAACCTCCAGATCTGAGCTACCAGATCTGGCTTCTTATCCTATCTAGAAAGTTGATAAGATGAGAGGTTTGAATTTGTCACGTTTAACAAACTAAAAACAAAGGAAAATTTAAACTAAATGATCCAGATCCGAGTTGGGGAGATTGAAACAAAGATGGAAGTAATATCTAACTCGATTTGGTCTTTGAAATCTAATGAGAATAACTGCGATTGAGGTGATCAATCTTCATCGGCTACAAGCACGGATGTAAGAGAGATAAATCTAATTCAAGGATTAGGCTTACACTTATGGCTATGGTCATCACTTTAATGGCCACAAACCATCCAATAGTTTTTAATCCAAATCCTCAATTCAGAACAGGAAACATCACTACAAATGCTGTAAGAGACTAGGTTACCAACACTAATTCTTACAGGATTAATGAATCAAGGGAAATTGCATAAAAAATAGTAAATCTAAAGGAGTCTAATGCAATAAGGAGATCAGAGGGAACCCTTAACATGAGTCCAATTGAGAAAATACGGTTTACAGCAACCTTTTCAAATCCACCGTTATAATTACAGAGCACAGTTTAAATAGCTCTCAGATTTGTAGTCTTGAATACAACTCTCTTTTGAATTACAAAAATGTCTCACAGCTCTCAATTGCAAATCAAAGTGAAGCTATTACAGGGATTTCAGACAAACTGTCTGGCTAGGAAATGGGGGATTAGAAATGAAACTCAAAATCTGGATGTCTAAATTGGGCAAATGGTTCGTCAATTTATAGCTTTCCCCAAGTCCATCTCTAATGTGCATCAACCAATCAGAATTGGTTAAATCCATATCAGCCAATAGGAGTCGAGCACCAGGATCCAGATCTGTTACGCCAATCGTAATCGGCTTGATCTGGTTCAGCCAATCAAGAAACAGAGGCATCAATTCTGTTAGGAAATTCAAAAATCTGTTGGAACTTCTAGAAGTTCTCGCCAAATAATTTCATCTTTGGGTGTTCACATGGGGAGGAATATGCCTTTGGTTCGTGCTCAGAATCTTCCGAAATATCCTTAGGTTTTAAAACGCATTGGGACGTGTGCAACAGATTACTGAATTGCCCTTGTTAAAGCTGCGAATCTCCAGAATACCTTTTCGCAGAGCTTAAGGGCCTTTTCGCAAAGTGCTGTGGCTTCTGAAGCTCTTTTCGTAGAGTTCAATCTCTCTTCGAATTGTGTTTTCTCCTTTTCGCAAAGTTCAATCTTCTTTTCGAAGAGTTCATATGCTCTTCGAAAACTAAGCCTGGAGGTTTTATTCCTTTTCGCAGAGTTCCAGGTTCTTTACGAAACGTGCAGGTTCTTTGCGAAAAGAACTCTGTATTGCATTTCTCTGTTCCCTGCTTCTCTTACAGGTCTTTGCCTCTTCCTTTTAGACTTTTCCACAGCTGATGAGGTTGTTTCTTCACTTCCTTCCTTTGGACTGACATGGATTGTCATCTTTTTGGCACTTTTGAGCTGCTTTTATGGTTAAGCCTGTCTTTATTGTTAGCTGCAACATAGGCACTTAAAACACTTATTTAGTTCTCTCAAAGGTCTATCAAGACTTAAGTTTAGGGGTGAAAAATGGTATTTTTCACTTGTCAACACACCCCCAAACCTAAGCTTTGCTAGTCCCTGAGCAAAGAAAAGAATAATAAAAAAAAACAAAGTAAAGAGCCACTTTTGTAGGGAGCACAGTTGCATTTAGCCTATGCAACAAGCCTTTTAAACCCCTAGGTGATCCCTAGTGGAGGAGTGAAGTCTCCTGAGGGTTTTCAGTGAAGGTACCCACAAACTTCTCCAATAAATCAGTTAAGATCAATGCAGTTCTGTTAAAGCAAACTTTCATCCAATCAGATTATTCACACCTGCATCAGTCAGGTTGTAAGAAGATTTTCAAGAAAACATCAGTTCAAAACTAAAATTCTGCTGTAATTCCTTTATCATTCACTCAGTTGGTGTCAAAAAGTTTTTACAAGAAAAATTAATGAAAAGCTTGCCTTCTATTTGAAAATTCAGTTTTGATGTTACCCCAAATAATTTGATTTCAAACTCAACTCTCACCAGGGTTTTCACTCACCATGCAAATATGAGGGTTGCACTATTTCACACAGCTCAAGAGCAATTCTGATCCTCAAATAGGAATGTAAGCGAGCATAGGCATTGCTTTTAGATTCTGAATTTCCTACTTTTTTCATCATAGATTACACATCCTTATCTCCATTTGACAGCTCAATCCATCATTGATCAGTAAGGTCTTTAACTTGGGTTGTAATGTGGCTTATGGGTGAAATTTAACAAGAATAAAGGGGTGGAATGGAGTTCAAAATTGAGAAGTCAGTCAAGGTAAGGAGGTGATAGACACACCTTCTTCAACTCACCACAATTTCATCTTCTTCTTTGAATTTTCAGAGCCAAACTGGCCATCTTTTTCTCTTTCTTTTTCAAACTTCCAATGAAATGCCTTCTCCTTTTTTCAAAGCAACATTGACCGGAATGCCACATTTCTTCCTACGATACATCATTGCCTTCAATTATTTTTCTTTTTCTTTTACCAAACTGTTACCCAACTCACCTTTCTTCAGCTTTCTTTCCTTTACCTTCTGAATTCTCAGAGTGAGGGTTAGGCTAAATGAGGTTGATGAGGTTTCAAAGAAATCTTGAATTTATAAAGCTCAATTGGTGTGTATCAAGGGCAGTTTTAAAAGGTGGGGCTTTTTAAAGTTCAAACTGTCCAAAAGAAGGCCCTACATCATGTCTTTAATATCATGATTGCTGTCAAGCTATTTTAACTTGGATATATGTAACTTCTAGTGATAACAAGCCGGCTCAAACAGTCCCTAGAGCAGAAAAAATTGCAAATTCATACCTCCAAAGAATACATTTCAGCAGGCCCAAATCTCACTGGGTGTCGTTTTCTATCAAATTCTTGAGGTATATCATCACTGTTTTCTCTCATTTTAGGCTTACTAAAACATCAATTTTTTTAGAAATTTTCTGACCTTCACTTCATGAAAGTATTAGAATTACACTAGAAATCAATTTTAAAAAGTTTTAACTTCCTCATTTTTCAAAACAACAGGTGTGAAATTACTTCATTTTCAAAAATTCTGCTGGTCATAAGCTGCATCAAGCATTAACTTATTTTATTGGCATACCTGCCATACCCCCAAACCAAAGGGAAGCAGGGTCCACACTGGTCCAAAACAGAGGAAAAATATAAGAAAGAAAAACAACAAAAGTAATAATGGCAAGAAGACAGAAAAAAAAATGCACAGTAGTATACGAAACAGAATTTTCTATTGCAACTGTATAACATTTTCAAAAATTCTGCTGGTCATAAGCTGCATCAAGCATTAACTTATTTTATTGGCATACCTGCCATACCCCCAAACCAAAGGGAAGCAGGGTCCACACTGGTCCAAAACAGAGGAAAAATATAAGAAAGAAAAACAACAAAAGTAATAATGGCAAGAAGACAGAAAAAAAATGCACATGAGTATCTGAAATGTAATTTTCTATTGCATCAGATAACACAAAAGTACAATGAAAGCTAATAACTGGGGTCAAAATCTGTATCATAGGTTGGTTCGGTGGCTCAATTGAGTCACCGTAATCGTAGCTAGAGTCGTTGGAGTCTCGAATCGGATTGAGCTCGAATAGTGTTTTTCACCAAGATACTCCTCGATTTGATCTTTCCGATGAGGCCAAGGTGTTTGGTGAGGCTAGTGGTCTTCAATTTTCTTGATCCAGTTGGGCTTGCAACATGGACACCTTGTGTTGCTCACCTCACCATTGAAATGTTTGACTCAAGAGGTCCGCATTTTATCTCTTTCAAATTTCATAAAAATCTCTAATTTCTTGATTTGGTTTTCATAGGGGGTGCGGATGTAAGCTTGCAAATCAGCTAGCCCCTTTTGAACATCTCTGCGGATATAAGGGTTATTTTCCATGGCTTTGATGAGAGTGGCATATCGGGAGGAATGGAATGGTAGGCGACCAAAGGTGGCCCAGGTGTGGTAGGGGGGGGAGAAGTGGCTAGAAAGGGGACAGCAGGGTCTATCTGAGTGGCGTGCTCAGAGAAAATGGGGAGGGGTGGAGGGGATGGAATCAAAGGAGCTTCAGTTTGAGTATGTGCAGCCTGGGTAGTAGTGGTGGGGGTGGGCAGATCAACCAATATTACTTCTGGATCTGTTTGAGTGGCTGTCAGAGAATTTAGGTAGGGTGATGGTGGTGGTTTAGGTTGTGGAAGCTAAGGTATGGAGCAGTTCCATGGCTACAGACTGATTGTCGGTGTTAATTTGAAGTTGGGTTTGGATGGACTGGAGGTAAGTAAGGATTTGAGTAATGGATGCAGGTGTGGGAGAGGTGGGCATAGTAGAAACTGGGACAACTGAGGTGGAGGGTGCAGGTGCAATGGCTGTAAAGGGAGAGGTTGGAATGTGGGTGAATGGAGGAGGAGCAGGTATAGGGGAGGGGTCCAGTTCCATGGTTTCAAAAATAGAGCCCATTAAAGCAGAGTAGGCTTCTGGAGTGAGGGGCTCAGGTTCAGGTGTGGGGGAGGCCTCAGGTGTGTGGGCTGATGGAGCAGGGGAATGTGAGGGGCTTGGGAGCAGAGGAGTGCAGGGAGATGGGGCAATATATCCTGCAGCTAACTCTTCTAAAACTTGGGCATTGGAGGGTGAAATGGGTGGTGTGAGAATGGTTGAAGTGGTTGGTGTAGAGGGGGAGTCCGAAATTGGAATGATGGAAAGTATGGGCGAGGGGACAGCTGGGATAGGTGAACTATCAAGGGCTGGAGTGGGGGAGTAGGGTGTAGGGATGACTTCCTCCAGAGTATGTGCAAACAAGGCTGGTCACCAAAGGACTGGCAGAGCTGGTTCTGGACAACGTTGGATCCGCAACATGGCGATGCTCAAATTCGACAACGTTGGATCTGCAACATGGCGAGGCGGGCTCATTTGGATGCTCAAATTCAGCTTGGGGATAGGTTCGCTCTGGCTTGTAGGGATGATGTCAATTTGGTTCACCGGTGAGTGAGTTCACTCACAACTCTGTGTTCGTGCGAATAGGGGCATGTGCAGTTCACACCGCCTCTCTCATCCTTCTCAAGATAGCACGCTTGTAGTCCAAGCCTTTTTCCAAAATTGAGTGTAATGACTTCAAAGGGCTCCTCACTATCAATGTCAAATTTGGCTCTGAGGGGCCTGATCAATCACAAATGGTAGGCCACTATCTTCCGCTCCTTTCTTTAGCTTGTATGACATCAGCCATGGCTTCAAAATTAACATAGGGGCATTGAAAAAGCGCCTTGAAAAATGAAAGAGGGCCTCTAAAATTGGTGATCTTCTCTCTTGGGTGTGGTGACATAAAAAAGGAATCCATCAATAGAAATTGGGGAGCAAGGTCTCTTCTCATGATGGGCCGCCCGTGCCCACAATACCTTGAGTTAGATGGGCAGCCATCTCTAAAAGAGGCAATTTGAGCGACCAAAGGCCAGAGGGATCAAATTGGAATGGTATCCCTAGAGCATTCCCTATGTCTTCAAAGTCACAGATCACAATCATCAATAAAATGACAAGGGTAGGGACATCGACATCTTTTTTGATGACCTTGGCTAGGTTTTGGTACCATAACTTTACCATTCTTGGGTAAATTCTTTCACGGCAAGGGGTAAGGATATTGCTTAGTGAAGCTTCTCTAAGGTATCTTAAGGATGGCGAGCATTCCGGTTTGGTGTCGAAAAAGTTTAAATCAACCATTAGCTCGTAGTAGCGAGCTTCAATGAAGGGATTGGGTAGAACCAAATGAATGGGCGGAGGAGTAAGCTGTGGTCGGGCTAGGCGAAGGGGTGGGTTCCTCATGTCTAATTTTCTTTCCTTTTCTACCCCTATCGCTTTATCCATTGAAAGTTTTTCGTTTAGCATGATTTGGTTTTCCTTTGCTTTTGGGGGTCGATTTGCTCACCTTTTAGCAGAGGATTTGGTAAACATTGCAGCCAATGATTTTCTCTTTTCCCATCCTAAATCGATGTATAATAATGCCCAAAAATAGATTGACACGAACAACTTACTATATGATAACCGAGAGAATGGGTAAAGAAATCAGATTTAGGGTTTACATTTTGAACGAGTTGTTTGCTTTGCGAAATCCTCCAGTTATAAGCGGCAATCCTCTTAAAAATGCATGATCTAACCAATTAGTTACAAAAGGGTAGTAGACTTGTTGAATCATCGCAAAGAAAGAAAAGTAGGGTTTAGTGAGAGGAGTCTCGAGAGAGTTTGAAATGAAAACCCCCGTCGAAAGGGTTTAAATATACTCAAGGTTAATATCGCAAAGTGCTTTTAAGTTTTGAAAAGTTCCAAAAGAGTCCTTTTAAAATTGTGAATGGCATCGGTACCATTCGACAAGTTAACGACTTGAAACATCATTTACATAAAGGAGTTAGCTTGAATTACTTTTTTCGAAAAGAGAAATGGCTTCAACACCAACTATTCAAGAGCACATCTTCTTCGAGTAGTTCATTATAGCAGATCTATTGAAAAGCAAATTGAACCTAACGAAAAGAGAAATATTACTTTGGGACTTGATTTTGAGCATATTTTAACTCTACGAAAAGAGAAAAAAAAATGTAAATGTAAAAATAAGCACAAACTATGATATACAAACATAATGTACAGTTTTTGGCCATCAGATTTTTGAAGATTCGTGATGATGGATGGTTAGCACAGGCTCCTGGGTTTTTTCAATGCATGGTTTGAGCCTCTGACCATTAACCTTTATGATTCTTCCATTACTTGGATCAAGGATGTCAACAGCTCCCGAAGGGGCTGCTTGAACGACAGTGTATGGCCCATCCCATCTGGATCTCAATTTTCCTAGGAAAAACTTGAGCTTTGAGTTAAATAGCCATACCTTAGAACCAGCTGTGAACTCTTTTCTCAATAAATTTTTATCATGAAAAGTTTTGACTTTTTCTTTATATAATCTTGAATTGGTGTATGCATCCATTCGCAGCTCTTCTAACTCAGCAAGTTGCAATTTCCTGTGATTACCGGTAGATCCATGTTCAATGTTTTAATGGCCCAAAAAGCTTTATATTCTAACTCTACTGGTAAATGGCATGCTTTGCCATAGACCAACCTAAATGGGGACATACCAATTGGGGTTTTATAGGCTGTCCTATATGCCCACAATGCATCATTAAACAAGGACCAATCCTTTCTGTCCTTCTTCACAGTCTTTTCCAAAATATGTTTGATTTCTCTATTGAAATCTCCACTTGTCCACTGGTTTGTGGATGATATGGAGTGGCTATTCTATGAGTCACAGAGTATTTCTTCAACAATGTTTCAAAATGTCTGTTACAAAAATGGCTTCCCCCATCACTGATAATGGCTCTGGGAAAACCAAACCTGGAAAAAATGTGATCCTTAAGAAATTTCAAGACCACTTTGTGATCATTTGTTTTAGTAGCTGTGGCTTCAATCCATTTGGATACATAATCCACAGCTACTAAAATGAAAGTATACCCATTGGAAGGAGGAAAGGGACCCATGAAGTCTATCCCCCAAACATCAAACAACTCAACTACCAAAATAGTCTGTAAAGGCATTGAGTTTCTCTTGGAAATGCTGCCTAATTTTTGACAGTTCAGGCAGGACTTACAATGCTGCAGGGCATCCTTGAAAAGTGTAGGCCAATAAAATCCACACTGCAAAACTTTTGCAGCAGTTTTGTTCCCATTAAAATGACCTCCACAGGCCTGTTCATGACACAGAAAGTATTCTATGAAATTCTTAGTCAGGAACACATTTCCTTATTATTTGATCTGCACAACTCTTGAACAGATAAGGATCCTCCCAGATGAAGTGTTTAACTTTTGAGAAGAAAAGATCTTTATCCATTTTATTCCAATGTTGAGGAATTCTTCCAGTAGCCAAAAAGTTGACTATGTTTGCAAACCAAGGAGTGTGTATACTAATGGAAAAAAGTTGCTCATCAGGGAAAGATTCATTGATAGGCAACCTATCAATCTCAGTAGTTAAAATCCTGAAGAGGTGATCTGCCACCACATTCTCCACCCCTTTTTTATCTTTAATTTGTAGATCAAATTCTTGTAACAAGAGAATCCACCTGATGAGTCTTGGTTTGGTGTCCTTCTTAGACAGAAGGTATTTTAAAGCCGAGTGGTCAGTGAACACCACTATTTGTGAACCCAAGACATATGACCTGAATTTTTCCAAAGCAAAAACAATTGCCAGCAGCTCCATCTCAGTTGTTGTGTAATTGAGCTATGCATCAATCATTGATTTGCTAGCATAAGCTATGACATGAGGCAGCTTATCTTTTCTCTGTCCAAGGACAGCTCCCAAAGCATAATCTGATGCATCACACATCAGTTCAAAAGGTAATGAATAATTTGGAGACTGCAATATTGGAGCTGAAATCAGACAATTTTTTAGGAATTCAAAAGCCTTCATGCATTCATTATTGAAAACAAAAGGGACATCTTGGCACAACAAACAACAAAGAGGTTTAGTTATTTTACTGAAGTCCTTGATGAACCTTCTGTAAAATCCAGCATGTCCTAAAAAACTTCTGATTTGTTTAACAGTTTTGGGAGGTGGTAAATGTGCAATTAACTCAATTTTTGCTTTGTCCACCTCAATGCCCTTGTGGGAAACAACATGGCCAAGGACAATGCCACAGGTGACCATGAAATGGCTCTTTCCCAAACTCAAAACCAGATTGGTTTCTTCACATCTTTGTAGTACCAATTTGAGATGGTGTAAACCGGGAAAAATTATTGCCATAGATTGAGAAATCATCCATAAAAATCTCCATAAATTGGTCAATCATATCAAAAAATTGCATACATGCATCTTTGGAAGGTAGCAGGAGCATTACAAAGACCAAAAGGCATTCTCCTATAGGCAAAAGTGCCAAAAGGGCACGTGAATGTGGTTTTTCCCCGATCTTGTGGGTACAGAATGTAACCAGAGTAACCATCAAGAAAAAATAATAAGCTTTTCACTAGCTTATCTAAGATCGATCAATGAATGGGAGGAAATGGTCTTTTCGGTCATTGCATTTAATTTTACGTAATCATCTGACACTCCATCCAGTTGTTTGCAGTTGACATAAGCTCACCGAACGAGGTTACAAGTGATTTCAGATTTCTTAGGTACCACTGTGTAGGTGCTACCCAAAAGTCGAATCGAAATGGGGTAAATGACCTGCATCCAACAACTTAACCACCTCTTTCATGACCACTTCTTGCATATGAGGGTTCAACCTCCTTTGCATTTCCCTTGAAGGCCTTGCATCTTCTTCCAAGTGGATTTTGTGCATGCAAGCAATTTGGGTGATTCCTCCTAAATCAATAGTCCACCAATAGCCTTTTATGTTCTTTCAAGACTATCAGCCTCTTCCTCTTGCTCCTTTGTGAGAGAGGAAGAAATAATGGCAATGATTTATGATTACCAAGAACACATACTTCAAATTTTCGGCTTCTTTAGTTCTAAATCAGTGGGAGAAAAGAAGGTATCAAAGGTACCTTAGATGTTTGTGGAAGGGGGAAGTAGCGAGGTTTCCAAGAAGAAGAACTTCGATTGTTTAAGATTTCCTTGCACAACATTAATTTCCTCGAATTGAGATACAACTTGCTTTTTTCAAAGATATCCCCAAGCATCTTTTGATATCCTGTGGTGAAGTCTTCACCCTAGAAATTGTTGTAAAGTTCCTTCCACAAGTTCATCCAATAGATCAACATGAAAACATTCTTCAGAGCTGAACTGGGGCTGTGTGACTGCATTATAAACATTTAATTTTACCTTCATGTTTCCAAATGAGACTTCCATAATACCAGACCTGCATTGAATGCAAGCATTTGCTGTAGCCAGGAATGGTCTTCCCAAAATGATAGGGATGGAAGTTTTGCTTTTGGTTGGTTCCATATCTAAAACTAGAAAATCAGCAGGATAGAAAAATTTATCTACTCCCACCAATACATCTTCAATTATTCCTACTGGCTTTCTTTCAGATCATGCGCTAGTTGTAACACCACATGAGTGGGTTTAATTCTCCCAAACCTAGCTTCTCATATACAGAATATGGAAGTAGGTTGACACTAGCACCCAGATCTAATAAAGCCTTTTCAATGGTGTGTTCCCCAATAATGCAAGGGATTGTGGGGATTCCAAGATCTTGAAGTTTGGGAGGTGTAGCAGTGGATAACACCTGACTAATTCTTTCCACAGCAAAGACCTTCTTGGACAATCAGTATCCTAGATTGTCTTTTGTGAGTGCAAACATCTTTCAAAATTTTGCATATCGAATTTGTTTGATTGCCTCAAGCAAAGGTAAATTTATCTTGACTTGCTTGAAAGTCTCCATCATATCATCTATTTTGTGTTCCCTTTATCAAAGGAATCTGATTTCATTGCATGTGGAAATGGTAAATGAGGAACCAATCTTTCATCTACACTTTAGAAGTATCTTAAATTTTTTACTTTTTCATTTTTCATTTTTTGATTTTTGAGGTACATCAAAGAACCCAATGCTATCACTATCTTGCTCTGCATATCTTTATCCTCTTCCTCATTTCTTCCTTCTTCAATACCCACTTTGTTATCTATCATTTTCCACTTCTCAAAGTGGTGACAGCTTTTACTTCTTCATGTGAATTAGAAGCTTCTCCAACCATGAAGCGTCCTTTGGGATTGTTCAAAGGTTGGTAGGTAACTTTCCTTCCTCTCTTTTGCCAAGGTATTTGAAAAGTCATGTCCCAATGTTTCTTCAATCTTCTTTATGCTCTGGTCATGAAAATTCACAGTTTGAGTTAAAGATCCTAAATTAGTGAATTTAGGACTTGATCTTCAAAAGAAAGGGACCGGAAGGGTTTTGAATCGCGATCGTATTGCAGTTGTTGTGGAATGGGAAATTTCAAAGTTTGGTTTGACATAAAATTTCATTGATTGAAAGGCATTTGATTCTTTGGTTGTTGCTGTTGTTGGGATTGGTAATTCCCCTGGTTCCACCTCAAATTGGGGTGTGCTCTCCATGGATATTCATTTGACTACATCTGTCCAAATGATTGAGCAGCATGAGCTTGTTCCACCATTAAATCTGAGAACTGTGATGCAGCAGGACATTGATCAACTGAATGAGTAGGGGACTGGCATATCAGACATGCCTCCTCTACTCTTGAAACATTTGGAGTTTTAAGTGAGTCCATCAATCTATCAAATTTTGTGGTTAGATTATCCATTTTTCTTTCCAACTCATTCACCTCATAGATCTTCCCTTTTGTGGGTTGGTGATTGTTCAACCTAGCCAGATTTTCAATTTCTCTTGACAGAGATTCCTGCTGAGTTGAATTCTCACCAATCACTTCGAATAAGTCCCAAACCTCTTCAACTGTTTTTTGTAAGTAAGTGCCTCCACAGGAAGCATCCACCATATTTTTGCCTTTTTGATCAATTCCTTGATAGAAGCTTTGAACCAGCTGCCACCTAGGAATTTGATGATGAGGACATTGCCTTAACAGTTCCTTGAATCTTTCCCATGCTTCATGGAAAGTTTCAGTTGAATTTTCGGAGAATGTAATGATACTTTGTCTCAATTGGCTAGTTTTAGACATTGGGAAATATTTGGCTAAAAATTGACATTGTAAATCATTCCATGAAGTGATACTATTTGGTGCTAACATGGATATCCATGCTCTAGCTTTATCCTTTAATGAAAAAGGAAAGAGCATAAGCTTGGTTGCTTCTGGACCCAGTCCAGCTATGTTGAATGTGGTGCAATGAGCCAAAAATTCATCCACATGTTTGTATGGGTCTTCCTTACTCAACCCATGGAAAGAAGGGAGCATTTGGATAGTTGAGGATTTGATCTCATAATTTCCTTCCACAGTAGGAAATTGAATGCAAAAGGGCGAATTATAAGCACCAGGTGCAAAGTAATCCCTCAACAATCGAGGTTCTTCACCCATAGTAGCAGAATTCTGTGTTGTTTGTTTGGTTCGTAGTAGTCTTTCAACTTCTAAATTTAATGGGAGAATCTCGAGTGAGTCCTCCTACCAAACATACAACTCGTGAACAAAAAAATCGATTATGCACTGACAAACCTTCAGAATTCCTTTCAGTAATTTCCCTTCTTTAAAAACCGGAATATGAATAACTGCACAAGTATAAACAATAGAATAGTTTAGTACTGATAAAAATTAAAATGAAAAACTTAGGTCTATCTATTTTAGAACAAACTCTCCGGCAACGGCGCCAAAAACTTGTTGTTCATTCTTAGTGTGCTTGATTTATGTGTGTTTTGAAAACAGTTTTAAAGTTGCCAAATTACAGTGGCTCTAGACTATATAAGAAATTAAAGAAATATCAACACAGTTAGAAGAGAATTAGCCTGCAAGATCAGGGCCAATTGTAGCAAGTTTTAAAAGTAAGTGAGTGAAAGATCGTCCACAGAGAATTTGTTTAAAATGTAAGATAAACCTCCAGATCTGAGCTACCAGATCTGGCTTCTTATCCTATCTAGAAAGCTGATAAGATGAGAGGTTTGAATTTGTCACGTTTAACAAACTAAAAACAAAGGAAAATTTAAACAAAATGATCCAGATCCGAGTTGGGGGCGTGATTGAAACAAAGATGGAGAAGTAATATCTAACTCTGATTTGGTCTTTGAAATCTAATGAGAATAACTGCAGTAGCTCAAATGAGGTGATCAATCTTCATCCTGCTACAAGCCATGATGTAAGAGAGATAAATCTAATTCAAGGATTAGGCTTACACTTATGGCTATGGTCTGTCCACTTTAATGGCCACAAACCATCCAATAGTTTTTAATCCAAATCCTCAATTCAGAACAGGAAACATCACTACAAATATTGTAAGAGACTAGGTTACCAACACTAATTCTTACAGGATTAATGAATCAAGGGAAATTGCATAAAAAACAGTAAATCTAAAGGAGTCTAATGCAATAAGGAGATCAGAGGGAACCCTTAACATGAGTCCAATTGAGAAAATACGGTTTACAGCAACCTTTTCAAATCCACCGTTACAATTACAGAGCACAGCTTAAACAGCTCTCAGATTTGTAGTCTTGAATACAACTCTCTTTTGAATTACAGAAACGTCTCACAGCTCTCAATTGCAAATCAAAGTGAAGCTATTACAGGGATTTCAGACAAACTGTCTGGCTGGGAAATGGGGGATTAGAAATGAAACTCAAAATCTGGATGTCCAAATTGGGCAAATGGTTCGTCAATTTATAGCTTTCCCCAAGTCCATCTCTAATGTGCATCAACCAATCAGAATTGGTTAAATCCATATCAGCCAATAGGAGTCGAGCACCAGGATCCAGATCTGTTCTGGCCAATCAGAACTGTTTGATCTGGTTCAGCCAATCAAGAAACAGAGGCATCAATTCTGTTAGGAAATTCAAAAATCTGTTGGAACTTCTAGAAGTTCCCGCCAAGTAATTTCATCTTTGGGTGTTCACATGGGGAGGAATATGCCTTTGGTTCGTGCTCAGAATTTTCCGAAATGTCCTTGGGTTTTAAAATGCAATGGGACGCGTGCAACAGATTACTGAATTGCCCTTGTTAAAGCTGCGAATCTCCAGAATACCTTTTCGCAGAGCTGAAGGGCCTTTTCGCAAAGTGTTGTGGCTTCTGAAGCCCTTTTCGCAGAGTTCAATCTCTCTTCGAATTGTGTTTTCTCCTTTTTGCAAAGTTCAATCTTCTTTTTGAAGAGTTCAGATGCTCTTCGAAAACTAAGCCTGGAGGTTTTATTCCTTTTCGCAGAGTTCCAGGTTCTTTCTGAAGCGTAGTTCTTTTTGCGAAAAGAACTCAGATTGCATTTCTCTGTTCAATTGTTCCTCGCTTCTCTCTTTGCCTCTTCCTTTTAGACTTTTCCACAGCTGATGAGGTTGTTTCTTCACTTCCTTCCTTTGGACTGATATGGATTGTCATCTTTTCGGCACTTTTGAGCTGCTTTTATGGTTAAGCCTGTCTTTATTATTAGCTGCAACATAGGCACTTAAAATACTTATTTAGTTCTCTCAAAGGTCTATCAAGACTTAAGTTTAGGGGTGAAAAATGGTATTTTTCACTTGTCAACAGGTACTAGACGAGTCGGAGACATGGAACATAACGCCTTTAGAAACCGATCCAAGGTGGACTTGCAACTTGATGGTTCCTTTAATAAAATGTCAGGAACCGTCATATGTGATGAGGGATAAAGAGGAGGGCTTTATTCTAGTGTCTTGAGTGTGGTTATGGGATATATATTAAGTCATGCTCCTATGTTGACCAGTGAATGCGGTACCGAGAAGCCTTTAATCATAACGGTCAGGTATATTGGGGTGGAGCTCTCGCACAATGATTCCTTGGGCATATCAGCCTCGATGAAAGTGAGTGTTAAGACCTGAAAAGTACCACTTTTCACCCCTTAACTTAATCTTTGTTAGACCATTAATCATTTAATAAATGTGTTTTAAGTCTATTCTATAGGTAATAAGCAACAGCTATAAATAAACCCCTAACCATGCCAAGAAGCCTACTGTTACCCCAGAAGCCCCTAAGAAGAATGAAGGTTGAACTCAGATAGAGAATTGGTTGCAGCATAGGCACAGCAAAGCAGCAACAATCCAAGAAGAATCTCTCGCGCAAATGTCGCAGGGTTCAATTGAACCAGAGAGAATTCCTTCGCGCAGTTGTCGCGGGCTTCTGAAGACAACACACCAACTGGTTGCACAGTCTTCACGTCGTTCTCCCGCGGTTTGATGACAGAAAAAATTAAAGAGCAGACTTCATGAGGATCTCACGAGTTTCAGTCACCAGCGCTCGCGCAACACTCGCGCAATCTCACACAGCTCAAGAAAGGAGTCTTCAATCGTCGCGCGATTCACTGAAGAGAGAGCTCCAGGCACTCCAGCCCGCAGCTATCGTGCAGTGGCCACGGGATACAAACCTTCAAAGAAATGCTCGTGCGATCCATAGGCCTATGAACACTACTTCTTTGTGAGGATCCCCAAGAGATTCACCAAGGGACGAACCGTGCGCGCAATTCTTGTGCCATTCAAAAGGAAAGAGCAATCTCGCGACAGTCAAAAGTATCCCGCGATGACCAAAGTATCAATCCCGTGACTGCATGAGCTTCAAGTCAATTCAACCCCGTGACACCAATTCTACCACGCGATAAGATCTAAAAATCTTTTCTAGCCAGCAAGGTTCGGGTTCTAAACTTCTCCCCACTTTTGTAAGGGCAATCTGGGAATTTTCTAGCAATTAGGGCACGCACTTCAATGCTCCAATCTCCGTGCACATGCCTCGAGGCATCTAAGGAATAGAATTAGCCCACGATAGCATTGATAAATTTGGGTTTTCCAAACCCTAATTCACAGAGAGCCGACTGCTATATAAGCCTAAGCCTAGCTTAGGTTTAAAAGAAACCTTTTGGCACTTAACTTCTGTATTCCTTCTTGAAACTGACTATAGAATTACAGTAGGCTAAGGTTAGGGTTTAGGAGTTTTCTTTTTCCTTTTTCCTTCTCTCCATAGTCCAACACTTGCTGGCTATGCTTTTGTATGATTATTTGGTATAGTTTTAATGGAGCTTTGTAATAGGATCTATTGCATGTATGGGATTGGTGTTTTGTGAGTTGTTCTGTGCAAGGCTGCTACCATGAGATCCTCCATTGCTAAGTTGTTTTGTAAGTAATGGAGGATTGTCTTTAATGCTTTACTTAGATCAAAGTGACATGTGTGTCCAGGTTAGGCACATTACAGGCCTAGCCCCACCACAGGACCCACTAAATCTGAATCCCCATGGGAGCTTGAGTTGGTAGCCTTGTGAATATGGTGGCGGCAGCAATGTTCTTGTTCTGACTTAGACCTCTGTGAGGAGGATAGCCTCTGTGGATAGTCTGTGACCATTCAAGTGGACAGATTATAGCCCTAGGTGAGGCCAATCCATAGAACTAAGACAGATACTTCTTCTCTACACTTATGCTTGTAGCCTTATGAGAGATTTTGCAGAGACAGACTCCCCTATATTTGCATAGACCCACCATCAGATGGCAGATTTGATCTAGATGTAGAGATTGAAGGCTTGTGACTGGATCACTACTATCTTTCTAAAGTAGTGAACAACTAAGCTTAAAAGCTAGTACTCAAACTCTTACAGGTTCTGTGTGTCCAGGCTAGTACACGTTGTAGGCCTAGCCCCACACACAGAGCTTTAAAGGTTGAGGTTCCTATGCGCTTGTAGCCTGGATGAAGTAGGGCCTACAATGATGAACTTGTTCTGACCCATCTCTGGATTGTGGTTCCCCTATTGGATAGTCTATGACTATTCAAGCGGACAGGTTATAGCCATAAGAGATTGGATCATGGCACAAGAGTGAGTTGGATCCTTTCTCCTCTTGGGTGATAATGTAGCCATTGGACAAGATTTCTATAGCAGCAGATCTGAGTCTGAGTTATAAGACCCATCAGATCTATACCTAATAGCATACTTCTCACCCTTTTATATTTATTTTCTCACCCTCCATCACTCTTCTCAACCCTTTTTGTAGTTTAGGCATTAAGTTACCTTAGGATTTAGACTATAGTGACCACAAATCCCTTTCCATTTAGAATTGCCAGATCTATAGCCAGATCTGGAGGGCCTACTAAAGATAGCTCCCTTGGAGCTTTAGATCAACTTTCCCTATGGGACAAACTCTTACTTATCAAAACTTGCTACAACAGGCCCTGTATCTTGCAGGACTGTGTATTTTTAGGCTTGCTGCTCTTCAATCCATCTTTGATTTTCACTAACCCAATTCTTATCACCATCTCCATTAAAGTTATTAACAAGCACTTAAATTACCTCAACAGTGAGCACTGGAGGTTGTGCCATGACCGAAGCGATTTCATGTAGCTCATCCAAGGTGGTATCTTCATTTACATGCGTCTCCTCGAGTGTATCTATCAATAGTTTATGGTGTTTCGGCGACTTCTTGATGAGCTCAAGGATTGATATCTGCGCTGATATTTTCTCGAGGTGTCGCAGAAGATTATATTCCTGGCCTGCCTCTAAAACTAGCTCTTTGCCAGGGCGGTGAGCTCTGCTAATAGTCGATTGAGGTGGTGGAGGTCTTGGTCCTGGAGTCTAAGGTGGTGGGATCGTATGAGGCAGTGGAGGTAGGTTTACTATTTGTTCCCTTACTATCCTTTCCGACAACTAAGCACCGTCGTTCTTCTTAACCTAGGGGAATGGCGGTGGTGGGTAATGGGTTCCAGATTTAAGGATCAGGCACATTGGCTGAGGTGTTGATGAACTTTCCATAGTACTCTTTGCGAATGGAGTGGAATTTGAGGAAGGAATGCGCAGAGGTGCTATGCCGTTCCATGGTGGGAGATATTAAGTGTAATCTTCCTCTTCTAGAAAAGTGGAGATCAAGGCTTTTTCCTTGTCGGATTCTTCGCTCGACTGACTCATCGTGCTATCAAGGTGTTGTTCTGTTGTAGCTTCCTGTTGTTGTCTCGAGGTATTCTGGGTGACGCTTTCTACTCATGCCGCAACTTGCTCCGCGGTTTGGAGGACATGGCCTTCGTATTCAGGTTGAAAATCGGATAGTGAGGGAGTTGGTTGTGGGTTTGGAGGAGTGAGAGGTTCGGGTGGAGGCTGATGGTGGTTCAACTTCCGCTCCTTGAATGATTGGACCAGGATTCAGGTGAAATTCGGGTAGGGAGGCGGACTTGGGGGTGTGACTCGATGTTGGTGCGTGCTTTTTGTGGGTTTCTCTCTGCTCCCATTGAATCAGTGGCTCCAATTCTGTCCAGGTGGACTCTAGCGATGCGGTGTTTGGAAGGATAAAAATAAATAAAAAGGGGGATTTTCTAGGAAGGTTCCTAGTTTGATTGCGATCGCTAGCTGCAGATATTTAACGACGCTGCAACACGTCAGTGATCATGCTATGAAGCGGGCATGAGTTACTTCTATACTGAATCGTCTGACTGCGAACATCAGCAATAGTGTTTCTCTTTAGCTTAGTTAGTTTAATTTTCCTCTTATTTCCCTTTGTAATTATAATTCCGGTCTGTTTAGATTTCCCAATTCTATTATTATTATGCTCTGATTACGTGGGCTTATTAAGGTGAGTTATTTTACTATTCTGATGCTGTCAAGAGTCCAATGAGCATCAAGGTTCTAGTATTGCTAAAAGTCTAATCAGTTTCAGTCTCCTACTGAATCTAGGAGTGCATGTGTATCAGCTCCAATAATGTTCTGATTAAATCAATCATGCCAATTGTACTGGGATTCTAACTAAAAAAAATATACAAATTGTATTGCAATTCTACTCAAAGTAATTGTAATAATTCTATCGTAATTCTAATTGAAATAAAAAGACTGAATTTTCTACGAGCCTAATTAAAGCAATAGATTTAATTTTCTATTCAAATATCAACGGAAATAAAAAGACTGATTTTTCTACGATTCTAATTATCGCAAGAATTAATTGTATAAAATATAACTGATCATTCATAAACTAAACTTCTTAAAATTCTGATTTGAAATAGTTAATTAACAAAACTAAGGGAGAAGAAATTTTGATTTAAACCTTCTAATAATTATATGAAGGCCTAATTAATACGAATAATCAATTATATCTAGTTACTAACTAATCAAGGTAACTAATTACTCCGTTATGCTAAGGAGGATTGGCCTTGTTCCCGAGTACCATCCGTAAGCTCCCGTGGGCAAATCGGATGGCTAAGATTTAAAGAGAAAAAAATTGAATTTTGGGTTATGAAGTAATATTTTTGGGTTTTCTAATTGTTTTCAGGATTATGGGGATGAATTAAATTAAGAGAATAGAATTAAACAACTAAACTAATGATTGGAAGCGGTAAAAATATTAACTTAAAATTAAAATCTAAAATTCTAGGACTGAATTCGGGTCTGAAATCAGAAAATCAGGCCGTATGATTAAGGACTGGTTCTAAACTCGGAGAGTTAGAACCAGAGATTAATGATAGGACTGTAAATTGTGATTTTAAAGTAGAATTTGGTCTTAGGGGTCGGTGTATCGGACCGCTAAATTAAGGACCAGCTCTAGAAACAGAAAACTAGAACCAGATATAGAGAATTTCGGTCCGAAACGGGTGCTACGGTCTATGACTGAAAATAAAATTAATACTAAATTTAAGAACTAAAAGCTACAGTCGGGAACTAAAAATTAAATTCCTACCTAGGGTTGAGGTTGCGGAGAAGGATCATCGAAAGCTTGAAGTTTTTTTGTGAATCTCGAAATCATGATTAGGTTGCTCTATAGGTTCATTCTCGGAGCCCTCTGGTTTTGAAACTTGCTATTTGTCTCCCAAAATTTGCAGCCTCTCCTTCTCTCTTCGAGAAAAAAAGCTTTGAGTAGGTCACCGACTCAGTGAGCGACCGCTGACTTGCTCAATGAGTTTCCTAGTCCTAACAAAATTAGGGCTGATTGCGCGTGGGTTGAGATGTGTGCAATCCGATTAAGCGTGTTACCTGAAGCATTTAATCAAGGAGATTTAGGGGTCAAGGGTAATAAGACTAGGTTGGGCATAGGCCAATTGTGCACTGGTGGTGGAGCATTCAATCCGATCTCGCGCTTGGATTCAGGCACGTAATCAAGTCTTGAGAAGGTCTAGGAAAGGAAGTTTGGTCTGAAAAGTGGACTGATTGTGTGCTTGTGGTTCTGTGCATGATCAAATTACACGCTTGGCTTCTAGCACGGAATTCGGGGTTGTTCGGGTCTGGTCTCTAGATTGAAATGCAAGACTATTGTTTCAGTCTGCATTCTAGCTATATACTGTTATTACAGTATATATAGTCTCCCTATGCTAGGATCTAAGCCACAGAGCTATTGTTTTAGCCTGTGTTCAGTCATGTATCGTTGCATGGTCCCACACCGAGGGTCAAAAGGGGTCAAAGGTTGACTGAACAAGTTTGTATACTCCGAGAAGGCAAAATGTGGGTGTCTACAGATGCCCCTCTGTTGAGAACTAGAAAATACCATTTTCCCCCCTTTAACCTGGGCCTTGATAGACCCTTGAGAGAACTAAATAAGTGTTTTAAGTGCATGTGTTACAGTTAACAATAAAGACAGGCTTAACCATGAAAGCAGCCTAAAAGTGCCAAAAAGATGATAATCCATGTTGATCCAAAGGAAGAAAGAGAAGGGACTACCTCACTAGCTGTCAAAATGCCTGAACTGAAGAGGCAAAGACCTGGTCTCAACCTAGAAAAGAAATACGGAGCAATTTGAACAGAATAATGCACTACAGAGTGCTTTTCGAAAAGAACCTGAACTTTGTGAAAAGAACTAAAAGCTCCAGGCTTAGTTTTCGAAGAGCACCTGAACTCTTCGAAAGGATGTTTGACCTATTCGAAAAGAAGAGAACTCTTAATGTAACTCTAACTTTGCGAAAAGAGCTTCAGAAGTCACAGTACCTTGCGAAAAGTTCCCTAAACTATGCGAAATGGTACTCTAGAGATTCCTAGCTTCTGCAAGGGTAATTCAATAATCTTTTACACACGCCCCAATGCATTTAAAAACCCAGGGACATTTCAGAAGATTCAAAGCAGGAAGCAAAGGCATATTCCACCCCATGTGAGCGCCCGAAGATGAAATCACTTGGAGGGAACTTTTAGAAGCTCTAACAGATTTTCAAATTGCATAATGTAATTGATGCTTCGTCACCGATTGGTCGAACCGTATCGAGCAATTCGATTGGCCGTAACAGATCCGGATCCTTGTGCTCACTCCATTGGTTGATATGGATCTAACCAATTCGATTGGTTGATACATATCCGAATGGACCTGGGAAAACTATAAATAGATGAACTATTTGCCCAATTTGGGCATCCAGATTTTGAGTTTCATTTCTATTCCCCCATTTCCAAATCAGCTAGCTTGTCTGAAACCCTTGTAATAGCCTAACTTTTATTTACAATTGACAGCTGTGAGATACCTCTGTAATTCAAAAGAGAATTGTATTCAAGACTACAAATCTGAGAGTCTTAAGCCGTGGCTCAGAATTGTAATGGTGAATTTGAAAAGGTTGTCAGAACCAATGTTCTCAATTAGATTCGTGTTAAGGGTTCCCTCTGATCTCCTTATTGCACTAGACTCCTTTAGATTTACTGTTTTTCATGCAACTTCCCTTGATTCATTAACCCTATGGGAATTAGTGTTTGTAACCTAATCTCTCACAGCATTTGTAGTGATATTTCTTGTTCTAAACTAAGGGTTTAGATTAAAGACTATTGGATGGTCTGTGGCCATTGAAGTAGACAGACCATAGCCATAAGCCTAAATTTAATCTTTGAGTTAGATTTATTTCTCTTGCATCTGTGCTTGTAGCCAGATGAAGATTGGATCATCTCTCATTTGATCTGCAGTCATTCTCATTGTGTTTCAAGGACTAAATTAAAGTTAGATATTATTTCTCCATTTTTATAAGTTTACATCAAAATCCCCCCAACTCAGATCTGGATCATTTAGTTTAACTTTTACTTTTATCATTTAGTTAACGTGACAAATTCAACTTCCCATCTTATGAGCTTTGTAGATAGGATAAGAGGCCAGATCTGGTAGCTCAGATTTGGAGGTTTATCTTACATTTTAAACAAATTCTCTGTGGACGATCTTTTACTCACTTACATTTAAAACTTGCTACAATTGGCCCTGATCTTGCAGGCTAATTCACTTCTCTCTGTGCTGATATTTCTTTATTCTTTTTAATTTTCCAGATTCAGTATAACTTAGCATTTGCAAATCTGTTTTCAAAACACAAATAAATCATGCACACTAGAGTAAGCAACAAGTTTTTGGCGCCGTTGCCGGGGAATTTGTTTTAAAATAGGTAGACCTAAGTTTTTATTTTTGTTTCTATTTTATCTCAGTGCTAAACTATTCCATTGTTTAAATCTATGCAGCTATTCATATACATTGTGACGCGTGGAATCTATTTTAAAAGGAATTCTGAAGGTTTGCTGTGCATAATCTGATTCTCTGTTCTGTGTTGTATGTTTGGTAGGAGGACTCTCAGCCCTGAGATTGTCCCTCTAAATTTGGAAGTAGAAAGGCTACTACGAACCAGACAAACACCACAGAATTCTGCTGAAACAGCTACTATGGGTGAAGAACCTCGACTTTTGAGGGATTACTTTACACCTGGTGCTTATAATTCTCCATTTTGCATTCAATTTCTTACTGTTGAAGGAAATTATGAGATCAAATCATCAAATATCCAAATGCTTCCTTCCTTCCATGGGTTGAGTAAGGAAGATCCATACAAAAATGTGGATGAATTCTTGTCTCTTTGCACCACATTCAACATAGCTGGACTTGGTCCAGAAGCAACCAAGCTTAGGCTCTTTCCTTTTTCATTAAAGGACAAAGCTAGAGCATGGTTGTCTATGTTAGCACCAAATAGTATCACTTCTTGGAATGATTTGCAGTGTCAATTTTTAGCCAAATATTTCCCTATGTCTAAAACAAGCCAATTGAGACAAAGTATTATTTCCTTCTCACAAAACTCAACTGAAACTTTCCATGAAGCATGGGAAAGGTTTAAGGAACTTTTAAGGCAATGTCCTCATCATCAAATCCCCCGATGGCAGCTTGTTCAAAGCTTCTATCAAGGAATTGATCAAAAGGGCAAGAATATGGTAGATGCTTCCTGTGGAGGTACCTATTTACAAAAAACAGTTGAGGAGGTTTGGGACTTATTTGAAGTAATTGGTGAAAATTCAACTCAACAGGAATCTTTGTCAAGAGATATTGAGAATCCTGCTAGGTTGAACAATCAGCAAACCATCAAAGGAATGATTTATGAGGTGAATGAGTTGGAAAGAAAGATGGATAATTTAACCACAAAGTTTGATAGATTGATGGACTTACTTAAAAATCCAATGGTTGCAAGAGTAGAGGAGGCATGTCTGATATGCCAGTCCCCTACTCATTCACTTGACCAATGTCCCGCTGCACCACAGTTCCCAGATCTAGTGGTGGAACAAGCTCATGCTGCCCAATCATTTGTACAGATGTAGTCAAATGAATATCCATGGAGAGGGCACCCCAATTTGAGGTGGAGCCAGGGGAATTATCAATCACAACAGCAGCAGCAACCAAAGAACCAAATGCTTTTCAAAACTGCTCAGCCTTATCAGCAGAATTTTTATGCCAAGGCAAATTTTTAGCAGCCCATTCCACAACAACCTGTACAGCAATCTACTCCAGTTCAAGCCCCTTCCAGATCCCCTTCTTTTGAAGATCAAGTTCTAAATTCACTCCAAAATTTAGGATCTTTAACTCAGACTGTGAACTTTCACAGTCAAAGCATAAAGAAGATTGAAGAAACATTGGGTCAACTTTCAAATACTTTGGCCAAAAGAGAGGAAGGAAGGTTACCCAGCCAACCTTTGAACAATCCCAAAGGACAGTTCATGGTTGAAGAGGAATATGTTTCTCATGAACAAGTAAAAACTGTCACAACTTTGAGAAGTGGAAGAATTATAAATAACAAAGTGGGTACTGACAAGGAAGAAGAAAAAATTGAGAAAAATGATGAAGATATGTAGCAGGAGCAACATGATGTTAGCATTGGGGGTGCTGATGTACCTCAGAAAAATAAAAAAAATGAAAAACAAAAAATTCAAAAAGATTCTGATAATGCTTCTAAAGCTGTAGATGAAGGACTAGTTCCTCATTTACCATTTCCTCATGCCATGAAATTTATATCCCCTTTTGATAAAGGGAATACAAAAATAGATGAAATAATGGAGACTTTCAAGCAAGTCAAGATAAATCTACCTTTGCTTGATGCGATCAAACAAATTCCAGCATATGCAAAATTTTTGAAAGATATTTGCACTCACAAAAGACAGTCTAGGATATAGTTATCCAAGAAGGTTTTTGCTGTGGAAAGAGTTAATCAGGTGTTGTCCATTACCACACCTCCTAAACTTCAAGATTCTGGAACCCCCACAATCCCTTGCATTATTGGGGAACATACCATTGAAAAGGCTTTATTAGATTTGGGTGCTAGTGTCAACCTGCTTCCATATTCTGTATATGAGAAACTAGGTTTGGGAGAATTAAAACCCACTCATGTGGTGTTATAACTAGCAGACAGATTTGAAAGAAAGCCAATTGGGATGATTGAGGATGTATTGGTAGGAGTAGATAAGTTTTTCTACCCTGCTGATTTTCTGGTATTGGACATGGAACCTACAAAAAGCAAAACTTCCATCCCTATCATTTTGGGGAGACCATTCCTGGCTACAGCAAATGCTTGCATTCAATGCAGGTCTGGTATTATGGAAGTCTCTTTTGGAAATATGAAGGTGAAATTAAATGTTTATAATGCAGTCACACAGCCTCAATTCAGTTCTGAGGAATGTTTTCATGTTGATCTATTGGATGAACTGGTGGAAGAGACTCTACCACAGTTTTTGCAGTGTGAAGATTTAACCACAGATTTTAAAGATGATTGGGGAAATTCTGAGGAAGAAATATTTTGTACCTCAAAGTCTGAAGAAGTAAATGCTGTGCAAGGAACTCATGATCAATCAGTATGGTTCTCTTCATGGAAACCTGCTATTCTTCCCCTTCCACAAACAGCCAAGGTACCTTTGTTACCTTCTTTTCTCAGCTCACCGGATGTAGAGCTAAAGCAGTTGCCAAAAAATTTGAAATATGTGTTTTTAGGAGACCATAAATCATTACCTGCGATTATTTCTTCCTCCCTCACAAAGGAGCAGGAGGAAGAGCTATTGATTGTATTGAAACAGCATAAGAGGGCAATTGGCTGGACTATTACTGATTTGGGAGGAATTAGTCCAAGTGTTTGTATGCATAAAATCCATTTGGAAGAAGATGCAAAGCCTTCTAGGGAAATGCAAAGGAGGTTGAACCCTCATATGCAAGAAGTGGTCATAAAAGATGTTGTTAAGTTGTTGGATGCAGGGGTCATTTACCCCATTTCAGATTCAGCTTGGGTGGCACCTACACAGGTGGTACCTAAGAAATCTGGGATCACTGTTGTAACCTTAGATTCTGGTGAGCTTATATCAACCAGACAAACAACTGGTTGGAGGGTCTGTATTGATTACAGAAAATTAAATTCAATGACCAGAAAAGACCATTTCCCTCTCCCATTCATTGATCAAATCTTAGATAAGCTAGCAGGAAAAGCCTATTACTGTTTTCTTGATGGTTACTCTGGTTACAACCAGATTCCTGTGTATCCACAAGATCAGGAAAAGACCACATTCACTTGCCCTTTTGGCACTCTTGCCTATAGGAGAATGCCTTTTGGTCTTTGTAATGCTCCTGCTACCTTTCAAAGATGCATGTACTCCATTTTCTCTGATATGATTGACCAATTTATGGAGATTTTTATGGATGATTTTTCAATCTATGGAGACAGTTTTGCCCAGTGTTTACATCATCTCAAATTGGTGTTACAGAGATGTGAAGAAACCAATCTAGTTTTGAGCTGGGAGAAGAGCCATTTCATGGTCACCTAAGGCATTGTCCTTGGCCATGTTGTCTCGCACAAGGGCATTGAGGTGGGCAGAGAAAAAATTGATTTAATTGCACATTTACCACCTCCCAAAACTGTTAAACAGATCAGAAGTTTTCTGGGACATGCTGGATTCTACATGAGGTTCATTAAGGACTTCAGTAAAATAACCAAGCCTCTTTGTCATTTATTGTGCCAAGATGTCCCTTTTATTTTCAACAATGAATGCTTGAAGGCATTTGAATTCTTAAAAAATTGTTTGATTTCAGCTCCAATATTACAGTCTCCAGATTATTCACTGCCTTTTGAACTGATGTGTGATGCATCAGATTATGCTTTGGGAGCTGTCCTTGGACAGAGAAAGGACAAGCTGCCTCATGTCATAGCTTATACCAGTAGATCAATGATTGATGCACAGCTCAATTACACAACAACTGAGAAGGAGCTGCTGGAAATTGTTTTTGCTTTAGAGAAATTCAGGTCATATGTCTTGGGTTCATAAATAGTGGTGTTCACTGACCACTCTGCCTTGAAATACCTTCTGTCTAAGAAGGACACCAAACCGAGATTAATTAGGTGGATCCTCCTATTACAGGAGTTTGATTTATAGATCAAAGATAAAAAGGGTGTGGAGAATGTGGTGATCAATTGCCCAGAATTTTAATCACGAGATTGATAGGCTGCCTATCAATGAATCTTTCCCTGATGAGCAAGTTTTTGCTATCAGTATACACACCCCTTGGTTTGCAAACATAGTCAACTTTTTGGCTACTGGAAGAATTCCTCAACATTGGAATAAAATGGATAAAGATCTTTTCTTCTCAAAGGTTAAACATTTTATTTGGGAAGATCCTTATCTGTTTAAGATTTGTGCAGGCCAAATAATAAGAAGATGTGTCCCTGAAGAAGACTTTCATAGCATACTTTCTATGTGTCATGAACAGGCCTGTGGAGGTCATTTTAGTGGGAAATAAAATTGACGCAAAGGTTTTATAAAGGTGGATTTTATTGGCCTACACTTTTCAAAGATGCTCAGAGACAAGAAGTCTTGCCGAATCGCGAAATTGGGCAGCATTTCCAAGAGAAACTCCATGCCTTTACAGCCCATTTTGGTCGTTGAATTGTTTGATATTTGGGGGATAGACTTCATGAGTCCCTTTCCTCCTTCCAATGGGTGTAATTTTATCTTAGTAGCTGTGGATTATGTATCCAAATGGGTTGAAGCCACAGCCACTAAAACCAATGACCACAGAGTGGTTCTAAAATTTTGAAAGGATAACATTTTTTCCAGGTTTGGTTTTCCCAGAGCTATTATCAGTGATGGGGGAAGCCATTTTTGTAATAAACATTTTGAAGCTTTATTGAAAAAATACTCTGTGACTCATAGAGTAGCTACTCCATATCATCCACAAACCAGTGGACAAGTGGAGATTTCCAATAGAGAAATCAAACATATACTGGAAAAGACTGTGAAGAAGGACTGAAAGGATTGGTCCTTTAGGCTAAATGATGCATTGTGGGCATATAGGACAGCTTACAAAACCCCAATTGGTATATCCCCATTCAGATTGTTCTATGGCAAAGCATGCCATTTACCAGTGGAGTTAGAATATAAAGCCTTTTGGGCTATTAAAACATTGAACATGGATCTGACTACTGCTGGTAATCACAGGAAACTGCAACTTGCTGAGTTGGTGGAGCCGAGAATGGATGCATACACCAATTCAAGATCTTACAAAGAGAAAGTCAAAGCCTTCCATGATAAAAATTTGTTGAGAAAAGAGTTCATAGCTGGCTCTAAGGTATGGCTATTTAACTCAAAACTTAAAGTTTTTTCCTGGAAAGCTGAGATCTAGATGGGAAGGGCCATATACTGTCATTCATGCATCACCTTCTGGGGCTGTTGAAATTTTGGACCCAAGTGATGGAAGAATCTTGAAAGTAAATGGTCAAAGGCTCAAACCATGCATTGAAAATACCCAGGAGCCTGTGCTGACCATCTATCATCAAGAACCTCCCCAAATCTGATGGTATACAACTGTACAATATGTTTTTGTTTTGTAGTTTTTGCATAGCTTTCTTTTTCTCTGTTTTTAGTCATGTTTGTTCTCTTTTCGAGAAGTTTAAATATGTGAAAAATTAATTCGCAAAGTAAAAATTGTCTTTTCGTAAAGTTTAATCTGCTTTTCGAAAAGGATTTGGATTTGTAATGAACTGCTCGAAAGCAATGATTTGCTTTTCGAATAATCGTTTCTGAAGCTATTTTCTTTTCGAAAAGGTGTTTCTGAAGCTAGTTGCTTTTCGAATGGTACTAATGCCATTCTCTTTTGTAAAGAAGGACTGTTTTGAACTTTTCGAAAACTTAAAAACTACTTTGAGCATATTTAAACCCTTTCGAAGTAAGGGTTTCATATTCGAAAGCTTTCTGAGAACGTCCTGTTTCACAGAAACCCTATTTCTTTCTTTCCTTGCTTGATTTTAGAATTCAGCCACACTTTTCTTCACATTTGTTCGATCATTTAAGCTTGAAGAGAGGGATTTTAGCTTCTGGTTCTGGTGGATTTCAGCGAGCAAGCAACAAGTTAAACCAAAACCCTAGATTTCGGTATTTTTCTGTGCATTCCCTCTGTTTATCATTTGCAAAGTTTGATTTGGTATTAGCATTTGTTGTGGGAGTTTTTATACAAAACTTTAGAATGGGGAAAGCTGAAAAATCACTGGCTACCATGTTCCCCAAATCTTCTGCTAAGAAAATTAGCAAACCAACCCCAAAAGGAAAAACCAAAGCTTCAGCCAAAAGGAAACTATCAATAGATAAAGCTGATAGGATTGAGAAAGGGAAGAAGGTTAGACATGAGGAACCCATCCCAACAGCTGCTGCTAGTCCTGAGACTGAGCTTCCTCCTCTGCCTATGCATTTGGTACTGCCAAATCCATTCATTGAAGCTCAGAAGCTGATTCCCGAGCTTATTGTTGATGAGAACTTTTTCTCCAACAAACCGGACTGTCAGCTATCTTTAAAATACATTAGGGATGCCTCACTGAGCAATATCCTTACCCCTCTGCCAGAGAATATTTATCCGCGAATGGTGAGATTATGGTACCAAAACTTGGTAAAAGTGACAGAAAAGGATGATGATGTCCCTACTCTTGTTATTTTTATTGATGATTGTGATCTAACTGTCACATATGAAGACATTGGGAATGCTTTGGGGATGCCTTTTCAATATGATCCTGGCCGTCCATTGGTCGCACTGTATGTACCTCTTTCAGAGAAATGGCTGCACATTTAACCTAAGGGATAGTTGGAACTGGACAATCCATAATGAGGAGAGACCTAGCACCTCAATTTTCACTGATGGATTCAATTTTGAGGGGAAGTTTTTATGTCACGGGGCACAGCCAGGAAAGAAGGACACCAATTTTGAAGGCTCTTTTTCATTTTTCTAAGGGGCAATTTTTCAATGCCCTTATGTTAATTTTTGAAGCCATGGATGATATTAGTACCAAGCTGAAAAAGGAGCAGAAATTGGCTAAAATACCATTTGGTAGGCTGATCACAGCCCTACTAAGAGCCAAATTTGACATTGATGAGCAAGAACCATTTGAAGTTATATCTCCTCATGCTTTTGGGAAAAAGGCTTGGACTACAAGTCAAGCAATGTTGAATAGAATGAGGGAGGAAGTGAGCTCACCTCGCTGCTAGTGGACTCCATACACCGAATCACGCCCTGCAGCTACCTTAGAACCTGCTTTGCCAGACCCTGAGGTGACCAGCTCTACAGCTGCACCCATTCTTGAAGAAGTTGTCCTTCCTGTGGTGACCAGCCCTTCAGCTGCACCCATTCTTGAAGAAGTTGTCATTTTACCCTCCTCACCTAGCCCAGCTCCTGCCACTTCACCCATTCCAGCAGTCCCATCTCCCATAACCACCATTATCCCAATTGCAGACTCCCCCTCTACACCAACCACTCCAGCCATACTCACACCACCAATTTCTCCCAACAATGCCCAAGACCTGGCCACAAATTTTATTGAACAATCTCCTAGCACTCCTCTTCTCCAAAGCCTCTCAAGTTCACCTGCTCATTTAACTCAGACACTTGAAATAACTCATACCCAAACTGAACTTGAGATATTCACTACAGAGGCCTATTCATCACTGATGGGATCGATTTTAGATAATATTGGGCTTGCATCTGTCCCTATACCTGACCCTCCTCATTTCACTCATTTGGCTACTTCACCCTTTACAACCATTTCACCCATTGCACCTCAACCATCTACTTCAGTTTTACCAGCCCCTACTATGCATACCACACCCACACCTGAATCAATTAGCCAAATATTTACCTTTCTCCAATCCATCCAAGCACAACTATAGATCAACACAGACAATCAGTCTGTGACCAATGCCCTTCTCCAAACCTTAGCCTCCACATCCCACACAACTACCTTAGCCACTTTACCTGCTGTTGATGTCCATGCTACCCAAACAGAACCAGAGGTAGTATTGGTTGACCCACCCACCCTCACCACTACTGCCCATGCTACCCAAACAGAACCTGAGGTAGTTCTTCTTGAGTCCCCTTCACCACTCCTCATTTTTTCTGATCAAGCCATTCAGACCGACCCTGAGGTCATTCTTTTGGACCCCTCTTCTCCCACTCCCATAGCTGGGATACCTTTCGTCCCTTACCATTCCATTCCCATTCCCAGATTTTCCACTCTCAAAAGGGCTATGGAAGAGAATCCATATATCTGTCAAGATGTCCTCAAGGGGTTAGCTGATTTGCAAGCTTACATTAGAACCCCTTATGAAAACCAGATTCAGAAATTGGAGTTATTCATGAAATTTGAGAGAGAGAAAATGTAGGACCTGCTGGGTCAAACTTTTCAGATGGTTAGGAGTGAGCAGCACAAGGTGACCATGTTGCAAGCACAGCTTGAACAGGAAAAATTGAGGACTACTAGACTTGGAAAGTACATTGGCCTCACCAAAAAGATCAAATCAGAGGAATACACTGAGTTGCAAAACACAATCCAGGAGAAGGCTAAATCGAGTTCAGACTCTAATACTGACTCTAGTTCTGACTCTGACATTGACTCTAGTTCTGATCCCATTGAACCAACGTATGATATAGACTTTGACCCCAGTTATTAGAATCCATTGTACATATCTGTTTTCTGAGCCTATAATATAAAATTTTTGTTTTGTGTTAATGCATTGTACATATATTGTGCATTTCTTTTCTTTCTTCTTGTCATTATGATTGTTTGTTTCTTTTCTTTGCTAATACACTTCGGACCAGTGCGGACCCTGCTCACCATAGGTTTGGGGGTGTGGCAGAAATGCCAATAATTGAGTTAACATTAATGCAACTGATCATCAGTAGAAGTTTTGAAAATAAAGTGATTTCACACCTGAAAAATGAGGAAGTTAAAAACTTTTAAAACTGATTTTTAGTGTAATTCCAATACCTTCATGAAGGGAATGACAGAAAATTTTTAAAATAAAAATTGATGTTTTAGCAAACCTAAAAGGAGAGAAAACAGTGATGATATACCTCAGGAATTTGATAGAAAACTGCACCTAGTGAGACTTGGGCCTGAAATGTATTCTATGGAGATATGAATTGGCAATTTTTTCTGCTCTAGGGACTGTTGGAACCTGCTTATTTTCACTAGAAGTTACACATATTCAAATTGAAATAACTTGACAGCAATCATGATATTAAAGACATGATGTAAGGCCTCCTTTTGGACAGTTTGAACCTTACAAAGCCCCACCTTTTTGAGCTGCCCTTGATACACACCATTTGAGCTTTATAAATCTAAGATTTCTTTGAAACCTCATCAACCTCATTTAGCCTAACCCTCACTCTGAGAAATCAGAAGACAAAGGGAAGGAAGCTGAAGAAAGGAGAATTGAGTAACAGTTTGATAAAAGAAGAAGAATCATAATTGAAGGCAATGATGTATCAGCAGAAGAAATGTGGCATTCCAGTCAATGTTACCTTGATAAAAAAAAAAAGGACAAGGCATTTCATTGGAAGTTTGAAAAAGAAAGAGAAAAAGATGGCCACTTTGGCTCTGAAAATTCAAAGAAGAAGATGAAATTGTTCTGAATTGAAGAAGGTGTGTCCATCACCCCCTTACCTTGACTGACTTCTCAATTTTGAACTCCATTCCACCCCTTTATTCTTGATAAATTTCACCCATAAGCCACATTACAACCCAAGTTAAAGTCCTTATTGGTCAATGATGGAATGAGCTGTCACATGGAGATAAGGATTTGGATAATCTATGGTGAAAAGAGCAGTGAATTCAGAACTAAAGAGCAATGCCTATGCTCATGCTTACAGTCCTATTTGAGGGCTGTAACTGCTCTTGAGCCGTGTGAAATAGTACAACCCTCTTATTTGTATGTTGAGTGAAAATCCTGGAGAGAGTTGGGTTTGAAATCAACTCATTGGGGTAACATCAAAACTGAATTCTCAAATAGAAGGCAAGCTTTTCACTAATTTTTTTTTTTTAGAAACTTTTTGACACAAATCAAGTGAATGGTAAAAGAGTTACAGCAGAATTTCAGTGTTGAACTGATGTTTTCGTGAAAATCCTCTTATAACTTGACTGATGCAGGTGTGAATAATCTGATTGGATGAAAGTCTGCTCTAACAGAACTGCATTGATATTAACTGGTTTATTGGAGAAGTTTGTGGGTACCTTCACTAAAAACCCTCAGGAGACTACACTCCTCCACTAGGGATCACCTAAGGGTTTAAAAGGCTTGTTGTATATGCTAAATGCAACTGTGCTCCCTACAAAAGTGGCTTTTTTATTCTGTTTTTAATTTTGTCTTTGCTTAGGGACTAGCAAAGCTTAGGTTTGGGGGTGTGTTGAGAACTAGAAAATACCATTTACCCCCCCTTTAACCTAGGCCTTGATAGACCCTTGAGAGAACTAAATAAGTGTTTTAAGTGCTTGTGTTACAGTTAACAATACAGACAGGCTTAACCATGAAAGCAGCCTAAAAGTGCCAAAAAGATGATAATCCATGTTGATCCAAAGGAAGAAAGAGAAGGGACAACCTCACTAGTTGTCAAAATGCTTGAACTGAAGAGGCAAAGACCTGGTCTCAACCCAGAAAAGAAATATGGAGCAATTCGAACAGAATAATGTACTACAGAGTGCTTTTCGAAAAGAACCTTAACTTTGCGAAAAGAACTAAAAGCTCCAGGCTTAGTTTTCGAAGAGCACCTGAACTCTTCGAAAGGATGTTTGACCTATTCGAAAAGAAGAGAACTCTTTACGAACAGAACCTGAACTTTGCGAAAAGAGCTTCAGAAGTCACAGTACCTTGCGAAAAGTTCCCTAAACTATGCGAAATGGTACTCTAGAGATTCCTAGCTTCTGCAAGGGTAATTCAATAATCTTTTACACACGCCCCAATGCATTTAAAAACCCAGGGACATTTCAGAAGATTCAAAGCAGGAAGCAAAGGCATATTCCACCCCATGTGAGCGCCCGAAGATGAAATCACTTGGAGGGAACTTTTAGAAGCTCTAACAGATTTTCAAATTGCATAACAGAAGTGATGCTTCTGTCGCCTGATTGGCTGAACCAGATCGAGCAATTCTGATTGGCCAGAACATATCTGGATCCTTGTGCTCGACTCCTATTGGCTGATATGGATCTAACCAATTCTGATTGGTTGATGCACATCTGAAATGGACTCAGGGAAAACTATAAATAGATGAACTATTTGCCCAATTTGGGCATCCAGATTTTGAGTTTCATTTCTATTCCCCCATTTCCAAATCAGCTAGCTTGTCTGAAACCCTTGTAATAGCCTAACTTTTACTTATAATTGATAGCTGTGAGATACCTCTGTAATTCAAAAGAGAATTGTATTCAAGACTACAAATCTGAGAGTTGTTTAAGCTGTGCTCTGTAATTGTAAATGTGAATTTGAAAAGGTTGCTGTAAACCGTACGTTCTCAATTGGATTCGTGTTAAGGGTTCTCTCTGATCTCCTTATTGCACTAGACTCCTTTAGATTTACTGTTTTTCATGCACCTTCCCTTGATTCATTAACCCTGTGGGAATTAGTGTTTGTAACCTAATCTCTCACAGCATTTGTAGTGATATTTCTTGTTCTGAATTAAGGGTTTATATTAAAGACTATTGGATGGTCTGTGGTCATTGAAGTAGACAGACCATAGCCATAAGCCTAAATTTAATCTTTGAGTTAGATTTATTTCTCTTGCATATGTGCTTGTAGCTAGATGAAGATTGGATCATCTCTCATTTGATCTGCAGTCATTCTCATTGTGTTTCAAGGACCAAATCAAAGTTAGATATTATTTCTTCATTTTTATAAGTTTACATCAAAATCTCCCCAACTCAGATCTGGATCATTTAGTTTAACTTTTACTTTTATCATTTAGTTAACGTGACAAATTCAACCTCCCATCTTATGTGCTTTGTAGATAGGATAAGAGGCCAGATCTGGTAGCTCATATCTGGAGGTTTATCTTACATTTTAAACAAATTCTCTGTGGGCGATCTTTTACTCACTTACATTTAAAACTTGCTACAATTGGCCCTGATCTTGCAGGCTAATTCACTTCTCTCTATGCTGATATTTCTTTATTCTTTTTAATTTTTCAGATTCAGTATAACTTAGCATTTGCAAATCTGTTTTCAAAACACAAATAAATCATGCACACTAGAGTAAGCAACACCCTCTTCGACGCGCACTTGCGAAGTAAGATCGCATCGAAGAAGTAGACACCCCTCATGCGAGGTGCTTTCTCGTTGCACTTAGGAATTCACAAATGTGAATTGGGGATTCTGACATAACATGCTTGGCTTTCTTATCTATCACTGCAAGCTTTAATGGAGCATTCGGGGGCTCAGTGGTAGCTGTCGAAAGGCACTTTTTGGATCTGTCAGTGTATGGCGCATCCCGTCGCATGACGCGAGCTAACAAAGGGATATGGCACAATTGAGGTAGCAAGGGGTGTCATACAAATGTCCATAAGGTCCAGGGACCGGAAATACAAAAAAAAGAGAACGTCATATGATGTTGAAGGCTTTAACAGGTCATGTCAAACCGGGTGCGCCATTGCTCACACCAATGCGCGTTAGGCGTTCCTTTTCCAATAGGCGTTTGTAAGTTCTTAGATTGAGTATATTTGTTGTTCAGTTTCTCAGGGGAAGGGGCCAGTCTGGGTTGGTAATTAAGATGAATTTTGTAGGGGTCTTGTGAGGTGTTGTTGTTTGGACCCTTGGTGCTTGTTTATTGTGTGGTGGAAACAAATTTAAAGACAAAGTAAATTAAAAGAATGGATTCAGCACAATCAAAGTAATCCTAGATCTGCAAGATACAGGGCCTATTGTAGCAAGTTTTGATAAGTAAGAGTTTTCCCACAGAGAAATTGATCTAGAACCCAAAATGGGCTATAATAGTAGGCCTCCAGATCTGGCTATAGATCTGACAATCCAAAAAAAAGGGACCTGGATGTCACGACTATACTAAATTAATCCTAACAACAGAGAAATAAAATATAGCCCTATCCTAAAGAAAGGGTTAAGAAGAAGATGGTGATGGTGTGTGCCAAAATAAAATATAAAATTGGTGAGAAGTAAGCAGGTTAAGTTCAGAGTTAAAGCAGTAATGTAACTCAGATTTAGTCTGTCTCTGCAGTGCTCCTTGCTGAGACGCTATCAAAAGCCTTAACAAGGTAGAAGTGTCTAACTTAACCCATGCCATTTAGGGTGCTCTTAAGGCTATAGGCTGTCCACTCAAATCATCACAACCTCTCCTATAGAGTCTGTCAAATCCCATTGATCAAGCCAGAAGCTGCTAATCTAATCCAGAGGAGTGGACTGATCATTTCCACTGGAAGAGACCAGGCAATGAAAACTATTACAACACTATGTAATGTCAGTGCTATAAGCTCCCCAAATCTACGCAGAGATCTAGCTGGCATCCATAGGTATTTTAACCCATAAAATCCTAAGTGCTTTGCCAAGGACAACGGCTCACTGGTGATCACAAAAAGGACCTTGTAATAGGTTGAATAAGACTCTAAATTCAGCTGGTCATTACTACAAAAGGCCTGCAATGACTCAGCCTCAAGCTGCAACTACTATAGAGGCATCAGAACTAACATCTGATATCGGTTAGGTAAAACAAAGGGGAGCCAGTTCCTGTATAAATCTCCTCACAAGGCTCTAGAAGCTCATATGCAGGGGAGAAGAATCTTTCTCAAACATGTGGTTGGACACCACCTTAGGGCTATACTCTATCCACTCAAATGGTCATAGGGTATCCCATTGGTCTTTCCATAACACAGAGGTTTGAGACAGAGCATGAAAGCTGTTGCAACCATCATGGTCCACAAGACCCAGATCTCACTATAAATCCAACATTGCTTTCTATGGGGCTATTAAACCAAGGGAAATCAGATGGTAAACAATAGATCTACTAAAAACTGAATGGCCTCGTTCCAAATACATGGATCCTATAGATATCAAAAGAAACCATAAGATCTTTTGATTCAATTAATCATTAAATCAACAACCCATTAATAACATCGAAACTTATAATGAACTGTCTTCAGGCTGCAGCTGTACACAACTGCTCATCAAGAATCCCATTTTATACAAAAACTTAATACAAACTGAAATAAACTAAACCTAACTACTTACAGGGGGATTAGCCAGTAAGTGATGGGTTAAGAGAGAAGAAATATGGGAAAAAGAGGTGATCAAACCCTAACCCTAACCTACTGGAGGTCTCAGCCGACAGAGGATGAAAAGAAGGGTCGATGATAAAACTAAACTCTAAGTGTAGCTTATAAACTCTGTCCATACAACCTTGGCTCTGAATAGATTAACCCTAATTTTTCTAGCAGACATGGGACTGTTGCAACCCTCAAATGCCTTGAGACATGCATCTCAAAATCCATGCCTCGAGATGTGTGCCCTAGCCTTGGGAAATTCCCAAATGGTCCTTGAGTTAAAACTATGAAGTGGGGGCTCCGTGCTTCGCGGGGTTGGCATATGCATTCATTCATTCACGCAGTTGCAGAGCCTTCGCGAAGTAGCGTTTGGTTGGTGGAAAGTGCTCACTCGCCGAGTGAATCTTCAGTTAATTGCACAGTTCCTTTGCGCTGCATGGCTGTCACGGATATGATCTGGAGTGCCTAGACTTCTCGCATAGTAGAGCATCAAAAGCTCTCTCTCATTGGGTACTTGCGCAGGTATGCTCCTGCACTCACATAGTAATTGGTAAGGCTTCCGAGTGCACGAGATCCGTGCGAGGAGAATTTTTGGCGTCTCTCTCTTCCAGGGCCATGCACGAACTCTGCGAGGTGAAATTTTGTTCAATATACACATGGACTCACTATGTTCTTCACATGGTTGCTTTAAGGTTTGATCTCCGCAAGAGCTTCGCGGCCACAAATTTTGAGGATTTTAATCCGCGAGATCTTCATGATGTATTTACAGCTCTCCTCTTGACTGTGCATCCTATCTGTGAGAGGGCATCTTCCACTGCATCCTTAGCTTCGCGAGGGAGCTTCTCAACTCTATGAGATCTGCCTTTCTATACTTTGATGCATTGCACTTGCTGTTATTGCAGTTTCTCCATTCTCAGCCAACTTCATCCATCTGCTAGGTTTTTGATCAATGATGACCAGCAAATGAGTCACCATGGTGAGCACTACCAGGGTGTTCCATTAGGCTTTGGCTTAGCTGTCATCTTTGTATACCTTCTTCCTCTTCTTTGGGCCAATAAGGATTGATTTTGTATTAAGCTACATAGATTATTGTTAACTATAAAACACACTTAACAAATGATTATTAGTCTGCTTCAAGGTCTATCAAAGGCTAGGTTAGGAGGTGAAAAGTAGTACTTTTCAGTGATAACACACCCCCAAACCTAATCTTTGCTAGTCCCTGAGCAAAGGAAAATTTAAAACAACTATTCTAAGAATGTAAATGCCACTTTCGTAGGGAGCCTAGATACATTTAGTATATGTACCAAGCCTTTTAAACCCCTAAGTGATCCCTAGTGGAGGAGTGAAGTCTCCTGAGGATTTTCAGTGAAGATACTCACAAACTTCTTTATGAAATAGTTAACAGAAGTATAAAATTATCATGTTAGCTGTCAAGAAACAGAGCATTAGTTCACCTTTGATTCAACAAAAGAAAATATATGAGGAATTTGAACATATGATTATGCATAGACATTTACTCATCACAGCTTCTACATAGATGCACATTATTTCCAATGAGCTTACAACAGTGGAAAACATCACATGTAGGTCAGTACTGAGTCCATCATTAATTCAAAAATTAGGTTATAGGTCATGCCCAACACATTAAACATCAGACCCAATGCTTGCTAGGGCATACTTCTCACAAGGAACTTTGAGGGTTTTCATTTTTCTTACAGGCTCAAGAGCAGTTAGAGGCCTCAAATGGGTCTGTAAGCATGAGCATAGGCATAGCATCTAAGTTCTGGCATCATTGGCTAATCCTTACCATAGATTGGACAGCTCTTTGTCTCTGCATGACAGCTCATTCAACTTTAGATCACAGGGACTTTTGACTGGGTTGTAATGTGGCTTATGAGATAGGTTATAAAGAATGGGTGGTTGAAAAGGGATTTAAAATTGAGAAATCAAAAGGTGAAGGAGGTGGTTCATGACTTCACCTTCTTTAGTTCAGCACCTTTCCTTGTCTTTAAAATTATTTAGACTTGAAGTGGCCAGCTTCTCCTCTTATTTTTGATTTTTCAATGAACTTTTCCTCTTATTTCTTCTTTCATTCCTCTTCATTATTATTTTTCTTTCTTTTTGGATACATTTTCTTTTTGTTCTTATTTTTTTGACTTGTCACCTCTCTCCTTAGATGCTACACTGCTAAGTTTTAAGTATCCCTTCTCCATTCACTCAATGTTGACCTTATTTCGTCCATCTTCAGCTCCTTCTCCTTTACCTTCTGATTTCTCTTAGTGAGGGTAGGTTTGAATCAGGTCCATAGGTTCAGGTACAAGTACTCAGGTGTATTTTGAAGAAAATTAGAAATTAAGACTCAAAAAGTGTGTGCACAAGGGTAGTTAATGAAGGTTTGGTCTATTTAAGCTCAAACTGTCCAAGAGAAGGCCTTAATCCTTTCCTAAGTGTCATGAGTGTTGTCAGTTGTTTCAACTTAGAGGTGTCTAACTTCTAGTGAGGGAACAGACTCAGCTAGTTCATAGGGTTAGAAGAATTGCCTCAGTTACTCCTCAAAGAAAAGAAAATTTTTTATAGGCCCAAATCTCACTAGTTATGGTCTTCCATTGAGCTCTTAGGCATGCCCTTACCTTTTTCTCTCTTTAATGATTCACTAAGTACTGATACAAGTGAGTTTTCTTAGTGTTTACATCATGGAAATGCTAAAATTTAAAAGCTTGTGATGCCTCAAGGTTTGTAAAATATATATTTTTTAAATTTCTCAAATTTTTTTTTTATGATTCTTAAGTGAACATAGATCCATTTCTATCTTACTCATTTGATTCTGCTACACTTAGGTTAACTGCTTCATTGGCAGAGCCTGCCACACCCTCAAACCTATGAGGAGCAGTGTCCTCACTGATTCAAAGGTGGATGTGAATGTGCAGGAGGCTTAAGACATTGACATTAATAGAACAGAAACTACAAGAGAGAAAAATACATAACAAACAACATAAAAACAAACACACAGAAATAAAGAAAGAATATCAGGAATAGACATTTCATTATAAATACAAAACAAAAAGATTACAAAGAGATAGAAAATTATAAGCCTAAGAACAATCTAGACACACAGCAACAAAACATCCTATCGAAAATAAAATAGTTCGTACTCCTGGCTCAAGGATATCCTCAACCATTCGTTAACAAACACAGTAAAATCAGATGACAAATATGCACATGTATTCAATCGTAAAAATACAAACACAAATAAAGCAACATAACCAATTTAATATCACTCGAAACACACAACCAACAAATTGCTTAAAAAACACAAAACAAAATAGCATTCTCATACATATTATACACTTATTACCAGCCTTTTGCTCACTGGGCACTAGCTTCCTCCTGAGTAGAGGACGCATCACCAATCATATACTGACCTTTCAAATTTGTCAGGGGCTGACTAGGCAATTTTTCTTCTTTCCTCCTATTCAAAGCATTAAAAATTTGACCTAGCTGGTCCTCAATCTTCTTGATACTCTGTCTATGAGAATTGACAGTCTGCACCAAGCTCCCCAAGTTTTACATTGAAGCCGACATCTGCTCTTCAAATGAAGAGGATCTGGGCTGTTGTGGGCGCAGGGCCAATTGGTTGGACGGTGGAGCAGGTCACAGAAAATTTTGCCTTGATGGGTAACCGTGATTAAACTAGTGCTGGGGTCTGTAAGGAGCTACCACTTACTACTGCTGGGATTGAGGATATGAATCTTTTCCCCACCTTAGATTTAGGTGATCCCTCTAAGAATACCCAACAAGTTGCTGCCCAAAAGTTTGAGTAGCATTGGCTTGCTCAATAACAAGATCTGGGAACTAGGTGGCAGATGGGCAATCATGAATAGAATGTGTGAGAGATTGACATATCAGGCATGCTTCCTCCACCTGTGCAACCACCTAGGGCTACATCACATTCATTAGTTTGTCAAATTTTAAGCTCAAGTTGTCCACCTTTCTCTCCAGATCACCTTGCACCTTCACTTCAAATATTCCACCTCTAGGGGTGGCCTCTTTTATCATCTTAGCTGGAGTCTGGTTATCATTGCGTGACAGAGATTCCTGTTGTATAGAATTTTCCCCTCTGATGTCAAACAGCTCCCAAGTTTCCTCAGCTGTCTTGTGGAGGTAACTACCACCACAGGAAGCATCTACCATATCCCTGCTCTTCGAATTAATTCTTTGATAAAATACTTGGACAAGCTGCCAAATTGTGATTTAGTGGTGGGGGCATTATTTTAACATCTCCTGAAATCTTTCTCAAGCTTCATAAAAATCCTCAGTTGAGGACTGAGTGAATGACAAAATATTTGTCCTCATCTGGCCAGTTTTATTCATGAGAAAGAATTTGGCCAGGAACTTGGTTTGAAGGTCACTCCGTGACTATATGTTGTTGGCTGGGAGTTTTGATAGCCATGTGCTGGTTTTGTCCTTTAGTGAGAAAGGAAAAAACCTCAGTTTGGTGGCCTTACGTCCCAAGCCAGCAATATTGAAGATAGTGCAAAGTACTAAAAATTGGTCTATATGCTTGTAGGGATCTTCTTTACTAAGCCTAAAAAATGAAGGCAGCATATTAATGGTGGAGGATTTAATCTCATAATTCCCTTCAACAGAGGGAAATTGAATGCAGAAGGGAGAGGTGTACTCCCTGGGTGCATTGTACTCCTTTAATGCTCTCTACCATGCTCTCTATCATGCATATACTCACACTCTCTACCATTCTCTGGGATTCAACCATGATAGCTGGTTCAGTTTCAATAGTAGTGCCCTATGGGATGCGTCTAGGTCTAAGGATCCTTTCCAGAGAATGGTAGACACCTTCCCTGGATTTAAAGACCTTCTACCATGCATATACTCACACTCACAGTAAGTACAGAAAATGCTCACAAGCACACACAAAGAATATTTGAAACAAAAATTAACAACTACACAGATTTAAACTAAAAAAACAATAGCGAAGTAAACATAAATAGACTGAGATTGAGAGAAACGTAAGTGCAAACAGAGCTAGCGTCACTCCAACTGTAGCTGCAGCTTTTCCCTTCTTCTGCTGTCCATTTTTGCCAAATTTCACAAAGAATCAGTAGTACTTTTATTCTAGTTTAGGTACAGCTACAAAGAATTTGGGAATCTAAGTTATAGTACAACTCAGGTCTACTAAAAAGATCAATATCCCCGGCAGCGGCGCCAAAATCTTGTTGTTTGGACTCTTGGTGCTTGTTTATTATGTGGTGGAAACAAATTTAAAGACAAAGTAAAACAAAAGAATGGATTCAACACAATCAAAGTAATCCTAGACTTGCAAGATACAGGGCCTATTATAACAAGTTTTGATAAGTAAGAGTTTGTCCCACACAGAAATTGATCTAGAACCCAAAATGGGCTATAATAGTAGGCCTTCAGATCTGGCTACAGATCTGACAATCCTAAAAAAAGGGAGCTGGGTGTCAGGACTACACTAAATTAATCCTAACAATAGAGAAATAAAATGTAGCCCTATCCTAAAGAAAGGGTTAAGAAGAAGATGGTGATGGTGTGTGCCAAAATAAAATATAAAAATGGTAAAAAGTAAGCAAGTTAAGTTAAGAGTTAAAGCAGTTATGTAACTCAGAATTAGTCTTTCTCTGCAGTGCTCCTTGCTGAGACGCTATCAAAAGCCTCAACAAGGTAGAAGTGTCCAATTTAACCCATGCCATTTAGGGTGCTCATAAGGGTATAGGCTGTCCACTCAAATGGTCACAACCTATCCTATAGAGTCTGTCAAATCCCATTGATCGAGCCAGAAGTTGATAATCTAATCCAGAGGAGTGGACTGATCATTTCCCCAATCACTGGACCAGACCAGGCCATGAATACTATTGCAATACTTTGTAATGCCAGTGCTACAAGATCCTCAGATCTGTGCATAGATCTGGCTAACATCCATAGGTATTCCAACCCATAAAATCCTAAGTTCTTTGTCAAGGCCAACGGCTCACTGGTGCCGACAAAATGGACCATGTAATAGGTTGAATAAGACTCTAAATTAAGCTGACCATTACTAAAAAAGACCTACAATGACTCAGCCTCAAGTTGCAACTACTACAAAGACGTCAGACCTAATATTTGATATCGGTTAGATAAAATAGAGTGGAGCCAGTTCCTGTACAAATCTCCTCATAAGGCTCTAGAAGCTTATGTGCAGGGGAGAAGAATCTTTCTCAAACATGTGGCTGGAAACCACCTTAGGGCTATACTCTATCCACTCAAATGGTCACAGGGTATCCCATTAGTCTGTCCATACCATAAAGGTCTGAGAAAGAGCATAAAAACTGTTGCAACCACCATAGTCCACAGGCCTCCAAGCTCCCCAGATCTCACTACAGATCTAGCATTGCTTTCCATGGGGCTATCAAATTCAAGGGAAATCAAATGATAAACAATAGATCTACTGGAAACTGAATGGGCTCGTCCCAAATACATGGATTCTATAGACATCTAAAGAAATCATAAGATCTTTATATTCAATTAATCATTAAGACAATAATCCATTAATAACAGTGAAACTTATAATAAACTGTCTCCAGGCTGCAACCTGTACACAACTTCTCATCAAGAATCCTATTGTATATAAAAACCTATTACAAACTAGAATAAACTAAACCTAACTTCTTATAGGGGGATTAACCAGCAAGTGCTGGGCTAAGAGAGAAGAAAAATGGGAAAAAGAGGTGATCAAACCCTAACACTAGCTTGCTGGAGCTCTCAGCCAACAAAGGATGAAAAGAAGGTCAATGATAAAACTAAACTCTAAGTGTAGCTTATATACTCTGTCCATATGGCCTTGGCTCTGAAGAGATTAACCCTAATTTTTCTAGCAGACATAGCACTATTGCAACCCTTGAATGCCTTGAGACGTGCTCTCGAAATCCATACCTCAGGATATGTGCCCTAGCCTTGGAAAATTCCTAAAAGGTCCTTGAGTTAAAACTAAGAAGCGGGGAGCCCGTGCTTCGCAGGGCTGGCATAGGCATTCATTCATTCGCGCAGTTATAGAGCCTTCACGGAGTAGCGTTTGGTTGGTGGGAAGTGCTCACTCGCGCAGTGAATCTTCAGTTAATCGCACAGTTCCTTTGCGCTACAAGCCTATCACGGAAATGATCTGGAGTGCCTAGATTTCCTGTGCAGTAGAGCTTTAGAATCTCTCTCTCGCTGGGTACTCGTGCAGGTATGCTCCTGCGCTCACGTAGTAATTGGTAAGGCTTTAGAGTGCGCATGATCTGCGCGAGGAGAATTCTTGGCATCTCTCTCTTCTAGGGCCACGCACGAACTCCGCAAGGTAAAATTTTGTTCAGTACACACATGGACTCGCTATGTTCTTCGCACGGGTGCTTTAAGTTTTGATCTCCGCGAGAGCTTCGTGAACACAAATTCTGATCTGCGAGATCTTTGCGATGTCTTTATAACTCTCCTCTTGACTGCGCGTCCTATTTACATGAGGACATCTTCCACTGCATCCTTAGCTTTGCGAGGGAGCTTCTCAACTCTACGAGATCTGTCTTTCTATGCTCTGATGCATTGCACTTATTGCTGTTGCAGTTTCTCCATTCTCAGCCAACTTCATCCATCTGCTAGGTTTTTGGTCAATGATGACCAGCAAATGAGTCACCATGGTGAGCACTACCAGGGTGTTCCATTAGGCTTTAGCTCAACTGTCATCTTTGCATGTCTTCTTCCTCTTCTTTGGGCCAATAAGGATAGATTTTATATTAAGCTACACAGATTATTGCTAACTATAAAACACACTTAACAAATGATTATTAGTTTGCTTCAAGGTTTATCAAAGGCTAGGTTAAGAGGTGAAAAGTGATACTTTTCAGTGGACAACAGGTGTGCTCAGTTGAATTCCGCGTAGTGGCACGTGCACTCGATCCTTCTAGAGTCACCTTTTAAGTAGGGAGTTCAAGTCTTAATGTATCTGAACAAGTGACTCTTCACAATGGCATATGCGCTCGATCCAATTCTGCACAGTGGGATATGCGCTTGATAGTATTATTTTCTTTATGATTTTTTTTCTTCTTTTTGTATTTGTTTGTTTATAGTAAAAGATTTTTTTTTATGCAAGTAAGAGAGTTTCGAGATTTTGAAATTCTAGGGATTTTAACTTTAGATTAATTCGGTGGTAAAACGGCGGAAAACGTGGCTACCGAGATGTCATTAAGCAGATCCACTAGTACGGGATTTATGGACCCGACCGTTTATGTGGTTGTCAAAATGACACTTGGCATGCCGGATACTCCATCTAACCTTCTTGGCAAATACTGATGATTGTCTCTTATGGGAGGACTACAGTAATTCACGAGTAAAGAGAGATGAGTTTTGAAAATATTTTGACTTAACCATAAATAACTATGTTTATAAGCAATATCGAGTAATTAAAAAATGAGTAGTACTTACCTGGGGTGATACTTACCGGAATTGTGCGATGGGATCTGTGACATTGTTGTGGGATTGGTGATATTGCAATGTCGCGACGGGATTTTATAGCTATCACCGTGATGCAATGTTTTGGGTACACTCTCGCAATGGGACCTTAGGAGATTTTCTTCTTTCCCCTTTGGCTGCGTGTTGATTGAGCCTTGGTGGCAGTGACATCGCGATGGGGCAAGTGGTGTTGTGGTGATACCACGATGGGCCTTGGGTGGTTTTCGACGGTATGTTCGTGCTGTAGCTCGGCATGCGATGGGACATGATCATATCGTCTCCTTTATTTTCTTTTTTTTTAGCGTGACCGATATTGTTTGAGCTTTCTAGGTAGTGATGTTCGCGATGGGAAGTGTGGCATAGTTAGCGATGGGACGCTGGTAGGATATTTTCAAGCTAGGACATTGATCTCTTTGTTTAGCAGATCTTGGGTCAGGTGAGCCCACGTTGTGGTTGCATTGTGTTGGCCTCTTGATGTATTTGCATTTTCGAGATTTTTTGATGGGCCATGGGGGCATGGCTACAATTTTTGTGATGGGATCGGATATCCGGGTGGTGTCATGCGTGTGTGAATTTTTTTCTATCATGGTGGGAAGTGCTTGAGTGGCCGCATGATGGGACAGGAGGGTTTCTAATGTGGTAGGTCGGGGGTGACGGTGTCATGCGAGGCATGTATGTCTTGTCTGTAATAGGACCAAGGGCGTGGTCGACATTTTTGGTAGGGTTACGTGATGGGAGTAGAGTGAGCGGATGTCCCTTCTTCGATGTGGATAGCCTATGAGGCTACACAATGAGACAAAGGGGATTTTCACTTGAAGCGAGATAAAATTTTGTGTAAAATTGGGAATTGCGTGTCTTTTTCCAGTTGCAGGATCTAATTGCTCACCTGATTTCAGGCGTGCGATTCAGGGCTTAAGGGGTTGTCTACACGTGTGAATGTTAGCGTGGGATTCGATTGAGCATTGTAATCCTTGTGCACGATTGAAGTGTCACCAGGTTAGTGTACGGGTGACTTTTCAAATTGCACGGTGGCAGTGGGTCATTTAATAGGATTGCACGGCCTTTCTCTAGCGCGAGATCGGAAGGTCGCACCACTTGCATGGGCGACAGTCTCATTGCGCGCCTGGTTGGGAGCGCGGGTTATGGATTGAATGCATTGTCGCTGGCGCGTGATCGGATTAAGTGCATGTGGTTAGGCGCGTGATTAAGGTCGTGCTCTATATAAACGAGAAGTCTTCATTTGTTTTTGATTCTCTAGTTTAGTCTCGAGTTTTGACCTTTTTGAGTGTTCTGATATTTCGAGATTCGTGTTTCAACGATATTGAGCAATCTAACCATTAGATTGGGATGAGGTTTCTTCCTATATTCGTTATTTTGGGTGATCTTCGCCCTGAGGTGATGCTCGGGGACAGTATTATCTTGGGAATGGGCATTATTAGGAATGAGGGTGCTAGTCTTCACACCGTTCCTTTTTAGGGAGTTGTGAAGGCAGCGTTGTGGAGGCAGCAGCGAAGGAGGTGAAGATGATGGAGAGAGGAGGTGCTGTAAATGGAGGGATGTACTCCGTAACCCATTTTCTATTTCTTCTATCGGTGGCTCATTTGAGTTCTCCAATTCTGGTGGCAATATCTCTGAAGCCTCGGATTTGATGTTCTACTCCTCGCTTTGGCTCTGTGTGGTTTTGGTTTTCGTTTTGAGTTGTATGTTAGGTTCTAGGTTTTCATTTTGGGTTGTAATTCAGGAGGTATGCCTTCGGCGATATTGTATAATTTTGAATTATGAATAAAGGGGCATTTTTCTTTTATTATTTTATTTTTTATTGTCTATTGTCTATTGTGCTTAGCTAGTTGGTTTAAATTTCCCTAATGGATTAATTGGACTTATCTGATTCGTTTTGACGTAGTTTTAGGATTTGATCTAGTTTAGTAGTATATATTTTTGGATTTATTTAGGGCTTATTTTTTAGATCAGTTGACCTTGTTTGGAAGGTTTGCTTTATTCTATTGGTTTGTTGGGGCATTTTTGGGTGCTCTTAAACAAGATAGATTTTTCCTTATTTTATTTATGGTTTTTTTTTTTCTTTTTTTTTCATTTAAGGTGTTTTGTTTGAGGTTTTTTTTTGAAATGATACTTATTAAAACAGTGTGAGTTTTCATGGGTTCTAGATGGTGGTTGGGTGTTTCATTTCTATTAGTTTATCTGAATTTGGGGGATTTGTGCTTTTTAGAGGGGCATGTGTTTGGTTTTAGATTTAATTAGATTGGAAGGGTTTCAACTGTGTGACATTTGTTAATTTAAGGGGTATGGTTTATAAATGCATGAGTCTAAGGTTTTTGGCTTGTTGTTTTCTTACTTCAAGTCTAGAGATTGAAAGTTTGGGGGCATATCTTGTGTTTGTAACTTTGGGCATTTTTTGTTCATTAATGTCTTTTATTCCTTTCTATTTCGTTTCCCAAGTATTGAATCTGAGGAATTATGCTTATTAAGTGGATCATGAGAATGGACATGATTGGAAATTCGAGCTGATACTAGGATTGGTGCTATCAATCCAACTCGAAGTGTCACCCCATCGGAAGAAGAGGTGGGGGAGAAAAAGGTGGTATAGAGGAAACCCAAGGATAAGGTGGGGTCAGAGTTCTCGTGATTGATGCCTATTTTTTCTCGGTAGGCTCTGCGGATTCAGTGTTAGTTGCTCCCCATTTTTAATGTGTCCAAGGGGAGCATTTAACATTGGGTCCCGCAGGTCCTGGGTGGCTTTCTGTAAACCACTCTCTCCTTCCTGCCGGCTCGTGGTGACGGGAAGAGGTCATCATGGTTAGAATTCATTCACGGTGCATTCCTCCTCTTGGCTTCTCCGAGATCTCTAGTCTCTCGAATAAGTCTGGATTCGGGCATTGCCTGAACGGGCTGATTTTAGCATTCTTGTTTTAAGTTGTATATTCAGAGGGTATGTCCTCGATGTGTGTTGTAATGATTTCTATTAATCTATAGAGTGATTATATTTTAATTCCATTTGTGGTGATTTATGAATTTTCTTGGTTTAATTTAATTCATAATGCGTTCGTCTCATCATAGGTGTGATGCTTTTTTTTTTAATCTGGTTTGTTTATTTTAAATTTGGGGCGTGTTAAGGATAATTTTTTTGAGTAAATGGAGGCGATGCGAGTATTTGATCTTATTGAGGACACGTGAGGATGGAGGCATATTTTTTGGTTGAGAAAAGTGAAGGAAAGGGCAATTTTTTTTAATTTTGTTTAATTGTAGGGCGTTTTCTTTTCGATCTTTGGGATGTAAATTTCCTAGAGTTAAGAGTGTTTTGGGGTTAGTTTTATCAAGGGCATGATTTAAATTAGTAGTGAGTGTCAGAACGTCTTAATTTTAGGTTTGGGTTTACTGCTCTATGTAGACACTCCCATTTTGCCTTCTCGGAGTAAGCAAACTTGTTTGGTCAACCTTTGACCCTCTAAACCCATGATGTGGGACCATGCAATAGTACATGGCTGAACATAGGCTGAAACAATAGCTCTGTGGCTCAGATCCCAGCGTAGGGAGACTATATACTGAAATAACCATATATATAGTCGAATACAAAGTGAAACAATAGTCTTGCATTTCATTCTAGAGACTATACCAGGACAACCTCAAATTATGCACGTAAAACCCTGAATGCAATTAGATCGCCCGCAAAACCACAAGTGCGTAATCAGTCCACCTTTCAGACCGAACTTCCTTTCCCAGACTGATTCAAGACTCGATTACGCTCCTGAAATAGGACACGTGATCAGATTGAGCGCTTCACCACCAGCGCGCAATTGGCCTACGCCCGACCTAGTCTTATTACCCTTGACCCTTACGTTTCCTTGATTAAACACTTAATCAGATTGAGTGCATGATAACATACGCGCAATTAGCCCTAATTTGTTACAACTAGGAGACTCGCTGAACAAGTCTGTTGGTCGCTCACTGAGTCGGTGACCGACTCAAAGCGATTAAGCGCCGGAATTCAGGCATGCAATTCAACTAAACACTCGTAAACAGACGCGTAATTGAAGGAAAACCTATAAAAGCTTTTTTTCTCGAAGAGAGAGAGAGGCTGCAAATTTTGAAAGAGGAGATAGTAAATTTTGAAACCAGAGAACTCCAAGCACGAACCCATAGAACCCAACCATGATTTCGAGATTCAAACACCCGAACTTCTGAGGATTCTCTACGCAGTCCCGGCCCCCCTTAGGTAAAGATTTAATATTTTAGTTTTCGACTGTAGCTTTTAATCTCTAGATCTATTAGTTTTTAATTTTATTTTCAGACTTAGACCGTAGCACCCTTTTCAGACCGAATCTTCAATTTCTGGTTTTAATTCCCTACTTTTAGAACTAGCCCTTGATTCGTCGGTCTGATACACCCACCCTTAAGACCGAATTCTACTTTAAAATCATGATTTATAGTCCTATCAATAATTTTTTGTTCTAACCCTCAAAATTCAGAATCAGTCCTTAATCATACGGTCTGATTTTCTTATTTCGGACCCGAATTTAATCCAATTTTTTTTTGTTTAATTTAATTTCTTAGTTTAATACCTCAAAAAATCCAAAAACATTAATTTTAGTTTTCATAATTCTAGTTCATAATTCAATTTGCCCGTATTGTTCTGAAATCAACTCTGAAAAGCCTAAAAATATTACTGTACCATCCAAAATTCAATTTTTTCTCTTTAAGCTCAGCTACCTGATTTGCGTAAGGGAGCTTACAGAGGGTACTCGGGAATTAGGCCAATCCTCCTTAGCATAGTGGGCCCAAACCCTTTTTTTTTAGAGTTTTTAGAATTAATAAATTGCTTTAATTAGTTTATATCTAGACATAATTGATTATTCACATTAATTAGGCCTTTATATAATTATTAGAGTGTTAAATCAAAATTTCCTTTCCATTAGTTTAGTTAATTGATTATTCCCAATCCGAATTCTAGAAAATTTAGTTTATTCATGATTAGTTATATTTTTCCGTCATAAATCCGTCAATAATTAGGGTTGTAGATAAATCAGTCCTTTTATTTCTATTGATATTATAATAGAAAATTAAATTTATTGCTTTAATTAAGCCCGTAGAAAAATTAGTCTTTTTATTTCAATTAGAATTATAGTAGAATTATTACGAGTGCTTTAATTAGAATTATAATAGAATTACTACAATTGCTTTAATTAGAATCCCAGTACAATTAGCATGATTAATTTTGGTTAGAATATTATTGGAACTGATACATACATACTCCTAGTACCAATAGGAGACTGAAACCAATTGGAATTTTAGTAATTTCAGAACCTCAATGCTCACTGGACTCTTGACAGCATCAGAACATTAAAATAACTCACCTTAATAAACCCACACAACCAGCGCATAATAATAATAGAATTAGGAAATCTAAATTGACCGGAATTATAACTACAAAGGAAAATAAGAGGAAAATTAAACTAACCAAACTAAAGAGAAGTATCGCTAACGTCAAGAAGTAATGATTTAGTATAGAAGTATAATCCCACGCGTATTCTTGCGTCGTCGTTAAATATCTACAGCTGGCGATCGCAACCAAACTAGGAACCTTCCTAGAAAAATCCCCCCTTATTTATTTATTTTTATCATTCCAAACACCGCATCGCTAGAGTCCACCTAGACAGAATTGGAGCCACTGATTCAACAGGAGCCGAGAGGAACCCAGAAAAAGCGCGCACCAACAGACTTACGATCGCGATGGGACTCTTTTGCAAACTTTTCTTGGATAGTTAGTTTTATTTTATTTCCTTAGTTCCTTTCCCGTCGTGTGGTTTAGATTCCCTTTTAGATATATGAGTCTTCGTCAAAGACTTGAGATGTCTGGCATACGTAGAGTAAGTTTAGGAGACCCTCTGTTGTGGGGACTTCATGACAACCTCGCATACGAGAAAGAACTACCTTATACTTTTAGCCCACAACAACCTAAAGTTAACATGGCTGGTGAACAAGAGTTCCCCTTCTCTACACCGCATGCCGGTAATAGCCATAATGATAGAAATAATAGCTCTAGACAAAATCTCACCACTCAACAAATCGTAGAACTTAGCATCCAAAGAATACAAAGAGGAGGTGATGACTCCGAAGAGTTGCTTCGAGGATTGGCCGTTGCATACAAAACCATTAGGGGACAACAAAATTTAGAAGAGCAAGATCGACAAGAAAGACCACCGCCTACCCCGAGTACGGTGTCAGCTCACACCGCGTCATGGAGGTGGCATGCTCACACATTCTTTAACAATGACGCACTGGATAGGGCTACCTTGCGGCTCGCGCCAAAGGACAATACCATTAAGATCAAAGATCTCCCTAAAATGCTTGACTAGTACATGGCCAAGAGGGAGCGCCCTGGTCATTCATTTAGGTTCGATAAATTTCATAGGGATGTCAAATTTAACCTACTTATAGGATTCAAATCGCTAAAATTTACCAAATATAATGGCACGGGAAATCCAAACCATCACTTGGCACTCTTTTGCAATGGCTGTCGGCCCATATGCGACAACCAAGGACTTCTCATCCACTACTTCCAACGTTCATTAGAAGGGGAAGCTCTAGACTAGTTCGCGAGACTCCCGCTCTATAAGATCAAAACCTTTGACGATTTAGTTGGCTAGTTCTTAGACCAATATAAATAGTTGATCCAAGAGATAGTCAGCCTCAGCGACCCAATGGCCGCCAAGCAAGGTCCTAATGAAGAGTTTGTTGACTTCGTCGCTCGATGGAGAAAACTTGCTGCGAGGACTGGCACTTCAATGAAAGAGAAGGACTCAGTCGACATTATCATCGACAATACTAGGGAACTGTTAAAGAGCACACTTGTCAGAAGCGATTGCCTCGACTTCACTGCACTTCATTCTCGGGCATCCCGACAAGCACGACACATTAAAGGCGGAGGCCTTGCCCTATCTATCATTACGTCTAAAATAGGCTCCTCTAGTGAGTCAAAGTCGAAAAATAATAAGAAAGCCTTAGGAACTGAACAGTTCAACACCGTTGTCAACCAAGGACAAAATTCTAATAACGGTAGCTTCCAACCGCACAACTTTGGACAAAATCAAAATCAACAACGGTATACAAATCAGAATCAGGGTGCTAATCAATCCAGATATGCAAACCAGAACCAAGGTCAAAACCAGGGTCAAGACCAATACCAAAATAGAAATCAATACCCCAACACCTATCAGAACCAAAATTCAACACAAAACCAACCAACCCATGCGTCGAATTATAATAATGTCACCCCACCGCAAAACTTTAATCCAACTAGAGGCCCCTACCAACCGAGGCAAGAACATTATCCCCCTCTACCTGATACAATCCCCAATATCTTCCGATTTCTTAACACTCAGAACCTCCTTTGATTCCCACCAGAAAAACCTTACCTATGGCCTACAAATCTACACTACAGTAAATACTGTGCATTCCATCAATATGCTAGACACAGCTTAGAGGACTGTTGGGTCCTCCGAGACGTGATCTATGACATGAGCGATCCGAACCAAATTGATTGGAAAGCATTGAGGAATCCTAACCCTAGCGACAACCAACCCCAATAAAACTTGGGGATCATAAACAACCCCATGCCTAATTACAACCAAGGAGCATCGACTCATGCCACCACTGTGGATCTCTCCAGTCAACCCTCTTTCCAACCCTCCACTTTAATCACTCGCATCGAACCCTCTGACGTTTCTACTACCCCTGTGAGAGTCTTTTCACCCCCACATCCCTCGACCTTGATCACTCACATCACTCCACCAAACCCTCCACCTTATCCAAAATTCACCTAGATACAAGTCCACTCCTTTAGGGCCAGGAGATCATTCCTCCATCGTTCCCCACCAGAACCTTTGACCCCTCCAAATCCTGAACCGACACCCTCACCACCTCCATCGTCTGATTCTGAACCCGAGTTTGGAGATCACGTTCTTCAAATCGCATCCCAAGTTATTGTGTGGGTAGAAAGTGTCACTTGAAGACTCCAAACCTAGAAAACGAAACGAAGACTAAGTGATCACTAAACATAAAGGAAGGCGAGTGAGAAAAACTTTTCGACCCACATGAGACCCTAGTCTCAACTTTCTTAGAAGAAGAGGATTACACGCAGTACCTCCCAACTTGGAACGGTGCCGTGCAGGCCCATGCTCCGACCTCTAATTTTGCTCGCTTTATAAATACATCGACGTCGAGCCATGCTAGGTTCAGTGAACAGTCGACTTGCCTAATTCTCAAATCCAGAACCAATTACCCACCTTCTCCTTTCCCTCAAAACAAGGATTTCACAAATGCACCACAACTAGAGGGGAACGTAAGAGAAAGAGAGGTTCACTTGCCGCCCCCACCTCACATCATTCCTCTGCCAATTCCCGCACCTCAACCATGTCAACCACCCGCACCTAAAGTGCATCGGCCAGGCAAAGTGATTACACTCGAGCCAAGGCAAGAATACGTCTTGCGACAGCACCTTTAAAAGATCTCAGCTCAGATATCTATATTAGAGCTCATTAAGAAATCCCCTAATCATCATCGATTATTGGTAAGGACACTTGAGGACACACAGGTAGATGAGGACACGACCCTAGATGAACTTCATCAAATCACCTCGGTCATGGTGCAACCTCTAGAACTCACGTTCACCGATGCAGACATGCCTAAGGAGTCACTCCATGGGAGTGCCACTCCTATATATCTCACAGTCATCATTAGAGGATTCTTTGTACCTTATGCGTTAGTGGATACCGAAGCAGGACTCAATATTTGCCCACTCATGATGTTAAAGACGCTCGAATATATGGAACAAGATGTCAGGCCCTCAGCCCTGTCACTGATAGCTTATGACGGCTCACGTCATTTTGTTAAAGTGACTATTAAACTCTAGGTTCACCTCGGACCTGTGATAAAGGACGTCACCTTCCATGTTTCTGATTCTGCTAGCATGTATAATCTCATCTTAGGAAGAAAGTGGTTGGAATCAATGAAGGTCGTCACGTCTACGTATCATCAATGCGTCAAGTTCTATACGAGGACTCCATCGTCTGTATATACGCCGATGCACCTCTCCAGGAAATGGATACTGATTATGCGGCAAGCATTCCTATGGCCCATGATTTCGTATTAAATATGGGACATATTCAAAAGACTCAAATCCCAGGTGAGACAACCGTAGTGAAAGTCCACCCGTACCCATCCTAGTTCTCCCCTAACGTGTCGACAAGAGTTGATGAGGAGAGAGGTTGGTCCAGACCTCGCCAAGCTTTATGACATCAACCCCACCGTAACAAAGGGGTGGGATCTTATGTACCAACTTGGATACATTCCTCACATTGGACTCGGAAAGAATAAGCAAGGTCGGGTAGGACCCTTTTTCCTAATGAAAACACGCAAGCATATAGGGCTAGGTTATCAATCGAACGACTCACGAGCCGACTTGTTCCTTACCTCACCAAAATGGTCTCTATATGATCACTTCATCTACGGGACTACTGAGAAAGCCCATGTGCCTAGGCGGAAGGAGGTATCCTTCACTAAATCCTAAGAAGCAAAAATTGAACAAATTGCTAAAGCATGCAGCGATTTGACGAACCTACAAGACGACATTGATAAATCCCTTGAAGGAGTCAAACCTTTGTTTGATCTCAAAGATCTCATAGACGAGAGGAAGGAAGAACCCCCTGAGCTCGACCCACAAGTAAAAGATTGGGAATCCACTGATGATGAGAACTTTCACATAGCTGCCTTCCAAGAGGATGAAGAGCACTTATATCCACCGTGGGAAGAAGATGAGACCTCACAAGCAGAGTTTGAAGAGGAGTTTGAATTAGACTCTCCTTCATTCCCAGATATATTGCAACTCCAAATATTTTGGAAATCACTCGAGGAAGAGTGGCGACCTTCGCCAAGTGATGATGAGGACTACTGGATAGACCTCCCCACACTCGAATTAGCAGAACAAGCCAACCTAGGACTTCAAGCCTTTTCAGATTAAGAAAGTGAACTTGATATTATCATCGATTCTAAAGGATGGGAATACCCTTGGGAATCTCCCTGCCTTCCTCACCATTATCAGCCCCGTTGTCGAGCATGCGTGCTCATCCCAACGTACTATGAAGATTAGAAGAGTGAGCTCGCTCCCCCTGGGGATCCTCTAGGAGACTCCCCTTCACGGGAAGAGTAATCATATCATATCTTCGAGGATGATATTTCAATTGATTATAATATTCAGAGATTCTTTGAGGAAGAGGTACTCACTGTGATAGAGGGAATTAAAACTACGATACCCCTATCACCCACACCATTTATTTAGAAGATCTCATTAGATGAGGACTATAAAAAAACAAAATTCCAAATTCAGAACAAGTCTACATCTCATAAAAAATTGTTCAAACGGTTCCAGCGGCCGTCTCACTCCCTCAATTAGAGGAAGCAACTCTCCCGGTGCCTCTTAAGGCGACCAACCCTGTACCATATCTACTATCAAAAATCAAAAAAATAAAAAAAGTAGAAAACCCTAAAAAATAAAAAATACGAAACCCAAAAAAATAAAAAAACCTTAGAAAAGAAAGGCAATCCTTCATCCCGAATTCATCGTCTAATCAATAAGGATACTTTTCTTCTGAGACTATTATCCCATCTCGAACACTAGGAGGTAAAGCATCTCGACTAAACAACAAGTCGGTGAGCATACCTAACGAGATACTTCATGACTTTGAGAGAAAAATCAATAGCCTTGACCTTCACCTTACCAAATATCTGTCGGTCATAAATTACATTGATAAAGGGTTACTTCATAAAATTGAATTCCCAATGTAGTAATTTCACAGTATACGAGCGTACCGATGAGGAGGAAGGAACACCAGTCGCCAAGGGGGCGCAGGACTTCCAACGGGTTATCAAGCATTTCGATGAGCAAACTCAAGCTGCCGTGGAACCAACAGAAGAAATTAACTTTGGCACTGAAGAGAAACCTAAAAAATTGCTAGTTAGCACAAGGCTTAACTCTAAAGAACTCCAACATATTGTGCAAGTCTTCCAAGAACACCTTGACCTTTTCACATGGTCCTATGAAGATATGCTTGGTTTAGACCCCAGCTTGGTAGAATATCGGCTCGTCTTGGAACCCGAAGCAAAACTCGTAAAGTAGAAACTCCATAGGATGCACCCACAAACAGCTCTATAGGTCAAAAAGGAAGTCGACAAGTGACATAAAGCCAAATTTATCCGTGTTTTCCTCTACCCTAAATGGGTCGCCAACATAGTACCTGTACCTAAGAAGCATGGCAGAGTATGGGTTTGCATTGATTTTTAAAACCTCAACCAGGCATGCCTAAAAGACGACTTCCCACTTCCACACATTGACACTCTAGTCGACAACATTGTTGGGCATGAGATGTTATCCTTTATGGGCGGTTTCTCAAGATACAATCAAATCAAATTAGCCAAGTCCTACCAAGAGAAGACTTCTTTCACCACACCCTGAGGAATTTACTGTTATGTCGTCATGCCTTTTGGGCTCCAAAGCACAGGAGCTATGTATCAACGTACCATGATTGCTATTTTTTATGACATGATACATAAATGCATAGAAGTCTATGTCAATGACATATTAGTGAAGTCTCAAACGCGGGAAGGACATGTTGAAGCACTCTGACTTGTACTACAAAGAGCTAAGAAATATCAGCTGAAAATGAACCCAAAGAACTGTCTTCGAACTCACTTTCGAAAAGTTACTCGATTTTATAGTTAGCAAGCGAGGGATTGAAGTTGACCCTGCTAAAGTTAGAGCCCTCCTTGAGATGCCACCTTCCCGTGATATCAAAGAATTATTAGGCTTGATAGGAAGATTGCAATTCATCAGGAGATTCATCTCCTAGCATTCAGACAGATGCGATCCTTTCTATATACTACTTAAAGGAGGAACTGAGTATAAGTGGGATGACCAGTGCAAGCAAACCTTCGATAACATTAAAAGATACCTCCTTAACCCGCCAATACTATCGCCCTTAGTTCTTGAAAGACCACTAATCCTTTATCTCTCAGCAAATGACAAAGCAATGGGAGTAATTCTGGGATAATATGAAGAAGACGACAAGAAAAAGAAGGCTATCTACTACCTTAGTAGGACGATGGTTGAATATGAACGGAAATACACTCCCATGAAAAAGACCTGCCTCACATTGGTATGGGCTTCGACCAAGTTGCAACACTACTTCGGAGCACATAAGATATTAGTACAAGCCCGAATGGACCCTCTGAAGTGCATATTTGAAAAGCCTGCAACATTCGAAAAGGTCGCTCACTGGCATATGCTATTACAAGAGTTTGATATCACCTATGTCATGCAGAAGTCAATCAAAGGGCAGGCAATCGCCGATTACCTTGCATGTCTCCCACTCTCGAATCATGAACCTATACACGCAGACTTCCCCGATGAAGACCTACTTATAATCCACAACGAAGAGCCCGATAAGACTTCATGGACCCTTTATTTTGATGGCGCTCTAAATCACAAAGGAAAAGGCATCGAGATAGTCCTTCTGAGTCTGGAAGGAGTTGTGATACCTAAAGCTTTTCAATTAGACTTTTCTATCACTAATAACGTCATAGAATATGAAGCCTTTATAGTTGGACTACGCGCAGTATTACAATTAGGCATTAGACAGTTGAAAACCGTCGGTGATTCTAAGCTAGTAAGCTCATAAGTCATAGGAGAATGAAAAACTAAGGAAAGGACACTAAAGGGATATTTAGAAACCGCTCAATATCTGGTAAACATATTTTGAAAGAATCTCTTTTACGCACATCCCTAGATTAGAAAATGAGCTTGCAGACTCCCTAGCTACACTAGCCTCGGTCATTCAGATACCCTTTGGACAAACTATCAAAACCTTCATCATAAAAAAATTAACAGTACCCGCTCACGAGGTGGTATGGACCGTCAAGAGAGAATTACCAATCCTTCCCACGAGCACGACATCAAAGGAAGCAATTACTCCGACAAAGCACGACAAGTCAGGAGTCGAAGTCGCTATGTTCAGATTTGAAAGATCACCAACCGATGATAGGAAGCCATGGTATTTTGATATTTGAAACTTTCTCAAATATCAGCACATTCCTCCCCACGCTACAAAGATCGAACGGAAGATGATAAGGAATCGATGCATTAGATTCTACATACTTGGCGAAGCACTATATAAAGAAGACTTCACTAAAGGAGACTGCTATGATGCGTTACAACCGCTAAAGGACAATACATGATCCAAAAAGCACACGCCAGCTCCTGCGGTGCCCATGCCGGTAACGGAGACTCGCCGATCAAATTACACGACAAGTCTACTTGTAGTCGACAATGACGAGAGATTGCCACCTTTGCGTCCGATTGTACAAGCAATTCCAAGAACATGCCGCACTCATCAAAGCTCCATCAGTTGTATTAAACACTATGACCTCGCCATGGCCATTCTCGATGTGAGCCTTCGACATCATCGGGCCTTTCATAGACACAGTTGGGAATACTCACAAGCACACATTTATACTTACAACAATCGAATACTATACTAAATGGGCAGAAGCCGAATCATACGTCAGAGTCATTGCTTCCATGCTTGTAAGGTTTATCATTCAAAATATCATCACCAAGTTCAGAGTACCTAGGATGTTTATCACCAACAACGGACTGCAGTTCATTGCAGAGAAGACAAAGAAGTTATGCAAGAAATTCGGCATCGATCTACGCCACTCCTCACCGTTCTACCCTCAAGGAAATGGACAAGCAGAAGCCACCAACAAAATGCTGATTCAAATTTTGAAACATACAGTAAAAGCAGGCAATGGAGCCGACTGGCCTAAACGACTATCAGAAGCACTCTGGGCCTATCGAACTTCTATTCGTACGACCATTGGCCAAACTCCCTACCTCTTACCTATGGGATGGTGGCCATCTTATCATATGAGATACAAGTACCATCCTTACAGATCCAACTCAATGATAAGCTATCCTTAGATGAGAGGAGGATTGCCCTACTCACGCAGCTAGAGTAGCTCGATGAAACACATCTAAGGGCAGCCGATCATGCTCAGGTATATCAAAGGAGAGTGGTCAGGGCTTATGACAAGAAAGTCATTGAGCGAACCTTCAATATTGGAGAATTAGTCTTGAAGAAAGTCATGCCTTCTAAGCATGCCCATCCGAAAGGAAAACTAAAACTGAATTGGGAAGGCCCTTACATCATAATAGCCGCATACCCAGGAAATGCCTACAAACTGACGAACCAAGATAGGGAAGAACTCTCTAGCCCTTGGAACGCCATGTACCATAGAAAATATTACCCTTAGCCTTGTGATCATCACATCCTGTGGTTAAATACTTCTAGCTATCACCCTCGTAGTCGTCACGACCCATTCATTGGTCGTATGCCTTCAATCCCCAGAATATTCTTGAGACCTCCCATTTATCGCCCACCTTCTTATTTGGGCAATCTGACCAAAGGACTAGTGACCTACCTAATCTCTTTCAAAAACATAAGTAACACCTAATCCTCGTTCCCCTTCCCCCGCCATTAGAGGAGACGTTAGAGTTAAAAAAATAAAGATGCTAGGTACAATCAAAACTCATTAATTTTGTGCTAGCAGGATGCTTTCAAAATATATCTACATATCAAAAGTTAAGCGAGTGCATTACGTTGAACGAACAAGTCAATGAGCTCAGGGAAGCATAAGCAGGCTGAGAGGACATCTCTGGTAATTTCACCAGAAGTGTATAAGCAAGCTGCGAGGGCACCCCTGATATCCTTATACTACTAGATGTTGTCGTAAGGTGGCGGGAGGAGGACAAACTCCTGCTAACTATAGAATGTGAGATTTTGATGGTACCGAAACATGACAGAGATCTCAATCATGGCACCCTGCATTCCCCATAAAAGAAGACTGTTACTCATCTCTTTTGCAAAGTATTAGGTACAAGCTACTCCCCACATCATTGTGTCTTATCCTTCTTCTACATTTCTTTTAATATTTTATACAATAAGTTGGAAGCCTTACAGGATATTCCAAGGAATGAAACTGAAAACTCATGAATGATGACTAATGCAATCACCTGCTATACTTACCATACTTTTCCCTAATAACCATGGGATAGGATGACCATTACCCTAAGATAGACCCCATATGCAATTGACCTGATCAAAGAGACCTCCCCCCAGTTTGATGACAGTATTGATGAATGCTTTCTTCAAGACTAACTCACCTAATACCCACAACTTCACCTAGACCCACAGTGCTCATCAAACACCCAGAAAAGCTCCATTATATATACATGTTGGGGCATTTTTTTGGATCAAAAGGAGAATCATATCAAAATCACCGATTTGTCCACCAAAAGATGAAGAACGTCAAAGTTACTGTGCAAAGAAAGCTACCGAAGACATTATACTGCCGATACAATCACGCCCCTACACTGGGGCAATTTTTTTATTATTTATTTTTATTTTTAGTTCTTGTTGCTATGATAGTTATTTGCTTTCTCTGTTGCATTACTTTCAAAAAAAAAAGGAAAAAAGAGAAAAAAAGAAGTAAAAAAAAGAAGAAAAAATGAGCATATATCTACCTTTGTTACAAGGCTTCGGTCTAAGATACTTACCCCGTTCACAACTAGCAAGGGGCAGAACAAAAATTACTAATGGCGTTACCTTTACATGTGCAGATACAAAGCGGCCTTCAACCACCACAGGGCTAGATCGCAAAACATCCAAGTCCCGATTATGATTGACGGCACTAGGAATAAAAGTAAAAGTAGACGCAAGAGGTAACTAAAAGAAAAGCAGCTGATCAGGTACACCTAAACCCAAAATCTCAATATATATGTGTCAAAAATTTTCTTTCCTATTTTTTTCTTTACAATCATCACCAGGGGTATCCCCCCTGTATATACAATGTGCACTCATAATGGACAAAACATACACATACAAACACCTACTCCCTATGCTGCCACTGGGACGGTCGAGCACCACTGTCCCTAGTATCATCAGCTCGAATGTCCGTAGACTGGTCCTCTGAAAAAATGATCCAGACGCCTGGAGTAGCTAGAACCTCTAGACAGCGTGGCCCCACTACAGAGCCCCCCTCACTCGCCTAACTGACAATTTGCCTCAACTGAGAATGAGGAGGATACCCACTTGGATACCCACGAGTGATAGAATCATTGCGAGTATCACTCCTAACATGATCACGCGACGTGTGACAAGACTACCAAGACGAAGACCCCATGTCCCTAGACTCTGATCCTCAAGCCGCCTAGCTGATCTACGCGTCCGTCGCTCCATCCCAAGACGATACTGCATCCGATCCAGGGCCACCTGTGTCTCTGCCTGCACCAACTGACGCGCCACCTCCACTGCCTCGACATGAGTCTTCTGTGTGACCATCATCTTGATCACTAGATCCTCACGACTCTCCACCTCCCCGAGGACCCGTCTCGCCTCCAGAGTGGCGCGTGCTCGCGCCGCCTCTAGCCGTGCCTCCTCAAGCTAACGAACCTGCATAACCATACCAAGTCAAAGAGAGATAACATATACATATTTGAATGAAAAAAAAACCTTTGAATAAGAAAAGACCATACTAGATCCATCCTCTCCCTCAGAAGGCGCTCGA